>CM062521.1:40497244-45310994 GCA_031439585.1 Pterocarpus macrocarpus | reverse complement strand
TCTATTGTAACTTATTCCAGGATCAATAGAAATTTTCCCAATTACTTTTGTAACATCCCCAATTTCCTATATGCTAATTACCTTAATAACCTTAAATAATTAGGTACTTAATGAGAAATTAAGGAATAAGGGCTTGATTAAGAGTTAAAAATGTTAATTAAAGAATGAAAGACTAAAGGAAGCTTAATTAAAATGAGAAATAAGTTAATTAAGGGGAAGCCAAACCCTAAAGAGATTAATTAATTACTAATTACTAATTACTAATAATTAACTTAATCAAGGTTAATTAGAGATAATTAAGCCTAATTAAGAACTTAATTACACTAATTAAGAAAACATGGGCTAATCACTAATTATGAACTAATTAAGACACATGGATAGTAAGAATACTTAATCCTATTATCAAATTTGAATTACAAGTCAAAGAAAGAAAGGTACAAAGTAATGTCATCAAAAGTAAAAAATAAGGAGACAAAAATGCTTTATGTAAGAAAATATAAGTTTTTGTCTAAAGTAAAATGGGATAAAGTAGTCTTATTAAATAATTCCTAACACTCATAATTCATTTTGTCTCCTTAATTAAAAAAGAAAAATGAAAACATCTCCCCCTAATTAAAACAACAACAAAGTCGCGGCTCTCCCTCCTCCTTTTCTCTCACTTTATTTTGAAAAATATCAACTCCTTCCTCTCCAAGTCATTACTCTCACCTCTCTCTTTTTCAAGAAGCAAACACTCTCTTCTTCTTCTTCATTTTCTTTTACCTCTTCTATTCTAAACCCTCACATTTCCCACACACCATTCCAAGGGCCGCACTCTTTGGTTCTTGGAATCTTAAACACAAGACACCAAAAAGTCGAAGGACTACAAAGATTCCCCCCTTTTGTGTTGTGAAATCCGTGGCCATACCACCATGGACGAGCTTTTCTTTCAAAGAGTGGTGTCTTGGAGCTAAGAGCATCTCTTTAAGGAGTCTTCTTGTTATTGGTAAAAGCTCTTTTCTTTTGCGACAAAGTACTTAACAACTCAGGCTTTACTATAACTTTGAGTGATGAGCCTTGTCTAAAGCTTTTTGGCTTCTCAAAGTTGTGGAAAGTATTTCTTTTTATGGTTGTTGTACTTCTAAAAGTGTTTAAATGGCTTCTTTGGAGTAAAAGTTTCATCTTTTGTTCTTGCAAGACAACAACACTCTAGACCTAACCATGGCTATGTGTGCCTTGGCTAGATTTAAGTTTCTACTCACTTTAAAATGCTAAAAGGTGCTTGCTTTAAACTTTTTATTGTTGATCTTTGTTTGTTTCCCTTTAAAGTGCTTAAAAGTTGCTTTCTTGAAGCTTGTTGTTGGATATGGTTGTGTTCACATTCATAAGAAATGAAATTTTAAAAAGACATGAAAATAATGGGTCTTTCTTGTTTTAAATCACTTCACAAAGTTTTAACCTTTGAAAAGCCCTAAACCTAAGCCTCATAAGCCTTAAGAAAACAAGATCAAGAAGTTTTATGAAGAAAAGAAAAAGTAAAAATGGGTGCTTGAACATGGTATAGTTTCGGCCATACACAAAAATATATTAAGGAAAATGAGTTTGAAATTTTTAATGGTTGATCTTGAATTTACATGAAATTTTAATGAACTTTGTAACAAAGAAAATAAAAATAAAACTTGGGTAAAATTTAAGGCATAGGTTCAGCCATGAATGGAAGAGAAAGGAAAGAAAATGTTTTTGGTTAAGTTGATAATAAAACTTGATGTAACAAAGTGACTAAACAAGGTTTCAAGAGAAAGAAAAATTAAAAGAGGATTAAGACCACAAGAGATAGGTTTCGACCATAACACTTTAAAAGGAGAGATAAGACTTTAATTTACACAAACGATAGATGAAGACTCTAGATTGCCTAACTAAGTGAACTTAGTGACTTATTGGAATAGAAACAAAATAAAAAGATATGAAACTCTTAATGTAGGCCACGACCTCACCATACATTAAAGGGAACATATGACTGTTAATAAGGTGGATTAAGGTTCAATAACCCTTATCTAAGAGATTTAAACAATTTACTAGAAGAAAAACAAAATGCAAGACTTAGAAACACTAATATATGAATTCGGCCAAGACATGTAAAAGAATAAGAGAACATGTTTCAACAACTCAATTAGACTTAGAAAGAAATCTTATACGATCAAAAGTCATTTAAGTGAATAATCCTCTTTAAGATTAATGAAGACATAAGGATATAACCTAAGTTAAAAGCTTGCACTCAATTATTAAACTGTGCTTATAAGACTTTGAGGTGTGTTTAGGTGCCTTTTTCTCTTTATCGGTGTTGTCCATGAATATGTGGATAATAAGCCCTAGTATGTGTAATTGGTGTCATGTGACCTTAGAGTTCACATGAGGAAGCTACAGTAAGGTTTCTTAACCCTACTTTTACATGTATGAAGTATGATATGTTGATATTGCTTGATGATAAACTGTACTGGAATTAGTGTTGAGATTCGTAAGGAGAAATCCTCAAGAATCATGATCTTTGCCTGTGGTTGATTATTCATGAATGTTTAATTATGATATGAATACGATCTATGGATGTTATGTGAATGTTTGCAATTTTGGGGAATCTTCTAGTCTAGCCGTTATGCTATTGGATTTTCAATGAATTTATGGGCTTAGAAATAATTGTCACATGCTATGATGGTAACTTGTGTTAAGAAAAGAAAGACTTAAGTCCTTTACTCTAAGGCACCCATGGTATAAGATTTAACACTAAATTTGGTGATAAAGAAAAGTACTTGGAAATGATCCTTTGATCACTTCGGTAAGGGAAGGTGATTCACAAAGACTAAGATAACGGGGTATGATCATTTGATCACTTTGGAAAGGGAAGGTAACCTACCAATGAACCCCAAATTCCGTGATAAAGAAAGACACTCGGAAATGATCCTTCAATTACTTCGATAAGGAAAGGTGATCCACATAGACTAGGATAATCGGGTATGATACTTTGGTCACTTTGGTAAAAGAAGGTGAACTACCAATTAACCCCTTGTTGCCCACTAATTTAAGTTGGGTGTAATGAAATGATGATGGTCATTATAGGTATGAGCATATGTCCTAAAAGAAAATAAGCTTTGAAGGTGGTATAAATTTTTGAAGCAAATGTTAAAGTCAAAGTTTAAGAAAAAGTCAAAATCAAAGCCAAGGTAAAATCAAAGGAAAAGTCATAGTCAAGCTAAAGTTAAAAAAAAGTCAAGCAAGATGATGGAAACCCTAAAATTTTACACATTAGTGTGATTCGCTATAGTTGTGCTTATGAATATGATTTATGTTATGGTTATACCACTTTATACTCTTCTACTTCTCTTTTGCATAATTATAGCCTGCCAAGAATGTATGTTTAAAAGTAACCCACTTTGGCTAACAAGGTTTTTTAACTATTAAGAAAAATTGAATGCAATGCATGTTTAACTTTTTTCATAAGAAACCTGAAGTGGCTAGGAATCATGACGATGACACGTGCTGTCTTGTTAGAGCCCTACTAAGAAATGATACGTTTCTCACCCCTACTTCCCGTGTCATTTTCAAACGAAGTTGATGGCAATGGTGATAGTGTTCGTGGAGCTTCTTACATGGAGCCTGCATTTTGACCCGAAGCTAAATGCAATTCTCCTTACTGTAAGGGGAGCAATCCAGGGAACATTCCTTTTTTTTTTTTTTTGGCATCAATTTGGTGTGTTGGTGATGAGTCAGCATTTAGTCTTTCAGACCTCTATTAGGATATCATGATCTTAGAGATTTACCCACCAATCTTTAAGCCCTATGTTAGCCTTTCCTCCAGGAGATGGAGTCAGATCCATCTATGGAAATGCCTACGTATTCTCTTGAGATAAACCTTTTTGAGCCTATATCCCCGTACATGGTTTGTTTAGACTTGGCGATGATTTCTTCCACCATAGGGAACCATGTTATGGGAAAAGTCGTGATCATGGTTTCATCCGCATTCATGAGATCCTGCATGGACAAAGACATGGTCGTGGACGTGGACACGGACGTGAGGATGCCTCCGTAAGGTAGCGAAATGGCTTCATTTCCTCTTAGGATTAGAGACTTGTTGGCTATTGTAATTAGGATAGATGTATGATCTTTTTGCATGCCCGAGCTTCATAGATGATTTGGCTTCTTTTGTTACTATATGTTTGAGTCACTCCAATTAGCATATTTACGTTATCATGATTCGGATCTTTATTAGTTATGTCCATAATGCTAGTATTTATTTTATATTCTACTTATTATATGCTACTATTATTATGTTTATGCGATGATCGATGCCTTTTTTATGTTTATGGTGATATACGTATATGTATGTATTATTTTTATTATTGCTTTATTTCCTGCCTCGTCAATGTTTACGCTGTATGTTACGTATGCGAGTAACAAAGCGCTGACAACTCATGGTTTTCGATATCAAATGCGATACATTTTTCTAAAAAAACAAAATTACTGCATTTTTACATAATATATTTCTATAACAAGCTTAAGTTTTCACAAAGCAAAAGTAACAAACTAATGATACGTTGTAATACAACTTAAGTTTAGTATCAAATTATTAGGGTGTCACAACTTTCCATTTGATTTTCTTTCATCTTTGGTCTTGATTACTTTACATTGATCTTAACTAAGTGCTTATCATTAAATAACTTGAGAACTCATATCTAAGGAGTAGATTTCTCTTCTTAGAGTAATCATTTGAGTCTTGGAATTGTGTGGGCTAATCCAATAATAACTCCCTTTAGTAAGTTATATTTTTAGTTATTGTGTTAGGTTGTGAATGATTTAATTTAGCTTCTGTTTTGTTTTACTTTAATAAGTAGTTTAGGTTAGTTAGTATTTTCGAGTTTTTGTTATTTTGTCGTATGTCTAGATACTTATTTTGGGTTTATTTGTTGGATATTAGGTGCAAACGGGCTCAGAAGAAGTTGGAAGAGGCCAAGGAGTGATTTTTGGTTCAACACCTTGCGCTATAGCACGTTGCCACGAAAAAAGGAGACATATAGATTTTCTATTGTGCTATAGCACAACCCAACGCTCTATAGCGCGCCACTGTTTTCACAAATGTCACCAAAAGATAGGTGTTGCACTATAGTGCGAGCCTTTGCGCTATAGCACAAGCCTATCTGTAGTAGTTTGTGATTTCGATGTGATATTTAAATAAAGGGGATCCAGGGACTATAAAAGGCAATGACTTAAATTAGGAATAGATCCCCAGACACTCCTATACCCTTTTAAGATAGAAGACATCTTCAGAGAGATTGAAAACAAAAATTCAAGGGTTCCTTAGCAAAAACATCATCACGGAGAGATCCAACATTTTTAGAACTTCTTGTCTTTAGCTTCAACAATTTATGGATCTTGTTTCTTCTGTTTCTTTATCTTCTTTCACTCTTCTTATTTTCTTTTCCTTAGTCATGAACTAAGTTTCTTTTGCTAGGGCGTTAATGGACCTTTTTGTATGACAATTTTACTTATGGATTAATGTTAATCATGTTTCTATCTTAATTGCTTAGTGTTTTTGTTTGTGCTTAATGCTTTTGAGTGATTGTCCACTATTCAATTGATTTGTTAATTTGCAATAACTAGAGATAGGGTTTATAAACAAAGCCTCTTAACATGAACACTATGAGCTGAGCAAAAACTAAATATAAACAAATGCGGTATAAAGCTTCAACCTTTACCTAGATTAGTTTGTACTAAGAGATTAGACAATCACTTTAAAATAAAGAGTATTACTTAATTTCGAGAAAGGATAGAAATAAATTAAGGGGAACCTATCGTGAGTCAATTAGGATAGGAACTGATTAACGAAAATTTATAGTAAAGGCGTCTACAATAGGTGAAATTAATTAGCTCTAGCATCCATCCCATTGCATTTGTTCACCCCATTAGCATCTATTTACATCACTATTTTTTTATTTATTTTTTTTATTTTAATTTTCTGCATATGTAAATTCATTCCGTCCAAATAGTTATCCCTTAAACTATCCGGTATTTGATCTATCCTTGTGGGAACGATATTCTACTTATTACTTTATTACTTGTATGGCCCAATATACTTGCCAAAGTCGCAAGTTTTTGGCACCCTTGTCACGGATAATATCAATATCATTCTTAGTTGGCGAAATACTAGATTGGATTTCTTATTTTATTTGATTTCTATTTTGCCTTGCTTCTTATATTCAAATTTTTTTTATCTTTCTTTTACTTTATTCCATTTTTGGTTTTTTTTTAGCTTTTGTTTTGTTTTATTTTGTTTTAGTCCTTCTTTCACTTTTTCTTGTGTTCCGTTTTGCAGTTTATGTGTAGGAGCCAATCCACGGAAGATTTATTTTTTGATCTAGAGATCGAGTGTTCTTTGCATCAACTCAAAAGAGAATGAAGAGATGTTGAAAGAGTCTTTGAAACTGCCATGGCTGACGAAAATGAGCATGATGATAGAGCCATGAAAGATTACTTGGCACCCATTCTTTAAAGGTGCTTATTTAGTATTGTGAGGCCATCTGTCCGAGCAAGCAACTTTGAGCTGAAGACATCACTCATAGTTCATGCAAGAAAACTGCCAGTTTGCTAGACTACTTAGTAAGGATCCCAAAGAACACCTCAGCAACTTCCTAGAGATTTATGATACCATAAAAATCAATGGTGCCACAAATGATGCTATTTGGCTGAGACTGTTCAATTCTCATTTAGGGATAAAGCTAGAGCTTAGTTGAAGTCTCTACCACAGAAGACACTCATGACCTGGGATATGGTGGCCAAGAAATTTTTAGAGAAGTACTTTCCTCCTGCAATGGTGCCACCTAAATTAAAGAACCCTGGAAGCTTTACTGTTCCATACATTATCGATAATTTGAGGATTGAAAAGGCACTATGTGACCTTGAAGCAAGTATCAATCTAATGCCTTTGTCACTTGTGCGTAGATTGGACATTACTGAGGTGAAACCTATAGAGTATCTCTGTAGATGGCCGATAGATCTGTCAAACTTCCCTATGATATTATTGAAGATGTTTTGGTGAAGGTGGATCGTTTCTTCATTCCCACTAATTTTTTTATTCTTGATATGAAGGAGGATGCCAATCTCCCTCTAATTCTTGGGCATCCATTATTGGCCACTAGTATAGCCTTGATTGATGTAGAAAATGGGGAGCCAACTTTGAGATTTCATAACAATAAAGTGAAATTCAAAGTCTTCCAAGTAATGGACTCTGCCACAAAGATAGCTTAATGCTATAAAGTGGATGTAATGGAAGCTAACTTGAGTACTTTAGTCCCCGCATCACATGCCACTCTTTCTTGGGAGCCTCCATTAAGGAAGAGCAAAACAAAGAAGAAAAAGAAATGGGTGGGGGATGATGATCTTAAGCCACTTGAGAAGCCGCTAGAAGCTCTCCACTTGCCATTTGAGCCTAATTTTATTCTATCTCATTAGTTTTTGGGACAAATCACCAAAGAAGGGGAGGAAGAAACCACCATGAGTGACAGGATCATGTTTAATTTAGGAACATTAAACCAAAGTGCTTATTGGGAGACAACCCAACTTTTCTGACCTTTCTTTGATTTTAATTTTTCTTATTTAGGATCTTCTTATTTTTTTCTTTTGATTTAGGTAAAATTTTAGTTTTGATTAATTTTAATTTATTTAATTTTTTTATTTTATTTTATAGGTTTATTGTAATAATTAGGAAATGCATAAGTGGAGGAAGAAGTCACAAGGGGCGTGCAGCAAAGATACATGTAATGGGGATTAACTTTCCTTTCCTTTCTCGTTGATTTTATTTTTGTGCATTAGGAACAATACATAATTTTAAGTTGGGGGTTGAAAAAGTCTATTATTGCACTTTTTTATTTGTTCCTATTTCTTTTTGTTAGTTTTATTCATTAAGTTGTCAGTGTTTAGTTTCAATTATCTTCTAAAAAAAACCAAAAAGATTTTTATTTTTAATCATTTTTCTAGTTTTTGCTATCAACTGGTTGTTGTCTGCCCGTGCCTATGATATAAAGATTGCTCTGTTTGTTAACTTCTAAGTAACTTTGGATCCTAATTTGAGTCTTGAAAATCTTTTTGTGCTTTTACTATTAAATTAAGAAGGATCATTTTCTTGTACTTTGATAAGAGTTGGCAACTTAGGATAAGTGACTTTTATGTTTTTAATACTTTATTTAAGTTCAGACATGTATTTTTATTCATGTGAATATCTTTTGAAATATATGTGAATGAATCTTAGCCTTAGAAATTATTTAGGCCATGTTTGGTAACCATAGTTGAACCTTATTGCCCACTCGTGGTAATTGATCCTTAGTCACCTATTTGATCCTTAAAGACTATTCTTAAATTGAACCATATTATGAGTATAATGCCCTTCCTTTCTTTTCCTTTTTTGATCCCATGGTTTATCTTTAAACCTTAGCTTCTAAATTCATTTGAATAGAGTAATAACTCCACTGCCACAACCTCATGCTTGCTAAAGTCAAAAGGTGGAGTGAGAAAATATATATATATATATATATATATATATATATATATATATATATATATATATATATATATTAAAAAGAGAAAGAAGATAAATGAATGAAGGAGTAATGAAAAAGAAAAAGAAAAACTGTAACAATACGTGGATTGTTAACGTGAGGGGTATGTAATTTACTACTTATTTGTTTTTAATTATTATTTTTTATACTATTATAATTTTTTATACTAATTGTGTAATTGGCTTTCTGTTTAGATAAGCAAGGCATTGAAAAGGAAGCACACCTTCGGGTGCAAGATGCACTTGCACTTCCTAGAAGGAAACGGGTGGTGATAGAATGGAATCGTAGGGATCAGCCGGTTAGAGAGTCTGGAGGCTTATTAGGAGGAAATTTGGGGCACATTGCTAGTAATTTTAACAACTTCCCAATAACATACAAAAATTGGCATAAAGCTTCCATAAAATATAACCAGAATGCTTATAATCATACTATCAAGGTATGAATTATATTTGACTATATAAATTTGGATTTTTATTGGTATCATTTACCAACCATTTTTTATTGTGTTTTCTTTGAAGAAAAAATCTGTTGCTGATGATGAAGGTAACAAGAAATATATTCTTTCAAACCTTGGAAAGAAATGGAAGGACAATAAATGCCGGTTGTTTCATGATAATTATAAATCAAAACTTGGCTGGGAAGCAAATCTCAACTTGCACCTCAATGGAATTTCCAAAGATCACTTGGGTTCTTTTTTGGAATAGAGATTAAGTGACAAAGCTCAAATAATGATCATACAAAAGCAATTTGCCAACCTTCAGTTATGTTTAACATTTGTTGACATTTATATATGCTAATATGTAGGCAATAAGTGTAAAGAATGTTGCTAACCAGTAACAACTAATAATTCCTCATACTCTTGGCCTAAAGACACTTGCTAGGAAGCAACATGAACTGGTACAAATTATTTATTCTCTTAAAATTTAATTTGTTAATTTAGAAAATAAAGTGATTAGTTTTCAACTTTTAATCTAACTAATTTTATGGCCAAAATGTTTGGAAACTCAACCAAGGCAAGAGTATAGTAGAGGAGAAATGTATCCTATTGCCCACAAGAAAAAAGATGGATCTTTTGTTAATGAGAAGCCTCAAAAGAAGAGTGTAAATCTAAAATATGCTTTAGATGCTTGAAGTGCTTTGATTGTCCTTTGATTCTTAATTCTTATAATGGGTGTTTTGGATGTTTGATTTTATATTGTTTGATGTTATGTAGGAAGATTTAGAAGAAGAGTTTGGCGAGGGCTCTTCTAAAAATGAAGCATATGCCAAAATATTTGGAAAAGAGCACCTAGGATATGTTTAAGGCATGGGATTTGGTGTTTTGCCTATCTCAGGTGCTTGGGTCATTGCCTTAGTCAGGAGGGCCAATGCAATCTTTAGCTATTATTGCCTCATTAATCAAGAGTTGAATGTGGCAGCTTAAAGTCACAATTACAATTACTACAGGAACAAGTGAATTTTCTTGTGAGTCAACAAGGGGATCAATTGCCACCTGATTTTCCGACCAATCAAGTAAATTCATGGTTTGTTTTGAATTAACTTTTATACGTGTAGTGTAGTAGGCTTTCGATCTTGCTCCTAGAGCTTTCTAAGCCTTCTTATGTCCTATGCACGATACATAACATATTTAGTTTTCTAGGCTTTTCAATGTTTTCAAATCGTAGGAGGCTTATTGCTTACTTCATGGAGATTTTTAAGTTGTTAATGTGCATAAAAATTTATGATTAATTTTTCTAGACAATCTCTATCTACAATAATTAGAATCTTGCATACCTATTAATTGTGTTATTAATTTTTTGAAAACTTCTGAACCGTCATGGTTGTTATTTGTTGATAAAATCCATGGTTTTGTCTTTATGCAATATAAGAAGCAAGTGTTGTTGTAATTTTATTGTTGTTATTGTGAAATTTGTAATATTGGGTTTCTTTTAAATTTTAGGCTATAGACTTAGGCTTACCAATAGAAGTAAGACGTTCATCCTTCACTAGTTATGAACCCCAAAGTCGTGGACCATTATCTTCTTCTCATCCATAATTCTTTTTAAGATTAAAAATTTTATGAACAAGCTCTAGATATTCCAAAGTATAATTTGTTTTTATTTACTTAGCACTTTTAGCAAGATACATGACTTGCATTTTGTGTGTGTGGCACTTAATTTATTATGAATTAGAACAATTATTTTAATGTTTTTTAACAATAATGGAATTGTATTTTTAATTATAAATGGTTTCAAAGAGTTTAAACTGTTAAAGAATTAATTTTGACAATTGAGATAATCCTAAATTAGGAAATTAGACAAAAAAATAAGTGACGCATTTAATTGGCATTTGAAATTGCAAATCATAAATGGCATTAATTTTAGCATCGATTTAAAAATAGATGCCATAAATAAATAAATAATGGCAGTTTGCAGCTATTGCAAGATGAACCCAAAAGAAATTTTTCACTTGACATTAGGGACGATTTTCGAAAGGGCTGCAAAAAGCCGTTTAAAATAGCGATGTTTTGAACCGCTCGAAAAAAAATCACTTTTAAAAATAGTGGCGAGTTTGAATTGCGGCAAAATGGCGGAAAAACAAAGCTTTTTCTGGCACCAAATAGAGGTGGTTTAACCGCTGCGAGAACCACTGCAAAACGAGTTGGCGATGCTTGCCTTATCGGCCATTCATCAACCACCACGAGTTTATTTTAGCTACAGTTGTAACCGTCGCAGAATACTAAAAAAAATTGCTGCAAATTAGCTTTTTTGTTATAGTCTAATGGCAATGAGTATGAAGAATGTTATAGATAGATTGAGTCCAATCCACGGGGTTTGATGGTGAGGCAAGTGGGGACTCTTTGTTCTGGATTGCTTTGCTCGATGGCATGATTTGTAAAATTATTTTGCTCGGCGGAAGTGTTGTGCTGCAAAACTAGTGGAGAGATGAAACACAGAGACAAGGTGAGGATGAAGGGCAAGGACAAATAAGTCATTTTATTATTCTTTTATATTAAAACATTATTAGTGACCAAGAAGGTGACTGTGTCACCTGGACCATGTAAGAATGCAATAAAACACATTATACAATTTTAAGTTGTTTTTGGTACAAGGTAAAACACAAACGAGTTTTTAAGTGGGAAAGCTTAAGTTTTTCACCGCATGATAACTAAATCTCAGCCCTAAAATATTGAATCTAATGGATAAAATTGATTAAAATAAAGTATTGTATTTATATTTTAATTTTTAAAAAAATAGTTTTATAAATGATTTATCTACTTCACCCTTGTCTTCTTCCTCCAATACCACCAATTTTACCTTCCCTTTCTCTCCTACCTCCCACCATTTTGCCATAGCCGCCCATCATCGGCCCCTTCCCCCACCGCTAACCGCCCCACCACGACAAACCATAGTGCTGGATGAGCTGGTACATGTCGACGATGGTGGCGCTATTGCAGAGATCAATGCAAGCCACCAACACGATCACCGAGTCCAAAACCAACATTTTTGCGTTCATGTGGTGCTTTTCTCAGCCCCATGGCCATGGAGATCGGGGTTTGATATTGCAAAATGTAAAGAAGAGAAGATGATAATGTTGTTCTAGAGAGGGAGAAGATGGTGCTGACAAAGCAGACTTAGAGGAGTGGCTGTTGGGGAACGCGGTCGACCATAACAACAGCGTTGTAGTCACCGAGGGTGGAGTAGGTAGGGCTGGATCTATAGACAAGAAGCTTGAGGAGGGCGATGAAGAGGAGGTCTAGGAGTCGCACCTCCGATCCACGTCGTGCCACCATCGAGTGCCTAGCCGCCGGTGTCTTCTTCTAGTTTGCTGTTGGATGCGTAGAGTTGGGGCAAACACAGAGTTGGGAGCCAGTCCAGAAAGTGAGGGAGTTTCTTTTATATTTTAAATATGATATTAGCTTGGTCCACATGATGACAAACTCATTTTCACCATGTAAGATCCCGCCTAAAAACACATCATGGTTTGCATGCTAAGTTTTGTGAGCCACTTCTTAGATGAGGATAGTGAGTTTGTCACCATGCGGTGATTGACAACAAAATAACCATTTTACCCCCAACTTATTTTCTCTTTCCTCCTTCTCTGCCGCTATCCCCCACACCCAACTGCATCCACAGCCAGCCAAGGACAAATCCCACTAGTATCTCACTATATTCAGGTGCATCAACGCCCATGACAGGTGCACATGTGCCAATATTTTAACAACCTCATCTAAGGTTACATCTAATTATATCGCAACGTCTGAACACGCAAAATCAAGGGGGGCATGTGACACACAGCATAGCACAAACTATGTAGACCATGAGAAGAAATGGGCATCAACATCATATTATATCAGCCTAAACTATATTTCAGTTTTTGGGTGTCAACAAATACTAGATTAATCTTTATCCGGGTATAATCAAAACTTTTTTTTCGGTAGTTTAAATCATCCCTTCTAGCTGACATGTGAATAGAATAAAATCATCACAACTTGGTTTGAAGGAGCAGGAGGGAAGGTGGAGACATGGTTGCTTTCAAAGCAAGCTTGGACTTCTCATTAGGAGATAGCTGTGATTCCTGAAGGTCTTACATATCCTCCACTCTCATTCCCAACTTTGCCATTCTCCATCGTAGCCATGACCCTGTACTCTCAGTTTCTCACTTTCTCTCTCTATCTCTCGATCTCTTTCTAACTCCAATGTTGACAAGCTTAGGATCTTTGGTGAGTTCTTAGGTGGGTGGAAGTGGGGCGGTGGCAGTATCAGGGACTGGCGATGCTGTGGCAGCACTGGAGAGGAGAGTGGGGCAGTGGCGGTGGTAGAGAGAGGAGTGAGCGTATTTGCAGGAGGAAGGAAAGAAGGGTGAGATGTTGATGGAAAGGGTATAATGGAAAGATAAAAATTAAAATTAAAATTAATTATTTATTATGTTATTTTATAACTGTTAGATTTAATGTTGAATAATTAAGATATAGTCACCATCTGACAAACTCACGCTCCTCACCTAAGAACTCGCCGTGTTTTGCGACTGTCTTTTGTTTGCTCTCTTTTGTGTTGTGTCTATCATGTTTTGTTGTTTGTGTACTTTCTGCTCCTGTCCTTGTGTGGAATGAGTTTGAGCCTAGTTGATATATACATATATATAATAAATAAAAAGAGAGAAGAACTTCAATTACCAGTTTTCCACGACGCAGTGGTCTTCGATTTTACAAATTCGTGCCAAGTCTATCCTCCAACTTATCACCTTATCTTTGTCAGAGATTCTTTTGGTGAGATCATCAAAAGGTATTCTAAATCTTCCACCATGGAAACGTACACTGTCACGAGGAAAATTCAAGAACACTGGCACAGCGAACTGACCTGCGACTCTGCGCCACTCAATTATCTGGTCCAGCACTTCTAGACACCTTCTTGAGCCAGCGTAACCTTCTGAGAGAACAACCACAGAAATTCTAGAATTTTGGATTGCTAGCCGTTGGGAGGGAGAGATGTGGTCGTCCCCTGGAAGCGAGTCATCATCCCAGAAAACAGAAATTCCCTCTTTTTGAAGACAGGTATAGAGATGTGGTGTGTATGATTCAGAGTCGTCTCCGCTTTTGGAGCTCAAGAACACATCATAAATTTGGTTGGGATCAGGATTATGTATGGGATCGAATTCCTGGTTTCTGGACGAGGAACTGAAGGATGACATGGTTTAGTTGAAACATGAAAGAAAAGAGAAGAAACTGGATGATAAGGCCTAAACCTTTCCACTTGCAACTCCTTAGCCTCACTCGTCTTACAGAGGAGATTTATACTCACTTCATCCCGTAGAAAATGACCATTTTTTTCTTTAACTACGAGTGCGACATGTATAGCGAATCCTTTTTTCTTGAAAAAAAAAAAAGAAAGAAAATTAGGCCTCCCCGCAAATTATTCTATTACCATGGCATTTCTTAAATAGACATTTGAATATACATGACATTTAAATTAAAGAAAGAAATAGAGAATGCGTCAGAACAAGAAGCATCAACATCTTTGAAAAAGAAAAGGAAAAAAAAAAACGAATTTGCCAAATATCTTAGGTTATTTGCTCCAAACATGAGCACTTGCAATTTTTTCAGAGAACTACTTGAATATTCTTATAGTGAAAAAAAATGTTATTCTATATTATTAAATGCACAGTATTTTAGTTTTGTAGGTTATTTAAGTCTCTTTAGTTATATTCCTAGTGCAATAATATAGTATTAAATATTAAATGATACTTTATCCGGTCTGTCCTTAGTAAACGCACGGAAATTAAAAAAATCTAATTAAGGCTCATTTATAAATTTTTTTTATTAAAATAACTAATTAAACTTTTAACGTCTAATTATATCACTCTATTAAAATCACACTATATTTTTCAATTAATCATAAATTATGAATGATAAAATTGAAAATTCAATAATAAATGCTTTATTCATATGTCAGAATGCTTTTTTTATGAACCAACATTTTTTCTTTCTAAAATGATAGATAAAATAGACTAGAGAAAGTATATATTATTGATTTTTTTCCTTATTATAAGAGTATATAATTTTTTTTTTATTTTAAAAAAACCTCATCTAAATTTAGCTTATCTATGAAGTGATAAAATAAAAGGTGTATTCACTTTTAGATTGATAAAGTCATAATTATAATGTATTAAATGATCTAATCATATATACACTCTTACTTTCTCATTTTACAGAAAAACTCATTTAAAAAAATTGCTTTTTCTAAATGGTTGAGTCAAGTGATTCATTAAAAATATAAGATCTACCCTATTTTGCATTATGATTTTCAGTGAACAACTGAAGCTTGGACTTTTCAAAAATACATTTTAATAAACATGCTAATTAAGACTTAGGACTTAAAAATCACTTTTCTTTATTTTAAGAATTAGAAATGTTGAATTCACCCACAAAGGATTAGTCGAGTTAGTAAATAACTTCAAGCTCATAAAGAAAAGTCACGAATTTAAATTATAGAGACAACTCTTTTGAATATATATATATGCTCTCGCAATTAAACGAGAATTTTTAGCAATTCAAATAGGTTAATGGTTGTGGTCTCAAAAAAAATTTATTTTAAATTTATATTTTATTGCTCTCAATTTTTTTATATTTTTCTCCTTATTTTCTTCAAAATAACAATAATTTAGGGTGATGAATTATTTATTTACTATTTAAATATATAATAAATTTATAATTTTTATACATGTTATTAATTATATACTTACCTAATATATCATAATACTTTATCGAGGATTCATTTTAAAATTAAGAGGTCTAAATATTTTGGCTTATATATGAAAATAAATTTCCAGTATAAGCCAAACTTTTATGATTCACAAATAAGTCAGGTTGAGCCTCTAAAAAAATCCTATAGATCAGACTTACACATATAATTTACAAAACAAGCTTAAGCCTGTTTAGATCAAGCATAACTAAAGCTAGCCTATGTATATTGATATTGGCGAGAAACTAACTTCTCAATTAGGTTTTTAGTGTTTTTTTTTTTTTTTCCGCTTCTCTGTAATCTGATACGATATATAAACAAAGTTTTTTTTTTTATGGGAGATATATAAACAAAGTTGAATACCGCAATGCTGTAGAAACCTTGGTATCTCACCCTCTATCCTCCATTGCAAGGTTGATGGTGGGTAATCTCATGGATAAGTATCGGTAGGCTTGTTTACATGTAGACTTGGTTTAAATTTGAAACAAAAATTTTAAATTAGTCAAATTAAACAAATTAATCTAATTTAATTTCTGAAAATTTTTCAGTTAACTCAACCTAATTTAATTTGACTAAGATTAGATTATTTTATTCAAGATTATTAGGTTAAATTAAAAAGAGTAGTTTTATTTGTATGTATTCAATGATTACATCTATATATCAGCGTAGGAGAGAGCAAGTGTTAATAGTGGGAATTCACATTAATTAATGGGGAATTGAGAGATTGTAATAGTAAGTAATAATGATGTTATCCACTTGGAAATCGAGATAATAACATTTAGGGGTGTCAAAAAAAACCTGCTGCAATACCCATGACAGCGGGTATGGGGAAGATTTTTGGTTAATCGAGGGATTTTCAATACCAAGACGTTAAAGCGAGGCGGGGATCACTATCTCATACCATGCATAGTCTATGAAATTACTATTTTACCCTTAAATTATTAATTTAGTTAAACTAATATTATTGTTATTTAAATTGATTAGACTAACGTTTAAATTTATAAGTTAGATTTATTTATACTTATTATATATTAGATTAATGATTGGATTACTATTATGTATTTATTTTTATTTTAAGTATTTTAAGTTGTTAGAATTTAGATTGTATAATTGGATTATTGTACTTATTTTTTGTTTATTTTATGTGTTTATTTTTATTTTAAGTATATTAAATTGTTAGAATTTTAATTGTTAAATTAGATTATTATTTATGATTATTTTAAATATTTTATGATATTAGAATTTTTATATTTAATTTAAATTTTTAAAATTTTTAATATTCTAACGGGTATCCATGGATATCCACGTGCCAAACCCGAGTAAGTAAGCAGACTGCATCTGGATATAGGCGGCGAGTATTTACTGGCGAGGATGAGGCCTATCCCCGCCCGCCCCGCCCCATTGACATCCCTAATAACATTTTCACTTATCATCACAATCACTCTTCCCTATTAATTAATATAAATTCCCTATTATTAACACAAATGCTTCCTTGTGTCAATGGATAGAAAAAATATTATGTACAAATATCATTATTCAATTAAAAAACTTAAGACTTTGTTTGATTTTTGTTTTCATTTATTGTGTTTCTTATTTTCAGAATTTTGTGAAGAAAATAAAAACAATGAAAACTATAAAATTCTGTTTCCTATTTTTATTTCTTATTTTCATTTTTTTACAATGTCCTGAAAATAGAAAATATAAGAAATGGAAAAAGAAACTAAATATGCTTTAAGGATTTGTTTGGCTTCTATTTTCATTTCCTATTTCATGTATGTGTTTCTTGCTTTTAGAATTTTGTGAAGAAAATAATGAAAATAGGAAATAAAAATAAAAAATAAGATTTTATTATTTTTACTGTTTCCTTTGTAAAACAGGAACAAAATATGCTCTCAATTTATTTATTTTTTTCTAAATTTTTATCATCATGACATCTGGTAACAAGGCAGAGTTAAGATGGAAATAGTTTATATGAGTAATGGTCTTAAACGAGCGATAACAGTTAAAAACATGACATAATTATTAACATTTAAGTACAAAACATTAAAAAATTAGTAAAAAAATTAAGCAAGAAACAATTGATTATAATAGAATAGGCATTTAAAATTAAATTAAGAATTATAAATTATAGAATTGAATTAGTATTAATTAATTTGTATTGTTTTAATTTAAAACAATTTGAATATTTGAATTAATATAAATTAATTTCATTAATTGGATGTGAGTTTTCCAATTTGCCATGTCAATCCGAACCACTGATGGACGACCAGCCAATATGCCATTGAAAGCTTTGTCTTGTAGTATATGTGTTTATGCTCTTTTTAGATGAATAACTCTTTTGGGAGTGGATACTATTATTCTTAAATGTCTGTTGTGACCCCAATTTAACTAGATTTTATTTAGTTTCTCTAAAAAAAAAATTTTTTTGTTAATCAACATAATAATATGGTATTGTTAATTTTTTATTGTCAATTATAATCTTAGCTAAACTAATTATTATTAATCTTATAGTTATTAATTTAAATTTTTAAAAAATTAATATAAAATATCATTTACTAATTTATATATAATCACTAAATATTATAATTATTACAAATTAATTAATTTAATATAATATTTAAATTTAAATATTAAGATAACTTGATATATTCAATTAGTTATATACATAGTCAATTCGTATGCATTATCATTATTAATTGGTGGACAAGTTCTAATTTTTATTTTTAATGATAATTAATTTATTTAGAAGTAGGTAAGGTATAATTTATCTAATATGAAGTAAATAATATAGCCATTATGCTGTGTGGGTGTTAGTGATAATGGACAGCAAAAGGAAAATGTTCAACTTTTTGACCTCTTTTTTTGTTGTGGGTATGGATAACTAATTTATGTATCAAATTATCTTGATTATGTTCTAAAAATATTGATATTAAACAGAAAAGTCACCAAAAAAAAAAATAAGGGATAAATACGAACAAATTCTAATATCACATATTTTTTATTTTTAATTATATAAAAACTAGGTGGCAAAACATGGTTATGTTTATGATATATCATGATTTATTAGTTCTCCTTTGTTATTATTCATTTTCACTCATTTTCCTTTTGCTAAGATATTCACTGTTGTATTATTTAGCTAATTATTTTATTGAAATAACTTTGAAAAATAATTTAATATTTAATATTTAATTATAAATAATTATCTATTACATATATTACATATAATAAAAGGGATTCCACCTTTTGGTGTCCTGAATTTATTTTCCAATTTTACCATTGCTTTTAACCTTTTAAACAACTTTGTTTAGTGATAAAATTGTAAGTTGCAAATGAATACAATTTTTTACACACTTTCAAAATCAGTTTTCTACACACATTCAAAATGGATGCATTACATTTTTACCATTCTGCAATTCCATGAACTCATTGTGACGGTTACTCCACTTGATGTACTAGGAAAAAAAATTAACCCCTTCCACGTTCCATTTTCTTCATCAACAGTTTTGTTTTTCAAATCTATTAGTAAGAGGATAGACATCACGAGAATGGCCATGCCTCAAATCTCACTATGAAGAAAAGGATGGCCCATCACAAGATTGAGAAAGAGCAAGAGCAAAAGGGCATGGAGAAGAACAACAAGAAGCAAAAAATATGATGAAGAAGAAGCAAGGCAAATTTTGCAGTGAGATGGAAAACTTAATGGTTACACATCACTTATATATATATATATATATATATATATATATATATAAACCACAAATTGTAATTTAAAACTATGATCATAATTGCAATTATCATCATGGTTTTAAATTACAATTTGCAACCGTAATATTGTTGTTGTGATACCCTCCACGTCCACATTGCAGTAGCAATTATGGCCGCGTTAGTTACGTTTTCCTGTAATTTTTTGTATTGTAACACAACCGTAACTGCTATCGCAATTTAAAACTATGGTGATGATAGAGGAACAAGCAGAAATAGTGTATTAGATGGAAGTACGAAGAAGGGAAAGCATGATTTTGAGTGGATCAAAATTTCCATTTTTTTGCCTTTGATTAATTATTTGGAGCTTTCTTTTGTCAGTTGCATTTTAACCTCCTCTCTTTAAGCAGGATGTTTGGTTTTAGTAGGAATGAGAAAAAAAGATTCATGTGTTCAAGGAATCATGGGAGTACTGCTATACTGCTTTACCCTTGCAGAGTAAACTAACAAGGTAAGGACAGTTCCTTTTTGAAGAGCCTTATAATCCAATTCTTTTTGCAAACTTCTAATCATAAGAGTAAAAAATTTTATGATTGAACAAATTTTAATGATATTGTTTAAAAACTTAAGAATTTTTCTATTTTACTCAAGTTTTTATTAGACTTTTCCGATTTTAAATGCTTCAGGTTTTCCTTTTTAACGTATGAATATGTTCACAGTTTAAAAAAAAAAAATTGTATAAATGTAATCCTATTCTACTATTAATATATGGACCTGTCCCTATTTGATAATGTTTATATATTTTCCTCAAGCTTTCAATTTCAAGAATGGTCTTTTGTCCTCTCTTAATGGAAATTGGATGTGCAATGTGTTAGTAATCAAATTCGGGTTATAGTGTAAAGGGATTAGTAGAAACAACATAAATTCCATTCTTTGTGTATTTAATATCTTTTTCTATCCTATGTGCAAGAATGTCAAACTAAAGCGAGGTAGAGTCATTCCGTGTTCATGTAAAGTCAATTGACTTCATAAACGTATAGCATCAAAAGGATGCCTTTTATTGATTTTTTTTTTTCATTAGTTTTTGGTTTTTGCAGTATATGTTCTTTGTGGTTCATATGAATTTATGTAAATATTCATGTTGATATAGTACCTTTGTTTTATACAAAACCTATTGTATCTGAATTATTATGCTATTGGATAATTTGCCCTCCAGAATTACATTATAACTTTGTAAAATAATTGTGTGCCTATCATGCATGTCGAACCCTCAATTAAGCTGGAAGTGACCTACGATAATCGCTTAATCCTCTATTTGCATATGTAATGCAAGATACTTGTAATGCTTATCTAAAGTTTTTTTTTTTTTGAAAGAAATGTTAATATAGTTATCCAATATGAACTTAAACGCTTACTTATTACTATGAAATACTTTAACCATTCATATTAGTGCATTATCAGTTGTTTAGGTATTGTGAAGTTATAAATTTATTTAATTAAAAACTCTAATATAATGGATTTAATTTTAATGCACTAATAATGTAAAAAAAATTTATACTATCATCCAATCATATACTGTCATACCTATACTTGAATGGTCATGCAAATATAAGGTTTTAATTAAATAAAAATATAAATTATTTTTACACTATTAGTGTATCAAAATTAAATTAAATTTAATACGTCAATTAGTATTAATATTGGTATATAGTAATACTTAAAACTCTACTTTTGCTATTTTTGGGGATTCATTTTACTTAATGTAATAAACTTTAAAGACTAATTTGAATTGATCAAGTTTGTATCAAGGACTAATTTGAACCATCTATGATTTCAGAAACTAAATTGATTGACAAAATGTCATTTTAGAAATTAAATTATTATTTTTTAAATATCAGGGATAAAATTGAACAATGCTTACAAATTTAGGAACTAAATTAAAACTTTACTCTCAATCATTCTTTATCATTGCCATTGCTGGCGAAGCCATCTAGACTTCTTTTTTTTTTTTTTTTTTTTGGTTTACAGTATTTAATATTAATTATTCATGTTGACTTTATATTTTAGATTATATTAAAACCAGGTTTATCATTTTAGAAGATAGATTAATTGATGGTAAAAACTTATACTAAATTTATTTATAAGTTTCCTTTAAAACGTAAAATTGAATAAAGTCTGATATGCAATAGCTAAATTTATAAGGCATATTGAAGTATTCTACTACCCTAAAAAATAAAAAACATCGTGCCTATCACCACCATCGTGGGAATGAAGTTTCCAAGCCAACTCACCTCTTGGAAGTTGGAAAGAACAACACTGAAGTAATGATTGGAGGAACCAAGTAATAATTAAATTCCAAATTTGTAGGCACAGATCTCTTTCCTTTTATTTGTCATTGTTGTCATTGTTTTGGGTATTACAGTGGCAGTGATGAGTTGCTGGTTGGGGAGGTCGAGGTGAACTTGATCGATGGAATCTGCATATGCAACAACAAAGGGCAGTGAATAGAGCTGGTTAGTTATATTGTGAAAAATAATAGAAACTTAAGCAGAGGACGGGCTCGGTGGGAGAGGGGAGGGAGGGGCTGTGGTGTGGGATAATTTTGTCTTTCGAAATTTTAATAAATCATTAATAATAACTATTAACTATTAATTTAAGTCATTATTTAAAATTTTTTAAATAAAATGGTACATATTATGGGACCATAATGGATCCAAAGAGAAATACAGGATAAACACCACCTAATTTTTCTAGTCTCAAACTGATGAGTAAAGGACGAAAAAGGAGTCGAGAGCATGTGCAAGAGAGAATTTCCATCCACAAAAAACAAGTCTTTCCATGCTATAGATAACAAGTGGTATGAATATTAAATTGCGGTCATGTCACGGAAAACTTCAACTTAATTTAATAACGTATAATTTCATTTAAATTTCTTACAAAAAGTCTTGCCGTCTTGCTGCTAGAGTATTATACTGGGGATGCTTCATAATCGATAGTGTAGCTTTCGTTTGCTTCATAATCGATAATGTAACTTTTCTCATCTTTGCATTCTTTGTTTCTTTTGCTTACTACCAAAAAATGAAAGAGAAAGGTCGTATATAAATGTACATTAGCTATATATTCTATTTATCTATACTAACGATTTGACAGGCACGGACATTTTTTATTTGTAAGGAATTGATATAGTATTATTTGGCCATATAAAATTTATTTGAATAAATAAATAAATTTAAAATGAATAAAATAAGAACACATTCATGTTAATTGCCATACTTGTCAAATCAGTTTTTTTTTTTTTGGAGTTTTAATATAATAGAATATTTCAATGAATTTTTATTTTTATATTTTTTGAATATTAAGTTATTTAATAATAATTTAATGAGAATAAATATTAATTAACTTAATATTAAAAAAATATAAAAATACAAATTGACTGTAATATTTCATTATATTAAAACTCAAAAAATAGAAAACATAATTTGACAGCATAACAATTAAAATGAATATTTTCTTATTTTGTTCATTTCAAATTTATTTATCCAAATAAATTTTATATGCGGTCAAACAATATTATATTAATACCTTAAAAATAAAAAATAAGGTAGTACCTGTCAAACCGTTGGTATTAAATAAATTAAATATAAGTAATTATAATATTTAGTAATCGTATAAATTTAATAAATGAGACTCATTAAATTTTTAGAAAAATCAAAATTAGCAATAGTAAATTATAAAAATATAATTGGTAAAAAAGAATTAAAATTAAATATTATATTGATTAATAACTAGAAAGTATTTTAGTTTAAAGAAATTAAATAAAATCCAATTAAATTAAAATAGTAATAAACATCTAAGAATAATAACGGTCACTCTCCTCTCCTATTAAGTTCGTCTTTGTTGCCAATAATGTCGATCAAGTTGCATTGAATATATGGCTTTTCTACATATATAAAATAAAAAATATTATTTACTTAAATATATTATTTGAATATTATTTTTTAAAATATCTTAATTTATGAATTGTTGATAAATCGATTTGTATTACATCAATTTATTATTGTTTAAAATTTTATAAAAAAACATAAAAATTGATCGGACACAAATTAAATTATATACTATTCATTTGTATAATTCAATTTGATATAAATCGATTTATGTACTATTTACTTAAACAGTGCATAAAATCGATTTTGAAAGGTGGAGATGCATACATATACAGAAGTGCATATATTTGAAACATGGAGTAGTGCAAAAATTTGAAACGTGGAGATGCAGTAGTGCATATATAATTTTAAAATTATTATTATAGAAAATTTATTAAATTAAGCTATTACAATTAGATATTATTAATTAACATATTTTATTTAAAATTAAAATAATATAATAAATTTATAAATTATAATAATAAATAAATATTTAAATTAAATTTAAATAAAAATATAAAATAATAAAAAGTAAGCATTGAATAGTATCAAAATATATAATGTATAATTCGACCTGACACATATCGATTTATAAAATAGTGTATAAATTGATTTATGTCAGATCAATTTTTATATTTTTCATACAATTTTGAACAATAATAAATTGATATAACATAAATCAATTTATCAACAAGATATTTTAAAACATAATGTTCAAACGATATATTTAAGTAAATAATATATTTTTATTTTATATATGTTAAAAAGCCTTGAATATACCTACTCAATACAACCGGACCCACACAAAAAAACAAGCGACGAGGACAGAAGACTTGCTTATCGCCTATCGGATCCTTGCCAACTGATCAAAAAAAGATAAAAAGAAATGAAAAATAAAAGCAAGACGTGTTAATTGGATGAAAGTTAAAATTAGATAAAATCCACGTGGCATAGTAAATATCTATTAAATAAAATCCAGTTAAATGGAAATAGTAATAAATATTTGAATTATGTTATATCAACAAAATATTTCCGATTTATCCCAATTCAATAATAAAAATATGTGTTGACACATGTTCGGAAATTGTTTTATATATATATAATTGTTCTAAACATCTAGAATAATAATATTGACGCCCTAAGTTCTTCTGCATGACAATGTCGATAAAGTTGCTTACAAAACTCTGCTTAATACAACCAATGCTACGCGGCAAAATATCAAGCCAGTGCGCAGAGTACAGAAGACTTGCTTTTTGGGTCCTCACCGCCAGCTGGTGGAAGATAAAGGCACAGTGGAAGATAAAGACAAGGATAATAAAAACGTGTTCGTTGGTTCAAAGTTAAAATTAGAGAAAATCCAAATAAAAGTGGGAGGAAACTTGGCTCTAATCTCTTACATTCTTTGTACCAATTGTTATGTACTCTTAAATTAAGTTTTAACATGGAGATATTTTTCCAACTCAACAGCACATTTTAACAAAGTTTGATATATGGATTTTTCCATGTAAAATTTTTACAAGAGATAAATATAGATGATTTTTTACATTAATTTAAAAAATAAAACCAATGAAAGTATATAACAGAAGAAAATTTATAATAATAAAAAATACATGTAACCAGGTTATGTAAGAAATATTATTGTGTAAAATAAAATTATTAAAAAAATTAGTCATTTCCCACCATCATCGCAATCTCTCTCCTTTCAATAATTATTAAATATTTATAAAATATTATTTAAATTGTATTCTATTTCAAAATAAAATAAAATTTAAATAAAAATATATATTAATAATAAATTTTGTTTTAAAATATTATTATATAATTATATTTGATTAAAAAAATTTCAGATAATATCTTGTACACATCTAACAATTTTTTCTCTCCTCATGGGTGCGTCACCGGCACTAACACCGTCACCAATACCATCACACTCCTCCAACTCAGAGCAACCGATGTGGAGAGTGGAGACTTTAAATAGCCTTTGTCGTACATGTAATTCCCCAAGTAACGCTGTCATGGTCGGGCCAGTGTAATAGTTCGGAGAGTTAAGTAACATTTTAATTTCTGAAATGAGATATATGTTTTATTTTAATTCTTGAAATTTAAAAATTAATTTTTTAATTTCTGAAATTATATTTTGCCAATCATTTTAGTCTCTGGTTAGTCAATCGTTAATCAACTATTATAATCTTACTGGTGTAAGCAATATGACAACATCCGAGGCTTTTTGACTAAAGTGCCGTGATTTTACAAACTAAATACTAAACTATAGCTGTTTTTAAACTATTTCACTTTCTATGGTTATTTTTGACAGGGTGCAATCGGATGTATAGCATGGCGCAAGATCAACATGCGCCAACAACATATAAAGCTGCAGCATGTGGAAAAAGGCTGAGTGACATGACAAAAGCAGCGGAGTGACATGACAAAAGGAGCATAGGTTGAAGAAGATGGCACAAAATGGAGGGGCGCCACCCAGTTGGCCCAGCATGGGAGGGCGCCATCCGTGACGTGGCACCAGATGGAGATGTGCCAACTTTTTGCTTAAATTCCCCCCTCATACATTCAGTGTCTCACACATTCAGTGTCAAATATTGCACTCAATGTCAAATATTGCTCTTGATCTGTTTTAATTTTTAGCTTCTGCACGAAATTCCTGTTTGAAAGTTTTATTTCTCTTTTTGAAGCTTTAAGTTCCTCAATTTTTAGTTTCTATCAAATATAATTTTTGAGTTTTTTTATTCGTAAGTTTTAGTTCCTATTTTTGTTTGTGTGTAGTCATTGAATATTTTTTTATTCTGCTTTTTTGTCAAACTTTTTTATACTTCTTTTCTTTGTTAATTTAGTTGAAAAAAATGAGCACTTTTATTATATTGTATATTGGAATAGTAGAAAATTTGATAGCGCAAGGATGCATTTTTTAAGGAAATAAAAGATCAATTAAAATGGATAAAGGTGTCAGTTATAATGCACTAAAAAAAAATATTGCCACCAAATTGAAGCTTCAATCTCATCAAACAATTTTAAATCTTACTTATAGATTTCCAATTGTTAGATATAGCAGTGCATATACTGCTATTATAATTTTCTTAAAAAAAATTTCCAAATTAAATTTATCAAAGTCTAATTTTCTTAAGAAAAAAATAAACTCATAGCATTACCATACTTATGGATCGAAAATGAATTAATTAAAAATTATGAGTAATAAATAAAATTTAAATTACCTTTATAGAGACTGTTGAATTGAACAAAATAACCAAACAAACTGTATAACAAATGTATGTATTTGCATTGGAAAAAAATAACACTTGAAGCAGAATGACAAAAGGGAAGCATATGGGGGTGAAGGGGGTGCACGGAGGAAAGGAAGCAGAATGACAAAAGGGAAGCATACGGGGGGGATTAGACGAGATGGTGGCGCATCTTGAAGCAGTGCCATCCATCTGCTAGGACAAGTGGCAGCTCCCTGCAATGGCGCAAGGTGGAGGAGTGCCATGCAGCCTGTGCCCGCCTAGTCATGTCACCTACGGACTGTTGAAGGCGTCAGAGATTCCAGTGTTGATGCGGGTTGAACATGCGCCATCAAGCAGGACAAATTCCACCTGGCAAAAGGACCACAGACATGGAAATTGTTCTAATACTATTGCAGTCTGGAAAATAGTTCGTAAAAGTGGCATAGTTGGGTCAAAAAGCCCAACATCTGACGTGGTATGCTGATGTATCATCTATTTTAATGTTCAAATTAATTCCTGAAATTTATAAAATATGTCAAATTAGTCCTAAAATTTCTAAATGTGTCAAAATAATTCAAAATTCCTAAATTTCTTCTTTTCTTCTTCACAAGTTTTAGATCTTTAATCTTCTTTAAATCTATTAATTTCTTTCCCATTTTCACATCCTACCTAGACTAAATTCTCCCCACATAGAAGTTTGTGTATCTTATTAAAGTGACGAGTAAATTTAAATAGATTACAAAATTATTGACAATTATTAAATTCAAACTTAATATTCTAAATATTTATTTGGTCCCCTTTAATTTAAAATTTAAAGTTTAGAATTAACTAATTTAAAATTCAAAATAATTTATAACCAAAAGTTTTTTAAAACACGTCACTAGAAAATGGTGAAAGATTTGGTAATTAGATGAGATCATAATTTAAAATTTCAATGCAATTGATGCATCAAAAGAATTTTCTAAAATTACAATTTTAAAGAATAATTATTTTTCTTGAAACAACTATTTTCAAATATATATTTAATTGATACACTTGTCATAAAAGCTCCATCAATGTGGCCTAATCAAAACCGAAATCAACTGTTTTTCTTTTTCTTTTTCTTTTTTTTTAAATTAAAAAACTATAATTTAAGGTAAGAAAAAGACTTAATCAAATTTTGCTGCAGAGAAAATATTCAAATTCATTAAGTGCCTATCTATATAAGTACTTACAAATAATTAGCTAATAAGGTAATAACAAATTAAACCCAACTTATAATAAAGTATGAGTAAAAGATCAATCAAATGAATCAACTGTTGGTGAGTGAATGATGGCTAATTAGTCCATATATAGACAATAACTCAATCATGTTCAATATTTTGAATATTTTAAACATTTTCTTTTAGTATGCTATTACTTTTGCCTTTCTAATCTATTCTTTATTAATTTTTATTGAAAAATTAATACTTCTTTATTTAATTTTTTATAAAAACATGTTAAATTTATATTTTTTACATAAATACGCTTATAAATATTCGTTGAGTCTAGAGGCATTCTTAGATCTTGAACTAGGATAAGTTTCATTAAAATTATTTATTATATTTTATTATTTCATTTCTACATATTCTCTTCCTATTATTCTATACGGGGAGGATCTAATCTATAGGTAGGGTATTAAAATAGGAAAAAAATTAGTGGGTTTAAGGAAGATTAAAGATTTAGAGCTTGTGAAAGAAATTTAATAATTTTGGACTATTTTGACAGATTTTAAAAATTTCAGAGACTATTTTGACATATTTAAAAATTTCAGGAACTAATTTGACATATTTAAAAAAATTTCAGGAACTAATTTCATATATTTTAGAAATTTCATGAATTTTTGAACCAATTCAGAATTGATGACACGTCAGCATGCCACGTCAGATGTTGTGCCATATGGAGTGCTATGTGACATGTTGACATGTCACTTATCAGCAAAATCGTAACAGTTGATTGACAGTTGACTAACCAAGGACAAAAATAATTGCTGGAATTCAATTTTAGGGACTAAAAAATTAATTTTCAAGTTTCAGGGATTAAAGTAAAGCACAAATACAATTTTAAAGACTAAAGTGGTACTTAACTCAGTAGTTGAGGGTTGTTTGTCATATATGTCTCTTATTTTAATGAATTAAATAGTGTATAATAATTTTTCTTACTTTAAAAATATTAAAAAATTTATTTTAGAAAAATCTTAGCTAAGGTGAGTTTATCTATAAAATGAACCAATAAGGGGTACATTCTCTTTTTGATGAATAAAATATATCATATATCATAACTATAATAGGCTAAATAAGAATTTAATTTATATACACTGACAGTATAAAATTATTTTATACTGTTATCCAATTACAATCTTCTATTTGTATGACTTTTAGAGTAGTAGGGGTGAGGGTCATGCATGTTTACTTATGTAGTAATATATAATTGGATGATAATGTAAAAATATTTTATATTATCAATGTACATCAATTAAACTTTGCTAAATAATTTAATGATCCGATAAATATACTTTTATTTTCTCACTTTAAAAATAAATTTATTTTAAAAGAGTTTTTTTCCCCAAAAAGCAATAGGTCAAGTGATTTAGGAAAGATTTAAAGCATTTTTAGTGAACAAGGCAAGCTTGGATTTTTCATAAAGGCTATTTAATAAAACAAGTTCAGACTTAGGTCTTGAAAAGCACTTATTTTACTTGAAAAAATCAATTTTTTCGGTTCGCTCACAAAGAATCGATAAAGTGAGCAATTTTGAGCTATTTAAAAGAAGATGCAAATTTAAATCATAGAGAGAAAAATTTGTAAAAAAGAGTACATAATCCTTTCGCTTTTGTAGCTGAACAAGAGTTATAGATACTTCAAATGTGTCAAACCCATTAGAATACCTCATGATCTCACAAAAAGATTTACATTGTTAGATATATAGTTTTGGGTGAAGGCTCCAATGCACAGCATTTAAGCTGGTGCATAAAGCACCTTGTAACTTAAAAGGTGGAGATGTGGTGGTGTATGGATACACCAACCACACTAAGTTCATTCTAAAATTGGCACTATCCTTTCTTTCCCACCTCATTGACCTTCTGCATTGCCACCCCCACCCCCACCCCCACCGCCCTGCAATCCTTTGTCAGCTTTCCACTGCCTGCCCTCCTGGTGCCACCCACAGTCACTGGCCCTCACCCCGGTGCCACCATCCCAACCCGCTAGCACCATTAACTCTACCCCCTCCTATTTCAGCTATCCTTGGCCGTCTTTCTCCTCCCCACCCACCATCATTAGAGCTTCGGTGAACCATCACCACCATCTTGCCTTTAGCTTTTCATCTTCGTCTTCCACAAATCAACCTCCAGATTCTAATGGCAAGCCCTCAACCCTTCCTCCCCCTGCTTGTTCGTCCTCCCTGCCATGCCCTTTTTGTTGCCATTGCATTTTTGCCACCGTCAGCAATCACATACTCCTGGCCGTCAAAACGGGGGAAGCTCTTCGTCATGGTCAGGTGACCCTTGTGTTTGTCGTTCTTCGTAGCAGAGGTGGTAGCGAATGGGACAATCATGGCCTTCAGGGGAGGCCAGAGCCTCGGTGTGGACACTTACGATCCTGAGAGCAACAAGCAATGGCAAGATGCGTTGCTGGAAGTTGAGACGGCAACACATGAGGTGGTGCAGAATGGCGGAAGCGTGTACGTGACGGAGAGGTGGCTGTGGCGGTGGCGGTGGCGGTGGCAGTTGTCGATGAGGCCGAGGGGCTGGGCGTTCGAGATAGGAGGGGGAGATGGGGAGGAGATGAGAGAGAAAGTGCAAGTTTTATAGTGTATAATGTATTTTTTGATGTATCTATAGACTATAATATCTAGACCTTTAGATAATAAGGTGCACCACACACCTTGTAAAGTAAGGTGTGTAGGAGCCTTCACCATAGTTTTGATGATGAATATTGGTAGAATAATTATTGATTCCTTCCCTCCATTAAGAGAAGATATCATATTCAAATTGTTTCCTTTTTTATCTTATTAAAATTACTCCATTCTTAATGTCTAAAATCTTTATAAAATATGATTGATTTCTAGATGTAATATGATCTATTTTTTACTGAAAGTTTAAGGAAGGAATTTATGAAAATAACGGTCATATAGCAAGAATCAAGCTTAATTATGAACGTAGAGAGAAACAACAATTAGACCAGCAACTATAGGTCAGGAGTAGCAACCATGCGAAATTGATTGGACAAATCCTTTGAACAAAACTCAAGCTAAAATCTTCTTTACCGGCTAGTAGATATCAATAGCTCATCATCTATATAAAACCTTGAAGAATGAAGAGAAGAGTATAAATCTCCACCAACAAAATTGAGAGATTGCCTTGCTTTATATCTTGTATATTATACTTTATAGGCTTTGTACCTAAATTTACTTATGATTTTTTGAGAGAATTTGAAATCTATTGTAACTCAATTATAAAGGTATTCCTATCTTGTAAGGTTACCCTATTTTACTTGAGATAAGAAAAGGTTTGGTGGTATCTTTATGAGAAATAAACCACTAATATACTCTAAATAGAGAAAAAATTTGTGATATTTTTGTGAGAAATAAATTGCTATATATTTTATTAGGAAATTAAGTAGAAGAAAGTTTTATCAAAATTCTTATAAACATAAATTTGAAAGTGAAAAAAAATATCAAGCAATTGGGGAGGCCGAGGTGAACTTGATTGATGGAATCCGCAAATGCAACAACAAAGGGTCATAAATAGAACTGGTTAGTTATATTGTGAAAATAATAGAAACTTAGGCAGAGGACGGGCTCGGTGGGAGAGGGGAGGGAGAGGCTGTGGTGTGGAATAATTTTGTCCTTCGAAATTTTAATAAATTGTTAATAATAAATATGAACTATTAATTTAAGTCATTATTTAAAATATTTTAAATAAAATGGTATATATTATGGGGCCATGATGGATCCAAAGAAAAATACAGGATAAACACCACCTAATTTTGCTTGTCTCAAACTGATGAGTAAAGGACGAAAAAGGAGTCAACAGCATGTGCAAAAGAGAATTTTCATCCACAAAAAACGAGTCTTTCCATGGCGAAATGATAGGAAGATTTATTTATTTTTTTATAGAATATTATATCAAATTATTATTTATATATTATTAAATAGAATATAAATTTAATTTAAATAAAATTTATATTTTATTTAATAATAAATAAATAATAGATTAATATGATCTCCCACGAAAAATAAGTCATTTGTTATTTTTCCTTTTCATGCTATAGATAACAGGTGGCTTGTAGATTAAATTGCGGTCACGTCACGGAAAACTTCAACCTAATTTAATACCGTACAATTTCATTTAAATGTCTTACAAAAAGTCTTGCTGTCTTGCTGCCAGAGTAGTATACTAGGATGCCTCATAATCGATAGTGTAGCTTTGGTTTGCTTCATAATCGATAGTGTAGCTTTTCTCATCTTTGCATTCATTCTTTGTTTCTTTTGCTTACTATAAAAAAAATCAAAGAGAAAGGTCGTATATAAATATCATCAAATTAGTTATATATTCTATTTATCTATACTAACGATTTGGTAGGTACGGACATTTTTTTATTTTTAAGGAATTGATATAATATTATTTGGTTATATATAAAATTTAAATAAATAAATAAATAAATTTGAAATAAATAAAATAAGAAAACATTCATGTTAATTGCCATACTTGTCAAATGAGGTGTGTTATTTGAATACTAAAATATGGGTATACTATTAATACCCTTTCACATTCAATTATTCAATTTATTTAATTTCACATTTTAGATTATTTTTTCAACTTTTCCTAAAATGCTAGTGGGTTGTCTTTAGGGATGTTGGGCTTTACAATGTCCAAAAAATATTTTCTTTGTCAAATCAGTTTTTTATTTTTTTGGAGTTTTAATATAATGGAATATTACAATGAATTTTTATTTTTATGTTTTTTGAATATTAAGTTAATTAATAATAATTTAATGAGAATAAATGTTAATTAACTTAATATTAAAAAATATAAAAATACAAATTGACTGTAATATTTCATTATATTAAAACTAAACAAATAGAAAACATAATTTGACAGCATAACAATTAAAATGAATGTTTTCTTATTTGTTCATTTCAAATTTATTTATCCAAATAAATTTTTTATGTGGCCAAATAATATTATATTAATACCTTAAAAATAAAAAATAGGTTCGTACCTGTCAAACCGCTGATATTAAATAAATTAAGTATAAGTCATTATAATATTTAGTAATCGTATAAATTTAATAAATGAGACTCATTAAATTTTTAGAAAAATCAAAATTAACAATAGTAAATTATAAAAATATAATTGATAAAAAATAATTAAAATTAAAGATTATATTGATTAATAATGAGAAAGTATTTTATTTTAAAGAAATTAAATAAAATCCAATCATATCATCATATATTCATGTCTAGAAGTAGTACTACAAAAAACCTTGAATTTTCATATTCTAAAAATGAAAGTCTCAATAAATTACTCTTATATTCACTCACCAATAAAAATTCTAATAAAAGTTTGACTTTTCATATTCTTGATTTCCATTAATTACTAACGTAACTCTTTGAAGATATTATCTATACTTATCTATTCTTAAATATTTATTGAAAATTAAAATGGTTCATGCTTCTTTTCCTTCATGAAGAAATAGTTAAATAAGGTAAACAAATGAAATTAAATGTGATGTGAATTCTTTTTTGATTAAACTAAAATATTTTTAACATTTAATTTCTTAACACATTATACTTAACAAATTATACACAAAATCAAACTAAAGATGACGTCAATTTACTTCATTATATCTTTCTAATATTTTTTATTTCATATATATCATATCATATATCATATATCATATATCTGTATTTTAAAGTAATACTATAGTTTTTTATATTCTAAATACCATAAGTCCATCAATTAACTAAACGATGCCCGTGCATTGCATTGGAAAAGAAATTTTAAAATTATTATTAATTTATTTTATTTTATAAGAAAATAAATTAATTTTTATAATTTTTTGTTTACAAATTAATTGTATAATTTTATTTTGAATATATGCATTTTTATGCATATATTTTTATTAGTTAAAAATTAAAAAAAAAGTAAATTAGACATTTCTTCACTAAGAGATATTTTCATTACACAATTTTTCTTCTATTTTACAAAACATACGCCCCAAACATAGCTATAAGATGAATTTTGTTAATCATTTTAAATTTAAAAAAATTAAAGGCAATTTATTTGATAATTTGATTAACTACATACATTTTTAAAAACAATTGAATTCCCATTAAAATAATAAATTAGTTGAAAGGATATAACATAAAAAGATATAAAGATTTTGAAACTAATTAATTAAATTAAAATTTAGATATTGCCTTTATTAAGTTAAATTTAACATAAATACATTGGTCATAGATTGATGATAACTACTGCAATTATTTTAAACTATAACAATGATATTTATATATATTATGATTATCTAATGATTGTGCACAATTATTAATCTTAAGAATTTTGAAATTAATCAAGCCAAGTTATAGATATTGTGTTTGTCAAGTTTAATTTAACATAGATTGAACCAATACATAAGATAAATATATTAAAATATTACAAAATGTTATAGAGTATTTCCCTAAAATAAATAGTTGAAATCACATAAGTTGTCCTAACATATGTAACTATGTTTTTTATAAATTAAATTAAATAATAGCAAGATATTAGTTTTACAGAATAAGACACTCGCAAATATGATTATAAAATTAATTCTGTTATGAGGTTAATTAAAATAATGAAGGTAATTTATTTGACAATTAATTTGATTAACCACATAACTGTTTTTTAAAAAATAAAAATTTTGAATATCCAATAAAACAATGAATTAGTTGAAAATGATATAACATATAAAGATATAAAAATTTTGAAATTAATTAAATTAAAATTTAGATATTTCTTTCATTAGATAAATTTAGATATTCCCATAATTATAGAATAAGCGATAAGTGATATGAAAATTGAAAAATTTTGATTTTGGGGAAGAAAAATGGCTATCAATGAATGGGTGGAGAAGCTTAAAATTAGTGGTATAACTATTTAATGCAAGATTCTAGAAAAAGATAAAAATAAAGGTAAAAGATATTAAATTTAAAGTATAAAATTAAGACTTTTGGTATCCAAAATATGAAAAGTCTTAATATTATTTTAAGATATAGATATATAATATATGATACTCTCAGTTTAATATCTTTTTATTTTATCTTCTTCTAAGACTTGCATTAAATACCTGTAATAACAAATTTAGGCTTCTCCACTCATTCATTGACAATCTTTTATTTTTTTATTCTAAAACCCAAAATTTTCAATTTTCCCTGAATTTATGCCTTTCCAAAATATGTTTTTTGGTTCAAAATCAAATGTATTTTCAATCAATTAATTTCTATATATTTGTAGAGATTTCTTATGTGGTATTATTAGTGATTAAAAAACAAAGAATATATATTTTTTAAAAAAATTAATATATTCATAGCAGAAAAAAATTTATGAATTCATATTTTAAGTATTTGTTGAATTTGTAGAAAAATAAAAGAAGAGAAGGAGCATAGGTGAAATAACTATGTCCAAAGAAAAATGTTTTAGTTCAATAAATGCTTTATTTAGACACCTATCAACACTATACATATAGTGAATAGGAAATAAATATGACTTTTTTTAAAAAAAAAAATCATAGGGCACAGGAAATAAAAAGTTCATGTTTTATAATAACTCTTTTTAAAAGATGAAACAAATACACCCTTAATTATATTCATCAATTCTAACATTATTTATATGTATATTTTATAAAATTATCAAATATTTTTACTTTTAGTGACTTATAAATACATTTAATAAATATAATTTTGCTATATTATTCATATAATATTTTTTTACCTTTAGGTATTTTATATCTTTACTTTATAGTTATAACTTTAAAATTTTAACTTAATTTGATTTAATCATGTTATAGAACATATATATATTTTCTTAAAAATATTTATATCACTTATCACTTATTTTATAAAAGTGGAAATATTTTAATTTATCCTGATGAAGGTAATATCTAAATTTTAATTTAATTAAATTCAAAGCTATATATCTTTATATATTATATTATTTCAACTAATTTATTATTTTATTGGGTATTCAAAATCTTTATTTTTTTTAATTATGTGGTTAATCAAATTGTCAAATAAATTACCTTCATTGTTTTAACTTAACCTCATTAACAAAATTAATTTTATAACCATATTTGAAAGTGTTTTATTTAGTAAAATCAATATCTTGATATTATTTAATTTAACTCATAAAAAAATATAGCTATATGTGTTAATTTAAACTTGACAAAATCAAAATCTTGAGGACTATTAAAGTGATTTTAACTATCTTTTTAGATATACACAATATAACATTTTGTAGTATTTTAATATAGTTATATTATATATTGGTTCAATATATGTTAAATTAAATTTGATAAACACAATATCAATAATTTGTCTTGATTAATTTCAAAATTCTTAAGGTGAATAATTATGCACAATTGTTGGATGATCATAATACACATAAACATTATTATTACAATTTAAAATAGTTGCAGTACTTATCATCTAAATCATGGTCAATATATTTATGTTAAATTTAACATAATAAAGATAATATCTAAATTTTAGTTTAATTAATTTCAAAATTTTTATATCTTTATATGTTACATTATTTTAACTAATTCATTGTTTTATTGTTATTCAATTGTTTTGAAAAATTATGTAGTTATTCAAATTATCAAATAGATTAACTACATTTAAAAAAATAAATAAACTCATTAACAAAATTCATCTTATAGCCATATGGTATATATTTTGAAGAAAAGAGAAGAGTTGTGTAATAAAAATATTTTTTAAGAGAGGGGTGTCTAATTTATTTATTTTTTATTTTGTAATAACTAATAACAAATATGTATATAAATAAATATGTTAAAAAATAAAATTATAAAAAATAATTTAATATCTTATAAAATAAAATATTAAATAAATTTAAATAATTTTAAATCAAATAATAATTTAAAAATTATTTATCCGTGCAGTGCACGGGTACCGTCTAGTTAAATTGAAATAGTAATAAACATCTAAGAATGGTAACGGTCACTCTCCTCTCCTATTAAGTTCGTGTTTGTTGGCAATAATGTCGATGAAGTTGCATAGAATATACCTGCTCAATACAACTGGACCCACACAGAAAACAAGCGACGAGGACACAAGACTTGCTTATCGCCTATCGGGTCCTATCCAACTGATTAAAAAAAGATAAAAGAGAAATGAAAAACAAACGCAAGATGTGTTAATTGGGTGAAAGTTAAAATTAGATAAAATGCAAGTGGCTCAGTAAATATCTATTAAACAAAATCCAGTTAAATGGAAATAGTAATAAATATTTGAATTATGTTATATCAACATGATACTTTTGATTTATCCCAATTCAATAATAATAGTAATAAAAATATTTGAATTATGTCATATATATATATTGTTCTAAACATCTAGAATAATAATATTGACTCCCCAAGTTCTCCTTCGTTGACAATGTCGATAAATTTGCTTAGAGCTCTGCTTAATACAACCAATGCTACGCGACACAGAAAATATCAAGCCAGTGTGCAGAGTACAGAAGACTTGCTTTTTGGGTCCTCACCGCCAGCAGGTGGGAGATAAAGCCAAAGTGATGATAAAGACAAAGATAATAAAAACGTGTTCGTTGGTTCAAAGTTAAAATTAGAGAAAATCCAAATAAAAGAAGGCGGAAACTTGGCTCTAATCTCTTACAGTCTTCGTAGCAATTGTTATTTACTCTTAAATTAAGTTTTAATATGTAGATATTTTTTCAACTCAACAGCACATTTTAACAAAGTTTGATATATGGGATTTTCCATGTAAAATTTTTACAAGAGATAAATATAGATGATTTTTTACCTTTAATTTAGAAAATAAAACCAATGAACGTATATAACAGAAGAAAATTTATAATAATAAAAAATACATATAACCAGATTATGTAAGAAATATTATTGTGTAAAATAAAATTATTAAAAAAATTAGTCATTTCCCGCCATCATCGCAAATTTCTCTCCTTTCAACAATTATTAAATATTTATAAAATATTATTTGAATTGTATTCTATTTCATAATAAAATAAAATTTAAATAAAAAATATATTAATAATAAATTTTATTTTAAAATATAATTAAATTATTAAATATGATTAAAAAATTTCAGATAATGACTTATACACATCGAACAATTTTTCCTCTCCTTCATGGGTGCTCTTTCACCATGTTGTCATCGTCACCGCCACTATTACCGTCACCAATACCATCACACTCCTCCAACTAAGAACAACCGATATGGAGAGTGGAGACTTTAAATCGCCTTTGCCGTACATGTAATTCCCCAAAGGTGTGTTTGGAAAGAGGAAAGAAATTGGAAGGAAGGAAGTTGAGAGGAAAGAAATTAAGTAAAGAAATAGAGTGAATTTATATTTTTTATAGGTATGTAATATGTTTGAATGAAAGGAAAAGGAGAGGAAAGAAAAATGGAAGGAAAATTATTTTCTTTTATTTGTTTATGTGAAAAAGTGAAAGGAAAGAAAGAGGTAATGCTGTCAGATGATAATTTTACTCTTATATTGCTAGAAAAGATATTTGAACTATATTAATTAATATCAAATAAAAAAATTTCACTATTTTTGATTTAATAGTTTAAAATAATATCAATATCTTAAATTAAACTAATATTAATAAAAATAAATTATTTAAAATTATTTAAAATAAAATTAATATTTTTAGTTAGTCTAATATTTCAAAAATATTACTTAAAAATATATTTTATCAATTAAATAATATCAAAAATATTATTCAGCTATTATTTAATATCCTATTTAAAATAAAATATCTATTTAAAATAAAATATTAAAAATCAAGAAATTTTAAAATTTTACATAACTTATATTTTGGATAGTTTTTGTATTTATTTTTAATAATATAATAATAGAAAAATTAAAATTATTTAGATAAAATTTTTAAAAGTGTTGATTTAAAAGAAAAAAGAAAGATAAAAGGGAGAGGGACCACACAACACTTTAACCGGTGTTGCCCAACCTGAAACCCTCCCCCACCTCATCATCTCTCTTTGTGTGTCTCCTGTATCTAAAGAGGGGCAATATGGAAAAACTAAAAAACCAACCTTTTTCTCTGTGAATTTCCATCCAGAAGGTGGGGGGGGGGGGGATTTTGGTCACGATTTATGCGGATCCCACCAGATATTGTGTACTATTTATACTCTTCTCTCCAATTTTTCTTCTCAACCAAATAATAAAAATTCAGCCTTTTTCTTCCCATTTCCTTCCCCTCTTAATCCTTCCATCCCAAATCAACCGAACCAAATACAGTGCAAGTAATGTTGTCATGGTTGGGCTAGTATAGTTGTTGGGGGTTGTTTGTCATTTATGTCTCTTATTTTAATGAGTTAAATAGTGCATAATAATTTTTCTTACTTTAAAAATATTAAAAAAAATATTTTAGAAAAATCTTAGCTAAGGTAAGCTTATCTATAAAATGAACCAATAAGGGGTATATTCTCTTTTTGATGAATAACATATATCATATATCATAACTATAATAGGCTAAATGCACTGACACTATCATCTAATTGTAATCTTCTATTTGTATGACTTTTAAATAGTAGGGGTGAGAGTCATACATGTTTGCTCATGTGGTAATATATGATTAGATGATAATATAAAAAAAATTTTACTCTATTATTGCACACTAATTAAATCTTGCTAAATAATTTAATGATCCGATAAATATACTTTTTTCTCACTTTAAAAATAAATTTATTTTAAAATATTTTTTTTCCCAAAAAGCAATAGGTCAAGTGATTTAGAAAAGATTTAAGCTCTAACGTATTTTACCTTACCATTTTTACTGAATAAGGCAAGCTTGGATTTTTCAAAAGGCTATCCGATGAAACAAGTTCAGACTTAGGTATTAAAAAACACTTATTTTACTTGAAAAATTAGATGTTTTCGGTTCACTCACAAAGAATCGATGAAGTGAACAATTTTGAGCTATTTGAAAGAAGATACAAATTTATAACATAGAGAGAAAACTTTGTAAAAAAGAGTACATAATCCTTTCGCTTCCATAGCTGAACAAGAGTTATAGATAGTTTAAATGTGTCAAACCCATTAGGATACCTCACGGTCTCACAAAAAGATTTGCATTGTAAGATTTATAGTTTTGATGATGAATATTGGTAGAATAATTGTTGATTCTTTCTCTCCATTGAGAGAAGATATCATGTTCAAATTTTTTCCTTTTTTATCTTATTGAAATTACTCTACTAATGTCTAAAATCTCTATAAAATATGATTGATTTCTAGATGTAATCTAACCTATTTTTTTCTAGAAAAATGAAGTTTAAGGAAGGAATTTATGAAGGCAATGGTCATATAGCAAGAATCAAGCATAATTATGAATATATAGAGAAACAACAGCTAGACCAGCAGCTATACGTCAGGAGTAGCAACTATGCGAAAATTGATTGGACAAATCCTCTGAACAAAACTCAAGCTGAAATCTTCTTTAACGGCTAGTAGATATCAATAGCTCATCATCTATATAAAGCCTTAAAGAATGAAGAGAACAATATGAACCTCTACCAAGAAAATTGAGCGATTGCCTTGCTCTATATATTGTCTATCACAATTCATAGGTTTTGCACCTAAACTTACTTATCATCTTTTGAGAGAATTTGAAACCCATTTTAGCTCAACTATAAGAGCATCCCTATCTTGTGAGGTTACCCTATTTTAGTTGAGATAGGGGAAGTTTGGTGGTATTCTTATAAGAAAGAAACTACTGATATACTCTGAATAGAGGGAGGTTTTGTGACATTCTTGTGAGGAAAAAACACTATATTATCTACTAGGCAATTGGGTAGAGAAAGGTTTATCAAAATCCTTGTAACTAAAAATTTGAGTATGAAGAAAAATACCAAGCAATTGGGGATTGGATGTAAGTCACATAACAGAAATAAAAATAGCTTGTGCAATCTTCTCATACTCCCTCATCTCTTTTATTTTCAGCATTGTTTATGTTTAAATTATTTTCAATTTTATTCTAATTTGTACTAGACTTTTTATTTTAAAATTTTATGTTATTAGACCAATTCCCCCCTCTTGGTTCCTTCATAAATTTTCTTTATTTCAATTTCTCTATCGTTTTCTCCTTAATTTCTTCACAATAATTTGGTCCCATAAGTTGGCTTATTTATTATTTAAATATATAGCTAAAATCTTATAATACTTATGTATTTTATCAATTATATATTTACATAATACTTTTTTACATATAATAATACTTCTAACAAATGTTAGATTCATTGTAAAATTTAAAAGTATATATATATATAAATGATTAAGTCAGATTGAGTCTCTAAAAAGAAAAAAAAATCATATAGATCAAACTTATGCCTATAATTAATAGAACAAGCTTAAGCCATTTAGGTAAAGCATAACTTAAGATAAGATAAGATATCACCCTCGAACGACTGAAATGAGTACAAGCTAACATGGCGTTAGAGGTGTTCATGGGTCTAGGTCGACTCACAAACTCGACCATTGTAACATCCTACTACTAACTATTATCTGACCGCTTGATTTTACTTTACTTAATTTTGATAATGATTAGCTAGTTGAGTATTACTAAACTTTCTACCTTAAATTTTTGTGCGGGTAATTTTGTCACTAGTGAGAAGTGGAGGCACACTGCTAGTTCACCATCGCCATGCCTTGAAAGAGGCGTTGATGCTCTGCTGCAAAGGATAGTGGCGATCGCTTAGCCATCAACCACTAGTGACACTAATAGAGGTAAGATCTGGTATTGGTATAGTGGTAACTTGCTACTGCAATTGTAATCAAAACTCATTTTTAGATCAAAATGTATCTCAAAACAACCTGAACAAAACTACTACAATTTAAATACTAAAACTAGACAATAATGCATTCATCCAAGGTTTAATGAAGGGATTTTTGATGGTCAAAACTTTTAAAATCTCAACAAATTGATAGAACATCACACCGCAAACCTAAGATGTTGTTGTCCCTAAGCAAAAGAAAAATCAAAAGAAACATTATGGCACCTAACAAAAAGTTGCAAACCAAAATTGTGCATTATACATGCTCTCAAAAATCTCCTCAAATGAAATCATGCAATCATCACATGCAACCTGTATAACCCAATCCAAAATGCACATAACTAGGATCAGTCCTAGATCAATAATCCTGATCAGATTATGAAAATGCTCAAGAAATATCTTAAACTCATATCATATTTTTCATCCCTATCGCCACTAATGCAGAAAGAGTGCATCCAGGTGGTCAAAAGGGTTTTTTAAAGCTTGTAATGTTAGGTCAAAGGTTAAGGTTAAGAGATAAGTGGAAAGGAAAATTTACCCTAGGTTGGGTAATTGAATCATGCATCATAGTCCAAAATAAAACAAAGTAATGCCACAAGTCTTTAATTTTGTATCTTTTGTTCCTTCTTTGTTTTTTTTTTTTTTTTTCCCAACTTGTGCTTTGTACTTTTCTTTTCTTTTTTCTTCTTTTTTTTTCCTTTTTCTCATAAAGGCACAAAAACAAAAACAACTTCCTTGAGAATGTAGATTAATTAATGATATAATCAAGACATGTAATGCCCACTTCAAGACCCAACAACATTTATTCCAAGTGGGAATTTTTTAATTCTTTTTTGGGTTAAAAAAGGTAGGATAAAGGAGGTTTAAAAGAAAAGAAAAATGCCTTTTATCATGTTTTCAAGCTTCAAAATGGACCTAGGATCCACATCATTTGGTAAACTTGAAAGGCTCAAACAATTCAAGGAATGCCCAATCATTTTAACAAGATGCACTACCTTAGGATTTTACCTTAATAGGGAATCAAATATGTCCTAAAATAAGGATCAATCCAAGTATACTACATAAGCTTTTTCTAGAAAATTAATAGGGTTCATCCCCAAGAAAATGCATATTCTTAGGACAAAATACTTTAGTTAGCAAACTTAGAAGGTAAAAACTTTGAGTAAAGAAATGCACTAAAAAAAAGACGGTAAATGAAAAAAACTAAACCAATTACTATGCTTAATAACATACCATAAACATAATGATAGTCTCGGGTGGCGAAATAGTAGCTCTAGTGGTGGTAAGTGGCTAGTAGTTGTGAATGGTAGTGAAAAAGAGAGAGAGAAAGAGAGGGGAGAGAGAAAGAGAGAAGAGGGAAAACACGAGAGATAAAATAAGGAAGTAAAAAGGGGATCGAGTGTTTAACATCTCATTTTCTCATTGTTGGAGATTTTTCATTTGTAATTTTTAAGTGAAATAATTCATTTCATTAACTGTCAATTACTAATGAAATTTTCGTTAGTATAATGGAATAAAATAAATAATTCTTTTATTAATCATTATTACCAATAGATATTCCATCAGTAATTCATGAATATTGAAAAATGAAGCAACATCAACGGTAATGCCAAAATTTCAAATATTTTCCCCATTTAATTTAAATTTAAAAATAAAAGAAATATATTGCCCACAAATTTTTTGTAGGTAATATTAAATTGAAAAAATTAATTCTCTTGGTTACCAATGGAAACTCCATCACAAAGTTTACCATGAATTACCACGAAAGTTACATCAGTAAAATCCATCAGAAAATATTTGGCACCATTAGGCACAAAATATTATCGATGGATTTCTGCTTACTTTTTTTTTGTTCATATTTTCCTATTTTTTTCATCGGTATTTTCGTCAGTATTTTCAACGGAAATATTTTCATCATTAAATCTGTTGAAAATCCGCATGTTTCTAGTAGTGTAAGAATTGGACTACATTGGACTGGAATCATATTTTAAATTATACTGATCCAATCCAAATGCCATAAATTATAATATTTAAATTGAATTGATTTTTCATTGGAAATTGATCCAAAGTGAATTGCAAACACCTTTATTTATACCATCACAGCCTCATTTATCAAGCTTCCAAGCCTCCGCCATCCCCTCAAAACCTAAAGCCATTCTCAAAACCAACAGAAAATAATCACATCCTAGCTGAATTCAACAAAAACAAAGCTCAACAAAATAACCCCCAACACCTTACCACTGTAGCCCCCCAAACTATAACTATCACTCATCAACATCGAAATCCAAGGCCAAACGTAAAGTTAAAATCTAAACACAGACCAATATCCATGAACCAAACTTCGATTTAAATTCAAAAAATAGAAAAGCAAAAATAAGACACCCAACGACCCTCATCATCATTCTCAACATCCATTCACACATTATCATCCTCACTACCACAACCTCCTTTCACCACTACAAACATCCTTATAGCAACCAGTATACTCGTTGCCACTAGCCACACCACCATCATTTTCACCGCAATCTCCTTTCACATCCATGATTCAAATTGCCATCACCATCTTCCATTTCCACTTCCTTACAACCATTGCGACCACCACATCACAAACCTATTCATACCTCCAATAGAGCTGTGATGCCGCCTTGCCCCGTAGTTAGCCAAACTCAAACACCACCCTTGCTGTTGCACATAGCATCGCACAACCCTTTCTTTCCCACAACATCAATTAGTCAGTTTAGAGTTTTGTTTTCAATTTTTTTCTTTCTTTTCTTCAAGTTTTTTCCCTTTTATTTAAAAAAAAAATTTGGGCTTATGTTTCTTCGAATTTTTTTTTCCTTTTCTCATTAGTGAGTAGGGGTGTACAAGGGATAAGTTGAATGGAGTTCAGCTAGACCCAATTTTTTTTTTATCATTCTATTCTTTTAGAACTAGACTCGACTCGATAATTATCCGAAAAATGATCAGGTCACTTTGACATTTAAACAATATATACAAGCTTGAACATCATGCTTAGTAAAGTCATAAAAAGTTTAGAAATTAGAAATAAAATTTAAGAGATATTTTACAATATATATTTCAAAACAAATTATTTCAATATAAAAAAATAACATTATGTTATGTAAAACATATTACTTAAAATATAAAAGTCTCATAATTTATCATTAATTTTATTGAAAAATATAATCTTTAAACAATTATATGACTTAAGGTTGCGATGGGTATAACACCTTCCCAAATATAATCCCAAGTATAATGCTATACTTAAGTCATAATATTATAGTGAGGAGTCTACTACTTACACTAATTTACCAGTATCACTTTATTCACTATTAACCATAGCGTGGATTCACTTTGATAAAAATGGGGACTTATTTATTTACTTATCCATGGATTAATGTGCACTGTTAACTTCATGAGAATAAACATGGTATGTCAGAAAGTAAGAAAATAAAAGTGTGGAAGTGAAATTTATAGTACATATTTATAGAACGTTCACCAAATACACATAAGTCTTAGCACATGTTCCTCTAGTAACAACTATGAAGAGTTAGTATGGATACATAAGCACCGAAAAGGAAATGGAAACTAAGTCTATGGCCTAAGCTCTCATAAAGAGATATCCAAAAGAGGACCACTTTGTACAGCTGACACTACTCTCTAAAAGGTCCATCAGACTCCCTTAAACAAATGCTGTAGAAAATAACCCACTCTCCATAAGGTCTGTACACTCAAAACCACCAGATGGACCATCATTGCTTCTAGTAGCATGGAAAAAGGAGGAGGCTGAAGTATTTGCCTTTGAGGTATCAATCTCCGGAGGAGCACTAGAGGAGGGGGGCTGAGGTGGTACAATAGGTGGAAGGGTCTTGTGTAGTGGGGTCCCATCAAACGGAGCCTAAGGGTCAAAAGTGGACTCGAGATGAAAATAGTAAAAACATGCTAGAGGAATATGTACAAACGTATGCAAGAAGTCGCCGACAAGAGCAAAGAGTCCAAGGTAAGGTCATAATACCACTGTCACTCAGGTGCCTTGGAGAGGAGTGCCATTGTTGCCATCACTACCGTCTGAAAATGACACATAAGAGTGAGAATTCGAAGATTCTCAATAGGATTTTCGAGACTATTAAACAATGACATTGTTATCATTCTCAGCTGCTCCAGTTTATTTCAGAAAGATATGAATAGTATAAATGATAGAGCATATATTCCAGTTTTATAGTTTTAAACCATATTATCCGAAGCAGAGTTTATTTTATTTATACACTTGGTGAACAGAGAAAGAATTTGAGCATAAGTATCGCAGGCTAAAGAATAAGTAAATAATATGCATAAATGAATGCAAATGAACTCTTAATGTAAGTGCACTTGATTTTTCTTTTCTTAACTTTTATCATCTTTTTTCATACTTGGTCTTCTGGGAGAATTTTGGCCATATAACTCTTGGGTAATAGTTTGTTTTTTAGGACCAAGCTCATTCTTATACATGAGTGTCAGGTTTACTTTTTCCAACCCTCACATCTATATATTTCCCTTAGTTCATTTCGGGGCCGGCCGTAGTAATATGGAATCATAATTATGTCTTAGATCATACTTTCATAAAATGAACATGCTTGAGAAATTTATATTCATGATGCATGATTCATATAATTCTATCGAAAATCTAGCAGCATAATAGCTGAAATACGAGATTTCCCTATATACAGACAATATAATTTCAACAAGCCAATCGTAGTAAATAGAAATATCATATTCATATATCAATATCACATCATTATGATAAGGAATTGTAGTAATAACTCAGCCATTGGCTTCTTATGGCTTATGGGGCTCTTAACTCTTGAAACTATTAATATGTCTTAATTGTCTCAAATTTACCTTGTTTTATAAATTGCACTAAAATTTTATTTTAACTCATTTAAATATGAAAATTTAATATGCGTAGCCTTATTAGTCTACTTTTAAATCTCATTGGTCCCACTAAGTTTTGAGGTATATAACTTGAATTATTAAAGTTTTACTCAAAGTTACCCTATTACAATATAGTCTTACACAACTAATTTATAAAACCACTACAATTTCATCTTTTATCATTTTCATTCGATTTGTATACCAAATTGTAGCTAAATTTGATTATCTTTCAATCCCAATAAGTTACATTTGGATTGAGTAAGTAGAGCTCGATTTATGAGTTCCTCAAATAGGCTGCCCTGTTTCAACTTGAATAGAGCATAGGTCAAATTTGGGGAATTTTTGGGAGCAATGTAATTATGATCTAAGTTTGAAATTTTTACGGCATATTTTACTATGTGTTAGATTCCTAAAAAAATCTTTTTCACTAATTTGAAGTTGTATAGGGTAAGTTATACCCCTCATAACATATACTGGTCAGTGAATGAAATTAAATGGTCTACTTCTAAAAATATTAACTCTGTCATTTTGAATTTAAAGGACCTGCAATTTATATGGTTGGATTGCTCTTGAAGTCTAGTTTAATCTAAAATTGGTTTGACTCAAATTTGAGACCTATAAGATAAGGAACACCGTTCGCTGTATAGACAGCCCCTTTAGGGTTTTCACACAACAACTTTGTTTGTGTTTTCTTTTGATCTTTTCATCAAGTCTTCAACCCAAACCATTGATTTCAATCTTAAATCACTAAGAGCAATTCATATTATCATCAAACAACATCAATTAAAGGATGACATAAGAAATCCTGGCAACCACACAAACCTTAGAAATCTATTAATCTAAGAAATCCTACCTCCTTAAATGCAACTTTATAACTTCTAAGTTTGAGTTTTCTTGGCGATTCCTTCTCAATATGGCTTCAAGAAGGTGATGATTCCTCTTTTTTTCCTTGGTGGCTGAAGTGAAATGATCCAAGGGAAAGAAGTTTATTAGGTTATATTGAGTTTTCTTGAGGGATCACAAAGAAAAAGTAAAAATCTTGAGTAAAAGGAGACAAGGTCCCTTAGGGTTTCGAGGTAGAGATGGAGAGAATGAACAAAAGAATGAAGTTGAAGAAAAATGGAGGGTAAAGGAAAGAAGTAGTGGCTGAATTGTTTAGGGTGTAAGGGTGGAAAATTTTTTATGCTTAAGTCTTACATAAGTTGGAAGACCTGAAAAAGGACATGATTGGTGGACTCAAAAGAAATTTTAATTTTTGTTGAATCTTCTAATTGTGTGGCCATTATTTGGCCAACAAGCATAGATTAGGTGGCTAATTTCTAGCTACATATTGTAGGGTTTTTAGCTAATACTTATGTCATCCTACAATATAAATTTCTACCAATTCGATTTTTATATTACAAGATACCAAAATTAAACTGATTTTCCCCAAATTAACAAAACATTGCTATTTGTCTTCATAAACTTTCCTCTATAAAGAAATTTGAATTCTCTAACCCTAATATTCACATTTTGATATTGACTACTCGTATATCTATAATGTATCAAAATAAATCATTTAACAGTGTTATTCAAATGCATTGTTCTTCGGAAAGTTACAATGGGCAAACTCGAAGTATAACTCAAAGGAGGTCTAAAAATATGAGGTCAAAAATTCAAAACGTGAACTTGGCCTAATAAATTTCAAGCCGAGCCAGATTATCAAATCGGTCCGAGTGAACACATCTATTAATGAATGTCTTAGTTAGTCCAAGTTGAATGGCTCAGGTAATTCAAGAATGATTTTAGGCCAAGCTGAAAAAAAGAAAAAAGAGACTAAAAGGAAACGGGTGAGTTGACTTCTATGGGTTAAATTTGTTTTAAAGGAAAAACAAATAAAATGCCAGACTAAAGAAATAGAAAAACTAATTAGATATGTAAGCTTAATTTTTTATCTTTTGCATTATCCTACGATTCTTATATTGCTCAAATCAATTGCTTGCTTGTTTTATCCGATTATTATTTTGTATCGTTCAACTCAATTTTTTTCACAAAAAAATAAAATAAAAAGAATAAAAATTAACAAAAATATTTTTCAAAATATATTTTTAAATTTATGCAACAACTTACGACAATGATATATAGATTAATCATCTTTAAGAGTTGTAAGAACTGCAAGGATTTATTATATAGCTCATATATATTATTTTAAATTGTTTGCAAGAGTACATTTGTCTTTTTTTTTCTAAAAAGTTTTTATAAATAAAATCAATTTAACTCACAATTTTTTTTTAAAAGAAGAACAACAATAGTTTTAAATTTTTCATTATACCGGAGGATACGTAGAGGTAACCCCTATCAATACAGATAGATAAATAAATTAAATTTAAATTTCAATAAAGTCCCTAATTTGGGGAAACCATAAAATAATGGATCTTGAAAGATTTTGAGGGACTAGTTAAAACTCCAAATACCTTTCCTTTTTTTAAAAGTAAAACTCATAAACAAGATAAAACTTCTATAAATCTTTCCTTTGCTTTCTTTTTCCTCTTAAACTAAACTCGCGAACATGCTTTTAAGTTTTTAAAGTTGGTGACTTAATGTGCAAGGTAATTTTGCCTATCAACAGAAGGTTGAGGACATACATAAATAATCCTTTAATTGGGAAGAACCTTTCAAAATTTACAAGGGCTTTTGTGGCAGTGCATATATAGTTTAGTGTATGTTACTACTAAATAGAAGATTTAGTCAATAAATAGCAAGTACCTTAAAGCATATAAACCAACTACATGCGAACTAAAAATAAATGTTTAAGCTGAACAAATTGTCTCACAAATAAAATGGCCAATTAATAAAACTAACAAATGATCAAATTGAAAAAAAAATTACAAAATGAATAAAATTCTGAGGTCTAATGTTGCCATGAGCTTGCTTCAAGTCAGCTAGCTTCCTTTCATAATTCTGCTTTGATGACTCAGCCTTTTTGAAGCCAGACTCTGATGCTTTGAGAGTGCTAACAACCTCTTTACCTTCTTTTAGCCAAGTGGCAGCTTTCTTATTGATGTTGAGAGTTTCAACCTCACAAAGTTTCACAGTGGACTGTAACTCGTCCCTCTTCTCAAAGAGGGCTTTCAGTTTCACCTCCAAGTCAGTGATTTCTTTTGACATCTCATTGAGCCGTTCCTTCCCTTTAGAAATGGAAGCAGAAAATTGAGCCAGTCTAGCTTTAGCTGTTTCTAACTCCTCCTGAAATCGATTCTTGGAGTCAACCAACCTTTGATGATTGCCTAAGACTTCTTGAATAGATGGAAAGTTATCGAGAACAGCTTCGTAGAAGTGCTTAATTTCATTGATCAAAGGCTGAAGATCTGTAGGAACTTGTGACTTCCTTTGGCTTAGTTGAGCTAAGTAGTGGAGAAGTTGTTTTTAAATGTCACCATCTGCTACCAAGACTTCTAGTCGATTATCCAAAAGTTCTTGTATGTTTTGAAAGGTGGCAATCACCGGGAGACTTTGAACTTCTGATCCAAAAGCAGCAGAGGAATCCTTAGTAGGGAACAAAATGTAGCTCTCTGATAAGATTTTTTCCAGCTCGGCTAGTAAATCACCATCTTCGAGAAGCTCATGTTCTGCACCCATAATAGGTAGTATTGTGGCGGTGATTGGTGACGTAGGATCAGCAGGGAGATCTAGAGATTTTGGGGAAATATTGATTGTTTCATGGATTTTTTCGACTCCCTCCACAGTCAGAGTAAGCTTAACATCTTCAGTATTGGGAGCAAGAGGAGTCTGTACGAGGCAAATAATTAGAAATAGTCAAAATAAGATGTGATGTATAATAAAGGGCTCTAGATTGAAAAATTATTCTAGATGGGTTAACCTTTTGAAGCTATTGATCTTCTTGATTTTGGGCACATTTAGATGATCTTCTCAACCATTTTTTTTTTAAGATCTGTTAAAAAAATAAAAAATTATTTTATATTTGAATGTAAAATCAATTTAATTTGAATGTAATAATAAAAGAGTTTTTTTTATGACTTTGTGCCAATTTTTTCTTTGGTGAATTGAAAGATCTTCTTTTAACTTTAAGGATAAAAGATGTTTAATTAATATTACATTTAAACATAAAAAACTTTTACATTCTTTAAACAATCTATTAAAAAAAATCATCTTAAAAAAGATCTTTTACATAAACTCATACAAATGAATCCTATAACTTGTAAAAAAAAAAGGTTTTTTTGGTCCTTTTTACAATGATTTCACTTTTTCTAAATATTTTACCCAAAACTGTCGGAAAACATAAAAATAATACTTATTTCTTTTTTAATTTTTAAATTTTTTTCAAAATCGATCAGATTAATTTCAAATCGATCAATATTCTAAATATATTTTTTATTATTAAATTTGAATTTTTACCTACAGTAACTTTAGTTTATCACACAATTTTTTTTTTTATTTGTATGTCATTCTCAATCAAAATTTATTTATACATAATAACTGGTTTACTCTTATTATTATTATTATTGTTATTATTATTATTTAAACAGTTAAGTTATTTTTTAGTTTAGAACATTTTAAACTTAATCTTTTTAAATAAAAATCTAGTTAAACCAATCCAATTTAGAGATAAAAGTTGGTTTAAATTGGATGAGATTCAGAATCTAAACTAAATTAGCCAAATTCAAACCAGCGCAATTTATATTGCTCGGATCGATTGATTTTTCATATTAAAACTCATCCAACCCCTGAACTACGAACACCGTTACTTATAGCACGACAATCAACAAAAACACAGGCATTTAAATCTGAGACTTGTGTCGTAGTTGTCATCGCTTCCGGTTCCTTCCAATTTGTGGCATTTAAGTTATCCAAGGCTTCATCTCCAGTTATTTGAAGTTGTGATCTTCATTCCAACCTAAGGCTTCGAAGCTTTGGAAGCTCGTAAAGGGGTAATAGACCTTGGAAACTCCTATTTGATACAATTAAGGAAACAAGACATGACCATAAGCCCACAGATGTTCGCATACGGGATGAGACATTATTTGTTGGAGAGGTCCATGACGAAATGATAGAAGGGAACACATCACGTGAGAATCCTTCATAGCCACACAAAGAAATATATCCGATGCTCTTTAATCTTATCAATGCATAAGGCACCTGTGTTATAGCAGTATTGTCTGCCATCAAGGTTGTCAAGGATTTCATCTGTTCCAAGTCCTCTTCCAACTTGTCAATCCTTGAACATCCAGAAAGAATGAGTGTTGTGAGAGATTTTAACTTATAAATGCTTCGCGGAAGTTTGCGAAGACTTCTGCAATGTTAGGGAACTATAGTAGTAGCAGTTAGTTAGAATCTGATAGGATTAGTTAGATTTGTTACTATTCCGTTATGGCTAGTTGGTGCCTCAAGTACGATATATAATATCTCTCACATGTGTAAGATACATTGAGTTCAATCACAATACATCAGTGTTACATTCAGTCTTCAATATTCTCTCTCTCACTTTCTTCTGTTCTCACACACCCTAACATGGTATCATAGAGCCTCTTTTTTTTTTCTTGCACTCTACGTGCTTGATCCATGGCCTCTGAAGCTTCTTCCTCACTACAAATGGCTTCCCCTACTTCTGCCACTGGTTCTTCACCTGTGTTCTCTTCGATCAAGTTCTCCATCCCGATTTCATTTAAACTCTCCGATGAGAATTTTCTTTTGTGGCAGCAAGAAGCGATTGCCAACATCAAAGGTCATCACTTTCAATCACACATTCGCAAGGAGTTGATTCCACCGATGTACCTCACTGATTCTAATGCACTCCCAGGTAACCCTAACCCTAAGTTTTCCAATTGGGAACAACAAGATAATGTGCTTCTTTCTTGGCTACTGGCTTTGCTTAGTGGATCTATACGTGTTAGAATGGTTGGATACGTGTATTCATACCAGGTTTGGGAAAAGATTGAAAAGTTTTTTACATCTCAAACTCGTGCAAAGATTACTCAATTGAAACTTCATCTGCGTAGCATCAAAAAAGGAGCAACTATGAACTCATATCTCCTTGATATCAAAAAGAACATAGATCAATTGACTGCTGTGGGTGCTTTAGTCACCACGGAAGAGCACATTCAAGTGATTTTGGATGGTTTGCCCGCTTACTACACTCCTCTTGTAACCTCCATCATCTCATGTTTAGATCCATACTCCATTGAAGAAATGGAGGCTCTACTCCTTGCAGTTGAGGCAAGAATTGAACGGTGTCATCAACTTGAGCTTAGCTCCCAAGGATTTCCAAATCCACTTCAAGCTTATACTGTCCAAGCTCAAGGTCGTGGCAGAGGATTTCAAAATGGTGACTCTGGTTGTGGCCGTGGCCACTCTGGGTTTCAAGGTCACGGCTGCAGTAGACGTGGTGGTCGTCCTTCCCATGGCTTTAATAGTTTTGGTCTGCCTCAGTTTGGTCACAAGCCTCTGTGTCAGGTTGTAGCAAGTATGGTCATTCAACTTTGGAGTTTTATCATTGATTTAATCCCCACTTTCAAGCTCCAATTTCCCAACCTCAAGGTTACTTGCAGCCACCACAACTTCATGCATACTTGGCTGAGCTTGTCTCTACAGTACCTCCACAACCTCCTTAGCAGTCTCAGGCTCTTCTTGTGACACCTTCCACTGTATATGATCCTCTCTGGTATTCGAATTCTAGTGCTTCCAATCACCTCACTCCAAACTCTTCAAATTTCAGTGCAAAACGCTCCTATGAGGGCTCCGAAAGCGTTAAAGTAGGAAACGGGGCAGGTATGAGCATTAAGCATACTGGGCATTCTAATTTGTATTCACCTTCCTTTAATACATCATTTATTTTGCACAATCTACTACATGTCCCTGGTTTAACCAAGAATCTCATGAGTGTTTCCCAATTTGCCAACCAAAGCAAAGTCTTTTTTGAATTCCATGCCAACACTTGTTTTGTTAAATGTCAGGATTCCAAGGAGACTCTTCTCCAAGGTTTTATTACAGATGGCTTATATGTCTTTCCTGATTTGAAAAAATTCCCCGTTACCTTTCAACAACATGCTAGTCCTAGTGTTCCTTCTCATGTACCTACTGCTTTACACACACATAAAATAGATACTGGTAGCAATCATTCCTTTTTACTTTGGCATGGTAGACTTGGGCATCCCTCAAGCAATGTTGTACACAGAGTTTTGCAGTTCTGTAAAATTCCTTCTAATATGAATAAAATTTCTCAAATTTGTGATTCATGTTGTATTGGCAAATATCACCAACTTCCATTTACTGTTTCTACTACTGTTTACACTGAATCTCTTGCTCTTGTTTATTGTGAAATTTGGGGACCTTCTCCCTTACCTTCACATTCGGGTGCTAGGTACTACCTTACCTTTTTAGATGCAGCCACTAAATTTACCTGGATATACTTTTTGAACCAAAAGTCTCAAGCTCTATATACCTTTATCCAATTCAAAACACTGGTGGAAAAACAATTAAACAAACCTATCAAATCAGTTCAAACAGACAATGCCAAAGAATTTCTAGCCTTTACTAAATTTTTTCAGGATCATGGCATATTCCACTGCCTGTCCTACCCTTACTCCCATGAACAAAATGGCAGCTTTGAATGCAAACATCGCCACATTACCACCACTAGCCTCACTCTACTGTCCCATGCTTCCTTACCAACTTCCTTTTGGGAGGAAGCTTTCCACACAGCTGTGTACCTAATCAATCTTTTGCCACTCCTATCCTACACCACTCTTCTCCCTTCCAACAACTTTATGCCAAGCCTCCTGATTACACCTTCCTTAGACCCTTTGGGTGTGCCTGTTTTCCTTTATTAAGACCTTACCTGCAACATAAACTAGACTTCAGATTAGAAAAGTGTGCCTTCATTGGTTACTCTAATCAACACAGAGGTTATAAATGTTTGGCAAAGTCAGGCAAAGTTAATTTGTCATGTCATGTTGTCTTTGATGAACTTTCCTTCCCCTATTTACATTTGTTTTCTCAGGATCCCTCACTCTCTACAAATGATTGTGCAAAACTTCCCTGTATTCCCATCATTACTAAAATGAATGCCCTACATGCTCATGCTCCTCCACCATCTGCCCCCACATTTTTTCCTGCTGTTTCCTCTCGTGATAGGTGTGGCTCCTTAGCCTCTGATCTACCTGCTGTCTCATCACCTCCCGCTACTATGACTGTTGGTTTTGAACCTATGAATGATGTTTCACCTGCTGTTGAGCCTGTTGTGCAAGCACCTCCTTCTTGCAGAACACGTTGTGTTGTGCCTTCTGAAAATTGCCATCCGATGACCACAAGAGCCAAAAATGGAATATTCAAACCCAAGGCATATGCTGTCTTTCTTGAGCCAAGGTCTGTGAAACAAGCACTTGTAGATCCTCAGTGGCAAAAAGCGATGAATGAGGAATTTCAAGCACTAATAAAGAACAATACCTGGACTCTTGTTGAACCACCTGCTGATAGGGCTCCCATAGGCTCCAAATGGGTCTTCCATGTGAAATATAATCCAGATGGCTCCATCAACAAGTATAAGGCCCGATTGGTTGTAAAAGGTTTCCACCAATAAGAGGGTTTTGACTTTCATGAGACTTTTAGCCCGGTCATCAAGCCTACCACAGTTTGAGTTATCCTTACTATTGCTGTCTCCAAGGGTTGGCCAATTCATCAAGTAGTCTTTAACAATGCTTTTCTAAATGGAGATCTCCAGGAATCATTGTATATGACTCAACCTGAAGGCTTTGTCATTGGTGACAAGAACCTAGTCTGCAAGCTTAATAAAGCACTGTATGGGCTTAAACAAGCTCCCTGAGCTTGGTTTGACAAGCTCCAACACACACTACTATCTCTTGGGTTTTCCTCTGCAAAATGTGACACTTCTCTCTTCATTCAAGCTACTGCCACCCACACACTATATGTCTTGGTCTATGTTGATGATGTGATAATTACTGGCACTTCTTCTGCAGCCATTCAGCATCTTATTTCCTCTCTTGATGCCACCTTCTCCCTCAAAGATCTTGGGCCCCTTCATTACTTCCTTGGCATTGAAGCCAAAACTTTCCCTGCTGGTGGCCTACATTTGTCTCAAACCAAATACATAACTGACTTACTTGCAAAAGCCAAAAATGGCAGACTGCAATTCATCTCCAACACCAATGACCTTTGGCCTAAAACTCTCCAAACATGGCACTAATGACTTTGAGGATCCTACTCCATATAGGTCCGTGGTTGGTGCACTTCAATATGCCACCATTACCCGGCCTGAGATTGCTTATTGTGCCAACAAGGTCTGTCAATTCATGCACCATCCTTTTACCACCCATTGGCAAGCTGTGAAAAGAATTTTGCGGTACCTATGAGGCACTCTTCACCATGGTCTCCTACTCCAACCATCCTTTTCGTTGGATTTATTTGCATTTTGTGATGCTAATTGGGGCTCTGACCCCAATGACAGTCATTCTACCATTGGCTTTGGCATTTGTTTTGGTGGAAATTTGGTCTCTTGGATGTCCAAAAAGCAGGCATCCGTCTCTCAGTCAAGCACCGAAGCTGAGTATTGCAGCCTAGCAGCTACTGTTGCTGAGATTATTTGGCTAAAATCTCTACTCTTGGAACTTAACTTACCTGTGTCTAAGGCTCCTATGATATACTGTGACAACCTTAGTGCTGTTATGCTGACCGCCAACCCAGTTTTTGACCAGAGATCAAAACACTTTGAACTGGATTTGCACTTTGTCAGGGAGAATGTCCTGAATAAGTCCATTATTGTTAGCCATATCCCCTCTCAAGAACAAGTAGCTGATGTGCTGACTAAAGCTGTCTCCTCTTCTTAGTTCCCTTATTTTCCTTCTAAACTCAAGAGTTGGAGAATTCCCCAGCTTGAGTTTGCACCGGGGGGTGTTAGGGAACTATAATAGTAGCAGTTAGTTAGAATCTGATAGGATCAATTAGATTTGTTACTATTCTGTTATGGCTAGTTGGTGCCTCAACTACGGTATATAATATCTCTCACATGTGTAAGATACATTGAGTTCAATCACAATACATCAGTGTTACATTCAATCTTCAATATTCTCTCTCTCACTTTCTTGTGTTCTCACACACCCTAACATGCAATCTTTCAAATTTATTATTAGAAGTTCATTGAGACGGCCAATGGTACGGGAAACTGAAGACAACCTTGGACAATCTTCGAGTAATATCTTTTCAAGGTTAGGCAAGTATGAAAAGTCTGGGGTTTTTGTCAAGTAATGAGAATGGCTTAGATTGAGAATTTTCAGCTTCTTCAGCAATAGCAAGAAGTGAAGTTTTCAACACATAAGCTAGAGAGAGGAAAAGAAAAGGTGCAAAATCACTAACCTTGACATGCAGTGGAAAACTACTCTTTCCAATTCAAATTATTTGTAAGTTTAACTATTTACATGTTAATTAAGAATCCAAAATCAAAGATTAATTATTAAGATATTTACTAAAAGTTTTTATCTAATAACAAATTTATTGTACAAATATTTTATTATATATGGTGCTTAAAATTATATGTAGGGAGTAAAATTAAAAAATTTATAATAAATGTTCATTGAAATATGATAATAATACATAAAATGAATCAAATATTTTTACTCAAATGGAAAATAATTTGAACCAAAGTTTAGTATTGTGTTTTAATTATTTTTGGTTAGTATTGCTTCGGCTTTCAATATCGTCCACTAACAACTCCTGTATTTAGTTGTTATTTATTGCTAACTGACTGATAATCATTTTTCATATTTTCATTTTATTCATATAAAAATAAAATAAACAATTTTTTAGAAAATTATAATGAAGTTTTAATTTGTATGCATTATCAATGTGAAAAAGTTTTACATAGATATTCAATTATTTATTATTATATCAGTAAAAGTATTTGATTCAACTATCCATACGTTAAAGGTCTTATAAACACAAGCATATGATTGGATAACAGTATAAAACTATTTTATGTTATCAGAATATAAAAATTAAAATCTTGTAATTATATAATAAAAAGACAATAAGTACTTATAGATTATAATGATTAAATATGTAAAATATTTGAAAAATTATAGTTATACATAATATTTAATTAAATTATTAATACTTGATAAGTTTTTTTTTGGAATATAGTTGAATGGAAAGAGTACTGTCTCGAGACTGCACCATGATCTTAGTCAAATAGTCTAAAGCTTACCAAACTATCAGTGTTGCAGGACGAGCGGCATTGAGAAGAAGATTTTTTAAAAAAAAAAAATTGAATAAGAAGATTTTATATGATCGTGTTTATCATTAAATTTTTATGTAATTTAAAAGGTATAATTATTATTGTATTATTTTATTTTGTTTAAATTTTTACATCAGTAATCAAAAATAATATTTTAAAAAAATAAAAGAAAACCACAATGGGAAATCTCTTTTAGGATAGTAATAGTTTGTTGTAAAAGAAATCTTTTAATTTTTTGGTTAGTCATTTAAAAATTTGTATTCTCCAATCACAATCATTTTTAGACACTTCTGAACTTTTTATTAAATAATTGTAATGAATTTTAAACTCTCTTTATTTTTATTTATTTTTACAACAAATAAAAATATGAAAGTGAATTGGTAGTCACATAAAAGGAGATTTCCCAGCCTAGTATTTAATTTTTATTTTATTTAAAATTAGCAGTGTTAATTATTCATTTAAATATTTAAAATATAAAAAAGATAAAATAGTAAATCTATCTTATAAATGGTTTGAATGTTTCAAGATAAACATGATAAAATACTAAATTTTTGTGAATCATTTAATTAAAGATTTAATGATAAATTCAATTATTTTTAACATTTCTATAACTATAATTTATTTAAAAAATTTGATGTACTTATTTTATCTAAAAAAATTAAAAATATGAAAAATAAAGGAAGGAACATGTAATAATTGATAATTCGATATATATATATATATATATATATATATATATATATATATATATATATATATATATATATATATATATATATATATATATATATATATATATATATTATTAAAAATCATCTGTCAGCTTCTCTAATATAGTTTAGCATTTTGGGATATTCCTAATGTATGGGAATCTTAATTCGAATTTATTTATTGCGCCCAAAAAATAACAAGTGGAAAAACTGATGCAAGGCGAAATTAAACAACTAAACTATTAAAAACTCGGACTTTATACCTGGGCCTCTTTCCATACTAGTTTGAGATTGCTGTATTCAAACTCGATGGCAACTAAATTTTCTTGATTACACTCTGTAGGTGTGTGGCTGAAAGGAAATCTAGGCCAGCATAACCATCTGAGATCTCTTGGAACATATTCAAAAGTCCCAACAGGTTCTACTCCAACAAGTTGAAGCAATCTGAGTTTGTTCATCTTTTCAAATGAACGCAAATCAATTGTTTCGATCCTTCGCAACTTCAAAGAAAGCCCCCCAATAGTTTCTTGTCCCGGTTAAATATAATGAATATACATAAAAGAATCCATATCTCAGATGTATGGTAGCTAAAAATCTTGTGATGCTACTGAGAAAAATATGAGGTTTGAATCCCTTGTCACCGGAAGCAAGGATGCACAAGGCGCTTATTTTCATAGTTCTAGGAATAATTAATAAAAATGAATGTTAAGAGCTGATTTTTTTTTTTTAACTGCTCATTTAAATTCTCTAGCGTTAGATATTCGGAGATTAAAAATCATAAATCAAAGTTCTTACCATATATTTTCTTAATACATCAAGTACTATATCTGGATGCCATAATCTACTACGCTTCTCTGATCACGAACAATTTCTCTTCCCATGTGTTGTAGCAAATCATGCATTCCAAACTTGTTATTATTGTCAATAGTTACAAGATTTCGCTCTACAAGAGTACTTGTTCCAGTGTCTATATAAGGTTCAGGACCATTTAATATCTGTATCATATCATTTCGGTCCATCCCTATAAAAAAGTAGGCTGTATCAAGAAATATGTCCTTCTCTTTATTATTATTTAAACCATCAAAACTTATTCTTAGCTTCTTCTGCACTTCATGATTGGGAATTATTTTCAGTTGGTTCAACACACTATTCCACTGTACTAAATCCCTTCCAAACAAATAAGAACCCAGAACTTCAAGAGCTAGTGGCAATTTCCCAGAATATGAAACTACATTTCCAGACAGTTCACGAAACGCTTCTCTAGGACTTGCTTGCTTGAATGCGTGCCAACTAAAATGCTCAATAGATTCTCTTTCGTCCATTTCTTTCATTCTATACACAAGATCAACTCCATGCATAGTAAGTAGATGCCTATTTCTTGTTGTGATTATTATTATAGTCCCCGGAGGAAACCAGTCAGGATCTGCACACAAATTATTCAATTGCTCTGATTTATTCGCATCATCAAGCACAAGAAGTATCCTTTCACGGCAAAGTTTTTCTCTTAATATAACTTTTCGTTCACCAATGTTATGTATCTTTATTTTTGTTGTTCTATGGACATGAGAAAGAAGCCTTTCTTGTAAAGAAACTTGGCCGCTAGTTTGCTCCCATTTTTTCCAGACATTTAGGAGGAATCTCCTACCTTCAAAATTGTGACCAATTTGATTATAGATGGCTTTGGCAATGGTTGTTTTACCAATGCCTCCCATTCCCCATATCCCTAGAAGTAGAGCACGTTCTGCTTGTTGGTTTTTGAATCGTTGAATCACATGGTCAACACGAGATTCTACTCCTACTGGATGGTCAGCAACGAACATGTATGTCCTGTCTAGGAAACTAGTAATCTTTTCAACAATTTTCTTGATATCCTCAATTTCGTTCCTATAAAAAATGAACCAGAGATTTTGATAAAAAATAAAATAAAATTGAGGGATAAAGTGTATAATCAATTATCTGAACAGTCTCGAACATGTGCAGTATCAAAAGAAGATGGGGAGTTTTGAGCCCAAAAGAAAAAAAAAAAAAAAAAGGTTGTGCGAAGTTACAACTGCTTACAAAATTTGTTTTGAAATAACACTGAAAGTGATCTTGGGTAGCTTACGTAATGCCATAATGGCATGGGTATTTATTAGAGGATTCATTTTAGAAATCCATTTTCGGGATAAAAGAGTTTTGTGTTGCCATTATGCTATTATATATGAGACTTTGAGGCAGTAGATACGAGAATAAAATATTTTTGTTAATATAATAATATATAATTGGATATATGTAAAATATTTTTATATTGATAGTACATCAAAATTAAATTAAAAGAAATCAATAAAATGCATTCTAACAAATTTATAAATTATGATTTCTCCAAAAAAAAAAAAATCCTCACTAAAAATAAATAAATAAACAAATAAAACATGAGAATACTGTGTTCTTCAATTGGAACAAGCAACACCGCAGTCGCGTGGTTTGATTCAAATAACAAATTAGAGAAATTATTATGTCCTGTCCTAGTAAGAAATTATTATGTGCTGTCCAGATTTTTAACTTTTAAATTTTGTGGGTCATAATTATTTTTTATTGTTATTATATTTTTAAAATAATAGCTAAGATGTTTAATTATAAATATAACTTAGCAATACTGAGTTACAATCAAACAGAAATAGGAGAACCACCCCACACCTCTCTATTTCTGTTGCCACTCTCTACCCCTATATTATGTGTCTCTTCACTAAGCTACCTCCATTGTGGGTTTCCTCTCTCCACCGCGCCCTCTGTTCACGCTCCCTCTTACCACCGGTGTGCATCTCCTCCGGCAAACTAGCAGCAGTGATGGAGGGTTGTTAATCGCGCCATCCAAGCCACGACCTCCACCCTTCAATGTTGGGTCCACTTCTAGTCTATGAGTTTCTCTATTCAATCAGTGCTTGAGCTCTTGAGTGTGTTAGAGACTGTGTGGTCGATTGATGGTTTTTTGCTAGTCTAATATTTACTCTGTTTGGGTTTTTCTCTGATTTTTCTTAAATTTGATATATGTTGGCTTTGCTGTCTGTTTAGTTAATAATTATAATTATGTTGGTGTTGGTGATGATGATGATGATGATGATTACTAGTGTTAGTTGAAGCCACTTTCTCTTTCTCTTGCGTTGGAATACCACCCACCATCTAAACCTCGTTTCGCTTTTGATAAACAAGTTAATAATGGTGTGGATGAGGGTTTTCAAAACAAGTCTGGTGACATTTTGATTAAGTGGATACATTGTTAGTTGTTAAATAGGTTTTATGCTGATGCATCTGTGAGTTGTATATATTTTTTGAAACATCTTGTAGGTGGTTTGAGAAATTTAAAGAGATAGTTGCTAAGATGTAACACTCAGTGAAGATGACTTTCTCCCCTTCTCTTGTTTTGGACCATCAACCACCTTTTGGATTGAGGCATGGCTCACAATCTCGAATGTGTGAAGATGGGGTTGTGGACGTTCTAGATGTAGGTGGCGAGCAAATGGCCTTAGATGGGGTGTTTTCACTTTATATTTGCAATCTCCGTCAACCACATAGTTTCTTTGGAAAATTGACAAACAGGAAGAAGATAGAGTTTTATAGAGACAGAGAGAAGATTGAGGTTGTCGCTAGTATCCTAGGTGTCGTGGTGCTTGTGTGATGGCAAAGGTTTTGGCTCGAGGCCGCAATGTAGTGTGGCGCCATGAGAGTCAAATTGGTGTTACACGATGACGTGATGAGGAACGTTTGTAGGTTTGGTGATATGGTCGCGACTGAGCTCACAGCAGTGACATAGTCCTGTAGGTCTAGTGCAATAGAGCAGGATAGGGAGTGTTAAGATTGAGACTCATCTCCGAAATGTCCAAGTGGTCGGCTGGCGGCTATGGAAGCCAATGGGTCTTCTCGGGAACCTTGCTTAGAAGTTGTAAAGGTGAAAAAGTTGTTTAGTGCAACAAAATCTAGTCTTGAGATCCCTTAGGCTTGTGTAACATATTTCGGATTTCGAGTTTAGTGTGTTGTGTTATTGTACTCTATGTTTAGAGAAGCATGTATTATAAGTTGTACCTTTTCTTATAAACTCTTATGTATCATAATTGCTCCTCTATTTTTAAGAGTTGAGCCTTATCTAATTATCAAAAAAATATATATATATATATATCATCACTATTTTTTTTTTTAACACTATGATGTATAACATCTAAAAATTTCTCCAATTATTATTACTTGAACGTGTGTAAAAGTGATCCACATATAGACAATTTTCGGTGTTATTTCTTCCTTCTCAAGCTAAATGGTCCAGTGTTAATTACGTAAATATCAATCAAAAGATGTTTCCATTTAAACCAAGATAAATAAATTTACTATTGATTCATAGAAGTTTATGTTTGAAGAATTAAAGTATCAAGATGTTTGCGCTTTCTTCTCATAGAATGATCCTCTTTCAGATTAGTGACATTAAAGAATTTTCTGTTAATAAATCATCAAAGTTTTAGGATAATCTCCACTCACTTTAAATATATATAAGTTTATTATTTTTTATCTTCTAAAAATATTTATGAGTTTAATTGGTATGCATTGACAATGCAAAACTGTTTTACACTATCAACCAATAGAAATAGGGGAAAGTGAGAAATCATGGTGGATCCCTCATTATAATGGGTAGTTATTTGTGTGAGTTGGCACTTTCCACTATTTTTATTTGCTGACAGTGTAAAATTATTTTTCACTGTCAGTGTATTTAAATTAAATTCAATATTTATTAGCAAACATTAAGAAATGATTAAGTAATAAAAAAAATGCATAAAAAAGTCAGATTACCTTGGATTTACGATGACAAACCCTGCGATGGCACCAATTTTAGCGAGTGCTGTCCTCCAACCCAGCTCCGTGTCTTTCTCAACTGATATTGTTTTCAGAAGATCGTTAAAAGCTTCTCCAAACATACCACTCAACTTACGTACCTCGGAGGGATCGACACCAAAGAACACTGGCACAACCAACTGATAAGTGGTTTCGTGACACTCCATTATTTTCACCAGCTCTTCCATACACCATCTTGAGTTAGCATAATTTCTTGACAAAACGACGATAGAAGTTCGAGATTTTCCGATGGCTTGAAACAGCGAGAATTTGATCTAATCTCCCCTTGGAAGAGCATCGTCATCCTTGAATTGGATAATGAGATTTCTTGCAACCATGGCAAGCCAAATTCCTAAAACTCTCCATTGAGTCAGCTCCAAAGTTTTAGGTTTTAGTAGGAAATGGAGGGACTATGATAGCTGAAAGGTGTGTTAAAGAATTTCTGGTCTACATTCAGGGCCACACATTACAAGTTCGAGTTTATTTCCTTCCTACAACTAGAGTAGACTTAGTTCTTTAAGTGGCCTGGCTTGCTATTATCGGGCCACACATTACTGATTATGGTGCATTATCATTAAAATTTTACCTTGATGGAAAGTTTATCATTCTTTATGGAGAAAACCAGCAATTACCTACATAGGCTCGATTTCATCATTTAAAAGGATTGCATTCAACTAATTTTATTTCTAAGATATTCTCTTTGGATTTATAACTTCCTAAAATCAACATAAGATAAATTGTTGGAGCTGCCTAAAGATATTGAATCCAAGAAGGCACTTCTCTTCATACTTACAAATGTGTGCTTGGCAAACCTTGTGGTTTACCCCCTGACCATTTGAAGAGCCCATTAGAGATCCTTTTTTTCCATTCTGCTTCCTTTAGCTTATTTTAGTGCATACACACCTTGATAGTTTCAAAATCTTTCCTTACTTTTTAAAGCCCTTGAGGATGTATGTTCATTAGCTTGTGAGCTAGAAAGAGATGTTGTTAGGCTCAGGTTGAGAATTTTTGTTGTAACAGAGTAACTAGCTTAAAGAGACTTAAGAATTCAAAGACTACTTGGTGATCGAATAGTGAAAAAAAATCTCATTTTGGGTGAGGATTGGATGTAGATTCTACATTGAACATCGAACTAGTATAAAAATCCTATGTATGAGGTGCTTCTTCCTTTCTTTCTTTATTGCATACATGCTATCTAATTTAATATGTAGTAATTAGAAGCTGTCTTTCATGGTTTAATTTTCTGACATCGACCAAGTACCTCACAACATTTGTAAATAAGAATCTATTGTTCATAAAGTTATTCATAATCTACTAATTTTTTGAATCGCCAGTATCTAATATCCGCTGGACCCAAGCTAATTTGGTTCGAATTGAATCAGCCCATTACGGAGGTAAATCTCTCTCCGCATTAGTTTTATTCAGTCACGATATTCGTACTCAAGTCCTTCATTAAGAGGATCAACTGTTGAACTTTTGAACCAACCAAGCTTTGTTTCATAATCTACTAATTTATAAATGTTTTTTTTTTTTTTTGAAAAACGTTTCTTGCCATCCAACATATTTTGCAGTTTATACATGCATAAATATGATATAAACGCCTTAGGTATAAATCTACTTTTATACACGTCTTAGATATAAATCTTTTTTTGAATTGGTTTTATGCAGAACTGGACTCTTAAGCTGTCTTATTCACTAGTATTTTATGGCTATTGAATTCATTAATATTTGCTGGTTTTCTAATTGGTTCCACGTAAAACCAGCTTTAGCATTGGCTCTACACATAACTAGTCTTTTAGAGAAATACTTTTTGTACTTGCTTTATCTGTAACACTGTGCCAACTTACACTCTATTTATCATTGGATGGGATGTGGACTTCACTTAGATTGGATCCACATCCCATCTAATAATAGATCGGATATGAATTGATATGGTATCTCATATAAAGTGAGTACACATAATATAATTTAGTCTTTTAGGTGGTTTCTTTGCCACCCTTGTTTACTTTAAGAGTATCGGTACTTTGGAGTACTAGTGGCTTGTTTTCTGTCACATGTATGATGTACCACTGACATAAAATATAAATTTTAAAATAAAAAATTAAATTCATATTTAAAATACATAGTGTATTTGATTAAATTATAACCATAAACCAGTAAAAGGTGCCAATATTCCCTAAGACCAAATCACTGAACCCAACAATTAGTTCAAAACCGGTTGAGTTTTGCAAGTTTAATTTTCATTTTATTTTGGAACATGTTTTTTGAACTAAGATAGACCATTTTTTCATTAAAAATATATTTGTGAATTTTATTTTGGATGGGAATAGAAGGAAAGGAAAGGAATTGAAGAGGAATTATGAGTTTATTTTACTCTTTAAAAGCCCTTCCTTTCTTTTTTTATTCCCTCTAAAATAGAACTCACAAACATACCTTAAGAGAGAAGGCAATAGTACTTATTTCAAGCATTGCCTCTACTACATATTAAAAAGGTGGACCGTTTTACATTAAGAGGTTTGAGCATGATTTTTATAGGATTTACCAATTCTTTTAAGATGTTTCTAATTAACAATTCTTTAACACATGATCGTGATTTATTGCTTCATATGAATTGATGCTTTACTTAGTTTGTGTCATGAACCACCTCTACTAAAAGTTTAAGTTATTAGTAGAGGCACAGGATCGTTTTAACATGGGAAACAAAATTATGGGATCATGATGGAGCACCCCAAAAAATCACAAACTTGACCCCGCTGCCCTGCCACCCTATTGTTTAAAATTGAATAAAGGAGCAAAACTTTCTTAAATTCCATTTTCACTAGCTCTGTGTCCTCCGCTTGCACAACAACTCCCTCATCAGACCTATGCCCAACCCCTTCGGCCTCAAAAACCTCAAGAGTCTCTTCCTCCACAACAACCGCTTCAACAATTCTCTCCCTCCCTCACTCTTCTCCCTCCACAGGCTTCGAACCTTGGACTTCTTCGGCAACAACCTCACTGGCACGATTCCGGTAACCCCTACATTGTTCCATTTCGACCCTTCCTCTTTCTCTTTTTTACCCCGGACTTTGCGATGAAATCATCCACAAAGAATGCCACATGAGTGCACCATGCTTCGAGCCACAACAGTGGTGTCGCCGTCGCCGTCGCCGTCGATGGAGCTTGCCAGAGCGCAGAGGTTCACGGCCTTAACGGCGTAATCCGTAAGCTATACCAGCAAAAGCGCGACCGGACAGCGGTGATCTTCGGGTTCTTGACGAGGTTCCTTGTTCTTGTGGCTTTCTTTAGTGTGCTTCGCGGTGGTCATGAGGACACAAAGTAGTAATAACAACAAGAACAAAGGTTCAGGGTTGGGTTACATGGGTTCCGATGCTGCAGCAACAGTGGAAGCGATGGCAATGCAAGTGGAGCAGGAGAGGGAGCTGGAGGAGAAGGTGAAGAGGGCGCAGGTGGTGGCAAAGAGTGGGAGCTTGGTATTTTGTGCTAGTGAGGCGCAGGTGTATATAGGTGGGGGATGGATGAGAGATTGGGATTTTAGAGGGGTGAAAATTGAGTTTATCAAAGTTTTGCTCCTTCATGCAATTTTTAATAGTAGAGATGCAGGGTCAAGTTTGTGATATTTTAGGGGTGCTCCATCATGGTCCCATAATCTTGTTCCCCATGTTAAAATGATACAAAGGCACATGATTGGTTTTAAATTTTAATACGTCCGCTCACACGCCGATCATGCAAGAATCTCTTCGGGCTTGATGTATGGACTTTGCACATGTCTACCTCACTTTATGTTAAAATTTAATTTTTTGTTTAGAAAAATAAGGGACAAATAAGGATCAAACTCTAAACTTTCAGATCATAGAGATTTTGATATCATATTATAAGCTATCTCTTTTTAAAGTTAATCTATTGGATAGAATCACATAATTAGTTTTATCTCTTAGCCATCCCAACATTAATACTATCCATCGAGTTAAGAACCAGTTAGCCGGCCAAGTAAGTGTTACTGTTAACTACGGAAGATGCTAGAAAATTATATAAGTATGCGATTTTCTCTTGCTTTTTCGGTGCTTACTATTTTTATTAATGACAGCGTAAATACGAATTTAAGAATAATTCAAATTTTTTAGTTAATATTTCTAATAGTCCTTTTAATTTTCAAATAAAAATATTAGGGACTTTTTATATTTTCAAGAAATTAACTATATTTTCTTTGTTTATTTAATACTTCTTTTATTAAGTATTAGAAAGATAATTAAGAAGGTGCTTAAGACGATATACCAAAACTGTTTATAATAGACAGATGAAATTATATATATCTAATATTTTTATCTTAATAAATTTATAATAGTCGCCGGCTGCAAAGATTTTCTAGGCACGATAATCAACTACGAAAAAAAAATGAGATTGAAAAATATTAAATTACCTAGAGTCTTTGACGACAAATCCTGAGATGCGGCCAACTTCACGGAGTGCATAGCGCCAACTTAGCTCCTTGTATTCCTCTGCTGAGATTCTATTTAAAAGATCTTGAAAAGCTTTGCCAAATACACCAGTTTGATCGCGTACATCTTCGGGATCCATATCATAGAAAACTGGTACAACCACCTGACATTTGGTTTTGTAACACTCAATTATGTTCTCCAGCTCTAGCAGACACTGTCTTGAATTAGCGTAATTTCTTGAGAAAATAGTGACAGAAAGTCTAGACCCTCCGATTGCTTTCAACTGTGAGATTGACGTCTGTTTCTCCCCTTCGATGTGCATCATCATCCTTGAAAACATTAACTTCGGTATTTTCAAGAGCAGTATGGAGATGTGAACTGAATGTTGCATAAGTGTCTTTGCCTCCGAAACTCAAGAATACATCGTACTTTGGCTGAAACAAAAGGTTAAAATCAAAGCTTAGGTATATGGTAGCTAAATAAATAAAATTCTTGTAATGATAGATGTTTCAAACCCGCTGTTTGATACTGCAACCCAGGAAGCACAAAATGATTCACCACCAAACGAATTTTCGAAGTTCTTGTGATAATTGAGGAACCAAATGTTAACAAATAATACATTAATGTTCCTTTTGCTGCCTTCGGAATTAGATATTTTGGAAACAAAGACCATTCATTAATGATACATCAATCTCATTCTTATGAAACCATAACCTAGTACGCACCTCAGGCTCAATTAGTGATACATTAAAGTACAAGGAGTCCCTTTTACTGCAAAGATTTTGCTTCAATATAAGTTTTCCCAATTCAATGCTATGTATTCTTGTAGTCACTGTTTTGTTGATACAAGAAAGAAGCTCTTCTTGTAGAAGAAACTTGTTGTCGCTCTTCCATCTATTCATGATATCTGGGAGGAATTTAGCGCCCTCAAAATTGCTATTAATTTGATTATAAACGGCCTTGGCAATAGTTGCTTTACCAATTCCTCGAGTCCAACTATTCCGAGCATTAGAACATCGTCTGATTTCCGGTAATTTAGTAATTGAATTACACCTCGCGCACGAGATTGTAGTCCAACTGGATGTGTTGCAACGAATAAGTCTTCCAGAGATAGCAAAACAGAGACACGTTTAACTATATTCTCGATAGCTTCAAATTCATTACTGCAAAAATATCAATCAGAGAAGGTTCATGATTAATAAATGATCCAAACTTTCTCCAACATGCACATGTACCAAAAGAATAGGGTAAAATTGGAGTGACAAAATGACAGTTGCACCTCTCTGTGAGTGTATATATAAATTCTAGAATGTTTACAAATGGGGCTGAGAGTGTGTGCCAATAGTTTGCTGAAACACATGAATATCTGACAATAAACAAGGCAGTTTTCTGAAAGCAAGAACAAATAGAAATGAAAGTACCCGAAATTACGCAGGTCAAATCCCGAAATATTAGCAGCGTCAGTGAACGATGCCCTCCAAACATTGACTTTGTCCTCTGAAAATCTTTTCACATGATGCTCAAGAGCTTCTCCAAAAGGGGGACCTTTGTGACGGCGTACTTCTGCGGGAGCTACACGATAGAACACAGGTATGACCCTCTGACCTGTGGTTCTGTAACACCCTATTATTTTTTTCCAGCTATTGCAGACACCGGCTTGACTCTGCGTAATTTTCTGAGAAAGCAACGACAGAAATCCTAGAAACTTCGATTGCTTGAATTATTGAGGGTCTGATCTGGTCTTCCCCCCAAAGCTCCTCATCGTCCATGAAAACATTAATCCCAGCTCGCCTAAGAGCGTCATAGAGATATCTGGTGAATCCGTGACGACTGTCTTTGCCTCTGAAACTCAAAAACACATCGTGGATCCATCTTGGATCGGAACTTCTGGATTGGGAAGACATGGATTAGATGAAAGGAATTCGTTGGCTCTATCAGTGGAGAAGAAACATGAGATGGTGATAAGGCCAGAACCTGTCAACTCATGCTTATGCTAGGGGCCGGCCTAACTTTGCCATATAATGGAGACTGGTATGCACATCTCTAAGCAAGAGAAATAATTTTTCAATTGAATTTTATTACGACCGTATTTCAGTGGTGAAGTCTTACTTAAATAATAATTTTCTCAAAATATTTTATGTGTTTTTTCTTTCTTTTTCTAATCTGTTTATTCATATATCTATCATATGTATATTAAAAGTTTTTTTTCGTTGATGAAAATATAATTAATACTATATACGTTAAATACTTTCTATTGTTATGATTTTTCTAAATATTTTTAATCATTGGTACAATTGATGGCATTGAGATATATGTCTTGTGCTGCCTTCTGTAGTTATGAAACAGTTTTTTGGGCAAACCATCAACCAATTTACCTAGTTTATAACTAAAAAATAAAATTATAATAAATTATTTTCTATAGAATACTTTTGTGCAGTCCATGAATAGAGTGCTTGTTTCTTCTAAAATGTAGTTTGTATAGAACTAAGTATAGTTTATAGTAATCGATTAAAAATTATTTAATTTTTAACATATATATAACAAATAAATGATAATAAGTTGTTATTAGAAGCCGTTGAGTTCGTTTATACTATCTATTAAAGCTGACTATTGTAGCAAGAGGTCTTACAAATAATTAAGTAATTTCATAGTATCTTATTAATTGACTCCTTAAATCTCTCCTTGATATTGAACATTTAATTTTGAGAAAGTACAGGAAACCCCTTAAGGGTTTTAAGGAAAAACACTAAACGTTAAACTTAAATAAAATGGACACTCCATTCCATTATCAAAAAAGTATATATTAATATCTAAAATAACTTACTATATATTAAATAAATATATTTTATAAACTAATTTTTATCTACTGACAATATAAAATAATTTTATACTATGAGCTAATAATATTTTAAAAAATTGTCAAATTTATAGTAATAGGTAGTTGTTCACTATAATGTAGCAATTCTTTGAAATTCTATTAGTTGATAATGTAAAGTTATTTTATACTGTCAGTGCATAAAAATTAGTCTCTATATTTTAATAATAATCCAATAAGATATTAATTTCTTAAAACTTGTAAATAATTATCATTAAAAATTCTAATATATGTATTTTTTAAAAAATATATTTTTTCATGTAAATTATATCCTTTAAAAAATAAATTAATTACTGTTATGTCTAAATAAATTGCAATATGAGATTTGTTAAACCAATTAGTAATTAATATTATTGAAAAGTAATTTTAAAGAAAATCTTATAGTTATGGCAATACTTAAAAATTAGTATTATAATACCTCTAAATTTTTATAATATTAATATAAATATATATTTTAATAATAATTTAATAAAATATATTTTATAAACTAAAACAGTTATCGTTAATATATATATATATATATATATATATATAATCTATGTGGGTTCCTTCCCTTAAAAAATTTTACTTATTTGTTAATGTATCCAATAAAGAATTATGTTTAAATTATAAGTTGCAATAATATAAGTAAACAACTTCAAAATATATGAAATATCAGACTTGCTAAACTAATTAATTAGTACCTGATATTATTGAAAAGCTACTCCTAAGATTTTATTCATACCAAAAAATTAGTCTCATAGTAATAAAATATTTTAGTCATCATTAATTTTTTATAATATTAATTTAAAATAATTATAAGGATTTAATTTTAATATATTGTCTACATTAAAACAAAATTAATACATTGTCTACGTAAATAAATATTTAGTGTTGTTTAATCATATATATTGGAATGTATAGTAATATTATTTGAATTTTTAATTATTAATATATTAATTATTTAGATAGGAGACAAATAGAATAAAGATGATATTATTTAGGTAAATAAAAATCGCAAAGAGTGAATATTAATTAGGTAAGAAAAAATTAGAATAATACTTAATCTAAGTAAAATTAAATTAATAAATTGTCTATAACCATAAATTAGTTCAGAAAAGAGACAAATGAGTTTCTTGCTCATGATAAAATGTGGAGTTAGCTAACCTCCACATGAAGGTGTGGAGGTTAGCATTTCCCATATATAAATATCATTATTTATTTTGCATTTTATTCACATTATTTTACAAATATTATTGTAACTTATTTAAACATAATTAATATATTAGATGCACTAACAACATTAAGGGATGTAACCTACATAGAGAGATATATTTTTTAAAAAATACTTATATATTATAAATTAATTTTTATTGATAATTATTTATGAGTTTTATAAAAAAACTAATATTTTATTAAATTATTATTAAAATATATTTATGTATAATACAATAATATTATTTTTATTTAATCGAATGTCTATTTTTTATAAGTTTAGTGTCTTTTTTAGAAACCTCAAAGGGGGTTGTTGTACTTTTCTGTTTAATATATAAAAAAAAAACTCTTATTCATTAACTTAAACATATAATAATTTGTACCAATAAGGGAATTGGCATAATAATAAAGTTACATTACAGCTCCAAGAAGAAACTCGGTTCAATTCTTGGAGAACAATCCCGTTAGAAGGGTAAGTCTGACGACTATATCCAAAAAAGATTAGTTTTCTTGCCTAATAATAGAGAGAGACGATATATTTGGAAAACAAATATATATATATATATATATATATATATATATATATATATATATATATATATATATATATATATATATATATATATATATATATATATATCAATTGCTAAATACCTATATAAATTCTCATACCAAAACCTGAATATAATCTTTCATATTACATAATTATAATAGAAAGATTCATACTTCTAATTTAAATTTCACAAATATGATAAAAGTATAACGTATGAAAGAATTAAAAATATAACTTAAGTAGTATTATTAATGAGTAAAGTACTAACCAAAAATTTCCTGTAGCGCAGAAGCCAAAAGCTAGTTTTTTTACCCTTAAAAAAAAAAAAGCTAGTTTTTCGTTTTTCTTCTTAAGAATTCTTCTGCCTTGCCAAAATGTTCGCTAGATCGATGTTATCTCCGAGTGGATGAATCCTTTTAATATCGACTGGAATCTTATAACAGAATGGGGTAAGATCACTCCTTATTATTGGAGATATATAATCCCCTTGATTCTTTCCTAAAGCATAGCAAAGATAAACTAGAGGATGATAACTGTAACACCCTCCAAATATATAGGTCATCCTCGAGTTATTGGATCATTATCTAGAGGCTACTACAATTGTTGTGGAAACTTTCTAATAAGAAAACATAATATATGGCCCTTATAATTACATACTTCGTTACTGAATAAGGATTTACAATTCAATGTATTGTAAAGATGTATAATTAAAAATACAAATTTGTTCAAAATATAATTACTATTACATAGAACATGTCCTGTTCTACATCCTTCATGTTAGGTGCCTACAATTTACCTTGACATTTGAGCTGGAGTTCCAAGTGCTAGATTCAAGTCCATATTTCATAATCCATAGAAGTTCCCAAAACTATGCTACAAACTTGAAGACTATTCTTTGTACTGGAATGTTTATGGGGACATACAAACAAATAGTGAGAATCTAAAATTCTCAATAGGTACACTCATTCCACTAAGCATATAGAGTATCATCATAAATATTCCAATTACTTTGGTTTATTATGAAAATATGGACAAATACATATAGGCATATATTCAATTTTAAATTTGAAAACATATTCTCTCAAAGTGGGTTGCTTTTAGCAATCACTTGTCACCTTTCAGGGAAGTATAGTAACCGTAAGAACATGAATTCTAATCACAATAATAGAAATTGTACAGTATAATAAGATCATAAACAATACTTATGCAAATACACATACTTGAATCATGTAAGTACACTTATCTTTCTTACCTCTTTCTCTAACTTGCAACTTGAACATTTATACTTGGTCCCTTAAAAGTGGATAGCCTCTCTCGCTTTTGAGAAACAACCTATATTTTAGGACCGAACTCGTTCATATACATGATTACCAGGATCACTTTTCCCAATTTTCACACTGACTTATTCCCCTTTAATTTGTTCAGGGGCTGAGCTAAGTGATCATCTTTGACAGTATCGCCCTAGCCTACTACTAGATGGAGGCTCGATATGTCCTGCAAGTTCATATTATATTATACATTTTTATACATGGTCACGCATGAGGATGCTACATGAACTCTTTCTTGCATGCATCACATCCTCAAAGATTAAAGGCACATAGTATAACATACTTAAGGATATATAATATTATCATGAGTATGTCATTAATGGCACATTAGCTATAAGGATTGTCATAACCTAACTCATAGTTCTATATCTTGCTTAGCACTTGTCTTGCTTAACACTTGGGTTGGGTCACTAGAAATCTGATCTTTAAAAATTTACCATAAATCCATTTCTCATCATTTGACCTTTATATCTTATAGAGACATTCCTTATCATATCATTTACTTAACCCTCTTTGTCCCATGTCATTTACTTGAGGGAAACTCAAGTTATGACCATTTGTTCATTTAATTAAAGCTATCCCATTTTACCTTCAAATATGGGCAGCAACATTGGAAAATTCACTACAATTCCATTTTAGGTCAACAAATTCTAAAACTAACTAGTTTGCTTTTATTTAGATTAAAACTTTCAAATGAACTTGATCTCACTCAATTTAAAGGTCTAGAGATTGAGATATTAAGGTCTAAAAACAGGGTTCATGAGTTGACTTTGTTTTCATCCGATTTTGTTCAAAAATTCATATCTAATTCATTTGGGCTTGGATACCGATATTTTTGGTTTAAATATCTTATACTAATAGGAAAAAATGGCTTTGACCTTATAAGATCACCCAATTAGTTTGATTTTACTAAATATCTCCACTGTCCTGCATTAGGCTCTCATTTTAGGTAGCTAATTTGTATAAATTCTTAAAAATTCATTTCTGGTTATATTTTTGCCAAAGTTTAGCTAGAGGTAACCCTATATGTTAAGTTTCAAATAAAATAATTTTCATTTAAATCTAGCATTTGTAGCTCCAGAAATAATTTTTGTGGTACATGGTGTTTAGGATAGTGGCACTTAATTTATTTTAAGGAGTACACATAATCATGCTTTATGTGCACCCTTTAGATCAGAAATAACTTCTAGCCTTTAAATTTTGGTGATGCACATGCTTGGCTAATTCTTTAAGGTAGTGTTTAGAATGATTAAAATTAGGATCTAATTTTGATTTGATTTTATTTATATGTTAAATCTTATATTTGGCATGATTATATAAAATAAGATTTGAATTTGTTTATATAAAAACCAATTGTTATGTTTAAAATACATTAGATAGTGTTTAGAATGATTAAAAATGAAATTAATTTGATTTAACTTATATTTATACTTTAAAATCAAATCAATTACTGTTAAATCTTTTCATTTTTAATAGGATTTCAAATACAAGGTAATCAAATCCATGGGATTTGACAAATGAAATTATTTCTTATTTTTATAACATCTAAATATAAAATTTGATCTACAAATCAAAACACTTTCTATTTTTTATTCCATTCCCAACATCAATTTGTATATTCTAAAATGAGTATATTTGTAAAGTGAGAAAGTGAGAGATTAACAATCCTTGGATTATTTGATGAAACCCATCCACAATAGAAGTTATTGATCTAAGTGTAGTTAAACCTCTACTTTCTCACTATATAATGATACTCACTTTAAAAGATCCAAACTCAAAAAACACTATCTAATAAACTCAAAGTGAAAGAATGCTTGCAGAGGAAAATTGAATTGAAATTGCAAAAGTAGATGCACGCAAGTGATAGACAAGTGTATGCCAGCGAGCGTAAGGGTTCGATAGCTTCCGGAGAAGCGGTCGAAAGAGTGAAAGTCAAGAGATGTAAAAAGAACAAAAAAAAAAAAGGGAAAAGATAATTTGAGGGTATTATTATCTACTTACAAAAGGTTTTTGGTTTTTCTCCTTAAATACTGCTCCCTTCGATTCAAAATAACTTGCCATTTGCACTGGTATTGAAGAACCAAAAATTAAAAATTGATTATAAAAATATTTTATTGAAATACTTTTATTTAATAATTAATTATTATATTAATATTTTATTATTTATTGTGTTTAGAATTATATGGAGGATAAAATAGAAAAATTTGTAATAAATATTTCATTGAAATGTGAGAGTGACAAATAATATGAACCAAATTTTTTTACTCAAAATGAAAGTTATTTTGAACTAGAAGGAGTACTAACTTCAATTTACTTTATCTGTCATTTTGAGTAAAATATTCTTGATTCATTTTATTTGTCATTCTCATATATCAATAAAGCATTTATTGTTAATTTTTCAATTTTATTCTTTACACAATTCTATGTACATCATTAATCAAGAAATATAATGCGAGATCAAATAAGTACATTTTACAAAACACGTATCATAATTAAGCCTTGATTTTTAGTTCCTTAACTATTGTAAAGTGACACGTAAAGTAAATAGGAGATAGTATTTAATAGATCCTTTTGAATAATAATTTTAATATAACTAATCATTTTATTAATAATTAATTAACCTTGTTAATCGCCTTTAATATTAATTTCTTTTTTGAAAAAAAAGTATCAGTTGGGCTTTAGAATTTAACTATTAGCAATTTTAATATCTACTAACTGATTTAGTGGCAGGTTTACATTAAAATCACTGATTTTATTAGAACAAAAAATTCCTTTCCGTTTGAGTGTGATAGAAAAATAATAAACAATACTAAAGACACATGTTGGCATGATTTTTTTTTTTTTTTTACATAAAAGTTTAGGTAGGTTTGACATCGGTCAGCTCATCAAGACTAGGGTACAACCCTCGAGCTCAAAGAGCACTTACAGGGAACTTATAAAATTGCCTATCAATGAAGTACTGACATTATAACACCCTAATAAAACCACATTGCACTTAAGTCGTATTGCGGTATTTATTAGTTTTTACAGTTGATCTAGCGAAAACTTCTTTAACTTCAAAATAGCCAAATAATAAAAATAAGGTATAATTTTTTTTTTCCTTTGAACATAATTATAACACAAACTAAGCCTTTTACGCATACATAATTACTATTTGGATAACATGTCGATAATAATCTGTCTGGCATAAATCAAATACACAATAGGAGATAATAAAGTAGTAAGCAGATAGACATCATGTACATGGATAACTTTGCATAACTATATCCATTGGAGCATACATATTCATGTCATAAGTTATTAGGAAACCCAATCATTGCCCAGATAAGTTGAAACTGTAAGGCTATAGGCTAGATTATACAAAAGGAATATAGTTATCCCAAAAGAATAGTAAAGTCAGCTCTAATTGCTATCCATCAGTCAATCACCACCCAAACTTTCACAAACCTAAGGATATATATACAAAATGACACCCAAAGTCTAAATACATAGTAAACTATAGGGTATCAGCACGAGTGAGTTGAGGGCAAGCTCGCAATGCCAAGTCCACTTTGGGACCTCCTTGAAGATTGCATTGGATGCCATTGCCTTCATTTGAGGACGACAAGAGAAAACATAGGGATGAGAAATAATTTCTCAGTAGGGAACTTAGCTAAACAATTAAATATCGTCGTCATCGCCTTAACCACTTCGGTTTATTCTAAAAACGGTGAGCATGCTAAAATAGGAATAAAGGTTCATTTTAATGTTTTTAAAACATATTTCTCCAAAGTGGATTTTTTTTATTCAGACATTTAATTGAAGACTTGTAACATTTCTTATAAATGATAATGGTGCATGGTCATAACATAACATGATATCAATAAAAGATGGATGAAATGCTTTATCATTAATGCAAGTCTTTCTACACTCTTCTTGCTTAATTTTTCTTATTCAACACGTGCCTTTAATCTTTACTTACATAAACCTTGATATAAGGGGCTTACCCTTGGGTGATAACCTATTTATTAGGATGAGCTCATTCCTATTAGTAAATTATTATTCACACAGATCTATCCATAGGCAAGTATAAATTCCTTGACTAAAGCAAGATTGTTAGGTATAAATTCCCTGACCCTAAATAAAGTGATTAACCAAATATAAATTCTCTAATTAATCATAAGTAATTAACCATATATAAATTCTCTAATTGATCATAATAAGTTTTACCAGGTATAAATTCCTTGACCTTAAATAAATTAATTAACCAAATATAAATTTTCAAATTAATCACCATAAAAGTTTTGGATTAATTCCAAATATCTTTCTTGATTTATGGGTCTTGTACAACCACATAATGCATCATGCTAACTTGGGAAAGCTACTAACTCACACTTTTAAATTTGCACAATCTCATAGTATATTCATATTGTGAGGCAATTAATTCATAGAAATCGAGAATATGTTTGACAAAAATCCGACAGCATAACAGCTATATAAGGAGAAATCCAAAAATTGAACAACACAAATAGACAGCCAAAAAATACCCAATTATAACATAAATTCAATAACTACTCACCAATTCATAATTCCAACACATCCTTTACCACAAATACAATCATCATCATCATCATCATAAGTCATAAATAAAGCTATCAAGGTAAAATCATCAAGATCCCAAGAGTCAAGAGTAGAATGCATACCTTGGTTTTCATTCTTTGGCCTTAGTGGCCATAAATAATCATTTCCAAACATTTCAATTCTAAGTAGCTCCCTTTACATTCAAATAGATATGTAATATAACACTTTTTCTCAGGAACTTTTGGCTTCAAGATTAGAGTTTTGTTTCAAGGAGATTATTTCCACCTTATTCATGCTTCAATCACAATTAAATGTAGAATCCAAGTCTTTTGACCTACACTAAGGAAATAGTCTAGTACCCTTATTATTCAAATCTTGGTAACACATTTGTTTCTTGCTATACACACCTTTAAACTAACTCTAAACCTTTTTAAACTTACCCCACATGAGTATATATGGTCCAAGACACTTAAATTCACCATAATAACTATAAATACTTCACTAAAACATGGATTTAGTTAACCCTCAAGCACATGGCCGAGAATAACTTTATGAACTCAAAAACTTGACTAGTTGGCACCCAAATCTCCCATAATTCACTTTAAACCTATTTCAACTATTCAAAGACATTTCTAAGGTCTATATAACCCAAATAATCAATCCTAAAACAAGTTTTGGTATCCATTGAGGGATAAGAACCGAAATTCACCCTTCTACTATCTTAATAGAACTAGTTTAGGTCCAAAATTGTTTATACTCATTCTTTTACCAAATCAACTACTTAAGGACAATTTTAGCCCCCATATATCATGTTATTTAATGGGTAAAATCAGTTTGCATTTATTCCTTTGGAAAGATAATTAATTTTCCATCTTTCTTAGTTGTTGGTGTAAGGCTTTAACTACCCTTTTTGCGACATAGCCCAAGATAAGGATTCTAACAAGTTTGTATACATAATTGCACTTATATTTAGGCTCAACTAAGTTATTCAAACCTATAGGAATCTCAATCTCACATTGATTTTTAGGGTCTCAAGCTTGACTCCAAAAATCCTACTCTAGCTAGTTTATGCCAGAACTTGATTAATTACCTTCCAAAGAGTTTCACCTCACAAAAACCATTTTAGAACACTCACCTAGACTAATATAAGGTAAATCTAAGCTTTAAATACACCACTATGTTTACCCTCTTAAACCTTAGAATAATCAGCCCCAATACTAGAGCACATATTTCTTCAAAAAACATAACCAAGAGATGTTAGAGATCCCTACCTCTTCTTCCTAACTTGAAAACCTCTTCTAGCCTCAAGCTCCAACCTTCAAGAACCACCCCTTAAGAGAGAAATCTCTTCCCTCCTTAGATGATATAGTCGCAGCCTTCAAGGAGAGAGGGAGTGAAGATTTTGCTTCTTGGTTGATAAAGAAGAGAGGAAATGAGATGAAGAAGCTGAGATCTTGAGATTTGAGGGAGATATATGAGGGTTGTGGAGATTGAAGAGAGAAAATGGAGAGGGTTTTGGGGGGAGGGGCTGCCGTGGGTTTTGAGAGAAGGTGAGGGAGCGTGTTTGTTTTAGTGTTGTATTTAAAGAGAGTGGGGGAGTTTTAAGTGATATTTGAGTTAAGGGGTGTTTAAATTCTAACCTCTAGATTAAAGACAAGACTTGTAACTTGATTCAAGCCTTTGATTAAAAGGTTTAAAGTGATAGTTATCACTTTATATCACTTGTTAGTATTTAGTGATATGACATTGATACTCTATTGTACTTAAAATCTTTAAACTAAATAGTTACAAGAGCTTTGAAAGCTTTGAGAAGCTCTAACAGCCATTCTAGACTATTTCTATATATTTTTACTGAAAATGTTATTTATTAAATTTTTTTATTTCTAACAAGATTTTAATTATGCAATTTAATATGTTATTATCTTATTTTATTTCTCCGTTTAATTGTTATTAACTGCATTTAAGCAGGTAATTTTTTTCGTGCCAACTTTTATTTAAAAGTTATGATATATAAATAATTTAAATTAAATTTAAATATATTTTATTTCTTAATGATTCACACAATAATTTTTATTTAATTTGTAACGCAAAGTTACAAATATAGCAAAATCGGGATTATACACGCATCAATGGCAGGAATCAAACTTGAGTTTTCATGGAATTTGAGCCCGTTCCTTACTAACTGCCCAACCATTATTGGCATGTTAGCCTGATTAATTGATGTCAAATCAAGGATGCAATTAAGCAGTAAATGCTTTTCCAAAATATCAATTACTGATGAAAATTCTTGGTATCTTCCAGTCAGACAATACAATTGGAAACATGCCATTAAAACATTTAAATTTGGAAATGATTAATCATTATGTCCCAAAAACCAAAAAGACCAATTATTTAATTCACTTTGGTCTATATTTTAGTGGAAACTTTTTGACCACGTAACAATGTCTTAAAAGTAATTTATCAAAATACTACATTTAGTTAAAGAAAGAAAAAGCATGGTCCCGACATGTTGCATCTTTTGCCGCGCTAGTAACAATATTTATTTCATGGTGATATGCTAGTGCCATTAGTTCACTTAAGGTGTCCAATTTAATATCTTGCTAATGTTAAAGAAAGAGACATTATTATTATTATTATTATTATTGTCGTCGTCGTCGTCTTCGTCATTGTTTTTGTTGTTATTATTATTATTATTATTATTATTATTATTATTATGTGTTTGAGAAAGTTTTAATATTAAAATTATTTTTATAATTATTTGTTTGTATAATTATTTTTTATATAATTGATTATGAAGAAATCAATTTATATTTAGATAATCTAGTTGAAAAATAATTTTAAAAAAATCTGCTGCATTTGGATTGTATAAAAAAATTATTTTTATATGATAAAAATGCTAAAAAAATATATAAAATTAATTAACTTCTGCTTATAAATATATTTTAAGAAGTTACTTCTTATTATTTATCCAAAAATATCTTAAATTGTTTGATTCAGATTATAATTTTTTAACTCAAATTAATCAAACATCTTTACTTTTTACAGAACACTTTTTTTTTTTTTGTTTTAAAAAAGCTGTTTTCATGTTATTGCTGGTGTTGTTATTTATTAGTCTAACAGCAATAAAGCCAAAAGATAAAAGATGATCAAAAGTTTGTCTTTTGCCACTAATCCATTATTCGCTTCAGAGATGAAAGAAAGGAACACACCGTCTTCGAACATGAAGGAGACTTTGGATGGCATCATATCGGCGGCAACCATGTAGAAGTTTCTCTCATGGTGGTTTGAGGAGAGAAAGAGATAGTGGCTGGAAAGAAGAAATAGGATGAACAAATAGGGAAGAAGTATGTGTAGAGCCCCAAAAAGACAAAATGCAAAATAAAAAATAAATAAATGAAGAGAAATGAAAAGTATGTTGAAAAGATGACGATTAATAAAATTATTATAAAAATAATGAAAAAGTCACTAAATCAATTAAATAGCGCATTAATGTTTGGAGGTACGGTGAAGAATAAATTGTTTTACTTAAATTAAATCCATCTTTATCAAATCATTTCAATTTTTTATAAAATTTTAAATTCAAAGCAACTAAATGGGATTTGATAAATGAATTTTATTTTTTACTTCTCAAACATCTAAAATAATTTAATTTATAAATTAAATCAATTTCTATTTTTTTTCCATTTCAAACATTGATTTGGATCCTTTAAAATAAATATCAATATAAAATAATAAAATAAGAAATTAACAATATTTAAATTATTTGATGAAATCGACACACAATAAAAATTATTAATCTAAAAATGATTAAATATCTACTTTCATACTTTATAATGACCTCATTTTAAAGGACCCAAACTCTCAAAACACTATCTAAGAAACTCAAAGTGAAAGAATGGTGGCAGAGGAAAATTGAAATTGCAGGAGTAGATGCGTGCAGGTGATAGACAACAGTGTGCTAGCGGGGTGACGGTTCGATAGCCGTTGGAGAATGGGTTGAGACAATGAATGGCAAGAGATGTAAAAAGAATAGAAAAAGGGAAAAAATAATTTAAAGATATTATTATCTGCTTATAAAATTTTTTTATCCTTTTTCTTAAATATCATTAATTTTTTAATTTTATTTTTTACATAATTTTAAATACATCATTAATCAAGAAATATAATATGAGATTAAATAAGAATATTTTAAAAAATATATATTATAATAAAAGCTTAATTTTGAGTTCTTTAATTTTTTCACATGCGGTTATAGTGACATATAAAATAAACTAAAGATAGTATTTAATAGATCCTTTTGAATAATTTTAATATGACTGATTTTTTATTAATTAACCCTTGTAGTCGCCTTTAATATAATTTTTTTGTCAGAAAAAAAAGGTATCAATTGGCTTTAGAATTTAATTATTAACTATTTTAATATGTGCCGACTGATTCAGTGGCAGGTTTATATTAAAATCACAGATTTTATATTAAAAAAATTTCCTTTCCGTTTGAGCGTGGTAAAAAGGTAATAAACAATACTGAAGATACATGTTAACGTGATTGATGTCGAGTCAAGGATGCAATTAATTAGTAAATGCTTTTCCAAAATATCATTTACTGATGAAAATTCTTGGTGTGTTCCAGTCGAACTACACAATTGGAAACATGACGATTAGAACATTTAAATTTAGACATGATGAATTATATAATTCAATTTGGTCTATATTTTAGTGGAAATTTTTTGACTACGTTACAAAGTCTTAGAAGTAATTTATCAAAATACTACTTTTAAACAAAGAAAAAGCATGGTCCCTACATCTTGCATCATTTGCTGCGTTAGTAACAATATTTATTTCATTTGCCACACCGTTATATTTATTGTCATATCCTTTTAATTTTATTCATTTTGACATTTTTAAAATGTCCTTAATTAAAAGTTGGGTTAACTTTTATCTATTGTTATTCTTATATTTTAAATTATATTAATTAATATTAAATATAAAAATTAAATATTTTTAATTTAATAATTTTAAAATTTTAAAATAAAATTAACCTATTACTCATAAAACTTAATTTAATATAATATAAAGAGAGTGTTATATTTTGTTTAATCAAACTTGATAAATTATTTAAATTTTATTTTACTATGTTTTTTATACAAGTTAATTATTAGATTTAGTTAGAATTTTTTGTGTTGAGTTAATATTGTAATTATAGTCAATTTTTATATTTAATATATGCTAATATGATTATTAGATATAATCGAAATAGTAGCAATAGATAAAATTTAAAATAAGTTTTAACTTTAAAAATTGAAAAATAAAAATACCTGATATCTAAAATATATAAGAAATACGATCTCAAAAAATTAAAAAGATAAATAAACATTTTAGAATGATATAAAGTGGAGATAACACATCTCGTAATATCACTACCAAAAACACAGAAGTTTGCCACCTTTGTTTGGCCACAATTCTTGTAACGGTGGCAAACTCAATCTTAGTGGCCCACATTTGCCACGTTTTCAGCTGCCATTGTAGAAATACGCGGGAGCCTTACTCTTTTCTCACTCCCCTTTATTTTTTATTTTTCCACCTTTTTTTCTGTCTTTCTTTTGTGTTTTTCCCGAAGCAGAGCTCTCTCCCTTAATTTGCGAAACCGTTTTGTACCCATCGCCAAGCAGCTCACTACCCGCTGCCTTCCCTTACTGTGTGCTTCTTTGATGGCATTTGTGTTTCTCTGAATTGGTTGTAGTAACAGCATTTGACGCCAACACAAAGGGGAAAGTCTTCTTTCTGCTTGTATAAACCTTATATTATATTATTTGTTGCCTCAAATGTATTATTTATTTGATTTAAATTTCAAAATAGATTCAACCAATTATGACTGATAAGAGTTGGATTGAGAAACCAATTAGATCAAACGAGTACATGAATGGGGTAGCTGAATTTTTGGATTTTGCCTTTTCAAAAGCATCTATAAAAAGATTCTATGTCTTTGCATTAGATGTGGTTTTCGTCATATGGGGAGTAGAGTTGAAGTGTTTAGCCATATACTTCAAAAGGGCTTTCCTAGGAAGTATACATCTTGGTACATACATGGGGAAAATCATGTTCAATCTGATGTAGAATCGGTAGCCCGAGTACAAGAAGAACCAATTAGACAATATCCAATGCAAGATATGTTAAATGATGTTTTCGGTATCTTTGATAATCAAGAAACTCAAGATGTTGGTCCATTTAATCTACCTAATTGTGACTCTTCTAAGGGTACAGAAGATGTAACTAATGAGGAGCTAGAAAAAATTAGAGAGCTGTTAAGGGATGGGAATCAAGAACTCTATCATGGTTGTGAGAAATATAGCAAATTGTCATTCCTTGTTCGTTTGTATCATATAAGAGTCTTATGTGGTGCAACCGATAAACATTTTCAATGATCATTGACCTTTTGAATGATGCTTTTCCCCATGCAAAACTACTAACTTCTTTTTATGAGGCCAAAAAGATGATTAAGTGCATAGGTTTGAGTTATGAGAAGATTCATGCTTGCCCAAATAATTGCATGTTGTATTGGGGAAGTGATGAGGGGAAAGATAAATGCACAACGTGCAATGCATCCCGATATAAAGTAGATGAAAATAATAGTAACATGAGAAATGTGATGAATGGCCAAAAGAAAAAGAAACCAAAACCAGCAAAAGTATTGAGGTACTTCCCACTTATACCTGGGTTGCGAAGGTTATACATGTGCTCTAAAACTGCAAAGCTCTTGCAATGGCATGCTATGGGGCCTAATCCAAATGGTTTATTAAGGCATCCAAGAGATAGTAAAGCATGGAAGGAATTTGATTTATTATATTCATAATTTGCTTTAGACCCTCGTAACATATGACTTGCTTTAGCTACGGATGGTTTTAATCCATTTGGAACTCTAAGTTCCAATAATACCATTTGGCCTGTGATGCTATATATTTACAACTATCCTCCATGGTGTTGTATATATGAAGCAAACTTCTCTTATCATGTCCATGATAATTGTTGGTCCTAAGATGCCTGGAAATAATATTGACGTTTATTTGCAACCCCTTATTAAAGAGCTAAAGGAATTATGGGAAGGTGTTGATGTTTATGATTCCTTTGCTAATGAAATGTTTCACATGCATGCTGCGTTGTTTTGTACTATTAGTGACTTTCCAGGTCTTGACAACTTGTCTGGGTGGAACACACATACTTTGCTTGCTTGTCCATCATGTAATTTTGAAACAGAGTCTAAAAGGTTGAAGTTTGGTAGAAAAAATTGTTTCATGGGACATCGTCAATATCTACCATGTGATCATAAATATAGGCACAACAAGTAGTCCTTTGATGGCTCTACAGAGTTTAGACCTACCCCTATTCGACTATCAGGTTCAACTATTTTGAGTCAAATTGAGGAGAGTTGGAAAAGGTCTTATGATGAGATTACAAGTGATGTTGGCCCACAACAGTGGAAAAAGGAGAGTATCTTTTGGGATTTACCTTATTGGGAGCATAATCTTATTCGTCATTGCCTTGACATGATGCGTATAGAGAAAAAAGTTTGTGATAATGGACTATTCATAGTGCTTGATGACAAATGTAAAACTAAAGACAATTTGCAAGCTCGTAAGAACTTACAGGTAATGGGAATTAGAGAAAAGCTTCATCCATATCCCAATTCTTCAAAGCTTCCTCCATCCTGCTTTAGAATGAGAAACCCATAAAAAGATATCTTCCTTAAAATTCTTAAAAGTGTGGCTTTTCTAGATAGTTACTCATCAAATATTTCTAGATGTGTTGATCTTAAGAAATGGAAGATCTCTGGTCTAAAGAGCCATGATTCACATACTCTCATGGAGCATCTTTTGCCAATTGCCTTCAGAAGATCTCTTTCTAAAGAAGTTACTTCAATGTTGATTGAGTTGTGCAACTACTTCAGAGAAATCTCAAATAAAGTTTTAGATGTTAATCATTTAGAGAAACTTCAACACCAAATTGCTTTGACCCTTTGTCATATGGAAATGATATTCCCTCCATCATTTTTTACTATTATGGTTCATCTGGTCATTCATCTTGGAGAAGAGGCATTGATTGCTGGTCCAGTGCATTATAGATGGATGTATCCTATTGAAAGGTATATCCTTGATTTATTTAGTGTGTAATATATTTATGAATTTTATTATTTTGTGATTCATTTCGTATCATTGTTAGGACCCTTAGACATTTAAAATCATATGTTCGTAACAAGGCTGCACCAGAAGGTTGTATAGCTGAAGGGTACATTATGGAGGAATGTCTAACCTTTTGTTCTAGATATTTAGAGGATGGTGACATTGAAACAAGGTTTAATCGACCAAGGCGCAATGATGATGATAATGAACACAATGCTAGTAGTGAATCTAGCATTTTGTCAAATATTTTTCTAGCACTAGGGAAGCCAGTTGGGGCTTTCAAGATTCTTTCCTTGCCACCATCGAAGAAAATACAGGCTTATCGTTATGTGTTGACTAATTGTGAACTAGTTAATACATTTCGCGAGTAAGTTATATAGTCATTTTGGTTAATTCTCTTAATATCATGCTTGTAATTAGTATAAGTAAATTGATAAGTTCTTTGTCTAGAAAATGTAGAATTGAGGTCACTAGGATGCATCGTGGCAAAAGAAACTTCTCCAAAGCTATAGAAGAATATGTGCACAAATATTTCCATGAGTGGTTCAAAGAATATGTAAGATATCTATATTATATAATATTATATTCTACTTAATTTTTTCCCTATAAACATCATGACTTAGATCTTTTCGTCCTAATATGTTCCATAAAATAATAGGTTGCAAGAAAGGATGATCCAGATATTACTCCAGAAATTGAATGGCTTGCACAAGGGCCAAATGATATTGCAAGGAGATTTGATGGGTATAACATTCATGGATTTAAGTTTTGCACTGAGAGAAAAGAGCAAGGATTGAGAATAAAAAATACCGGTTTTGTTATGTCTGCTATTACTAAGCGATTTTCAGGTGGTAGGAACCCTATTGAAAGATCAAGTGATGATACCTACTATGGTAAAGTGGTTGACATCATAGAGCTAAATTACTATAGCAAGTTGAGGGTTGTGTTATTCAAATGTATTTGGGTAGACACTGCACTGAACAAGGGAATCAAGATAGATCAATTTGGGATAACAAGTGTAAACTTTTCACTGGTGCACATGAAACAGATGAGCCATTCATCCTTGCAACCGATGCTAGAATGGTATATTATATTGATGATCCAATTGATCAAGGTTGGTGTTGTGTTTGTCATATGAAGCCTAGAGACATATATGACATGGGAGATGTCAATGCAGTCGATTTAGAAGAGCCATCAGTGGAGGACATACCATTCTGTGAGCAACATTTAGAGAACATTGAAGAGTTTCACTTAGTGAGGGATGATGCTAATGAACAAGAACAAGATGATGAAAATTTTAACGAAGATAATGATAGTTGTAGTGATCGAGATGATGGAAGAATGTTAGATTAGTTTGATACCTTTTGTCTTGTACTTGTGTTTATATAGTAGCTCGTGTTTCTTAAATCAATTTAAATTGAGAACTTATGTGTTTTTTTGTCTTAAATCTTAATTTATTCATCTAATTAATCAATTAGAATATGTCTTGATTCCATATTTTAGTTTTTTTTTGTGAGTATATTTTGTAGGTGTTTGGTTCAACATAAGGCATAAAGGAAAGAATTCAGGACAAGCAATGTTAGCAGAGCTACAAGGACATACAAGTGACAATAATATTGAAACTTTTGAAGATTTGCCACATCAAACAAGTCACAACCAAGTTGAAGCCAATCCTTCATATATGAATATGACAACTCCATCCAGCAGTGATAGCTTAGGTTCTTCCTCATGCTCAAATGGAAGTCACTCACAAGAGAAAGAGGAGCCCTTACTTGTCAAGATTAGAGGTAAGAGTAAATTGTCATTAACTTTAGTATCTTGTTATGTGGTAATTATGACATTAGAAAATATATGTTTACTTTGTGTGGTTGTGTACATGATGGTAGACACTTCTACTAGAGAAATTACAACTCGAAAAATACAGCCAACTCAAGTTTGGAATTTGGCAAAAACTGAGAAAGTTATTGTGGAACTCAATGGTGATGGACAAGGCAAGGATAATGGTTCAAATTTGCTTGTGAGGTTCCTTGGTCAAGTGGCTCATAGATCAGCAATTTGTCCTATATCAGTTGAAAGATAGGATCTAATGCCATTGGATAATAGAAAGAAACAGTGGGAACTTATTGAGGTATGTATCTAAATTTCTTATAATTTTAATTATTTTTGTATATTTTTTTGTCATCAAAGGATGATTCTTGTATATATAATATTTACAGGACAATTTTGAGTTTGATTATGCTGCTGGCATCAAATGGGCAATGAGTACATTAGGTGAAAGATGGAAGGCCTACAAATATAGGTTACTGTGTCAGCATTTTTATCCTAATAAAAGTAAGGAAGAAATTCTTGCTAATCCTCCATCAGGTATAAATTGTGTTGAGTGGACAGCTTTTGTTCATCATTATAAGGATGCTAAAATGAAGGTAATCACTTATTTTAGGAAATTGTTTTATTTTGTTTATATCCTATAAAACTTGATATATAATGAATACCTCAAAACTTGCAGGCACGATGTTTGCAAAACACAAAAAATCGTGAAAAGCTTAAAGTTTCACATGCTGGTGGAACTAAAAGCAATGCAAGAAGAGCTCATCAAATGGTAATTTGCTTTGTGTTGATTTTTTCCTTTGAGTAACTTCCTTGTTATGTCAAATTAAATGTGGTGCTTGTGATAGTTATATTAATTTTTAGATTTTATTAACAATGTTAGGAGCAAAGATTAGGAAGACCTGTTTGTCGAAGTGAAGTTATTTTATCAACTTTGCTGAAAAAGGATGGAAATTATGTGAATGAAGAAGGACAAATTTTGGCTGCAAGTAAATTATATATATATTTTTATTCATATTAATATTAGATTAATCCAATTCTATCTCATTCTAATTCTTGTTCTCATTTGTTTATAGGAGAAAATATTAGAGCACTTACTCAAGATCAAGAACGTGCTGCCACTGAAGGTGTTCCGTCAAAAGTACTAGCTCATCCTGATGATGCAATTGGAAAAGTTTGTGGTGCTGAGCATTCAGGTCGTGTGCGTGGTTTTGGCAATGGTGCTTGTCCTTCTAGAGTTTTTGGAAAATCCAAAGGTTATGTTAGGCTTGTGAATTTTGGTGGCTCTAGTAACATATCCCAACAGCGTGTTGAAGACTTGGAAAAGCATGTAGAAACTTTCGAAGAGAAGCTAAGTGGATATGAAGAAACCAAGGAGCAACTTGCACAAACTCAGAACCAATTGGCAACTCTTCACAAATTTTTACTAGAGAAATATGGTGAATTGCCTACTTTCAACCAAGATGTGCCACCCTCTTAGTCATGTTTGCTTCAAAGTATTTTAGAACTAATGTTAGGTTAATATTATGTACTTGGTCATGTTTGTTTTAGAGTATTTTAGAACTAATGCTAGAACTAATGCTAGGTTAATCTTATGTAATTAGTCTTATTTGCTTTAGAGTATTTTAGAACTAATGTTAGGTTAATATTATGTATTTTGATTTATTTCTAGGAGTTATGAAAACTTATGACTATTAATTGTTTATGTCTTTCTTTTGTCAAGTGATTAGTATATATACATGAGAAGTTGATGTTAGAAAGTATTTTATTTTATTATAACATCTCTCTATATATTGCATTCAATAGGTATCTTAATTAATAATTGGCACAAGAGTAAACATTAAATTACTAGTCCAAAAAAAAAAAATTAAGTAAAAAATTAGCCACAGTTAAAATGTAGCAAAAATTAAGAATCATATTTTCTTTAATCTTTATAGTTAGCCATAGTTAAACTGTGGCAATATGTTAAAATTAGCCACGGTCTAACTGTGGGTACACTAGAATTTCTTCTTATACGTAAAACTATTAGCTTTGGTAATAACCATGGCTAATTACCATTATAACCATGTCTAACTATTTGTTACAACAATTGTATAAACTGTTGCTAAAATCAAAACAAACGTGGCAAAAATGTTTGCAATGCCACTATTAGCCATGGTGTCAATAACCGCGGCTAAATTATTTTGCCACGATTTTAGGTTTATTTAGCCACGATTTTGACCATGGTTAAATTTCGTGTTTTTTGCAGTGTATTATCTTTTATCAAAAAGTGAAAGGAATATTATTTTTCTTTTTCAAGAAAGTAATTGAAAGCACTCAAATGATTTTTTTTTTTGTTTTATAAAAAAAAGCACTCAAAAGTGATTAAAAGTTTATAAGACTAGCAATATAGGAGTTACACTGCTGTAGGAAGATAAGTATCCAAAAATATTATATTAGGGAAAGTATCAAATAGGATAACATAACCAAAAAAAGTTCAATTTAGTTTGTGGACAAATTGGGCTTAATATAGGTTTAATTTGATATGTTAATTTTATTTTAAAATTATTAAATTAAAAATAGTTAATTTTTGTATTTAATAATAATTAATCTAATTATTAAATATAATTTAGAATATAGGAGTGACAATAGACAGAAGTTTAACACAACTTTTAATTAGGAATATTGGAATATCAAAATCAATGCAATTAAAAGGGTGTGACAATAAATAATAAGGTATGACAATAGCAACTTCCATCATAGTGATATGTTAGTGCCATTAATTTAGATATCGTGTCCAATTTTTTTTTTATAGTAAAAAGAGCTTCCACTCACCAGACGTGAGAAGCCAAACACAGCAACACAGGAAACAAAGAGAGAAGATTATATAAAAAGGCCAACACCAAACTTGCAAACCAAGCTAGGCCATACACCGCCCCTACAAACAAACCAAAAGAGACACTAAAAAAGGAGAAATTCTTAGATAGTTTTGGAATATCACATAATTGTGGTTACAATCAATAATATCACATCATTGAAGATGGGATCTACTGATATCGGCGGCAACCATAGAAGTATCTCCCGTGGTGGTTTGAGGAGAGGAAGAAATAGTGGCTGGAAAGAAGCGAAAAAGAAATAGGATGAAGACATAGGGAAGAAGAATGTGTAGCCCCCCAAAAAGACAAAATGCAAAATAAAAATAAATAAATGAAGAAAAATGAAAAGGATATTGAAATTTAAAATGAAATTAAGATTATAAAGAGATAAGGGGCAAAAAACAAAAGCAAGTTGTACCGATCAGTGAAGTCCGCACAGAGGCCAGGTGAATTCTTATCCTGCTGAGGGGTAATCTAATACGCTGCTTGGAGTTCCTATCATTTGATGTCTTTTGCCTACTGATTATTGCTGTGATGCGGTGGTGGAAACATAGTTCGTGAGGTGTTAATACCAACTCGTGGTCTTGTTTAGGTTGCTCTGTTATTTTTTAAAGCTATGATCTGGTTGTTTTTTGGTTCTTTTATTTTCTGTTTGTGGACACTGGCTTCTTACCTTTATTAGGTGAGTCGAGTTTTGTGTACTCCAATTATCGGGAAAAAAAAAATCAAAACGAGCCGAGAATACAATTAGTAATGAAAAAGTAGTCTAGATAATGTCTTAGCCAGAAAAGATAATGTTTAATAAAATTATTATAAAAATAATGAAAAAGTCACTGAATCAATTAAATAGCGCACTAATGTTTGGACGCTGAAGAACAAATTACTAAGTTAAAATTTGAATTTGACATTTTAAAATTTACAATATATATATATATATATGGTTTAAAAATAAAATTTATATAGTTTAAAAATAAAATTTCAAAGCAATATTATTAATTATTAATGAAAAAAGTATTAATAAAAATAAAAACTAGCTTTTCTAAAGAGAATTTTCTACCCTACCAAAAACAACTAATGGGTTATACAAAGTTGAAGCAAAAAACACTACAAAAAAGTGTGAGTGGAGGTTTTAAAATTTAGGGCAAATTATAATAATATCCCTAAAATTTATTGATATTACACCTGCTCCTATTTAGATAGTAAAATTGCCACAACTCGCTTATAATTATAATAGACGTTATTGAAATCCTATAACAGAATTTATGAAATGATATAAGTACCCTCATGAAAAAAAAAAAAAAAATCCCTAAGACTCACGTCCCTGGCCCTTCCATGCCTCTATCCATCTCTCTCGTCCACCTTCCCTTACTCGACCAGCGGTAGATACGAAGGATGAAAAATCTGTTTAACAATATTAGATTCCCCAAACTGGAATGCAATGTCACAAGGGCATTGCACACGTATTTCGTAAGAGAATCATTGCTTCAGAATAAAGGCCATGGAGCTGCTCTCCAAATTTTTTGTAAAAAAAAAAAATATTTTCGTACGGGAACTTAGAACACTTGAAAATATATAAGAGACGACATTCCTAATGTATGCATCTGGCAAAATAGAAGAATGGCTTCTTGTTCATATCTACTTTGTGTCAGGCTCCGCAAGAGTAGTGGGAGTGAGCACTCGCCGGAGAGCTCAACTGATTTATCAGATCTTGTAATCGTTCATGGAGAGAACAAGAGCATGCAGAAGGGGAACATGTGCTGTTGTTCCCAATAAAGACCGCAAGACGGGTGAAGAGGAAGAGGAAGAGGAAGACCTTGAGAATCTCAAGTGGTCTGATACGAGAAGAAGGAGATGCTACAGGGATTTTCTTCTCGAAGTAAAGTCCATGATGTGTTTGATTGAAATGTCGAGGAAAAGATTAGAAGAGAAGCTGAACTTGCATGGCGGATTGTACGTGTCAATGTCTGGCTGGGATTTAAACACCGGTTGATGCCGTGTTTGCAGGAGAGAGGTTTCGATGCTGGTGGCAGGAGAAAGTTAGAAAAGCGATGGGGAATTTTATAATTAAGGGCAAATGAGACATTGTAAATGTTTTTTTTTTCTTTCATTTTTTAAAATTTAACAATGGGATATTGTCACGTGGAGTGAACGTTACTGGTTGCCTGTTATCTGATAGGAGCTCACTGCACTATCCTTTAATAAATTAAGGAAATTAGGTGTCATTTTGAAATTTAGGAAGCCATATGATAAATGTTGCAACTTATCTTTTCCCACTCTTTTCCTTTGAGACGTCCCTTTTCCACTCATCACCGCATTTGGATTTACTTTTGTGGAAAGGCCTGTTATGCTATGCACTTGGATATGTTTGGTACATCGCGCACCTTGTGGACTGATAGCGAAGATCATAAAGTGCATCGCTACATTAAATTACTTCTGATACATTGTAATAATTTTTCAATTTAGCTAGATTTTAAAAATGTGGTTGACTGCATTTGAAAAATAACCAAATTTTATTTATATAATATTAAAATTAAATGAAAAATTTCAGGATAACAGATAAGTAAAATCTAGTTACTTCTAAAATTTAAAAATATGATTAAATATATTTTAAAAGTGACTAAATTTTATCTATATAATCCAAAAAGTAATTGGAATTTTTCAGAGTATCATGTAAATAAAATATGTCACTTTTTGGATTATATTTAACCACATATCTGAAGCATAACTAAATTATTATAATGCATCTTAGTTAATTTGGTACGTTGAGATACTTTGTAATCATCTCCATCATATCACAAGATGGGTCATACATCATAATTTTTAAGGTGCATATAAGACAGCACCTTGTGGAAATGCAAAAGGTTTGTTTACTATATTTCTTATGATAATATGTAGAGTAATGATATATCCTCATAAAATATTCTCTTAACAATTCTCTTAATATCTGAAGATGGAAAACATTAAATGTTTTGCAAATATATTTATTATCTTAAAAATATAAAAATCATTCAATATTTTCCTTGTTTAAAAATTAGAAAGATGATTAAGAAGATATTTTAGGAAGATATATCATTGCTCTAATATGTTGTTGCTCTCTAAATCTCAGGATTCAGAATATGCGCTGTGCTACGCCGACCACATTTTGTTTTACTCATTTTTAATTTCACGTTTATTAGAAGACAGATGACGCAGTTGATGCGTTTGGTCCTATTTATGTTTGATGATAAATCAGGCACCAGAATATGGAAAAAGATTCTACTAGAGGATTAAAGTGATAAACAAGTTAAAAATTAGCGGTTAAGAAGCTTTTATATATAAGAGTTCAATCCCACAGAAAAACACTTGGTGATGAAAATGAAATAGGTTTGATACCCAAATGAAAATTAGTTTCGCACTCAAATCCAATTATAAGTTATACCCTGCAGAGCTGCAAAGGGGTGTCTAGGTGGAAAAAAGTGGTAAAAGAGAAGCTATAATGACCGAGGATAAAAAAACTGGAGGTGATTTAGGTGGGAGTGATGTCGGGTAGAGGTTTGGAAGAGTAGTTTTAAATTTAAAGTGTAATCTAAGTCACTTACTTGACTTAAAGTTTTAATAACTGTTTCCCACCTCTAAACAAACACTTCATCCATGTTTGGCCCCACATTCTTAATCAATAATAAAAATCAACACATGAAAGGATCCATTCCCATATGAAAAGGAGACCTAAAGCAGTCCTTATGTGCCATCCTTGAGAAGAATGAAAATAAATCTGTTAGTGATAAAAATAATAACAAATTTGTTAATTTTGTTATAAAGAGATATGGTTAGTTAGTTCTATTAGGATTTGTTTAGTCAGTTTTTAGTCTTCATTCTTTCCTTTTTTATGCTGATACCAATGAGTTGTCAACCTATATATAACACTCTCATGTATCATTGATGATATGGTTCAATTCATCAAAGCATTATACAGTTTCTATTCATACTCTCTTATCAGAATTTCTTGTTCTTCTCTACATCAAAGTGTGGTATTGGATTCTAACATGGTATCTAGAGCTCAAGTCGATCCTAGATGGCATTGATTGAGTCTTCTGCTTCTGCACTTACACCAAAGGTATTCTCTAACCCTATTGCTGACAAATTAGATGAAGAAAACTTTCTGCCTTGGCAGTAACTAGCACTTGCATCCATCAAAGGACAGAACTTGGAGGATCACGTGGAAGAGGAAAAGATCCCAGAAAGATACACTTTAGAAGATGACACAACTTCAGGAACTGAGTCTAAAAGATTCAAGGAATGGCTACAGCAAGATTACAGCCTCATGTCTTGGCTGCTCTGCTCCGTGGACACCTCATTCAAGAACAGAATGGTAGGCTGCTCCTATGCTTATGAAATATGGGATCGCATTAATATCTATTTTGCTTCCCAAACACGAGCTAAAGTCAAACAAACCCAACTTAAATCCATCAAGAAACAAGGTATTCCTGCCTCTGAATATCTGTTGAAGATTAAGAAAATTGTAGATTCTTTTGCAGCAGTAGGGTCACCTATCTTAGTTGATGATCACATTGAGGTGATCCTTGATGGTCTTCATGAAGAATATGCTCCCTTTATAACTAGTGTCATGTCTAGAGTTCAGCCTTTTACTATTTGTGAATTAGTAGCCTTGTTAATAGCTCAAGAAGAGATGATTGAGCGTTTTAAGAAATCTAAAAATCCTCTGGTTCAAGCCAATGTCTCACAAACTTCTTTCCAGGAATCAAGAAATGGTGGAAAAGGTTTTGGTGGGAGAAGAGGTAGAGGTTTTAGGGGAGGTAGGAATTCTTGGAATAATTCCAATAGACCACAGTGCCAACTTTGTGGCACATATGGCCATATAGTTTAGCAATGCTTTCATAGATTTGATCAAACCTTCCAAAACCCCTTAAAACCTCCCATAAATAATCCTATGAATATGCAGCCTACACCACCCCCATCTACCTTCCATAACCCGAAAGCCCTCATAGCCATCTCTGCAACTATCTCAAATCCACATGGTATCCTAATTCTGGAGCAAGCCACCATTTCACTTCTGATTCAGCAAAATCTTCTCACAAGTTCAGATTATCTTGGTTCAGATCAAGTCTTCATAGGTAATGGTACAAGTATTAAAATCCAACATATTGGCAATTCACTTCTTAAATATACTGATTCCAATTCTATTTTAAAATAGATAATCTTATGCATGTGCCTGCCATTGCTAAAAATCTCCTAAGTGTGTCCAAATTTGCAAAAGATAATCATAAATTTTTTTAATTTTATTCTAATTTTTGTTGTTCAAATCTCGGGAAACCAAGGAGATCCTTCTCCAAGGCTATCTTAAAGATGGAGTATATCAATTTCAGAATGTGGTTGTCCCACAAAGATCCACCTCCTCACTACTACCTATTGCTTTTTATTCTACATGTAATTCTTTTGATATATGGCATAAAAGATTAGGACATCCTGCCTATAGGATAGTAGATTTAGTCTAATCTCAATGTAAACTTCCTTTAAATAAAGATCCTTCTCGAATTTCATTTTGTGAACTATGCTATAGAGCAAAGTTACATCAGTTTCCTTATGAAATTTCTCATCATCAATATCATTTTCCTTTGAAATTAGTATATTATGATGTGTAGGGACCGGCCCACTTATATGTAGATTAGGATTTCGATATTATGTCTGTTTCATAGATGCATACTCTAGATATACTTGTGTCTATTTGCTTGAAAATAAATCACAGGTCTTTCAAGCTTTTTAATAGTATAAAAACATGATTGAGAACGTCACAGGTTGTATGATCAAGGCAATACAAATAGACAATGGTACGGAGTACCTCTCTCATTCCTTTTCTCAGTTTTTACAACAGCATGACATTATTCATAGATTATCTTGTCCCTACTCTCATTAGTAAAATGGAAAAGTTGAGAGAAAACACAGGCATATAAATGAAACAGGTTTAGCTTTACTTGCCACTGCATCTTTGCCTTTTTTGTTTTGGGATGAAGCTTTTCTAACTGCAACATATTTGATAAATCGATTACCTGCATATAATCTTTCTCAAAAGTCTCCATATGAACTAATAAATCATTAAAAGCCTGATTACTCATTCATGAAAGTCTTTGGTTGCTCTTGTTTTCCTTGTCTTAGACCTTACAATAAAAACAAATTTGATTACAAATCCCATACATGTCTCTTCCTAGGATATGCTACAAATCAAAAAGCTATAAATGTCTCTCTCCTTTAGGAAAATTATATATCTCTAGGAATGTTATTTTTCATGAAACTAAATTTCCTTATAACCAACTGTTCTATCCTAATCTCCCTACTGTTAAGCTACTTCCACCTCAGTTCCCACCCTTTATTCCTGTTCTACCTAAATCTCCTCTTCATCTGCCACCATCCTTTCTTCCTCCTGCCAATCCTAGACCTATTCCTATTAATACTCCCATTATTCCTCATTCTGTTGGGGTTGTTCAATCAATTTCTTCACCTACACCTCATCCACATTCCATTCCTACAACTTCCACTGATTTTGCATCAGCTATATCTCCCAAACAACCTTTGGACCCCCCACCTCCACCTCCTTCTCTTTCCTCAACTACTAATGTCTTGCAAACTAGATCAAAATCAGGAATTTTTAAACCTAAGACTTATGCCACTGTAATGAATCTTGTTCCTGACTTTATTCACACTGTTCCTACTACTGTCACACAAGCTCTAGCCACTAAACATTGGAAAAATGCAATGCTAGGTGAATATTCTGCTTTAATTAAAAATCAAACCTGGACTTTAGTTTCTGCACCTGCTGATTCTAAGATAATATGTTGCAAATGGGCGTTTACAATTAAGAAAAATCCAAATGGCACAATTCAGAAATATAAGGCAAGACTTGATGCCAAGGGATATCATCAAAGACAAGGTTTTGATTTTGAGGAAGTTTTTAGCCCTGTTATTAAACCATTAACCATTAGAGTTATCCTTACTATAGCTCTCTCTAAGGTTGGTCAATTAGGCAATTTGACAATGCTTTTTTAAATGGAGATTTACTTGAGAATGTTTATATGCAACAACCTGAAGGATTCCTTCAAGGCCCTCAGCACTTAGTTTGCAAACTGCACAAAGCCATTTATGGCTTAAAATAGGCCCCAAGAGCCTGGTTCTCTAAACTTAGCTCTACTTTACATCTGTTTTCTTTCACCAACACTAAGTCTGATCCATCTTTGTTTACTAGATTTACTACCACCTCTACTATCTATATCTTAGTATATGTAGATGACATTTTAATCACAGGTAATAACCCCTCAGAAATTTCTGATTTAATAACTCAACTACATATATTTTCTTTAAAAGATTTAGACCCTATGCACTATTTTTTGGACAATGAAGCCAATTATACACATAATGGTCAAATTTTGCTCACACAAACAAAATATGTATAAGACTTACTCTCTAAGGCTAGTATGGCTACTCTAAGGGTATGCCTACACCAATGCTAACTTCTTCAAAGCTATCTGCCCATGGTGACTCTGAATTTGAGGATCCAACATTATACAGGTCTATTGTTAGAAGCCTTCAATATGCAACTATAACAAGACTTAACATCTCTTTTTCTATAAATAAAGTTTGTCAATTCATGCACAAACCTCTTGTGAACCACTAGAAAATAGTCAAAAGAATATTAAGATACTTATCTGGTTCTATTGATTATGGTATGATATTTTATAAATGTTCTGACTTACGATGATTAGCCTTTTGTGATTCAGATTGGGGACCTGATGTTGATGACAAAAAATCAACATCAGGTTTTCGTGTTTATTTAGGCTCAAACCTTATATCTTGGTCCAGTAAGAAGCAGCTGGTGGTCAGCAGGTCCAGTGCAGAAGCTGAGTTCAAAAGCATTGCAGCAACTCTTGTGGAACTATTATGGCTTAAGTCTCACCTATATGAACTTCATGTCCCTTGTCCAACTCCACCAACAGTATTCTGGGACAACTTTAGTGCATTCTTGCTGGCAGCAAATCTTATTCTCCACAATCGAACAAAACACTTCAAGTTAGGTTTATACTTTGTTAGAGATCAAGTCAACCAAAAGAAGGTCTTTGTGGTTCAGATCCCTTCTTCACAACAAACTGCAGACATTCTCACCAAATCCCTTTCTGCCAACTCCTTCCATCACTTCAGGCTCAAACTCTGGGTTTCATCTTCTTCCACGTTGAGTTTGCAGGGGATGGTAAGAATGAAAATAAATCTGTTAGTGATAAAAATATAACAAATCTATTAGTTCTGTTATAAAGAGATATGGTTAGTTAGTTTTGTTAGGATTTGTTTAGTTAGTTTTTAGTCTTCATTCTTTCCTTTTTTATGCTGATACCAATGAGTTGTCAGCCTATATATAACATGGTTCAATTCATCAAAGTATTATATAGTTTCTATTTATACTCTCATATCAGAATTTCTTGTTCTTCCCTACATCAAAGTGTGGTATTGGATTCTAACAATCCTAAATAATAAGTTTAAACTCTGCATTCTATAACATCAGAACTTATTGCCAACATAACACAAACTACTGCACATATAGAGCTGGACAAACTATTTTGTCTTTCTAAGAATATGTAGAACTTAAGTTTGGTCAAAGAGTTAAGACAATTTGATAATGCTCGAGCAAGATTCTGTACCCTTGAAAAGTATCGTAGCTGTTTGCACTTCTTGTTGCACCATCTCTTGAGCCACCACACTCACATCTGAAGCCTTTTGTCAATTTCACACTGAACAGTTTTTTCAAACTGAGGTGTATTATAAAAGTCATGTGTGGAAGCTTTAAAGAACAGATTTTAAGATTAGACTGGCAAGCCACTGCTAATTTTGAAGATAGGCCATAAATTCTACTTTTCTTTATCCCACCAGCATAGTTTCAATCTAAATTGATGACTCTTTCAGATCTGTCATTCTCAATTTTATCATCTTCCATCCTATCAATGTTGGGCAGATGTATCATCAAAATCTTGGAGTTTTCTCTTTTTAAGGGGATTATAATCTTCCTGAAAATATGATATGAAGATTACTTCATGCATAAAAAATTGGAAGAGAAAATGAAGAAAAAATATAAGATAGATAATTAAGAATGAACAAACTAACAATAAAATTTCATTTTCAACAAGACACAACTTTGTGCATAAGCATCAAGCCAAACAAAAATAATTATTTTTTGTCATTAATTACATTCACAACTAATTAGCATTCAATGGAAATAGCTAGATTTACTACCATAGTAGAAAATACAAAAAATCAACGAGAAACTACAGATCCATTAGCAATCCAACAAACAAAAAAACAACATCACAATCAACATCAAATATGACCTAAATATAAGATAGATAATTAAGAATGAACAAACTAACAATAAAATTTCATTTTCAATGAGACAACTTTGTGCATAAGCATCAAGCCAGACAAAAATAATTATTTTTTGTAATTAATTACATTCACATCTAATTAGCATTCAATGGAAATAGCTAGATTTACTAGCAGAGTAGAATAAACACAAAATCAACAAGAAACTACAGATCCATTAGCAATCCAATAAACGAAAAAAAACATCACAATCAACATCAAATATGACCTATCCTTCTTTCTAAATAACGCGTAAATCAATTTTCTAACAAGCTAATCAAGAACAATACCCCTTAATTTATAATAAATAAACAACAAAATGAGAATATGAGCAATAGAATAAAGTAAAAGTCAAATGGTTCAATATAGCGGAGCATCTAAATTTATTCATGCAGTTCAATTTATTCATGCCCAATAAACGCCACCCCGGTTCTAAATTATGGTTGAGGGTGGTGCTTAAATTGAACGCCCCCCCCCCCCCCCCCCCAAAAAAAAAAAACCAAAAACAAAAAAAAAGGAGAAAATTATTACACGTAGTAAAGTAAAATTATGGATTATTATCTGCTTTTACAGAATACATTTAGAGGTGCTCAAATCAAGCAGTAATCAAATATAAATTAAGCAGATACTCAGGTCTCTGAAGCGCATTTTTCTATTGGAATCTCTATCCAATCTTGCTTGCATCATTCTATGAACATAACTATATATATATATATATCGAGAGAGAGACAGAGAGAAGGGGGGGGGGGGGAGAGTATTATCACTCACATTTTCATCTTCACCTGAAACGATGTCATTCTTATTATCTGCTGGCGTATCATCACCATCACCAGAAGAGTAACATTTCTTATTTTCCGCCACATCACCCCTACTAGAAACACTGAGATTTTTATCTATTATTGGCATATCATCACCACCAGAAACAATAACATCCGTATGAAAGTGCTCCATGTTTTGGTCAATTGGTTCATCATATATGAGATAAATTGATGTCTTCTTCACAATGAACCCATTCCCAAACATTACAACAACATGCACTTTGTCACCAGGTTCAAGATTTGATATTATGCTCTGCCAGTCCTCGTCTTTAAGTGAAGTCAGTGTATCTCCCTCATAGATATGAGTGGTGGCCTTTGTGTAATTTATGATCAATACACTTCTAAGAAGGAGACCTTCTGATGTTATGATGTCTGAGGAAGAAGAATAGACAATGCATAACATCACTGTCTTCAAGGGACGCCCACTCACTCGAGGGACTTCGAAAGTAATAGAAGGACCTTTACCATTGAAGGTTAACCAATCAGGAATCCTGTCACCGGGGAGCGAAGAATCTCCAGGCCCATTGTTTCTCAATTTCTGTGTATAATCAACATATGCTTTAAATATTAATGCTACTCTTTTAGTTAACAATTAAAGAAATACTTTTAGTTTATAAAGTCATGTAAAGACATGTTTGTCCTTTTAAGATTAATTTATTTTCTCTTAAACTAAAATTCATTTGACGATAACTTATGGAAAAATTTGATAGAAATTAAAATTATAAAAGCCTTATATCTCTATACATAAATCTTCACAATAGTATCGGTGTACTTACAGGAGGAATGGTTTAGTTAAAAAGTATTATTTGAAAATTTTTGTCTCAGTTCTATTCGTAGTCTTCAAGCTTTAGAAACAAATTAATTAACCGAAGACAGAGACAAACCTGTGAAATGTTCTCTTTAAGAATCTCTGCGACTGGGCAGTTCATTCCCATTTGAATTAAAAAGGAATATAAGGAATTTTTTGATCCAGAAATATCACCCTGCCTGCGACAATCAATTAAAGCAGAGGCATTCAAATTCGAGACTTCTGATGCCGTTGCTTTCGATTCCTTACTTTCTGTGGCATTTAAGATATCCAAGACTGCATCTCCAGTTATTTGAAGTTGTGAACCGCGTTTTGCCTGAAGACTACTAAATGATATGTCTAATGAAACAATAGATGACATGCCCTTTGATGTTTGCATCAGGGATGAGAGCTTATTTGTTGGAGAGGTCCATGACCAAATGATAGAAGGAATCACATCACGAGCCAATCCTTCAAAGCCACCCAAAGATATATATCCAATGCTTTTCAATCTCGCTAGCGCATTAGGCACTTGTGTTATAGCAGTGTCATCTGCCTTCAAGACTGTCAAAGATTCCATCTGTTCGAGGTCTTCTTCCAGCTTGTCAATCATTAAACATCCAGAAAGAATGAGAGTTTTGAGAGATTTCAACTTATAGATGCTTCTCGGAAGACTGTGAAGACTTGTGCAATCTTTCAAATTTATCAAAAGAAGTTCATTGAGATGTCCAATGGTATGAGAAACTGACGACAAATTTGGACAATCTTTGAGTATTAACTTTTCAAGATTAGGTAAGTATGAAAAGTCTGGGGTTTGTCTCAAGTGTTGAGAATGACTGAGATTCAGAATTTTTAGTTTATTTAGCAACTGCAAGAAAAGCAAATTTCAATACATACAATAGAATAAAAGTTTACGAAATATAAATTAGGAACAACTACAAACCTCAAGACATAAATCACAAAACAAGCTAACGAAATGTAAATTAAACAGTTATAGTTTTGTTAGAGATTTCAGAGTTGAGTACACTCCAAATGTATTAAACATTTTATACATGTGACCGAAAATGTGGCCAAATTTATATGGAAAGTAATGAATAAACTAAAGCATAATATATTACAATGGGACTCACTTATCACTATTCATATCAACAAAATATATCAAAAAATTGCACACCAAATTCTAACATGAAAATCCTTTGAAATAATGAGGGAAAAATCACGGGATAAACTCTAAAAAATATTCACCATATTTAAGGACAATGTCCTCTCTACACTCATGTTTAGAATATAGTATATATTAGTGAGACTTTGTTCTATTACAACTTGTAGTATTACAGAGACCTAGAGAATATATCCAAATTTCTATTGTATATTCACTCACTACACTCTTGAAATTTCTCATACTCTAATTTACTCTCACTGCAAGAAGTGCGTATTGCTTCTTACAATAGTTGGCTATTTTCAGCTTGGGATGTATTTTCCTGTTGGTGAACTTGGCTATTTATGGCAAGCCAAAGGTTGTGGTACATTTAATGCAAACCCCCACCATTCAACCACATTTTAGTGGAGATTTTCTTTCAGTGGTGCTCTACTTAAGGGATAGAATTTCCATCCCACTTTTGTTGACAAATGCAAGCCAATATTCTGGCAATTCTCTACCTTTGTTTGAATTTGCAACAGTCTTCAATCTCTACAAATATTGTTTAAGAACAAGCAGTGCTTAAACTTATTAATTGGCAACGGTTTTGTCATCATATATGCTGGGTTTTTAACTGTGGCTATATTCTAAATTGCAACTGCTCCATTACTAACACTTTCTCTAACAAAATGAAGTCTAACATCAATGTGCTTAGTTCTTTCATGATAGACTGGGTTTCTAGCTAAATGAATAGCACTGTGACTATCATAGTGTATAATTGGTACTTGTTTACTCAACCTAAAACTGTCGAGAAGACCATGCACCCAAATGCTTTATTTAACTACCTTAGTCAATGCCATATACTCAGCTTCAATAATTGGCAATGCCACTATTGATTGCAATGTCACCTTCCAACTAATAGTACATCCAAAGATTGTAAAGATGTAGCTTGTCAATGATCTCCTCTTATACAAATCTCCTACATAATCAGAATCCTCACAGCCCACAACTCCATAGTTCTTCTAATCTTCAAACACCAAACAAACATCAATGGTACCTCTCAAGTACCACATAATCCATTTCATAGCTTCCCAATGTACCTTTAGGTTTGCTTGTAAATCTGCTAACTACACTTACTGCATGTGAAAGATCTAGTTTATTGCATACCATGGCATATATGAGACTACCAACTATACTAGAATAAAGTATACGAGACATATGCTCCACCTCTTCCTCAATTTTCAGACATTCCTTCAAAGATAGCTTGAAAAGTGCAACTGACAAGGTACTAATTAGTTTGAACTGACCCATATTGAAGCATTATAGCACTTTCATAATGTAGCTTTACTGTGGAAAGCACAATCTGCCATGATGCCTTTCCTTATGAATCTCCATATCAAGAATCTTCCTTGCTACACCCAAATCTTTCGTCTCAAATTCTTTTTCTAATTGAGTTTTCAACATAATAATTTCAACTTTGTTTCAAGCTGCAATTAGCATATCATCTCCATATGACGGTAGGTAAATTTGCAAACCATCTGGAAGCTTCTTAGAGCAAATTCAATTATCACATTGATTTTTATTGTATCCAGTATCAATCATAAATACATCAAACCTTTTGTACCACTACCTTTGGGACGGCTTTAAACCGTATAATGACTTCTTTAACAGGCAAACATGATCCTTCTTATCAGGAACTACAAACCCTTCTAGTTGACTCATGTGGATACGCTCCTCTAGCTCACCATGTAGGAATGTCACCCTCATATCAAGCTCTTTTAGCTTCAAGTCAGACATACTGACAATAACTAACATGATTCGAATAGAGCTATGCTTCACCATAAGATAGAACACTTCATGGAAATCAACACCCTCCTTCTGAGTGTCACCCATTGCTACCAGTCTCGCCTTGGGAATTCAATGCTAGGGATTCTCCTTTTTTTCTTTTGAAGACCCATTTGCATCCAACTACTCTCTTTCCCTTTGGAAGTTGTACTAGCCCCCATGTCTAATTTTTCTCAAGAGTTTCAATCTCCTCATTCATTGTTGTTAACCTGATGGGAAATTCAACAATGAATAATGTGCTAGGGCTCTAATTCACCTAGTTGTTCCTATGAGCATTGAGTTTTTAATCTGATGAAGTTCAATTAATTTAATTGATGGGGGATTTCCTAATTTAATTAATACTCAATTCCTTGGCGTATCAATCCTCTTTAATCTCTAAAATTTAATTAATTCATTAACATGAACATTAGAGATAAAGGCTTTATGATCTATGAAATATTAGACAAATTAATCCCATATAATTATTAATTTTTATTCCTAAACAATTAATAATTATGGTTTCTATCCTTAAGCCTAAGATATGTACCAAATTTTCGATTGCCTACACAATTCACTATATCAATTCATGGGTGGCCAATCCAAGAAAGCATTAACAATAAAGATAGAAGCTCGATTGAAAGAAAGAAACATTCATTGGATTAAAGAAAATAAAAACTCATCATCCCAATATTGGTTACATCATCACCTTAGTTAAAAGGGAAATTAGTCACTAAACATGTTTACAAAATCCAAATTCAAAAAGAAAAAGAACATGGTAAACATGAATCAAGAGAAGGAAAGAATAAAAGATGAATCCAATAACATAGATCTTTGTCTTTTGATGAAGAAACCAAACCCTAGTAAAGCCAGATATAGAGAATCTCCCAATCCTCTTGTGTTTTCCCAATTCTAAGATATGATCATAGGATCTAAGAGACCCTTTCTAATGTTATCCTTTTTTGGGGTTTGGGCTTATTTTGATTTTTGGAGCTTTTTAGAAGTTGCTAATAACTCCAACTAACTCAAATTCGCATTCTCTTGGGCCCAAAATTAGCCCAATTCGCATTTTGGCACTGGACAGTATCTTAATCATCAACTTCTAAGCTCTATAGCACCCAATACAGTTGGAACTAGCTCTCAAAAGTAAATATTATAGAGCTCTTAGTAAGCTTTCCAATGCCATAAAAAGCACCTTAATTGGACTTTTGTAGCTTAAGATATTGATAAAATATTGGGTCAAGGTCAGGTTAATAGTGTCAGAATAGTAACAACCTTCGATCTTGCACTTGGATTTTCACCAAGACATTCTAAGAACTAGGCTTTGGCCTAAACATCAAAGTTGTAAAGCACTTCTTCAGCTTTCTAAAACATCTTTATTTGTCTCCATCTGATCTCTGTAGAGAGATATATGAATTTTCCACTACAATACTTTCTGAAAAATCACCTCAAATAGGCTCTAAGACTCTTCTATTTAGCTCCAAAAATGTCTCTCTTGCAAAATTGAGTAAAAGTAAGCTTCCCAACCATTAAATCCACCTAAAAATTACCAATTTAACATTAGTTCCAACAATTTCACAAAACTCCAAATTCCATATGCAAATGGCTAATTTTTTAACAATTAGAGCACAAAATCATGTCAAATTAAGCACTAAATGAGTATATGTTATATGCCCATCATAACCACTGCTTTGACTCCTTGCTTTCTACTACATCGTGGTTGGTACATGGTTTATCTACAACTGCACCATCCACCATAGCCAATGTAAAGGTTATAGGATCTGCATCTAACAACTCAACTCCATAAGCAACAGAATTCAAATATATCCATGATTTCCGAATTTATCACTTCTCTGTGCCTATAGCAATACTGAATGGTTATGCTTCTCTGATTTCTTTACTCGCATCCTTGTTGTCAGGTTCTCTTATTGTTTTACTTCAGGTTGAGCAATCCTTAAAGTACTTGACTAATTTATCTCATCTACTTCCTGCTTTATCTTTCCACAGTCAATCTCCAGCTTTACTTACTTCATAGCACCATGATCTATTTCTACCTAATCTACTTTAAATTCCTGCTTTTTATTTATCATCACCACCTCGTCAAAAGTAACATATCTGCCAATAATGATTTCGGTTGAACTTGCTTTTTCCATACACCATAGTCTATAGCCTTTCACCTCTCGTGCATACCCCTAGAAATATGCACCTTCTTGCCCTTGCCTCAAGTTTACTATCACTCACATGGGCATATGTAGGGCAACCAAATATCTTCAAATCAAAATAGTTTACAGGTCGATCAAACCAAACCTCTTGTGGAATCTTTAGATCAATTACAACTAATATAGGTATGTTTACCAAGTATACAACTATATTGTCTGCCTTAACCCACAATGATTTGGGAAGTGCAACATTGATTCGCATGCATCGGGCATGCTCTAGAAGTGTTCTATTCATCCGCTTTGCAACTCCATTTGCTATGCTGCTCTAGGTATGGTATGGTGCCTCACCATACCAGCATTTTTGCAAAATTTCACAAATTCTTTGCTATGAAATTCTCTACCATTGTTAGTTCTTAGTCGCTTGATTGATTGCTTGGTTTGTTTTCTCGATCATGGCATTCCATTGCTTGAATTTATCAAACACCTTGTCTTTTTGCTTCAAGAAATTAACCCAGACTTTTCTAGAATAATATTTATCAAAATAAGAAAATAATGAGCTCCACTTAAGGAGTTAACAAAGGCTAGACCCCAAACATTTGAGTGGACATACTCTAATATCTCGAAGCTAATGTGTTCAGTGATACTAAACTTCACCTGTTTGTGTTTTCCAAAGACAAAATTTTCACAAATGCCGAGTTTAAGCTCTTTAAGCTTTCTAACAAGCCTCTAGCAACAAGTATGGTCATTCCTTTCTCACTTATATGACCAAATCGCATGTGCCATAATCATGTAGCAACATCATCACTTCTTTCAAAGGATAGAATAGCAGCAGTCCCATTGTCTGTGCTTTCTAGCAACAGATAAATCCCACCTTGTAGCTTTTCTTTCTAAACCACCATTGAGCATTTGATTACCTTAAAAAAACAACCCTTTCCAGAGAACTTGTACCCTTGATTGTATAGGGCACTTAACGAGATCGCGTTCCTACCCAGTTTTGGTACATGCCATGCTTAAAATGTCTTTTCAATACCATCATCTACTCTGGCCTGCATCTTTGCTTCACCTACAATTGAAATTATTCTACTATCTGCCAATTTGACTTTTCCTTCCCATTTTTTATAGGAAGTGAAAAAGCTTCTATTAGGTGTTATATGAAAAAGATATCCCTGAATCTAGGATTCACTCATTTCTTGAGTCATTAGTGGATACTATTAAGGTAGAACTAGGATCATTATCATAAGAACTTGCAACAGTTATGTTGGCAGAATTTCTTGATTTCTCTTTTCTCTTTAGACAATTTCTTTTGATATGCCCTATCTAGTGATAATGAAAGCACTTCACATATTTGTGCTTTTTGGACTTTGACCTTCTCTTGCTCTTGTTTCTTGATCCTCTTTCTTAACTGCGCCCTCTTGTCATGGACAACCCATATATAGGATTATCAGTACTAGGTCCAGATACTAGTTTTTGATGCTCCTTTATCATTAGAGCCTCTTTGACATTTTCTCCTGTGATGTTAGACCTACCATATATAGTATCACAAAAATTGTCATAGGATGGAGGTAGTAAAGTGAACAAGATCATAACTTGAGCAACATCTTCTACTTTTATTCCAGCCACTCCAACATTAGAGTTCTTTCGATTGAAGTCGTTTATTTGGTTTCAAATTGGTTTTTCTCCTAAATATTTGAATGTGTACAATTGCTTCCTCTATAAAGTTTGTTTGACAAAGTCTTTATGGAATATTTTTCCTCCAAAGCTTTCTATAGTGAATCAGTAGTCTTATTTTCCATAATCTCTCATAGCACATTGTTTGCTAGGCTCAAGTGTATTGTATTCAAATTTTGGTATCGACATCTTTGATTCAAAACCAAGTGGCTCTAATACCACTTGTTAGGGATATCAATGTTAGGTACACCCCAAGTGTATTAAACACATTATGGATGTATGTCGAAAGTGCGCCTAAATTTATATGGAGAGTAATGAATAATAAAGCAGATGAATATTACTTTATGGTGGAACCCATTTGTTACTATTCACACCAACAAAATATATCAAGAAACTATGCACCAAATTTTAATGAGGAAAACCCTCTAAAATAATGAGGCAAAAATCATGGGATAAACTCCAAAAAAATCTACTATATTTAAGGATAATTAAAATATCCTCTCTAGACTAATGTACAAAATATAGTGTATCCTAGTGAGACTTTCTTCTACTACAATTTGTAGTATTACAAAGACTTAGAAAACATATCCAAATTCCTAAGGTATACACACTCACTGCACTATTGAAGTTTCTCACACACTTGCTAACATACTCTCACTAGAAGAAGCTCATATTACTTCTTACAATTGCTAAATGTTTTCAACTTGGGATGTATTTTCTCATTGGTGAACTTGGCTATTTATAGCAAGCCAAAGGTCACGGTGCATTTAATGCAAGCCCGCCCCTCCCCCCCCCCCCCCCAAAACAAAAAAGGAAAAAAACATCCTACCGTATGGTGGAGATTTTCTTTTGATGGTGCGCTGCTCAAGGGATGAAAGTTTCATCCACTTTTTATGACAAATGCAAGCTAATGTTCTAACAAAATTCCTCACTAACCTTATGACTAGAAAGTCTCATTTATACTGGATTAATATTTCTTTTTTGTGTTGCTTAGTATAGAACCCTAAAATGGATTGAATAATTTAACAATATGCATTAGTTGGGTTAACAAAATTCATGTTTTAGAGGGCATTTGTTTCAATTTTTTTTTTAAATAGAAAAAGTGATTTTTTGATTAAAAAATTATTTTTTATAAAAGTTATTTATTTCAGTTTCTACTCAAAAGCTTTAAAAAAATTATTTTTAACTTTTAAGTAAAAGTTAAAATAAATAGTTTTTATGAAAAGTGATTTTTTTAGTAGTTAAAAAATTATGTTTATAAAAAAAAAATGAAACAAATGCATGCTAAATTTATTTAGGCTTGGCTCAACTCCACCCCATCTAGCTCGATTTCAGTTGGGTCATCTTATCTTGGGTTTGGCTGGTTCATGGACCTAAAAGTGATTTTTTAATTAATTTAACCATCATCTAAGTATGTGTTATTATATTTTGTTTGAGAAATTAAAATTCAATTGGTGATTAAGCTAATTCTTTAGTTTATTTGACGTTAGTTCAAAATTAATTTTCCCAAATATTTGAATTTGAGTTTTTATGAATTTTAAATTCCATACAATTTTTTTTTCCAAAAATACTGTCACCAACGCGGAATCTACAAACTACAGCAGGTTGTTGGACTGACAAAAAACCAACTCAAAAGCATTTCACTCTGACCCAACCTAAAAGCAACCAAGCTGAGGTGATTCGACCCATTCGGTCCAATTTTGCGGCTACAGCTCCGGCTTTGCCATACCTTCCACAATGGCAGAGGCATTAGCTTGGGTGACAATCATTTACCTTTAACAGTAGCCACACCTGGATTTGATCCAGAGGATCAACCCTTTCCCCTCCCCCTAGTGTGTGTGAGTGTGTTATGACCGAAAAATATATATATATATATATATATCTTCCACAGAGACCGAAAAAAAAATCCACAGAAACATCCTTAATTCAGTATATAATTAATAATTAATGATTGAGAAGTTACGGGAATGAAATTTATGAGTCATAGATATTTTTAAATTTTTGAGATGATAGGTTTCGTAATTTATATATCGATTCTAATTTTTTTTTTTATTTTGGAATATTAATCTCATTTTCTTTTTTTTAATAAAAATAATAATTGGTCCCTTTCGCTATGTTATTAATTTGTACCCTTTTTTTTTTTGTTTATTTGGGTCTTAATCCTTAAAATTATACTTATCAAGAAGTTGATCGCTACCTTCTTTTTAGGAATTGGCACTTACAGTTTCAAATTGTTAAGGTATTGGCTCCTAAGGGATGAAAAACTAAATTAATGAAATTATAGGGACTAAGCAACAGCAAAAACAAAATATATTTTCATCAAATGGGATCGTTTTTATAGATCAAATAATATCATTGTCCTGTCATAAATTTTATTTATAGATAAGTCATTAGAATTTAAGTATTTTTTAATAATTTTATTTATAATTTTTCTTAGTCTCTCCTGACCTCTAATTGGGCCAGTCCAAGGTCTTTTATAAGTCTTCTCCTCATATGACTAACTCATCTAAGATGAGAGTACTCTCATTTCCAATATAGGTTGCTGCCCTAAACTTTTCTCTAATGCATTCGATCATAACCTATCTTATTTAGTGCGTTAACTCGTTATTGTAACATTCTTAACCAACTATACAACATCGAGCTTTTAATCTTGTTGGCTTTTGGTCATCTGGCATTTAATCTCAAACAGCATCGCATTATTATAATTGTGAAGTAAAATCTTTTCTTAAGCTTGGCTGATTTTTTTTTTTAATCACAAATAACATATAAATGATTCTTTTATTTCATCTACCTAATTTGAATCTTATGGTCAATATTTTCCTCTTCCTAACCATTTCATAAAACAAACACAAGATACTTAAACAACGTGGCTTGCTATGTGGTGACATCTTCAATTTTCATCGCTAAGCTAGAATTAGTTGGCTTCTTGCTGAACTTTTATTTTATATACTTTGTCTTACTTATAATTAAATGGAAATCATGGTGGTGTTTAGGGTAGACCCCAAAACTTTGGATTTACTGTGGATTAAATGTGGTTAAATGACTAAAAAATGTGATTAACTACCATACAAGTATAACTAATTATTATATAAAATGTAGCCAAATGCCCGGTCACAGTCAATCGAGGTCCATCCAAAAATGCATTGGCAATCATGTGCTTTGCCTTCCTCTCTCCACTCTCCAACTAAGTCTATATCATCAAAATCTAAATCAAGTGAAACTATATAAAGGCTAATATTTCAATTTAACATTTCTAAAATAAAAAAACAATCCTAAGAAATGTACCAGAACAAAAAATAATCAAATGCTTCCAAACTCCATTATTTGATAAAACCTTACTAAACATTTGCAAAGTTAAAAAGAAGGAAAACTATTATGAAAATTGTAACATTGAGTCCTTCATTATACAGTTTTATTTTCTTTTTCGTATAATTCATTTTAGTTTCTTCTAATGAGCTTGTGAAAATTTCACATATTTCTGGGATGCTGAAATTCTAACAAGTTTCATGCAAAAAAGAAAATGGAACAATCTTATGAAATTAGAACAACATCGCTTAACGCAGAATAAAATAAAATAGTAATATATGAGACACAATTTTAATTTATTGCATCCAAAAATAATGTAAGTGAAGAGAACTCATGAAAGACAAAATTTAACTCAGGATTTATACCTGGGCCTCCTTCCAAGCTAGTTTGAGATTGCTGTATTCTAACTCAATGGCAACTAAACTTTCCGGATAGCAGTCTTTAGGAGTGTGACTCAAAGGAAATCCATGCCAATTCATCCATCTAAGATCTCTAGAAAGATATTTGAAATCTCCATCAAGTTGTACTCCGGCAAGTTGAAGCAATCTGAGTTTCTTCATCCTTTTAAATGCCTTTGTACACAACGAAAGTGGATTGATACCTGGTGATTTCAAAGCCAATCCCTTGATAGCTTTTGTTCCCTGAAACAAAATGAAGAAGAAAAAAAGAATAAGAAACTCATAGCTTAGATACCAGGTAGTTAAAAATCCTGTAGTGCAGTCTGCGCTTTTGATAATTAGATAAAGATTAAGTCTCAAAGGAAGAGACATTAATATGGTACATCTTAACCTCAAAACACAAAACAAGATTCTCCACACGGTAATACTCATAATACCTATCAGCCAAGACATCCTCTTATACCCATAGCACGACAATCCCGTAGGGTAGTCCATGATTATGGTTTATGAATAATGACGTTTGAAATCCATAACTTGTACAAAACCATTAATAACCAAACTAATTTTCATATTTATTGGAATAATCAAGAACACAAATGAATTTTAACAACAGATTCATCAATGTTCATTTTGCTTCCTTTGGCTGCACATATTTTCATAACATAAATCATACCTTGTATTTTGTTAATACATCAAGAACCTCCTCATCAAGCCATAATCTACTACGTTTCTCAGGCTCATACCGTGATTTCTCGCAAATTATTTCTCTTCCCATATCTCTTAACAAATTATGCATTCCAAGCTTGTTCTTGTTGTCAACATATATAAGGTATCGCTCTATGAGGACGCTAATTCCAATTTCTGCATAGAGCCCACAGTCATTTAATATCTGTATAACATTGCTTCGGTCCATTCCAATAAAAAAACATGCTATGTCAAGAAATATTTCTTTCTCAGTATCATCACTTAGACTATCAAAACTTATTCTTAGCTTCTTCTGAATTTCATGATTGGGAATTCTTTTAAGTTTTTCCAAAGCATTCTTCCACTCTGTAATTTCCCTATCACACAAATAGGACCCAAGAACTTCAAGAGCCAGTGGCAATCCCGAAGAATATGCAACTACATCTCTGGAAAGTCCAACAAAAGGTTCTTTTGGACTCGGTTGCTTGAATGCATGCCAACTAAAAAGCTCAACAGCTTCACTTTCATCCATTTCTTTCAATCTATAAATTATAGAGTCAACTCCACGCACTCTAACCAGATGCTCATCTCTTGTTGTAATGATTATATAACTTCCTGGACTAAACCATTCATGACTGCTACACAATGCATCCATTTGCTCTAATTTATCTACATCATCAAGCACAATAAACACCTTTTTGTGGCGAAGTCGATCCTTCAATTCAATTTTTCCTGATTCAATGTTACGTATCACTATCTTCGTTGTTTTGTAAATATCAGAAAGAAGACGTTCTTGTAAGGAAACTTGGCCGTTATCTTGCTCCCAAACTTCCCTAATATTTAGAAGGAAGCACCTACCCTCAAAATTGCGACCAATTTGATTATAAATAGCTTTGGCAATAGTTGTTTTACCAATTCCTCCCATCCCACATATTCCAAGCAGTATAACATCTTTTGGTTGTTGTTTCTTCAATAGTTTGATCGCATTTTCCGCACGAGATGTTATTCCCACTGGATAGTTTGCAACAAATAATTCTGTCTTGTCAAGCAAACGAGTAACATCTTCAACAACCTTCTTGATATCGTCACTTTCATTCCTATAAAATATGAAACAAAGATGAGAAGTGTAGTCTTTTATATAGCCATTCAGTGACACGTGCAACCATCAAATGAAGAGGGACAATGTGAAGCGTGAAAGTTAATAGAATGTATATGTGAGTGTTTGGTTGTATGTGCAAAATCTCGACTATTTACACAAAGTTGCACTGCAATGGAACTTAGATTGTTCTCCTAATTAAGGCGTGAGTATAAATAAATGCAACTATGACTATTCTTTTGAATGAACCAACAACACCACCAGAAGTGGCTGCTTCGAATTGACATTCCAAGTGTCAATATAACTCATGGCTCATATTTAAACAAATAAGAAATTATTCTTTATACACACACAATCATTCAAAAGAAAGTTACGAAAGAACTCAACATAAGATCAATTCATAGCAATATTGTAGATAGATATTTGTTTTAGACTTGTTATTCGCAATAGTTTTACACTGGTGAATGACGTATAAATTTTTATGATAATATATATTTTGTAGTTAACACGATAATAATTGGTTATCATAAGATTGGTGACTAACACTGTATAAATTTCTAGTTAATCATGCATACATTCTAGTTAAGATGATAAGAATCAATAGTATCACAATAACCATATATAAAATATTACTAACTAATTAAAAATTTATACGTAATTAATCAAGTTTAACTGAGCATTAAAAAAAGTAATATGAAAATATTAAAACTCTATTGCATTGTTTTTAAAATTATGTGAGATAAAGTCATAAATAAGGTTTCTCATTTATGTCAGATATTGTTATATTGTGTTTTATAATGATGCAACTTGATTAGTATCTTTTTTTTTTTTTTTTTTGGGAAAAAAATGCTGTACATATCGTTATATTGTCTTTTAATTTTTTACATTTATGCCTTTCAAAGTTATTAGAAAATTATTTGTTGATATATTTTAGGCTGAGTAAAGGTTCACTTTAATCCTTAAATTTATAGACATGCTTCATTTTGGTCCCTAAAATTAAAAAATTAATTATTTATTCCCTAAATTTGTAAATCATATGTCACTTTAGTCGTTAAAAGGAAATAATTAGGGGACTAAAATAATACATGATTTACAATTTCAAGGACTAAATAGTTAATTTCTTAATTTCAGAGGCTAAAGTAAAATGTGTCGATAATTTCAAGAACTAAAGTAAACCTTTATTCATTTTAGGCTTCTAAGTTTATTAATGCTTAAGTTTCTCAAAAATTTGTATACTTTATCTAGTCCTATTTAAAATATCTAAAACACTTGATATCATTATGTTGTAATGTATTCATTTATATGTAGTCAAGAATAAGTTAAATTTGGTGTAACTTTAAGTATAATTATACTATTTAATAATTTTTTATCGATCCAATCGTTGAATTAAAATTATCTATTATGAAGATCATTTATGCTAAATTTCATAAAACATAAATATCAATTAAAATATAATTGAATAGCTCTTATTATTATACATTTTAAAAATATATATTACGTTAATTTTGGTATATATAAAAAAAATACCAAACAGTTTTAGATTAATATAAAATTTCAAACGATGAGTTTTGTAAAAAATTAAACAAATAAGTATATCACACACACACACACACACACAAACACACACACATATGTGTCTATGTGTGTATTAATCCAAGAGTAAGCCTTCCATACTTGCTTTACTTACCAACTCTTTATAAACATTGAATTTCATCAATCTAACTATTGAATCATGTGATATTTTGATGATCAAGTATACCAAATTTTAGAAAAATTGGACATTGGTAGATATGCAATCTAACAGTTAAAATGTACTTATATTTTCAAAAGCATAATATACAACAAAATAAAGTAGGACAATGAAGTATCAAATCATTTTAAAAAATGTATGAAATTTTGTACATTTGATCTATTTAGTGGAAACTTTCAATTCAATGGTTGAATTTATGAAATTCAATGTTTATAAAAATCTATTAAATGAAGTATACCAAAACTTAGTAAGTGGATCTTGGACCCTCCAACACATGTGTGTGTGTGTGTGTGAGTGAGTGAGTGAGTGAGTGATAGTAATTGGTACTAGTAAATAAAGATAAAAAGAACTATAGGAAAAATGTAGAAGAAGAAAAGAAGAACAAGTGGTATGCTCTTATATCTTCTATATATGTACTTTTGTACTTTTGTAATAGCGCCTTAATAAAGATATCAAGATGATGCCTTATCAAATTAGTTTGAAGGAAAATGAAAATTATAGTATGCGAAATGTAAGAGAAGAAACAATGTAGGATGGCAACTTTGAGATTCCAAAACTCTCCCACAATCTCTCACTAACGGGGGCTCATATCCCTCTTTCACTCCCCCTATATCAAACTATATCTCTCAAGATCTATTTTCATTCTCTAATCAAAAACCTCAACAACGTTGGTTATGCGATTCCCTCCCTTGGTACTTTATAGCACTTCAGTTCCTATTCGTCCCAACTATTTTTTCTTTTTCTTTTTCTTTAATACACCCTAGTCTTCTTAGGTCTAGGTGGAGCCCCATTAGTCTCTGGTACTTTAATAATACCCTATTCTAAATTCACCTTGTCCCCCAAGTGAAAATAAAGAAAATGCTACTATATTTTAAAGGCCAACGACCAAGAGTTCTCAAAGTTAGGAAGACCTTACCATTTAACTAGGACCTCCTAAACTCTCTTCGAATTTTCCCTTGTAGTGAGCACCTATTTAGGTTCCACCTGTAACTCCCATCCATCATTATAAGGTATATAGACAATGATTAGCAGGATCCAATAAGAGACACAGTCTTCTTTAGCAAGAAAACATGGAAATTTGGATACACCCTAGAATTTGGAGGGAACAGTAGCTTGTAGGCAATGGCCCTTACCTTCTCAATCACTTCACAAGGCCCATAAAATCAAGGGCTAATTTTCTAATTGATCCTCTTTATTAAGGATTTTAACCTATAAGGTTGAACCTTCAAATAAACTTTGTCCCCAACCTCATACACCTCTATTCTTTGTTTATTGGCTTGCATCTTCATCTTATTTTGAGCCCTTAACAGTTGTCTTCTCAATTCATCTAGCATTTTGTTCATGTCTTGCAATAATTGGCTAATTCCTTCTCTGGGGGAAGAAGAGCCAATATCCTTCACTAGTATAGGAAGTTTCCTACCATATATAGCTTGGAAGGGAATGGATTTTGTTATTGAATTGTAATTGTAGCGTACCAATTAATACTCAGCCTAACTTAACCACTTAGGCCGCAATTTGGGTTTAGCACCCACAAAAACACCTTAAATATATTTCTAGACATTGATTTACTACCTCAAGTTGCCCATTTGTCTGAGGGTGAAAAGTTGAAGTATATCGTAGTTTGGTGCCTACTATTTGAATAGTTTAGTCCAAAAGGAACTTATGAAAAGTCAATCCTTATATGTTACAACAGTTTAATGGAAGTTGTATAACTTCACCATTTCCTCAACAAATGATCTAGCCACCTCCTTGGCTATATATAGGTGTGAAAGGGCCAAGAAAATAGCGTATTTCATGAGTTTCCATGACTACTAGAATTGTGTCCATTCCTTGGCCTTATAAGAGCCTCCAATAAAATCTACTGATAAATTTCACCACACAATAGTGGGAATGGGTAAAGGTTGTAGCAATCCAAAAGACAAAGAGTCTAGAATTGTTTCTCTGGTAAATTTCACATTTGCTCATATGTTGGTGTATATCCTTCTTCATGCCTTCTCAACAAAGCAAGGCTAAAACCCTCTAGTATGTTCTAAAAAACCCAACATGGTCCCTAGACAGAGAGTCATGACAATCCTACATCGCTAAAAGAGTTTTATAGGTGCCTTTAGGTAATACCATTCTACCTTTATAATTCAATTTTCCCTTCCTGAATTGGTAATTAGTATGCCCTTTAGATTGGGAAACCAAGTCTTGTATTATCTTAATTTTTCATTAGCCATCACTTCCTTTTGGAAATAATCCTACTCACAAAACTCAATAGATGCTTGACGAAGCATTAGCATCTAAATTCTCCATCCCCACCTTATACTTTATGTCAAAATCAAAGCCCATCAATTAGACACTCATTTTTGTTGTTCCTTTCCCAATAATCTTTGGTCTAGCAAATATTTTAAGCTCTTTTAATCGATATGAATTACAAAATGTCTTCTCATCCAATAATATCTCCATTTTTACACTACTATCACTACAATCATCACCTCTATCTCATATACAAATTTTTGCTAGGGTCCTTTCTAATAAAGCTTGGCTCATATAAGCCATGAGCTTTCCTTTTTGCATGAGAATAGCCCCAACCCTTTGTTTGATGCATTAATTTTGATCAGAAGTGGTTTTTCAATGCCAATTACAACTAACATAGGAAGTGTAGTCATGGCTGTCTTGAGCTTCTCAAAAGCCAATTAGGCCTCAAAGTCCCATGTAAAGCTATTTTTCTTGAATTGTTATGTAAAAGGCCAAGCAATTTGCCCATACCCCTTAACAAACGTCCTATAACACCTTGTGAGACCCTAAAAATCTCTTAATCGCTTCAAACTTGTAAGGATAGGTCATCTGGTCATAACTTTTATCTTCTTGGGGCCTGCTGCCATCTCCTATACAAAGATAATATGCCCTAAGTACTCTACTTGAAATTGCTCAAAATGCATTTATTCTTATTTAAGAGTAGCTAGCGTTGCCTCATAATTTGTAAGATCTGTTTGATGTAGTCTTTATGCTTCTCTTCACTCTTATTATAAACTAAGATATCATTGAAAAAGACAAGCACAAACTTCCTCAATGATGGCTTTAAAATCTTCTTCATGAGAGCTTGGAAGTGGAAGGTGCATTAGTCAAACCAAAAGGCATGACCAAGAACTCGTAATGCTCCGGTTCTAAATGCTATTTTATGCATGTCCTTCTCCTTCATTCAAATTTGATGGTACCCAAATTTGAGGTTTGACTTAGAAAACACTTAGGCTCCCCCTAATTCATCACGAAACTCATCTATAATGGGGATAGGGAACTTATTTCGTACAATCACCTTATTTAATGCCTTGTAATCCTCGCAAAATCTCCATCTCCATCTTTCTTTTTAACTAAAATAATTACATTGCAATATGGGCTAGTACTATGTCTAATAATTCAACATCTATCTTTTCAGCTACTATTCTTTTTATTTAAGTTTTTTGATACTGAAGATACTTGTAAGAGCTAACATTTGGAATCTCAACTTCTTCTTTCAACACTATAGCATGGTCTTGTGCACGGCTTGGAGGTAGACCAATGGGGCTTCTAAAAATATCTTGGAACTCGGTCAACACTTCATCAAGTTGTTGTGACTGTGAACTACTACCTATGGGGCTCTTTCAGGTACTCCTTGCACAATGGCTATTAAATAACCTTTACCATTTGTCTTCAACATTTTCAAGGTTGCTTTCCATGAAGCTCTAGCTTTACTAAGGGTGAGATCCCCCTGCAATTTTAGCTGGTTTCCTCCCATAGTCTATGATAATTTCAATTCCTCAAAATCAACCTCCATCTTGCCTAAACTAGCTAATCAATTAGGCACCAACACCATTTCTTTTCTTCTTATTGGAATGATAAAGAAAGGTTGTTCAATCTTAATGCCTTGTACCATAAGTGTTTCTTTAGGACAAACCCATATTCCCACTTCCACTAGACCATTTCTTACATCTACCATGAAGATATTATTTTCCTCTGTGGGTAGTTGCAGCCTCTTCACCAATTTCCAAAAATAAAACTATTAGAATTCCCTAAATCAGTGAAGACCACCACCTTTCCCGATTAATAGTCCCCTTGAGCTTATATGACTTGTTGGAAGTAAGCCTATTTTAGTTATTCAAGGATAGCTTCAAGTTCTCTTCCTCATGTGCCTCAAAGCATCCTTCCACTCATCTTCCTGCTTTTTATTCTCCCTCTTTTCTCGCTTCTTCATCATGTTCTAGCATTATTAGTTTGAAAATTTTCAAGGGACATTGATGGTCCCTTCCCTACTTACTTTTATATCTAAATTAAAGCCACTTTTGTTGCCTTCTATTCAATTGTTTAGATGACAATTTCCAATCCCCCTTCCTCTTTCCTCTTTCTTCAGCTATTTTCCCCTAGGACTCTCATGGCACTAGGATACAAGCCACCTCTTTGTAAAGTAGAAGGCCTAAAAGGTTAGTTCCCCTTATAGCATCCACCTTCCCTTCTCCTAGCTAGGCTTATCCCTTGTCCTTTCTAAGATATATTTCTCTCTTCTAGTTTAACCACTATATTAGGGGTGGAAATGGTTAGATTAAACTAGACTTTGCCTTAAATGGGCCTAGCCTATATTTCAAATACATAGCCCAAACCTAGATCTATTATCTGATATAAGATTTTTTTTTTTTAAGCCTAGCTAAGTCTTTTTAAAAGTCTAACCTAACTTGAAAGCTTATTTAGAAGTGTAGGATCAAGAACTTACCACTAGATCAAAAGTTATAGCTATTGGCAATAATGCAATTTTATTTCCTTATTGTTTCTTAGCACTATATCTAGCATAAAGGGCTGCACCCATTATAAGTGGCATGAGTTGGGATGTTAAGCCCATTAAATTCTAAGGGTAATGCTAGTCAAATAAAATCAATAGTCTCCCACTCAATGTCCGCTGGGGGATTTGAACCCCTAACCTTGCTCTGATACCACTTGTAGGATCAAGTGCTTACCATTAGGCCAAAAACTATAGTTGTTGGTAAGGGTACAACTTTATTTCCTTATAATTTCTCAAAATCGCATATAGTATAAGGGGTTACACCCATTAAAGACACCATGGATCGAGATGTTAAGCCTATCAAATCTTAAGGGTGATACTGGTCAAATAAAACTAGCAAGAAGCCTATTTGATATTACGACCTTTTCAATAGAACCCAAAAGAAAAATTGCAATCTTAAATAGGTCAAAAAGCTTTTAAATTAGCCAAAAAAAATCTTTAAATAGGATAAAAAGACTTCTTAAACAGGCTAGAAAATCTATTTTTAGATATACCAAAAGAATTTTATTATCATTAGAATTTTTGAAGAAATAATAATAATAATAATAATAATAATAATAATAATAAGAAAAAGAAAAAGAAGATAGTATAAATAGAGTAGTCAACCTAATAGGCTTTTTCATGACTTGTAGCCTAGCCTTTTCAATTAAAAAGGCTTTTTTAAAAGTTTTGGCCTAAACTATTTAATTTATTAAATAGGTTAGGCCATACTAAGCCTAATGTGGGCCAAGCCAAAGGCCCTCAACAAGCTGTCGGGCCTATTTCCACCTTTATGCTCTATCTTCCAATGCAAACAAGTTTTTGAAGTTGCTTTCCTTTAATGTTGCTTGTAACTCCTTCTTTAGCCCATTGACAAAGATGCACATCACAATGATCCAAGTCCCTCCTAGAGCTCGAAACTAACTCAAAAACCTTTCTATACTCAAGTGTTGTCCCTAATTGTTAGAACTACATCAAAGGACTCATTGGGTTCATTGCCACCCCTAGTATTGGAAGCATTTAATAAGAGCTTCCTTGAGCTCCTGCCAACTTACATGGTTTGCTTCTCCCACCATTTGAACAAATTCAATGTAGTGCCTTCCATGGCTACAAGGACCATTTCGAATTTGTCAGCATTAGGTACTCTATTAATTCAAAAATACCTCTCCACCTTAACAATCCAATTGAATGCATCATCTCCAAAGAATAGGGTAATCTATAATCTCCAGCCAATTTCTAGTCACCATGGGCAATAGGATTCATCATACACATTGTGTGGGTTCTGCTTCAAAGTGTCCGTTTGCAGCAATCGCAATCAGGAATCATCTATTTCCACCTTCAGATTTCGTTGTCGGTAACCTCGATTTTCTCTTCAGTTCAGGTTGCGAGGCTCATCTCGCGAGTCTATCGCAAGTTTCCCCTCCACCACTTGCTGAGGGATGTGACTCAGCTCCTCGAGTCGACGCAAAACATTGGAAAGGGATCCGGATGTTTCGCTTGCTCCTCCCGACTTCAATGAACCACCTCCAAACTCCGCTCTATCTCTATTCTCGCTTCCATTGCTACTTGCGTGGTGACTATGCACAGGCTTCAATATCTAGGAGCTTTGATACTAGTTGAAAACGATTGGTACTTTTAAATAGAGATAAGAAGAATTATGGGGAAAATGTAGAAGAAGAAAAGAAGAATAAGTGATATGTTGTGAATATCTTCTGTATGTGTATTTCTATATTTTCTATAATAGGGCCTCAACAGGGATATCTGATAACCTATAAAAGCTTGAAGGAAAATGGAAAGTAAAGAATGCAAAATGTAAAAGACCAAATACTAAAGGATGGTAGCTTCAAGAGGCCAAAACTCTCCCACTATTTCTCACAAACAATGCTAATACCCTTCTTTTATTCCTTCCATCAAACTATATACCTCAATATCCATTTTCTCTTTCCAATCAGGACACCTCAATAAAGTTAGTTACGCAATTCCCTCACTTGGTGCTAATAGCACTTTGGTTCCACTCCTCCCAACTTTTTCTTTTTCTTTCATACACCCTAGTCTTCTTGGGCCTAGGTGGATTCTCACTAGTCTTAGGTACTCTAACAATATATTTTAGCTTGTGAAACATGAATTTAGTAATTAAAAATATTTACATTTATATTTTACATGTATGAAACATTTATAATATTTTTTTAAATAAGAGAGTAATTTCTATGTATTAATAGTTTACAATAATTTTACACTATCAACTAATAGAATTTTAAGAAAGTGTATACTCACCATAACTTGGCAACTTTCTTAAAGTTTCTATTGATTGATAATATAAAAATTCTGTCAATATATAGAAATTAATCTTTAGAGATGAACGTATTCAAGGAGTGCCATCAAAAAGAGGTTTCCAAAATTATTTACAATCGGATTCCTTGTGAGTAATTTGAGCAAATCTCAATGAAAATCAATGTAATTTTTCTTAAAAAAATTGTTATACTTACAATCAAAAAAGTTCCTTTAATGTGAATTTATCATTGAAGTGAAAAAATAATGGTGTATTTACCTTGAGTCATTTATGAATTAAGATTACAATGCATTTTATTGCTCTAGAGGGCAATACAAACTGGTTTTCTCTCATTAGAGAGAAATTCATTCTAGAAGAATTTTATCTTCTGTATCTTTGTGTTGTCTTCTAATTAGTTCACATTGCCTTTTAAAGTAATGTAAAACTTGTTTATATATTTTAGGCCACTATACTATTTGGTGCTTAAGTTACTTCTTAAGGATGTCAAATATTCCATCTATTTATGTATCTATCTCTTTATAATATATAACTTATCTATTTATTATGTATTATTAAAGTGGAAAGAGTCTCTTATTCATAATAGTGTCTTAGAGGTTAATCTAACATCAATCCATATGAAAGACATTGGTTAAGGGAAAAAATATGTAATATAATATATTTTTCCTAGTATCTTTGCCGCATGGCAACCCATTCATTGCCATTGTTCATGCTAGCAGCTCTTTCCATGGCAACTTCATTGTGTAAACTTGATTCCATGCTAACAACATTGCTGTGGCTTCAATTTAAGCTTTTATTTAAGAGAAGTGATAGGGGGCTCACTTTTTGTGGGATACTGTGCCGACTTACCACTCATCCACCATTGGATGGGATGCAGACCAAAGTTAAGTGGAGTTCACACCCCATCCAATGATAGATGAGTGATGAGTCGGCACAGTGTCCCACAAAAAGTGAATCCTCTTAACATTTCTCGTTATTTAGTAAGTTATTTTCATTCAACACCCACTAGCAATATTTAGTATCTGCTGACTTTAAAAGAGTTGAAACAAGAGCATTATGAAGTGAAAATCTCCTGTTTGGTTCCATTCTTATAGATAAATAATTTCTTACACATAATTCTAACATAAAAATCCAAGTGAATAAAAGTATATATGTAAGTCAAGGTTACAATCAATTTAGGTTCCACATCTTTTGGAGAATCAGAGAGTTAGGATGGAAAGATACAACATGTTTATCCCCTTTTGAAATAGTATTTTATTTAGATTAGACCTAATTTTCATTCTAATTAATTATTATATTAGTAACCTACAATATGTTTCATATATAGCATCACCTATAAAGTTAAAAGGACAAAAATAAAATCTTTAATCATTTTTCTTTTTTGCCAAACAAATATATACAAATTTAATGAACTATATAAAAAACATTAAATCCTTTTATGAAGAGGTAAAATCTTTTGGTCTCCTTCAATCATTATTACAAACAAATATGATATACATTTTTCTTTCATCATACTTGTGATATTTCAAAGCAAATGGTGTATTTGAATTTTGAAAAAAAAATATAATCATGACTCTAACGTTCAATTTTGTCCACAAAAATATAGTAAATATCAATTTTAGTCTATAAAATATGCATGTGACATTAACTTAGTCTCTAAAATTTTGTGACATCAAATAAGTTCCTGAAAGTTAAACAATCTTACCCAAAAGTAAGAAAGTAAGAAAACTCACCTATTGATTGAAATAACAGAATGACTGGAATTTTAACATTTAATGATGTGTTTAATGTTACACAATTTTCAGAAAATAATGCTACATTATATTTTAATTTTTAAGGACTTATTTATCGTCACACAATTTTTAAAATTTGAATTAATGTTATATACATCTTTTATGGATCAAAATGGATATTTACTCAAAAAAAAATTTACACTTTAGGACAAAAATCATTTAAGATCAAGGCCATAATTATACTAACGTGGCTAAGGACAAATGTTAATGGTTGGATGCCACCACCAGACTTGACGTATAATGTTTGCATATAGAAACGTAATTAATGTATTTTTTGAGAAAAGTCGTTCAATTTTGAACGATCTTTTAGTTTTTGAAATTTTATATCATTTATTTAAAAAATATAAACGAGGACATTTGCTACTTGGGAGTTAGGAAGTACTACAATCAACAAATACAGAAAATATTATGCATGAATAAAAGGTACATGTATCTCGTAAAATTTTAAATTAATATACTTAAAGTGCCTATCATGACAATTTAAGAAAAAGTTTCACATTGTCATAAAAATTATCTCTGACATAGGAAAACTATAAGAAATAGTGACTATAAAAACTAATTAATTATAAAATATTTTCATTCTACCGTGAACAATTATATACACAAATATAAAAAAAGCTTACATAAATTGGTGATAATATCTGTATATTTTAATTCAAAATGAAAATAATTCCTTATTTTTAAGTTATTTGAAAAATTTATATAGTTTTCAACAATGAAAAATAACTATTATTAGTTAAATTTATTCTTTATTAGGAAGAAATTATATATCAATATAATAAATATTAACTTGAATTATTTAAAAGTTATAGAAATAATTCTACATATATATATATTTGAAAACATAAATCACTTGCCGTACTTTTCTTATTTAATCTGAAATAACAATATTAAAAAATAAAATAGTTTATATCAACAAATTATTGTGTAATAAAAATGTATCAAATAAAAATGAAATATACTATAACATATATCTATTTTTAAATATTAAATCAAGTTTTTAGTGACTACTGTGTATAGCATTAGTTATATTCGTATTTGGTTTCGCTAGCCCTTTTATATTTTTTTTTGTCAAATCTTTTCTTTTTTTTTTTTTTTTTTTGAGCAACTCCTAAATGACTATCCAAGACACGTATCATTGTATTGTACCTGATCTTTAAAGTTAGTGATATGTTCTGAAGTTGAAATGGTATAACTTTTCTTTTCCAAAACTTCTCATATAAAAAAAATAATTATCTAACACACAGTAATTATAATGACACATAAACAAGGTATAATAAAAGTACCACAAAAATGAATAAAGATGGCAATCTTCTTATTTTATATTGACAAAGTTATCATTATTTAATTTTGAGTGATACTCGAAGATTTAATTAGTGCAATTTCATGATAAACCAATCATTTGTTATGATGGTTTTCATTCCAAAGTATATTTCATTAAAAATAATAGACGACAATTGGCAAGAAGATTGAAGAATTTAAAGGCATGACAAAACGAACAAGTCATTAGCAAATTTAAACAAAAGGAAAAAGAATCATAAATTAAATTACCTGGAATTCAACACAACAATCCCCGAAAGGCTGCCAACTTCACGGAGTGATGTCCTCCAACTTAGCACTTTGTCTTCATTCGCTGGGATTCTTTTTATAAGATCTTCAAAAGCTTCTCCAAATATACCTGTTTGATTACGTACTTCTGTGGGATCTACATCGTAGAATATTGGCACAACCGCGTGAGCTGTAGTTCTGTAACATAGCATGATATTCTGTAACTCTTCCAAGCACCACCTTGAATCAGCATAATTTGTTGACAAAATAATGACAGAAATTCTAGACTCTCTGATTGCACCCATCAATGAGATTGAGATCCATTCACCCCTTAAAAGTGCAACATCATCCTTGAAAACATAAAAACCAGCATTTCTAAGAGCCGCATCGAGATGTGAAGCGAATGTTGCACGAGTATCTTTGCCACGGAAACTCAAGAACACGTCGTACCTAGGATGCTGAAACAACAAAAAAAACACAAAAAAAAAGGTCAAAATCTATGGTGTCTAGAGCATCAGTAATTAATTTAAAGGTTTTGAGCCCATAATGATACTGTATAGGATCAAAGATGCACAAAATGATTTACATTCAAACTAATTCTGAGAGTTAGTGTGATAATTAAGAAACCAGAGGTTAACAAAAGATTCATTTAATGATACGACAAACATATCCTCATGAAACCATAACCTACTATGCACCTTGGTGGGTGTAAAATATGATGTCTGATGAGCAATTTCTCTTCCTATTTGTTGTAGCAACTTATGCATTTGAAGCTTGTTCTCCTCATCAACAGTTACTAAGCATTTATCTTCGAGGCCTCTGATTGCAAATTCTGCCTTTATTCTACACCCATTTAATAATATCTGCATAACATCATTTCGGTCCATCCCAACAAAGAAACAAGCTATGTGCAGAAATGTTTCTTTCTCTGAGTGAGGTAAACTATCATAGCTTAATTTTAGAACCGGCCGTATGTCATGATGAGAATTTATTTTGAGTCCTTCCAATGCACTCTCCCACTCTTTTATTGTCTTTCCACGTAAGTAGAACCCAAGTACTACAAGAGCCAGTGGCATTCCCCCACAATATTCAACTGCACGTTCTACAAGTTCACGATAATATCCTCCAGGAATTTCATTCTTGAATGCCTTCCAGCTAAAAAGCTCAATAGATGCATTGTAATCCAGTTCTTTCACAGTATATACATAGTCAACTCCAACCATAATAAACGGAAGTTTATCCCTTGCGGTGATGATTATTCTACTACCAGGACCAAACCAGTCACGACTTTCACACAAAGCCCTCAATTCAACTGATCGAGTCACATCGTCTAGTACGAGAAGTATCCTTTTACAGCAAAGATTTTTCTTTAATATAAGGTTTCCTGATTGAACGTTTTGTATCTTTGTTTCCTTTGTTTTGCAGATACCAGAAAGAATCTCTTCCTGTAAAGAAACCCCACCATCCTGAAGCCATCTGCTGCTGACGTTGCTGAGGAATTTCTTCCCCTCAAAATTGTGACTAATTTGATAATAAAGAGCTTTGGCAATGGTTGTTTTACCAATTCCTGCCATTCCCCGTATCCCTAGTAGTAGAACATCGTCTGATTTATGGTAATTCAGTAGTTGAATTAAATCTTGCACACGGGCTTCTAGTCCGACTGCTTTCGGCATAGTGTACCGGAAACCCCTAACATCTACGAAATCAATAACACGTTCAACGATATTCTCGATGGCTTCACTTTCTTTCCTGCAATATGGACGAGAAGGTGCATAAACAATGACACAACCATTCTCCAATATGCAGATGTATCAAAAGAATAAGGTGAAATTTGAGTGGTAAGGTGATGGTTGCACATATCTGTGAGAAACACATGTATATTCCGGAATCTATCGATACTGTTTACAAATGGGCCTTAAAATCTATCCAATAGATTGCTTAAAGTATGGTATAACTACGTACGTACAACTATCATTACTACGTATCACTATCATACTGTCTTAATGTTATTTTTCATTTTCAGAGTTTTATAGGAAAACATCGAAAATAGTAATTTTTTAAGGCACAGAATAAAAATAAGATAACATTTTTGTACCTAATATTAAAAATAAGAAATAAGAACAGAAAATATTTTAAAAACCAAACATGCCTATACCATTATATGAAATTGAGTAAATGAAAAATTATGTTTCGTTTTGTGATATTAGTGGGAGATTCGCAATAATTACTTTCAGAGTCATCTTTATTTTTAATCTGAGTCATATTAAGTTATTTTATACAATTTAGGTAGAATATGTATAACAAATAGATGATATATTAAACATTTAATTTTAATATTGTAAATATAAATATTTTTATTTAATTCTGTATTATTGTAAATATTTATATCTTATAATAATTAGGACAAAAATCGTATAAAAGATAATAAATAATTAACGACAGTATAAAAAAAATTATACTATTACTATTGTATTAAAATTAAGTTAATATACCAAATAATTTAAGAAAAAATTTATCTGGAAAATTTTAAGAAAATAGAGAAAGCTAGCTAAAAACCAAGTATTAAAATCTCATGAATATTGAAGGATCTCAAAGCATGCAAAAATATTTATCAATTCAATTACCAGATATCTATTTCAAATCCTGAAAGGCAAGAAGCTTTCTGGAGCGCGTTCCTGTAATCCGAAACCTTGTTTTTATCAGTTGACTCTCTTTCTTCTGTACGACGGAAAGCTTGTCCAAAATGACCCATCTGATGGTGTACGTCTGAGGGATCTACTTCATAGAACACTGGCACAACCACCTGATCCTTGCTGCTGTGACACTCCATTATTTTCTCTAGCTCCTGCAAACACCATGTTGAATTAGCATAATTTCTTGATAAAACTATGATAGAAAGTCTAGACCGTTCGATTGCTTCCAATAAGATCTGGTCTCCACTTCTAGGCTCCATTTCGTCCTTGAAAACACGAACTCCAGCACTTTTAAGTCTGGCATAAAGATCTGGAACAAATTCATGACTACTGTTATCTTCTTTTGTGAAACTCATGTACACATCATGGTTCCGGTCTCGATAGGAAGCAAATCTGGATGCGGGTTCCTGGTTTCCGGAGGGACTGAAGGACGACGACATATCGATGAGAAGAAAGGATTTGGGTGACTCCGCAGCTGGAGAAGAAGATAGGGCCACTTGTAGGGTTACAACTCCTGCATATGCTACAAGCCTAACTTTTCATAAAAAAGAGAATAGCACGCGCATCTCTGCATAGAAAATAGCTATTTTAGTCTCCACAGTCCACACTTTATATTAATTTTATCACCACCACTCATTTTTGTTCGCCCTTTACACGTGACATATGAAACCAGCAAAGTGTTTATGATAGGCTTTTCATTTTCTTTTTTTTAATGGTATTAGTGTGATAATTTTATCATTATTTTGATTATATACCAAAATGTGGATTTAGGGTTTCTGAATCCGCTCACTAAGTAGGGTAATTATTTTTTAATAAAAAAACCAGGTTCCTACCGCTACTTGGTAGGATTGTGGAACAAGCAAAAAGCTGCCGCAACAAACACGGACCAAGAGAAGCGGCGGCACAAAATTTGAAAAATGCGCCCAACCATGGCACAATGGTTTTACATATTACATTATATTATATTATTTTTATTTTTTGTTTTCTTTTTGCAAGAAAAGACAAATAACATAAAAGTATGTTTAGAAATTTTCCAATAAATAGTTTAGAATTTAGATAGTTAAATTTAAATGATATTTAAAATTTAATTCTAATTTCTTTTAAAAAGATTTAAAAAAATTATCTAAAGATTTATGAAAGTTTAATTTCTAAAATTTTTAGATTTAAATTATATATGTAGTTTATACATTTTTTTCTGATAACAAATTACAATTATATATATATTATAATTTGTTTGTAAAATTTTATAACGATAAATTTGTTATTTCTTGTTTAAATTAATTAATTCATGCATTGAGGATTATCAGTATCAATTAATTAAATTTTATATATAATTAAATGATTATATAAAAAAATTTATTTTGATAACATATTAAATGGTAATAATTAAATAAAACAAATAATAACGATCATACCCTAATCTAATAATCATTAAATATGTCAATTTATTTATGACAAATTAGTTTTGATTGAATGACATTTTCTAATGTAGATAGAGAGAGTGTAAAAATCACAAGTAAAAATTTAGAAGCAATTACTACAATGGTTTAAACAAGTAAAAATTACAAATACTAAATTAGAAGTAAAGGTTTAAACAACAGCAATCTACTCATCACTACGAAGTTGCTCCAACTCTACGTGAATATTATCTGCAACTATGTCCTTCACCACGATATATCCCACAATGTTTTGATCCACGCATCTCACGCATATCCATTTCGTTCAAGAAACTAGTTATTTTTGGCCAACCTTTCATGATGCACTTTGATTGAGAGTTAGGACGAATCAACAGGCCATTATATGGTGGCCATATACTCTAGTTACTGATTACTTTTTTTTTTTCTCTACTATAGAATATATTTTTAATTCAATAGATTACTTATTACTGATTTTTTTTACTTCTTAAGTTAGATTTTTTAGGTTTTTATTTTTTTTCACCAATTTATTTTTTGATATTATTTGAATACTTCCAGCCAAAGGGGACTTATGGAACCACGTCAAGATTAACATAAAAGAGATAGAGACCAAATTGTGATTTGATAGGTGAACAAGTTAAGAGAGGACATTAGATATGGTTGGTCAAGTTTGTTACTGACCTTCTTAGATTCTTGGGAGGTGGGTTACTTGAAGGATGATTCGAATTGAGATTTGGGTACCAAGGCTGCTCCGATTTGGTCCTCAATGAACTGAGGATTGGACTCCACGGTGGAGTGGATGGTACCTACAATGACTTCAATACTCAAGTCAGTAAGTGCAAAAGGTACTAGGGTATAGCATATAAGGCGTACCTGATTTCATCAATTAGAAACCTATTTATAATGGTTGGGTGTTGTGGATGAATGGGGAGGTTATACAATTTTAGGGAGTACCTCGGGACAATCAACGGCTTGGTGCCGGTTGATGGGTCTGAGAAAGGTGGCAACACGCTAGGTGAGTTTCGCTCCGGCATTGTCAAGGGTTTCGTTCAAACGATCCCACCTATCCATGACGAGGAGGGTTCCATCATGTGAATCTGAGTTGGGCCTCAGATTGATTTGGGTGGGCTTCGAACTGGGCCTCGGGTAATGGTGCATATGGACCCAAGTTGCGTTTGTTGATCTTGGGTTGAATTGGGCCTCGTATTCCTAGTCCGAAACAATGCTCCCAACTCGGTATCTGATGCAATAATGTCGGTTATCGAGTTTCCTGAAAGTTCCGACTATTGATTTGGACCTCAGAGGGAGGATGATTCGATTCAAATTTTTCTAGGGATGCATTCTTTTCCTTCGAGACGGAACATCACATCAAGAGTCAAGTCAACTCACCCAGAGGAGACATTCGACATTTTGGCACCTCATTTTGTGTGCCCTAATATTTGTAATGGGATGCTTTCTCTATTTTGCCCCCAACTTGATGATGTGAAAAGTCATGATGTGCCCCCAATGACATCTAGTGTGCGCGTTGAGGGGGCGTGTGCGCTCCTTTAAATACCTATTCCCTTCCCCTTCCCTCATTTTTCTGTTTCTGTCCAAAATTGGTGCGATCATATAGAGCAGATTGTGTAACAAGTCCCTCACACTCAAATTTCTACCAATGGTTGAGCGGATTCTCTATAACAAAATTATATCTTCGTAATTTATTGTGAAATACCATATCATGGTGTTATTGTCACTCAATCATCATATGCCAAAAAAGGAGCCTTTATGATATTTTTGGCAATTTAGAAATCTATGATATGTATATTAAAAGCTAAAACAGCCGAGATTAGTCGTGATTAATATTTTTAGAATTAATTTAAAAAATAAGTTTAAGCAAATTTTAGTCCGTACATTTTTCATTAATTTTGATTTTGGTCTCTCTCTCTATATATACTTTTTGTTTAGATTTTAGTTCTTATAGTGTCAATAATTTCATTTTTGGTAATGGTTGACAACTACCTGGACTTATACCAAAAGAATAATATTATAGGAACTAAAATAAAAATCCAATAATTATAAAAACCAAAATGATATTTAAACCTTGAAAGGACTTCATTTTTATTCTTATCTTAAATTTTTGTCTATCAACACAAGTTCAATTCTTGTTCTTCTTAAACAAAATGTTAGATTTAAGCCTTGTGAATGAAAATTTGTAATGTTAAGAAAGTTTTACTTCATAATGAATTGAATTGGCTCGAAGTGGATAAAAACAAAATTTGTATTATATAGTAATGTATAGTACATTAACGATAGCATTAAAAACATAATTAAAATGAAAAATAATAATGATTCGAATAGTTGAAATGATGCATATAGAATAACATAATTTCTCTTATGGCACTTTAAAAGTTTAAATTTTCAATGCTTTTATTAATTGGAGTTGCTTACTCAAGATATTAAAATTATGAAAGATTTTTTTTGTAAAAAAAAAAATGTAGTCATCACTTCACAAAGAATTGCTCTAGAACAAAATGATCAGATTATCTCTCTAGTGAGTAAGATTGCACTGCTCATTTAGTCACTTGCAAGTGATTGACTAACGTCTTCACCTCACTCTGTGGAAAAATATTTATATGGTAATGGAGCATAACACAGGATTGTGCTTCTACCAATTACTATATACTATTTTAGCTTAGTTTATTAAACTGAAATGATATGCAATAATTGATGAAATACAATCTTATATGATGCTCTATGACCATATATAAGTATTTCTCGAAAGACATATCTTAGCGTGAGACATCAAGTTAAGAATAAAATTAACTGTTAAATGATTTTCAACAATATTAATTACTGATGAAAATTCCTGGTATCTTCCAGTCAGATCCGACAATTAAAAACATGCATACTGAATAAGACATTTAAATTTGGATATTATTAATTATTTAATTCAATTTGGTCTACACGTTAGTGGAAACGTTAGTGCACGGAGAATGGTGTGTTGGTGGTGACTTTAATTCCATTTAATCTCTTAATGATACTGGAGGTTCTGCAAATTTATCTAGAGATTATCTGGCTTTCTATAATTGCCTGCTGGACTGTGGGTTACAGGATTTGGGTTTTAAGGGGCAACCCTTCACTTGGTAGAAAAGTGGTATTCGTAGAAGACTGGATCGTTTTGTGGCAAATAGCATTTGGTCTAATCGGTTCAGGGAAGTGTTTGTAAAACATTTACCTAAATTGAAATCAGATCATATACCAATTTTGCTAGCTTTTGATAGTATGAATAATAGTTTTGATGGGGAAAGGCCTTTTCGTTTTTTGGCACCGTGGCTTACTCATGAGGGGTTTGACAATCTATTGGCTGAATCTTGGAATAGGGAGGGTTTACTGGAGGATAATATTCTTGTCTTTACGGAGGCTGCTGAGGTTTGGAATAAGGAAATTTTTGGTCATATCTCAAGAAGGAAGAATAGGTTAATGCTGCGTTTGGAGGGGATATCTAGAAAATTGTCTTTTGAGAAAAACAGATTTCTTGAAGACCTTCATGTTACTTTGTGGAAAGAGTTGGAGGCTATTCTTATTCAGGAGGAGATCTATTGGAAACAATTGTCAAGATGTAAATGGATTAATTATGGTGATCGAAATACGTCATATTTTCATAGTTTGGCTACTGCTCGGAAAAGAGAAATAAAATTTTGATATTGAAGAATGAGCAAGGGGATTGAGTAGAAGATCAACAGCAGCTTAAAAATATGGGGGTGCAATTTTTCTCTAATCTTTATAAACAGGATGGTGACAGGGACAAATTCTTGGTCCTTGGGTATTTTCCTCCTTTGACAGATCATGAAATGACTCTACTTGAAGCTGATGTTCGGATGAAGAGATTAGGTTGGCAGTTTTCTCTATGGGTGGGTGGAAAGCCCCTGGCCCTGATGAGCTTCCGGCAATGTTCTTCCAAAGCAACTGGCCTCATGTATCTACCTCGGTAATTAATTGGGTGAAAAAAGTTTTTCAGAATCCAGTAGCAATCCAAGAAGTGAATAAAACCTTCATATCCCTTATTCCGAAGCAAAATAAACCAGAATCTTTTGCCCATTTCAGACCTATTGGTTTATGCAATGTGGTTTATAAATTTGTGAGTAAAGTAATCTCTAGTAGATTGAAAGGATTAATGCCAAAGTTTATTGGGCCTTATCAAAGTAGTTTTGTACCTGGGAGACTAAGTTCGGATAATATCTTGGTGGCTCAGGAGGTGGTGCATACGTTGCATTTTAAAAGAGGAGAATCGAGTTTTATGGCTTTAAAAGTAGATTTGGAAAAAGCTTATGACCATTTGAATTGGAGCTTTATTCGAGAAACTTTGACTGATGTTGGGTTACCTCACAATCGTATAGACATTATTAACTGGTGTATAACTTTCGCAGAAATGCAATTGTTGTGGAATGGTGGGGTTTCTGAAAAAATCACTCCTTCTCGAGGAATCCGCCAAGAAGATCCTTTATCTCCTTACATCTGTCTTATGTATAGAAAGGCTGTCTCATTTGATTTCTGTGGCTGTTTCTCACAATTTATGGGAGCCTATATGTCTTAGCAGAGAAGGTTTGAAGATTTCTCATCTTTGTTTTGCAGATGACCTCAAGATTTTTGCCAAAAGCTTCTTTAGAACAAGTCTCAGTGATTAAAAATATCTTGGATATTTTTTGCACAAGTTTTGGTCAGAAGGTAAATTTAACAAAATCTTGTGTATTTTTCTCCAAAAATATTCACATGAGCAGGAGATTAGAATTGACAAAGTTCTGGTCGGATTAACAAAACTCGAATGTTATATGGGACCCCCTGGCCCCTTCTTTTTGCATCTGCTTGTAAGCTGCTATGGCAGCAACGGAATCAGTTTATATTTGATGCTGGTCAAACTGATCATAATATCCTATGTTATAAGATTGTTTCGATTGCTAGGGACTATCATTTGGCGCAGTCTTTTATATTTGAAGCTCAGCGGAAGGTTGCAGAATTTCAATACAAAAACATTGGCTGGAACCCTCATCCTGAGTCTTGGATTAAGGTCAATTCTGATGGATCAGTGATGAATAATACTACTGCAGCTTGTGGTGGCTTGCTTCGGAATCACAATGGTCGATATCTTATGGGGTTTAGCGTTAATCTCGGTTTATGCACTATTACCATGGCTGAATTATGGGGTATATTTTTTGGTCTTAAGGTGGCTGCACAAATGGGATATTCCAAAGTTGTTATGGAGGCTGATTCCCTTTCTGCTGTTAAACTTTGCTCTAAAGTCTCTATGGATCTTCATGTTTGCAGGCCTTTGGTTTTGGCCTTACAAAATCTCTGTCATCGCATTGGTGAAGTGCAAATTGTCCATCAATTTAGAGAAGCTAATGCTTGTGCAGATTTACTTGCCAAGCAGGGTCATGAATTGCAACCTGGAGTTCATTTGTTTCATAGCTTACCCAGTTGTATTTCTGTTTGGTTTCATGCACGCTATTCTGGCGTAACCCATCCTAGGTCTTTGCCATGTAGTTTTTGTTTTCTTGGGCTTAAGGCCCCGTATTCAATCAAAAAAAAAAGTCTTCAAAATATCTTTCATAAAAATACTACTTTTTAAAGGGGAAAAAGAAAACATGATCCTAACATGTTGCGTTTTTGCCGCGTTGGTAACAATATTTATTTCTTAGTGACATGTCGGTGCCATTAGTTCGCATGTTACTGCCCAATTAAATAATATTACTAATGACCTACCACGAAGAAATATTATTACTAATGTAAAAAGGAAATTTATCATTGCTATCACAGCAATCAAGCCAAAGGAGAAAAAATTGGTAAAGTTCGTGCCTGTTGCCGTTGATCCAACATTTGCTTCAGATTTTTTAAGGAATTACTAAAGGATATTCAAATGAGTTGATGAGCAGAGGATCCATTGATTAGGTTGCCAGCTAATTATAGACTTGACAATGGAAGGTTGATATAAAAAGTAATGCTGGTGATATATGAGCAGAAGTTCTGGAAATTTCTATAGCATTAATCGTAGAACTGAAAATCTTTTGCCTGGTTAGAAAAAGAATGGTCTAGACATGTAATAACAATAAATAGATTATACTAACTTCTTTAAAGATGTGGTAAAATTTATTGCGATTCTTCTTTATTTGTAAAATTTACTTTGAAGATTCATAAGTTTGTTAAATCATTACACCGCGCTCCTCTATTAACGTTGGGCAATTATTGTAGTTGATAGGGCACATAGTTTTTAATGACATTTTTGTAATACTTAAAGGCTTTTGAAAAAAATAAAATGATCATAATATCCCTTTTATTGAATAGCCATGGCATGTGATCGAACCACAACATGAACTCCATATTAAGAACATAAGCACACAAAAAACCATTCATTTAAACAAAGAAAGCATTTGAGTTTCTAATTTTATCATGGGTAATTACATTCTATCTCTTATATTATAGGTTATATGCATTTTAATTTCTATATTTTAATAATATATAAATTAATTTTCTGAAATTTTCTAAATATATAAATTAACCCTTCTATTAATTTTTACATCAATTATTAATAAAAATATTACATATTCAAAAAAGGTATGAGGTATCAAATTATACATTCAAAAAAATTTAAAAAATTAATTTATACATGATCCAAAATTCAGGAGATATGATATATTTAATTTGACTAAAATATATATTTAAAAAAATTCATAAGGTTAATTTGTATATTTTTAAAATATAGAGACTATTTGCATAGCTATAATGCAAAGCAAAGTACAATTAACCCTTCTATCATTCTCATTGGAGCAGAATGTGGAATTTGTGGGGGAGATATATAGTGAAAATGACAATTTGTAACAAAACACAACTGAGCAAAACTAAAACAGTAACATTGAGGGCATGAACACGTGAACAAAAGGGGAAAACTATCTATTAGGGATTGAAACTTAGCTTCAGTCATAGGATCAATGGCCATGAGAGCAGAGCAAAATGATGTAAGGACGGTGAAGCAGCGTGGCGATGGCTGACTTGCAGTGATAGTCACGAGCAGCTGTGGCAGAGGACGTGGTGCTGGCAGATTGATGGCAATGAAAGAGGCGTGGCAGCTAAGTAGGAAGGACATTGGTGGATCTGGCGCGGCGTTGTGGGGAACAGTGGTGGCGGGCACGATGGTTTGGTGGCCATTAATGGTAGCGAGATGGCAGTGCGTGGGGGTTGGCAAGGGTAGCAGCGACGTGGGTGAAGGCTGGACGCTCAAGGCAAAAGGGGTGCTGCAACAAGCTTATAATTTTGGGTTTGAACTTTTTTTGTGTTGGGTTGTGCTTTCATTCAGAATCTCTAGTTTGGGTTCGAGGAAGGGAAGAAAAACAGTGATTGTGTTTTGATGGGAATGGTTCTGTTGATTGTTTTCATTTGGCTAAAAGAATGAGAGTAAGTTTTAAAATAATTTTTAATAAATTATGGATTAAGATAGTGTTAAATTTTATTAATAAAAAAATATATTAATAATTATTTTATTATATAAAAAATATTATATAAAAAATTTAATAAATAAAATTTAAAGATCATCTTAATTTAAAGATCATTTTAGCAACATCCAAAAATGAGTGTTGATGAGAAGAATGATTGAGCTGTGAGCAAAGGCGGTGAATTTAGTGAGGGCCCTATCTATTAATGCCATCTAATATTCTTGTCTTTTGGGAAGGTTAGCATAAATTGAACAAATAAAGAGGCATCAGGGTAATGTTCACCAAATTTCAAGAAAAGTTAGTGCAATTTCCCTAAAAATAATGCTAGAAAAATCTAGCTAGTATGAGTCAGCAATGTCAATTACCTTCTATGTTTATAAATATTAAGGATGGTTCAAAAGCTTATTTGCAAAGGAGTGGAGCGGAGCAGGGTTGAAAGAGTGTTGCGGGCCTTGTGGATGCAAGTTTAGGGTGTATTTCTCTTTATACTATTAGCATCACTAATATACAATTTATAATTGTTCTTTTTTTCTTATTATATGATATGTCTGAGATTATGAGATTTAGTTGTAGCTTTTTTTGTTTTTAGCTTGTTTCACTTTATTATAATGTTGTCATTAGTGACTTTTTGCTATATAAAATTGACCATTTGATTGTATTACAATACTTAATTTTAATATTTTATATAATTGTGAACTTATATGCTAATTATTTTAAACAATTTGTTAATTTATTCAAATAAAGACACGGGTAAGGGCAGGTAAAATACTAATTTTAAAATTTCTTCGAGCGTAAGATGTGGGGTATGATTATTAAAGTCCACTGGATTCACTAGGAATGAATCCTAAGGATAGTGTTAAAGTATGAGACAAGTTCTAAATAGGATATAATGAAAACTTAAACGTATTTAAAATTAGTTAAAATTAAATAATATATATCTCTAATTATGTTGTATATTAAATTTGTAAAAATTAATTGATAATAATAATTTTGAAAATAACTTCAACTGTTGAAAAGTAATCTAATAAAATGATAATTTTATTATTTTGATCAAGAAAATTGAAAGTAACAAGCTAATAAAGAAGGGTCGTACTTTTTCCAAAGTTCGTAAATGTAATAGAGCTCCTACGCAAATGTCAGGCTAAAGTGCTAAATAACAATGTTTTTCATATTTCTTTTTATTATTTAATTGATAAAATATCTCTAGTTTTATTTTATATTTTCATATTTTTCTTTAAATTTCAAAAAATTTAAATAATAAAAATAATTTTTAAAATAAATTACTGATAAAGCAACTTAAAAAATCATGACTTTATATTTTGATATTATTATTATTAGCAAATGGATATAATATATTGATATTACTAATTAATTCAAAATATTTTTCTGAACAAATTTGTTAACATAAAAAATCATCGTGATCATAATCATCATCATCATCATCATCATCATCATCATCATCATTATTATTAGTTAAAATAAATTATAACAATATAATAAAAAAATAAATGTATTTACAATTAGTTAAGCTTAAATAATATATATCTCTAATTTTATTTTATATTAAATTTTTAAAAACTAATTAATAATTATAATCTTGAAAACGTAATTGCCAAAATATAATTTAATAAAATGTAATTTAAAAAATAATTATTAAAAGTATTAGTAATTATTATTAGATGGATATAATAAATAGATATCAATTAATAAGTTGCATACTTTGATGAAAATTTCATATGAACTACTATTTTGTATAAGATAAAACATCCAAAACATTGATATGAATTAATTATTTGCAACTTATTTATGACATGTATTTCGTATTTAAATTTTCAATATGAATGAGTAAAATTTTTAACATTTAATAATATATATTGTTAAATTTAAAACTTGATCGACTCTTATACTTCTGCCGAACAGCCATGAATGTCCAAGAAGTGGTACCTTCTTTCGAGCAAAGACAAATTATTGAAGAGTTTCTGTTTTTATTTTTATTTTTTCAAAATTTTGTGAATGAAATAATAAATTTTTATTTTTATTTTATTATTTTCTTCATAAAATTCTAAAACAGACAATGCAAGAAATTAAAATAAAGAGCAAACACATAAACCAAACAGACTGTAAGTATCTTATCCTTTTATTTTCATTTACAAAAATTTCCTTCATCCTTCGGCACAACAGATAATGTGCAGAGAAACGTAAGGTTTGGAACTTCTTCCAGCCAACACTTCAAAGTGTGTTTATGCTGTGCTCCCTTTCTCCCCCATTTCCCTTCCTTCCTTTTTCCCTTTGCAAATACATAAATTTCAGCTACTATGAAAAGATGATTGGCCTACAAACAATTCATCTCTCCTTCACTCCAACCAATACCAACTATGCTTTCTACCACACAAGACTCCCCAACACAAGAACCTCTATTCTGTGCCTGTGCAAGTCCAATGAATCTGAGTCCCAGCCTCCACAACCTGAAGGAGATGCTCAAAACCAAGAGCTTCTAGCCCAAATAGCCATGCTTCAAGCTCAAAAAGTTCGCCTCACAGATTATCTAGAAGAGAGATCAGCATATTTGAGCCAATTTGGTGAAGAAGCCAAAGCTGAGTTTGACAAGATTGGAGAAGATGCTCTCAAAGGACTAGATGAAGCTAGTGACAGAGTAGGTTTGCTTCAAACTTTTGTGTTAACCGTGTAAATCATGTGCTGCATGAAGGAGAATAGATGTTCAATATAATTAAAAATTACTTCAACAATGACCCTTTTCCAATCATTTTGTGATTTAACAGATAACAGCAAACATAGAGAGCCAGATGCTAGAATTTGAGGAACTTAATGAACTTAACAGGCTAGAGATTCAGGAGAGTGAGAACAAGCTAGTCGAGTTTGAAGATCAAATGGAGAAGGACCAAAATGAAGGGCTGTTCTTTAAAAGCCTTGGGCAGAAAGCACCTATTGATAAAGCAGAAGCAGAGGATGAGGTGAAAAAGATAGAAGAAGATGTGTCCAGAGAAAAAGATGGTAGCAAAACCAGAAAAAATGTTTACCTTTTCTTCATTGGACTGCTGACATTTGGAATAGTTAATTCTCTTGCCTCGTCCTCAGGCACTGATTGGAGAAAAGTTGCAGTTCTTGGAGCTATTCTTGTGGCTTTATTTTCTCTGTTCATCAACGAACAAAACAAGGACAGCAAGAAAGATGAATAATGGAGAGGAAAAGAAATGAAGTTCATCATTTACTTCGATTCACTTGAAATGTATAGGGGAAATGTATTGTAAATGGGTATTGCATGATGCATGCAACACATAACCCCAAATGAGTGCTTTCAACTTGGGACTGATACATCAAACACGTTTGATTTGGCATGAGCAACAGCTGGTATTGGTGATACCACTGCAACATCATTGGTAACTAAGTTAGCATGTGATGCTGCAGAATTTCTTAACATCTTATGTTGATACAGGAAAAAAAAATGTAGCTTTCTCATTTATCATTATAGCTGTTATGAATTTGTATCCAGAAGCACAACGTATCTGTAGATCTTGTATCATATAAACAAGTAATGAGAAACTACACAAAGTCAACGTCACATTCCTTCTTTGTAGCTTAACAAACTAGTGTACAGCATGGAAAACAGTAATTAAAAAAGAGTAATTAAGTTTAGTAATTTCCTCCCCAAAACATTTAGCACCCAAAAGTACAGCCAATTCAAGTACTGCCTTAGGCAGATAAACCATCCCAAAATCAAGACACTACTCTGCATATTTCTTACCCGCACAAAGATTCCAAATTCTGTTCAAGTTAAGAAGAAACCCCGTTGGATTCTTTTTTTTTTTAATGAAAATGTGTATGCATAACACAAACACTGATTTTGATTGAGAACCTGATGGACCAAAACTGAGCAGCATGCGACACAGTTTGGAGACGTTAGAATTGCGCACAACATAATCAAGCACTCTACTTGGGCTCTCACCAAATGTTTTAAATATATCCCAGTAGCTGATGCACTCAACAAGAGGAAGAAAAAGTCGGAGCAGAAAGACTAATCTATATAGAGCTCAAAAGCATAAGGTTGAAGGCTTGAAGCCCCATAAAACAAATAATCACTGCTTACTAACTAGTGTACTCCAAGTAATTACACCAAATCATCATCCAACAACCCAATTGCATCAATTAATCTACCACGAGAACTGAAGCAAAGCCCTTTAGTATCATACAAGGTGTTATCTGGTTTTAAGCCATCTTCTGAGATGTGAGCCCAAGTAGTATTGTGAGTTACACGATTAGCCCAGTTCCTTCTCAGCTTCATTGAATAGAACTGCATAGCATATATGCCGCTTTGACAGAAGTTCAAGTCCATGAATTACAATGTTGTACACTGTAATGTCAGGCTTAAAGCTAATGTCCAGAAGCTCTGATGTCAGAACCTAAGGGCAATGTCAATCTTCTTGCTTTGACAATCAACACGATGTATGTAATAGGACAGAACAGTTGGAAATTGGAAAGCAAATAGCAATTTTTAATTCTAATTAACCCAAAAAAATTGAATAGCAGGGTCAAGTTTGAAATGTTTGATATACTGATCAATCTGTGCATTGCAGAATGCAGACAAATGGGTTCAATTTAGAACCACGCTTATACAACTCATCATCTGAAAAAGATAATAGCATAAGAGTCCGTAAAACCTCTTGTATGCCTACTATGTAACTGTGCTAACTTTGTGTACAAGATAACTACTTCCCAATTATTAAAAATCCAAAGATACGATGTGACTACTACTGATATCATATGTAATAAAGTCTACTGATAAAGATAATAAAATCTAACTAATATAATCTTTTGTCCAGCTTGGAGGTCCTCTAATCCGCTTCTCCCTCTTCCTTGCTTCTTGTTGCGTATCATCATCCTTGATAAATTTGTTATAACCCCTTAGATTACATGCAGCATACATTACCCTCTCCATACAAATTCCCTGCCTCACTCAATTCATGAATCAGAGAACTACAAGTAACGGGGTCATGCTTCCTTTTACTTCTCCTGTCTCATATCTTCCAAATCTCATTGAACTTGCCACATTTGCACAGACCATTGACAAGAAAAATTTAAGTTAAGTTGCAGCATTCTGAAAACCGACTTTCAACCCTTCCACAATTCATTAGCCTCCCAAATCGTTTGAGATTGGAACTGTATAAGTATAGATTGCAGATTTGGAAGAAGGCTGAAATGACTATAGTTCCATGCAAACCCTTTCCACAATTTGCATGGGATATTATCAATAGTGTAGCTTTCTAAATGTATGTATGGTGAACATTTTTTGTGTCATGTATTATTTATTAAGTGTATGAAATTGAAAGCAGTTGCTGCTTGAAGGAGTGTATCATGAGTAATGGACATTTTGTTGTTAGCCAAAGCAGAACAAAACTCATGAAACCTAAGCTTGAGAAATAAGGCATGCAACAATCCTAGAAACAGTACCTGAGTTAGTAGGAATTTGCTTGAATATTTGATTATTCTGAAGCTTAAAGAAAAGCTGGCTTTAAGCATGTGCATAATCTTTACACAACATTGGCCATCCTTGGAGGTTGCAATCTGTTGCTTGAGATCTGATGTCAGTTAAGTTAGTTACATGCTTCTCACCACTCTATATATATATTTTAGTGAACTCACTACTCTATATTAAGTGGTTCAAAAGCTCATGCTACTGCTGTAGTTGGATTATTCAAGGGAGTGCATGATGGTCTCTCCTGTGAGGACCCTAAAAAAGGCCCAACTCAAGGAAATTAACTAGGAAACCACAAGAAGCCACCCACAATTATAAGCTCTTATATTAATGTCTTCAGAGAACCTTTCAGCCTTATAATGGCAAGCCCTCTAATCAATTTCTTAAAAACTTACAAATTAATCACTTTGCCGCAAAAGTACTCACATTTGCAAGATTTTTTTTTTTTTTTTGGATGGACACATTTACAAGAATTATTGGGCTAATGTACTTGAAACATATTTCACATTAAAAAAAATATATTGATATATTACATTAATTATATTTACTACAAAAATTTCCATTATGAGAGATGGACAGGCCATTTGCTATGGTAGTTATTTCGTTAGCAATGGAATACATATTATAAATTACAGGTATAGGTTTTGAATTTCAATTCTTACATATTATATTTTTAGTAAAAGATTAACTAAGCTGAGTTATTGCCATGATATTTCAAGAGTTTCGACTAGACCATAACAATTACATTTTTGTAATTTTCCCATTCTGGATTTACAATCTAGGAGTTTATCAGTAAGTTGGTATTAATTGAACAAACTATAATTAAAACAGATTATGCTGGTGAACAGATAAGTGTAAAACCGCTGACAATTGCCTTTCAACCAAGTCAAGTTAGACATGCCATTGAGTCATTAGCCTCTTTATTTCCATAATTTTCTTTCTTTATCACCGAATTTCTCCATTGGAGCATCATGTGGGAGATGTTCACCTCCACACTTTTTGACTTTTGTGGTTAATTCGGTGATAATGGAGCTTTAAAAATTGTATTGAAAAGGGAGAAAGCACAAATGCAGGACTCGGTAATTGATATGGGGACGGATATATTCCTTCAATATCCTAGTGGGACATATAATGATCTTATATGTTGAGCAACAATCATTAACTTATACTTTCTGTCTTGCTGATGGGATTTGAGCTTCATTGATTTTAAAGTGCTTCTTTTTTGGACTTCTTGGTCACTGCTTTACCCCGCTTGCTAGGTTCACGTCATTTAAATAGGTCGCTTCCTATTTGCTAGGTGTAGAAACACCAACTTCCCAAAATTATGTATCCAATCGCCTTTGACAATCTCTGCTTTTGTACAGTTAGCATGTGAAATATACATTAGCTTAAGTATAATTTTGAACTTCTATAATTATTAACGAAGAGGATAAGTAAGATTATATATTAATATATTGTCGATAGAATAAAATAATCTTTAATAAATATATTATAACTTCAGTTAAAAAAATTATATATTATAACTTGAAGTACGATTTGATATGTCATGTGTCATTGTATAGCATGTTTAGTTTAGCTTTTGAAATGTCCTAAGCTAGGGTTTAGGCAGAGGTTTGTCTCTTGTAATTTTCACTCAAACTATGATTAAAATTCTAAAACTTAGACCAAACATGCTAATAGCTTTCTTTGAAACTTTTTTAAAGTTACTTGACATTAAACTCTTATTAATTCTAAGTTTTCACATGATTTCTTTAAAATAAATTTGAAATTTTAGAGATTAAAATTTTTTTATATAGACTCATTAATTTATATTATGAAAAAGAGGATAATAATATAAAAAATTAATTGTTTTTTGTTATTAAAATTGTACGGGGACTGCAAAACAACTTATAACGAAAAAGTATAGTTTAAAATAGTCAATTAAAATCGCAAAGAAGATGAAAATGAATCTGAAAAACAATTTCCCATCAATGTAAAAAACAATTTATTGCATGAATATTTAATTCATAAAACTAACTGATAACTATAAAAATAATAACAAATTTTATTAGAAATCAACTACAAATACTAAGATGTATATTCGCTTAATGATTAATTTATAAAACAACCTATCATTTTAAGGATATTCACAGAGTTATAATTTTTTTTTTTTAAAAAGCTAACAACAATTTCGTTAAAAATAAAAAGAACTAAAATGTTGAAATATAATCAATATTAACAAAGAATAACCTTTTATAAGTTAGATTTAATTTTAATATACTTTTAGTATAAAATAAATATCTAATCATATATTATCACATTCCACTTCAATAACAATATTTGACTCTCATATCAACTATATCAAAAGACTCACATATAATGGTTTATAATTGAATATCGATGTAAAATTTGCTTCGGATGATATATCAAATTTGATCTCTTTAAGTTATCATGTTTTAGTAATTTATTATCTTAAAAGAATATGTTAAATTAAGGGATCCAACTCCGTCAAGGCAAGAACCATATTAAAGTATGGTGGCTGGTTCAGCACCTAACTATCATTTTCGTTTAAAATAAAAATACAAGTCAATAGAAGATAGATTTTGTTTCTTCTGAAAATAAGAATCTGGCTCTGCAAGTACCCAAGCACATTATTTTAATCTTTTGAAAATTGGTTCACAAATTTATAAAATAATCCAAGGCTTTGCGACTTTCATTACTCTAATTAAAATAATAAATTCATATTTGAAACTCATTTGACATTTGCATGAGAGAACACGATAAAGTACATAAACTACCATATAAATATAACTTTGAGCTTAATGACAACATCGACAAGCTGAAATAAATAAACACAATGCAGATTATGATTTATGAGGCTGAACCGACAAATCTCGTCTATGCAATTGTTTACTAGGGACCCGACCCATATATTATGCATCATATGCTTTCCCCTGTAGTTCTGGAAGGTCGGCAAATCTCTTCTTAGGAAACTGTTTCTGGCCAACCAAAATCTGATTATTTACCTCAATCTGTGCATGTCAAGAATAGAAAACGTGCCCCATGTAGCAATATTCTAATACAATGAAACAACTGAAAAATCCCAAAGAATCTCAAGTTCAAGCTCTAGAAAATAGCAGTTCTTAAAGTGGGGCTCTACACTATATTTTGATCTCTAGTATAATAGTCTCAGTTGCACAGGCAAGTATGCTAAGGTACATTTTTCATTCGATAGGCAAAATCCTTAGTAACTCAAAAACTGGACTAGGGAAATTCCTCGTAATCAAGACAAGACATATGGAGAAAATATTGCAGCAGAAGCACAGTGAATAATTACAGAGAGATAGAGAGAGATAGAGCTTCATAACACAATATTTTAGGAATAAAATAACAAAGGACGCAAGTACCTGCTATATTTCTATACCAAATAAATCTCTACATCTAGGGAAAACATATCAAGCTTCAGATGACGTTGACCTTACATGGCAGTAGCAATAATATTCCTCTAGTTTCAAGTAAATCAGTAGCTCCCACACAGAATCTGCAAAATTGTTCTTCTTTAACAAACATGGGGGGCCATCCTCGTGCACTCTTATTCCTATGCTATGTGTTCTTTTACTGTTGTCTTGTTCCTGTGACTCTGTTAACACCCTCCTTGTGTCCACACACTTTGTCCAGTGTCTTGGTAACCCAAATGCAAGTGTCATACTCATAGTTCATCGATTCCCTTGATAACTTGAACCACACAACAATTAACAATGTTGTCGCTCTGTACATCAGTGAAAATGCTGCATCTTTTCATAATAGTTTCGATGTCCAAACAATTTCAAATCTACCATGTCCACCTTTGTGAAGTTGAAGCACAGCAGATCTCTCTTTACTGCAGAAATTTTCAAAGATCCAAATTTTCTTTCTGGTCACACCAACCTCTAGTGGACATAGATATATTGATATGACAAAGCTAAAGTGATGTTTTATGGGGACCATGGTCTAGAGTAAGTCACATGTATAAAGTTTGATTAATTGATGTCATGAGAAAAAAGGCTCAACCACCACTATTTTGCTGTAATCAAAGCTACAACTTATGACAAACAGCAAGACCAGGTGGCATGAACCCACCTTGTCACCACTTTTTGTAGGAATATATAACACGCCAAAGATTCAAGTTAAAATGCTTCCAAATTTTAAGCCTTCCAACCTTGGGCCAGTCAGCTAAGCTTTTGCAGCATAAAGACAGAAAAAGGAACCATATAGTGTCCAAAGACAAAGCATATTTTGAGTGGCGCCATAAATCTGGCCATATGCCCCATGCATTTTCTGGCAATAAAAGAACATAACATGGGATTGAAGGAAAAGATTCAAGCCACTAATGGCAGTTATATTTAGAGTAAAATAAGAAACACTGAAAATTCCTGTAATTAAGAGTAAATTACTAAATTGAAGAAGCATGCTACTCACTCTAAAGGAAAAATGAAGAGTGCTTTATCCAACCAACCATCAAGAATACATAGGCATGTGTGGTTTTACACAACAAAATGCAGCAAAATTAACAACATCAAACTTTAAGGAAGAAAAAAAAAACACCTTATGGAACTTCAAATGTTAATACAATCGAAGCACGCTTCTTGCAATAGAATGTGCCTGGCTTGATCTACTTTTCACAGACCCATTTCTCCGGCTACCTCTCATGGGAGTCAAGTAGAACCTCAAGAGGCCATTGTCAACGTTGTTAGGAGAATACCTTGCACTCCTATTCCTTTCCAACACAAACTCATCTTTACCCTTCTTTCCATGGCCATTACCCTGAGCACCATTCCTCCTCACAGCGCCAAAAGATCCACCTATGCTTTGAGCATTCCTCCAACTCACACTGCTATTGCTCCTAAACACCCTGCCATTGAAGGCACCTCTAGGATCTCCATTGCGATCCCCTCTCAAGTCTTGCCAAGATTCCGATAACGATCGCTCGACCCCATTAGCCCTACTATACCTATCCTCATCATCATCCTTGTTCCCGCCACCGCCACCTCGTCGGTGAATAAGGCCCCAAATGCTCCACGCCTTGCCCCACCGGCGTGACTTCTTCGCTCCCTTCTGGTCACCATTCCCGACCACAGAAGCTGTGTCCCCAAATCCCAAGTCAAAGCTCTCAGAACAACAATCATCCCTTGCCGAATTCGAGCTCAAATCCCTATCAAGGAAGGCCAGTTTGGGGCCATGGACATAATCAACACCAGCAGGGGTCACCTTGGCATTGCCATTGACATTAACAATCGAATTATTGGCAATGTTGCCACATTTCAACTCATCCATCTCTGCCACAACCGAAGAAACCGATGATCTTCTCATCGAATTGGACCTCTCAAAGCTCTTCCTCCTCCTAGAGGATGAATCAGAGTAATACTCTCTGGTCTGCGCAGTCCCACCAGGGACAGAATCATCACCATTAACCGAATTCAACGGTTCCTCAACGGGAATTTGAGTATCAGTCCTCAGAGGATGCGCCGGCGGGTGCGCCCCTGCCGGCGCATCCTCCACGACCGACAGCATCGTCGGCATTATCCTCGGAAAGGCTGTCCTTCCGAGGAGATACCCGTCCCACGAGGCCCGCGGCTCATCGAACGAGTACCTCGGATCGTCGAACGACATCCGGCCGGCGTCCAGCGAGAACCGCGGATCGGTGTCGCAGGACCGCCGGCCGAAGCCGTAGTCGGCGATCTCCGACTGCGTGTCCCTGAATTGCCGCCCGATCGGCTTCTCCACCGGAAGCGCCGCGGCGGAGCCGCCGCCCTCCCCGGAACCGCCGTTAACGACGCCGTTTTGGCGCTTCTTCATCTTCTGCTTCTGCCTCCACTTCTGTAGCTTCTTGCTGAACACCGAAGCCGCGGACCAGAGACTCCCCGCGATTTTCGAATCCTTCTTCTGCTGCGAAGTGGAAGAATCGAGATCTATGTGGTCCTTCATTGTCTTCAACTCTTCTTGCTCTTCTTCAACGACAATCTCCTCAACCCTGTCCACAATCACATTCACATTCGGTTCCTCCAAAACCCTAATCTCGTCCTCTTCTCCTTCTTCTTCCCCTTCGTTTTCGTTTACTTCCTCGACGACGACGTTTTGCTCCCGATTTTCCTCTTCTTCTTCTTCTTCTTCCTTTCTTTCAACTACTGGCACCTGATTTGTTCCTTCAACCTCGGAAGCTTCCTTGTTTGGTGCTTTCTTCTCTGCTTCTTGTGTGAAGAGGTTAACGAGGGTGCTGCTGCGAGCCCTGACGTCGCAGGATCTTCTTTGGGGCTCGAACGCGCCGGAGATGGCCTCGTTCTTCGAAGCAGAAAACGACTTCGTTCTACGAAGCTCAGGCAAGAACGACGATGCTGGCGGCCTGCTGCTGCTGCTGCTGTTTTTTCCGGCAGCGGAAGAGGAGGAGGGGCGGAAGATGGCTCTAAGGGCGGCGGCGGCGGTGGAGGAAGTGGGGGGCTTGCGGGGGGCGGGGGAGGAGCTGGAGTTGTTTGGGTTGAGCTCGGCGAGGCGTTCGCAGAGGCATTCAGGGCAGAAGCCCGTGAATTGCTCTTGAGGGTGGCGGCCGCAGGAGGTGGAGGGGCGGTGTGGCTGTTGTTGTTGCTGCTGCTGCTGCAATGGCGGTGGCTGCGGTGGCAACGGTGGTGGCGGTTCTGATTGTGCTGTGGGATTCATAACCGGAAATGGGGTGTGGTGTTTTGCAATCTGGTCATGTTACTTGGGAGGGTGAGGGGGGAAAGAATGAGAGAAAGAAAAGGAATGAGTGCGTGTAGTTAGTGATTGTGTCTGTGAGACTGTGACTCTGTGTGTGTGTGTGACAGAAAAAGAGAGAGAGAGAGAGTGTGTGTGTGAGAGTGAAGGTTGCAGGAACTGTTTGGCTCCGTGGGACAGCGAGAGAACAAAAGAGAGAAACAAAGTGAAGATGTACAGAGAGACAGACAGAGAGAGGCCTCGAGGGAAAAGCAAACCAAAATTTATATTATGAAAAGGAAGTGGGAGATCATATTGATATTGATATTGATATCCTAAATAAATCCGAACACAGGGTAAATGCATTATACGGAATTTGGAGTTCCTCTCCAAACAGTCCATAAGCTGCCTCTCATTAAATTCTTTTGTTGTTATTGTTGTTAGTATAGAGAGGAACCTTTTCGGTGTCAAAACATTTTGACAGTTCTTAATCCTAATTATATATTTAGTTTCTTTTTGGGTACATAATTATATATTTAGTTTTGAAATATAAAATATAAAAAATATATTTTAAATTTATAATTTTATAATAAATTTAATTGGTATATATTGACAGTATAAAACTATTTTATATTGTCAATTAATAGAAATAGAAGAAAATAAGAAATTATGGTAAATTCTTCATTATAATAGATAGTTAATTATATAAGTTAACACTTTCCATCATTTCTATTGGTTGATAATATAAAATTATTTTATACTATCAGTATATTAAAATTAAATTCTTTCATAATTAGATATTAACTTCTAGATTATCTTTTCTCGTTTTGTTGTTTTATAGAGAAATTCCAAACAACTAACTATATTAATTTTTTATACTTAAATTATTATTTAATATTTATTTAATAATAAATATACTTTTATTATAAACCGCCTTCAACTAAAGAATTTTACTCTTCTTCCGCGGCATCACGGTGGAGTGAGGACTGAAGAGTACCTACGTTTTGTGGGGGCACTTCCTTGCGAGAGGACTCTTTCGTGGTCAGAACTTGTCATTACTTACAGAAAATATAAGATTATCATTTTTTTAATTTCTATGGTGATGGGACTTTGCCCTTTTGCATAGAATTTTTTTCTTTTTGTTTTCTTTCTTTTCGGTGGATGATTTAGGGTGTATTTATTTATATTTTTTTAGCAAAAAATTATTTTTTTATTAAAAAAATTTCAGATGTCATATATTTAAATAAATATTTAAAAAGAATCAAATTTTCAAAAAAATTAATTTTTAATTTTTTTATTATATATAAAATTTAAATTTTAGAATTATTTTTTAAAAAATCTGAAATAAATATATCCTTATTATTGATCATGACTTCAGAGGTTTTTAGGTATTCATCAAAGGAGCATTCCTATTTTGTTTTTTCTTAAATAACTGTAATTCTCAAATACATCCATCACATCCAGTATTTTAACGATGCCTGATCAACTTGATGTACTTTCGTTTTCATTCCCTCAATTAGAACATAGATAATTGGAGATAGTCTATCAGTCAAAAGTTCAAAAATAGATATTTAATATCCATCATCATGATGTATCATTTTAAAATAAGTTTGATACACAAATTATCAAATTGTACGATATGATTTTTTTTTTCTTTTAAACCATTGGTACTACTGATATTCTACTACAGGAGGTAGTTCTATTCGAGTTAAATATGACCATTTAGGCGGTAAAACTCTTTATTCTAAGTTTTAGCACAACTGCGTATCTAACACTCGAACTCAAGATTTCTAATTAGTATAATCATTCATAAGCTAATTTACATGCTCATTGATAAATTGTATGACATAAGTTGATCTCATGTTCTTTTAACTATTTTTTCTTAAAATATTTACTACTTTGCTATAATGATATACCCATATTGTATATATTTAATAATGATTGAAATATGATTACAAACCACAATAAATGCTTGTTATAAACAAGTAAATACTAATTAGTCTTTTTATTATATATGAAATTAGTTTTGATATATATTATTCGAACTGGACTAGGTCCATAGGCTCTATAACTTATTCGAAAGGTCATAAGTTCGAACCGTTATGAGGGCAGCTTGACGTGCCCAATAGGCACACCAACTTATAAATCCACACTGAAGAGGCCGAATGGAGTAGGAAAGCCTCATGAATCATGCTAGCAAATATTAGATTCCATAATTAGAACGACTATCATAAGGAATTAGGTCATTAATGAGGAACTGATCCTCCTTTGGTTTATCCCTCCTATAATTAGTGAAAGAATAAAGCAAATTTTCATATCTCGAATAATAAATAAAGATCTTTACTATTACATTATGCTACAATACACTAATCAATATTATGAGGAGTCTCGGTACTCTAAGGTAACATATATCTAGCCAATTTTAACCTAATATCACATAGAACTCTCTTTAACTTGAACATTGGAATATCTTTGCGGGTCTCCACTAGATCCTTTCCCAAACCTGGAGAAGATGACATGCACCATTCAACTCTTCAGGCACGAGTACTATTAGTGTAACCTTTTTATATAATTATTTAATCATAGTTAGTCACGTTCACGCCATATTTATAGTAATTGAACCTAGCTTACCATAACTATGTTAGAAATCATACAATAAATATGTGTCAAATGGTATCAGCCTTAGGGAGAAGAAACAAAAAGAGACAGAGGCAAACTGAATCTAAGAGAAAACTTCTTGATTTTGAATGAATGAAAATGTGTAAAATGAACAATCTGATATGCACATTACACTGAATACATCACGTGCTAAAATAATTAACCAACCAGTTGTTAGTAACTAACTCCAATAACTAGATGAATAGTAACTAATTGGATCAATCTCTAATTAGGCCTGGAGTTAGGTATCATCCCCTTGCAAGCTAGAGCATGAAGGTTGAGCATGCCCAACTTGAATACAAGGCATGAAATGGTCCAGGGGCTAATGGCTTAGTGAGGATATCAGCTAACTGAAGATGTGTAGAAATGAGAAGCAAGTGGATGACACCGACCTGCAATTTTGTTCTTTACTTTCCAAGCTAATTTCAAAGATCCTAACCAAAAATGGTATTTCTTCCCATTCAATACAGTAGATATCAAAGTAATAACTGGTGCCTCACTTGGATGGAAGTAAATATGAACTTGTTGGATCCAAAGCTGGATTCTAATGATTTTGTTAATTTAAGATGAATCCTCTTCTCCAAGAATTGAGGAATCGAAACAACTTCTGCATATCTCGTAGCAAAAACATGATCAAGCAAATTGATGAATCGAAGAATTTCCTCAAAAGCTCGAACCTGGAACACACTCGAGCACGTAACAAGGATCACAGAAAGTAAACAAATAGCAGAGCTCCTAGGAGCTATGGAACCATGCCCAATATCAGCCTTGGAAAAAAGAAATGAAAAGAGAGAGACAATAATTGAATCTGAGAGAAAACTTCTTGATTCTGAATGATGAAAATGTGTAAAATGCTGGTATGTACACTAGTTGAGCTACATTATATGTATGTTCCTACACTGAATACATCATGTGCTAAAATAATTAGCCAACAAACTGTTAACTAACTTAATGAATAGTAACTAATCAGATCAATCTCTAATCAGGCCTGGAGTTAAGTAATAATATGATTGGTTGATAATGTAAAATATTTTATATTGACAATGTATAAAAACTCATCTCATTTAGTATTAATAAAACAAAGAAAAATTTTAGTAGGGACAATTTGAAGTAAAATTTTCAACGTTTCACTTTATAATTAACAATATTTTTACAATTGAACTTGCATTCTTCAAGCCAATTTGTATTATATATAGAAATAAATTTATATTTGCTTGTGAGCTGAAACTCAAATGGCACCCCTCTTAATCTTTGTCCAATGAAATTGCTAGCACTGGATTTGATCCTTATATGCTTATTCCTTTTTCTATCCCCATAACTGTATTAAGAGCTCCTTAAAAAAAATGTAAGCAAGTTTAAACATAGTATATTTCAGGGACTTTTATTCAAATTTGCATGAAAACACTTGTATGAAATGACGGTTTTAATATCTTAATGATAATGACTAATCTCATATTTAAATATGTAAAGGCGTCATAAAACCAAAAAGAGTTCTCCAACTCACTCCTTCATATTACCATCTTAAATTCTTAATTATCTCATCATAATTTATAACAAGACTATTCATTTTATTATTTGCTTTGTCTTTCTCGTTTTAGGCCATAGTTTTGCCTTTGCACTATGTGCACGAACACACAAATTTGTTGGCAACGAGGACGATCAAAAGTGTTAACAAAAAATTGTCAGATACACATTTTTGAAAAAAAAAAAATTATCCCTCATTTTTATTATAAAACTCATACCTATATAAAAAAGATGTAAGTTCAATTATGATTAAATAGTAAAATTATAAAAATATAAGATAGTATAAGCACAAATATTGTGTATATAAAATTTTTGGTGCAAATATATAGCAATATTTTTTTTCAGTAATTGAATAAGAACTCAACATTTATTAAAAAATAGAGCGAGTATTACATTATAGAATCTCAATAATAAAAAAGTTTTTACAAATACCAAAATTTTTCTTAAAGAGCAAAATATAATAAAATAAAATTTACACAAATAATATACTTTAATATTAAATAAAAATATGCATCTTAACTAAGATTTATTTCCGCGGCATGATTCTTTAAATATAAGGCAATCTTATCAACCGGCCAAACCAAATCAAGGCAATCTCTGTCTTTTCTCCAATTCTCACCAAGTTCCAAGAGCACCAATACCATAGTAGTACTGACTAGGCGTGTAAATACTAATAGCAAAGCATTGGTAACAAAACAATATCGAGACACCCTCCAAACACTGCACCCTTCTTTCTCTTTATATTTCCCTTGTTATTAAAGTTTTTTTTTTATTTTCTTTTCTTCATCGTAATAATTGTTTTTCACCATTTTTTCTGGTTTGATGGGGATGCTTTTAATTTTCAAAGATTCCTGTCTAGACAAAAAGTAAAGGTAAATCACGACATCCCAATGAGGTTTCCAGAGAGAAAAAGAATGGGGGCTTCTTAAGCCTTGTTTCTGCCTCTTCCTTTTCTCACATTTCGCTTTCTTTGTCTCTTTCTTTTTCTTTTCTTTTATGTTTTTTACCCCTCACCTGTCCTTTACTTTCCTTTTCCTTTTTTCTTTTTCCTGTTTCAAGTTTCCTTTTTGTTTTTTTGGCTCTCTCTTCTACAAACACAAACAGCAATGAAAGTCCTTAATGTGGTTTTCCTAGTTGGCTCTACTTCGTAAGCAAACAAACTGCCTCTTCAGTGGCCCAAAGACAAGGGTACATAACCAGCCTCATCTCAGAGAATACACTCCAAAAAAGTTTTATAAGTATGATTAAACAAATAAATGAAATGTAGATAGGTGAGAGGCATTCTTGAAATCAGGGTTGTTTGGTGATCTATCTTTATTGTGCTTGTGGACCGTTAAAGCATTTGAAGAATAATTCTATTATTTGTAGACTAAGTATCGATAACATTCACGAAAATAATACAATAGGTGAATCTTGCAACTGTAAATATATATGTAATATTATTGAGCAAAGTCGATTCACCATTTTTTATGATAAACGGTGTGAATGTATATAGTAATTTTTAGACACTCAATTCTATTAACTTGTAGATGTAAATGTATAGTGTGACAATACGAAATGATTCATTTACTCAATATAATGACTTGTCAAGGTGTCCATCTTAATGTTATTTCTAAATATGTGAAAAAAATTATTCTTTGGGGAATCTGCCATAGCGTCATAGTTTTTAATGTTGCTTGTGTGTCTGCCATTGCCAAAGATGTTTTGCCTTATGTGGGTTGAAGAATGGTACATAAGTTAGGGGGATTAGCTTTGTTGTGGTTTGCCTATGTATATATGGTAAGAAATGGTACGTAGGAGACTCTTATAGGGATTAGACAAATTAATGAATTGGGTACAACCCCAAAAATGGACAAAAATGGTACCCTCTCAAAGCGTATTGTGAAAGGCCACAAGTTCCTCCATGCATCAACTTCAAAAGGGACATATGCTTTATCCATAAAAACTCTAGTTTCCCAAACGGCAAACTCATCATGTCAACTTTTGGCATAAGAAAATTTTCTAACCTAATTGTTCCAACAACATTTTAACATTAACTGACCTTCCTGAACTTCCATTGTCTTCGGTTTATGGTTCTTTTGCACCAATATATTAGAAAATGAATCATTAATTTAATATAACTGCATAAATTTGAAAAAAAAAAAAAGATTTCTCAGATATGAGAAAAATTGCATCCTTAGGGTTTGTTTGATTGCTATAGTTTCCTATTTTCAATATCAATTGCAAAATTATCACCTTATTTTCATTCAATTTTCTATTTTCAGAATTTTAAAAGCAGAAAAAAAATAAAAATAAGGTGATATTTTGATACTAATATTAAAACTGAAAATAAAATAGAAAGCATATTCTAAAACCAAATAAGCCCTTAAGTTTTAACAACTTTTCTTGAAGTGGATAGATTCCATCAACTTTATTTCACTTTTAAACTTAAAAATTATTATGAAATTTTACATTTGGTAATGGATTCTTAATTTTTTAAATTCAAAATCCTTATCAACTTCTTAAATTATTTTTTCCCTCGGAGAGGAAGAGAAAGATGGAGGTGAAGTAATTATCCTCCTCCCTCCATCAATAAAGTTTGAATTCTTATAGGGACTTAAATGAAATGTTTGAAATTAAGTGCCCTACATTGCTATAAAAATTTAGGGACGATTTCAGTATTTTTTAAGCAGTCTACTGGTGATACCAAACTTAAGGGGGACCACCGTATAATCCACAGGTTTTCGTTGTGAATAAAAAATGCTTATTACCAAGTTAAAAGCTGAAACTATGGTTCTAAATTGTTGATGCATGCGATCACAATTGCAATTATTATGCAATTGAGTTGTATATATAAGATCATTGAGTAATATTAAAAATAATTTTTTAAAAAGACATATTTAATAATACATGCAAGAGTATGGTATTGGTGTGCCAGTATATAAATAAACAACTCACAAAAAAAAAAAATACAAATATACACCTATATGGGACCTTCCTAAGAATACTGATAATTCCAATTAAAGAAATGACTCTCTCTCTCTCTCTCCCTCCATATATATATATATATATATATTGAATTAAATATTTGAGAAATGACCAAAATATAATAACAACATCTTATGGTATAGAAGTATGTGATCATTTATTGGCCCCAAAAAATTAAAAAAAGAAGTAAAGTAATATTCATTTTGTCTTTAGATGTGTGTCTAACACCCCTCCCCAAAAAAAAATTCTTCAAATATGTTCATCATTGCATAGTACCATCTTGGGTATGTTTGGAAGAGTGGCAGGTAAGGAGTGGGATGGAATGACAAGATAATTTCATCAAATATGTGTTTGGTAATTGAGAAGGTATGGAATGGTTAGGAATGAACTAAAAGAGCCCTCTTTGCAATCAAATGGGGGAGATTTGTTATTCCCCCAAATTAGAGGATTTGGGAGGAACCATCATAATTTGGTGGCAAAACAAGAGTATTTTTCTATTTGAGTAAAACCTAAAATTAGTCTTTAAAAGAATTACGAAATATTAATTTGATATTTAAAAGATTTGTAGCATCAATTTACTTCTCAAAAGAGTTGTGATATCAATTTGATTATTGAATTATTAAAATTTATTTTAAGTTAGTCCAAAAAATTAAAAAAATTTGGACTAATTTAAAATAATTTTAATCTTTCGAGAATTAAATTAATATTTTATAATTTTTTCGAAGATTAAATTGATGTTATAAATCTTTCGAAAACTAAATTGATATTAATAACTCTTTCAAAGACCAATTCAAAATTTTACTATTTTCTATTCCATTTCAATTTATTATTAGTTATTAAACTCTCAAACAATAGATTGACATGACCCTAACCATTCCATTCTTTAATTTTTATTATTCCTTTATTAATCATTTCCTTCCATTCACTCGTAATCTCTTAAACATACAGTTAATCACCACAAAGTAGTATATGATAATTTTGTCTTCATTTGTGTCCATATTGGAGGGTATAAGGTTTGCAGTTTATATATAGAGATGGCGTGCTTTGTTTTTTTTTTTTTTTATTCTGTTTTAACATGGAAATGTTCGAGTTAGTATACTATTCAAGCATGCAAAATAGATTTTGGTTTGGACAAATTTTTGAGTTGTGTTATTTAAACTCATAGTTAAGATTTATTTTATAGGACTCACTAAAATATTTTATAATTATTGATTAAAAAAATAAAATTCACTCTCAATTAATAACCAAAAAATATTTTAATAAATTTCATAAAATAGGTCCCAATCATGGTTTGGGTGTTTTTTTTTTTATATGATATTTGGATAAAAGATGTACAAAAATATGAGAATTGGGAGGAATTTACACGAATATAGGATGTAATAAAATCGTAATTTCCGATTTCATAAATGGTGAAATCGGAAATTCTGATTTCAATTAAAATAATATTTTATTTTTTATCTGTAGTAAAATCGGAATTTCCGACTTCACTACAGACAAAAAATAAAATATTATTTTAATTAAAATCGGAATTTCCGATTTTATCTTTTCTGAAATCAAAAATTCCGATTTTGTTAAATCCCATATCCACATAAATTTCTCTCAATTCCCATATTTTGGTATATATATATTTCAAATACCATATAAAAAATAAAAACCCTCATGGTTTCAAATAACATTTCTGCAAATTTTTTACCTTTGTTTCCGATCGTTCAAAGGAACTGAGGATTCGGTAGAGCAGACCATTGGTTCTGTCCCCCCTCCACAGCTTTTATGCAGGGCGAATAAGCTTTCACCCAATTCTTTAAGATTTTGTCATTTTCTAATTGAAAAGACAACTGAAATTGTCGCTGTTTTCAATATTTAACGATTCTCTAGAAAAAAAAAATGGAAATAAACACGTTGTCAGAAATTTAATAATACTGAAATCACGACAAAATTACCAAGGTAATAAACACGCTGTGGTATACTAAGGTAATGCTGTTTGAAACGTACGTCACACGTAACCGATTGGATGCCTCGGTTTAGTATACCACGGCGTAATTCATTAAAAGATAAAACTTTGGAAGAATAAAAGTTTATGAAAATAAGTACGTTTGGGTTTACAGATATAATAAATGAAAAATTTTGTGGGAAATAATATTTCTTCTTATTGTAAGAAAAAAGAAAGAAATATTAAGAAAAATAAACTTTCAAAGATTTGAATATGTTTGGTATGAAAATCGATAAAATGAATTTTATAGGTTCACTAATCTCGGCTAACTTAGACCTCTAAGCTCTCAACACTTCCAATTGCAAACAGCGGAGTTGCAAAAGTAGCATTCGCACATTGCATGTTTGATAATAGTCAAAAAAGAATGGTGGTTGAATACAAAATCACACTCTGCATTGACAATTTTGGTTTGCGCATCAAACGCAATGGACTTTTTAAGGAGACTGATTTTTACTTCATTACATATCTTTAAAGAAATTACATTTTAATAATAATTTGTCTCACAAAAAAGTTTTAAAGGTATACTAAACTTTGAGGGATATCATACACCAATACTCTTGGAGCAATGTTAAATAAATATAAAAATGTTATCAATTTTTTTTTTTTTAAGAAATCATAATGATTGTTAAATGAAATATCACTTATTCATTCAAAAATTAATAAAAATATGTTAAAATAATTAGAACCTAAGTAAACTTTAAATTTTTAAAATTTTAATTCTTTTAATTCTTAAGTATTTCTATACGAGAATGTGATCTAAAACACATATGGAGTTAGTTATTTTACCTTGTGTATATACAAAATGTAACTCTTCTTATTTTACGTTTAGGTGTGTTTGATGAAAGATGAAAACCAGATTTTCTTCTGAAGGTGTAAGGCAATGCTAATAAAAAACTCAAACGCTAATATACTTTAGTTATGTTATGCTATTATGATTTTTTATTTATCAATAAAAGCTTTATTTATTTCAAGAATTATGTCAATATTTATAATGTAAATGCTCAACGGCTTTATAGTAATTCCAAACTCTATGTATAGTATATATGCGGTAACCCAAGTTCTATATTTGACTGTAGGTATATAATTAAGTACTAATTAACGCTTTAACAGACACCTTTAGGTTGGCCGAGTAAGACATTTAATTATACTTACTACTTAGAAGTTGTCTTAGGCCAATTGATTAATTAAAGCGGTTATTACAAAATGGTGTGAGAGCAATAATTCACCAAGAAATGCGAGTTATCTCACATCACCTGGTGGAGGTCATATGCAAAATATATGGACCATTGATTGGACGAGGATACTAGGCAATTGAACTCAATATTGTTGTGCCTATTTTCCTTTAACCATAATTATAGCGACATATCTATGTAAAATAGGTCGCCTTTCTTACAAAATCAAAGTTTTTTTTTTTTTTTCCCTTTCTTTAAATTGCAATTGCTAACAGCTATATCTTGGCAATCAACGCAATAGTGTATATATAGACGTGTGCGCATCAAATCCATGGATTCGATCCACTAATCTTTGCCGAGGCCATTATATCCAATTATGTTGTCCAACTATACGTTTGGGTAATTATTGACCATAATAACACAAACCATTTGCACCAAAAATTGGTTACACGGTTCTAACAGGAATAATTATTCTTTTCAATTTCAGGATATATATCCTGTCGGATAACAATACCAATAAAAAAAAGAACGAAATCGCTGTATAAGCCCATGCCTAAATGTGTAAAATGAAAGTAAAAAGAAGGAAAAGCAAGAAACCTCATCATTACAAAGGAAAATATGATGGAAAAGAATAATCTCATTCAGAGTCCTTTGCCCCACGGACATACACATCACATTCATAAATCAAAGGCTTTTTGATTTTGTGAATAAAAAACCAATGCGGAGAATGATAAGCCACTTTAAACAAAGCCTCCAACTTGGCCCAACATGTCTGTGCAAGACTTATGTCATATTTTGTCATGTTCCCCCGTTGCATTATTTTGGCAACGTTTATTTCATAATAACATGAAAAAAAAAAACAATAATATTTTCTTAATCAATATGTAGGTGGCAAAGCTTCCAATGCATGTGTAACATAATAGATAATAATCCAACTTTTGACCGCGCTAATCACGCGCCTCAGTGGTCTCAAGCGAACGGTCTTATAAACCGTTTGTTTGGAAATTTATCATTTTTTTTTAAACTATTAGTATTCAAAATTTATTACATTCTAACTAACTTGACTTGAGTTGATTTGTTTCATTACAGGATATAAAATTTTCTCAATGCTATTTTTTCTTTTATGTACAAGATCCGAATCCGAGATCTTATATAAGGAGAATAAATACTGAATTATTTGAACTAATCAAATGTTGGTGGAGATCATAGATTCACCATCATATCTAATTCTTTTTTTTTTTTGGCATATATCTTATCCAGTTATTAGGTTATATACAATTTCCTTAACCCCTATATGATCCTTAATTTAGGCAGTGCCTGAAATGGCCACATTTCGCATTTTGTCTAATTAGGTTACACGAGGTAGTTTTCATCATGAGCTAAAGTCCTAATCTTCCAACCCACGAGACACGAGTTCACACCTATCATAGCCTTGAGAGATAAATAATTCTACAATACTATTGAGAGAAGGAATCCCAATAGAGATTGTAAAAAGTTTGGCATAAATGTTAGTAAAGCAAGACAAAGGGGTCAAAGAAGCGTACAAGAGGGAGATATCTAGGGATACATATCTAGGGATTTACTATATAGATTAGTGTACTTATTAATATAAAAATTTCCTAAGAGCAATATTTATCTACTCGGCATCGTGAAAGGGCAAAAGAGTGAGAAATTTTGTTTTTAAAAAAAAAAGCTAAACAAAGGGTTAGGAGGCGAGGTAGGCAGTACCCTAAATTTTAGTTTTGTATTCAAATTGCATGAATGGATAGGAAAAAAGAAAAGATGGTCTTTTCTTGTTCTTTCCGCCACTTTTCCTTTTCAATGATAAAGTGCAGAGGCTGATGATGTTCTGCAAAGGACTTACATTATTAAAGAGTGTTCCCACATGAAGGAATATAAGCTGTAACATGTACAGTAAGGACGGATGTTAAATTAATCTTGACGCCGCCTGTAATATTGGAAAATTGATTCATAACTCTTTTTTTTTTTTTTTTGATGAATTTAATTCATGAATTCTATCTCATGTAATTTAATAACAATTTGGCATAGAGTTTATAATAATGTTAATTATATAGTATACGGATTTATAACTTCACATTACTACCTACCAAAAAAACAAGACCAAATATATACAATAATTGTACACGTTGCAATAACTTAGTAAGAGATATTAACATATAATTTAGATATGAGAGTTAGCTGAATCAATAAGATTGAACATCGTTGACAAAAAAAAGGCTTTGATTTCGATTCTCGTTGGTGGACCTTTGTTGGTATGTTATCTGTCTGTGTAACCCTTGCTAAAGTTTAAGAAATATGCTATAAGATTAAAATGAGAGATTGACTGAGTCATTCAACTTAGTAAAAGTTAACACTCTGAGAGGATCATCCACGTGATAACCGAATATATAATAAATAGGTTTAGTGCTAGATGTTTTATAAAAACTTTTGTCTCAATACCACCGCATCAGTCAAACTTGAAGAAATTGAAGTGGGAATCTCAAATTTACATATTTCGAGTAAGAATTAAAATAACAATTTAATATTGATCTGTTATGAATGTAAAATCATTTTACATAATTATCTAATTATATTGTGTTACATTATTAAATATATTTTACTCTTATATTAATTACCTTGCAAGTTACATATGAGTGAGCATAACTGATTTCTAAATTATATTAATAGTATATTAAAATTAATTTCTTGAAACAATATTACGAGCTATCATTTATATAGGAGAAATGATATTTGTCATAATTTTAGTCATTGTTTGAACATTTGAAGATTAATGTATAAATAATTGGATATTTCATTTATGTTTTTACTAAGCATGGTAAATGAAATTAGATAATTAATAATAGATGTAAAATTCTTTCACTAAATTCAGCAGTAATATAAGTGAAATTCACAATTATTAATATATGATTTTTCCAATTTTCTCGTATACAATAAAAGTAATATTCAAATATTATTCTCTATACAGTTGCACTGCAAATCGTTTGTTGTTAAACTTTCCCAGGTTGGACTTGGGCAGTAAATTTTGATGAAGCTAACAGCGTATGTCGCTGTTTAACCTTTTTTTCTTCAGGAAAACGAAAGAGTCTCTTGAACTTGTTGAATTCTAAAAGGCCCGGAAAAGACAATGATTTGGTTTGGTTTGCTGTAATGTAAATTTTATACATTATAATTATATTACGCGATTTGAAATCATCCAAAAAAAAACAAAAAAAAAGTTTACCATGATAAATATTTGGCAAATCAAAGTCTTTTAATAGTAGTTGAAATCATTATATATCAGGAATCAGTTGACTCTTTCAGGCTACAAGTGACTGTAGGAAGGATATTAATATTTTTTATTAGTTAGTGGTTGATATTAAGTTCTATTTTTTATTTTTAAAATTAAAATAATACAAAAATTACATTTTAAGTTAATGGATTTATGTCTATTATCGACTAATTATTAAAGACTATTAGTACATTTACTAAGGACAAGTATCCAAAAAGTTTTTTTTATATATTATATACGTTGACTTAAAAGTTTATATTACAAAATGAAAGTGGAGAAGTGGAGAAAAATAATGAGTGTGATTAATTCTAATATTGGAAAGTTTTATATACAGAGGTTAGAAAGAATAACTATCTGATAAACTAACTAAAGAACGTGCAACTACTAACTAAGTACAATTAAATAACTTAGTTCTAATACTCCTTGGGAGGTAGATATCTATGAAACCTAACTTGCACATCAGATTTCAAAATAAAGGAGCTCCAACATGTTTAGTGAGAAAGTTTATGAGCAGATTTTATGTGAACCAGCCTAATTGTTTCATCATGAACTTTGTCTCTTATCATATGACAATTCTATCTGTGTTTGGAACTTTCAGGGAAACCTAGATTTGTGGCTAGATGGTTAACCGCTTGATTATCAAAAAACACTAATATAGGGGCAGCTTTTTGACATGAAAATTCTTAAATAGTGCAATGATCCAAAGAATATCGCCATTCAAGCTGGCTAAGGCACGATATTCAGCCTCCACTTATGATCTAGACATGGTATATTACTTTTTGGATTTCCAAGAAACAAGAGAATCGCCTAAGCAGATGCCATTGTGGATCTTCTTGTATCAATGCAATTATCCCAACCTGCATCTGCATATGCTGTATGGGACAAGGCAAAGTCTGCAGAAAACAACAATCCTTGCCTAAGAAAGGAATTCAAATATTGCTACAAATGATGCAATGCATCTAGATGGTGTGCTCACGAGGCATGACATGTATTGGCTAAGTTTGTTTACCACATAACTAAATAACTAATATCAAGTTGTGATATTGTAAGACAGAGGAGCCTTCCAGTGATCCTCCTATATTGAGAAATGTCCTCCAAAATATTACCATCAATGGAGTTTAATTTTATATTGGGATCCATTGGAAGTGAAGCAGGCTTGCATTCAAGAAAACCTGTATTTTCAAGTAAGCTTAGAGTATAATTTCTCTGAGACAATTAAACAAATGCTCTTCTTCCCCTTCTACCAGAAAAAAACAAATGCCCTTCTTGGATTGTGCTATCTCCAAACCGAAGAAATATCTAGATTCCCCCCAGAATTTTTTACTTGAAGAATTACTGTAAGGTCTATTGCATGTCATTTTTTGCCTTGGAATCTTTGCTTGCTATGATGTATCATCACCATAGACAAGGAGATCCACATAAGAATCATCACCGCTAGTGTAGAAAAGAGAATAATCAAACCTTGGAACTGTGCGAGATAAAGGCAGATGAAAATGTTGAAACTGTTCCCTCGGGTCATAAATGGATTTATTTAGTTTACACACCAAATTCTCCCTCAATTCGTAACCAAGAGGTAGATCAATACAAAAGAACCTCAAATAAGTCTGCATTGTTAATATTTAGCTGTAAAAGCGTCCAACCCTTAATGGTTGCCAATGATAAATTAATTTAGACGATCGTAAGTTTTACAACAAGTGAAAAAGTATCCATAAATCCAATTTTAGCCCGCCGAATGTTGCCTTTTGCAACGGATTTCCGTTTTACTTTGTAAACCTATCTACACCCAATAGTATGTTTGCATTTAGGTAAAGCTACAATATCCCAAGTGTTGTTGCTTTCCATTTCATGCAATTCTTCAGCCATAGTCTTCTGCCACTCACCGCATTTGGTTGCTTGATGATAGTACCAAGGCTCATACAATGCAGAAACCCGAAGGACAAAATTTCTGTTGGTAGGAAATAGTTTATCATACGTAAGTGGCTGGTAATAGGATAAGAGTGATGGCGGTGCATTGATAGTTCTAGAGGCAGGGGGGAGGTCTACATGGCTTGTTGAACATTCTAAATATGTGGACAGTGGGGCTTTGCATGCTTTAGAATTATCAATTGCTTCGTTAAAATTAAAAACATAAGGGCATCAAATAATAATAATAGTAATAATAACCCATGATTTACTATTTTACTATCTTTTCCACATCTGATCATCGTACATAAAATGAACGGCGCACGGATCCAAGAAAACTAGTTAAAGGACGAAGAAAATATGTATTAATTATAAATATCTATTCCGTTAAAAAGATACCCAAAAAGAATAACGAGGGATATGATTCAGTATTAGATTACACAAGATTAAGGGGAAAATCCCATCCAGATCTCATTCACTTTGCATTCTTCAACTATCTCTCAACCAAACCTAAACTTGATTTAGCGGAACAAATACTTTCTGATGAATGATCTGCTTTAACTATGTGAACAAAGCCCACCACAGCACCAAGGCATACACAACAAAAAGATTCTACTCAATATGGCATAAAAGTTATTCACATTTGCGGAACTTACTGATGCCTTACGCTTGATACAAAGTAATCATCATCACTAATCGGTATTCCTTGAAAATGATGGCAATGGCACTGAGCCTTGTGGGCGAAGGATGACAAGAACGCCAAACATCCCAAGCATTGGAAGCACAAGAAGCCACTTCAACAGTTTATAGTAGTGCATATGGAATGTAAGGGAGAAATCATCAGAGAAATATAGTCCATTCCTGTCAACCATCTCAACCAAAACTGTTCCTGTGGTCCTTACTCCCACAGTCGGCAGCTTAATCCGATGCTTACCGGGTTGGTTATATATCTGGTTCTGCTTTATCGTTCTCTCTCCTTGGTAATTACCAGGAACTAGCAAAGATGTCTGATCATTTTACACAGCATGAAAGCAAATTGATAAATAAACTGAGTGCTTCCCAGAGAAATAGTGATCTAAAGAACTAGAATAATTTGGTTGAGAACTTACAGTGACATTGTATGGTCCTTGATGCCCAGATGGGTATCTGTAATTATCTACAATCTCAATTTCCACCCAAAAGTTCTTGCCTTCCTCATCCCGGAATGCTCTAGAAGGATGGGTAACATAGATACCTTCGCGACTGTACCGATTTGCAACATTATTTCTTCCTTGATTAGGCAATCTCCAAGCCTGAAATATGGTATAAAGCAACTGAGTAACAAAAATAAAACAGTTTCAATGACCAAATCTGAAAATTCAAATATATCCTGCCTTTAAGGGATGATGAGGCGAGGGAGTTGAGAAGCAAAAGACATTGCCATTCATAGTTGTAACAATTAGATCAAGATCATCCCCACCATCTACGTTGTCTGCCAAGACCATGCTATATCTGTAACAAAAAATTACTCATATTTATATAACTTCAGGAAAACATGACAGAAACAAAATCCAGGACCCAAAGGTTAAAGAATCTCTTACGAGGTTTCACCAATGTCAACAACATCAGCACAGCCAGTAGGTCCATCAATGAGGTACAAATAACCATCAAATGATGTTGTAACAATAGTCAATCCTTTCTTTTTCTCCTTATGTTTACTTAAATCAACTAGAAGAACTTGATTCATCACTCTTCCGTGAGTTTGATACGGATACCGCCCTATAGATGTCCCGTCCCTGCCATCAAGAACATGAATCTTTCCAGATAGTGTTGGCACAACAAGCTCAGTATGGCCATCCCCATCAACATCACCAACAGTTGGACCCTGAGGAAAATGAAATCAAGTGAAATTGTCAATCAAATTTGAGGGCAGAAATCAGCTCAAAGGTTGCTCATATGGTGAGAAATGCGTAGAAGCTAAGGATTTGGAGCTGCATTACAAATGAATGCATGCTACAACTTGTAGCTACAATTAGTTCAGAAATATTAAACACCATAGGAAATCAATTACATAATGAAACTTTAAGGTTTAAGACAACACCAAAGGTATTTTAGCACTCGCTTCTTTGTTCTTGTATTGTTTCTTAGTGTATAATGTCAGAGTTTGGGGGAATTTGATATCTAAATGGGAAGAACCTAATCGGGTGCATTGCTTTTTGTCTTCCCCCCCCCCCCCCTTTTTTTGTTTCCCACACTTCAGGGCTCAAACCTTTGTCCTTCCCTTAGAATAAAGTTCACTTACCACCACATCCAACCCCTTTTGGGTATAGGGTACAGAGTTTTTAAAAAGGAATACAAAATGAAAAAGAAAATGATTGTAGAATTGCAGAAAAATAAAAGAGAAGGAGAAGAACAAGGGAAACAAGTGTGGCAGAAAATGCTTAGGGCCAATAGGTGCTTGCTTGGTGTTGACACCCAGCAGCACTATAAATACTCATTAGGAAATAAATACATGGCATATTTTCATGACACAGTAATTAATGACTAGCTATCTCCTAAGAGCCTAGTGTTTCCAATGCCATATTAACCACATGGCAACAAGCCAACAACACATTTTCATGCCACACACATTAATAACATGATATCTACGCATACCAATGGCACACATGGTAATCACATGCATCATTTCTAATCGCTATACGGCATTCCAGTGTGTCTCTCGTTTTAATCTCCACTCAATTACTCTCTCCCATAGCTTGATAGTATGGTATGAGCTTAATTCCTATATAACAACCATGAATACCAAGAACAAAAATGTTTCTCATTGAATTTGTTCGTTTGTCTTTTAAGTAGGATAAATGAATTTGGTCTTTTGATGCTCTCATTTTTTTTTTAATAAATCTAAGTGACTTGTGGGAAGATATGATCCTCAGTTTTCACCTCTAAGTTGCCATTAGCGTGCCTCTTGTTAAATTTAAATTTCATGTACTCTGTGTTACTTCTACTTAAACAAAATACATGTGCTTCTAAAACTTGGCTTAACATCTCTAACTCGCCATTTATTTCCTCTTGACTTTTCAAATAGGACCATGTCATCAGCAAAAAGCATGTATCAAGGCACAAGTTCCTCGATATGCAAATAAGCACATCAAAGACCAAGGTAAAGAGATATTGGTTCAAAGTCAACCCATAATGTAGTCCTACGGTTATTGGAAAGTCTTCTGTGGCTCTACCTAGTGTCCTCACTTGTCGTGACCCCATTGGACACATTTTTTATTGCCCGAATATAGGCAATACAAGCTCTTTTCTTCTCCAAAACCTTCTACACTACCTCTATTGGGACCCTGTTGTATACTTTTTCCAAATCAATGAAAACCATGTTTAAGTCATTTTGTTGCCATTGATATCATAGTAGTCAATCACAGATAGTGGCACGGAGCGGCCGACCCCGAAAACGCTATAGCGAAATAGCGGATAGCGAGACAGTCGCTAGTTGAAATATATATATATATATATATATATATATATATATATATATATATATATATATATATATATCATGAATTTATATAACACATACAAATGTTCAAAAATAAGAAATCATCCACAATTAAATTTATTAATCATCAATAATAAAAAGTCATAAATCATAATCCATTCCATAGTATAAAAATACACAATCACCATCAATCCAATTCATAAATATCAAGTCCTAAGGGAAAACAGAAAATAGAAGGGAAAAAATAAATAAATAGAAGGGGAGAAAGATCAAATAAAAGAGGGATAGAAGACCGGAAGAAACGGAGAACAAAGGGAGACAGGAGGAAAAAAGAAAAAAAGAGAGAAGAAGAACAAACTGCTGCCACTGAAACTCAGACCACCGCCTTTGGTCTTGCCTCCGACGATCTCGCCGCCGCTGGTCTTGGCACTGCCGAGAAGTTGAAGGGTCACTGGAAGAGTAAGAAGGATGGGGAAGAGAGGCCGATGGAGATAGTGAGAAGAATAAACCCTAATCTTCACTTTCAAAATGAAAAAGAGAAGGGAAAGACCGAGCTCAACAATTAACAAATGGGGGTATCATCAGATTTTCGCATCCAAACACAATAGCAACCGCAAAACGCCGCGACGGAAAAATGCTCCGCACCGCAAGTTGCGTCGTGCTGGACCTCCACTCCGCATCGCGATTCCGCTATAGCGCGCGATAGCACCGCTATTGACTACTATGGTTGATATCTCTCCATCAATCTCCACAGCAAGCAAATTCCTTCCATAGTTAACCTCCCAAGCATAAAATTGAACTATTTCTATGTAAAGCGTGTCTCTTTTCTTAATCAAAGTGTGTTTCTTGTCTTAATCTTCGCTCAATACTCTCTCCTATAGCTTCATAGTATGGCACATGAGCTTAATCTCTCTTTAACAACTGTGAATACCAAGAATAAAAATGTTTCTCATTGACTTTGTTCATTTGTCTTTTTAAGTAGGATAAAAGAATTTGGACAATTGACTTTGACTCTCAAGTGTTTTTTCTTTTTCTCCTTTTTTAATATAAAAATTAATAAATCCTTGTCACAAATCCTCATTACTTGTGGTAAAGGTATGATCCCCAATTTTCACCTCTAAGTTAACTTTAGTGCACATCTTGTTGAACATAACTTTCACATAATCCGTCTTACTTCTACTTAAACAAAATCCATATCCTTCTAAAATTTGGCTCTAAATCTCTAACTCCCCATTTATTTCCTCTCTTGACTCTTCAAATAGGATTGTCATCGACAAATAGCATGCATCAAGGCACAAGTTCTTTGATATGTTTAGTAAGCACATCCAAGTAAAGAGATACGGTTCAAAGTCGACCCTTGATGTGGTCCTATAGTTATTAAAAGTCTTCTGTGGCTCCACCTTGTGTCCTCACACTTGTGATCCAGTTATACGAGCTCCTTTCATCTCCAAAGCCTTTCACAATACCTCTATTGGGATCCTGTTGCATGCCCTTTCCAAATCAATGAAAACCATGTGTAAATCTTTTTCTTTTTCCTTTGATATCTCTTCATCAATCTATAGCAAGTAAATTACTTCCATAGTTGACCTCCCATGCATAAAACCAAACTAGTTCCTTGTAAAGTGCTTATCTTATCTTAGTTTCTGCTCAATTACTTTCCCAATAGTTTCATAGTATAGCCCATAAGTATAGTCCCTCTGTAACAACTTTGAGTACTAAGAATAAAAATGTTTCTCATTGACTTTGTTCATTTGTCTTCCAAGTAGGATAGAAGGTTTTGGTCTCTGGACACTTCTCATGTGATTTTTTATAAATCCTTGTCCCAATTTCTAACTCATTCATTGAATAGAGCTACTTCCAATCTTGATAAACCCCTTTTGAAGTCCAATGTTCAATATAAGTTCAAACTTTACAGCTTCCAATGTTACCTCACAATGCAAAAGGCAATTCAATTTCTTTCAGAACTTCCATGGCACATAACAAACATCAGAGGAAAGGCATTCCACGATCTACATAACTATGAAAATAACTAGTCTTACTCCATAGTTGAAAAGCAACCTCACAATGCAACATGAGATTTTCCCAGGGAACCTCAACTTCCAAAAAGAACTAGTCAAACATGTTTATTAAGGATTATAAATGAGAAAAGGAATCAAAAGCAAAAGATATTGAAAAGTTACAAACCAAATACCAACATCAAGAATATTTTATCAGAAAAATAAAAAGAAGCTAAAGTATGCAATAAATAGAACAAATCAGAAGTCTCTCAGTCATAAAATTTCTAAGAGTGGAAATTTTAAATAATAAGCAGACCTTCAAAAGACAAGAAAGGACAGAGGGAGACAGGAGAATCATGCAAGGCTAAATTCCTAATAACATAGAGCCACCATTAAAGCGAAACGATGAAGCCCCAACAAAACAAAAAGAACAGACTAAAAAAATATTTAAATTTGAGTAAAAAAAGGGCCTAAGACTTCCAGTGTTCTAGCCTAAACCAAGCCTCCCGTAGCAGTTTTTAAATATTTACAATTTGCTCCAAAGGAAGCCAACCAAACATTTTGGAACTAGATTACAATGTTTACTTTTTCTACTTTCTTTTCCTTTCTTATTGAAATGTCACATAATCTCCCTCTTTACGTGTATAAAACTACAAATGCAGTCTACATCCACTCTATAGTTATCCTATCAACTCAAACCAATTCAAAAATCCTATACCATAGATATTGATTGCTCCATAGCCAAAGATTCTATATTGACACCATATAGTGCATGCAATCATGCCACATCCAGTGACATGCTAAGGAATATTGAGATTCATTGACATGCTAAGTTACCTGTGGAATAAGACTCTTCAGATGTTTTTCCCATATTAAACTACCTTTTGGAGTCCATACAGCAACATTTCCATGCGTATCAGCAGTAACTAGCTCAATTTTCCCATCATCATTAATATCAGCTGCAACAACAGCTCCTTGAATCTCAGCCATTTCAAGAGGGAACTTTTCTCTAACCTTACCTGTTTGAGAAAAACAACTATTAGCATTCAATCAAACAAGGTATAACTATATGTAACAAAAAAACCATTTGATTCCAAAGCTTTTTGACCAATAAATAAGGAAATTGTTAAAAGAATAGCTTGCAACCTATGAAATTGAAAATTAACAATATTAAATGGTCTATTCTAAACACTAAGAGGCAAAACATGTTAAACTAGACATCACTCAGTCAGGAAACTGCGAAAAAACAAAGCAGCAAGAAGTGCTAAAAAAGGGTTCTAAAATTTAGTTCTCACATCTTTCAAGGGAGGAACAAATAGATTATTTTACTAGAAATATTTACAGGGGAAATAAAGTTACAGCAGTAATCAATAATAAAGTAAAACCCAAGAGAAAAGTAATGAAGACAACACAGAGGCATCAACAAACATTTCGAACTGAAGTTAAGACTTAGAAATGCTAAGTAAGCAGTGTCCAGAAATTACCATGATGATCCAACACATAGAATAGTCCATAAGAAGTTCCAACAAGAATGTCCAGATTGCCATCACCATCCAAATCTACAACAGTTGGAGAAGAATATATGTAGGCTCGGAAGTTTGAAGTATCTGTACTCAGATCAAGTTCTGCAGTCCACTTAACTTGCTTTGTATCCAGATTAAAAACAACAATACCACCAGCAACATATTTGCCAATGTCAATATCACCCAGTTCTTTCATATGCTCCTGGTTGTCATAATACCTGTCAGCTTAAAAGGTGGCTAATTACTGACAGACCAGTAAATTAACAGTCCTTTGTAGATGCAGTTATACTAAAACAAAAAAGACCAATTATCTCATCCTTCAGTATATATCAGCAATCATATTGCATTGCTTGCTACCAGAGTAAAAAAATATTAATGCTTCCTCAACTCAAGCTTGTTTGATACAAAAGAACAAGCATTCCCGATCCAGCAGCCCAATAAATAAAGAACAAAGATGATTGAACTAATTTAGCTTAAATAAAATAGGATGCCGGCTTGATTCCACTTAATAATTGATGTAGTCTCACCATTTTCTAGTCATTTAACTTAAAATACTTATGGACATCCAAAAAGGGATGCCAGAACATCCTTTTCTTCACACAATATGATACCATCAACAATAACCATTGTTTGTTCAAACAGACTGTGTCCAACTCATCTATACTAAATTTCTTCTTCTATATGTAAGACGGATGTGTGTATGCAGCATTTTTTTCATTAATTCCTAATTTGTCAAAAGAATACAGCTAGCAACCTATTTATTTAATTGTGAGTTCCGATCACATAATTGTCACAATAAAAGAAAGCAAACAAATATATAATTGAATTTGAAAATAGAAGTGTACAGATGGACTCACTCGTGGTCAAAGAAATAAGAAACAGCAACAATCATTTCTGATACACCATCATTGTCAATATCCGCAATGACCTGGCAAAGATGATAAAAAGAATAAATTGAAGAGCCATTGTTTAGTAGACACTTTTTCTAAGACTTGCAGAATGCAGAATTAATAAATTCCATATTAAACAAAAGGTAATGCAGGAACTCACAGGAGTGCACAAGATATGTGAGTCAACATTCACATAATCCTCTAATTTCTCGTGATTAACTTCAGTCCATTCTTCATCACCCCACATTGATTCATCAACATAATCATCATAATCATAGCTATACTCATCAGCCAGCTCATCACCGTTGCGAAATAACTCAAAAGATGAAGCAGCATCTGCTTCCAGGCCTTCATCATTCTCTACAGTTGCAGCATGATTACCCTCATTACTATCTTTGGATTGAGAGCCACCTTGCTCTGCTCCTTTGGAGTTATCTTCCAGCAGACGTCTCCCCGTGCTGCTTTTGTCATCTGTATTAACAGTTTCCACTGACCCAGCATTCACAGAGGAATTATCAGCATTTGTTGGCATCTTAATACCAGCATCCACAGAGGAATTATCAGCATTTGTTGGCATCTTAATACCAGCATTCACAGAGGAATTGTCAGCAGTTGTTGGCATCTTAATATTCTCTTCTGCTTGACTTCCATTTGTTTTCTTGTCAGACTCTGGATTCGACATGTTTTTTGTTTCAAGGTGACTTTCTGCTGATGTGGCAGCTGAAGAGTTGACTTCATGTGTACTTCCATTCATATCTACAAGGAAAATCATTACCCACAGATAAATTATTTTTCAAAATAAATGTACATTTCACAATCACATGAAGCCCAAAATTATACACAATGGTTGAATCCTCTGCTTAAAGCTGTTTTATTAGGTAGTAATGAAAATGAAGAATTTTAATCCATATGCAACAATGACCAGAGCAGTGAGCATAGCAAAAACTTACGAGACATAGACTTTGTTATAGTTGCTTCTTGGATAAGTTGATCATCATCAACATCTGGATGGGAACGATCCACTGGGTCAGAATTCAAACCCACGTGCCAATTTTTTAGCACTTTCCTACGTGGGACCACCAGCTTATCTGACATCATATAGCCAGAAACCCTATAAAGGATAGCTTATTAGAACCTTGTTAAAATTTATAAATGGAAGAAAAGTTCAGAAAATACAGAAAAACAGTCACCTGAAAAACAGTACTTCACCATTGTAGGTAGCCAAAGCTATTTCTCTCACCCCATCTTTGTCTATGTCATATAGTAGAGGACTAGAATGCACAGTTGATTGGTGAAAAGCAGGCCAGCCTAAGAAACCATTCAGAAGATCATTTCAAATAAAACTCCATAAAAAATCAGGCAATCTACCACAGTAAGGACAAGCCTTGATCCTAAGCATTTGAGACCAGTCAGGTAAGTCTGAAAAACTCATTTGCATTGATCCCTCTTTAGTACCAACTACCAAGAGCAACTCTGCCTATGTAGCTATGTCATGCTTTTTTACCAAACCTTACATAGACATTTGAAGCCTAGATAAAAGAGGAGGCTCGTGTTACACAGTTGTTGACCAATATAAAACTTAGTAGAATCTTTTATGAAAAAAATCAACAAATCAATTGCACTAATGGTAGGTCATTACCCATATATAGCATGGTGCATAGCCTAAACATTGTCAAATGAGCGAGAGCCAGTGAGCCACTACATTAGCTCCCAGAAGTGATGCAAAAATAGGCATGGACCAATGGTTCATGACATTTTTGAGATAAGTAACTGATTTCAAATCATTTCCTTCTCTTTGCTTATAGTTATAGAAACCTGCTAGTATCCATCTAACTCCACATTCCTTTTCATATGGCACTATGACCTGCTAACCTTAGATCCTTTACATACAGTTCTCTTCCATCTAAGGAGGATTAATCCCTGTAAACATCAAGCCTACCTCTACATTATCAAATAGAACCAACCTCAATTTAACAATTACAGTTGGTTTCAAATTGCTGTCCGCAACCGCAATTGCTGTTGCATTGCCCTCTGCAACCGCATCACAGTGGCAATTGCAGCCGCTTCAAGTGTGTTTTTCCACAATTTTTCATATTGCAACACAACTGGGACGGCGACCACAAACGCAATTTGAAACCATCACAAACTAATATAGAATAAATATCATCAGATGAAGGCATATATATCCTATGCCTAATACATATTGCAAGCTCAAGTATATCATTCAACCCTCTATATCAAATATGAGTCCTTCTACTCGAGAGTAGCTTAATTTCTCATTCTACTACTTTCCCTCAAAGAATGACAAGTCCTTTTCTTTTTTTTTTTTTTAATTTCAACTCTCTTTCAATCTCAATACATATCTCCCCCTCTTCAGTTTCAAACATCTTCTCTCTGTTAATACATCCTTTCCTAGATTCTATCAGAACTCAAAACTCACCAGTCACTAGTTGATTCAAAGCCTGTCATGAAAAGAAAACAGCCCACAACCTTTTACCTGGCATTTTGTCCCCATCAGAACCTTCTAGAACTTCAAGGTAGTGCACGAAGGAGGGAACCACTATCTCAAGCTTCCCATCACTGCAAAACAAAAAAAGCAGACATAAGACCACACAAGTTAAAATTCTCAAGATTAAGCTACAAACATAACTCCAGCACAGTGCGCACAACACAATCGAGACATTAGCGAAGCAAACTAGTATACCCACATCAGAATTAGATCAACAATGCATAAGAATAGCAATTTCTTGAATAACAACTTTACCTGTTAATATCAGAAACCAATGGGGTCGCATAGATACTGGAACTAACTTCCGTTTGCCATCTCAGCTCCAAATTCTTAGGGCATTTCGAATTCACTAGAGCATCCTCATCTCTAAACCACCAAAAAAAAAAAAAAATCAAAAAGAGAGAGATAGAAGAGTTGAAATGAAAAACTTAGTCCATCAAATCATGGAATTTCACACAAAAAAACAACGCAATTAATCAAACTGCGGTAATTCTCGGAAACATCGTACATTTCGGGGTATCCGAGGGTGTCTTCGGTGGCTTCACGCTCCCGAAACGCATTCTTCTCGGAACCATCGCAGAGGACGAAGGTGGAGCACGTGCAGAGAACGAGGCAGAGCGCGAGGGCCTTCGCCAACGACGGTCTCATATGATCTATCCTGGTATCGGCTCCACCAGATTCTTCTCGGCTGAGACGAATTGAATTAGAGAAGATCGATTGAGCAATGGAATGAGCTAAGAGCGTAGCATAGCGAGTGAATTGGTGGGTTGTTGTTGGGAGCGCGTGAATCTGAAATGAAACCCTAGCTAGCTCGGTCGTAGTAGCCGGGTTTCTACTTGTTGCGATCTGCGAAGAGAGAGCGTGTGAAGAGTTGGTGAACGTTTTTGAATGAGGGGGATGTTTGCTGGGGGTTTAGACTATTCAGTGCAGGTTATGGGACGGGGTAACTGATAATAGCCTTGATGATGCAAAAATGACCACTTTTATTGTTAAAAATCCTTAGTCCACGGGGTTGTAAGCCTATGTCGCTTTGATTACCGAAATTTAAATTTATCCCATAAAATTGTAAAATATGAGTTGCGCTAATCTTTGACTGTATTTTTATTACTGTACCAATATGCCATCATAGAGGTGATATGGGATGTGATCGTATCACTTAATATGATATATTAGTAAAGACATAACGGTATAATAATGAAACTGAAGTCAAGAATTAATGTGACTCATATTTTATAATTTCAAGAATTAAAAGGTTAAATTTTAATTTTTAGAGGATAAAGTGACTCGCATAAAATTTTGTGGAGTAAATTGAGCATTCTTTCTCTTTGTTTTTTATTTTATGTTTCTATTCAAGGAACTTAAGTTATCTTTTACGAATTTAATATAGACATTTGATCATATATTTTTATAATAGTAAAAGTATTTGATTCAATTACTTACTATTTTAAAAATCTTATAAATTGAAATATGTGATCAAATAATAACGTAAAACTCTTTTACATTAACAGTGCATCAAAATTAATCTCATTTTTTATTATAAAAATATTTTATATAAAAAAATAAAAATTACATGTTACTAATATGTATCATATATTTTAAAAATTTAATCTTAATTTATTATCAGCCAACGCAGTCCCCATTACCAACTGAATGTTCGTTTTAACCACCATTTTAGTAGTTGTAACCACCATTTTAGTATTGATAATCACCCTACTCACCAATATCAACACCCACACCCTGATTTTACTCTATTCTAAAATCTCCTAAATTTAATATGAAATAAGAGGTTCTATGATCTGATTCTTTAAATTATATATCCTATAAGATTTAGATGAGATAAAATATCTTACGAATACTTTTAGGATAGCCAGGGATTAGGTGTATGACCTGTGAGAGGTTGGAATATGTTGAAAATCCAATGGTTAGTAAAATTTTAAATAGGCATAACTTTTAACTTGGGATTTCGATTCACTATTATTATATCTTTTCAGAAAGCCCTATATGAGTCCGTTAGTGTGGCAATGGCATAGCTGGTTGGTGCCATTTTTGGCCTCAAAAAATGTTGTTTGAAGGTATTTTGGCCACTTTTTCTTTTTATTTTTTCCTTTTATATAATTTGTATTACTAAAAAGATGGTTAAAACTACTGACGTGATGGTTACAAATACTAAAATGGTGGTTAAAGAGGACATTTGGACGGCAAAGGAGACTATGTGGAGTTGCCTTTAGGGTTAGAGATTTTCAAGTAAAATCACCTTTATGGTTGGCAAATCTTATGTAAAATCACCATTGAGTTTGGTGATTCCACGTAGAATTCGCCAAAGTGATTCCACGTAGGATTCACCAAACACAACAACGATTCTGTGTAGGATTCATCATCCATAAAAAGCGATTTTATGATATTATACAATATGCTAGTGTGGACAAAAAGGGAACAGTTTGGTAAATAGTTTTGAAAGTATAGCATATTGATAAATAATTTTGATAACAGTGGCAATTTGGTAAAAAAAACTAATAAGTTTATAAAAGGATAAATAAGTATAACACATGCTCTTTTTTTATTAAATAATATGCTCACCAAAAATCTCACCTACTGCTACTGTGTTTCATTCACATGCCAAACCCAAACAATGAAGACAAATGAAAAAAAAATAGACAGTTTAACAATAGGTATATTTGGTTTATTTTTTGAAAGAATTACTTTTGAAATGAGATCTTTTAAAAGAATTTTTTTTAGAAAAATTATTTTATTTAGTTTGAATGTGTCAAAAATATGTTTAAGAGAATGATTTTTATTCGGATAGAATAAAGTAAAATTACTTTTGATTTTTAATATGAGAGTAATAGTAAGATTCCTTTTCAAAAATTTTTTTCTTATAATCAAAAGTAATTTTAAAAATACTTATCCCAAAAAACTTTCTGGAGTTCTAAAAGACCTTTTAAAAAAAGTCTTTACACACTCAAATATATTAATTAGTATGTATTTTTATTCTCATACCAATAAAAAGCCTTTTAACCCTTCCAAAAAATAATAACTCAATCAAATGCAACTCCCAAGAATCACAAAAGATTAATGAAGAGCCTTGTTAAGAATAAGTATATATATACACATCAAGTATAATGAAGAAATAATACGAATAGCAGCATCCCCCATGTTTTCGCCCTCCCTCCACCTTTATCAAACATATATCAATACTGAGATTTCCCTACAATAATGCAACGTGGAAAGAGTTACAAATAGTGCAAAGTATCACTCGAAATATACTCTTTACATGGGCGATTATAATCCAAACACAAAATTGGATGGAAATAAGGAAAAAGGATTCATAAAGGAAAAAGTATTAAATGTATCAATGTACCACGCAAAATGGCCAAATTTCTCCACAGGAAGTTCAAAATCATATATTCCCATATTTGATTAAATGTAAAAAACTCAGGAAAGAATTTTTTTTTTCAAAGATTAAATGTAAAAACACACCATAGAAAAATATAATAAATTGAGCATTTTTTCATAGCTATTGAAAGAACCCTAAACACACAATCAGAAACAAATAATGCTGAGTTTTAAAAAAAGTGTAGAAGAGAGAGTGAGATTACACTAGAGAACTATGTCTCTAGATCCTCCTTAATCTGTACCATCATCATTGATGTATCCCATTGAACTTAGAGCAAAATTTCTTCTTTGACTTCAGTCTCACCCAGAGTGAAAAGAAACAAATTTGTAGGAAAGGGAATTTGAGAATAGAGGAGAGATTTGGGTTTTGAAAGTTAAGAATGAAGCGTCACTTGTATTGGTAGTGCAAAAAGATTTTAATATTTGTGTAAGTTTTGAAAAAGATTTTGGAAGTAGAAAAGATTTTGGAAGTAGAGAGGACACAAAGAGATGAATGGTGAAAACAAATGAAGATAATAAAGTAAAGAAATCTATGATATGCTAAAAGGATACTTGTCAAAAGTTCTTTTATAAGTTCTCAATTATATGTTTTTATGGATTATGGATTCCATAAGCAATTTTGGGACAAAAATAGTGGTTAAAAAAATTATTCAAAATGACAACTTTAAAACTTAAAAATTATAAAATGCATTTCTTTTTGAAAAAAATGTTCTCTCTTACGTTTAACTTCTTGAATGAGCAAAGTATTCGAAATTTAAACTTTAAAAACGTAAAAAAGGACTTCTTAAGTGCTATATGCAAAAATTGTACTATTCAATATGTATCATTTTAACTATTTGAATCATTATTATCTATCATTTTAATTATATTTTTAATATTATTAATACGTACTGAATCATATAAAGTAAATATTTTTTTTTTTTTGAATTGGAAAGAACTTTTATTAATCAGCATCTGCCAACAGTATATAAACTAAGAATCTAAGTGGTTGGTTTAACCAAGTCTCTAGCTAGATATCTTTTGCTACATTTGCTAGAGTATTTGCCACTCTATTATATTGTATAACATCCTCCTAATTATAGTACTATGCTTAAATCATAGTACCACACCCTGGAGTTGTTACTGTTACCTGAACGGACCTTATATGACAGCAGCTTCAGCCGTTTTCGGAAGCTTCTGAAATTATCTGGAAACAACACGGAAATAGGAGTAAGAATTATTAATTCTCAGTAGGATTCTCTAATTATCATACATAATGTCATCATCGTCATCTTCAGTTCGCTTCGGTTTATTATAAAAAAGGTGAACATGTTATGTAAACTGTTTAATTTTACAGTTCAAAAATATACTATCTGAAGCAAAGTTCAGTTTTATTCATAGACTGGTCATTTGGGAGAGCCCATACAACACCAATTTATGATCTATACTATGAATAATAACTGCACATATTAAAATACACATCAATATACTGGATACATGACATCTGCCCTTGCCTTTACTTGTATTTGAACTTATGCAAAAACATAAGATTTACTTTTCTCCCTTTATCTTTCTTTTCATCATAAAATCTTTACGTGCCACATTTTAGAGTATGATCGCCATGTCATACCCCATCAGAGCGTGATCGCCATGTCACGTTCCTTAGGAATATGGGATCTTCATTCAGTACTTACACTAGCTAGGTCATGCCATGCCTCATGTAAGTCCTATCCCCTATACTCACACTAGTTGGGTCGATGCCATGCCTCATATGAGTAGGGTGCTTGCATATGCTTTAATCTTTAGTCTTTAGTCTTTAGCCTTTACTGCCCTTTGGTAGCCTGACCTTGGAGTGAGCTCGTCAGCTTCACTCGTGACCGTCGTCACACCGACTCACCCACAAGGGGATCCACTGCCTCTAGGTTGGAGGGATTCAATGTGCAATTGCCTCCAATATAGAGGGACCCAAGTTTTAGCTGCTTCACAAGGAGGGACCCAATATGCAACTGCCTCCAGGTGAAGGGACTCATATCTTCATCATTTAACTGCCTTCACAAGGAGAGATCTCAAATAACTACCTCCAAATGAAGGGACCTACATTCAATATATTCACATTTAATATACTCATATCTTTTCATTCTTATACATGATCATGCATAAACATATTGAATGTACTCCTATATACGCTTCATCATTTATTTTCACATATGTCATAATTCATATCATACTTAAATTTATCCTTGCATATAAACATCCCTAGTTTCATAGACTTCTACCATAAATTCGGCAGCATAACGGATCAGTTCCGTCTCTCCATGAATAGTGCCAATTCTCACAGACAAATCAGTAATAGCAATATAATCAATCTAACATATCTATCAATGTAAAATTTGTAATCTTCAACTCAAACCTTATATGTCCACTAACACTTATGAAACCATCAATTGGGTCATTTCTGCCAATTCTAATCCAGTTCTGCCTGAATTTTGCATAATCCACCTTTGTCTCTATTCAACTCATTTAAACCTGAATTTTGAATATGTCATAGATCTACATGTCTACTTTCTAACTTGTTTGGTCCCATATCATTTTGATTTATACAACTTAAGATATTCAAATTTTGTCTCAGCCTATTTAGTCACTGGTCTGAATTATACTCCTAGAAGTATAAATTCACCAAAAATCAAAACTAAACTTAAATCATACGAAATTAGTCTCATATTGAAGTTAACAGGACAACCTTTCATTTGCAACAAGTTTCATTCCATTTGCTTTAGTATAGCTCGAGTTATAAGTCCTGAAATTTGACCTTCCTAAACTACCCTATTTTGACTCGGTCTAGACATAGGGTAACTTCCTCGAATCGCTGTGATCAATTGGGATTACAACAAACTCGAAATTTCATATTGAGATGTTCCCCTATGTGTAAGCTTTCTAACAAAGTTGGTTTCACTCAATTTGGAGTTGTATAGGGTGAGTTATACCCTCCTCAAGTCACCCTGCCCGGATGAAAGTCCTGATTCCTAGGTCAAAATTCAAAAATTCATATCTCTCTCAATACTAATCCAATAACCTTATATTATATATGTATGGAAAGCCCTGGATGTCTACTTTCATCTAAAAATGGTTTCAATGGATTTAACTAACTGTAGGCGGAGTCGTACACTCCGCCATAGGACTGCCGAGGACTCTTCACCAAAACAACATCCTAATCCTCCACTCCTTCTAATTTTCTCCTTCTAACCATAATTCCAATTCAAGATTTCCTATCAATCCAATCATAATCCATCATATACATCCAATATATCATCAAATACATGAAGTAGAGTAAACTTTCATGTAATCATGGTGCAAGGAATTCTAGAATAGAATGGAATCCTACCTCTTTGGAGTGTGATCTTACTGAATTTGAGTTTGGATTAATGGAACCTTGACAAAGCTTGGAGATTTAATAAAGTAGATTGAGAGGGGAAGGGAAGAAGAAGGCTGGAGTAAGAGGGAGAGAATGAGGCGTAAATCAGCCTCAAATGAGAAGAGAAGTCTGACTTAAATACATGGAGGTAATTGGGATTGTGAGTGTTGATTGGTTGAGATTTTGTGATTGAAGTTCGGCCATGTCTCCCACTTTTGTGGCCAAATAGCTCTCCACGTCGTCTTAAAAGTGGGACTCGCTTCCATTCTATCTGAACTCGAAACTCGTCTCGATTCTGCTTAAAGTCGGAACTCGTGCCATTTTACTTGAGCTTGGAGCTGAAGCCGGATGTCAGAATTCGTCCCATCTTATTTGTGACTTGAGGAAATCTTGTCTGGTTTATTCGAAACTTGGAAGCAAGGTCGGATGTCGGAAGTCATCAGCTTACAATCATATAATCTCGGAACTCCCCATTCGAATCCGGGAATACCAACAGAAATGGAAAGCTCCTGGGAATAAACTCAGATATCGGAACTCGTGTATGACTTGAAAATCAACTCAAAGATTCGAACTCATGTACATTGACTCCAACTCTAAGATCGGAACTCGTTACATTCAAATTGGAGGTCGGTACTTGTACTATTGTGTTAAAGTATCAACTTGGAGTCAAGTCGGAAGTCAGAATGAGGATGCTGGGTATGGTTAAGGTCAGAACTCGGGAATTTCGGAATCACAGTATCAAACCCAAATACTTAAACCCAAAAGTCGGTATTTATATACAGTGTATTTAAGATCTAAGTCGGAGGTTGGAACTCGCGTATATCTTGCTTGAAACTTGGAGATAAATTATGAGATCGGAAATCGGGTACATGGTCTTGAAGTCGGATATCGGGGAATCAAGTTCATATTGTTCGGACTTGAAGGTTAAGTCAAAAGTCGGGTATTATGCTGAAATTCGAAGACGAACTCGAAAGTCGGGAATAATCCATTTTATGTGAAATTCGAAGATGAAGTCGGAAGTCATGGAAACTTGAAAGTGAAGTCGGATGTCTGACCTCTTGCTCACCTCATTGGAGACCTGGACATAAGTTTGGAGATCGGAAATCATGTCCATTTTTATGTGAAGTTTCAAAATAAACAATGAGCTTGCAACCCGTATAAATTTTGGTCGAACTTGGAGATTAACTCAAAATTCCGATCTCACGTCCATTAACTCGTAGGTCGGGAATTGTGTCTTATTCTGGTTGAACAATCAACCATGAAGTCGGGCATAACGTCGGAAATCGGGAAAATCGAGCCAGTGGATTATTAAGTCGGAAATCAGAAATTCTGGGTAAGAGGTCAGAAATCGGGACGTTACACATTGTCTAGATACAAAATTACACTTAAAACTCCTGAAACCAAAACAATACACAAAAATATCCCTTAATATATTTCCATCATAAGCTCTATTTGTTCACCTTCTGCTATACTCCTCCACACATTTTTGGCATCAACTTCTAATTCCACCCTCTCTATTCCAAGCTCCTGGGCAAACTGGATGCCAAATTTTGCTACCTGTAGCTTACCTAAATATGGGGATATACAACCCACAAATCTTCAGACTCTTGTTGCTATAAACTGACCATACTCATATCTGATTATTGCACATATGCCAAAGTGTTCTGCTGATGTAAAAACAGCAAAATCAACATTTACCTTTACAAAGTTTGCACCTGATCTCTTCCACTTGGTCTCCATTAGTTCAATCATGTTCTCCTGCATTTGCTTTTCATTTGCATCCTTATAAGCCATTAAATTTGTTGCTGCCACCTAACCTACCTGATATGGAGATCACATAGAATTATCTTGCCAGGCCTTGGCGCACAATATAATTCGACCTCATGACTCTTTTTTGACACAAAAAATTTTACCAAAGCATCCATCCAATTTTCTCCATTCTCTGATATATATAGGATGCACTAGTACTCTCGCAGTATGAATGGCTTAAACCATGAATGGGCACTTAGACATCAAGTGATGGGTGGATTCTTTTCCTCCTTAACACAAATAACAGTCCATATTTACTACAATTCCTTTTGATAGCAATCTGGTCTTGGTAGGCAAAATGTCTCTCCAGGCCCTCCAAATGAATACCCACACTTTTGGTGGAATTTGCATACCCCATATCTTCATCCACAAAGCCTTCATTCTTTCTCAATCTCAATATTTGTGATAACCTTCAGCACCAGCGTCAATTTTTTCTTTAATTAATTGTGTTGTCATCACTCTATAAGCATTCTTAACAGAAAATAATCCTATAGGATCCAGGTTCTAGAAAGGGCAGTCTTCATTATTCGACCTTCTTAATGGGATTTGCAGTATAACTTTTGGATCCGTTTCATCAAACACGTATCTAACCAACTCTTCGATAAGTTCTCCATCCTAATTGTTGGTTCCCGTACCTTGGTTTTCCATTCGACCTTAGACATCAATAAGTTCTTTGATGGTAACCAAGGGTCTTCCAAATAACAATTGTTCCCCGTAACTCCACTTTCCATACCAGTCCTTTTTTCCAACACTTTCTTGCTTACCATAATGCTTTTCCAAGTGTATGAAGGACACTTCTAAAAACTTACCACTAGGATAATACTTTGCTTTTACTATTTTGGCCACTAAAGAATTCGAGAAGCTTAGTGATCTCCATCCTTGCTTGGCCAACATTGCAAGATTAAAAGCATGTAGGTCTCGGAATCCCATGCCTTATGCTAATTTCGGCCAACATAAATTTTCTCAATTGATCTAGTGAATCTTCCTCGCATTTGTTTGTGATCTCCTCCAGAATTTGAATAATAAGTTTTTGAGTTCTTGACACACTATTGCTGGAATCTGGAAATGTGACATTGTATAAGTAGGGACTGCTTGAGCCACCGCCTTTATTAGGATCTCCGTACCCCTCATAGATAAGCATATTTCTTTCGATCCTTGCACCTTCTTCTAAATTTGATCTTTTAGTGTTTGAAAAGATTGATTCTTTGACTTGTCTATCATTGTAGGTAAGCCAAGGTATCTCTCATTGAGGGTCACTGTTGTAATATGGCAAATTTCCATCAACTCTTCTGTCATCTGGTCACTAACATTTGGGCTAAAGAATATGGTAGATTTCTGGTAGTTAACTTTCTAGCCACAAGCATTTTCATAGACTTGTAAGATCTCCATTATTTGCTCGCAGTTAGCTCTAGTTGCTCTCAAGAAAATCAAGTTATTGTCCGCAAAAAATCGTTGATTCACTCTCAGAGCTATATACAAACTCTGAGTCCCTGGATTGCTCCTTCATCCCACTTTCCTCAAACTTTGATGACATGGCATACGCACATATGACAAATAGATTTGATGATAGAGGATCTCTTTGTCGGATAGCTCTTTGAGGGGTAACACTAGAACCAAGGATATCGTTAATATGAACTGAAAAAGAGGTGGATCTAACACAATTCATAATTAAAGCATTCCATCTATTGTTAAAGCCCACCCACCACATAATTTCTTCAAGAAAAATCCGTTCTACCCTATCGTAAGCTTTACTTGTGTCAATTGTCATAGCTAGGTATCCATCCCTCCTAGCATATCTACTCCTTAGAGCATGAATTAATTCATATGCAATCAGAACATTATCTACAATCATCTATCGCAAATAAAAGCACTCTAGGATTTAGAAATAATAAAAGGAAAAATGGATTTCAACCTATTAGCTAATATTTTGCTTATGATTTTATATATAACATTAAATAATGAAATGGGTTTGAAATGAGACGTACATTCAGGATTTTTAACTTTAAAAATAAGAACTAGAAAAGAATGATTTATGTCAAAAAGTGTACCTCCATCATTTAGGCGATTCAGCATCACCCTTGTGACTTCATCACCCACCATATTCCAATATTTCTAATAAAAAAGTGCCGGAAAGCCATCTAGCCCTGTTGACTTAGTTAGCCCCATTTGAGATATAGCTTTTTTCACCTCTAAAGCTATAAATGGCATAGAGAAAAAGTGGTTCATGTCATCATCCACACATCTATTAACTCGATAAAGCTTCATGAATTCGAGTAGGTCGGCAAGAAGTGAAAATGTCTTTGAAGTATCTATTAGCAATTTCTTCAATTTCTTCTTTGGTTTCACACCAAACACCAGCCTCATCCTTGATCCTATTAGTGGTGTTTTTTTTCCTAAGCATAGAAGCTCTGCCGTGGAAGAATCTAGTATTCTTGTCACCATTTTTTGGCCAACTAACCCTGGATCTTTCCCGCTACATTAGCTCCTCCCTATGTAATATTTCATTTAGTTGTAGTGTGAGTCTTATAACCTGCTGAGCCACCCTGTTATCCTGTCTACTATGCATCAGAATTTTTATCTTATTCTAAATCTCTTCAGCATTTTTCCTCAGCTTATCAACCTATGTTAAAGTTCCACCTCTTTAGCTTTCTTTTAACATTACCAATTTTATCCGTCACAGAAATGAGTTGCTCACACGTTTCCCCCTCCTCCCAAGCTCGTCACAACCAGGAAGCGTTTGCCAGATTTGTTCAAACCCAAATGGTTTCCCTCGATGTAGCAGTCCCCTCTTCATACGGTCTCCTTCCAAGTCCATAAGGATAGCTAGATGATCCAAGTGGTGAGAAAAAAGATGAGATACTCTTGGACTTGGCCATTTTTCTAATCCCTCTGTAGATGTGAAAATTTTGTCCGATCTAACTTTATCATCCTGAATTCCTTCCCTTTTATTGTTCCATGTAAATTCGTATCCTTCAAAACCCATGTCAATTAGACCGCATTCTTCAACAGCAAAACGAAAGGCATCTATCTGTGTTTGTGATCTTTGATTTGAACCTGTTTTCTCGTTCTGGTCTAGAATTTCATTAAAGTCTCCCCCAATCAACCATGGTATGCTGTTCTGACTTTTTAAGCTCCGTAACCTATCCCAAGCCCTCTATCTCTCACTCGCTATAGCTTCACAATAAAATCCTGTAAATCTCCAGTCATCTTCTCCACTCTCAGTTTTCACCAATTGCATCAATATGATATTTGTCGTAAGATTTGACATCTAGATTAATGTCCTCCTTGCATAATAACCCAATTCCACCTCTTCTTCCTTCTGAATCAAATCCTAGCCCGTTCCTTGTGAACTCGCTTTATCTTCCTTCCGTTGGTCAACATCCTTTCCAGCTCCAACTTTCCTTGTTTTTTTCCTTCATTTTCTCTCCTGATCATATAGCTAAGGTTTGTTTTGTAACTGGACCTTTCCTTGAGATGCTTCGGATCTACAGATTGTGCTTGATTACTCTGCCCCTGCGAGTTCCCTTCCATGCCAAGTCCTCTCATCATAAACCCTGAGCCCCCAAGTACATTTCTTGCCCGTAGCCAATTCCCGAATGGAGTGTCAGTTATCTCACCCTCCTACTGATCCCTGTCACAATCCTCCATATAAAGTAAAGATTTGTTTTTATTCTTAGAACTCCAAAAAAATTCTTATTGCAAATACATATTTTTTTCTATGATCTCAACAATTGTTCACATAACTTCTGGTCAAAGGTTAGGTAAAATTATTTATAAAATAAAGACTCCGGCATTCAAATTGTCTTGATATTAGAGGTAAAGTCTGTCTGCGATTTTAATCCATTTTCACGCTGCGACCAACTTAGGTTATGGTATAAATACTTGTAACGAACGAAAACTTTAAAATGTAATTTTTTCAAATTTATTCTGAAACAAAATCAAGTATAAATCATCACTGTCAATATACATAATAGATTCCTTAGGGGCGCAAAAAAAAACACATCTGTATGAAATATCTTGAGAAGTTTATTATTTTAATAAGACTTCGCCATAACTGAAATAGTTCTGCTTTTTGGACGCACTATTTCGGGTGTCCATTAACATTGAAGAGTAACGTGCAAATGATGGAAAACAATGTCATTCTTATTAACTACTGGCATATCATCACCAACAGAAACAAGAACATTTCTTATTTGTCGCTACCTCATCAAGATTTTCGTCCATTGCCATATCATCATCACTACCAGAAACAATATAATCATCACCGGAAACAATAACATCTGCATGACAGTGCTCCATGTATTGGTCAACTGGTTCATCATATATGAGATAAACTGTTGTTTTCTTCACAATGAATCCGTACCCAAAACCAACAACAAGAACCTCCACTCTGTTACCAGGTTCCAGATTTGAAATTATTCTTTGCCACTCCTCATCTTCAAGAGAGGCTAGTGTGTCTCGCTTATAGACTTGAATGGTGGACTTCGTATAATTTATGATTAACACATTTTTAAGGCATTCTGATAGGATGGCGTCTGAGGAAGAAGAATAGGCAATGCACAATGTCATTGTCTTCAAGTTACAACCATTCACTTGAGGGACTTCGAAAATTACAGAAGAACCTTCAGAATCGAAGGTTAACCAATATTTGTCACTAGGTAGCAAAAAATCATTAGACCCGCTAGTAGTCAATTTCTGCACAATGAACAAATCTTAAAATCTTAAATAATAATATATCAATACTTAATTAAACAATTAATGAAGTATTTTTCCGTATAATAGAATTTTATCAGATCGCAAATTAAAAATGAAAAAAAAAAAAACTGATGACGACTTATGGATTAAAAAAATATCGAACAGCATTTAAAATATATAAGTCAAATAATAGGATTCTTAACAGGTAATTTTTTTTTTCATAAAATCAAAAATTAAGTTGACAATATAACTATTATACTTCTGTTGAGAGTAATTAGGATGACAAAAAACTAACTTATCATTATTCCTATTTAATTTTTAAATTTTGGAATTTTGTTTCGTGCTTAGTAATACAAATAGAATATATGGACAAGGGATCAATTCATACTGGACTTAGTACACCTACAGCAACTTTTTATATAATATAATTCTTATTGAATTAAGCGATAAATTATAACTACTTATCACGTTGATCATTTGTGCCAATATTTTTTTCCAAAAGATTTATTGGATACCAATAAAAATGTGATCAAACTGTTCTTATCTTTAGACATTCAAGATATTTATTATATCGATTATGATGTGCATAAAATGTGTGTTAAATGATTTCAAATTAAGTTAAAATTTTCTTGATATGATCTATAATATATAAGTATTTAAGTGTAACATTTAATATACTTGCATCACTTAACGAATTTTTATGAAATATAATTTTTATTGATCCAATTGTTAAATTATATTTACATATCATATAGATTATTTATGTCAAATTTCAAAAAGAAATAAACATCAATAAGAATGTGATAAAATTAACTATCATTTTTACATATTTTAAAAAGTTTAATAACAGGTTTTTGACCCTCGTAGTTTCCACCTATTTCGATTTTTTATTCCCGATAATTTTTTTGTCTAGAGTTTAGTCCTTAAAATGTCAATAATTTGGTCCTTAGTCTTTAAAATTAATATTTATTCCTTGTATTTTTTTTTTTTACCCTTTTTAGTTTCATTCCCTATGATTGCTATTTTTATTTTAATAAAGGATTGATCCATATTTTTTATAAAGGATGGGCCCGGTTTTGGTCCCTCAAGCATCAAAATCCAAATAATAGAAAACTATAGGACTTATATCAAAAGAAAATCATGCATTTTCATATCATTAAAATTACTTTATTCTTGTGATAAATACTTAAACTCATATGAAATGTAATATATAATTAATTAATGGTGTGAAAAATAGTGTATTAAAATTAAACCTATGCATACAAGGAAATAATAAATTCTTTACTAGATTTCACAGGAAGTATATATGCATTTTAGGATTTAATTTTTAATATATTTTTAATATAAACATACAGTCATTCAATCATGCATGGTAATGATATTAATAGTTTTAGCATTTACAATAATTATCTTAAAGTCATGTTAAAAGTGTTATGTGAGTTGTTAATAGTATAAAAAATTTTACAAGCATAATATTAATATTTCAAAATTAAATTCTATATATCATTACTTGTTTCAATATTTATTCTAAGTTAAAAGCATTATAGAAACTATATATACAAGAGATATTTCTAGAGACAAACCTGTAAGATTCTCTCCCTAAGGATATTGGTGACTTGGCTCTTCATTCCAACTTCAATTAAAAGAGACTTTGGTGATCCAAAAATGTGATATTGACTGCAAAAATCAATTAGTGCTGAACTTCCGATATTTGAGAGTTGTGATGTAGTTGGCGTTGTTTCTAACTCCTCGTTGTATGTGGCGTATAAGGTGGCTAAAATTCTAGCTATACCTGCATTTAGTTGAAGATCTGATTCGCACTCCACCCAAAGACTTCGAAGCTTTGGTACATCTAATGGAAGAAGTTCTGAGCCAGATGTTTGAACTAGGGAGGAGAGATTATTTCTAGGTGACATCCAAGACCAAATGAGAGAAGGAAACACATCACGTGAGAATCCTTCATAGCCACACAAAGAAATATAGCCAATGCTTTTTGATCTTACTATTGAAAACGGCACTTGTGCTATAGCAGTCTTGTCAGCAATCAAAGTTACCAAGGACTTCATTTGTTCTAGGTCCTCTTCCAATTTGTCAATCATTGAGCAACCAGAAATAATGAGAGTTTTTAGAGATTTCAACTTGTAAAAGCTTCTTGGAAGGTTGGAAAGGCTTGTGCAGTCTTCCAAATTTATTAGAAGAATTTTTTTGAGATGTCCAATGGTATCTGAAATTGCTGACAAACTTGGACAATCTTTGAGTAATAGCTTTTCAAGATTAGGCAAGTATGAAAAGTCAGGGGTTTGTGTCAAGTGATGAGAGTGATTAAGATTGAGAACTTTCAACTGCTCCAAGAACTGAAAGGAAAAAAAAAAACAAAAAAAAAAAGAAAGAGAGAGAGAGAGAGAGATAAATAAGAGAAGTTAGTTTGTGAAAACACTTTCTGTATTTTTGGCAACCTACAAGCGTGTCGAATTCTAAATCATCCTTTAACCTCTTTAAAAAAAGCACATATATTAAAATAGCCAATACTATGTGAAACCCTTAAATTCAAACTCATTTACATAAAAAATAAGACAAATGAAAACAACGGTTGAAAGACAAACAATAATGATATTCTTATAAAAAGAAAATTACACTAATTACATAAAAATTTTGATTAGTTATATATGTTTCTGGCCGTTAACATGGCAAGAATCAACTATTGTCACTTAGTCATCATGCTAACCATAAAATACACGTGAATAACAAGAAATTTGTATGTTATTAAACACTTATAACATGTAATCAATAATTATCACATTAACTATCAAATACGTATGATTATCTGGAAATTTGTATATCATTAACCAATATAGGGAGGATGGAAAAATTTTGGTGTGTGACGATCATTTTTGAAAGACAAATAATCAAAATTTATACCTGGGTCTCTTTCCATACTAATCTGAGATTGCTGGATTCAAACTCAATCGAAACTAAACTTGCTTGATGAAAGTTCGGAGGTATGTATTTTAAGGGAAATCCGTGCCAATGAAGCCATCTTAGATCTTTTGAAAGATCTTCAAAATCCCCATCAAGTTGTACACCAGCAAGTTGAAGCAATCTGAGTCTCTTCATCTTCTTAAATGCTTTGGTATCCAAACAAATTGAATTGGTTGTTGGCAACTTCAGAGTTAGGCCCTCAACAGCTTTTGTGCCCTGTAAAATAAAATGAACAAAGAAAAATATAAACAAATAGCTTAGGTGACTAATTCAGAAACTGAATGAGTACAGTAGATTCATATGTTCAGCTCCTTCAGCACCAAATCTTCTGAAAACAAAAAAAACCACATGTGTAAGTCTTACAATATGCTTAGATAAGACATCAAGCACATCCTTTTGGAACCATAATCTGCTACGCTCCTTTGGCTCCTTTGGTGATTTCTCACGAACAATTTCTCTCCCCATATCTCGCAGCAAATCATGCATTCCAAGCTTGTTATTATTGTCAACAGTCACAAGACTTCGATCTACAAGGACACTTATTCCAATTTCAGCATCATATTCATCTAAAATATGTATTACATCATTTCGATCCATCCCAATAAAGAAAAAAGATATATCAAGGAATATTTCCTTCTCTGTATCATCACTCAGACTATCGAAGCTTATTCTTAACTTTTTTTGTACTTGATCATTGGGAATTCTTATGAGTTTCTTCACAACACTTTCCCATTCTTTTACCTTCTTGTCAAACAAAAATGACCCAATAACTTCAAGAGCTAGAGGCAATCCCCCACAATATGCAACCACATTTCTGGAAAGTTCAACAAAATCTTCTTTGGGACTTGCTTGTTTGAATGCATGCCAACTGAAATGTTCAACAGACTCATCATTGTCCATTTCTGACATTCTGGATATGTGATCAACTTCAAGCAGTTTGTGTAGATGCTCATCTCTGGTTGTGATGATTATTCTACTACCTGGACCAAACCATTCACGACTCCCACACAAAGCTTTTAGCTGGTCTAACTTGTCAACATCACCAAGTATAAGAAGTACCCTTTTATGACGAAGTCTTTCTCGCAATATAAATATTCCAGATTCAATGCTATGTATCCTTATTTTTGTTGTTTTGTAGATGTCAGAAAGAAGCCGATCTTGTAAATAAACTTGACTAGTACTTTGCTCCCAAAATTCCCTGATATTTGGGAGAAAGCAGCAACCCTCAAAATGACGATGAATCTGATTGTAAATGGCTTTGGCAATGGTTGTTTTCCCGATCCCTCCGATTCCCAATATCCCTAATAGCATCACATCTTTTGATTGCTGGTAGTTTAATAGTTTAATCACATGTTGCGCACGAGGTTGAACTCCGACTGGATGTTGTGCGACGAACAATACTGTATTGTCTAGCAAACGAGTGATATTTTCAACAATCTGATTGATATCCTCACTTTCATTCCTGTGAAAAAAAGAACCAATATCAAAAAGGTATAATTGATTATCTAAAACCATTATGTACAACATTGTCATTTATCAAAATAAGAGGAAGAATTTTGTTGGAAAAATGATACTTGCACGTACGTGTGTGTTTGTGCACACATTTGAGTCCTTGTGCAAGTCTGTGACATAATCAAAATACAAGAAATGCTTGAAATTTAATTTACAAGTGTCAATTGTCGATATTTAAACAAAGAATAAATTGTTCTCCTACGTATGCATGCAAGGGTTTAAGCCAAGAAAAACCATAGTTCCACCGAGCCTAGTATGTTTTTTTTTTTTTTTTTTGGGTGGCGGGAGGGTTTATTCTATTCAATTATTATACGGTATTTAAATACAAGCAATTTTTCCAACTAAGATTCAAATCGTGATTTGTTACATTATCATGGATTAACCCCGTTACTGTTATATCAAATCTCAATTGGTCAAAGCCTAGTATGTTCGAAAGGGAAGGTTTTGGTGATTAAAAAAAAAAAGGATAAACTATTATTCTAAATAGTATTTTTAAATTTAAAAATTTTTAAATAAAATAATTAAATAATAGGTTATTGTGAAACTTCTTTTCATTCCATTTTAGGCTTTATAAACACTCGATTACTCTTTGAATTTTTCTAAAAGAAGTTCTCTCTTTCATCGCTCTTTCATCGCCCCAAAACCCAAAAAAACAAAAAAAAAAGGTTTATAACCAAACATAGATTTTAGAATTGTGATGAATGCGAAAGTAGAAAGAAAAAGGTTAGACTATCAGAATATTTTGTTACGAAAAAGATATGACATTATTATTGACTTTTGAATAAATAAATGAATCTTATCACTTTATATTATTCAATCATAAGACTTTTGTCAAGAATTCTTATTACATCCTTTTATCTATATAACATTTCTCAAGTAGAAAACCTTCAAACCTTTTAAACTAGTTAACGACAAATAAAGGAGATTATTAACTTTTACAGTTTGACGTACGTGAAGGTTAGCAATCAATATATTTTATTTTGGACAAAACAATTAAAAAGAATTCTATATCAAATAACTTAGCTTTATCGATATTTTCATAATTTTGGATCAATAAATTTAATAAAAAAGAGAATGTTGGATGCTAACTTTAATGATGAAAAAGAATACTTTAATTCAACTTTAACAAAGAGAGGGCGTTACAATAATAATAATAATTAATTAGTTAGTTGAGATTATCAGGGGAATATAAATAAGGGATTTCTATCATTTGTAACTCATAGTGAAATTTAAATAGAAAGATAGTTTGGAGTTTTTGCTTAGTCGAACAAAGGAGTTCTATCAGATGCAATTTGTATGTATTAATTTTAAATTATTGTTCTTACCAAATTCGGATCCAAGCCAGTCAGATTAACCAAAAGTTGTTAGGAGTTAGTTAATTAGTTAGTTAGCCTCTTAATTATCTGAGTTAGTTAGTTTGTTACTATAGCTTCTACCTCATGTAACCTCTATATATATCTTGTATAGTGATTTAATTAATTGAGTCAGATTCATTTTCTCAAATCAGTTACTTCACATGGTATCATTCATTTTTCTTCCGTTGTGACCCCTCTATCTCTCTCTCTCATCTTTCTCGTTCACCTTCTGCCATAACCATTGATCTTGGTCGATTTCACCGATTCTTGCTCCTTCCTCTGCAAGATTCCTCGATCTCACCTTCATCCTTCTGCCATGGCAAACCCTAACCTTGCCATCGAGAACGTCATCGATTCTTCCAGTCCGTTCTTCCTTCATCCCAACGAGAATCCGTCGTTGGTGCTTGTCACTTCTTTGTTGAACGGCCTCAACTACCATACCTGGTCTCGTGCAATGCGCATGAGTCTCCCTCTCCAAGAGCAAGATCAAGTTTGTTGATGGAACCATTCCTGTTCCACCGGTTGATGATTGGTTGCATCCTTATTGGGAACGGTGCAACACGATGGTCCTGTCTTGGCTCGTTCGCTCTCTTGAGCCTTCCATCGCACAGAGTGTTCTCTGGATCGAGAAAGCACAAGACGTTTGGCAAGAGCTTCAGCAACGTTTTGCCCAAGGTGACCTGTTTCGCATTGCCGATCTCCAAGAAGAAATTGCCTCCATGAAGCAAGGTGATCTCTCGGTCACAAAATTTTTCATCAAATTCAAGATCCTTTGGGATGAGTTGGAGATCCTGAAGCCAACTCCTGTTTGTAGCTGTGATCGACCTTGCGAATATGGTGCGTTTCACTGTATAAAGGAACAGAAGGAGGCAGATCGAGTGATCCATTTCTTGAAAGGACTAAATGATCAATTTGCTACAGTTAGATGTTAGATCATGTTGATTGATCCTCTGCCTCCTCTGAACCATGTTTTCCCACTTGTGATTCAACAAGCGAGGCAAATGCTCTCTGAAACAGCTCTGGATTCCAAGACTCAGATCAATGCTTTTGATTCCACCTTTGGTGTTCAAAGAAATGTCTCCAAGAAAGCTACTGACTCCGGCCAGCATTCCAAGAAGCTGTACACTCATTGTGGCAAATCTGGTCATACAGTGGATGTGTGCTACAGGAAACATGGTTTTCCTCCAAGTTTCAAATTCTGGAATCCATCAAAGAACTTCAATGCTATTCAAACCAATGCTGCTCACATCGATGCTATAGCTCCTACTCCTCAGAGTAATGGAGCTGGTTCAGGTTTTAGTTTTACTGCCGAGCAGTATCAGAGCTTGCTTACATTGATTCAGCCTCATGGTGCTATGCCTATCTCTGATCCCACGCTAATTTCTCCACCGTCAACAATCATACTTCTTAATCCTCTAAAGGTACTCTAGATGCTGGTTTGTGGATCCTGGACACAAGAGCCACTGATCACATCTGCTCCTCCCTTTCATTCTTTACATCCTATAAACAAATTTCTCCCATTTTAGTTAACCTTCCCAATGGTTCCAAGCTAATCGCTCACGTTTCTGGTACTATTCATTTCTCTGAATCTTTTTATCTCATTGATGTCTTTCATATCCGCTCATTTTCATTCAACTTAATCTTTGTCACAAAATTGACTCATTCAGTAAATTGTCATCTAATTTTTCGTCCTAATATTTGTGTCATACAGGAAACCCCTGCTATGAGGATGATTGGAACTGTTGAAGTGCAGAATGGACTCTATGTGCTCACCTCTCCTATATGTAATTGCTCTCTAATACCTTCTATTGTATTCTCAGTTCACACACCACGACTGAATGTATGTACATTTGATTTGTGGCACCATCGTTTAGGACATTTTCCTTATGATAGGATTAGCTTATTGATTAAAGATTTTCCATATGTACATAGTTCCAATTCTAATAAAATTTGTGATGTTTGCCAATTTAGCAAACAAAAGAAACTTCCATTTTCCAGGAGTGATACTTTTTACTCTAATCCTTTAGATTTACTGCATGCTGATATCTGGGGACTTATTGCCGTCCCATCTATACAAAGTCACACACATTTTTTGACCTTAGTTGATGATCACACTAGACACACTTGGGTCTATCTTATGAAAAATAAATCTGAAGTACATACTCACCTGAAACGTTTTCTGATTTTGATTGAAAATCTATATGGTTTCAAACTGAAATGCATTCGAATTGACAATGGCCTTGAGTTCTACACCGGGATTTTTATGCCCAAAATGGCATCTTCCACCAAACCTCATGTGTGGAAACACCACAACAAAATGCTAAAGTTGAACGCAAGCATCAACATATTTTAAATGTCACTCGGTCTCTCTTATTTCAAGCTAATTTGCCAAAACCCTTTTGGTCTTTTGCTATCTTGCACTCTGTCTTTCTCATAAATAGATTGTCTACTAAGGTTCTTAAAAACATTTCACCCTATGAGGCCTTTCATAAAACACTCCTTGATCTGTCATTTTTGAAGGTTTTTGGCTCTTTGGCCAATGCTTCCACATCTTCTGCTCACAAATCCAAATTGGACCCTTAAGCACGTAAATACGTTTTTCTTGGTTTTTCTCCAGGCACAAAAGGATTTCTTCTTTTTGATTTCAAGACTAGGGAACTATTTCTTAGTAGGAATGTCATATTTTTTGAACATGTTTTCCCATTTCACAATGTCCATCACACTTCAAACTCATCCCCACCACCCACACGTACGCCTATTACTAACAATTCTTCCCATTATGACTTTCCCCTATGCCCTGCCCTTACTGCACCATATACTAATCCTCCACCCCCTGCTGAACCCTTTTTTCCACCAAATCAGCCACCTATACACTCCACCCACACCAAAAAAAGACCTACTTACTTACAGGATTATCATTGCACTCTTTATTCTGCTCTCTTAGACTCCTCTTCATCCCATTGCAATGAGGTTTTAGGTATTTCTCACCCTCTATCTCATGTTTTGTCATATGATCATCTATCTCCTTCTCATAAACATTTTACTCTGACCATTTCTTCTGTCCAAGAACCCACTTCTTACTCACAGGCTGTCAAGCACCAATGCTGGAAAGATGCAATGCAAGCTGAGATCATTGCTTTGCAGCAAAATCGTACTTGGATCCGGACAAGTGTGCGCTTGAATTACTTGATGATGCTGGCCTCACAGCCAGCAAACCCACAACAACACCCATGGATAGTAACCAGAAGTTATCCAAAACCTCTGGCACCCCAATTGCTGATATCTCTTCCTACCGTAGGCTTATTGGCAGATTGTTATACCTCAATACCACAAGACCAGACATCTCGTTTCCAGTCAATCACCTTAGCCAGTTCCTATCCACTCCCACTGATCTGCACCAACAGGCTGCCATCAGAATCCTTCGCTACATCAAGGGTTCCCCTGGTCTTGGTTTGTTCTTTCCTGCCAAGTCTGATCTTAAACTCAAAGCGTTTAGTCATGCTGATTGGGCAGGTTGCTTGGACACCCGCCGCTCAGTCATTGGCTTCTACACATATCTTGGTAGTTCTCTAATCAGCTAGAAGTCTAAGAAGCAACAAACCATTTCTTGGTGCTCCTGTGAGGCTGAATACCGGGCACTTGCTGCAACAACTTGTGAGATTCAATGGCTCACATACTTGCTTCGTGACTTGCAGATTCTCACTGTTCAACCAGTTTCGATATACTGTGACAATGCCTCTGCCATTCATATTGCACATAACCCCTCCTTCCATGAACGAACGAAACACATTGAACTCGACTGTCATTTGGTTCGCGAGAAGGTCCAATCCGGGTTAATTCATCTGCTGCCCATTGCTTCCTCCTTACAACTTGCTAACATACTGACAAAGGCTCTCTCAACTAGCCCTTTTCATCACATTAGTTCCAAGCTTGGCCTCTACTCAATCCACTTTCCATCTTCTCTTAGCCCAACTTGTGGGGGGATCTTACCAAATCCGGATCCAAGCCAGTCAGATCAACCAAAAGTTGTTAGGAGTTAGTTAATTAGTTAGTTAGCCTCTTAATTATTTGAGTTAATTAGTTTGTTACTGTAGCTTCTACCTCATGTAACCTCTACATATACCTTGTACAGTGATTTAATCAATTGAGTCAGATTCATTTTCTCAAATCAGTTACTTCACAATTGTTATATACTAAAATTTGTTAAATATTTAATATCAAAATGTATTTATTAAATAAAAATAAAAGTGTGAAAAATACAGAAAATAAAATAACATAATAAGTTATAAAAAATCTTTTAACTATTTATTTGTCAAAATCGATTATAAATTGCTTGTATTTTTTTTTTTATGATAATATTACTGGGAATTTCATAAAAAATGAGTTTTCAAGTACTGGTTATTTTGGATAACTTTAAGCGATGAATCGAGAATACCAAATATTAGAAGGCCATGAAGATTGAAGGATCGGTGGACGAAAATCTGACAATAAACAAGCAATGGTCTTAAAAAAACAAACAAACAAAACAAAACAAACAAACAAACAAAAACACACTGTAGAGAAATTAAAATATACCTGGAATTGTTCAGGTGAATTCCTGCCAAATTAGCAGCGTCACGCAGCGCTTCCCCCCAGACTTGGGCTTTGTCCTTTGGTATTCTTTTTTTAAGATCTTGAAAAGCTTTTCCAAACGTACCTGTCTGGTGACGTAGATCTGAGGGATCCACGTTATGAAAAACCGGAATAACCACCTGACCTATGGTTCTGCGACAATCCATTATTTTCACCAGCTCTTTTAGACACCACCTAGAATTACCATAGTTTCTCGAGAAAACAATGACCGAGATTCTAGAAACTTCGATTGCTTGCATTAGTAAGGTTGAGACTTGGCCTCCCTGCCGAAGCTCCTCGTTGTCCTTGTAAACATAAATCCCTGCATTTGTGAGAGCGTTATAGAGATGTGAAATGAATATTGTTCGAGTGTCTCTGCCCCTGAAACTCAAGAACACATCGTAGATCCATCTTGGATCTGGAGTACTTCTGGATTGGGAAGGCATGGATGGATTCGATGAAAGTAATTCGTTGACTCTATAGGTGTAGAAGAAAATCGATCGAGATTATATATGCCAAAACTGGTTGACTTACTACTCCTGGATATATAACTTTGTTGTGAAGGAGACTAGTCAGAGCCAACCGATGAAGGAGATTGGTTGGCGTTTCTCTATGTGCTACCGACAGATAAATTAAATATTGCAAGATATTTGAAAGAAATAATGGTGTTTATTAAATAAAATAAATTAGTGGCAGCCACCTTTTTTGATTTTTTTTGGGCCAAAGATAGATATCTTGTTCAATCATAATGCTTTTGGTTTGAACCACGGAATTGTACGGTGAGAATTCTGTCAGGGGGATTTATTTAGGGGAGTGTTTATATTGGTGCATAGACTCCTAACGCTGCAAATTCTTTTTCTCTCACTAATATATCATAGAATTTTCTCCTAATGGTCCATTGATGAACCCTCAATTGCTTCTTCAAAATTTCTTGCCGGTCATCTCCTCCTCCTAATAGTAAGTGATTTTGAAGGTGCCTTTTTCAAAATTTTCAACACTTTTTTTTTGCAAATACCACTATTTCCATTCAGCAGCCACCATTATTATATGTCTAATAGCCATTACTTCCACCTAATAGTCAAGCATTCTTCCACCAAGCTCCTTTATTCACATTATTGAAACCGATGCTTGCGGAGGTAGAGGTTGAAATCGGGAATCAATAGTGGGGAGGGACTTGTGGTGGACGCCGACTGCACATGTGGCAATTAAAGTGAGTAATGGATGGAGGAGGTGGGATAACTATGGTGGATCGGCAGCAAAAGTGATCCACGGTGGGTAAAATTTATTTGAATAAATCTAAACCATTTATATTATTTTAATTAATATTTGATGGTCGTAAATATTTGGTATATTATAATTTATAGTGGTCCATGGACCAATGTAAATACTTCCTTTATTTAGGGGATGGTCCATCATTTTGTATTTGGTGGAAAATTTGCTAGTTAATCACTATTTGTGGCTTGATTTCCTGGTGGATTTGCGGAAACTTATTTGGCTTTTGGAAGAAGGCTCCAACTTCTGAGTGTTTCCCAGTTAAAGGTGTTTAGTATACCTTATGATTGTAATATATTAGATGATAGAGATGATGAAAATTTATAAGATATATTAATATATCAATCATTTATGATGTATTATACTAATATATTAATTTAAAAAAATAAAAAATATGATTAAATATATTTTAAAAATTAATTTTTATATATTAATAATATAAAATTATATTGATAATATAAAATAATTTTACTCTATTAATATAATATTACACTGATAAATAATATAAAATTATATTGACAGAATAAAATTATATTGTTAAAATTTTTATGATTTTTAGAAATTAATTTTTATATATTAATAGTATAAAATAATTTTATATTATCAGTATAAAATTATATTGATAGAGTAAAATTATACTGATAAAATTTTTTGATTACACTGATAATATAAAATTATTTTATACTACTAATATAATTTTATACTGTCAATATATAATAATTAATTTTTAAAATATATTTAATTATATTTTTAAATTTTCTTAAAATTAGATATTACTACAATATATCATAAGTGATTGGTATATCATATATCTCATAATTTCACCATCAAATTATAAGATCTACCACATTTTTTGACCAACAAAATACACCGTAGAACACATCTTGGAGAAGGTATTAGTTTTTACAGCTTTGCTAAACAGTACGAACTGATCAGTACGAATTTAGCGACGAATGATGTGGAGAAATTATATTTAAGGAAAAAGCAAAAATAGGCCCCACACAAGAAATCAAATGGGTAAGAATTAAAACGATTTTCACTACAACGTTAAGTTTGTATTCGTGTGTTGTTTCACGAATTTCTTTTCGTGCAAACCAGCATTTCTCTAGTTTTTAAGGATGCAAGGTGTCTCTAGGAGTGTGCTACTTTTTGGGGCTTTTTTGTTTTCAAATTGGTGTTGATGTCGCTGAATATATCTGTTCCTTGTTTTTGGCCAGAGTTTGACTCATTTTGTACTGCTGCTCCCCACTCTGTATGTGGGTTGAGTGTTTATCCAACTATTAAAAAATAAAAAAAGGCCTATGTTGTAGTAGCTTCTTATATCAAGTCTAATGGAGGATGTCAAACAAACCCTTAATAGCATTTGAACCTTCATAATTAATGACATGCAAGTTCTTTCATTTTAAATGAAAAAGAAAAAAAAATAGAAAATAAACAACGCATTTGGCAAGTTCTTTTATTGTATAATTTTTATGACTATTAGGCTATTTGCCCCATTCATCTGCACATGCTTTTTTTTTTATTGTTATTATTATAATTGAACGGGGCTCAAAACATTCTCAAATAGGAGAGGAACCAAGATTAAATCATCACGTAAAGTTCAAAACAATATCAGAATTCAAAACAATATCAAATTTCAAAAATACTAAGCAACATCCATCACATGTATCACCAATCACCTATTCAAGCCAAATGACATCAACAGTCCATGGAGAACGCCACAGATGCAAATCTTGCGTTCCATATAGTCAATGTGTCGTAAACAAAAACCCTCCTCCTGTATGCACCAATTACTCACACCTTCATATGTAACATCCAAGGTAAAACACTATTCCTATCATAAATCCAGGTAAAAGAATATTAGCTCCATCCATTGCTCAAACCGAGAAACAAGTTTTCCAGAACCATCAGCGAGCTTCAACCCACTAACACCACAGTTTTAAATTGCGATTGCACTGTGCAGTGGAAAATTGTGAGAAAATGTATCTAACACAGCAGCAATGGTCACTGCAGACCACAATTTAAAACCATGCACCACACTATATGCAATTTTCCTGCTATACGAAGGTAAATTCTAGTCTAGCGCATCCTTGGGACAAAATGCCAAGCTGTAGCAGAGAATAAAAATACTTGCAAAATGTCTTTCATTTTTTTTCTTCAACAAAAGTTTAGATTGGAGGAAGATTCACTTTAATTCAAGGTTAGAATATACTTCTAAACTCATTAAACACTTACAGACATATTTATAAATCATCTATTAACAGACAAACATGAGAATCGAATTTAAATTATGGCAATATATAAGTGGAAGATTGACTAGATGAAACAACTCATATTAGCTAAGTAAATGGTGAGAGTTGTTAGCGATCTAGTTTAGTTTTTTTTTTTCTTTCATTCTTTTTTTTTTTTAATCTGAGTTAGCGATAGTTTGTGGTAGATTGAGTTAACGATAGTTTGTTGTTCATTTTATTTCTCTAGTATTTATATTTTTGATTAATTATCAACCATCTACTAATCATTAACTTTTTACAGTTTATTAGGGTCCGTTTTTTTGGTGAAAAGTTTGTTAGGGTCGGTTATGATCAAATAACGCTTATTCCATTGCAAATCATGCTAATAGACTAATAGTTAAATCATCAAAATTTAAATTTTTAAAAAGTTTTTACATGTTTTTTTAGTCTTTTTTTACCTCTAATTATTAGGCTGCTTTTATTTTGATCTATTCTCTCTACTGAAGCTTTTACAGGTGTTCTTCACATATAACTAAATTACTTAAGGAGAGATAAATATAAACAAAACTAGGGGTAGCATGGTCTTTGGATTGGAAATTAAAATATTAGTAATTATTTAGGAGAAATAATTTTTTAATTGAATTTAATTATGACTCTACTTTATGGGAAGTCATACTAAAATAGTAAATTTCTCAAAAGCATTTTATCCAATGTGTTTTTTTTTTTTCCTCCTACATTTTACTAATCAGCCTATTATAGGTGTGTTTGAATAGCTAAACTAATAATCAAAAGTTTTTTTGAAATAACTTTTAAAAAATTATTATTTTTAAAATTAAGTTGTTGCCAAACATGCATTATGTATATTGAAAGCTAACATAGTGGACATAATTCATATTGATTGTGTTTTATAATTAACTAAGAAAAATTACATTTAAATTACATTTTAAAGTTTTCGCCTATCAGAAGTATTTTTACTACAACTCAAAAGTGCTTAATCACAATGAATGTGGACTACCCACCAACGCTATACACCCAATAATCCCGGATAACACCCATTTTTTTGTCTAAGGTGTTTGCTAAATCTTTAAGAGATTTTTATGCAGTATTTGCACAAAATATTTTTACACTTTTAACTAAACATATATAATTTTATATAACTTTTGACTTAAATTTTGATGAAAATATTGATAAGTAAGATTTTAATATATTGATTAACTCTTATATTTAATTTATTAGACATCTTTTGTGCTTAATTGATCAATATTAAACATATTCTTTGAGTTTAGACTTTCATCGGGCTTAAATGTATTTTTTAATATTATTACAAATTTATATTATTTTTGTATTTTGAATTTAGGTTCAAGGATTAATTTAGGTTCAAGGATAGTGTTAGATTTCGACATTTGGGATCTAATAAGTTGTAAGAAAACAAGGACATGAAAGGGAGAGTCTCACTTTTAGGAATTTAACTTTTCTCCTGAGGCTAGCATAGGTTAGCTTTCTCTCTTCTTTTTTTTTTTTTTTCTCCTTTTCTCTTTTTTTCTTCTACTTATCTTTATTTTGCTTGCAATTTTTGGTTCTATGGAGGTGTAAACACATCTTGCTAGGTCAAGAACTCATTGAGTTGTGTGGTTTGAATTCTTGAGTCCTTGCTCTTTAATTTAAAATATAATTTATGTTTTCTTGTTCCTTTCCCTTTATTCTTGATTATGAGTCTTCATTGAATAGTATTGATGTATGAATTTATGATTGAGACATTGGTTGTATACATATGAATTGATTAATTAATATGGGTCTAATCTCTTGAAAGGGGCAAGAATTGGGGTTAGGGCTAATCCTAAGCTAATTAAAAATTTTATGCTTATAATAAATTAAAATTAAATTCAATATTTTATTAGCGAGCAATCTAATATGATTTCTAACCCAAAAAAGGATCATTTGCTCATCAATTAACTTAAATATCCTATGATCATTTCTTAGAAAGTCTGAACCAAACATTGTATCATAATGGCAAAAGACAAATATTTTATCATTTTTCCTTAAATTTAATTTTGATATATTATTAATGTATGACTTTCTTACACAGTTATCCAATTATTTGTAACCAATCAAAAGAGTTTGACTTGTTCTATAATTACTTGAAAAATTACATAAAAAATAAAATATAAATGATTGCCAATGTAAAACACTTACCGTTGAGAATGAGTTAAAATTAATCTCTTTTTCTTTTGGCTTTGTTGCTGTCAAAATAATAATAAAGTTCTCTTTCTTTCACATTAGCTACAATATTTATGAGCAAAGTAAAAGAGATTAATTTTAATACACTATCAATATAATATATTGTTAATGTATTATATATTTATATACTTTTAATAATGATATCTTATTTTAATAAAATATACAAAATTAGAGGGACCGATAAGAAATGAATCCACGAAAGAGACTAGTTTCTCACAACATGGTGAAAACCATTGTTCGAACCCCAATTGTGAGATCTTCCCACATTTAGTGCTCGACCGTACATTGAATAGGATTGCCTTCGATGTAAGATATTTGTGAGACATGAATTAAAATAAAAAAAAATAGAAGGAGAAACCTAATCCTACCTCTGAATATTTAATTAAATTCTCCATAATTTTAATGTACATAGGGAATTTAATGGATAAATTTATACAAAAGATTGGTTAAATTTTTCAAGTTACAATGTAATAATGTTGAAAAGTAAATAAGTACTCCCCCCCCCCCCACCAAAAAAATAAGCACATCCAAATGAGTTAGCATATTCTATCAAGTTTAATGAGAATGGATACTCTCATGTGAAAGTTTACACATGACAAGGTTATGTGGAATTTTCATATAAGTGGATTTATTCTTATTCTTATTTTTTGGTTTCTTTATTCATTTTTGGTCTAGATATTTATCTATTTATTTATTCTAGCTTGATGTGTCTTCTTGCTCGGCGTAGAGAATTGGTTTACTTGATATTTACAAGGATGGATATGTTGGATGGTACTTTTTTTTATTGCCTAGCCTTCAACTTTTCTTTCCTTGACACACTTGGCATTCTCCTTGTGTTGAAGTGATCCCAATTAAGCTCCTATTTTCACACACCTTATGATTCTCATTAAATTTTGGGTAGGTAAGTGTTTAAGGCCATATATTAGGGTTCTAATATGGGTTAATGAAAGAAAATATGTGGATATCATAGGCTCAAAGAGGTATGGTCAATGGATTCTAATATAATATGGGTGGTCTAAAGCCACAATGGGTTTAAGAATAAAACGACTTAATCATCTCCTTCTAGGTGCACACTATGTTTTCGCCTCTCACTACAAGTCAATTCGACACACAAAAGACTTCTCCAAACATTCACAACCTTAATAAAAAATTACGCAAAATCTGCAAGTTAAGATATGATACCCTAAGCTAAATATGTATAACTATCATGAACAACTATTATCATACCCAAAAATAAATCATTAGGATTCAATCCTAATCAGACTCTTTACTCATTCCACAAACAATACTTTCCTTTCTTCTTTCAAAATTTTATCTTGCTTGACTTGACATGGTAATGATGATGATGATGATCATGTAAATTGGGTTACGTATAAAAGTCACAAAACATAGGGAGGCACTTAAGTCGAGTGGACACTAGCTACTCTACAAAGCAAAAAAGTAGAAAAGGTGATAGAGAAATAAAGAAAAATAAATAAAGAAAAGTCTATCTAACACCAAAAAAAATCAGAAAATACGAAAAAATTACAAATCACAAGAAAAAGAACCCAAAACTATTCCTAACATAAGCATAAACTAACTTTTTTTGGAATTTTTTTAAACTTCGAGCTTTATTTCTTGATGTTCCCAATCATTAGCATTTTTCACTTATGGAATTTGATTGTGTTTTCAAGGTTTAATACCAAGAAAAAGCCAAATTAAGTGAAAAAGCCAAGTAGGGACATATGCTGACATTGCTTCTATAATATGACCATAACTTAGAGCTACAAAATTTGGACTGAGCTAATTTTGGTGGCTTTGTAAAGCTAATACAAAAATTTACAACTTTTATGACAACAACAAAACCTAGTTCAAAGGTTTGAGGGGTGAAAAATCATACTCAAGTCACAGGATGAAAGTTGTCAAAATTTCAGTACAAGCGAAATTTAGCAGCAAATCTCATGGCCCGTGACCAATGTCATGCGCACGTCGCGGGAGCGGAGGGCATGAGGTATTCTGTTTAGGTTTAAAAATTGCAATTTTTGATGAATTATGTCACGACTTGTGAGAATTCCTATGGGATAGACCAAGACATACCCAATTCATGTCCTATTATTGAGATTTCTATCATCTAAATTGTCTGAGTCCAAATCAAACCAAGAAAAATCAATGCAATCAAAACCTCTCATAAAAATACCTCAATAACTCTTCACTTCACACATGCATCAAACCAATAATTCAACGCATAATTAATGCACAAAAAAACGGTAAGACTATATTTCCCTAACTTCATGTTTTGATAAGCTTTACCTTCAACTAGCTCCTCTTTCCATCTTCTTGCTCAAATCCTTGAACAAATCCATTAATCATCGAGTCAATAGCCATAAAAGTTCGGTTCTAAGAAACACAAAACAACCCCAAAAAGAAAAAAATCTAAACACAACCAAAAACAATGAAATTAAGAAGGAAAGAAAAGAAAACTTGGGTTCTCTCCCAAAAAATGCTCGTTTATAATCCTAAGCTCGACTATCATGCTACTCAAGTGGTTCAAGTAGTGCTTGGATCCCATATCTTAATCTCTTTCTTCTCTGTTCTAAATTTAGCATATGCACATGATTGCCCAATGGCTTTCACAAAAAGGATGATGGTCAGCAGTTTTCTAAATACTTCAAGAAATTTAGCAATTTGATTATGCTACTTTTGGTTCTTCAACAATTGAAGGACTGGAATTTGAAATTCAACAATTGAGGGTGTGTATAGTGTATCCTAATTTAGCTCTTCTTCCTTCATTCCCGTTGATTGTTCCCTTCTAGTGGATGCTGAACTAGTTGTTTGCTTTGAATATGAATCATTTGTTGGAAAAATTTTATGAGGGGCCTCCTCATCCACCTTGAACTCATCTTCCATTATTAGGCTTTCAATTATTCACCATCCTCTGGAGTGACAATCTTGCATTGCTCCTTTGGATTAACAATTGTGTCACTTAGGAAGGTACTAGGTAATTCTTTTGCCAACTTCTCCAAGTTGAGCTCAAGATTATGCTATGTAAATTAAATTGAAGAGAACATAGGAACCATGTCCATGATCAAATTAATTGATTAAATTACTTCATTTGAAAGCCGAGAATTGGGGATATACTTTTCTATAAGGACCTATATGATCTTGTGAGAAGGAAGGAATAAAGCAGAATGATGTAACATCAAATGATTGGAGGAAGATATATAGGAAGGCCATTTGATTCATAAGGCAGTGGGTAGATATTAGTGTCTTCTACCATGTGGCCACAGAGACAAATGCCCATATTGTCTGGAAGACTTTATAAGATCACAAATTGTCTTTAGTCGAATTCAAAGACAACATGTTCAATGGAGAAACTAGAAAAAAGGACTCGAGGCCATAGATAATTCCTAATGACATACCCGTCAAACTATAAATAGCCCTTGCGCCTCATGCCTTCATGCAAAACGCTCAAATGCAAATAGCCGGTGTGTATGCCTCTGCTTCTTAAAAGATAGAAAGACATCTTTTACCACTCCTTCATGCTCAAAAAGATGTCAAAGCCATGCCTTCAACATAGATTTTGGATGGTTGTTCACGAAGAGAGAGATAATCTCTTCTCCTTTGATCATCCAATACTAACTTCTCTATATTGATGTGGTCCTTTGCCTTTGAACTCCATCTTTACCACAAGAAGCCCTTTTAATTTGTATCCTGCTCCTTACAAACTCCTGCATACTACTCACAACGCATCATTACATTTATCTCATTTTTGGTTGTTTAATGCGGTCGATTTTTTATTTTTTATTTCTTTTATCTTTCACTTGTTGCTATTTCTTTTCAAAATTTGTCATTGCATGCACTATTAGGTGCGAACAACTATAAACTAATAGATAGGATTTATTTCCTTAATTTTCACAAATATATAATGTATAATATGCATTTAATTTTTTTTTTTTCAATTACATTGGAGGATTTCAACTTGAATGAATGATCCTTCCCTTATATAAAGAAAGAATAATGATTCTCTTATCAAGTGGCTTCGAACTCGAGAGGAGAGTTTTGAATTAGTAAATAACAAATTTTTCGGAGGAGATTGACCCTTCCTCGAGTCAGTTCAGTCAGAAAGGAGAGGGCCCGCTGTCTAGACTGCATTTCGGGAGTTTGAACACCATCCCATTTCAACAAAAAATACAACCCTGTCAAAGGTATCTACTCTCTCTCTCTATTAAAAAAAAAAAAAAGCCTGCGTAGTAAACTCCTTGTTTGTTTTCTTTCCGATATTAGTTTTTCAAGTTTTCAAGTCAAGCGAGAAAGTAAGTGGAATAAGACTTTCCTTTTTTCGGCCATTTCTCAGCAATAGCTACCTAAATGGAAGCAAGCAACCTTCGGGGAGAAGAAGAAGGGTGGTCGAAGACTACGAGTATGATAATGAGACAATAAACAGTAAACACATCTTAGCGTGATAAATATTGGAAATAGATTCTTTAATGTGCAAAATTTCACATGACTTTGTCATGTGTTAATTTTTACTATTGATTAAATTTTCTTATGAATCCCATACTTAGCCCCAACTTCTTGATTAAAAGTAAAATTTAATACATGATAAATTTATGTGAAATTATCACATGAGATAATCCCTTCCCAATCCATATTGAGTCAAAGATGCAATTAAGCACTAAATACTCTTTGCAAAATACTAATTGTTGATGAAAATTCCTAGTATCTTCTGGTCAAGAAGTTCTTAGATTTTTTTAGAGTAAGACAAAAATTTTGCTTTAAATTATTCATGATTTAACTCATTAGTTTTTGTGAGCTATTATTATTTCTCATTTTTTGTCTTTTTTTTTTATATTTTTAATATAATAGCTTATATGTTAAATGATGAATGATACTAGCACAAAACTTTTATCCTGCTCTAATAACATCTATAAATTTCTCCGTGTAGTCAGACTAGCCAATTGGAAACATGCTGATTTAGACACTTAAATTTAGAAATTAGTTATTACTAGTGTTTTGTGGTCCGTGCATTGCATGAATTTTAAGAATTTTACTTCAATTATAAAAATTATAAAATTTAATTTGATTAAGTTGTAAAATAAAGTAAAGAATTTAGTTTTATTATAAGGTAGCAAATTATTATTTAAATTAAATATAAAGTAATATATATTTATGTAACTAGTGTAGCTACCCATACAATGTATGGGAAATTTACACAATTTAAAATGTAAAAAAATTGATATAATAAATGTTGAATTTATTTAAAAAAATATAAGATTTATGTGTTCGTTTCATGCATCAATCGATATTGTCACTTGTATTTATAAAATAAAATAATGATGTAATGGTTAAGGTAGAATTCTTTTAATTCATTTAGTCTATGGAATCAACAAATGAAGTAATTAGTATCTTATAAAAACTTGAATATTCAACTTGTCTGTAAAATTAAGCGCATTAACTGTAATTATTTTTTTGAAGATAAAATTAATTAGTTGAATTATTGAATATTGAACTGATAGCATGTAAAAGACATTTATTCATAATAAGTAGGCAAAATGAACCTTTGTATTGAAAGTTAAAAAAGTCATTTGTTATTTGATTAAAAGTACAGTAAATATAATAAATCAAATTATGCTTGATAAAAATTATTTAGGGTTGGTAAACTGTTAAACATTATTAACTTGGTAAATCATTATTTTTGTAATATAATATAATTTTTCACACAACGTCTAATGTATTTGTTAATCATTCCATAATATATATATATATATATATATATATATATATATATATATATATAAAACTGAAAAATATAAATTAATAATAGTGCCATTGAAAAAAATTAAATATTATTCTTTTAAACTGTTTGTATGTATCAAATTTCGGAAAATCGCTCAGTATTGTATATCAAATTTAAATATGATAAGACTTGTTTGGTCACGAAAATAAAATTGAATCATGTAAAAGAACCAAATCCTTGATTATATTCATCTTAAAATACGTGATCCCAAACAATAGTTTCATACTTTGTCATAATACCATACATTTTGCCTAAATTATAACAAAGTTACCTGGGTGTTTTTGAATTAATCATTATAACCTATAATAAGAGTACACATCTAGACTTGGTATTATTGATTAAAAAACTAATTGTTCAGTTGTTAATGCTATTTGCTGTAGCTTGTGTTCCTATATTATTATTTTACTCTTTGCTTGTATATAGCCGATTTGGAAATTGAATTTTCAGTTTTTGAAAACATTTATTTCTCAGAAAACATCATGAGAACAAACCAGTATCATCACATTTCTGAAAAATCTATACAATAAAACCTACGGTTTAAAGTAGAACTATAAAGTTTGGTATCCTTAACTGCAGAAACATAAGAAACTTAGTCATATCTAGTAATCAATCAGCTTTGTATAACGACTAATTAGTATTACTCCATAATAGTCTGGATAAACATACATAGCCATAAAATCAAGGTAGCATGTCCATGTGAAAGACGTTATTCCATTGAATTTTAAAATCAGAATATCATGTGAATAAGAATACATAGAACAGCATCCTCTTTTCAAAAATGCAGAGCATGCAGTGTATACTTTCGAAAAAAAATATATGGACTTCATACTTTACATCAGCATGTGATAGCTTATGTGCAAATCTCATGCAGATCTTTAAACATTACAAACACATGGACTTGTCATTAGCAATCAGTTGCTTATGCAAACAAAGTCGTGAATGTAAAAATATAGAGCATAAAAAACTTTGGCTGATACAATATGAAGAGTTTGTATTTATTAATATCTTTAATGAACAACTTCTGATGTTATTTGTGTGCCATTTAATAGAAGATTTAGCGGACATGTAAAAAACATAGAGGTTTTGAAGTACCATTTAATGGATTAATCTATCTATGTAATGCCCGGGTCAAGAGTCACATGAACTGTGACACTTTATTCTGTCGGACCTTGTAAAAGCTCTAAGTTTGGACCCTATAACCCCTTAGAGGGCTATAGGATTGGGACATTTTCATAGGATCAAAAATCCCGGTAATTGTTCCTTAGATACCAAAGAATCGAAAAGCGATTTTTAACGAATTTTTGGAAGTTATTAACTCTTTCATTTTTAAGCTTGAAGTTTAAGAAAATGTAAATTTTCGAAAGTTTGTACTAAAATCCAAAAGTTGGATCTTGATTATTAAAGAGTTTGATTTTTCCAATATTTTTATTAGATTCAAATAGGGGATATTCTCTTATTTACATTTATGTTTTAAAGTTAATGGAGAATAAAATAAATGAGGACATTAACTTAAAATTAAGAAATGTAAATAAGTATATGATGATATTTGAGAAGTGTAGATGTAAAAAAAAAAAAAAAAAAGGGACTGGGCGCCTAGGCAAAGGCCAGCCTTGAGCTTGGTGCTTCTGAGGTAGTGCGACTTGGTGGGCCAGGCGCCCACTGGACGTAATTAAAAGAAGAAACTCGAAGCTTCTCTCTCATTTCGCCATCTCTCTCTCTCTCTCTCTTCTTCCTCTCTTATTCTTCTTCTCCCTACATGAAACCATCCATCTTTCATCAATTTTACTCAAACCCACCACCAAAATCCATCATTTCCTCATCATTAGCCAAACTTTGGGGGTTGATTCTCTCCTTGGAGCTCTCTCTCTCATCTTCTAGTGAGAGAAAGTGATGGTGGGAGAAGACCCACCATTTTCCTCATGCTCTACCGCCTTCATCCACTCTCTAAGGTAATTTTTGAGCTTAACCCTCATTATTATACCATGGATTAGTTAGTTTATCTTTGAAATCAAGATTTGAGCTCATGAGGAAGGGGTTAGATTCTATAATTGGGGGTTTTTGCCCTATAAGGCTAATCCTAGTAAATTATCAGAATAATTAAGTTGTAGGAGTCTAATTTATATAATTATCATGTTAGATACTCTCCGGAATCTCTTGGTGGCTCTAAGGCTTCGTGAAATTTGAGCTTCTTCCTTTCCCAACTTGAACTGTGAGCTGATGATGTATCTGTAGATAGCTAGTTTCAAGTATATGTATGATTTTCTAAATGTTAAGTTTATGGTTTGAGTTATTAAAGTTCAAAGAAAGTAAAATAGCATTTCAATGTGTGACCTTATTGAATTCTTCAAAAACAAAGTGTATTACTCCTTGTATTTATTTTTATATATATGTGTGTATGAGACAAGCAAATCTGGAAATTAATTTCTGATACTTGAATAACGGGATAAAAGAAGGATAGTTCCATGCTATTAGAATTTTAAGGAATTATGAATTTTATCCTGTGATTATATTGAGAACTATTAAGTTCTAATGTTTTAAGAGTTTAAGCAGTGTAATTGATTTCAGCTATACCATGTTAGAAAAGTTTATGTTCATTACCAAAAAAATAAAAGAGTTTAATTAAGTGATATTGTAAAACAAGTTTGAAATTATAAAAGTTTTATAAGAAAGGAAATGTGTTTTTAAAGAAAATTTAAGTCAAGGACTCACATGAGGCATGGCAAAGACCCAGCAAGTGTGAGTGCTTTCCTAAGGAGAGGAACTGTAACAGAAACTGTTTGCTAATGGCAGCAGCATTAACCTTGGTGCACCTCGTATAACCCAGCTAGCAGGTTGATTGCTAGCCCGGCATGTCGGCCAACATGTCCGGTAGATATAGTCACGCATAGGCGTGAGATTAGTTACTATTGGGCAAGCCCAGTCAAGCAGTTATTTTCTGAAATAGAATCCTCCCCTAAGTTTTTCATGAGATTGAACAAGTACTTATTTTCTATATTTTGAGAAAGTATTTCTATATTATATAATTATGTTTAAGATTCTTATTTATTAGTTGAAATTGAAATTTAAGGAAATTCCTTGAAGTTATCATGTGTTTGAAGTCATGAGCATGGATACATATGAGTTGATAAAATGAGGTTTATATTCAGTTTAACTGAAAGGTGCTCTAATGAGCCATAGAGAGATTTTAAAGATAGATTAAATATCAAATATGTCTTACTAGAAGTTTTTATAGTAATTTTGTTACATAGACAAAGTATTTTTACTTGAGAAACAACATATGAGTTTTTGAAAATGCTTATAAATTATATGTTACTAAAATTATATGTTTAGACTTGTTCTACTTTTGTTATAGATATATTATCCCTCACCGAGTCTTTATGACTCACCCTTTCTTCCTTTCCATGTTTTTAGATAGGTGCCAGCTCGCTCTCGGATTTCTACGACTAGTTAGAAGTGTTGGATTCCTATACACTTGTTCGTGTAGAGTTTCAAATGTTTTTTTTTGTATTTGAGTAAAATTGGTAGAACCTCTAGTAATGCTCCAATAATCCACAGGCAGGGTCCTCCCTGTATCAGTTTTAATTTGTAACAAAAAGCATGTTATTTTTAGTTGAGTCAAGTTGCTTTTAATGATTATGGGTTAATGTTCATGATGGATACATATGTATATATTTTCATAAGTATGATTACGTTTTAAATTCCTATATTGTGTGCTGTAGGGTGCATTCGGAGAATGCCTAGATCAGTGTAGCTAGAATCGCGCTATACATCGTGAAATCGTGCGATTTCACGTTTCTGCAGCAGGTGGGCGATCCCGACTCCACCCCTCGAGTCGCCTCCGTGGGATCACCGTGAAATCGCCGAGAAACTGCGTGGAAGCGGTGGAAGTGCAATTTTCAGTCGCGTTCTCGCATCCAGGGTCGGGTGGGCTCCAACCCGTTTCAGCAAGTGACCCAGCTCACCATAGCACATCGACTTGCAACGGAGCCCTAGGTGAGTGTCTTTCCACACGATTCTCACCCTCTCCCTCTCACACACCGCTCTACTTCTGCTTCTCCATCTCCATCTCTCTGCTTCTGCCATAGATCACTCTCCTTCTCGCACACTGCTCTGCTTCTGCTTCTCCATCTCTGTTTCCGGCTCCCCTCTCTCGAGCTCCCTCTCCCTCTCTTGACCCCTGCTTCTTAGTCTTGGCTGTCTCGCGGAGCTCTCTCTCTCCAAGCTCACTCTGCGGCCAACCACCACCATTGCTGTCCGGTGAAGCCGTGAGGTGGTGTTCCTCTTCCTTCCTTAAGCTTTTGTTCTGTTTCTTTTTCGTGCAGCACATTGTCCCTTTCTTTTTTCTTTTTTTTTTTCTTATTTCTCTTTTGTGATTGCTGTTGGGCTGTTGGCTACTTGTTGTTTTAATTAGATTATTATTTGGGTAAACAAATGTCTACAAGTGCTGCTAGTAGTGAGGGGGATGTTGCTCCTGCATCTACTTCTCAATTTGAAAGTGGAAGTGTTGGTGGAGGAAGCAGTTCAAATAAGAAGCTTCCTAGGATTGCTCCTGGAAACAAAAGTGATATAACTTGGAATCATGGAGTTTCTGTTGATGGAAATACTAAAAAAATAAAGTGTAAATATGATGATCATGGCCTTAATGATTTGTTTTAGATGTCATTCTAGTAGTTTAGTTATTTTCTTTAATGTTTTAGTTTATATGATATCAAGAACCTTGGAAGTTATTGTGTCTTTTGTATTATGAGTTATGAATTATGGATTTGTAGGCTTGTAGCTATATTATCTTTGAATTCTAAGTTGTGAGTTGTGACTTTATGCATATTTGATTGAAGTTTAATTATGTTGGTTGTGACTTATTTGCTAATTTATGTTGTGTTATATGATATATATATTTATATAATTGTCATTATATATTCTAGTAGAATCTTTCGATCCGTGTTATGATTTTATGTTTTACGATTTTGTATCTCCCTTCCGATTCTACGTAGAATCTCGATTCTAGCTACCTTGGCCTGGATCCCCAATGATTTTGTGTGTTTAGATTGTTGTGCAGGTGGAGGATCCGTAGTTGGGAATAGTCCTAAATACAAGGGAGACTCTGCCCAATTTTTTTTAGAAAAGGTCTAGTGTAGGCTTGCTAGAGGATGTGTCCCCTATGCGCCGGTCACGTCCTGAGTGGGGTCGTGACAATCCAGCATCGATCTCAGGCCATCATGTTATATGTATTACTCCACAAATCTGATTAAAATGCATCAGTAAAGACATAAAGGATGGTAAGGAATCAAAATCCAACTAATATTAATAAACATGTTGTATGGTTAATTAGATGTGACCTACCAATTACCTTATAATGTCAACGTTTCAAGAATTTCTCTGTACACAATGTAGTTGTACTCAACCTTTCCTGTTGAATACTACTGCCTGAATAGAACAAAGTCTTAGTGATTTTGGAATATGAGAAAAGTAAAAGAAAAGAATATAGAAATTATTGTGTTAAAGCAATACTAAAAACAACTTGTGGGCTAACCATTTGTTATATTTGATAGTGGGGATCGATTTGGCAGATGATGGACATGATCTTAGGTTGTTTTGTATATGCCCACGGGAAGGTACTACATTTAAATTGTGAAATATATCAATGCAAAAAAAAAAAAAAAAAAAACCTTATTCAAGCAATTTGAATAGGTTAGAGTAATTACCTTAGCCTAATATATTTTGCTTCATTAACTGGTTATCTGCATGATAGTGATTGGAAGTTCCGTGGAATAAAAATGATAGCAATATGAGAAAAGATGAGTCTGTCACCTAATACCTCATTAATTGATTGTCTTGTTGAGTGACATTACTCATTTGGATTTTATCTTCTGTTACTTGAAAACAGGATTACCATGACAATACACTCAAGCTCATATTAGCACTACAACTGAAACGGCTTAGAAGCAACAGAATGATCACACCACCTAATGCTTAAGCAACAATTATTTGCAAGTTGTAACCATGACAATATCCCAGACATACTATATATCCCTGCAATGTCCATGTCTTTATTTAAATTATGAATATGAGAAATATTTTAAAATTCCAAATTAGCTTCTCCATATCCTATACCCATCATTATGTAGATCACATACATATCCTATACAATGGAAGTAATTACCAAAGACACAGCTCAATTCTTCTTGTAACATCCAAAAATATCTTTATAATTATATGGGTAAAATGGCACTATAGACTGCATGAAGTGGATAAAGGAGTGACTTAACATTACAAATATCAATTGTTTCAGATAACTAACAGATTTGAAATTTGAGACTTACCATATGAAATAATTTCAGGAATGTATGACATCATTTATGTACATTGAAAATCAAAAGCACTAAGATCCCATCCCTGATATCATAGAAAATGGAATGAGCATTATCAAGAAAATACTTATTAATGAATACAGAGTCATTGTCAACATAAATTTTAAAAACAAAAAAAGGCTGCTGACATAAAATGGGAAGGCAAGTATTGAGTATATATTAAAAGATTTAATTGAACTGTTGAATCTTAATGCAAGTAAACATTGCAGAAATTGAAAGATATATCAAATTAAAAGATGTATAACTCATACGACTATTGAGAAATGTGTTTAGGAATTGATTGCAATCATTTAATACTATAGACAATGTTGTCATATGTTCTGTCACACAGTCAGTGGTAAGCTCGTCCCCATGAATTTTGATTAGACAAATAAGGCTTACGATTCTTAAACTACATGAACAGAGAAACACCTATTCTACATGCATGTAGTTGACTTGGGAATGAAGATGAAGAATGGGCTGTATACAGAAATTACTGATTAGAAAAATATGAAGACAACTCTTACCCTGAGAACAAATATAAAAAAAGTAAATCTACATCTGGTCTTATTGATCATGCATTAAGCACTTCAATAATATTCAAATTATGAACCTAAATGTACATCGGATTACACAACTTGTTTCAAAAAGAGATTATGCATAAAGTAGGAAATTCTAGAAGTCCCCAATTTCCAACTGTTAAACAGAAAATTGCACGTAAATAATACCCAAAAGCAAGCATCAATCATTTTATTATATCAAGTTAAAGAACACTCCACTTAGTTCAACTGAAAATATTTATCAGGAATCATCTATACTGCAATGTTACACCAGTCCACATATCAATTACATAATATCAAGTCCAATATCATTATTGTCAACTAAAAAAGTATCATTTGTGTTAGCATGCCTTTAACCTATAAAATAAAAGTCAGTATGACAAAGAGAATGGAATTTCCTTGCATATATATATATATATAAAGAACCAAAATATAAATCTTCATAGTGGAAACTAACAGGCAGAAAAAAACAAAAAAAACAAAAAAAAGATAGGCCAAGCTCTAGATTTTTCTGCATGATGGCACAGGTCAACAATCTCAATCTAGAAGCTAAATGTGTACGAACCTGCAAATATGAAATGGAAGCCTTAGGAAAACAATACACAGAAAGCACCGAACTTTACCCATAGTTCCATTTAGTGCAAACGTATTGGTCAATCCTAAGATGCATGTATAGACCCACTACATGTGGAAAGCATATACCATTTCAGAAAGCATGCTCTGCATTTCTTATTCAGCTGTCTGTATAGCCTGCCATTCTACAAATCTTCTGCCACATCTGTAATTTAATGACATGAGTAAAAAAAGAAAGCATCGTTAGGAATTAGAATGCATCTATTAATCATAAAGATTTTCTATTGTTAAGTACATATTAGAAAACTATTACCTTAATATGACAACTTTTCAAAAATTTCTCTATAGACTACATTAATTGTGCAACCATTAGAAATTCGTTCATTATTCTGAAGTAGAAACAAAAACCTGCAAAATATCAGCAGGAACAAACCAAACAGGAAGAGGAAGAGGAAGAGTTGAATAAAAAAAAAAAAAAACTAAATAAGAAGACATTAAAAAAAGGAAGAGGAATAACTTTTGATGGACATGGTAATGGCCTCCTGTGAAAGTCGCATTGAACCTCTGTCTCTTTGAACTTCATCAGCTTCCTCAGTGCCATATTGAACACCTCATCTTCAACGTCGAATATGCGGGAGAAGCAGCGAAGGAGGACGAATCAGCATCTGATTAAACTCGCTGGAAATGAAACCTACAAAGGAAAGGAAGCTTGAAGAGTGCGAAGATGGAAAGGAAGAACAAAAACCATAGAAGGAAGATAAAAGGGAATGAAAAAAGAAAAGAAGATATGAAATGGAGAGATGTCCCAAAGATTAAGCGAGAATGTGATTAGTGATATGGTATAGATATGCATAAAAAATGGTATGATATAGATAGAAGAAAGAAAAGTGAAATCTTCTGAAAAAAGTTTCTTTCTTATTTTTGAAAAGCTTGTATGATAAGAATGACTTTTCACTTTGGATGTGTCGTGTTGAAATTGGGTGCATACAAAATTGTGTAGCATTCATTGCAGGCATCGGATGTAGAAATCAGTAACATCGTGCCAAGTGAGATTTTAATACAATATAGACTAATGAAAAGGTCGTATAAGGTGGGAAGAATTTGGGCAGAGAAATGGAGACGCCACATTGTTGCAAGTAAAAAATAAAAATAAAAATAATGAAATTTTGATTGATTTAGAAGGGTGGCTGAAATTTGGCTGGGAAATTGAGTTAACCACATGTTGACAGCAGTACATTTTCACTTTGCACAAATTGTGATTTATAATATATAATAGATAGATAGATAGATAATAGATAATAAATAAATAAATTAACTGTAAATATAAAGTATAACTTGGGTTTTAATAATAAAAAAAAAGATAGGTATATACATAAAAGCATAAATTGTTATCAATACCTTACTACCGGTAGATTTATTAAACTTCACAAATTTATTGGTTTTCTTTATTTTTTTATTTATGTCCTTTATATGCTCCTTTACTAAACTTGTAATGAAGCCAATTTTTTGAATATTTTCCCCTATTTTTTTAAAATTGTAACTACACTCACTTTATTTCCTTGATTAAAAAATTTTTAAAATGAAAACAAGTAGAATTTATCAGATTTTAATACATATAAAAGTTTTCATATAATATCTTTGATTTTTGTTAATAGTATAGGTTTACTTCAATTAAGGGCAATTTGGTCTAAACATTATTGAAACTTTTTGACCACACGGTAACCAAGTCTACAAAACATTTTATCGAAATACTACTTTTAAAGAAAGCAAAAACATGGTCCCAACAACGGATTTTTATTTTTAACAACAACTTGCCTTTTTACCGGATTGGTAACAATATTTACTTCACGGCGGTGTCTGTGGTGCACCTTCGTGCACCGCACACCGTATAAAATAACTTCTTGTTGGAGGTGAAACTTAGGTGAACCGGTCATCTTCTTTAAAACATTTTTTATTTAAATAAAAACAAAAAGTCAGCCCACCACTGCGTCTACCATGCTCGTGATGCACTTCTCCAAACTTCCTCACCCGACAGTTGCTCCGGCAAACAGCGACAACTCCACCGACAAGCTTGACCAACTGGTTCTCTCCTTCTCCATATGCAACAACGAGGAGCTTCTGATAGTGGTTGATGAATACACATTAACAGAAAAATAGGGACAAAATATTGGAACTCGTATGGGCTTAGTTATGTGAGTTCCCCTTCTTGTGTTTCTTCGCCATAACAGCGTTGCCGCCCAACACCGCCATCATCAACATGTACATTACAGGAAGAGGCAACAACAGCGAGAATCGAAGGAATCGGTGGAGAAAGACCACGTTTTTGATGAAACAGAACCTTCCGGCACCGCTGGTCACATGTCGCCGGTGCCAGTGGGGCAGCTCGCAGCCATATTGGAAGGGCTGTTCACCGTTGAACGTGAAGGCCAAGCATGTGAAGAAAATGGAGAATGATTCATGTGCTCAGGTTCAAAAGGATGCGGCGCTGTGGCCATCGATGTGGAACCCATCTTGTGGCATGATGGGCTGGTGAAGTGTCTCACGCCGGAGGATGACCGGAAGGCGGTGGCGAGGGGCGGCGACTGGCGGTGTTTGATATAAAGCTCGTTGAAGTTTTGAATCTTGAGGAGGTGAATGTGCGAGTGAAAGTGGTGCAGGGACGTTGCCACTAGCGAGGAATTGAGAGAATGGGAGAGTTCCTAGAGTGATCATCATTAACCAGTTCTACAGGTCTCCCTTCATAATTTCAGCCATTGATATTCATTCATTACAAATTGAACGCTCTAAATTCAAGGAGTGCGTTACTTCATGAAAGTTTAAGGAGTAGCACAGAACGCGCTTTCATAGGCCAAGAGCATATGCTGTATGCACGAGTTGTAAGTCAATAGATTTTGGTCTTATCATCATCGAGTTTCTTCTCCACCTATACCCTTTGCTTGGATCTATATAGAACAAGGAGAGAAAGAAATTGGGAAGGAAGAGAATCGAGAGATTTTCATATTTTTCTTTGCTTTGATAAGGGAAGAAAATATAAGAGAAAAAAAAAGTTGACGGTGAGACCACAAAATTTTTTTCTGCCCTCATTAGCTGAAAAAATTGAAGGGGAGAGTTAATTTTGTGTAAAATGACCATTCCATCCTTATGACTTGAGTGTTACTATATGCTACAATAAAGAAAAAAAACTCTTCACTTTACGTTAGCACTATACGGCTTTACCTATAATAGTACCTAATATTAATTTTTTTATTATATTTTTAATGTGAAAGATACTTGGAATTGTCCAACTTGGAAAACATATCTTTGTAACTAAATATATTGTTTTAAGTTGTGTTGTCAATTTTTTTTTTATATTTGTTGTATATTTAATTTATTATATCTAATTATTTTTATGCAATTTATTATATTTAATTTATAAATAGAATAATTTTTTTCACAGATAATATAAAATAATTTTACACTGCTGTCAACCACCAGAAATTTAAAAAAGTGACAAACTATAATGGATAGTCATTATAATGGATAATTACTTACCATAATTTGACGTATTTCTGAATTTTTATTAGTTAACGTTATAAAATTATTTTATATTATCAGTATATAGAAATTAAATCCATTCATAAATAAATTAGAAATATAAAATATAAGAAAATATTTACATTATATTGTACTAAGGGCAAAATAGTTATTTGATATAATTATATTTTCTTTCTTTTTACTTTTCACTCTATCCAAGCAAGAGAAAGAAAATTTTCTCATTTTCTTTCTTTTCATTTTCTCTTCATCCAAGCAATATGAGAGAGAATAAACTTTTCTCTCTATTTTCTCTTCTTTCCATTTTCTTTCTTTTCACTTTCTTTCTTCCCATATTCTCTTTTGATCCAAGCAGACGGGTAGAGTCACATATCCCTTTTCATCTTATCCATGTCTTCCCAATCCAGAAGTACTCGCAATTCAAGATGCATCTACGATCGATGTGTTCGATCTTGAGTTTCAGGGGTAGAGACACTTATACAACATTCATTTCACATCTCTATAACTCTCTCACAAATGTAGGGATTTATGTTTACAAAGACAATGAGGAGCTTTGGAAGGGAGGCCAGATCTCAACTCTACTAATGTAAGCAACCGAAGTTTCTAGAATCTCGGTCATTGTTTTCTCAAAATACACTGGTAATTCTAGATGGTGTCTACAAGAACTAGAGAAAATGACTGTCGCAGAACCATTGGCAAGGAGATTATTTCGTTTTTCTATAATGTAGATGAGAAATGTTATTTGGCCCATGGTTTGTAGACATAAACGATTGACACCGTACAAAATTACCACAAAACGACAAACCCCCTCATATGAAATGAGTGTCATCGTATGAGCATTTTATTTTGTTGTTTAGCTTTTAGTCTCTTCTGTTCAAAGTCTTTTTTTAATTTTTGCTTCCCTCCAAAATAGAAAAAAGCAAACACACTCTCTCATTCTCTGTTGCCTCTTCCAATCCCTAATCCCACCACCACCACCACCATCGCGGGCAATCCAGCTTCTACCACAACTCAAAGCGCCAGTGAACAAGCCTCGCCCTAGCCTCACCATATTGCACCAGTCACCAAGCCTCGCCAAGTCCCGACTGTGAAGACCGAGAAGCAAAAGCTCACACATTGGCTTTAAGTTTCCAGTTTTAAAACTAAATCCTTCTCACTATTTCTTCCCTCTGATAAGCTTTTGCTACTATTTCTTCTTCTCTTTGGTTTATAGCTATTGCTTTTGTTTGCCATGGAAGACCGTCTAGTGATAGTGGAAGGTCATCTAATGACAATGGAAGTTCAAACTCCACAAAACGACATCACACCATCATATGTTCCATTTTTTTTCCTGTCGATGAATTTGACTGAAAGAATGAAAACCCATTTTTGATTTTTCATGTATGAAGGGAAAATGTGTTTTCCTTTGGGAATTATGCAAAATATGAGAACTTGTTTTATCATTGGTAGTTTGAAAATGACCACTCATCAGTAGACGAATTTCTAAAAATGACTTCGCATAAATAGGTAAATCTCCAATTCGAGGAGGTTGCTTTGCCTTGTTTACTACAGTGGTCCTGTTACTCTGCTTTTTCACTTTGAGTTGGTTACGGTTTAGTATGTGTTGCAGCTGCATAATGTCCTTGTTGTTATGATTGTTAAAAAGAGTCCTTGGCAATGGAGTTTTTCAAAGTGATAGCCATATTTCTTCCCAACAATAATTCTGGGTAATATAATGAGTCTTATTGAGAGTCCAATAGGGTAGTTACTTTGCATGGCTTTCTCAAATCTTTAGAAGTAGTAGGAAAGATTATCTTGATAATTGGTTATAAGATTGTTTAGTGAATATTTATCCTGCTTTAGGCAAAGTAAGTCATTTTCACATTTGTTCATGAGCCAAACATCTTAGTATAAACATAGAAGGCTGTAATTGTTTCACTCTCTGTATGATAGGAGATTCACTCCCTATATGAAATGAGACATATAGCATGTAGTCAAGGCAATAATTTTGTATCTTGGTAAGCTGCTTGTGTATGTGTCTAGAGAAACCAAAGTATGAATAATTGAATATGTGTAATCTAGCTTATATATACTTTGTGATTTTGGTGGAAAATGCCAAATTCATGTGATTTATCCTTATATATACTTTCATTCACTATACATTTTAGAATGCCCTAGCCTTCCTATTAACATGTTGTGAGGAGTGTTGTTGATACTAAAGAAGCAATTGAATGATTGAAGGCTCTCTTTTATTAGCTAGTACATAATTTTACTCATTTATGCTTTGTTGATAATGATAAAGATGTTTTTTTAGTTAAATTATTTGTTTTGTGCTACTGCCACTTATCTAGATAGTGTTAGCCATTCCAAAGAATAATTTCTGTTATACCATTACTAAGTTATCAGAGGATTATGAAGTTCTAATGAATTATAATAATGACTATATTTTTTTGTTGAATTATTCAATAAAAATGAAAGAACCCAAGTTGCAAATTAATCATTAAGAGTCATTATATTTATCCTTCTGGCCAAATCAAGTTATTGTGCACTACAGGTTTGGCTTTATAACATTGGATCAGGAAGCCTTGTATAATCCTTTTTCTTCTGATAGTGAGTACTATAAGCATTTTATTTTTGCATGTAAGTGTCACTTTCTCTATACCTATAGATTCTAATACTTTGTTCAAGGTATCTACAACTAATATCAAAAGTGTTTGCAAGTATGGATATTGTTGAAGAAGCCGATTCGATTGATCAAAAAAAGTCAACAAACTATAGGAGATGGACTCAAAGCATGGACTCACTTTTTATGCTTTGGTTATCTCTCTCAAGGTGCATACACAAGAGTTTGTTCAAACAAACATTTCCTACTTACAAGGATAATATTGATAAGTTTAAGGCTACGGGGATTGATTCCGTTATTTGATCCATGTACTATGAATACATGGGCAGAGAGACTTCAAGCCAAAAATGTTGTAAGTTGTTCGCTCCTTCACATTTGCATTGATGATCAATTTTTACTTTTTGGCCTTGAAGAACCATTTTATATGTTTACATATCCTTTTGCTTAAAGTCTGAATCATTGATGCCAATTTCTTGTATCACAACTAAATGATCATTCAATCTATAATTCCATTTCTAATTGCTCTTGGGTTGGCTTTATGCTGCAATGTCATGTTATTAGTGCTAATCAAGAGTTCACCCCAAGTTTGATTAGCTTATGTATTATAGTGCATCAGCAATTTGTTTCTCTCAGTAAATTTTTTGTATCTTCTGGCTTATGGTATTCTAATTTTATTTATTTATTCATTCACATTGCTATGGTGTCATCTCTCCACAGAAAAGTAATGGACCTGTGGGCCAATTTGGGCTTCTAATGAACCTCTTTAGCATCTCACCTCAAGTTGGATCGAAGTCTACATTTTGCCGCTGTGCCATACTTGGGTGGCTTTCCCCTATCAACTTGTATATTTTTGAATGACCTTCAGTAGTGTTAGAACATATGTAATATGTATTTACACTAGAATCCATAAGTAGAACCACAATGGAATTGTCTTGATATCTTGGCATTATAAACATGTAGCAATTGGTAACTATGGATCATGGACTTCCCTGATAGTTTTCCATTCTGTGTCAACTTTTTGCTAGGAAAAGTTATTTTAGTTATGCTGCTATGTTGAACAATGTTCAACAACGATAACTTGTACATTTACTAGTGTGTTGTAATTAAGTCTGTTCATTATAATATTAGATAGAACCTCCCATATTATACACCATTGTTCACACTTAATCCCCTTAAATCTGAAACAATTTATGAGACTCAAATCTTGTTTTCTTTGGAGCTGTGTTAAAATGTGCAGCTACTGGGGTCTTTCCATTAATGTGGTTATTTTTACACATTCCATTTTATCCTAATCAATGCATTAAATACGAGATGGGGTCTGCATGCTTTCAACTTTCCCAGTTGATTTAGTGTCTATAAATTTTTACCAACATTTTCTTAGCCCGGAGTCACTATTCAATTATGGCTACTTAGGTGCTAGGATTAGAAAATAAAAAATTCGAAATAGAGTAGATAATAAATGGTTCAATTTGGTTTCAATTTAAAATGAACCTGATTACCTGAACTAATCTGAACCAAATCGATTGGTTTGGTTTGGATCTTCAGATTCATTAGATTAATTCCATCCAGTTACACCCTTTATTGTTAGGTTAATGAAATAAATTGGTTCTGAGAAAATTAGTGTTGTTGCCACTAAGAATGAGAGGACTCCTCATGATCATAGATTCAATTTTGTCATGGCTGAACAAACCACGGAATGACTAGCAAAGCCTAAGAGAGGAAATCTGGGTCCTGCATGTGGTTGGTAATTAAGACCAAAAAATAAGTAATTGCAGTTCAATAAGTTAGTAATTTTTTCAAAAAGCTGGTAACTTTATAAGTTCTTGGAGTTTTGTTTATATTGGCCTTACAAAATGGATTAGTGCATCCAAATAAGTTAATACCATACTCATTCATGGTAGCTTGGTGCGGGGAGCCTTATCCACACGTGGGGAGTGACTAGCAAAGCCTAAGTGAGGACTTGCACATGGTTGGTAAAAAGCTGGTAACTTACCAATTAATTAATGTTTTGGTTCTATTGGGATTGCAGAATGGATTGGTTTATCTAAATCACACCTATTCATGCTAGATTCATGAGGGAAGCCTTATCCCCATGTGGGGAGTGACTAGTAAAGCCTAAGTGAGGACCTGCATTTTGTTGGTAACTTGATTTAAAAAGCTGGTAACTTTAGTTCAGTAAGATGGTAACTATTGCAAAAAGCTGGTAACTTGTCAATTAGTTGGTGTCTCGATTCTATTGACCTTAAGAATGGATTGTATCCAAACCACACTTACTCATGCTAGATTGGTGAGGAGAGCCTCATTCATGTTGATAATGACTAGCAAAGCCTAAGTGAGGACATACACTTGGTTGGCAACTTGACCTAAAAACCTAGTAACTTTAGTTCAATAAGCAGGTAACTTATAAGTTAGTTGATGTATTAGTTCTATTGGTTTTAAGAATGGATTGGGGTATCTAAACCAAACTCATTCATGCTAGATTGGTGAGGAAAGCCTCATCTCCACGTGGGAAGTGAGAAGCCTAAGTGAGGACCTGCACTTAGTTGTTAACTTGAGTAAAAAAACTGGTAACTTTTATAGAAAACTGGTAACTTACCAATTAATTGATATCTTGGTTCTATTGGCCTTAGAAATAGATTGGTGCATTCAAATCGTACCCATTCATACTAGATTGGTTAGGGAAACCTCATCCCCATGTGGGGAGTGACTAACAAAGCCAAAGCGAGGACGTGCACTTGATTAGTAACTTGACTCAAAAAGTTGGTAACTTTAGTTTGATAAACTAGTAACTATTGTAAAAATTAGTAACTTATCAGGTAGTTGATGTCTTAGTTATCTTCGCCTTGAGAACGGATTAGTACATCCAAACCACACCCATTCATGCTAGATTGGTGAGGAAATCGTCAACCCCTATGTAAGGAATGACAAACAAAGCCTAAGTGAGGACTTGCACTTCTTTGATAACTTGACCTAAAAAGCTGGTAACTTTAGTTTAATAAACTGGTAACTTTTTCAAAAAGCTGGTAACTTATCAATTTGTTGATATCTTGGTTTTATTGGCCTTGGGAACAGATTGGCAGATCCAAACCACACCCATTCACGCGAGAATAGTGAACGGAGCCTTATCCCCACATGAGGAGTGACTAGCAAAGCCTAAGTAAGGACTTGTACTTGGTTGGTAACTTACCAGTTAGTTGATGTCTTGGTTCTATTGGCCTCAAGAATGTATTGGTGCATCTAAACCACACCCATTCTAGATTGGTGAGGGAAGCATTATCCCCACGTGGAGAGTAACAAACAAAGCTTAAGTGAGGACCAAACTTGGTTGGTAACTTGACTAAAAAAACTAGTAACTTACCAACTAGATGATGTCTTGGTTCTATTGACCTTAGGAATGGACTAATATATCCAAAGCACACCCATTCATGCTAAATTCGTGAGGGAAACCTCATCTCCATGTTAAGAGTGACTAGCAAAGCCAAAGCGATGACTTTAACTTGGTTGGTAACTTGAACTAAAAAGCTGATAACTTATCAGTTAGTTGATGTCATGGCTCTATTAGTCTTGGGAATGGATTTGTGCATCCAAACAACACCCATTCATACTAGATTGGTGAGAGAATCCTTATCCCCCACGTGGGGAGTGACTAGCAAAGCCTAAGTGAGGATTTGCAATTCTTTGGTAACTTGACTCAAAACCCAAGTAATTTTAGCTCAATAAGTTGATAACTTTTGCAAAAAATTGATAACTTATCAATTAGTTGATGTCTTAGTTCTATTGGCCTTGGGAATGGATTGACGCATTCAAACTACGCCCATTCGTGCTAGATTGGTAAGGGGAGCCTTATCCCCATGAGGCGAGTGACTAGCAAAGCCTAAATGAGGACCTGTACTTAGTTGGTAACTTATTAGTAAGTTGATATCTTAGTTTTATTGGCCTTAGAAATGGATTGGTGCATCCAAACAACACCCATTCTTGCTAAATTGGCAAAGAAAGCATCATTCCCATGTGGGGAGTGACAAGCAAAGCCTAAGTGAGGACCTGTACCTAGTTGGTAACTTGACTAAAAAAGCTAGTAACTTCAGTTCAATAAACTAGTAACTTTTGCAAAAAGCTGGTAACTTATCAATTAGTTTATATCTTAGTTTTATTGGCCTTAGGAATGGATTGGTGCATCCAAACCACACCCATTGACTCTAGATTAATAACGGAAAGATCATCCCCACGTGAGAAGTGACTAGCAATGTCGAAGCAAGGACCTGCACTTGGTTGGTAATTTGACTCAAAAAGTTGGTAACTTAAGTTCAACAAACTGGTAAATTTTGCATAAAGCTAATAACTTATAAGTTAGTTGATGTCTTTATTCTATTGGCCTTAGGAATAGATTGGCGTATCCAAACCACACCCGTTCGTGTTAGATTGGTGAGGGGAACCTTATCCCTATGTGAGGAGTGACTACCGAAGCTTTAATAAGGATTTGTTCTTGGTTGGTAATTTACCAGTTAGTTGATGTTTTAATTTTATTGGCCTTAGGAATAGATTGATGCATCCAAACCATAACCATTCTTGCTAGATTGGTGAGGGAAGCATCATCCCTGTGTAAGGAATGACAAGCAAAGACTAAGTGAGGATTTGCACTTGGTTGGTAATTTGACTCCAAAAGCTGGTAAATTTAGTTCAATAAGCTAGCAACTTTTTCAAAAAGCTGCTAACTTATCAATTAGTTGATGTCTTGGTTCTATTAGCCTTACAAATGGATTGGTATATTCAAACCACACCCATTCACGCTAGATTGGTGAGGGAAACATCATCCCCACGTGGAGAGTGACTAGCAAAGCCAAAGTAAGGAACTGTACTTTGTTAGTAACTTGAGTCAATAAGTTAGTAATTTTACATCAATAAGCTAGTAAATTTCGCATAAAGCTGGTAACGTATCAGTTAGTTGATGTCTTGGTTCTATTGTTCTTGGGATTAAATTGGTGCTTCCAAACCAAATCCAAAATCCTTATCCCCTACTTGGGGTGTGACTAGCAAAGTCTAAGTGAGGACCTACACTTCTTTGGTAACTTGACTCAAAAAACTATAACTTTAATTCAATAAGCTTGTAACTTATCAGTTAGTTGATGTCGTGGTTCTGTTGGCCTTGGAAATGGATTGGCACTTCCAAACCACACTTGTTCTTCCTAAATTGGTGAGGGAAGCCTTATCCCTAAGTGGAGAGTGAATAGTAAAGTCTAATTGAGGACTTGGACTTGGTTGGTAACTTACCAGTTACTTGATATTTTGGTTGTATTAGCCTTAGAAATGGATTAATGCATTCAAACAACACCAATTCTTGCTAGATTAGTAAGAGAAGCATCATCTTCACGTGGGGAGTGACAAACAAAGCCTAAGTGAGGACCTGCGCTTTGCTAATAACTTGAATAAAAAAACTAGTAACTTTTGCAAAAAGCCGGTAGCTTACTAGTTACTTGATGTCTTGATTCTATTGGCCTTAGGAATAGATTGGTGCATCCATACCATGCCCATTTATGATAGATAGGTGAGGGAAACCTCATCCCTATGTAAGGAATGACAAGCAAAGCCAAAGTGAGGTTGGTGGGAAACTTGACTCAAAAAGCTTATAACTTTAGCTTAATAAGCTGGTAACTATTGTAAAAAGCTAATAACTTATCAGTTAGTTGATATCTTGGTTATATTAGCCTTGGAGATGGATTAGTTCATCTAAAGCACACCTAACATGCTAGATTGGTGTGGGAATCCTCATCCCCTATACGGGGAGTGACTGGTAAAACCTAATTGAGGATCTGCACTTCTTTGGTAACTTAACTCAAAAAGCTGGTAACTTTAACTCAATAAATTGGTAACTTTTACAAAAAGCTGGTAACTTATCAGTTAGTTGATATCTTGATTCTATTGGTATTGGGAATGGAGTGGCGCATCCAAACCACACCCATTCGTGCAAGATTGGTGAGGGGAGTCTTATCCCCACGTGAAGAATGACTACCAAAGCTTAAGTGAGGACCTATACTTGGTTGGTAACTTACTAGTTAGTTGATGTCCTAGTTCTATTGGCCTTAGGAATGGATTAGTGCATCCACACCACAACCATTTTAAATTGGTAAGGGAAGCATCATCCCTACATAAGGAGTGACAAACAAAGTCTAAGTGAGGACCTACACTTAGTTGGTAACTTGACTCCAAAAGTTGGTAACTTTAGTTCAATAAACTAGTAACTTTTGCAAAATACTGGTAACATATCAGTTAGTTTATGCCTTGGTTCTATTGGCCTTAGGAATGGATTGGTGCATCCAAACTACACCCAATGACTCTAGATTGGTGAGGGAAAGATCATCCCCACGTGGGGAGTTACTAGCAAATTCGAAGCAAAGACCTACACTTGGTTGGTAACTTGACTCAAAAAGTTAGTAATTTTAATTCAACAAGCTAGTAATTTTCATATAAAGCTAGTAACTTATAAGTTAGTTGATATCTTTGTTCTATTGGCCTTGAAAGTAGATTGGCACACCCAAACCACACCCGTTCATGCTATATTGTTGAGGGGAGCCTTATCCCCATGTGGGGAGTGACTAGTAAAGCCTAAATGAGGACCTGTACTCGGTTGGTAACTTACCAGTTAATTGATGTCCTGGTTCTATTGGCCTTAGGAGTGGATTAGTGCATCCACACCACACCCATTTTGGATTAGTGAGGGAAGCATCATCTTTATGTGGGGAGTAACAAGCAAAGCCTAAGTGAAGACCGCACTTGGTTGGTAACTTGACTCAAAAAGCAAGTAACATTAGCTCAATAAGCTAGCAACTTTTGCCAAAAGCTGGTAACTTACCAATTAGTTGATGTCTTGATTCTATTGACCTTAGGAATAGATTGGTGCATCTAAACCACACCAATTCATGCTAGATTAGTGAGGGAAACCTCATCCCCACATTAAGAGTGACTAGCAAAGTCAAAGTAAAGACCTTCACTTGGTTGCTAACTTGACTCGAAAAACTAGTAACTTTAGTTTAATAAGCTAGTAACTTTTGTAAAAAGATGGTAATTTATCAATTAGATGATGTCATGGCTCTATTGCCTTGAGAATGGACTTGTGCATCCAAACCACAAGCATTCATACTAGATTGGTGAGAGAATCCTCATCCCCCACGTGGGGAATGACTAACAAAACCTAAGTGAAGACCTGCACATCTTTGGTAACTTGACCCAAAAAGCTAGTAACTTTAGTTCAATAAACTGGTAACTTTTATAAAAAGCTGGTAGCTTATCAACTAGTTAATCTCTTGGTTCTATTGGCCTTGGAAATGGATTGGCGCATCTAAACCACACCATTTCGTGCTAGATTGGTGAAGGGAGCCTTATTTCCACGTGGGGAGTGACTAGCAAAGCCTAAATGATGACCTATACTTAGTTGGTAACTTGTCAACTAGTTGATGTGTTGGTTTTATTTGCCTTAGGAATGGATTGGTGCATCTTAACCATACCCATTCTTGCTAGATTGGTGAGGGAAGCATTATCCCCTCGTAAGGAATGATAACCAGAGCTTAAGTAAGGACCTGCACTTATTGGTAACTTGACTCCAAAAGCTGGTAACTTATCAATTAGTTGATGTCTTAGTTCTATTGGCCCTAGGAACGGATTGGTACATCCAAACGACACCCATTCACACTAGATTGGTGAAGGAAATATCATTCCCACACGGGGAGTGACTAGCAAAGCCAAAGTGAGGACCTGCACTTGGTTAGTTACTTGACTCCAAAAGTTAGTAACTTTAATTCAATAAGCTGGTAACTTTTGCATAAAGCTGTTAACTTATCAGTTAGTTGATGTCTTGGTTCTATTGGTTTTTGGAATGGATTGGTGCATCCAAACCAAATCCATAATCCTTATCCCTTACTCGAGGTGTGACTATTAAAGCCTAAGTGAGGACCTGCACTTCTTTGTTAACTTGACTCAAAAAGCTGATAATTTTAGTTCAATAAGCTGGTAACATTTATGGAAAACTGGTAACTTATCAGTTAGTTGATGTCTAGCTCTATTGGCCTTGGGAATGGATTGGCGTATCCAAACCACACCTATTCTTGCTAGATTGGTAAGTGAAGCCTTATCCCCAAATGGGGAGTGACTAGCAAAGCCTAAGTGAGGAGCTCTACTTGGTTGGTAGCTTATTATATAGTTGATATTTTGGTTCTATTGGCCTTAGGAATGGATTAGTGCATTCAAACCACACCTATTCTTGTTAGATTGGTAAGGGAAGCAACATCTCCACACGGGGAGTGACAAGCAAAGCCTAATTAAGGACCTACAATTGGTTGGTAACTTGACTCAAAAAGCTTGTAAATTCAATTCAAAAAGCTAGTAACTTTTGAAAAAAACTGGTAATTTACCTGTTTATTAATGTTTTCGTTTTATTGGCCTTAGGAATGGATTGGTACATCCAAATCACACCCATTCATGCTAAATTAGTGAAGGAAACTTCATCTCCACGTGGGGAGTGTTTTGCAAAGCTAAAGCAAAGACTTGTACTTGGTTGGTAACTTGACTCAAAAAATTGGAAACTTTAGTTTAATAAATTGGTAAATTTTGTCAAAAGCTGATAACTTGCTAGTTAGTTGATGTCTTGGTTCTATTGGCTTTAGGAATTGATTAGTGCATCCAAATCACACCCATTCATGCTAAATTGGTGAGGGAATCCTCATCCCCCACGTGGGGAGTGACTAGCAAAGCCTAAGTGAGGATTTACATTTCTTTTGTAACTTGGCTCAAATAGTTAGTAACTTTAGTTTAATAAGCCCATAACTATTGTAAAAAGCTGATAACTTATCAGTTAGTTGATGTCTTGGTTTTGTTAGCCTTGGGAATGGATTAGCACACCCAAACCACACCCATTCATGCTAGATTGATGACGAGAGCCTTATCCTCACATGGGAAGTGACTAGCAAAACTTAAGTGAGAACCTACATTTGTTTAGTAACTTACCAGTTAATTGATGTCTTAGTTCTATTAGCCTTATGAATGGATTAGTGTAACCAAACCACACCCGTTCTTGCAAGATTAGTGAAGGAAGCATCATCCCCATGTGAGGAGTGACAACTAAAGCCTAAGGAAGGGCATGCACTTGGTTGGTAACTTGACTCAAAAAGTTAGTAACTTTTGTTCAACAAGCTAGTAACTTTTGGAAAAAGATAGTAACTTACCAATTAGTTAATATCTTGGTTCTATTGGCCTTAGGAATGAATTGATGCATCCAAACTACACCCCATTCATGCTAGATTGGTGAGAAAAACCTCATCCCTTGTAGGGAGTGACTAGTAAAGCTAAAGTGAGGACCTACCTTTGGTTGATAACTTGACTCAAAAAGCTGGTAACTTATCAATCAGTTGATGTCTTGGTTCTGTTGGCCTTGGGAATCGATTGGTGCATCCAAACCACACCCATTCATGCTAGATCGGTGATGGAATCTTTATCCTTAATGTAAGGAGTGACTAGCAAAGCCTAAGTGAGGACCTATGCTTCTTTGGTAACTTGACTCAAAAAGTTAGTAACTTATCAGTTAGTTGATGTCTTGGTTCTATTGGCCTTGGGAATGGATTGGCACATCCAAACCACATCCATTTGTGCTAGATTGGTGAGGGGAGCCTTATCTTCACGTGGGGAATGATTAGCAAAGCCTAGGCGAGGATCTGCACTTGGTTGGTAAGTTAGTTGGTGTCTTAGTTTTATTGGCTTTAGGATTGGATTGTTGCATCTAAACCACACCCATTTTTTCTAGATTGGTGAGGGAAGCATCATCCCCACATGGGGAGTGACAAGCAAAGCCTAAGTGAGGACCTGCACTTGGTTGATAATTTGACTCAAAAAACTGGTAACTTACTAGTTAGTTGATGTCTTAGTTCATTGGCCTTAGAAATCGATTGGTTCATCTGAACCACATCCATTCATGCTAGATTAGTGAGGCAAGCCTCATGCCCTACATAGGGAGTAACTAGCAAAGCCTAAGTGAGGACCTACACTTAGTTGGTAGCTTGACTAAAAATATTGGTAAATTTAATTCAAGAAGTTGGTAACTTATCAGTCAGTTGATGTCTTCATTTTATTAGCCTTAGGAATGGATTGGTGCATCCAAACCACACCCATTCACACTAGATTATTGAGGGGAGCCTCATCCCCATGTGGGGAGTGAGTAGCAAAGCCTAAGTGAGGACATGCATTAGTTAATAACTTGGCCCAAAAAGCTATTTACTTATTAGTTAATTGTTGTCTTGATTCTATTAGTCTTAAGAATGGATTGATGTATCCAAACTACTCTTTAAAGTAGTGAATAAATTAAACATGTAATATACAAACCTGCTACAAGATACCAACAAATACTTCATAATCCAAATCATACTTTTTAATGCAATATTCATGTTTATTACAGACCCAATTGAAATTGCAAATAGTATATTTGAAGGCACATAAACATTATGCAACATCAACCCAAAATCTTTCCTACACCACATGCTACTTCCAAGAACATATAATTATGAATAACTTATGTGCCATCAAATAAACCCTCTATTCTATTCCAATTTTGGGCCTTTAATTACAAAATAAAAAAAATAAATAAATAATAAGAATATTATAGCATTGTTCCATGCCCTCCCTAATGTTATCCTGTATGCTCTAAAGCTTGGGTGATTTCCCATATACTTCTTGTAAAATGTGTTTATTTCTTTAGTCGAATGATATATCATCCCGACATTTGGCTCAACTATTTTAGTATTGCCTTTAATTACTTACTCCTAGTATGAATCCAACCACCCGGTCCACATCACCACCGCTTGCATCTTCCATAGAGTTTTGTTGTTGATGATGGTCCAACCTACATAAAATAAGAAAGTAAAATTAATTAGGATCTACTACAAGATCCAAGTCAAGAAAATGGTGGCAATGATGACTTTAAAAAGGATTAAAATACCATATAAAATGTTGGCAATAATTTGATTCCATCAAATTTCTTCGGCCTAGTTACCAGCCAATTGTAGCTCACAAAGATTCTTAGTAAACCTTTATAACTCTTTCCCCGAGTTGTGTTTATACTCCCTTCAGTAGTGTAATATCAAACGGAGTGCTCTTAACCTAGTTGGTGGCACCAATCTATTCTCCAAGCCCACTTAACCCTAAACTTAAATGCCCTGTATCAGTTACTAGCTTTTTTGCAATAGGTACGGGGTTATTTAATTGAAGTTACTAGCTTTTTAGGCCTTCTTACTAACCAAGTTCAGGAGAAAAAGGTTCTCACCTAGGCTTTGCAACTCTTTCCTCATGTTGTGTTTGCACTCTCTTCAGCAATCTAATATCAGATGGACTGTTCTTAACCTATTTGGTGGCACCAATCTATTCTCCAAGCCCACTAAACCCTAAATTTAAATGCCCTATATTAATTACTAGCTTTTTATAAAAGTTACCAGGTTATTGACTTGAAGTTACAAACTTTTTGGGCCTTATTACCAACCAAGTGTAGGAGAAAAAGGTTCTTGCCTAGGCTTAGTAACTTTCTCTCCATGTTTTGTTTAGGCTCCCTTCAGCAATCTAATACCAGACAGACTGCTCTCAAGATGTTTGTTGCCACCATTCTATTCCTTAACCCCAATCAAACCTAATCAATCAGTTCTTATCCATTACATCATATCAATTTTTGTCAATCCTGCCAACCAAATTGAATCACAATTTATTGGTTTGGCTTGGTTCAATTTTCAGTCTTCCACAAATTGTTGTCTAATCACAATGTCTCAATATAAATTACATCAAAATGTGTTTTAAATCTATCTAAATCTGTCTCATAATACATATTACATCAAACTTGTCACATAATGTGCTTCAAACTCATAAAATACTAAAATAAAAATAAAAGACCAATATTTACAAAAAAAAAAAGAACTAATGAATGAGCGACTAGAAGTAAAGTCCTACATAAACACCATTAGATATTCCACAAGTTAATAGGTTATGGGATTTTCAATTAATCAATGAAAATTTCCAAAGCATGAATAAGCTGTTTTAGGTAATTTCTTGAGTTTTCCCATATTCTGATATGATTTTTTTTGTCTGTCATTTTAGCTTCGAACCTTAGTTGCATTGAACTATTATACGATGACCCTGGGCTTGAAGTGATCAATGTGTAAAGGAAGAATTCACTTCCAACTTTGCTTGTTATATTAACCCACTTGAAGTAGGAACAGGATGAGCAGATAAGGAGACATGCTAATTTTAATGAAGTATAGACTAAAATGTATCAGAACTATTTCATATCACTTGATCATTGTAGCTTCTACTTTGAGAAGCAGGAAACAAAAGCCATAAACAGTAAAGGTAATAGATTGTTTTGAACTTCCATAACATGGACTTCTTGAGTCTTTTACCATTTAAATAAATTACTAGAGTTATGCTTTTCTAAGGTTAAAATCCTTATAACAATTCAAGATATCATTGCCTTTCATTTTTTTCTATTTGGACTTTGTCTTCTCTTTTAATACATACTCATGCAGGGCGGACCCCTTGGTACCTTCCGCTGAAACAAATATATGCACAAAATATGTACCATAACAATCATTTGCCCTTGATTCTATATAATTATTTGTATGGATCATCACAATATAACACAGTTTCTTCAAATAGTATGCAAACATATGCAAAATGGAACTTCAACTTCCAATATGTGATGGTCATGATGCAAGAATTCCTTTCAAGTGCAGGCTTACTGACAGAAATCAAAGAAATTAGTGACAAGAATCGAAAAGATGGCATTTTTGCTATTGCTGGAGGAAATTAGTGACAAAAATCAGGATTGATTGAGTGAGAGTCTGAGAGAGTTACTAAATGATAAAGGAGAGCTAATTTTTTTTATATCAAATTAGGGCTCCATTGAGGGAGGGACGAGGCTACAGAAAGGGCGACTAGAGAAGGAGCACACCGCGATGAAGATGATGTTGAGGATTTGACGCAGAAAGGTGTGCGACAGCAGCATCACTTGGTTAGCATCGATTTTGGTGCAGCATGTTTGTAGTTCTGGTGCCATGTGTTTGCAGTTTTGGTATGGCATGTTCTTGCATACCTATGGCATCACCTGGTGACAATGAAAAGGGAGAAAGAGGTCAAAAGTGGTGGTGACTCGCGGTGTTGCGATGCACTACAGAGGGTTAGGGTGGAGAGGAGATTAAGAGATTGGTGATAAAGAAGGTTAGGGTGGAGTAGGATTGAGTGCGACATTCCTCCATGGAGAATGATGGTAGCAAGGGATGTGAATGACTAAAAAAGAGTGGGAGAGTTTGTGATTGTAGTAGGGGATGAGAATGGGTGAAGAAGAGCGGGAAAGTTTGTTGAGTAAAGAACAATGTTTTTTTTTTTCTCTTTTATTTTCACTGTATGCGCACGTTCCCTCCCTACTTTTCTTTAGTCGTTTTGCTTCTTTTTATAAGATGGACATTGTATATGTCGTCGTTGAAGATGTCAAAATAACATTCCTCAATGTAGATCCCTCATATGTACATAATCAAAGGGCTACATTTGGGGGAAAAAAATTTCAAAATCTTAAGAAAAGAATCTTAGAGGACAAGTTTAGGCTACAGCGCTCCATGATGCTACTGTTTTGATAGGAATTCATCTAGATAATTCTAGGTATTAGGGTATGTTTATTTAGGATTTTTTTTTTGTAAAGATTGAAAAAAATTATTTTTCGTATATTTGAATAATTTTTAAAAATAATCAGAATTTACAAAAATATTTTTAATTTTTTTTATGGAAGTTGAAAAGAGTAGTTTTTGAAAAAAAAAATCAATTTTTAGCTTTTTCAACTATATATAAAGGATGCATTTATTTTAACTTTTGAAAAAAATGATTCTTGAAACTAAAATTTTTAATATAATTAAAAAAACTAAAAACAGATTTTTTTTGGAGAAGCTACTCTTTTCAACTTCTAAAAAAAGTTGAAAACATATTTTTTTAGATTTTGATTATTTTTAAAAATTTATCTAAATATGTCAAAAATAATTTTTTTAGTGAAAAAAGTTTTTTTTTTTTTTTGCTAAAACAATCTTCTCCAAAATTTAGGGTGTATTTATTTGGAATTTTTTTGGTAAAAAATTATTTTTTGTAGAAAAAAATTTGTTTTCAATTTTTTTGTAGAAAGTTGAAAAGAGTAGCTTTTGAAAAAAATTAGTTTTCAGTTTTTTTAGCTATTTCAGCTATATATAAAATTTAAACTTCAAAACATTTTTTCAAAAACTAAAACAAATGCACCCTTAAGTTTCAAAATCATTTTTTTCTAAAAGCTGAAAAAAAATGCTTCATTAATTTCTTATTGTTTTGATTTTTAGAGCTTTGCTCGTTTATAGCCGGATTAGTGCTTCAATCCACATGGCCTTTTCATATTTGGCATTCTCGATTTATAAGTTATCCAAAATAGGGTGTGTTTGATTCAGTTTATTTCACAGAAAAATTATTCTTCTAACAAAAAAAATTATTTTTATAGTAGTTATTTATTCAACTTTTATTTAAAAATTGAAAAAAAATTAGTTTTTGAGTAAAAATTGAAATTAATAATTTTTTTGAACAGTGATTTTTTTTCTAATTCGAAAATAAATTTTTGTCAAAAAAATTAAAACAAACACACCCATAATCAGTACTTGAAAACTAATTTTATATGAAATTAACATTAATGCCATAGAAATTTTTTTTTGACATAAATAAAAAACACTTATATCCATTAATAGCTCTTTACAACCAAGAAACAAAAAAAAAAACATTAATGTCATAATATATATATATATATATATTTGGTGACACAAAAAAACAAAATTTACATTTGAGCATCATAATAGTACAAAGGACTTAAATTGTTCGCGTCAGTTTACGCTTGTAACTCCAGTGTTTAAGCTGCAGGAAATGAAAATAATCTCTTGAACATGAAGAATTTGAAATACATGGCATCCTATTATTTAATTCTTTTATTTTAAAATTTTTTGAATTCCAAGCTACAATTTCTTGTATTTTGATAAGAATTTAATTTAAATACATTGATAGTGTAAAATAATTTTATACTGTCAGTCAATAGAAATAATGAAAAGTGCCAATTTACATAAATAATCACTCATTATAATGAGGGACCCATTATGATTTTTTACTTTTCCCTATTTCTATTGGTTGACAATATAAAACTATTTTATACTATCAATACATATCAATTAAACTCTTTTTGATTATGTCACATACTTGCACAAAGATTCAAAAGCACAAGACTCACACATCCGTGCAAATATCATTTTTCCAAGAAAATTTTCCCTCTAAAATAAATGAAAACTGCCACTTGCTACGAAAATATTTAGTACACCAAAAGTTATCTTTAGCGGCCATTAATTTCGTCTATGGCCACAAAAACTTTTAGAGTGCGTTTAGAATGTTAAAAAAAATAAAAATAATTTGATTTAAAAATTAAATTTTATGTTTTGATATTTTAAAAATAAAAAATAAAATAATTTTTAATTTTTATGAGATTTAATTTTTTTATATTTGAAATTTTTTTAAAATTAAAAAAATTTAATAAAAATTGATTTGATTTTAAAATTTAAATATAAATCAAATCAAATTAATTTTATTATTAATTATTCTAAATATAATATAATATATTATAAATATAAAAATTAATTTTTAAATTAATTCAAATTATATTTTTATAAAATTATTTTAAATATAAAATTTAATTTAAAAATTAAATTAATTCAATTTAAATAAAATTAATTCTAAAATTTAATCATTCCAAACATTACGGTACAGCAATTAAACTTCCAAACATTACGGTACCAGCAATTAAACTTTGGCTGCTACATCCAGTGTCCGTAAAAGTTTTCCCGGCAAGTATAACAGGTGCCGGTAAAGATCCTTTCAATGGCCGGAAAAGGCCAAAGTTTTAGCAACCATTATTCCCGAATATTTTAATGGCGACTAAAAGCAATTCTAAAATTGCCTGTTTTGCTCCTTTCAGAGGCCATTGTTATTGCCAGAAAAAAATTAAAGAAGACTTTTCCCGTCATTTATTATTGCCCGAGAACATTACCTTTATTTACAATAAAAATTTAAAAAAATACTTTGTCCGATTGTCAAGAAATATTGCCTTTATGATAAAATAATATTTGCCCTTATAAAATTTAAATAATATCATACAAATGTTTCGAATTAAACATACTAAATTCATTATATTAAAAAAATAATTTATTAAATTCACAATAACAAAAACAGGTTTTTTATTTTATATATGGGAATTATAGGTTAAAATTATGATAATATAAGATAATTTATGAAAATACAGATTTATGGGAATGTTAACACATTTCGCCAAGCTGCGGGTAGTAACTAGATTTTATTAATTTTTTAATTGAACTCTACATTGATTAGGGCGAAATTTGAAAGGCAATGAACAAATACGTGAGGCAGGTGCAGCAATCCAGCATCTATATAGTGGTTTTCAGTTCTAAAAGTCTTTCGAACCTACAGGTTTTAAAAAATGGTTATATATATTTTTTAAATATAAGACAATTTATTTTATCATATATTAATTCATTAGTCATTGATATTAACTTCTATTTAGTATTTTTTTTTATATTCACTATTATATTATTTAGATAATTATTATATTGAGAAAAAATTTTAAACAGAATTTATATCTAAATATAAATAATTGTGTTAAATATAAAAATTAATTGATTTGTTAATTATATTAATAGTAGTAAAATAATGTTATCTGCTAATATTTTAGAATATAATTTTTAATTAATAAATCAGTATTATTTTTATTATACTTGCTTTATTACTAGATTAGATTTTTAATTTGTAAAAAGATTAAAAATAGATGTAATAATGCTGAATTATTTATTTTTTTGGGTAAAAATAATTATAGCTGCTTTTTTTTTAATTTAATTATAGCTGCTTTTTATAAACTTATTTTTTGTTTTTAGTCAATAGTAGCTAAAGTAAAAACATATCAAACTTTAAATTTAATTAACATACTAAAATTTCAAATTATATTAACTTAAAACGGGTTGATTCAATTTTGATAGTTCAAATTTTGTTTTTGATATAATGCAAATCAATTTTTATTAAACTTTAAAATATTGTGAATTAAAAGTAATTTATTTATCTGGTTAATTAGGTGTCTCTATATGATTACGTTAGATTTATTTTATTGCATCTAAACTATTATATTATTTTTATTAATATTTCAATGGTTACAAAAGTTTGGACCACTGATGGTCCAAACTTTTGTCTAACCATGTTAAATGCTTTCCAAAAGAATACCACTCTTCTGCCACAAATCTAAATGAGTCAGTATTATCTCACATTTCGCCATTCCGTAAATAAAAATGTGTCAGATCATTTTTTCTATATGTCAGAAGGCGAATTCTCTAATGTCACATAATTCTACATTCTTGAAAGCGAAATCTCTAACACCGATCCCATACTCTCATAATAAAATTCAAAACACAATATTTTCAGTATACTAATACACTAATCCCATATATAAATAACGGAGCTAACACATGTGTGTTGCATTAAAAGAAACAAATAAGATTTAATTTGCTTTGGTCAATCAGAGGCTTTTTATTTTTTATATGGAAATTATTGGATAAAAATGTTATAATATGAGATTATTTATATAGTTACAAAAATGTGGGATAGGTTAATAGATTTCTCCTGCAGCACCGCGAAATGTGTAATACCACCCATTACTGAGAGATGAGGAGAGACTGAGACTAAATCCGTAAAAGGGAGAGAGGGTATGTCAGTGGCGAAAAAGAAAATAAGAGGAGGGCTAGAGTGGTCATCAAAGTGAGCGTGTAGGGTAGTTTAATTTCTTTTTTTTTTTTTATCTTTTTCTACATATATTTGTTAGTTTATTAAAGGATAAAACTTGTATCAAATTTATTATATCCATTTCAACCAATTTTTAAGAAAAATTATTTTAAAATGAGTAATTTAAAAATTCAAAATATACACTCATTTCAAGAAAAATACTCACGTATCATTTTTTGACTTGATAAATAGATGAAATGAATACAAAGAACTTGGCCTAAGTTTTTTCTTTTACTAAAAACTTCTCCATTCAATTAATTTTAATTTCTCATCACTACATAATTTAAGGAAAATACCCCTAAAATGTAAACTTATTTTAAATAGGATATTATATTTTTCCCCTTAAAATACCCCTAAAATCATATTGATTTTAAATTTAATTTTGATAGTTCAAATTTTAGTTTTCATATAATGCAAATCAATTTTTATTAAACTGAATTAAATTGATTTGATCAATTTATGACAAAAAAAATTTCAACTTTAAAATATTATGAATTGAAAGTAATTTAACTCATAAAAAGAAAAATGATAAATAAATAAATAAATAAAAATAGAGTATAAATTTAATAATAAAAAATATTATATAGTATTAATCAATTTAAATTAAATTGGATGGGAATGGTTTTAAAAATTAAAATTGAAATTTGATCTAATCAAATCTAATCTAATCCAATATAGTAAACTTTTATCTTAATTAAGGGTAATAAGGAAAATAAGAAGTAGAAGCAGATAGACATACAAAAAAATGGGTCAATAGGTTTTCAGGTATCTTACGTGATTACAGTGACTTTAATATATATATTCTAATAATTGTGTTAAATAAGTTAATTAGACATAAATAATTAAAGTAGGTCAATTTTTTTTTGTGGGTTAAAAATGTTATCATGCCATGCCAAAAAAGACAGGTTGGGCAAGTCAATCCAATGAGTTAAACCCATTTACCACCCTTAATAAATTATTTTTATGATTAATTAAGTGTATTGATAATCTTTTACTCTATATAATTACTTTAGATTTATTTTATTACATCTAAATCATTACATTATTTTTATTAACATCTCAATGGTTGCAAAAGTTTGGACCATCCGTGATCCAAACTTTTGCCTCACCATGTTAAACACTTCCCAAAAGAATACCACCTTCTGTCACAAACTGCACAATGCGTCTCACATTTCGCCACTTTATAGGTAGAAATGTGTTATATTATTTTTTGAACATTTCTACCTGTTAGAAGGCGAATTCTCTAACAAAATTTTTTTGCCACACAATTCTACATTTTTTAAGGCGAAATCTCTCGTACCGATCCCATATTCTTGTAATAAAATTCAAAACACAATATTCTTGATATATTGATCCACTATTCCCATATATAAATAACGGAGCCACAAAAACAACTATTACTCTTGATTTTATAAGTGTCAACAGCAAAAAAGTAAAAAAGTACATCACTTCAATCCGATGACATAATCTAATGACTACTGTTATTTGTTAATCTAATAACTAGTATAACCAGATAATTAAAATACAAAATTACAGATACTTCATCAAAAACTAAACTTGATCCTTTACATGTATTTGCATGTGCCAGGCCAGTGCCAACTTAATTTGTCTTTTCAAGCTACCCATAGCTTCACCTGCTTCCTCAACTACACGTCTAGTCAACTCCTATTGCGGACGTTTTATTTCTAATACTTTCTCATTCAATTCATTGTGCTGTTTGCTCATCTCCTTTGTTGTCGACTGAGCAAAAATAAGATGTATGTATGAGTTAATAAACCAAAAACGATAATAACTCAGCTCATGACTTTAAAAAACAATTAATAAAAAAACTAGATTCCTTAAAAGGCATAATCAATTATTCAATGATTTAATGGAAGTTATTAATGTAAACCCAAAAATAGTTCAAGTCAAAAAATGTTCTAAAAAAAAAAAAAAGAAGAGAATATGAAGCAAGAAAATAAATGAAGCTTGTTATTATCTCTTAATTTCAGGGCAAGAATTATTTAACCTGAGGTCATGTAGAAAATGATCAAGCTATGACTCAATCACATTATACTTTAGGTACGATCAATAAAAATGTAATAACGAACCAAAGTGTACAAAACATGTTGGTTCTTTCTAACGCACGTATATTTTCAGCTATCCACTTCAGACCTCCACAGCTAACAAATCAAGTTCTAGCCTTTATTTCCTTCCTCTTCTCAATACTATTTTTCAATGGGCAGATTCAATAAATTGTATTTTCTCTCTTTTATATGTCAAGTGTTAGAATAAAATTACAACTATGATAAAAACTAATCATACACTTTCTCATAGCATTAATTTAACTTATACATCAAATACATAGTGAAAACAAAAGAATTCATTTACCTAAAACGCTTTACTTTCAGACTGATTTGAATAACCTCTACAAGGCCATAGGAATGAGGAAGGATAAACATAGCATTTGCCTCCCTGCAGATTCAGTCAGGCTCCAGAACATTCAAATTCAAAGAAATAGAAATCAAATACACGAAGACACATATCAGATTGAAATATTACACATGTAACAAGAGGACAATGATCACATTAGAAAATACTCAGAAAATTTGCTCCAACTAGAAGGAATCTACACCCCAGTTTATTCATCTTCAGCTAAGACAATTTACAGTGTGTGCTGATATCATTTTCAATTCTGTGCTATGGTTTGAATCATACCAAGAAGTAGAACTACAAAGTTATTCAACAGAGCATATCTATAACATCAGCCATATCCTTTGTACTCATACTGAAACACCTAAGATGTTATGCGAATCCAACTATCGTATATCCTTCATACTCCACAACCATAACTCCTCCAGAAACATATTGTTTCAGAACTACACCACCTTATTGCATGTTATAGTTTCTCACTTTAAAATAAATATCACTTTAAACAATTCTGATCTATTATACTAACGTACAAACCTATGTTTCCAATGATGTTGGATCAATGACTACCATTTTTCTGAGCATCGGAAAAAAAGTTTGTCCAAAATAAACTTATTTCTAAATTAAAAATCTAATGTTCTATCAACTAATAGATTAATTAGAATTATGATTATGATGTATTATATTAACTTGATGTTAAAAAAAACTCTTAGCTTTTGACCTTGACACAAATTCACTCTGTAAAACTTTTATTATCAATCATCATTTCATTGTGTATATAAATAACAAATGTCTAAAAAGAGAGGGGGGGGGGGGGAACTTTGAGACTTAAAGAGTATTACAACACATTATAGTTAGGATTTCATCATGCCAAACACATTCACTAGACTTTCACAAAGCATGACCCCATTAATAAGGTATCTAACCAAAATCAAACCAATAAGAAACCAATTGAAATCAAAACCAAATCAAATTATAAAAATAAAACTAGAATGGTATTACTTTATGTGCGTATGGTGCGAATTCCTATCCTCAAAGCGAATGGCATTTCCAATTTCATTTACAAGCCGAACACCAAGCTCCTGTGCAACTCGCCTGCATACAAGATTCAAAACGACGACATATTAGTGAAAGAGAAGCTTTGAAACGCAAAAATCTCAGCAATTTCGAATTTTAGTGTTGAAAGAAAGGTGTGATTACCACGCGTCAGCGACATGGCGATGCGGCATGGCATTTAAGGAGAAGAGAGAAAAATTATGACTAAAATTATTACTCAGGTAAAATGATTCAATCGTCAAAATCAGTGCATTCATTGGATTGTCTGGTATTTATACAGCAGAGAAGAAAGAAGAGAGGGTAGTTACAAGAGACTAACTAACTAACTGAATTAATTATAATAGTTTCTATTATAACTGACTTATTTACATCATTAAATCAACTAACTAATCCTAATACTCCCCCTCAAGTTGGGAGGTATATATCGAGGACTCCCAACTTGGATAACAGTTGCTGAAATCTTGAAGGAGGTAAAGGCTTGGTGAGTAAGTCTGCCAACTGGTTATGTGTCTTGACATGAACAAGTTTGAGAAGACCCGAATTCACCTTTTCCCGGATGAAGTGGCAATCAATTTTGATATGCTTTGATCTCTCATGGAAGGTGGGGTTGGAAGATAAATGTATGGCAGCCTGGTTGTCACAGAACACCATAGCAGGACCAACATCGACCTGGAACTCCTTCAAAATCGAGTTCAACCACGTTAATTCACTGGATACAGCAGAAAGCGATCTGTATTCAGCTTCTGCTGAAGACTTACTGACCGTTGGTTGCTTCTTAGTCTTTCAAGAGAGCAGGGAATTCCCAAGAAAAACCATGAAGCCAGTGGTGGAGCGTCGGGTATCAAGACAGCTGCCCCAATCCGCATCAGCAAAAGCATTGAGAACTAATCGAGAATGAGCTGAAAAAAGTATGCCTTGACCCGGACTGCTCTTGATATATCTGAGCAAGTGATGAAGAGCTCGCTCATGTGGGATCCGAGGATCCGCCATGTATTGACTGAGCTTGGATACAGCAAAATTTATATCAGGCCGGGAAATTGTCAAATACATGAGGCGGCCTATCAAACGTCGATAGAGAGATGGATTTGCCACTGGTTCCCCTTCAGTGGCAGAGAGCTTTAGCCCCTGATCCATTGGTACTGAAGCTGGTTTAGAATCTAAGAACCCTGTATCCTCCAATAGAGTAAGAGCATATTTTCTTTGTGACAGATAAATGCCCGCAGGGGATTGAGCTATTTCCAGACCAAGAAAATATTTGAGGTCACCGAGCACCTTGAGTTTGAAAAGAGACTCTAGTTTATGCTGAACAGCATTTATGCAACCTTTGTCAGGGCCACAAATGATGATATCATCCACGTAAACTAACAAGAAAGTCACAGAAGTACCAGAACCAGTGTAGAACAAGCTATAGTCATTCTTGGACTAAGTGAAGCCTTGAGCAAGGAGGGCAGAAGAGAATTTTTGAAACCATTGTCGGGAAGCTTGACGAAGTCCATAGATGGACTTATTCAGTCTACACACTTCATGATCACCTTTCCGAGGATACCCCAATGGTAAATCCATGTAGACTTCCTCGAATAAATCCCCATTTAAGAATGCGTTGTTGATGTCTAATTGTAAAAAATGCCACTGCCGAATTGCAGCAATGGAAAGCAGAAGCCGCACAGTGGTGATTTTAGCCACTGGTGAGAATGTATCAAGGAAGTCAACCCCAGCTTGCTGTGTGTAACCTTTGGCCACTAAACGAGCCTTATACCGATCAACTTTGCCATCAGATTTGTATTTCACTTTGTATATCCAGCGACAACCGATAGTGTGTTTGCCTGGAGGAAGAGTAACAACAGTCCAGGTATGGTTATCCTCCATGGCTTTGAGTTCTTCACCCATAGCCAGACGCCACTTCGGATGTTTAACAGCTTGGTGATAAAAGGTTGGTTCAAACACAGAGGAAATTTGGGAGACAAAGGTTTTATAATTGGTGGATAATCTGTCATAGGAAACGTGAGAGGAAATGGGATAAGGACTTGTTGTATGATAACACTCGTAAGTGCTAAGGTGAGCAGGAGGTCTGGAAATACGGGTAGATCTCCTTACTGGTGGGTTAGGGACATTTGCAGCAGGTGGTGGTGGTATATTGTTAGGGAAATGCACTGTAGGTGCGGCTGGTTGTGGGACTTGAGGTGTTATAGGGCACTCAAGTTGAGGATTAGGTAGAACAAAGTCAGTTGTGGGTGGTTTGTAAGTGAGATCAGTGTGTTTGAAAGGAAAAATTTCTTCGTGGAAATCAACATCTCTAGAAATGAAGAGCTATCTTGTTTCTAAATTAAGAAGCTTATACCCTTTGTAACCTATGGGATATCCCAAAAAAACTGACTTGATGGCCCGAGGTTCAAACTTAGTGCGCCCAGCAGGTAATGAAGTAGCATAACATAAGCATCCAAAGGTTCGTAAGGCAGAGTAGTCAGGGGATTTACCAAATAAAAGTTCATATGGGGTGCTATGCTTCAGAACTGGGCTGGGTAATCTATTGATAAGGAATGTGGCAGTGTTGATGCATTCACCCCAATATTCAATGGGTACCCTGGATTGCAAATACAAAGCTTGAGCAACATTCAATAAATGTTGATGCTTTCGTTCTACAACTGAATTCTGTTCAGGGCGTTGTACACAAGAAAATTGGTGCAAAATGCCATGTTCCTACAAGAAATCAGTTAAAGCCAAGTCCTTGGCATTGTCAGACCGAATTTGTTTCACAGTGGTGCCAAACTGAGTTTTAATAAAGGTAATGAACTTGATTAACACAGCACTGGCCTCAGATTTATGCTGCAAAAGGTACGTCCAAGTGAATCTACTACAATCATCTACAATGGTAAGAAAAAATCTCTTGCCATCATAAGTGGGAACATGATAAGGTCCCCAAATATCACAATGAACCAGATCAAAATTAGTATCAGACATGTGGTTATTAGACACAAATGACAACCTCCTCATTTTAGCTAAGGGGCAAATTTCACAATGAGATTTATCAAAGGGAATTTTATTCACAAGCAAAGACTTGTAAATTTGATGTAAAACATGATCTGATAAGTGTCCTAGTCTATGGTGCCAAATCATGGCAGAAGTATTATTAACAGAAAAAACATGTGTACTGGGTATGTTGGGTGGAATGTGAATTGGAATTATAGAAGGTTGTAGGAGGAACAGTCCTTTAACCAAGCTACTCTTGCCAATCACCTTCAAAGAAGGGAGTTCCTGTATAAGGCAGAAATTAGAATCAAAGGTCACTTGACAGTTAACATCTCGCAGTAATGCAGGAATGGAAATTAAATTGACACCGAATGAAGGTATGTAAAGCACATTCTGCAAGATTAAAGAGGATGACAAGCGAACATCACCAAAGGAAGCAACAAGTACACGAGTACCATTAGGCAAATGTACATAGAAATCATGCAGAGGTTGCGAGTTGGTAAGGAAGGACAAGGAACAAGTGATGTGAGAAGTTGCCCCAGAGTCTAAAATCCAACAGGTTGTATCAATGCTAGGGGGTAAATTACTAGCAGAGAATACCATACCTGCAGGTGTGTTGGAGGAAGATGCATTTGGATCTGAATTATTACCATTCTGATGCAATTGCAAGAGGGCCAGCAATTGTTGAACTTGAGATGAGGTAAGCACCGGATCAAAGGGAGAATTCTGAGGCGTAGATACTGCATTGGCATCAGGAACAGCAACATGATGCATAGTGGGAGCAGGTTTGCTCTTAGCTTTCTCATGGCCAGGTGGATATCCATGCAACTTAAAGCATCTGTCTTGTGTGTGTCCTAATACTCCGCAGTAAGAACAGAGCGGGCGATCTTTCTTGGTTTGTTTAGCCTTGCTATCACCAGACCTCAAAGGAGGTTGTGGCCTAATAGCAAAGGCCACTTGAGTAGGCTGGGATACACCTCCAACAACCTCACGTTGCTTCTCTTCCTGAAGGATGAGAGAGAACACCTTGCTCATTGGGGGAAAAGGTTCCATGGCCAAGATTTGACCTCTAATCACGGAGTATGACTCATTCAATCCCATGAGAAAGGTTAAAACATATTCAATCTGAAAAAAACTCAAGAAGAGGTCGAACTCCTCCACAATTGCAAGGTGCAGCAGGGCGTAACGCAACAAATTCTTCCCAAAGACTCTTGATTCGAGTAAAATACTGAGTTACAGTTAATGAACCTTGCTGTTGGCACACCATTGCCTTCTTGAGTTGGAAAAGCCGTGGGCCATTGGCTTGGCTGAAGCGATCGTGTAAATCCTTCCACAGAGTTGCTGCGGAATCTGCATAAATCGAACTCTTCGCGATATCTTTGGAGATGCAATTAAGTAACCAAGAAAAGACGATGTCGTTATTGCATTGCCAATCCGCAATCAGTTCAGGATCAGCATCATCGCCAGGTTTGGGAATGGATCCATCCACAAACCCTAGTTTTCGCTTCGAATTGAGCGCCATCTTCATGGAGCAAGACCACGAATTGTAGTTGAGCTCCGTGAGAGGCTGAGAGACGAGGACCAGGCCTGGATGATCTGAAGCATGGAGATGGTAAGGATTTTGAGGCGCTTGAGCCATGAGAGGAACTCAAGAAAATGGTTAGAAAATCAGAGAAAATGCGGAAGAAAGTGGGAGAGACTGCGGAGAGAAGAGAATTTCACTGATACCATATTACTCAGGTAAAATGATTCAATCGTCAAAATCAGTGCATTCATTGGATTGTCTGGTATTTATACAGCAGAGAAGAAAGAAGAGAGGGTAGTAACAAGAGACTTACTAACTAACTGAATTAATTATAACAGTTTCTATTATAACTGACTTATTTACATCATTAAATCAACTAACTAATCCTAATATCCAAAACGCAAATCAACTTATGTTATATTATTTTTCGTATACCGTTTCATAAATCATTATGCATTTCCCAAAATAAATGAGAATGTTGTACAGATTGTTAGATAATCAATGATGCCTTTTCTATAATGGTTCATTTCTTCTTACGACAATGAAACTGAGGATATCAATTGGATTGTTGAAAATATCACTTGTTTGCTAGACAATACAATCTTGTTCGTTGTACAACATCTAGTCGGAGTACAACCTCATGCGCAACATGTGATTAAACAATTAAACGACCAACAATCAAAAGATGTTATGCTATTAGGGATATTGGGAACTGGGGGAATCGGGAAAACAACCATTGCCAAAGCCATTTACAATCAGATTCATCGTCATTTTGAGCATTGTTGCTCTCTCCCAGATATCAGAGAATTTTGGGAACAAAATACTAATCAAGTTTATTTACAAGAATGACTTCTTTCTGACATCTATAATACAGCAAAAATAAGGAAACATAGTATTGAATCTGGACAAATTATATTGCAAGAAAGACTTTGTCTTATACTTGGTGATGTTGATAAGTTAGATCTGTGTGGAAGTCATGAATAGTTTGGTCCAGGGAGTAGAATAATCATCATCACAAGAGATGAACATCTACTTAAAGTGCTCGAAGTTGATCACATATCTAGAATGTCAGAAATGGACAATGACAAATCTCTTAAGCATTTCAGTTGGCATGCATTCAAACATGCAAGTCCAAAAGAAAATTTTATTGAACATTCTAGAAATGTAGTTGCATATTGTAGGGGATTACCACTAGCTCTTGAAGTTATTGGGGCATTTTTGTTTGATAAGAAGGTAAAAGAGTGGAAGAGTGTAACGAAGAAACTCAAAAGAATTCCCAATAATCAAGTACAGAAAAAACTAAGAATAAACTTCTAAATTTAGGTGATGATATAAAGAAAGAAATATTTCTTGATATAGCCTTTTTCTTTATTAGGATAGATCAAAATGATGTACTACATATTTTAGATGAATATGATGTTGAAATTGGAATGGGCGTCTTTGTAGATCAAATTCTTGTGACCGTTGACAATAACAAGAAGCTTGGAATGCATGAGTTGCTTCGAAGTATGGGGAGAGAAATTGTTCGTGAGAAATCACCAAAGGAGTCAGAGCAGCGTACCAGATTATGGTTGCAGAAGGATGTGCTTGTGTGCTTGATGTATTATCAAAACATACTGTAAGAGCTACACATTCGGTATTTTGTTTTCAAAAGATTCGCGTCGAGAGAAGCATACTGAACATAATGAGTCCATTGTACTCTTTCAGTTTGTATATTACGTAAGCTATTCGTTTATATTTTTCTTTGTTCATTTTATTTCACAGGGTAGAAAAGCTGTTGAGGGACTGACTTAGAAATTGCCAAGAATCAATTCAATTTGTTTGGAGACCAAAGCATTTAGGAAGATGAAGAGACTTAGATTGCTTCAACTTGCTGATATAGGAGATTTTGAATATTTTTCGAAAGACCTAAGATGGCTTTATTGGCACGGATTTCCTTCAAAACACATACATAAAAAGTTTTATCAAGCAAGTTTAATTGCCATTGAGTTAGAATCTACCAGTCTTAGATTAGTATGGAAAGTGGCCCAGGGATAGAATTCTAGCACTTGTCTTTCAAAAATGGTCATCACACACGACCCGAAAAAAAAATGATCATCACACACCGAATTTTTCCTTCCTCTGTACACTAATTAATGATATACAAATTTCTGTTAATCAATTGTATTTAATAGATAACTTGATAATTACTGATTACCATTTTATAAATGTTCAATAGTGTACAAATTTCTTGTTATTCATGTGTGGTTTGTAGTTAACACGATGACCAAGCGACAATAGTTGACTTTTGTAGCGTTAACCACCAAAAACATATATACATTTAATCAAAATTTGTATGTAATTAAATTAATGAAGTGTAAAATTAATGTTTCTTGTGTGAGTTGTCTCTCATAGTTAAGTTGTTTTTAATTGTCTTATTTTTTACATAGTCAATTTGAATTGAATCTGGTAATGCTATTTTAATATATGTGCTTTTTTACAGATATAAAGGATGCTTTAGAAATTAGAATTTGATAAGCTTGTAGGTTGCCAAAAATACAAAACTGTTTTCACAAACTTGCTTCTTCTCTCTCTTCCACCCCTCGTGGATCCTGGAGAAGTTCTCAATCATAATCAATTAATCATACTCATCACTTGACACAAACCCCTGATTTTTCATACTTGCCTAATCTTGAAAAGCTATTACTGAAAGACTGGCCAAGTTTATCTGCGATTTCAGATACCATTGGGCATCTTAAAAAAATTCTTCTAATAAATTTGGAAGACTGCGCAAGCCTTGCCACCCTTCCACGAAGCTTCTATAAGTTGAAGTCTCTAAAAACTCTCATTAGTTCTGGATGCTCAATGATTGACAAATTGGAAGAGGACTTGGAACAGATGAAATCCTTGATAACTTTGATTGCTGATAAAACTGCTATCTCTCAAGTGCGATTTTCAATAGTAAGGTCAAAATGCATTGGATATATTTCTGTGTGTGGCTATGAAGGATTCTCACGTGATATGTTTCGTTCTCTCATTTGACGTATCCAACAAATTAAAGTGTATTTACAAGTATTATAAATAATAATTATCTAATTTAATTATTATTGTCGTAAAACGGTTACCAACCGTTGTAGCAAGTAAGGCACGTTATAGTTGCTTTGAAATGGCTTTGTGAAACACTTTGGAACAATACTTTCAACTTTCAAGTAATAGTCATAAATAAAGGACATGACTTTACGTACAAGTCAGAGGCTATGTAAAAGTTGTAATGCTTCATTATGGTGTTGTTTTCTGAAAGCTTACAATGTTTTGTGTAGGCCGATGGTGCTTCGGGTTGCTCTTCTCCATAATTATAAATATCTCAGTTATCAAATATTTCACTCACTTTTACTTTGTGAATTGTGAGAGTGTTTGAAAGTTTTTAAATATTATAAGTCTTATTTTATTTATCAAGTCTAAAGAAGCGAGAAAATTTTCTTGTTAGTACTAAATAAGAAATTTATAGAAGTTTTATTATATTTTGAGGGAATACTATTATCAACCCAATAGTAACTATATATGAGGGTGAATGTGTCATGACCCAACGACCCAACCCAAGAACGTGGCCAGCACATAGAGAACATGTTCCTTAACAAGCTCTATGGGTTATTGGAGCACCACTAGATTATACAAATTGTACTCAAATGCTAAAAATCTCTGGAAGCCACACAAACAAGAGTGTGGGTTTATTAGTAATCTGACACCTTTAGCTAGTTGTGGAAGCCTGAGTATGACCTTGCACTTGTCTAAAAATATGGAGAGAAAAGAAGAGTGAGTTATACAGACTCAGTGAGAGACAATATATTTATAATTAGAGTGGGATAAGCTTAGACATAAGTATTTTATAAAACATATATTTATTACAAAAATAAAATTCTTGAGGAATCATAAACATAAAGCTTAGAACACAGGTCCACATAATTCAACTCATATATTCCTTTCAAATAAGCTCTTTGCAAAATAATATTTTATACAACTTCTTAAGAGTATCATACATCATTTCTCAAGTAAAATACTCATCTGTATATACATATAAAAATACCATAAAAATCTCCGATAAAATATACCTAATATATAATCTATCTCTAAAACATCCATAGTTTATCAAATCACCTTTTTGGATTCAACTAGATAAGTCTTCTTTACACATATGTTTAAAGCATTTAAAAATAACTTGTAACAAATCATTTATAATCAAAGCATAATAACCGTGCATGTCTAAGGAGGTTTTTATATTAGAATACTTGCTAGGTGGCCCTGACAACCTGATCTCAGTAGTACTAAAGCTAATCCACAACTAGGTGGCCTCAACAACTTGACCTCAACAGATCCATAACTCATTTCCGATCGTGTTGGCCAAATACACCAGGCTAGCATCCCCCTGCTAGCTGGGGTTCTACTAAGGTGTACCATGGGCTAATGTACCTGCCGTTAGCTTACAATTCTATTAAAGAAACTCTCCTATCCAAGCTATTTAGCAAATTTCTAATGAAATTCTTAGACCTCTATATTCCATAAGTAAATTCAGCATGTCCATAGACATATACAAAACGACAAGGTATTAAATCACTATCGTTTTCAAATGCATCGACCCCTTTTTCAAAATCCATAAAATCAAGTTCCAAACTTTCCAATTGTTCAAAATAATTATACTATCAAACATAGATTTAAAGTACAAGACTTTCAAAGTATTCAACTTAAATTATCTAAAATCCTCTCGCAAAACATTGAATTTAAATCATTTCCAATTTCTAGTACCATGATACTATATATTTTTTTTTTCCTATCAAATTACTCAAGTATCAAAACTCAATCTTTGAAGGAGCTTGTCCCCATATAGATACAAACACATATCTATATACAGAACTAACATAATTACTTCAAGAGTTCCATAAGCTCGGAATAAAACAGTTAAATCAATACTTCATAATAATTTATTACAACACATTTTAAGCATAAATTTAGGAAATTAAAGATAAGAAATAAATATACTATCACTTACAGTGTTAATTCAAGGGAAGGAATAGCCATAGTATATTGTGCCACGAAGTCATGGTCATCCAGCAAATTTATCTAGCACCCAAAATCATCATCATCCAACACTAATTAGCCTTTAGGACCAAAAATTAACTTGAAACATCCTCAAAAGCAAAAAATCTCTAGTTGGAACCCTAAATGCCCAAACCTCAGCCTTAAGCTCAATTCTTCAAGAAAATCCTTCCATACCCTTGAAATAGAAGAAGATTTGAGCTTAGAAAGTTACCTTGAATAGCAAAAAAATGAAGAAACTCGATGGAGGACATGGGTCTCCTTGCCAAGCACCTCCCAAGCTTCCTCAATTCCATAAGATTGAGCCCTTCTCTCTCTATATGAGTTTCAATGCCATGAACATCATGTGAGAGGGCCAAAATGTTGAAGAAATGAAGGTTAGAGGAGAGGGAATTGATGGGGAAGAGTGGGGAAGAAAAGAGGAAGAAGAAGGAAAGGAAAAAGGATAAAAATGGGTCGAATGAAAGAAGCTTCACGAATGCAAATTTTTATTTTTGCCGCCACCGCCTGTGTGGTGAGTTGCTACCGCTTGGGCACTCAAACGTAGGAATGGGCATGCATTCTACCCAATCAAAGCCTAGGCAATGGGTTTTGGCTACCTAGGCGGTGGACCTAAAACCTAACTTCCTCACTTTTTGGTCATACAATTGCAACATGTATCCTAAAGGTCCAAGAAGGTATTCTTAAACATAATTTCACTCTAATAACACCCAAACAAGCATGAGAATAACTCTAAAGAAGTTTTCCAAAGTTCATGCTAAAATAAAAATGAAAATTTAAAGTTTACACTATATTAAAACTCGGGGCACTACATAATATCTCTCAAGATAGCAATTTATTTCATGCCTTGAAATTACAATATTCAAGTTCTTGTTTATTTTGTACACTATTTGCCCTAACACAAATAATCTCTTATCCCTAACACCTAGGGGCTCAGAACTTGTTCCCTTGGACGTGCCAAAGCTTCGAAGTCTTTGGGTGGATTGTAGCTCAGATCTTCAATTAAATGGAAGCATAGCAAGAATTTTGGCTGCCTTAGATGCCACACATAGCAAGGAATTAGAAGCAATGCCAACAACATCACAAGTGTCAAATATCAGAAGTTCAGCATTAATTGATTTTTCGCTGTCAATTTCACATTTCTGGATCGTCGAATTCTCTTTTAATTGAAGTTGGAAGTCACCAATATCCTTAGGGAAAGAATTGTATCTCTACTTTTTATAATTATTTTTATTTAGAAGAAATATTGAAACAACTACATGACATGTTAAATTTAATTTTGATATATAACTAATGTAAAATTTTATATACTGTTAGCAGATCACATAGCAATTTTAATATAGCTTTTGAGATAATTATTGTAAAAGGTAAAATTATTAATGATATCGCAATACATGATTAGATGATTTTGTAAAGCATTTTTATATTGAAAATACTTTATTTAACTCCTAATATATATTATATATACTTCGTGTAAATACTAGTAAATAATTTGTTATTGCAGTTTAATTTTAATATACTATTTTTTTACATTATCAAGTAATTATATATCACGTTTTATATGAGTTGAAGGTAAATTTGCATTTTATAAATTATATCTATAAAATTTTATATTAATAAGAAATTATTTAATTAAATATTAATATAGTTTTAATTAAGATTTTAACCCTTTTTCATTGTACAGAAATTGACTACTAGTGGATCTGATGATTGTCTGCTACCTAGTGACAAATATTCGTTAACCTTCGGTTGCGAAGGTTCTCCCATAATTTTCAATGTCCCTCACGTGAATGGGTGTAACTTGAAGACAATGATGTTTTGTCTTGTTTATTCTTCTTCCTCAGACACCATCATATCAGAATGTCTTAAAAATGTGCTAATCATAAATTGCACAAAGTCCACTAATCAAGTCTATAAGCGAGATACACTAGCCTCCCTAGAAGATGAGGAGTGGCAGAGCATAATTTCAAATATGGAACCTGGTAACGGAGTGGAGGTTCTTGTTGTTGCTTTTGGGTACGGATTCATTGCGAAGAAGACGATAGTTTATCTCGTATATGATAACCAGTTGACCAAAACATGGAGAAGTTATGTAATGCGGATGTTATTGTTTTCGGTGGTAATAATATTGTTGCTAGTGGTGATGATATGGCAACAAATAAAAAGGTGGTGATGATGCGGTGGCAAATAAGAAATGTTCTTGTTTCTAGTGGTGATGATATGCCAATAGATACAAAGAGTGACATCCGGTGAAGAATATAATACTTTAAATATATAAATGATTTTTGTACATATTGTGTGATTGACACCGCTAACACCTTTATTTTTATTTTTTTTCTCTTCATCACCTTTTTTATTTTGTTTTTACAATTTTTTTCCTTTTTTATGTGTGAATATCCAAGGTGTCTAAGAAGGGAGGGTGTTCAAATATCGCGCCCTTTCTCTTTTTAAAATAAAATTTATTTCTCTTCATACGACAAGCAGGATTCAATAGAGGTAATAAAATATAATTGCGCTTCTAGAACCTGAGTATTTGCTATTTATTTGATTACTAATTGATGTTTCACTAAACGTATTCTGTAACAGGTAGATAATAATACATAGTATGTCGGCGTATTTTTGTTTACAGCTTAAGTTGAACCCTCAGCCATAAATTAAAATGTTGGAAAATATTTAATAAAATAACACAAATAATTTTGAATAGAAATAAAATTATCTCTAAATAAAAAATGGTAGAAAAGACATTAGAATTGAAGAATTAAAATAAAATAAATAACTTAATAAAATAATATGCTTATCAATTGTAGTTGAGGCATGCTAGACACTATGCTTAAAGATGTTTCGCCATCACAAGTTAATAACTCAGTGCAGATAGTTTTTATGGCTAAAACTCTCCATGATACAACCTTCTTACTAAATCTGCACTTAAACTAGTGAGGCAATAGGAATAACTTACAAGGATTGCTCAAAAGAACTTAAAACTATGGATGAAAATAATAATTTTTTAGCTAGAAAAATTGCTCTTAAGTATGTCCATTCCTGTGACATCGGGACACATATTTATAGCAATAGAGAAAAAGAAGTTCCCGTTGGTAAGCCTTGATAGCCTAACGCGAAGAAGAAAAACAGCCACTAGAATAATAAAAACCAAGAATCAAAACTAGTGTTTTAAATTGCAGTTGCGGCGGCGGATGCGGTCGCGGTTGCAGTTGTTGTAATTGTGGGTATTGTGGGTATTGCGGCTATCACAATGCACATTGCAGGTGTTGAGGTGTAAATTTTTTTTTTAGTTTGCCACTTGAAATTAAGTTCGTTATGGCCTGATACAGCTCATTGCGACTCTAATACAGCCTGTTGCGGTTTCGATGCGGTTATATTACGGTCAATTTATATAAATAGATGAGACATCGCAATTGTGGTGTTGCAATATTGCAGCCGTATCACGTGATGCGGTCCACAATTTAAAATCCTGATCAAAACTTCCACTAACATTATAAAGGAATGAAAGATTGTTGTTAACCAATGTTCAAGTGTTAATTATAATTCCATTGAAAGGCTCATTAATATCTTGTTGCTAATAGAGCAAGTGTGCTATTCGTCCGATATGGCGTTATATTAGATGTCTTCTTATCCAGGAAACCAAAAAGGCTATCTTCTCCTCGTTTTGCTTTTGTTCGTTTCACTTCTGTGGCTAGGGCTCATGCAGCCATTCAGGAGCTAAATGGTGAGACTGTGGATGGTTTTCACCTGGTGACAGCTGAATCCTCTAAGGAAAAACCCTCCCTATAGAGACTTTACGAAGGTAACCAACCAATGGATTTTGAATATGGGTCCTGCAAAGCCCTTCCAGCCTTGGAAGGTGTCCGTGATTTATCTTTTGATCAAGGCAGGTCGGGAAAATCTACTCGGATCCAGGGGCTTGAATGCAATTCAAGGTGGATTAGTCGTAGTTTGGTTGTAGTCACCAGAGGATCTTTAAGTGTTGAGTCCTTTTATGGGTTTGCTAAGGCTGCATGGAATTACATCTTTGACATTCGTGAACTAAATCCCATGCAATTTTTGGTGACATTTTACTCCTTTGAAGCCATGAATGAAGCTCTCTCCCTGGACGAGTGCATCCGGTATCTTCTTTCTGTTCTGAGTTCTGACCTAAGAAGATAGAGCATGGAAGTTTGGTCGCCTTTGAGGCTTGTGTGGATTGAGATTTTCAGACTCCCACCCTCGGCTTGGTCAAGTAAAAACGTGATCAACATTGGAAATTTATAGGGCGAAGTCAGAGGCTTCGATTAAAGAACAGTGCTAGGAAGGTCATTTGAGCATGCAAGATTGTTGATTGTTATAGGTGTTATGAAGTCTGTTGAAGGGCACGCAGATTTTGTTCTTGGAGAGCACTTTGTTACAGTGGGAATTACTGGCGTGTCCCTCTGTCTCTTGTTCCTTAGCAGGCTTTGTGGAGGCAGCGGTCATGGTGGACTTCCCCTCTTTTAGCAATGATGATGTTGCAAGGCCTTGGGTTATTTAAAATAAACAAAGGATCAAGTCTGATGCCAAATTATTACAAATTATAGGTTATTTCTAATAATAACTCTTATTTGCAAATTATCGTCATAAAAAAAAAAAAAAAAAAACAAAAGATCAAGTCTTTCCTGCTATTTATAGAAGAATAAATTGATCATATAAATAAAATGGCAATGGATAAAATCAGACTGTGATTGATGGTGCTTAAACAAAACTACCAATGGCAGCGGCTAACTATTTAATGGCATCGGTGCATTCCTATTATATAAGGACCGTGGTACTTAAAAGGAGTTTAATAACCGTGTTTGCTAATTAAAGAATCACTGTTTTTTTTGTTTTTTTGGGGGGGGGGGGGGGTTCTCCAGTGATGGCTTCAAAGATAGATTTGGTGTGTGATGTGAATTCTAAGTAAGCTCAAGTGGAACTAAACGTGTTGGTCGTTCGTTTGTGGAGTGTCCCAGATTTTGAGACGCTGGATATGACTTGCAATGTTGAGATGGTGCTCGAGGATAAAAAGGTAGTTATGGTTACTTTACATATATGTTAACAATTTGCTTAATACAATGCTCATTGAATTTGTTTTCTTATCCAGGGGGAGCACATCCATTCAAGCATAAGGCATGCTTTGTTGAAAAAGTATATGCCTCTTCTTTAAAAAGGGGGGTCTTTATTTTATGTCAAATTTTAAAGTAGGATTCAACAATTTGAATTTCAAGACTACTCAGCACAAATATAAATTAAATTTTATGCATACTACTTTTGTCAAAGAAGTAAAAGATCCCAATTTTTCGATGAACATTTTTGTTGCCAAACCTTTTTTCTGAATTATTAAACTGCTCCGAAGTTGATGAACATCAATTATTTGGTTAGCTATGTGAATGGGTATTAGTTACTTCTTTTTTCCTTCCAGTTTAGTGTAAACAATTAATACTAACATTTTGAAAGAACCAGAATTTCCAAAAACATCTTTAACTAAAACTTATTATTATTAAAATTAATATTTAATCAAATCATACTATTGAATATACTAACAATAATATTTATTGGGTACATCAATGGGAAGCCGAGTTAGTGTAAAAACAAATTAGTCCTCCAGTCCATCGAACCGGTGCCAAATCTAGTGGTTATTAATGTGAATAGCATTCTATTCTATGTATGTATTAATCAAGAATTTTTGAGCGGTTACTTATTTTTATTGAGATATCATTTGTTAACACAAAATGAATAACTATATTATTGAAGTTCACCTGTACATGAAGTTATGCTACAAGTTTTGATTGATTATTTCTTTCCATGAGTGGTCATTAATTTATTATACTGAGTGATTAACAAATGAACATAAAAAGTTACAAAAGATTTAATTGAAAGAGAAGAAAATAGGGTAACAAAAACAACGAGAAAATTGTTATAAGAGGTGCTCAGGAATCGGTTCGACCTCAAAATCAGCTTTGACCTAAAGTTTATTCGGTCAAATTTAAGTTTTGAAATTTTGGTTTACTACATTTTTGGGTTGGGTTCAAAGTTGGATGAGCCTAACTGGAAGTCACAATTATTTAAAGATTTTATTCTTTTACAAAAATTACTAACAACCTTTTTCGGTGAACTATGAACCCGTTTATCTAGCTTCAGAGTTTTTATCTCAAAAAGAAAATTATAATAAATTATTTTGTAAAAAATACTATTGCTCAATACATGAATAGAGTGCAAGTTCCTTCTAAAATGTAGTTTGTATATAACAAAGTGTAGTTGATAGTAATTGATTAAAATATTATTTAGTTTCTTAAATTACAAAATAAACTTATTAGAAGCTATTCGGTTAATTTATACTCCTTTTGTTTTAATTTATCTATTTATTTAGATAATTTGATTTATTCTTAAATCAATATATCTAAATACTAAATTATCTAAATGGACAGATAAATTGAAATGGAGAGGGCACCGTCTATGAAAGCTGACTATTGTACTATGACGGCCTTTCAAATAATTAATTGAGGTAATTTCTTAGTTTCTTATTAATTGGCTCGTCAAATCTTTGCCATGGGAAGGAGGGCATGTTCAACATTGTGGCAGATTTGGCGAGCAGGGTCCGTGGCTGCTATTGGAGGCAAAGAATGGGAGTCTTATGAAATTATAATAAGGATCGCATGCTCTGTAATGGACATAAAACTGTCTTATAGGGCTGCAGCTACTGTCGAGAAAACTCCAAGGATAGTGAAATGGATCAGCCACCACCAAAGGCGGCAGGCTTCAGAGGTCTGCTTAAGGATGACCGTGGTTGCTGGATGGTGGGATTTTGTAGGATGGTTGGGAGACACTTCCATCCTTCATGCCAAACTCATGGCCATCAAGAAAGGCCTAGTGCTAGCTCGAACCACGGGTGTCCAAAAACTTATTTGCCACTTTGATTCTAAGGCAACTATTGAATTGATTAAAGCAGGTGTAGGAATTCACCACCGCTATGCCTAACACATTAGGAGTTTGTTGCGTGCAGAGTGGGAAGTGCAACTGGGAGAGGGGAATTCGTGTGCTGACTGGCTGGCTAACGAAAGGTGCTCGGGCTTGAGTTTCTTTCCAAGTCTGGGACTCCTCTCTTGCCGCATTGACTGTGCTGTTGCAGGGTGATATGTTGGGAGTGAGTGTTTTCAGCTGTTAGTGTAGCTTTTGTTTTTGTTTTACTTTTCATAAGCATAAAAAAAATAATAATTTATCATTTAATAAATAATGTACCTATAAAAATTCTCATATCAACAATTGGATATCAACAATGGTAGAGTGCAGCGAAAAGTAAGTTGTAGTTATAAAAAAAAGACCAAAATTTAAATTTTGAAGAAAACAATTGTTAAGAAAAATTTCTTAATTGCAATAGTGTTCAAAACAAAAAATAGCCTAAAGACCAAAAACAAAATAGGCAAAACTTGGATATAATCTAATATATAGTATATAATATGTAAAAGGAGAATATTGAGTTGACTTTATCATGTATAATTTGACTGTATCATTTGAAAAATATTTTTGACATTTGTCATATTTTGAGTGGTTTTAACTTATCTCTTTGAAAAACTAAAAGGTTATCTTTGTTTTTAAGTTCTTTTATAGTTTTTAACACTCCTTAAAAGATAATTAATTGTTTGTTTTCTTTATTGATCTTCTATTAAAAGTCACTTATATAATTCAAATTCAAACTTAAAAAATTATTAACCAAAAAGAAGGAAAAAATAAACTTTTAAAATAAGTAGTGTTCAATTCTTTTTTTTTTTTGATGTTTAAACCTGATGGGATACTTTTTCCTCTTCCTCATTATATATATAGTTAACCATTTAAGGATTATTATACATGATTAAGAACAATTATTGAAGAAATAATTTTTTAATTTTTCTCTTATATTATAACCATTACAGATTAATTTATTCTCATTTTTTTCTTTTTTGTTTCATTTATCTCTTAATTACTTTTGTTAATTTGATTTAATTTATTGAGAAGTTGATTTTGCTCCAAATGGTGACTGTTCAATGCCTCCGATTGGTTGCTATAGCCAAAGGATGGGAACTGCAGTAAATTGATGTTAGCAACGCATTTCTTCATGGGGACCTGGATGAAAAAGTTGGGATGGATGTACCTCTCGGATATCATGTCAACAACGCTGCTCTTGTTTAATTTGTCGATTAAGAAAATCCACCTACGGCTTGAACCAAGCATCACATAATTGGTATCCCAAACTCTCTCCAGCATTGGTCCAATATGTTTTCATCCAATCAGAAGCAGATTACAGCTTGTTTACTTATGCCCATGGCACAACTTTTCTCATAGTGTTAGTGTATGTGGATGATCTCATTATCACAAGTAACGACACTGCAGCTTGATACTAGCTTCAAGTCAATTTTGAGTAGGTCCTTCCATATGAAAGACCTCGGAACTCAAGTATTTCCTCGGTTTAGAATTGGCCCGTGTCACCACTGGCTTGTATCTTTATCAACGCAAATACACTTTTGACATCTTAAGTGAGCATGGGATGTTAGGTTGCAAGCTGTGCTCTTTCCCTGGAACAGTATCATCGTTTATCTTTGGAAACAGGGGGAGAATATATATGGTGATCGATCCTAATATCGACGGCTGATTGGACGTTTAATTTATCACACCATTACTCAGCTAGAAATCACTTGTTCTATCATCCTTAGTCAATTAATGCCGTGCCAGTGACAAGGCCATCGGGATTTAGCTATGTGTGTATTGCGTACTTAAAATCCTCACCTGGCCAAGGGATCTTGCTGCTAAAAGACAACGGGTTGCAGCTTAGAGGTTACTATGATTCAGATTGGGCCTCATGTCCCAACACTAGACATCTATGTTGCCCGGATACAGTACGGGATACGAAAATTTTGTAAAAATTAGGGTACGGATATGTCAATATATATATATATTTAGAAATATAAAAATTTCACAAATTTTATAAAATAAAAACTAAAATTTCATATTATAAATAAGAAAACACATCAACTTCAATATAAAATAAGTCTAAATTATTTAACATTACATCACAAAATAAAAAAACTACAATACTTAAAACATTGTTTAAAACAAATACATAACAATCATATAAGCATAATTAACAATCAAATTCTAACAGTCTCAATCTCATCATTTTTTTCCCCATCATCAATGAAAAAAATAGTTTCTAAAGTAGGCTCATCAAGTGAAAGACTAGCTACTTCAAGAATTCCAGCTCCTTTAAATGGATCTCATTCATCTCCACCAATATACCACATTCTTGTCTCACCCTCATGATAGCTCTTAGTCTTTCTTGATAGGAGATGAAGATTAGTGTGTATAAATACTAAATCTTTAGCTCTTTTAGGAGTAAGCCTATTTCTCTTCAAAGAGTGAATAAAGGAATATGTGCTCCAATTCTTTTCACAACAAGAGGAAGAACATGGTTGTGAAAAGTAGCTTCAAGGCTATGTTTTGTAGTTTTGGGAGTGAAGATCCATACATCATCCACCATTCCTTGGGTGACAAGTTCCATCTATCTTGTAAGCTATCAAACTGTCCAAGCTCATCTTCACCACTTAAGAATTTGACAAACTCTTGGGTTGTCTCTAACCTATCCTTTGATTCCGGAAAATAACTCCTAAAGCATTTGTTCCTCCCTAAACAAATCTCATTGTCCTTACGTGGGGGAACTCTATTTGGAGCTTCATCAAACCATTGTCTACAATAATACCTATAAAATAAAATATAAGGCGTTATTAGTTTACTACTTCTAAGAGCTAAAGTACATTTTAAAAAATATAAGGTAAAAGAAGTTGAAATTTAGAAATTTAAAACTTACTTGGGATTAAGTGAATGAGCTAAGCAATGAAGTGACGTGTAACTATTGGTCTATCTATCAATTAAAATGTTATATACCACTTCATAAAAGGATGATTGTTCACTCATCTCTTTGCCTTCATATTGATATATTGCCTTCTTTACTTGCTCAATCATGGAATCCCATTTCTCATAAACCAAATGAAGGGATGGCCTATCAGTATCACGAGATTGAAGCATCTTCATAAATAGGCTTTGTGAAGCTCAAAATGTAACATCCACAGGAATTTTTGTCATTTTTTGCCTAATTATTCGATTTTTATTAAATAATTGAAGTTAATTAAAATTCTGCTAAATATTTATTTAGAATCAATTGACTAGCAATTAATTGAGTTTAGATATGAGGGAATTAGATTAGGAGTATAGAAGATTTCATAAAAATTTTCTTAAACCAATTTACCGAATTACAGGAAATCGGTAAGATTACGGTGTTTTAAACTATCGGAACCGAACCAATAGGATTTTACACTCAATAACCCTACATCAAGTGACTGAATACTCAGCCACTTACTCCTCCTTTGGTGGCGCCACAAAGGCCACAAAGAGAGGGAGACTTGGGCCACAAAGCATCATCTAATCACAACCCACCTAGCCAACTACCCTTTTGATACTTGAATCAGATTTCCTCTCCTCATTTTCATGCCGAATTGCACCTCCTTCTTCCCTTTTAGTCTTCTTCTTCTCTTCTCCTCTCAGCCTACTCTAACAATCTTCAAGTCTTGACAAGATTCCACCCACCAAACTCTAAAATCTAAGAAGATAACATACAAGAAGGTAGAGATTCAACCTTATTCTTGTTCTTTTGGTTATGTGTGGCTGATTTGGGGCTTTATTTTCACACTTCTTGATATGATGATTGAATGAATATGATGATCTTTGGTTATTTTGTTGGCTATTCTTGATGATTAAATCGATTAGGAAGTAAGGAAGGGAAAAAGTAGGAAGATGTAAGGGGCTAGAAGACCAAAATCCCTCGGTAGTCCGTATGGCAGAGTGTACAGCTCTGCCTACCGCTGTTTAAATTTGATGAAACTATTTTTATATAAAACTAGACATTCAGGGCTTTCTATATATATATATATATATATAAGGTCATTGAATTAGTATTGAGAGAGATATGAATTTTGGAAGTTTGACCTAGGTTTTTGAGTTTGATTCTGGGCAGACTGGGTAGTTCAGGGCAAAACTTGCCCTATACGACTTGGAATTGAATGAAACTAACTTTTTTAGAAAGCTTATACATAGTAGAATATCCCATAAAAATTTCGGAGTTAGATAAGGTCCCGTTTGCTCCCAATGGCTCAAGAAAGTTGCCTTATGTCCAAACCGGGCCAAAATAGGGCAGTGCAAGAAGATCAAGTTTCAGGATTTATATCTTGAATTATACTCATCCAAATAATATGCAACTTATTTCATTTGAAAGCTTGCTCCGTTAGCTTTACAGTGATATAAATTTCGTATGATTTCACCCATATTTCTATTTTTGGTGAATTTTTTCTTGTAAGAGTGTAATTCTGGCTATAGACATGTATGAATACTAGATCAAGTTTAGTTAATACTGGAACTAGGAACTCGGAAAGTAGCAAATAGAGAGCTAGACTGGGTATACTTAATGCTGAACTCAGGACTTAGCAAATAGGAAACTAGTCGGGCATAATTAATGTTGTAACTCGGAAATTAGTGAAGACTGGGTATGGATAATGTTGGAACACAGGACTTAGAAAACATTCATAAGAGTCTTGGAAGACCAATTATGAATTAAAGTCGAAAATTGGAATCACAAGCACATAAAACACTTTGAAATTGAAAGTCAGGGACAAGAATATAAGATCTAAAATACTTAAACCCGGAAGTCGAAGTCTTTTAACGTAAACTTGGAAGTTGGTACCAGAATATGAAACCTTACACTCGAATCTCGGAAGTCGGGAACCAAAGCATTACATAATCCCGGAAGTCGGGAACCAAAGCATTACATAACCCCGGAAGTCGGAAACCAAAACACTACATGACCCCGAAAGCCGGAACTTATATAATCTCGGAACTCGGACCCAATTCAACCTCGGAAGTCGATCTTAAGCTCAAACTCGGGAACATCAATAAAAGTTAAGAGCTTGCAAGATAGATTAAGACTTAAAATTATAAAACTTGCACCTAATTACCTAAGCCCTGCTCATAAGACTTTATTGTGCGTGACAGCTATTGAAGATGTGATGCTCCATATTGGGTTTGCTGTTTGATTTAAAATTTCCTGGGGATCTAGCACTATTCATGGGGAAGCGGACATGTCCCGTTATGCCGCCAAATTTTTTGTAGAATTTTATGAAATTATGATTGTTTCTGTTATGAACATCAAATTCTATATGCAAGGAATTATGAAAGTAAATGATGAAACACATGTATGAGTGCATTCAACATGTCTATGCATGATTATGTATAGGAACGAAAGGACATGAACATATTAAATGTGGATCCCTTCACTTTGAGGCAGTTAATTGGGTCCCTTCCTGTGAAGGTAGTTAAAGGATATGATGATGAGTCCATATTCCTAAGGAACATGATATGGCGATCACGCTCTGATGGGATATGACATGCCGATCATACTTTGGAATGTGGCATAATGATCCCACACCCTTAGGAATGTGACATGGCAGGAAGAACATGTTCCTAAGGAGTGTGACATGGTGATCACACCCCGAGGGAGTATGAAATGGCGATCATACTCTGGAATATGTGTAACAAGTAAAGAAAGATAAAGAAAGAAAAGAAAATTTTGTGTATCTACATAAATTCAAGTACAAGTAAAAGCGTGTGTAGATTTTATATTTTCAGTATAATGGTGCTATTGTATTGTAATACATTTTAGTTACTATTCATAGTATAATTCATGAATTGACTTTGTATTGACTCACCCAAATAACAAGTGTATGAATAAAACGAACCTTGCTTCGGACAGTATGTTTTCGAACTATAAAATTAAATAGTTTATATAACATGATCACTTTTTTCATAATAAACCGAAGCAACTGGAGATGACAACAATGACATTATGTATAATAGTTAAAGAATCCTACTGAGAATTTTAAATTCTCACTCCTATTTCCGTATTATCTCCAGATGATTCGAGAAGTTGCAAAGACGGCTAAAGTTGCTGTCAGTTAAGGTCCGCTCAGGTAACAGTAACAACTCCTGAGTGTGGTACTCTGACTTTAGCATAGTATTGTAGTTCGGGAGGATGTTACACAAAACATAATCATGTCGATCCCACCAACTATCATTTAGAATTGTTTCCTTTACAAATGTTGCTCTTGGAACATCATCTTCTTTATAGTGAGACCATTCTTCACTAATAACCATAGATTGGAGACCATGCTTAATGGTTCTCAACCTTTTAAGCATGATAATGATGGAAACAAATCTAGTCTCAGCAATGGCATGCAGTTTCAAATGCACAAATTTATTAAACATGGCAAGTCTCATGGAATGATTCATGATGAAAAAAGCATCATCAGCAACAGCAGAAATCCAACTACACTCAAAATAAACAACTTCATTGCTTGATGTATTTTTAGGAGCACAGATGTTCTTGAGAGCAAGGTTTAGGGTATGCACTACACATGGTGTTCAAAAAATATGAGGATGCATAGATTCAATAATTGATCCAGCAGCCTTACAAATAGGTGCATAATTTGTAGTGACTTGAACCACATTTTGTGGTCCAACTTCATCAATGGTGGACAAAATTAAGTTGGCAATGTTTGTCCTTATATTCACCTGAACCATCAATAGCCTTCAAGAACATAGGTCCCGAATCTGAGATAGCCATGAAGTTAATCAATGGTTTTCTTTATGTATCAGTCCAACCATTAGTCACTATAGTACACCCTTCTCTAGCCAAGTGGCTTTGATAGGTTGAAGTAACTTCATTATATTAGCTTTCTCTTTTTGCAATAATGAAGTTCTACTGGCATTATAACTTGGTGGAAGAAAGCCAGAAATATTGGTGTTAGCAACATATGTAAATAAGCTAACAAAATAAGGATTTCTAGCAACATTGAATGGCATACCAGCAGAGTAAAACAACCTAGCTATTTCACAAGTCAAATGGTCTCTTGCCTCATTATTAAAGCCCTTTGTAAAGGTCCTTCATTACTTCTTCTCCTCTTGCCCCCATCAAACATATAGGTGGGTTCAAACTTGTAGTACTACTAGAAAAAGGAACTTGCACTAACTTTGTTCTTTCAACAGATTCCTTTTCTATTTGTTGCATCTCTTCAAGCTAATCATTATTCACTTGTGTAAAAATAGCAATCCCATTTCCTTTTTCCCTCAACAAATGAGATCTCACATGAAAATAAGATCCCTTATAAGTTTTATTACAAAAATTGCAATGCCAATTTACATTACCTCTTCCAGATTTCTTATCTTGCAACACAGTCACATAAGCCCAAAGGGGGCCACTACTCTTAGATTTTCCAATAGCAAAATTACTGGTTAAAGAAGTAGAGGAATTGGCATTATTACCACTTCCAGACCCGACTGTTGAGCCTTGTGAAAACATTTGATAAATAATTACAAAATTTCTATATTACTCAAAAGTAAAAAATTTAATCACTCATTATAAAGAACAAAAATTAGAACACCAAAAAAAATTTAATCACTCATTCTATGTTTCAAGAATAATTCCAACAGACCAGCTCCAACACAGTATATAGAACAAAAGAAAAAGTGAAATAGTCAAAACAAATGACAGAAGGAGTCGTACCTTTGTCACAAGAGAGAAGGAAGATTAGAGCTACTGGCTGGGCCACCACTGGGGCTTGGAAGCACTGCAGCTACAACAACGAGGAGCTTCGTCGCTGCTAGACGAGGAGCACCTCTGCAAGGACGACGAGCTCCACCACTTCTAGACGAGGAGCGCCGCCACTGCAAGGACTTGCCGGTGGTGGAGTGGTTGAGGGTTGGATCGGTGGTGGCTGGTGGAAACGGGGTGGGGTGGGGTGTGTTTCGATTTGGGAAAGAAAGGAAAAATGGGGGGGAGGGGAGGGTTTATGCTTTGTTTTGTCTTTCCCAAAAAAAAAAATGAATGGCCAAACGATGTAGTTTAGTTTAAACCTGTATCCAAGCTGTATCCGAACCGTACCCAACTATACCCAATTTTTTTCCAAAAAAATTTTTTGTTGGGTACATACCCAAGCGTACCCAACATGTCCCCATACCCAAAACGTGCCAGATATGGGTACTTTTTACAAAAGCATGTACCCGTGCTTCAGAGCTAGACATTCCATTTCAGGATACTTGATAACACTTGGTACAACACCAATTTCTTGGAAAACAAAGAAGACAACGGTCTCTAGATCATCTGCAGAGACTGAACATCATGCCATGGCTTTTGCCAATAGCGAGCTGATTTGGCTATAGAGCTTACTTGCTTCTCTTCAAGTCCTGTGTGATGCTCTAGCCTTGCTTCACTGTGACAATCAAGCTGCTCTTCGCATTGCAACCAATCCAGTTTCCCATGAGCGGACAAAACACATCACGGTTGATTGTCATTTCGTTCGTAAACACAATCAGTCACATGACACAGCTATCTCCTGTCTTCCAATTAGTGAACAACCAGCTAATATATTTACAAAGACAACAACAGTTCCAATTTCTGCTGTACAGGTTGGGTGTTCACAGTGCTCACACCCCATGGAGGGAGTATTAGGAATTATGCTGGCTTGTTAATTTCAAATTCATATCCCCTAGTTGTGGATTAATTCAATCTCTATTATCTGTGCATGTTCTCCCACGATTGTGGCTCTTAAATAATATCCCGTGATTGCAGCCCCTTGTATTTCGGTGGTATCCCTTGATTGTAGCTTCCTTTTTTATCTACGCGTATATGTTTGTACTCTTGTATCACAGAATATCAAGATAGAAAACAATATTCTGATTCCACATATTTTATTATTATAGATGTTTAGCGGTTAACTAAATTAAATGTCTTTCCATAGCTTTTTTATTGGATTTCCTGAGATGTATATTCATTAATCTATTGTAGCATGTGTGAGTAGGATGTTTTATTGTAATGCCAGATTTTTTAGCTATAATTTTGATTCTTAGCACATGATACATTTGAAATATTTTAATTTATTGTGTACTTTGTTTAAAAAATTAAATAACAAAAATAAGAAAATATTTGTTTATCTTTTTCTTAATACAGAGTCTAGAAAGCTTTAGATTATGATGAAAGAGAAAAAAAAAAATAGTTATAGTAATTATGATTGTGCTCACCATTTTCCATTAATGTAGGGTGGATATAACCCCCACCTCTTGCCCAATTTGAAAATTTGCCCCTTGTCTCCATCTCTATCCCTGTCATGGGTTCTCATTCCTTGTGGGAATTCAGATCTCTGTAGATTTATGTTAAAATTAAAAAAAAAAATCTAAAAAACTGCTTTTAAATATAAATAGAACATCCAAAAACATCCATCATCTATCATCACATTATTAATATAACACAATCCAAATTAAAAATGGAGATACATGATGCGAATCCAATAAAAGATGGTTAGAAATATCATGAAAATACATACATGTCCTCTGCTATAAATTATAAAACTTATATGCTTATTATTTGTTTTAGAGACTTCACATAAATAGAGACTAAATAGATCTCCATAGGTGAGGGACCTTATCCCCCCACCCCTACCATTAATAAATGTGGACTCCACCCCATTCCTATGGGAATTAAACCTATTCCTGTACCATCTTCATTGCGAGTAATCCCCATAGGTACCCACTTAGGCCCTTTTTTTTTTTGGCCATCCCTACATTCACGTGATAAATTATCAAAATAGATATTAAATTAATTAAAATATATAAATTTTAAAAGTAGTTTTTTTTAATAGTAATTTTTTTTAATTTAGGGTTAATTGATTATTTATAATATGATATTATGAAGATTAATAATTTTACGATTTTATAATTAGATAGTTGAATTTTATTTTACAATAGATAATTTACATGAAAATATTTATGTTTACATATGTAAGATATATGTACTATTTTGTCATATTAAAATTTTTTGTATTACATTTTGTGATATTATGAATTTTGCAAAAAATATAATTAAACTGCTTTATTAGAAATGTAAGGAAAAACGTAAGAATATATTTCAAAATTATTAAATTTCAACTTATACATTAATAGTATATATTTAAATGAATTCTGGCAATGAATCTATAATTTATTTCTACTTTAAAAATTCATTTTAAATGAATTCTCAATGAGCCTTGAAAAAATTAGCTAATTATCAACTTTAATTTATTACAAACTTATAATATATTCAAATTAATTTTGTATAAGTAAATGTTTATTATTTTAATTTAAATTTTGAATAATAAATTATTTAATCTTTGTGCATATTATATATCTATATTATTATTTTTTAAAAAATGTACTTTTATTTAAGCATTTTAAATTAAAATTTTTATTTTTAGCTATGTTACTTCAATTATTTTTAAAATCTAATTAATTTTATAATTATTATTTAAATTAATTTAGAATTTTTTTATTATAATAATAAATTGTACAATGCACGAGCCATAACGCTAGTTTCTTACGTAACATAATGATATTTTTTTTTTTTTTGACGGGTATGTAACATAATTATAATAGAAAAAGTTCATGCTTCTAATTTAAATTACACAAATATAATAAAAACATAATGTATAAAAAAATTAAAATAAGAGGCAAATACGCTTAATACCCTTAAGGTATTTGAATATAATACTCCATCTCATTAATTTACAAAATATATACTATATCCCAGTTCATCCTAAGCCAACTTAATAACGGTTAACATATACAACTCTATACGATCAAGTGAATCAGCATACTCAGAAATCACATAAAACACAAAATTAAAAAAAAAAAAGCAAAACAATGTAATTTATTATTTAGAAAAGAAGGACTGTTCTTTGTACATAATCCGTCGGGCTCATTTAAAATACCATCTATTAACAATATATTACAAACACTTAATCATATATATTTGGTCAAATAATTCAAGTTACAAGCGTAATTTAAAGAATAACCACTTACAACAACCTACAACATATAGAGTCATTATACCATCTCTTTTTACTTAAAACACAACCATAAATATGATTGAGTCAGTATCCAACAAATAAAAATGACACAATGAACATTTATTAAGAAATTATAGATAATAAAAGACATCTCATAATCCAATTAATGTTTATCTCACCATATAAACTGTTTGAATTTGAGTAGTGTAATAAATAAAAAAGAAGTGCCACAGGATCATGAAGATCATTTTTTTATGAGCTCACCTTCATATTATTTCATAAACTTTGTGTGCTATTAAAAAAAGCATGTGCTTAGTAGGGATGACAATGGAAGTGGAGACATGCTACCTGCCCCCATCCCTCTTTAGAAATCGACCCCCATTTTCGTCGCCATCCCCATCCCTATTCCTGTCACAGGTTCCTATTTCCTGTTCCTTTCGGGAATTCGAATTTTCGCAAATATTTGCAGGTTTATGTAAAAAGTTTTTAAAAATTCCAAAAAAAAAGAGAGAAATTCATTAAAAAAAACACTTTCAAACCTAAATTTTATATATATATATATATATATATATATATATATATATATATATATATATATAACCTATTACAACACTACATACGCAACACAAATAACAGTACGTGATGAAAATTCAATAGTTTTAATAATAATTATATTCATAAAAGACAATTACAAAAATCAAAACAACAAATTTTTCCACTAAGATTTGGGTATGTGTATTAGTGTGTGTGTGTAATGCTATTTAGGTTATTTCACATGTAAGCAGGAATGAACGGGTCTCCATGGCACAGGGACATCATCTCCTACCCTTGCTTTGTTCAGTAAATGGGGATAGGGTCCCCATCCTTATGGAGACTATAACCATCCCTATATCTACTCCCATCATGGATAATTTTTGTTGGTACCTATCTAAATGAGTTTTTTTCTTTGCCATCGCTAGTTCTTAGATACGTAATTAGAAAATTAATTAGAATTAGAAATGAAAATATATGAAAAAATATATACTATCTTAATTTGCATTGAACTTATTAAAAACTTTAGAACTTATTTGCTTATAAAATTAAGTTTCAAACTTAAGTCATTTAAGCAAATTCTTAATAGATCCAATGCCAAAACAATCCACTAATGGAGTTGTAGCACCCATATGACCATTTTAATAGGCATCATTTGTTAACTTCTTTCTAATTTTCAGGTCTTTGAAGATGACATCCGTATGAGATCGAACCATCTCTAATAGTCTTGTACTATCCTTCTCTTTGCCAAGGGTCTATGAAAGAAGCAAGTTGAGCATTTAAGTGCGACGTATAGGCAAAAAATATCTTTTTAAGTTATGTAATTCTAATAATGGATTTAATGAATTTATTACGTTACTAACAGCAAAGATTGAGCCAAAAAAAATCAAAGCATTTACTATGAAATTAGTAAAAAATAATTGTTAAATATAAGAATAAAAATTATTTTTAGTTCTAAGTATTTGAAGTTGACCTCAATTTAATCTTAAAAAAAATTTTAACATCAATTTGGTATCAACACTTTAAATTCTGGAATCAATTTTATCCTTCTGTCAAATAATCAATGACAATAGAAGCTACACCAAAGGGTAAAATTGATATCAAAGTATGAAATGTTAAGATTAACTTGATATCAAAAATAAAAATAAAAATAAGACTAAATTAATGTCAACTTCAAAATATTAGTATTAAAAAGAATATTTACTCTAAATATAAAATTGCAGGCTTACTTGTTTGGATTGTTAGTAAAAAGGTTGTTAGTAAAATTGGATATATTTCATGTCTACCCAATAGTATCTCATTTATTTGTCACTTTTGACATATTTGAATCATCCTTTGCAACATTGCTTCTTTAGATTGAATAGATGAAGGCAAATCCCTCTAATCCATGCTCAACCTCGATAACATTTTCAATCTCCCAATAAGATAATGATTTAAGTATAGTGGTTTTTCATTTTTTTTATTTAAAAAGAGTACGCTTATAGCATGAATAACTACACATATATTTATCTGAATCATAAAGAACAAATATTGTAAAAGCAAAATATGGAAAACAAAAAAATTACATACATTTTTGAAGTAAAATAGAGATATAGTAAAACTTATATATATATAAGAAGAGTAGTGAAGCGATACTCTAAAGCCCTTCATAGTACTATATTCAAAGACTTTACTGTTATTCTCTTCCGCAGTTGAGTAAATGAAAGAATGACATTTTTCTATACTTTAATTTTTGAATAAATGAAATAATAATATTTGTACTAGCAGCTACAATTGAAAACAAATTATGCTGAGAGAATATATATCTAAGGCCAATGCTAATTAGATCTACCACAATTGTTTCAAGACCACCATTTTCAAAGTTATTTTAGCTATTTCCTATTCTATATCCAGAAATTGTGCTTCTTCTGTCTTGAATGTAGCACCCTCAACTTGCCTTCTTGCTGCAACTGCATCTTTATTACATTAGAGTTTACCAACGGAGTTTGCGCCAACTTATGGTTCATTTCTATTAACCCCTATCAACAAAATATTATCCATTAACTAAGTATGTTTAAATTGGAGTTTACAAAGGGAATTTGCGCCAACTTAATTCTACAGAATTGAGTTGGTGTTAATGTAATTTCTGTTTAAAATATTTTATGCCAAAAGTAATTATAATACAATGAATAGTATTTAAATAATAGTGATTAAAATCATTTTTAAATATAAAATTATTAAAAAGGATATAAGTCTATATTATGCTTTTATTTTTTTTATATTATTTTGCATCTCAGATTTTTTTATTTTTAAAGTACTTGAATAAAGTTATGTAAATATCATTTTTAAGATACTTGAATAACTTTTGGTGCTAGTATTAAATTATAAATAAAAAAACTAAATTTACAAGAAATATATGAAGCATTTGCATAAAAAAGTAATTAAATTAAAATTTTAATTAATAAAATTATAAGATATAAATGTTGATAAAATTTTAAAATATGTAGTTAAAAGAATTAAATTTTTTTAATTCCTCAATAGAAACAATTGAATGCAAAATAATAAAATTTTCACTTTGCCCTAAACCCAAAAGCATAAAAACCATTGTTCTGAAAACTGGATCAGACCAACTAGTCCAACCAGTTGAACCTGGAACAGGCCAGGTATCCGGTCCGGCTATATTCAAAAAATCGTTCAATCCAAAAATCGAAATTGAACCGGCTAAACCGGCCGAAAACCAGTAAACCGGCCAAACCGGAACGGTTTTACCGGTTGGTCTTTTTTTTTTTTTTTGAAAAAAAAGTAAAAAATTATTTTTTTGATAATCAATAAATTTACTACTTTATTATGATGAAAAAGGGTCAAAAATACATTTTGATTAGCCAAATCAAAAATTACTACACCTCTTACTTTCTAAAAAAGATCTTAAAGGTAATAAATATATTAAATATAAGAAATTAAATATAAGAAAAAATGATACATGGGTATTATTTATAGAAATTTTAAGAGCAAAAAATTTTTATTCTAAGTAATGTGAGACTTTTTGAATGTTTTATAATAGCTTTAAGAATAAAAAATTCAAAATCTAAGCAATATGGAACTTAATACTTTACTTGTATTAGTTATATTAATATGATTTAATATAGTAATTTTGATTTCTAAAACTACTTTTATCATATTAAAATTTTTTAATCATTTTTATTTATCTCATAATATATTATTAATCATATTTATATATAAATATATATTTTATTATATCCCAATTGAACCTCTGGTTGAACTGGTTGAATTATTAAACCTCTGAAATAGTAGTTTATCCGGTTCAATGTCCGGTCCGATTTTCACAACCTTAATAAAAACTTGTTAATCTTTATCCATTTCAAAATTATCCAAACAATCTCTCCCTTCAAGGTCGACGAACGGACGTTCAACAATCTAAATGGCAAACACTGAAACAAGTTAACATGTTTGATCAAAAAATTTCAATTATGCAACTAACTTATGAGGTACACTTATAATAATCAATTTTTCATAGCTAGGCCACAAAAATTAACCAAATAAAGTTGAATAAAACAATATATAGTTTAACATCCTTAAACATGGGATTGCCTATGTAGGAAACGTACATCCAAATCCTTGACCAATACAATAAACGTTTTCTCTGTCAAAACTCTCCACAACTTAGAACACCGCTGAGAAATTGAAAAAAACATGTTCCTGCAAACACCAAATATTATTCAATAAGAAATGGAAAAGAATATTATGAAAATAAAGTAATAACATAATATTTAAAAAATCATTCTGATTTGATGACTGAAATAATTAATAAAACATAGGGATGGAATACATTTAAACACAATAGAACCTTTTCCTAGCGGCCATTTTGATGCTAAAAGAATAAATTTGTTAAAAAGAAGGTACATCAACCAAAAGAAAAACATGAAACTGAGTAATTTCGTTATCGCTTGGTTATGATAATTTTTCAAAGTTAAATTGAGGTACTTTGATTTTTGAAAAATGTTATTTGAATGTGTTAACAGCGACGCATACGCATTGCATACGCACAAAACTAGCATAAAACAGCGCAGCGCGTTCAACCCATACGCAAAAAGAGGGATTTAAGGTGTACTAGCATAAATTGATCTACGGTGGACTAGCAGAGATAAAAAATAAAAAGCCTCAAGCAGAAACAATGAAGACGTGATCAACCCATACACTATGACCCCTAATTTCTCATTCTCGTGTTCGTCACTCATACTGCCGCCATCATTCTTCACACCCAAGTTAGGGATTTGGTTTGAACGAACAAACAGAGGGGGACTTGGGGCTGGAAAGAAGGCAACACTGGAAAGGGAGCCTTGGTTCGCGGCTTCCATGGCGGAGGCTGAGTGCGAGGCAGCAAGCTGGTGGAGGCTTTGTGGTTCATGTGTGGCGCGAGCTCGACTGTGATGCGGCGGTGTTGCGACTTCAATAGCAACTTGCGGAGGTCAAGGACTGTCAAAGATGGAGGTACGCGGCGGATATCTAAGTCGTGGTCGGGCTGTTGAGCAGAGGCACAGTGGCGGCTAGCGGCTGGGCTAAGGTGCGCGACTATTACAGGGCACTTTGAGGTCGTGGTGGTTGGGTTCAAAGGTAGAGCAAAACAAGACGCGATGGTGGTTGGGGGGCCTGTGGGAGGCCTAGCGCTGCTGGGTCGTTGCCAAAGGAGATGGTCGTGCTATGTTATTCTAAATCCTCTATGTTTTGTCTTCATCTTTGTTTCATGTTTTGGATTTGAGTCCTGTGCTTTGGTTGGGGGTTTCATATATAGTATGAAGGTTTATTTTGATGATGATGGGGTTGTGATTTCTGATTCGGGTTTGAGATGAAAATTATTGTCTTGATTCTGTTTTGTGTTTAGTTTGTGTTTGATTTTGTAAATGTTGGATGGTGTGGGTGGTAGGATTCTATCTTAGGTTTTTAGTCTGATTCTTTGCAAAAAGGGATGAGATTTTGGCTAATGGAGATGATAGGTTATAGCAGTAACATTGTAACAATGGAAGATTAGTTGCCTGCGATGTTTGAGAAGGATGAAATTTATGATAGAGTATGGGTGGGGGATGAAAATTTTTAGTTGATTTCCTTCCCCTCTCTCTATGCTTTCCTTGGTCTTTATGGGCACAATTGCTCTTTCATTCTCTGGTGTCAGATGTCCTAGTCGCAATGAGTCATATTCTGATGAAGCAATTGCCTTGATGAGGAAAAAGATAATGCAGAAAGATGTATAAGTAATATAGTTCCTCTTTGCACTAAGATTCCCATATTTTGCTTTCTCTTTTAACAACTAAATAATTTTAATTGTAATGTTTGCAGATTGATGTGGAAACTGTTGATAGAACTGGAATGTTCTTGGGATCCTTATGCAAGAACAGGACTAATGTGGCTGTGACACTACTTGAAGTTGGTCTTGCAAAATTTCAAGCCTCATTTGGCTAAGAACAAAAAGTTGAAAGTAAGAATGGGGTCCCGAACCATTTTTGACACTAACAACTTCCTTATTAGCTATTCTTAAGTACATTGTATTGCTAATCTGGGAGAATTTTGTTGAAGGCGAGGAAGTATCCAATGGTGCAACTATTGAAAACAAGCAGCAAGAAGTGCTTAAGGTGTGTTGGATACTATTTCATTGATGACCCTTCTTTTGTGTTTAAAAATGGTAAATGACTTGCCCCAGTGTTATACTTCCATATTTAATTGTTACAAAAGTCTTGGGTGGTGATAAATTTTACTCCAGACAATTGGAGACCAAAAGATAGCCTCAATTCAGCAGCAGCTTGCGTCTTTGTTAATCCTAAGAAGTGTGACATAGTTCTTTGTCATTTTCTCACTATCAATGAGTGAAATGGGAACTCTAATTAGCCTTAGTGTAAGGGAGTCTTGTGAATTTTTTCATGATCCTTTTAAGGGCAAAAGGTAGTTCCTATGGTATACCTTCTAATTATTGTAATGGATGATCCAACATTACATATCAAAATATTAAAAAATTTCTTATCATTGCTTGCTTTTAATGTGATAAAAAGTATTTTCTTTTTGCATAGGAAAAGGGAATCCGATGATATCTTGAAACCATGGAGCAAATGAAAAAAAAAAAACAACTGCAAGTGGTAAATTTGACAATATATGCACATTTATACAAATGTATGCCGTAGTATTCGTTGATTTTAGTAATTTCACTTTTTAAATCTTGATATTTTAATTCATAGTCAAATTAGTGCTCACGTTGAGATGAATTTGATTATGCAATATAATGATAATTACTTAAAAGTGAATAGCTTATCGGAACTATTTGGTATTAGTTGGGAGTCACTATTCAATACTCTCATTATCACATTCTCATACTCTCATTTCGAATAAAAATATGACTAAAGGACTACAGGAAGTGAAGGTTAAAATTTATTTGAACATATCTTATATGCTAGTTCGCAGTCCAAATTTTGCGCCAATAATGTAACTTTTTTTTAATTATAAAAATGAAATAGGATATGTCCCTAGTTTCGTTTTATATCTTTTATATGTATCTTTAAATTTTTAAAAATTTAATTAACAATGATAATTTAAAATTATATTTTTAAATTTTAATATTATTATTATGATTATTATTATTATTATTATTATTATTAAATGAATATAACTAATTTAATATATTTTCTTGAACACATTTATTTACATAAAAATATTAATTATCATTATTTAACTAAATTATAATGATATAACATAAAATTAATTAAAATTGTAAAATCACAATGGTTTTTATGGTATAAAATTATTTTTACATAAAAATAACTATTTTTTTTTTTGGCTTTGTTTTATTTTGTTTCTTTTGATAAAGTTTTATGATTTTATGTAAAGTTTATGTAGGACACAGCAAAAAATAAGTTTATATGTAGGTAATATATAGATACTAATAGTCAGGCTTTTCAATTTTAATGGTTTGATGATAATTTAGAAAAGAAAATTATTATATTTTAATATTATAATTACTATTAATAGATAGATATAATAAATAGAAAGCAATTAATTAGCTTATAGTATTAATGAAGATTGAGATATATATGAGTTACTATTTTCATATGTGTCAAAAGATGAAATAAGATGTGTTATATCTTGTGTAAAATAAAATGTCTATTTATAATAAAATATTGATAATAGAAAATTTTAAAATTTCACGTTAGATTTATAGTAATAGAAGAATTAAGTTAGAGTGGGGTAAGTTCTAATTAAGGAAGAGTATTTAGAGAAAAAAAAAAAAACTTAGATCACCTACACCTTCTTAAGCGTGAACTACTTTAGCCCCTTGCCTTTCGCCTTTCTCCTTTCTCCCTCTTCTTTGAGATTCTTCCCCTCTCCACTGTGCTTCTTTGCTTTCCTTTTCACGTACGTCACTTCCCCTGGTCGGATCCCTCTTTCTTTCCCCATTACCGTCGCGCCTTTAGCCTCACCACCGCCGCCAGCTCTCAATCGTGCTCCCCTTCTTAGCTTGTCCCTCCCTCTCGGGTCATTCTCTCTCCGCTGCGCTTACTCCTTCTCTCCACTGCGCCTCTCTTCCTTTGGTGGCTAAGTGCAGTTCTGCTCCTTCCATACTCTCCTCAGCCCCTTTGGTAAGTTATGCTTTGGGTTCATCTGTGATTCAGGGCTCACAGGTGCACTTCTCTGTTTTGCTTTTGAGTTGAAAGATTAATCTGTATCTAGCTATCGCTTAGTTGTATGGGTTCATTTTATTCCTATGCTTGTTTTATTTCACTCTTATTCAAGAGTTTAGTTATGGGATAATACGGTTAATTACCTGGCTGTTGGAACCATTAGAATGGATCCCTGATGTGTTATTTGGTCACTTAGTCACTAAGCGACTAAATTGATGTGTGGGAAGTTAATTGGGAATTGGATAGCTTGATACATAGCTTGATACTTGAAATGATAATCAAATTTTTTATTCTTGAGTGTGATGGTTGATTTTGGAGTCAAGTTTAATTTACTAAGGATTGAGTTGAAACTTCGGTGGATAGTTGAAGTTGGAAGCTTGACTGTTTTTGTATGTTTGGGTAATTATTCCTTATAATTTCTGTGCATGTGTTTCCCACATTTTATTGGTTTTTTGGGGGAAGGGGATCAAAAAGAATTTGTGAGTTAACTAGCTTAATTTAATTCTCACCTTGGGGCCTGAAATTTACTGAGTTCTACTTATTTATATATCATGAGAAATCATGAGCTTGATGGGTTGTTGACTATGTGAATTGATTCTTGAATCTTAGTGGTGTGTAGGATTGAAAAAGACCTTATCAAGTGTCTTATAGGGATATCTCTTATTTTTATGAGATTTGTTTGTTGAAACCTTGTTTGGAGAAAAGCCTATAAAGAACTAAGCAATAACTTAATAACAATGATTTATTTGTGAGGGTGTTGTCAGAGGATTGGGTTTAAATTTTAAATCATAATTGTGTCTAAAGTCGTCAAGTGTTGGTTTCAGATGTCCAAGAAGATCCACCTTTGAGTTCGATGGCCCCTAGAAAGTCATTTGACGTTTTTGACTATCAGTGAGTGGACAATACTTTTATGGCATATATGTTTTATGCCATTAGTATTGGTTTAGTTTATATATATAGTGTTATTTAAATTTTTATATATATCTTAGTATACTTAATTAATTGCGTATGTTGTTTTAATTTTGAGAAAAACCAACTCATATGATTTTATTGCTTGTTAGAAGAATTTCTTTGAAAATGGATTTCCCATATATGAAAGGACAAGCTCAGTAAACAATTGTTGAGTTATTAAATTGAATTATTAAATAAATTATATACTAGATTTTTGGACTTTGCTAAGTACTTCAGTTCATCATAAAGTTAATTGATTATTAATGGTCTCTAATGCTAGATGCCAGCCTTAATGCACCTTGTTCCTGATCCAGCTACCATAGGTGTTGCTAGCTCTGTGTGTGTGTGTGTGTGTGTGTGGCCAACGTATATCGCTGACTCAATTGAATCTGAAGGGGCTACCCCTTGTCTAGAAGTTTCTCAGAATTGGAAGCCTTCCTATCTTGATAATGGTGTTTGAAAAAGATATTTTGTGTTCCTAAAATAAGGTTAATTGTATATAATGTTGATTCTTTATTTTTACGTAGTTCATAATATTAATTTGTTTATGCTTGTTTGCTTTAAGACTAAAGTTTGTCCTCATATATTATAGTTTTATTGCCCCTCACTGAGTCAGTTGAACTCACTCTTCCTTTCCTTTCCTATTTCAAACTCAAGCGCAGCATTTGATTTGGTTCCTCCAACTTTTTAGAGTTGTTCCACAATTCATAGCCAGGATCTTGTGACCTAGTGATTTATTTTTTTATATAAGATATTTATATATAGGCCTTATGGTTTTTGGGAATTTGTGAATAGGATGTAAATAAATTGTATGAATGGGAAACATGTAAATAGGTGTTGTGTATATAAATGTGAATTACTGGAGTGTGTTTTGAGGGTCTCAAACTTTTATTTGTTGATTGGTTGTCTAGAATAGATTTGACTAATTCGGAGAAGCTCGAAAAATGGGGGAAACTTTATCCGACTTTCCAAAGAAAAAGAAACAATGAAGATAGGCTTGATAGAGGTTTGTTACCTCTAAGCGCTTATCACGACTTCGGGGTGGGTTATAACAATATGCCTAAACCCTAACATGATAAGAAGTGCTTATCTAAAAATTTCTCTACTTGAAACTTTGAAGTTACACTTAGGATTTTGAATTTGAATTTTGATATTTAATTTGATTAAAATTTATATAATTTAATATGTAATATGCGAATTTGATTTTTAGACTTAAAGTCTCATTATATTTGGTGTGTAAAGGGTTTAGAATTTATTTATTAGTGGTTCTAATCTCTACTCATGGATTTAGGGTGTATATGTTTTAGTTATTTTTGGTAAAAAAAAGTCACTTTTTTAATTTAAAATTTACTTCTAATATACGTGAATAAATTTTTTAAAATAATTAGAATCTCAAAAAATTTATTTTTAAATTTTTTTAACTATATAAAAGAGCTCAAGTTTTATAATTTTTTTAAAAAATTGAAAAACGCATCTTAGTGGCAGGTCAAGACTAAGTGTATTTGATTGGAATGATTTGAGGTGGAAGGAAAGGGAAGGGAAGGAAATGAGGTGGAAGGAAGTTGATTTCAGTTGTTTGATTAGAATGAAAATGTGAGATGGAGAGTTTGAACCGTATACTTTTTCTGTGAGATCCATGTGAATAGTACAAAATTTTTTCCTCTCTATATTAGACGAAAAAAAGGGGAGGAAAGGGTGCATTTTTTATTTTCTATTTTTGCCCTATTGCCTGTGTGAGACGAGATGATGATGATAGGGAGAGGGTTAGGGTGTGCAACATTATTGAAGGTGTTGCATGGTTCCTCTCCTATTTTTTTTCAATTTTTTTTATCAAATTAATACTTTTAAAAATTTCATCTAAATAATTTTAATTTCTCTATCACTATATTATTAAAATAAATGCAGAAAAATACTTAAAGTACAAGCTATGTAAAATTTTAAAATTTCTCTATTACTGATATTTTATTCTAAACAGATATTTTATTTTAAACAGGGTATTAAATAATAGTTAAATAATATTTTTGGTATAGTTTAGTTGGTAAAATATATTTTTAAGTAATATTTTTGAAATATTAGATTAACTAAAAATATTAGTTTTATTTTAAATAATTTATTTTTATTAATATTAGTTTGATTTAATAGATTGTTATTATTTTTAGTTGTTAAATTAAAAGTAGTAAATTTTTTATTTAATATTAATTAATATAGTTTAAATATCTTTTATAATAATATAAAGATAAAATTGCCATTTTTGAACATAATCTCTTTCTTTCCTTTCACTTTTTCACACAAACAAACAAGAAAAAAAATTCTTTTTCTTTCATCGAAAGATACTTATAAAAAATACAAATTCATTCTATCTTTTTTCATTCAACTTCTTTCTTCTCAACTTCTTTCTGTTCAATTTTTTTTTCCACCGTCCAATACACCCTAAAAGCATTCTTTTCCCCAATAGTGTGGGGGAAAAACGGGGGACAATGAGACATGCTAGCGTGATTAGTGTCGACCCAAGACTCAAGATGCAATTAAATGCTATATACCCTTTTCAAAATATTAATTCCTGATGAAATTTCCCGGTAACTTCCATTTAGACCGCACAATTGGAAACATACAGATGAAGATATTTAAATTTAGAAATTATTAATTGTTTAATTCAATTTGATCTATACTTCAGCATAAACTTTTTGGCCACGGTCAACAAAGTCTTCAAAATATTTTATCAAATTAGTTTAATAAATTCTAAATAGTAGTGATTTAGACAAAATAAATAAATAAACAAACAAATAAATAAGTAAGTGTGCTAATACAAGGGTGTTTGTGACAAACCCTAGCAAGTAGTGAAATAATTAATTATATTTTTTTAGCAATTCAATATACAATTTTAAATTGATTAAGTAAAATCTTACTTGAAGAATCAAGTTGATGTCTTAGGACTCAGAATTTGTGGAACTAACATTAGCAATTGTAATTTTTTTTTCTTTCTTTTTTCCTAAAGTTTTTATACATTTATTATCTTGAGTGAGCAACTGCAATCAATAAAACTATTTAAAATATAACCTTTTTAAAATGTAAATCAGAAAAACTTACGTGATATAAGAGAAATTACATTATTCCTAAGTGCGATACAATTTCTCTTTTTCTCACTACCAAAAATAAAGAAATTATATTATTTAATATATGTCTTTTCTACAATACATTATCTAATTTTAACTTTCATGGCATTATGCAAGTTTAAAAGTTAAATGCAAAGGGGGAAAGAAAAATTTGGGCGTGCTATTTTCATCTTCACGTGAAGATTTCATGTGCTTGCAATAATGACATGACATGTGTTTCGTGGGGCCCATGTTTATTAAGTATGAGCCAGATTAAGTGCATAATGGATCCGATTTAGAGTTAAATCAATTAAGAGTTATACTGTATAAAAGGATTTTTTTTTTTTGAAAAAAAAGACAAGCAAAATCCTCGTAAATACCATTAGACAAATTCATCCCTTCCTTATTTTCTCTATTCGCCATTACTACCTCATGTTTGCAAAAGGATTATTCTTGCCTATTTGTAGCATCGAGTGAGAAGAGGGTCATCACTCCCCCTCCGCTTCCGACGTTAGCAAATAGATGCAGTGGTCTATTTGTCTTGCACCCTAAGTCACCCTTGGGAATCCGATATCTACTACGTCACCATACATGTGCCTTTCCCCAACTTTGGGCCATACCAATACCAACATGCCACTTTCTCCACAACATCAGCCTTTCCTAGGCCTAATCTTACAAGGTAAATCTATCCAAACACGCCCACCCCCCAACTTAGCAGCAACCTTCCCTTCCCCTCCCTTCACTACACTTCCCCTTCACTTCACAACCTACAATAGCATATAAATTGCACTACAGTCTACAGCCAGTGCCACAGTTGGAGCACCATGGTAGCTAACGCCGCCGGCAGTGCCATACTTGACACCAACAACTAGTTCAACAAAGCCCACCCCTCCTGCTTGCGGCTTCGGGCTTGCAGGACCCATTACACCACCCCTCATCGGCAAAATCCCAATGCAATAGCAATGGACTGATTCCTTTGAATTACCTCCTCCACTTACCGACTGATCCCGTTGATATACAACACTAATAAACATCAGAAAACTGCATTTTCGTCCCATGACCAACCATTCTCTTTTCATATGATAAAACACAAAATTTAACTCTTAACAATCAATGAAAAAAAAAAAAACAAATAACCACATCACAATGAATAAGTCACCTCACTAGCATCCACCATTTGCTCTATCTAATCCAATCTAACGGTCACGGTTCGCGCTCCGTCCATGGATAGGGACCAGGGTTGATTCTTCCAACCTAAACCCACAACCGAACAACGCATCCACAAACTCCACTCCCATTCTTCTAACAGGCACACATTTCCTGAACAAGACACCATTGCCGACTCGCATATGGCATCCCACCAGTGCATCTTGGGGAAGAAGAGCCTCAAAAATTTTATTTTATTTTTCCCTCACCCACTCTTTTAAAAAACTTATTTTTAATCATATCATAATTTAACTATAAATGATATTCATTATTTACCTTAATCAATTTCAATCATTACCTAACATAGACCCCGTATAAAATAGATGTCACCTTCTCATTTCATCCACCTAACGTGGACCCCGTATAAAACAGATGTCACCTTCTCATTGCATCCACCTTCCATCTTCACGTGAAGATGTTTCTGGCGTCTGCACCTGAGTGTCAGCCCCCCAAGCCAGCCCCCTAAAATTAACATAAAGTATGGAGACTCAATTCGTATTAAAAAACTTGTGGTACTAAACTAGCTATTTTCTATGGCAAGAAGCGCGTGACAGCTCTTCTCCGTTATATCGAAAGTCACGCCACAAGCTTATTCTACACTAGCTTATTCTCCATTATACGAGAAGCGCGTGCCAGCAGGTTCTGGCTTTGTCATCAAGCTTCTTCTCCACCACAGAGTCACCCAATTCCTTTCATCTAATCGAGCTGTCTTCCTTCAGTTCCTCCTCCGAAAACCAGCAGTCCGAACCAAGACTTAATCCCTAGAGAAAAGGGATGTATGAGGCGTTCATTAGTTTCAGACGCCAACCTCTTCGCCCTTCTATTATTTCACGTCTCTATGACGCTCTTAAAGAAGCTGGAGTTTATGTTTTTGTGGACCGTGCGGAGCTTAGAAGTGGAGATCTTACCTTGTCGGGGGCAATCGAAGGGTCCAGAGTTTCTATCATAGTTTTCACAACAGATTATGCCGATTCAACATGGTGTTTGCAAGAGCTAGTGAAAATAATGAAGTGTCGCAGCACCAAGGGTCAGGTGGTTGTGCCAGTGTTCCATGAAGTAGATCCCTCAGAAGTACGCGATCAGACTGGTCATTTTGGAGAAGCTTTGGCGTATGTGGAAAGAAAGTCAACGAATGAAAACAACGTGTTGAGTTACAGGACCGCGCTTCAAGAAGCTGCTGGCATTTCACCAAGCTTTGTGATCGATTTCAGGCAAGTAAATAGTCCAGATATTTTTGCATGCTTTGAAATTCATCCTTCTTCACGATCGTTTGTGGCTTTCTCTGTTGTCTAAATATTGCAGATTCGTTTTCTTTCTTGACTTCATTTAGCGTATGAATTTAATTTTGATGAAGTCTTAGACTAAGCATTTATTAATATCAATCAATCATATATTATTTTTAATAATATAATAATATAAAATTAAATTATAATATAAAATTATTTATATTAATAATATATTAAAATTAAATCTTTAAGATATTCATTATTTAGGATATAATCCTGCCAAAATTATTTAAACTCATAAAATGTATCATATGACAAATAATCTGAAAGTAAACTTTTTGATTCTCCCAATAATATTGAGTAAATATGTATTTTCATTTTTGAGAGAAATTTTGAAGGTAAAATAGTTCTTTAAAATTTAAAAGTTCATAAGATGTCTCTCATTATTCAAAAAGGGAGACATATAAATCTTTCATAATAAAAATTTTAAAAATTTTTTAGTGATATAGAGCTGTACAAAATTTGTATGAAAAGATTAACAAATCTCTCCTTTTTTTTTTTAATGGTGAGAGATTAAAATTAATTTATTTTTAAAATTTTTTTTAAAAGTCAAAATAAATATTTACTCTAATATTATAAAAATTGTAATTTTAATTTAAGTAATTTCATAAAGTGCTTCTTTTTGTTTTGCTAAAAAGAACTTTTGCAGCATATTTCATGTCAAAAAAAAAAAAAAATTTGGGGGCATATTTTACTTGTTTCCTTGTACCTATTAAAAATATAAAATCAGAAATAGTACGAGAGAGAGAGAGAGAGAATCATGCATAAAATATAGTGAAAATTTTGTTTTACAAAAATATAATATTCTTGATTTTTCTAAAATTTATGACGTATATCTTCTAGCTTTCTTCGAAAATTATAATTTAACAATTTTATATCATTTAAAAGATACTTCTTTTTATAATGCTTGGTGTTAATTTTTTTAAAAGTTATTTTCTCTTATTAATTATTAATTACCATATAACCTGCAATGTTTTTAAAATGAAAAATAAAAATAAATAAAAATTTGGAAGACGAAATTTAATTCGTTATCGTGTTGAAATATCAAGTATACAAATTTAAGATAATATATCTATAAATATTGGTGAATTGATGTACTCTTGAACTATAATTATATGACACCTTTACTAAAACAAATATTTTATTAATTACAAATTTATTTTTTATTGAAAATAATTTTAATTAAAAATAAAGAACATGAAATGATTGTAGTTTTTTTTAAATAATATTTATTTTGTACAAAAATTATTTTTTATCTAAATATATTTTATAAAATATAATCTTTTTTTCTTAATTATAATTTTTTATATATTCTTATATTTACCAACAAGTGCGCGTAGCTTAGTTGATGGGGTATGTGCTAGCTAAGGATAATTATTTTTTTATATAGTTTTTGCATAAGAAAATTTAAAAACATATGATAGTTTTGGTAGAATTTAAAAAATATAATATTTTTAATTTTTCTCATTTTTTTCTTTTTTTTCTCTTTCTTTTCTGTCTCTTTTTTTTTTTTCCTTCTGTCTCCTCTCTTCTCTTCACTCTCACGGTCTCTCCTTCTCTCTCTTATCTTCACTTTTTTCTCTCTCCTCTTCCCTCACTTTCACAAGAAATACTTATATAATTCAGAAGTACCATATAGCTGAACTTTCGATTAATTATGTAAGTGTATTTTGGATAGAATTGAGTGTTAGTGATGGGTCCCATATAAAATATACTTATATGATTGGTCCAGAAGCGTAACTACGTGATGCTTCTGAACCATGTAAGTATTTATCCACTTTCACTCTCATGATCTTGAACTCTCTTCCATTCTCTCTCACTCTGACTATCTCTCTCTCTCTCTCACACACAACACAAGACAAAAAAAAAAATGAAATTTAATTGGACGTATATCGGATCTCTCTTTTTTATGTTTTTTAAGGTGCATGCTATGGTACCATAGCAAAAATGTGCATTTTGTGCATTTTTGTGATGAACGGTGAGGATCGTGCCATAGATTGTGAGGTGCATCAATGCACCAATCACCTATGATGTATTATAATAATATCTAATTTTATAAAAATTTAAAAATATAATTAAATATATTTTAAAAATTAATTATCATACACTGACAGTATAAAATTATATTGACAGTATAAAATAATTTTATACTGTCAGTATAATCAAAAAATTTTATCAGTGTAATTTTAATTATTATACATTGACAGTATAAAATTATACTGGCAGTATAAAATAATTTTATACTGTCAATATAATCAAAAAATTTTATCAGTATAATTTTAATTATCATACACTAATAGTGTAAAAAAATTTTATCAGTGTAATTTTACAGTACTGCCAGTATAATTTTACACTGTCGGTATATGATAATTAAATTAAAATTATACTGATAAAATTTTTTGATTACACTGATAGTATAAAATTATTTTATACTGCCAGTATAATTTTACACTATCAATGTATGATAATTAAAATTACACTGATAAAATTTTTTGATTATATTGACAATATAAAATAATTTTATACTGTCAATATAATTTTATACTGTCAGTGTATGATAATTAATTTTTAAAATATATTTAATTATATTTTTAAATTTTTTTAAATTTAGATATTATTATAGTGCATCATAGGTAATTGGTGCATTAATGCACCTCACAATCTATGGCATGATCCTTACCATTCATCACAAAAAATGCACAAAATGTATACTTTTATCAAGGTACCATAAAATTCACCATTTTTTAAAGGGATTTGGTTTATATGGTACTAGATTCACTTTTTATTTTTTATTAAAATAATAAGATTCGAATGATAGTAAATTAGATCCTTTTTTATTTTTTTTGATAATCCGGTAGTACGATTACCAGATTCACTTTTTGTTTTTCATTAAAATAATAGAATTTAACTGATAATAAATTGCATTCCTTTTAAAATTTTATATTTTTTAAATTTTATCAAAAAAATCATATATTTCTAATATCGCTCTCAAAATCTCATATAAAAATAAAAAAATCAACCGCTAGCTAAAGCAGGAGAAGAGTGCTTGTGATTTCGGGAAAAAATAAAAAATTACTCTTATCTTTTTCGTATTTGCACAGTTCATAACTTTTGATTATAACAGTTGAACATGGTAATAAATACTACGGTTATTGAAATGAATTCAATAATAAATTGGACTTTAACATGGAACTTTTTTTTTCTCCTCTTTATGAACACTTAACAAGCCAGCTATATGCATGTAATTCACAGAAGTCAATGTGTTTTGTTTTAAAACATTTTACAAACTCGGAGACCTAACAAATTCAAAATTTTTACTTTGTATATATTAATTGACAAACATTAATTTATATATTTTAAAAATTCACAACTGAACGTATTACCTAGCACAAAATATTCACTTAACATGTATTAACTTAAAGATCCCTAAATGGTTAAAGTTTATAAAATTCTGATCAATAATTCAAATAATATTTTAAGTTTTTATTTATTGAAGCTTGGGATGTCTTAATTAATCTTGAAAATTGGCAATCTTGTATCTCCAAAGCTTTATCTTACCACTGGAAAAAAATAAAAAATGAACACTTCTCATTAATGGTGGATCAAGTGAGCTCATCTTAGCTCAACTTGCTAAAACTCGAGTTGGACTTGATAACAACAAGTTCAGCTTGAACTTGATAGGAAATGAGTTTAATTGCTAAACTCAAATTCATCTCATTAGAAGCTTACAAATTTGAGCCAGCTCACGAGTTGTTCAAATTCAATGAAGTAGCTTAAGTTAAATATAAAATAACCTTTTTGGACTTAACAAGTTAGGATATTTAATCATAAAAACATAGTCTTAGTGGTAGTAGTAATAGTAATAGTAGTAATAATAATAATAATGGTACCAAAACACTCACACAGCACCTTACACGCACCCTTATAATGGTAACAATAACATAGGGTTAATCGAGGCGATAGGTGTCTTGATCCTTTAACTAAAGATTTTGGGTTTGAACTATGAGAATAGAAAAAATCCTTGCTGGGAGACCCCTACATTTGAAGGATCTCGATTTGGTCGGGTTGGATTTGTTGAGCTTGTGGTAATAGTGCTCGGATACCGGTGGTTCCATTGAAGGGGAAAAAAAGAAAACACACCCACCCCCTATGTACAATGAATATACGCAAATATGTACATCTCGGGTTAGCTCATGTGCTATTGAATCGACCATATTACAAAGCTTAAGTTTGGATCATTTAATAAAAGAATTCAAATCCTCAACTCAAACTCGACTATGAGTTCAACTTAGTAACCTTTTAACAAATTAGGTTAGAAATAACTCCTAGGCTAATCTCACTCACTTCTAACCTTACTTCTCATCCTTTCAACACATTATGCTCATATTTTTCTTGCCTTTTGGATAAGGTCAAGGTCCTTTTGTTAAAAGTTCCAATTGCCAATTCTACACTAACTATTGGCCTATTACATGCTTATGGAAGAATAATTCTTATTTGCTTTATATAGAACAGTGTAGAGTTAGAAGACTTCAGTTTCATTCTTCATGATCCTTCATCAATAGATTATTGATGATTGCAAGGACATTGTTGGCTTTTGCTGATGGGCATAACATGCTTTAAATTTTAGAAGTAAGTTACGAGACACAAGGAAATGCGAATGAATTGTGGAACAAGATGGCTAAAGGAATCACAAAGGTAGCAAAAGAGACACTTGGGAAATCAAGAGGCTTCATAATGAAACATAAAGGATCATAGTGGTGGGACACAAGAATGCAAGATAAAATTAAGGTTAAAAGGGGTGTTTTAAAGAGTGATCCTTGTGTGAAATGCTGAAAATTAGGGGGGAAAATATAAAATGGCTAGGAATGAAACCAAAAAAGCAGGGAGCAAAGTGAGAGTTAGAGCATTTGATAGGCTATACCAATCCTTAGGCACCAAAGAAGAGGAAGAAGTATTTACAGACTAGATACATATAAAGGAAAGAAAGACAAGAGATTTAGATAAGGTGCAATGCAAGAATGAAGAGGGTAAAGTTTTGATCACAAAATAAGACATAAAAGAAAGATGGAAGAGTTACTTTCACAGGTTATTTAATGAAGGACATAGAGCTCTTTTATGATCATATAAGCTAAATACAAGAGAAGAGGATAAAATTCAAGAGTTTGAGGTAAGGAGGCTTTGAAGCGAATGGACAATGGCAAGATAGGGGATTTTGATCATGTACCTATCAAGCTACGGAAGTGTCTAGGAGAGAAGTGTATAAGTTGGCTTACAAAGTTTTTTAATGAGATTACGAGGTTCAAGAAAATACTGGTTAAGTGGAGAAAGAGTACCTTACTTCCTATCTATCAAAACAAGGGTGACACAATTGTGCAAATTATAGAAGGATTAAGCTTATGAGCGATACTATAAAGTTATAAGAGAGGGTAACTGAACAGAGATTGAGTTAAGAAATTCACATCAAAGAGAATCAGTTTGGTTTTATGCCTAGGAAGTCTAGCATCAAAGCGATTTACTTGTTACGAAGATTGATGAAAAGATATCTGAGGGACCAAAGAGATTTATATATGATCTTCATTGATTTGGAAGAGACATATGATAGAGTGCCAATGGAGGTTTTATGGAAGGTCTTGGAGAAGAAAAGATTTCCAATAGCCCATATTTGAGTAGTCAAAGATATGTATGATAGGGTGACAACCAATGTAAGAACACAAGGCGGGATAGTAAGGGATTTTCCTATATTATAGGACTGCAACTTCGAGTCTTTATCTTTTTATCGTGGTCTCGGATGTGCTTACTGAGTATATTCAAGATTCAATGTCATGATGCATGCTTTTTGACACACAATTTTCATATAAATAGAAGTAAGATGGAGCATGGAATGTAAATTTAGCAAAAGACGTACAAATTTTAACTTAGAGATGATAATTGAGGACAATACCATACCACAGGTCACAAGAATTAAATATCTTGGATCTATTATCCAAAATGATAGGAAAATAGAGGGAGATTGTTAGATCTGATAATTTTGCAAAAGAAGAATTGAAGGGAAAAACCAGTATGCTGAAGTATAGTATTGATTAATGTATATTATTGTTCCTATATACAAGTATATGAATAGAAAAAGGAACAAGATAGCTGGGTAACAGAGAAAACAAAAACACTTCGTCCCTTTGAGTCTAGGGTAGGATTCCAAACCAAATCCAAATTCTCAATCTCCTTCTACCATTAGTTACTCGTTTACTTATTCTCTTCTATGTTGTGTATGTCTTTTTCTCTTATTAGGCCACAACTTGGGTCGAGTTCATATCAATTACTTCCTGGTTCAAAATGATCTTGCCCCCAAGATCGGTGCTAGACAACATTATCAACACAAAAATTGAAGGCCTATAGTAAACTGTTATGTTATAAAAGCCCATGCCCTTAGCAATGAAATATCTCCCAAAGACAACAAATGTTGTAGTTGAAAAAGTTGAGATAGCTTGCAGCACTAGTCTGCCATGCTTCATTTGCATCAAAAGCCCATAGATATCACATCCATTTGCTTAGATGATGCTATACTTCATGCTATATGGAAAGCAATATTTTCATTGCCATGCCAAGATTGATACCCAAGGTAGGATTTCATTTGCATAACACCTTGTTACAAAGGAAATGCATGGACATCAACAGCCACCTTTTATGTTTCAACTACATTTCTAGACAAAAGCAGTGCATTGCATTCTTTTCATCATAGCCATACAAAATCAAGTGTTGCTTTGACTAATGAGCAGACAAAGGGAGAGTAGAATCATGAAGCATGAACTCATGCACAAACGCACTTTTCACTAGGTGCCAACCTTGTAGTTGAGCCAAATTCTTGGATCTAAATGCAGTCACTGATCCATTTATGCCAATTTGTAGCTGTATCACTCACAAGAGCACTATAAAGCCAAATAAAATATGCTAGTCCAGGACATAATAGGACTTGTATGCTTTTTAATAAGTTCATTCTTGATATCATTCAAAGAACCAGAATTAACATGCTTGTAAACCAAGCTCTTTCTAAGTGTTAGAGAACAACAAAAAAAGCAAAACAAGCAACACATTCTTCCTTATTGGTTATCTGGCCTCTGTCATTGTCAAACTCTTAAATGATTAAAGCAACTGCCTCCTTTACTTCAATTGATGCCTACATGAAACACTGGTAATAGGTAGCACAGCAAGACTATTTCAATGAAGATTTGATGCACTCAATACACCCCTGATTTTAGTAGTAGCACAAATGGAGCCAAATTCATGTGCACCAACTGCTTTGAAAATTTCTAACCAAAAAATAATGGCACTAGCATAATAAACACAACTAACCATGTGAGTTAGTACAGTTGCCAAGTCATATACTAATTCAAACTGTGAAGACTCAAACAAACTATGGTATATATCAAGTTCAATAGGAAATGAAAATACAGAAATATATTTCATCTTTATTGTAATTTGGTTCCCCATACTAGCATTATTTTCAAATACCAACATGATCGGCTCACAATTATCCAAGGTTGAATCAAGTTCACTATCAATTATCATTGCCTGAAGCTTATGACCATGAATAGTAGAATCCTTTCTCGGATGCATCAATATAACCTATTGTACATCATCAACTAAATTCCTTCCTCCATGCTTAATGTTATTACCTAAAATAATTCCAAGAACCCAGATTCTTCGAATACAGAGGAACTCTAACAACTTGTTATTTCTAAGCATGTTCAAAAATTTTATCAGACACCAAATTTGCACAAAGACAACGTCTAATGGTTGCTCTTAGATAATAAGCTCAATGTTGATATACCAAAGAAATATTTTAGTGTAAGCAACTTCTAGTCTCAACACCAATAGCAATGCAAATTACCTAATTATAGGGCCTTTTTTATCACTTCCTTGTAGGTAGTATCTATCAATGCCATATGCAAAGCCATCTTATCCTCCTAGTGCCCCAACCATTGCTATTTGGAGATATGGATTCAACAATTCAATTGGTAGCTGCTTGTGCGGCATGTGAGCAAGCTAGTGCATAGACATTGCTGATTACCTCCTAGATGACACTAAGTGATCCGGTGGTTTTGGTGGCTAGAAAGTTAGTAGAATGGTCCACCAAGATCCTTGAACTTTGGCGAGATCAGGCGGCTTTGGTCGTGGTAACAACATCAGAGCCCACATCTTCCTTGCTCCATGATGATGTGGAATAGGAGCTTTTGGAGGTAGTATTGATGGAATCCATTGCATCGCCTTCTACAAGGTCGTCGATCTGCTTGGATCACTTACCTGTGCATTATCAACTGTCGTGCAAGGATATGAGTTTGGTCACTCTGGTGGTGATGATTTTGGTGTGTGGTTGAGATCATATTATAAGTGTCTGAGAGAATTTTTCATGTAATTAGAAATTTGCAGAAATGAGGGCTCTGATTCCTCCTCCTCTTGAGTAATAGGATCAAAATTCATGACCTTTTCAATCTCCATCAAGATTTCAGTTTCTAGAGTGATATCTTCAAGAACTAGTTTAGGAGTAGCTTTAAATCTCAATTGAATGGATTCTGAAAATTCCTCCCATATAATACTGCAATTCTTGTTGATTTTCCAGTCTAATCGCCAATCCAAGGTAGCTTTATTGGGATAAAATGGAGTCATTTTGATTCTTTGCTCTTCTGGTACTCTATAAAATTAATAGAATTCCATTTCTTTGTTAATTCCTCCTGCCCTTCCCTTTTAGATCTAGGAATTTCAAGTCTAAACTAAAATTGATTTACTCTCGCCATGGATGCCTCTCAATGAAAGCACTGAATGTTAGATCTAATAATTTTGTAGAAGAAGAATTGAAGAGAAAAACAAGTATGTTGAAGTATAGTGTTGACTATTGTATTTATTATTCCTATATACTAGTATACGAACAGAAAAAGGAAAAAGATAGATGGATAATAGAGAAAACAAAACCCCTCTCTTCGAGTTTAGGGCATGGTGGCAATGAGGCAGGTGAGGGTGGATTTTAGCTCAACCTAAACTCACTACACTTCCTTTTGAATAACCATCAACTCGCCGCTACCTTACCTGTGGGTTTTAACAGTTAGAACTTGAACCCTACCCATAAATAACCCACTCCACCCTATACCCTCTACATGCTGCTTCTTTTAAATATCTAAAAAATTATTTTAAAGTTTTTTGAGATGTAAATTATTTTAATATTTAATTCGTACTTAGGGCTTATTTGATATGAGGATAAAAAGGGGATAAAGTAGCGGTGGGTTTGTCTTGAACCTTAACCCAACCTTACCCACAACCAAACCTGCCCTACACCTTGCAGGATGGGTTTAAAACCCGATCTGATAGGGTTGGGGTAGGGTGAGTACCTGCGGATCAAGTTATAACTGTCATCCCGAATTTTAAGACAAGGCTCCAAATCAAATCCAAAATCTCAATCTCATTTTACCATTAGTTACTCTCTTACTTATTCTCTTTTGTGCTATGTGTATCCTTTTTTCTTATTGGGCAACTTGGGCTGGGATCGTATTAGAGATGTAAACCCTATGATTCAAGCTAGGAGATTGAAATAGATGAGTGTATCACGTGCTATTGGTGATAGAAAAAAAATACCACTAAGGATTAAGAAAAAATATTACTGCATAACTATAAAATCGGCAATATTTTATGGGGACTAAATGGTGGGTGTTAAAAAGCCAACAAGAAAATAAGCTAAATATTGCAGAGATGAGTTACTGTGATGGATGAGTAGACAATCTGAACAAGATATGAGCAGGAATGAATGTTTTAGAAGTTGGGGTAGTACCTGTTGTAGAAAAAATGGTAGTCCCACATTAATTGGTTTGGACATGTGTGGAGAAGGTGTGCAAAAGCACTATTAAAGTAAGTAGATTAGATAAAGGGCAGTCAAATAACCTATGAAGCTTGGGCACACCAATTTGTTGGTGTGTCCGCGTATCCGACACAATTGGGATGCTGACACACGTTGGACACTGGTATGACATGTGTTCAACACATAATCTTATGTATGGCTCAAACACATATGGAACACATGTCAGACATGGCTAGATGCGGTTCGGATATGAGTAGAACATGATCATCTAGTACTTTTTTTTCAATTATTTGATTAACCAAAAAAGAATTCAAAGGCCCAAAAACATGAATTCATTTAGGAATTTTTTTTTTTTTTGATATGTCAATAGAAATAGTACCCGAAAATTTTTGGGAGGAGTATAGGAAGTATGCATAACATATATTAAGGAAGTACATATAACATATATTAAGAATATCTTTTTTTTGGAAGGAGTTTAAACAGTAATAAAAGTTGTTAGTTTGACATCTATAAATACCTAAAAATATTGTAATATGATATTATGAATTTTTCTTAAATTTTAATATATGTATTTATATGTTGTGTTCATGTCCTATAATTTTATAAATTTGGTGTGTCATCGTATCTATGTCCATGCCATACCAAGTGTCTGTGTTAGTGTTTGTGTTTCCTAGCAAATAACTAGAGGTAGAGGGAGGCATAGAAAAATTATGGGCGAAACTATTAAGAAAATATTTAGATTTTGATAGTTTAAATATAAATATGATTTATGATAGAATATTAGGGCACTGTCTTATTCATGTATTTGACCCCACCTTCCGGGACAAGACCTAATTGTTTTTTTTAATATCTTTTTACTGCATGAATAATAGAGGATGTTGTTAATAGAGGATGGTTAAATATTTATATATTCTTTTTTGAAAAAAATTCTAAATAGGTAGTCTGTAATTTAAATTTAGTTAAATTAATATGTAAATCTCTCTAATCTTAGGATATTTTCAAATAGTTCTCTATGCTTTAAAATTTTTTAATTTGATCCTTATATTTTAAAAACTTTGTAATTGAGCCCTTATTATTAGTTTGTCATTCATTCTTTGTTATAACATGCACACATAATTGTTAACCATACTCTATTGAACTATACATACCAGATAGACTTTCGACTAAATTTTTTAATGCCGATATTCTTGTCAAATTTGCTTATAATAAATTGTTTTCTTCTTTTCATACATGCTCTAAAGATGTTTAAAAATTATAATATTTAGTTTTTTATGCATATTATGTTCTTTATTGTCTTCCCGTTTCCATCCAACTCATTAAATCATTAACACCACAACATAGTTATAATAGCAATGTGTGCATAGTGAAACAAGAAATAGATAGTTAACTTATAAAAAGGACTTAATCACAAAATTTTTAAAATATACAGACTTAATTAAAAACTTTTAAAATACAGATACTTGATTAGAAATACGTTGAAACAATAGAGACCTACATATTAATTTAAGCTTTAAATTTTTAAATAGATATGTTTAATTTCAGAAATATTTTTAATTAGGTTATTTAGTCCACCTATTATTGGAGCACTATAAGAACTTGTTTTTTCAAATTATTAAGAGCTATTTATAAAGTTAAAAGGATAACGACTAATTTTTTTCTTTTCAAAAATCATGGAATTCATATAATAATTCAACCTGATGTTAATTGACAGATCAGCATCGTTTATACTGTAATTCTCTAGATTCTAGAGAAGCACTTTACGTTCTTCGCTCATAACAATAGTCCTCTTGCTGGAATGAGTTAACCCACGTCGGCTAGTGCTTGACATGCTATTTGATACAGAGTAACAATAGTTGTAGATATGTGCTTAATTATGCTCGCTTTTAAGCAAACTATTTGATAAGACTCTTATCCCCATTTGTAAACATTCTAGATTTTAGAATATACATTACAGTCAAAGATATGTCCAACCATAATTTTATCACTCAAATTTTACCTCGTTCTTTTCATACATGTGCATACTAGAGAATGTTTTTGCGTCATTGATTGTACATGTTAATTCTATGAGTCATATTTTGCAGGAATGAAAAGGAATCGATCGAGAGTATTATAGAACATGTTGCTTTTTTGCTAGATTGGACAGACTTATTTGTTGCAGAGCATCCTGTGGGAGTAGACTCTCATGTGCAAGATTTAATTCAAATATTAGATTATCAGAAATCATATGATATTCAAATACTAGGGATATGGGGGATGGGAGGAATAGGTAAAACAACAATTGTCAAAGCCCTCTACAATAAAGTTAGTCGCAATTTTGAGGTAAGCAAATTCCTCGCAGGTATTGGGGGTGGATTGGAGAAGAATAGCGTGGATCCATTGTCATATTTACAAAACGAGCTTCTTTATTGGATTCGCAGAAAAATGCCTATAGATGTAGCAGGAGCACCCTTACGTATCAAGATATTTCTTGTACTTGACAACGTTCGAAGTTTGGAAGTATTGAAGTTTTTTGATGTGAATCGTAAATTGTTTGGTCCTGGTAGTAGAATAATAATCACGACCAGGAATAAACAAACACTTCGTCAGTTTGGAGTTGAGCATGTATATAGAGTGAAAGAAATGGACTATAATGAATGTGTTGAGCTTTTTAGTTGGTGCGCATTCAGGAAAGCAACTCCTGAAAGAAATTTTGCTGGGCTTATTAAACATGCAGTTGAATATTCTGATGGATTGCCACTTGCTCTTGTAGCCCTTGGCTCTACATTATTTGAAAGAAGTATAGAAGAATGGGAAAATATATTGGATAGGCTCAAAACATTTCCCCTTCAAGATGTACATGAGGTGTTGAAAATAAGTATTGATTATTGTGATCATCAACAGAAACAAGTATTTCTTGAGGTAGCTTATTTGAGTAATTTCTTTATTGGAATGAATCGAAATGATGTAGTCAAGATGTTACAAGACTTTGGACATCAGGCGGTACCATTCGCAATTGAAGTGCTTGAAGATCATAGTCTTGTGTCGTTTGACAAGATGGACAACCTTCGCATGCATCCTTTGGTACAAGACATGGGAAGAGAAATCTATCAAAAGGAATCATCTATTCAGCCTCAGGTGCGTAGCATGTTACGGTTTTGTGAGGGACATAAATTGAAATATTGTCGATGTATGGCATTTGTTTTTAAAATATCTAATGCTGAAGGTAGCAAAATGAAGTATAGTGAATTGGTCATTGACATTTGGTTTGGCTTTTCTGAAAGAAAGTTCTATGCAATTGAGTCTATACGACATATATTAATATTTTTTTTTTTATTTTTAGATTTAAAAACTTATATGCAACCTTGCTTTTAAACTTCATCCAAAAGCTTATGTCCTAGAACATGTAATAACTCGAGCATAGTACCTTAAACTCAAATCTTCATTGATTGTCAAACATTTTGTGCTTTCTAAATTCTAGTATCAAATTGTGGGTTTGAAGCCTATTCTATTAATCATAATAACTCTGATTACTATGTATATAAGCTATGATTTTGATTTTGATTTTTCTTTTTCTATTTTAGCAAAGAATGTACGATGTATTCTTGAGCTTTCGAGGCAAAGAAAATCGTTCAAAGTTCATTTCACATCTTCATGCATCTCTGAAAAATGCTAGTATTTATGTTTTCATGGATGATGAGGGGCTTATACGAGGAAAAAAAGTCTCAATCTCACTTTTGAAAGCAATTGGAGAGTCTAAAATTTCTATCATTATTTTGTCTCCAAATTATGCTTATTCAAAGTGGTGTTTGCAAGAGCTGGAAGACATCATGCTATATTATAGAAACAAAGCTCAGCAGGTTTTGCCAGTGTTCTACCATGTAGACCCCTCAGATGTGCGAAATCAAGCCGGTAAATTTGGGCAAGCTTTTGAAAATCTTATGAAGAGAAGCTCAATAAATAGAGACAAGGAACAGCGTTGGAGAAAAGCACTTCATGAAGTTGGTTGCATTTCAGGGTTTGTCATCCTAAAGTCTAGGTAATTTAATATCATCTTCATCTTTTCATAGAATAATTTTTCAGTTGAGTTTAGAGGAATATATATCTCTTTTTTGCTTTTTTTTTTCTCGTGTTTGTTTATTATATATATATATATATATTTGATAATTTGGATGGCGCTCAAGACTGTCAAAAAGGCAAAAGTAGAACTAGAGGAAAAAAAAAACACAAAAAACATCCGAATCCGCACAAAACAACCCAGCTCAACGCAACCACACGAAAACAAAAGGAAAACAACACTCAGCTGAGCCCACACGAGCAAGAACAAACGTGACAAAAGACAAACACTAAACCCCCACTTCCTAAGAGGACCCTAACAACTCCTTCTTGCTTTTCATTTTCCTTCCCTTTTTCCTAGCAATTTTGCTACTTTCTTGGTCATCATGCTTCGAAAGGAAACAATCTACAAGAGCCTCAAAAACCGCATCCTCATTCTCAGCATATGGACCCATTCTTTTTCCAAGGTCCCACGTCTTCCTTGCCTCATCAAGAATAAGATCTTGATCCTCTGTTACGTGCCCATTTGGTTATACTCGTAGGACGCTTAGAAGATTTTTTTATTAAAATGAGAATGAAAATGTATAATAATTAATATATTTAATATATAAAGATTTTTTTTTATAAGATTTTTTAAAATTTTAAAAGATCTTTTAGAAAAAATATCTTTGAGATTATTTTTTATTTTAAAAAAAAAATTTTTGAAAAAAAATCTTACTATTACTCTTACATTAACAATCTAAAATAAATTTATTTTATCTTATCCAAATAAAATTTATTTTCTTAAACTTATTTTTAATATATTTAAATAAAAAAATTATTTTTAAAAAAGTTAAACTAAACATACCTACGTCGAAATCATCCTGATCATCACGGACGTCAAACTCAGACTTGACAACCATCCGTTTAGCGTAGAAAGCCTTAACTTTACCGCACTTACTCCTCCTCAGTTTTGCCCCACCACTCCTTTTTTTAGCCTTTGATAAAGTGGTCCCATCAACAGGCGGGATGGGATTTCCTAACATGGTTATTAGTGCCCAACTCATTTATAATTCAACCTAATTTTGTCTAATTTGCATATATACATTTACAAATAAGAAATTGTCAAATTTATTTTATTTTAAACCACATTACAATTACAATGTATTGCTTACTATAAGCGCAATTTTGTGAACACTTCTATCATACTGCTATAACTTTTCTGGGCATCACTCCCACTACTGTTGTGAGTTACAAACCCTCCACCACAGTTGGAACCTTTTAGCATAAAGTTGTAAGTCTTTCTTAATAATATTACTCACAATTTCATTTCTTTTCTTCTCACGCCTCAAACGATTCTTTAATAAAAGATTTTATAACCTACAAAAACTTGCTTGATAAGCAATCACCCTTATACAATCCTGACCAATAATGTCTTTCTAATTTTCTATTTTACACAAATATTTATCATCTCTAGCATATCTTTCAAATTCATTACATATTTTAATATAGTTAAATTGAAAATTTTAAAGTTCTAATAAAATCAAAAACTATCAATATTCATTAAAACAAAAGTTAAATTAAGAGTAAATATCTTTTTTAGTCCTAATATTTTAAAATTGGCATCAATTTAGTCCTAAAATAATTTTTGACATTAATTTAGTTCAAACATTGTGAATTTTGATATCAATTTAGCCATATATTAATGATTTGATGGAAGAGCTTATTTTATGAAAAATTTGTTAGGACTAAAATGATCTCAAAATTTAAAGTATTACGATCAAATTGATGTCAAAAATCAAAATATTAAAATATTTTAAGTTGAAAATAAGTTGTTCATTTAGCATATTGAATTTAAAATACTTTCATAAAACCTCACAATCAACAATATGAATAAATATAGATAGAAAAATATAAAGAAATTTTACTAACTATAAAGTTGTCATGTATTTAAATTTTTCTACTAATAAATCTTATTTACAATCCATTTGTTTGAGTTTTTTTTTTAAGAAAAACATTTTATTTAATTAAAAGATATATGTGTAATAGATTTTGAGATATTTAGATAAGTTTTAAAAAAATAAAACAAAAAAAATTGTTTTATTTTGTTTTTGTAAGCTATAAAAAGTAGCTTTTAGAGAAACGTAAATGATAAAGCTTTTTGATAAGCATAAATAAGTGGACTCATATTCTTGTTCCAGTGCATAAATTAGTGAGTCACAAAAATATTACTGTTAAATATCAATATTTGAAATTCTGTAATTAAAATAGACTTCTGTCCTGATTAAGTTATAATTTTTTTTTTCAGTCCTCATTATAAACAAAAATTTTCTTAATTAATGCAAATAAAAACCATGACGGGCAGGTAATAGTAATAAAATCAAATTTAGAATTTTTGATTAATAAATCAATAAAATCGCATTAGATAATAATAATGTTTTAATGAGAAAAGGCCCTTTCATATGTATTAAATGTTGCATGTGTGAACCAAATTCTACATCCATGAGTTTGAAGAAAGAGGAGAAGGATTTCCCTTATAAATAGAGACCTAGTATTTGTTTGTTACACACCACATAGGGAAAGTGTCTACACTCTACACAGAGGGTGTAATTGAGGTATTGGGTGGAGTTATTTTTATCCATTTTTAGAGATCATGGACGTAGGTTGAAGTGATTGAACCATATTAAATTTTGTATTTTTTTATTGTGCTTTGTTTATTTTCTTCTTATGTGTTTTTTGTGGGTTCTTTTCGCTACCCAACAAGTGGCATAAGAACCCGTTCAAGAGGGAAGAAAGTTGACATTGCAAGAAGGAAAGAGGGTGACCCATTGGTGATATTATTGCCTCATCATCAAGAGTGCCATGTTAGCACTATGTTTTGGAGCTTTTTTTTTTTATTTGCTTTTGTGGATTTTGTAGTATTCTAAGTAGAAAGAAGTGTTTCACTATATAATGGCAGTGCGATGAAATTTGAGGCACCACTCTTTGAGAATGTCAGGACCTAGCCCAGGCCATGACCAGTGTATAAACAGCATTGTTCCTTAGCAAGCCTATTGGGGGATTTACAGAGCAATGGATAGAATCTCCCCTAAACATGGGCCTATCCCACATAATATAAATTCCTATTGTAACTCATATAACATAGACTAGCCATAGAGTCAACAGATCAATTATAGCTAAACTTTTTACACCCAAATAACACAACAGAGACAGGACCTTGCTAGTGGGTTATGGAGCCTATCTATAGATCATATGCTAAATATTCGAAATAAATGCAAGTTAAATATGAAAACAGCGTTGTAGCTGCATAAACAAATGTGTAGGGTCCACTATGAAGGCCCTAGGCCTCTAACAAGCAGAGAAATGCTGATTGTGTACCATATTTGAATTTGAATAAGGGAGAAAAATAAAGAGTAAGTCAAAGAGACTCAGTGAGCGATAACATATGCATAATGGGAGTAGGACAAGCTTTAAGCAAAAGTTTTCATAAGACACGTCCAAATGCATAAATCTTTCTAAATATAACAACATATGGAAATATATTGAAATTGAAAGATAACCTGTATATCAATTCATAATGCAAAAGAAATCAAATATGAATTATATCAAGACCATCTATGAGGAAATAACTTCAAAATCAGTAGGCAAGTTAATTCACACCAAAATGTACTCAAGTAGAACTTATAGAAACCCAAGTTCAAGCTTTAAAAATCCAAAGAGGGAAGTTCCTAATCCAGAATCGTAATTGTCAATGAGTTCACAACTGGGCGATCCCAACATCTACCCCTAGTGTGACTATAATAGATTCGAACGTGTCAGCCTAACAAGCCAAACTAGTAACACTCCTGCTAGTTGGGGTTCAAATTGAGGTGCATCAAGGCTAACATCATTGCCGTTAGCTATGGTTTTTGTCAAAGAATCCTCCCATAAAAACCAGCTCATCCAAATCTGAATATAGTTCCGATATATCAAACATTACAATTTAAATATCCAAACTCATAATCACAATTCCCAACCACATCACTTCCATTAATACCAAATCTTCTAATATCTCAATTTCAAAGGAATAGAAATTCAATCAGTGAGGAATCCAACTAGCTAGTACTTTCTCATCCAAAATATGGTAACTTCAACTGTATAGATAATCTTTAAAACATTTCAAGTTACTCATAAACTCTTGGGTTTGGAATGCGATCAATTTCTATGAAAGAAATCATGTTCTTCTTATTAAAACCATATAGCGAATCAGGAAACCATTCCTAAAGTTTCTTTTCCTATTTACAAGTCAATAGCTAACAAAATAACATGGATAGTTTTCAAGGAACTAAAATGGGTATCAACTAAAACAATAGAATCACATTTTACTAATAAATCCTTCAGAACATACTCTAAACATCTATATACTCAGCTAAATTAGTGCATCAAAGGAAAATTCTTGGAAGATACTTGTCCCACCTACATAGCGTTAGATAGCATAATAAGACCAGTGATTTTCAAGGATATTGAGTAAAAATGGTAAATTGAATCATTAGTCAATAAGTGGTCAAGTGTATTTTAGGCCTATATTTAAAATAGTACATATAAGAACCAAGTTATAGATATGTTATCACTCACTGTGCACTCCAACAGGTGATCGAGTTATCCCTCGGAGTTTCGAAGCCAAAGAGTCGTTCTTGTGAAGGATCTAACCACATAGATATGACAATATAACCGAGCATTAGCCACTAAAACTAAGAATTAACATATTTTGACCTGACTCACCAAAACCACCCAATCCTCTGTCATCAATCTTGCAAATAACCCGCATTTTATGTCAAAAGACCATTTGAGCTAGCTTATATTATTTAGTGGATACTCTTCTACTATCTTACTTTACTTAACTCACAATTCATAATTCTAATTGATGTTCAAGTTGAAAATATGAAACCCAAGGCCTTTGGTATAACAAACATATCCATTTGTCTCAAACATGACTATTAGCAACTTCCACATTTCATGACAAATAGTACCTACCTTGTAGTCATCCATCAAAGTACCACAATGAAAATTAAAAGACTTTATTCAATTAAATCCAAATACTCATACAACCTAAAATTTCTATGGATGACTTAGGCCCTATTGTTTCATGATTTCCAATTTTTTTTCGTTTTTTAAAATTCCCCGATTACAACCCATTACTAACCCGGCAAAAAAATTGACTAACCCAAAGGTATAACAAGGCAACATATGTACAATAAAAAGCGAAACAACATCAAATATAAGCTATCCAAAATAAATCTATCAACATGACCCACACTTAACATTATCAATCAAGTTCAATTTAATCATTATCACTTAAACTTGAGTCTAAAATCAACCCTTGCTCTCAGGAATCAAAATTTAGTCAAAGCTACCTAAGTCTTACCCTCCATACCAACAACCCCAATAATTAAAACTTCAATTATCTATTCCCTCATCACTCCACCCAAAATTAACACTACAAGCCAAGGTTCAACTTCACATAGTTGATTTCAATTTCCAATAGAAACGAAGGTCAAACAAGGCATGGGAAGAGGGTCCTCTTACCACTGCAGTTATGGTTGGTTTGGAGGGCAAAACAAGAGCCCAGGAACCTGAGAAAAAGCATAACGGAGATGGAAGGAGAGAGCAATGAGCAAAGAGATGGCGAAGAAAAAGAGAAAGTGAGAGAACCACGATGAGAAAGATGGCACGATAAAGCAAATAGAGGAACGAGCATAGAAAGAGACAAATGGTGGTGGTGGCGAAGAAGGAGACATGGGTGGTGGTGGCAGTGGAGGGAGAGATGTGATGGTGGAGGTGAAAGATAGAAAGGAAGGTTGTGAGTGAATGAGAAAGAGAATGACAGTGAGAAGGGCGAGTTGTGTCTAGAAGGAAGAAGGGGGGAAAAAGCAAAGGGAATTGTGTGGTCCGCAATCCTAAGATATTGGATGTGCACCTCTATATTTTAAATCAAACATCCTATTTACCCAAAGTTGTAATTCCTCTACCATCACATAATTTAAGGTGAATAGAGAAAATACACCAAAGACTCACTTTTTTTTTTTACAAACGCTTTAATTTAAACAGGTATTACAAATAGAAAGGGCAATTTTACTTTGTGACAATACACAATAAAAGATCTTTGGGTACAGCAAGGTTTAGATGCCACTTTAGAAAAAGAAAAGCTTGTAAAAATAAAGGATAATGAGTGGAAGTCTATTTAGAAAAATGCTACAAGTACTATTAGGATGGCTCTTGATCCTACAATCAAGTATGCAATGTTGTATGAGACAACACCAATAGAGATCTAGAAAAAGTTAGAGATTTATGCGTTGAAGTCATTAACAAACTGTCTGAGCTTAAAGATATACTTGTACATATTGAGAATGGAAGAAAGAGGTAATTTACATGATCACATTAATGAGTTTAGTTGGCTAGTATGTCAATTGTTAAGTGTAGGAGAGAAGTTAAGCAATGAAGACCAAGTGATTACTTTATTAGCTTTTTTTGCCTTAGTCCTATATATAGATCATTAGTGAGGTTTTTGTTGATTGGGAAGAATAAAATCAAGCTACATGATGTTACTACTATCCTACAAGAGGATTAGAAAATTTACAGAGATGATTGTATCAATGATGGTGGTAGAATACTAGCTGTGGAGAGTTCTCAAATATGAAGGAACAATACTAGATGAAGAGGTAGAGAACAAGGAAAGTCTACAAAAAAGAGACTTTAGTCAAGTGATGTGCCACTATTGTGAAGAGAAAGGGTATATCTAGTCGCAATGTGTAATGCTGAGAGAAGACTTGAAGAGTCTAAAACAGCTTAAAGAAATAGTTCACAATGACTGTATTGAGAATCATTCTAGATGGGTGCTAGATTTTGCAGCTAATGTGCATGTGTGCAAGGATAAAGCCATGCTTACTACTTTACAGACAGATGGAGATATTGGCTATATCAATGTGTGAAAAAATTGAAGTTGAAAGTTGAAGGCATGGGAAGAGTTTACCTAAAGCTCCACAATGGGAAATTCAAAAATATTTCTAATGTGAGGTATATGCCTACTACCAATGTCAACATTATTTTATTGGGAGAGATGACATTGCATGGTACAAGTATGTGGAAATTGGAAAGACATGCGAAGTTTACAAGGGAAATCGCTTGATTTTACAAGCTAGAAAAGACAAAAAGAACATTTACCATTTGGAAGGTCACTCCATGAGGGAAATGCCTCAAGCTAGTAAAGTAGGGACGAAGCTAGAACATGTTGAGGTATTTAGGAACTTGGCTCAAGGAAGGATTTGTTGTATGCGAGAGCCAAGTTCCACATCAATGAGTTTGAAGAAAGAGGGGAAGGACTTTCCCTATAATTTGAGACTTAGTCTTTAATTACTACACACCACTCAAAGAAATAGTCTATACACTAGAGAGAGGGTGTCATTGGGCTATTAAGTGGTGAGTTGAGTAGGAAGGTTTGAAATTTTGGTTGGCAAAAGTTGTAAGTTGAAATTTTTATTAGTGGAGTTTTTTTTATCCCTTTTTTAGAGATCATGGACATAGGTTGAAGCAACTGAATGATGTTAAATTTTGTGTTCTTTTATTATGCTTTGTTTATTTTCTTCTTGCATGTTGTTTATGGATTCTTTCGGCTGCCCAACATTACAAATAAAAAGAGTATAATATAAAGAGCATAATACATTGTAAAAGTCCTTGTGTAATTTGAATCAGGCTCTTAGGGCCTAGTTTACCAAATTCTGGCTCTAACCACTTATGTGTTAGTATATGTAGATGGCATCCTCATCACTAGTGTCAGCCCTCAAGAAATCCTTTGATCTAATTGGTCAACTGAAAAAGGTTTTTGCTCTTAAGGAACTTAGTGAGATGAGCTATTTCCTTGGAATTGGAACCTCATGCCCAACTGTTGGTGATATGATGCTTTCTCGGAAGAAATACATCTCTGATTTGTTAAAAAAGGCTAGAATGGGTAGTGCTAAGGCAATGCCCACTCCAATAGTTAGTGGCCTCAAATTATCAGCTTCCAGTTGTTCTGTCTTCTCTGATGTAGCGTTGTATAGGTTAGTTGTAGGAGGTTTACAATATGCAGCTAACTAGACCTAAAGTTTCCTTCACTGTCAATAAAGTAAGTCAGTTCATGCACTCTCTTATGGACGACCATTGGAAGACCATTAAAAGAATACGGAGATATCTTGCTAGTTCTTTACGTTAAGGGTTGAAATTTCACAAAAACTCTCCGCCCAAGTTGCTTGCTTTTTGTGATTCTAATTTGGGCTTGGGTATTAATGACAGAAAGTCTACAAGTGCGTTTTCTATCTTCTTAGGCTCCAACATAGTTTCCTAGATGCATAAGAAATAACATATGGTCTCCAAGTCCAATATGAAGGCAAAAGTCCAGAGCATGCTTGCTGCCATGATTGAATTGACATGGATTTAGTCCTTTTTCACATAATTAATTTTCCTTGTCCCTAGCCTCCAACTATGTTTTGTGATAACTTGAGTACGGTTTTACTTCTTGTTAATCCTATGTTGCATACACGAGCAAAACATCTTCAATTTGATTTATATTTTGTAAGATATCATGTAGTTCAAATATTTAATTAAATCTGTCACAGTATAAGGTATACCACATGCCACTTATCGTTGTCCATTATCCAAAACACCTTCACAACTACATATAAGTATAGATTCACAAAATCAAATAAGCATATTACAACATCTCACTCTACCTGCTTTATATTTCACAAAAAATATCTCAACAAAAACTAATATGGGATACCACCATTTTCAAAGCCTCAATATAAAATGTTATGACAGGTTTCTCAAAATTCGTATAGATCATCTATGAAAAGTCCACATACCAAAAAATCAAGAAAATCCAATTTTCTTAAAATTGGTATACTATTTGATAAATAGGTAATTATTCTTTACAAATCATATAGTATTACTCATTTATCAATTCTTACATCATATAGTTGCTCTCTTATAATATGTTACTATATCAAATTACAATTAACTACTCAAATTTAATGTAAAAACTAAAAGTCTATAAAGAAAAGTACCTTTTTATTATATGATTTGAAATAAATTTAATGCATATCATTTGAGTTCTTAATTTCTATTCAACTATAAACAATATCTTAATTTATATTTATTTTACTTTATTTGATCCTTAATTTGATATATATATATATATATATATATATATATATATATATATATATATCAAAATTATTCAAATTAAAAGTTAACATTTTTCAAATTTTAATTTCTAATTCTTCTTCAATAAGCACAAATAATACTGCAATTAAATATTAAATATTTATTTTAAATATTAAAAAATACTTTTATAAAAATATCAACGTTCCATCGATAGTTAATCAATTGTTTCACATATATTTTTATTCCTGTTACCTTTATAATAGTCGCACTATCTAACATAACCCCCCCCAAAAAAAGTCTACAAAATATAGTGAATCAATAAAATTGTAACACCAAATAAATAAGAAATATCACATAAATTAACTCGAATACACTATCAATATTATAGAACCTTTGTTATTACACAATTATATTCCAAAAAAAGATGAGTAACACAATTTGAAAGAACTACATTGCTGTAGATTTGTGTCAAAAACCAAAATCTTTGAACCATAACCCCTCTTAAAATAAATCAAACAAGTAACTGTTTTTGGAATAGAATTTATGTATTTGTTGGAAAGAAGGGGTCTAGGTATAGGTAATATAATGTCCAAAAACAAACCATTGGTAGCTAAGTGGCTTTGACACTTTCCTCTACTTTTGAATTCTTTATGGCACCAAGTCATTCGAAGTAAGTATGGCTTGCATTCAAATGGATGGGACACCAACTCCACAAGTAGGGTAACTCATAATTTTCCTTAGAAATTCATCTCTAAGGGGTTACCTTCCTTTTGGCCTTTCTTGTTCTTCCATTTGGGTTATGATTTTCGCATTAAATTCTAGGAAGATATTTGCATTGGAAATGCCCCCTTCTGTTACCTTTCCTAGGCTTTTTCATTTGTCCTTCCTGCATAATGCCTCTGTTTGCCAATTTTTCTCTCAAGGTGACCTTTGTTAGAACTTCCATTTTATCCAAAACTTGAATGATAGAGAGGCTAATGAATTAGAATCCCTTTCTCCATTGTTGAATCCTATTCACCTGTCCAATGCCCCAGATATTAGGATTTGGACTCTTGACTCCTTTGGTTTTTTCACATGTAAATCCTATTTTCATTTTTTGACTTTCTCTACTAACTTAGAAAGATCATTTTTAAATAAGCTTATTTGGAAATTTAAATCTCCCTCAAAGGTCAAAGCTTTTGTTTGGACTGCTATTCTTGATAGGATCAACATGCTCTAGAAGCACAGGCTCCTTATGGTTTTGTCCCATAACATGTGCATAATGTGTGGCTTAGATTCCGAATCGGGGGCTCATTTTTTTTTTTTTTTTTTGCATTGTCGTTTGGCAAGATCTATTTAGAATAGTCTTTTTGGTTTCTTCGGTGAATCATGGGTTTGCCCTATGGACTTGTAGCAGTTTCTACTTATTAAATTCAGAGGCTTTGGCACGTAAAGAAGCGAAGATTCTACGGCAATCTTCAATGTTGTTATGCTTTAGTGTATTTGGTTGGAAAGGAATGCTAGGGTTTTTAATTATTCCTTTTCAACTATTGATTTTGTTTGGGATAGGATTACCTTCTTAACCTCCCTTTGGTGTTCAGCTCATTGTTTTGTTTAATGGTGTTCCTCTAGCTGGTATTCAAAGGGATTGGCATGCTTTGTTATTTGTCTACCCCTTTTGGTTTTAGTTGTATATTTTGCACTATTATGAGGATTTCTTATCCTCTTTTGTATATTCTCTTCTTTCCTAATAATATTTATTTTTATTAAAAAAAATTACATATTTGTTGTTCCAAAGTAAGAAAATCAAAGACAAACACATAGAAAGTCTTGTATCCCCATAAGAACGCAAGTTTGATTTTTATTACTGATATAAGTCCTCTGTAAGTGCTCTTTGATCCCTGGGGCTTTACCTTGATCTTGGTGGAATGACGGATACCAAATTAAGTTACCTAAACTTATGATTATAAAAGAAAAGGGGGGGGGGGGGAACAACAAACAGAAATTATATAATTGCCCTCATGTAAAATAAATCGATTTTAGTTCTAATATTTATTTCTAACATAATTTAGGAACCATGTTCACCAATAGTAGTATTATCATATGAGGAATCCATATCCATACAAATGTCAAAGAAAAAAATCACAACCAAATACAAGATACAACATCTTCATATGAAGAAGGCATTTATAAAGGAAGAATAAATACATCATTATTAGATAAAGAGTCAATCTTAATTAGAAGGTTAAGGAGAAATAGATTTAAACAAACAACATACAAGCAACCCAATAAAAAAAAGGTAATACAGGTGTTGGAAAATGAGAGTGGTGCAAAAAGGGGTAAAGACAAAGATGACTTCAAAAGAATGAAACTCATTTGAATATCATATATCTATATGATTGCATTACATTGAAAATGACCATAAAAAACATAGACTTGTGTTTACTTATATAATCAAACTATCACTTAATCTTTCGTTACATAGTTATTTAACTTCAAATTATTAATACAATGTCTACTAATTAAATTATTTTTGTATTAATCCAATTAATATCACCTATGTATCTTTCTTAACCCCCAAAAAAGAAGAAGAAGAAGAAGAAGAAAAAGAAAAAAAAACATATATTCATTTCAATACATATGCAACGTGTGAGTCTAAATCTAGTTTTCCTAATTATACACAAATCCTTGCTTGCTTTTGGAATAATAATTTATTGGTTGTTTAAGTAACTGACATGAGAGTTGACACATGCGATTTCAGTGCTTTTATTTCTTACTATTTCAATTAGAATAATAATGTTATATTTATAGTTACATGCTTGTATATCTAAGAAACTACTTGAAAACACTTTGCGTCCCACGTTGAATGCAAAATTTTGTAAATAGCTGAGATTTTGCTCATGCACTCACAGATATGCAAGTATATCATTTATTCATGTGCAATTATCATTTTTTAAACTCAATTGTGCGTCTTATCTCTGGTTCATATGTTATAGGAACGAAAGTGAGGATATCAAGAACATTGTTGAACGGGTTACTCATATGCTAGATATGAAGGACTTGTTCGTTGCTAACCATCCGGTAGGAGTAGAATCTCGTGTGCAAGAGGTGATTAAACTATTAAAGAACCAACAATCAGAAGATCCTCTACTATTCGGTATTTGGGGCATGGGAGGAATTGGTAAAACAACCATTGCCAAAGCAGTTTATAATAAAATTTGTCGTGACTTTGAGGGTCGGTGCTTCCTCCTAAATATCAGGGAAGTTTGGGATCAAGATAATGGTGGTGTTCATTTACAAGAGCAACTTCTTTTTGCTATCTACAAAACAAACAAAATAAAGATACAAAACATTGAATCTGGAAAATCAATATTAGAGAAAAGACTTGGCCAAAAAAAGATACTTCTTGTACTTGATGATGTGGACAAATTGGAACAGCTAAATGCTTTGGCGGCAAGTCGTAAATGGTTATGTCCGAGAAGTGTAGTAATTATCACAACAAGAGATGAACATCTTCTTAGTTGGCTTGGGATTGATGAGCTATATAAAATGGAAGTGTTGAATGACAAAGAATCTATTGAGCTTTTTAGTTGGCACGCATTCAAAGAACCATGTTCTACAGAAGAATTTGTTGGACTTTCTAGCGAAGTTATTTCTTATTGTGGGAGATTGCCACTAGCTCTTGAGGTCCTCGGGTCACATTTGTTTAAAAGGGGAGTAAATGAATGGAAGAGTGTTTTGAAGAAACTCAAAACCATTCCAGATAAACAAGTACAACAGAAGCTTAAAATAAGCTTTGACGGTTTAAGTGATGATAAAGATAGGGAAATATTTCTTGATATAGCCTTTTTCTTTATTGGAATAGGCAGAAATGATGTAATTGATATACTAAATGGTTGTGGACATTCCGCTGAAATTGGAATAAGTGTTCTTATAGAGCGATGCCTTATAACTGTTGACACTAAGAACAAACTTAGCATGCATAATTTGCTACGAGACATGGGAAGAGAAATCGTTCGTGAGAATTTACCAGCAGCGCCTGAGGAACGCAGTAGGTTATGGCATCCAAAGGAAGTGCTTGATGTATTATCAAAAGAGTTGGTAACAATTTCAAGTTTTTTTTTTTTTTAATTTTAAGTTTCTGATTTAACACCAATGCTATGTTTGGATTGATAGAATGTGATGAAATGAAACTAAATGATTTTAGATGTAACATTAGATATAATGGAACAGAACTTGGTAGACTTAATTTTATTCTATCTAATCCATTTTTTTCTTTTCTTCTAATTAATGTGAATGGAATGGAATGAAATGAAATGAAAGTAAATAAGTTAAAATATCTACTATTCAATCCCCTTCCATTCTATTTCTAAACAAGCGGAGTGAGACCTTCTCCATTCTATTCTATTCCCTATAATTCTACTCACCATCTATTCAAACAAATCCCAAAGGAATCAAATGGGCGCGGGTAACATTCGTTTGGATTTTTGGTTATTCGGTTTGTGAATTATTTAGTGCTTCTTTGATCCTACTAACAAATTGGGTTTCAAAACTCTATTGATGTCATTTGCACCAGAAGGTTTTTAGCTACCATTAGTTATCTTACCATGAGATTTTATTTTTCTGTTCATTTTATTTTAAAGGGAACAAAAGCTGTTGAGGGACTTGCTTTGAACTTGCCAAGGATGAATCCGACTCGTTTGAAGACCAAAGCATTTAAGAAGATGAAGAGACTCAGATTGCTTCAACTTGCTGGTGTGCAACTTGATGGAGACTTTAAATACCTTTCAACAGATCTTCGATGGCTGTGCTGGCATGGATGCCCTTCAACATATACAACTGCAAACTTTGATCAAGGAAATTTAGTTGCCATTGACTTAAAATATAGCAATCTCCAACTAGTATGGAAGAAGGGCCAGGTAAAAATTCTGAGTTTGATTTTTTTTCCTTGCATGGGTTGCTTCAAGGAGTCTTATTTGGGTGTAATAAATTTAAATATGATGCTTTTTAGAATTTTACAAGTGTCATAGAGTTTTCGAAAGCCAAAATTATGTAGATGTTTAAACAAAACTAGACTGAAAAATAAATAGTTATACAATCAATTGTTTGAAAAACAAAGGATGTTAAATACATATACAAGGTGCCATCTAGTCATAGGCTATTAATTTGTAAAAGCTACACTGCAAGCGATTTGAATAAAAGTGATTTTAGTAAATGTTTACCAAACATTCAAGTTTTAATGCATTTTATTTACGAGATTAATTGTCATTTAATCATATGCTATTATTTATGTGATTTTGAGGTATTAATTGTAAAAATTAAATACTTTTACTGATATAATAATATATAATTAAATAATTATATAAAATATTTTTATACCGATAATATATTAAAATTAAATTTTTAATTTATTGCTATGAAACATTCTTTTTTTTTTTTGTGGTGACGTGCATGAAACATCACCTTTAGAACTGTCAACATTATGAATTCCTATTCTCTAATGAACTTTAGTTTTACAATAAGATATTAATTTTCTTTATTTAAAGAATATGACCACCTAAATCTTTTTGTTAAAAATTTAATTTGATGAAGAGATATGGGGGAGCATAATTGAACCCTTGACACCCCCCCCCCCTTTTTTCTGGTCAAAGATCTAACGTCAACTAATGAAACCTGTTATCCAAAATAGAAGGCTCATAAACATCGTTTAACAAAATCTTTAACATTACTGTAGGATAAGCATGTTGCTAAGGTGTATTCAAAGTACATTGAGTGGTGAGTATTTAAATTCATTTGTGAACAAAATAATATATCTTTCTAATTGTTTAAAGAATAAAAATATGCTTTCTTTTTTATTCTTAAGATATTAAAAAATTTTTATTTTTATTTCTTTTATAGATACTGATACTATATAACTATTAACAGATTTCTTAAAACAATTTAAATGAGGTATTTCAGTTTCGAGGCCAGTAACACATTGTAATTGTTTCCATCTATTTTTTCTAGGATACTTGTTAATTTTTGTGCTTAAAATTCTTGCAGATGCTGAAGAAGCTGAAAATTCTCAATCTTAGCCATTCTCAACACTTGACACGAACACCTGACTTTTCAAACATGCCTAATCTTGAAAAGTTGATACTCAAAGATTGTCCAAGTTTGTCTTCGGTTTCCCATACCATTGAATATCTCAAACAAGTTCTTCTAATCAATTTGAAAGGATGCACAAGCCTTCGTGTACTTCCAAGAAGCATCTATAAGTTGAAATCTCTTAAAACACTTATTCTTTCTGGATGTTTAATGATTGACAAGTTGGAAGAGGACATAGAACAAATGGAATCATTGACAACATTGATGGCAGACAACACTGCCATAACAAAAGTGCCTAATGCACTACCTAGATTAAAGAGCATTGGATATATTTCTTTGTGTGGCTTTGAAGGATTATCGCGTCACGTGTTTCCTTCCATCATTTGGTCATGGACCTCTCCAACAAATAATCTCTCACCCCAAATGCAAACATCTGTGGACCTGTCATGTCTTGCTTCCTTAACTGTACCAGATAGTGGTTTCCATGGCCTATCATCTATCATCAGAGAGCTTCCAAAGGTTCAAAGTCTTAGGCTACAGGAATGTGGCTCGCAACTTCAAATAACAAGAGATGTAGCCTTGGACACTTTTAATGTCACAAATTGTAAGGAATTGGAAGCAACGCCAACTACATCACATGTCTCAAGTATGAATACCTATGCATTAGATGATTGTTGCAGTGAAGGCGACATTTTTGGATCAAAAAGTCCCTTGAATTCCATTTTAATCCAAATGGGAATGAATTGCCTGGTCACAAAGATACTCAGAGAGAGCATTTTACAGCAGGTTTGTCTTTATCTTTGTTCTATCTATTTTTAGATTTTGTAGCCTTGGGAATTGAGTTGAGTGGAGTGTGACCACCTTTTGTATTTCCATTATATTTCTTTAGTGAAATATTTAGTTGTCGCTTTTGCCTGTGGATGAGGCTATTTGTTGAACCACGTTAAATCCTTGTGTCTTATTTTTCTTATGCTTCCTCATATTTATTTTATGCTACTTTATTTATGCCTTATTTAGAGGCAATCTCCACTATTTTACAATAAACTGGTATCAGAGCTCTTATAAAGTTTTGGGCTGATTTGTTCAAAGATGTCTACCGCCAAGTTTGACATTCAGCAGTTTGATGGGCACATCAATTTCGGAATGTAGAGGGTCCGCATGATGGCTGTTCTCGTACAGCAAGGTGTAAGAGTAGCACTTGATGGCAAAGACAAGAAGCCTACAATAATGAAAGATTATGAGTGGGAAGACGCTGATCAAAAGGCTCTTTCTATTATTCAGTTATGCATTAGAGACGATGTATTGCAAGAGGCCCTTTCAAAGAAAATGGTGCATTTGCTGTGAACCAAGTTGGAGTCATTATATATGACTAAGATGGTAGCCAACCGTCTCGGTGTTTTGCAACGTCTGTATATGCTTCGTATGGCAGAAGGGACATATTCAATCTTATATTGTTGGGTTTACATCACTCATCACTGAGTTGAAAAAATGGACGAGACATTCTCAAGTGAGTAACAAGCAATGATGTTGCTTTGTTCTTTACCTCTTTCCTATAGGCATTTTCATGAGACACTCATATATAGTCGTGAAAGCCTCAAAATTGATGAGGTTAAGTCCACACTTTTAAGTCGTGACAAGATAGAGCATGATAGTGGTAGTCGTGATGACACTGCATCTAGCTTGGTGGTTAGAGGGAGGTCAAAGGAGATTGGATCAAGTAGTAGTAGAGGCAAGTCTAGATCTAAGTCTAGAGATCGTAAAGGCAGATGCCGATATTGCAAGAAAGAAGGGCACTAGAAAGCAGAATGTCCAAAGCTCAAAGACAAGAAGAAGAAAGATTTAAGTGATTCAGCAAGTGTTGCTGAAAGTGCTGATAATGTTCTATCAGTATCAACCAATTTAGTTGCTGATGCTTGGATTCTTGATTCAGGCTACTCCTACCACATGTGTCCGAACTGGGATTGTTTTACTTCTTACCGGTCAATTGATGTGGTGTTGCCCTTATGGGAAATAATATGTCCCGTAAGGTCATTGGCATTGGAATAGTCCAAATCAAGATGCATGATACAGTTGTGAGAACATTGATTGATGTTCGACACATACTGGACTTAAGGAAAAATCTTATATCCTTGGGTGTTCTCGACTCTCAAGGTTGTAAGTATTCTGCTCAAGGTGGAGTTCTAAAGGTCTCCAAAGGTGCTCTTATTGTAATTAAAGGCAGATTAGTCAATGGCCTTTATTTACTTCAAGGAAGTACAGTTATTGGTGTTGCTTCAATATCATCTTCAGATTCAGACACTACTAGCTTATGGCATATGCATCTAGGGCATATGAGTGAAACAGGAATGTCTATTTTGAGCAAGCGTGGCTTGCTAGGTGATCACAAAATTGGGAAACTAGATTTTTGTGAACACTATGTCTATGGAAAGCAAACCAGAGTCAAGTTTAGCACTGCCATCCACCGGACAAAAGGCACAGTAGATTATATCCACTCTGACTTGTGGAGCCCGACACCTGTTCTGTCAAAAGGTGGTGCTAGATACCTATTGACATTCATTGATGATTTTTCAAGGAAGGTATGTGTTTATTTTCTGAAACACAAGAATGATGTGTTTCATACTTTCAAGAAATGGAAAGTGCTTGTTGAGAACTAGACTGGCAAGAAAATCAAGCGCCTCCAAATAGATAATGGTTTGGAGTTCTGTGAAGGGCAGTTCAACGAGTTCTGTGAAAATGAAGGCATAGTAAGACACTGTACTATGCGAAAGACACCACAACAAAATGGAGTAGCAGAACGTATGAACAGAACTCTTTTGGAGAGGGCTCGCTGCATGCTCTCTAATGCTGGTTTGTCAAAGGAATTTTGGGCTGAAGTTGTCAATATGGCTTGCCATTTGGTAAATCGATCTCCATCAACTGCGATCGATTTGAAGACTCCTATTGAGGTATAGTCTGGTGCTCCAGCTGATTATTCAAATTTAAGAATTTTTGGATGTCCTGCATATGCTCATATTGATGATGGAAAGCTTTAGCGAAGGGCAGTAAAATGCATATTTCTTGGATATGCCACTGGGGTTAAAGGTTATAGATTGTGGTGTGTTAAACCTAAATCACCCAAATTTATAATTAGCAAAGATGTCAAATTCAATGAATCATCCATGCTTCATCCGAAAAAGGAGGTTGTTGATACTGAAACAGACCATGATGCCAGTAAACAGGTGGAGTTTGAAGCTGAACCACCAAAACAAGTACAAGGTGATGCCCCTAATCAGCTGATTCAAGAAGAATAACATCAAACTCCTGGCAATGTGGATGTCCCACAACAGTTGCAGCAATATAGCCTCACAAGAGAGATAGAGAAAGGAGGCAAATAAAACCACCACAAAGATATGGTCATGCAGACATAGTCTCTTTTGCATTATCGGTAGCAGAATATGTTGAAACATAAGATCCCACAACATATCATGAGGCTATTTCGAGTAGTGAGTCTGCACAGTGGATTGCTGCTATGAGCGAAGAAATGGAGTCTCTTCATACGAACCAGACTTGGGATCTAGTGAAACCACTAGAAGGACATAAGGTCATTAGCTGCAAATGGATCTTCAAGAAAAAGGAAGGATTACCAAGAGTTGAATCAGCCAGGTACAAAGCACGCTTAGTTGCCAAGGGCTTTAGCCAAAGGGAAGGAATATATTTCAATGAAGTATTCTCTCCTGTTGTAAGGCATAGCTCCATTCGTGTGTTGCTCGCTATGGTTCCACTGTTTGACCTAGAGCTTGAGCAGCTCGATATCAAGATAGCTTTTCTTCATGGTGAGCTTGAAGAACAGATTTATATGCAGCAACCAGAAGGCTTCATTGTTCAAGACAAGGAAGATCATGTTTGTCTCTTAAAAAGGTTATTATATGGCTTAAAGCAATCTCCTCGCCAGTGGTATAAGAGATTTGACACCTTCATGCTAAGTCATGGTTACTCTAGGAGTGACTATGATTGTTGTGTATACCACAGGAAGCTCTCAGATAGATCTTTCGTCTATTTGTTGCTCTATGTTGATGAGATGCTCATTGTTGCTAAGAGTATGTCTGAGATTAAGAAATTAAAGAAGCAACTCAGTGGTGAATTTGAAATGAAAGGCTTGGTTGTAGCTAAGAAAATCTTGGGCATGGAAATTCACAGGGATCAGCATGCCGGCAAATTATATTTGTCTCAAAAGAAGTACATTGAAAAAGTACTTGAGCGCTTTGGAATGCAAAATACAAAGCCTGTGAATACTCCAATGGCGGCCCATTTCAAACTATTAGTTGCACAATCACCACAGTCTATTGAAGAAGAGGAACAAATGTCACATGTTCCTTATGCCAATACATTTGGAAGCTTAATGTATGCTATGGTATGCACTCGGCCAGATATTTCCCATGTTGCTAGTGTTGTTAGTAGATACATGGGGAATCCAGGCAAGATGCATTGGCAAGCAGTGAAATGGATACTTCAATATCTTCGAGGTACTGCAGATGTTGGCTTAGTATATGATAGGAGTTCTAACACTAGTGACAAGGTTACTGGTTATGTTGACTCTGACTATGCTGGAGATATTGATAAAAGGAGATCTCTGATGGGATATGTCTTCACGCTATCAGGTAGTGCAATCAGTTGGAAAGCAACTTTGCAATCTACTATTGCATTATCAACTACAGAAGCTGAGTACATGGCAACAGCAAAACTAGTGAAGGAAGCCATTTGGCTTAGGAGTTTGATTGGCAATTTGGGTTTGGAACAAGATGTTACAATTATTTACTGTGATAGTCAAAGTGTGATACATTTGACCAAAAATCAGATGTATCATGAAAGAACCAAACATATTGACGTCAGATATCATTTTATTCGAGAGATTATTTCTTAAGATACCATAGTTGTGAAAAAGATTGGTACCTAAGATAATCCAGCAGATATGTTGACGAAGCCACTTACAATAGCTAAGTTCAGGCATTGCTTGAACTTAATTGGCATCCGCAATATGTGAGTTTGCCCTTACGGGCATATTGGAGAAGGCGATTTCGAGAATTTTAAGAAGCTTGAAAATCAAGCCAAGGTGGAAATTTGTGAACGGTGGCTTGACTTTTCAAGCCAATCACATGAAGCAAAATTCAGGCTATGTCAAAAGCAAATTTGGAGAAAGTTCATGAGGGTGATACACTCATGCTTTCGGTGTTGCCATGCTATAAATGAAGCTTGAAAAATTCTTATTGTTGTAGGAATAGGTAGAAAGAAGCATCGAACGCATTAACTGTTGGTTTGAAAATTTTGATCCGAATGCTCTATAAATAGAGCTTGCATTCGAGCTTCTAAGGCAACCCAATTGAGAGTGAGCTTTCTCCTACACTTCCAACCATTTTGAGAGAATTATTTGTTTCTTTGATTTTCTCTCTTTTGATTGTTGAAAGTATATACTGGTGAGAAAATACTGTGAGGTATTTTGGGTGTATTTGAGAATTGGGTTGAGTGGAATGTGACCACCTTTTGTATCTCCATTAGATTTCCTTAGTGAAATATTTAGTTGTCGCCTTTGCCCGTGGACGTAGGCTATTTGCCGAACCATGTTAAATCCTTGTGTCTTATTTTTCCTGCATTTCTGCATATTTATTTTGTGCTACTTTATTTGTGCCTTATTTAAAGGCAACCTCCACTATTTTACAACTATATATCACATATTAAGGAAATGTACAAATTATACTTTTTTGCTTTGTGGCAGCTAGTTTATTTAGAAATGCTCACATATGATATTGAATTATCCCTTTTTTTTTTTTTTGGTGATGTGAGACTTGAATTTTAGTAACTTGAAATATCTTCAATCAAGTAAGGAACAAGAAACTTAGGGGGCTTCTCCATCCATATGCGATCAGAAACCTGGCTTTCATATCTAGTGATAGAGTTTGCCACTTGATTGCAACATCTAGGAATACAATTACTCTTAAACTTATCAAACCAAGTTGCTTAGTGTTAGATGTCTTGGAGAATGACATTATTCTGAGATAAGTCGTCCAAGTCGTGGTTAAGATGCATGTATACAGCCTGGGCATCACCCTCCAATAGAATGCTCCTGCAACCAATTTCCCAAGCGAATATGACCTCCTCCCTAGTTGCCAGCAGTTCTGCTTTGTGGGGATCTTCAATGCCATAAATTTTCTTGGTCTTCTTTGCAATATATAAGCTGTCCCTCAGACCCCCTTACGACCCCCCACTCCAGCTGCACGTTCACTTATAGAGGCCTGCATCAACATTGACTTCACAGATGTGAGGGGAGGCTTTGTCTATGACGTCTAGTCACGTCCCCCTTGTCCTGCTTTCTTCTCGAACCTTGCTCACTGGAAATCTTTAAGATTTATTCTCGCAGATTCTGCAATTTTGAGCGAAGAGGATTGCTTCTTACCTTGCCACCTTTGGTTTTGTTCAAACCATGCATTATACCACGAACTCACAGCTCCTTCATTTTGATCCTCACTCCAGTTCTTCAACATGTCGTGCAGCATTTGGGTCCATTCCATGACGTCACTTGACCCTTCATGTGCTACAGCCGAGAGACGGGGAACAACATTTCTGACAAATGGGCATTTTATGAGCAGACGCCGCATGGAATCTTCTTCATGGCCACATACATAACACCCTCCATCCGCAGCCACACCCTTCAACATTAACTTTTGTTTCGTTGGAAGCGCGCCATTCTCTAGATGAAAATGATAATTCTGATACCTCTCTGTGCTAGCCGAAAGTCGCTCCTTCACCTTCACCTCCCATGCTACTTTGTTTGCACATCTCACTGAAAAGTGGCCCTTCTTATCAATACTCCAACTCACTCTATCCGCATGAGGGTATCCAGCCAAGGGGATCTCGCATATGAAACCTGCTTCGTGACTGGATAGAATCTGCTACAAAAATGGTCCACTCCATCTCGTTGCGTGGGTCCTGTAACAGTAATTGAGAGACAGAGCAGTGAGACCTCCTCATTTGTTGTGCTCTGCACTGGGGATCCTCCCAAATTCTAATTGAAAACCCTATCTCCTAGCCTCCGCAGAACACCTTTTTTCAATATTTCCTTTCCCTCCATGATACTCTTCCAAGTGTAGGAAGGATTAGAGCTTGGTGGGGCATTGAGAAAGGATGTTGTTGTGAAATACTTGGCTTTCAAAATCCTTGCCACTAAGGAGCATGGATTTGTCATAATTCTCTTCTCTTGCTTGGCCGACATAGCTAGATTAAAACAATGAAGCTCCTTGAACCCCATTCCCCCTTAGGCCAACGTGGTCTCTCCCAATCCCAACTAAGCCAAATAGATACAGAGAAAGTGGCTCTCCTTGTCTCAAGCCTCTGTGAGGAATTACCTATTCTCCTGGTAATATATGTCATTTAATAGCACCGAGTAGGACACAAACGTCACACTTTCCACATAATAAGTGAAGTCCATCTGTTGTTAAAGTCCGTCTTCCCCATCACTTCCTCCAGAAAATCTCACTCTACAATGCTTTACTCATCCAGCTTTAGGGTCATGAACTCATCCCTTCTTGACCTCCTATGCTTTAGAGCATGTGAACTCGCACACAATAAGGATTTTATCCGATATTAGATGATTCCAAATAAATGCACTTTGCGAGTCAGATATTAGAGATAGCAATCCGACCTTCAATCGGTTCGCTAGGATCTTACTAATAATCTTGTATAGCACATTACTGAAAGAGATCGTTTATAATGGACATTATCTCAGGGGAATTAATTTTCAGAATCAGCACAATGAATGAAATGTTTAATTCCCCCAGTGATGTCTCCCCATTAAGAAAACCCAGAAGAGCATCAGAAATTTTGTCTCCTATTTCATTCCAGTGCCTCTGATAGAATAGAGTAGACAGTCTATCCGGTCCTGGAGCTTTTGTAGCACCTATCTGAATTGTGAAACAAGGCTTCTTTTGTTTCCATTTCAGTAAATGGCATAGATAAAAAAGCATCAAACTCCTCCGATACTAGCCGCTCAATATTAGCAACAGTCTCCTCAATATGCGCAGGTGTGATGGAAGAAAATAATCGAGTAAAATAGGAATTGATTACCTCTTCAACCTTCTTCTGTTCCTGTTGCCATCCACTACGTCAGTGCCTCACGTCATTCAAGTTTTTTGTATATATAGTTTTTTTTTTAAGAGAATGTTTTGTATATATAGTTTTGAGTGTGTATTAATTTCATATTTATTACAATTAATTGGAATTTTAAAATAACAAGTCATATTAAATCTGAGAACTTGCTGACTGGACAATCTCTAATACTCAAAACTGCTGGCATATGACAGCCAATTGTCCGAAGATTAAGCCATGTTATACGTTTCACGTCACTTGTATAATTTTGAGTGCGTACTAATTTCATATTCATGATAATAAATTTATTGTTATTAAATTAAATTACAATTACAACTAATGTTGTATTTAAAATGATAAGTAATATCGGATTTGAATGATGATTAAATTTAATTTACAACATTTTAAATTCTTTAATCATTTCAAGAAAAAAAAATTCTTCACTCAGTTCAAAACACAAACTAAATTTTCAAATCCTTCTCACTCTTAACGCTCTTTTGAAAAATAGCTTTGTATGACATCTGAATATGAATCAATATAATCAGTCGATTAATTATTCAATCATCAATCATTTAATCACTATCAACAAAACTCATATTATAATATATAGAAAAAATGTTTATGTCCTTCTCTTCTGTAATGTGACAATCTGTTTTAAAATGCCTTTTTCTACAAGCCTTGCTGCCTTAGATTATGTTATGTGATATCTAGTTACTAATTTTTGTCGTGTGTTATCTATTATTTTCATTTGCATATAAATAACTATTTAAAACTATAACTTTATTTTTTTGTTGTACATATTATAATTTTATTTCTTATTATGGGAAATTCTATGGAATCCTTGCACATTTCTGGGTTCCAAAACCCTTGCATATATGGACCAATAAAAAAAATTCATGTAGATTTATAATAATGACATGTAAATTGTATTTATATCAATATTTGATGTTGTAAAATAGTACTTAAAGAAATAATATTTATAAAAAATAAATCTTTAATTTTTTTTATAAAAATATTATGGTAAAGTAGGGTTGCCAACATGATTATATTGATCTACCTCATGTGGATTGACCCAGAATTGTTAAACAGGTTAGTCCAGCCCACTTAGACTTAGCCCATTTACACTCACTGGTTAAATAGATAAGTTTGACTTATAGCAATTATTAATGAACCAGTATAATATTGGCTTAACCTATTTAGGCCAAGCCCATTTGGGCTCACTAATTTAGGTTAATTCATAGCAAATGTGAATGGGTTAGCATAATATTGGCCAAATTTAGGCTTAGGACATTTAAGTTTGTCAGTTAAATAGGTCAAGCTAATCTATAGCAAATGTTAACAAACCAACTTAATGTTCGCCATTTTTGTTTAAGATTAACCCACAAACTTAAATAGATTAGCACAACCCATTTAGGCTTAGCCCATTTGGATCCACTAAATAAATGTGTCAGGTAAACCTAAAACAAATGTTAACGAGCTAGCATAATATAGGTCTGGGCTATTTAGACCCACTAGTTAAATAAGTCATGCCAATCTATAGAAAATGTTAATGAGCTAGCTAATTTTGGCCGGATTCATCTAAGATTATTAGCTTACAAACTTAAACTAGTCAACATTAGGTTCGACCTATTTAGACCTGCTAGTTAAATGGATTATGTCAATATATAGCAAATATTAGTGAACTAGCACAATGTTGGCCTAAGCCATTTAAGCCCAGCCTACTTGAGCTCACTAGTTAAATGGGTTCATCTAACACATAACAAATATTAATGAGCTAATATAATATTGGTTTAGCCCATTTAAGCCTGAACCAAGCCCATTTGAGCTCGTTAGCTAAATAGATCATGTCAACCTATAGCAAATATTAATAAGCTAGCATAATATTAATCTGGGCTATTTAAGCCTAGTCTATTTGAGTCCATTAGTTAAATAGGTCAAATCAACCTATAGCAAATATTAAATTTTTTATAAGGACTTATTTATAATTATTAATAATTAAATTTATAAAATTTTATGCAAAATCTGTACTTAAATTATATGTCTTGATATACTTGGTCTAACTTAGCATGAATTTTAAATCTTTTAAATTTTAGAGGGTATCGTAGAAAAACCTTCTTACTACTATTCTGCATGTTGCACGGCCACAAATACTAATAACTGTTATAATTAAACCTTTTTTGTTACAATGTACTCAACTAAATACGTGAATGACAATGTAGAAAGAAAATTTTCCTAAAGCTCAGTAAAGTGGCTATTATATATTGAGATTCTGAATCTTAAAAGTTATAAATACAAATTGTACATAAAGTTTCAAAAAAAGGATTTAATTAAACTTCCTCTCTTATAAATAGACCAATATATACCGCTCTGAAGATTTATGTAAAGAGATAAAATGTTATTATTTTAACTTCGAGCCATCTTTTAATTTATGAGAAAATAAGTTAATCTTGTAAGGAAAACTGTGTCTTTAATTGCTTTGTAACTTAAAATATGCTTCTAATTGTTAAATAAATTATAAGGTAGTATTAATGCAATCTGAAGTGTATTTTGATTTTGCAGAGATTAGGTACCGGTGGGCCTGGAGATTGTTTTCTCCCTGGCAACAAGAATCCTGATTGGTTAACCTTCAATGGCGAAGATTCTTCTGTAACTTTTGGAGTCCCTCAAGTGAATGGGCGTAGGTTAAAGACGTTGATGTTGTGTATTATCTATTCCTCTTCCCCACACATCATAACATCGGAAGGCACTGTTCTTAAAAACTTGTTGATCATAAATTACACAAAGACCACCCCTCATCTCTATGGGGGAGATAAACTGACTTCGCTAGGAGATGAGGACTCGCAGAGGGTAATATCAAATCTAGAACCTGGTGACAAAGTGCAGGTTGTTGTTGATGCTGAGAACGGATTCATTGTGAAGAAGACAGCAATATATCTCATATATAGTGAACCAATTGACCAAACCATGGAGCAGCAAGCAGAAGCTATTGTTTCTGTTGGTAATGACATTGTTTCTGGTGGTGATGATATGGCAGCAGATGAGAATGTTACTGTTTCTGGTGGCCAAGAAATGGCAGCTGATAATAAGAATGACATCGTTTCTGGTGGAGATAAAAAAGTAAGTAATAATAGTCTAAATATCTACATATATTTTTTAAAATAAATTTTAGTTCTGTTCATATTATTATGCGGGCAGGATTTGATAGAGATTTTAAAATAAAATTGGACTTCAAGCACCTAAGTATTTGCTTTTTATTTTACTACTATTCTTGATTTGACAAAAGGCTGATAATAATACATAACCTAACAGTACTATAAATGTTGAACCCTTTCAAAACACCTTTTTTTTTTTTTTTTGGGTTTTCGACATGGATAGCTGTTGATTGCAACTTACAAGTCAGGAAGGTTTGGCTAAGCCAAGTGCTGATTTTCTGTGGTAAACATAGCTCAGTTGCAGGGCTTCAGTCATTCTCATAATAACTCATTCCTCTCAAGTGATGCTTTCATATATATATATATATATATATATATATATATATATATATATATATATATATATTGTTAACTGAAGTTCATGTGCTGTTATCTGTTTTTATGTGCTGATCTTTAGGCGCCTTCCATGTTGGAAGTACTTGAGCAGCCGTTATTTAACTATAAGAGAGGAGGAGGAAAAGAGAGAAAGGGCCCCCCGCGGGGGACCTAAGCCCAAATCTCAACCATAATTAGTCTTGATAAAATTTATCTAAACATCTTATGATGTGGTATAATTCTATACATGTATATGATTTGATAATGTGTTGGATAATTTTGTGATGTGTGTAGTGATTTTCAAAGCACTCACTTTTAGCAATGATAATTTACTCGTAATCAATAAAGATTACATCAATTTCAAGATTTTTCTCCCAAACTTCCCCTATCTAGAAGTGGGTTCCCTTGGTATATATATATATATATTCTTCTGTTTTTCTTATAGATTTCAATTTTATTGTCGGGTCGTTTCTAGTAGAAACTCACGCGTACTACATAATTAAAAAAATCAAATTGCAAAGACAAAAAATATGCATCTCTGTACTCTACGCCTCAAGACTTGATTCTGCTATGCTAGATTGCATGAACAAGTTGAACTGAATGAATGAACGCAGGTGCATTGCGATATTGAACCATTTGACTTTTACTTGATTCTACTACTTATGTATTCTCATTTTGTGGTTTATTTTGTCTAGTTTAATGTGTCTTGTTCTTGCTCAACTTCTTAGAGAATTGGTTTACTTGATATTCATAAAGATGGCATGGTCATATTTGATGTTGATTTTGAAGGTGTTTTTATGTTTATTGGGTTGCTAATGGATCTCTAGTTTATTGTTGAAATGTTTATTCTACTATGCTAGTAAGTCTTGCTAATTTGGTTTTGAATTTAATGACAACTGATACTTATGTTGTACTGCTGTGTTTTTTGCTTGGCTTATTGCTTATGCACACTGTTCTGTTTTGTTGAAAATGGACATTATTCCGATAGTTTGCTCGTTCTTCATTGTCTATCTTATATTTGTTCTTCATTTTCTCTTCTGATTTTGTTTGTGCGTGAGCTAACATTCATATCCGATTTTCAGGAAGATAATAAGCCCCTTAAAAAGAGAAAATTCCAAGAGTATGATGATACTGACGTGAGTAGGCTCGAGGAGGGGAAGCAGTGTCAGAATGAGGAGTACAAGGCTGAGGGACTATGAGGCATGAAGAATTAGGCGTCTGGTATGAAGTCTCACCTCTTCTCTCTGATACCCTTTCCTTCTTTAACAATTGTGCTTCTGTGCTTGGTGTCCCATTCTGATGATTGAATATTTGCTTCCTTGCTGCAGGTGGAGTTGTGTCATTGTGAATTCTCGGTGCACAAGCTTCTGGACCTATAGCTGTTCATTGGGTTAATGTTTTACTGAATTGTGATTTTGGACTCTCTTCTTTTATTTCCTCGTTATTCTGGAACTTCAGTAAAATTGTGATACTGTGGCATGTTTTTTATTTTTTTATTTTTTGAAATTGAATACATACACGTAGTTCAGATCTATGTTGTTTGAGTTTTATTGTATCAAATGGTGGTTTCATTGACCCTCCCATGGCCGAAAATGCCTGTCTTAGAACCCGTTTGCATTGGCTGAGAAAAAAGTACTTTTGTTTTTAAAAAAAGTGCTTTTATAAATTTAAGGAATTACAAGCTGCAGTTAATGAGGACATGAAAATGATGATGGAAGTGATTTGAGTCAAATGCTAGGGAGCAGAGGGATATGACACTTGAGGTGGAATCTGCTGCAAGTGCCAGAATTGAGCGTTTGGAAGAATTGATGGCAACCTTGATACAGAATGTAACATAGAGCCACCAAACTAATGCTTGTTCATCCTCATCTATTTAAAATGAAGCCCCTCAGCAAGCAACAATTAAGGCCCGAACAGTTCACTTGGATTTTCCTAGACTTGATGGCACTGATGTATTGGATTGGATACTTCGTGTAAAGCAATTCCTTGATTATTACAACACTCTAGATGCTGAAACCCTCACCATTGCTTCAATCCACATGAAGAAAGAGGTGATCCCTTGGTACCAGATGATGATAAGGAACAATTTCATTCTTGACAGGCTGGGTTTAGAGCCATGGAACTTGAATTCGGACCATCACCATTTGAGTGTCCTCGAGCAATCATGTTCAATTTGGTGCAAACTAATTCAGTGAAATGAATTTTATAATGAGTTTATGGCATTGACAAACCGAATTTATGTTATGCCCTCTGATTCAATTTTAGATTGATTTATTAGTGGTTTACAAGCTGATATCATGAGAGACGTTTTAGCACAAACCTCAAATTCTCTTCTGAAAGCAGTTGCCATGGCTAGGCTATACGAAGAAAAATACATGCCCACAACCAAATTAGCTTCCCAAACACATGCCTACGAAAAAATAACCTTCCCAACCGGTACTTACACTAAACCAACCACTATACCAGCATGACGAAACTTACCACTACCTCTACCTACACCTCAACAAAAATTACCATCTGCTGCAACCAAATCTATTACCACAAGAAAACTGACATCAGCTAACATTCAAGCCCGAAGAGAAAAAAGGCTATGCTTCACTTGTGATGAAAATTTCACCTTCAATCATAAGTGCCCTAACAAGTATTTGATGATTTTGCAATGCGAACAAGAGGACGACAACTCAACTGAACCTGACACCCCAGATTCAAATGCGACAGGGAAGTACATCAGCAACTAGTATCCAGCTAACAGTGGAGGATCCACATTTATCATTCAATGCCATTAATGGTGGAACTGGTTTAGGGATAATCTGGTATAACCGTTGTATAAATGGTTGTAAAGTGAAGATTTTAGTGGAGAAGGTTCTCACAACTTCCTACAACCAAGAATAATCACAAAAATGCCTCAAACTTCCTATTAAACCAGCACTCTTGCTTAAGATCATGGCAGGGAATGATAGTTAGTTGGAGGTTGAAGGTCTAGTCAAGGACTTGGCTGTTCAGGTGCAAGGCCACACACTGCGTCTGCAAGTTTATTTACTGCCAGTTATTGGGGCATACTTGATATTCGAGACATCCTGGTTAGCTACAATCGGTCCACATACTGTAGATTATAAGGCACTGAATCTAAAATTTGAGTTACAAGGTGAAATGATAACTTTCCAGGGAGACACACCTACCACAATGGAGACAGCATAGCTCCACTACATCAGAAAGATTCTGCAACACGAAGCAATTGCAGAGCTATGTTGCACAGATACGGGTACGGTACGTACCGGGTATGACTATGGCAATATATATATTTAAAAATATAAAAATTTTACAAATTTTATAAAATAAGAACTGATATTTCATATGATAAATTAAAAAATACACCAATTTCAACATAAAACAAATCTAAATTGTTCAAGAGGAAAAAAGTTAAAAAGAAAAGGCAACGTAGGGTGTGGTGTGTGAAGAGAGAAAAAGTTAAAAAAGAAAGGTGGGTGAAGGGTGTGGTGTGTCGGATTGTTTTGGAAGAAAGAAGAAGAGGAGTAGCTGCCTGGTAGGAATCTTGAATGAAAGAAGATAAGGAAAAAGTTAAAAAGGAAAGGCAACGTGAGAAATTGAGAGGCAAGAAAAAAGCAAAAAAGCAAAAAATCAAAATGCTGCAGGCCCGAAAATAAAAAAAGCTTAAAACGACACTGTTTTGAAAATTTTCGTATCCAAAACTGTACCCGACCCATACCCAATTTTTTTTTTTTAAAATAATGGGTACGTACCCGACGTACTCGGCGTATCCAACACGTACCCCGTACCCGTGCTTCACAGTTGCAGAGTCACTGTAGCTAACAAAATCTGAATTTGATGAAGACCAGAAACTGCCTTTACCAGAGTCTATGGAACCAGAACCAGTTATGTTACTCCATACATATAGCTCCATTTTTTGTAAGCCTAGTAGGTTGCCACTAACCAGAGCACAGGACCACTCAGTTCCATTGCTTGAATGTGCCAATCTACTGAAGTAAAGAGAAACCATATAGGTATCCTCAGTCAAAAGGAACAGATGGAGATGATGGTCTGCGAGATGCTAGGGGAGGGGATTGTTAAACCTAGCAAGAGTCCATTTTCCTCACCAATTTTATTGGTCAGGAAAAAGGATGGTAGTTGGAGATTTTGTGCAGATTATAAGGCACTAAATGCAATAACAATTAAGGACTCCTTCTCAATTCCAATGGTGGATGAGTTGACTGCTGAATTGCATGGAGCTAGCTATTGCTTTAAACTAGAGTTGAGGTCTGGTTATCACCAAATTTTTGTGGATCCCTTGATTGATATAAGACTTCTTTCAGAACTCACCATGGTGATTATGAATGGCTAGTAATGCTATTTGGGCTTAAAAATGCCACGACAACATTCCAGCGCTTGATAAATGAGGTTTTAAAGTCTTATCTAAGGAAATTTGTCTAGTTTTTTTATGATGATATACTAGTATATAGCTCACGTTGGAGGGATCACTTACACCATTTGGAACTAGTTCTACAAACCTTACAGAAAGAGAAGCTTTATGCCAAACTTGTTAAGTATTCATTTGGTGAAACAAGGATAGATTATCTAGGCCACACTATATTAGCTCATGCGGTTTCAGTGGAAAAAGAGAAGGTTGCAGTAGTAATAAACTAGCCTAAGCCAGTTAACATAACATTAAGCATTTGAGGGGATTTTTAGGCCTTTCTGGCTATTAGAGAAGATTTATAGAAGGCCATTCAGCTATTGCAGCACCTTTAACTGAATTATTTGAAAAGGATGCATTCTCTTGGTCTATGACAGCAGAATAAGTATTCCTTAATCTGAAAAACAGCCTTTTCATCAGCACCACTTTTAGCCCTTCCAGATTTTTAGAAGCCAATCCTACTCGAAACAGATGCATCACAAAGTGCCATTGGTCTGAGCCGAGATGGGCACCCAATTGCATATTTTTCAAAGAAACTCAGCCCCAAAATGCGGAAGCACTCAACTTACACTCGGGAACTACGCGCTATAACTGGGGCTCTCTCTAAATTCAGACATGATCTCATGGCCACAAATTTGTCATTAAAACTGACCAAAGCAGTTTGAAGTCACATATGGGCCGATCCCTCCAAAATCTTGAGCAACAAGTGTGGCTACCTAAATTTTTCAGCTATGACTTCTCTATTCAATATAAAGCAGGAAATGAAAATATACGTGTGGATGCCTTGTCAAGGTGTTTTTCATTAGCTTGGTCAGAACCAAAACATGTGTGGCTATACGAATTAAAACACGAGCTGAGATATGATCCTAAGATGTTGGCAGCTCTTAAAAGGTGTGAACAGCAACTAGTTAAAGACACCATTTTCTCAACAACTGATGGCTTATTGTACTAGAAGGGTAGGCTGGTTCTACCTTGCTGGAAGCAAATTCATACAGCAGGTACTTGAAGAATTCCATAGTTCCTCAGTTGGTGGACACTCGGATTGCCAAAACAGCCTCTAGAATTAGTTCCCAGTTGTATTGGCCGAAAATGTATGAAGAGATCAAGCATTTTGTCCAACACTGTCAAGTATGCCAACAAGCTAAGTTAGAGAATTTACAACCAGCCGGTTTATTACAACCACTACCAATTCCAAGCAAGGTGTGGGAAGACATATCCATGGATTTGATCACTGGGCTTCCACAATCACATTGTTTATGCTGTAATTGATCTTTTAACCAAATTTGCTCATTTTATCCTGTTGAAGGTAGATGTCAACAATATAGTAGTTGAGACTTTCAGTAGGGAGGAAGACGATAAAAAAAACACGAACATCTAAAAAGAGGTGAAGTTAATCTAAGATTACAACCTGGTTTGGATTACCAAGAAGAGTTGTCGATTCGGATTTGAAGCTGTGGGTGCGCTAAGAAAAGTATAATTTAATTATGGCCTACGTTCAAAATTATCTGTGTTTTTCTTCTACCTTGTAGAGCTAGCTTTTTGAAAGATTCCACACAAGAATTTCTGATACCCCGAGTTTGAACAAACTATTCAATGTGAAATTGGCGACAGGCTTAGGGATGTAAATAGCGGTTCAAGAGGTGATGTAACAAGAGATGCAAATTACTGTTAGGTTACTTAACAAGTACTTCTCAAGGAAAGAATCTTGCTCGAGCACTATCTAATGATCTTAATTCTCTAATGAAGATTAAGTTCTACATATTCTCGGGAAAACAAAAAAAGCTTGTCCAACTGCATGTATAGGATTTTCTGTTATGTTTGCATAATGTTTCCATGATCTATATAATGTAGATAGTTTCAAATACATATTATTTAGTATGATACTTGAGGACTAATTTACGTCTTTGTCTAGACATATAGCATTTTATTGGACTAGTTTAACTATTTGTGCGCGCGCGCGTGTTTTTTTTTCCTTTTTTTAAAAAATGTGCTCACTATATGTGTTATTTTAATTGTGTTTTTAATACTATAATAATCTTTTGCTTAGTTTCTTTTTTATGATATTAAGTTTATAAGAAGTTTAAAAATTCTAAGAAAAATAAATATTGAGGACTATTAAAAGAATTATTTAAAAATAATGATTAATTATATTAAAATCAAGATTCTAGAAATTGCATTGGGTATTGAAACGGATAAAGTGCGTATTCAAAGGTTCAGTGACTTAATTGGTTCTACTGAGATGCAACACTACACGCGCGCACGCACACACATAATTAGGAGTAAACATCTATTTTGATCCCTAAAAAAAGCATGTGACATCAACTAAGTTCCTGAAAGAATTTTTGACATCAAATAGGTCTCTCAAAGTTAAATTATGTCTTCATGTTAGCCTTTGAAATTTTTTATATCAAATAGGTTCCTAAAGGTTAAAATATAGCATCACTTTAGTCCTTCTAAAAAACATTCAACATCAAATAAGCCTTTGAAAACTCATATTTAAAGAAAGAGGGATCAAACCATCTTTCAAAGGACTAAAGCAATGTCACATTTTAATTTTTAAAGACCTATTTGATATAAAAAAGTTTTAGAGACTAAAGTGATGTCACAATTTAATTTTTATGGACTTATTTGATGTCAAAAAACTTTCATATACTTAGTCAATGTCACATGCATATTTCAAGGATCGAAATGGATGTTTACAGATTAGGGTCCTCTCACATTTGTTTTGAATATGACTATATCATGCTAAGAGAAAGATAGACACAAGTACTCCAATTGGGCCTACAAATTTTAAGAGAGCTCCATCTATTTAAAATGAAATTTGTTTTTTGCACCACTGGATTGGTAGACACCCTTGGACACCCAAAGAGAATAGAGAGAAAAAAGAATTGTAAAAAAAGTGAAAATGAGTGAAATGATTGATAGAGAGGGAAAAAGCAGAGAGATGTTGGGGATATCCACATTTTTTAGTGTACAAATAATATACCTTATTTAAAATATTCAAAACAAACATAAAAGGATCCTAATATGATATTTACTCGATGATTTTTTTTATGAGAAAGAAATTTATTTATAAATAAGCCTAAAGGCAATTACAAATCGAAAAAAAAAATTATATCATATCCAAATTTAACAAGAAAAAAAAATACATTCATATTATAAACTAACAAATAATCTGTGGCTCTGCTCCTTGCTTGAAGACTATCATTATCTAAGCATCTTTGACATCAGAGACTAACATAAAAAGTGTCATAGTTTGAAGAATATATTAAGCCTCCTATTCTATAAGGCAATCAAAATAGAAATACCCATAAAAGTAAATTAAAACACCCATAAAAGGGACAACATAAGGCACAAAACCCTATGAAATGAAAAAAAAAAAGGAAAATAATGGGGCTACCACCCAAAAAAAAAAAAAAAGAAGATGACAGCACCCTCAACAATACTCACACAAGAGAAGACCAGATAAAGAGAAAAGAAAGAAAAAAAAAGGATTACTTAAAAAGTATTAAACAATACAAATGAAGATTTGGAATATAGAGCACTCAAATCCCACAAAACTTAGATTAGGAACTTCTTACTCTTTAGATAACTATAAGTATCAATGTATTATACTACTTTATACTTATTTCTTTTAGGCTCTTTCTAAAAGAGTAAGAGTTCTAATAGTCCTTGGTTTGACCAACCAAGATATACCTTTGACAATCTTTCACCATAGTAGAGTTGTTAATTTTATCATTGTGACCAAATTACACTCCAATGTCATTTCAAATTAAAAAAAAAAAAAATCAGCTGGTCAAACCGCGTGAGTGTCTGTTGGTCAGGTTGGTTCAATGGTTTTTCATTGATTCATATCAATTTTGACTGGTTTTCTAAAATTAAGTTTTTGTACCATGACCAGGCAGGCCTAAGGATCGAATGCTAATCCAACTAACAATTTGGTCTGATTTTTAGAGCAATGATTAAAATTATTAAAAAAATCCTAATAAAAATTATTTAAGGAGAATGACTAAATAATTTAAACAATTAGACAGTAACATCCTTGACAATGTTTCTTAATTTTTTTTCCTTATTTCTTTGGTTCGCTGTGCAACCTCAATCTCTCAGAATGTTACGACACTGACAACTAACAAGTCTACGTGATAATCTTAAAAATCAACCATTGTTCAACTATCATCTTACTGTTAACCAATCTATGCTCGTTGTTTTGCCATTCCCCGCAACCATTTATATTGCTTTGTGTTTTGTTGTCATTGGTTAACATTGTAAATAATAGTTTATTTTATATATGAAATTAGGGTTATGTGGATAGCATCTAATATTTTCAAGGATGGTTTTTAGATACGGTTAATTAGGTGATACTTCCTACTATCGCTGGTTATCTTGATGATTCCTAAAGTTCATAGAAACCAAAGTAAAGTTTGCATGGCACCAAACTGAGCAACCTTGATGGAGGAGTCTTATTCTCTTTTCACCAATGGTTTTTCATGGGAGATGAATTGGAGCTGCTTAATGCAAATTTTTAGAGGGGAAAGGGAAGTTAGTGATGTTTATGTCTCACATAGAAGACATTCCAATTGTAGTAAGTTTGGTTTTGTTAGATTTAAGAAGCTGGAGGAGGCTACAAATGCAGTCAGCAACCTTGATGGAGCATGGATTAGAGGGAGGAGGATAAAGATGGCATTTGCTAAATATGGCAAGAATGGAGTGTTTCGTAATGGTTCGACCATCGTAGAGAGTGATAAGGAGGAGAAACCGGTAGGGAGCGATGAGAAATCCATATCATATACAAGGGATAGGAGGAGTTTCAAAGAGGTGGTGGAAGGCTAGCCTCAACACCCAAAGGGTGGTGATCAGATGAGGAGAAAATCAAGAGAGTTGGAAGCTTCTAATGATGCTGAGGTTAGAAGACAGCTTGAAAAGGTGAAGGTCAAAGAGATGGTGTGGAGATTGCCAGAAGAGTTCTTCAATGCAAATAACTTGGAAGAGATCAAACATCATCTTAGGACCTTGCTGGAGGGAGTGATCCTTGCTATTAAGGATGAGACTCCTTGCTACAGAAAGGAAAACGAGAACCTACGAGAGGAAGGTGAAGTTGAGCAAAGAAGGGTATTCCTGGAAGAGGAATTGGTGGCCTCGATGCTACATAGGGGACGACGTGACTCTTGCTCCCCCATTGGTGCGTTTGAATCCTCTTGGTCATTCACTCAATGTGGCGCAAAGGTGGGGCCATCAAAGAGGTGTGTGAAGGAAGCTAAACTCCCTTTTGCACCTGACTTGGTGGACCAACATCCGCCAGCATCTATTTTGGGCTTCAAGGATGTGGGTCGGTCCGTGTCAATGAGCAGTTGGCCGTCTTGCCCCCTAGCTTTGAGCATTTTGTAGGTGTGGATAGGCCTTTTAGTAAAGCTCATTTTCAGCTTGGAACAATGGAGAATGATGAGTGTGTTAATTCCTTGGAATTTGGCAACAAAGAGGAACACTATTCCAGTACTTCCCATGGTTCTTCCTCGGAATCAGTAGTGATGGTTCCACAAAAATCGTTGTCTAGGACAGAGCCAACCTTACTAATTGGTGCAATTGAAATTGTGCTTCCATTCAAAGAGGAACTAGTGGAAGTGCAAAATTTGTGGAATATTGGAAAGGCTTTGGGATTCAAGGTAAGTAATGAATTAGCTATGGTTGATGCTTTAACTAAAATTAAGAAGTGTCAAGACTTCTACCTTCCGCAAAAAAGGGGTCGCCAAAGGAAAAACAAAGGAGGTTCCTAAGTTGGTTAATGTTCATGGTTTTTGGTTTGCTTGCTTGGTGAGCTGTTGGAGTGTTAGGTTTGTGGGCTCTGTCCTTGTAGTTGGTCTTGGAGGCATTGCTGGTTTTGCTTTTGGTCTTTTCTAAAGTGGTGGGGTTGTATGGGTATTATTTTGGTTCCTTGGCTTGCTTTTGTTTGCTGAGCATTTTGTCCGTTCTCTTGGTGCTGTGGTGTTTGCATTGCTTTCAGGTGTCTATTATGGCTTGTTCGTTGGAGTGGTGCCTGGCCTTGTTTGGTTTGTGGGCTTGGTGTTAGTCTTTTTGTCTTTTGTGTTTTCTTTGTTTTTTGTGTTGATTTTGGTGGCTCCTCACCTCTAGTGAGTTAGAGCTCTTTTACCTATATATATATATATATGAAATTAATCAAGGTTTTTTAGTGATTATTTGTTTTGTTAAGAGATCATTTGTTATCGCTAAATGACTAACAATATAAATAATGAAGTTTGTTTCATACATGAAGTGAGGTAACAATTTTTGAACGGTTTTTACTTTTTACATAGTGGTCATTTATTTTTGTTCAATGACTAACAAACGGACATAAAAAAGTTACAAAATAGTTAACTAGAAAAATAATAACCATGTACTAAAAAAAATATGAGAAGAGCCAACTATACATGAAAATTAGAAGAAATTTTATTATTGGCTATTGATTTTTACCGGTACTCAACCATTTGTTAACGCTACTAAATCTATTATAATTATAAGGGTAAATTACACTGATTATATAAGGCACTCTTTGACTTTTCATGCCTACATTAACCTCCTTTTAGCGGAGTTTAATGTCATGTTTATAAGGATATTTAGTGTTATATTTCGCAAAATATAAACATATCATGTCTAATATCACATACATCTTAGGGGGCATAAGTGTAATTTATGCTAATTATAACATATAATAGTAAGATAGTGGCAAGAATTGTTTTCGAGCCTAAAGTTGCATTCTAGCTTTTTAACATTTGGCAATTGGACAAAATACCGGACGGGAGAGTTATTTTTGGAGAGTTTGAAAAATTGGCGATCAATTGAATGGTTATTTAATATTTTACAAGTAGATAAATAGAATGATAATAACCAAAATTTGAGAATTGACTTCAAATCAAATCATTATAGTTCTTAATCATTTAAATCACTAAAAGATTATTATTATTATTATTAGCAAAAATTTAATATTAAAATAACACTCCATCGAGGAATTGAGTTATCATCTTTGGTTTTTGAACTTGATCTCCTCATCTTAATTTTCAGTTAGTGGATTGACTTATTATGGACTTGATTGATTTCAAATCAAATCATACTTGATTCTAGATATGAAGTGTAGGATCAAACACTTACTATTAGGCTAAAAGTTATAGCTAATCATAAGGAAAAAAGTTTTTTAGAACTGCATCTAGTATAAAAAGTTGTACTCATTACAGGCGCCATGGGCTAAGATGTTAAGTTCATCGAATCCTAAAGGTAACGCTGGTAAAATAAAACCAACAATCTCTCCCTAGTGTCAACCAGGGGATTCGAACTCATAACCTTTCTTTGATACCACTTATAAGATCAAGTACTTATTATTAGGTCAAAAGCTATAGTTGCTAGTAAGGGTGTAGCTTTATTTTGTTATAGTTTCTAAGAACCACGTCTTGTATAAGGGATTGCACCCATTATAAGTGTCATGGGCCGAGATGTTAAGTCCATCGAATCTTAAGGGTGATGCTGGTCAAATAAAATTAATAGAGAGGAATAACTCTGACCAAATACTAAGTCATTATCAAATTATTGCCTTAAAAAAAAATTAAATCGACAAAAGATCAAGTCTGAAGGCAAAATATAACTGTGAGTTATAGGTTATTCCTGTAAATATATTGCAAGCCAGAGTTATTTCCTATAACTATCTAAATATATTGTAAATCTCAACAAAAGATCAAGTCTAGTGGCAAATTATTGCAAATTATAGGTTATTTTCAATAATAACTCTGATCTGCAAATTATTTTTGTAAAAAATTTAAAATAAACAAACAATCAAGTCTGATGGCAAATTATTGCAAATTATTGCTATAAAAAAAATAAAATAAACAAAAGATCAAGTCTTTCCTGCTATTTACAACGGAATAAATTGATCATAAAATGGCAATGGATAAAATCAGACCGTGATTGATAGTGCTTAAACGAAACAGCCATTGGCAGTGGCCGACCATTTAATGGCATCAATGCATTACTATTATATAAGGACTATGGTACCTAAAGGAGTTTAATGACCGTGTTTGCTAATCAAAGAATCACTATTTTTTTTTTTTTCGGTTGGGTTCCATAGTGATGGCTTCAAAAATATATTTGGTGTGTGATGTGAATTCCAATTAAGGTTAAGTGGAATTTAAAGGTGTTGGTGGTTCACTAGTGAAGTGTCCAAGATTTTGAGAAGCCGAATGCAACTTACAATGTTGTGATGGTGCTCGGGATAAAAAGGTAGTTATGGTTGCCTTATGTATAATATGTTAATAATAATTTGTTTAATATAATGCTCATTCAATTTGTTTTCTTATCCAGGAGGAGCGCGTCCATTCAAGCATAGTGCATGCTTTGTTGGAAAAGTATATGCCTCTTCTTTGAAAAGGGGGTCTTTATTTTATGTCAAATTTTACAGTAGGATTCAACAATTTGAATTTCAAGACTACTCAGAATAAATATAAATTAAATTTTATGCATACTACTTTTTTTAATGAAGTAAAAGATCCTAATTTTCCAATGAGCATGTTTTGCTTTTGGGGGTAAGACTTAAATGGTGCCACTGAAATACATGATTATCATGGTTCTGGAAATCCAATGGTAGATTAAAGAGGTGTATTCATACACCTCTTTTTATATGGTGTATTATTTTTTTCCTTATTTTTGAAATGAAAAAATATAACACAGATAAAATTTGATCACAATTTTTGAGATCCAAAAATTAATTAAAAGTCTTTAGATATCACACATATAAAAATTGATATTTTTGAATATTATAAAAATAAAAACCCGATCACTTTTTAATTACAAAAAATATTATACAGATAAAATTAAGTCACTTTTTGCGAGATTTTGAAATTAACTGTAAATCTATAGGGTTTAGGTATCAGAGATAAAATTTAATATTTTTGAGTGTTACAGAAGTAAAAATCTAGTCAGTTTATAAATTGATTAATTTTTATTTATATGATCATAAAAAATACTACAATATATCACATAAAAAGTGATGTATCAATACACCCCTTTCATCTATCATTAGATCAATGGCACCATCATGCTCCATAACTTGGAGCGGACCATTGTAGAACGCTCCACATGTTTTGTTGTCAAACCTTGTTCTGAATTATTAAACTTCTCTGAAGTTAATGAACATCAATTATTTGGTGAGCTATTTGAATGGGTTCTAATTTCTTCTTTTTATACTTCCGATTTAGTGTATACAATTAATAATAACATTTTGAAAGAACCAGGATTTCAAAAAACCTCTTTAATTAAAATTTATTATTACTAAAATTAATATTTAACCAAATCATATTATTGAATATACTAATAATAATATTTATTGGGTACATCAATTGGACGCCGAGTTAGCATAGAAACAAATTAGTCACCCAATCCATCGGAAGGATGCCAAATCTAGTGGTTATTAATGTGAATGGCATTCTATTTTATGTATGTATCAATCAAGAATTTTTAAAGAATTTTTGAGCGGTTATGTATTCTTATTGAGATATCATTTGTTAGCATTTAATGAATAACAATATTATTGAAGTTCATCTGTACATGAAGTTACGCAACAAGTTTTGATTGGTTTATGGAGTACTGGTCATTAATTTAATATACTGAGTGGTTAACAAATGAATATAAAAAGTTACAAAAGATTTAATTAGAAAAAAGAGAAAATAGGGTAACAAAAACAATGAGAAAATTGTTACAAAGGGTGCTCATAACTTGGTTCGACCTTCTAACCCTTCTTGACCTAAAGCTTATTAAGTTAGGTTTAGATTTTGGATTTTGACTTAATGTATTTTGAGTTGGGTTCAGAGTTGAATCAGCCTGACTTAAAGTCACAATTATTTAAAGGTTTTATTCTTTTACAAAAATTACTAACAACATTTTTCGATGAACTATGAATCAATTTATTAGTTTCGGAGTTTTTATCTCAAAAATAAAATTATAATAAATTATTTTGTATAAAATAATGTTGTTCAATACATGAATAGAGTGTTAATTCCTTCTCAAATGTAGTTTGTATACGACAAAGTGTAGTTGATAGTAATTGATTAAAAAAAGTATTTAGTTTTTCAAAGTACAAAACAAATAACTTATTATAAATTTATTAAAAGCCATTCAGTTAATTTATACTATCTATGAAAGCTGACCATTGTAATATGAGGGTCTTTCAAATAGTTATTTGAAGCAATTTCTTAGTTTCTTACTAATTGGCTTCTCAAATCTTTGCCTTGGGAAGGAGGGCGTGTTCAACATTGTGGTGGATTTGGCAAGCACGGTCCGTACGTGTCTGCTACTTGAGGCAAAGAATGGGAGTCTCATAAAATGAAATTATAAGGAGGATTTCATGCTCTATAATGGACATAAGCCTGTCTCATACTATCGAGAAAACTCCAAGGATAGTGAGATCAGAGATGGATCGGCCACCACCAGGTTTTGTAAAGCTAAATGTTGGTGGAGGTTTGCATACTGCACCAGAGGCGGCAGGCTTCGGAAGTCTGCTTAGGAATGACAGTGCTGGATGGTTGGGAGGCACTTCCATCCTTCATGACGAACTCACGGCCATCAAGAAAGGCCTAGTGCTAGCTCAAACCAAGGGTGTCCAGAAACTTACTTACCACGCTGCTTTTAGGGAAACTATTGAACTGATTAAAGCAGGTGTTGTAGGATTAATTCACCACCGCTGTGCCTGTATTGTGGAACACATTAGGAGTCTGTTGCGTGCGGAGCGGGAAGTGCAATTAACTGGGACATACTCTAAGTGAAGAGAACACATGTGCTGATTGGCTGGTTAATGGCTGTGCTCGGGCTTGAGTTCTTTCCAAGTCTGGGACTTCTCTCCTGCTGCATTTAGTGTTTTGTTACATGATGACATGTTGGGAGTTAGTGTTTTGAGGCGTTTGTGTCTTCTTTGTTTTGTTTTACCTTTCATAAGCATAAAAAAATAATAATTTATCGTTAATAAATAATATACCTATCTAGATTCTCATGTCAACACTTGGATATCAACAAGGGTTGAGTGCATAAGTAAGTTCCAATTATAAGAAAAAGACGAGGATTTAAATATTAAATAGAATAATTGTTAAGAAGACTTCTTAATTGTAATAATACGAGAAAAAATAGGACTTCTTTTTAGCTACTATTTTGATTCTTAGCACATGATACATTTGAAATATTTTAATTTATAATGTACTTTGTTTAAAAAATTAAATAACAAAAATAAGAAAATATTTATTTATTTATTTTCTTTATATTAGATTAGGATGGAAGATAAAAAATAGACATAATAATTGTGCTCGCCATTTTCCATCCACTTAGGGATGACAATAGATAATATCTATGGGAGCGGGAACATGACCCCCATCCACTATCACTATTTAAAAGTTTGCCGTTCGTCCCCATCCTCATTACCATCCTTGTTATAGGTTCCCATTCCCTATTTTCCATTCTTTACAAGGATTCAAATCCTTGCAGATATATGCGAGTTTATGCTAAAATTTGAAAAATTCTAAAAGTTAGAAAAACATTCTAAAAATACACTTTTAAATCTAGATAAAACGTATATAAAGATCCATTATAATATTACTAACACAATATAGTTCAATTATAAATGAATATACATGATACAAATGCAATGAACGATGATTAGAAATATCATGAAAATACATGCAAATCCTTTGCTGTAAATTATAAAACTACATGCTTGTTATTTGTTTGAGACTTAACATAAATAGAGATTTTAAATGGAGACTTAGCGGGTTTCCATAGGTTGGAGACCTTATCCTCCATCTTTGCCCTATTTAATAAATAGAGACTTCGACCTATTCTAATGGGGACTAAGTTTGTCTTTGTACATGCCTTTGTTGTGGATAATCCCTACATGTGCCCTTAGGTAGGTTTTTTTACTATCCCTACATTCATGTGATAAATTTTATCAAAATAGATATTAAAATTAATTAAAATATGTAAATTTTAAATGTAGTTATTTTTAATAGTAAATTTTTTGAATTTATGGTTTAGTGATATAAAAAATCTACATGTCAAAACAATTGATTATTGGTAATATGATATTGTGAAAATTAATAATTTCACTATTGCATCATTAGATATTTGATTTTTTTTTTTGCATACAATAGATAATTCGCATGAAAATAATTATATTTACAAATGTAGGATATATGTTTTATTTTGTCATTTTAAAATTTTTTATATTACATTATTTTGAGAAGATTTTATATTACATTTTATGAGATTAAAATTTTGCATAAAATATACTTAAACTGCATTGTTAGAGATGTAAGGAAAAAGGTTAGAATATATTTCAAAATTATTAAATTTTAACATAAAAATTAAAAGTATATATCTAAATGAATTCTGACAATGAATCTGTAATTTATTTTTACTTTAAAAATTTATATTTTATTGAATAAATATTTTGTACTACATTCTTGATTAACCCTAAAAATTAACTAGTTATCAAATTTTAATTTATTACAATCTTACAATGTATTCAAATTAATTTTTTATAAATAAATATTTAATACTTTAATTTAAATTTTGAATAATAAATTATATAATATTCGTACATATTATATATGTATATTTAAGCATTTTAAATTAAAATTTTTATTTCTAGTTATATTATTTCAATTCTTTTTAAATTTAATTAATTGTATAATTATCATTTAATTAATTTATAATTTTTTATTATAATAATAAACCATCGACGCACATGCCATGACACTAGTCTCTTATGTAATATAATTATAATGGGAAAAAGTTCATACTTCTAATTAAAATTACACAGACATGATAAAAAGATAATATATGAAAAAAAATTAAAATAAGAGTAAAATACACTTAACTCCCTTAAAGTGTTTGGATGTAACCCATTTCATTAATTTACAAAATATACATTCTACCCCAATTCATCACAATTCACTATCACCCACTTAACTGCTATTGGAATATTCCTATAAGCTATGGTAGATTTCATCTTAAGCATTTAAAAAAAAAAATGTGAATCAACATAATAGTTCTAATCAACTAAAAATTTTAGTGAGGTTATACTGTACTTGTAGCCAAATTAATAATGATTTAACATATACAACTTTACACAATCAAGTAAATCAACATATTCAGAAACCACATAAAACACAAAATAATAAAAAAAGGCAAAACAATGTAATTTTTTTATTTAGAAAAGAAGGACTCCTCTTTGTACACAATTAGTACAAATTTAGATATATCTACTTCCCATAATAGAGATAATAATCATAGTTCTAATCTAACTGAGCAAATTAGCCAATAATAAAATAAATAAATTATTAAAAAAAAACTAAATTTTATGGACAAATTATAGCAGTTATCTGAAAGGTAATTCAACAATATACTACATAGATACGAACGATTCAACATAAGCAGTGAGAGAGAAACAGTATCCTATCCAAATTTCTTTCTTCTCTGGCAATAGGTGATGGGGCTGTGGAAGTGGATTTCTTTTAAGACGTTTCCTCTGTCTTTTCTTTCCACGTAAGTATATTGTAACCAAGTAAGGTCCTGTACCCAAAAAAAAAAAAAAAAAAAAATTAACCAAACTAGGTGAGGTTTGAGTTAATTTCTCTCTCATATAACCTTTATTGGGTTAAATTGAGGTCCGTCAGATTGGGATTAGGTGATGATGCTAAGTGGAAGTTAGTGTCATGTAGTATTATGAATTAATGAAACATTAACTAAAATATAATTATCTGCGGAAGCTAAAATCTAGTCTTTTTTAATTCTAAGAATTCTCCTGACCCACCAGAAACTAGTCATGGGATATCCTCAAATAATTTCATCTTGAAAAAGTTGAAGCTGGACACACTACAACATTCCAAAAAATAAAATAAAATAAAAAAGAAAGAAATTATCAACTGGGGTTATTAGAATTTATTTATTAGCGGCCGGCTTTAATTTCTGCTCGCAGATTTAGTATCAGGTCTAGATTAAAATCACATATTTTATAAAAAGATTTCCTTTCCGCCAGAGTGTGATAACGAAATAATAAGCAGTAAACACATGCTAGCGTGATCGATACCGAGTCAAGGATGCAATGAAGCACTAAATACTCTTTTTTTTTTTTTTTTGGATACATTTACTAAATATTCTTTACAAAATATTATCTGCTGATGAAAATTCCTTGCAACTTCCAGTCAGACCGCATATTTGGAGACATGCTGATTAAAGACCTTTAAATTTAGAAATTATTAATTATTCAATTTAATTCGATCTATACTTTAGTGGATACTTTTTGACTACATGCTAACAAAGTCTTCAAAATATTTTATAAAAGAGAAAGCATGGTCTTAAAAATACTTCAGCGGATACATTAAAAAAAAAAAATGCTAACTTTAAAGAAAAAAAAGCTTAACGGAAATTATTTCACAATGACATGCTAGTGGAAAATTCTGACATACTCCAAGGGGGAAGAGCTTTTCTTCCTCTATGGTGAATTGTGACCTTCAGATATTTATATGGGATCCACTTAATAGTGCCGTCACTATTCGCGTAACAATCTCCTTCGCTCTCTTACGGGCGCAGGAGTCGTGAGTCAACAGGTCTTGGCCTTATCATCATCAAGTTTCTTCTACACCTGTACAGTCACCGAATTCCTTTCATCTAATCCATGTCTTCCCCATCCAAAAGTCCCGATCCAAGATGGATCTACGATGTGTTTTTGAGTTTCAGTGAAGACACTCGTGCAAAATTCACTTCACGTCTCTATAACTCTCTTACAGATGCAGGGGTTATTGTTTACATGGACGATCAGGAGAAAAGAGACGCGATCTCAACCTCATTAATTCAAACAATCGAAGCGTCTAGAATTTCTGTCATTGTTTTCTCGAAAAATTATGCTGATTCAACATGGTGTCTACGAGAGCTGGAGAAAATAATGGAGTGTGGCAGAACAATAGGTCAGAGGGTAATGCCAGTGTTCTATGATGTAGATCCCTTATATGTACGCAATCAGAGAGGTGAGTTTGGAGAAGCTTTTGAAGATCTTATGGAAAGAATCTCAGAGGACAAAGTCAAAGTTTGGGGGGAACTGCTCCAAGACGCCACTAATATTTCACGATTCGACCTGCATAATTCCAGGTATTTTAATGTTTGAAATCCTTAAAGAGCCTCCTTTTAATACTAGCGATTGAACAAGTACTAACGTATTCCCAATTTGATCTCGACCTTGTAGTTAGTTATCCAAACTAATCAATACTCAACAAGTCTTATGAAATTAATAGTAATGTCGTAAAAATACAATTTTTATACGGAAATGGTATATGTTATGAATTGATTTTCGTAAAATATGCAAGAGCAAGAATAACATGCAGTTATGATAGATATGATGAAAGATATCAAATTAAAATTAGGCTCTCAATAATTTTGTGCTATGAGGATCAAGCCAAGTCATTTCCCATGAATTTCTGGATGATTTTTAATCTAGCAGTTAGTGAATTATTTTTTTGGGGGAAGGGGGGGTGTTGAACAACTAACAGAGCAATTAACATAAAATTTGAGGAATTAAACAATTTCTAAAAGCACCAATCTAAAATCTATCTAATCAATCGATAAAACCTATCATAGATCAATATGATTAGCATAATTCAATGGTTAGGAGGATTCAATTGGAATCTCAATTTAATACTTGACTCTCCATTAGATGATCATCTAGAATATAGTTAAACACTTGGCATGCACTACATATAATTCAATGAAGTGCATTCAACCATTGTTGAGCTAGATCCTTGAGTCACCCAACCCATTCTCCCAATCAGAATTAATCTTTTCTCGTCAAAAGGAAATGTAATTAAGAATAATATATCAAAACCACATTAACACATAATTTTGAAATCATCAATTAAAATTATAATTAAAAATTTAGAAATTAAAAAGAGAATAGAAGAACCTGAACCATATATTAATGGAGGACTAGGATCTCAAGGTCTTAACTCAAGAATATCTTCAAGGCCTGGATTGGTTTACAGGGTTTACACTAACATGAAGAAGAGATTAAGAGCACTATGAACAACAAAAAAAAAATGAAAATGAGAGAGTTTGGTACTAAAACTTCTAAAAATAAAAACTGTTTTTGCGTTTTTACTTTCAGCTCTATAAAACTGATCCTGCTCATTTGTACTCCCTTTTGGCCCAATTCCATAGTAGTGCATGTTAATTTCCAAATGATTTTGGTCTATGTAATTTGAGCCTAAAATGAGTGACTTATGACCTAAAAACTGTCCAAAGATTAACAACATACTTGTTTTGATTTCAATAGCCCAAATGACCTTTAAAATGGTGGCATTGACTCTAAATATCTCATAATATTTGTAGCTCATTGAGTTGGTTTTCTTACAAGACAAATTTGACATTAATTAGACACCTAGAACTCAAGATATGATCAATTTACTAAAACAGTTTTAAAAACAAAAAATACTCAAAAAAAAAAATAATAATAAAAGTCAATTAAAAGCTCAATTAATTATTTGACCCAAAATTGTTCAATTAAACCATTCAGAGGCCCCAAACACTAAATATAAAGGTTAATTAATATATAAAAATACTAATTATCAGGTTATTTTTTATATTTTAACAAATAAAAAAATTGAAAAATACAAGGATTAAGGAAATTGAACGGCCTTGGTTGTTACATGGGACGAAAGCGAAAATTCACTTTCATTGATTGAGTCAGTTTTCGCTTGTAGCACTAATGTTTTATCTGCATAGAAAATGAAAATAGATCTCATGATCATGATAAATAATTTAAAATAAGAAACATTACTCTAGACACCTTTAAAGATATCATGTTGAGTGGGACGGAGAATAAAGTGAAAAATAAAAAAAAATAAAGTGTTAAAAAAATAGGATTATTCCATAATTTGTGTACGAAAGATGTCAAAATAACAACCCTCATTTCTCCCCTCTCTCTACACTTTCCTATAAAAGATGGCAATGTTAAATAGTTTGTATCTTTTCCTCTGATGGTAGTGCTATTTTAGCCTCCCTTAATTATATGGATTAAATCTTTTAAAGTGAATTTATCTTTAAAATGAAAGAAATGAATCTCTTCAATTTTTAAATCAATAAAATATATTATAATTAATCATAACATATCAAAATTAATATTTTATAAAAATAAAAATTAATAAAATACAAATAATTTATAATTTATTATTCATTAAATGAACAAATAATGAAAATTATGTTGCATATGACGTGTTATATTATTTTTTATTTATAAACAAATTCTTATATTAAAAATTTAACATATTTTAGTACGTATAATTTAATAATTTCAAATTAATACAGTCAGGTTCCCTCTCTTAATTAAAATTGAATTCAAATATTTTCTTTCGTTGTTAAAGTTAGCTTCTATTGTTCTCTTTCTTCATCAAATTTATTGATGCAAAATTAACAAAATATCTTTAAGGCATTTGATAAAGAGTTACTTTAATTATGACCAGATGCACTTAGCTACTAATATTAACACAATTAATTTTATATACTTTAAATTAATTATATATCTTTATTTCCTTACTTAAAATTATTCAAAAGTTAATATTTTTCAAATTCTAATATCTAATGATTTTTCAATAACCAGAAAAATGCTACAATTAAATATTTATTCTAAAAACACTTTTATAAAAATATCAATCTCTCACCAACAATCAATTAACTATTTAACATATTTCCTTTTATCCTTATTATCTTTTTAATAGTTTCTCTAACTAACATGACAAAAATAAGACTATAGAATATCACAAACTAATAATATTAATTACAAAACTAAATAAATAAGAAATATTATGTGAACTAACTCTGACATACCATTAATATTGTAAAACCTTTATCATCGCATACTTATATTCCAAATAAAGTTCAGCAATCATAACTTGAAAAAATTACACTACCACAAAGACTTTTGTTCTAAATAACTTCTTCAATACCCAACTCCTCTTAAAAGCCAAAAAAAAAAAAAAAAAAAATAGGAACTGCTCTTAAAATAACAAAAATTAAAAAAAAAATATGAAAAGCATATAATTGCCTTCATATAAAGGAAATGAATTTAAGCTCTATCATTTAATTTATTCCAAACATAAGTAAGAAATCATATTCACCAACAATAATATTATCAGACGAGGAGTACATATCTATATAAATGTTAAGGAAAAAATATCACAAGCAAATACTTCACACAATATCTTCATATGCAAAGGGCATTTATAAAGGAACAAGAAAATTGTCAATAGAAATAAAGCACATATCACCATTAGATAAAGAGTCAATCTTAATTAGAAGCATAATGAGAAACAGTTCTAAACAAACATAACCTATAAGCAACCCCTCAAAAAAAAAGAAAAAGTAATGGAAGTGTAAAATAGAAGACAAGTGCAAAAAGACGGCATAAAAAAGATGAAATCTATTTGAATATATACATATTTAGTTTCTCTACAATTAAAATGATTATAATAAATGAATATCTTTATTTTACTTATATTACCAAATTATTAGCTAATCTTAAATAATGAAATTTTCCTTTCATTACGTAGTTATTTGACTTCAAATCATTACGACAACATCTACTAAATTATTTTTATATTAATCTAATTAATATCACTTATATCTTTTTCTTAACAACAAAACATATATTCATTTGGTGGCTGTGCAATGTGCAATGTGCAGGTCTAAGTCTAGTATAAACTGAATTCCAAGCTACTATTGCTTGCATTTTGGTTATGTAACTTATACTTGCACAAAGATCATGATTTGTGCTTAGTGCTTACACACATATGTGCAGCTACGTACCATTTTTCCAACAAAATTCTTCTTGTTTTGATAAATGAGAATGTTGCACACATTAATGGTATATAACCAATGATTCCTTTTCTATGTTGCTTCACTATAGGGATGAAATTGAGGATATCATTCAGATTGTTGAAAATATCAATTGTTTGCTAGATAATAGAGTCTTGTTTGTTGCTCAACATCCGATTGGAGTACATTCTCGTGTGCAAGAAGTGACTGCAGCATTAAACCAATTGCGATCAAAAGGTGTTCTGAAATTAGGGATATGGGGAATGGGAGGCCTTGGTAAAACAACCATTGCCAAAGCCATTTACAATCAAATTCATCATGATTTTGAGGGTTGCTGCTTCCTCCCAGATGTTGTGGTGAGGCACCATAGTCTTGGCCTTGTTCATTTACAAGAACGTATTCTTTCTGACATCTACAAAACCATGAAAATAAGGATACATGACATTGAATCTGGAATGGATATATTAAAGCGAAGACTTCGTCACAAAAGGATACTTCTTATACTTGGCGATGTTAGTTATCTAGACCAATTGCATGCTTTGTGCTATCCTGAATGGTTTGGTCGAGGTAGTACAATAATCATCACAACAAGAGATATGCATCTACTGAAGGCATTTGAAGTTGATCATATCTATGAAGTACCACGAATGAACATCAATGAATCTGTTGAGCTTTTAAGTTGGCATGCATTTGAACAAGCAAGTCCCAAAGAAGATTTTGTTGAACTTTCTAGTTGTGTAGTTGATTACTGTAGGGGAATACCATTAGCTCTTGAAATTATTGGGTCTTTACTGTTTGATAAGGAGGTAGAAGAGTGGCATATTGTATTGGAGAAATTCAAAAGGCATCCTAGCGATAAATTATATCAAGTGCTACTAATGAGCGTCAATGGTTTAAGTAATACAGAGAAAATAATATTCCTTGAGATAGCTTGTTTCTTTATTGGGATGGACCTAAATGAGGTTATACAAATATTAAATGGCTATGGACTTCCAGCAAAAATTGGAATTAGTGTCCTTACAGATCGCAGACTCGTAAAGGTTGACAATAAGAGTAGGCTAGGAATGCATGTTTTGCTGCAAGAAGTGGGAAGATCAATCAAGCGCCAAGAACATGAGGTACGTAGTTGGTTGTGTTTGATGTATCATTCAAGTATGAATTTTCTTTTCAACATATCTAACGCCAAAGGAAGCAAAATGAAAGTTACAACACCAAGATTAAGTTGTCAAGTTTCTCTTGGTTTCTCAACGATCAGGAGAATTTTGAAAACTTGTTTCGTTGTGAATCTTTTCGTTCTTACTAGTCATAAATTTTGATTTTCAAACCTCATAGTTGCTGTTAGTTCGCAGTTGCACTGCAGCAATATTACCTTTGAAATATTTAATCTATGCGTTTTTTTTCTTGCAGCAGCCGAAGATCTACGACGTGTTCTTGAGTTTCAGAGGAAAAGATACTCGTGCATCATTCACTTCACATCTCTATGCCTCTCTTCAAAATGCTGGAATTTATGTGTTTAGGGATGATGATGAGATTCAAAGGGGAGACAAAGTCTCATCCTCATTGATGGAAGCAATCGGAAAGTCTAGAATTGCTGTCGTTGTCTTGTCAAGAAATTATGCTAATTCAAAATGGTGTATGCAAGAGCTAGAGAAGATAATGGATAGTCGCTCACGCTTGGGTCCAGTGGTTGTGCCAGTATTCTATAATGTAGATCCCTCAGAAGTACGACATCAAACCGGCATGTTTGGACAAGCTTTTGAAGATCTTATGGAAGGAATGAATGTGACTAAAGTTAAGAAGCAGACTTGGAGGGACATGCTCCTTAAAGTTGGTGAAATAGCAGGGTTTGTGGTCCTAGAATCCAGGTAATTATTTACATCTTTTTCATGTTTTTAAATAATTATTTCTTGGTTGATTTTAAGGAAATATCTATCTCTATTAGGAAAAATCATAATAAACTTATTGCACATAACTCTGTGGCTTCTAAAGACCTGTGCCATAGGAGAGCGAGTGGGAGAAGCAACAGGGGGGATAAAAGAAGTAGATGACTCATCATAAACAGGAAAATACAGTTAAGCTCAATAGGAACAAGAGGAGTTAATGAGAAGTCGACATGAGTATATTCAAAGAATGTAACGTCAACAAATTCCAATTAAAAACTCACCCAAAGACAAAAACTAAGGAAGATGCATTTGAGGGAAGGAGGATCAAAGTTGGTGTAATCAATCATAAGGGTATTCTGTATTCATCTAAACAAAGTATGTACAACCAAAGATACAAGAGGAGGTAGAGAAAACAATGTGCTAAATGGAAATAAAATAGAATAATGATAGTATCATCAAGAACAAAGGATGGAAGAGACAATTAATCAGGTAATAGGCGGTCAAAACATCAAACCCAAATACGTTATAGGGACATGCAAGTTGAATAATAAGACTTGAACTGTCTCGAGCAAATGACGATTACATTCTTCCACCCTATGTTTTTTTTTTAATGAGTAACGATGCAAGTAGATTGGTGTATGATATCTTGTGAAATAAAAGTAGGAAAGAGAAATAGAAAGGCTATTAGAGAAGGATCTTTACGTTGTCACTATGCAAGAGACGAATAGGGCACTCAATTATGCTTTAATCAACTTCATTACAAAATACCAAAAATAGATAATATTTATAATTATGTTTCAAAAAATGAAGTCAAATTATTCAAGAGGAATCATCAATAAAAGTAATCAAATATTTTTAAAAAAGTATCATTTTGAAAAAATAGAGAATATAAACCCCAAATTTTGGAGTGAACTAACTATACGCTTATTTATTATAGGTAAATGTGGTAGCCTATAATGTTTAGCAAACTAACATAACTCACTTTCTAAGTGAAAGAGAACAACAAAATGGGACACATGGAACACCCATCTTCATTTGAGCTTCAGTTAATATATCCTTTTGTCCTATTCTTTTGGGGGAGGGGGAAGGGGGATAAGGGAGCTCGGCTCCATTGGAGTCGAACACGCTCCCTACGGGCCCCGGGTGCACTATTGCTGAGCCTTGGATTGTGACCATGTGAGCTAGGCCTCGCATGCTTTTCATTTTTTGTATGCTAAAACCTTCATACCGCAGAAGAGCCATTCGGCTCAGTGGCAAAAACTGCGTATTAGTCCGCATAGAGTTGAGAGTTTCTCTCTGGAGCCCCCCAAAAAGAGGACAACCAAGAGACCCAAAACTTCAAAAAATATTCATATCGGGCCTAATCCACAACGGCTGAAGATGCAAATTCTAGGCTAGGCTATCCGTAAGTTAAATAGATCAACATTTAATTGATCTGCATTTGCATCAGATAAGTTTGTGGGTTGATTCGTAACTTTTCACAATTTTTATTTTGTATTACGGTTTGTTGCCTTTTAAATGGTTGAAATATCATTTTTTTTAAAAGTTCTTATTTGAAAAATAAATATACAGATTTCTAAATCAACTTTTTTTTTAAGCAAATTCAACTTTAAAAATGTTATTTTTTAATAACTAATTTTTGCAATACAAATACAACAATTAAAAATACTCATATTAAATGTGTCAAGTACACCTTCAAGGTATATATCAAGTACTCGATATTTTTTCTTTTTCTTCCAATTAATATATTTCTAAATAAATTTATCATTTTTAAAGAAAAAGGGCTAGTGGAGTGACGTATCAATTCATGAGCTACAGTGTGCTTAACATCACAAGTTAAACGGACCGAACCTCTATGCCCGCATTTAAATAGCCTTGCTAAAAGGCCTAGTTCCATCCTGTGTCGATTACGAGCCTGGGACCATGACCCATATACCTCGCTCCACTTCATACCCTAACTAAAGTTAATGTTAATTTGTCTATATCTAATTAACTTGCATACATTTGCCCTTATGTGTGAATTATGTTCATTTATAACCTTTTTTGGGGGGAAGAGGGGGGGGGGGGGGACGCGTGGTTACACCCTTAATTATAGATTACTCAAGATAATTTAAGAAAACATGGTTGCACTTTTTTTAAAAAAAATTAAGAATTATAGTACATATGACTCAAAATTTAAAAGAATAAAATATAATTATTTTTCGTTAACATTGGATAAGGATTAAAATGCATATTCAAAAATATATGCAATGCTATCACATATGTGCAAAAATATTCCCTTATATTCAAAAATGTTCGAAGGCAACTTTTTGTAAATAGTTTAGATTTTGCTCAAGCGGTCACATATGTGCAAATATCATTTTATTCATATGCAACTTTCGTCTTTTTAACTCAGAATTTCCCATTTTATCTTGATATTTTTACATGTTTGAAAATAGTTATACAAGCGATCGTGCTTATTATCTCTAGTTCATATTTTACAGGAATGAAAGTGAGGTTATCACGAAAATTGTTGAACATGTCACTCGTTTGCTAGATTGGAAAGGCTTGTTTGTTGCTAATCATCCAGTGGGAGTAGAATCTCGGGTGCAAGATGTGCTTAAACTATTAAAGAACCAACAATCAAAAAATCCTCTACTATTAGGGATATGGGGCATGGGAGAGATTGGTAAAACAACCATTGCCAAAGCAATTTATAACAAAATTCGTCATGAGTTTGAGGGCCGGTGCTTCCTCCTAAACATCAGGGAAGTTTGGGAGCAAGATAATGGAGGTGTTCGTTTACAAGAACAACTTCTTTTTGATATTTACAAAACAATGAAAGTAAAGATAGAAAACATTGAATGTGGAAAATCCATATTGGAGAAAAGACTTGGACAAAAAAATATCCTTCTTGTACTTGACGATGTGAATGAATTGGAGCAACTAAATGCTTTGGTTGGAAGTCATAAATGGTTCCACCCTGGGAGTATAATAATTATAACAACAAGAGATAACCATCTTCTTAAGTTGCTTAGCATCAACGAGTTATATAGCATGGAAGAAATGAATGACAAAGAATCTATTGAGCTTTTCAGTTGGCATGCATTCAAAGAGCCATGTCCTACAGAAGAATTTGCTGGACTTTCTAGCGAAGTTATTTCTTATTGTGGAAGATTGCCACTAGCTCTTGAGGTCCTTGGGTCGCATTTGTTTAAAAGGGATATCATAGAGTGGAAGAGTGTTTTAGAGAAACTCAAAAGCATTCCGGATAAAAAAGTAGAAAAGAAGCTTAAAATAAGCTTTGATGGTTTACATGATGATAAAGAAAAAGAAATATTCCTTGATATAGCTTTTTTCTTTATTGGAATGGAAAGAAATGACGTGATTGATATATTAAATAGTTGTGGGCATTCTGCTGAAATAGGAATGAAAGTCCTCATAGAGCGAAGCCTTCTGACTGTTGACACTAAGAACAAGCTTAGAATGCACGATTTGCTGCGAGATATGGGAAAAGAAATCGTTCGTGAGAGATCACCAGATATGCCTGAGGAACGAAGTAGGTTATGGGATCCACAGGAAGTATGTGATGTATTATCAAAAGAGATGGTAAGAACTTTATGTATTAATTGTTTTTTATTTTTAAATTTTGATCTAACACTAATGCTATGTTTGGAATGATAAAAAGTGATATAATAAAATGGTATTTGGTGACATTATTTGGATAAAATAAGATAGAATGGAATGAAATTTTGTAAACTCTATTTCGTTTCACCCAATACCCTTATTTTTCTTTTCTTTTCTTCTAATTTAGGTGGAATGAAATAAAAGAAACCAAATAACTTAAAATTTTTACCATTCAATCTCTTTCTATTATAAATGTCATATTAATTAGGATCCTTTCCTTTTTGTTTTAAACATGACTATGTTATATTAAGAGCAAGATATACTCAAAAACTTCAAATAAGCAGAACCCTCGTAAATTTGTACAATCCACTATAAACTGGTTGTGTCAATCTCTCTTTTGACATAACATGTCATGTTCAAGACAAACAGGAGAGAATCCAAATCCATTACATGTCTACATAGGGATGTGGAAACTTGTCCCTATTCTATCCTTTGATATCTAAATAATAACATGGAATTTTTATTCCATTCTATCCTATTCCCTACCATTCCACTCACAATATTCTACACAAACAAAGCCCAAAGGAAGCAAAATGCACATTGATTAACATTCTTTTGGAATTTTAATTATCATAACAGCTATGAAAATTAGTTTGGCCTATGAATTGTTTCGTGCTTTCTCGGATCCTACTAACAAATTGGGTTTCAGAACTCAATTGTAGTCATTTACCCTACTAGATTTTGGCTACAATTAATTATCTAACCTGTGAGTTTTGGTTTTCCTGTTTATTTTATTTCATAGGGAACAAAAGCTGTTCAGGGACTTGCTTTGAAGTTGCCAATAAGGATGAATCCATTTTGTTTCAAGACCAGAGCATTTAAGTACATGAAAAGACTCAAATTGCTTCAACTTGTTGGTGTAGAACTTGATGGAGATTTTAAACACCTTTCAACAGATCTTCGATGGCTGTGCTGGCATGGATTCCCTTCATCATATACACCTGCAAACTTTGATCAAAGAAATTTAGCAGCCATTGACTTAAAATATAGCAATCTCCAACTAGTGTGGAAGAAGGGCCAGGTACAAATTCTGAGTTTAATTTTTTGCGTTTCATGAGTTATTTCAATGAGTCTTATATAAATGTAACAAACTTAATTATGATTTCTCATGTTACAGTGCTTCATTCAATTTTATTATACGATGCTTTTTAGAATTTTATTCGTGTCAGAGAAATTTTGGCTACCAAAATTATGTAGATGTTTCCGCAAACTAAACTGAAAATAGTTATAATCAATTCCCTGAAAAGGAAAGGATGTCAGCTACATGTACTAGAAGTACCATGTCATACTTTTCACCTACGTTTCTTTCAGTCTTTCTAGCACTGCAAGTGGTTTTATTAAATGTATACCAAACCTTCAAGTTTGGAAGCATCTTCGAAACTAGTGGCACATTGTAACTGTTTCCATCTATTTTTTCTAGGTTACTTCTTTAATTTTTCTCCTCAAAATATTTTTTCTTGCAGTTCTTGGATAAGCTGAAAATTCTCAATCTCAGCCATTCCCAACACTTGACACATACTCCAGACTTTTCAAACTTACCAAGTCTTGAGAAGTTAATACTCAAAGATTGTCCAAGTTTGTCTTCGGTTTCCCATACCATTGGACATCTCAAACAAATTCTTCTAATCAATTTGAAAGGTTGTACAAGCCTTCGTGCACTTCCAAGAAGCATTTATAAGTTGAAATCTCTGAAAACTCTCATTCTTTCCGGATGTCCAAAGATTGACAAGTTGGAAGAGGACTTAGAGCAGATGGAATCTTTGACAACCTTGATGGCAAATAACACTGCTATAACACAAGTGCCATATGCAGTGATAAGATCAAAGAGCATTGGATATATTTCTTTGTGTGGCTTTGAAGGATTGTCGCGTCATGTGTTTCCTTCCATCATATGGTCATGGACCTCTCCAACAAATAATCTCTCACCACAACTGCAAACATCTAATGACCTGTCATGTTTTGTTTCCCTAACTGTACCAAATAGCAGTTTCCCTGGTAAATCATCCATTATGAGGGAGCTTCCAAAGGTTCAAAGTTTCAGGCTGGAATGCGGATCACATATTCAAACAACTAGAGATGTAGCCTTGGATACCATTAATGTCAAAAATTGTAAGGAATTGGAAGCAACGCCAACCACATCACATGTCTCAAATATGAATGCCTCAGCATTAGTTGATTGCTGCAGTCAAGGTGACGTTTCTGGAGCAAAAAATTACTTGAATTCATTTTTAATTCAAATGGGAATGAACTGCCACGTCACAGAGATACTCAGAGAGACTATTTTAAAGGTTTGTCTCTGTCTTCTGAATATCAATTTCTTTTTTAAAAAACACACACACTTATGGGTTAGGCGTAACTTAATCTAAAATTTCTTGTCAATCTAAAATTGTTTAATATGCTTTTTATATACGTTAAAATCAACATATATATATATATATATATATATATATATATATATATATATATATATATATATATATAAAAGAGTTATTTGATTACATATTTATTGATGCCAATTTTGATGAAATTTAGCACAAATGATCTTTATGACAGGTTATTGTGATTTAACCGTTGAATCGATAAAAAGTATATTTTATCAAAAGTTATTCAATGGTGTAATATTACTTAAAGTTATACTGGTATAACTTAATCCTAATATATATATATATATATATATATATATATATATAGAGAGAGAGAGAGAGAGAGAGAGAGAGAGAGAGAGAATTGCTAACTTCTTCCACACTTTCATAAAGAGGATAGCAACCTCCAAATTTTGTTGTTGACAATAAACTCACTCCTCTCTTTTCTAAATGAACTTATAATTGGTAAATTTGTAATTTTAATTCATCTATATCAGTTACTCTTTGAATTTTTCTCTATCCTAATTAATATTCTCTCTTCCTTATTTTCTCTACTTGATTAGTATTATTCCTATTATATTTTTCTTTTTATATAAGTGATTAAAAGTTCAAGTAATATTATTATATGTTGGGTAAATATATTTAACATTAATTTAATAAAATATTTTGTATTAAGTTTGTAAAATATTTAAATTCAAGTAATATTAAACAATTCACTTAATATGTTATGCGCTTAAAATTACTTGAATTAGAGTAAATAATTTTTTAGTCCTAACATTTTAAAGGTGACATTAATTTGGTTCTAAAATTTTTTTTGATATTAATTTAGTCTTAAAAAATTTTCTATCAAATTATCAATATAGGACTAAATTAATATTAAAATTTAAAATATTAAGATAAAATTGATATCAACTTTAAAATATTAGGACTAAAAATGATATTTACTCCTTGAATTACTATCACTTTTCATATTACGTGATTCTTGAATATTTCTCAACCTATATTACTTGAATTATTATTACTTTTTATATTACGTGTTTCTTGAATCTCTCTCAAGAATATTATTGCTTTCTATATTACTTTTCATTATTACTTGAAGTCTTGAACATTCACGTTTCTCTCATGAAAAAAAAGAAAGAAGAAATTCACGTTTCTTTACCTGCCTAAAATACAACTTGAGCTCTCGTGATTTTAATATTTTCCAAACTTAATAGAAAAATATTTTATTAATATTAAATATTTTATCAAACATATAGTAATATTACTTGAACTTTTAATCACTTATATAAAAAAACAGAGAAAGAATAATATTATTCAAGCAGAGAATATTAATTAGGAGAGAGGAAAATTAAAATAGTAATTAATGTAAATAAGATAAAATTATAAATTTATATAAAATTATAAATTAATTAAAAAATGAGAGACGTAGATTTATTATAATGAACAATGTGAAGATTAGGAATTCCCTATATATAAAATAGTTATCATCCCATGTAATTATTATTATAATCGTATATAATATTATTTGTATTCATTTTTTAGGCTTATTATAGATATATAATGAAAGAGATACATAGAAGATAGTGGGTATTAAAAACATAAAAAGTGGTGTTATATTTCTCTCACTTATCATATGTTTATAATTTATTCTTAAAATGAGTACAAATAATATTTTTTTATAATTAATTAAACTTTATGTTGTGTACTTAACTAGATGATAATGTAGAAATGAAAAATTACACTAAAGCTCAGTCAAGTGATCGGTATGATTTGTGTAATTATTTCTAAAGCTTAAAAAACTATAAATAGAAATCATGCATAAATTTTCAAAAAAGGCTTTTTAATTAAACTCATTTATAAATAGATCGATACTATTGTGAAGATTTATGTATTGAGATATAAGGCTCTTATTATTATTCAATTTTCTATCCAATTTTTCCTTAAGTTATAAAACTCGGATTTTAGTTTATGAGAAAATTAGTTAATCTTACAAGGTAAAACGTGTCTTTGTTTTTTTAAACTAAAAGTATGTCTTTAATTGTAGTATTAATATTTTGCTGAAGCATATGTTGGTTATGCAGAAATTGACTACCGGTGGCAGTGTTCCTGGAGATTGTTTGCTCCCTGGTGACAAGAATCCTGATTGGCTAACCTTCAATTCCGAAGGTTTTTCTGTGAGTTTCGAAGTCCCTCAAGTGAATGGGCGTAACATGAAGACAATGATGTTGTGCATTGTCTATTCTTCTTCCCCAGACATCATAACATCGGGAGTTCTTATTCTTAAAAATGTGTTGATCATAAATTACACAAAGGCCATCACTCATGTCTACGACGGAGATAAACTAACTTCACTAAAAGATGAGGACTGGCAGAGCGTAATATCAAATCTAGAACTTGATGACAAAGTGCAGGTTGTTGTTGCTGTTGGGTCTGGATTCATTGTGAAGAAGATTGCAGTTTATCTCATATATGAAGAACCAATTGATCAAAACATGGAGCATTGCCGTGCTGATGTTTTTGTTGATACTGTTTCTGGTGGTGATGATGTGGTAGCTGATGTGAATGAAAATGCTTCTAGTGTTGATGTGGCAAATGAGAATGTTGAAGACATGGCAGCTGATATGAATGAAAATACTTCTAGTGTTGATCGTGTGGCAGCAGCTGGGAATGCAATTGTTTCTGATATGCCAGCAGATAATAATAATGATATTGTTTCTGGTGGAGATGAAAATGTAAGTGATAATAGTCTAAATATATATAATTCTTTTGTGTAGAAGTTTATTATGTTCATATCACAATGCAAGAAGGATTTTATAAAGATTGGTGCCAAACTGAATTAATTAAAATATTTATCACATTTGAACTTAATATTATTTCTGTCCTGAGTTCCTGTTTCTCTTCGTTTTGGGTTTAGAGATTTGGTAGATTCTTCAAACTTCCTTCCCTTGTTCATGCCATTTTGAAGACGCGACCATTTTGGTTTGGTCTTCTTGTGATTCTGGTTTGGATCACTTGCCGCCATTCTAACAAGCGAAGAAAGTTTAACCTTATCTCAAGGTATGAGCCTGTCACTAATGCTTTGTCAAAACATTTGAAGGTATGAATTAAGTGGGTTTTGCTTGTAAATTTCGATTAGAGATGTTTACCTTAAGCACTTGGCAACCTAAAGGCAAACTCTGAGTTGTGCCTCTAGTGTGCTTTGAAATTGGTTTTTCTTGTGTTAGTGATCTGAGAAGGAAAAGAAATTTTCTTGAAAGTCTTTGTCATAAAGTTATTTTAGTATTTAAAATGTCTGTAGGAGAGTTTTGGGTCCTTACCATTTTTCTTAGTAGATTTGTTGGTTTCTTCTAGTGTGCAAGAAGTTTACGGAAGTGCAGCTTGTGGAAACTAAAAACATGATTTGAGACATGAGTTTTTGTTAGGATATATAATCTGAATTCAAGTTTGAACCCTTTTTAAACCAAATAAGTGTTATGTTCGAGCCTTTTGGCTAATTGTTTGTAATTGTTATGCTGATTATGATAAACTGCAGATACACACTAGGGTGGAAATGGCTAGTGGAACGCATAAACAAACGTATTGCTTATGGAAGGGCCAATAAAGCCCAGGGTGCAATCGAGTCCAGTAGCAGAGTGCTTTAAGCTGTGGAGTTAATGAATGACAGGCATGCTATCCATTGGTCTTGGAAAGCGAAATAACCAAATGGTGTGTGCATTTTGAAGAGTAGAATTCCGAACCTAAAGCTAACTTGATCTATTTTTTGGAGGTTGGAATTGACATTGTAATGCAAAATTTTGATTTTAATTTTTTAAAACATAAAATTGATTGAAAATCTTAAATTCTATGTTTAAGTTATATGGAAAAAGAATATAAATTGTAATTCTAATTTCATTATTTAAATAAGTGATTCAAAATCTAAAATTGATAAAAATATTAATACATAGCGATATTTACAATATTGTAGTAATATTTTTATTGAAATTTTTTTATGAAATTTATTTTTGAATAAATAGAAAATATATGATTCCATTTCTTTTTTTTATTTATTTGTTAGTAATTATATTTATTAAAATTTAATATTTTTATACAAATAATATAATATAAAAAATATTATTATCAATTTTATGATAAGGTGTTATTTGTACCATTTTTTGAGACATCTTTCAAGGGGCACTTTGAAATATCCATTAAACATTAGTTAACAATAAATCTCAATATGAAAGGTTAACCTTATGTTGGCAACAAAATTATGCACAAAATGAAATTTTGCATAAATAAACCAACAACCAAACAGATACACAGCATGTAATTTAATTGATAAGACAGAATCACTAACCTCCATCCATAGCCTTAATGTGATGAACTGAAATGAAGTGGAACGCAGCACAAATAGAGAGTCTTCTAGTCTATAGCAGTTTAAGGTAGATGGAGTTCACTCTCAACCGATATTAAGGCACATCTTAGGGCGTTTATTGAAAGATACCAAAAAGTTGTATAAATCATAATACTCAATTTTATGATAATATTTGTTATAAAAATATTAAATTTCAAAAAATAATATTTCTAGCAAATAAATGAGGGAGAAATAGAATCCCATAGACTTTAAAACAGAGGGAAAGAAATTTAAAAAGTCACCAACACTCAACAGGGTAAAGGCAAAATTACATTTCGTCAATTCTTGATATTAGAAGATTTCATCTAATCCCTGTCATTTTAAGACTCTACAGTGATATGTAATGGCTACCATCTCAATCTGCAGAATTTTAAATTGCATGGGCTTTTTGGACGATTGGATGATGAGGGTATGAAATAATATGTTAAGTAATTGTCCTGTGGTTGTGTTCTGTGGCACTACTGCGCGGGTGATGTTGAATTATGTTTAAGTTTATGCTGGTTTTATTCTGTACAATGTGAAGATTCGAGTGTATGATGTGGCTAGCCTCCAAGTAAGTATGGTTCTGGTGTTGTGGGATGTTGTACCCAATTTTAGACTTCTGCAGAATTGATTGGATGATAGATGCTAGTGTGTACTTTGGATGTCTCTGGTGCGATAGTGGTATATTTGTAGGGTATTGGATAACTTTTGATTCTAATGTTGTTGTCTGGTAACTGTGTTATAGCCTGACATTGTTGAGCAATATTGGGATGAAAAAGTATAAAGTAGGGGGTAATTTACAAAGGAAAAAAATGAAGGTCCATGCTGTCCTGGTAATCAGTTGCTATAGTGGTGTCTAGATGCCTGCAGTTTCTTCAAAATTGGTAAATTTGGTCTGATCAAATTCAAAAGTATCCAAGCTGGCTAATGGTTCTGATAAATGTGCAGCTAGACTTGCCTTGCAGATTGCAGTATGTGGTACTAGAAGGTCATGCATGAAGAAATACATGAGGTGTTTGCTGTGATAGGAGCTAATGGAAGAATGTTATGGACAAGATTTTTTACAATTTGGTAGGTGCTGGGGTGCATATCAGATTGTGTCGGGAAATTTGTTGTTCTGTTGGTAAACAGAAAAAAAAATAGTATTGGTAAAATATGGCATTTTCTGTGGTACGCCCTATAAAATAGGTTATGTGATGCACCTTAATAGATGTTTTGATCTCATCGATCAATTTAATAGTTCAAAAGAATGAGTGGTTGGAATTAATTACTAGCACAGACACTCGAGACCAATCATATCCTAAAATTATAAATTGAAAGAAAAAAAAAAAAAAAAAACAAAGGTCTTTGTTCCAAACACAAACGAATCTACAGAATAGCAAAGGACGATGGTGAAGCAACAACGTGAAGAACAGTAAGTCTTCCTGCAATATATTCAGCATTTCCAAACCTATAGAACAATTGCAATAGATAAATCTTCGAAACAAACTCAAGCAAAAAAATTATGGTGAAACCCAATTCCGAATGCATTCTAAAATCAAAATTCAAAATAAAGATGAAAACATTAATAGATTTAACATACAGTATGATACCAACCACAACAAATATATATATATATATATATATATATATATATATATATATAAACAAAACAAAACACCATGGTCGTGCGCAGCGGTGCCAGTTACAACGTTGGTGTAAAGCCAGGGATGGGCGGTGCAGTGAATTTGGAACAGCGGCGGTGTAGTGGATTTGGAACAACGATGGCATGGTGGATCTGGATCACTGGTCATGGCGAGTTATGTGTAAATAGTGAAGGATTAATGTTGATGATTGGTGAATCGAATTAACTGTAGTTATAAGTGATAGTGCTGTCACCCAATTTAATTCCGTTGTCATATTCGAAAAATTCCTTGCAATTCCCTAATTCTACGGTCATTTTTGTGAATTTTTTACTATTTATGCCTATGTTGATAGACATAGTAAATAAGTAGGCATAAATATCATTTCTCAAAAAACAGAAAAAAAAAAAAATCACCTACGCAGCTTTTGTATATCAATCTTGTGAGAGCATACACCAAGTTGAGTATTTCTAACATACACATTGAACTTCAGCATGTGTTCTCTCTAGTACAGCGGTATAAAATTTATTCAAACAAAATCCCATTTTTATAAGTTGTGGGTGATCATTTACTTTTTGATTACTCAAATAAACCATATTTTGGGACGAAAAAGAAAATCAAACTTTACATGTTTGATTTTTTGGGTGCTGCTCCACAGATCTAATACAAGTTTGTTTTCTGTTTCGTGGACAGAAAAGTGGAACTTACAAAGCTAAATTCTACTCTCCAAAAAAGAGTTTCATTCAAATTTTACAATTCTAAATTCAACTACCAAAAAGAAAAAAACTACGTCAGAATTTTACAAAGCTACGTTGAATATTTCAATGTGCATAGCATTTTTCAACCAAATAATCACATTGTCTACCCTAAGAAAAGCATAAATAACCAAAAGCAAAAAATTCAATTCTTTGATAACTGTGATTACACTAATAGTTATTAGCATAATACTAGAAATATTTTCAAAGTGAGAACATGGCGCTTGCTTGTGAGCATTGGTTTCTTTTCCAACCCCATTTTTCTAAACACTATCATAGTATCATTATTGGGAAAATATATTTACATAAAGTATCGAAAGTATTTGCTTCAAGTATGAGAGAGAGGGAGAGAGAGACAATTCAATTAAATGTTCAAGCCCTGAGCTTGTGAGGTCTGTAAAATAAAATTTCGGCTTGTAGATGCAACGCTGCCGTTCGTTATTTTCATTAGCGGCAAACACTTCAAAGCATAAGTACCTCCCTAAAGGACCGTACCATATTAAATAGAATAAGCAGTAGTGACTTGTTAACCCGTTGCTAACATGCACTGAGGTCTTCACATGCTGTTAGCAGTAGTGACTTGTTCAAGCACCAGTGAGGGAACAAAAGCTTGATAGTTTCCGAGTCTGAAGACGAACATTGGATACAATGAAAGGCTTGTTAATACTTCTCAAATTAGTATTCACAAACTCGGAAAATCTAACAAATTTAATGGAACTGACCCTGAGAAACAGCTACCCTTTGAACGTTATAATCACTACTGAGAAACAAAAAAAAATTGATAATACACATTGAGATCCTAAACCTAACTCTCCTGATCTGGACAACCATAGGAAATGGATTCAGGCCAGAATTTGAGCGGTACCAACTACCATCTGCGTCGTACAACTCAGCTGCACAGCTGTAATTACCGCAAGGCCTAACCAATTGCATACGATAGAGCAACCTTTGGATGATGGCCAAATGCATAGCCAAACCCAATACAACTTCAAACATCAGTGGATACATTTGCTTTTGTTTTCAATTGATGTCTCACTAAATAACTTCAGATTCTGATTCTGTCGCCAGTGAATAAATTGAAGGCAAGAATCCTGATAAAATCATCACCTATTTTGCCTTGCCATTTTAGCATTCTGATTGGCTTTACTATCGGCTTTTATCCTGTAGGCATACATGGGAAGGCGAATTATCTCATATATTTTATTCAACCATTTGCGATGTTGTCTCTCATACTTCGCATTACTTGTAATAAATTAACCAAATGGCTGAAGCCAAGTACAGATAGAAATGGGCGATGTTAAAAAAAAAATATATAGGAATCAGTGCAGGACCTTCTTATATTTATTAAACTCATTTGGAGTTGATTTATCTGTCCTTGCTCGCATGAATACCCATTCCTGATTATCAGAATTCCAAGAGTATTCTATGATCTTTCTAGAATAAATTGAGGGATCTGAATCATCTGTGGATTTTAAATTTTCAGTAAGCAATTACAATTAGTGCAATTAAAAAGAACAAGACATGACTAGAAAGCTGCAGACTTAACAACATAAACAAGACAACATCATGAACTGAATAGTATTACTAAAGCATTCTCTCGAAAAATTGATAGCCAATCCACTTTTTGGTGGCTGGTTGCCAGAAATTGGTCAGTGCCATAAAAATAACCAATCTCAACTCTAAATTGGTATATGAACAAATAACGCACATAAACAATTAATATTGTGATGACTTCATAGATTTCCTACTTACATTGAAGAGTAATGTTAATGAAGAATGAACGCAAATCATATCTATCAGCTCAGGATGAGCTGAACAGATATAATGAATTAAAAAATTGTCTCACCGCCAAATGCAACCCTCCCTTCCATAAGTTTCTTCATTCCTCGTTCATAGAGAAAAAGTAGCTGCTGATGACCATCGACCTATCAACACAGGTAGCTAAAAAATTAGTTGGCACCATCAGCAACAAGCTATAAGTGACCAAATAATCAGAGATAATATCCAACTCCATAATCAATAAGGTGATGATACAACCTAAGAGAAAATCAACTGAATTCAGCTCAGCATATTTCCATTTTAAGAGGCCCTTATGAGTTCGTGGTACATATGGATCATCTCAACCCTGATAATTAATTTTGTCAGTAACAATCTCCGTCCAATCTAGAATCAAAAGGAAAATGAAGACAAAATACGTTGACAAGGATTTTGGAAGGAAAAGGAATGGGCCAATGCAACTGGACTATGAGCTAGTCTAGGAACATTGATCCTCTTCCTTTTCATTCTTCCCCAACTGTTTACCAAACATCATATCAGGTTTAGCTATCAGCAACAAAGATATTTTATTCTCATGCTCACTGTGCTGCAGAAGTATGTACATATTGTATAGATTTCAATGAATGAGGCAATCAAACAAAATCAAAAGCGAAGATCCAAAAAGGCAATATCACACCAGGAATAAAAGAATGACTTGCAAGCTTGGCATCGATTTATAAGCAAGTCATTCAACATGTCGAACAGAAAATCTTATTCTTGTCTTTGGTCCACTGATAGTGATCAACGATCATAACCCACCTGAAATATGAGACCATCTGCGTCGGCCCTCGTGTGAGGGCATTTTAATAAATTCCTTTAAAAGCTTATTGACAGCAGAGAGCAACCAAAAATCTTTCCTCCTCACCTGAACATTTCAAGCATATCAAAAATCCACATGGGGAAAAAAATGAAGTGAATCCTAAACTATTCTATGCTCAATTAAAGGTTAGAAACGCATATCCTGAATGGTTCCAGGTCACATCTATAGTAAGGATTTCTGCAATGGTATATAATATATGTTGTCTTTCCTGATTCCTAGGTTCAATCACTTCTTTCTCAAGCATCTTCCATCGTTCATAGAAGGGTCGCTGCACCAAGTTTGAGCTAATAATCAGACATAGCTAGGTACCCTTTGTACTAAATAATCAAGAAACTCAGAAAGAAAAACAGAATATGGCACATACAAATAATTTAGAAGAAAAACTACTCAAACACTTCAGATTATGATTCATGAAAGCAGGAATTTCCACCAACATTTAAAAAAAATAAAAAGTAAAAAAGGGACTCAAATGTTCACTACAGCAACATTTGGACAAATTCACTCTTGAAAACTAAGGAGATTAACGGCAAATGCGCACACACTTAATTCTATCGCAGCGCAAACAAAAAATACTAACTCAAGAGTGCAACCAAATGCATATCACTCTTTTATTGACCAATACAGAGGTTTCAAATGGTCCACGATGAACACAAAAGGAACCAGGCGGCCAAGCAAGTAAGACATAATACTCGTCAGAACCAATATATAATTGCTTAATCAACAGAATGTGAGGATGGTGTTCTCTCTTTTTTTTTTCTTTTTTTCTTTTTTGTTCGGGCAGCATTCTGTCATAGATGGAGAGGACACGTGGCAGGGTGCACAAAATGACAAAATGCTGAGGATAATAATAAAAATAGCAAGGGAGTTATAGCTAACTCTAACGAAGCAGTGGGAAGGAATGCGAGCCCAGAAGAAGCAGAAGGGAGAGGAAGAGCAATTCACTACTCAGGGACTTTGTGATGGAAGGCGTGAAAGGAAGTATAAATGCCACGGAGAAAGAGTCTCAGGCATGAAGAATGTTGCATGGTAATTCCTTTCTCCCGACATAATTTCTCTGCTCCTATTCTGCACAAATTCTCTTCTCTCTCATCTGCTTAATTCTCTTCTCACTGGATCCTATTTCCTGTCCAGGTTATTGAACCTTAACGCAGACCTTGAAGCTGATTCCCTGATCCGATCCGTTTCTGTTCCTGTTCCTGTTCCATTCCATTAGAAGACATTTGCCATCATATTACTTGTTCTGTTCTGCATTCTTTATCAGTTTCTGTCATTGGAGTTTTTTATACTTAATACTCATACCATTACTGTTTCATTGTAGATTTCTTCCACTTGTTTGTTGAATTGATTAGCTGAGGTGATTGTTCCTTACTCATTCAACTAACGTTTCCTGTTGATCACACTTACAAAGCCAATTCCTGACAGTAACGCCTAAGGACAGATTTTTAGCTTATAGCCTAATACAGACATATTCAAATTTTCACAACCATGGAGCTCTGCAGGATCCTTCCAAGTTCCAATATCAAATTGCAGCATAGACACATCATACTCAGCGGGTGAGGAGGGGAGAAGATTTAACAGAACCATAAATATGTGAAAATACACCAGGCTCTTCTAAATGACTTATCCGGTTTCATATTCCTATGATATATAGCCGATACGTGTACAAGACCACATAAATACGACGATGAGTAAAATAATATAATATTAACGATAACCATAAATTTGCTGTAAAAGGACATTGCATGAGTAAAATTATAGTATTTGTGAGGAGTATTTACTTCTTCATCCAATAGTTTCATTTCTAAAAGAATTTGATCTTATTATTTTTTCGATGTAAAGACATTCTAGTACAGGTCAACTACACGGGCTTTGAGAAACCAATCATTGTAACATCCTCCCAAGTACAGTACTATACTTAAGTCATAGTACTATACCCTGGAGTTATATCTTATTCGAATGGACTTTATCGATAGCGAATGATTTCAAATTGCCTTCGGAAACTTCTGAAACTATCTGGAGACAACACAGAAGTAGGAGTGAGAATTATAAATTCTCAGTAGGATTCTCTAAAGTATCATTAATAATGTCATCGTTATTATCTCCAGTTTGCTTCGGTTTATTATGAAAAAGGTGAACATGCTATGTAGATTGTTTAATTTTAGCTTTAAAATATAATGTCCAAGAAAGGCCGCTTTACTCATAGAATTGTCATCTAGGAGAGCCCGTACAACACCAATTCATGAATTATAGTATGAATAATAACTGAAACATAGTAAAACATAATAGCCTCAATATACTGGATACATAACTTCTGCACCTACCTTTACATATAATTGAACTTATGCAAAAACATAAGATTTATGGGAAAAACCCATAAAAATCAATTCCTGAACGATATTATGGATAACAATTGCAACATATTAAACTACGCATAGCATGTGCATATAACATTATCCCTACTTGAATTCATGCATATACATAAAATTTGCTTTTCTTTCTTCATCTATCTTTTCATCATAAAATCTTTACGTGCCACATTCCAGAGTATGATCGCCATGTCATACCCCATCAGAGCGTGATCGCCATGTCACGTTCCTTAGGAATGTGGGATCTTCCTTTGGTACTTACACTAGCTGGGTCAAGCCGTGCCTCATGTAAGTTCTGTCCCCTATAGTCACACTAGCTGGGTCGTTGCCATGCCTCATGTGAGTGGGGTACCTGCATTAGCTTTAATCTTTAATCTTTAGTCTTTAATCTTTAGCTTTTACTTGGCACACCTAGGCGTTACGTATCACCGTCCCTAGGTGTCTTTATCGCTCTTGGGTAGCCTGGCCTTGGGTGAGCTCGTCAGCTTCACCCGTGACCGTCGTCACACCGACTCACCCGCAAAGGGACCCACGTGCCTCTAGTCTTGGAGGGATCTCATTCTGGTCACGTGCCTCAAAACTGAGGGATCTCATCTGACCACGTGCCTTCAACATAGAGGGATCTCATCTGACCACGTGCCTCCAAGGTAGAGGATATCTGCCTTCACAAGGAGGGATTCAAAGTGCAACTGCCTCCAAGTGAAGGGATTCATATCTTTATCTTTTAACTGCCTTCACCAGGAGGGATTCAATGTGCAACTGCCTCCAGGTGAAGGGATTTACATTTATTATACTCATGTCTTTTCATTCTCATACATGGTTATGCATAGTCATACTAAAAGTACCTATACTTCATTTATTTTCATATGTCATTGCACACATGATTTTCACGTACATAGTCGTGACATCTAAAGGCTCGTAGCCTCTTTACCATTCTACCGGTACTCATACATATACTTTGTCCTTTACTTTCATATACCTCATCTCATACTTATATCATTCTTGAATATAGGGTTTCTATATACCCATTTATACTCTAATTCATCCTTGATATCTCATATCATCTTTAAATTTATCCTTGCATGTAAACATTCTTAATTTCATAGACTTCTGCCGTAAATCCGGCAGCATAACGGATCAGCTCCATCTCCCCACGAATAGTACTAGTCCTCACAGACAGTTCAGTCATAACAATATAATCAATTCAACACATATATATCAATGTCAAACTGGCAATCCTCAACTCAAACCTTATATGTTTCACTAATACTTGTAAAATTATCAATATGGCCATTCTGCCAATTCTATTCGGTTCTGCCCGAATCTTGTATAATCCACCTTTATCTCTATTCAAATCATTTAAATCTGAAATTTGGATATGTCATAGCTCTATGTGTCTACTTTCTAACCTCTTTGGTCCCATATCATTTTGATTTATATAACTCAAGATATTTAACTTTTGCCTCAACCTAATCAATCACTAGCCCGAATTACACTCCTAGGAATATAAATTCACTAAAAATTGAAACTAAACTCAAATCATGCGAAATTGGTCTCATATTGAAGCTAACAGGACAACCTTTCATTTTCCACAAGTGTCACTCCATTTGCTTAAGTATACCTTGAGTTATAAGCCCTGAAAGTTGACCTTCCTGAACTACTCTATTTTGGCCTGGATTGGATATAGGGTAACTTCCTCGAATCACTGGGAACAATTGGGACCATAACAAACTTGGAATCTTATATTGGGATGTTCCCCTATGTGTAAGCTTTCTAACAAAATTGGTTTCACTCGATTTGGAGTTGTATAGGGTGAGTTATACCCTCCTTAAGTCACCCTATCCGAATGAAGGTCCTGAATCCTAGGTCAAACTTCAAAAATTCATATCTCTCTCAATACTAATCCAATAACTTTATATGATATATGTATGGAAAGCCCTGGAAGTCTACTTTCATTTAAAAATGGTTTCATTGGATTTAACTAGTTGTAGGCGGTGCCGTACACTCCGCCGTACGGACTGCCGTGGACTTCCTCACCAGGACAGCATCCCACTTCTCCATTTCTTCTAATTTTCTCCTTCTAATCATAATCCTAACTCAAAATCTCCTATTAATTCAATCATAATTCATCATAATCCATCATAATATGTCCAATAATTCATCAAATACATAAAGAAGAGTACAATCTCATGCAATCATAGTGCAAGGAATTCAAGAATAGAAGTAGAATCCTACTTCTTTGGAGTATGACTTTGCTGAATTTGAGTTTGGATTGATGGAACTTTGCCAAAGTTTGGAGATATGATGGAGTTGGATTTGAGAGAGGAAAGGAAGAAGAAGAAGGCTAGGAAGGGGAACGTAAATCAGCTGGGAATGAGGAGGGGGTGTCTGACTTAAATACATGAAAGTTGTGGTGTTGATTGGTTGGAATTTTGTGGTTGAAGTTCGGCCATGTCTCTCACTTTTGTGGCCAAATTACTCTCCACGTCGTCCCAAAACTGGGATACGTCTTCGTTATACCTGAAATCGGAACTCGCCCCTATAATACTTGAAGTCGGAACTTGTGAAATTTTACATTGCTTGAAGCTGAAGTCGGATGTCGGAACTCGTACCATGTTGTTTGTGACTTGAGGAAATCTTGGATCAAGGTTGGAGGTCGGAAGTCATGCAGCTGACAATCATATAATCTCGGAACTCCATATTTGAACTCGGGAATGTCAATGCTGGATATAAAATCGGAGATTAGAACTCGTGTATAACTGAAATCAACTCAAAGATTTGAACTCATGTCCATTGAGTTCAACTCTATGGCCGAAACTCGCTACATTTAACTCAGAGGTCAGTACATGCATCATTGTGTTAACCTACTTCTGAGGTCGGAAACTGCGTAGACTATATTGAAACATGAGGTACGAGGTCGGAACTCGGGAACCTCATCTGAAACTTTAAGCCATAGCATGAGACCGGAAATCGGGTACCTTGGCTGAAACTTGAAGCTACATTATAAAAACGGAAATCGGATACATTAAGTCGGATATTGGAACTCGGAAGTCTCTCATTTAACTCGTAACTAGAAGACGAAGTCGAAAATCAAGAATCACGCCATGTTGCTCGGACTTGAGGGTTAAACTCGGAAGTCGTGGAAATAATCCAGACGAAGTCGGAAGTCGTAGACATAGGTGAGCCGAACTCGGAAATCGGAGAATATCCATAAGATGAAGTCGGAAATCAGGAGTAGTCAAGATTAGATGAAATCGGAAATCGGAGGTCATGAAGTCGGAAATTGTGCAAGATGAACTCGGAACTCGGAAATAATCCCTTCTATCTGAAATTCGAAGATTGAGTCGGGAATGGGATTTGATCAAACTTGAAGGTGAAGTCGGACGTTCGTTGTTGGAGTTGAATAATGTCGGAAATCGAGAAAATGTGTGTAAGGAGGTCGGAAATCGGGACGTTACAATCATCATGTTCCTTGTTGAGCTTTTGAAGAAACCGATATTTAATGTAATTTTGTGTAAACCTTTTTTCTTTTGGGTAAAATGCATGGAAAATAGAGACTGAAGGGGTAAGATCCATGTTTGATTTTGTGTATCTATATTTGTATAGATTTGTCGAGGAGTGAGCATTGGAATGGTATGTGATACACATTATAGTTGAATTTATTAAATTTTTAATGATATATTTTATTCTTAATTGAATTGACATGGAAATGCTTTTATAACATGTTAATATTGGTGGTTGAATGCTTCTTATTATAATTAAGTTGTGGGACAGTAAGGGTATTTTGTTTGGAATTCTTTTGGAAAAAAATCATTTTTTTATTAAAAAAATTAGTTTTCACATATTTGAATAATTTTTTTAAAAATAATTAGAATTTCAAAAAAATTTTTTTTAGCTTTTTTGTAGAAGTTGAAAAGAGTAGTGTAATGTTCGGAAGTGGGCTTTCAACTCTATGGGAGGAGAGTTTCCGAACTGAAATTGGGATGCTTGTATCGTTGTACACGACGGCGAAATGGTTACACAATGGAGGAATAGGGGGTACCTACAAAGACTCTGACGGTCAAGTTAGTCAGAGTAAGAGGTATGAGCATTCTGGAAAAGTAAAAAAATACCTGTTTTAAAAGTAAGCCCTTTTATAAGGGTTCTAACGAATAATGGATTTCCGAGATTCTTGGGTGACGGTCTCGGATTAGCATACGTTATGGAATCCGATTTGGTACGTTACAGAATTTGGAATTAATGCCTTCGTAACTGACAACTACTTCAGTGGGGTTCTCCCATCGATTTCTGACTTCGGCTTTTGGATGTCAAGAAGATGGGTCTGGTTGATCCATTCAAGATTTTGAGCCTTTGGTTTGATCCGTAACAACGTCCCTAACTCAATTTGTGACATGAGAATGTTGGATACCGAGTTTCTTCAACCTCGAACATAAAATCAATGTCAGAAAGTGGATGATGTCTTGATACAACCTTTCTAGAAAATGCTATTGACTATATGTATTTGCTGATTTTCCCGAGGTCATCAGTCCTGACATGTGGTTACATCAAAGGTCATGTCTTCATTTCTTGAGATGACACATGGCGCCTTTGGGTCCCATTTCACATGCCCTCATCATTCAAACTGAAGTAGGTTCTTAACTTTGCCCCATCTTGAGATGTGATGAGACGTTTTTGTCCTTCGCGACCTTTGGGTTGCGTGGGAAAAGGATACATGTGTCCTTTAAATATCTCTATCTTCCCTTCTTCCCCTTTTTCCTGGTTCTGCAAACTGTTTGATTCGTGTAAGGAAGTTTTGGAAAGACAACTTCTGCACAGAGCATTCCTTCTTGCCCTATTTTGGAAAGGCTCTTAACCTTGTGGTTGTGGGTTCGAGCCCCACGGTGGGCGCCAAAGCGTTCCACATTACACTTACTTTTCAAGGTACATCTCCTTTTCTGGCATTACTTCAATTCTGTAAAAGCAATGTTATTTGTGCTGTTAACAGTGGTTTGCCATGGTGGTTTTTGTCTTAAAACCACCATGCCATATGGTATCTTCGTTGTTGGGGAGTTACTGCCCCCTAACATTTCTACTTCTCTGCCATACACTGGCGACTTCCATAACCCTTAGAGGGGAGAACTACCATAGGTTTTAGTTTCTGAGTTTCATCATTTTCCAAGGTAATTTTTCTGATTTTGTTGACATTAGAGGTGGTTTCTCCAAGTGGGTAGATCACGAAGTTTTCGATTCATTGGATATACAAGTGGGTAGAATGCGAAGTCCTTGGGATTCCTTCGAAGGTGACCCCAGAATTCTTAAAGTCACTTCGAGAAGAACATCTACTTACTCCAAAAGGAGAATATAAAGAGGAATATGTTTTGGAAGCACCCGATGTCACTGAGAGAGTTTGCTACGTCAACCTCAATGGTGACCGGAAGTGGATATGGATGTATAATGTCCTAATCTCCAAATTCGGAATTCGTATCCCCTTCACTCACTTCCAATTCACCATTCTAGAGTGGATAGGGACTACTCCTTCTTAACTTTATCCTAACAGCTAGGCAATGATCCGAGGTTTCGAGATTATTTGCGAATACCTCAACGTTCCCCCCTCCCGAATGTGTTATTCTACCTCTTCACTCTTACCCAACCTAGTGGTGGTGGTTTAACAATAGGCTAGTTATCCTTTTGAGCTTAACCAAATCGAAAGGTTTTCCATTTGTATGAGGAACCCTTCCACCACTTTAAACCATTTTACTTCAAAATTTTTGGAGCTCTGGGAATGATTCCCTTCTAGGAAAACTTGGAGAGGGAGCTAAGAATCAACTATTTTTGGTCAAAGCATTTTGAAATTCCACGAATAAATTAGAGTGAGCTAACTTCAGAAGAAACGACTTTGTTTAATTTCTTCTTATCAGCCTTTGGAGAAGAGCATCTCAATCTGAAGTGTATAGCCAGCGTAGATTCCAAGACTGCTAGAGCACATCTAGTAGTTAAGTAATATTCCTCTCTTTTTTTTTTTTTGTATGATTAATTTCCATTTCGTTTCACATGCAGAAAAAATGGCTCCGAAATCTGCCCTCGCTATCCTCTGAAGTCGCATCCTAAATAAGAAGCCACATGAGAATGATGGGAGTAAAAGCCCCACCCTAAGGGGATCTCGGGACTTGAAGTTTCTATAGCTCCGGAGTCTCCTACAGTTGAACCTAACCCTCAAAGAGGCAAAAGGAGTCTCCTGCAGCCAAAACCCAGCTTTCAAAAAGGCATAAAGGGAAAAAGATAGCAAAGGAGGTCATCCCGGCTGACGCTGATGATTCTCTGACATTGGAGAATGGGCCTGAAGATAATATCCTGGCTAGGAATTTTCCTTATCCAAAGTTCATGGATAAAACACTGGTGACCCCAACTATCCTCGACCACATCGAAAACATTGATGACGAGATTGTGGACAGGTCCCAGTGGATTGGTCGCATGCTCTTGAAGTCAGTGACCATTCTCAGATGCTTCAAGCCTGTGGTATCTTCTAGCATCCAGGCTTCGAAGGACAAGAAGGATGTTGAGGAAAGCCATCGTCTCCTCAAGGTCAAAAAGTTTGCCCTTGAAGAGGTGAATCAAAAATTTACTTCCAAGCTTGTTGAATCGAAAGGGAGGCGTCTCGACTAAAAGACCAATGGCTCGCAAAGAAAGACCACTAGTTGGAAGAATCTGCCAGCTGGGTGTCCAAACTCAAGGAAACCAATAGCAAAGCCTCCAATGAAGTCAACAAGCTAAAGGCTGACATCAAATTTATAGTGAGGCAATCGGAAAAACCGGTCTATGAAATAAAGGATGACATCTTGGCTTAGTGCCAGGTTATTTGCCTTAAGGTTGAATTTAGTGAGGTTGGCCTTAATAAGCACATCAAAGATGGTTGCATCAAGATTGCCCTTTTCGAAGAGGAAGAAGATAAGGAAGGAGATGAAGATCCATCCGCCCTACAATTTAAAAAAATATGTACTTTACATTTTTGCGTTTTGTGCCCTTTTATGGGCTGTGTAATTGCCTTGTCCCGATTTTCGGGTTTATTAATAAAATTAACTTTACTAATTGTATGCTCCTTCTATTCCTGTCAAGTTAAATAACTTGAAAGAGGCAATAGCATCGTATCAATTGTTTTAGTTAATTATGAATTTAACCATCACAATCTTAACCAAGATTAAAGAACTTTTCCAACTAGTTTAAACCAAGTCGAATTATTCATAGCTCTTATCGACCTGGTTTGAAATCTGTTCATAGTTTTCCAATGATCCGAAGTAAAGACCTAGATATTCTGAAGTAATAATAACCCTGGATTTGAAAATTTTAAGGTTGATATGGTATCCAAGACGTTGAATCCAGACGCTTATGTGTTTTTCTAACAAAGAGGCGATCAATCCCTTAGGATTTGCGCATAAAATGTTGGACACAATGTAATCAAAGTAAAGACATAATTAGGAAAAAGATGTTTATATTGATAATAAAAAACTAAGTAGCACTATATAGTTATACTACTCGGCCCATGGAAGCCTCACCTCGTTAAAACCTCCTCAAGAAAAACCTAGTAGAAAAAAAAACTCGAGGTAGGAAAATGAGTACGACGACTCACATGGTTTAGACATAAAATTTTCTCAAGTTCGATCTATTCCATGATCTCGGAACCTGGGATCCAGACAAAGTAGAGAGTTTATATGCGCCTTTCCCTAAGACTTCGATAATCTTGTATGGACCTTCCTAATTCGCTGTGAGTTTTTCGTGACCTGGAATAGGCTATCTAATGTTAGCACGTCGTAAGACCAAATCCACTTCTTCAAACTTACGGGACACTACAGAAGAATTGTATCTCTTTGCCACCCTTTGTTTCAGGACCTTTTCTCTAATATATGCCATTTCTCTAACTTCACTGGATAGATCAATTTCCTCCTTCATAGACTCGGAGCCCGTAAATCAGAAGATAACCCACGGACTTGGTTCTCTAACTTCCATTGGGATCATGACATCAACTTCATAAGTAAGCTTGAATGGGGTTTCTCCTGTGGTCAAATAAGGGGTTATTCAATATGACCATAGAGCACTTCCAAGTTCATCAACCCACGCTTCTTTTTTATCGTCGAGCCTTTTCTTTATTCCACGAAGTATAACCTTATTAGCTTGCAGATGTTCAACTGACGTGAAGTGATGTTCGACTTTGTAACTCGCAAGAAATTCCTGGTATTTACGGTCGGCAAATTCCGTTCCGTTGTTTGTAATTATTGATTCCAATATTCCAAATTAGGTGAAGACATTTCGCCAAACAAACTTCTAGTCTTGCGCAGCCGAGATGGAAGAAAGTGGCTTTACTTCAATCCACTTCATGAAGTAGTCAATAGAAATGATCAAGTATTTCACTTACCCCGCTGACTCGAGTGCCAAGCTCGGTCAAATTAAAATAAAGCTGAATTACAAAAATTTTGCAGTAAAGGATGCAATTTGAGTCGTCTCTCAGTGATGACAATGTTATGTGATCAGGAATTCGGGGCGGGGGTTGTTTGTTTATAAAATAAAAATGCAACTATTTAAAATGAAAGTGAACAGAAATTGAAATATCTAATCCAAGAATCAAAGGAAACAACCACAGACACTCAATCTTCGAGTTCTAAAAATAACTCAGCATCCAGAATCAGTGATTAACATTGAATCTAAATGAAACCTCAAATCAAACTCAGCATTTACATGAAAAACTTCATGTATTCGATTAACACAGATTCAATTAAAATTCAGAAACCTCTAGAACCTAATTGAATTATGTTAATTTCGAGTGCCAATGTAGTTAACCATAGAACTCAAACCTGAAATTCTAACTTGTACTCCTTCAACAATCCGATTACATACATGAACCGAATAATATGCAGCTAATCAAATTTCAATCATCAATTTAGAATGAAGAACTTCAATTCAAAACGAGATTAAAAATAAGAGAAAAAGGAGTAGATGAAATCGATTGTATGCTGAGTCTAATCAAACCAATTCTTAAGAGTGTTGTTGTTTCTTTAATCCTTGAATCAGATAAAAGTTTAAGCCTCCATGAATGGAGGAAAACGAATTGTGAAGGTGGAAGGGACGTGAGAGAAAGAAGGAACAGAGAAAAAACCAAAAACTTCTTATCCCCAAAATCTATCTTATGAGTTACAAGGTTCTGGCCTCTTCCAAACCGGCCAATTCAGAATAAAAAAAATGCCTAAAAGTATTAAATTATGATCACTACATTAATGCTCTCTCTCTCCTTTGAATCTGGACACCTTATTTGCTAAAATCCAAATTATAAAAAGAAAGTTACACTAAAAACATGAAATCAATATCACTCATTCCGTAAGTAACGTTCTTCTAACATTTTGGCTATGAAAAAATAGTCCATTTGGATTTGTTCTCGGAGAAAATTGTAGCCTTGCATGTCATCTTCAAAATGCCACTGGAACGGGCTCAATTGGACATCTGTGGATCGAGATACCACACCATGCTCAGAATTAGCAACTGTAGTGTTTCAGTTCACTTATAGGCCCAAATTCAGCTCCTTAACACTAGAATTGGCCTTTGACCTCTTCATACAACTTGTAGGCCTATCTTTCAGCTTTTCTACAAACTAAAGATCATGATCAAATGAGCTCTATAACTCAAGATATGGCCCAAAAACCAAAATAGTGTTAGAATTAGCCTATTGCTGGAAAAAACTAAATCAAACTCAACCAAAACTCAATAAACACAAAATGGTCCAAATTAATCCAATTAAGCACAAAAGAAGATTAACGAACTAAATATGAGAGAAAATAAATATATAAAAATCCTATTAATCACCCGTGGACAAAGGAAATGGACCTAAGAGGTTGATTCCCATTTTAAGAATGGCCATGGGGACATTATTGTTGAAAGCTCCTTTGTTAGGGCGATGTGGAAATTTGCATGTTGTTGGCATTTCGGGCAACTTTTAAGAAATTCCACAACATCTTTTATCATCATGGGCCAATAATACCTAGCCCATAAGATTTTCCATGCTAACACTTTCCTCTGGGGGTGATGGCCACACGAACCTTCATGAACTTCTTCGAGTACAAGATTAACCTAATCTGGTGAAAAGCATTTCAATAAGGGCTGGGAAAGGCTTCTCCTGTATAGCTGTCCTTTGATTATGGTATAATATGAAGCTTCTTTAGCTAATCTTTTTGCTCTGACAGGATCACTTGGAAGAACCCCATTCAACAAATATTGCTTAATCAGAGTCATCTAACTCGAATTTTCCTCGATTGCCGATACTGAAACTGGGTTTGATATGGAAGGAGTCTTTAAAGTCTCTGGATTAAGCTTTTATTACTTCCTTCTGTCTTTGTACTAGCCAGCTTAGAAAGAATATTGGCTCGAACATTTTCTGTTCTGGGTACATGTCGGACCTTAGATATGTTTATTCTTTCCATTAGCTCTTTGACTCTAGCTAAGTATTCTTGCAGTAAAGGATCCTTAGCTTGGTATATTCTAAAAACTTGTGATGTTATAATTTACAAATCTCTACAGCTCATAAATTTTGTTACTCTGACATTAGAAGCAAGTTGAAGGCGGGCTATCAGAGCTTCATATTCAGCTTAGTTATTGTAGATCGGGAAATCAAACCTAATAGACATTTCGATCATAATATCACCTTTTGTGCTTGAAGCTCCATCTACATACAGTGTCCAAATCGAGTCGCTGTCATCTTCATCATCTACCATTTCTACTAGGAAATCAGCCAAAGCTTGAGCTTTGATTGTGGCTCAGGACTCAAATCGAATATCAAATTTGGATAGTTCAACTAATGATGTCACCATCCTTCCAGCAAGACCTGATTTTTGAAGCACCTATCAAATCGGTTGATCCATTTTGACTATAATGGTATGGGCTTGAAAATACTGTCGGTGGCGACAAGTTGCAAAGACTAGGGCTAAAGCCACTTTCTCCAGCTTTTGATACCTGATTTCTGCCTCTTGCAAAGTCTTACTGACAAAGTAAACCAAAATTGTTGCCTTCTATCTTATCTAACGAGAACATCAGCTACGGTCGAATTGCTTACCGAGAGGTACAAGTATAATGAATGTCCAATCTCAGGTTTGCACAAGATTGGAGGGCTTGATAAGTAAGTGTTAAACTCTTGAAATGCAGTCTCGCACTTTGGCGTCAACTCAAAATTGCTCTCTTTCTTCAATAATAAAAAGAAGGGCGCTGTCTTCTGAGCTGATGCTACCAAAAATCTAGATAGAGATGCTATTCTTCCAATCAAGCGCTAGACGTCCTTCACGGAATTCGGACTTTTCATTTCTAGTATTGCCTTAAACTTTTCAGCATTTGCCTTAATTCCCCGATATGTGAGCATGAAGCCTAAAAACTTCCCAGCTTCAGTAGCAAAAATGCAGTTTTGAGGGTTTAACCTCATCTTGTGCCTTCATAAACATCCAAACACAGCTTCTAAATTCAGCACAAGCTCCTTTTCTATCTTCATCTTAACCAGCATATCATCTATGTAGACCTCCATTAAAGGTCCAATGTCCTTCCCAAAAATCTTATTTATTAATCTCTGATATGTGGCTCCGACATTCTTCAATCCAAAAGGAATTACTTTAAAATAGTAATTTCCCATTGGAGTGATAAAAGTGGTTTTTTCTTCATCTAATGGATGCATTGGAATTTGATTGTATCCTGAGTATGCATCCCAAAAAGAAAGGAATCGAAAGCCGAATGCCACATGAACCAACCTGTCAATTCTTGGTAAAGGGTAAGAATCCTTAGTGCATGCTTTATTAAGGTCAATGTAATCGATGCACATTCGCCACTTCCCATTGGACTTTTTAACCATCACCACATTTGATAGCCAAGTTGGATACGCCACCTCTCTAATGAAACTTGCGTATTTGAACCTATTTATGAACTTCTTGTGCTTTTTCTGAACTTATTTGTCTTATTTTCTTAGCTACAGGTCGGACATCGGGGAAGATAAATAGACGATGACTCATAAACTCTAGTTTTATCTTTGGCATATCAGTTACTATCCAAGCAAACAACTCTATATTCTCTCTTAAGAAGGTGACAAGCTTCTTTGTAAGAAGAAAAAAGAGACTCTTATTTATTTGAGTTGTTTGAAAGATTTCTGGATCGATTTGAACTTCTTCAAGCTCCCCACTGGCCTCTGGTCATTTTGCCTCTTGTCATCTTCATACGTCAAGGTCGATCAACATGACATTTGATTAGCACAGAGCTTGGCTTCCTTCTGCTCTTGACTCCTTCTTTTTGGCAATCTCTAAGCTCGCAGTGTAGCATCTACGAGCTGTGACTTGGTCGGCTCTCACAGTAGCTATCTCTCCATCATCAGTAAAAAATTTCATTTTCAAGCAAGCTGTAGAAACAATGGCACCGATCTTATTCAAAGTTGGCCTTCCTAGGATAACATTGTATGCCAACAGGCAATCAACAACCAAAAAGTTGACCTTAATAGTTTGAGTTTTAGGTCGGCTACCTAAGGTTACATGCAAGGTAATGAACCTATCTGGGTATACCTTTTCTCCAGAGAAACCTATGAGTTCTTGTTTGTAAATCTAAAGATCAGAATTTTTCAATCTGAGCTTATTGAAAGCATCTCGAAAAATCATATCTGCAGAACTTCCCTGGTCAATGAAGACCCTTTTGACTTCGGCATTTGCCATTTTGGCCGAGATAATCATAGGATCGTCATATACAGGAACAACTTCCTCGAAATCGGAGCTTGAAAACACAATTTCGGGTGTAGTAAGTGGCTTGTGGGGCTGCTTCATCTTTGTTGTTAATAGGCTCAACACCTCCTACAGATGTTTCTTATGGGCTAATTTAGTAATTTTGCCATTCGTAAAACCTCTAGTAATACGTTGATTGTTCTTGTGATAGGTTCTTCCTCCTTATTTTCATAATCTCAGATGTTATTCAAGTTTCTCTGTGCTCGAGGGTTTCTCTTTTTATCATCCTTCATAAGCGAGGCCTTCCTTTTTCTTGGAGTCTGTTGGGAAGCAATGTACCTTGCTAACCTTCCCTCCAAGATTAGTTGTTCCATGGCATCCCGGAGTTTGTAGTAGTCTTCAATCTTATGCCTAAAGCCATTGTGATATTCACAGAATAGGGACCTATTAGTGTTGGCCCTTACTTAGATCGCCTTCGGGTTTGGGAATCTCTCTACCTGCCTAATTTCCTTGTATAAATCAGCTAAGGACACATTAAGGGGAGTATAACAATGAAACCTTCTGACCCTTGATGCCCTTGGCTCTTTCTTTGGACGATCTTCATGCGGTGGACCCCGCTTCTTCTCGGCTTGAGTTTTTGTTGAGTTCGCCATGGCTTTCTGTGTCTCCTCGAGGTAAATGTACTTCTCTACCCTAACCTAGATCTCATCCATGGTTTTCGCTAGTCGCTTGGAAAGGGAATCTTTAAATACTCGAAGTCGGAGCCCATTCAACAATATGAGTATTGCAGCTTGAGTTTCTAACTCCTCCACCAACAATGTCTCTATGTTGAACCGCTCAAGAAAATCTTGGAGCAACTTTCCTTGTCGTTGAGACAATCCCAAAAGGTTTGTGACTGGTTAAGCTTAAACCTGCGAGTTGTGAAGTAAGCTAGAAAATGAGATTGTAAATCTAAGAACTTACTGATAAACCTCGATGGTAGAGAATTGAACCATTTTATAGCTGTTTTCTTCAACGTTATCGGGAAAGCTCTACATCTCACAGGATCTGAAGCTCCAGCTAGTGCCATTCTAGACTTGAAGGAGTCTATATGTTCTTGTGGATCGAAACTCCTGTCATAAGGTTCCATGTTAGTCAAAGGTTTGAACCCTCTTGGGAGTTTAACACTCATTATATAGTCTAAGAAGGCCATTTCATCATCGTCGTCCACATCTTGACTCGGATAATTTTCGAGTTGAAGATCAAAACTTCTCATCGGAGAAGGATGAGACTCTGCATTTTCAATATGGCATAAATATTCACTACGAGATCCTTTAGCGTATACAGGTTCCCTCTCGCGAAATCAGTCATTGCCCCGAGATGTTTGTTCCCTCTCATGTTATTGAGCCAAGTACCGGTATTGGTCATTGTGATTCCGAGCTCAGTAACGGTCCTCCCTCCGACCTTGTTTGCCCACTTCCTTCATCTCTGCCAAGTTTTGTTCCAACTCTTGGATACGTTCAACTTGCTCTTTCATCATCAAGACAATATCTTTGTATGGGGTTTGGTCTTAAGGAACTCGTTTAATTTTGGACACCAAAGGATTCTTGGGTGGTTCCAATGAAGGCGCGACAGCATAATTCCGATTTCTGGCATTAGAGGCAGATTTCAACGTAGTACGGCCATCTACCTATTCTCATTATGGTCTTTGCTTTTCACTCACATGACCGTGAGCCATCACAACTTCCTGTTGACGATGAAAAAACATGATAATTAGTTTGTGTACGATGCCAATGTTTGGAAGTGGGCTTTCAACTTTGTGGGAGAGAGTTTTCGAACTAAATTTGGGATTCTTTTATCGTCATACACGACAGCGAAATGGTTACACAATAGAGGAATGTGGGGTATCTGCAAAGACTCCGACGGTCAAGTCAGTTAGAGTAAGAGGTATGAGTATTCTAGAAAAGTAAAAAATACCTATTTCAGAAGTAAGCCCTTTTATAGGGGTTCTAACGAATAATAGATTTCCGAGATTCTTGAGTAACGGTCTCGGATTAGCGTACATTACGAAATCCGATTTGGTACGTTACAGAATCTAGAATTAATGCCTTCGTAACTTACAACTGCTTTGGTGGGGTTCTCCCACCAGTTTCTGACTTGGGCGTTTAGACGTCGAGAGATGGGCCTGGTTGGTCCATTCAAGATTTTGGGCCTTTGGCTTGCTTCTTAACAAGTAGCTTCTGGAAAAATAAAAAACAATTTTCTATTTTTTTTACCTACATATAAAAAATATAAGTCTCAAAATTACTTTTTTTAAAAGTTAAAATAAACACATCATTGTTAATGAGAATAGAAATTGAGAAATTGTATAGATTAAAGAGTGAACTAATAATAAGTGGGATGTATTTGTTTTGAGAGTTAAGAGCATTTAAGAAGGATACCAGATGGCTTTATTAAAAAAAAAAAATAGTGATTAAATGAGTGAATAACAACTTGGCATGCAAATAGAAATCCAAGTTGTTAACACCACAATATGCCACAACTTATGTCTTAGAAATTATATATCTCCTTAAGAGAAATTGTGAGTAAGAAAAATACTTTTATTATTTCTTTCACTCGTCTATACTTGTCATTTGCGGCTGCCATTTTCAAATTCCTTGTAGTGTAAATTATTCCCTTTTATAATATATGATTGAAATGTGAAATCAACTTTTTTTTTTTGCATTATTGCATGTAGAGGAGTTTCTTGTATATTTATTTAAGAGAATGAAAAAAATGATGAATAAGGAAAAGAAAGTTAATATTAATGTTATTGAGGTAATTTATTTAATTTTATTGTTATTAATATTTAGATTAAGTAGGTGTATTATTTTTTTCAAGAAAATTGTTGACTAAGAAGAGAATTGCAATGTTGCTTAGTATAATAAAAGATAAAATAATACATTGGAACCAATTTATTAACACTAAGTGATAGGTTGATATTTTGAAAATTCATTTTAATGTTTAATTTTGACTGAGAAAATTAACAGATATATAATTAATTTGTAATTTAAAGTATATATAACAAAATAAATGTTTTAAATAATGTAAAACGAATATAAACTAATTTTTTTAATAGATGAATAGAATATTAAGAAATCAAATGACATAATTTAAATTAATATTAATTTTGTAATTTTTAATGTAATAAGAAGTTACTTTTAATCTTTTTACAAAGCTTATATGGTATGTGAATATTGAGTTGTAATTTGTTGTAAAAAGATGTTGTAAGATTGAAATAATATGATATTAATGATGAGTAAGGTTATAGTATTTGTGAGGAGTATTTATTTGGTCATCCAATAGTATTATTTCTAAAAGAATTTGATCTTTTTAATTTTTTGGTGTAAAGACATTCTAGTACAGGCCAACTACATGAACTTTGAGAAACCAATCATCATGTTCTATGTTAAGATTTTGAAGAAATTGGTATTCTATGTAATTTTGTGTATGCTTTTTTGTAAAATGTACGGAAAATATAGACTATAGGTATAACATGCATGTTTGATTTTGTGAATCTATATTTATATAGATTTGTGGTGGAATGGACATTGGAACGGTATATGATACACATTATATTATAGCTGAATTTATTAAATTTTTAATGGTATATTTTATTCTTAATTGAATTGACATTGAAATGCTTTTATAATATGTTAATATTGGTGGTTGAATGTTTCATGTTATAACTAAGTTGTGGGACACTAATTCATAATTATAATAAATGTTGAGAAATTGCATAGGTTAAAGAGTGAATTAATAATAAGTGGTATGTATTTGTTTTGAGAATGTTGCCCGATGGCTTCATAAAAAATGGTGATTGAACGAGCAAATAACAACTAGTATAATAGGTTAGTGTGGCACATTAATAGAAATCCAAGGTGTCAACACCACAATATGCTGCAACTTGTGTCTTAGAAATTATATATTATAAATAGATGCATTGATAGTTTCTAGACATATATACTAAGAGAAACAAAGGTACAAAAAAGATGGTGGCTATGCCGCCTTTTTTCTTTCTGACCCACCATTTTTGTTGCTCCTTCTCTTAATCCTAGTATCTCTAAAATGAGTCTAACTTTTAGGTAACATTTCTCTATGCACTAGAAGAAAAAAGTTCAATAGCAATGGCAACAAAGATACATCAATAAATAAACAGAAAAAAATAAAAAAGATTTTTTAAATGATTTTTAACAAAACAAAAGTGTACTATACCCTTTGAACTTTAGGTTATGTACAAATCGACCTTCTGAACTTTCCTAAATGTACAACCTGATATCCTAAACTTTCTTGAATATATGATATTTTTTGTTAACAATTGATGGAAAAATTAATAGAAGTGTCAATTTGCACATTCAAGGAAAGTTTAGGGGATCTATTTACATATTTTTAAAATTTAGAGGCTAAAATATACATAGCTTATAGTTCAGGAGGGTAAAATATTTTTTTCCCTTTTTTATATTAAACAGGATCCTAAAGGTTAAAATATGGTATCACTTTAGTCTTTCTGAAAAATATTTGACGCCACATAAGTCTTTGAAAACTCATATTTTATCGAAGAAGGAGGCATCAAATAGTTTTTCGAAAGGACTAAATTGATATCACATTTCAATTTTTAAGGACCTATTTGATATCAAAAACTTTCAGAGACCAATGTGATTTCACAATTTAACTTTCACGGATTTATTTGATGTTAAAAAGCTTTCGGAGATTAAATTGATGTCACATGAATCTTTCAAGGATCAGAATGGATGTTTATGAATTATGATCCTCTAACATCTATTTTGAACATGACCGTGTCATGTTTGAGAGAGATAGATACAAGCACTGAAATTGGGCCCTACAAATTGTAGGAGGGCTCCATCCATTTAAAATATTTTTTTGTATATCTTTGTGTAATACCCTCAACGTAAAAATGTTGATAGAAGGGAAACTTCAAATTTCTCATGAGTTTGACTCTTTGGGGTATTTTCTCTATTTATTTTAAATCTTAAAATGATAGAGGAATTAAAATTAATTAGATGAAAATGAATAATAAGTGGATGTAGAAAAAAAAAAAGGTTAAGACCATGCTACACCTTCACTTAGAGGATACACTCTAGTCCCTCTTCTTTTTTTCTTCTTCCTTCCACCACCGACACACCGACTCTCACTCATTGACTCTCTCTCGGCCTCGCCACTCCCTTCCCTCTCTATTTTCATTTTCCTTTTCCCTCTCATTGTTCCCCTCTCCATCTCATCTCAACCCACTGTGTCTTTCAGCTTGTCTTTTTCTCACCCTCATCAACTCATGTCTCTTGCGCTCCCTCTCTCAAAGTTCGCCTTCTCACTCAGTCCGCCACTACCATCGTTCATGCTTCATCTCTCTCTGCAAAGGCTCTCTTTCTCTCTTCGTCTCTCTGTCTGCTCACTCTCCCTCTACTTGCATCTCTCTCTGGTCATCTCTCTCTCTCTCTCTCTCTCTCTCTCTCTTGTCTTCGTCCCTCTCTCTCGTGGCTAGGCACTATTGTGCCTCTTCCAAACTAACTTCCAACTCCTGTGGTAAGTTTCTGAATTATAACTCTCAGAGATATGGGTTGTAAGTTATGTTGTTGTTTGGTTCTTATTTGATGTGTTTTGGTTGCTCAAGAATTTGAACCAGTGAAGCAAAGTTGTGAACTTTTCTCTTCTTTCAAATCAGGATATTGATTGTGACTTGAGTTGACTTGATAATTTCACCTTTAATATTTGTTCGATGGGCTATGTGTTAATTAAACAAGGGAGTTAGTATTATTTTGGAATTATGATTTCAAGTTTGGGAGATAAAAAAGGGATAGTGAGTTAACTTAATTTTATTTATACCTTGGAAGCTAATTAATCTAATTTATTGGCTTTGTTGTTTGTTAATGAATCATTGTAATCATGTTATCGGTTGTTAATAGGTGGGAAAGAAGTATCTAGATGTTATCCTTGTGTTTTGCATTGAGCGAAAGGTTCTTTGACCTAAATACTGTGTAAACACGACAAACGTAAAGCCAATTCTAATTAAGTCTTAATATCAAGTGATCTTTGCAGGTAAAATTCATTAAGTTTTTCGTTTGGCTAGTTGACCACGTGATGGTTAAAGGAGTTGCTATGAGGAGAGCATACAAAGAAACAAGCAATAACTCAATAATAATAATGAATTTGTGAGATTATATGAATTTAATTGACTAAACTTGTCACAACTTAACCTATGTTGTGACCGGCGCATAGGGACACATCCCTAGCAAGCCTACTTTAGACTTTATTCTAATAGAAAATTGGGCAGAGTCTCCTTTGTATTTAGGACTATTCCCAAATAAGGATCCTCACCCTGCATAGAACACATAAATATGCAAACTCATTGGGGATCCAGGCATTCTCCGAATGCACCCCACAGCACACAAAATGAGAATTTAAATCATAATCACTTATAGAAAATATGTTTACATAACTATTCAAGAAGCTTAAATACATAATAATCATTGAGATTTGTACTAATACATATAACAACATAAGACCAACACAGGGAGGACCCTGCCTGTAGGTTAATGGAGCACTTCTAGAGACTTTACAATTAAACTTATATGCTGAAACTTCTAATTAGCTGTGGAAGCTTGAGCACAATCTCGCACCTGTCTAAAAACATGAAAAGAAAGAAAGAGTGAGTCATACGACTCAATGAAGGATAATATATCTATAACAAGGGTGGGACAAGCCAATGCACAACATTTGCGAAACAATAAATTTATAAGTTTCTTAAAAACCTCGTACCACATTTGCTATTGGAAATACTTCGTCTATGTATATCAAATACCGTAAGATTTTCAGTAAACCTATATAATTCATTAAATCGCCTTTTTAATTCGACTGGATAATAACTTCATTATAAACATATATATATATATATATATATATATATATATATATATATATATATATATAGGCATAATACTTTTAAATCTAGCTGAAATAAATTATAATAAAGCTTAAGGGAGGATTCTATTTCAGAAATAGCTGCCTGACTGGGTGGCCCTGTGGCCTAACTCCAGCAGTAAATGATAACTTCACGCCTATGCGTGTCTATATATTCCGGACATGTCGGCCAAACATGCCGGGCTAGCAATCACCCTGCTAGCTGGGTTACTCGAGGTGCACCAAGGCTAATGCTGCTGCCATTAGCAAACAGTTCTGCTATAGTTCCCTCCCCCTTGAAAACCTTTGCTCATTTCTAATTTGTTATCATTAAAATTCCTTAATAACTTTACTCCAGACATCAAGTCTGGATTCTAAATACATTGCTTAAGCTTTTAAAACATTAACATTTCATAGTTCTCAACATATCAAACTTGTTTTAAAAAAAACAACATCAATGTGAAAATGATTCATAGAAATCAATATTAAGCTTGCTTCATAGAAATCTATAATTTCTAAACATCATATAAACCTCAAGCCTTTATATAGCTAACATCTAATAACTTGAAACCATATCTTTCTTTATCAAACTGTTCAAGAATTCACTAAGGTCATCGTTAAAATGCTATTTCAATTTCCTTGGTCTTTAATAACTTAAACCACAACATAACATTTATGAAATCATAGATATACTTAAAATAAACTATAAATTATGCATATACTTAAAACAAACTAGCTATAAATATGTTATCCACTCACAGCCTATGCTCGGAAAGGAAGAAGCTCAAACTCTGCAATGCCTTAGAGCTGCCAAGAGATTCTGGAGAGCATCTAACATGACAAATATAACTATTAGGCTTTCACAACATAACTATCCTAAGAATTTACTAGAATAAGCTCCATAAGGCAAAAACCCCCAATTTCTAGAGTCCTAACCCTTCCTTCATAACCTTAAACATGGAATTCATGAAAAAACTAACTAATCTATGGTCTAATAAGGAGGGTTGAGCTCAAGAATTACCTTAGAGAGCGGAGGAAGGTGGTGGAGCGTGAGGAGAGTGGTGGGTCTTCTCCCACCACCACTTTCTCTCACTAGAAGATGAGAGAGAGAGCTCCAAAGAGAGAATCAATCCTCCAAAGCTTAGATAATGGTGAGGAAAGAATGGATTTGATGATAGATTGAGTAAAAATGGGTGAAGGATTGATGGAAACCATGAGGGAAGAAGAAGGATGAGAGAGGAAGGAAGAGAGAGAGAGGTTGGTGAAGAATGAGAGAGAAGCTTCGAGCTTCTTCTTTTAATTACGCCAAATGGGCCAGCGCCGCTTCATGCCACACGCTCGCCACCTGAAGCTACATCACTGCAATGACAGCCTAGCGTCAAGGCTGGCCTTGGCGCCAGGCGCCACCACTCGCTGCTCTTTATTTTTCCTCCTCCTCTTCCAAACACTTCTCAAACATCATCATATACTTATTTACATTTCTTAATTTTAAGTTAATGTCCTCATTTATTTTATTCTCCATTAACTTTAAAACATAAAAGTAAATAAGAGAATATCCCTCATTTGAATCCAATAAAAATATTGGAAAAATCAAACTCCTTAAGAATCAAAATCCAAATTTTGGATTTTAGTACAAACTTCTGAAAACTTACATTTTCTTAAACTTCAAGCTTGAAAACGAAAGGGTTAATAACTTCCAAAAATTCGTTAAAAATCGCTCTTCAATTCTTTGATATCTAAGGAATAATTACTAGGACTTTTGATCCCAAGAAAATGTCCCAAACCTATAGCCCTCCAAGGGGCATAGGGTCCAAACTTAGAGCTTTCATAGGGTCCGACAAAACAAAGTGTCACAATTCGTGTGACTCTTGACCCGGTCATTACCAAACTCTTTGAATTTGCATGTTGTACCTTGATGGATATGTTGGTTTTGGATTCCTAAGGAGATTAACCTTCGAGTTTGGTAGCTTCTAGGACGTAGAATTGACGTCCTTCATTGATATGTGAATGGACAATACCTTTTATGCAAATAATATTTTATTATTTTAGATAAAATTGGAAGCTTATCTCTATATATTTTGTCAATTGTGATTATCTTGTTTGGTTTTGTATAAAATAACCTATAACTCGATATGCTTAACCATCAATGGATAACTTTTTTTTTAAGGAAAATAATCTAGTCTGAATTTATTGAATGTTCTAGAAGCTTCCTAGAAATAGATTTTGGATTTATAAATGTGGACAAACTCTTTAAACAATTATTTGGTTATTAAATGGAATTGTTGAGAATTATGCTTTAGATTTTGAAACCTTATTTAGAATCTTCGCTCTTTGGAAACTCTATTGATATTTGCTACTTTAGAACTTCGATGATATTTTGTGGGAGGAATCTTGAACAATCACTAGCTAGTAGTCGCTGATGCTAGCCTCAGTGCACCATAGTTTGGACCCAGTTAGTATAACATCCTCCCAAGTATAGTACTATGCTTAAGTCATAGTACCTCACCTAGGAGTTGTTACTGTCACTTGATCGGACCTTGTCTGGCAGCAACCTTCGGCCACCTTCAATCTTACTAGTCAACTCCGCCTCAGAGGACCTTCTTTGAAACTTCTGAACTATCTAGAAATAGCACGGAAATAAACATAGGAGTGAGAATTTTAAATTCTCGGTAGGATTCATTAAGAAATTTAATACCGTGTCATCGTTATTATCTCCAGCTGCTTCGGTTTATTAAAAAAAATGAACATATTATACGAACTATTCCATTTTATAGTTTGAAAACATATGGTCCAAAGCAGAGTTTATTTTATTTCACGCACTTGAGTCACATTGGCAATATTTCCTATTTAGAATAATAACCACCGCATAAGTAGATAAAACAGTCTCATCATAAATAAAACATGAGATATAATTATGCATACACATCATACTTGAATTCATACAAATGCACTGGCGTTCTCCTTTTAACTTTCTTTGTTTTTCTTCACCCACTAAACATGAGTAGCAATGAGCTAATATTGTGGACGTCGCCACCATAAATTTTTGGTACGTACATTAGCTGGGTCATGCCATGTCTCATGTAAGCCCTATCCCCTATACTCACACTAACTGGGTCGATGCCATGCCTCATGTGAGTGAGATGCTTGTATATGCTTTATTCTTTAGTCTTTACTGCTCTTGGGTAGTCTGATCTAGGAGTGAGCTCAACTCGTGACCGTCGTCACACAAGATCAATTCGCAGGACCACGTACCTCTAGGTTGGAGGGACTCAGTTGGCTATCTGCCTCCAACATAGAGGGACCCAAAAGTTTTAGCTGCCTTCACAGGGAGGAACCCAATGTGCAACTGCCTCCGAGTAAAGGGACCCACATCTTTATCTTTTAACTGCCTTCACTTAGAGGGACCCAAATAACTGCCTCCAAGTGAAGCGATCTCATATATTCTTCCTTCATTCATATGCAAATATGCATGCTCTTATAAGAATAATTCATGATCATATCATTCATAATTGTATAGCTATTCACCTTTGATCATGCATGTGAATGCTCTTCATTCTTGTACATAGCTTACATTATACTTTAATCATATTTGCATGCGTGATCATCATGGTCAGCACATATACTTACTCATAATTTTAACTTCATAATTAATCAACTTAATTGGTAAAAACTATCAATCCATTAATCTTGCACTTTCTGCTGGAAATTCAGCAGCACAACGGATCGAGTCCGCTTTCCCATGAATAGTGCCAATACTCAGAACACCAATTTCTCATAGAAGCCACAACATTTCATTCATAATTCATCATTAACTTCATAACGGCATTAATCACATCAAGACAGGGTTGCTGCCTCAGCACAATCATTCAACTCGATTTTTATAATTCAGGCCATAATTTTTATTTAACTCATTTGGATCTCATTTTTGGATATATTAAAGTGTTATGGGTCTATTTTCTAACCTCTTTAGTCCCATCTAATTTTGATAAGTGTAGCTCATGTTATTTAGGTTTTATCCCGGCTTGCCCTATAGCTGGCCAGAATCAGACACTTAAAAGTAAAAATCCACTAAAAATCGAAAACTGCTTCAAATTATACAAAATTGGTCTCATATTAAAGTTAACAGGACAAAATTTTATTTGCAAAAAGTTTCATTTCATTTGACTTAGTAGGTCTCGAGTTATAAGCCCCGAAATTTGACCTTTTTGAACTGCCCTATTTTGGTCTAGTTTGGACATAGGGTAATTTTCTTGGGTCACTGGGAACAAACGGGACCTTATCTAACTCTGAAATTTTTATGGGATATTTTCCTATGTGTAAGCTTTTTAAAAAGGTTACTTTCATTCAATTCCAAGTAGTATAGAGCGAGATTTGCCCTGAACAGCCTAATCTGCCCAGATTCAAACTCAGAAACCTAGGTCAACATTCAAAACTTCATATCTCTCTCAATACTAATCCAATGGCCTTATATGATATATGTATGCAAAGCCCTGAATGTCTAGTTTTATATAAAAATGGTTTCATAGAATTTAAATGGCAGTAGGCGGAGCCGTACACTCCGCCGTACGGACTACCGAGGGATTCTAGGTTTCCAGGTTCTCACATCTTCATTCTTTCAACTTTTCTTACTTCCTAACCGAGTTTAACATCAACAACAGCCAACAAACCAGCCAAGTATCATCATATTCATTCAATTATCACATCAAGAATTGAGAAAATAAAGACACCAATAGCCACCCAGAATCAGAATAGCAAGATAAGATTTGAACCTCTACCTTTATTTTGATGTAACAACTAGCTAGTCTTGAGTTCTAGTGAAGGATATGGATGCAAGAAGCTTGAGGGAGGCTGAAAGTGGAAGAAGGAGATGAAGAGGATGAAGAAAAGAGGAGAGGAAGGCTGCTGGAAGAGGGAGCTCGAAATTCTGATGAAGGAAGAGAAAGAAATGTGTTATAAAAGTGTTGGTGAGGTAGTTGTATTCTTGCAATTTGATTGGTTGGAGCTTTGTGGCTAAATTTCAGCCAACACCCTTCATCCTTGTGGCTTCTCTTATGCCACACTTAGGAGTTTAAATGGCTGAGTATTCTGCCTTAGATCATAGGGTTTTGGACATGTAATTCTATTGGTCCGGTTCCGACAGTTTAAAATACCGTAATCTTACCGATTTCCTTTAAATCAGTAAATCAGTTTTTGAAAATTTCTATGAAGTCTTCTATACTCCTAACCTAATTCCCTTACATCTAAACTCAATTAATTGCTAATTAATTGATCCCAAATAAATATTTAGTCGAATTTTAATTAATCTTAATTATTCGATAAAAACCGAACAATTAGGCGAAAAAAATGATAAGAAAATTTTGGTGGATGTTACAGTTAGCAGGGATATTGCTAGCTCGGTGTGTGTGTGTGTGAAGCTAATACACACAACTGATTTAGTCAAATTAGAATGAGCAACTTCTTATTTGAAGGTATTTCTAAATTGGAAACCTCCACACTTGTTATTTGTCTTTGGAAAATACGCTATTGGCTTGATATTTTTGTTTGGGAAATATGTATCAGCTTTGCCAATTAATGTTGAATATATATATATATATATATATATATATATATATATATATATATATATATATATATATATATATATATATATATATATGTTGTGTGTAATTTTGCTTATCCTTAAAGCTTGCCCTCATATGTTATAGATTCATTATCTACAAATGGAATGACACAATTGTGAAAGGTTTAGAAGCTCCACAAACTTGACACATTTGTTTGTGTGGGCCTTAAGCCTGTCATTGTGTTTGATCGGTGTTTATTTAAATATTGGTCGGTACCTATACTCTTAGTTATGCTTCGTAAACCATAGGTAGGGCCTGGCTTCTGTTGTGATATATGGTTATAATAGATTTAGTTTTGAATAAGTCATCAATGCTTGTATCTGTATATGTATATGCATGTTTTGCATATTCTGAACCTTGAGAGCACTTTGAGAATACTCATTATTTCCAAGTTTGTATTTGAATATTGTTAATCGGTGGGTTCTACAGCTTGGTTGTATATTCTGGTTTGTCACAAGAACTATCTATATTTTGAGGAAATATCCGAATTTTAGGGAAAACTCAGTCCGTTTTTTGTAAAATTTTCAGTAGGCTTGCTAGGAAGCCAGCTCCTCCTATGTGTCATTCATGGCTCAGATCAGGCCATGACACTCTCCTAACATGACATGGTCATGTTCAAAACAAACATGAAAGGATCCTAATATAATGTTTACTAGATATTTTTTTTCTTTTTGATGAAAAAAATTTCATTTCTAAATAAGCCTAACGACACTTACAAATAATATATATATATATATATATATATATATATATATATAAAATTTAGATTTAATAAGAAACAAATACATTCTATATTATGACTAATTAACAATACGTGGTTATGCTTCTTACCTGAAGACTATCATTATCTTATCATCTTTCACATCTAAAACTAACATGAAAAGTGTTACAAATTGAAGGACGTATTAATCCACCTTTCCAAAAAGATATGATGAATATCTTTATCCTTTGTAAGACTATCAAAATATAAATTAATATCCACAACAGTAAACTAAAACACCCATAAAGGGGAAAACAAAAAGACCGCAAAAGAGGTAACAAAACACACACAAAGGGGACCACATAAACAAAACAAAAGGCACAAAACCCTAAAAAAAAAAAAACAAAACAAAACAAAATAGTGGGGCTACCACCAAAGAAGAAAGTTGGTAGCCCCTCAACAACACTCATATAAGAAAAGACTAGAGAAAGAGAAAAGAAAGAAAAAGAAGGATTAATGATTAATTATATGCTATAAAATAAATAAAAAGTATGAAACAAAGAGTTGGAGTATAGAGTACTCAAATCCGACAATGCTTTAGACTAGGAACTTCTTACTTTTTAGATAACTATAAATATTCATATATCATATTGATTGATACTTATTTCCTCTAGACTCTTTTAAAAGAGTAAGAGGTCTAATATAATCCTTTGCTTGATTAACCAAGGTGTATTTTTGTCCATCTTTCACCATAGTAGAGTTGTTAATCTCACCATTAGTGATCAAATTACATTCCAATGTCATTTTGAATTGAAAAAAAAAAAATACTGGTCAAACCATGCAAACTAGTGTTGGTCAAATTGGCTTGATGATTTTCACCAATACACACCAATTTCAACTAGTTTTATAAAATCCAATTTTTATAATGTGATCGGGCGGGCATAAGGATCGATTCCCAGTCCAACTAGTTTGTTTGGTTCAATTTTTAGAATCATGATTAAAATTATTATAAAAATCCTAATAAAAATTATTTAGGAAGAATGACCAAATAATTTTAAATAATTAGACAATAGCCTTAAAAATATTTCTTAGTTTTTTTCCTATCTCTTTGGTTTGTTGTGCAACCTCAATCTCTCAGAATGTTACGACACCGACAACTGAAAAAGTCCATATGATAGTCTTAGAAATCAACCATTGTTCAACTATAATCTCGTCATTAACCTAATAAAAATTATTTAAGGAGAATGACCAAATAGTTTAAATAATTAGATAATAATATCCTTAAGAATATTTCTTAAATTTTTTCCCTATCTTTTTGGTTTGTTGTGCAACCACAATCTCCCATAATATTACGACACTGACAACTGAAAAAGTCTATGTGATAGTCTTAGAAATCAACCATTGTTCAATTATCATCTCGTCACCAGCCAATCGTTGCTCGTTGTTCAACCATTGCTCACAACTGTTTAGATCACTTGTGTTTTGTCGTCATTGATTAACAAAATAAATAACATTTTATTTTTATATATGAAGTTAGTCGAGAATTTTTGAGTGATTATTTGTTTTGTTGATAGGTCATTTGTTGCCGCTAAATGACTAACAACATAAATGAAGTTTGTTTTATACATGAAGTGAGGTAACAATTTTCGATTGATTTTTGCTTTTTACGTGGTGGTCATTTATTTATGCTGAATTAGTAACAAATGAACATAAAATGTAACAAAATGCTTAATTTGAAAAACGAGAAAAGTCTTCTAAAAATTAGAAGAGCCAACTACAAAAATTAGAAGAAAATTAATTTGTTATTGGCTATTTATTTTTATAGGAAGTCATTTATTAACACTAAATGGGTAATAATGTGAATAACATTCTATTTTTACAGATTTTTAGAGCGGTTATTTATTTTATTGAGATATCATTTGTTAACACTGAATGATTAACCATATTATTGAAGTTCATCTATACATGAAGTTTCTATACATGAAGTTATGCAACAGTTTTTGAATGATTATTTCTTTTATGGAGTAATCATTAACTTGTTATTTTGAGTGGTTAGCAAACGAACATCAAAGGTTACAAAATATTTAATTAAATAAGAAGAAAAAAGTGTAACAAAAAAATGAGAAAATTTTTACAATAGGTGCTGATAACTTGATTCGACCTAATATTGCATTTTGATCTTAAGCTTATTGGGCATTTAAGTTTTGAAATTTTGACTTAATACATTTTTAGCTTAAGTTCAAGTCATATTTCGAGCACTACAAGAAAAATGTCCATTACTAGTGGAAAATTTGTGGCGCACACGATTCGACGCAAATTTCTGACAAATTTGTGCTGGAAACCAGATTGGACAAAAAAAAAAAAAAAACCATTTGTAGCGGCATATTCCATTGCTAACTATAGCTGTCTTTTTATTTGTTTCATAAAAAATAATTTGCTAAGCTAGGAAATTAATTGCGGCAGTATAAGTCGCTACTAAGTTGTTGAAGTTTATTGTTAGGCCAAGTCTTTGTGATGGCCAACACTGCCGCTACTCCAAAGACAATTTACAGCAGCAATTGTTGCGTCTACTTGTTATGTCTATTTCAATCACATGCACATGTTAATTAATTTGCGATGGCAATTTACATGTACTTCCAAAAAAAAAAAGATATGTGAGACAGTTTGTAGCAGCAATTGTTGCCGCTAATTGATCAAATGTTTTGTGATGGCAATTGCCACCGCTAATTATTACATGAGCTTAAAAAAACAAAAAGATTTGTTTACAAGTTTGCAGTGACAATTGCCATTGCTAATTGTCACTAATTATTGCATGTACTTAAAAAAAAAATTTTGTTTACAAGTCTGCTGCCGCTAATTGAAAAATGTTTGTCGCCGTTAATTATTGCATATACTTTAGAAAAGAAAGATTTGTTTACAAGTTTGTGGCAGCAATTGATAGTGTTTGCGGTTGCAATCGCCACTGCTAATTACTACGTGAACTGGAACAAAAAAAAAAAAGATTTGTTTACAAGTTTGCTAGAGCAATTACCGCCACTAATTGAAAAAGTGTTTGCTATTGCCACCACTAATTACCACATGAACTTCAAAAGAAAAAAAGATTTGTTTGACACTGCTAATTGACATAGTGTTTGCGGCAGCAATTGCCGCCACTAATTACCATATGAACTTAAAAAAAAAAAATTGTTTACATGTTAATTACTACATAAACTAAAAAAAAAAAAAAGATTTGTTTGCAATTGTTACCGTTGATTATTCCAGCCTAGACTGCCACTAATCATATAAATGATTTAAAAAAAAAAGGACTCACAGTGTTTGCGGCGGCATAAGTCGCTGTTAATAGAGAAAGCCGCCACTAATTATGTTAGATAATTTTAAAAAATGAAAATTAGAAAAATCAAAAAAGGATCTTGTAGTTTGTGGCTCTAGCCGTTGCAAAAATTTAAAAATCTGCTGTAAGCAAATTTATATTAGATCTGAAACACAAAATAACTTATACGTTATTGACACTTCTCCTCTCTTTTCTCTTTCTTCTCTTCTCTTTCCTCCTCCTCCATTGAGAATGAAGAGTGAAGATGAGAAATTGAGAATGAAAAGAAGAAACTCGTGCTGCGCCTGATATATTAGAAGGAATAAAGATGGATAAAGACAAGAAAAAAGCTAATCTAGTGCTAGAAAAGGTGCAAAAATAATTGAAAATTTTAATCTTTTTTTTTTTTTTTTTTTTTTTTGCAGTAGTCAGTAAAGATTCTTTGGTTTGATTGAAGGTTGGAATTATGTTAGAAAGAAAAAACGGAATACAGAGCAACAACGGCCCATTGTGGCTATTGCGTCCCGTTGTGGCCACAACGCCATTTTGATGTGGCCTCATTCTATGATTTTAATTCTCGTCGCGATAGCGGTCTAATGCCGTTGTGGTAGCTTCCGCATCCACAATATTGTGGTCGCAGCAGGAGATGCAATCCGCTATTTAATTCCATGCCACTGAATGCACGCTTACAGAGGTAACTTTCTTATATATCTGCATTGGCATTGATTTTACATTCACTATACAGGTATTCACAAGTGATCATTTCCAATATACACACCAAAGGAATATATGTCAACAAGTTCATTGTATTCTTCTTCATAAAGCACATGCACAGAATGCATGAATATAAGGTGGCTTCACACGCACACACACAACTGAGATGAATGTTTCATCTCAGTTACAATTCTTTAATAAATTTAGCATTTTCACTATTTAATATATGAATCTTCCAACAAAAAGTCTTGAAAGAGCTAGTTTTAATTCTAGAAGAGAATTGGTCGATTAAAAATCGAAAAAAAAGAAAAAGAAAAGTGAATTGAAGATAGATATAATCGCACCTTCACATCAACATTAAGAAATCAAAACTAACATATATTAATCTAAAACAACAATACTATAAGCTACTTTCATAAGAGTTTAATTGGGATACACTGATAGTATAAAATTTTTTTACACTGTCATCCAATCAAAACCTTCCCTTTGTATGACCATTCAAGTAGTAGGTGGTTATGTTAAAGACTTTTGCTGATGTGGCAATACATGATTGGATGTCTGTGTAAAAGTTTTTTACACTGACAGTGTATTCAAATTAAATCCTTCATAAATGTTGCACTATTTGAAACACTAGATATAATGGCAAATGAATCATGCATAAAAAATCGCGATAATCGCAAACAATGAAATTCCAATTTCAAATTTCAAATATAAGCCTAAATTCACACAAATTAGCATAATACTACACTATTTGAAACATTAATCAAAATAGGTAAGAAATTAATAAAAAGCCAGATAATCATAACCGATGAAATTTTGAGTTCACCTAAGCTAGCATATCTCACAACAACACTTCCAACGAAAGATTTGAGAGAAACAAAATCGCATGCCTGGAGGAGAATCGATGTAATGGAATCCTTACCAGACATGCTAGAGATAATTAGAATATGTTACACATTGGTTAAGAAGTTACATAGTTAGTTACATTACCTTTAGTATATAAGTCATATTGTACTAAAGTTTCCATTCCATCAATACACAATTTTTTATTTTTCTCTCAATTCTCTCTTCTTTGAGCTCTTTATCATGTTTCTCAACATGCTATCAGAGCCATGGCACCCACTTTGAAGCTTCTTTTTCAATGTCTTACTTTGAGTTCTTAGAACTCATTCTCTTTCACTTTTTCATATTCTCTCACTCTCCTTCTAATCTTCTACTTGATTCTCACAAATCTTCTGTCTATTTCTCAGAGATTTCTTTTCTCTTTAATTACCGATTATTGGAGTTTGTTTCTATTCTTCCGTTCGATGTAGATCGATTGTTGTGCCTCAAGCATTTTCAATCAATGAAAAACAAAGTTCTTGTTCCAGATTTAGTTCTTCTCTTCGGATCTGGTTCTTCACCGTCAGGTCTTCATGTTTTGGGTGTGGTTCATGTTCGTAGTTTCCGATGAGCTTTGATGGCGACCAGTGACATCAAAAGAAGTGCTCACTCTCTTCGACTTGGTTTTCTTCGTCGATTCTTGTTCATCTCTATCACAACCTTTTCGATGTGGCTTAAGTTCTCTGACGTGGTTCACATGCCTTCACCAGATCTGTATCTCTCGTCAGATTCGACTTTTCCTCTTCAAGCTCATATTTTCGACAACCATCGCCGCCTCATTTCTCATCTTCATCACATCCTCTTCAAGTCGACATGGCTGCCGCCTCTCATCTTCCTTGTTTTTTAGATCGATCAACTTTTGATCTTCAAATCCAATCTCGTTTCAAATCTAGTCCATTGGTTCATCGTCATTGCTGGTCTTCAGTTTCAGTCCTTTTTCACCTTGGATCCAGTCACCGCTTCTGATTTTGTGGTTTCCCAACACCTCTGGTGGTCTCCATTTTTTTTTTTTTTTTTTGGTTTTCATTGACATATGGTGGTTTCTTACTAGTGGTGTTTAGATCGGTTCTTGATGGTGTTGCCTTCATTCTTGAATTCAAGATTCAGATGCTTCTTCATTATTTTTCATTCAAGTTTGTTCTGCTTCTCTATCCATGACAAGAGTGGTGGTCGTGCTCGACGACCATACATCTTTGTTCCTCTATTTGGAGGTTTGTGGATTTTTTGTTCTTCCAATTTGATGCACTTTCTTCTTACTATGATATGGTGTTATGATCCTTGAGATGTTCATAATTCTAGTTGAGTTCTAGTTTCTTGGTGATTTCATCTAGTATTCTGGTTACTTGGAGTTTGCTACAAGTTTGGATCGTTGAGGATTATTTCTCAGATTTGAATTATTCCAATTTTTGTTGATATTTTTCATCTCTGGTTCAGATTATTCTATGTGTCATTTTGTCCAAAATTGGTTTTGATTTGGTTAGCCTAATGTGGCTTTGTTTTTTTTCTCACTTCAATCTTGATGGTTAAGCCTCAGTTATGACTTTTGTCTTGAGCATTAAGCATGGTTTTAGCTTCCGCCATGGGTAGTTAAGTATGTGTTAACTTTTGCCTTTGGTGGTTAAGCTTTGTCATTAATTGACTTTCTTGTTGTTTGCTTTTGCTAAGTGGTTAAGCTTGAGACTGGTTAGCTTATGCTTGAGTAGTTAAACTATTGCCTTTAGCATTTGATAATTGTTGTCCCCATGTTGGGATTTCTCGGTATTTGGAGGCCATTAGCTTATTGAGGAGTGACTTTTGCTCGATGTGCATATTAGCAAGTAGACTCTTCAGATTTAGATTCTTCATTGATTGGGATGTATGGCATAGAGATGCCAAAAGTAGAGCTATGGACCTCGGTCGTCTCCAATTTTTAGACTTCTGTATTTTCTCTGTTTGCTATTGTGATTTACTTTATTGCATTTTTTTCTCATTCTCTGCTGTAATGCACTTTCATCCCAAGCTGTAAATGCTAAAGCACGCATCTCCAGCTTTTGTGGGGGTGTTAGAGATAATCAGAGTTTGTTACACATTGGTTAGGAAGTTAGATAGTTTCATTAACTTTAGTATATAAGTCATATTATACTCAAGTTTTCATTCCATCAATACACAATTTCTGATTTTTCTCTCAATTCTATCTTCTTTGAGCTTTCTGCCATGTTTCTGAATAGGACACTCCATATAGCAGCAGATTGTACTCAATATGTCAAATATGTTCATGCGAGCACCAAGAGTACCTCTTCCACGCATAGAACACGAAGATCACGAAGGCTTCACAATCCACACGCCTTTTAAGTTTCAGAACTTGAAATACAAAAAATCATAGTTAGAGAATGCATTAATTTAACAAATTGTAGAGTAAATGCAGCACATAAAAATTAAGAATATGAAAAATGTGTGTTACCTCCTCTAATTCTAGCGCCAAAGAAGGACATGATGAGAGAAGGCTTCTTGTTAGGCGAGGAAAAGGAAGCAGATTGAAATGGCATAAGGGTAGTCTTGTAAATGTGTGAAGTTTTGTCACCATTTTTTTTTGGTGGATTGGAGAATGATTAGTCATGACTAATGAAAAGAAGAAAAGAGTGGTGAAGTGGCAGGAGTAGATACGCTTTAGGATTTAGTTATTCCTTAGTATAGAATTATAAAATATCAAGATTTTTTGTGTGTTTGAGTAAGATATTTTTGGTAAAAAAATCACTTTTTTCACTAAAAAAAATCACTTTTGACATGTTTGGATAAATTATTAAAAATAATCAAAATTTCAAGAAAATCTATTTTCAGCTTTTTAGTAAAAGCTGAAAAGAGTAGCTTCTTAAAAATATATATTTTTTCACCATTTTCAATTATATAAAAAATTTTAATTTCATAATCATTTATTTTTAAAAGTTGAAACAAACACACCCAAATATTACAAAATGGGTGTTTCAATTTTTTTTAATTTGCAAATAGAAGCCTTGCAAATGGCTCCTCCTCCATCAACTCCTCATCCATCATCTAATCCAAAAACAAACATCTGTTCCAACTCATCCATCCTCTAATGGCTCTTCATCCGCCAACTCTACCATTGCAGATGTGGACTAGGTCATAGTGGTTCATCGATGGCATGATTGGAGCTCAATGGTAGCTAGGCAGTAGTTCACAGTGGCTTGGAGGAGGAAATCAGCAGCATAGATGCGCAATGATTTGCAGTAGAAGGAAATGGGTCGTGGTGCTGGCTAACACGGTGGTCGCTGGTGGTACAGGGTTTTTGGGATAAAAAGAGAGAGAGCAATATTGCTATTCAGCAGGAAAGTTAGAAGGTGGTGATGGGTTCAAGCTTGGTGATGCAGTGATTCTAAGTTTAGTTGCTATGTTGAGGCGTTGGAAATGGGGGGTGATTTATTTGTCATGGGTTTTGGGACATTGGTTCTAATTATTTGTTGTCCTGCTCCTTTTTTGATTTTTGTTTGGGATTTGGTTTGCAATGTGAATATGATGAATCTTAGTTCAGTTTCCCCTTTTGGGAATTGGTTTAAAGCATCTGCAATATGTCTTGTGCTTAGGATAAGGTGGCAATGTCTTAATCCCACCTTTAGTGGACATGGAAATAGAGATAGGACATGGAAATAGAGATAGTGCTCAGGACAAGCCTTTATTTACAAATAAAAATAAAAGAGTTGCAATATTACATAGGGTTATTTTATGATGTTTCACAAGGGACAAACTAACTCCCAAACTTCATTAGAAGTAACATAACACAGCCAAGATAGAATTGAAGATATTGAACTTTGGGAACTCATTACTCTCGTCTCTTACTCCATTTTGGGTGGTTCACTAAATTGACACAAATGATTTCATTGGAAAATAATCGACACGAAAACACCTTTTTCTTCTGTTGTCTAAAAGTGGCTTCCCTTGGTTTTTTCCAAACTGGGCATATGAACTAGAGGAACGGGTATCTATATATATTGTTCTATTTTTCTTTCTATATTTCAAATTTTTTGCTGGATCATTTTTAGTAGCAACTAACGTTTACTACATAATTCAAAAAATCAAATTGCAAAAATTAAAAATATATGCATCACTGTACTCTATGCTTAAGGGCCCGTTTGGTATACCTGATAGTATAAGACCTGATAGTATAAGGCCTGATTGTATAAGACCTGATAAAAATTTAATACTATGCAGTATTTGATATGTCACTGTATAAGATATTATATTATATAAAATATAACCAGAAGAAGAGATTATAATAAATATAATTTTTAAATAGTTATTATAATTATTTTAGCTATTTTTTATTATATATGAAAATAATTTTATATTAAAAATTATTTATTTATTTATTTTTAATATTTTTTTATAAATATAAAAAATATGAGAGAGAGAGAGAGAGTAAAATAGAGATGTATCACATTCCTATATTTGGTTGTGTTTTTTGTTATATATAATTAAATTTATATTAAATATTATTATTTATATATTTTAATAATAAACTTTTATTCCTATATTTTTATTTTAGTTTGAATAGTTATTTTACAATTATTTTTTTAAAAATATCTATTTATTATTAAATAATATTATTTTTTAGTTATATATCTTTATTTTTTATTATTTATTTAATAATTAATTTTCTTTTAATAAATATATTAAAAAATAAAAAAAATAAAAGAACCCTTATACATTAAAAGCTAATCAGGCCTAATACGGTCTCCTTAGACCGTATTAAGTTATCCATCATTATAACGTATAAGGGAGGTTTGATGGATAAGTTTATACAATACGTTGACGTCACCAAACAACGGATAAGATCATAACGTATTGTATTATTTTATCCTATCATGCCTAATACAGCGTGCCAAACACGCCCTAAAGGTTTGATTCTGCTATGCTAATAGGGCATGAATATGGCTTGATAGACAAGCTTGATAGGATAAAATATAATTGTATAAGGCTTGATGTATAAAGTTTGATAAAAGTTTAATACTATGCAATATTTTTTTAATTATATTGACGATAATGAGATTTGAACCTAAAAACTTATACAAACTATCCAAATCCCTTACTATTAAACCACTTCTAGTGGTTTCTACTATACAATGTTTAATTAATATGTTATTGCATAACATGTACTACCTCCATCTTAAAATAACCATCTGCTTTTGAAATTTTATTTGTCTATAAATAATTATTCATTTAAGAAATTTAGATAATGTTAATTATTTTTTTCTTAATTATACCCCCATTAAATAGATGAGAAAGAATAAGTGGAAAGAGAGAATGAAATAAAGATAATTTTGTAAAATGCACTTAAATTTCTCTAATATTAAGTCTTTTCCAATCATTTTCTTAACTCATGTGCACATTTAAAATTGGACAGTTATTTCCAAATAGAGGTACTATTATATAAGATAATATTATCCTTTTACTGTCACAAATAATTTTGATCAAAAGAAAAGGCCTAATAAAAATAATATTATAATAAAAATTAATCAACAAATAAATATTTTCTTTGAATATAGTGAGTGATACACTTAATCTTATTTTCCTACTTTTGAGAGTAATTATCATACAAACTACTAAAAATGTAGAAGCATAACTGACGATTTGGATTACAATTTTTTTTTTTAATAACATGGGACTCTTTCACAATTAGATAGGCTAAATGTAAGAGAGGAAAACCAAAATTATATCTTTTGTTGTAGAATTCAAGAGTTTGAGATAAAGGAGGCTTTAAAGCAAATGGAAAATGGTAAGGTGATAGGTCCTGATAACATACTTGTTGAGGTACAGAAGTGTCTGGGAGAGAGGACATAAGTTGGCTCGCAAAGCTATTTAATGAGATTCCAAGGTCAAAGATGTTGGATGAGTGGAGAAATAGTATCTTAGTTCCTATTTACAAAAACAAGGGGATATACAAAATTGTACAAATTACAAAGGGATTAAACTCATAAGTCATATTTTCAAGCTATGGGAAAGGGTAATGGAGCGAAGACTAAGACAGAAGACTCATATCATGAAGAACCAATTTGGTTTTATGTCTATAAGGTCTACCATGGAAGTGATTTACTTGTTTTGAAGATTGATGGAGAGATATCGGAGAGACTAGAGAGATTTACATATGGTCTTCATTGATTTAGAAAAGGCATATGATTGGGTGTCAAGGGAGGTTTTATGGAAGGTCTTAGAGAAGAAAGGAGTTCGCATAGCTCATATTCGGACAATCAAAGATATATATAATGGGGTCATAACTAGCATGAGAACACAAGGTAGATCAATAGAGATTTTTCTTCAAGTATAGGATTCCACCAATGATCAACTCTAAGTCCTTATCTTTTCATGGTGGTCTTGGATGTACTTACTAAACATATTCAAGACTTGATATTATGGTGCATGCTTTTTGCAAATAATATAGTCCTAGTAAGAGAGCTGAGAAAAGAAATAAATGAGAAGCTAGAGTTGTGAAGAAAAGTTTTGGAAGTACATGATTTTCATATTAGTAGAAGTAAGACAAAGTATATAGAATATAAGTTTGGCAACAAACACACAAAGTCTAACTTAAAAGTGAAAATTAGGGACAATATTATACCACAAGTCACAAGATTTAAGTATTTTGGTTACATTGTCCAAAATGATGGAGAAATAAAGAGAGACATAAACCATAGGATTCAAGTTGGGTGGTCAAACTGAAGGAGTACTTCAGGTATTGTTTGTGATAAAAAAAAGTACTACTAAAATGCAAGGGTAAATTTTCCCATGTAGTTATAAGACTAGCAATATTGTATGGGACTGAATGGTAGGTGGTAAAAAGTCCACAAGAAAATAAGCTAAATGTTATAGAGATGAGGAGGTAGCAATGGATGAGTGGACACACTAGATAAGATAGGATTAGGAATGAATGCATTAGAGAGAGAGAGAGAGAGAGAGAGAGAGTTTGGGTAGCACCTATTATTAAGAAAAAAGTAGAATTTCACCTTAGGTGATTCAGACATGTCTGGAGAAGACTTGTAAAGGCTTCAATAAGGAAAGTAAATCAGGTGGAGGGTAGTCCTGAAGTCAGAAGGAGAGGCAGATCATAAAAAATCATAGGTAAAACTATTAAAAGATATTTAAATATTAATAGTTTAAATGTAAATATGATTTATAATAGAAAACTACGACGTTATTTGATCCATCTAGGTGGGACAAAGCTTAGTTATTGTTGTTGTTGTTATTATAACATACAAAACAAGACATGTAGTAGTTTTACAAATAGAGATAATTTTGTGATAGAGAATATTACAAGAATATAATGGCTACAACAATATGGACCTATGCAGATGTTAGTGCTCTATCTGTCTCTTTCACTCTCATTCAGTCACACTCTCAAACACAAGCACACATACTGTTGTTGTTGTTATAATATATGCTCCTATTGTTTCCTGTGTGGTTGATCGTTGTATTTGGTCAGGAGCTATGAATGGCGTTTATAATGTTTCATTTGGTTACAATTGGTTATTGTCTACATCTTTATCTATTATTGACAATCGTTCTTGGAGGTGGATTTGGAGATTGAAGGCTCCTTTCAAAGTTTGTTTCTTAGTGTGGTTAGCTTCTCATGATTACCTACTTGTCAATTTTCTTTGCCATAGGAGGAACCTAGCTCCTTCGAATCTTTGTCCTAGATGCGGTGTATTACCAGAATCATCAATCTATTGTCTTCATGAGTGTGTTTACATGAAAGAAATATGCTAGGTTTTGATGCTGTCTCGGATTTCTTTGTGGCTGATTCATCTGTGTGGCTGCATTCTAATGGCATGAAGTCTAATGATGGCTTGTTTTTGGTAGCCTTATGGAATATTTGGTGTGCTCGTAATGCTTATGTTTTTAAGTGTACTATGATTCCTGCTAACATTGTGTGTTACCGTATTTTTCACTTGGCTGATTAATGCATTTTAAGCTTTTTTGCTCCTATTGCTCAATGGCCACAATTTTTGGTGTCTTAGGAAATCCCTTTTTCTGATTCATTAAGTTAAATTCAGCTGACAACTCTTTGGGCAACCTTAGATGTGCCGGATATAGTGGTTTTTTGAGAGATGCTAATGGAAACTGGATTGTTGATTTCTTTAGGCACTATGTCAGAGTGGATAATCTCTGTGTTGAGCTTCTCGCTATTAGGAGGAGATTATAGCTCACTTAGGATTTGGGACATTGTAAGGTTGTATGTGAAGTTGATTGCCTTGAAGTTTGTTCAGCTTGTTTCCTAAATGCATCTTTCATTCCATGTTTACGCTAGCTTGGTTAGAGATGTCAAAATTTTACTGGGGTCGTGCATGGGTTTGCTTGATTCATCATGTGTACAAGGAAGGGAACCATGCAACGGATTTCTTAGCTAAACTTGGTGCTACTTCTTTGTTTGATGATTGTGTTTAGGAGCGTCCTCCAGTGGTACTTGAACTCATCCTCCTTGTAGAGTCTTTGGGGATCCTTCATTTGAGATAACCTTTGTGTTTTTCTTTTTTCTTTGATTAGCTCATGTACCAAAAAATAAAAATAAAAAGAACACACACACATACACATGTCACTAGCTATAGCATCTTGATGCCACTGAGAGGAATAAGATGATCAAAATAAAAATGATTAAGCAATTGAACAAGTTAATAAGACTAAAACCAAGTTTATAAACTTAGATTTATTTATTTATTTTAACAAGTTTCTCATTTAAAATGAATTTAGAAGATAGATAGATGGCCTTTTGAACTTCAAAACTATTTATATATCCTTGTGAGGAAGCTTGTCATTGAAAGCCAGTATATATTGAGAATGATAATTAAGGTCTGAGAACTATTAGAGGTTGGGGAGGTAAAGGGGCATTTGTGAGGTTTAGCAAGATTGGAAATTTAGGGTTCATGAAGTGGAAGAAAGATGAGAGATTTTGTTGAGAAAGAAGGCAATTTCTGGGACTAAAATGATTTAAGATTTAGTGCTGCATAGGATTATAAATTAACACTAAACATCCCACCTAAGCCTCTCTTCTAAAGTTAACTTACATCTATTAAACCATGAACTAATTTGATTGATGGAATGCCACTTTAGGGACTAAATAAAGAAGTGTAAATGCCAAGACCAAATTCAATTGATCGACACTTACAACTTTAGATACTAAATTGAGTCTTTACTCGATTTGCAACAAAATTTCTTAATGATATAAAGTGTTCAAGTACTCCTGATCATGTATTGATTTTAAAAGCAAGAGTACTTATGATGCTTTTGAGAAATATCAATCAAATAAGTGGTTTTTGTAATGAAACATGATTAACAGTTAAGGATGAGGGAACAATATCATTAGTGCAACTATTGTCATTGGACAAAATATGGGGGATAGTTTATGGATAGAATTCCTTTGTCCCATATTTTCTGTCTCACTTCCTGTCCACCAATTAAATTTTGCAAAATGGAAAACAATGTCCATATTATATATTATAACTCCCTTTTAATGTCATTAGCGTCATCTTCTTAATTGCATAATATTCTTTCCTTTTTCTTCGATACAAAATCAGGATTTCTTCAAGGGAGAAACCACTTTTGGGAAAAGATTATGATAATAGTGCTATATGGAAGAGAACTTATCAGACAAACAAATTTGAATGAAAAATATAACACCCTACCAAGCTTAATACTATGCTTAAGTCATAGTATTTCGCTTAGTAGTTATGCTATATGCTAGTATTCTTTTCCCAGCATGTTATCTCATTTCTTTAACTTATTTGACCAAATCCTTAAATTGGAGTGCAACTATTAACTAGATGGTAAATCGTGTGTGTGCGATATATAGATATTTGTACAAACGTGAAGTGACAACAATATATAAATAACTCAGTGGGAATATAAAATAAAATAACATAACGTCTGATATATAAATATAAATACAATACAGAGTCTCAAGACTTCGCATACATGTGATGAAGTAAGTACGTGAGTTAGGACCGCCAAACAAAATAATCCAATCCATATCTATGAAATACACCTTTATATGGTCCTAGAAGGACATTTCAACTAGTGCTAATGCTTAACAAAACAAAAATAACAGTGCCTATGGCCCAAGGATATGAAAGTACCAAAAGAGGGCCACATTGTACACTGCAATCAGCTGGGTGGCTGATGCCTTTAGTCGGATGCTAAAGACAGGAATCCATTAGCCATACCAAGCTTTGCTAGGATATAACCGTCACTGGGTCTGAAGGATAAGCCAGAGGATGACTCTAAAGCCTCTGAAGGGTCATCATCATTAAGGGAGAGAGAGGGAACTACTTGAGGTGGCGAGGTGGGTGGTGTAGCTGCTAGTGGTGCTGGAGGTAGTGCAGGATGTACCATGTGCAGTGGTATGTCTATAAAGGGTGCAACGAGGTCAAATAGGGAGTGAGAAAGAGGAACGACAAAATCTTTGCAGAAAAAGAAATATAAACAAAAACGGCAGATACCGGTAATGTATACGGAGTCTATCACTAGGTCAATGTGGCACAGCAGATCAGGGAACTCGATGAAGAAGATGCTCATCGCCACATGATCCATAGTTTGAGAATGATGCGAATATATATAGTAAGGTGAGAATTTGTAAAATTCTCAATAGGGTTCTCAATGATGCTATAATGACATCGCATTTATTCCTAGTTACTTCTACTTTTGTTTAATTCTGTAAAAAGTAAATAACAGGCTAAATAACTCATTTTATCATTATTTGAAAAATGTAGCCCGAAGCAAGGTTCAATTTTACTTAAGGTAATAAGAGACAGCAACAACATCAAGCAAATATCATATAGAATAAGACACGGTGCAATGATGTCACAAACAAGCAACAACATCAAGCAAATATCATATAGAATAAGACACAATGCAATTATGTCACAAACAATCATTTAATTTGCCTAAGAGCCTCAATGAAAGAAAATAGAATTCCCTTTATGTTCATTGGTTCTTAAACTTCTACATCATAAATTTTTCATGCTTGGTCCCCTGGGAGTTTTAGGCTATATAACTCTTGGGTAATAATCTGCTTTTTTGGATCGAGATTGTTCCTATATAGGATTATCGGGTTTACTTTCCTCGACACTCCCACCGATCTATTCCCCTTAACTTTATTATGGGGTTGGCCCAAGTAAATAGAACTCATATTGTCTTTATAGAGTATATAATCATGAATAGATTGTCTTGGATAACATATAATTCTACATGTATGATATACCCTATTCATAAATTCTGCTAGAATTTTGGCAGTACAACGGATAAAATCCGCTTCCCCATGAGTAGTGAAACCATAACACAAACAATCAGTCACAAGAGCAAAACCTATATAATGTATCAACCTTTCAGCAAGAACATGGATTTTGCAATATTTAACACTAATTGCAACTTACTCATTTCTTAAGGTAGCCATTTACTTAATTGGCAATTCTGCTCATGTCTTTCAAATCTATCTGTCTTTGTGTCTTATGCCATAATTTCTACTTGAGTTATTAAATTCTGAATTTTTACTATGTTGACGTGTTGTTTGTTTAGATTTTAATCTCTTTGGTCTCATTCAATTTTGATAAGTATAACTTAAGATATTGGGAGTTTATCTAGGTCTGCCTTGTGTTAGATGGAATAGGGGTCTAAAATGTAAAAATTCTCTAAAAATAGAATTCTTATTGGATTTAAGTGAATCTTATGCCATTATAAAGCTAACAGAGCCATATTTCATTTCCAACAAGTTTCATTTTATTTAAGTGAGCCGAGCTCAAATTATAAGCTTGCAAAGTTAGTGGAATTTGTCTACCCTATCTTTGTCCAGTCAGGACATGAGGCAACTTTGATGAATTACTGGGAGTAGCATGAATCAAATTTCATTCTAAAATCTTTATGGCATGTTGTCTTATGTGTAAGCTTTCTAACAAAATTGGTTGCACTTAAATTGAAGGTGTAAAGGGCGAGTTATGCCCTGCACAACCCACTCGGGTTAGGTCTAGAGGTAGAAATCTAGGGTAAAATTCAAAAAATTATATCTCACTCAATACTAATCCAATGGTTTTATAATTTATATAGTTAATATAAATGTCTAGTTTTATTTAAAATTAGTTTCATCAAATTATGATAGCTATGTAGAAAGCATATACTTCGCAAATATGAACATCGTAGGGTTTCTCAACTCAACAATTCTGGTTAGCTTTTCTTTTAGTTTTGCAATGAAGTTTCAATCCAAACCCAATAGTTTCATGCTAATCCAACTATAAAAGATTATATAAACACAATATAACCTCAAATAATGCTCATTAGCCACAAAATCACAAATATTAGGAAAGAATCATGAATCCTACATCCAATTTGATGCAAAACTAGCTAGATTTTGGTTTCTTTTGATAGAGGAAGGGATTAAGGCTTGAAGGTAGGATGAAAGGAGATGAAATGGAAGAAGAGAAGATGGAGAGGGAGCAGCTAGGGTTGGTCGACCAAATAAGGGATCTATGAGGAATTATGAAAATTTATATCACTTGGTAGTTAAAACCTTGGCTTTTGATTGGTTATGGCTTTTGAATGGTGGAGATTCAACCAACATTTCTCCTAATCTATGGTTGTGATGGCGCCATTTGGGGTGAAGGTGGCTGAGTTTTTTGCCACCTAATTTAGGGCTTCCAATGTATAATTTTATTGATTCGATTCTGGCAGTTTAAAATACTGAATTTCAACCAATTTCTTTCAAACCGGTAAAATATTACTAGTAATCTTTTAAAATTTTCTGTATGTCTATTTTAAATTTCCCTAATCCTATATATTCTCTTTAATTAACTTCTAATTATCTTCTAAATAACCTCTAATTAAATTCTAACTAACTTTACATATCCAAATAAATCAAATAAATCAATTAGAATGAAAATTAAACGTTTTAAAAAAATGCCGGATGTTACAAAAACACAACAAATCACACAGTCATAGTAGTTGTTAACTCCATTGAAAAGTCACATTCCAATGATGGGTTGAAAACGAAAAGTCGCACTGCAATTGGGATGTAAGAGATCGGAAATTTGGAATGGATTCTATAATTAATTTGGTGATGGGCTTCGATGAAGATGGAGTTTTAAGTTTTGCAGCTGTGTGTTGAACAATATTAATTAAAACATGATTTGTCATTTTTTGTATAAGTGGATATGTAATTCTATATATCGTAGAAATGCAAGGAGTTTAATTATTTGTTGAAGAAGATGCAAGTGGTTCTCTCAAAGGAGAAAAAAAAATGAAAGATGCAAGTGGTTTTTCCATTTGAAGATGGGCAATTCTCTGGTACCTCTTCTGTTGTGTAAATTTTGTACATTTTGTTGTAGAGCAAAACAAGAGTGGCACGTGGGGTTGTAGTCTGCCGTTTACTTTTTGATTTTGTTAAGGGGCAATGTATTATGGAAAACAAAAATTTGGGTCCATTGTGGACCATCCCTTCTCCTCCACGCCTCCAAGCTCTTACCACTGACGAGTTGAAGACAGACGCCATCATGGAGCTACAGATTGTGCGACATCATGCACTACCTCCACCATCACGCACCTTAACATCCTCCACATCGATGAGATCACGAGCACAGTTATCGACTTCGCCGACGATAGCAAGCTTTTCTGCAAGATCTCTTTCGTGGCTATCTCCTTGAGCCTGCTGCACGCAGCCACTTCCAGCAACTCATCTCCGTGCTCCGCTTCTGCCATCGCAACGGCGTTGCACACTACGATCTCAAGGCACACCACCTCCCACTCGATGCTCCGGCAACCTCAACGACACTGCGGTGGCAATGACGATTCCAAGGCTGACGCGTGGTTGTGCGGCCTCATCCTCTACGGGTGACTCGCTAGGCACATCCTGCTCCGGCGTCAAAGGATCAACCGACGGGAGTATGACAACAGGAACCAAACACACCAAAACGAGGCTGAACGACAGTTCATATCCACCGTGCACAAACAATTTTATTTCTCATAATAGAATTTGCCTGTTTTAAAATCAATCATAAGATATTTATAGGGTGTAATATAGAACTTAAGGTACACATAAAAGACTACATACATGTTATCTATGTATTGGTTAATCACAACAAAATGTACAAAATGTACACACCAGAAGAGGTACTAGAGAATTGCCCTTGGAAGATATCTTGGTTTCTTGGTTATGTACTGAAGGAAAAGGGGAGGAGTTATGTTGTGCAACAAACAATGGTAACTAACGGATTTAATGAGGAGTTGAATTGGTGTGAGCATCATCCACTTGGCAGAATTTAATTGGTGGATAGAAAGAGGGACAGAGACTATGGGACAGAGGAATTCTATCCGATAGTTTGTATATTGAGGGTGGACTTGATTCTTTCGGATTCAAGGTTATCTTTCAAATTTCTAAGAAGGCACTTTCTACTAGTTATTTGCTTTGCAATGACTACAAAAGTCAAAGACGAACACTTTATCATGTTGGACTAACCTATCATATATGAATAATCATATATAGCTATATCTAGATAAATTTTCCGTTTCCTTAGTTTATATTATGCTATCATTTGGTAAAATAATATAAAAATTACTCTCAATAAATAAAAATCAAAAAAGTAGTATTTGATAAAATTACTCTTAATATAAATAAATACAATGGTTATAAATATTAAGGAGAATAATTTCTATTTTTAATATCATTAAATAGAGTAAAGTTATATTAGTCTTTTAAATTTTGAAGAGGACAAACCAACTCCGAAAAATATTCCATGAGAGCTCTTGAGAGCACCCCCTAACTCGCAAAAATTAAGAGTAAAAGCACTCCAATTTTTCGATTTACCAAACAGAAAAAATTGATTTATGCTTTTTATAAGGCAGAGCATCTATTTGGAGAGCACTACCAAATTAGGCTTTAATTTACCAAATAGAAAAAATTAACTTATATTTTTTATAAATTAGAGCACCATTTCAAAAAACATAACTAAAGTAGGCCTAATAGTCAGACTTTTCAATTTTAATGGTTTAATGATAATTTAGAAAAGAAAATTATTATATTTTAATATTATAATTACTACTAATAGATAGATATAATAAATAGAAAGTAATTAATCAATTTATAGTATTAATAAAGATTGAGATATGCGGGTTACAATTTTAAATGCGTCAAAATATGAAATAAGATATTTAAATCTTGATATAATAGGAAGTGCCTATCTAAAAATTTTGAAATTTTGAAGTTACATTTAATATTTTGAATTTGAATTTTGATATTTAATTTGTTTAAAATTTATATAATTTAATATGTAATATGTAAATTTGATTTTTAGACTTAAGTCTGATTGTATTTGATGTGTAAAGGGTTTAGAATTTATTTATTAGTGGTTCTAATCTCTACTCATGGATTTAGGGTGTGTATGTTTCAGTTATTTTTGATTAAAAAATTATTTTTAATATATTTAGATAAATATTTTAAATAATTATAATCTAAAAAAATATTTTTAATTTTTTAGTTGAAATTATAAAAATAGCTTTTCTGAAATTTTTTTAAAATTTTTTTCAACTATATAAAAAACTAAAGTTTTATAATTTTTTTAAAAAAACTGAAAAACGCGTCTTAGTGGCGCGTCAAGACTAAAAGCATTCTTTTCCCCTAAAGTGGGGGAAAAAAGAGTAACAATCAGACAGAGGCTAGGTTGACCGGCGTCGAGTCAAGGTGCAATTTTTTGTTTTTTTTATTCATCTGTAATAAAAGTCAAGGTGCAATTAAATGCTAGATACCCTTTTCAAAATGTTTACTCCTGATGAAATTTTATGGTATCTTCCATTCAGACCACACAATTGGAAACATAAAGATGAAAACATTTAAAATTTGAAATTATTAATTGTTTAATTCAATTTGATCTATTTTTTAGCGTAAACTTTTTGGCCATGGTCAACTAAGTCTTCAAACTATTTTATCAAATTAGTTTAATAGACACTAAGTAGTAGTAATTTAAATAAATAAATAAATATACTAAGATAAAGGTGTTTGCCAGTTATCCCAGCAAGTGGTGAGATAATTGATCATAATTTTTTAACAATTTTATATACACTTTTAAATTGATTAATATGCAATTTTGAATTGGTTAAGCAAAATCTTACTTGAAGAATTAGCCTGATGTCTTAGGACTCAGAATTTGTTGAACTAACATTAGCAATTGCAAGGATTTTTTTTTTTTTTTTTTTTTTATAGTTTTCATATATTTATTATTTTGAGCGAGCAACTCTAATCAATAAAACTATTTAAAATATAAACTTTTTAAAATATAAATAAAAAAACTTAAATAATATAAGAGAAATTATATTATTCCTAAGTGTTATATAATTTTTATTTTTTTACTATCAAAAATAAAGAAATTATATTATTTAATATACATCTTTTCTATAATACATTATCTAATTTTAACTTTCATGGCGTCATGCAGGTTTAAAGTTGGTGCAAAGGGGGAAGAAAAATAGGTGTAAGTGATAAAATTAACAGAGTATGGAGGGTTAATTCGTATTATAAAACTTGTCTAGTGGTACTAAAGTAGATATTTTCTATGGAGAGAAGCGCGTGCAAGCTGGTCTGCTTTATATGAAAACTTACGCCGCAGGCTTTTGCGGGTTCTGACCTTATCATCAAGCTTTTTCTCCACCTCACAGTCACCCAATTCCTTTCAGCCGATCGTTATGTCTTCCTTCAGTTCCTCCTCCGAAGACGAGGAGTCCGAACCAAGAGTTAATCCCTACAGAAAAAGGATGTATGATGCGTTCATTAGTTTCAGACGCCAACGCCCTCGTCATTCTTTTATTTCTCGTCTCTATGACGCTCTTAAAGAAGCTGGAGTTTATGTTTTTGTGGACGATACAAAGTTTATAAGCAGAGACCTTATCTTGTCGGGCGGAATCGAAGGGTCCCGAGTTTCTATCATAGTTTTCACAACAGATTATGCTGGTTCACCATGGTGTTTGCAAGATCTAGAGAAAATAATAGAGTGTCGCAGCAGCAAGGGTCAGGTGGTTGTGCCCGTGTTCTATCATGTAGATCTCTCAGAAGTACGCGACCAGACTGGTCCTTTTGGTGAAGCTTTTGCTTCGACGGTAAGAAAGTCAACGAATGAAAACAAGGTGTTGGGTTATAGGAACGCGCTTCAAGTAGCTGCAGGCATTTCACCGAGGTTTGTCTGTTCAGATTCCAGGTAATTAAATAATCCAGATACTTTTGCACGCTTTGAGATTAATTCTTCACCCTTCATGACCTTTTGTGGCTTTCTCTATCAGTTTAAAATTTTCAGATCCGTCTTCTTTCTTAACTTCATTTAGCATATGGATATAGAGTGTGTTTGTATGTAAATTTTTTGGTAAAAAATTATTTTTTTAATAAGAAAAATTAGTTTATATATATATATATATATATATATGTATGTATTTTTTGTAAAAGTTAAAAGTAATTTATAATTTTTTTAATTATATCTAAAATTTAATTTTATAATTATTTTTTTAAAAGATAAAATAAATACACTTTAATTTTAATAAAATTTTAGATTAAAGTTTTTATTAATATTAATCAATTATATATAATTTTTAAAATAATTATTATAAAAAATAAATATTTTTAATAATATAATAATAAATAATTAAATTATAATATAAAATTATTTATGTTAATAATATATTAATATTAAATTTTGAAGATATTTTTTATTTATTATATAAGCCTACCAAAATTATTTAAAGTAATAAAATATGTCTCAGATAAAAAAAGAATCTGAAAATAAAGTTTTTTGAGTCTTTCAGTAATATTATAAAAAAATATAATTTTAATCTGCTCCATTTATAAAGTACTTCTATTTTTTTTTATTAAAAAGAACTGTTAGAGCATATTGTGCTTATTAAAAGAATAAAATCAGAAATGGCAAGAGAGAGAAAGGTAAGGGGGGAGGGGAGAAAGTTATGCATAAAATATAGAGAAAATTTTGTTTTAAAAAAATATCGAAATTGTTGAAATTTTGCTAAAATTTTTGACGTATATCTTCTAACTTTCCTCCAAAATTATGATTTGACCATATCATATCCTTTAAAAGATACTTCTTATAATACTTGATATTAATTTTTCTAAAGTCATTTTCTCTTATTAATTACCATTTAACCTGAAAAAGTTTTTAGAATAAAATATGAAAATAAATAAAAAGTTGCAAAACAAAATTCAATTCGTTCTCATGTAGAATTGTTACTAGTAGCTTTTTTCTTTTTAATTTTTTATGATGCCTTTAAATTGCTCATAACTTTGTATTTGTATTGATAAATATTAACAAGTGCGTAAATTTAATATAATATATTTATAAATATTAGTGAATTGATGTACTCTTGATCTATAATTATACGACACCTTTATCAAAACAAATATTTTATTGACTTTAAATTAATTTTTTATTGACTATAATTTTAATTAAAAATAAAGAATATAAAATAATTATTTTTTAAAAAAGAGTATTTATCCTATATAAAAATTATTTTTATCTAAATATATATATATATTTTAGGAAATCTATATGTATTACTTAAAATATAATTTTATGTTCTTAATTATAATTTTATATAGAAAAGTATTCTTATCTTTTTCATATCCCCACGGTTCATAACTTTTGATTGTAACAGTTGCACTTCATAATAAATGCTACGGTTATTGAAATGAACACAATAATAAATTGAACTTTAACATGAAACTTTTTTTTTTTCTTTATTAATACTTAACCAGCCACATCTATGCTTGTAATTCACAGAAGTCAATGTGTTTTAAAATAAAACATTTTACAAACTCGGATACCTAACAAATTCGAAATTTTTACTTTACATATATTAATTGACAAACATTAATTTTTATATTTTAAAAATTCACAACTGAACGTATGACCTAGTACAAAATATTCACTTAAAATGTATTAACTTAAGGATCCCTGAATGGTTAAAGATTATGAAATTCTGATCAATAATTCAAATAATATTGTAAGCTTTTATGTATTGAAGCTGGGGTTGTCTTAATTAATCTTTAAAAGTCGCAACCTTGTATCTCCGAAGCTTTATCTTACCATTGGAAAAATAAAAAATGAACACCTCATTAATGGTGGGTCAAGTGAGCTCAACTCAACTTGTTAAAACTCAAGCTAGACTTGATAGTAAGAAGTTTGGCTTAAGCTCAATAAGATATCAGTCTAATTTTTGAACTCAAATTCAACTCATTAGAAGCTTACAAATTTGAGCTAGTTCAAGTTAAATACAAAATAACACTTTTAGGTTTAATAAATTAGGATATTTAATCATAAAAAAATTGTTTCAATAATAATAATAATAATAATAATAATAATAGATTATAATTGATGGGACTATTGCCACTTCTATTTGCTTATCTGTACTCTCCATTAATAGATTATAATTTTAATATCCTAAACTATTCTCATCAATAATCAATTAATTTTATTAAAATAAAATCTTTATTAATTATATTATTTTTTATCTATCCACACTCCTATTTATCTGCTAATCTACTAATTAAGACTCAAAATAAGGAAAGCTTGGCCATGTGTCAACTTCTCATGAATTCTAATCCTCCACCATTTTGTAAAAGTTACTATTAAAAGAATATTTAAACTTATTATTTATTAAATTTATTTAAAAAATTAGATAATTATGACAAGGTAAATAAATCAATTAAATTAATTAATTTATTAAATTGATTATAAATCAAAATCAAAATCAAGTTAATTGGAACATGTGAAAACCGAAACCATTGCCTGAGGATTTGATTTAATTGATTTCTTTGAATCATAGTAAAAAGGGTAACTGATGATATAGCAAAATTTATGATATAGCAATAATGGTGTTACCCAAATTGAAGAATATTAAAGATTTCAATTATGATATTTCATTATTTTTTTAAATCTGATTTTGTTGCTTTTTAATTATTAATTTCGGTTGATAATTGAGTGAAATAATAATTGTGTAAATAAATATCAGTTATATATCAAAATCTACTGATTATACGTTATCATAGGTCATAATCCGTGGATTTAATTACATGTGACACATTGATATTTTGATGGAAAATAAAATCATTGATTGATTACATGTTGTAAATATATACATGAATATATATAGCATGTACGTTATGGCAATATTGGTCATTCAGCACTCATATTTCGATATTATTTTCTTCCTTCTTTTCCCTTTTGGATGTGAGAGTTTTAATTTCCTTTATTTTTATAACTTCACCATTTTTGTCCTGTCATTGTTAGTGAAGTTTTTTTCATTCATATTTTTGCTCCTCTTATTTCTTTTATTTTGTTTTATTCCTTCACTTTTTTTCATCCTATTGTAGTTGCACTTTTATTATTTGCTAATATTCCACTTCTAAAATATTTTGCAAGGCTTTGTGATGAAGAGGATTCTTCATTCAGGTAAAAATCAGTATTAATATATTCATTTTTTCTTTTAAATCATGCATGTCTTTATACTCTTTTTTTTTATGTAATTTGGGTGACCTTAATAAGTGAACTAAAATCACCATTGCCATTGAGTTTGTTTTTATTTATTGGTATTTTATTTATCATCTTCTTATTATTATTCTTCTTCTGAAGTATTATTAGAGTGATAGTTACTATTTTTATGTTTCATGTTTCATTTATTTTTTCCATTATATGAAGTGATTATTTTTTAATCTCTATTTTTTTATATTTTTCATTTTTGTCTATGTTAATTTCATGTTTTTTTTTTCTATATACAGTGGTGCCCTTTCCTAGAAGGTATTTGATTCAATGTTATTTTCATCTCATTGTATTCATTTGAGTTTAGTTTCTTCTACTATTATTATTTTAAGAGTGTTTCACATTGTAATTATTATTTTATTTCCAAATTTTTATATATTTGGAGCTTATTTCCTTTTTAGTTTTTATGTTTAAAAAAAATATAACATCTATTGAAGAATCCTAAATACTGTTCTAATTCCTTTCGTATTAATTTGTTTTTTCTTAACTTTGTATCTGTGTTGCATTTGTTGATTTCATTTGTAGTCTTTTTTGTATATCATATTTGTTTTCATCTTCTATTCAATTTTTGTGCTTTTTGTTTGAATCCTTGAACTTACTTTTTTTTTTCAATATATTAGTAACATTAATATTGTTCTGTTTTCATTAGTTGTTCTCTTTTTCTATTTCTTTGGTTTTTATTTTTCTATATAATATTTTTTATTATTATAACTTTTTTAATTGTCCTGCTGAATATGTACTTAACTTTCATGTTGTTGGTATATTCAACTATATGGAACTTAATATATGGCTATTTTTCCTTTCTGAACTAAGGACTATATGGATGTAGTATTTGTTAGTTTGTTATTTCCATAAAAATTCATGTTGTAATTTAGATTTTCTTCTTGAAAAACAAAAGTTTAGGCATTCATGCTTTCTTGGATTATAATTTACTATTCTATTCCAACCCTATTTTCTTGCATCTAAAGCTTTTGTGTGCAAGTTTGATAAATGGTAAATTTATAGTTCATCATGATATTCCTTATTTCTTATATACATTTAATCTTTATAGCTATAGCTTTCTCATATAGGCATAAGAAAATTGATTTTTGACGTTTTATTATTAGAATTGTCATTATAATTCTTTTATTGTAAATCTCATGTATTTAAAAATTCGATGATTTCTCTTTTTATTTGTAGGATACTTCGAGATTTTTCTTATTGCAGTAGTTTGATAATTTAGAAAAGAATGATAAATGCCCAATAACAATAATATTTGTATTGGCCATTGAATTACACCTAAAGTCAAGATTGTACTACATGCCAGACACTTGGAACAAAAATTCGGTATCCCATTGTCCACCCAAATCTCATAGATTTATATTAGTGAGTTTGTTTTGAATTTTGTAGAAACCAATAATTATTAATTATTATTATTACCAATTATTAATTATTCTTCAAAATTCAAAATACAACTTCTTTTCCTTTCTTGCACTGATTCGAAATTTAAATTTATAAGAATGGAACATATCTAAAATATGCTGATATATTAATTTATATTATAGATAATAATTGATTATTTTTTTGTCATATGATTCATGGCGGTTTATTATTGTTGTTGTTATGAATCATTATGAATTATGAATTATTAATTATTCTTACCAAAAATATACTCTTTCCGTTTTTTGGTGCTGATTTAAAATTTAAATTTATAAAATTCTGAATTGAAATTAACATATAAATTTTACTTAACTTAATTTACATTAAAATTTAATTTCATTAGAAGATGTACCTATTCATATATTCAAGCAAAAAAATCATTAATTCAAAAATTTTGTAATCAAAATTATCAACAAATTTGTGATGTCGTAATTATTAGTAATATTTTCAAGTATTTTCACAAAATACTTTCATAAGTATATTTTTTTAAAACAATATATAGTCAACATTTTTAATAGTAATTTGACTTTTTTTTTTATATTTATTATAAATATTTTAGTAAATATATTTAATGTGTAGGTGCACCTTATAATTATTATGAATTTATAATAAATAAAAACTATTAAGTTAGTATATGTTCATATTAAAATATTAAAATTTTATTTAAGATAATGATGTTTGCATGATAAAAAAAATCTAGAAATAGGCAATATTGAAAATATACATTGCAGGATATGCTAAAAATTTTCATTACTCGATTAATATTTTACCTACCTTATAATTATTATCAATTTATAATAAATAAAAATTAATAAATTAGTATATGTTCATATTAAAATTTTATTTAAGACAATAATATTTTCATGACAAAAAAAATTTAGACATACAATAATTTTCTAATATTGATATCTTAAGCGGGTGATACTGAACATATAATTACATTGAAAATATCAAAGATATTCATGATACAAGTAATGACTTAATAGCTTTATAATTATTATCAATTTATAATAAATAAAAATAATAAATTAATATATGTTCATATTGAAATTTTATTTAAGATAATTATGCTTGCATAACAAAGGGAATTTGGTATAAAATTTTTTTTTTACTAATATTGACACCTAAAATGAGTGACACCGTACATATAATTGCATTGGAGATGCAAAATATGCTCTTTACACAATTAATAACTTAGATTCCTTATAATTATTAGCAATTTATAATAAATTAATAAATTAAAATATATAACTTCATATTAAAATTTTATTTAAGACAATGATATTTGTATGATAAAAGAATTTAGGTATAGACAATTTTCTTAGTCATTAAAATAGATGATATTGAATATATATATATTACATGGAAGATACCAAAAATGTTCATTGCTCAAATAATAACTTACCTATCTTATAATTATTATTAATTTATGATAAATAAAAATTATTAAATTAATATATATTCATATTAAAATTTTATTGAAGATAATAGTGCTTACATGACAAAAAATTTAGACATAAAATGATATTCTTAATAATATTGATAACTAAAATGGGTAATATCAAATATATATATTGTACGGGAGATGTAAAAAATGTTTATTATACGAGTAATGACTTACCTACTTTATAATTATTATCAATTTATAATAAATAAAAATTAATAAGTAATATATATTCATAAAATTTTTTATTTAAGACAATAATGCTTTGTAACAAAAGAAATTAGTCATAAAATAGAAAGAGTATATATGACAAATATGACACAAGTAGTCTAATAGTGAGTAAAAACTATTGAAAGTTAAATAGGTCATACGCAAATGATGCTTAGTCTTTTCATACTTACATATGATATATAAGTTCAACACTATCATATATGCTTTTTCTATTCATGCTTAAATTTATATCCTTTAATATTAATAATTTTATGTTATTAATTCAATATGTTATTTTTTATTTAGTTGTTTTATTAATATTTATTAATATAGTCATGGTGTTTGATGTATTGTCATGTTATTACATTTTCTTTAGTATTAAAAAATATTTTTATATATAATTAATTTTATATTTTACATACTATAATAATACTATAATTTTCCGTGCATTGAATGCACAGGCATCTAAGTAGTTACTAATTATTCTTTACTTTATTTTTCTAGAACTCTTTCCTTTACTCTATTTGCTCACTCTTCCCTTTACTCCATGACTGAGACTTTTCTTTCCATCCCATTGCACTAGACTATTCAAAAGCTAAGTGTTATGTATCATTTTTGTAAATATGTAAGGTAACTAGAGGTGATGATGAACATGAAATTCTTGCTAAGGAGTGACTAAATAAACGTTTTGGTGCTGAGGTGATGTTGAACTAAGCATTACGAATACATATTCCAAGCATAGAAGTATAGGAAGCATTGGTTTGGGCAAAGGCTATACTAGCGATTTTATTAGGAGAGATTATGGGGTAGCATATATAACCAAGACCTTTCAACAAATACTTAGTGAGCGTGAATCGAAAAAACCTTTATTTAAACTATATAACAATATAAACACATAAATAATTTTTAATTAACAAATTAGATAAAAACATAGAGTGCATCTCCATTATTATAAAGAATAGTAGTACGAGTTTTTATGTAGGAAAAATAACGTACCTTATGAAAGTATTTTGAGATAAGAATTCAGCTCACTTTTCAAGTTATTTTCGTTATTAGGGAAAGAAACTTCTTGATAATTCATAGTTTCATCCATGACTTATGGTTCTTAATTCATTTAATATTAACAAATTTGTTAAACTAATAAATAAGAAATAAAATAATAAAATTAAAAAATTAAAAAACAACTATATACTACTGTTGAATAAAGAGCAGTGACGAGTTTAGTGCAATGGGATGGAGGAAAGAGTCTCACGGGATGGAATAGAGGGAAGAATGAGCATGTGGAATAGAGAGAAAAGCAAAATAAAGTAGGGAATAATTAGAAATAAATGAGAGTGTCAATAGACAAAAAGATAATATAATCAATAAAGATTTTATTTTAATAAATTAATTGATTTAGGTGAGCGTAATTTAGGGAATGAAAGCTATAATTAACTAATGGAGTATGTGGAGAGACAAATTGGAGTGCTAATAACCCTACACATAATCATAATAATAATAATAATAAATAATAATGGTATATATCTTACACACACACACACACACATACATCTTGAGTCAATTCATGTGCTATTGAATCAAACATATTATAAAGCTTAAGTTTAACTCATTTAATAAAAGAACTCAAATTCGACTCATAAGCTCAACTTATTAAGCTACTAACAAACAAAGTTGGAAATAACTAAGGCTGATTTGATTCACTTCTAACCCTATTTCTTATCCTTTCAACACATTATGCTCATATTCTTCTTACTTTTTGGGTAAGATACGGTCCTTTGCAAAAAATCCCCATTCCTAGTTGTAAACTAACTATTGGTCTATTACATGCATGTGGAAGAATAATTCTTATTTGCTTTATATAGAACTAACTACGTAGAGTCAATAGACTTTGGTTTCATTCTTTGTGATCCTTCATCAATAGATTACCAATAATTGCAAGGACATTGGTAGTTTTTGTTGATAGGCATTTATCATCATTAAATTTTTGAAGAGTGAAAAGGAAAGAAACTTTCAAAGAAGGATTTTAGAAGAAGTAAGTTGGGAGACACAAGGAAGTGCAAAAGAAGTATTACAGACTAGATATAGATAGAGGAAAAAAAGATGAGATTTAGACCAGGTGCAATGCATTAAAGATGAAGAGGGTAAAGTTTTGGTCACAAAACAAGACATCAAAGAAAGATGGAACAGTTACTTTCACATTTTATTTAATGAAGGATATGGAGCTCATTACAATTAGATAGGCTAAATACAAGATAGGATAAAAGTCAAGAGTTTGAGGTAAAGAGACTTTGAAGCATGGAAAATGGCAAGACAGTGAGTTTTGATCATGTACTTATCAAGGTACAGAAGTGTCTTGGTAAGTTGGCTCAAAGTTTTTTATTGAGATTATGAGGTCCAAGAAAATGTCAGTGGAGTGCAGAAAGAGTACCTTACTTACTATCTATTAAAACAAGGGACATAATTGTGCAAACTAGCCATACTATAAAGTTATAAAAGAGGGTAATTGAGCAGAGATTGAATTAACAAACTCACATCAAAGAGAATTAATTTAGTTTTATGCCTAGGAGGTCTAGCATGAAAGCAATTTATTTGTTACAAAGATTGATGAAGAGATATCTAAGGGACCAAAGAGATCTATATATGAGCTTCATTGATTTGGAAAAAGCATATGATATAGTGCCAATGGAGCTTTTATGGAAGATCCTGGAGAAGAAAGGATTTTGAATAGCTTATATTCGAGTAGTCAAAGATATGTATGATAGGGTTACAACTAACGTAAGACCACAAGGCAGGATACAGGATTTTCCTATATTATAGGACTACACCAAGAGTCAACTCTGAGTCTTTATATTTTTACCTTTTTCTTAGATATGCTTATTGAACATATTCAAGATCTAGTGTCATGGTGCATGCTTGGTGACACATGGTTTTCGTATAAGTAGAAGTAAGATGGAGTATACGGAATGTAAGTTTAGCAAGAGACATTATTTTTAACTTAGAGATGATAATTGAGGATGATATCATATAACAGGTTGTAAGAATCAAGTATCTTGGATCTATTATACAAAATGATAAGGAAATAGAGAGAGATTATTAGATCTAATAATTTTGCAAAAGAAGAATTGAAGAGAAAAACAAGCATGCTGGAGTATAGTATTGATTAATGTATACTACTGTTCCTGTATACAAGTATATGAATAGAAGAAGGAACAAGATGGATGGGTAATAGAGAAAACAAAAACACTACCCTCCCTTTTGAGGCTAGGGGAAAGACTCTAAGCCAAATCCAAATTCTCAATCTCCTTCCACCATTGGTTACTTTATTAGTTACTCTCTTACTTATTCTGTTCTATGTTGTGTATATCCTCTTTTCTTATTGGGCTATGACTTGGGTGTATCAATTACTTCCCAGTTCAAAAACAACCTTGCCCTTAAGGTCGTGCTAGACAAAAATATCAACATAAAAACCCTAGCAATGAAAGGCATGTTCTGTGGTGCACCGAGCTAACTATAGTGCACCACGCACTAGTTTAATCCAATAATAAAGATTGATAGTGTATCCATAGAACTAGTCTCCTTTAATGCATTGTAGTACTTACTCACTCTCTCTCACATTCACACTCACCCACCCCGATTTGCCCTTCTCGTCCTTCATTGTCCCCTTTTCACTCAAATTAGCTATGATAATACAATAAAGCAGAGGTGTTTCTGGTCTACTCTGCTTCCTGTTCAAAGTTCCAAGTCTCTTTGATTGTGTCCCTGAGGTCTTCGGCTTCCGCTAGTAAAACGGCTTCACTAGTTGAAGATCGAAGTCTGGCAAAAATCTTCATCTCTTCGGCAAAAGAAAGTGAGAGCCATTCAGGTATGTACAATTACAGTGTGAGCTTTGTTTGTGACTATGAGAATGAGAGAGAGAGAGGGAGAAAGAGAGAGAGAGAGTGTGTGTGTGTGTGTGCTTGTGATGAAGTTCGTGAAGTGTGTGTAAAAAGTGAGCGCCTAAGAGAGAAGAACATGAGGAAGGTATAGTAGAGACAAAAAGTAGAGAGAGAAATAGTTTCAGGAATTTTGATGGGAGAAAACAATTAACACTGTGGTAGGCGAGTATGCATGTAAGAGAGAGTAAGTGAGTACTATAATGCATTATAGAAAACTAGTTCTATTAATAAACTATCAATCTTCAACATTGGATTAAACTGGTGTGTAGTGCATCATGGTTAATTTGGTGTACCATAGTGTAATGAAATATCTCCCAAAGACAACAAATGTTGTAATTGAAAAAATTTTGAGATAGAATACAACACTAGTTTGCCACGCTTTGTAACATCCTCCTCTGTACGGTACTATGCTTAAGTCATAGTACCCCACTTTGGAGTTGTTACTGTTACCTGAGCGGATCTTATTTGACAGCAACTTCCGCCATCTTTGATTCTTCTCGAATTATCTGGAGATAACACAGAAACAAGAGTGAGAATTTTAAATTCTCAGTAGGGTTTGCTAAGAAATTTGTATGGTCTCATCATTTTTATCTCCAGCTGCTTCGATTTATTATGAAAAAGGTGGACATGTTATATAATTTACTAATTTTTATAGTTCGAAAATATATCGCTCGAAGCAGAGTCCATTTTATTCATGCACTTGTCATTTGGGAGAGCCAATACATGAAAAAGTCATGAATCAGACTATGAATAATAACTGTAACATAGTAAAATATAATAACACCAATATACTGAAAACTTGAAATTTTTATCTGCTACTTATACTTGAATTTATGCAGGTATACATAATTTTCTTTTCTTTGTCTTTCTTTACTTGTTATGCATATTCCAGAGTATGATCACCATGTCATACTCCATCAGAGTGTAATCGCCATGTCACATTCTTTAGGATATGGTCATCATGCCAGATTCCTGAGTACGATCGCCATGTCATACCCCATCGAGGTGTGATCACCATGTCACACTCCTTAAAATATATTCCTCTTGCCACATCCCAGAGTATGATCGCTATGTTATACTCCCTCGGGGTGTGATCATCATGTCACATTCCTTAGGGGTGGGATCCTTATGCCACAATCTAGAGTATGATCCCCATGTCATACCCTGTTAGAGCGTGATCGCCATGTCATGTTCCTTCGGGATATGTACTCATCATCCTATCTCTTATCATAGAATCATAAATACATAGGCTCTGTACCATGTTTTCACATAATAGTACTTGCTTAGTGGTCTTATATGTCACATAACAATATTTAGAACTGTCACTAATTTTTGCCAGAAATTCGGCAGCATAACGGATCGAGTCCGCTTTCCCGTGAATATTGCTAGACAACCAATACAAATGTACAACTTGCAATTTCAGTATAGACCAGCAAATATATGTATACATTCATTGCATCATTCAACAATTTTAAATCAAGCATCAATAGGGTTTCAGTTTATCTTCCCCTGTTCTGCCCGAATTTGGTGTGCCCCATTTCTCATTCAATTCAACTCATTTAAATCTAATTTTTGGATATGTCATAGCCTAATATGTCTAGATTCTAATCCTTTTGGTCCCATCTTATTTTGATTTGTATAACTCAAGATATAAACAACTTACCTCTGGCTGCCGCGTTCTTATCCAGAATTGGGTCCTTACAAGTAAAAATTCACCAAAAATAGAAAACTAGGTGAATTCATACGAAATTTATATCAAATTAAAGCTATCAGAACAAGCTTTCAAATGAGCTAAGTTTTATATCATTTTCATAAGCATATTTTGACTTGAGTTTTGGGACTTGGCCCTACTAAACTACCCTGGTTCAGCTCGGTTTAGATTTAAGCCAACTTCCTTGGTGCACTAGGAGCAAATGGCTATGAATCTAGTTCTGAAATTTTTATAGGATATTCCTTTACATGTTACCTTTAAAACAAATTTGGGTTCACTCAATTTGGAGTTGTATAGGGTGAGTTATACCCTTCTCAACTCATACTGTCCGGATAGGAATCCAGATTTCTAGGTTAAACTTCAAAAATTCATAACTAATTCTATACTAATCTAATGGCCTTATATGATATATGTATGGAAAGCACTAGATGTCTAATTTCATATAAAAATGGTTTCATCCAATTTAAATGGCAGTAGGCGGAGCTGTACACTACGCTGTACGGACCGCCGAGGAAAAAACCTAACAGCTTCTAGTTTTGTCTCCTTCCTTCAAGCTATTTGCTCCTAATTCCAATTTTAATCATAACATACATGTAAAACTAGTCATAACCCATCATCATCACTCTATATAACATCAATATTTCAGATTGAACATGCTCACCATGCAGCCCCAAATCAGAGAAAACAAGAAGAGAAGTAGGATTTCCTACCTTGTCTAATACAATTTGTGTTGATTTTGTGCCTTTGATGGTAGTAACTTGTGATGAGACTTGGAGAAGAGATGAAAATGGGGTGGAGGTGAGAATGAGGAGAAGAAAATGAAGGGAGCTCAGCAAAGGAAATGGCCGAAATTGATGAGGAGAAGAGGAGAGAAAATGTGGAGATATTTGGAAGGTGAAGGCATGTGATTAGTGGACTCGATCAAGTTCTTCATTTTGGTTTGGCTTCCACCATCAAGGGCTGTCCTAGGCGCCACTTGGGTGGATTATTTGGCTAAATCTTAGCCATTGATCCTAGGGCATTCATGGCATAATTTTTACTGATCCGGTTCCGACAATTTAAAATTCTGAAATCTTACCGATTGTTCTTAAATCGGCAAATCAGTTTGAAAGTTTTCTATAAGGTTTTTTAAGCTCTTAATCTAATTCTATCTAGCCTAATCCTTTTAAATTACACTTGATTGGATTTAAGTAAGTGTTTAATCAAATTCTGATTAAACTCATTTATTCGATAAAATCGAACAACTCAGTTGTTAACGATAAAAAAAAATTCGGTGGGTGTTACACGCTTCGTTTGCATCAAAAGCAGATAGATATTGCACCATTTGCTTAGATGATGCCGTACTTCATGCTTTATGGAAAGCATTGTTATTGTTACGCCAAGGTTGACACTCAAGATAGGATTTCATTTGCATAACACCTTGTTACAAAGGAAATGCATGGCAATCAACAAAACCACCACCTTTGTTTCAACTACATCAGTGGGCAAAAGGAATGCATTCCATTTTTTTTTTAATCATAGTCATACTAAAGCAAGTGTTGCTTTAACGAATGAACAGCCAAAGGGAGAGTCAAACCATGAAGCATGAATTGATACACAAACCATAATGCACCTTTCACCATACACCAACCTTGTAGCTAAACCAAATTCTTGGATCTAAATGCAGGCGCCGATCCATCTATGCTAATAATAGTAGCCACCATATTTGCAGCTGCATTATTCATAATCAGCATTTCACAATAGTGCCGCAAGGCCAAATAAAATATGCTAGTCCAGGACATAATAGGACTCAGGCTTTTTATTAAATTCATTCTTGACATCACTCAAAGAACTACAATTAACATGCTTGTAAACCAAGCTCTTTTGAGCGATAGAGAATTAACAACAAAACAAGAAAAACAAGCAAAAGGTTCTTCCTTATTAATTATCTGGCCTCTGACATTGTCAAACACTTCGATGACTAAAGCAACTGCCTTCTCTACTTCAATTGATGCCTACATGAAACATTGGTAACAGGCGGCATAATCTACATCATTTTGATAAAGATCTGATGCACTCAATACACCTCTGGCTTTAGCAGTAGCACCAATAGAGCCAAATTCATGTGCACCAACTGAACAAAAATTTCTAACCAAAAATGAATGGGAGTAACATAATGACCACAAATAACCTTGTGAGTTAGTGCAATTGCCAAGTCATATACTAATTCAAACTGTGAAGACTGAGACAATCTATGGTACAAATCAAGTTCAACAGGAAATGACAATACAGAAGCATATTTCTTCCTTGTTGTAGTTTGGTTTCCCATACTAGCATTATTCCCAAGTACCAACATAACCAGCTCACAATTATCCAAGGTTGAATCAAGTTCACTATCAATTATCAATGCCCAATGCTTATAACTATGAAAATTAGCATGCATATTTGGAAGCATCAATATAACTTGTCGTGCAACATCAACTAAACTAGCTCTTTCCTCCATGCTTAATGTTATTACCTAAAATAATTCCAAGAACCAGATTCTCCAAATATGAAGGAACACTAACAACTTGTTATTTCTAAGCATGTTCGGATGTTTCATCAGACATCAAGTTTGCACAAAGAAACTTCATATGGTTGCTCTTAGATAATAAGCTTAATGTTAAGATATCAAAGAAATATTTTAGAGTAAGCAACTCCTAGTCCAACACCAATGGCAATGCAAATTACCTCATTATAGGGCCCTATTTGATCACCTCCCTATAGGTAGCGTCTGTTAATGCCAGATGCAAAGCCACCCTATCCTCCTAGTGCTCCAACCATTGTTGTTTGGAGATATGGATCCAGTGGTTCAATTGGTAGCTGCTTGTTCAGCATGTAAGCAAGCCAGTGAGCAAAAATTGCTGATGACCTCCTAGATGACACTAAGTGATTCAGTGGTTCTAGTGGCTGGACAGTTACTAGAAGGATCCACCAAGATCCTTAAACATTGACAGGATCAAGTAGCTTTGGCAGTGGTAGTAGTAGCTAAGCCCATAACTTCCTTGTTGCATGATGATGTGGAACCGGAGGTTTTGGAGGTGGTATCAATGGAATCCCTTGCTTTGCCTTCCACAAGGTCATCAATTTGCTTGGATCATTTACCTGTGTATTAGCAGCCGTCGCGCAAGGATGAGTTTGGTCGCTATAGTGGTGATGATTCTAGTGTCTGATTAAGATCATATTGTAAGCATCTGAGAAAATTTTTCATGGGATTAAAAATTTGCAAAAATAAAGGCTCTGATTCCTCCTCTTCTTAAGTAATAGGATCAAAATTCGCGACCTTCTCAATCTCCATCAAGAGTTTGGTTTCTTGAGTGACATCTTCAGAAACTAGTTTAGGAGTAGCTTTAAATCTCAATTGAATGGCTTTTAAAAATTCCCCTTTATGATACTACCATTCTTGTTGATTTTCTAGTCTAATCACCAATGTAAGGTAGCTCTATATCAAGATGAAATGGAACCATTCTGATTCTTTGCTCTTCTAGCACTCTATAGAATTCATAGAATTCCATTTCCTTGTTAATTTCTCCCGCCCTTCCCCATTAGATCTAGGAATTTCAAGTCTAAGCTGAAATTGGATTCTTCCCTCGATAGAAGCCTCTCAATGATGTTAGATCTAATAATTTTGCAGAAGAAGAATTGAAGAGAAAAACGAGTCTATTGAAGTATAGTATTGACTAATGTATATTATTGTTCCTATATACAAATATATGAATAGAAGAAGGAAAAATACAGATGGATAATAGAGAAAACAAAAAAACTCCCCTCTTTTCGAGTTAGGGGCAAGACTCCAAACCAAATCCAAATTCTCAATCTCCTTATACCATTAGTTACTCTTTTACTTATTCTCTTTTGTGCTGTGTGTACCCTCTTTTCTTATTGGGCCACAATTTGGGTTTAGAGACATAAACGCTATGATTCAAATTAGGTGGTTGAAATAGATGAGTGTATCACATGTTATTGGTGATAGAAAAAGTATCACTAAAGATTAAGAAAAAATATTACTGCACAACTATAAGACTAGTGATGTTTTATGGGGACTAAATGGTAGGTGTTAAAAAAGCCAACAAGAAAATAAGCTACATATTGTAGGGATGAGGATATTGCAACGAATGAGTAGACAACTTGGACAAGAGATGATTAGGAATGAATGTATTAGAAGTTGGGGTAGTACCTATTGTAGAAGAAATGATAGAGTCCCACCTTAAGTGGTTTGGACATATGTAGAGAAGGTTTATAGAAGCCCCATTAAAGAAAGTAGATTAGATAGAGGTAGTCAAATAGCTAGAGGTAGGGAAGCCTTAAAAAATCATAGATGAAACTATTAAAAAATATTTAGATTTTAATGGTTTAAATATAGATATGATTTATGATAGAACATTGGTGTTGCTATTCCGTGTAGCTAACTCCACCTAGTGAGACATGAATTAATTGTTTTTTTTTGTTAATCTTTTCATTGCATGAATAATAAAGGATGTTGTTAGTAAAGGGGAAAAAGTAGGTTAAATATTTATACATACTTTTTGAAAAAAAAAATTCTAAATAGATAGTCTAAAATTTAAATTTGGTTAAATTAATTTGTAGATTCCTATAATTTTAAGATTTTTTTAAATATTTCTCTATATTTTTAAAATTTTCAATTTAATCCTTATATTTTAAAAACTTTGTAATTGAGCCCTTGTTACTAGTTGGTCATTCATTCTTTGTTATAATATGTGCACATAATTGTTAACCGTACTCTATTGCACTATACATACCAGATAGACTTTCGACTAAATTTTTTAATGCCAATATTCTTGTCAAGTTTGTGTATAATAATTTTTCTTTGTGCTTCTCTTAGATGCTCTAAAGATGTTTAAAAATCATAATATTTAGTTTTTTTATGCATATTATGTTCTTTATTTTCTTCTCTTTTCCGCCCAACTCATTAAGTCATTAACACCACAACATAGCTATAACAGCCATGTGTGTATAGTGAAACAAAGAATAGATGGTTAACTCCTAATAAGAACTTAATCACAAAATTTCTTAAACATGAAGACTTAATTAAAAACTTTTAAAATATAGAGACTTACTTAAAAATACATTGAAATAATAAAGACCTACATATTAATTTAACCTTTAAATTTTTAAATAGATATGTTTGATTTCAAAATTATTTTTAATTAGGTCCTTTAGCCCACCTATTATTGGAGCACTATAAGAACTTGTTTTTTCAAATTATTAAGAGCCATTTATAAATTTAAAAGGATACCGACTAATTCTTTTTCCCTCTTCAAAAATTATAGAATACATGGAATAATTCAACCTGATGTTTTTAATTGATAGATCAACATCTTTTATACTATAATTCTCTAGTTTCTAGAGAAGAACTTTAACAATGGTCCTCTTGCTAGAATGGGTTCACCCACGTCGGCTAATGCTTGACATGGTATTCGATATAGAGTAATGATAGTTGTCGGCTAATGCTTGATATGGTATTCGATATAGAGTAACGATAGTTGTAGGTATGTGCTTAATTATGGTCGCTTTTAAGCAAACAATTTGATAAGACTCTCAGCTCCATTTGTAAACATTCTAGATTCTAGAATGTACATATATAGTCACAGATATGTGCAACCATAATTTTATCACTCAATTTTTACCTCGTTCTTTTGATACATGTGCACACTGAAGAATGTTTGTCATTGATTATGCACGTTCTATGAGTCATATTTTGCAGGAATGAATGGGAATCTGTCGAGAGGATTGTTAAACATGTTACTTATTTGCTAGATTCGACATACTTATTCGTTACGGAGCATCCCGTGGGAGTACAATCTCGTGTGCAAGATTTAATTCAAATATTAGACTTTCATAAATCAGATGATATTCAACTACTAGGGATATGGGGGATGGGAGGAATAGGTAAAACAACAATTGTCAAATCACTGTACAATCAAATTAGTCGCAATTTTGAGGTAAGCAAATTCCTCGCAGATATCGAGGATAGATTCGAAGAGAATCGCATGGATCCGTTGTCAGCTTTACCACACGAGTTGCTTGGTTGGATTGGCAGAAAAGAGATTATACCGAGATTTTTCCGTAAAAGGATATTTCTTGTATTTGACAACGTTAGAAGTTCACTAGAATTGAAGGACTTTTCTATAAATCGTAAATTGTTTGGTCCTGGTAGTAGAATAATAATCACGACCAGGAATAAACAACCACTTCGTGAGATGGGAGTTGACAATGTATATAGAGTGAAAGAAATGGACTATAATCAATGTGTTGAGCTTTTTAGTTGGTGTGCATTCAAGAAAGCAACTCCTGAAAGAAATTTTGCTGGGCTTATTAAACATGTTGTTGAATATTCTGATGGATTGCCACTTGCCCTTGTAGCCCTTGGCTCTATATTAAGTAAAAGAAGTACAGAAGAGTGGGAGAGTGTATTAGATAGGCTCAAAAGATCTCCCCTTCAAAGTGTACAGGAGGTGTTAAAAAAAAGTATTGATGATTTGAATGATCATGACAAACAAATATTTCTTCATATAGCTTATTTGAGCTATTTTTTAATTGGAATGGACCAAAATGATGTAATCCAGATATTAGATCACTCTGGACTTTCCGCGCAAATCGGAATTAGAAGGATTGAAGACCGGAGTCTTGTGATGTTTGATGAGAAGAACAAGCTTCACATGCATCCTTTGCTACGAGATATAGGAAGAGAAATTTATTGGAAGGAGTCATCTATTAAGCCTCAGGTGCGTGTTATTGTTTCATGAAGACATAATTGAAGTATTATCGATGTATGGCTTTTGTTTGTGAAATATCTAAGGCTGAAGGTGGCAAAAGGAAGATTAGTGAATTGGTTGTTGAGATTTGGTTTCTTTAATTATTAGAAGAACTTTTAATCAAGGGTACATGGATACAAAACAAAATTTGGATTTTGTTAAAAGGAGTTCTCAGCGTTTGAGTCTATGCAGAATAGATTAATATTTTTTTATTTTTATTTTTAGATTTAAACAACCTTGTTTTTAAACTTCATCCAAACAGTTACATTCTTGAACACGCAATAACTCGAGCATAGCATCTTAAACTTTGATCTTCATTAATTGTCAAACGTTTTGTGCTTTCTAAATCAATACTCTAAGAAAAACCTTTTAAAATTAGTTTGGCAGTCAAATGTTTGTGCTTTCTAAATCCTAGCATCAAATTGTGGGTTTGAAACCTTTGTATTAATTACAACAACTATAATTACCATGTATATAAGCTATGATTTTGATATTTTTCCTATTTCAGCAAAGGATGTATGATGTATTCTTGAGTTTTCGAGGCAAAGATACTCGTTCAAAGTTCACTTCACATCTTCATGCATCGCTTAAAAATGCTGGTATTTATGTTTTCAAGGATGATGATGGGCTTCAAAGAGGGAAAAAAGTCTCAATCTCACTTCTGAAAGCGATTGGTGAATCTAAAATTTCTATCATTATTTTGTCAACAAATTATGCTAATTCAAAATGGTGTTTGCAAGAGCTAGAGGACATCATGCTATGTTATAGAAACAAAGCTCAAAAGGTGGTGCCAGTGTTCTACCATGTAGATCCCTCAGAAGTGCGAAATCAAGTTGGTAAGTTTGGACAAGCTTTCGAAGATCTTATAAAAAGAATCCCAGTAAATAAAGACAAGAAGCAAAGTTGGAGGAATGCACTTCGTGAAGTTGGTTGCATTTCAGGGTTTGTCATCCTAAAGTCCAGGTAATTTAATATCTTCTTCATCTTTTTACAAAATAATTTTTCGGTTGATTTTGGAGGATTATCTATCTTTGTTTTTTTCACATATTTGTTTAAATATTTAAATTTAGGAAAAGCATAATAAAATTCTTACTCATATACAATTCAACTTAATTTTGTCTAATTTGCATGCATTTACGAATAAGAAGGATTAAATTTATTATATACAACATTAAAATTACTATGTAATTTACAAGAAAAAATTGTAAACCCTCACTCACTATAAGCGCAATTTTGTCAAGACTTCTCTCACTATCACTGAAACTTGTGTACACTTCTCCTATTACCACAACAGCTCCTGTGACCACTTCTATCATACTACTATAACTTTTGTGGACATCTCTCCCACTACTATTGCCAGTTACAAAAAGTATCTACTAGAGCTGGAACTTTTTAGCATAAAGTTCTAAGTCTTTGTTGACAATATTAGTCACGATTTTATTTCTTTTATTCTCATGCCTCAAACGATTCCTTAATAGAAGTTTTTATAACCTACAAAAACTTGCTTGATAAGCAATCACCCTTATACAACCCTGATCAATAATGGCTCTTTAAGTGGCTATTTTACGCAAATATTTATTATCTTTCACATATCTTTCAAATCTATTACATATTTTAATATAGTTATATTGAAAATTTGAAAGTTCTACCAAAATAAAAAAATAAATTTATCCCAACGATTATGGTACTTTGAAAGCCTTTTAGCTTTTTCTATCTCTTGAAAATTTCCAGATAAGTTTTCCTAATCCATCTGGCATCTTCTTAGAGTCTAATCCCTACCATAAAGTTATCCAAAAATAACTACATGTGTCTTAAAGTAGTTTTTATGAAAAATTAAAAAAATATAATTGAGTCCGTTTGATATACTAGTATGTTTATTCTATGGTTGCTTAGAAAGGAAGATCTCAGAAAAGTACAAAAGGACTAATGACCGTTAAACATGTGCAATAAATTTATTTTATAATAAACAAACTTAACATATTATTTAATATTTATGCAATATAATTTTATGAAAGATAAATTTATATCGAATAATCATTTTACAATAATTAAGATATATTATTAATTTGTTTCATTAAAAAAATCCGTATTGTTCTTGACAATAATGACTTGAGAATTTAAATAATAATATATGTATTTTTTGAAATAATTTTGAATTCACATAAAAGGCGTATAATATAAAAATATAAAAATATTTTTTCTTACGTCATTAACAACAATAATATAAATTTTCTTAAAGTGATACAAATTAACGTAAGTACTGACGAACTAGTTGAATAAACAATGATGAGTTCGAGGGAGAGAAGTTATGGTGAGGCTGGAATTGGTGAGTTTGATCGGGTTTTGAGAGTGCATAAAGCTAGGGTTTCACATTCTAGAGGTGATCTTAAGGAATCTGATGAGTTTGAAAAAAAAGAGCGTTTGGAGATGAGTTGGCTCCGTGGGTCGTGGGTCCGTTGCAAGCTCCGGCAAGACGTTATCTAAGCGTGATGTGGAAGGAAGCTACTCTATTTTTGTGGGCAACATTCCCTCTTCTATGTCCAAAGGGTGGCTACGTAGAGTTTTTGGTCCGTTGGGGTCCGTCGTTGTATTTTCATCTCCGGGTAGTCTAGAAATCATTCACCTACATCTTTTGCATTCATTAGGTTTCGGGACCATGCGTCAGCACTTAAAGCCATCCATGTTAACGGAGTGGTTATCGGCAGACATAGGCTGAAAGCGTCTGTTGCGTAGGTTAAAAGACCTCTCAGGACTGTTTCCCGAGTGGCAGATTTGATAGCATTATGGAGCATTCTCCTCTGATGAAGGCCTGATGAAGATTATCGACCATCATGAAGAGATCCCTATGGAGCCTGGTCCAAGGTCTGAAGGGTTCACAAAGCACTCCTATGATAAGATTAAGACGGTTCAGGGCGAAATTAATAATGAGAATTTGGAATGGCTTCATAGAAGCATTGTGGCTGAAAAAGCCACCCCCATCAAATTGGCTATGGTCTGAGTGTTTGTTAAATATAGGTAGAAAGGTTGCAGAGGTCAGGGAGTGGGGGTCTTTCTTGGCTCTTGTTACCTTTGAGTATAAGGAAGCCACGGAATAGGTCATATCCTGTGGAGCGGAGTGGCTTAAAACCATTTTTTATGAGTTCAGACCTTGGACGTTGAATAAGTGGTCACAATCTAGGAAAGTTTGGATTGAGTGGTTTGGGCTTTAGCCTTTTGTTTGGTCAGTTAACAACCTCAGGTAGAGCTATTAAAATGGCCAGCCTAATCGGGTTAAGTTAGTTTCAGGTTAGCAAAATGCTAGATCAACCAAATATTTTGCAGGCCACAAGCTAAAAATTGGACCAACTTACTAATTTTTTTTTTGGCTATGAGCTAAAAATTGGGCCAACTTACTAAATTTTTTTTTTTTAAAAAATCTGGAAACATGATCATAACTATAGTCATATAGAGTAGAAACGTGAAACATGCCCAACAGACCACTGCCTCGGTGGGTGCTGTGGATATAGTCATATAATGGTAGAAATATGAAACATGCCCAACGGACCAGTGTTTTATTTTATTTTATTTTATTTTTTGGGTTAGAGCTTTGTTTTCCCTCAATCTTGTTTTGTTTTGTTTTGTTTTGTTTTTTTCTTTGTCTACTTTAATCACTTGCCCAACAGATCAAAATTGATGGCCATTTCAGAATGTAAAAATGTGTAGATTTTTTTTTTCAAAAAAAAGTAGCTAATTATTCAAACAAAAAAATGTATTCGGACAATCAAGCTGACCCGGCCTAAAGTGGGCTGGCTCAATTCGGGTCGGACCAAATCGGGATGGACCAGTCAAGTTACAATCTTTTTTTTACTCTTATTTTTATAACCTGATCCACACATTTTTTTCGGGCCATTCGAGTTGACCCATCGAGCTCGGCCCATTTCGACGGCTCTAACCTCAGGGCCATAGAAGAAGCTTGGGGAACTATTATTGGTTTCGATGAAACATCTGTTAGTGGTAAATGTATGGGGTTTGCTAGAATTTTGATACATATTAGAAATATTTCATTAAGGGGTTGGATTGTTCTTAACTTAGGAGAGTTGAAATGTGATCTCTATATTAAAGAGTTATGTGTGGATATAAGTGATGTAAAGGTCTCTTGGGTTTTTTTGGAGAACAAATATCATTGTGTCCACTTGAGTTCCCCAAGCCGTGACGATGCCATTGACGTTGATGACATGTTGGTCGGAGTGATGTGTCTAGTAACAACATCATAGCATTTTGATTAAGTCAACTCTGTTATCTTGCATTTCAATTTTGTGTATCTATCACTTATGTACAGCTGTTAGTCTAGCATCAGTTGAGTCAGTAATTTCTATTTTATAGGAACTCTGTTAGCATTTGTGTGTATATATTGTACTTGAATTCCAGATCAACGGTAAGCCAAATTCATTTACTTTATATGGTATCAGTAGTCGAATGCCTAACAACATTCGATTTTTCATCCCATCATGACCTCCACTGCCGCCTCCAACACTTCTAGTGATCCTATCTCCCAAGATCCAAATTCCAACCTTGCTACACCTAAATTTGTTGTTGGACTAAATATACAGCATTCCCTTAAACTTGATAGGACCAATTACACTGCCTAGAGAGTGCAAATGAATGCACTACTCATTGGATATGATCTGATTATATTCATCTCCAATCCCTATCCTACTGCCAAGATTTTTCCTGCTAGACTCGTCAAGATCAACTTATTTTACCTACTATCATCACTTGTGTTGATCACTAGATTATCACTATCTTAGGCAATGTCAAGACATCCAAACAGGCTTGGGATGTCTTGTTCAAAGCCTTTGGTAGCACGACAAGATCACGGATTCTACATCTCAAGGAAAGACTATCTCGGTCCTTCAAAGGTTCCCAATCTATTTCTAAATATCTCACCAGCATCAAGTCCATTGTTGATGAGTTAGCCACAATTAATGTTCTTGTTGATGATGATGACTTGGTCATTCACACCTTGAATGGCTTGGGACAAGAATACAAAGAAGTTTCTGTTGCTATCCGTGCACGTGAAACTCCAATTTCCTTTGATGACTTGCATACCATGCTTACAGATTTTGAGACATTTCTTCAGAGAGCTGATTCTCTCTCGGATCAATCTGCTATCATTACAACAAATATTGCTCATCGAGCAAAGTCCTCTTCTTTTAAGGGACCAGCTTCGCATGTCTCCCTCTCTCTCAGTCTTCAAGATCCAACTCCCCTGACAAATCAAAGAGGCTTGTTTTCCAATTCTATGAAAAACTTGGTCATATGGCCAAGGTTTTTTTACAAAATCCATGGATATCCTCCCAAGCAAGGACAAAAGCATGTAGCTCATCATGCACATATCTCAACTCCTACTACAAACTTTGACTAGATTTTGGACTCTGGTGCAAGTCACCACATTACCAACAACTTGGATCAGCTTCATTTGACTACACCATACAATGGCACAGATCGAGTCATTGCTAGTGATGGTAATGCCATACCTATCTCTGATATTGGTAAAGTTTCTCTTGCCACCTCAGCACATCCACTTACACTTTCTAAAGTTCTTCATGTCCTTTCAATTTCTAGACCATTAATTTCTATCTCTCAACTCTGTCAAACTAACCCAATCTTTATTGAAATTTTCTCTAATTACTTTGTGTTGAAGGATTTGAAGACAGGAACTCCTCTAATCAAAGGTCAGCATAAGAATTGTCTCTATCACCTTCCATCCTCACCACAACCAACGGCCTTCATTGCATCCATTGCATCCAATTAGCATCACATATTAGGACATCTTTCTACTTGCATTTTCAATCATTTGGCATCTCAACATCAAATAAAACTTGGCACAGTTCAACCATGTGTCTCTTGCTGCAGCTCCAAGAGCCATAAGGTGCCTTTTTCAAGATCTACAATTTCTAGTTCTAGGCCACTTGAAATAATTTACTCTAATGTATGGGACCTTACTCTAACTAGGTCTGTACATAGTCTTCTCTATTACTTGATTCTCCAAATATATTTGGTTGTACCCTTTGATAAATAAGTCAAATGTTTCTCATATTTTTCCTCAATTCAAATTTATTGCTGAAAAATTCTTTAATCTACCAATTGTGTCTTTTTTAATCTAACAATGGAGGTGAATTTCGCAAATTATGTTCTTTTCTTTATGAGCATGGCATATCACATTTCACTACTCCACCGCATACACTAGAACACAATGCACAGGCTGAGCATAGACATTGTCACATTGTAGAGACTGCACGTGTTCTCATGCATCATTTTAAGCTTCCATTCACATTCTGGTCATATACATGTGAAACAGCAGCATACCTCATTAATTGCATGCCAACTCCTAATCTTCAAATGAAATCTCCATTTGAAATCATGTTTCACTCTACCCCCAATCATTTACATTTGCATTCATTTGGATGTTTATGTTTTCTTTGGCTAAAGCCTTACCCAAAACACAAGTTAGAGTCACGATCCATCCCATGTATCTTTGTAGGCTATTCAATATCTCAATATGCATATTTGTGTCTTGACCCCACCATCAACAAACTCTACATTTCTAGACATATTCCCTTTTTTTATGGTCATTTCTCTTACTCTTCCTTACTATCTGCAACAACATTTCCCTCTTAATCTTCCTCAACCGAACAACCTTTTCAACCTTGTCATTACCCAATCCCAAATTCAACTGCTACAATTTTTCCCCTTAACCAACCTGCATTAGCTCCCACAGATATCATATCTTCCCAAGGCAAATTCCAATGCTCCTTTGACCAAGTAGCATCTATCTTCAACTCCCAGGTAATGACATTCCTTACTTTCTGCACCTACTAAAATTCCACCACCTCCTCAAAAATCCACCTGCAAGCATAGTTACAAAACTCGAACTGGTAATTGACTCAGCCAAGGCACTGGGTCACTGGTTCAGCCAATGGGTCATTGGTTGCACAAAATATAATTAAATAAGTATATAAAATTATATTAAAGTTCATATAAATATGATAAAATAACACAAATTATTAATAATTTAACCCACTTTAAAAATATATATGCTCATATAAAAATATATAAAAGCATATATATAATTATTATATACTAATTATTACATTTAATTTATAAAACACATACATCTAAAATAAAAACTTCTCTTATCTTTTCAAATCTTCCTCAAAGTTTTGGACTAACACAAAAAATAATTCACCTAACAAAAGATAGGCCCATTGACCATCAACCCATCATTACCTTTTAGAATTTTAAAAAATGATTACATATAAAAAAAAAAAACAACAACAACAATAAAACTAACCCTAAGTATTAAATGCTTTTCTCAACTCTCTTCTTTTTCACTAGTCGTGTTGTGCCTTGAGCGGCCTGCACACACAACACACCCAACAGTAATAGTGCCTCAACTCATCTCATCTTTCTCTTTTTCTCTCTCTCTCTCTTTCTCTCTCTCTTTGTCTTCCCATCCTTATTGCAAACGCTGTGAGTATGACAATGTAAGATCCCGCCTTTCTCATAGCCCATCCTCATTACAAATGCCGTGACAGTGCAAGATCTAATGGCGGCGTGTAGTGGTGCCAAGGTTGACTGCGAGATAGGCAGTTCACTGGTGGTGGTGTAAGATGACCCATGCGACGATGAGTGACGGGCAGACGAAGGGCGGGTAAGGATGCACTACATTAGAGTTTTGTGATTCTGATTTCTAGCTTTCTGTGTTGTTCTTCTTGTTTCTAGACTCGGTCCAATTTAATTAAACCGGTCGGGTCACCGATTTTTACCAAAAACCACCAGGTTGAACCAGTTTATACCAGTTCCATTGCATGACCGGTCTTTAAAGCAACACGGATCGGCTAGTTCGCAGGTTCACCGGTTTACCGGTCCGACCGATTGGTCTAAACTAGTTCTTGTAACTATGCCTGCAAGTATTCAATGGTAACTAGATCACAAAATAACACCTTTAAACCCAAAAGAATTTTTGCTATCACCAAACACCCTATCCCAGAAAAACCATGAAGCATCTAATGTGAGAGAAGCCATGAGAGATGCTCATTGGCGCTAGGCTATGGTAGGAGAATTTGATGCTTTGATCCGAAATGATACTTGGTCACTTGTGCCAAAGTCCAACACTAAGAATGTAGTTGGTTGCAAGTGGTTGTTTCGTATTAAGGGAAATCCTGATGGTTCCATTTCCAGATACAAGGTTAGTGGCAAAAGGCTTCACTCAACTACCAGGGACATATTTTCACAATACTTTTGCCCTTGTAGTTCCTATTAAAATAATCCTTACTCTTATCTTGGGTCACTCATGGTCGATGCACCAATTGGATATTAATAATGCATTTCTTCAAGGAAACTTTAGCTGAAGACGTGTTCATGGATGAACCACCTGGCTTCAAGCACAATCACCATCCTGATTAAGTTTGCAAACTTAACAAAGCCATCTATGGTCTTAAACAAGCCCCACGAGCTTGGCATCAAGAATTGAAAAATTTTATCAACTCGTATGGCTTTGAAACTAGCAAGAGTGATCCATCACTGTTTATTTACTCTAACCGTGGCACACTTGCATATTTTCTAGCATATGTTGATGATCTTTTAATAACAGGAAACAATGACTAGTTTCTTAATGACTTTATTATGGCCTTGTCAATTCAGTTTTCTCTGAAAAACTTAGGCAAACCTCACTACTTTCTTGGGATTGAACTTATTCCTCATCAAGGTGGTATTTTTCTTTCTCAACATAAATTCATAAGATACATGCTTAAGAGGTTTGAAATGGCAAGTGTAAAGCCATCTCCAACTCCACTCTCCTCCACTGCAAAAATTTAGCTCCATGATGGCTCTTCTGAAATAGATGCCACTTATTATCGAAGAGTTCTTGGTGCCTTGCAGTAGTTGAATTTAACTAGGCTAGACTTATCTTTTGCTATCAACAAGTTATCTCAATTCATGCATAAGCCGACAATACACCATCTTCAGCATCTCAAATGATTACTGAGATATCTCGAGTCCACTATCAACTTCAATCTTCACCTAAGCAGAACTAGTTCCTTCAATCTTGTCACTTATACTAGTGCGGACCAGGGTGGCATTGTAGATGATGACACTTTTACTTTAGCATACATAATATTTCTTAGTGGAAATCCAATTTCATGGAGCTCCAAGAAACAAAGAATAGTTGGTAGATCCTCCAGAAAGGTTGAATACAAGGTAATTGCTGCAGCAACATCAGAAATAATGTGGCTTCAAAATCTTCTCAATGAATTACAAGTTACTTCGTCAGTCAAGCCAATTTTATTTTATGATAATATTGGAGCTACATGCTTATGTTCAAATCCAGTTTTACATACTTATATCAAATTGCAGACCTCATGACCAAGCCATTTCCTCATTCAAAGTTTGAAAATCTTAGAGTCAAGATGAAAGTTCTCAATGGAGACTTCATCTTGAGGGGACATATAACAACATCATAGCATTTTGAATGAGTTAATTCTGTTTAGCTTATCTTGCATTTCAATTTTGTATATCTATTACTCATGTGCAATTATTAGTTTAGCATTAGCTTAGTCAATAGTTTCTATTTTATAGGAAATCTGTTAGCATTTGTGTGTATATAGTGTACTTGAATACCAGATCAATGATAAGCCAAATTCACTAACCTTATATCTAGTTACCATTGTGACAGTTAGGAATTAGTTGATGGTGCAATGCATAGTATGATTAACAAGGGTTTAGAAAAGTGTCCTAAGATTGCCGTAGGTGTGCATGCGAAGAGTGGATTCCAAGACAATGCGATCAAAGATTCACTTTATGTGTATGGTGGGACCATTGAGGATGATGTAGATAGTATCACTAAATGCATATCTGATGATAAAAGAACTGCTGATGTGGTAGCAAATTTGGGCTATGAGGCTTTTGGCCACAAGGGCGATTGCCTCATTGGGCATGAAGTGAATACAAAACCAAAATGTTGCATTTCGTTAGGCTTGTCTCCTCTAGACTTCTCTCCCTATGTGCCATCGTGCTTTCGATTGTGCGCCTTTTCTCATTATGAGCACGGCCTATTGGTTGGGAGTTTACTCCTATATTGCCTTCAAAGGATCGGAATGTAAGCAGTAGAGATAGTTTGTATCAGGTGCAACTTGGATGTGTCTCTATTGATGATGGTATACTCGTGGTGGCTCTAGTTACTAGGTGCAAAGCCGATCCTCGAAAGAAGTTTTTGAATCCAAAAAAGAGGGATAAGAAGTCTTTCAAGAAGAGGGGCCCTAAGACCAAGGTTAGCAGTGGTAAGGATAGCCAAGGGTTAAGGAATGCTATGGTTCAAGAGGAACTAGAGTAGTGAGGAAGACGTGGGCTCTAGGAAAACAACTTGGGTTATTAGCTGAGGATAAGGATGAGGATGCAATAATAGCTATGATTGCGTTTGGCTATGATGCTATTAATGGCAAGCCCATGCAACATAAAAGGAAGAAGCGCAAAGGGAAAAAAGAAGAAGGAGTAGTACAATCCAGTCTACGATCTTTTCTGAGCATCTTGGGTGTTTTTTGGTCTTTGTATGAGCTTATGTATCAAGCTTGTGAGTCTTTTTCTGAGTAAGTGTGGGTGGGCATGTGGTCAAAAGCTTTCTTTGAGTTCTTTAGGCATTGTTTTTTGTTGTTTTGGTTTAAGTCATTTGTGTCCTAATGTTTGTGTCAGTTTACGTGCTTTAGGCTCCTTCTTCTCTCTCCTTGGAGAGTTTGAGCGCTTTTCCAATTATCGAAAAAAAACAATGAAAAAAATAAAAATTTTCGGTTCTTAACCACCATTAAAAAAAATAATAAAAACACTTATATGCCAGTTGAAAATAAGATGTTCATCTAACATATTGAATTTAAAATACTTTGATAAAATCTTGCAAGCAACAATTAGAGGTGGAAATAGGCCAAGCTTGTATTGTAACATTTTGGCCTGAGTTTGGTTTGTGGCTTATTATAAGCTTTTTTTTAAGCATAAACCTGGCCTCTTCAAAGGCCCGACCTAGCCTAAAGCCTGTCTACAAAATGTATTTTTCTTAACTCAATAGAGAAGGAAAGGAAATCTACAAATTCTAACCTTCTTTTTAATCCTATCTAAACGATTATGATGCTTCAAATGAAATGGTTAATATAATTGCAAAATGGAAATCAATCATTACATGAAAAAAAAAATATCAAAAGTCTAAAACCGTGAAACTAATGATATTTTTAATTCCACAAGATATGATCCTCATCACTGGAAATTACATAATGCTAACCTTAGCTCAAATTAAAATCAAAGTCACCAACACACAAAACCCCAAAAACCAAATGGCAACCAATTTATCAAAATTTGAACAAAAGGAAAAAAAAAAACTGACTTTAAAATTTCAATTTAAAGGCTAAACCTTTCTCTTCATCATCAACCTTCCCCTAAATCCTACCTCTGCCATCGCCATCATCACTGTTACCACTATCTGGCATGGCTCCAACAGGCAGATGTGGTGGCTTGGCACTGCATTGGTGAGGTGGTCGTGGTTGTCTGGCACAGCATTGGCGGGTGCGGGTTGGACGAGGTGTTGGTCAAGTTGTGTGTCTGGTAGGGTGAGATGGTTATGGCAGCGATGTGGTATTTGAGGGAGAAAATGAGAAAATGGCAGTGAGATGGAAGGAATAAGAAGTAAGATGAGCAGCAGCAGATGGAGTTATAAAATGAAAGTTTAGTGTTTCAAATGGCATTTTAAATAGAGCAAGATAAAGAGATAAAACCAAAAATTGGTAATTATATTTACCAAGGAGCATTGTGGACAGTTGGCAAAGTGGCTGATGTTTGTATTTGTGGTCATAAGTTCAACTCTCATATATGATGTTTTGTTAGTTTATAAACACATATGTACATGAATAATATGTAGGTCGTCTAGGCTATTTCCATCCCCAGCAATAAAATGGATAAATATTAATAGAAAAAATATAAAAAAATACAACGAAATTTTACTAAAGGTGTCATAATGCATTTAAAATTATATTCGACTAATAATAAATCATATGTACAGCCCATTTGTTTGAGTTTTTTTTTGGAAAAAAAAATATTTCTTTAATTAAAAGATATATGTGATTTTAAGATATTTAGATAAGTTTTAACACAACAAAAAATTCGTTTGAATTTGTTATATAAGCTACAAAAAGGAACTTCTCGAAAAGCGTGCATCATGAAAGCTTTTTGATAAGCTTAAATAAATGGACTAACTCATATTATTTTCCCAGTGCATAATAAATGAGTCACAAAAATATTTCTATTAGATATCAATATTTGAATTTCTACAATTATAATAGACTTTTGTCTTGAGTAGGTTATCATTGTTTTTTTCCAATTCTCATTATAAAAAAAAAAAAAAAATTTATTAATGCAAATAAATACCATGAGGGACAGGTAGTAATAATAAAATCATACTTAGAATTTTTAATTAACAAAATCAATAAATCACATTAGGTAATAAAAATGATTTACTGACAAAAAAGGCCCTTTCATAAGTATTACAAATAAAAAGAGCATAATCTAAAAATTTTAAATTAGGATTGGCTAACTTGAGCCCTTAAGACTTATGTTAAAAATAAAAAACATAAAATATTATATTAAAATATAAACATTCAATATATTAAAATTTCAATTAATATTCAACATTTTACCGCTAAAAAAAATAATATTCAAAATTTTAAGTAATTGTTGATATCTTATAAATATTATATATTGATTCCTTAACAGGTGTACTAAATGCATATATGTTAACAAAAGGAAAAAGTTATTTAACTATTGATATTTATACGGCAACATATACTAAAAACGATGATTGGAAATCCTATGTAAAGAGAAGTAAAGAATGAAAATGTTAAACATATCTTTGTCAATAAATATTTAATTTATGATTACGTTGTTTTTTCAGCATGTTATATATACTAAATGCTAAAAGATAATAATATATTTTAGTAATTTAAAATTTGAATTCAAATAATTCTATATATAGATGATAATGTAAAACAAAAAAATAAAATAAAATTGCATGCTTAAAGTATTAACTTGACAAAAGAAAAATAATTTTTCAATTAATTTCATTTGAAGGTGGCAGGCTATACTTGTAAATAATTATAATTCAGTGTTCATTATTTTCATGAATGCAATGAACTTTTTTCCCAAAAATATAAGTGATTAATTAACTGGCACGCCAACTTGCAAGCTGCAACATATTCCCATGAGCTAAAGAGACTGACTTATAATCCTACAAAATATCTGATCGTAACCTGAATGGATTGTAGCCTGTTTGATTATACTTTTGGGAGGGTCAAAAGGTCTTTTATTGATATGAGAATGAAAATGATTAATATATTTGGGTGTATAAAGATCTTTTTTCAGAAGACCTTTTGAAAAAACTATCCTTGAAGTTACTTTTCATGTTAATAAATAATTTTTTTTTAAAAAATATTACTATTACTCTCATATCGACAATCAAAAGTAATTTTATTTTATTCTATCCAAATAAAAATTATTCTCTTAAATACTTTTGACATATTCAAACCAAACAAAAATTATTCTTTTAAAAGTAATTTCTTTAAAAGTAATTATTTTAAAATATCATCTTTCAAAATTAATTCTCCCAAAAATTTAACTAAACTTACCGTTGCAAATTAAGCTAATCCCGCGGACCGCGTTCAATATGTCCCATAACCAACTCAAGTTAATGTTTGTGTCTAGTTCATTTGCATGCATTTATCCGTACATTGCAAACTATGTAAATTTATAACACCCGTTTTTTTTAAAACTTATTCATGATATAGAAAATCTGAAGGGTAAGGTGTGGTATTACTATTAACACCTCGTGTTATGCAAGTTAATCCTTTCAGAGTTAGTGAGTTAGTATCTTATTTAAGCGATGTCAGCTTTCTCAAAAATTATCAAAACAACTAACAATATATTTGGTTCTGTATTTATAGAATTGATTCTAGATAAAATTGATTTTGTTATAATTAATTTGGTGAGAATTGATTTTGAAGTAAAGTAATTTATGTTTAATAGTTTTATCTGAAAAATTATTTTGACAAAAATTAAAAGAGTAAAAATCTAGAAGTAATAATTTATCACTTCCACTAGAATTGATTTTGGAATGCAAGAATTGATTTTAGCATTGATGAGAATTGAAACCAAACAAGATGCAAAAACATCAAAATCAATTCTAAAGGTCATAAAATTGATTTTGAGAGCTACAACCGTGCAACCAAATATGCACTAAGTGACACTTCATTTTTAACTATACAATTTTTCAACTATCATTTCCATCTTATAGGAAGTTAGTAACTTAGTTATCAGTAACTAATATTAGTTAACTTGAGGATTAGATTAGTAAGTGACACTAATGTTAGTTATGCTAAGTAGCTTCAAAAATTGCATAAGGCTCGACTGTCAAAAAGAGAGGAGCAAAAGAGTACATCATATTACTCCAAACAGAAACATAGATCCTCGTAGCCCACTCCGTGGGAAATATGACATCAAAAAATATGAAACACTAGAAACACAATAATCAATACTTGAGAACTCAATACTCGATACAGGAAACTCGAAAACACAGCACATGAAAATGCAATACACAACATGAAACACAAAGCTAAGGAGCATCTCAAGCCACTGCAAGCAATCCAAAGGACAACAAGGGCCACCAACATGCTACCATGCCTCCACCCTCGACCTGCTAAGGAAGAAAGCACCGCCGCCGTTGTTCTTATTGTGGCACTGCCACTGATAATCTCCTAGCGCTGCCTCAAGGTTGTAGGATGCATTTAGTGCCGACGTTGTTATACCGCCTCGATTTGTAGTGGCACGAGGAAAAGGGAGGAGGTGATGCGGCCTTTTTTAGCACCACCTTTACACACCTTCGAGCCATCACTGATGGCAACGCATTGTTTACCAGTGCCACCAAGAGCATCAGCAACAAACACCAAACGGTCCCAAGCATCCCACTAAGGAGGGCCATCGGCACTGTAGCCACAAATCACTACTCCACCACCATCGTAAACACCCGTCAACACCAAGAGTAGAGCCCAATGAGTTCACAATGGCCCCAGATCGGAAGAGCAAACTTGCAAAAGAACTATCCCAAATCTGTTTCTACTTGATCCCGTATGACTTTTCCAAAGGCACTTCCTACGTGTTGGTTCACTAAACGAACACACTTAGATGAAGGTGGAAGTGGGGGGATAGATGAGAAAGGGAAGGGAAGAAGAAGGGTTGGGGGCTAACCACCAACCTAAGGAGGACCAGCGGTAGCCCTAGGTAGAATTCAGATGGTTTCGCAAAAACAGGGGAGAGAAAGGGTTAGGGGTTGTTTCACAAGAGAAAAAGGGCCATTATATTACACATTATATCATTATTCAATCAATTGAGAATCATTCACTCACTTCACTCTTCTCTCGACTCAACTCTATCTCTCTCTTAAAATTAATTTAAGAATAAAATATAACTATAAGTTCATTGAAAATTTAATTAAGTCTTTCACCCACACTACAAGGTACATCACATATCACTCATCATTGTCCCCTAGTTCAAACATCTTTTTAACTATATATAAGTATAGATTTAGAAAATCAATAATTATGTTATTTAATCAACGTCTGATCACCCTTTTCCTCTCCTTTATATCAATAAGGTTTCTCAAAATTTGTGTACTTTGTTTATGGAAAGTCTTCATGCCAAAAAAACAAGAAGATCAAATTATCTTAAAAATAATACTATTAGATGAGTAGGTAATTATTCTTTTCAAATCATATATTCTACTCATTTATCAATTCTTGCATCATATAATTCCTCTCTCTTATAATATGTTAGTATATCAAATTACAACTAAATATTCAATTAAATTCAACGCAAAATTTAAAAGTATATAAAGAAAGGTGCTTTTTATTGTATTGAAATTACATAATTTAAAATCAATTTAATGTTCATAATTTGATTTCTTAATTTCTATGCAACTATAAATAATATATTACAACCCAACCTGACCGTGACTGGTGCATAAGGAGTCCAAGGCTCCGTAGCAAGCCTAACTTTGATTTTTTGGGAAAATGGACGGAGTTTCTCTTAAAACTCTAACCCTTTGACATGGTTTGGCCTGATTACACATAAAGCCACAATTCAAACTAGCATAGAATATATATACATGCACCCTTGTCTGTATAAAGGGAACATATAACTTTACAATTAGTACAAAACATAGGGCATGAATTAGTTTCCTGCCCATAACCCTGTTTAGGTGGGATCCTGCCTAGTATTTAACGGAGCCCCAATCAAAATATACAAAAGAAGGTCTCAAATGGCGAGCTCAGCAAAAGTGCTCAAAAGCTGTTTAAGGAGCTGGTGGAACAGAGTTCGAATCTACACCTGAATTTGAAATAAGGGGAACCAATTGGGTGAGTTAACAACTCAGTGAATGACAAGCTATTTATAGTTGGCATGGAATAAAACTGTATATGGAAATCATTTCATTGATTGGAAAGAAATAAATGAAAATCTTATTTGCCTTTCTAGAAGTACTTTCTTTGGATTACATTTTTCTAAAATAGGGGGAGTTAAAACACACACAAATAGCTGGTAGGAGGCCACAACTATAGAGTTTCTGCTAATATACCCTGAACGGCAACATCGGCACAACCCTAAATGATCTATAATCCGGTCGAGTTGGCCTAACTCGCCGGGCTAGCACCTTTCTTGCTAGTTGGGGTTCATATGAGGTGCACCAAGTCTAACACTTATCGCCGTTAGCTACGGTTCTATGAAGGGTTCACCCCACAAATTATTTTCTCTTCATAACATTTTTAGAAGGCAAATTTCGAATCCCATGCACTTTACAAATAATAAATTCATGCAAATCTTCTCTCATAATAGATACTTGAAAAAATACATAATTTAAAATATACAAAGTCATCAATATATGCATATCTAAACATGATCATATGTTTGTATAGATAATAGAAAACTATCATACATAAATTATCTATTCACGGTACAAAAATCACGAGACAAGAGTTTCGCTAGGGAGCCACAGAGTTAATAAGCTACTTCCGAAATGGGTGTAGTATCTTAAGTCTAACAACATGGCCATATATTAGTTGTAACAGAAAAAGATTAACATAAACTGCTCCTATATCTTTTGAAATCCCAGGTTCACGATTCTAGGATTTCAAAATCTAACCCCTAGGTTAATTTTATAGGAGAAGTTACTTAAATCCCAATATGGGAGTAACCACAAGTCCAAAAGTTACCTGGGGCATTAAGGATAGGAAAGGAACAAGACGGGTAGTCTGAGTTTCCTATCAAAACCTCCTAAAACAGCTCCTTGCTTACTTTTAAAGGAAAAACAATCAATAGGAAGGCTAAGAACATAACTGATATGGAATAGGTAAGGTTAAATAGGGGAAAAAAGATAGTAAAAATATCATAGGCGAGTAATTTCTAGAGAGAGAAAGAGAGACTTCGAAAAGAAAAGAAGAAAAAAGAAGGCGAGAAATATCCCTCTCTTCCAGTCCTTTTTTCATTTTTTTTCTCCACTGCCTCGCTGCACTTGAGCGCAGCCTGCAAGGCTCAAGCATAGCCAAGGCCCAGAAGCGTCCACACTTTGTCCAAGGCATGCTCGAGCGCAGTCCCCCACACTCGAGTGTAGCCGCATGCTTGAGCGTGACACCCTACGCTCGAGCATGGTTAATGTCCAGAATTTCCTCTACACTCTACTTGATAGCACGCTTGAGCGTGTCTCTGCCTGAGTTCAAAATTGGCCAAAAACTCTCCTAATTGTTCCTACCTCTAATACTACCTAAACCCAAGTTTGATACACTCGTTTACCTTTCTTAACATCTAGGAAATAGTTCATGCAACTCTTGATTGGGTTATTACATCCTCCCTCCCTAAAAAAAAAAAAAAATCGATCCCAGATTTGAATAAAATTTATTTTCTTACCCAGAGTTACGAACAATTGGGGCTATTTGACTCGCATAGCATCCTCCGCTTCCCACATGGCTTCGTCTCCAGAATGATTTCTCCATATCACTTTTACTAAACTTATATTTTTAGATTAGAGCTTCTTCATTTGCCGATTAACAATAGCCAAGATATGAGATGGGTCGGGTATGTATTTCCGAAGCATGGAGACATGAAAAACAAGGTGAATCATGGATAACCCAGGAAGTAAAGCAAGCATATATGCTACTGCATTTACCCGATTTAAAATCTCAAAAGGTCAGATATGACGAGGACTAAGCTTCCCACACTTCCCAAACCTCATCAACCCTTCATGGGAGAGATTTTAAGAAATATGTGATCACGCATCAAAAACTCAAGATCCCACCTTCGATGGTCAGCATAGGCCTTTTGCTTACTCTAGGCTACTAACAACCATTCTTGGAGTATTCAAACCTTATCTATTGACTCATGTATTAAGTCTGGCCCTAAAAGTTTAGTTTCACCTAGTTCAAACTATCTTATAGAAGGTCTACAACGTCTTCCATATAGGGCTTCAAACGGTGCCATTTTGAATACTGGCTTGATAACTATTATTATAAAAGAACTCAATTAAAGGAGGGTAATCACTCTAGCTTCCGCTGAAGTCTAGGATACAAGATCTTAACATATCCTCGAGGAACTGAGTTGTTATCTCTGATTGACCATTTGTCTATAGGTGAAAGGTTGTACTAAGGTCTACGGGTGTACCTAGAGCTTCTTTAAAAGCTCTCCAAAAATTAGATATAAACTATGACCCTCTATTTGAGATGATTGACACTGGAATCCCATGAAGTCTTACTATCTCGTCTATGTACCGTTGGGCATATTAGGAAGCACTAAAAGTCGTTTTGATAGGAAGAAAATGTGCTGACTTAGTCATGTTATCCACAATCACCCTTAATGAATCAAAACCTCTAGTAGTATGTCGTAGTCCTATTATAAAGTCCATAGTAATCATTTTCCACTTCTATTCAGGATTCTCTATCTGTTGATGCAAACTAACAGGTCGCTGATGTTCAGCTTTAAGTGCTGACACACCAAACAACGAGATACAAAGTCTCCAACATCCCTTGTCATACCTTCCCACCAAAATAGCTATTTCAAATCTTGATACATTTTTACATAAATTGGATGAATCGAATACTTTGAACTATGAGCTTCTTCCAAAGTGGATTCCCTCGGCCCTTCACACTTAGGCACACAAAGGCGATCACTACAATGTAAGATTCCCTTTGAATCCATCGCAAAATTAGGATGCTTGCCACTTCTTACTTCTTCGTTTAGCTTACGCAACTTCGGATCCCTTCCTTATACCGCCTTAAGCTGTTCAACTAGATAGGACTGAGCTCTTATTCGAGCCAAGAGTATCCTAGTCTCCCTTGGTTCCAAGTGCATTCCATCTACTTCCAACTGGTGAATCTCTCTTATCAAAGGCCTCCTTATTGGAGCTATACGGGTTAGACTACCCATTGATTTCTTGCTTAAGGCATCAACTACTACATTAGCTTTACCAAGATAATATAAGATAGTGTAATCATAGTCCTTGAGCAACTTTATCCATCTTCATTGCCTGAAATTCAAATCTTTATGTTGAAATATATACTTCAAGCTTTTTTGATTCGTATAGATCTCATAAGTTTCTCCACCCAAATAATGTCTCCATATCTTTAAGGCAAAGATAGCGACCGCCATTTCTAGGTCATGAGTGAGGTAGTTTTGTTCATACTTCTTAAGCTATCTAGAAGTATAAACAATGACTCGACCATGCTGCATCAACACGTACACAAGTCCTACCTTGAAGCATCATAGTATACTGAGAATTCTCCCAATCCTGATGGCAAAACAATCACCGACGTTAAAGTCAAACAATTCTTCAGTCTTTAGAAACTTTCCTCATTAGTATCCAACCACTAAAACTTAATATTCTTCTGAGTTAACTTAGTTAAAGGAGCGAAAATTCTTGTGAAATTGTTTACAAATCATTGATAATAACCTACTAGCCCTAAGAAACTACAGATTTCTGTAATAGTTATAGGCTTTGGCCACTACTAAATGGCTTCCACCCTTTTAGGATCCACCATAATTTCCTCTTGGGACACCACATGGCCTAAAAAGGCAACTTGATCCAACCAAAACTCACACTTAGAAAATTTTGCATAAGGTTTACAATCATTTAGGGTCTGTAAAACTATGCTCAGATGATGCTCATGCTCTTCCTTGCTCTTGAATACACCAAAATATCGTTAATAAAGATGATCACAAAGCGGTCAAAGAAAGGCTTGAAAATCCTGTTCATCATATCCATGAAAGTTGCAGGGGCATTTGTCAACTCAATGGACATTACCAAAAACTCATAACGCCCATTACGGGTTCGAAATGCAATCTTAGAAATGTCTTCTTCCCTAACCCTCAACTAATGGTAGTGATACATGCTTAGGAGGGTAATTTGGTCATTTCAACACTGGAAAAGAGCATGTTTCTGGCAAGTTGGTTCTACCTTGGCGATCAAGGAATCTGAGAGCTCATTTCAAGTTACTTGGAGATCAAGGAATGAAGCTTAATTAAAGTAACTTGGAGAACAAGCAATCTGATTTTGTTGGAAATATGTTTAGATTGCATTTAGATTCTTTTTTTATTTGTTTTTTTTTTTTTGCACCTTTTTTTTTTTTTTTAATTTCAACTAGTAACAAAGATTGAAAACAAAACAAGGGAAATACAAAGATGGAACAAAGATATGATTGCAGCACAAAAGGAGAGAATGCAAAAACACGAAAAACAAGAACGCAAACGGACAAGAAAGGAAGACAAAAGACAAACGTAAAAGATAAATAGGAATTTATCTAGACCTTGCTCTGATACCAAATGATGAAAGGGAACCCCATGGATATAAAGATCCAGAAACCCCAGGCACACATTTTGATAGAAAACAAGATTTAGGATAAAGACCCTCCCTACTAAACCCCCAAGAAACTCCGCCCTGGAAACGTGAGATAACAGGGAAAAGATAGAAAGTTCTGCATCACACAGAACAAAATGTAGAAATTCTGCATCCCACAGAATAAAGTGAGGAAAACCTCACAACTGTATTGGTAATCAAACCATGATCAAAACTATATGATAATATTCCCCTATAGGCCAAGTTGCCTATTTATACATAAATCCTAAAAATAGAAATTATCTAGTCCTATCTAAAATATCTGATTTGAAACTAAAATTTAAAAATTAAAGATATGATTCTATTCTAAAAGATTTATTCCTAACTAATTTAAATCAGATTTGATCTTTATAGATTAGATCAGATTTGATTTAAATCTTAAAGGATAAATTAATTCAATTCAAATCTAAACAAATCTAGACTAAGACAAAACAAATAAAAAAAGAATCTAAATGCAATCTAAACATATTTAACAAAATCGGGACTTGTTCTCCAAGCTTACTTTAATTAAGCTTCATTCCGATCTCCAAGTAACTTGAAATGAGCCTCGGATTCTCGATCGCCAAGGTAGAACCAACTTGCCGAAACATGCTCTTTTCCAGTGTTGAAATGACCAAATTACCCTCCTAAGCATGTATCATTCTCCTCTTCAAAAAGATTCGTCCTCGAATATTGCCTTTGTAATCTTCAACATCATCTCCACCATTATCTTCCCTATGTGAAGCCATCTAAGAACCTGCAAATGTAAAACCTCACTAACACTTTTCTCTCTTTTTTTTTTTTCTCTCTCTCTCTCTCTCTTTTTTTCCCTTCTTCCTTTTTCTTTTTTTTTCGTTTTTTTTTTCCTTCTCTTTTTTCCTTCTCTTTTTTTTTGCTTTTTTTTTTTGGACTGAATATACCTCAAATACAAAAAAAAAAAAATATATGGATAAAGTAGACATAACAATTAAGGAAACAAGACTCAAAACATAAAGAAAAAAAAAACTAGGGAAATAAAATTAATAAAGCGGAAACGAAATAGAAACAAAGGATAGTAAACATAGGGTTTTCCTACTAGACCTCTAAGAAACTCGTTTCAGCAACCTAGGTCACCTGAAAGGATTTTCCTACTAGACCACTCTATGAAACCCGGCCCATAGCAACCTAGATCAAAGGAAATAATTTCCCTACTAGACCTTCAAAGAACCTGTCCTTGACAACCTAGATCAAAGGGAAAAAAATTATGCTTATAATCCTTATCTTTTCTGATTTCTTCTCCTTTTTTTTTTCTTTTTTTTTTTTTTTTTTGGATCTAAACTAACAACAAAAAGATAAATACCAGGTAGAGAAGAAACATAGAGATGGATAAAGATGTGACAGCAACACAAAAGGATAGAATGCACAAATACAAAAAACAAGAATGCTAGCAGACAAGAAAAGAAGTTAAAAGATAAACATAAAAGACAAAGATAGATAAATAGGAATTTATCTAGACCTTGGTCTGATACCAAATGATGATGGAAACCCCGTGGATATAAAGATCCCGAAACCCCAGGCACACACTTTGATAGAAAAACAAGATATAGAATAAAGACCCTCCCTACTAAACCCCCAAGAAACCTGTCCTTGGAAACGTAGATAACAGGGAAAAGATAGAAAGTTCTCGTGATCTCACGTAACAAAATGTATATTCTCCGCATCGCACGTGCATTATAGTGTAGAAATTCAAATCATTACACACAAAAGTGAGGAAAACCTCACAACTATATTGGTAGTCAAACCATGATCAAAACTATATGATAATATTCCCCTATAGGCCAAGTTGCCTATTTATACATAAATCCTAAAAATAGAAATTATCTAGTCCTATCTAAAATATCTGATTTGAAACTAAAATTTAAAAATTAAAGATATGATTCTATTCTAAAAGATTTATTCCTAACTAATTTAAATCAGATTTGATCTTTATAGATTAGATCAGATTTGATTTAAATCTTAAAGGATAAATTAATTCAATTCAAATCTAAACAAATCTAGACTAAGTCAAAACAAATAAAAAAAGAATCTAAATGCAATCTAAACATATTTCCAACAAAATCAGATTGCTTGTTCTGCAAGTTACTTTAATTAAGCTTCATTCCTTGATCTCCAAGTAACTTGAAATGAGCTCTCAGATTCCTTGATCGCCAAGGTAGAACCAACTTGCCAGAAACATGCTCTTTTCCAGTATTGAAATGACCAAATTACCCTCCTAAGCATGTATCAGGTAGCCAGAATGAAGATTTATATTGGAAAAATAAGATGCACCTTGGAGTTGATAAAAAAGATCATCAATTCGAGGGATAGGGTATTTATTACAAACCATTACCCGATTAAGCTGTCTATTGTCAATGCATAGTCTCATTGATCCATCCTTGTTTTTCACAAACAGCATAGGAGCACCAAATGAGGACATGCTCGGGCGAACAAAACCCTTATCTAGCAGATCTTGTAATTGTTCCTTTAACTCTTGTAGCTGCGCGGGAGCCATATAGTAAGGAGGGATAGATATGGGCTAGGTGTCTCAGATTAAATCTACACAAAATTCAGTCTCCCTTTCAGGAGGCATTTCAGGCAATTCGGTCCAGAATATGTCTAGAAACTCTATAACCACCGATACCTAGTCTAAGCTGGGCACTTCAGCCTCAACATTTCGAATCAAAACAAGAAATCCTAGGTTACCCTTGTTCATCAAGCATAGAGCAGCTAATGAAGTGATTAAAGTTACAGGGGTCAAGCAACTATCACACCGAAAATGAAAAGATGACCTATCTAGCACCTCAAACTTGACCACCATGGCATGGTAGTCAATTGTAGCATGGTAGGAAGCTAACTAATCCATGCCTAGAACAACATCAAAGTCTACCATCGCTAAAAGCATCAAATTGACTAACATTTCCATGTCGTTCATGCTAATCACATGGGATTTCAACATTGATTGAACTAGCAAGGCTCCTTCTGTGGTTATACTAAACCAGAAAGGAGGATTAAGCAATATAGATGATTTGCTAAAATGAGAAGCAAATAACAGAGACACATAAGAGTGAGTGGACCTTGTGTCAAATAAAACGTAAGCATCAAAGGAGTTAATTTGGAGGGTACCTGCGACCACTACATTGGATATTTGGGCATCCTAGCATCCCAGAGCATAAAGTCAGGGCTATCTTCTCTCAGTTGAACTCGTTCCTTTACCACCTGCATTTTTACCACCAGGACCTCTGCCACCAGTTCCCCTACCCCCTGAGGATGAAAGGTACCACCCTGAGATAGGGCGAGAAAAGAAGGAATAGACGTGGCTAACTGTGTTGATCCCTAACTAGATCCTCCCCATAATTGGGGCAATCTTTCTTGGAATGCCCCGTTTGCCCACAACCATAACACTCTCTCTATCTTTTACAGCATACTCCAAAATGTGATTTTCCATTATTTTGGTATGGAGATCAATTTTGCCCAAACTACACAAAATTTTGTGCCCCTAGGTTTGGCACACCCCAAATATAAGATCCTAAAGTTAAGATATTCATCAGAGAAGGCTCAAAGGATGTAGCACCACCTTGAGTATTCCGTTGCTGACTTTAATAATCAAGACTCCCACCTGAGCCAAGTCCACTCGAGAGCGAACCTCATAACTTAGGCTTCTTGGTGGCATCTCTAAAGATCTTTTTCTCCATTTAACTAGCCTCAATGCGTAAGGCAGCGTCTATGGCCTTAACATATGTGATTCGCCCAATATTGGATGACAGTGTGGTAAACATTGGGTTGGCTAATCTCTTGATAAATCTTTCTATCCTCAAAGCATCTGTAGTCACCATGTGGAGTGCATGACGAGAAAGCTGAGAAAAATGATCTTCATACTTTGAAACTATCATGCCCGAAACTTGGGTCAACCTTTCAAATTCCATAGCAAGACTGACCCTCCTATCGGCAGGGTGGAACCTCATCATAAAGGCCTCAGAGAACTCCTCCCAGGTAAGCAGGGGTAAGTTAAGGGATCTCCCCATAAGAAAAGTCTGATACCATTGCTTTGCCCAACCTCCCAACTTATACATGGCTAACTCCACCGTCTTTTCACTAGGACACCTCAATAGTCTAATGGTTTTAACCGTCTTATCTATAAAGATCTGTGGGTCTTCCATTAACAAATTTTCCATAAACATAGGTAGCTACAGTTTAAGGAATGTCTCAATGATCACTTTGACTACTGTTGGAGGTTGGGGTTGCCTTTAACCTGGCAAAATAGGTTCTGCATGAGGCTGAGCTCTTGCCCCTATTTGATTCGCCATAAGCTTAACCGGAGTTTTTAGAGTTTGGTGGACTACCCGAAGATCTGCCGCCACCCTGGTCACTCTCGCTTCAAGGACTGACTCATCGGCTAACCCGGCCACTCTTCCCCGGCCTCTTTGCCTACCATGATTTCGTCCTCTACCATGATCCCTTCCTCTAACATGCAAAGAAGGGGCCTTATTAGACTCAACATCATAAGCCTCATGGTCTTCTAGTCCTCGCGCATGCATTTGAAGTCTCGATGGCATTACAAACTATAAAAGAAAACAAAAGATCAGAATAAAATTCAAATTTTCAAGGAATAAGACCACAAATAAAGGAATAACGTTCCTAAAGGCCTCTAGTAGCACCACATTTTATGGAAATGGCTTGGTTACCATTTACATAATCATGATCCTACTAAAGGGCACTTGCTCTATTGAATATAGAAAAACCTAAAGCTCTAATACTACTTTTGTTACGACCTAACTTGGCTGTAATCGATGCATAGGGAGTCCAGGGCTCCCTAGCAAGCCTAACTATGATTTTTTTAGGAAAATAGATGGAGTTTCCCTTAAAAATCTAACCCTCAAACATTGTTGAACTTGATTACACATAAAGCCACAATTCAAACTAGCATAGAATATATATACATACACCCTTCTCCATATCAAGGGAACATATAACTTTATAACTAGTATAAAACATAGGGCATGAATCAATCTCCTGCCCATAACCCTGTACAGATGGAGCCTGCCTAGTATTCAATGGAACCCTAATTAGAATATACAAAAGAAGGTCCATGCTCAAATGGCAAGCTCAGCAAAAGTGCTCAAAAGCTATTTAAGGAGCTAGTGGAACAGAGTTCAAATCTACACCTGAATCTGAAATAAAAGGAAATAACTGGGTAAGTTAAACAACTTAGTGATAGTAAACTAGTTATAGTTGGCATCGTATAAAACTGTATATGGAAATCTTTTCGTTGATTGGAAAGAAATAAGTGAAAATCTTATTTGCCTTTTTGGAAATACTTTCTGTAGAACACATTTTTCTAAAATATGGGGAGTTAAAACATGAATATATAGCTGGTGGGAGGCCACAACTATAGCTTCTATTGATATGCCTTGAACGTCAACATCGACACAGCCATAAGTGATCTATAATCAGGTCGAGTCAACTTAACCCATCGGGCTAGCACCTCCCTTACTATCTGAGGTTTGTATAAGGTGCACCAAGTCTAACACTTATAGTCATTAGCTATGGTACTACAAAGGGTTCACCCTACAAATTCTTTTCTCTCCATAACATTTTTAGAAGGCAAATTTCGAATCCCATGCACTTTACAAATAATAAGTTCATGCAAATTTTCTCTCATAACAGATACTTGAAAAAAAATACATAATTTAAAATATATAAAGTCATCAACATATACTTATCTAAATGTGATCACATGTTGGTATAGATAATAGAAAACTATCATAAATAAATTATCTACTCACAGTACAAAAATCGCAAGACAATAGTTTCTCTAGGGAGCCAGAGAACCAATAGGCTGCTTTTGGAATGGGTATAGTATCCTAAGTCTAACAACATAGCCATATATTAGCTATAACGGAAAAAGATCAATATAAACTACTCCTATATCTTCTGCAACTCAAAGTTCACTATTCTAAGATTTCAGAATCTGAACCTAGGTTAGTTTTATAAGAGAAGTTACTTAAATCTCGGTGTGGGAGTAACCACAAGTCTAAAATTTACCTAGGGTGTTAGGGATCGAAAAGGAGCAAGACCGGGAATTTGAGTTTCATCCCAAAACTGCTCCTTGCTTACTTTCAAAGGAAAAACAACTGATAGGAAGGCTAAAAACATAATTGATATGGAGTGGGTAAGGTTAAACAGGGGTAAAAGATGATAAAAATATCATAGGCGAGTAATTTCTAAAGAGAAAGAAAGACTTTGAGAGGGAGAGAAGAAAAAGGGAAGAGAGAGAAATATCTCTCTTTTTGGGGCCAAAGGCCCCTTTTATTATTTTTTTCTCTGCCACCTCGCTATGCTCGAGCATAGTCCCTCACGCTCGAGCGTAGCCGCACTCTACTTGACAACACGCCCGATCGTGGCTAGCTATGCTCAAGTGTGCCCCTTTTTGGGTTCAAAATTGCCCAAATGCTCTCATAATTGTTCCTATTTCTAATACTACCTAAACCCAAGTTTGATAAACTCATTTACCTTTCTTAACATCTAGGAAATAGTTCATGCAACTCTTGGCTGGGGTATTACACAATATCATAATTTATATTTATTTTATGTTATTTAATCCTTTGATTCTCTCTCTCTCTTTCTCTTTGTTTAACTCCTTACTCAACTCTTGGCTAGGGTATTACACAATATCATAATTTATATTTATTTTATGTTATTTAATCCTTTGATTCTCTCTTTCTCTCTCTCTCTCTCTCTATGTGTGTGTTTAACTCCTTACTCAAAATTATTCAAAAGTTAACATTCTTCCAATTTAAATTTCTAATGGTTCTTCAAAAACCAAGAATAATATTGCAATTAACTATTAAATATTTATTTTAAACATTAAAAAAAACACTTTTACAAAAATATCAGCATAGCACCAACAATTAATCATTGTTTCACATATTTTCTTTTATTCCTATTACATTTATAATGGTCTCACCACCCAACATGACAAAAAGAAATTTACAAAACATAATGAATTGGTAAAATTACAACACTAAACAAATAAGAAATATTACATGAATTAACTCTAACATATTGTCAATATTACAAAACATTTGTCATTGTACATTTATATTCCAAAGAAAGATAAGCAATTACAACTTGAAAGAACTACATTGTCATAGACTTGTGTCAAGGAGTACAACTAGACCATTTTGCTGAGAGAGCTAATACTAAATAGTTAATTTTATATAGAGAATAGTATATATCTTATAATTTGCATTCTAATCTAAAAATTGAAATAAACTTCACAATATATAAAAGAAATAAATATTTTACAATCAAAACTCAAGAAAGACACATAAATATACATAACATATTGTCTACTATAATATTTAAACATCTAACTTAATAAAGAGTTTATAAGAACTAGTTAAATAAATAATTTTAGAGGGGGTTAAATGAAAATTTGGCGGGGGTCCACCCCCCATTGCCTATCCAAGGAGCCACCCCTACTTGTGTACTAAACAACATCTTCAAACTTAACTCTTCCTAAAATGAATCAAACAAGTAACTGCCTTTCAAATATGATTTACATCTTTGTTGTTACAAAATAACAAAATCAAAGATAAATAAATAGAAAGTATATAATTGTTTTCACATAAAATAATCATATTTTAGTTCAAACATTATTCCTAATTGTATTAATAATTTGAAGTCAAATGACTATCTATTGGAAGGAAAATATTCTTTAAGATTAAGTGATAGATTGGTAATATAGGTAAAAATTTAATTGCTATGCACTGACAATGTAAAAGAGTTTTGCACTGTCATCCAATCAAATATTTGTGTTTGTATGACTTTTAAAATAGTAGGTGATTGAGTTAAACACTTTTACTGATATGGCAATATATGATTAGATGTTTATATAAAACGTTTTTACACTGACAATGTATATAAATTAAATCCTATAAGTAAAACAATGTATAGATATATAATATTCAAATGAGTTTCATCTTTTTAAGGTCATCTTTGTCTTTACCCCTTTTTTGCATCTCTTTCCTTTTTTTACACTTGTATTACCTTTTTTTTGGTTAGGTTGCTTGTAGGATATGTTTGTTTAAAACCATTTCTTGCGAGCCTTCTAATTAAAATTGACTTTTCATCTAATAATGATGTGTGCTTTATTTCCATCGATGTCATTCCTATTCCTTTATAAATGTCATCTTCATATTGTGTCTTGTGCAACATCTACTAAATTATTTTTATATTAGTCCAATAAATATCAATTGTCTATTTTTTTTTCTAAAAAAACATATATTCATTTTGATGCACGTCCAATGTGCAAGTCTAGATCTAGTTTTCCTAATTATGCAATAGTTTTCCTAATTTTTTTTCGATATAAAGTGTTTTCCTAATTATATAATTATTGTTTAAGATAAGTGAAATGAGAGTTGTTGACACATGCAATTTTAGTGTTTTTATTTCTTACTATTTGAATCAGAATAAGACATTAATTTGTATGCTTTGTCTGTCTAAAACTCTTTTATATTGATATCAAATCATATGCTACTATATAGGCAAAAGTGGTTGACTATCACACCTATACCTCAAAAGAAAACTACTTTTACCTATATGATAGTATATGATTGGATGTCAGTATAAAAGAGTTTGATATTAACAATGCATGCAAATTAAACTCTTATAATAATAATGTTATATTTATACTCACATGCTTTTATATCTAAGAAACTATTCGAAAACATTTTGCATCTACTTTGAATGCAATATTTTGTAAATAGTTGAGATTTGCTCATGCACTCACATATATGCAAGTATATCATTTATTCATATGCAACTATCATATTTTCACTCAAATTTCTCCATTTTCTCTTGATCCTTTCTCATGTTGGAGGATAGTTAAATAATCAATTGTGCATCTTATCTTTGGTTCATTTGTTATAGGAATGAAAATGAGGATATCAAGAACATTGTTGAACAGGTTACTTATATGCTAGACATGAAGGACTTGTTTGTTGCTAACCATCCAGTAGGAGTAGAATCTCGAGTGCAAGAGGTGATTAAACTATTAAAGAACCAACAATCAGAAGATCCTCTGCTACTAGGTATATGGGGCATGGGAGGTATTGGTAAAACAGTCATTGCCAAAGCAGTTTATAATAAAATTTGTCGCAAGTTTGAGGGTCAGTGCTTCCTCCTAAATATCAGAGAAGTTTGGGATCAAAATAATGGCGGTATTCATTTACAAGAGCAACTTCTTTCTAGTATTTACAAAACAAAGAAAATAAAGATACAAAACATTGAATTTGGAAAATCAATATTAGAGAAAAGAATTGGCCAAAAAAGGATACTTCTTGTACTTGATGATGTGGACAAAATGGAACAATTAAATGCTTTGGCTGCAAGTCATAAATGGTTCTATCCAAGGAGTATAATAATCATCACAACAAGAGATAAGCATCTGCTTCGCTTGCTTAGCATTGACAAGTTATATAGAATGGAAAAAATGAGTGACAAAGAATCTATTGAGCTTTTTAGTTGGCACGCATTCAAAGAATCATGTCCCAAAGAAGAATTTGCTGGACTTTCTAGAGAAGTCATTTCTTATTGTGAAAGATTGCCACTAGCTCTTGAGGTCCTTGGGTCGCATTTGTTTAAAAGGGAAGTAAATGAATGGAGAAGTGTTTTGGAGAAACTCAAAACCATTCCTAATAAACAAATACAGAAGAAGCTTAAAATAAGCTTTGATGGTTTAAGTGATGATAAAGATAGAGAAATATTCCTTGATATAGCATTTTTCTTTATTGGAATTGACAAAAATGATGTAATTGATATATTAAATGATTGTGGACATTCTGCTGAAATTGGAATAAGTGTTCTTATGGAGCGAAGCCTTGTAACTATTGACACTAAGAACAAACTTAGAATGCATTCTTTGCTGCGAGACATGGGAAGAGAAATTATTCGTGAGTATTCACCAACAGTGCCTGAGGAACGCAGTAGGTTATGGCATCCAAAGGAAGTGCTTGATGTATTATCAAAAGAAATGGTAAGAATTTCAATTTTTTTTTAATTTTAAATTTCTAATTTGACACCAATACTATATTTGGATTGATAGAAAGTGTGATGAAATGAAACAAAATGATATTAGGTGTAAAATTAGATATAATGGAACAAAATTTGGTAGGCTTGATTTTATTCTATCTAATATTTTTCTTCTTTTTTTTCTTCTAATTAATGAGAACGGAAGGGAATGGAATGAAATGAAAGTAAATAACTTAAAATCATTACTATTTAGTCCCCTTCCAACATATTTCTAAACAAGGGAGTTAGAACTTCCCTCCATTCTATTATATTCCCTACCATTCACCATCTTTTCAAACAAATCCCAAAGGAAGCAAATGGGCTCGTGTAACATTTGTTTGGATTTTTAGTTATTTGATTTGTGAATTGTTTAGTGCTTCTTTGGTCCTACTAGCAAATTAGGTTTCAATACTCAATTGAAGTCCTTTGCCCCACAAGTTTTTTAGCTACCATTGCTTATCTTACTATGAGATTTAAATTTTTTCTGTTCATTTTATCTTAAAGGGAACAAAAGCTGTTGAGGGACTTGCTTTGAATTTGCCAAGGCTGAATTCTATTCGTTTGAAGACCAAAGGATTTAAGTACATGAAGAGACTCAGATTGCTTCAACTTGCTGGTGTACAACTTGATGGAGACTTTAAATACCTTTCAACAGATCTTCGATGGCTGTGCTGGCATGGATGCCCTTCAACATATACAACTACAAACTTTGATCAAGAGAATTTAGTAGCCATTGACTTAAAATATAGCAATCTCCAACTAGTATGGAAGAAGGGCCAGGTATAAATTCTGAGTTTGATTTTATTGCCTTGCATGAATTGTTTCAATGAGCTTATTTGGGTGTGATAAATTTAAATATGATTTCTCATCTTATTGTGCCTCAATTTTTTATACGATGCTTTTAGAATTTTATAAGTGTCAAAGAATTTTCGGATGCCAAAAATATATAGATGTTTACACAAACTAGACTGAAAAATATATAGTCATACAGTGAATTGTATGAAAAACAAAGGATGTTAAACATATATACAAGAAGCGCCGTGTCTCACTTTTTATCTACTTTTTTTCAGTCTTTCTCGCGAGTGATTAGGAAAAGTTTACCGAACATTCAAGTTTAAAGAATTTAAATATGAGATTAATTTAAATGTGCTATGAGTATAAAAGTTTTTACATTATTATTTAATCATATATTATTATTTATGCGACTTTGGTTAATAATTGTAAAAGTCAAATACTTTTACTGATATAGTAATACATGATTGAATAATTGTGTAAAATATTTTTACACTGATAATGTATTAAATTAAATTCTTTATTTAGTGCTATGAAACATTACTTTTTTTGAACTGTCAACATTAAGAATTCTTATTTTCAAATGAACTCTAGTTTTACAATAAGATATTAATTTTCTTTAGTTAAAGAACATGACCACCTAAATTTTTTTGTTAAAAATTTAATTTGATGAAGAGACATGCGAGGAAATAATTGTGCTCTTGAATTTTTATTTTTATTTTTTTAATCAAAGAAGATCTAACTTCAACTAATGAAACCTGTCACCCAAAATAGAAGGCTCATAAACATCCTTTAACAAAATCTTTAACATTACCTAGGATGAGCATGTTGCTGAGGTGTGTTCTAAAACTGATTGGTAAGTATTTAATTTCATTTGTGAAGAATAAAATATAATGTATCTTTCTAATTATTTAAAGAATAAAATAAACTTGCTTTTTGATTTCTCATGATATTAAAATTTTTATTTGATATTTTCTATTTTTGTTTCCTAGCTACTGATATTATATGCTCATTAACGAATTTTGTATTTCAGTTTCGAGGGTAGACTGGCTAGTGACACACTGTAATTGTTTCCATCTATTTTTTCTAGGGTACTTCTATAACTTTCTCCACAAAATTCTTGCAGATGTTGAAGAAGCTGAAAATTCTCAATCTCAGCCATTCTCAACACTTGACACAAACCCCTGACTTTTCAAACATGCCTAATCTTAAAAAGTTAATACTCAAATATTGTCCAAGTCTGTCTTTGGTTTCCCATACCATTGGACATCTCAAAAAGATTCTTCTAATTAATTTGAAAGGCTGTACAAGCCTTCGTGTACTTCCAAGAAGCATCTATAAGTTGAAATCTCTCAAAACTCTCATTCTTTCTGGATGTGTAATGATTGACAAGTTGGAAGAGGACTTGGAACAGATGGCATCTTTGACAACCTTGATGGCGGATAACACTGCTATAACACGAGTGCCTTATGCACTAACAAGATTGAAGAGCATTGGATATATTTCTTTGTGTAGATTTGAAGGATTATTGCGTCATGTGCTTCCTTCAATCATCTGGTCATGGACCTCTCCAACAACTAGTCTCTTACCACAAATGCAAACACCTGTGGACCTTTCATGTCTTGTTTCCTTAACTCTACCAAATAGCAGTTTCCATGGTACATTACCCATTATCAGAGAGCTTCCAGATGTTCAAAGTCTCAGGTTGGAATGCGGCTCACAAATTCAAACAACTCAAGATGTAGCCTTGGAAACCTTGAATGGCACAAATTCTAAGGAATTGGAAGCAATGGCAACTACATCACATGTCTCAAATATGGACACCTCAGCAGTAGTTGATTGCCGCAGCCAAGGTGACATTTCTGGATCAAAAAATCCCTTGAATTCCATTTTAATCCAAATGGGAATGAATTGTCCAGTCATAGAAATACTGAGAGAGAGCATTTCACAGGTTTGTTTCTGTCTTCTGTCAATTTTTCAAACTTTACTCTCACTTATGAGATACAAAAATATATTAACTCTTCAAAAAAATATGTATGTCTTTACAATAGTTTATCATCTCGTACAATTATTATTATAATTAATTAAACTTTTTGTTATGTCATATACTTAACTGGATGATAACGTACAAAGAAAATTACCCTAAAGTTCAGTCAGGGGATTGGTATGATTTCAGTTATTGTTTCTAAAGCTTAAAAACTATAATTTGAAATCATAAAAATAAATTTTCAGCATGGGTTTTGTAATTAAACATTTTTTCTTCTAAATAGACCAATACTTTCATCAAGATTTATGTATTGAGATATAAGATTCTTATCATTTTAAGGGAAAAAATCAATTTACTACTCTTTCCTAAATGTGCAAATTAACCTTTTTATTAATTTTCCTATCAATTATTAACAAAAATATCACATATTTAAGAAAATTTAGAGTATTAGATTATATATTTAGGAAAGTTTAGGAGGTGTATTTGCATATGACTAAAAGTTTAAAGGATATAGTACACCTAGTTTAGTTAAACTGCATATTTGGGAAAGTTTAGGGAGGTCGATTTGCATGTTTTTAAACTGTAATGGCTAAAGTGTACATATTCTATAGTTAAGGATGGAATAAAGTGCAATTCTTTCCTATTTTAATTTCTAAGCCATTTTTCCTGAAGTTATAATATTAGAGTTTTAATTTATGAGAAATAAGTTAATCTTAATTATTATAAGGTAAAACATATGTCTTTGCTTGTTTTGTTAAACTATATGTATTTAATTGTTAAATAAATTAATTAGTATTAATATTTTGCTAAAGCATATGTTGGTTATGCAGAAACTGACTACCGGTGGTAGTGTTCTTGGAGATTGTTTGCTCCCTGATAACAATAATCCTGATTGGTTAACCTTCAATGGTGAAGGTTCTTCTGTGATTTTTGAAGTCCCTCAAGTGAATGGGCATAACATGAAGGCAGTGACATTGTGCATCGTTTACTCTTCTTCCCCAAACATCCTAACATCAGAAGGTCTTATTCTTACAAATATGATAATCATAAATTACACAAAGACCATCACTTGTGTCTATAAGGGAGATACACTGACTTCACTTAAAGATGAAGACTGGCAGAGCATCATATCAAATCTAGAAGCTGGTGATAAAGTGGAGGTTGTTGTTGTTTTGGGGGATGGATTCATTGTGAAGAGGACTGCAGTTTATCTCATATATGATGAACCAATTGACCAAAACATCGAGCAATGCCAAGCAGATGTCATTGTTTCTAGTGGGGATGATATGGCAATAGATAAAAATTTCAATGTTTCTGGTGGTAATGATACGGTAGATAATAAGAATGAAAATGATTCCAGCATTGATGATACAGTGGCAGATAAGAATTTCACTGTTTATGGTGATGACCTGGTAGTTGATAAGAAAGAAAATGCCTCTGGTGTTGATGATGTAGCAGCAAAGAAAAATGTCACTGTTGCTGCTAGTTCTAGTGCTGGTGATGGTATGGCTGATAAGAAAGAAAATGTTTTTGGTGTTGGTGATGTGGCAGTAGATGATATGAATGTCATTGTTTCTAATGATGATGATGATATAGTTGCTGATAAGGAAAAATGTACTTCTAGTGTTGATGATGTTGCAGCAGATAAGAACTTCAATATTTCTGGTGGCGATAATACGGTAGTTGATAAGAAAGAAAATGCTTCTGATGTGAATGATGTGAGGGATAAGAATTTCACTATCTCTGGTGCTGATGCTACACCTGCAAATAATAAGAACGTTATTGTTTCTGGTACAGATAAAAAGGTAAGTGATATACACATACAAACACGCGCGCACACACATTTATATATTTGTTCATATTATGATATCGGACTGGCTGGTTCATTTTTGTTCATGTAGTTGAAGCTGTTGGACAAATTGAATTGCTTCAAATGCTACAGAGCAAATTAAAGCGCCGCATATGATTGAACTTAATATTTGAGAGATTTGGTGGATTCTTCAAACTTCTTTCCCTTGTTTGTGCTGTTCTGATGACGCGGCATTTTTGGTTGGGTCTTGTGATTCTGTTTTGGATCACTTGCTACCATTCTGACAAGTTAAGAAGGTATAACTTCATCTCAAGGTAAGAGCCTTTTTCTGCTGCTTTTCCAGTTAAGCGAAAATTTAATTTCTGTTATGAGTCTCACACCAAATAAATAAACCAGATGTATTTTAAATTATGAAACTGTCTCATCTAATATATTAGTATTTTGGATTTGACTCTTTTCATGGACTAAAATGAAAATAATTGGTGTTTCATAGACGAAGAAAGCCGCTAAAAAGAAAAATACTACTGCTAGATCGGTGCACGTCGATAATAAATATGAATCCCACATCTAAATAAATAAGCTCAACGTAGTACTTAAATCATCCTAATTGGTCACTCATAATAATGTTGCTTGTAAGTTTCAGGTGTAAATTTTCCATGTTTTGCTAATGAAAGATTAAGTTGATATTAATTTATTTATTTTTAATGGTTGTTAGCATCACTTTAATTTTTCAATCATTGAAAGTGACCTCGAAGTCATCTTTATATACAAAATGCAAAATTGAGGGATTAATTGAACTTTAATTCTTATCATTAAAAGACTAAATTAAAGTTGAGTTTTATAATTAAAGGACTGAATTTACCTTTTTGTTACTGAAAGAAAAGATAATTTCTTACTTTGACTAAATTAATGCTAATCTCTCTATTTTCAGAAATATTTGATGTCACTTATTTTTAATCATCAAACTAATTTCAGTCTAATCTTTTAAGCATCAAAACAGTAGTTTTCTCTAAATTTGGCTTAGAAATGTGTTATTTAAATAAGTGATTTCAAATTTAAAATTAATAAAAATATTAATACAAAAGCAATTTTATAATATTGTAGTAATATTTTGGAAATATTTTCTATGAAAATTATTTATGTGCAATTAATAACTATATGATTCCATTTCTTTTTTTATTTATTTGTTATTAATTATATTTTTCCCATAAAAAAGAAATTTAATATTTTAATAACAAATATTATAATATAAAAAATATTATTATGAATTCTATACCTTAAGAATTATCAATTCTATATTATAATATTTGTTATAAATATTAAATTTCAATAAATAACATTGCTAGCAAATAAATGAGAAAAATAAAATAGAATCATATAAACTTTAAAAAGGAAGGACAGACATTTAATTTTTAAGTTTTAGAATTAATAATTCTTAGTTATAAATTAGGAATTAAAAAGAACTCGCCCTAATTATTTTTCGGTTCTATAGAATCATCACTCCGATTCTATATGTTACTCTAGACATAAAAATTAAAATTAAAGGGCTAATATGTGGTCAGTTCAGTATACAATTAAAAATAAGAAAGAAAATTTTGTGATTAGAGTGATGAATAAAGTTACATATAAATCTAATCCTTGAAATTGCTACCTTCTTATTTACTCTTATACCAAACTCACCAACACCCAACACCCAACAAGATAAGGGGAAAATTTCATTTTATCAGTTCTTGATACTAGAAGATTTCATTTAATCCCTGTCAATTTAAGACTCTGCTATGATATGTAATTGCAGGCTACTATCTTATTCTGCAGAATTTTAAATAGCATTGGCTTTGTGGACGATTGGATGATGAGGGTATGAAACAATGTGTTAAGCCGTTGTCCTGTGGTTTTAATTTTGTCTTCTGTGATACTAGTACGGGGTGATTTTGAGTTATGTTCAAGTTTATGATGGTTTATTCTCTACAGTGTGAAGATGCTAGCGTGTGATGTGGCTAGCCTCCAAATATGGCTCTGGTGTTGTTGTGCGATGTTGTACCCAATTTTAAACTTTGCACGTTCTATACGATCGATTGGACCAATACACAGCAAATGATAGATGCTAGTCTACGTTGGATGTCTCTGGTATGATAGACAATTAGCCATATATTTGTGAGGTGTTGAATGCCTTTGATTCTGTTGTTGTTGCCTTGTAACTGACTGTGCTGCAGCTTGACATTGTGTAACGATATTGGGATGAAAAGTTGTAAAGTACATAGGGGGTACTTTACAAAGGAAAAATGAAGGTCTATGTTGTCTTGGTAATCAGGTTGCTATAGTGGTGTCTAGAAGCCTGCAGTTTCCTCAGAGTTGGTAAATTTGGTTTGATCAAATTCAAAAGCATGCAAGCTAGCTGATGGTTCTAATAAATGTGCTGCTAAAGGTGGTGTTGTCTTGTACATTGCAGTTTGTAGGACCAGAAGGTCATGCATGAAGAAATACATGTGTTTGTTGTGATTGGAGCTGATTAAAAAGTGTCGTCGAAAAGGTTTTATACAATCTGATAAATGTTGCATGGTTGTTAAAATCTCATTTCAAAATATAAAATCCTAATCGAATAGAAACTCGTTAGATGTCAAGTAAAATTTAATTTAGATAAAATCCTTTTAAAAAGCATTTTTAAACGTTGAAATTCTTAAAAAAAATTTAGAAATAATTTTATGTTTTCATATATTCGAGTCGTTAAGTCAATTTTTTGTTTGTTTAATGGATTTTTTGTCTTAAAGTTGAGTTTAGATATAGGTTAACCAAAGTTATTAAGACATTAAAAGAATTTTTATTGTCATTTTTTATTAGAGAATACGCCACATTATTACCTCAATTGACCCTCGTTGTTTGCCTTCCATAACCCACATTGCTCTATATACGCCTTTGTTTCTATTTGCATTATATTTTTTGTTATGTGACATTTGCATTATATTATAGAAATTTGATAATTTAATACTTAAAATTGAATTGAATTTTTTATTTAAGGGTAACAATTTCTACATATATGTATCTATATATATATATATATATATATATATATATATATACATATATGTATCTATTCTTAATAATATGTAAAATTTATGTTTTTTACGTTTCGTTTTTATTTTATCCTTTAACTTTTTTAGTGAAAACTCATTTCGAGCAACCTCAAGTGTTGGAGTGCATACCAAATTGTGTCACAGAATTTATTGTTATATGAACATTAAAAATGATTAAAAAAATTTTAAAAAAATTCACTCATTTTGATAGTGGATGTAATCTTGAGTTGGGGCATGATTATGAACTTTTATGTCCACATAATAAGGGTCTTGTTCTCTTTTTTTCTTTGGTATTTGTCCTGCGGGTCAGGGGGCTTGGATGGATCTTAGACCCTGGATAGGGGACAGACATGGCTCCCTATGTGTGCTGGAGTGCAGATTTACAAGAGGTGATACTTGCGGTGTCATCTACAGTACTTTTTGCTGGTCATAGGGCACTTTGCAATTTAACGGTCAGATTGTGAAGTGTATTGATGCATTAATCATCTATAATGTATTGTAGTAATATCTAATTTTAAAAAAAGTAAAAAATATGATTAAATATATTTTAAAAATTAATTATCATATATTGACAGTATAAAATTATATTGATAGTATAAAATAATTTTATACTATTAGTGTAATAAAAAATTTTTATTAGTATAATTTTACTCTGTCAGTATAATTTTACACTAACAGTATAAAATTATTTTATACTGTCGGTATAACTTTATACTATTAATGTATAAAAATTAATTTCTAAAATTTATAAAAATTTTATCAATATAATTTTATTCTATCAATATAATTTTACACTATCTATTAATATAATATTACACTGATAGTATAAAATTATTTTATATTATCAGTATAATTTTATATTATTAGTATATAAAAATTAATTTCTAAAATATATTTAATCATATTTTTAAATTTTTTAAAAATTAATATATTACTATCATACATCATAAATAATTAATATATCGATACACTTTATAAATTTTCACCATCCAATATATTACAGTCACAAGATGCACTAATCACCTTGTACTACGAATCGCATCGCAAGTGCCTATACTTGCTACCATAAAATAAGTGGTTGGGATTGATTACTAGACACTCAAGACCAATCACAAAAATTGATTTAAAAAAAGGTTCTTGTTCCAAAGACAACTAATCAACAAAACAGTAAAGGATGATGGTGGAACAACAACTTGAAGAACAAGAAGAATTCTTCCTGTAGTATATTCAGCATCCCCAAATGTAGAACAATTGCGACAGATAAATCCTTAAAACAAACTCAAGCAAACAAAAAAGAAAAATGGTGAAACCCAACTCAAAATGCAATCTAAGATCAAATTTCAAAACAAAGATGAAAACACTAACATCGGCGGTGCAGTGGATTTGGAACAGCCATGGCATGGTGGATCTAGATCATTGGCCAGGGGAGGATGGAGGATGGACTAGGGGCTAGTCTCTAGAAACACACCAAAAAGAGCCAAAAAAAAAACAAAAAAAAAAACAATGCTGTCTCAAACTAGTTGTCTTTCTCTCCTCAACCTCTAATAGCCTATCTATTAAACTGTGTGCTAATCAACCATTTTTCCGATGCATACAAGTGTGGAAAAAAAAAAGAAATAAATTTTATACACTCATTTACGAGCCGTGTATAAATAGTAAAAAATTTATATTGAAGATACAAATAAAGTGTTAATTCAAATAGAAAATTTTTGGGTCTTTTAAGCATAAGCTCTTGGATTCAATGTCGGGACTCATATTTATGAAAGAAATACTATTGAGAAAGGTCGCCGCTTAAGTACTTGACCATATCCAAAGAGATTAATCCCTCACATGTCGAATGAGATGATACTCTAAGTAATCAAAGATTCACATTGATGCAATCTCTTGATTGCTTGGTCATCAATATGAATTCTTCATTATTTATAGGTGACTCCCCAATATTAATAGACATAATATAGACATACTAAATAAATACATGCAAATATCATTTCAAAAAATTAAAAAAGGAAGAAGAACAAGAAGAACATCCCCTTATGCAGCTTTTGTACATCAATCTTATGAGAATAGATACATTAATTTGAGTTAGGGGGTATAAAATTTGCTTAAATCCCATTTTGATAAGTTGTTGGTGATCATTTACCTTTTTTATTACGCAATTAAACCCCTTTCTGGCGAGAAAAAGAAATCAAACTTTACAGGTTTTATTCTTTGGGTTCTAACTTTACATGTTTAATACAAGTTTGTCTCCCATTTCGTGATACAAAGCTAAATTCAAGTACCCCCAAAAGAAAAAGTTACAATCAAATTTTACAAAGCTACGTTAAATATTTCGGTGTCCATATTATTTTTTAAACAAATAATCACAATTTAACCTAACAAAAGCATAAATAACCAAAAGCAAAAAATTCAATTCTCTGGTAACTGAGTGCAATAGCGTCCCATTTAACATTTGGAATTAGGCATGGAATTAGATCTTGAAATTAGAATTGGGTTTCTCAATTCCAATTTTTATGTTTGGAGTAATATAAGAATTGGAATTATAATTTCATATTCCAATTCCATAAAACTGAAAAATAACTAAAATAAACTTTTTTTAGTTCTTAACCTATATCATATAAATTATCAATTTTAAGACTAATTCAATATCTTTCTCTTCATTAAAGTCCACATGATTATCTTCTTTTTTTCCATTTGTATGTTATCTTATCATATTTATTAAGATATAATTTTTTATAAAAAATAATAATATAAAAAATTTTACTAAATTTTAACTTATTATATTTTATATCTAAATCGAAAAAAAATATTATTTTGTAAATTAATAATTTTCATAAAAAATTACTATTAATAAATTGTTTTATAGGACTATTAATTAAAAAATTATTGTTTATTAGTATTTTCATTAATTTTAAATTTTGAATCATGCATTTAAATAATAAAACCAAAATCACATCTAAAATTATAATTCATGTTCTAATTTTTTAATAAATCCAAACATAAAATTTAAAATTATAAGCCCATTCCAATTCCAAAATATTTAAAATTGGAATTGAAATTCTAAGTTACTATTCCAATTCTAGTATCCAAACCAACCATAATAGTTACACTAGTGTAATACTTGGAGTGTGAACATTGATGCTCGCTTGTGAGCATTGGTTTATTTTCCAGCCCCATTTTTCTGAACCCTATCATAGTGTCATTATTGGGAAAATATATTTACATCAAATATTATAAGTATTTGCTTGTGAAGCCTATAAAATAAATGCAATGTCGGCGTTCATTATTTTCATCAGTGGCAAACATTACGAAATGCAAGTAACTCCATAAACAACCTTCCAGGACGGTGCCATAAGCTACTTTATTAAATTAGTATTAGCAGTAGTGACCTGTTAAGCTGTTGCTAACATGCACTGAGGTCGTCACATGCTGTTAGCAGCAGTTACTTGTTCAAGCGTTAATGAGGGAACAAAAGCTTGATAGTTTCCACGTCTAAAGACGAACATTGGATACAACGGAAGCCATGTTAATACTTCTCAAATTAATATTCACATACTGGCAAAATCTAACAAATGTAATGGAACTGAACCTAAGAAACAGCTACCCTTTGAACATTATAATCACTACTGAAAAGAAAAAATTGATAATATACATTGAGATCCTAAACCTAACTCTCCTGACCTGGACAAACCATAGGAAATGGATTCAGGCCAGAATTTGAGCGGTACCAACTACCAGCTGCATCATACAACTCAGCTGCACAGCAGTAATTACCGCAAGGCCTAACTAATTACATACTATAGAGCAACCTTTAGATGATGGCCAAATGCATAGCCAAATCCAATACACTTCAAACATCAGTGGATACAGTTGCTCTTGTTTTCAATTGATGTCACACTAAATAACATCAGATTCTGATTCTCCCACCCACGAAAAAATTGAAGGCAAGAATCCCTGATAAAACCATCACCGATTTCGCCTTGCCATATTAGCATGCTGATTGGCTTTACTATCGGCTTTTATCCTGTCGGCATACATGGGAAGGCGAATTATCTCATATATTTCATTCAACAAGTCCTCCTCCGTGATGTTGTCTCTTATACTTCGCATCACCTGTAATAAATTATGCAAACGGCTGAAGCCAAGTACAGATAAGAAATGGGCAAAATTAAAAAAATAGGGGTAGGTATAGGACCTTCTTGTATGTATTAAACTCATTTGGAGTTGATTTATCTGTCCTTACTCGCATGAATACCCATTCCTGATTATCAGAATTCCAAGAGCATTCTATGATCTTTCCAGAATAAATTGAGGGATCTGAATCATCTGCAGATTTTAAATTTTCAGTAAGCCATTACAATTAATGCAATTAAAAAGAACATGACTAGAAAGCTGCAGACTTAACAACATAAACAAGACAAAATCATGTACTGAATAGTATTACTAGAGCATTATCCCGAAAGATTGATAGCCAATACACTTTTTGGTGGTTGGTTGCCAAAAATTGGTCAGTGTCATAAAAATAACCAATCTCAACACTAAATTGGCATATGAACATGTGCTACTCAGAAACAAATAATGCCATGATTTGATAGATTTCCCACTCAAAGAAGAGTAATGTTACTGAAGCATGGATGCAAATCATATTTATCAGCTCAGAATGAGTTCAACAAATATAAATATTTAATGAAATAAAAAATTGTCTGACCTCCAAATGCAACCCTATTCCCTTCCATAAGTTTCTTCTTTCCTCGTTCATAGAGAAAAAGTAGCTGCTGATCACCATCGACCTATCAACATAGGCAGCTAAAAATTAGTTGGCACCATCAGCAACAAACTATAAGTGACCAAGTAATCAGAAGTAATATCCAACTCCATAATCAATAAGGTGATGATACAACCTCAAAGAGAAAATCAACTGAATTCAGCTCAGCATATTTCCATTTTAAGAGGCCCTCATGAGTTCGTGGTACATATGGATCATCCCAACCCTGATAATTAATTTTGTCAGTAACAATCTCCATCCAATCCAGAATCAAAAGGAAAAGGAAGACAAAATACAATAATACATTAACAAGGATTTTGGAAAGAAAAGGAGTGTGCCAATCTAATTGGACTATGAGCTAGCCTAGGAACATTGATCCTCGTTCTTTTCTTCCCCAAATGTTTACCGAACATCATATCAGGTTTATCTATATCAGCAACAAAGATATTTTATAATCATGCTGGCTGTGTTGCAGAAGTATGTACATACTGTGTAGATTTCAGTGAATGAGGCAATCAAACAAATCAAATGCGAAGATCCAAAAAGGCAGTATCACACCAGGAGGGGGAAAGAGAGAAAAGAGAGAGAGGGGGCCGGGGGACTACTTGCAAGCTTGGCATTGATCCAGAAGCAAGTCATTCAACATGTCAGGACAGAAAATCTCATTCTTGTCTTTAGTTCAGTAAAAGTGATCAACGATCACAACCGACCTGAAATATGAGACCATCAGCCTCATGTGACAGCTTTTTAATGAATTCCTTTAAAAGCTTATTGACAGTAGAGAGCAACCAAAAATCTTTCCTCCTCACCTGAACATTTCAAGCATATCAAAGATCCACATGGGGAAAAAATGAAGTGAATCCTAAACTATTCTATGCTCAATTAAAGGTTAGAAACGCGTACCCTGAATGGTTCCATGTCATATCTATAGTAAGGATTTCTGCTCTGGTATATATATTGTCTTTCCTGATTCCTTGGTTCAATCACTTCTTTCTCAAGCATCTTCCATCGTTCATAGAAGGGTCGCTGCACCACGTTTGAGCTAATAATTATACACAGCTAGGTACACTTTGTATCAAAGAATCAAGAAACCCAAAAAAGAAAACACGAAATATGGCAGATACAAATAATTTAGAAGAAAAAACTACTCAAACATTTCAAATTATGACTCATCAAAGCAAGACTTTCCACCAACACATTTTAAAAAAAAAAAAAAAAAAACTCGTTCACTACGGCATCAATTGGATAAATTCACTCTTGAAAACTAAAGATTACCAACAGCAAATGCACCCACTCTTAATTCTACCGTAGCACAAACAACAATACTAACTCAAGACTGCAACCAAATGTGTATCAATCTTTTATTGACCTATACAGAAGTTTCGAATGATGGTCACTCATGCGGTGCCAGAAGGAACCAGATGCCCATGCAAGAAAGACATAATATTTGTCAGAACCAATATAATGCTTAATTGACAAAATGCAAAGATGGTTCTCTGTTTGTCAGGCAGCATTCAATTAATGTTTCCTGTTGATCCCACTTATAAAGCCAATTCCTGACGGTAACACCTAAGGGTAGATTGTTAGCTTATAGCCTAATATAGACATAAATTCAAAATCTTAAAACCATGGAGCTCTACAGGATCCTTCCAATATCAAATTGCAATGTAATACCTTGTACTCAGGGGGTGAAGAGGGGAAGATTTAACAAAACCATAATTTTGTAAAAATACAGCAGACTCATCTAAATGACTAATCCAGTTTCATATCCTATGATATATAGCCAATAAGTGTACAAGACCATATACATTAACAAGAAAGCTGAACAGCAACAAAGATACATGCAATAAATATAAAAAAGACAAGTTTTAGTCATCTTTCATTTGTGTAGAAGGGACAAAATCCTCTTCAACCCTTACCAGTTACCCCCAACGCAGGGGAAAGTATAGCAAAATTGAAAAGGGAAAGTGAAAAATAAAAAACAGTATTGACCTTGGAGCTGCTACAGAAACAACAGCTAAACGTTTTTCCCCCACAAAAAATAAAAAAATAAGTAAATAAATAAAGAGAAGATAAAGAAAGACAAACAATATCTATATTATGAAACAAAAGAAAGTGCTGTGTGACTCCCTACAGTATGTACAGGTTGAGACAATCTAGTGGGACATAAGTTAAAATTCATCAGCTGGTTCACAAATAACAGTGAGAAATCATATCATCAAGAAAGCGTGAAATTAACAATGAGGTTGAGCAATTTTTTTCAAAAACCAAAATGAGATCATACAGCATTATTTTGAGCAATTATAGATAAACCAAACCTCTATGACTGATATTTGGTTGATTGCCATCAGATCATATATAAGATATCTTCTCTCCTGCTTATGTGAATCTGGCAATGTATCTATAATCATCTCACCATCAAGTAATGTGAAGTGATGGGTCTTCTCGCTCAAACCCTTAGAAGACAGATATAAAAGTATCAGTTTGCGCATCTTTTTTTTTTTGGTAGATAAAGGGATTTTATTAAGATGAAGAAAGGAAGAATACAAAGACACGAGGACAAGAGATCCTCCGTTCAAGAACAAAAGCTTACAAAAAAAGCAAAAACTTCGAAAGAGTAAAGCTTTTTGGTCTCTAAACATATATGAGAGAAAACCCCCTCTATAAGATCATAAGCTTTACATTAAATAGAAGCCAAACGCCAATCTTATCCCACAGGACATGTTTGTCTCAAATTCTGTCATAAAAAAAACGGGACTTACGCTCAACTAAGATACACCAAATAGTAGCATAGACCGCACATAGATTGCACACTGCCACAGGGATTTGGCTTCATTCCTTTTTCCAAAGCCAGCAAAACTAGTCAATAGGAACAGGTCTGAAGTTCTAGAATGAGTAGCTTGGGCAGCTGTGTTAGCATCCCACCATTTTTGGTCCTCTCAAACACTCTTTCAACATTAATAATGAGCAGTCCAAATGAAAAAAAGAAAAGAACTGCAATGAGATCACAGCAGGATAGAGGAAGGCACTGCTTGTCACTGCACAAGGGTGGCCAAACCGAGGATCATAGTGATAAACTCGTTGTTTGCTGCCCAGATCTTAAGGTTGCCAAACAGAACAGCAGCAAAAACCTTGCCAAAATGATGCCTGGCAATAAAGACTTGCCAATATATGGGCATAGTGAACAAGGGAACTGCTGGAATTGAAGCACAGCAGGGAAACTCACCACTGGGCAGTGGGCACAGTGGGTTAGGATTTGTTGGAAAACAATGGGTTGACATAGCCTCTGATACAATGTCTAAACAGAGTATTTTAGAGAAACTGTGCCTCTTGGCTGCAAACTGATATCTTATTTATAATATAATCACAACCAACGAAATAGTTAACCAGTCACAAAATTACAGCTTATCCCTAGGCACTAGCTAGTCTACAGTAATCATCATAACTATAATTGACGATGGTACTGACACGTCATTAAATCTAAAAGTTAAGTTAAATCAGCTCAAACAATCATTATCAGAAACTGCCAACATAAAGTAGCACACATACATCGTTTGTACCCCTGCAGGGAAACCTCATTTGGACCCTTCGAAAATTGAAATTTCTATCAATTAAGTAACACCCATCCATTGTTATTAGCATCATGTATCTTGTACCATCAGCTTTCCATGTTGCATAATAATAACGCTGTCGTAACAACTGCAAATTATCCCTGCACGACAATGTTATAAAATTTAATATCAATTAACAGATAAAAATGTCAAATTAATAAGGAACAATGTCTTCAAAAAAAATCTTGCAATCAATTAACACAGTTAAAAATTTACAAAATCACCAAGGTGCAAAAATAAATGAAAACTTTGGCCAGAGATCTAGTTTTAGGTACACCCCCCCCCCCCCCCCAAAAAAAATATGATTTTAGGTTTTAATAATGGGGAAAAAAAAATCTCACTAGTTGGTATAATTATTTTTTTTTTTATCAAAACTAATTGGTATAAATATACAAGACAAGCTTCAAAAATTTGATTGTAAGTCCATATTTAGACTTTCAATTATCCAAACCATCTAGGCATATTTGATTCATTTGAAGAGAATACAAATGAAGATTCCCTGCCACTGCCACCACCAACCTCCCCACCCGAAAAAGAACCCCAAAAAAGAATGTAAAATAAAATAGCAAATGAAGCTACAAACTTAAAGTATAAGGGTAGAATCCAGCCCGGGGGAATCTGAGAATTAGAGCAATGATTTGTAATTACATTACAGGCTACAGCTATAAAGAGTGTAAGGAAAGTTAAAAAAAAGAACAGAAGAGTACTGACAGCTTTAATTTTCTGGTAGAATATGGTGGCATTTAAGATAACTTTTCTACATGCAACTAATGGATAGGGTATAAGAATATAGAAATATTCAATCTTTGACCAAGAAAATAATACCAGGTTATAATCAAAGGTCCGCTTATGAAACTTAACCTCTGTATAAAATCTATAGGCCAAATTAATTTTACACATTATCCTCTTTGACAAGCATTAATCATTTTCATAGATATTAAATAAAACGGATGGACAAGATGAAAATGCACTTAAGCAACACAATGAAACCACCATGCACAATCATGAGTCATGGCATAACAACACAATAAATAAAAGTATAGTAGCAAAAACAAATAGCAGTCCCAGGTATAATGTTTATTATTACAACATATCAACATATCACAACATAAAATGATTAAATGGCTCAGATAAGTAGAACCTGTTAAGAGAAACGGGGTGTGAACCTGGAAATTGGGTATGTCCCCTGGCCTGCATGCTAAGAATTAGTACGATGGCTATGCCAAGTATAACAGGTACATGAAGTAGGTAAATCATCAAAAATAAGAGGAGTAAAAGAACGGAACTACTGGAAACCGCTTTTGAAAGAATCCATGTTATCAAAAACAGCCTTTGAAGGAATTCATGTTATCAGAAGCTGAGGTTTACACATTACAAACAAATAGAACACAAATTTCAATAAGATCCATAACTGATAGAAAACTAACTGTTCACTGATATACTTCAACATATTTAAGTTACCAAGCTTGTCTTGAATGTGAAACACAAAAATATGAGCATGTATGAAAAGACCCATAAAAGTAACAAAGATGCCAATATTCTGGCTAAAAGTAACATTTTTTGACAAAACAAGGAGCAAAATCAAACAGCAAGCACAATAGCCCAGCAATGTGACACATAAAGACACAACTAAATGATAAAGTAGCAACTAGCAGAATAAATGACATCAGTTCCTTTATTGCAATGTAATTGAATAAGAATGTTTAGATGCAGTGAAGTTATTATAACTGAAACATTGTAATTCCAAAGCTGAGTTCTCAAATCCAAGCAATACACTCAGGGATGGAAGACCACCATTTAAAAGACTTACCCCAACACCCAATTTAAGTGATTGATAACAGAACTGTCGGAATGCATCTTGCTGATCACTAGGTATCTCATCTCCCAAAACATCATCATTTGTCATCCGTGCCTCCATCTCATGGTTCTCCTGAGAGAATGGGGAAGATGTCAGGTTCTAAAACATGTCACATGGCTGAGTCTACCATTTCTCCAAGAATATCAGTCTATCAACACTAGGGGAAAAGATGACAAATTTGATGTATCAAACTAATTAACGTCCAGGAATGTCATAAGGTACCACAGAAATCTGGAAAGACGCAAATTTTAAAATTGACAGACTGACTGCACAGACAAACTCTCGTTGACAGACATAAAAAAGAGAACAGCATTAGTTTTCTTCAAATGACAAATGTACCTGCTACAGCTATGATGCACTTGGTAGGAGCGAAGATGGGCATACGGTAAAAAATGAAGAGGCGAAAAGAGAGGCAAATGATTTTTTTGCAATTTTTCTAGACTCATTATGTTTTCTTTTTATCTGTGGGAAAAGAATTCATTGGAGATAAAAAAGTGTGGTACAACTACAAGGATGACAAGTACCAAATAAAAACAGAAAACGACGAAATTAAGATGCAGCAAGGCTGCACAATCTTACCACATAGTAGAAACAAAATTCCATTGAAACAGAAAAGGAAGAGAGAGGGGTAAATAAAAACAAGCAAACAAACAAACAGAGAAGCCACAGGAACAACCCTCTTCCAAAGAAAAACTAGTGTCAGAGTGATAGGCCACCGTTGATTAAGGTGTATGTTAGGAGGAAATATAAAGGATCAGAGCCTCAAAACAGCATTGGTCACATGATGACCTCAAATAAGTAACTGCCCACATTGTAGTGCAACTAGTAACCAATCAGATTGCAGTGTAACTGCTCATGTGGCAGTGTACACAGTAAATCCGATAGTACAAAGAGGAAAAACATGGCAGTGTGGGTGGAAAGCCAGTTAGAGGGAGAATATAAGAAGAGGAAGGGTAGAGAGGGAAGAGAGGAAAGAGGGAAGAAAAGAGGGTGAAGACGAACTTGGACGGAGAGAGCCAGACACTCTAGTACTTGTCTAGGATTTTCTGTATTTTCATTTTCTAGTTGTTTATTTACTTCACTGCATATTTCCATCATTCCCTCTATTCTGAATATTACCTTATTATTGGTTCAGTGAGGTGAATATATCTACATTTCTATCCTATTTGTGTGTGGTTCTGGTCCAGATCTATCACACACAGAATTCTTAAAAAACACAGGCATTCAACACCAAGCAAATAAACCAAAGAACAGCAAAAACAGTACAGTGCCGCCCAAATGTTGCTTCTACCAAAACCAAAACAAACCAATAGCAACAGCTTTGAAGTGAAGGGGCACAATAAATATTCATTCAGCACTTCAACCAACTTATTCCAAGGAAAGTAGCCACCTTATAATGTAGAAATTTCTGAACTCAAGCTGCAAATAAAATATATGGAGAAAGAGACATATGAAGCTTACAAATCTAGAACTTTCATTTGTATATTCGTGAAGTACCACTAACTGGACAAATGACTTGACCTAAGAAGGGAATTCTAGATTTCTAAATGGGTTTCTCAAGAGAAAAACAGAATCAGTAAGAAAATGAAAATAGGATTCACAAGAAAACCCACCAGAAGATCAAAAAGCAATTCATACAGCATAAGATGATAGTACAGGCCAAACTACCAAAATTCACTATTTATATTATCCATACATGCAAATGAGGGCCTGGTACTCCATCATCATCATCATCCGGAACTGCTTCACCATTGAGATCAAGTTCAGAAGATCTCTTCCACTCTGGAGTAGGAGGACAAATTACCATTTCAGGTTTTTTTTCGTGATAAAATGTGTACAATGCATCGATATAATCAGGTTTGTAGATTCCTGGAGGGCGTGCATCAGAAAATATTTTTATTGCCTACAAAATGGGCAAATCAAAAGTATAAGTACAGTATATTTCTACTTTTATCAAATAAATACAGAAATTAAGCAACATCTTAAAAAGACAAATATATATATATGAGAGAGAGAGAGAGAGAGAAAGAGAGCTGTAATAATAAGGTAATTCCATAACTGACCTGAGTAACAGACATTGGCATAGCACGCATTAGATAATGGATGATCATGTATCCGGTACGATTATGCCCATGCGTACAATGAACAAGTATATACTTCTTTGAGTGTTTTTGACGTGAAAGAAATTGTGTAACCTGGAAATGTAAATAATCACATGGTTAAAAACTAATAATCACTTGGTTGGAGTATAAGTCTAACATCTTTAACGAGATTTCATTGGATTATTAAGATCTCCTTATCTTCAACTTTAATAAAACTATTCCTTTATAAATAATAATAATAATTAGGTGTTTGGCTTCTGACAGATAGTTGGCAGATTAGGTAGCTTAGCTTTTTCTTTTTTCTTTTTTATGGGTTCTCTATTGTTTACAGTAGCAACAACTATTAAACCTTGTCTTACTAAATAGAGTAGGTTACAAGGATAAGACAAGACGATAATGTCCTATCATAAAAAGAATAGTAAGAAAGATTTGGATGCTCTGACATGACAGGAGAAAGTATCACTTTTTTCTTCAAAAAGTACAAAGCATTCATGGACTATTATTTATTATTTTAATCATTTTCGATAGTTTACTAGTACATAGACACAAAGTCAAAGGAAAGAAGCAAAACATCATGTGTACATAAAAATACAACAAATGTTAAAAGAATAAATAAATATTTATTATGAAGACATAAACCCAATAAGTTATTACATGATTGAAAAATAAGGATAATTTAAAAGAAATACAGGCCAAGTGACATACCACTTAAATTCACTAGAATCAACTTTAGCTTTCATTTAGCTACTGCTATGAATTAAGAAAAATTCTTTCCTTTTTTTTTGGATAAAAATGAATTATGGAATTTCTTACACATTAATTTTGTAAAAGGAAACATCAAACATGAATTCAATACATCAAACAATTTTGTTAGCACCAGGAATCCCCACTTCTGGAGCACGTTGATAAGACAATGATGTTTATTGAAGTAAACAACAAATAGCTGGTCAATCCTAGAAACAGACTGGAAATGCATGCCAAGTTCTTCTAAATAACTTGAGAAGACTGCAAAAATATGATCAAGAAAGAAACAAACCTCATAGACAAACTGATTCACAGATAAATTATCAGGTACAGAATCGCGCCCCTTGCACTGGATCTAAACCACAACAACAATCTTCAAATGTAAGGATGTGAAAGAGGTGTCACAGTTTTAAAGCCACACAAAATTGGAAAATCTTGAGTTGGTGAGTAAAATTTGGCTACTACAAACCTTAACATGCTTAATACCCTCTTTTTTTAAATCTAACACTGCATAGTATCGAGTAGTATTCGTCAAATCAATCACCAAACCAAGCTGCAAACCAAGGGAATAAAATGTAAATAACCAGCATATTTAGTTAAAAGTTTTTAGGATGAAATCGAGCATTCAATTCCTTTAATTGTGCTGCTAAAGACAAGCAGCAGATATTGTAACTGAGTAAACAACTAGATAGACTGATACGGTATGCTTGTTGTTTGCTAAAAATCTAGAAATTCTTTTCATTCAAATTACTCCTGCTCCTAAATTTAAAATTGAAGAAAAACTCAATAACAAAGATGTGCATGAAACAGACAAACTAAAACCTTAAATGAAACATTGCATTTTTCGAATAAATTCTACTTACTTTTCTCCCTAAAACTCTCTGCTGATGTATCACTTGTTTAAATGAGTATCTTTTACCAGGAGCAATGGCATCATTGAATGATTCACCAAGTGGAACCTTAGAAGGTATCATGCCAAAAATTTCCTGGCCAGCTGAAGGGCAATCCAACCACCCTGCATGTAAAGAATAAAATGACAACACATGCTTATTTTTTCTTCACATGTACAGCCATCTTAATTTGTCACATTAAATGTATTATAATAATCTCAAATAAGACTGAAGCAAATTATAAAATAGCTATCCATCTGCACTTTACAAACAAATACCATCCATGATATATAACAAATTCACTACAACATAGTTCAATATAAGTATTGAATTGTATCTGATAAATATCTGAATTTGACATTGCTGATAACAAGAGCATTATGTGAATATATTAAATTGCAGGGAAGAAACATGAATTGAATCAAAGCAAGTGGACCAAGGAAAGAGACCCTCACCTGGTGGAAGCCTACTTCTATCATATGTTTTAGGGGTCTTAGTTTGAAACAGCTGATCATATCCACGTGAGTGTGATAAATGCATGGGTTTGTCATCAGAACGTTCTCTCTTCAATCGTTGTTTTCTTTCTTCACGCTCCTAAAAATAGCAGTAACTCAGGAATTGCATTAAAGAAAAGATATGTGAAGGTAAAATACAGTTTGAATACTTATGAAGCCCAAAGAAGAAAACATGTGGCCTATATATGATTGGAGAATTGGACAACCACAAAGAATTATTGTTGGGGACTCCAACCAGTTCTAATTAAAAGGTACCACAGCAAAGAGACAAATCTCAGGACTGTAGGTTTTTTCCCCCTACTAACGTACAATTAAATTCCAAAATATCAATCAAACTCGATCTGCTAAATGCCAAAGGTTTTGCTTAATTTTCACCAAAGAAAAAAGCTTTTCAGTTAAAAGCCTTGTTTACAGTATTTTGATTATACACTTTACATAAGACAAATAAGCTAATCCAAGCACGCAATTAATGTCATTATGTGAGAGCATGGGAAGATAGAGAGGGAGGGAGGGGGCAAGAAACAGAGGGTGGGGAGAAGATTTCATGCTATTCAAAACCTAAATTTGCCTGACTCAGATACTAGCAACATTTAACAATTTCCCGTAAAATTTGCATCCACCAAATTCATCTTTAATCATAAATCATGTTCTTCCGTTTGTAGTGCAAGAAAGAAATTAAGTATTTAAAGCAATTTCTTTTTTTTTTTTATATAGTAAAAGAAATATTATTAGCAAAGAAGAGAATCTACAAAAGAGGATAAGAAATCCTCACAATAGTGCAAAATATACAGCTAAAACCTAAAGGGATAGACCATGTAACAAAGCATGCCAATCCCTTTGTTTGTCAGCTAGAGGAACACCTTTAAACAAACCATGAGCTGAACACCAAAGGGAGGCTAAAAAGATAATCCTATCCCAAACAAAATCAATAGTCGAAAAGGAATCATTAAAAATCCTAGCATTCCTTTCCAACCAAATAAATCAAAGCACAGCAAAAACTGAAGACTACCACAGAATCTTAGCTTCTCTACTGGAGCCAAAACCTGTGAACTTAATGAGAAGAAACTGCTTTAAGTCTATAGGGCAAACCCAAGATTCACCAAAGAAGCCAAAAAGCCTACTCCAAATAGATCTCGCCGAAGGACAACGCAACCCCTGACTTGGAATCTAAGCCACACATTATGCACATGTTAGAAGACAAAGCAATGAGGGGCCTGTGCTTCTGGAGCATGTCATTAGTGTTAATCCTGTTAAGAACAGCAATCCAAACAAAAGCTTTGACCTTTGAGGGAGATTTAGATTTCCAAATAAGCTTATCTAAAAGAAATCTTTCTATGTTAGGCGAGGAAGTCAAAAAATGAAAATAGGATTTACAAGTAAAAGAATCAAAGGAGTCAAGAGTCCAAATCCTAATATCTGGGGCATAGGAAAAGTGAATAGGATTCAACAAAGGAAGAAGGGACTTTAATTCATTAACCTCGCTATCATTCAAGTTTCGGATAAAATGGCAATTCCAAGAAAGGTCACTCTGGGAAAAAAATTGACTAACAGAGGCATTATGCAAGGAGGATAAACGAAAGAGCCTAGGAAAGGTAACAGAAAGGGGGGCATCCCCGACCCAAATATCTTCCCAGAATTTAATGCGAAAACCATCACCCACTCATTAAAATAACAAGCCAGATACATGCTCAACTACTAACAGACTTATTCTATCAATTCTCAAGGAAGTATCAAAATGTGTTCCAGCACATGTGTGGATGCAATTTACAGGAATGTATGAGCTTTAAATGAACAGGCTGTTGATTAGAGGCAAATGCGGATGCTACTATAGTATCAAATATAGTTCCTTATTATAACATGTATGCTTTGATAATGTGCCTTGTCAGGTTATGATAGCAGCCACATTTACAATTTGTATCCAGTATTTACAATGTTAAGACTTGAACCCAGCTTCGAAGGAACCATGTGTTTTTATCATATATCAAAAAACAGAGATTGTAAGCACTAACATGGTCAGTGAAAGAATTTGACCAAAAATTTCGGGGGGAGCAAATGATTGGGATCTGAACTTTCAGTTTTGGACCTTTAACAAGAAAGGACCGATTTCAAGATCAAGATCAGTAAAGAAGTTTACAACAGAAAACAACATTTTATCCTCTTAGGTGGAACTTCAACGAAGAATCTTATGCTCAAAATGAAACTTATCCATAGCTGTGGATAATGAAACAGAATTAAACCAAACTTTCTTGCTAAACCAGGAAGGTATAGGTAGGCAAACAACGCCCAGAAAGTAACAAGAATACATTCAATTGAACAAGTCATTCTATATATACAATTCACAGAGCAGGCAATTAAGGTAACAACAGAAAGAGATTTCTGGATTCACCAGAATCCTAATTCCACTCAATCTAGATGTGACAGTGGTTGTTTATCATTCTCACATCATCATACTAGTAAAACAAAAGGGAAAATCATCATTAGATGAGCAAATAATAGTTCGCTGACAATCAATGTTATATTCACAACTAGAGCACTCAAGCATTAAAATCTTCACATCAGTAAGCACCAGTTCATACCCCCCCCCCCCAAAAAAAATAAAAATAAAAAAATTAAGTATCAAGTTTCAGTGGCCCATCAAAATGGAGGTCACAACCAAACCCAATGAAAATCATTTACAAATAAAGCTTCACAGTTTTTTCACCCCAATAAATAAGACACTCGCAAGTCATAATTGTCCAGAGCATCAATCACTATAGCCAACATAGACCGCCATGATACTGAAAAAGAAGGGGGAAAAAGTAAAAGATGAGAGGAAAGGGTACCCGGCGAGCTATATCAACTGCAGTTTCGATGCGCTCTTCTGGTGCATGATACTCTTCAACAACATGTCCCTCAAATGTATCTTCGTCTTCCTCTGGGACTGGCGAGGCATTCAAGTCCATAGCAACTATCATCAAGCATCAAGCAACATTCCCCCCCTCGCCAACAGTATGAAAAATCCCAAACTGCCCACAACTACCTTTGTTTGCCAGCAAAGACAACCCTTTTGCCCTGCACCATTCAAAGACAGCAATCCCATTATTAAACCAGCACGCCCACAAATTCCACCAGCTTATTGTGCAAAAACAATATCAGCTCAACATAATAACAATGGTACAAAGATTCTTGTCATCATCCTCAACTACAAAATGCTAGAGCAATCTTGGAAATTAATCGAATAACATTGCAGAGAAATCAAATACTTGATCCTCCTATGAAAATTAAGCTTTTTCTCCCACCCCAATTACCCCAACACCAAATTTTCACCACAAAAAAATTAAAAATTAAAAAAAAAAAAAAAAGGAAACCCACTTAGCCTCTCTTTCTCTCACATGCTCCCAGCTCCGAGGAGCAAACACTACCATTAGCGGAATCAATGCGAAAGAATTGAACCGAAAATTCACATGCGAAGCTTAGAATTAGAGGGGGAAAAAAACAGCAAGAGCGCGCAAAAGGGTCACAATTTCGCAAACCTGAGCAGGCAAAACGGAAGGGAATCGCGGGCGAAACAGCGAATTGATCGGTGTGGGAACTCGGTGGATCACAAGGAGTGAGAGTGCGTCACTTGAGAGTTGGTGTTGAAACCCTAGAGAGAGAAAGTTGAGGTAGAGAGAGAGAGAGAGAGAGAGAGAGAGAGAGAGAGAGAGCAGGGTTGTTAGGTTAGAGAGAGAAGTGAGAGTTGTTTGTTGTAGCTTTGTTTTTATTAACGAATTAACGAATGAATTGATGAATTGAAATTGAAGAGAGAGAGAGGGAGAGCAAAACAAAGGAAGGAGGGCGTAGACGAAGAAATACGCGATTCCAAGGTATCCATATTAGAATTAGAATTACAGAATATAGAGATGTAATTATAGATTACAAATTATAGGCAACTGGTGTTTTGTGACTATGCAATGCACGGGTCAAAAAGCATTACTTCAATTTAAAAAATTAATGTAATTAAGTTATAGATAAAGTAAATAATTTAATTTTAATATAAAATAATAAATTATTATTTAAATATAAAATTTATACATATTATCATATCAAATAAATTAATTAAAAAAGTATAATATTTTGATAAAAAAAACTATAAAAATATAATATAGAATCCAATAAAAAAAAATAAGTGCAAATCAAATAACCAAAGTCTTCATAATTTCACAATCGATTAAAATTTTCAATTTCTCGTACTATACTGCACCGTACAGGTATAAATTAATAAAAATGACTATATATAATGTTCAATTATAAACTGAAAAAATTAAAATTAAAAACAACAATCATTACCGGATAAAAGTATTTTGGAATAGAAAATAAAAGTAAATTAAAATTTATTACCTTAACTTTAAATATTTTGAAATACTTTTTGATGAACTACGTTTTCTGTTTTGTTGCATAAATTTATATTATCATCTAATATCAAAATTTTCGGCCAGTCCTTAGATTTTACTCTTAAAACGATTACATAAAATTATTTACGAGTAAATACAAGTTTTGGCAAAAATAACCTAATATACGATAATAATTACCTTTAACTCTTATTAATAGTCATAGCAAAGCAAAGAGGAATTGAAAATTGTCTTCTTTAAAATATCAAAGAAATTTTAGGATCAAATAGAATCATATTCATTTGAGAAATATAAACTTTGTTATTAATATAATTTCCTATAACAATGATTTCCCCTATGACATTATTTGTCAATTCTTGAATAATTAATCTTGTTCTATTACACAATTCTAAAATATGATAGATATTTCTTAGAAGCATAATTGGAACTTTTTTTTTTTAATACTAATTTGTGATTTAGTATTTTAGAACACTTGGATTTAATTTAAGAATAAAAAAAAGATGGGAGTATGATATTTTTTAGTGATTAGAGCATACCCACAATTCATGGTAATACATGATGGGTATCTCACAACAAATAATTAGTGTCTTTTTATTTAATTTGATGTGATTTAATGGTCTTTTAAAAAATTATTTAAAACAAAATAAAATAAATAATCAAACCAAATGATACAATGCACAAAATACAAATATAACAATTAATACATAAATTTGAATAAATAAAAAATTAATCAATTATGTCAATTTCATTTATTTGAGTCATTTATTATAATTTACACTAAATAAAAAATGCATAACCGAGTAAAAGTTTTTTTTTTAAAATGCACATTTTATTTATTTGCTTCTTCTTGTCACTCCTGTATCAATTGATCTTTTTTATAATTGAAAACTCATTCATTTTAAAACACATAGCCAGATCATTCATTTGCTTCAAAATAATTTGCATTTTTTTATTTTTTTAATTGCAAACATATTTAATTTATTTCCGTAATTGGAAATTTTCTAAAATTAAATCACATTCAATTTATTTGCTCCTTTCTTTCTAATTGCAAACATATTTAATTTATTTTTTTAATTAAATTTTTTTAAAAAATTAAAAATATGTAGAATTTATCTTGTTTTGATACGTGTAAAATTTCCATACAATAACAACCTTTATTTTATAAGTAGTATAGATATAGACTATTATAAATTATAGATTCTAAATAATTCTTTTTAATGTACAATACATTATGTAAAATTTTTATAAATTATAAATATATTATAAATCATTATACATTATTTTAATATTTACAGAACTCGACTTAAAATAAATCACTTATATTTTAATTCATACGTGATTATCTAATCTTAATTATTAAAAAATCTTACACATACAAACATATTAATTTTTATTTAAATAGTTACATTAAATCACCTCTTTTTGTTGCTGACAATTACCTATTTGTTAATTTACTCTTTTTTAGTTTGTAAATTAAAAAGAGCACAGAATAATTATTTCCACTAATTATCCTTTTACATTTTGTGACGAAAAATTGAAGATTGTATAACAACATAATTTTCCAACGACACTTATAACATGAACCAAGCCCTGTTTTTCGATCCGAATTATTGTTATTATTATTATTATTATATACGTTAGAACCAAGCCTTGTGTCTTTCTATAATTTACATGTCTCCATAGCGTTCTGTACTTGTTCCTCCACTTATGTACTCCTCGGTCCTCACTCCTCAGTGTCTAGTTGCATTTTCGTTCAGAGTTCATGGCGCACAAGCTCTTCAATAATCGTGATCTCACAACTCTCACTTCCCTCTATATTCTCTTTTTTTGTTTTTATTTCCTTTTCGTTTAGTTTCTGCCACTTTCTCAGCAAACAAACACTATACGGAATCTACACAAAACCATGAACACTCTTTTTAACTGGTAGTGTTATTCCATTTGTTTTTGTGACCCGCAGAGGATGTTCTGGACCAGCTGAGAAATGGGACCGCAAAATTTGAGCTTGTTTCTTCACCTGTTCCTTCAGTTGTTGCTGCTGCTGCTCCTCCTAGCTCCAATAACGCAAGCTTGTTTGAAATTGGAAATTGTAGCACTCCCTTTTTCGCTAGAATTGCCTCTTCCTTGTGAGTTATCCTTTTTCCCTTTTCTTTTCGGCCAAGCTTTTTATTTTAAAAAATAAATAAATATATGGGTATATCTATTTGCACCAAATCCTTAGCCACAGCTATTCACTGACACTTGCTAGTTCAAGTGGTACAACACTTATAATCCGCAAGCAAAGTCTCGATTTTGAGAAGAAAAAAAATTCATGAATTTATCCTTGTGGGGGTTTCCAGAATTACAGATTTTGGTTGATTTTTTTTTTTTTTTGAATGTGTCTTTAAAGAAGGATGAGATAAAACCATGACGTTTGTTTCGCTGATATGGTGCCCTTTTTTATTTATTTATCTATTTATTTATTTATTATTTTGGAGCATTTGTATCTTGATAAATAGTGGATGAAAAAAAAAATTGAGTACTAATGGTTTAGGACTTTGATGAGTTTGCTTGTCCCCCAATTATGTATTCACAGTGGTGGACAATCTGCAGCTATGAAGAAACTTGAGCGTTTTTCAGTTCAGAAGGTTACAGGGGATGGAAGGTGTTTGTTTCGTGCACTGGTATCATATTTATTGCCATTTGTCTTGATAACTTTTCTTGTTTCTTCTTTGTGGGATGTACATGCTGAATTGATTTATTATACCTTTTGTTTGTGTCTTTTTTTGTTTTTCCCGCCTTTAAAAAAAGATTCTTGACCTTTGAATATTTTTATGACCAATGTGCTGTATGATGTCTTACGTTATGCATACTGAACTGTCTAATGTTGAGACTTGAGACTCTGCTGTCAAGTCGCATTTTTGAGAATTGAGCTTTTTTCTAATGCTTGTATGTCACTATGTCTTACTGATAGGACCCAAGATATTAGGCCAAGGATCAAAAATGTATATGTGAGGAAAAGGAAAGGAATAGGGCCAAAGCCCAATGACAAGTGACCAGAAAATGAGGGAAACATGAATGAGAGGTCTCAAGATGGGGAGGGGAATGAATTGTAACTAACTTGTGATGAGCTAGAAGAGAGAGAATAGGTGATTGGAGAATGTGATTCAGTTAGTGGGGTGGGAGTATATACTATGGAGTGATGTGAGAGTGAGGTAGGCATTTGCTTGGCTTGGACTAGGGGGTTGCTGAGTCCCTGCACTACTCAGCGCATTATTCTTCTGTTTTTCCTTGTTTTCTCATTCCCTAATTCCAGAGCAATCCCGACTGGGTTGTTCTGAGTGATAGTAGTATACGAGTATCCTTTATGTAATTGCTGTGTTCATATCAAGTGGTATTCAGAGCTAGGCTTTCGTCGGAGCTAGTGTATGGTCAGTACAAGATCAGCAATGGAAGCAAGAATCGACAAAATCGAAGAGAGATTTGAGGGAATGATCGTGTTGGATTAAAGGATGGAGACGATGACTCTAGTGTTGAATGAAATTCGCCAGAACCAGGAGCACAAGAGGAACCGGAGGGGGCGCCACGATCATGCGCTGAGCCGTGAGGAGGACGACCGCGATCAAGAAGGACGTGGAGGAGTGAGGCACACAGGCAAACACAAATGTCAAAGCCGCAACTCACGGTAATTAGGGCATCGACGGCAACTAAGCGTGGATTCACGCACAAGTAACAGCGACGACGATGGAAGATGGTGGAAGGAGGCTCGAGCTTCTGATCTTTTCAGGGGATGATGCTTACGGGTGGCTAATCAGGGTGGATCGCTATTTTAAGGTGAATGGGGTTGAGGATGATGAGAGGCTCGACTCCATTTTAGTCGCCTTGGAAGGTCACGCTTTGGTGTGGTACCAATGGTGGGAGGACAACACCCGCCTTCCGACATGGCAGAAGTTTAAAGAGGCGTTGATTCAACATTTCCAACCAGGGGTAACTCAAAATCCTTATTAGCCCATCCTGAGATTGAAGCAAATGGGTTTAGCAATGGAGTATCGGGACCAGTTCGAGCTGGTTACGTTGAGAACAATGTGTGATGTAGATCCTGAGATAGTGAAGGGGATCTTCTTGAATGGGCTGCAAGAGGAGCTACAAGCTGAGTTATAGCTTTACAAGCATGAGAGTCTAGCCCAAATTATGAAATGGGCCCAAGTTTTGGAGGCCCGAACATGGCATGGAGGGAAGGAGGAGTGGGCCCAAAAGACAAAATGAGAGGGAGCTCTTCCAGGGGAGGGACCTTTGTGCCCAAGCTAGCCCAGGGATACAAGACAATGGAAGTGACCAATACCATGGGGGAAGGAAGTACAAGGGCTAAGAAGAATGGAAGTGGCTTGGGTGGGAAGAAACTAAACCAAGCGGAGCTACAGGAACATAGTAGAAAGGGGATAGATGGGGCTTAGACCATGTTTGTAAGTTCAAACACTATCAACTGGTACTGATGGAGTTAGGGAGTGATGGGGAGAGCGACATTGCAGTGGATGAACGTTAGGAGGATCCAATCTTGGACATGAAACAGTTGCAGCTGTCCAAGAAATCTTTATTGGGTTTAACTTCCAACAAGTCCTTGAAACTTTGGGGGACTATTGGTGAGAGGCGGGTGGTGGTATTGATAGATTTGGGTGCCTCTACCAATTTCATTTCAAAGGAATTGGTAGAAGAGCTGAAGTTGGAAGTTGATGGGGGGCCAAGGTACCAAGTGGAAATGGGGATAGGGAAGATGAAGAGGGGGCAAGGGGTGTGCAAGGGACTCACATTGATGGTTCGGGGGGTGAAGATCACACAAATCTTCTTCATATTGGAGTTAGGAGGCACTGAGGTGGTGTTGGGGGTTGATTGGTTGGAGAGCCTAGGCAACATAGAGGCAAATTTCCAAGAAGGGAGCTTCTCTTGGGGAAAAGGAGGAGATAGGAAGCAATTAATTGGGGATTCCACACTCTGCAGGGTCCAAAGTTCTTGGAAGGCTACACTAAAGGCTTTAAGGGAGAGTGATGAGGGGTATTGCATAACCCCTTTGTTGTTGGACATTGAACAGGGGCCCGAGACCCCAATCTCTGCAAAAACTGAGGAGGTCTTATTGTAGTTTGAAGACCTTTTTCGCACCCCAACAAGTCTGCCTCCCAAGAGGGATCAAGACCATACTATCATCATGAAGGAAGGAGCTATGATTCCCAACATCCGCCCTTATAGGTATCCTTTTTATCAAAAGAATGAGATTGAGAAGATTTTATCAGACATGCTTCAAGCTAGAATAATTAGGTGAAGTAGCAGCCCCTTTTTCTAGCCCAGTTATTTTGGTTAGGAAAAAGGATGGAGGTTGGAGGTTCTGTGTTAACTATAGGGCCTTGAACAAATTAACTATTCCTGACAAATTCCCCATTCCTATCATTGATGAGTTATTACATGAGTTAGGGGGTGCTAAAGTGTTTTCCAAGCTAGATCTTAAATCAAGTTATCATCAAATTAGGATGAGAGATGAGGATATCCCCAAAACAGCATTTAGAACTCACGAGGACCATTATGAATTCCTAGTCAATTAGTCATGCCGTTTGACTTATCCAATGCTCCCTCAACCTTCCAAACCCTCATGAATAAGATGCTGAAACCCTTGCTAAGGAAGTGTGTGTTGGTGTTTTTTGATGATATCCTAATCTACAGCAAGGATAAGGAGGAGCATAGGAATCATTTGTAGCAGGTTCTCGTACTATTGAGAGACAACAACTTGTTTGTCAAGCGCAAGAAGTGTAGTTTTGAGCAAGAAATACTTGAGTACTTGGGGCATGTTATGTCAGGGGCTAGGGTGGCGGCAAATCCAAAGAAGGTGGCTGCTGTGGTAACTTGGCCTACTCCCTCGAATTTGAAGGGGCTTAGAGGTTTCCTAGGCCTCATAGGTTATTATAGGTGTTTTGTCAAAAACTATGGCAAAATTGCTTGGCCGTTAACCCAACTACTGAGAAAGGATAATTTCAAGTGGAATGAAGGTGCCCAATCAGCTTTTGACAAGCTGAAGTTGGTGATGACAACTTTGCCCGTTTTGGCAGTGCCTTCTTTTGACAAGTCATTTGTGGTGGAAGTGGATGCATCTGGGAAGGGGGTGGGGGCTGTGTTAATGCAAAAAGGCCGACCTGTTGCCTGTATGAGCCTTACCTTGTCAGATCGTACCCAAGGAAAGTCAGTTTATGAAAGGAACTGATGGCAATTGTGATGGCAGTGCAGAAGTGGAGGCACTACCTCCTTGGGAGGAGGTTCATCATCCATACTGATCAAAAGAGTCTGCGGTTCCTACTGGATCAGAAAGCTAGAGTGAAGATCAGTAGAAATGGGTCTCTAAATTGCTAGGATTTGATTTTGCGAGATTAAGTATAAGCCAGGCAAGGACAACTGGGTGGCAGATGCTTTATCAAGGAAACTCCAATTTGCGGCAATCACCATAGTGAGCACAAAAATCTGGGAGGAAATAAATGCTGAAGTTGCAGCAGATCAGCAGCTGAAAGGAATAGTCCAGGATTTATTAAGGGATCCTAATTTGCACCCTGGGTTCAGTTTGAGGAAAGGGGTGCTGTACTATAAGGAGAGGCTGGTGTTTCCTAAGAATTCCTCTAGCATTCCTATGATCTTAAAGGAATTTCTTGACCCAGCTTGGTGTGGCCTTCTAGGGATTTTCAGAACTTACAAAAGAATATCTGAGCTGTTTTACTGGGAGGGGATGAAAGGGAAGATTCAGCAATATGTGAGGGAGTGCGAAATTTGCCAAAGGAATAAATATGAAGTCTTGAGTCCAGCAAGCATGCTGCAACCTCTTCCTATTCCAACGATGACATGGTCAGACTTATCAATGGATTTTATTGGAGGCCTCCCTAAATCCCAAGGCTATGACACCATTATGGTGGTGGTGGACAGGTTGAGCAAATATGCTCATTTTATCCCACTAACACACCCTTTTACAGCAAAGGAGGTGGCAGAGGTTTTTATCAAGGAAGTGGTGAGGCTGCATGGATTTCCAACATCCATAACCTCTGATAGAGATAGAGTGTTTCTCAGCTCTTTTTGGTCCAATTGTTCAAGCTCCCAGGGACTCAGTTGAAACATAGCTCGGGCTACCATCTACAATCGGATGGGCAGACTGAGGTAGTCAACAGATGCTTGGAAACTTGCCTCAAATGTTTCACTAGCCACAAGCCTAAACAATGGCGTAAGTGGTTGAATTGGGCTGAGTTCTGGTTCAATACGACTTATAATGCATCTTCCAAGACCACCCCGTTTAAGATCTTATATGGGAGAGACCCACCAGTACTGGTTAGAGGGGATTCTTGCTTTACCTCCAACCTGGAAGTAAATCAAATGATGGAAGACAAAAACAGGATGTTGGATATTCTGAAGGAGCAGCTTTGTCTAGCACAAAACTGTATGAAAGTGCAGGTGGACAAGCATAGAAGGGAGGTTGAATTTCAAGGAGATATGGTTTTCCTAAAAATACAGCCCTACAAGTTCAAGAATTTATTTCACAGATCCAACCAAAAGCTGAGCGCCCGCTACTATGGACCTTATGAGGTTGAAAAAAGGGTGGGAATGGCAGCTTCCAAGCTGAAGTTGCTTGCCGATTCCAGAGCTCACCTAGTATTTCACATCTCCCTTCTCAAGAAATGCATTGCTGCCGATGCCACCAGTCAGCCCTTACCATCTTGCTTATCCAAGGAATGGGAACTGCAGATGGAGCCCGAAGATGTTCTAGCAGTAAGAGTTAATCTGCAGGGACAGCAAGAGATCCTGGTGCAGTGGAAAAGCTTACCGCCCTATGAGAATTCCTGGGAATTGGTGCAGGATTTTGCAGAGCAGTTTCCTCACTTTCAACTTGAGGACAAGTTGAATCTTGAGGAGGGAAGTGTTGATAGAACCCAAGATATTAGGCCCAAGATCAAAAATGTATGTGAGGAAAAGGAAAGGAATAGGGCCAAAGCCCAATGATGAGGGACCAGAAAGTGAGGGAAACATGAATGAGAGGTCTCAAGAGGGGGAGGGGAATGAATTGTAACTAACTTGTGATGAGCTGGAAGAGACAGAATAGGTGATTGGAGAGTGTGATTCAGCTAGTGGAGTGGGAGTATACACTGTGGAGGGGTGTGAGGGTGAGGTAGGGTATTTGCTTGGCTTGGACTAGGGGGTTGCTGAGTCCCTACACTACTTAGTGCATTATTCTTCTGTTTTTCCTTGTTTTTTCATTCCCTAATTCCAGAGCAATCCCGACTGGGTTGTTTTATGTGATAGTAATATATGAGTATCCTTTTTGTAATTGCTGTGTGCCTATCACTTACTAATAAACAAGATAAATATTTTTGAAAAGTTAATGGTCATTGGATTTCAAATGTGGAGCCGAGTAGATGACTTCAATCATTTGAAATCAAGACTGAGAAAAGTACGGTATTCAATATACTGTCTGCTCTGGCAATCAGGAAAAGATTGAAAGAATTGAGACAAGGAAGGAATTCTTAAAGCAAAGTAATTTAGATAGTGTTACCTGGGCTATTCATATTAAGTTTGGGGTTGCCGGTGATGGACTCTTGATTGAGAATTGAAACTGCCAGACTGGAAGTCTGGAATCTAATCCTTTTGTTCATGACCTTTCTAGCTTGTAGCTTTCCAGGTATTAAATTCTAACCATGTTAACACTGTGCTGGTATTTTTAAACACTGACTCTAGTGAAGGAGTAATTTCTACATAAATTATCAGTTTAGTCCGTGTACAGTAGTGCAGAATGATATAATTAGCCTTGAGATTTGAGAGTGGGAGGTTCTTTGTATGGCACTACTCTTGATAAATTGGTTGAGAAAAGTTTTGGATAGTGAGTTATCAATAGGCCTGGACAGTGTTTCCAAGCAAGATATTAATTCATGATTATTTGTGTTTTGTGGAAAAGGCCTTTATTTTTATTTAATTGTATAAGTTGTAATGCCAAATTTTCTGTTCTGTATAAATCTGTTAAATTTATGTTACCAACCTGTCATTGGCTTGAGCTTTCAACATGGCAAATTGTTCATATTAATTTTAGTGGTAACATTAGTTCAATTAAATTAGGTCAAAGGAATGGCTTACAATAAGGGAATTGCTCTTAACCAACGCGAGGAGAGAGAAAATGCAGGTATGCTGATACTGACAGTAGGACATGGATAAAGATACTGTCACTAGTGTTTGTTTTGCTTTCACTTACAGAATGTTCATTATGTAATACAAAGCTTGGCGATAATTTTGGCTGGTTCTACTATTGAGCTGAGCTACTTATATCCCAAGTTCTTTCTTTCTCGTCATGCCTTATGGCTTTCCTTTTTTTGTTTTTTTTTTTCCTCTTTATTTTTCTCTTCTTGTCATTCTTTTGCCTTGCCCATGATAGAACAGATGAATTAAGAATGGCTGTGAAAGAAGCTATATGTGACAGTAATGGGGAACATAAATTATATGAAGAAGCCCTCATTGCCATCACGGTTGACGAGTCTCTACAGCGGTGCGTTTTTGGAAATCTCAACAGAAAATGGAGATCTTGGAGTATATTTTTTAGTTTGTATTTAGTGGCATGATTAAATTTGTTATTCTGCAGTTACTGCCAGCGAATTGTGCGACCTGATTTCTGGGGAGGAGAATCAGAGCTACTGGTTAATGCTTCTTTATGCTTACTTGTTAAATCCTGCAAGCTTTACTTTTTAACCTCTTTTATCTTTTAAGGATTCAATACATTTCATATTTGAAGTTTATATCAGGTTTAACATCATTTACATATCTTTCTATGTCATATTAATTAACAAGTCTGTCAAGATGGCAGACCTTTTTGGGTTGTGTGCTGTCGGGTCTCAAAGCATGATAACTTTATGCTTTCCACAATACGAAAAACTATTCAAAGGATAACAGTTGAATGGCTTTGAATTGACGTGGAAATCAAAATACCCAGTGAAGACAGACTTTAGGATATTGAAATGCATTGCATTGTTTTGGCATCGAGTCAAAGACTGCTGAGCACTAGATCAATTAAATAGTTTCAATTCAAATCTTATTGCATTTGGAGCTTGTGGTTTAATCAAGGACCGGAACATTTAAAAATTGTATTTTGTCAAACTATAGGGATATTTGACTCATAGTCTACCCAGTTAAATTATCTAATATCTTATCTTAGTATTTTGATATTTGATCGTACAGAACGTGATAATATTTTAATTACTTAGTCATACCTTCTGAGAGGAAATCCCATGGGGAACTACAAACACAAGTTCACCATCACTACTTTTAGTGAGTTGGTCATACTTAATCATTGGTTTAGGCCCCGTGGTTCCTGGAGGATGCACAAATCCCTTGAATAAAAATTCAGATACTGACCAATGACCATATTCTGGCAGGTACTATCAAAGTTATGTAAGCAGCCAATTATTGTATACATACCAGAGCATGAGGTATGCCTTCTACAATTCTCACTAGGTTGATATTATCTATTTTGTTGGGAAGGAAGAACTTGTATTTAGTGTGTCCGTCCTTCTACTGATTTTTAGTTGCTGCACTTGCTACAAAGCAGGTTACATTTCTTATTGAATGTTACAACTTGTGTGTATAAAATATATATCTCTACAGATAGATAAAATTACTGACAACTTAATTGTCACCAAAATTTATTTATGAGAAAATTTGGAATCAATTTGTCATAATTCCTGTATTTTTTTTTTGTTGTTTTGTTTTTTTTTTTTTGTGGGGGGATTTGGACAGAGGTGACTTGGGATATTTAGCGCACTTGTAAAACTGTCTTTGTCCGGTTTACAGTATGATTCTTATGCAGTCTATGTTATTTTACTATGACAGACTGAAACTTATGGAATTTGATCTAGAGTTGATAATACCAGGTTGTCAAAGATTTTATCATTATAGCGAGAAACTAGTTGCTTAAGGTTAAACATGGTATTGTATGAAGTCCAACTCTGCATCTAAAAGACATTAACTGGGAGTGCTCATTCAATTGCGGATGATAGTATAATGGCTGTATAAGATACTACTTGTAGAATATATAAAATAGATGGGGAAATGTAAGGAAGATATAGCTGAAATTCGATGGACATAAACATTGTTTAAACTGTAGCTTAAGGCAGGATTTAGGTTTACTAAGTGATTTATTTCTTTCTTTCAAAATTTTGGCTTTGAATAGAAAGACTTCAAGGTTGTTTATTCATGTGAAGGTTTGAGATTTCAGCAGTTAAAGCTTAAAAAGGATGGCCTAGTTTTAAGCACACATGACAGCTAAGCACTCGAGGTAGCAGCAAAGTTTAAGCGTGTTTTAAAGCTATTGAGGTTTTGTAAAGCAAAAACAAGCTAGTTACTGATTAATGATTAGAGTTATTAGTGAACAAATGGAAGGAGTTTTAAGGGCTAGTATATGTCTATGAACAGTCCCCTTGTGCACACACGTGATGAGTACCCTTGCCTAGCATGGTAAAAGCCGAACGAAGGAGAGAAATAAGGATCCTTGACTTATAAGCCTTTGGGCACCCAAATTGTCATTTCCTTTTATTAAGTTTGCTAAATTTTTGTACTATCTCGATGTCCATATTCTAGTAGTTTAAACGTTTTTATTGTATTTAATTATTTCAGTGAACTCACAGAATTGGCTTGATGATTAATAAGCTGAAGTAAACCAAGTTTATGCTTGTATTCTTGCACCTAATTTTAAAACGCTATGTGCAAATTCATATGGGAGTGTAACCTTTGATCTTATCTATATGTTGTAAGGTTGCACTATTTATCTACTAACGTATTACATTGTCTCTTGGTAAATTAATTGCAGCTTAGAGGGAGCGGTTGGGGATCTGGTTTTATTCCGATTGCAGAGTATGGAAGTGAATTTATAAAGGGTTCTAGAAACAGGAAACCTGTGAGGCTATTGTACAGCGGTAAGAACCATTATGATCTTCTGCTGTGAGGAACTCGATGGATGATGGAGAGAGAAAAAAAAAGATGAGAGGGAGATTCATGTGCCATTTTGTAATGTTTTTTTGAATGTTACATCTCAATGATTTTGACGTTGAACATACGGTGGCAACATTGTGAATTGTATAATTTATTTCATTCTTTTCCTAGTTGACAATGTGACACTTTCAATGTATAAAAGAGAAATGATATTTATACATATATTTAGTTTGTCCATCGAAGTTGAGAAGGCACATGTAAATAGTGAGAAATTCACATTTACAATTGGGGAATTGGGAGAATATAATCGTGAGTGATAATACTGTCGCCCGACTGTGGACTCATGATCAAATGACTAAAAAATATTTGTATATGATTGGAGAATTAGGTGATATTATGATCACTTGCCACTGCAGTCTCCTGGATATCTTAGTTATCAACGTGAATTTTTCACTATTTATGCATAACTCTCCAATATGATAGACATATTAAATGAGTATGTACAAATATTATTTCTTGTGTACAAACCAGTACAATTGGCTGTGATTAAAAACTTCATTCCTTCTACTTAAGGTCAATCTCCATCTATGGCAGAGCTTCTTTTATATTTTCCAATTTGAGTCCTCAACTAATTTAGACTTCCATCCGGATCCACCCCCCACTTTGGTCATTGCTCATTGGTGACTTAGGTCACTAGAGTTGGGAAGTAACTATTTTTGAACAAAATAGAGGCATTATATTTTTTTATGAAAGAAAAAAAATTGAATAGATTTCTTTTTCGAGTACATAATTTGAATAGACTTCTATACATACGCATCTTAAATTCACATGGGTTGTGAAATCAAATCAATTATTTTATAAGTTTTTTCAAATTAAAAAATTTATTTGTAAATTGAAAAAAAAATTTATAAGATATATGATATGATTACATCATATTCTAAGTCTCACTTTCGTTTTATAAATTTCATTTTGTTCAAAATAGTTCATTGTCTTTTGGATTTTATTTTGATCCTTTGGGAGTACTATGCATTATTTAGTACAATGCGTCATCACTCATTGTTAGATTTCTTTTTTTTTTTAGGGGGTAGTTTATCCTCTTTAATTTTAACTCGTTATTTTGCCTCTCGTAATTTTAAAAGAAATAATTTATTCCTTAAAATTTACTAGTGGAAAAAACTCCCTCTACTTTAAATTATTTTCATCATCTTTTCAAAGAATCAAATTTAGATTTAGGTATTTTAAAAAAAAATATTAGCATAAAGCGCTTCTAGTTGTTCGTTTCAATTGATGTGGCTGCTTAATTATGAGAAAAATCTGAGAATGTTCAAGCGAAGGTGAGATTTAGTTTAGAGTTCTGGTAGTGATATTCAAGTGGTGGTTCAAATTGGTCTTAGAAATACGATAAATAATCATCTATCGCTAACTAACACTTTAAAAATAATGTAACTAATTATTTAAGTAACATTTGAAAGGAAGGGATTTTGTAACACCCTTCAAATATAATGCCATGTTCGAGTCATGGGACTTACATTTGGAGGTCATTAACAGTGCTGTGAAAAACTTTCAAATAAGAAAACATAACAAATAGCTTTTAGAATTTTATATTCCTTTACTAAGTAAGGATTTATAATCCCAAGTATTTGATATATATAAAATAAAATAAAAAAACAATTTGAAAAAGAAAACTTAACTAATATTATATACAGAGCAAGTCTCGGCCTATGATCTTCACTTTGTGATTATTGATCATCCACTTTAGCCTCCCAAACTGGGCTCAAGTCCAAATCTTGCATTTTGTAGATATCCCAAAACTCTGCTGCAAACTAGAAGCATATTATTGGTACTAGAATATTTACGGAACCATACAAACAAGTAGTGAGAACTTGAAATTCTCAATAGGTACACTCAATTCACTAAGCATACAAGATGTCGTCGTAAACATTCTACCCACTTTAGTTTATTGTGAAAATGTGGACAAGTACATATAGGTACTGGTTCAATTTTAAATTTGAAAACATATCTCTCGAAGTGAGTTACTTTTAACAGTCACTTAAGATATCTCAGAACAGATATAAGAGCAATAGTAAAATACTTTCCAACCACAAGAATAGTAATCGTATAGTAAAATGAAATTATGGAATATGCATATGCAAATCACATAACTAAAACATACAAGTGCACTTATCTTTTTTATCTCTTTCTTTAACTTGTAACTTGAACTTTTGTACTTGATCTCGTGGAAGTAGATGACCTCTTTCATTTCTGAGTAATAGACTACTTTTCAAAACCGAGTTCATTCCTATACATGATTGTTGGGTTTAATTTTCCCGATTCTCATATCGACTTATTCCCTTTAAATCTGTTCAGGAGCTGACCCAAGTGATCATCTTTGATGATATCATCCTAATCCACTACTAGGAGGAGACTCGATAAGTCTCTTTGCAAGTTATTTTTACCTTTCTTATTCTTATACATGGTCATGCATTAGAATGCTAATGCACTTATGCACATACTTTATATTGTACTTCAATTACATTCTTGCATGTATGATTCCCATGTACATAAACACAAATACTCATACATTTGTGTTCAAATCTTTCCATATAATAAGCTGTACAGTAATTGTCATAGTTTAACTCATAGCTTCATATCTTGCTTAACATTTGTCTTGTTTATACTTGGATTATAAACCATTAGAATTCTGCCCTCATTTTATAAATTCACCATAAATCCATTTTAATTCATTCTGATCTCAAATTTTACGCAAAATGTAGCTTTATTAGTCTACTTTTATACCTCTTTAGTTTCATGCAATTTTGATGTGTACAATTTAAATTATTCAAGTTTTACTCACTACTGCCCTATTTTAGGATAGACTTATATATTTAAAATTAAAAAATTACTAAAAATTCATCTTATATTTTTTTGCTCCAAAATTATATTGGGAAATACCTATATAGACCTTCTTTCAAATCCAACAAATTTTACTCAATTTGAGTAGGTAGAGCTCAAGTTATAAGCCCCACATTAAGTCTTCCCTGTTTCAATCCGAATAGAGCGTATGGCTACTTTAAGGATTTACTGGGAGCAATCTACTTAGAATCTAAATCTAAAATTTTATAGACATGGTTCCTATATATTAGCTTTTGAAAAAAAAGTGATTGCATTCAAATTGAATTTATATAGGGCTAGTTGTGCCCACTTCATCACACATTGGTCAAGACAAGGGGTGTTAACTATTAGCCTATTTCTAAAAATCATAACTCGTTCATCTCAAGTCCAATGGACCTATATTTTATATGGTTGGATTCATATTCGAGTCAAATTTTATGTAAAATTAGTTTTACTTCAAATTGAATTCTATAAGGTGAGGTATACCCCTCGCAGTATAGATTGCTTCTAGTTTCCCCTGCAATAGCTTTTCTATTTTGTGACTATTTTGTTTTTCTAATCTGTCTTCTGACACAAATCAAGTTTTTCTAACCTTAAAACACTAGAAAGAGTTCACTTAACATCATACAAGCTCTAGATGAGTAGATTAAGAATAATACAAGAAAACCTATAACATAACAAGTTTTAGGATTTGAGCTATCTATCTCAAGATTCTTAAAATCATGGAAGCAAAGAAGCCAAGAACAACTCCTAGCCTTCTTCCTTCATAACCGCCACCATCAAAGGGTTGGAATAGCTCCATATGTGGCCTGAATCCTTTAATTCTTTGAGGGGTTTTGAAGAAGAAGATAGATTAATTTTCATAAAAGAAGTAAAATAATTTGAGGTCAAGAAGACCATCAACCATGAGCTTGAAGTTCATAGCCATGGTGGTGGGGGAGAAGAAGATGAAGAGGAGAGAATGATGGTGGTGGAGGCATCTAGAATGATGGAGAAAAGGGAAGAGATGAGATATTTATATAAGATAATTGTGGAAGATGTTTCAAGAATGAGTGGGGGTGATGATTCCACCAATTGGGGCTGATGTAGCCTATCTTTGGCTTCATATTCTGGCTACTTTCCTGACATATTTTATCTAATCTTTGTAGGATTATTTTCCTTAATTTGTCATGCCCAAAGATAATATATGACACTTAAGAATTAATTCAAGATATTTGGTGTGAATACTATATTATGTCCGAATCATTTTTCAAAAATATAAAAAATAAATAAATAATAAAGCTCAATCTTTTGGCCAAATCCAAGTAATATCTTCATACAATCAATAAAAAATAATAAAATAATAAAAACGAAAATTTAATGAACAAAAAAAAAATCAACTGAATCCTATAATATTAATCAAATCAATTTTTTTCAATGTATCAATTAGTATCAATTAGCATTTTCAATTAAACCAAATCTTGTAACCAATCAAATCAATTTTTTTTTTCTAAGAATTTAATTTAAATGTATTGATAATCTAAAATAATTTTATACTGTCAACTAATAAAAATAATAGAAAATACCAACTTATATAAATAATTATCTATTATAATGAGAAATCCACCATAATTTCTCACTTTTCTCTATTTTTATTGATTGATAATATAAAATTATTTTATATTATCAGTATATACTAATTAAACTCTTTTTTTAATCATAATTAATCATATTTAATTTCATATAATCCCTTCAACGTATATAAATAGATTAAATAGTGCATAAGAAAGGGGGATTTTTATCGATCACCAACAAAATAATTCTCAGAAGTTATCAGAGTGAATCCTTGTGAAAAGGACCATCAACAATAATCAGAAATCATTAGCAGTTCTCTATTTTATTTTCTCTATCACAGCATTTTTACCACCGTACCACCACCCGCACAAAACCCAGCTATGAGGAACGCAATTACCTCCAAAAGCGCGACTTCACCGCCCACAAACTAAAGATCCACAGCCACAACCCCACAGCCGAATACCTGAACACCCTCAAAACAGCCATCATCACCACCTCACCCTACCACCGCGGATTACACAACCTCACCGCATCAAACCACCACCTTCTCCACGCACTGCCATCACCAACGCCTCACAACCTCAAGTTGACGTTGACATCGACATTCGTGGCACCGCGACTCGATCATAGCTCCACTCACACGCAGCCGCGTCACCATTTTCCCCTTCAAGCCGCCGCCCAGTCCTTGGCTGCGTAGCCTTGTTGGGTGCTTGTCGCATGTTAGCGCCGTACCACCCCTTCCCCTTACGTTAGTAACTCTGGGTCTTAGTGCTTTGCTCATTGGTGTGTTTGTTTATTTGCTTTTGTTATTATTGGATTGTGTTTTGCGTGCTGATTTTCGTTTTTGTACTAAAGTGGTTTTTTTATTTTTATCTCTTTTGTGTGGTTGTCGTAAGTCCCTTTTTTTTTATGCTTTTTTCAAGTCCTTTGCGGGTCCCTTTTAGTTAAACTTTTACATAAAAAAGGAGCATTAAAAATCAAAATGCAAATAAATAAATGAAAATATAAAAAAAAATATATTTTGAGTTGTTTTATAGCCGTTACCCCTTTTTGTTTTAAATTTCTTGTGGTGCCAATCATTTTTGGTGTTTTGCGTAGTGTGACTTTTGTGTCTCGGGTGTTCTTTTTTTTGTTAAGCAGATTTCGAGTACAAATACAAGAAAAAATTAAAATATTAAAAAATGGAAAAATAAGATATCTGAGCAGTTTGATATGTGAGCTTAATTTTGAATTGTCTCGTTATTCATACATTTAATCCTTAATCTTTTTATGATCCCCGGCAATAAAAATCTTTTCTTGTCGAAATAATAAATTTTTTTTCCTAATCCACGCAATAATCTACAACATTGATATATGGCTTAACTATCCTCAAGAGTTGTGAGTATTATAAAGATTTATTTTATAACTTATACTATTCTGAGTCCTGTACAAGAGTGGATTTTGTTTCGTAAAAAAAAGTTCCTTTTGTAAATAAGATCATTTTTATTTCTTTTTGTAAATAAAATCAATCCAACCCACAAATATTTTCTACAAGAACTACGTGACTTTGAATTCCTCATTGCACCAAAGGATATGTAGAAGCGTAAGTCAAGCCAAAATTATTTTTTGAAAAAATTTTGTTTTCCTTTTGTAAATATCATATTAATTTTATTTTGTTATTATAAATAATTGTTATAATAGTTTTGCTTCTCTTTTCTTTTGTCAATAATTATCATATTAATTTTGTTTTTCTTCCCTTTTATAAATAATTGTTATACTAATCTTACTTTATTTTTTCTTTTGTAAATAACTGTTAAATTCTTAATGGAAAAAATAAATATTATTATAGTTATTCATTAAGTTGCATAATAGACTCTAGGATAACATTTATAAAATGGATATATTAGGGGCGTAATGGGATTAAGTTTTCACTCTTTGCTATGCACAAATAGACTCTTAAAGGGATTAAGTTTTCATCCTTCCCTATGCATAAATAAACTCTCAAATCCAATCTCTTTAAAAGACTAGTTTTGCAAATTTAAAAGGTTTTTCCGATTTTTTTCCATAATAAAAATTGGTGGCGACTTCATTGAAATTATATTTTTTAATATTTTTTGTTGCTTCTCATTGTGGCGCCCTCCGGGCACGTTGTGACATCTAGCTATTTATTCGAGTACTTTGAGTTACATAAGATATTACATGTTACATGAGTAATCCCACACTTTTATTTAAAACCAAATATAGAAAAATATCAGTTATAAAATTATTACATATATTTTAGTTGTCTATTAGTATTGTGAGAAACACATATTCCCATAATCGAAATTTTTCTGTTAATGTCTTTCTCGACAACCATAAATTTTTATTTACAACTTTGCCATTATAGTATAATAATTATAATTTTGCCCCCCTTTTTTTTATTACACTTTACCTATTTATGATTTTGCTCGTCTCATGCTCAGCTTCCTTTTGTATTAGTCTACTCTCAGAGTTATATGTTATAGATTTCATACTCTACTAGTAAATTATAAGGGATTAAATCACATTTTTAAAAACCTCAAGGCACAAAATGCATTAGTTAAGGTTGAAAACGTAATATATGTTCAAAAGTACTATTTGTACCATGATTGGGGAAAAAGTGAGACTTACTCCTAACTAATAATCAATAATTTCGTTAGTGAATCTCATAAAATGAGTTTTAATTATGAGTACAAATAACATAACTCTACATATTTTAGCCAACTTTTTGGCTTTTGTTTTTGAATTTTCAATTTTATTGAGAACATTGTAGCTGCAAGCGCTTGAACAGCGGACGGAATAAATAGCTTAACGAAGGATTGAAATTTTTTTCTTTTGCTAAATAAACATGAAGGATTGAATTATCGTGTATAAACACCAGTAATAATGCATCAGGTCCGACACGGTTTTTTACGTTGCATGGTCTCCCACATCAAAGATACGTAAAATTAATTAACTAAATTTGAATGGATTTCTATATATACACACAATAAAACAAAGAAATAATTCTAAATCAAATTGATTCCTTATTTATAAATATCCAAGTAAAATTTAATTAACAAATCAAATCAATACTCAGAACATTTGATTTCAAAGAACTCAAAATACATGGATAAACATTAGTAAATCCTTATTTTTGTATTGTCTATAAGGCTTGAATGTGCTGGTGCACTTAGCACTTCGGAAGATCAGCTGGTGGCCCCGGCAGTGTTGTTTCGGAAGTAGGTCCATTCTCAACCTCAAAAGACATGGCCAGCCCCCAAGGCAAATGATTTTCCAAATGGCAATGCACAAGCCAAATACCTACATAGAGAAGAGAACAATTAGCATACGTATATAAGATTTGAAATTGATATAATCAAAATCCAATCTAAATCTATGGTGAAATAGTTTATTTAATCAATTAAATGAAGAATACCAACCTGGATTATTTGCTTGGAATCTTATGACAGCCCATCCTCCCACAGGAACAGCAATTGTGTTACGCACTTGGGGGTCAACAAAATTAAAGTTTGGTTCAGCTATATTGGCATTGTAATTCCCAAACCCTTGAGCCAAAACATAGAAATTGAAGCCATGAATGTGAATAGGATGGTTCTCTGTGCCAAGGAATGCTGTATTTTGAAGCACAACTTGTACAGTTGAATTGAACTTCAATGTCTTCGCCTTTGTTGATTTAGGTGCATTGGTCAAGTTGAAGCTGCGAACCAGAGAAGGATCAGTGTAGTTAAACACAAATGGAGGCTGATCTGGAAAATCCTTAGTGTACACCCCACTAACATTGCCATAGAAAGCCTCCAACATAGAGAACCCTCTACCCCTAGGTAATTGAAAGGACTCATTGTTCATGCTTGCTGACAATAGCCCATGAAACCCGGTTAATGGAAAACAAGCATCTACGCCTGGAAGGTTGCATGGGGTCGTGGCAAGCCCAAAAGTGATGAACATGTTTTCATCCACCTTACGTGGAACAGGAACCCAATGAGGGCCACCAGCCAAGCCTGTGATGTTGGTATAGAATTTGTGTGCCGTTGGCGTGTCAGTTTGGTTTGGTAGGTTTGGCATTATGGGCGGTGATGATGTTGATGCACCCTCATAAACCACCTCTCCCCGAGTGGTTGAGTTGTTGATATTTACATTTGAGGATTTGTATGGGGTGAAGGCCATGTAGTACGAACCCACGGTTTGGTTTGTGCTGATGAGTGCATCAACGGTTTGGCCTGGAGCAATCACAATAACATCAGTGTCATAGGGTCTAGTGTAGGCAGCATCTACGGCAACAACTGTGAAGCTGTGGTTTGCAATCTTGAAGAAGTGTTGCTCATTGAGTGCAGCATTGACAATGCGCAACAAGTAGGTTTTTCCTTGCTTCACGTTGAGCTGGTAAGTCTCTGAAAATTATAAGGGTGTGTTAGACATGGTCCAATTGTTAATGTTGAGTAAAATTAGAGGAAAATTAAATGTTAGTGTGTGGTTGAAAATGTGTCATGTATATGAATAGGTGTTATACAGTATTTTTGAATAGTCGACTTACGATTTTGAGAGCAATTATAGATATCGCCAGGCAAGCCATTGATTGTGTAAGCATCCGAGATGGCCGGAGGTATGCCTTGTGTTGCATTGTTTCCAACATCCTCAACATTAGCATTCCACCACTCCCCTGCAAAGGAATCATGAAATGTTTTCAAAAACAATACCTTAATAATCTCATGAGTTCCTACATTTTACATATGCCAACTTATGATTTAATTGTTTATGTTAAGACTATGATTTGGTTCTTGAAGTTATATGGATGCTTTACTTTATTTTTTAAAATTAAAAAAATTGCATTTTATCTAAAGTTGCAAAAAGTAATTTAAATTGATCTTTTTGGTAATTCAAGTTAGTCTTACAAATATTACTTTAAGAACTAACTTGAATAATTTTTACAATTTAAGAGAGTAAATTGCTAACGTATTAATTCTAACGACTAAAATGAAGCACATATATAACTCCAAGAATCGAAATAAATATTAACTCTATTTAAAATTTTCAAAGTCTGTATGCCTATGTTGCACTTGCACTTACAGAAGTAGATTTAAGCAATCAAAAGACATATAAATAAGGATATATTTAGAGAATGAGGAAAAAGAAAAAAAAATACCAAGCAGTATGGGTACTTCTTGGTAAACTTCAGGGAATGGATATGAGTGTCCTAGCCGAGGCCGAATGATAAGGGCTCCATAGACATTGGCACGTAGGAAATTCGAATGTGCATGCCACCAAAGTGTCCCCTCTTGTCCTGTTATATTAAATCTATAGGTATAACTACCACTAGGAGCTATTGGACACTGAGTTACAAATTCTGGACCATCTGACCATTGGCTTGCAAGTTGAAAAATTCCATGCCTGCATAATATATTATTGTAAAGTATAGTCAATTTTAGAATTATATGCATGTTTTACTTTACACAAAAAAAATTAGTATATGTATAAAATAAAATAAAAAAGTGATTACAAAGAACGAATCTCAAAATATATCAGTTGGATTCTTAGGTAAAATGAAAAATTCTAAAATTAAAAAATAAGTCTGAAAGGTGAAACATTAGAGGGGTTTTTTTTTTTTGGTGGTCCTTAAATTTAGAGTTAATTTAAAATAATATTTTTTTGCATTTTTATTTAATTGAAGGACACTCTGGTTTCTTTTTTCAAAAAAATAAAAAATAAAAGCAGAGGGCAATTCTTAAACACTTTTATAGCAAGAAAATATTTTACTTTATACTATTCATTGTCTGAAATATTAATTATTGTATTAAAAATATAAGAAAAATGAAAGAAAACGAAGGTTCAAAAATATAATGCGTTGAGTTATAGGACGGGGTAAAATAATTTACCAATGAATAGTAACATTGTAGGGTGACTTGTTGTTTACGTGTATAACAACAGCGTCACCCTCTCGAACCTCAATTGCTGGCCCTGGCACGGTTCCATTCACTCCAGTGATCACATGCTGACCACACAAACGCTCCACAGAGAAGTTCTCCACCTGCAACAAAAATGAAATTTCAGTGAATATATCATGCAAACTCTAATTACTTTCAACAGAAAAGAGAGAAGAAAAATTAATGAAAAGGCTCCTTGCATACATCCCAAGTGTGCTCCACAACATCAGCAGAAGCCAAGGAAGAAGCTAGCACAATTGCAAAAGCCCATGCAAGAGAAAACACTAAACGTTTCATGTTGTAGGATCGTATATTTTTATGCTTGTAGTTGAATATGTGTGGAATGAAGCAATTTTATGTAATTTGTTGTGTCTCGAAGCATGATCACAAGTCCTATATTTATAGAGAACCCCTGAGCTTTGACATTTCCAATTTGCGCGTTTTAGTTATATGATATCATTGAAAATGCAATGCGATTGGTGTTTGATAAAAGCATTTGAATTTTCGCCGGATTAGGAGATGAAAATTGTTGTAAGCAAAACCTCTCGTTCAAGTTAAGTATATCCACAATATCCACATGGAAGAGGAATGAATGTTAGGCTGTTAATTTGACCAACCCGGAAATGTTGAATGTTATGTGCTTCTCAGTTCTGACTATGACCCTTGTCTATTTGTTAATTAATATATACTGCAACGAATTTTCCTTGTTTCAAATTAGTTTTGTGAACTTTTACCATTGCCATGGTTAAGGTTTGATAAGTCCTCACAGAAACAAACAGTAACTGTTAACTCATTACATTGTGGCTGTGCTAGAAGACGCGTTTGAGATTGGTTAATACTAGTCTGTCACGTAATGAAAGTGAGAATGGAGGTTTTCTGAACAATTCAAAACACACTGGCAGTGGTGGTGAGGGGAAGAAAAATATATGAAAGTGAAACTAGGGGCTGGTTAATATATATATTTTCTTTACAAGGAAAAGATGAAAGTTTACTTACGTCAAGTTATATTAGTGCATGTATATTGAAAATCGTTTAGTATCTTCTTTTATTGATGAGCAAGTGTAGTTACGCAGGTTAAAGATTAAAATGTGAAGTAGGTTCATATGATAAGCTTAATGGGTCAATTTCAACATAATATTATATATTATGTATTCTTGTTTAATATATTTTAATTGTTGAATTATTATGTATTATTATTTTATATATTTTTAAGCTTGAATGTAGTTAAATATCTTTTCAATGATGCAAATGTATTTATGTTGTGGAAGTAGTTTTGGACTTACTGTGCAGTTTATGTTTCATGCTAGCATGGCATGAACTCCCTAGTAGCAACTATTCTTGACCTCCATAACTAGAAAGCAAAAACAAAAGTCGAAAGTTACTAGTTGAACTTTTGACACTTCTTTTGCCAATCGATACTCTTCATTATTAGTTTATAAATTTATTCTTAGATTGTATGCTACTCCTCTCCTTAGCCATCATGTCCAGAGGATAAAACTCTTATCTTGTCGACATGTCATTTTAGTGACTCACGCATCAAGTACTATTTTCCGCTGAAAATTTATTAAACTTCGATTGATTTATATATAAAAATTGGCTGGACGGTAACTTGACGGTTCTTGATATTTATTGCTATAGAATTATTTTGTGACCGAATAGGTAATTGAAATCGTATGTTGGGCTTTGAATGTTTGTACGCTTGAATATCTAATGGCGTGGTTGCTTGTTTATAATAATTAGAATAAGACAATTTTTCATGAAAGGGTCTAGGTGCCTTGCTATTCTCTTTATGCGTCTCTCATCGGACACCTTTAGAATGAATATTGTATCATATTATCCTCATTAAATATTAAGTGAGATAGAATGGAAAAGATTCTGTTCCTTGACAAATACATATATACATGTATATTTTTCACAATTCTTAAAGTGATTTTTTCGATATATCAAAAAGTCTTACAAGGTACATATCCTTGCTCTCTATATATTAGTATTCTAATATTATGTATCTTGATATTGAGTGTTATTAAAATATGAGAATTTTATCTTGCACTTTCTAGATCCATGTTCCATAATATTGACAAATGTGCATCTTTCGAATTCATGCCTCAAAAAGTCTGAAGATTCTTTTTAAGTTAAGGCAAATTTGACATATTTCATAGGTAAAATTTGATAATATAAGATCTGATTATATAAAATTTGATAAAATTTTAATATTTTATTATAGAAGATAATATTATTCTCCCATTATCATGATTAATTCTAGTTAAGAGTAAAAATCTAATAAAAATAAAATTATAATAAAAAAGCAATTTTTATTAATTATAAATTAAAAATAAAATATTTTTTTCTTTTTAAATATGATTATTTTAATTATTTCTCATTTTTATTACGCACAATTATAGTTTATATTAAATAATATTTATTGTTTATTTATATTATTTTAAATAAATATAAAAAATAGTAAATACATAATACACTCGTTTATATATTTTGATATTTTCTTTTTTTACAATAAAATATACAAGAAAAAGGAAATTATAATAAAATAATTCTTATTAATTCTTTAATTGAAAATTTTTAAATTAATATATTTGTTTAAATATTTATAATTTTAATTATTTTTGTATTATATATATAATTTTATTTTATAATTAAATTTATATTAAATATTATTTAATATTTATTTATTTTAATAACAAATTTTTATTTATTTATTTTTATATTAGTTTGAATAGTTATTTTTATGTTAAATATTATTTTTTATTTACAAAGTTTTATTATTTTTATTTTAATAAAATACATAAAATAAACAAAGAGTGAAATAGTCTTTACATGTTAAAAGCTAATCAAACTTAGTCTAACCTCGTTAGGCTTGATTAAATTATCTATCATTTTAATATATAAAGGACTTATGATAAAGAAACTTATATAATATATTGCTTATACCAAATAATGAATAAGATCATAATATATATTACTCCCTCTATTTCAATTTATTTTTCAATTTGGATAACTTGATACATTCTTAAATCAATATATTTGGATATAACTGTATCCAGATATATTAATTTAAGAATATGCTAAATTGTTCAAATTGACAGATAAATTGAAACGGAAGAAATATTAACTTATTCTATCATACATAATACAACATGCCAAACACACACTTATTCTCAAGAAGTTTTTTGTTACTATTGCAAACAAACCAATGAGAGTATTGATGTATCTCGAAAACAATTAAGAACTAGGCAATTCTACAGTACTTGCGGCTGAGAGCGGGCACCAATGACCGAGGCCAATGAAGCTGCTTCATGTGGTATAACAAGCTTCCAAGTTATGAGTTCAATACACTTAATGCTATCAGAAGACACAAAACCACCTGGAGTTCCGAGTTAAAAACGAGAGTTTACTTCTTCCTTGTTCTATGTTTCTAAATTCTGAGTTAAACAGATTGAATTCACTTTTTCCTTTTCCTCAAATTTCTGAGTTTTAAGTTAAATAGAGTTTTCACTTCTTCTTTGTCCCTATGTTTTTGAGTTCCAAGTTCCTAGTCACTTAATGTGAGAGACTATTTTTTTCAAATTCCGAATTCCAAGTTAAACACATTTAACGCCGTTAAAAAAGTTAGCATCTTAAGACCTCGAAAGTGGGTGTTGACCTAGGCAATATTTTCTATTGTATATAACTAAATAGACTAACTCTAAATAGCATATAGCAACTTCTAATTATAATTAAAAAAAAATTATTCTCACTAAGACTTTTTTTCTCTTTTCCCACCCTGCTGCTCAACTTACTCATTGCCTCGGACTGCTTGTGTGGCAGCGGCAGCTGCTACAGGATCCCCCGACCACCATCATCATCAATGTTACCTATTTGTGTAGCAGATCGCCACAAAACAAGAAGGTTATCTCTGGATCCCACATCATATTTGCACATCACAATATTGTAAGCACAAATTTATGTATTTTTTATGTAATTGAAATTGAAGTTGGCAAAAGAATGATAATCTTAAGGTCCATTCTCTGGTGAAGCTGCTTCTTTGTAATTTACAGTGAAGTCCTGATGTGGTTGAAATAAAATAGTTACACGTGGAGAGTGAGGGCCATCCCAAGCGGAAGATTAATAAAGATGTTACTTATTGTATTAGTGCTCTGTTATAATAGAAATTTGAAAAAAAAGAATAAAAAACAAAATAATCACAACTCTATTCTTAGCATATGGAGTTGCTAATCTCTTCGCACTGGCTCTTTCCATTCATCAACCCCAACCAGTTAACCACCTGTGCAACCTGCTAGAAGCCGCAACAAGAACCTCGATGCAAAGAGGCAGCCACGGATAAGGACACAGAACAACAGGTAACCTCAACGCTCGAAGGCAGCAATGGTTACCAACCAACAACCTTGATGCATAGAGGCAGCCATGGCTACCGATGGTAGCCTCGACGGACAAGCAACCTCTTCAATGGTTCATACTCTGGGAACCCTTTTCATTGAGATTCAACATGCAAAATTGCTACAAAAGAACCTTTTTTCCCTTGTTATTTGATTTTTGTTTGATGCAAATAAAAGGGTAGTTATATATTTGTTTATTTTTACCGTTTTGTTAAGCATTTGTTGCATAATTGTAGTAAAAGGGGGTTTACAAATAAGCTCTTTGATGGAAAAGTGGGTTGTGGATGTTGCATAGTTGTGGATGTTGCATAGTTTTCCATGTTGTATATTTCTGCTTGTGTTTCATAGTGGCAGATCACAGAGCAAAAATGGGTCTACAACCATGGTGGAGCCTACCCAGTGACGACTATTTGAGTAGAGATGGGACGAGCTCCAATTGGCAAGTAGAGATAGAAGAAGAACAAAAATCGCAACGGCCCTTTGAGTGGCTATAAAAGGGCCACCAATGGTGGTCGACATCAGGAGTCGGAGACCAAGTTGTCAGTAGTGGACAGGAAACAATGGTGGTTGGGCAGGTGATTAAAGGGAATGGATAAAGAATTGAGAAGAGTACGACTGTGATCTAAAATTTATATTAAGTCTTGATTACAAACTAAGTCTCTCTTCATATGGACCCCACTAAATACACATATCCTCTACCAATTTGTAACATCTCATAACTTCATAGTGAAGCATTGTTAACCACTTCACCAAAGAATGGACCTAATCTTAATCTAAGAATAGTACATATCTCCAGACCTTTCCCAAAAAAATTACTTATGAATAAAAAAAGTTAAAAATTAAGCCTAAACAAAAAAGAAAATAACTAAAAATTAATCAACGAAATCATTAATTGGCCGGAAATGAAATGACTACCATTTTTTTAACAAAGGAAAATGAATTGACTCATTTTGCATTTAGCTAATTTTTAATTTTAATGAAATACATGAAGAAGACTGTATGGTAGAAATACATGAGTTTTCAAAGAAATTTTTTTCCAAATCTAAGATTGCATGCTAATTACTAGATTTGTAATATCTGCCTTTTATTTTTCAATTTTTTTACTTGCTACTTTTTGTAATACTTTTGCCGTAAGATGTTGTTTTTAGCTTGTTTTGTGAAGTCATAATGCTTCTTCATGTTTGGATATTATTAAGCTTCTTATAATATACGTGCTCTTTGTTGCCATATTTCTTCATTTTTTAGCTATAATTGGCAACATATTGTTGCTTCATGAATTTAATTGTTGAAAAAGTAATTTAGGTGAATCATAATGGCTCGAAAAAATCGTCTATTGATGAGGTCAATTATTAAAAAAGAGACTTGGAAAATTGAGGTTAGAGTCATGTATCTTTAGCATGTTTGTTTATATTGATTGTCCATCAGGGGTTATTAATGCTAAAAATTATGTTTTCTATTTTACTTTTAGTTATACGAAAATCATATGTTTCATTTAATTCTTTTCACGATTCACCTCTTAGGATTATATCATCTGCAAAAACGTGCATCATGGCACCAAATCTTGAAATATGTCAATTATGCACATCCAATACTAGGGTACAAAAGATAGAGATTCAAGGTTGATCCTTATAGTCCTATTATTATAGGAAAATTATCAATTACTCCATCTTCTTTTACTAGTTGTGACCCAGTATACATATCTTTGATTGTTTAAATATAGACAATCTAAACTTCTTTCTTCTATAGAAACTTCCATAAGACCTCCCTTGCAACCTTATAGTACTCATTCTCCAAATCAATAAAAATCATAAGTAAGTCTCTCTATCCTTTCAATATCTCTCTAGTAATATCCATAACATAAATCACTTCTATGGTGGACCTCTTAGGCATAAAACCAAACCGATTTTCTATGAGATGAATGTCCTGTCATAATCTCAATTCAATTACCCTCTTTCATAGCTTTATATTATGCTCATAAGCTTGATCCCTCTATAATTTACACAGTTTTGTATGTCTCCCTTGTTTTTATAAGTAGGAACAAGGGTACTCCTTCTCCACTCATCCATCATTTTCTTAGACTTCATAATCTCGTTGAACAACTTTGTGTTATGTCCTTCCTTTTAAGGCACTTTCATATATCAATATGTATATTATCAGGTCCGCTGCCTTGCCATTATCCATTTGCTTTCAAAACTTCCTTTACCTCAAATTTCATTGATAAATATTCAACACAATTTATTTGTATAAAACTAACAATAGCTAAGTCTAACAAAAGGGACTAGTTCCCCATAATATAGCAAAACACATTTTGAATCCTAACTAAAAGAGATATCCACATTTAGTAATTGATCTTGCCTCAAACAAAATTGCTCAAAAGGAGTAATGAGATGAAATGAATTGCTTGTATTATCTGAATTGAGGATACTTGTGGAAAAAAAAGTTTAAAAAAAGAACAAAAAAAAATGTCCAATTAAAACTTAATTAACAAACTGAATCAATACTCAAATTATCTAATTTCAGACATCCTCAATAGGTTAGTGATGAGCGACTTAAATAATATGCATAAGATTATAAATTCAAATTTCATTATCACCAATATACCAAAAAGATCCTCATTGTGAAAAAAAAAAAAGACAAAAAAAAAGTTAAGAAAAATGAGATTATTTCTTTAGGGTGAAATTAGATCTCTAAATCAAAATAACTACTTTAAGGAAGGCTAATCCTCCTGAAAAATGGCAACACATGGCAGGACTGAACCCTAACACATATGATGTCATATCATCATCACATTCAACCAAAAACTCTAAACAACTATTATTTTAAGAGAACACTTTATTTGAAAGAGAAAGTAGGTAAGAAGAAAAGAAAATATCATAAAATCCACTAAAATAAATTTTCCCTACTTTTAGACAAAAAAAAAAAAATTGAAAGGAAAGAAATATTTTATTCAATATAATAATTTTCTTTGTATTTATTTCTTTATTTTTTACTTGTTAAGATTTTTTTTCATTCAAGTAATATAACAAAAAATTAATTTTTTATTTTATTGCATCTTAATTTTCATTTTTTACTATTTTTTATTTTCTTTCCTTATCAACTCTCCAAAAAATATTTTTTATTTTATAATATTTTATTAAATTTAATTTTAATTAATACATTCTCAATCAAAAAAAATTTATCATATATTATGAGGTTAATAAAAGTGTTTGACTTTTATTGTAAAAGTCTATAGTAGCATATAATTTTTCAATTTCTCACTAGTATCCCTTCACTAGAGGTAATTCATTTTGAGTTATGATTAAAAATAAAATATGAGCACCTTGTGGGGAACTAATCCTTTTATTTAGACCCAATCCTTATTAGTCTGAAATAATGTATAATTAAATGATATGTGTTCGAAGGTGGGTATCCGAATTCTAGAAACTGGTAGAACTTCGAATGTTGATAAGGATTTCAAGGCTGCTTAGACTTGGTAGCTGGAAGCTTAGATTAGCATTATACGATAGAAAGGGGTATAGCTGTAAGGACTTCGCCGCTCAAGTCAAAGTATGCAAGAGATATTAGCGTAAAGCGTGTCCATGCGTACCTGATTTCTGAGATTAGTCACTTATGTACAGGTGAAAATGGATGAGGATGAGCAGGAGTGTCCCATAATTCTGGGAAATAGCCTTGGGATCTTCCAACTATAACGCCCTAATAAGACTACACTATGCTTAAGTTGTATTGTAGTGTTTATTAGCCGTTACAACTGAACTAGTGGAACATTTGTAGTTATAAAATATATCAGTTAATGAAAATAGTGTATAATTTTTTTAAAATAATAATTTTAAAAGCTAAGCCATCTAGTGCATGTAGTTGATAATATCGTTACAGCTTACAGAATTAGAATCCATAATAAATTCACATTATAGTAATGTAAAATAAAGAAACAACATACATTGCATGGATAACTATGCATTCACATATATATTTATAGGAATAAGTACTAGGTGTACATATATGCACAATAGTATCTCAAAAATTCCCAAGTAAGTCAAATTAGCAAGGCTCTAGGTCAAGCTAAACAAAATATATGTATAGTAATCCCAAAATAAAATCTAACTAGCATAATAGTTGCTACATTATCCGTATGCTCACTACCCAGCATATATAAAATCTTGTGGCAACCAAAATATACAATTTTCAAGCCACAGTTAAAATGTTCCAACACAGACATGCACTGACTAGCTCACAACATGGGCATCTACATAGCAAAAAATCTAGCCACACAATCAACCTAAGGCTATGGAGTATGAAACCTATTCTCTAGCATGGGCTTCTCAAAATCCTCCTCTATCTGCACCTCCAACAAAACCTCTGTGCTAGTAGAGGAAGAACCTGACTCAGCTACCTGCATGATCAAGTAAAGTGAACTCCCTTCGAAAAGATAAGTCTCCATCGAAGAAGCAGAGGAAGCAAGCTACAGGAAGTATGACAGGTGAACGAGATGTAAGGGAAAATCAGCATACGGGCAGCAAGGGTCGATGTGCTAGCTAACTACAGGGATACTAAACGAATGGCGAAAGAAGATGAATAGCCTAAAGCTACTGCGAGCTACCAGGACTAGTGAGTCTAGGGCAGAATTATAGGGCTAGGTTCACTCAAGCACCTCTAGGAAGATCACTACGGTCACCATGTGCTACATTTGAGGACAATACGAGAACACACATAGATGAGAACTAAAGTATTTCTCAACAGGGATTCCTAACTAACCAAGTAACTAATGTCGTCATCACCTTAGCTACTTCAGTTTATTTAATAAAATCAGTGAATAGGCATAAATAGAATAAATGTTCCTTTTAATAACTTTTGAAAACATAATCTCTGAAGTGAGTCCATTTGATTCATCCATGCAAATCAGACTCTAAAATATAATAACATTAACAGCACACTAAAAACATCACTCTAATACCAATCATGCAATAAATGCCATGTAAAACTTGCAATACATGCTTATGCTCTTTAATCCTTTGCCATTAAGGTTATCTTTTAGCACATGCTATTATTATTATTACGTGCCCTTAGATAGGTTGTCCTAGGATGTGAGCTTACTCCGTAATCGTCATCATATAGTACTATTTAAATTAGACTCTGACTGACAAGGGGATCTACCTTTATAATTGGAGGGATCTATTTGGCCACTACCTCCAAAATAGAGGGGTATCTTGCTATGTCATCTCCCTTACCAAAGGATCATTTCCTAGTCTTAATTAGAAAATTTGTGCATACTTTAACATGTAATATTCTTTAAAAAAGAGTTCATGATTCATGGCACAATCTACTTTAATCCTATGCACTTATGCATTATGATGCAACTCAAAAAATTTCTGGCAAAAATCTAGTAGCATAATGGCTATACTGGGAGAAATCCAAAAATTGAAAACACAAATAAATAGCTAGAAAAATTCCCAGTCAAAACATAAATCAATAAATACTTATCAATCCATCATTCTAATACATTCCTTATGCCAAATAAATCCATTATCATCATAAGTCATAGTAAGGCAATTCAAGGTAAACCATCAAGGTTTTCAAGGATCAAGAGTAACATACCTTGAATTCCATCATTGGCCTTAGTAGCCATAAGAAATCATCCAAACATTTCAATTCTAAGTGGCATCACATTACTATACGCACTTTACACACACACACACACACACACACACACAGATATATATATATATATATATATATATATATATATATATATATATATATATATATATATATATATATAATATGTATGTATGTATGTATGTATGTAAAATTGACTATGTGCACCATGAGGGAGTTGGTAGCAAGTAATTTAGCCCCATTAAGAAATGCGGTTAAAAACATTTTGAAAATGTGATTAAATACAAACCCAGTCGCCTTGCTTCTCCTCCCTCTTCAACTTTTCAACTGATCTCCCAGCATGGAAAAAACAATCACAACCATCATGTGGTATTGGATACCATATAGAAAAGAGTGATTTTGCATTACCAAAAATTGAAGTCATTGACTACATCATGTTTAAACTATTTACATGATGCTTTATTTAAAACTTTGTAACAAAAAATGTAAGCAACCTATTCTAAAATAATAGAACATGAAATGCAAAGGATAATATTGTCACAACAAGATATGAATTGGTCAATCCAAGATAAGTTATCGTGCATCAATCTTGGATGGAGATATTACTCCAATAGTTTCTATGCCTGAGGTTCTTGGCTATTGTTGTGCTCAAGTGGGTCAGACCCTATTTCATAGACAAGGTTTGTGGTTTTTTGCTATTTGTTATTTATTTCCTTAAATGAAATCAATACACTAGTTATTACTGGATTGGAATGTGTTTTGGGTTATGGGGATTGGTTTTCGCTTGCAAAGTTTTGATTTTGAGAAGAAAGTGATATATTGCTTTTGCAGGTACCCATTACGGTTTAGATGTCATTCCCTAGCTTCTCACTGGAGGTGTTGGAACTTGGGCATAACAAGGTGGCAAAAATGGCAGAGGGGTTGTACTTGAGGGAAGGCCAAGGAAGGGGTTGTAAACGACAGCATGGGGAAGGGGGAATGGGGGCTTTCGGTGAGGTCACTAGAGAAAAGGTTGTCTTCGCTAGTGGAGATGGTGGTGGTGATTGTTGAGGGGTGAAGGAAAGGGAAGATAGGAAGGCGTTGTTGGCGAAAAACATGGTTGAGAGGTAAAGGATTGCGGTGGAAGAGAGAAGCAAGGATTGTGATGCATTGGTAGCCAGTTTTAAGTTTCTACCATTGAATATCAGTGTAACCCAATGAGTCACTTGGATGAAGTCAAGGACAACAATACACCATTATGTTTTTAATTGTGTGTGGTGTACCATACTTAACTAGTGCACCACAGAACCCGCCATATATATATACATAGAAATACTTGAAGGAAAATGTAACACTTTTTCTTGACATAAACACATTGAAATCAACTCTAAAACTCCTTAAACTTACCCCATATGATTATATATGATTTAAGGCAATTAAATCCACCATAATCACTCTAAATACTCAATTAAAACACGATTTTGGTCACCTTCTAAGTGTATGGCCAAAAATAGCTCTAGTAGCTAGGAAACTTGACTAATTAACATCAAATTCTTCAATAATTCACCTTAAACCAATTCCAACCACTCAAGGACATTTTGAGGGGCTATATAGCTCAAATAATCAAATCTAAAAATAGTTTTGCTATCCATTGAGGGATAGGAATCAAAATTCACCCTTCTAGTAGCTTAACGGAATTGCTTTAGGTCCAAACTTATTTCTACTTATTCTTTCACTAAACCAACTACTCAAAGACAAATTTAGCCTCCATATATCATGTAGTTCATGGGGTAAAATCAGTTTGCATTTATTCCTTTAACATGATAATTAATTTTCCATTTTTCTAAGTTGTTGTTGTAGAGTTTTAACTACCCTTTTTATGACAAAACCCAAGATAAGGATTCTAACAAGTTTGTATCCATAATCACAATTATATTTAGGGTCAACTAAATTACCGATAGGAACCTCAAGCTCACATTAATTCTTAGGGTCTCAAACCTTGACCCCCCAAAATCCTATTCTAGCTAATTTATGCCATAACTTTAATTATCTTCTTAAGAGTTTCACCTCACAAAAATTATTTTGGAGCACTCACCTAGGCTAACATAAGCTAAATCTAAGCTTTAAACACACCACTATGTTTAATATTTGAAACCGTAGAATAGTAATCTCAAACACAACCCACATATTTTCTTAAGGTTCACAACAAGGTGTTAGAGGTCCTTACCTCTACTTTCAAGCTTGAAAGCCCCTTCAAGATTTTGATCTACACCCTTCAAGATCCACCAATCAAGAGAAGAATCTCTTCCCTCCTCTAGGTGAAAAAATCACGACCTTCTAAGGGGAGAAGGAGAGGAGTTTTGCTTCTTGGTTGATGAGGAAGAGAGGAAATAAGAATAAGAAGAAGAAGAAGAACAAGAAGAGATCTTGAGATTTGTGGGAGATAGGTGAGGTTTTGTGGGGGTTGAAGAGAAGAAATAGAGAGTTTTTTTTTTTTTTTATTTTTACGGGGAGATAGCCGACGGTTAGAGAAAATAGTGAAGGAGAGTGTTTTTATTCTTGTGCGATATTTAGAAAAAGTTTGGAGTTTTAAGTAATATTAGTGTTAATGAATGTTTGAATTCTAGTCTTTAGATCAAGGAGAAGACTTCAAACTTGATCTAAGCCTTTGACAAAAAGAATTGAAGTGATGGCTATCAATTTATATCACTCATTGATACTTTATGATATGACATGGGTACTCTATTGTGCTTTAAATCCTTAAACTAAGCAGTTATAAGAAGTTCCAGAAGAAATTCTAAATTGTTTTGGAATATATTTATCGGAAACTTAATTTATTAAATTTTTATCCTTGGCAGGATTTTAACTATGTAATATAATCTACTATTATCTTATTTTATCTCTCCAGTAAATCTTTATTAACTATATTTACACAAATTAATTTCTTTGCTAGCTTTTATTTAAAATTTATGGTATCTACATAATTTAATTTTAATTTAAATGTATTTTATGCCTTAATAATCTTACATAATATTATTTATTTGATTTGTAATGCAGAGTTACAAATGCAGCAAAATCGAGGATATTACACCAATGATTTTGTGTGCGTTGATGAGCTCGAGATACATGATGCACTTTGCATGCTATTCCTTCTCATTCATGGGTGTCATTCGAAATTCTCATCCTTATGCCACATTCACTTCCCGTGGATGGGTTCCAAGTCAAAGCCTCGGCTCTATAACATGAGAGCTCGAACTTGGGTTGTGTTGGCCCAAATGCAACATGGGCTTTAATGGAAGATCTCCTTATAGACTTAAGACTTCTAGCCCAGAACAATATGAAATAAAATATATTTATGAAATAAAATATATTTAAGTGCATCAAAATTAACCTATATTTTATGCCTCTTTTTTTTTTTGTCTTGATAGAACATATGGTATCTGGACCCTTTCACTAGAAACCTGACTAATCCAGCTCAACTTGATAGAGGTTTCAAAATGAGGCAGGGGATCCCAGCAAGGATTTTTTCATTCCCAAGATTTAAATCCGAGACCTCTTGTTAAGTTATCAAGACACCTAATTTCTTGACCAACTCCACATTGGTAGCCTATATTTCATTATGAGATTAATATTTATACGCTAACAATTAATATACTATTTCTATTTTTAAATTAATTGTCCATTTTTAAACTTTTACTTTTTCATAAATAACTACTCTTTTAAGAAATCTAGATGATATTAATTATTTTTTTCAATTATACCCCTATTAAATAGAAAAGATGGAGTAAATAAAAAAAGATAATTAAGAAAGAAAGATGATTAAGTAAGAAAGATGATTAAGTAAAGATAATTTTATAAAATATACCTAAATTTATCTAATATTAAGATTTTTTCAACCATTTTCTTAGTTTATGAGTATATTTAAAATTAGACAATTATTTTAAAACAAAATGAGTAATTGTAAAAAGTGATAAATCATGATTAATAAGAAATTTAATATTGACATATTATCAATATAAAAAAAATTTTATATAAATATTTAATTATATTACTACATCAATAAAAATATTTGATTTAATTATTTATTATTTTAAAAAATCTTATATAAAATATATAATTTAAAAATAATATATTTTTTTTACACTAATAATATATTAAAATTAATTTCATTAATAATTACCCATATGATTTATCACTGCCGGTGCATATAAGTTAATTTCTTTTGTTTCCCTGATTTTTCCGTTCACTCTGATTCTTTTCCCTTCTGTCTCTACTTCTCTATTTCTCTCTCCTATTGCTTCCTTCACATCCTCAAAATCCCCTAAACACAATAAAAATTCAACGCACAAACAAACCACACCACGGATTCTAGGGTTTTTGCTTCTTCGTTGATACGAATTCCGTTCCTCCGATTCGAGAGATGATGATGGAAGGAGCGAGCAACGGAGGGATGTTGTACCACGAGGTACAAGAGTCGAAGCTGTGCGCGGTGCATTGCGTGAACACGGTGCTGCAGGGCCCATTCTTCTCGGAGTTCGATCTGGCGGCGCTCGCGTCCGATCTGGACCGCAAGGAGCGGCAGATGATGCACCCCGCCCTCTCCTCCGGCGATTTCCTCTCCGAGGAGTCACACAATGTCTCCCTCGACGGCGATTTCAGCATCCAGGTTCCATTTCTCTTTCAATCCCAACTTCTAATTTGTGTCCTTCTTTATTTTCGGTACAGCCTCAAATTGGTCATGACAAAGTCATCATGGAAACAAATTAAAAGTCTCAGCCTAGTCTCTCAGAATTACAAATGTGAGTTGAATTAATCATTTTGAGGGACTAACATGCCCGATAAAAGGTATTTTTCAAAGATTAATCTGTTATCTGTCGATATAAAAATAAAAATAATAATAATAATAATAATAATAATAATAATTTGACCTCATTTGTAATTCTCAAGGACTATGTCAGGTTTCCAGTGATAATTTTTACCAGGGACCAAATGTGGCTATTGGAGTTTACTATTTTTTCATTTTCAGAGTAACAAATTGGTTTTTGATCAAACAAGTGTGTGACACATTAGTCCTTGGGAAATGAAATCGGCGGCGTAGCCAGTAAGAATTATAAGTGTACGTTATATTAGTCCTGTTTAGACCTTAACCTTTGGAGACGTTAATCCCTAAAAGTATTAATAGTACTAATGTGACGGACATTTGTAGTTTATAGGGACTAGGGAAGAATGTGTTTGGTTGGTTGGATGTGCAGGTTTACTCATATTTTTATTTGAAAGTTTATTTGTTTATTAATTTATTTATTTTGGTTTGGAAAGTGGAATTTTGAGTGAAAAGCATGAGGAGCAGTTTTGGTCAATCTGTTTTAGCCTCGCATTGAAGGCAGAATTGGGGGGATTTCTGCATTTATTGTGAAATTTGCCTAATTTTCTTTTGTTCAATTTAAGCATAAGATGGGGGGGGGGGGGGAGGGGTGTTATATGACGACAGATGATTTAATTCTTTCTCTTGGAGGACACAACACACGAGCACTTTACTGCTTAACTAAAGGGTTGGGTATTTTATGGGTGTTTACTGGTAAAATTGTAACATGGAAATTTTGGGGCAACTCTTGGAACAATTTAACTTTGAGGCTATTAGTTTGCTGTATTCTTTTCACCCTTGATTTAATAGTAGCTTGGGTAGATAATTTTGAATTAAATAGAAACAGTTGTTACGGTTGTAAAGTATTTTTTCTTTTTAAATTTTTTTTTGAGAAATTTTGCTTTTGATGCTCTGGTGGTATTTGTGCTTGGCTGATTAACTCCCGTTTTCGTGCTTTTAGCCTGAAAGTAAAACCTTATCTGATTGCTGCACAAGTGTGTGCAAACATTTGTTTTGATCTAACTGCAGTTGACTTGCAAACATTTATACAGTGCTTCTTTCCAGATCAAATCAAATGCAAAATAGGGTGCACTGAATTCTTGTGTATGTTTGAATTAATGAATTACTAGCCCATTTGGAGAATGTTTTTTTGTATCCATTTCAGTCTCCACCTCCTACCCTGGCCAAAATGCTATGCATGGTCCAATAATTGTAATGGATATAATCTTGTACCAACAAATACAATGCTTCCTTATGGACCAAATCAAATGCAAAATAGGGTGCACTGAATTGTTGTGCATGTTTGAATTGATCAATTACAAGTCCATTTGGAGATTGTTATTTGTATATTTTAGTCTGTCTGGCCTCATGGAATCCCTACATACAAAAAACTTGTGTTAACTGTATACCTTTGGCTCTAGCATATCAGTATATAATTAGTAGTGCATTCAACTAGGGATTTATATACTGATATCTTAATGCTGTTATGCCCATGTAATTTGTATTGAGCAACATATTTAGATGTTGTTGGCATTAAGTTCTGTCAAAAGTCTTAGCATGGAAGGGATGTAAGCTAGTGTGACTAATTAAATTAACAGCACTGTCTATGTTTTCCACTCTTGTGATCCCCGCTCCCTCCATGCGCCCTTCGTGCTTTTTTTGCATCCTTCTGTTGATTAATTAATCTGTTATGTTAATCAATTTACCAAATAAAGTTTGTCCAAACAAATGCTTCAATCAATTGATTATTTATCTATGCATGCCAATCTTAGAAGATTCAAAATGTAAGATTTTATTTAATTTATCAGTTTGCCAGATAAATAATGTAATTTATTTTCTTAAGAAACTTTCAAGCTTCCAGTTCCTCTTTTTTTTCCCTTTTTTTTTTTTAAAAAAAAATCATTCCTCCCAGCTGGTGTTTTATATATATTTTATTCACTCTCAGGATTTGATTCTGATAGGGCCCCATAATGCTAGGCCTCAGATTTCCAAGGTGTATGCTAGGAAGAGAAGAAGTTTAGGGCCGAAGCCCAATGAGGCACATGAGAGTGAGGGAAGCATGAGAGGAGAGTCCTCAGCTATGGGCGGGGATTGTAACTAACTATTGCTGAGCTGGATGAGAGAGAATTCACTAGTGGAAAGTGAGTTTCGATTAGTGAGGTCAGGGGGTATATACTGAGGGGTGGAATGGGAGGGGGGTATGTTAGAAAATAGGGATTTCATTCGTTATTGAATACTACATCAATGGGTGATATATATACAAGAAAACCTAAAATAGAATAGGAAATAAATTAAATGCTAAATCCCATGATTTGTGGGATGTCCTAACTGAACAAGGAAAAAATAAAATCAGCCTAATCCCAGGGATACAATCTGTCTGTGCTATAAAATCTTTCCTAAAATAGTTTATTTTTCCACACTCCCCCTCAAGCTGGTGAATAGGCATTCTCCATTCCCAGCTTGGATACAATATTATGGAATAGTGTACTACTCAGCGCTTTGGTGAGTATGTCGCCAGTTGACCCTGTAGTTACATACTGCAGGCAAATGAGTCCACTTTCCACCTTTTCTTTGATAAAATGTCTCACAACCCTATGTGCTTTGTTCTCGCATGTTGTACAGGGTTATGGGCTATGCTAATTGCAGCATTTGTTGTCACAATGTAGTCTCATAGGTCCATCCCACTTTATCTTCAAATCCTCAAGAATGATTTTTAACCAAAGTAGTTCACACACACCTTGTGCCATAGCTCGAATTCCGCCTCGCACTAGATCGTAAGCTACCACATTCTCGCTTTTTGCTTCTCCATGTCACAAGATTCCTCGCCAAGGAAGGTACAATACCCAGGTTGATCTTCTATCAATCAATGATCCGCATATAGTCAAGATCCGTATATGCCTCCAGATAAACCTCCATTTCTCTTAAATGTAATGCCTTTTCCCTGGTGTTCCTTGAGGTATTGAAGCACCCGATAGGCCGCTTGAAGGTGGACTTCTTTTGGACTATGCATGAACCGGCTGATTACACTCACTTGCATATGCAATATCCGGGTCGTGTATGAGATAAATAAATTAACTTTCCCACCGCACGGAAACATTTCTCTGCCCACCGCAAAGATCTTCTTCTCATTGTTCCAAGTTTCACATTTGGGTCCATGGGAGTGCTTATTGGTTTGCAGGCTGATTTACCTGCTTTTTAGTAAATCTATAACATATTTTGCCGGGAGATAAGAATACCTTGTCTAGAGTGGGCAACCCTCAATTCCAAGGAAGTACTTTAGCCTTCCTAGTGATTTGATCTCAAATTCTCTTAGCCAAATTCTCGACTTAGAATTTGTTTCTCCATGTCATCATCTCCTGTCACTATTATGTCATCCACATACACCAAGAGTGCTGTTACTCCCCCTGAAGAGGAGTGTTTAATAAATAATGTGTGGTCCCCTTGGCTTTGTCTATATCCCATAGCCAACATAGCTCTTGCAAATCTTCCAAAACTACTACTGGCGATTGTTTAAGACCATACAAGGCCTTCTTCAACTTACACACAATGTTGGCATTCAAATTCTTCCCATAGCCTGGTGGAACCTCCATGTAGATTTCTTCCTCTAGGTCTCCATGCAAGAATGCGATTTTACGTCAAACTGCTGTATGTCCCAACCATAATTCGCCAATGCCAATAAAACTCGATCAGATTCATTTTTTGCAACCGGAGCAGGTCTCTAAGTAGTCAATTCCATAAGTTTCATGATAGCCCTTGGCTACTAACCTTGCTTTGTATCTTTCTATTGACCCATCTACTTTATACTTCACTGTATACACCCATTTACACCCCACAGGTTTCTTCCCTACTGGCAGGTTCACTAACTCCCATGTTTTGTTCTTTTCCAATGCCTCCATTTCCTCATTCATAGCTTGTTTCCACTTTTCATTGGACAAAGCCTCGGATAGGGTTGTAGGGATGGTAATGGTGTTTAGGTTGACTAGAAAGCTCCTATGTGATGGTGAGAACTTATTAAAGGACATAAAGTTTGCAAGAGAGTATACTGGTCTTTAGTGCACTCTCTTGTTCCTTTCTAAGGGCTATGGGTAGGTTTGGTCATCACTATCCACATGAATATCGGGCCATCTTGCAATGAAGAGTTGGAAATTATTACCTCATTCAAAGACTCAGTTGGATTCTTGGACTTGTAGCTGTGTTCTGGGATGGCCATCTTCTTCCTTGTGAACACCTTGCCTTTGCCAAATCTCGATTCTTTAGGATAGGGTCGGCTTGTGGATTTTGGAGCCCAAGTTTGTAAGTGTTTTCAGTGTCTGTGGGTTCGTGCATAGGTTCAGTCCGGGAAGAGCAGGTCTTGTTTTCAGGTGTAGGTTCAGTTCGTAATTTTTTGGGGTATGGATAGGTTCAAGTTGAGCAGAGTTCAAAAGGTGATAAGCTCAAATCCAAAGAAAATTCTCCTTATCTTCCCTTGAATTCTCCCCTCAAGATAGGTTTAGTGAAGTAAGGCTCTCGCCATGGAATGTGACATCCATTGAGACAAAGAATTTTTTGATGGGGGATGATAGCACTTATACCCCCTTTGAGTTGCGTATCACCCCACAAAAACACATTTTAGGGCCCTAGGATCAAGTTTCCTGCTTTGATTGTGGATATGAACAAATGAAACACACCCAAAATCCTTGGGACAAGATTGTTGGAAGTGTGTAGGGGTAGAAAGTGGAGAGTATGTCCATTGGGCTCTTGAATCCCAAAACTTCGGGTGGGCAAACGATTTATGATATGGGTGGCGGTGAGGATAGCTTCCCCCAAAAGGACTTGGGAACATTTTTCTAAATAGAAGGGCTCGGGTTTTTTCAAGAAGGTCACCATTTTTCCTTTCTCCGCCACTCCGCTTTGTTGTGGAGTATTGACACAAGATGATTCATGTAGAATTCTCTTGGAAAACGAGTTAAGGGTTTGATTGAAATAATTCTTGCATTATCTCGATCTAAATTTCTTGACACTAACCCCAAACCGATTTTTATCATAGAACAGAATTGGAAGGACAAGGCTAACATCGATTTGTGTTTGAGTAAAAATCCAAGTAACACTAAAATCATTAATGAAGGAAACAAACCACCTTGCCCGTAAAACATTAGGAATGGTAGATGGACCCCAAATGTCACTATGAATGAGATAAAAGGAACAGGAACTCGCTTTTATTATTAATGGAAAAAGACACGCTTGTGTGTTTTGCATGCTCACGACATTTCAGAATTGAAATCTTCAACACTTAGACCTTTAAACAAGGAAGGAAAAAGGATTTTAATAATTCTAAAAGATGGATGTCCAAGCCTGTTATGCTGGAGCCAAATATTCTCTTTAATGCTGGAAAGAGAAGGTCTGTTTCAACTAAAGGAACTAAGGGAATAGGGGAATTTCCGCTTGGTGTTTCAAGGTAATAGAGACCATCCTTTTTCCCTAGCACGCCCAATCATCCTCACCCTAATCTTGTCCCTGAAAAATACAAGAATTGTTGTGAAAAATCACGACAATATAGGTCTTGAGTGAGTTTGTGAATAGAGATAAGGTTTGTGGATAGCTTAGGGACATGAAGAACATTTTTTAAGGTCATTAATGGACTTATTTTTACATCTCCTATGCCTGCAATAAAGAGCTAAAGAACCATCGTGAAGGGCTATTTTTTTATCGCTTGAACAAGGAGAATAGGTTAAAAATTATTGCATGTGTGGGTCATATGATCAAGCTCCCGAGTCTATGATCCAGGAATTGGCAAAGCTTGTACCGAGGCACTTAGTCCAATTGAAAAGGAAACTTACTCAATAGGCCAAGGAGCAAGTTCCTGAAGGTTTCTGCTCAAGTAATGAGTGATCTCACCCTTTCAATCTCTTCTTGGTTGAGGCTACCTAGTTCTTGTGATGATGTTTCTTCTTGTGATACCGCAAAGCAACATGGGCCTTGCGTTGTTCCTTGATTGTTCTCCTCGTTGACCCCATTCTCGCCTTAGTGGTTTTCCATTAAGCTTCCAAAGACTGCTCACAGCATGGCGTGGCTTATTACGATAAGTGCACCATAAGTTGTCACGCTTTGTTTTTTGACGACTATTTTCCTTGTTCCAACCCTAGTCCTTTTCGAAGATTTGATTTGTCACCACCAATTATACAGCGTAACTCCTCACCAATTTTTGGTTCAAGCATCAACTCCTCCTACTCTCTTCAATTCAACTATGGCTACAACTTCATTAAAATCTAGGACCTTTGACTTGCCAAGAATTTGTATTCTCACCATCGAATTGGTCGAGTCCAACAAGAAAGTCATAGACTATCCTGCCGATGAATTCTTTATTATCACGCTGATCATCGTAACATTTGGTTTTTATTGCCCTGTAATGATCGAAGTTCTCGCCACAAGGACTTCAATTGGTTGGCATACTCATTGGACTGCCTTGTCTCCCTGCTTTGTCTGCCATTGTTTTCACCTTGACCTCAGATACCCGAAAGCGGCAAAGATCTCTGGCCTTGGAATAGGTTTGCGACATTGCATCCCAGATTTCCTCGGCAAGATTCAAGAATATGCATGTGTCATTTCAGGAACCATAGAATTCCACACCACGCCCATAATATTGAGTCTTCTTCGGTCCCATGCTTTGAATTTGGAGTCTCCTTTCTTTGGCCCATCACCTTGATGTGGCTAATCATCCCTTCTTGAGTATGGTGCTAACAATGTTGAGACTATTTAAGGTAGTTTTTCCTTGGTCACTATATGCATTGAATGTCGCACCTCCGTGCATCGTTGATCTTTGCTCTCGACATTGTTTGCTGCACTCCCTAGGCAATTAAGGCCCAAATTTACTTTAAACAGAAGGAACCAGCAATGAAGGTCGGGCAGATGTGTGGTAGAAACGCATGTGTTTCAGAGAAAGAGAGTAAGAGGCATTCCCAAGAAAGAACCGCTCATACCATGTTAGAAAATAGGGATTTCATTCGTTATTGAATACTACATCAATGGGTGATATATATACAAGAAAACCTAAAATAGAATAGGAAATAAATTAAATGCTAAATCCCATGATTTGTGGGATGTCCTAACTGAACAAGGAAAAAATAAAATCAGCCTAATCCCAGGGATACAATCTATCTGTGCTATAAAATCTTTCCTAAAATAGTTTATTTTTCCACAGGGTAGGCCATCACTTGGCTAGAATTTGGGAGTTTGCTGGGTCTCTATACTACTTAGTGTGTTTCTTCTTGTTTTCTCTGGATTTCCCTAATTTCTAGACCAATCCACATTGGGTGGGTCTATGAGATAGTCAATATATCAGTTTTCCTTTTTTGTATTTTCTTGCTTTGTTTGAGCCTATCAAGTGGTATTTAGAGCCCGCGTTCCTGGAGGTAGTGTATGGTCACTTTGCAGTGGCAATGGAGGCTAGGATTGACAGAATTGAAGAGAGGCTTGGGGGAATGACCGCATTGGAGTAGCGATTGGAAAACATGACTATCATGTTGCAGGAGATTCGCCAGAATCAGGATCGAGGTTGCATCAGGCGGAGATGTCACGGTCATGCTCCGAGCAGAGATGATGATGACCGAAATCGAGAGGACCGCAGGGGAGGTCATCGACCGAGGGGGCGTCGGTAGCTCCATCGTGACTCACGACAGTTGGAGTGGCGCCACCACCAGAGCATGGACTCTCGAGGTAGCAGCAAGGAAGACAAAGGGGGAAGTCGACCTTCGTTTCATTGTGATGGGGGGGGGGACTTGAGCTTCCGATTTTCTTGGGTGATGACCCTTACGGGTGGTTGATCCGCATAGATCGTTACTTCCAGGTCAATGGTGTGGAGGATGATGAGAAGCTGGATTCCATATTGGTGGCATTGGAGAGGTGCACGCTCTAGTTTGGTTTCAATGGTGGGAAGACCAGACGCGCTTGCCAACGTGGAGGAAATTCAAGGAAGCGTTGATCCAACGTTTACAACCAGGAATTACCCAGAAGCCTTATCGGCCGATCCTCAGGCTGACGCAAATCGGTTCAGTGATGGAGTACCGGGATCAATTCGAGCTAGTGACGTCAGGAACCATGCGGAATGTGGATCCTGAAATAGTCAAGGGGATTTTTCTGAATGGGTTGAGGGAAGAGCTGCAAGCTAAGTTGCAGCTGTATGAGGATGAGAGTTTGGTCCAATTGATGAAACGGGCCCAAGCGCTTGAGGTCAGAAATTGGGTCTGGAAGGAAGGCGGAGTGGGCCCGCGAGAGAAGGTAGGAGGGATTGTGTCTAAGAGTGTTCCCTATGGGCCCAAGGTAATGCATGGACCTCGTCAAACTGAAGTGAGTAAAGTAACAGGGGAAGGAGGTTTAGGAGAAAGGAAAATGGGGGATGGAGTGGGAGGAAAGAAGCTTTCACAAGCTGAGTTGCAGGAGAGGAGTAGGAAGGGTCTTTGCTTCAAATGTGGGGAAAGGTGGGGCTTAGATCACGTGTGCAAGTTCAAGCACTACTAGCTAGTGCTAAAGGAGGTAGAAGACTCCGAAGAAAGGGAGGAAGCAGGGGTCAGAATCTGACGAGGAGGCTGTTCTGGACATGACATGTTTGCAGCTGTCTAGGAAATCACCGTTGGGCCTCACCTCTAACAAGTCTTTGAAGCTATGGGGTGCTATAGGAACAAGGACGGTAGTGATCTTGATCAATTCAGGAGCTTTAGCCAATTTCATCTCAAAGGAATTGGTTGAGGAGCTATAATTGGATGTAGATGGAACCCCAAAGTATAGTGTAGAGATGGGCACAGGCAAGCTAGAAAGGGGCCAAGGGCTTTGCAAGGAAGTCAACTTGGAGGTGCAAGGGGTGACAATCACTCAGAACTTCTTCATTTTGGAGCTGGGAGGCACGGAGGTTGTGTTGGGTGTTGAGTGGTTGTAGAGTTTAGGGAAGATAGAAGCTAACTTCTAGGAAATGAGCTTTTCTTGGGGTAAGGGTGAAGGCAAGAAGCGACTGTGAGGTGATCCAACGTTGTGCAGGGTTCAAAGTTCTTGGAAGACCACTCTAAAAGATTTAAAAGAGAGTGATGAGGGCTATTGCATCACCCCCTTGCTGTTAGATGTTGATCCTAAGCAGGAAACCACTGTTTCCCCTGAGATGGAGAAGATCCTGCAGCAGTTTGATGACTTATTTCAGTCCCCAACTGGCCTCCCTCCTAAGAGAGAGCAGGACCATGCAATTGTACTAAAGGAAGGTGCCTCAATCCCCAACATTCGACCTTACAGGTACCCATATTATCAGAAAAAATGAAATAGAGAAGATAATTTTGGAAATGCTGCAAATTGGAGTGATTAGGCCTAGTACCAGCCCTTTTTCTAGCCTAGTGATTTTGGTTAAAAAGAAAGATGGAGGTTGGAGGTTTTGTGTTGATTATAGAGGCTTGAAAAAGGTGACAATTCCTGATAAATTCCCCATCCCGATTATTGATGAATTACTAGATGAGCTGGGGGTGCTACAGTGTTTTTTAAATTAGATTTGAAGTCCGGATACCACCAAATTAGAATGAAGGAGGAGGATGTCCCAAAAACAGCTTTTAGGACTCATGAAGGCCATTATAAGTTCCTAGTTATGCCATTCGGGTTGTCCAATGCGCCCTCAACCTTTCAAGCCCTCATGAATAGAGTGCTGAAACCTTTTGTAAGGAAGTGTGTGTTGGTGTTGTATGATGACATACTCATCTACAATAAGGACAAGGTGGAGCATAGGCATCAATTGAAGCAAGTTCTCATGCTGTTAAGAGACAACCACTTGCTCATCAACCGCAAGAAGTGTAGCTTTGAGCAAGAATCCCTTGAGTATTTGGGACATGTGATATCTGGAGCAAGGGTGGCAGCAGACCGGAAGAACGGTTCTTCAATGGCCAGCTCCATCAAATTTGAAGGGGCTAAGAGGTTTCCTAGGTCTCACAAGGTATTATAGGCAGTTTGTCCAAAATTATGGTAAAATCGTATGGCTACTAACCCAATTCCTAAAGAAGGACAGCTTCAAGTGGAATGAAGCCTAAGCTACTTTTGACGAGTTGAAATTGGTAATGACCACCCTATTAGTTCTAGCTATTCCCTCATTTGACAAGACCTTCGTGGTGGAGACCGATGCTTCGGGCAAAGGTCTTGGGGCAGTTTTGATGCAAGAGGGCAGACTTGTGGCATACATGAGCCACACTTTGTCTGAGCGGGCTCAGGGGAAATCGATATATGAGAAGTGGTCAATAGCAATTGTTATGGCAGTGCAAAAGTGGAGGCACTACCTTTTGGGGAGGAAATTTGGGGTTTATATCGATCAAAAGAGTCTCAATTTCCTCATAGACTAGAAGGCAATGATTGAGGAGCAGCAAAAATGGGTTTCCAAACTGTTGGGGTTTGATTTCGAAATCAAATACAAACCAGGCAAAGACAACTGGGTGGCAGATGCCCTGTCAAGGAACAGCAGTTCTCAGCTATTTCCATGGTGCAAAAATGAGGTTTGGGAAGGTTTGGAAGCAGAGATAGCAGCGGATTCTAGGTTTAGGGGAATTGTGCAGGATTTGTTGCTAGATCTTGCATTGCACCTAGGGTTTAGTGATAGAACTGGTTCAAAAATGTATTATTGAATATGAAAAATACAAGGGTTAAGGATATTCGAGAGATCCTTGCTCTCCTAGACTCTCAATTACTGACTTTTCAACTAACTAATTCCTCCCAAACACACTCTTTAATAACCCTTTTCTAACTAACTAACTGAATATTATTCCTAACTATCAAGGCCCATTAAGCCCAATATCCTATCAATACTCCCTCCCTAGAGATCCACCTTGTCCTCAAGGTGGGTGCAAGGACTTATTACTAGACATTTAAAAATAAATTCCTCCAGGATCCCATTGTTTGAAGTATACTGACCTAAATCTGTCCTCTTCAATTGGGCTCAATCCTTTTCCTTGAAGGATAGGCTTTTTTCTGTGCAATGATATGGGCTGGACTGTACAGCCCACCCCTTGATTCCCCACTTTGATTTGTAAAACTTCTTTGATGTCAAAATTGAGTTGGGCTGGGTCCAAATTTAATGCCCTCATCTTGACTCTGAAACCCCCTTCTTTGCATACATTGAATTGGACTTGGCCCATTAAGAAGAAAGAACAACTCCTTGTGGCAGACTTCCCCTCTTTCTCCCTTCTCATTTGGGGTTGGCCCACTAGCGCAAAAGCTAACCCAGGATGATGGGTCACCATAGTTGCCCTCGTTTCATCTCCTTCCTCACAACGCCGCCAGTTGGAGTGTGTTGCGCCGTTGCCGCCGCTTGCGATTTTGCCGTGGTTTTGCCTACTGCCACCTGCGATATCCCCGATGCTGGTCCGCCATCGCTGTCTCGAGTCCACCACGCCTGGCGCTCATTTCTTGTTTCTCCACCACCGCGGATCAAGGCCAACACCTTCTCTCAGAACTGGGCAAACCGGGTCCTCACCGTTGAAAGCTGAGAGTTCCAGTCTCTTCCAATTACTCCTCTGCTGCCATTGCCGACGATCTCCGCCGTTGTCGGCGCCATCATCCTCTTCTTGGTTCTTGTGCACCTTCTCGCAATGCGATCGCGCGTAACTGCTGCCGTGATCCGCTCTCTCGACATTGTGCCGCCTGCCTCTCCAAGGTGGCGTCGAACCTCATCGAAGGAGCTTTGCGATCTGCATGGAGACTTGTTCGCGCTCAGCCTTGGCCTCCTCACGATCAGCTCTAGCCTCTACTATCCACTCCTTGAATTGGTCATGATTCTTTTGCATTGATTCTTGCAAAAGAGACACCGCACGCTCCATCGCTTCAACCCTAGCCTCCATCTTCGATTTCATCATCAAGCATTTGCCCTAGGATTAGAGCCGGCTCTGATACCAGTTGATAGAATTGGTTCAGAAATGTATTATTGAATATGAAAATACAAGGGTTAAGGATATTCAAAAGATCCTTGCTTTCCTAGACTCTCAATTACTGATTTCTCAACTAATTAATTCCTCCCAAACACACTCTTTTATAACCCTTTTCTAACTAACTAACTGAATATTATTCCTAACTATCAAGGCCCATTAAGCCCAATGTCCTATCATTTAGTTTGAAGAAAGGGGTGTTATACTACAAGGACAGGTTGGTGTTACCAAGAGACTCCCCACGGGTTAATGCAATTTTGCAGGAATTTCATGACTTAGCTTCGGGTGGGCACTCTAGAATTTTTAGGACTTACAAGAGGATTTCAGATTTGTTCTATTGGGAGGGGATGAAGAATGCGGTCCAGCAGTATGTAAGGGGATGTGAGGTTTGTCAGAGATGCAAATATGAGACCCTAAGTCTTGCAGGTCTACTACAACCGCTCCCCATTCCAATAGCCACTTGGTCGGATCTTTCTACGGACTTCATTGGTGGTTTTCCAAAATCTCAGGGTTGTGACACCGTCATGGTGGTGGTGGTGGACAGATTGAGCAAATATGCTCATTTTATTCCACTCACTCACCCACATTCTGCCAAGGAAGTGGCTGAGGTGTTCCTAAAGGAGGTTGTGCGGCTGCATGGATTTCTCACCTCCATAGTCTCTGATGGAGACCGTGTCTTCCTCAGTTCCTTCTGGTCTAAGCTATTTAAGATGTCAGGCACAAAACTGAAGTTCAGCTCGGCCTACCATCCACAGACGAATGGGCAAACTGGAGTTGCTAACAGATGTTTAGAGACTTACCTTCGCTGTTTCACTAGCAGCAAGCCTAAGCAGTGGAGTAAGTGGCTGAGTTGGGCTGAGTTCTGGTTCAATACTTCCTACAACACATCCTCCAAAGCAACTCCATTTAAGATTTTGTATGCAAAAGACCCCTCTGTGCTGATCAGAGGCGATATCCACCCAACTTCCAACCTGGAAGTGAATCAAATGTTGGAAGACCGAAATAAGATGCTAAATGTTTTGAAAGAGCAACTCTGTTTGGCCCAAAATAGAATGAAGGTGCAGGCTGACAAACATAGAAGCGAGGTGGAATATCAGGTTGGAGACATGGTGTTCTTGAAGATCCAACCTTCAGGTTCAAGAATCTGTCCAAAAGGAGCAACCAGAAACTCAGTCTGCATTTCTATGGACCATATGAACTGCTAGAGAAGGTGGGGGCAGCAGCTTATAGGCTGAAGTTGCTAGACACTTCAAGGGTGCATCCCGTGTTTCATGTGTCACTTCTCAAGAGATGTGTAGCTCCAGGGGCTACTAGCGAGCCACTACCTCTATGTTTGACTGAAGAATGGGAGTTACAGTTAGAACCGGAAGAGATCATAGCAGTTAGAACTAATTTGCAAGGAGAACCTGAGCTCCTGGTGAAATGGAAGAACTTGCTATCCTTCGAGAACTCTTGGGAGTTGAAGTCGGTTTTTGTGCAGCAGTATCCTACCTTTCAAGTTGAGGACAAGTTTAATCTTGAGGGGGGAAGAGTTGATAGAGCCCATAATGCTAGGCCTCAGATTTCCAAGGTGTATGTTAGGAAGGGAAGAAGTTTAGGGCTGGAGCCCAATGAGGGACATGAGAGTGAGGGAAGCATGAGAGGAGAGTCCTCAGCTGTGGGTGGGGATTGTAACTAACTATTGCTGAGCTGGATGAGAGAGAATTCAGTGGTGGAAAGTGAGTTTTGGTTAGTGAGGTCTGGGGGTATATACTGAAGGGTGGAATGAGAGCGGGGTAGGCTATCACTTGGCTAGAATTTGGGAGGGTTGCTGAGTCTCTATGCTAAGTGTGTTTTTTCTTGTTTTCTCTGGTTTTCCCTAATTTCCAGACTAATCCACATTGTGAGATAGTCAATATATCAGTTTTCCTTTTCTGTATTTTTCTTGCTCTGTTCGAGCCTATCAGATTCATTCTTTGTCGTCGTACTCATATCCAAGTTCTGCTATTGTTTCCTTATGTTTTCATATATCATTTGTGATTAAAACTATACTTTTGCATGTTGTCAACCCTTTGGTGCATTGTATGATTTGGATTTTGGGAAAAATATCATTGTTAAAAGTAGTTGTGTTTCGTTTAGTGAAATCTTATGTTCCCTGCTTCAAATCTTTATTTTGGGCTGGCAAATTAGGACTCGCAAATTTGCAATGTTTTAAATTTTATGATTTGCTTAAATTTAATTGTGCAAGGCCTTTCGTTTAGGTCTTACAAAAGGCTCTGGAAGTGTGGGATCTACAAGTTATCCCTCTTGACTCTCCAGTTGCTGAGCCTGCCCAAATTGATCCTGAACTGGAAAATGCCTTTATTTGCCATTTGCAAGACCATTGGTTTTGTATCCGTAAAGTGAATGGGGAGTGGTATAATTTTGACAGTCTCTATGCAGCCCCACAACACCTTTCCAAGTTTTACCTCTCGGCCTATCTCGACTCTTTGAAAGGCTTTGGGTGGAGCATATTCTTGGTCAGAGGAAATTTTCCGAAAGAGTTCCCCATATCCTCAGCTGAAGCTTCTAATGGTTTTGGGCAGTGGCTGTCACCTGAAGATGCTGAAAGGATAACTAAATCTTGCAACTCAGTGCAGGCTCCACACCAGAGAACTAATGAGAGCCAACAACATTACAATCAATTTCCTTCACACGGGGAAGCGGAAATGTTTCCAGACATTGAAGATGAGGATCTGAAGGCTGCAATCGCAGCTAGTCTGATGGATTCATCCCCGGCTGTGGCCAATGCTGAAGCGGAAGCCAGGCCCCCAAATGATAATGAAAGTAGTAAACAAGTTGCAACCACTGAAGATGCCCCTTTAAATGATCAACACAAAAAAGAAGGGGAAGTAAGTGAAGCTACTCAACCTCTCAATGATCAAAGCAACAAACATGTGGAAGCTACTACAGGAGGTGATTCTCTTCTGAATGAACAAAACAGGCAGGAAGTGGCATCTACTGTAGGTGGAAATCCTCAAGATGAAAACCAGAATGACAAGGGAAAAACTGTCTAGGAAAAGAGTGTGCTCTTGTTTGCTCCAAATTTGTTTTCACTATTGAGGACAATAAGCCATACCATTAGGTGGTCGAAACATACATCAGTGGCTCAAAGTCACGGTGCTGTGCAGTATACACATTCTCAATTCGATTGCATGATGTATAAACTGTAAGGAAAACCCTTCAGCATTTCCATCTGATTATTATAGTTACCGAGTTTTGACAAGGTTTTATATTCCAATCGAGCATTTTCATGATTTTCTTGGCTACCGAGTTTTGACAATGTTTTATATTTGTACTATTATATTTTAAAGTTGCTCTCGGGAATCATGGGAACTCGAGGCTTGACTGATTGATTCCTTTTACTCTCTACAAAGGCCAATTCTCTGGTGCAGATCACCATCAATGCAAATGGTGTAGATATCCCATCTGGCAAATGGGATGGTGACATGTAGAGATATGGGTCCACAATTAGTCAATTGGTAAACTCGAAATCCGGAACTCGGAAACTCGGGAACAATGAAGAAATAAATTTGGAACCTGGATTTTGAAACTCAGAAATCGGAATTTATCCATGGTGCCACCAAATGCCTTTTCATGTATAACTCTTCCTTTGTGTCACAATACATCTGTACCATCTGCATCAATATTCATTTGCATCATGGCATGCACCCTCTACAAATTGACCCTCTTATTGGACTCTTAATTTATAGATAACTGCTACTAAATTTTCCTTGGAATTAACAATTAAACCAGAAGTGCTGGCTGTGTTCTTTATTATTATCAGCAATCGTCTTTTCCTAAGCTTTAAGGAAGAACTTGAACAAGCGAGGACAAAAGATGACATATTTACACAATTGCCTAGAGGAACTAATGCAACCGGCCATCTGTACCATAGAAATAGACAAAGCAACCACAACCAGAAATTCTGTGGTTCTACAGATATTAAAGATGAAGTCGTTTACTTAATTGATATAATGTGTTTTTCATTGACATCAACTTTCGGTTGGGGTGGGCACAGAATACTTTTGGATTGTCAAAGGAGGTAATTCGTGACTCCAAAAGTCGGCACCTTACCTAAAATTTGTCCTTTCCCTTTTCCCGTCTAAATTTTCCCCATTCCTAAGTCAATTATTATAATTTAATGAATCCAATTTAATTACTAGGCTATACAAGTTGAAGATAATCACGAGGCAAATTCTGTGCAATATTATTATTTTACGAGATGGTGCAACACTGTTCTACATCACAAATTGGATGTCAGTTTCATAAAAATTTAAATTCAACAGTACAGAATAATATACCTGATCAAAAATTGTTTTTTTATTACATTAAACTTGTAGCACGGGGTCGAGTGCAAACTTAGAAGTGGCTTACAAGAGTTAACATTTACAAAAGAAATTAATTTCTATGTAACGACAGTATAAAAAGCTAATAAAATTCAAGGAAAATAATAGATCATAATAGGTAATTACTATCGTGGATGATTACTTATTGTGATGTGACATCTTTCTAAAAATTTTATTGGTCAATAGTAAAATATTATTTTATATTTTTAATACATAAAAATTAAACCTTTTACCAAAATCAAAATCAATGCTAATTATCAAATAAGTTTAAAAAAAAAATCAGATATCAAAAACTGAACAAGGGGCTGTTGAAATTCCATTTCTCTAGACAGTGAGGCTAAGACAAAAGAAACATTATATTTGTATATCATTTTTGTCGTATAAATCCTACCTCGTTTTAATTTTTGATGTAAAATTGATATTATTATTATTATTATTGTTGTTGTTGTTGTTGTTGTTGTAGGGATTGGTTCAATTCATTCGTTAAAATCCTAATATTTGTTTCGGTTCTGTTTAAGATCCTATTTATATTTCGAAAGTTGTATACAGATGCTAGTGCAAGTTAAAAAGTCGTGTAGTGATTCGTCGAGACTTTAGACATGTTTACATTTAATCAAAGATAAACACGTACGTGCAGAAGAAGGTGTGTATTTATTCTTTAAATTTTTTTTTTTTTTTGGCCTTGATTCTTTAAATTTTTTAAGTTTCTATATACAACATCATTTTCTTGTTGGACCAGACTTTTGCAACCGGGTAATGGCCAAGAGTGTGGGTAGTAGTGCCGCCTGCCCTCTCAACACTTCACGTCTTTGAAGTTTCAACTTTGAACTACTTGCATTTAAATAATAGTTCAAGGAATATTTGACATATACGTGACATTAATTTATGAAATTCATATTAATTTTGTCTAATATTTATAGCATGCTTTTATCTACAAATAAAACATAATTAATAAAGATTTTAATTTGTAGTTTGGTTTAATTTACATAATTTATGTAGATAAAGATTAAATAAGAATTTATCTTGACCTGAAAACTAAATTAATATCACTTTTTTATTAATAAAAGTTTAATTGATGTTAACTTTATCAATCTACAATTAATTCAAGTGATTCACTATTTATTTCTTTTAGTAAGGTCTTGATTTGAATCTTTTAAATAAAAAAAATTAATTTTGAGAAAGTTTAACCCTCTATAATGGATCAATTTGAGTCAAAGTTAGAGTTGATTTTAAATACTAATAGTTTATATATATAAAAAAAATTAATGTTACCATTATTTAAAAAAATTAAATTAGATCGATGAATTAAATTAATATCAACATTTATATAAAGATCAAATTGACATTGCAGATCAAGGACAAATCTATGTGTATGAAGGTGGGGGCTAATGCCTCCACTAAAATTTGAAAAAAAATTTAGTAGTATATAGATATATGTATATTTGCCCTCCTCATTTTATTATATTTGATCCCACATTAAAATAAAAATTATATAAAACTTCTTGTTATATTTATATATTATTTTTGCCCTTATTGCTTAAATTTTTTGGATCCGCCACTGCTGCATATATTTACACTTTTTAGGTAATTAAAATGAGCATATATAATTATGCTTCTACTAAAATAACAAAGGAAATAACTGCGTATATATAAATTATAACTTATTTTACATTTAAATAAATTATAATTAAAATATTTAAAAAATTTATATTTGCAAAGATAATCACATTATTACCATCCTACAGCACAAGATAAAAGATCACTTGTACAAGGGAGAGGGTGAAAAAAACAATGAAATCCAGCCAAGAGGCTGCTTAAGCATAGACTTTGGATTTTTGTGTGCCCCTTTGTTGTTGTTGGTCATATGGTAAGAGTATAAGACTGTTCTGTGGGTTGGCAACACAGTCTGAAAAAGCAGACAATGGCACAACACTTTTGGGCTGGAAGCTGAGACATCCAGCCCCAGTTCTCAACAGCCCCTTCCTTACAATACATACAGTTCAGGGACCACTTCTACAATAAAATTCAAATAAATAATTTTAAAAAAATAAGAAAGGAAATCTAAAGGGTAAGGTGAATAAAACTATAAAAGTTCAAACAACATAGTTTCACTGCTTTTCCTTTTCTGTGGATCATCTCCAAAGCTCTTTGCTTTTTGGTGTCAGAGATCCCTTGCTGGGTTCAAGTTCCTTTCTTCAGCTTCTCCCCAAAATGGGTTCATCTGATCGATTGTTCAACAGGCAAAGAACTCTTCATGAGATCCTTGGAGGTGGTCTTGGTATGCCAATAACCATTATTTCATAGTTTTGTGTAAATTTCTTGACTTTATTGGTAGTTCTTTCTACTTACTTAGTATTTTAAGTTTAACTAATATCAGAATATTTTCTTTTTATGTATTTGGTGTTTATTTATGTTCATTTAGTGCTATTTAACAGTGGAATAGCCATATGGGGTGTGCCAGTATCTGTTGTTTTCATTTTGTTTTTTCCAGGGGTAATAGTATAAGGGAGAAGAAAACCAAAAGGAAAGAAAAGAGTGAATTGATCCTTAACCTTGAATCTGTGTCTGAGCCTATGCAATGCTTCATTGCAGTTGCAGATTTGATACTGTGGAGGCAGAAGAATCTAACTGTGGGGATATTGTTGGTCACACTAGCTGCTTGGATTGTGTTTGAAAGATCTGGTTATACCCTTTTGTCGCTTGTTTCCAATGTTCTCCTCCTCCTCATTGTCATTCTTTTCCTTTGGGCCAAATCAGCAGCAATTCTTAACAGGTACTCCTTTGAACTTTGAATATAATTGACTTGAATCTTCTTTCCCTATGCTGTTTTGAACCCTGAAGTGTATTGGAATGTCGAAATATTTATAGATCATTGATACTTCAAATTCTGGTGATTTGTTCTGATCTAGAATTGTTATCCCTGTCTTTGTAGTAATTATTTTTTTATGTTTATAAGGCTTATAGCCTATTTCTTTTGGAGATCAATGCTGGCATGATTTTGTTGTTGAAGCTTTTTATAACTTGTCTAATGGAATGGAGTTTGCACAGATAGATGCTAACTATACATTCTTAGCTGCTTTAGTTTGATGAATAATGAAGAATTGTTTGTTATGTCCACTGAAATCAAGTATCATTCTTGACAACCATGAATTTTGGTGTCGCTCTTGAGGGGGATCTTGTGAGATATTTTATTAATAATCATCATCTATAGTGGCAGTTACAACTTACAAGTTTTAAACCAATAAGAGACTTTTGCAAAAGAATGGTATTCCCCATTGCAAAATTTGTTGCAATATTTGTGGATGCTGGATTGCTGGGTGCAACATTAACCTTTTGACCAGTACATACTTGTGAGATTGAAGCCTTGTTTTCAGTGTTGTCAATCAGTTTCTAAGGCAAAAGATGTGATGCTGAGTCTTACTGTAGAAGAATAGATACTTTGTTTGAACCTCAAGGCCTGCTAAACTAATGAAGTTAATTCACAATACATTGACTACTTATGGATGAGTTGGCTTGATGAAATATGTTACATTGTCAATCATTTCAAAGTCATCGGTTCTATATTCTGAGTTTTTGTGGAAAGTGTTGGTTCCTTATACCTTCACTTGAAATGATGTTGTAGTTTAGACAATTTGTTTTGTACTTACATATCATGTTCAGTAATTTGAATTTTTGGGTCCATCAACAAAATTTACAAAATGTGGTTAATTTGTTACTTTTCTCTTGATAGACCTGCTCCACCTCTACCACATTTGCATCTGTCAGAGGAAATGGTGAATGAAGTAGCGACTTTTATTCAAATTCGGGTTAATGATGTGTTTTCAGTTTCTCAAGATATTGCCCTTGGTAAGGACTCAAGGCTGTTTCTGAAAGTAGCTGCATACCTCTGGTTAATTTCTATTGTTGGTGGTTTGACTGATTTCCTTACCCTGGCATACACCAGTAAGTCTCTAAGCATCATTTCATCAAATTAGACTGTGAATTAATCATTCTCCAGTTTTTGAAAATGAAGTAGCAAATTAATAAAACTGAATTTGTTGTTGTGGTTTTACTATGTGACAGGTCTCTTTATTGTTCTTACTGTACCAGCACTCTATGAAAGATATGAAGATAACATAGATAGATATATCTTGAAGGGCTACCGAAAATTATGCCAATTGTATGTGAAAATTAATGAGGAATATGTCAGCAGAGTCAAACATTGGATTCTGGAGAAGAAAAAGCTGAGCTGAGTTTGTTTCTTCAAATTCATTTTGATGATTTCTGTTGTCACTCTTCTAAAATGTTTCTTATAGGATCATTGGTGAGATTTTGATTGTGAGTTTGGGGGACTGTAGTGATCTTTTACCCCTTAAATTTCTTTCCTTTTTTTTTTTTTTTGGCATTTTCCATCTTCATTGATGGACCTTTTTGTTTGGTACATAAGGATGGACCTCTTTAGTTAGACTGGCGCATGTACTCCACTGTGAGTATTTAAGGTTTCTTCTTAGATTAACCAAGAAAAGTTTAGGTGTGGCTACCTAAATCCACCAGATAAAAATGTGTCATTTGCCAGTATTTGTAACATGTAATAGAGTTGCAGCTACAGTTACAATTACATGTAGATTTGTGCAGACTCGCATGATTAATACTATTCTGTATTAATTCACATTCAATTTAACAATCTAGCATAGTAACTATTTTTATTGCTTCTTTTCCCTTTAAATTGTCTGTGTAGCATTTTCCCATGGAAATAATAATACGTTATACTCATAATTCTGTTCCTCATGCACTGCCAAATAACAAGTCTGAATTTATCCAGTCCCATTAAAATTGACTTTTGGTGGAGTTTGTTAAAGACTTAAACACGGCCACTTAATATCTTGTGATTATTTATAAAAAATTGTAAAAATTATTAATCCATCATACTATTCATTTGATCTTAGTGGTGCTTCTGTTTTTTTTTTTTTTTTTTTTTGGTATATTAAGAATTTAGAGGAAGACTAATAGGAAGAAACAATTGAATAGGAATATGTTACACTTCTGTTAGTAAGCAAAGCATGTGCGGGTGAATAAAAGTTGTAGATATGAATAGTTTGTTGCAAGTTCATAATTGTAGGAAAAGAAAAATCTAGAATGTATTATACACAATAATCTAATCATGAGAGAAATTGAATAGAGAAGAAAATGTTTATCATTTAGTTTTTTTATCTTTTGTCATCCTTTCGTTTTTTCAAGGTGATTCCTTTTCTCGAGGAAAGGAAAATTACTAAGCAAAGACATGCTTTGTACAGGATTAGGACAGGCCAACATAGAAATTAAACTCATACAAATTAAACTCAAGTAATGGTGATGTCGATCATGTGAGCTAACCTAACCTCCGTTAACAATGTGTTAGTAGTATTATTTGTGTACAAAGTACTTCTTAATTCTTGAAAGAAATGATAGTAACTTCTTAATATAATTGGACGTATGTTAGTTCTAGCAGATATTTTAACTTTTGACGCCAGCACTGTGAAAATAACATTTCCCTTCTCAACAACGTATAGTTAATTTATGTTAATTCACCTTCTTTTTTTCTTGGTACTTAGCTGGTAATCAGTGCCAGCTATTATGTATTATACTATTATGAATAATGGACGATAATCAAATTCACAGAATCCATATAATATTTGTAATTTTAAAAATCGAATCGATTTGTCACCCAAAATAAATGGATCTAATCTAATAAACGAAAGGAAACAATATACGCGGTATTCTTTCATGGACATCACGTTATGGGATGGGAATTAAGAAAGCAAAATAAAATGATTAGATTTCTACATGTTTATCGTCTTTGGAAGGTTTAGATGACCTGGAGTGCCGCATGTGAAGCAACGTTGTCATGTGCCATAAATGCGTCATTCGTGAAGGACAAGTAATTAAGTTGTTGCACTTATGAACTGAATGTCTTTGTTCATGGCATTCAAGTTAGGCTGATTTTGCCATGCACCTCGCAAAATGAGGTATATCACACACCTTGTGAAATTAATGATTAGATATGAGAGTGCACAAATACACCCTATAATGGTCAGATGTGAGGGTGTATTTGTGCACCCTTATATCTGATAATTAATCTCATAAAGTGTGTGATTTGTGAGGTGCATGGCAGAATTCACCTTCAAGTTAAAGGTACATGGTAGATCATCCATCTTACACGATAATAAAAAATATGTGTGCTCTATAGTTCCTACTGTTTGGGTTTGGGAGAAGCTACCAGGTTTATTTTTTAAATTTTTTGCCATCAAATTTTGTTATTGTTTAGAATCTTGCAATTAGGGGTTCAATTCCAATTCAATCAAATCAAAATCATTAAATCAATCAAATTCAAATTGAAAATCAATAAAAATCGCAAAAACTTGGATCAAATTGAATATTCTTTTTTATAAATCACTTGTATTGGATTGGATTTTAGATTTAATTTTCAAAATCGATTCAATCCAAATCGAATAATATTATATAATATAATATTTGTATTGTTAAATTTATACATTTACTTATAATAATTTTAATTTATCATATAATTTTTTATATTTATATGTTATTTTTATTGAAATATCATTTTATGCATATTATATGAGTCACTTTTATTTTTTATTTTTATTTATTTATTTATTTTATTGATTCAAGTTACTTTTTATTTATAATATTCTATACTTAAAATTTTTTTAATAAAAAATAATTAAACCAATCCAATTTAAACTTATTTGAATTTGATAAATTTTTTAATCAAAATTGATCCAACTTACATCACGAACACCCTTACTTGCAATACGAATCACAAGGACATCCACAGAGTGTAATATAAATATATATACTGATTATATTAATTATTTTAATAAAATTCTTATAAAAAAGAGTGTATTTATTTATGTTGATAGCATATTAAATATTAGCTTTTATTAACTTAAAAAATATCGCTCATGACATTGAAGAGTCCAATTCTTGATAACTTGGGAAAATATATTATTTTGTCCATATTTGTATATTGAATTTTTTTAAATTTATTCTCACAATGATGATTTTTTTGGATTAAATTAATAAATTTTAGTTGGTATTTTTAGTGAAAATATATTTATTTTGAGATTAATTGACAAAAAGATTTGAATAAGATTTAAAAGTGATCAAGATAACAGAATTGAGAGTTTTGAATAAGATTTGAATAAAAGAAATTAGTTTCCTTCTATTTTGATATAAATTCTTTTATGTCTTAGAGGGTTTTTATCCATTGATAAAGAGAGGAATAAAGGGTAAGGTCTAGTGACTCTGAAGAGCTATCACATGCCCCTTCTAGTTGGCGTAACTCTGAGGTTTATCAATTTTTTTCTCTATGTTTGCTAAATTTCTTTTAGGTGTTAGGAACAATGTAGTTTGAAGGAATGAAATTTGTATTCCTATTATTGGTTTGATTTACTTTTCCAATCAATTGAGCAATTTTTTGTATTTTTAATGCTTTCTAGAAATAAGCTACACCTCGAATATCCTATGGTTTTATATTGATAAATACCAATTCACTATATAAAATGAGCCAATTTAAGAATTGTCATGAATTCGAGTACCTAGAAATAGAAGTACTCATTTGTAGGGTCATATGAATTCTTATTTTTCATCCTTAGATAAATTTAGAATAACGTTAAGACATCAATTTATTCAATTTATCCTAAGACGATTACAATATCAAGCTATTGAATTGTGATTACAAGTTTTAAGAAATTTGACTAGCAATTAGATTTAAAAAGAAATTAAATTAATATTAGGTAACAAAAAATCTAGGAATTCAAATGAAATTGTTTACTAACACCGCCTTTCATTGACTATTCTTCCACACTCTCTATTGCTTTCATGGTTTAGTTTTCGTTCTTGCATTACTTTAATTTCCTGACTTCCTTTAACTGTGATTTGTCTAAATAGTAATAAGCTCAAATAAGCTAATGCTTGGTCTTATTCCTCGAGGGAACAACAATCCCTTACTCACATAAGCCTTGGCAAGTGTACTAAGCCACAAATAATAATAGTGAGTAAGGGATTGTCATTCTCTTGAGGATTAAAACCAAGTATAAGTTCATTTGTGCTCATTACTATTCAGGCAAATCACAACTAAAGGAAATCAGGAAATTAAAGTAATGCAAGAATGAAAACTAAACCATGAAAGCAATAGAGAGTGTGGAAGAACAGTCAATGGAAGGCGGTGTTAGTAAACAATTTTATTTGAATTCCCATATTTTGTGTTATCTAATATTAATTTAATTTCTTTTTTAATTCAATTGCTGGTTGAATTTCTTAACTTGTAATCACAATTTAATGGCTTGATATTGCAATTCTCTTAAAATAAATTAAATAAATCAATGTCTTGATGCTCTTCTAAATTTATCTAAGGATGAAGAACTGAATTTCATATAACCACATAAATGAGCACTTCTATTTTTAGCTAAACTAATTCATGGCAATTCTTAGATTAACTTATTTTATATAGTGAATTGGTATTCATCAATATAAAACCATAGACCATTCAAGGTGTAGCTAATTCCTATAAAGCATTAAGAATACTAAAAACTGCTCAATTGATTGGAAAAGAAAATCAAACCAATAATAGGAACACAAAATCCATTCCTTCAAACTATATTGTTCTTAAAACTTAAAAGAAATTCAGCAAGCCACAGACAAATAAAAAAAAAAAACAATAAATCTCAGAGTTATGTTGATTGGAAGAGGCATGTGATAGCTCTTCAGAGTCTAGAGATCTTGGCCTATGTTATTCTCTCTAACAATGGATAACAAACCCTCTAAAAGGTAAAAAAAATTTATATCAAAAGAAACTGTTTTTCCACCTAATTTTCTCTACTTTTTCAAATTTTCATGTCAATTCTCTTATCTTGATTCAATTTTTCAAATTTTAAATTTGATTCAAATTCATTTCAAACCTCTTTTTCAACTCTCTAAATTTTCAATAAAGTATTTCCTTTTGATCATCCATCTGTTAGTGCTATATTTATTCTATGGTAAAATCAAAATCTTGTGAGAATATTTGTCAATTAAACTCAAAATAAATATATTCTCACTAAAAACACCAACAATTAAAATTTATTAAATTAATAGAAGAAAATCATCATTAGGAGAATAAATTTGGAAAAAATTCGATACACAAATATGGGTTAAATAATATATTTTCACAAGTTATCAATTCTCTAGCTTATTTATCTTTTGGATTAACACATTTTTTTTTAGTAACCATTTTATTAAAGCCCTTTAGACACTCCTAACCTAAAAGTATTTTCTCGCTTACATTTCACTTCTCAGGAGACAATTTCAATCAAGAAGGAAGACTACATATTTAGATACCAAAAACTGTTAGCATTAAAGACCGAATACCTGTAAGCAGTTAAAAATTAAACAATAAGGAATTTTTAAAGTGACCCCGCTCCTAATGTTTTTAGAATTACAATTAGAATGTGTCCTTTTTTTTCTCTTTTGGGATAAATTTGAATACAACAAGGCAAGACCCGTATACAACGAAATGAAGATAGAGCACAACCGAACTTCAGACCTTGCATAAGTGCAGACGCTTTGCAATTTGTTAAGCCACTTGCTTGGCGACTGGAGTAAAGAAACATGGTCATTTCATTTTCAGTGAAAGAGAGCCTGTAAGTTGTGGGGACGGGCCATAGCATGATGCAGGAATTAATTGTTGGTTCAAGTATTTATTTAAAGAAAAATATTGAGTGAATTCACTTTTTTGTAAGATACTGTACCGACTAATCAATTATCTACCATTGGATGGGGTATGGACTCTTTCTCTTATTCAAATAATGTTGATGAAGTTCAGTCAAGAATGACAATCTTTTTGAGCTTATAAACCCGATGTGGAGAAATAATCAGGAATAATTGATACTCTTGCATTGTAGGTGTTTGGAGTGGGTACCTTTTAAGGTGGACCCCCCACTTTTCGATTCACCATAAACCCCTATTACTAGTCTTTAAATTTATTAATATAAGATTAAAAAATAAATATTTAAATAGTATATTATATTTTTTAAATTATAGATATATCCCCATCACTTTTTTCTCACCTCCTGCCACTCGTTCCCATGTTTTGCCACCCTCCCTTTTACTTCATAGAATAATTTTAGATATTCTCGAGAAATTGATACTTCATATCTTCGTTCCCTTACTTTATCTTAGGAACATGACGCTTCATTATTCCTAACAATTGAAATGCTAAGTTCACTGAATCCTTCATTAGTGACGTTGAATTAGGGCATGCCAAGGCAATATCTCAGCCAAATCTCAGTCATAAACTTAATTTTCATTAGCCATTCTTATGATGCTCAAGAGCATTGAATTCCATCCAAGATGCAGCATAGTTTATACAAAATCTTGATTGTCATTAATAAAATGCATGATATGTGGTTATTAGAATTATGGAATAACAATAACATTTTAATAGCATTTCCCGTAAATTCATGGGGCACTCAATAACCGATTTGCACACATCTTAAACAGAAGTGTGCCATTAACCACAAGGTCACAATCAATACAAATTTTATAAATCCCAAACAGAACGTAACCTTTGTGTGTGTCTGTGTCAACTCTTAAACAAATGCTGAAATGTAGATTAATCAAACCAGTAAAAAAAGGGGGTTTTACCTTGGACCAAACATTGGAGGTTCACTATAAAAATCATGGTGTTCTTTGTGTGTTGTAGTCCATGCCGATTTTGTTCATTAAGTTGTTATCATTGATTCTATCTTGCTTATAATAAGATCGGATTACCATCATACTTTCTATGACAAGCTTAATGCATCACTTTCATGAATGTGATTTCAATTTAGATAATACTATGACCGCCACAACTAGGAGTAATATATTCGGTCCTAACAAGACAACAATAGACATGATCAAGGGCCATGCAGTGATTAATTTTATTTTATAACGGATACAATACATTGGTTTTGGGATTTGAACCGCACCAAATTTGAAAAGTCTCATACAGAAGCATGAGTAAAATTTGAAGAGAATTACAGGGAAAACAGCATGCAATCATACAGAATTGCTGGCTGTTATCTGAAAGCTATTATACATGACTTTATCTCACTTTCATTTTTTTTTTCTCTATAAAAATGTTTGACTACATCCTCGTTTGCTCAATGAAGAGAGAGGGACCTTTATTTTCTACAGCCTACACTGCATTTGCAGTTGCAACCAGTCCCCATAGAAAATCTTCCAGGTAATTTGGTTGTGCTCAGGATGACTCTAAACGTTTGACGATCTTTTTAGTCTGTTGCAAGGAAAAAAAGAGACACAAGTGAGCAAGGAAACACAAATTTTTAACAGTTTAAAGTTCAGTGGGATTTTGGGAGTGCATGCATGAACAAAAATAACCAATAAACATGCTTGATATTTTCTTAAACTTTGGTTCTGAGAATGGTTTTATCTTTAAATGGTGCAGGGAAGAGCTTGCAAAAATGCTACTCAACCAGCTTGCCCCGTTACCATTACATATGTATCTCAGCGATACTAAATACATAATACTTGCAAATATGAGGTTTTCTAATATCTAGTACCAAAACAAACAAGCAGGCTACAGCAATGAACTACTCGTTGAGATACGAGAGACGAAATGGAAAAACTGCAAATAAGGGAAGTATAAACTTTTTACCTGTTCTAGGGTTAGAAACATGATCACATTCCAAGAGCCTAGCCGTCCAAAATTTGGGATGAACCCCTTATAAAAGGCAAGAGGTCCCTGAAAACAATCAGATTACATAATCAATCAGTTGTGATAAACAACCCATTGACAGTATAGTTCCTCGTTGGAAGAAATTCAAAGCTAATATAGATGGAGAGAGAAGGATAAATCCTCCCCTTCATTCCCAAAACCAAAAAAGGGGCATACAATGTTACACTACAACGAAACAGACGCCATCACCCACCACATCCAGCTAATGCTTGTGACTAAAGCAAAATGATGCTAACTTGCTAAGATGTTCATAAAAGAGCAAAATAGTAAATGTGGAAAGGAAACATACATCATTCTTCAATGTTTTGACAAAACAATCAAGGGTGCTTTTGTAACTAGAATCTCCCATCATTCTTGACTTAACCTGCATATATACGGAAGGTAGAACAGCAGTATTAGACGAATGGTAAAACTACACAACTGCACAAGTAAGAAGCTCATTTGACCACTTGGCAACAGAGAAACAGGGAAAATTTATAATACACATCCACCCAATGGAACATAAAAGACTATAAGTGTCAAAACGAAGTTGTTAATGTGCTTTAGGTGTTTACTAATACTTCCATTTTCTAATCATCCTGGGATAATTAGTTCATCATAGTTGAAGAGGAAAAAAAATGCATAATCCATAATCGAATTTTAAAACAATTATTAACTCACTACATAAAAAGCACGGAGACTATAAAAAAATGTTACATAACAATGATGGCTATTCATAAGTAAGCACTGATGAATTACCACATCGACTGGAGAGCCAATACAGACAGCAAAAAAACCTGCCCCTAGACCAGCAAGGAGATGAGTTACAACATTGTCAGTGAAGCCTGGAATTTTCAAAATTGTCTGCATTTGGGAAAAGAAAAATTGTTATCTAAAAATAAAAGAGAGGAAGAAAAAAGAAATGTTTGATCCAAAATGCAAAACTCCAGTAACTTTTATGTAACCTGTTTCACTTGATCATAGCTGGCTAGTTCAGCAGCGTTGATGATAGCATTTCTGGCTATATTGGGGCCAAGCCCAGTCCAAAGAGCCCCAACTCCTTCCTGTTGATAGGCGCAGGTTTAGACAAAATAATGATGAACTAAAATAAACTAATATTAAATACATCTCTCTCTTTAAGAAATCATATCAGATTAAATTCACAGACCTGTCTCACAATTGTAGAATAAGCATTTAAAGATCCAGAGTAGCGCCTTGGCACACCAGGAGGCAATTTTCCTTCTGCTTGAAGTCTAACTTTAACAAGATCAGTTGGATTTGCCACTGCTATTGCCACAGCACCTGTTGAAAATTGAAGGGCTCATCATTAGTGTTATTTGCATTGTGTCAGGAGAGGAATAACACAAGTTCTTGGTAGCAAAAATGTCAACAATCGATGATTGGGAAACAAATTCTTATAACAGCATATAGACCAATCATTCCAAGTTCTGACAGTGTTCAGCATTGGACTTTACCAGTTGTGAATGCAGCAAGAATTTTTTTCGTCAATGGAACATCTCCAGCATGGTCCTTGCCCACATAGAAAGTCTTAACCTGTTAATAAAAAAAAAATGTTATTTACACCATCAGATAACATAAGCAAACAGTAACATGAACTAGAATAAATGAACTAGTTTTGGAGATGAGATTCAAAACTCACAGGATCATATAATCCAATTCTTAAACCTCCATACAAACATTGACGATGTAGCCCTGGTACAATGCCCTTCCAGAGTGCTGCAAGACCTTCTTCCCTTGCAATAGTTGCAACTGTTCCAAGCATACCCTTATATTTAGGTATCGTCACTGCATCGCCACCTACAGCTTGCTTTTGAAGCTGAAGCCTAACTTTGGCAGTGTCCAAGGGAATAGTACACACCTATTTCATACAAGAACTTAACGATACATTGAACAACAAATTCAAATATACCCAGAACTGAGTAGTTACAAGCACAGTATGAGAACAGAAGATGGGAACAGAACGAGATATCAGTCATAAACATATAAGCTATAACAAGCCAAATTTATCTCCAGGGAACGGCTCAAGACCAAAAGCCACATATTTACTGAATACTGTTGCCGAATAAACCTCTGATGCAAAAGCTGTTTTACATAGGATATGTGGATGATTATTCAATCATTAAGGTATGCAATTGTCCATTGCTGCCAAAGTTCAAATACATAACAGCTAGACCTGCATATATGGCACAGATAATCTATACCAGATCACATATGAATTCCAAGTGAAACATTTTTGTCCCAGCAATCTAATTCCAAGATGTGCCCAAATCACCAGGCAGGTAACAATCGTCATGCATGTTGATCCATGGAAAACAAACAGCCTGGACTCAAAAGGTGCATGCTGCTTTTCCATCACATCAAAGCAATTAAAAACAACAGCTCCACTGTGACCACCTTTGGCTAACGAAGACCAAGACCAGTAGGCACAAATTGAAGCCAACCCACTCGAGAATTATGGATAAGACTCCTCTAAAGTGGGCTTGTCCCTAAAAGTGAGAAAGTGTCCACTATTAGATCAATAGAGAGCATTGTAATCATAACGCACTAAATGATCTAAGGATCAGTAGCCTTAACTTTCTCACTTTAGAGACAAATTCATCAGCAGCTAAACACCCCTACATTCCACTGAATGCTTAGTCCACAAAAACATCCACTTGATCACCCTATTTCCTGCTCTACCATAATGCATGGTTTGTTACGCACAACAAAAGAAGAAGCACTCAGAACTAGAATACTCACAATGCAAACCACATCCATTACTAACCAAAAGCAATATACCAAGAAACAAATGATGGGTCTATTCTTTTTAATAAACCACCGGTATCAAAAGTCCACCAGGCTCTAACTAATCTAATAGAAGCCAAGTTGCCCACAATGAAGTAAAACTCTTCTACTACTAGTTATCTCATTCACCATTATTGAATTCGAAAAACAAATGTCGAATCCCTTGAAAAAAACAAAAAATTATGGGTCTTACACAGGATCATCATATCACCAAGAATACATACACGCAAATAGCATTTATTTTGAAGAATTAGACGGAGACATGAAAGAAGTGGATGACCTCAGCGAAACATGCAGAGAAAGCACTGCTGGCGAAGGTTCCAGCGAAGGAGATATCGGATTTGGACTTGCCGTCAGCCACCATGGTTTTCAATTCAGAAGAAGGAGAACAAGAAGAAGTGTGTTGAGGAAAGGAACCGAAGGTTGCGTCTTGCGCTTGCTAATTGGGGTCCTTTCCCCTTTTCGAAGGGGTCGAGCAATATAGCACGCTCAGGTGGTCTGTATCTGTAGACAGCAATGTGTTGGTTTCTGAATCCTCATTCATTGTCTTGTTACCTTTCACTTTCTGTGTTCTATTTTGCTTGCTGCTGCTAATTATTTATTTTACTTTTTTATTTGGCTTGTTTTATTTCTGTCGCCATTCAAGTTTTCGGTTGAACTATTTGTTGCCATAATTATTCTTATTCCTAGATTCCGTCCAAATTATTATTGCCTCCATTTTATAATAATTTCATAGTCCTAATTTTCTGAAAAATAAGTTTAAAAAATTGAATTACCTTTTCACTCATTAAAATCTATTCCACTAATTTATTACATTGAGATTGAAATCGTTTGACTTATATAGTTGATTTTACGTAATACGAAAAACATTTGATATTGTTGTTGTTTTATCCTCAGGTAGTATATGAATGTATCACGATTACAATTGACGAATATGGCAATTTTAAAATGAAGATTTTAATTATGAACCTACAGAAAAATGACAAAGAAAAAGAACAAGCTTTTGTAGTATGTGAAGAATTTTTTGAGCGCTGACTTAATTTTACTTTTGAATTTATGTGGGCTGATAAATGTCCAAATAAAAATCCAAAATTTAATCGTCCAGAAAGAAAAAGAGAGACATTAATTTCACTAGGATTTGTTGCAGCAAAATAGACAAATGGAAGCAGCGGGATCAAGATCATGGCATCCACATGGACGACTTGCAAGGAGGCAACGACCAGTGAGTAGTAACGCATATCAATGTTCCAAAAGGTTAGTTGCTTCTCTGTGCCGTCATCAACTTGTTACTAGGTGGGAAATACATTCATCTCTTAGTTTTATTTTTAACTAAAAGAATGATGAAAATCGATTCTAATATGCATGTGGATTAGAACATTACGTTAGTTTTTCATAGTTAGTGTCAATGTAATTCATCGCCTTTCTTGTAAAGAACAACGACCTTAAGACTTTAAAATTAGGCAAAACGATTTTATCCTGTGTAGGAACTAGAATGGTTGACATAAATAATCTGAACTTCTGAAGTAGTACGGTGACTGTGTATCAGTGGCGAGCATGATAGAGTTTCATATAGTGCAGAAGAAACAGGTGTCCCCTCTACTTATGGCGTATTGAGCATTTGACTCATGCATGTGTCAAGAAAATTATTAGTTGCCATTGTACGATGATATTAAGTGTGGATTTACATTTTCTTTATTCGGTAGGTACTATGATGTTGCAAAACTAATGAATTTAATAAATGACACAAAAACAACAATAAATCTGTGAATAGGCACCGTTTAACTACATGAAAATATGTAATGACCTTTCAGATATTCCATAATTGCTAACCATGCGCTATATGATTTGTCAGTAATCAGTATAAAGATGATCTTATCTACTTTTGGTACATTGATTTTCATTATTGCAACTTATTCCAATGGTGTCTCCACTGAATTGTTGGAGTTCCTTTTGTTAAATGAATAAAGGGTCCGCTGCATTCATTAAAGAAAGCAAAGCAAATTGATAATGACTAAGCAATAGGCATGAAGCTCAAATCTTAATCCAAAGGGTTTCATGGGTACTATGCCTAATTCCCACAAGCTTGGAATGGATGAAATGAAATGGGTGGAGCAACAAAAATTCCATTTCCATTATGCACAAGTTGATGGTCCTCTTGCTTGTAGTAAATCACGGACTCTGCTGTGATTGGTACTCTCGTTAATTTTTACTAGTTTTTCAGCTATAGCTCTTCTTGGTTTCACTGTATAGGATAACTCCAATGACAGTGAGTGCATAACCAAACATTCCTATCATTGAGATTGGATTTTTGAATATCAAAATTGAGACCACCACAGCAAGTGCTCCCTTTGCATTTCCTAAAACCTGCAGAGATTTGAGGAATTGCATTAATTTTCAATTTGAACTACATACTCCCAGGATGGTAAACACATTATCAACAGAATTACTTGAAAAGAATGGCCAACAACTTTTTACTAGCTTCATTTAATATTGCTCCCTTAGATTTTAGTATATGAAATGCATGAAATTGTTAAATTGATTTCCATATGCAATGTATATCAGATAAAAATTGGGAAATGCATATTAGTATGCCTCAAAAAGCATAAATTGGGACTATGGTGTTAGGACATACCTGAAGAGTCAGTGCACTTGTGTGTTTTGTCACCAAAAAGTTGGTCAAGTTCACAAAATACGCAAGAGAAGAACTGAAGAGCAGATACCAGACAATTCTGATATCATTTCTTGCAAGATCTATTGTGATCCAAATCACGTTTTCCTCCATCAACATCGTTGCAGGAAGCAAGACCAACGTTGCCATGGGTGCCATATAAAGCAGCAGGTTCATAGAATTCAACTTTTCTCTGGAAAGTGGAAACCATTAAAGTTGTTTTACTTTGGTTTACAAGGGAATTGGGTGATAATAGTACATAGTGATATTTAATTAAACTTTAGAGCCTACAAGTTCTTGAGTTCAGTTATCTTTGCTATAATAAGGATAAAACAAATAGGATCATTACCCGTCCGAGGACAACAAGAGATCTTGAAGAACCGATTTAAAAGCTCTGGAAGCAGTTGATGAAACACAGACTACAAATCCAAAAAGATGAAAACTAGGTTCAGCCTGCAGCAAAAGGTGTTCACATGAGAGATCGCGGAAAAACAATTTGATTCTTGGAGAGAATAGAAAATAAGAAATGCAAGTAATTGTTTTGATAGGATGCTTTTAAAGAACATCAGAATAGTTAAAACCAGGCGGAGCAAATGGGGACATGTGTGGATCATGACCTCTCTACATTTAGATTTTTTTTATATGTACTTATTATATTAAATATGGTCTCTTCAATGAGAGTATGTATTTAGTTCTTAGTCTCGGGCCCCTCAAATTAAAATCCTGGCTCCACCACTGAGTTAAGATTAAGAAATCCGTAAAAGGTGGCTTTAAACAATTGAATAGGGAAAAAGGTGCTAAAGTGGATTTCCATAAATATACCAAGCTATGCTATTCTTGTTTTGATAATAAGCTCAAGATATTATGTTGGCATTCCCCTGAATCTTTATGAAATGGCAACTCAATTTTCCCCATTGCACTGACTGCTAGACAAGACCTTTCCTAGCCAAGCAAACAGTCTTAGGCTCTTAGCTCAGTTTGCTGGTCTGCCTTACCTAGAATTATCACCTGAAGATTGAAGCACTCAGCCAGCCAGATTATGTATTTTCACATAATTGTGTAGCCATGTCTTGAGCTATCTCTAAATGCTCTGAGGGAAGGTATTAGAGTTCCTAGATTTGATAACTCTTGTTATGCATATAAATTCAAGTACATTATAACTGAAATAAGCTCAGTTCTGACTGAACCATGTATTGAAATATATAAAGATAAAAACTTCTCAAAGGAGGAAAAAAAAAAAAAAAGTAAAAGAAAAATCAAGAATGAATTTGCCATTGTAAGATGTACTGATGACAAGAAATGCTGCTACCAAAGCTTAAGACTGTTTAAGTTATGGGGAAATTGAAAGGAAACAGTGTATAAGAGAAAAGGTATGGGAAAGGAAATAAGAGGATGAAATGTATTTTCCATTAGCTGGTCATGTTTATAAAGGGAAAGGAAAGTGAGAAATGTTAATTTTTCATACTCCCCATGACCCCAATCTAAGGAAATTTAAGGGAATGGTATTGAGAGGAGGTTTTGCTTTGGTGTGGGATCAACTTTATTCCCTTGATTTAAGCAAAGCATAGGCATGCTTAACTCAAGGCACAAGAAGTTAGTCCTAGTGGGTGTTCTTGCTATTATTTGTAATCTCTATCAACTATTCCACACCCAATCTTTTTGCCCCTAATGAAAACATAAAACATCTGCTGTATGCTAAGAGAGTTAAGAAAAACAGCAACTCTATATTAGAGCCGCATGCAACACTCCAATCTATTTCATAAATTCACTGCAAGGCAACATTCCATGTCGCCAATCTATGAAATATTCATGATTTCAAGACCAAAAGGACCCCATAGAAGCTCTGAAAACTTCAGGTTCCGGTTCCAATTTGAAGTCGTGGCACTACAAATACAAAAATGAAAAAAGGGTACTTTATATCCTCCACTGGTATTGAATATTAATTCAACAATTCTTATTGGTTTTCATCATATGAAGTGATTCAAAATCCAAAACAAAGATTGACGATGGAAAACCATTAATTTACCTCACTAGCTATGATGACACCAGCAACAACAGGCACGAGGGTGCCATAAGTAACCCAAGCCTCTCTTTTTCTGCCCACAGCATAAGCACAAAGTGCAGTGAAGAAAGGTGTGGTGGCTCCAATTGCTTGGTTAAATGACACAGGGATGTAATTCAGTGACATGTTCCCACAAACTACAGAGAAGCAGAAAACAAGGCTCAGCCCGCAAATCTTCACAAACTGGTCCTTGGACTGCACGCTTTGCAAAGGAACAATGTCCATCACTGATATGGCAACATAGCTGAAGAGAGAACACACCATCATGTGGCACATGGTGAGGAACACAGGGAACTCGAACCCATAATTGCTGAGCAGGTACTTGTTCATAAGTAGCACCCCTATGTTTGAACTATACCAAGCAATCACCACCAAAATGGTTGACCATGGGATTGAGTTCATCACCATCCTGGTCTAAATTGGTTTATGAAAGAAATGTCTTTTTTTTTTTTTTTGGTGCTGGGAATTCTTTAGAGAAAGATAGGAAAACACAAACTTCGGAAAACACAAGGTTTAAGGATGTGATATATGGTACCGTAGTGGTTAGAAGAGAGAGAAGTGAATGTAGGAGTAAAGTACAACGTTCATCCCAAATGCATGCAGAGAAAGGACTCACTCACACCAATGGTGATTTGTGGGTCCAAACTTAGAACCTGGAAACTGAAATCATCACCATTTGGTTTTGGTGCATGTTTTGTTTGCAAAGGTTTAAGGTTTGTTTATTCAAGGTGGGACTGTTATAATTGTGCTCTATGAAAACTTCAAATATTTTGGTATAAACCATCAGCATGCAGTCAAATTGCTAAAATTAAAAAGTTTAAATACTTATAATTATCTCTGCTTTTCTGTGGGTATTCTTATTTGTTTTCACCTTTGATAGAAAAAAAAAATAGATTGTTTTAATAGGGGATTGCTAACCTTTGCAGGTATAGAAATTAGCAAAGTCCACATTATTGTTTTGGATGAAAAAGTATGCAGTTTTCTTTCTTAAATTAACTTTTAATTAGGAGTGGCTTTGTAAATTTATTTTGTGTACACCAATTATTACTTTAAATTTTTTTTATCTAATTAATGTTTTCTTCATTGTTTCTATCACCTAATTAAATCACTCACAGATATAATTTTTTTGCAAAATTAATTATCTTATCAACTATTTAAACCCTTTATTATTATTAATCTTTGATTGTATATGTATTTTATTCACATCAATTTTTTGGTCAACATGTAATTTTGCAAATTTGATTTAAAAAAATATATTGTACAAAATATAAATAGAGTTTGCTTATTCATTAAATATTGGACATCATTTTAGTAACTTAAAATAAAAGATATTTATCTAATACTAAGATACATATATAATTATCTCTTTGGATTGACAAAGAATTGAAAGATTTTACAGTTAAGATTACGCTATTGGATCGATCATCATGTTTGAAGTACAGGTTATTGGAATGAAGATCTAATTGTTCAAGAATTTTGTAAAGAAATATCTTATTAAATTAGTCTTAAATAAATTTATCTAACTTATAATAATTTACTTAAATTTTTAATATCAGCTATATATTATTTAGAAATCAGAAAAAAAAATATTAATTAAGTAAGAGAAATAGTGGAGAGAATGCTAATTAGGTGAGATATAAAGTTAAAATAATAATTAATATAGACAAAATAAATTTATAAAATTACCCTTAATTAAAAATTTGATTTAAAAAAGAGAAGAGTAAACCTTTTCGTTCAAAATAAAACATGAGCCTAACTTTAGAATAAGAGTGTGGAGATTAACAATCCTCTTTTTATATATTTATTTATATTTTTTTTACATGATTATAATCTTTTCTCGGCTGCGTAACAAGAAAAGACGATAAATATAAAGGTGTTGTAACTTGTATCTATTTATTGTAATGTAAATTAGAATTTATGAAAAAAATTAGCAAACACTGCAACAAATGGGTCTTGGAGAAGCGTGCAACAGGAACATTTTGGATAATACCACAATTCCAACTAGAAGCTGACAAGTGAGTGGTGCTAATTAAATTGCCGACCTTAAGTTAATCGCGAGAATAATGGGCTGAATTGACAAAAACGCCGGCAGGGTTTTAGCGTTGTTCCACATATACAGAATAGCATGTTTGTCGGAGTTAGTGCTTATTCAAACAACAATTGACATATTTATATTCATCAATTTATTTATTTTTTTATATGCATTATATTCATCAAAATTAAATTTTGTTTGCTTTCACATTGTCAAAATCCATATAGTTTTGTACTCAAGTGCTTCGCAGATTTGGAGTTGGAATCTTAGACACTCACATGCCAAGCCAAATTGTCACAACAACACTGATGGCAGAAAACCTTTCTTGTAGTTCTCATTTCACCGCCATAGAATACTTGGGAGAAAACATGAAAACATATATCTCGTGGATGACTTAGTTAAAAGTATGCTTGATCTCGTGGAAATCAGCAACTATGTCTCTTTGTTATATGGAGCTATGATTAGTGTATTGAACCATACCGGCAATATTCCGGAGAAGATGTGATAAGACCTAGCCAAGTTTATTTAAGTCTGGTCGAGCTTATATAAATCTACTCAAACTTGGTTAATGAGACTGAGGTCAACTGTTCAGATACAGTCTGTTTAGCCGAACTTACTTAAATGTATCCGACCATATTGGTTGGTTGAGATTCTCTACAACATCCGGACCTTCCTATTATTTCACGTAACAAAATGATCTCAAGATTCAAGGAAAACTTAAGAGGAACGTCCCTCAACAATTGAGATAAAGGTGGGGGCTTCACTCTATAAATAAGAGCTCATCCCTAAGCTAACAGATAACTCATCACTTTTACTTTGCATTACTTTCTCTTATTTTTCATTTTTCACTTAAGTGTCGGAGTGTCTTTGCAGGTGTTCACTAGAGTTATTCCACCACTACCCGTCTTAGCGTCGAAGCGTCTTTGTAGGTCTCCAATAAAGTTGTTCCACCACTGCACATCCGACCATTGTTCCCTAAGTGTTTGGGCTAAAATATTCAAAAATTGTCGGAGACTGGTCGATAGTATCAGATGTCAATAGAGAGAAGGTATGTTGACTCAGAAAAAATCAAAGACACATCTAGTAGGATGAATAAATAGAAGGTGTGGTTGAAAAATCAGTACTAGCATCAAGAAAATATTGGATTTTTCTAGGAAGAATATTTTAGTGTAAATAATAGAAATATCTAGAACCAATGATATACTAGAGTCTTCTAGTTTTTTTAAAGTCGGTAATAACACCGACATTACAAGCCTATAAATAGGCATTGAATCATTGTATTTTGAGTGCACAGCAGTGCGAGAGTGTTTAGTGCCAAAGAGGAGTGTCTAATGTGCACAAGCTAAGTGCAAGTGTATGTACGTGCTCATCGTGAGGTGTGTGTACAGAGTGAGCGAGCGTGTGCAGCATGACTAAGTGTGCGAGTGTAAGTATCTTGGTGAGTTTTTAGTGTGTGTATGTGTAAGTAAGGTGCATGTGTGCCTAAGTGAGTGAGTGCTAGTGTATGTATCTAGTGAGTAGGTGTATGGTGAGAAATCAAGTGAGTGGTTGAGTGATATTTGTATCCCACTAAATTTGTAATTTTGAGTCTTTATAAATAAAAAAATATTATATTTGTATAGAGTCCACTTTTTTACTCTACAATTTGGCATAAGAGCTAGACGGTCAAGGATTGTTTTAAAGGTGATCAAGGATCATTATTTTTAAGGGAGCTTTATATTGCAAGTTGTAATCTAGGACTTTGAAGCTATTGGTCTAGGACCAAAGTAGTGAGGAAATTCCATCAAGTTACTATGGCAAACATTCAAATGGTTGGTGGAATAAAGAATCTCAATGTCCAAAATTACAATACATGGCAAACATGTATAGGGTCATATCTCCAAGGCCAAGATTTTTGGGAGGTTGTTGGAGGTAGTGAGACAACGCCATCTCCTGCAACAAAAGCAGAAGCATTAAGGAAGTGGAAGATTAAAGCAGGGAAGGCTATGTCCGTGATCAAGACTATGGTAGAGGATGAGATGCTAGAGTACATAAGGAAGGATTCGTCATCGAAGGAAGTGTGAGACACTTTCGTAACGTTGTTTTGCAAGAAGAATGATACAAGGCTACAACTCTTAGAGAAGAGCTCTTATCAGCAACACAAGCAGACTTGACGATCAATCAATATTTTACCAACGTAAAGTCTCTCTGTCATGAAATTTCTAAGTTAGATCTAGATAGCAAAATATCTTATCAACGTATGAAGAGAATAATTATTCATGGTCTAAGATTGGAATATAGAGGATTTATTGCTGCCATTCAAGATTGGCTTACCCATCTTTTCTTTTTACAATTAGAAAATTTGTTGGCTGACCAAGAAGCATTAACTAAACAAATGGTCGGAGTATCTTTGAAGAGTAAAGAAGAAGCACTTTTCACTAGTAAAAGGAAAGGAAAATGGAAGCCACCTGTTAACAAGAATGACAAGGGAAGGAAACAGCCAAAGGAAAATTCATGCTCTAGAAAACTCTGTGGTAATACAAAGAAATGTGATGACATTTGCTTCAATTGTGGGAAGCAAGGGCATTTTGCAAGAGATTGCTAGTTTAAGAAGAAGTCGGCAGAAAGCAACGCAGCAACTGCAAATCGCCCAACAGAAAAAGAAAATGACAGCGAAGAAGAATGGAACATCTTTGCCTCGTTGGCAGTCGAGAAAGAAATAAACTTTGATGACAAGAATTCTAAGGAGCTTGTGGCGTCACCAAAGGCAGAAATGGCACTCACAACAACATATCAATTGGTTGTTGATTATAACAAGGATTAAATTATTGATTCGGGTTACTCCAATCATATGATGGGTGACAAGGAGAAGCTAGAAAGCACTATAGAGTATAAAAGAAACCGAGTGGTGGTAACAGCAGATAATTTGAAGTTCCCCATCACTCATGTGGGGAAAGCAGTAATCTCACCACATTTTGGCAATGATCAAGTACATTTACAAAATGTCCATTATGTGCTTGGAATGAAGAAAAATTTACTCGTAGTATCACAAATTACAAAGTCGGGAAGATATATGGTGTTTGGCCCAGAAGATATGGAGATAAATGACAATTTAAAAATTATCTATGAACTCGTTGAAAGGGCAATATTTAGAGTCAATCTACATAATGTTTGCAGAGTCAGCTTATGTAGAAAAGACTCATAAGAACGAGACTGTGGATTTATGGCATGCACACCTTGGGCATGTGAGCTATCACAGGTTTAAGGTGGTGATGAAGAAGTCGATGCTCAAGGGTCTCCCTCAGCTAGAAGTGCGAGATGACGTTATATGTGCCAAGTTTCAATATGATAAGGCATATCAACTGCCCTATGAAGGCTCAAAGTTTCAAGCCGAGGAACCTTTGGAGTTAGTTCATTTAGATGTGTTTGGACCAATAAAACAACCCTCAATCAGAGGATATCATTACATGGTGACCTTCATCGGTGATTACTCAAGGTACGTGTGGGTATATTTCATGAAGGAAAAATCAGAGACATTAGCGAAATTCAAAGAATTTAAAAGAGAAAGTAGAAAGCGAAGTTGGGAAGAAAATTCAATCTCTAAATACAAACAATGGGGAAGAATACACATCAAAAGAATTCTATGAGTTCTTGAATAAGTGCAAGATAAGAAGACAGATAACAAGTCCAAACACTCCTCAACAAAATGACATAACAAAAAGGAAGAATCAACATCTTGTTGAAATTTGTTGGAGCATGTTGCATGCCAAAAATGTTCCAAGTAGATTTTGGGTCAAGTGTATGAAGACTGCAACTCATGTGATTAATTGAATTCCATAAGCGAAGCTGAGGTTTGTCTCACCATTTGAGAAGTTATAGAAGCTTAAACCCATGATGAGTCACTTCCAAGTATTTGGCTACATATGTTATGTCTTAATTCCAGGTCACTTGAGGACCAAAATGGATACGAAGGCTGTTCATTGCATATTTATGGGATACGATAGTCAGAGAAAATGATGGAGATATTGTGATCCCACAACTGGTCGGTGTTATACATCAAGAAATGTGGTATTCGATGAAGCCTCCTCTTGGTGGTCAACGCAACAGGTAATTCTACCTAACTCTAAAGAAATTGAAGGCATAATAGAAAAAAAGATGGGGGAGCAAAAGCAAGGCGTAGAAGAAGAAATTCCAAGTTCAACCGAGGTGGAGAGACACACAAGACCCTAGCAAACAGCAGTGCATCAAAGAGAGCAAAGAGAGCCTCAACATGAAGAAGAAGAAGTCAAAGAGCAACCACAACTTAGAAGATCAACGAGACAAGAAAGCCCAATCTGAAATATGCAAATATTGCAGAAGTGATAAAAGAAAAAGAGCCTATAAAATATGAAAATATATTCACAAGAGGACCGAGGAGCATCAAGATTTCAAAGTTCTATAAACAACTTGGAATGCAAAGCAGAGTTAGTGTTGAGGGGGAGAAATGAAAAATCAGCACTAGTATGAAGAAAATGCTGGATTTTTCTAGGAAGAATATTTTAGTGTAAATAATAGAAATATCTATAATCAACGCTATACTAGAGTCTTCTAGTTTTTTTGAAAGTCGATAATGACATCGACATTAAAAGCCTATAAATAGGCATTGAATCATTGTATTTTGAGTGCACAATAGTATGAGAGTGTTTAATGCCAAAGAGGAGTGTCTAGTGTGCACAAGCTAAGTGCAAGTGTATGTATGTGCTCATCGTGAGGTCTGTGTGCAAAGAGAGTGAGCGTGTGTAGTGCGAGTAAGTGTGCAAGTGTGAGTGTCTTGGTGAGTTTTTAGAGTGTGTATGCATAGGTAAGATGCATGTGTGCCTAACTGAGTGAGTGCTAGTGTATGTAACTACCGAGTAGCTGTATGGTGAAGAATCAAGTGAGTGTTTAAGTGATATTTGTATCCCACTAAATTTGTAATCTTAAGTCTTTATAAATAAAGAAATCATTATATTTGTATAGAGTCCACTTCTTTACTCTAAAGTGGTGACTTAGTGTTAAGAAAAGCATACTTATAGCTATGCAATGACATGAAAGTCCTAATATCGGTTATGATGGCTGCAGCCAAAGGAGCAACTGTTGACAAGTGTAGGGAAATTATTGTGCAATTATCAGCCAATTTAGAAAATCAATTCCGACAAGTATATTAGGTCACAAGTAATAAAAAAAATGAGTATAGGATTGTCATTCCCATGAAAATTGTTAATCAAGTACCAATTTATTTAAAGGTGGTTACTCTAGTGCCCTTTCTCTTGAGATGGTTTTTAAACCCTTCCTATATGAACTACTAATAAGCTTCCATATAATCCCGCTTCGTCCACCTCAGCTTTCTCTTAACTTTAACACATGGCCCAATCTATTTGTGCCACCTAGAATTATTTATTCACATCAATTTTATTTTTTTAAAAAGACTAAACCATTCTTCTCTTTTTTTTTTTTTACTCGTTACAATTTTTTTAACTTGGTCAAATTTATCTCATCCCTCCCCTTCCCTCACTATGCTCCTTTTCTCCCAGTCCCTCCTCTGCTCCTAATCCCTAAATTGCAACAGAAGAACTCAACCCTAGAAGAAAAAGCACAATCTTGAGGATATAAGGTTCATAACCTATGATATGCATAATTGATTGCTTTACCACTTTGTCTCTCCCTCTGGCTTTCCGCTATTTTTGTTGCCACGGTTTCATTTGCATCATTTAACTACATACTACAAGAACAATGCCACCCATGGATTGGGAGAGGAGGAGCGTAGCGAGGGAAGTGGAGGGATGAGGTAAATTTGACCAAGTTAAAAAAAAAAGGTGTTTTAGTTTTTTTTAAAAAAAATAAAATTGATATGAATGAATAATTCCAGGTGGCACAAACAGATTGGGCCATGTGTTAAAGGAAAGAGAAAGCTGAGGTGGACTAAGTGGTATTATATGGCAGCTTATTAGTGGTCCATGTAGGAAAGGTTTAAAAACCCTCTTAAAAGCAAGGGCACTAGAGTAACCACCTTATTTAAATCAATTACTATTTCGGTGATCGAAAATATGAAAATTGAGAATAAAAATAAAATAAAGTAAAATAAGCAAACGATAGAAACAATAAATAAAAAGATAGGTGTTAGGGTATGATTTTACTTAGTTTCCCAAAATATTCATTACCTATTTTAAAATCTAATTCTTAATTCAATTAAATTGCTGGTCGAATTTCTCAAAATTTTTAATCACAATTCAATGGCTTGATATTACAATCCTCTTAAAATAAATTAAATAAATTAATGTCTTAATGTTATTTTAAACTTATCCTAAAGGATGAAGAACATGAATTTTTATGACCACACAAATGAGTACTTTTATTTGTAGTTACTCTAATTCATAGTAATTTTTAGATTGGCTTATTTTATACAGTAAATTGTCATTCAGTTATATAAAACCATAGAACATTTCAATGAGTGGCCAATTCAAAGAAAGTATTAAAAATCCTAAAAATTGCCCAGTTAATTGAAAAAGAAAATTAAATTAAAAATCAGAAATACATAATTTGTTTTATCAAACTACATCACCCTAACACCGAAAGAAAACTAAAGAAACTTAGAAAAAAATAAAAGAACCTAAACCGTAGAAAACCCATCCTTCCTTGTATCTCTCTCCCACTCTCCCTTCTTATCTCAAAAATTACAATTATTTATAAAAGAAGAAAAAAAATCAAATCCTTAGAATCCCTTTATTTTCTCTTCAAATCAAATCTTTATATGCTCATCTTCCAAATCTTTTTCAAATCTTCAAATTCAAATATTCAAATCTCCAATCAGAATCTTTTTCCTTTATCTTCTCATTAATTGATGCTATCTTTATCCTATATCCCAACAAATTTGGTGAGAGTCTTTATCTATTAAGCACAAAATAATTATATTCTCACTAATAACACTCATAAATTAAATTTATTGGAAATGAATAGGAAAATTATCATGTTAAGAACAAATTTGAAATAATTAATGTAGAAATATGGGGTAAAAATAATATATTTTTATAAGTTATTAGCAATTCAAATAGAATGCTAGCGCACCCAGATTTAAAGTGGTAACGATCAAGGAGACTTGGTAGAATGTCATGATTCATAGTAGTCTATGAATATGAGAAGGATCATCATGTTTAGGGAGTTCATTTTGGGAAATCATGCTTGTATACACCCCTAAACACTCCTTCGTTATGCTGACAATGTGGAGTTTGAAGTATTTTAGGTACATTTGCTTGAACTCACTTCTTTAGTTTCAATTCTAGTTCTTTATTTCATGTTATTTTGTCTTCTTTTCATTGTACTTTACACATTTTTGCAATCTTATACTTTACATTTTATTTTGGCAAGTTTGTTATGTACGTTCTTTATTTCATCAAGTTCAATTTTTATACTTTATTTTCGTTACATTATTTCATCAAGGTCATTTCTATACTTTATTTTGTTGGTTGACTAAATTGTCACTTGATTGAAGTCGATGATTTACATGAACTAGTTGAACAAAATAAACCCAATTCACCAAACTCTCTTTAACAAAAGCTCTAAATTTGAGAATCCACAAGAGAAACTGCTTCTGTTCCTTGAATCGAGATTAAGAGGTGAATCGACCATGTCGTTTATTTGTTTTTTATAATAAGATAAAAAAAAACCAAGTAAAACATTAGGCAAGAACATTGGCATCAACCATGGGACCAAAGAAAAAAAAAAGGATGCTAGACACAATGGACCATGCCACCACCAACAATGTCATGGATAAAAGCCATGGTGCCCCAAAGGCCATGGATGTCTTAGCTTGCACCATTTAGCAGGTACAAGATCAAAATAAAAAAGTGGAGGCCAAACTAGAGCCTTTGGCCCACTCTCAAGAACAATCACATTTAGGCAATAGGGTTAGCCACCAACATGAAGGCAACAATATCTTCAAAACATCTTATCTCCCGCAGGCAAAGATAAGAGGGACAGCAACCATGATTGTGCCTACCTCAATAACTCATTCCTTTTACAAATTTATTATGTCAATTCCTCCATTAGATAATCTCACATCATAAACAATGATGTAGCTCTATAATGGGATGACTGAATCTCAGGAGCACTTCAGGGAGACATTGATTCACTTAAAGCTTTTCTCACTCAATTCAATCAAGAAGCCATCTAATTTCGAAACCATAGCTTAAACATCGCCCACAATGCTATAGTGCCTAACTTTAAGCTTATACATTTTGCTAATGCATTAGCTTTGATGTTACCTATGGACTTGGCTGAACTCTGACTCGAGTGTTGAGATCAGTCAAATTACAATAAAATCGAATTACCAAAAAAAAGTTGCAGTAAAGGATGCAATCCGAGCCATCTCCCAATGATGATAATGTTATATGATCAGAAATTTGGGGGAGGGGTTGTTTATAAAATAAAAATGCAATTATTTAAAATGAAAGTGAACAAAAATTGGAACTCTAATCCAAGAACCAAGAAGAACAAGTATCACTCGATCATAGAATTCTAGACATATATCAACATTTCAATTTGATGGTTAATCATAAATTGAATGAAACCTCAATCCAAATTCGGCGTTCACACATGAATATCTTCATGCATTTGATTAACACATATTTAATCAGTGTTCAGAAACCCCTAAAACCAAATTGGATTCTGTTAATTTTAGTCACCAATACATTAACTTAGAACTCAGACCTAAATTCTAAATCATATTCTTTCAATCAATTGAATCAAACAATTAACCAATATGTATGACAACAATTGAATCCTTGATTAAAATTCTAAAATGAAAACCTTTAGTTTCAAATAGAAATCAAGAAGAAGAAATGATAGATGAAACCGAATGAAGTGTTGATTCCAAATTAGCCAATCCTCACATATGATAATGCTCCTTGAATTCTTGGATTAGATAGAACTTAAGCCTCCATGAATGGAGGAAAACGAATTGTAAAGGTGGGGGGCGTGAGCAAAGAGAAAAAGAAGAAAGAAGAGAGAAAACCCAAAACTTGTTATTCCACAATCTGTCTAATGAGTTACTAGTTTTGGCCTCCTACTAAACTCGGCCATTTCAGAATCAAAAAAATCTGTAAGAGCTTATTATATTAATCCCCTATTTCTAAGATGAATTTGGACACCTAATTTGTTTAATTTCGAATTATAGTAAGGAAGTTACACTAAAAATATGTAATCAAGTTCCATGAATAATTAGTAACATTCTTCTGTAGTTTTGGCTATGAAGATGCATCCATTTGGATTTGCACTCTGAAAGTGAATTGAAGGCCTTGATGCTAGCTTCAAAACACCACTAGAACGGGCTCAATCGGGCTTCTGTGGACCGAGATATGGCTTTAAGATTCCAACCTATTCAAAAATTGCACTACAACCTTTCACTCCATTTCTAGGCCCAATTGCAGGCCCTTAACATTTGAACTTGTCTCTGAGCTCTTCATAAGAATTGTAGGCCTATCTCTCAGCTTTCCTACAAACTAAAGATCATGATCAAATGAGCTCTATAACTCAAGATATAACCTAAAAACCAAAATAGTGTCAGAATTAGCCTAATGCTGGAAAAACTAAATCAAGTCTAACTAAAATTCAATTAACACAAAATGATCCAAATCAATCCAATTAAGTACAAACGAAGATTAATAAACTAAATATGAGAGAAAATAGATATATAAAAATCCAATTAATCAAACTCAAAGCCTAGTTGACTAGGTATATTAACGTAGAAGAGATCATAAAAGGTTAGATAAAGGTAGAAAAATCCTTTAACCTCCCACATTCAAGGAGACAATAGATCCAATTAAAGGAGAAAATAGTACAGGAAGCCCTAGTCCACATAGGGAATAAGAAGGCCAAGATAATGAACATTGGCCCATCTGAGAGAAGAACAATATTAGAAGAGTTATAGATCAAATTGCAAGAGGATTTGTAGAAAGGGAAGGCTTGAAGAGACATCTCCAAGCAATCATGTCCATATGTGAAGTTGCTCCTCCACAAAACACAAAGCTACCCTCGGTAATATCATTATTTAAATATGATTTTAAAAGTGTTGATAAGAACACTAATTTTCCCATCTTTACTTTTGGTGTGCTCAATGATTATATTGTTAGAAAAGCCTTGGTAGACTTACAGGGGGTGTTTGGTAGGAGGTTTAAATTTTCATTCCAAGAATAGGATTTTCGAGAATGCTATCCCTGAGAATAGCTTTACCAGGCATGCATTTTTTAGAGCATTTGGTAGATGGATTGAATTTCTGAGAATATTTTGCATATTTCCAAAAATATCCTTGGTGTAGGGCAGTAGTCCAATGGTAGGTGGCAGTGGATGACAATAGGGATAATTTGATTGTAAGAAAAAAAATATTCTTATTCCATGGGAATGTTATAATTCTATGTGTGAGATAAAAATATTTTGGTGGAAATCTTGATCCAAAATCAATCCCAAAAATGCAACATTTTTAAAAATATTTTTGCAAATTTTCTATCAAACAAATGAATGTTTTCATATTCCTAGAAATATGAAAACATTCCCTCCTTCCAAACACCCCCATAAAGCTCAACAAGAGATCTTCTACCTTTCTAGAGCTCGGACATTTTTCAAGGATTATAAAGCTTGACCTTATGGAAGACCTCCCAGGCCTATCATAACACATCGAGACCTTGAAACTAGTATATATCAGCTTTATCCCAGAAAGATCACCTACATTGAGTAAAAGTCACTATCACGAATGAAGAACAACTTAGCATATTTATTGAACAAGAATGCTTATATCGTTACATGGTCGGTTGAGGATATGCCCAACATAGACTTGGATGTCATTTGTCGTGAACTAGCAATTGATCCGAAAGCTATACTTATTTCCCCCAAAAAGAACAAGCTGTAAGAAGAAAGGTAAAAAATTGTAGTTGAGGAGACTAAGAAGATTGTTCAAGCAAGGTTTATTTCCCCCAAAAATTGTTGCACGAGAAGATGGGAGAGTAGTGGCCTAGTCGATCTATTTTATGAATAACATATTTCGAGGGCCTAAGGTCCAACATCGTAAAATAGAAAAGTTTGTTGATGGTTTGGTCGTTACAAGACTCTACCAACACTTCCAAAACTACGATATAATTGTGTACCAATCATAGGAATCAATTAAAATCCAGGTATCATTTGATTTTGTAATTGAATTACCCCCAAATTTTTTATACAATGAGCGTGATAACACATAAACCTTATACGTCGAAGGAGCTTTCAACATCAATGGAGCGACAGCAGATTGTCACTCACTTTGCTTAAAGTCAACAATAACTAGTTTGAGTATGGAGCCTTAATTGTCATGCTTAAGCTAGCTAAGAAGATAAGAGCTCGATCATTAACCATAAGGGAGACTCAAAGCTAATCATTGGCCAAGCAACAAGAGAGTTCCTAACCGAGAGCCACAATTGGTAAAATACTTATATATAGAGTTCAAATCACTCAGGAAATGCACCATCAACTATATATCCTAGGGATAGAATATTAGAGTTGACCTTCTATCAAGGCTGGCCATTACAAAGAGCCCCGAGAATATCAAGTCTATCACAAAGTAAGTGATTGACGTCCCCAGTACTAAAGAAAGTAGGGGTGGCAATGGGGCGAGTTTTAGCTCAACCCAAACCTGCCCCTTATCTCATTAAACAAGTCTTAACCTGGCCCTACCTACCCGCGGGTTTTGACTTTCAAAACCCAAAACCTACCTGCAAACAACTCATCCTAACCCATACACTATCCACCCCTACCCCACTACTACTTTTAAATATTTAAAAAATATTTTAAATTTTTTTATATGAAAATTATTTTAAAATTTAGTTTATATTTAGGATGTATTTGATATGAGAGTTAAAAATAAAGTGAAAATTTTCATATATTAGTTTTATATAAAAAATTACATATTAAAAATTTTTTATATCTATTTTTACTTCCAACCAAACATAACCCTAGAATGATAGAAATATTTAGAAAAATAATCTTATATATATATATATTAAATATAGATATGGGATGCGGGTAGAGTAGGGGCTGATTTGCCATGAACCCGAACTTGACCCTACTCGCATCCAAATCTGCCCCGTTGCCAGGTGGGTTTTAAACACAAATCGACTGGGTTGGAGCGAGGTGGGTATCCACAAGTAGGGTAGTAATTGCCACCCCTAAAAGAAAGGAAGGTCTTGGGCACATAATGAGAAGGGCCATTCATATTTTTCTTGACTCTTTATCTTTTACAATATTTTGTTTTTATTTTTTTCAAAAAAATATTAAATGAGAAGATTAATGACACTAATACCTAAATATATATTTATTTATCAAATAAAATTTACAGTAATAAACATTGAATTTATATCATTCATGTAATGCACAAAATAAAATAACTAGTAAATATTTTTTGACATTATATATATATATATATATATATATATATATATATATATATATATATATATATATATATATATATATTATTTACTATATATTGATAGTATAAAATAATTTTATATTTTCATCTAATCAAATATTTATGTTTGTAAGACTTTTAAGATAATGGATAGTTGAGTCAAATATTTTTGTTGATATAACAATACATAATTAAATGTCTATGTAAAATTTTTTTATATTAACAGTATATACAAATTAAATTCATATATTAATTATATATAATTATTTATGTATTAGTTAAATAAATTTATATTATAAAGAATATAAATATAGAATAAAATTATTTAAAAATGGTAAAATGGCTAAAAAAATGTATACATATATAAATGAAAACTCACTTCAAAGCCTTGAATTTACTACTTTATCAGATTTAAAATTTACTATCCAAACAAGGAAGAAAATCTATCATATCTCAAAAGGCCCATCAAATTTTTACTTTTAACAAAGGAGAAGAAACCTAGAAAGAAGAAAACAAATCCAAATAGAGGCGAGATTATAAGCGTTAAAAAAAAAAAGGGCCAACAATGTTAGAAAAACAAGGGCTTGCTTAAAAATCTAATCTAATAACAGGGGATAGGAACTGCCAATCCAGATTCGAAACTAAAAAGTGCTGTGTGAAAATGCTGCAGAGGCTGCGGCGGTGGTGGTGCTGAAGGCGTGCACAACGAAGCGTTTTCCTTGCAGCCAAGGTGTCCCTGAAATCTAAACCCGTTTCGCTTCAGATTGCCGTACACCAGCAGCAACATAAACGGCGGTTCGTCCCTTCTTGTTTTGATGCTCTGCTCTTTCAGTTAACATAGCTGTGTATTGCTTCTTCTCGCTATAACCAAAAGTGTATGTGTTTTGTTCATTGATTTCATTTTTGAATCTTTTCTGCTTCGTTTACTTTAGCATATGTGTCTATGGCATCTTACCTGCATTTCCATCATCTTCTTGTATCCTGCCCAAAATGTAAAGCTGCCAGTGCTAAACGACGCAGTGTTGCATAATTATTTTCTTTTTAAAAGATCGTGTGAATCATGTGACCAATTTTAAGGGTTTAAGTAGAATGCATCAATGGAAATATTAAAAAATAAAAAATTATAATAAGTATATGAATAATTATTTGTATAAGAGTAATAATTTTTAATATTTTATTAAATAATAGTATAAAATTATTTTATATTATTAATATATTTAAATTAAATTTTAATTTTAAAAGACAAAATTACAAAATGATCCTATCAAAAATATTGTATGACAAATTCGGTCTTCATACGCAAAGAATCTCAATATAGTCCTAGAGAGATTGGTTTTTATATATTAATAATATAAAATAATTTAAATAAAATATAAAATGTGTCATGTTATTTTCTAAAATTTAAATTTATCAAATTGTCCATAATAATATGTCAATTTTTCACATTCTGATTAAATTTTAATTTATAAAAATTATACTCAATAAATTATTTTTTAAAAAACATTTTTATACGACTTACTCATCCATAAAAAAACTCATCCTAATAAACAATTTTGAGATTTTTAATTTGCTAGAGAACACTTTGTTATGGGCTCAGTTATTTCAATATGCCATGTCTAGCATAAGGACCAATTTGATAGGTTAGTCATTTTAAAATTTTCGGTTTTTAATTTTTTTTTTTTAATTGCATTTGACTTAACCGGTCAGGGACGCGTTCCTGGTCCAAACGGTCCAGTCCGGTTTTTAGATTAGCGAGATTTACGATGCAGGCAGCTGCGTCTGCGTCCAGCACACTCTTCCTTCCCCCTTGCAAGTTGCGACGCACCGTCTAACATTAAACATCCGAAACCCCAAACAACGAATCAAATCAAAGTAACAACAGATTCCAAGGTCAGCGAGGTTCCTTTCCGCTGCTGCTTCTGTGCTCCAGGAGAAAGGATCCCTTCCCATTCCACTCTGGTCACTCCCTTTCTCCTCACAATGCATCATTCTTCGCATTTTTTCACTTGTTTCACCATTTCACTTTATTTGTTTGCCACATAATTGATTACAATCCTCTTGGTTTTTACCAATGCCACTTCTGAATACAATTTTCATATTCCAAATTACCCCCAAAATACTCTATGTTTACTCTACTCTCAAAACGGATCTGTTTTAATGCATAGGTTCCTGACTCATACTAATAATAATTTTATTTTATTTTGGTTTTGTTCAGATGTCTAAAGATAATGACGTGGAAAACCAAACTACTAACCTCAATGTTCAAAAGGGTGTGAATCTGAATGCCACTGCCACTGCCACTGATGATGGTAAGCAGGGAAAATGGTACAGCACTTTCTTACAACAAATCTCAGTATATGGTGTTGCTGCCGGTTATTGTTTATCCGCATCACTGCTCTCAATTATTAACAAATGGGCTGTCATGAAATTCCCTTACCCGGGGGCCTTGACAGCCCTGCAGTACTTCACTAGCGCTGCGGGTGTCTTTGTATGCGGGCAGCTCAAGTTCGTTGAGCATGACCCTCTTGATTTGTTGACAATGTGGAGGTTTCTACCTGCCGCTATAATCTTTTACCTCTCGCTGTTCACCAACAGCGAGCTGCTCCTGCACGCCAATGTGGATACCTTCATTGTGTTCCGGTCGGTTGTACCTATCTTTGTTGCCGTAGGGGAGACTGTTTTCCTGCACCAGCTGTGGCCCTCGCTGAAGACGTGGGCCTCGCTGGCCACGATCTTCATGGGGAGTGTGATTTATGTTCTAACGGATTATCAGTTCACGTTCATGGCCTATAGTTGGGCGCTTGCGTACTTGATCAGCATGACCATCGATTTTGTTTACATAAAGCACGTGGTGATGACGATTGGATTGAACACGTGGGGTCTTGTGCTGTACAACAATCTTGAGGCTCTACTGCTTTTTCCATTGGAGCTGCTGATTATGGGCGAGCTGAAGAAGATTAAGCATGAGATCTCTGATGAGTCGGATTGGTACTCTTTCGAAGTGGTTTTGCCAGTGGGATTGTCGTGTTTGTTCGGCCTATCAATCTCTTTCTTTGGGTTCTCTTGCCGCAGGGCAATTTCTGCAACAGGGTTTACAGTTCTTGGTATAGTGAACAAGTTGTTGACAGTGGTGATTAATCTAGTAATATGGGACAAGCATTCGACGTGGGTGGGTACTGTGGGGCTTTTGATTTGTATGCTAGGTGGGATTATGTATCAGCAATCAACAAGCAAACCGAAGGCTGCAAAAGAAGCAATTGCACCGGAAAGTGAGGAGGAACAACAGAAATTGCTTGAATTGCAAGTCAATTCTGAGACCAACATCAACAATAATGAAGTTAATAAATCAAGGGAGGAAAAATGATTATTTTCATGTAGGACAAATTCCATATTTCCTTTCAAGTGTATGTTTATTTCATAGGTATCTGATATGAATTATAATCTCTATTTTCATAACTGTTAATCCATGATTCTTTACCAATTCTATCTCTGTGAATGGCAAGCTCATTGGTATTCTGGTATGTAGGGCTTAAAAACTAGTTTGTTTGCTCTTTGATAGATAAGAAGTTTCTCAACATGGTCCTTTTACTTTTTTTTTGTTTTTTCCAGCTGAATTGTTGTATAATTCAATTCTCAATTTATTCTTTTCTTGCTCTGGATGCATCAAATTCAGATTAGGGAAGAATCATGAAATTATTTTCTCTCCTATGATGTGTTTCTCAGAGTTTTTTTATTTTGTGGGAATATAAAATGCTTACTTACTTGACCCTATTTATGCATTATCTTCAAGCATGTAATTTTATTTGATAAGGATTTGATGATTATTATTTTCTTCAATTAAAACTCCTGTTTCTGCTAATTTATTATTGGCATCCTTGCCCAGTTGGTATGATTATTGTAGGATGAATCCGCGTACAGAAGTTAATGTTCAATCATTTTGTCTATACCACTAATTAGGGTATGATAGTGATGTCCAGAATATTATCCTATAGCAGTTAATTTAAGAAGAATCCATGTTTCAGAACTCATCAACTAAGCTGAGAAAACCAGAGAATGCTTGGTCAATGGCTTTCCAGTACATATATATATATATATTTGCTCTGTAGTGGCAATCATTAATTTATGAACATTACCTTCTCGGGGTCATCTGTTCCTGCAATGCTTACCATGCGTACATATTTCATGCCCATTTTAGGCTTATCCTTTAGGATCAGATTTCGTTAAGTAAACTATGAAGTGAACAATATTGGTCCTGTATTTTCCTATACACAATCAATTCTAGATCAGTTCATATGGCAGTCATCTCAATGCATCTAACATATTTTGTTACAACCAAAATTTCAAGACTACCCTTGCAGCTGTGAGAGCAAAATACATATCTTTGTAACAGAGGAGATTGGGGAGAGTAGAAGACTGAGAAAAGATTTCCTTTATCAGCATGCTTTCTCTTGTTCCCCCAAAGTTCACAACTCTATTGTCAGCTGCAATGTTTCATCTCTGGTGCGGTGGTAAGAACCCCACTGGGTTTCATCTGCATTTTCTTTTCCTTTTTGTTCTGCAGTATGTCTTTTACTTTGCGATATCATTTCAATTTGGGTTCAGATTAGGTTGCTGCTAAGTGTGATTGCTGGAAATTGATTCATGGTTGTCTTAAATCAATTTCTTTTTTCAAAGAATGCTTCAAGAATTTTTTTCTTTGATCCTGTATGAATTGCTTTAGGCTCCCATGCATTAGATTTGGTGTAGATGTGTTGTTAGAAGTAGCTCCTGTGATGCAGTTATGGTTAGAATTGATATAGATAGCTTTAGCTCCTGCTTTCTGACATTGAATTATGAATTATCTATAATCTTAGAATTATGCTTGTTATAGCTAATGTCCTTTTGGTTTTAAACCATAACTAGTGTGCGCATAATAAAACAAACAGAGATAGATTAAAACACTGCTATAGTTGATTGATTGGGTTATATGCATTTCACATTAGTAAATAATATCTTGTTGGCTTAAAGGCATTATTGTGATCCAATAACAGTGAAGTCCACATGTGGTTGCTGATAGTTCCAAGATGTGGACTCAACATCTTTTGATTGGTTGATACTAAGGTTGGACTTAGAAACATTTCATAAATGGTTTTTAGACAAGGCAGCATAGGCATCCAACTTCATTCTTGGATTTAAGTGCCTAGCTCTGGCAGATTTATGGTCCTTTGCATGCATTGGCGTTGAGCTTGCCACTTGCGCAATGCTCCTTTTGATTGCCCCTAGTGGTGACAACTGACAACTATTCTAAGATGATAAAAGTGCAGCTAGTTTGGACTCCGAAAGCACTGGCTAGTTTCAATTTTGTGTTGTCACACCATTTAATGCATGCAATTAAATTGTTTCTTTTTGCTTCTATGTTGGTTTGTTGAAGTGTGTTTTCATAAGGAAGTAGAATTCATACGTACAAATGTCAATGTGTTATCTATGGCTCTACGCCAACTATCAAGAAAAGGATTGAAACATTGGGACGACAACCCAAATGCTTAGCTTGGTAATACATTGAAAGATTCTGGTAAAACCTAAATATCCAAGTTGGGACAAGCAAATTGAAGTAAGGAGAAAGTGTGTTGTCACCTTCCCTTTCTTTAAGCCACATGGAACCTCAGATTAGTTTAAGACAAAATGGAATTACATGGTGCACTTGTTGTTTGGGTGGTGTATCATCGCTTAAATTTGTATCATCAAGGGCAAGTTGTTTGATTAAATGCCATAAAAGGTAACGATTCTTGAATTACTTCTTGTATTGAAGAAATAATATTATCTTTGTGGATATTTATGGACCTTCATAAATAAATATGACTAATTTATCTCCTTCAAAAAGGATTTCTCCATCATGACCATGAACTGGTGCTCCTAGAGTCGCCAAATAGGTGCTAGCCGATCTTATTAATACAACATCAATTTGAACAATTAAAACTTGCCCCCTTGTAGTCCACTTTTCGCTTGAGCTAAATATACATTTTCACAAATAAATTGCCCCAAGCTAATTGTTGCAATCGTTTTTTCACAATATTTATGATCATAATTATAATGGAGAAAAGGCCGAAGTCCATGTGCGTCTGACACGTTTCATTTGCATTTACTAGTAGTTTTTTGTGGCAATATATTTGCAAGCTTTGCACTCTGGGGAAGGGAGTAATTGAGTAAATGAGAGATGATGTGGGGAGTGATGAGATGAAAAAGAGGTTTGAATAACTGCAGAGCTGACTTGACTTATTTTGATGCTCTCGTGGGGCAATCGATTCTCATGCAGTTAAAAGTTTTAACTTAAAATGACAGTTAATAAAAAAGAATATATCCGCCTTCTTATTCAAGTGGATTATGGATCCTATGTGCCTTTGAATTTAGTGTTAAACACTCAGCTGCAATACTTTATTTTAATAACGCGGTGATCTAAATTCTGTTTCCAGTCTGATGTCTAGAGCCACTAGGCGAAGAAGTAAATGTTTGCGAATAGATCCTTGGGGTGGGCATACAACCTAGTTCTTGAACAACTATAGCTGAGTGCCGTACATCTAAGTAAACTAGTGACTTGTGTCTCGAAAGTTTATAATATTCTAGTGGTAAGATGAAACTAATATATTAAGAAAATTTTCTGGATCAAAATTTTTGGAAATGCATCTAGTTCAGTTTCATGTTTGGCACTTTCTTTTCAAATGTTTCTTCAGAAATCCAAGGGACATTATTGTATATCAAATTATCAATGCACAATGGCTGTACGACAGAGCCTTTGTTATTAAGTATTCTCAAGCTTGAAGGTCTATGAATTTTAAAATCAAATCACATTGACATGGTATTTAAAATTATTAGAAAGTAGCCTTTGCTTTAGCAGATCTATTATTATTTGAGTTGCTTTGTAAGTTTGTATGGGAATCTAAGTAGTTTCTTCATTAGATGTGTACTATCCTATTTCATCCAGCATTGCTGACCATATTATATCAACTTATCTTGTCATCAGTTATGCAGGTCTTCTCTTATTAGCTTGTCTTTTTTCATGCAACTTTACTCACAGCAAGTTTTATGATGTAGGACCTCGAAAAAACAATACTTCATCAATTAATCGATTTTAAAGTGGATTAGCTTGATAGCTTCTATGTATTATTCCTTCGTTATTGCCCTTTTACTTTGAGGGAGGGGCTGTAGTGCAAGAGGTTGGATTTTGCCGCCTTCACAATGAAATTTCATCTGTGCTGTAGTATTTTAACGTAATGTTTTTATTGCTATGTAATGATTTACCATTTGATGAATTTCCTACATCCTTGTTTATTGGCTAATTTCATTGCATATAGGGATATGGGAATGATACCCAAGAGAGGCAGGTTCCTGCGATTCACTCCCGATTCTCGTTCTTAATCCCTACTTTGGAGGTGCCTCCCTCTCCTTCTCTCTCTCTCTCTCTCTCTCTCTCTCTCTCTCTCTCGGTACCAACTCGCTGCAAGTTCTTGTGGAAATTCCCAAACGAGTAAATAGAATGTCAAGAAAAATGATAAAATAGAAAAAGAATAACTGTAAAATTAAGTATTTTATGTTTTATTTAAAATTAATATAATAATATCATGGTATGGAATTGACTAAAAAGAATAAAACTATGTATTGTATACATATCATTGGTGATAATCTAATAATTTTGTGACACTGATTTTCATTGCGTTTTTGGAATTTTTAGGGAAAAAAAATTTCTCCATATTTGTCCTCTCAAAGAAGAATTCTTTGAGTTTGGGAATCGTTTTTTTTTTTTTTCGTCTTTTTGGGTCGGAAGTTTGGACATTTCAATAGGATAGTCCTTACTGGTATCTCTACAGAACGTGGAAAAGTGTCATCCCCACCTGCGTAAATGGTGTCGCAACACAATCAAGATGAATTTAAATGAACAAGGATATCCAATTTTGTTTTGCACAGGAAGTGGATGGGTCCGTAGCTCTTTGTTTTCTTGATTATGCCTGTAAATATTTGCACTTCTTTGGCTTGCAAACAGTGTTACCATGTGCTTATACGTTATTTCCGAATTATAAAAGCTTACATAAAAAAGCTCACTGAATTGAAATCCATCATTGCATTGCATCTGAATAAGATTAACTATTTAGCCTCTGGGAAAAAGATTAATGAACTAGCTTCCAAAAAATTACTTTCAAAGTTGGTTTTATATACATAAAAGGGATGTGTTAGATATAATTGAACATTAAGTAAATAGCTTATTCGCAAGGAAAGAGCTCTAGCATAAAATTTACAATTGTAAAGCGAGAACTGATAGGGGGACGCACAAACAGTGAACGCATATGCAACACATACTGAAAAGTGAGAAAATAACAAAAATACTTACATGATGGGTAATATATAATCATTATTACTTTTGTTCAAATTTTTTTTTTTTAGAAACTTACCAGCGTGTGCATTTTTCACGCCGGTAAATTTTGTAAAAAAAAAAAAAACTTACCAATATTTTTCAACAATACGCTGGTAAGTTGTGTTGTGTATTTTGTACCAGCGTATTGTTGAAAAACGCTGGTAAGTTTTTGGATTAAAAAAAATGAACAAAAATAATAATGATTATGTGGAACCCATTATCCAAGTATTATTGTCGTTTTGCTCACTTTTTTGGTATATGTCCCATATTGTGTCTCAAAAATTGTGTTCCCCAAACATTTTTCTTGTAAAGTAGTTATTTGTTCCATGAAATCCAAAGCCGCATTTAGGGTGGAGCTCTTAAATATTGGGTTCACTATGGACTCCTAATAAAATTACTAAACTGTTTTCCTACTTTGCCAATATTTGCAGCCACATCACTAACATCACCTTCATCTCCTTCTACCTCCTCGAATTGATACCACTATCCAAAGGTGTTCAAGGTTCAGATTAGGTTGAGTTAATGGAAAAATAATACCCAAAACCAATTAAATTGTGATGGATTGGGTTGGGTAGGGTATGAATTTTTTTTTTTATTAACCAAACCCGATTCAACCCGATCGAGTTACTGGGTTTTTTAAATGTTTAAGCCATTAAAAGTCTTTGTTTGCTAGTCTTTGTGCTACATTTTTTTTATTAGATAAATTATAACATTAATTTGTTTTTCTTTTTTGGTGCTATTTGAGCTTGGGCTTCATGTCTTGTGTTAGGCCTTTGTGTTCTAGCACCTTGTTTTGCTAAAATTTATAAAAATCGAATACTCAACTTCAAACCACAACCAGAAAACAAATCCCCATCGTTATGTTATCGCTTTGTACCATCATCTCTGGCAAAGCCAGGTGGCAACGTGGCAGCAACATGACACTCAGCAACAAATAAGGTGAAGGCATGACGATGAGCAGTGTCGCGTGAAGATGTGAGAGCAGTAGCAATGACTAGCAAAAGCGAGAAGGCTTAATGATTTAGATCTGCAAAGTTGTGACAGTGGGCAGCAAAATCAACTCTAGATCTACTGATAAGAGGCTCAACCAAATAGAATGTTATTTTTTTGTTTTAATTTTGAAATCCTGGATAACCTGGGAGAAGCAAGGTTGAATATAGCTGGGGAAGAAGAAGAAAAAAGAGGGAGTTGGATGGCTAGGTAAGGTAATCGGGTTGGCAGTCGGAAAATAACATACCAATGCCCAAACCGGCTATTATTAGGTTTCAATATTTTTTACCCGAATACCCAACCTAACCCGGATATTTATTATTGGGTTAGTTCGAGTTAATCGTGGTCGCAGATTGACCCAAACCCGCAAAACTTCCTACCACTACAATGCACCACCACCCATCCCACCTCCACCATGGACCCCACTCCACCACATTCTGCCGTTGTTGGCATCACTTACCACAATGACGTTTAACATTTCATTTAGTACAAAAACAAAAACTCCCCTAAATTGCACAAACTCTCCCCTTAAACCAACAACCAAAATTTCCATGGCACTTGGCTTTAGAAGAGTTTCTATCACAACTCCAATACATATTTTCTGATCATTTTGAAAGTGGGTATGACGGGTTGTTATGGAGATGGGAGATTTTTGCCAAAGCACATTGAAGAATAGATGCCTTGGCGCTGAAGAAGTTACTGCAGGAGTGCTTCACATTTTTGTAAAGCATTGTAGGACATAGTGTTAGATATAATATGGGCCCGTTTGATTTAATTTTTGGGAGAAAGTCTTTTGAAAGAAAATCTTATAAAAGAAGGTTTTTTAAAAAAATAATTTTTGTTTGGTTTGAATATGTCAAAAGGCCTTTTAGAAAAATGAGTTTTGTTTGGATAGGATAAAGTAAAATTACTTTTGGTTGTTAACGTGAGAGTAATAGTAAGATTCCTTTTCAAAAGGTCTTTTTCTAGAATAAAAAGTAACCTCAAAGATACTTCTTCCTTTTAAAAGAAGTTAAATCAAACACTACCATTTATTGTACAAAGTCATTTTCCTTCACCTAGAAGGCCTTCTGGCCATTGCAAACTTGGAACCAAACATGCACTATGTTGTGTTGTGGAATAAATTGTAAAAGAAAATAATTAAATAAGTGCTTTTAAAGTAGTTTTAAAATAGTTTTCTTTTTGAAACTCTGGATTTTGCATCAGGCAATGTGAAAAGGAAATAACTTTTGCATAACATTTTTTCAATGTAGTAATATTTTAATATTATATGTATATGATGCTATTTTTAAATTGAATGAATTATAATTAAATTTTGTATGTAAGTGAAAAGCAAATTTTGCATAAAAATTTTTGAACTTCTAATTATGTAATGTGAATGAAAACAAATTTTGCATGAAAATTTTGAAAGAAGTAATATTTCAATATTATATATATGATTGTTGTAAGAATTTTTGTCATATTTTTTGAGATTAGTTACTTTCAAATTAATTATGCTAAATTAGTATATTATTATTTTTTATTTAATATATAACTTTATTTTTTATAGTGATTAAGGTTATATTAATTTATAGTTACTTTTATTCACTTTTGTTACTTTACAAAGTAGTTTTATTGATTGTGTTAAAGATGTGGGAAATATTTTCATATTTTTTGTATTATTTATCTTTTATAAGTGATTTGAATTGAAATGAATATTGTTATACAATATTCAAACTATTATGATTCAATATAATTTGTAAATTTATTAATACGAGTTAAATACTTAAATTAATTATCCGATATAATTTTATATTTTTATATGAATATATTATAAATTTTTAAAATTATTTTATAATAAATTTATTGTGTACTTTACCAGTACAATCATAGTATTTTGTAATAGAAGCAACTTATGTCTTTAAAAAGTAAGATATAAACAAAATAAAAATAAAATAGCTATTTATTTACTATGCATAAAATATTTAGTTAAAAATGACATATAGATTAAAAAATTATGTAATAAATTAAAGTTATTACAAATAAAAATATAAATTTAGTTGTAAAATTATATTATATAATATTGATAACTTTGGATTGAATTTAATTGGTTTAAAATTTTAAATTATGATGTGATCCAATCCAATTAATTTGTAGAAAACAATATGTTATTTAAACCAAACTTTTTTACTTTTGATCTGTTTCCATTTCCACTCAGTTTGAATTTGCTTTGAACACCTACCTGGCTACATCTCAATTTTCATTAGTGTTAATGCTAACTTATCCATGCAATAGCCCTACCAACCTTCTTAACCTCACCTTTGCCATTTGATCATCAAATTCTTTCATCGTTTTCGTTTATATAATCCGTTGCCAAGGGTTAAGTTCATGCTTAGGCCCAAACAAGCAAGCACATAAAAGAAGTAGAAGTACACAATACAATTTTGATAGGATAATATGTTAGTTGGTTACCGATTGAAGTTGCAAGCATGGGTTTGACATAGTAGTAACTATGGTTTCCTCAAGAAGTAGAGTCAATGTCCACCTCCATTAGAGCATATGTGTTGAATAACGTGGAAATAACTACCAAAAGCACGGATGGTATAGACAATCACTAGAGGAATAGGGGTAGATAAAATTGTGAAAACAATGCCACCATGACCAGTGGTTCCTACAAAGGATTTGATATATATAAATGGAGTATAAACTACTAGTTAAAGCTATAATAGGGTTAGATGAAATGGTGAAAGTAACGACACCACCGTGACCAGTGGTTGCTACAAAGGACTTGATGTATGAATGAAGTATAAATCACTAGTTAAAGCTATTGCCTTCAAAGATTATTTGTGTGTTTTTACATGTGCGTTTGTCCTTATAGTGGGCTTTTTCACCTCTTTTAAACTCAATCTTATACAGGCTTGAGAGGGAATGATTTAGTTTTTAACATCAACTAAATTATTATGTCTAGTTGCTAATTTAGAAATGAGATAGTACGGATATTACTTTTGAGCATTGCAAGTAAGAAAACTTATACAACCAAATACTAATTAAATTACTATGATATTTTTTTTAGTTTCTGATTACTAAAATCTTATGGTTTGTTTAGATGAGAAGAGAAAATAAGATAAAATATAATGAAAAGAAAGAAAATATATAAAAAAGAAAATAAAGAGAAAAATATATTTTTTTTATTTGTTTGAATGAAAAAAATGAAGAAAAAGAATAAGCATGTTATTTTAATATAATTTTGAATGCTTCTTAAAATTAGATAAATAAATAATTTTATAATAATATTAATAAGTAATTTAATTTATTAACATTTAAATTATAAAATTTCTTTTAAAATTAATTGCTTAAGTAAAAGTAAATTTAATATAAATACTAACTACTCACATTTTATGATTTTAATCTTTGATTAGGGACATAAATGTCATTTGATTCATCCTCTCTCTTTATCTTTAGTTTTCTGCGCATTAGTGAGGAGAAAATTTTGGAAGTAGGCCTTATACTCGTTATCTCTTTTCCTTTGATTTTGCTTGCTAGCCAAATAGAGTGAAAATCCCCTAATCACCTGATTTTTTTTACTTCACACTTCTATCCTTCCATTTCCTCTCAAATCAAACAGGCTATTAGAGTTAGAATGAACCAGAATGATGCATTAGTTTATTCAGGTTCACTGTGCATGAGACAGGGAAATCATGTGATACTTCTGATATAAAAAAAAAAAAAAAATCTCAAAGACAAGGCTTCCTTACTAAAGAAATAGCAAGGCTTCCTCATGGATTGTCGTGCAAACCAAGAGAAATCTTGTCTACTACTATAATTAAGAAAACTTGATTTGAAATTGCATGACAGGAAGTGTATCCTGTTTCATGGAACAAAGGAATTAAACCCAATTTATAAAGGAGTTGAACACAATCTATAGTTACTACTGTTACCTGCTCATTTAAAACTTTGATTGCCCTCTTGAGACTTAGATCCGAGACAATATGAGGTTACTCACAAAATTAGGATTGCTTCTTTTTCTATCCAAGTTATAACACAGGATAGCCTATGTTTTATTTTTTATTTTTCTAATAAAAAAGTGAATTATGTTTGTTTTAGTTGTAATCATAACTTAATGTTATGTTGTTTATATATGTAAACATTTATTTTTCGCCTTTTGAAAACTAACTTCATCATGTTTCAAATAATTTGACGTTAATTTATATTTTTTATAACTTAAATTTATTTAATATATATATATATATATATATATATATATATATATATATATATATATATATATATATTCGATCGACTACGGTTAAACCATTAAACCTTGAACCGATTTCTCAACTAGTTCATTGACTGATTTGATTTTCAGATTCTTCATACAACTCTTACGCTTCAATGTCATGCTTCAAACACTTTGAAACGACGAAAAAATAGCTTCATCAATTAAGAATGGATGTGAATAGCATAAAAACAAACCCTACTAGAAAAGGGGAATTGACATGCCGAGGAGAATGAGAAAACACAAAAAAGCTAAAAAAGTCAGCTTCTGAAATTAAAACTATAGTGGAGAAGTAATAATATGGAATTTAATAAATAAATGAAGATACACGACATAAAGTATCCTTTCCGTGACGCTAACTATAATTGACGAAGATCATCAGCCAATACTCATTACCACACATCCAATAAAAAATGCAAAGTAATATACGAGTTATACATTGATCATATCATTTGTTAAGCACAATAAAAATAATTCAATATGAGCGAAATCTAATTGTATAATAAACTTTTTTCTGACGAGATAATTATACCAACAAATGATTGTTTAAAATAAATAAATAAAACTACCTACAAACAATTATATGTGACAAGATAATATCACCAGTCTTATTCGATAATATAAACTAAAATTTGACAAAAAAATATATATATATAACCAAAAAAAAAGATAGAACTACCAATAAATTAAACAATTATATAACTGCATGTATAGAATAATTTTAAGAGAATATTCACACAAACATTTCTCTGTTTGTTATAGAGTTTAATTGATATGCACTGACAGTGTAAAACAGTTTTACACTGTCAACCAATAGAAGTAGAAAAAAGTGAAAAATCATGGTAGATTTCTTATTATAATGGATAATTATTTATATGAGTTAGCACTTTCCATTATTTCTAATCAGTGTATTTAAATTAAATTCTTTGTTATATCACCTATTTGTTTTTTTTTTTTGCAGTGGAACTTCCTTAAACATCATGATATGCAAACTCCCTCTCGCCGTAGTCACTTTCATGTCATCGTACATGATAAGAGAAAGGAAGGTAGCATGCACCTCGCTATTTCAAACCTACTGTCGTTTTCTTGCACAATACACGGTGAAATGTGTCCCAATAATGCTAGCAAACAGAGGAAACTTCTCCTTAATTTCCTTCTTCACTTTGCACTTCCCTCTATTCCAACTGCAAAGACAACACCATCAATAACATATACTAGAACAACAAAGCATACGAGATTCAAAATCTTGCACTAAACCTGTTGATTTTCTTTATTTTTCCTTTTCTTGTATGTGATTTGGAATGTCTTCCAATATGGCTTCCAAGCAAGAACAAACATTTCCCTTAAGACTTTTGGTGGACAGAGAAAGAAACCGTGTAGTTGTGGCTGAAGCAAGTGGAGACTTCATAGACACCCTCTTTAGCTTCCTCACTCTTCCATTGGGAACTATCATTCGGCTTGTGTCCAATAAGCAGCAACAGCGTGATCAACCAGCAGAGGTTGGTTGCATCAACAATCTGTATCAGAGTGTGGAAAATTCTGGTGCTGAGGTTTTCTGGAACCATATATGCAAGCAGATGCTGCTTCGTCCACGGAACAATTGTGAAGCCCTTTGCCAGAAACTGAAGTTGAATGTTGATGACATAGAGCCCTCAAGGTACTTCATGTGTAGCAGCTGTAGGAGGGGGAGTGATTGGTTGTTGAGTACTTTTGCAGGTGCTTGCTGCTGCTCATGTGGGAAATTGATGGACAAAGAAATGAAGCTTCTGGGAGATTCTAGTGAAGATACTCATGGGGATGGTGTTTTTGTTAAAGGGGAAGCCTTGTACTTGATTTTTGATGACTTAAAAGTGCTCCAAAGCTCTCCTAGCAACTTTGTGAAGGAACTTGACCAACATGGCTATAAAAACTTCAACAAGCTGACAGAAATGTCCCCAAAAGTTGGCTTGAACGAGGTAACATCTCTTGTGATTCAGTTTACAGGGCAGGTTTGGACTTGCACATAAAAGTTTGTTTATGAATTTGTGTAGGTGTTAACTTAATCTACTATTTTGTTTGGAAAAAAAAAAAAAAAAGAATAAAATACTTCAATTTGGTGGATGGAATCATGGAAATGGCTATTTAGTGATAGAATGTTCATATTGAACTGAAACTTTTTTAGGACTGATGCTTCTCATTTATGTTTGTATGATGAGGCTAATGATAAACTTCCCTAAGTTCCTCAATTAGCTTCTAAACTTTTGTATGGGCGAGATCTGTGCAAGCTCCTTGTTTTGATGATGAACAACATTCTTATAACCTTGTCTTTTTCATTTTAGATTTTGGACTTGCTAAGGCAAGCATTGACCTCTAAGTCTCCCCTCAGTGATGTATTCTTGGCAAATGGAGAATCTGTGGGGACGTGCACTTTCTCACCAAAAATTGGACCAAAACATGAACCCGCTGTCTATTTTTTTGGTATTACTACAAACCTTAAGGTAACAGTGAGAAAATCAAAGAAGAAGATACTGTATGCTGAAACTGAAGGGGATTTTGTTGATTTTCTATTCAACTTCCTCACAGCACCTCTTGGATCTATTCTAAAGCTTTTGGATGGAAATTCTTCTCTGGGGTGTATGGACAACTTGTACAAAAGTGTGAAGGATCTCAATTCATCGTGGTTCATAAGGCCTTCAGGAACTCCCTTGCTTGATCCAAGAGTAGCACCCCAATTTGGTTTTAGGAGGCGGCCAATGCAACTTTTTGAAGAAGAGACTCCTAGTTACTGGTATGGCACAGGTGTAATAAAAAATAATATCTGCTATGTCAGTGCTAATGGTGTGATTTCTAAGAAGAAAAGTTTAGTACAAAATCCTAGTGCCATGAAACTTTTTGACCCAAGATCCCCTGATGGCACAAGAGAACTTGCTGTGGGATTTGTGAGGAGGCCATCACTGTTTGTTGTATGGGATGATCTGCAAGTGACACCAATGACAAATACTTCCAGCATTTCATTTATGCAAAAGCTGAATGTTCCATTGGATGATTTGGAGGAGCATGTGTTGAGCATTGGGGAGGCAGAGGTAACATTATACTCTTGACTAATTTTACCTTGAAAAGTTCTTAGCTGCTCTTGAATCAAGATAAAAGTTGTATATGTTCCATTAGATGTTCGATACTTCAGCAATTTCATTAAAAATTATATGATGACCCACAATAACAAAGTGTTAAATATTAAATGGATCAGAGCACACTTTTTTTTCTTGCTCTAAAAGCACCTATGAATCTCTCCCTTACTTGACACTGTAAATCTTGAATCGCTAATTAGTTTTGGTCTAACTATTGGTTTTGAAGAACTCTCTGCCACTGTCATTGCACATACTTCTTCCATTTTACCCTCCAAAATCTTAGCAGGAAGTATTGAAATTAATTGTCTCTTCTTGTTCAGGCACTAAACCTGTTGGGGGCTTCTTTGACATCCAAAGCTGCTTTGACAGAAGGCCTATTCTACCTCCTGAAGAAGCCAGGCGAAGATGCTAAAGCTTGACCATTCTCTAGTTGGTGATAAGAGGCTGAACAATAGAGAAAACCTGCAATATTTTGATTTCTAAATTCTTTGCTAACTACCAAGTACGTTACATTTGAGTGAGTTTGTATGGTGATGTGATTTTGATGCTCCCTTGTGTTCTATTTTGGGAGTGATATGTTTATAAGTCTGCAAGTGCTATTAGGATTTAGGACAACACAACACACTATCTCCACGCTGAATATTGCTCATAAGTGATTCAATAAAACTCTAGTTAAGGACTCTATAAAATATCATGTATTCACTACAATCTAAATGACAGCGGAGAACAAAAACCCGCACTAATATAAAGAAAGGCGTCAAAATTGTGAGCAGCTATTAGTATTTGAGCTATACTATTACAACTGATATTGAAATTGAAATTCATAAATTTCAAAGTCGTTATTTAGACATCACTTGTACATCATACATGATTGAGGGAGAGATGAAGCACTAGGTAGTGGCAGCGGTTAAGAGAGAAAAACCAATTAGTGGTAACTATTAAGAGAGAGAGACTTGTCTCTCTATAATATCCGTCTGACATCTATTTTCTTATGCTCAAATAAAGTTTACAATTCAACATTACTGCTCACCAGCAGTGGTGGAGCTGTCATTTGACACAAAACCCAATTAAACACATTTGGCTTTGTTTTTCATTGGGTGGAAGATTTTTTTTTTCTTTTTTTTTTTTGGAAAAAAAAATTGTAAAAAGAGGACACCTGGGACCTAACTAAGTTGAAGATTATTGATAATGTTCACATATTTCAATATCATTCACCAATAGAAATAATGTTTTTAAATGTTCTGAAAATATGTCATTTGATCTTTTTAAAATGGCATTTTTACTTTTAAATTAATTCTTAAAAGTAACATCATATTAGTCGTTGATGGATGAACCTGATAGCATCACTAAATCATCATTAGAGAGGCTAGAGGATCCAAATCAAGAGACATGATACGACATACATATTCCGATACCAAAATGCATTAATACTCTGTGTTATGAAAATAGAATTGTTATTTTGGCAAATCTAGTACAATCAAGATCTTACACAACATATAAAATAAAGGGTGAATTATGTCATCCACGGTCTCTTCCACATCTAAAAAAATAGTCTAATTTTGATATAATACTAGTCTAAAGTTTGGACTTTAAGGTAAAGTTTTTTTATATTGTAAACTAATTATATATTATTATATATTTGACTTTTAAGATGATGATATGTTTGACACACTGTATAAAGCTCAATATAAATTAATATAATATATTATAATTTTATTAGTTATTTGGTGCAACCAATATTTTGTATTAACTTATCTATTAAAACTCCATTTATATATCAAAATAATGTATATAACTCAATCAAACCTTGGGATATGGGATTAGACCTTATTTAACTTTGATATATAATAACTTTTTCTCTTTTTCCCCTCTCTCTATTTCGAGTTTTTATATTTGAAAGTAATAAAAAAATAAGAAACTAATTTTGATATATTATCAGTGTAAAATATTTTACACTAATAGTACATTAAAATTAAATCTAAAAATACATTATTAGTGATTTGCATATAAATAATAAATATTTATTAATATAAATTACATTTACATATAATAGAAATTAAAATGGTATAATCTAAAATAACAAGTATTTAATCAAGTATATTAGTTTGTAAATTTATAATTAAATAATTAATAAAATTTGAATTTTATTATAATTTTTATTGTTATTTTTATAGTAAGAAATAGAAAATATCAAACTATATAGAACGAAAGTATTATTGTCCATTTTATTGGCTTTTTTTATATTTTGTTAAAATATGAAATACTTTTAAAAATATATCAATATATCATAAATATAATTTAATTTAAAATATAACTGTATATTATACAAAGAAATATTTAAAATAATTACACTTAAAAATTAAAAAAGTATTTGAATGATTGTATTTATTTGTTAATTTGTAAGTTATAAAAAGTACTATTTTTATTATAATTTTTATATTAGATTTTTTAATTAGAATTTTTCTAACAGTAAAAAAATAATATTATCTTATATAAAATAATATCTTATACAACAACATAATAAATATTGTATAATATTAAAATTTTATCAATCTTTGTAAATTTAATGCCGCATCCCTTTTCCATAAAAATACTTTGTGTAGAATAAATTTGGTTCCTTTACTTAATTTTGATATTTTAGTTGATTTGTCTATATATATATATATATATAGGTGAAGATAATGTGAAAGCGGGGAAAAGAAAGGGTGCAATAGCCAGGTGCTTAAGGAGCAAGGACCTGACTTATAAAACTTGTGGGCTAAGTCTAAGACCTAATGTAAATAGGTGGTGGGGAAAGGACGCTTTAGGAGGTTGAAAGGCATGTATAAAGGAGGTTGAAAGGCAAAACAAACGTTCAAATTGGAAAGAATAAGTTAAAATAGAGAAAAATGAATAGAAATAACAAGGTGCTGGCCGGAAAGAAGGGGATTTGGGCTTCTTTATCATGTGGTCCTGCATTTGGTTCTGAGATTCATATTATGTGTATGAAAAATTATCATTAAAAGAGATTCTCATTTAAATATCTGATCGTACACCAAAAACGAATAGAATTAACAAAGGATTTGGGCTTTTTTATCATTTGATTCTGGAATTCATATTATGTGTATGAAAAAAAAATATCCTAAGAGGGATTCTCACTTAACTATCTGACTATACCCCAAAAAATTAGTATCTTATATTGTCGAATAAAAGAATATTCTAAAAAACCAAAACAATAATGGCCAACACAATTGTGCCATTTGTACCCAATAATCCTTTTAGTGATAGTAATGAGAAATATGGTCCAATATACTAATTATATACTAATTAAGCTCGCGCTACAACCCAATTGCCTAAAGTTGGACAATGTAAAATATAAAATGCACAATCACACTTTGCGGTGCTACCCGAAGTGATCTCAGTGTAGTTGTTTCTCTCCCTGTCAACTCTTGTACTCCTTAGTTAGACATAGGTCAAATACAAGTCGAATCTAAATCGCATGACACACATCTTTCACTATCTCCTTAGGGTCCGTTTGGTGTAACTTTTGGGAGAAGATCTTTTAAAAGAAGATCTTTTAAAAGAAGGTCTTTTGAAAGAAGGCCTTTTAAAGGAATTACTTTTAAAAGAATGATTTTTATTTGGTTTGAGTATGTCAAAAGTAAGTTTAGGAGAATAAGTTTTGTTTGGATAGGATAAAGTAAAATTACTTTTGGTTATTGACGTGAGAGTAATAGTAAGATTACTTTTCAAAAGGCCTTTTTCTAAAATGAAAAGTAACTTCAAAGATATTTTCTGGCGCTTTTTCGTACGCCAAGTTTATAACAAACACTACCATTTACTCAGACAAAGCTCATTTTCCTTTCTCGTAGGCGTTTCCTACACAGAAACCGCAATCCAAACGGACCCTTAATAACTAGAAGGTGCTCACTTTTCTCTTTTAGTTTTCCACAATATTTTCTCACCTGACACATGGGAGACTAATGTCCCCCAAACACCATTACGACTCAAAGACTAGAAGGTGCTCACTTAAACACCATTGCACCTTCAACATTGGAAAAAGGGGGGAAAAAAGTCCTTGCAATGACCCATTTTAAATTTGTCGTTTTGTACCCTGTCTAATGTTTTTCTCAATACTGCCTGTTGTTGAGCGCTTGAGGCACTTGGGGAGACTCCTCACATAGGTACTATGGAATTGTGTTATTTCTTTTGTTCTTTGAATAAAGTTTTTGCTATCTTTAAAAATATAATTATTTAAAAAATTAAATTAAAAGACAGAACAAAAGCATATTTGACTAGATAATATCACCAATTTTTATTTGATGATATAAACTAAAGTTTGACAAAACTGAATAACCCAAAAAAAAAAAAAAAAAGACACAACGTAATATTTTCACATATATATTCCTCACGGTTCATGCGAAGAAAATGTTTCCATCTAAAGAGTCCCATTTAAATATTAATATAGACAATATATTTTTTTAAGAGTCTTATTTAGATACTAATATAGAATACTTGAGGGAAATTGTAAAAGTAATAGAAAAATTAAATATTGCAGTCATATACACTTATCAATGCCTGTGTTATGAATTATTGTGTGTACATAGCAATATCTAAGAAAATCATTAAAAGAAAAAAAATGCTCCTTCTTTAAACATGCGCAGTGACATATGCAAACTCCTTTGCTGTAGTCACATGTCATCGTACGTGATAAGAAATGGTAAAGTAATATGGGAAGCTATTCTCTTTTTCTTGTGCAACGCAAACAGTGGAATGTGCCCCAAATCATGCTTTGCTAACGGAGGAAACTTCTCCTTAAATTCCTCTTCTCTGTGCAGCTCCCTCTACTGTGACTTCAAACACCACACCACACCACTAATAACAAAATAGGAACCAGACTACAAAACAACAACGCATATATAAGAGATACCATACCTTGCACTAAGCCAGCCAATTCTTTTTTCCCTTGTGTGTGATTTCGTATGGCTTCCAATATGGCTTCCAAGCAAGGAAAGACATTCCCATTGAGACTTTTGGTGGATGAAGAAAGAAACTGTGTAGTTGTGGCTGAAGCAAGTAGAGACTTTATAGACACTCTCTTTAGTTTCCTCACTCTTCCGTTGGGAACTATCATCCGACTTGTGTCCAATAAGCAACAGTATGATCAGCCAGCAGAGATTGGTTGTATCAACAATCTGTACCAGAGTGTGGAGAATTCTAGTGCTGAGGTTTTCTGGAACCCCATATGCAAGCAAATGCTGCTTCATCCACGGAATCCTTGTGAAGCCGTATGCCAGAAACTGAAGTTGAATGTGGATGACACAGAGCCCTCAAGGTACTTCATGTGCAGTAGCAAATGTAAGTGGGTTACCGATTGGTTGTTGAGTACTTTTGCTGGCGCTAATTGCTGCTCATGTGGCAAATTGATGGACAAAGAAATGAAGCTGCTGGAAGATTCTAGTAAAAAGACTCATAGGGATGGTGTTTTTGTTAAAGGGGAAGCCATGTACTTGATTTTTAATGATTTAAAAGTTCTCCAAAGCTGTCCTAGAAACTTTGTGAAGGAACTTGTCCAACTTGGCTACAGAGACTTCAACAAGCTGACAGAAATGTTCCCAAACGTTGGCTTAAAGGAGGTAAAATTTCTTTTGATTCAGTTTACATGGTAGGTTTAGACTTGCATATAAAAATTGGTTAATGAATTCGTATAGTTGTTAAGTCAATTTAGTATTTTGGAAAAAACGAATTCAATTTAGTGGTTTGAAATGACAAAATTTTGTGGTAGAAAGTTCATATTGATTTGAAAATTTTTGGGACTTCTCATTTTATGTTTGTATCATGATTGATGAGGCTGCTGAAAGCTTTCCTTAATTTCCTTAATTAGCTTCTAAATTTGTGTATGGGCCAGATCTTAGCAACAAGCTCCTCGTTTCGATGATGAATTACATGCTTTTTACCCTTTTTTTTTTCTTTTTAGATTTTGGACTTATTAAAGCAAGCACTAACCTCTAAGTCTCCCCTCAGTGATGTATTCTTGTCAAAGGGGATGTACATTTTCTCACCAAAAATTGGACAACCTACGACCTTCTATTATAAAATTAAGGTAACTGTGAGAAAATTGAAGAAGAAGATACTTTATGCTGAAGCTGAGGAGGATTTTGTTGATTTTCTATTTAGCTTCCTTACAGCACCCCTTGGATCTATTCTAAAGCTTTTGGATGGCAATTCTTCTTTGGGATGTATGGATATCTTGTACAAGAGTGTGAAGGACTTTAATTCATCATGGTTCGTAGGGACTTCAGAAACTCCCTTGTTGGATCCACAAGTGGCACCCCAATTTGGTTTTAGGAGGCTGCCAATAAGACTTGCTGAACAATACACTCCTAGTTATTATTATGGCACAGATGTGAGAAGCAATTACATCAGTCTAGTGATTTCAAAGAGTTGCAGTCTAGTGAAAAATCCAAATAGCATGATACTTTTTGACCCGAGATCCCCTGATGGCAAAAATGTTGTGGGATTTGTGAGGAGGCCATCACTCTTTGTTGTATGGGATGATCTGCAAGTGACACCACTGGCAAATACTTCCAGCATTTCATTGATGCAAAAGCTGAATGTACCATTGGATGATTTGGAGGAGCATGTGGTGAGCATTGCATCGGTAGAGGTAACAATCCACTCTTGATTAATTTTACCTTGAAAAATTCTTAGCTGTTCTCAAAACAAGAAAAAAATTGTGTTCAATTTGATTAAATAATTGATACTTCAGCAATTGTATTTAAAATATAGTTATAATGGGAGACAATAATGACTTATAATGCTAAAGTGATAAATACTAAATGAATTAGAGTGTACCTTTTTTCTTATTTTAAGAGACCTATGACTCTCTCTTTTACTTTAGACTATGTAAATCTTAAATTGATAATTAGTGTTGGTCTAACTATTTATTTTGAACAACTCTGTGCCACTGCCACAGATGATAGGCCCATAGCTCATATTTCATATTTCTTCCATTTTACCCTCTAAAATCTTTGGAGGAAGTAATGACCTTCGTTATGTCTACATTTTCAGGCACTAAACCTGTTGGGGGCTTCTTTGACATCCAAAGCTGCTTTGACAGATGGCCTATCCTACCTCTTGAAGAAGCCAAACGAAGATGCTGAGGCTTGAACATTCTCTAGTTGATGTTAAGAGGCTAAATAACAGAGCAACCCTACAGTATTTTGATTTCTGAAATCTGTACTAACTACTAAATACGTTACATTTGAGTGAATTTGTATGGTGTTATGATTTTGATTTTCCCTTGTTCTATTTTGGAAGTGATATGTTTGTAAGTCTGCAAGTGCTATTAGGATACGACAATCTTGACGCTGAATATTGCTTATGAGTGATTCAGAAAAACTCTAGTTAATAGACTCTATAAAATATCATGTGTTCACTACGATCAAAATGGCAGCAGAGAGCAAAAGCCAACACTAATATAAAGAAAAGCGTCAAAATGGTGCGCAGCTATCAGTATTTGAGCCGCACTATTTCAACCGATGTTGAAATTGAAATTCATAAACTCCAAAGAGGTTATTTAAACATCATGTGTACATGATTGAGCAAGAGATGAAGCTGTAGGTAGTGGTGGCGGCTAAGAGAGAAAAACCAATCAGTGGTATCTGTTAAGAGAGAAAAAGACTTGACTCTCTATGGTATCCATATGACATCTATTTTCTTTGTCCAAATAACATTTTTTAATTCCATATACAATTCAACAACACTACTCGCCAGCTGGGGTGCAGCAGTTATTTGGTACAAAAACCTATTTAACAAATTTGGCTTAGTTTTTCATTGGGCGGAAGCTTTTCTTTTTTTTTTTTTTTATGAAATAAAAAAGATGTAAGAAGGGGACACCTGAGACCTGGCTAAGTTCAAGATTATTGTTAATATTTACATATTTCATTGTTGTTCACCAACAGAAATAATGTTTTTGAATTTTCTAAAAGTATGTCATTTGATCTTTTTAATATGACATCTTTACTATTAAAATTAAGAACTTAATTTTAATTTGATGCATTGACAATGAAAAAAAATTTTATACTGTCATTTAATTATATATATCACCATATAAGCAAATATGATTAATTTTTATACCCAATACTTGAATGATCATGTAAATAGAATGATTTGAGTAGATAATAGTCTTTATATAGTCAATACATTAAAATTAAACTCTTAAATTAATTCTTTAAAATAACTTCATATTAATCATTAATGGGCGAAACTAATAGCATTACTAAATTATTATTAGAGAAATATGATACCGCATACATCTTCCAATACCAAAGTCCAAAATGCATTTATACTGGGTGTTATGAAAAGAAATTTTGGGAAACGTAGTGCAATCAAGATCTTGCACAACGTATAAAATAAAGGTTGAATTATGTCATCCATAATCTCTCACACATCTGAAAAATAGTCTAATTTTGCTATAATATTCGACTAATTGCTTAGACTTTAGGGAAGTTTTATATATACTGTATATTAAATATATATTATTAAATAGATGACTTTTAATGTAATAACCTATTTGACACATTGTATAAGACTTAGTATAAGTTAATACAATATTATAACTTTATCAGTTTTTTGATGCAATCAATATTTTGTATTAATTTATCCATTAAAACTTCTTTATATATAAAAATTATATATATAATCAAATTTTAAAATATGGGATTAGATCTTATTGGACTGTGATGTATTAGAACTCTCTTTTTTCTTTTTTCCTCTCTATTTCAAGTTTTTATATTTTTTAAAATAATAAAAAAATTAAGCGATTAAATTAAATGCAAAATGTATTATTAATTATATGTAAATAAATAATAAATATCTTTAATATAAATTATATTGTATATAATAAAAATGAAAAATTATAATTAAAAAATATTTAAACAACTATATTAGTTGTTAAATTTATAATTAAATAATTAATAAATTTTACATTTTGTCATGTTATTCTTTTTTGTTATATTATAGCAAGAAACAAAAAATATAAAAATATATAAAGAGAGATTATTATCTATGTTATTGGTTTTTTAACCAAAATAGGAAATAATTATTAAAATTATATAAAAATAATAAATATAATTGTTAACAAAAATGAAATATTCAAAATAATTATACTTAAAAATTAAAAAGTATCTGAGTGATAGTATTTATCTGTAATTAATTAAATAGCGATTGTTTTAATTTTTATATTAGATTTTTATTTTGATTAGAATTATTTACATTAGTAAAAAGATAATATTAATTATCCTATGTAAAATAGTATATTATAAAATATCATACTAAACACAATATAGTGTTAAAATTTTATCAGACTTTATATATTTAATATAACATCCTTTTTCCACAAAAATACTTTGCGTTGAGTGAATTTGGTTCCTATAATTTACTAAATTTAAATATTTTAATTGATTTGTTTGTATTGATTTTTGTAATAACAATTTATTAAAAATTTATCAAAGAGTCAAATATTAGTTTATATATATATATATATGAATTTAATTTGAATGCACTGACAGTGTAAAACAGTTTTATACTGTCAGCCAATAGAAATAGTGGAAAGTGCCAACTCACACAAATAATTACCCATTATAGTGCATACCAATTAAACTATATATATATATATATATATATATATATATATATATATATATATATATATATATATATATATATATATATATATATATATATTGTACTTATTAAATAAAAATATAGTTTTGATTTAGATTAGAAGTAGTATCAATAACAGTGTAAAGATTTTTTTATGTTGCCATTTGATTCTTCTATTTGTATAATCATTCAAGTAATAGGTGTAAATATCAATTACTTGTGCTAACATGTATAGTAATATATGATTAAATATTTATATAAAAAAGTTTTTGCACTAACAATGTATTAATATTAAATTCATATATAAAAGAACCAAAAAGGATAAAGATAATGTGAAAGAGGGAGGAAAAAAAATTGAAGTACAATAGCCAGGTGCATAAGTAGTAAGTAGTAAGAACCTGACTTATAAAGGTTTCATACAAAATGTCCAATTTATGTTATTACTCGATTTATTCGATTATATTGCATAAACAAGGTTAGTTAGAGATTAATTAATGATTAATTAAGAGTTAATTAGGCACTAGCTAAAGAGATTAGATTTGAGAAAATTAGAATAGACATGCAGAAAATTTTACAAAGTTACAAAAAAATAGTTTGCCAACTAGAGAGAAATCGATTTGGATTCGGTATTTTAAATTGTTAGAACCAAATCAATATAATTATACCAATACAACCCTAGTTGAAGTAATTAAAACCACAACTTTAAAACCCCTCGAAGTGGCACCTCATAAACCACAAAAAGGGGAGGAAACTTGGCTAAAATTTTAGCCAAGTAATTAAGAGCCAATAAGAAGCCATTATTCCAACTACCTCATATTATAATAACCCCAAAATTCCTTCTAACTCCCATTTGATTTGGTCGACAAACTTGCAGCCTTTTCTCCATTTCTTCTTACTTTATCTCTTCTCAACTTTATCTCAGTCCCAAGCTCTAGTCATTCCCTTGAGCCAAAACACAATTCTAGCTGAGCATTTCATTTAATTGAGGTAGGATTCAACATTTTTAATTGGTGTTTGTGAGCTGGTGATTATTTGGAATTCCATCTCTACTCACTTGTTTGGTGTTATATTAAGTTTATATAGGTGTTTATGGCTGGATTAGTATGTACATATGTGGGTTTAGATTGAATGATTGGTGAAAAGCTAGAAAGAAGGTTAACTAGAATCTAAAAACCTAGAAACCTTCACGACATCTGTATTTGCAAAGTGTACGAGTCTGCATACAACCACTGACACTTGATAAACCTATTTTTTTGTGAAACTAGACATCTAAAAATTTCCAACCATGTAAAATGTAAGGCCATTCGGTTAGTATTGAGTAAGATATGAATTTTTAAAATTAACCCTAGAATTTTGTCTCTAATTTTGAGCAAACTAGATTTCGAGGGGCATAACTCACTTATATTCCTTCAAATTGAGTGAAACCAATTTTGTTAGAAAGTTAAGACATATGGTAACATACCATAAAAATTTTAGAACCAAATTCAATTTTTGTAGTTCCTAGTAATTCATGAAAGTTGCCCTAAGTCCCAACCAGGCTAGAGTAGGGTAGTGTAGATTAGCCAAATTTAAGAGCTCATAAACTAAGTTCTAATTACTCAAATAAAGTGAAACTTATTGGAAATGAAGCCTAGTTCAGTTAGCTTTAAGATGATATAAGTTTTATATAATTCCAATCAAATTTCTATTTTTAGTGAATTTTTATTTTTTGGTGTGCAAATCTGCCTAGTAACTAGAGAGACCTAGATAAGATATTAATAACTTGTGTTATATATACCAAAACTTAATGGGACCAAAAATATTAGAAACTAGACACTTAACACTTTAACATATTCAAAATTTAAGTCTAAAGGAGTTAAATTATGGCTCAATTTCTAAAAATAGGCAGAATTGAAGAAATTGGCAGGAATTCAACTTAAGTGCAAGAGTTGCAAGTTTTGTATAAGTATTGAAATGGTTGATAGATTATATTGATATTCTGTATTAATGATTGTCTGGATTGGCTGACACTATTTATGGGGAAGCAGACTTGATTCGTTATGCTATCAAATTTTCAGCAGAAATTTATAAAATTATGATAGTTTATATTATGAAAATTTATGATATGAATATGAAATCCTATATGCAAGAATGTTTGAAGGTAAGTGCACTAGAATGCATATGAACATTGTATGATGATATGAGCACAATTCTCTTTATGAAAGTTTTCATATTTGCATGCAAATAAAAAAAATATATGATTATATAAGATTGGATCCCTTCATCTGGAAGCAGTTATTTGAGTCCCTCTTTGTAAAGGCAGTTAAAAAAATGTGGATTCTTTCACTTGGAGGCAGTTACATATTAGGTTCCTGCCTGTGGAGATAGCTAAACTTTTGGATCCCTCTATATTAGAGGCAGTTGGCCAGCTGAGTCCCTCCAGCCTGTAGACACGTGGGTCCCCTTGTGGATTAGTTTTGTGTGACAACAGTCATGAGTTGAGCTCACTTCTAGATCAGGTTACCCAAAGGCAGTAAAGATGAAAAAAAAAGTTAAAGAAAATAAAGGAGATTGAGAAAGGCTATACTTGAGAACAGCAATATGTAATGCTTAAGTGCAGACACAGCAGACATCCTAGGGACAGCGATATGTAATGCCTAGGTGTGTTAAGCAAGGAAAGTAAAAGAAGCGTAAAAGCATATAAGGTTTATGATGAGCAGCTACATATGTACATGTTATGTTTTCGTTATCATTATTTTGACATTGCAAGTTATATTCTTGTTATGATTATTGTTATAAAACTTGCTCTCTAATTTGCTGTACTTATGCTTCAAATTGCTACTCTGTGTGTCAAGTACGTGAATAAAATTAATTTGCTGCAGATCATATGTTTTCGATCCATAAAACTGAACAGTTTATATAACATGTTCATCTTTTTTATAAATAAATCGAAACAGTTGGAGATAATAACGGTAATACTATGTGCGACAATTTAGAGAATCCTACTTAAAATTTTAAATTCTCACTCCTATGTTTATTTTCGTATTATCTCTAGATAATTTAAGAAATATTGAAGACAGCAGATGTTGTAGTCAGATAAGGTCCGTTCAAGATACTTGAATAACTTATGGTGTTATAACTTAAGTATGATACTGTGTTTAGGAGAGTATTACAGTATGGGATGATCTGCAAGTGATACCACTGGCAAATACTTTCAGCATTTCATTTATGCAAAAGCTGAATGTTCTATTGGATGATTTGGAGGAGCATATGGTGAGCATTGGGAAGGTAGAGGTAACATTATACTCTTGACTAATTATTTAAAAATTCTGAGCTCCTTTTAAATCAAGATAAAAGCTGTATATGTTCCATTAGATGTTCGACACTTCAGCCATTGCATAAAAAATTATATGATGACCCATAATTCCGGAATATTAAACATTAAATGGATCAAAATATACTTTTTTTCTTGCTCTAAATGCACCTATGAATCTCTCTTTTACTTGATGCTGTGTAAATCTTGAATTGTTAATTAGTTTTTTACTTGATGCTGTGTAAATCTTGAATTGTTAATTAGTTTTGGTCTAACTATCGGTTTTGAAGAACTCTGTGCCACTATCATAGCACATACTTCTTCCATTTTACCCTCGAAAATCTTAGCAGGAAGTATTGACCTTAATTGTATCTACATGTCAAGGCACTAAACCTGTTGGGGGCTTCTTTGACGGAAGGCCTATTCTACCTCTTGAAGAAACAAGACGAAGATGCTAAGGCTTGACCATTCTCTAGTTGGTGATAAGAGGTCGAACAATAGAGCAACCCTGTAATATTTTGATTTCTGAAATCTATGCTAACTACCAAGTACATTACAGTTTAGTGAATTTGTATGGTGATGTGATTTTGATCCTTCCTTGTGTTCTATTTTGGAAGCGATATGTTTGTAAATCTGCAAGTGCTATTAGGATTTAGGACAACTCGACACAATCTCGACGCTGAATATTGCACATAAGTGATTCAATAAAACTCTAGTAAAGGACTTTATTAAATATCATATGTTCACTACAATCTAAAAGCAGCAGAGAATAAAAACCAGCAGTAATATAAAGAAAGGCTTCAAAATGGTGCGCAATTACTAGTATTTGAGCTATACTATTACAATCTATGTTGAAAATAAAATTCATAAATTTAAAAGAGAAATGTTAGTCAAACATCACATGTACATGATAGAAAGCGAGACAAAGCTAGACATAGTGCTGGCTTGTTAAGAGAAAAAAAAAGGTTAATTACTTATAATTACTAAGAGAGAAAAATCAATACTTTAAGTCTCTCCATAATATTCATCCAATGTCTACTTTATTATATCTAAATAACATTTCTCAATTCCATGTACGATTCAACATTACTGCTCAACAGCAGTAGTGTAGCAGCCATTCAGTACGAAACCTTATTAAACACATTTAGCTGTTTTTCATTGGACGGAAGATTTTTTTTTTTCTTGTTTAATGTAAGAAGGGAATACCTGAAACATGACTAAGTTTGAGAGCATTGATAATGCCCACATATTTCGTTGTCATTCACCAGCGGAAATAATGTTTTTTATTTTTCTAAAATTTTGTCATTTGAACTTTTTAATATGAGATTTTTACTATTAATTTAATTCTTTAAAATAACAACATATTCCCGGAAAAAAAAATTAAGTACCAAAAAATAACATCATATTAATTATTAATGGACGAACCCGATAGCATTACTAAATTATTATTAGAGAAATATGATACTGCATAAATCTTCCAATACCAAAATGAATTTATACTCTGTGTTAAGAAAAGAGCATTGTTATTGTGGCAAATATAGTACAATAAAGATCTCACACAACGTATATAAAACAGCATATATAAAATAACGGGTGAATTTCATCCATCATCTCTCCTACATCTAAAAAAATTGTCTAATTTTGAAATAACATTAGTGTAGAGAATTTTCATATTGAAAACTAATTAACTTGTATATTGTTAAATATATGCCTTTAAGACAATTGCTTGTTTGACACATTGTATAAGGTCTAATTGAATGAACTATTACAATTTATTATAACTTTATCAACTACTTGATACAAATAGCATTTTATATTAATTTATCCATTAAAACTCTTTTATACATCAAAATGATGTATATAACTTAGTAAAGCATTGGGATACAAGATTAGAGCTGATTGAACTATGATATATAAGACTTCTCTCCTTTTTTTTTTTTTTTCTCTCTCTCTCTCTCTCTATCCTAAGTGGCATACACCCTGGCTCTAGTGACAAGGGATTGTTAGCTTTAAGTTAGGGATTCGATACCTATTTATCCATCCCCATCTCCATTTCCTTTAGTTGTTCCTCTAGAAGCTCGAGTACCAAAAAAATAAAATAAAAATACAAAATTAAGAGGTTACTTTTAATATGCTGTCAATATAAAATATTTTACACCAATAGTACACCAAAATCAAAACCAAAAAATAATTATTAATAATATATAAATAAATCATAAATATTTTTAATATAAATTATATTTATATATAATAAAAATTAAGATAATTATAATTATAATTAAATAAAAAATATTTAAAATTATATTAATATTTCAATTTATAATTAAATAATTAACAAAAATAAGATATTATTATAGTTTTCTTCTTATATAAATTGTACGAAATAGAAAATATCAAAATATATAAAGAGAGGATATTATGTATTTTTTGTTTCTTATATTTTATTAAAATAGGAAATACTAATTAAAAATATATAAATAAATAATAAATATAATTTAATATATAATATATACAGTAAAAAATAAGAAATGTTTAAAATAATTATACTTAAATATTTGAATAATAGTATTTATTTATTAATTTATAATTAATAAATATTACTATTTTTATTATAATTTTTATATTTGATGTTTCTTTTGATTAGAATTATTTGCAATGGTGAAAAGATAATATCATGTTATATATATATTTTTTATGCATATCATCTTATGTAAAATAGCATCTTATATAATGGCATACCAATATGATATAGTATTAAAATTTTATCAGATTTTATATATTTAGTGTAACATCCATTTTTCATAGAAATACTTTAATTAGAGTAAATTTATTCCTTTACTTAATTTAAATATTTGATTTGATTTGTTTGAGGGGTTTTTATTTTTTATATGGTATTTGAAATATATATATACCAAAATATGGGAATTGGGAGGAATTTACGTAGATATGAGATTTAATAAAATCGGAATTTCCGATTTCAAAAAAGGTGAAATCGGAAATTCCGACTTCAATTAAAATAATATTTTATTTTTTGTCGGTAGTGAAGTCGGAAATTCCGATTTTACTACAGACAAAAAATAAAATATTATTTTAATTGAAATCAGAATTTCTGATTTCACCATTTATGAAATCGGAAATTCCGATTTTATTACATCCCATATTCGTGTAAATTCCTCCCAATTCCCATATTTTTGTACATCTTTTATCCAAATATCATATAAAAAAAAAACACCCTTGTTTGAGTCGATTTTCTTGACAATAATTTATTAATAATTTATCAAAGAGTCAAATTTTAGTTATTAACTCTCTAGAATATGACAGTAAATTAATAATGATTATATATATATATATATATATATATATATATATATATGTCATTAAATAATAATAATAATAATATAGATTTGAATGAGATAAGAAGAAGCATCAAATTTTGTTGATAAAACTTGTGGGTTAAGTCTAAGAAGTACTGCTAGTATAAATAGGCAGTGGGGAAAGGATGCTTTACATGGTTGAAAGGCAAAACAAACATTGGGAGTGGAAAGAATGGGTTGGCAAAGAGATAAAGGAAGAGGGATAGGTGAGGGAAAAAGTTACTTACGAGAAAGAATAGAAAGAAGAAGAAGGAAAGGATAGACAGAAAATCAGAAAAAGAGAAGAACAAGCAGAAGAAAGGGGAGAGGGATGAAGTAAAGGTCGGCAAGCTAAAAGAGAAAAGGAGTTTAGTACTTACGTTTATTTTTTTGAGTAAATATTTTTTTGGTCTTAGTGTTTTGAAATTGATATTAATTTGATCCTAAAAAAATATTAAACACCAATTTAGTTTTAATAATTTAAATTTTGTCATTAACTTCATCATTCCATTAAATAATTAGTAACTTCTCATATTTAACATCATACATGCTTCCTAATTTCATATGTCAATTTGAGTGTTGAGAAAATGAAGAATTGAGGTTTATCCACATTGATATTTAGTGATGAGTTTAATTGGAGTGCACTGACAGTGTAAAATTTTTTTACACTGTCATCCAATCAAAACATTCCATTTGCATGACTATTCAAATAGTGGGTGGTTATATCAAATACTTTTGCTGATGTGGCAATATATGATTGGATGTCTGTATAAAAAAATTTTACACTGACAGTGTATTCAAATTAAATCCTTTAGTGATTTATATAGGAATATTTTATTTTCAAATTATTTATTTTCTAATACCTTTTTATTTTGAAGTTGATGAAGAAGAAATTGTCTTCTCTCATCAGTCAAGAAAGACAAAGAAGCAACATTGTAGTGTACTAATGTGCCAGCTAGTTTGAATTGTAATGTAAGTTACTAATAATTTAACAAAAAGATAAAATTGATGTTAAGATTCAAAGTATTAGGACTGAATTGATGTCAATTTTTTTTTTTTAAGAATCAAACTGATATCAACTTCAAAATATTAGGATTAAAATTGATATTTACTCTTTTAGGCAAAATAGACATTTTAGTCTAGTATCTTTAAATTTTTCCAATTTTGTCTCTTATATATGTTTCAAATCATTTTTTCACTGTTGACATAGCACACATGTAGATTTGACGTAGATTATGCCACATCAGCATTTTCCATTAATTATGTAATAAAAAAGTGAGTATGAATCAAATTTAAAAATGATTTAAAATATAGGAGACTAATTTAAAAAAAAAAAAGGAACTAAAAAGCCATTTTTGCATAAATTTTAAGTTCCTATATATTACCTAAAAAATATTATAAGTTGGCATATCACATATATTTTCTTATGTCCAAATAACATTTCTTAATTGCATATACAATTCAACATTACTACTTACCAGCGATGGAGCAGCAGCCATTTGGTACAAAATCCTATTAAACACGAGACCTGACTAAGTTCAAAAGTATTGATATTGTTCACATATTTTATTGTCGTTCACCAATAGAAATAATGTTTTTAAATTTCTAAAAATATGTCACTTGATTTTTTAAAATGACATTTTTATTATTAAAATAATTCTTTAAAATAATATCATATTAGTCGTTAATGGGCGAAACCGATTATTATTAGAGAAATATGATATTGCATACATCTTCCAATACCAAAATGCTTTTTTACTGTGTGTTATAAGAGAGCATTGCTATTTTGGCAAACATAGTATAATCAAGATCTTACACAACGTATAAAATAGAGGGTGAATTATGCCATCTGTAACGTCCCGAAAATTTTTAAAACATCCAATTTGTATTATTAATTGATTTATTAGATTCTATTATATAAGCAAGGTTAATTAGAGATTTATTTAGAGTTAATTAGATGTTAGTTAAAATTAGAATAGACATATAGAAAATCTTACAAAGTTAGTTAGTAGCATTTTGCCGACTTGGCGAAATTTAGTAAAGCTTTGATTTTTCATGTTGTCAAAATCGAATTAATAGAAATATACATTGAAAACCCTAGAATTGGTGGCCAGTAACTTAGCCACCTCCCCAACTAATTGGCACCACAGCAGCCACAAGAATGGGGGAAATTTGTAAAAATAACCACCACATACACAACAACCAATTACATGTCAAATTTCCAACTACCTAGCTTTATAAAAATTTCATTTTTGCCTTCCATGTCCCTCATTTGATCGACCACTTTCAGCAGCACTCTCCCCATCTTCTCTTCTTCCATTTCATCTCCTTTCATCCCACCTTCAAGCTTTAATCCTTTCCTCCATGAAAAGAAACCCAAATTTAGCTAGTTTTGCATCAAATTGGAGGTAGTATTCATGATTCTTTCTTAATAATTGTGATTTTTGTGGCTGATGAAGATTCTATTTTTCCTCCCTTATTTGGGGTAATATTGTCTTTATATGATCTCTCATAGTTGGATTAGCATGAAATTATTGGGTTTGGATTGAAACTTGATTGAAAAACTGAAAGAGAAGATAACCAGAATTGATTGATCTGAGAAACCCTATAGCATCTGTACTTGTGAAGTGTACGGCTTTGCATATAGCCATCAGAATTTGATGAAGCTAATTTTAAATGAAACTAGACATTTAGAGCTCTCTAGCCATATAAATTATAAGGCCATTGGATTAGTATTGAGTGAAATATAATTTTTTTGGAAGTTTATCCTAGATTTTTGCCTTTGAACCTGACCAGAGTGGGTTGTGCAGGGCATAACTCGATCTATATAACTTCAATTAGGGTGCACCCTTTATAGCCATACCCCTGCATATGGCGCATCCCGCACCACCACTAGCAGCTACACCACCTACCTTACCATCTCAAGTAGTTCCCTCTCTCTCCCTTGATGATGAGAATCCTTCAGAGGCTTTAGAGTCATCCTCTATCTCGTCCTCCGAACCTAGTGATGATTGCACCCTACCAGAGCTTGGAATGGCTAACAAGTTCCTGTCTTCAGCATCCGACTAGAGACAGCATTCTCCTCGTTGATGTAGTGTATAGAGCAGCCTTCTTTTGGCACCCTCATGACCTTGGGCCATAGGTTTAGCTTCTTTTTGTGTTTCTTTGTGAGAGATAGTGGACGAAATGTCCTTTGAGAACCATAGAGGTATTTCATGATCACGGCCCTGGATATTTTTGTTTGATGGTCCCCCTATTTTATGCCCACTATTTTATATGTACATGTACTTCTGAAAAACTTTGACTATATGTATGTGTGTGTGTATAGAGATGGTTCAGCGACATTGTGAGGTTATTTTTGCTTGATTTATTGATCTTTCGTTTATTGCGCCATGAAACATACATATATTGCCTACGTAAATTAACACCAAATCAGTCACCACATTTTATGATAAAAACTAACTCGACCAAGTCAGTAAATTAAGGATAGACGAATTAAGGGATAACTGCACAAAACAAACTACTAAGTAAAATATTATGACTTAAGTATAATATTATATCTGGTAGGGTGTTATATCATTCATCATCTCTCCTACATCTAAAAAAAATGGTCTAACTTTGATAAAATATTAGTCTCAAGTTTAGACTTTGGGGGTAAATTTTTTTTATATTGTAAACTAATTATATATTATTAAATATACGACTTTTAAGGTAATGGCATGTTTGACACACTGTATAAGGCTTAGTATAAATTAATATAATACATTATAAATTTATCAGTTGTTTGGTGTAACCAATGTTTTGCTATTAACTCCCATAAACAAAAAAACATTTTGGTATTAACTCATCTATTAAAATTCCCTTATGCATCAAAATAATGTATATAACTCCATCAAATCTTGGCATATGGAATTAGACCTTATTAGACTTTGATGGGTAAGAACTCTCTTATTTTTTCCCCCTCTCTATCTCAAGCTTTTATATTTTAAAAATAATAAAAAAATAAGAGATTAATTTTGATATATTATCAATGCAAAATATTTTATACTGATAGTACATCAAAATTAAATCTAAAAAGGCATTATTGATAACATGTAAATAAATAATAAATATTTATTAATATAAATTACATTTGCATATAATGGAAATTAAAAAAATTATAATCTAAAATAGTAAGTATTTAATCAACTATATTAGTATTTAAATTATAATTAAATAATTAATAAAATTTAAATTTTATTATAATTTTTTGTTGTATTTATAGTAAGAAACAAAAAATATCAAAATATATAAAAAGAGAGTATTATGTATTTTATTGGCTTTTTTACATTTTATTAAAATATGAAATACTTATTAAAAATATATAAATATATCATAATTATAATTTAATTTAAAATATAATTATATATAATAAAAAATAAATATTTAAAATAATTATACTTAAAATTAAAAAAGTATTTGAATGATTGTATTTATTTGTTAATTTGTAATTAATAAAAATTAGTATTTTAATAAAATTTTTATATTAGATTTTGTCAACTAGAATTATTTATAATAGTAAAAGAATAATATTATCTTATATAAAATAGTATCTTATACAATAATATACTAAATATTGTACAGTATTAAATAACCATCCATTATAATGAGGGATCCACCATGATTTCTCAATTTTCCCTATTTCTATTGGTTGACAGTGTAAAACTATTTTACACTGTTAGTACATACCAATTAAACTCTAAAACTTTATCAGACTTTATATATTAATGCAACATCCCTTTTTCATAAAAATACCTTGTTTAGAGTAAATTTACTTCCTTTACTTAACTTAAATATTTTAGTTTATTTATTTGAATTAACTTTTGCAGCAACAATTTATTAAAAAAAATTTAATGAGTCAAATTTTAGTTATTAACTCTCTATAATATGACAACAGTGAGTAATAATAATAATAATAATATTATAGATTTGAAGAAGCGAAAAGGATAAAGATAATGTGAAAGAGCGAAAAAAGAAAAAAAAAAAAAAGAAAGAGAGAGAGAGAGAAAAAAAAAAGAAGGTTGGGGGGGAGGGGACAATAGTCAGGTGCGCAACGAGTAAGTGCCCATTTGGATTCCAGTTTGTAGTGGCCAGAAGGCCTTCTAGGAGAAGGAAAATGACTTTGTACAGTAAAATAAGGTGTTTGGTTTAACTTTTTTTAAAAGGCCTTTCGGAGACAATAGTCAGTCTTGTAGCAGTAAGTGCCGTTTGGATTCCAGGTTCTGCGATGGCAGGCGCTTACAGGAGAAGGAAAATGACTTTGTATAGTAAAATAAGGTGTTTGGTTTAACTTTTTTTAAAAGCCTTCTTCCGGAAGGCCTTTTTTGGAAGAAGTATCTTTGAGGTTACTTTTCATTCTAGAAAAAGACCTTTTGAAAAGGAATCTTACTATTACTCTCACATCAACAATCAAAAGTAATTCTACTTTATCCTATCCAAACAAAACTCATTTTTCTAAAAGGCCTATTGACATATTCAAATCAAACAAAAATCATTCTTTTAAAAGTATTTCTTCTAAAAGGTATTCTTTTAAAAGACCTTTTTTCAAAATACCTTCTCCCAAAAGTTAAACCAAACGGACCCTAAAGACGTGACTTTTGAAACTGGTGGGTTTAGCCTAAGACCTAATATAAATATGCCTGGGGAAAGGATGCCTTGGGAGGTTGAAAGGCAAAACAAACGTTGAAATTGGAAAGAATAAGTTAGAATAGAGATAAGGGAAGAAAACCAACAAGGTGTTAGTCTAAGGAAAGAGTACCCTGGAATAACCATGACAACTCCAAGACTTGAAGGTGCTCACTTAAACACTATTACACCTTCAACCTTGGAAAAAGGAGACAAAAAAAAAAAGAAAAAAAAATCGTCCTTGCAATGACCCATTTTAAATTTGTCGTTCTATACTCTGTCAATGTTTATTTTCAATACTGCGGGTTGTTGAGCGCTTGATGCACTTTGGGAGACCCCTCGCCTACGTACTATGGAATTGTGTTGCTTTTTCTATTCTTTGAATAAAATTATTGCTATCTTTGAAAAAAAAAATAATTATTTAAAAAATTAAATTAAAATACCGACAAAAAGTTATATTTGATCAGATAATATCACGAATTTTTATTTTATGATATAAACTAAAATTTGACAAAACAGTATAACCCGAAAATAAAAAGACACAATTAATGATTGTTAGAGGATATTTACGCATATATATTCCTCACGATTCATGCGAAGAAAACGTTACCGTAATAAACATTCCTCTAAGTGTTATACCACCCATAATTTATTGGGCAATTTTATATATATATATATATAAAGGGAAAATATAAAAGAGAAAACTTAAATCCTGCAATAACATACACTTATTCATGCGTATGTTATGAATTATCCTGCAAACTCCTTCGCTGTAGTCACTTTCATGTCATCGTACGCGATAAGAGATGGTAAAGCAATATGCACCTGACTATTTCAAAAGCTATTCTCTTTTTCTTGCGCAACGCAAACAGTGAAATGTGTGCCAAGTCATGCTTGCTAACGAAGGAAACTTGTTCTTAAATTCCTTCTTCTCTTTGCAGTTCCCTCTATTCCAACTTCAATCACCACACCACTAATAGCATACTAGGAACCAGACTACAAAACAACAAAGCATATATAAGAGACACCATACCTTGCACTAAACCAGCCAATTTTTTCCCTTATATGTAATTTTGTACGGCTTTCAATATGGCTTCCAAGCAAGAAAAGACATTCACCTTGAGACTTCTGGTGGATAAAGAAAGAAACCGTGTAGTTATGGCTGAAGCAAGTAGAGACTTTATAGACACTCTCTTTAGTTTCCTCACTCTTCCATTGGGAACTATCATCCGGCTTGTGTCCAATAAGCAGCAACAGCATGATCAACCAGCAGAGATCGGTTGCATCAACAATCTGTACAATAGTGTGGAGAATTCTAGTGCTGAGGTTTTCTGGAACCACATATGCAAGCAAATGCTGCTTCGCCCTCGGAACCCTTGTGAATCCCTTTGTCAGAAACTGAAGTTGAATGTGGATGACACAGAGCCCACAAAGTACTTCATGTGTAGAAGCAACTGCAGGCAAGGGTCGCCGTTCTCGTATCAGTTGTTGAGTACTTTTACAGGTGCTAGTTGCCACTCATGTGGGAAATTGATGGACAAAGAAATGAAGCTGCTGGAAGACTCTAGCGAAGAGACTCATGATGGTGTTTTTGTTAAAGGGGAGCACATGTACTTGGTATTTGATGATTTGAAAGTGCTCCAAAACTCTCCTAGTAACTTTGCGACGGAACTCATCCAACTTGGCTACAGAAACTTCAACAAGCTGACGGAGATGTCCCCAAATGTTGGCTTGAAGGAGGTAACATTTCTTTTGATTCACTTTACATGGTAGGTTTACTCTTGCAAATAAAAGTTTGTTTATGATTTATATAAGTGTTAAGTTAATTTAGCGTTTTTTTCAAAGAGAAAAAATCTTCAATTTAGAGTATTGAAAGGGCAAAATTTTGTGGTAAAAAGTTCATATTGAACTAAAAGATTTTTAGGATTTCTTATTTTGTTTATATCATGATTAATGATACAAACAAGCTCTTTGTTTTGACAATGAATAGCATTCTTATGGCTGTTTTTGTTTTCCTTTTTAGATTTTGGATTTAATAAAAGCAAGCATTAACTTCCAAATCTTCCCTCAGCGATGTATTCTTGGCAAATGGAGAATCTAAGGGGATGTACACTTTCTCACCAAAAATTGGAGAACCCAAGATCCATTATAATTGTTTTACAACCGTTAAGGTAATTGTGAGAAAATCAGAGTAGAAGAAGAAGATACTTTATGCTGAAGCTAAGGAGGATTTTGTCGATTTTCCATTCAGCTTCCTCACAGCACCCCTTGGATCTATTCTAAAGCTTTTGGATGGCAATTCTTCTCTGGGATGTATCGGTATCTTGTACCAAAGTGTGAAGGACTTAAATTCATCATGGTTGATAGGGCCTTCAGGAACTCCCTTGTTGGATCCACGAGTGCCACCCCAACTTGGTTTTAGGAGGCAGCCAGTTCCGCTTGGTAAACAAGTGACTCCTACTTTCTATTATGGCTTCTGCTATGATGACAATGAAGTTGTGACTTCAAAGAACTCTAGTCTAGCGTATAATTGTACTGCCATGAGTCTTTTTGACCCAAGATCCCTTGATGGCAAAAGTGATGTGGGATTTGTGAGGAGGCCATCACAATTTGTTGTGTGGGATGATCTGCAAGTGTCATCACTGGCAAATACTTCTAGCATTTCATTAATGCAAAAGTTGAATGTACAGATGGATGATTTGGAGGAGCATGTGGTGAGCATTGCGGAGGCAGAGGTAACAATCCACTCATGACTAGTTTTACCTTAGAAAATTCTTAGCTTCTCTCAAAGTAGGGGAAAAAACTTGTGCTTAATTCCATTAAAATTTAACACTTCAACAATTGTATAAAAAATATAGTTATAACATAAGACAATAATGACACATAATGTTAAAGTGATAAACATTAAATTGATCAAAGCATGCTCTTTTTCTTCCTCAAACAGCACTTACGAATATCTCTTTTACTTTGTGCTATGTAACTCTTGAATTGATAATTAGTTTTAGTCTGGCTATTGGTTTTGAAGAACTCTGTGCCACTACCACAGCTCACACTTCTTCCATTTTACCCTCTAAAATATATGAAGTAATGACCTTCTTTATGTCTGCATTTTCAGGCACTAAACCTGTTTGGGGCTTCTTTGACATCCAAAGCTGCTTTGACAGAAGGCCTATCCTACCTCTTGAAGAAGCCAGACGAAGATGCTAAGGCTCAAACATTCTTTAGTTGGTGATAAGAGGCTGAATAACAGAGCAACCCTGCAATATTTTAATTTCTGAATTCTGTACTAACTACTAAATATGTTACATTTGAGTGAATTTGTATGGTGTTGCGATTTTGATTTTCCCTTGTTCTATTTTGGAAGTGATATGATTGTAAGTCTGCCAGTGCTATTAGGATAAGACAATCTTGAAGCTGAATATTGCTTATGAGTGATTAAAAAAAACTCCGGTTAAAGACTATAAAATATCATGTGTTCACTAGCTAGCACTGATATAAAGAAAAGCGTCAAAATGGTGCGCAACTGTTAGTATTTGAGCTATACTGTTAGAACCGATGTTGAAATTGAAATTGATAAATTCCAAAGAGGTTATTTAGACATCACATGTACATGATTGAGCGAGAGATGAAGCTGTAGGTAGTAGCGGCGGCTAAGAGAGAAAAACCAGTTAGTGGTATCTGCTGAGAGGAAAAAGATTTGACTCTATAGCATCCATACGATTTCTATTTTTAGTCCAAATAACATTTCTTAATTCCATATACAATTCAACATTACTACTCGCCAGTGGTGGTGCAGCAGTTATTTGCTACAAAACCCTCTTAATCACATTTGGCTTAGTTTTTCATTGGGCAGAAGATTTTTGTTTTTTTGAATGAAAATATGTAAGAAGGGGACACATGAGGGGACACCTGAGATAACTTCAAGAGTATTGATAATGTTCACATATTTCATTGTCATTCACCAATACAAATAGTATTTCTAAATTGCCTAAAAGTAAGTTATTTGATCTTTTATATGACATTTTTACCATTAGAAATTAAGAATTTAATTTTGATGCATTGATAGTATAAAATTTTTTTACACTGTTATCTAATTATATATCTCCATATAAGCAAATATGATTAACTTTGATGCCTACTATTTGAATGGTTATTCAAATGAAAGAATTTAAGTAGATGATAATTTTGTGCACTATCAATGTATCAAAATTAAACTCTTAAATTAATTCTTTAATATAACATCATATTAATCATTAATGGACGATAGCATTACTAAATTATTATTTGACATATGATACCGCATACATCTTCCAATGCCAAAATAATTTATACTGTGTGTTATGAAAAGGACATTGTTGTTTTGGGAAATGTCGTACAATCAAGATCTTACGCAACATTTAAAATTAAGGGTGAATTATGTCATCCATAATCTCTCCCACGTCTGAAAAAATAATCTAATTTTGATATAATATTAGACTAATGTTTAGACTTTAGGGTAATTTTGTTTTTTGATATTGTAAACTAATTATATATTATGTATTATTAAATATTGGAATTTTAAGATAACGACCCATTTTGCATGCAGTGTAAGGTTTAGTATAAGTTAATATAATATATTATAATTTTATTAGTTATTTGGTGCAATCAATATTTTCTATTAGTTTATCTTTTGAAATTTCTTTATACATCAAAATTATGTATATAACTCAATCAAACCTTAAGATATGGGATTAGACCTTATTGAATTTTGATGTAAAAACTATCTTTTTTTTCTTTTTTCCTCTTTATCTCGAGTTTTTGTATTTGAAAATGATAAAAAGGGATTAATTTTGATATATTATCATTGATAATAAAAATTAAATCTAAAAAAGAATTATTAATAATATGTAAATAAATCATAACTATATAATAAATATTTCTAATAGAAAAAATATATATAAATTAAAATAAAAATAATTATAACTAAAACATAAATATTTATAATTAAATAATTAATAAAATTTAAATGTTATAATAATTTTCTTTTTTGATACATTTAAGAGACAAAAAAATATAAAAATATATCAGGAGAGATTGTTATGTATTTTGTTGATTTTTTTTTATTAAAATCGGAAAAACTTATTAAAAATATATAAAAATGATAAAAATGATTTAATTTAAAATATAATTGTTACTAAAAAATATTTAAAATAATTACACTTAAAAATTAAAAAGTATTTGAATGACAGTATTTATCTATTTATTTGTAATTAGTTAAAATTAGTATTTTATTTCAATTTTTATATTAGATTTTTCTTTTGATTAGAATTATTTGTAATGATAAAAAGATAATATTATCTTATGTAAAATGGTATCTTATAAGATAACATACTAAACTAAACGTAGTGTAATATTAAAATTTTATTAGATTTCATACATTTAATATAACAGCCATTTTCCATAAAAATACTTTATTTAGAGTGAATTTGGTTCCTATAATTTAATTAATTTAAATGTTTTAGTTGATTTGATTGAATTGACTTTTGTAACAACAATTTATTAAAAAATTATCAAAGAGTCAATATTAAGTTAATTTATATATTAGACAAAAATCTCATTTTGATCCATGGTACAAACTGTCAGAGGTAAATTAATCTCTCAGAATTTAAAAGTTCAACAATAGTCTCTCACCAATAAAAAAAAAGAGATATGTTATTTACTTTGTGAACTCATCGTTAATCAACAAGCAATTTTGAAGATGAATTAGTCTCTGAAAAAATCACATGTCTAAATTTGATCTTTAATGAAAACAAAAATAAAATAATGAAATACTTAGAATTTATGCACAAATCACAAAAGGGACCAACTTATCCCCCCCTTTTTTTTAATGATGAGGGATTATTATTGGATTTCTAGATCTTGAAGAATTAATTTGTCTCCCATAATTTTTATTAGGGATCAAAATGGGCTTTTTTTGTTTGTGTTATACTTATTAAATAAAAATATAGATTTGATTGAGACTAGAAGTAGTATCAAATTTTGTAGATCAAAACACACACACACACACGCGTGCATGCGAGATATCCAAGTCTTGTCCAACTATGACCGTGTTCAAGCCATGTCCAGATCATGTCCATATGATATTTGAGCCGTGTCCAACCTATCCGACGTATGTCCTAGCTGAAGAGTAATGTTCTTTAAATGGGACACATGAGATCACATATCAAACATGTGTCAGATATGAGGACATTACCAAATTGGTGTGTTTGTACTTCCTAGCTCTTGAATCAAGATAAAAGTTGTATATGTTCCATTAGATGTTTGACACTTCGCAATTGCATTAAAAATTATATGATGACCCACAATAGCGAAGTGTTAAATGTTAAATGGATGAGAGCACACTTTTTTTCTAACCTAAAAGCACCTACGAATCTCTCTGTTGCCTGGCACTGTGTAAATCTTGAATCGCTAATTAGTTTTGGTCTAACTATTGGTTTTGCAGAACACTGTGCCACTGTCATTGCACGTACTTTTTCCATTTTACCCTCTAAAATCTTAGCAGGAAGTATTGAAATTAATTGTCTCTACTTGCTCAGGCACTAAACTTGGGCGTCATCTAAGCAAAGAGCAGGGTGAATCTTGCAATATGATGGAAAAGATTGTGAAGTATATTGATGTACCAATTACCTATAATACATGAGTAATATCTTAATTTTAAGAAAATTTTAAAAATAAATTAGCTATATTTTAGAGATTATTTGTCATACACTGTCAGAAAATATAATATAAAATAATTTTATATTATAAAATAATTTTATACTATTAGTCAATAAAATTTTAGAAAAATTCTGCCAGAAAAATTTTGTTTAATTTTAGGATAATTCTACTTAATTTTAGGATCATACAGATAAATCAAAAATATATTTTATGATAAATTAGTAAAATTATTTTATATTATCAGTATATAATAATTAATCTCTAAGATATATCTAATTTATTTTTTAAATTTTCTTAAAAGTAAGATATTACTACAATATATCATAAATAATTTATACATCGATACACCTCATAAATCTTTACTTTTAGATATGCTTCAGTCACAAGATGCCCTAATTATGGGATGCAGCCCCTAAACTTGTCGGGGGCTTCTTTGACATCCAAAGCTGCTTTGACAGAAAGCCTATTCTACCTCTTGAAGAAGCCAAACAAAGATGCTAAAGCTTGACCATTCTCTAGTTGGTGATAAGAGGCTGAACAATAGAGCAATCCTGTAATATTTTGATTTCTAAATTCTGTGCTAACTACCAAGTACGTCACATTTGAGTGAGTTTGTATGGTGATGTGATTTTGACGCTCCCTTGTGTTCTATTTTGGAAATGATATGTTTACAGGTCTGCAAGTGCTATTAGGATTTAGGACAACACAACACAATCTCCATGCTGAATATTGCTCATAAGTGATTCAATAAAACTCTAGTTAAGGACTCTATAAAATATCATGTATTCACTACAATCTAAATGACAGCGGAGAACAAAAACCCGCACTAATATAAAGAAAGGCGTCAAAATGGTGCGCAGCTATTAGTATTTGAACTATACTATTATAACCGATGTTGAAATTGAAATTCATAAATTTCAAAGTGGTTATTTAGACATCACCTGTACGTGATTGAGAGAGAGATGAAGCACTAGGTAGTGGTGGCGGTTAAGAGAGAAAAACGAATTGGTGGTAACTATTAAGAAAAAGACTTGTCTCTCTATGATATCCATATGATATCTATTTTCTTATGCTCAAATAACATTTCTTAATTCCATATACAATTCAACATTACTGCTCACCAGCAGTGGTGGAGCTGTCTTGATACAAAACCCAATTAAACACATTTGGCTTTGTTTTTCATTGGGTGGAAGATTTTTATTTTTTATTTTTTTTGGGAAAAAAAATGTACGAAGGGGACACCTGGGACCTAACTAAGTTGAAGATTATTGATAATGTTCACATTTTTCAATATCGTTCACCAACAAAGATAATGTTTTTAAATTTTCTAGAAATATGTCATTCGATCTTTTTAAAATGACATTTTTACTTTTAAATTAATTCTTTAAAATAACATCATAGTAGTCATTAATGGACGAACCTGATAGCATCACTAAATTATTATTAGAGAGGTTAGAGGATCCAAATCAAGAGACATATGATACCACATACATCTTCCGATACCAAAATGCATTTATACTCTTTGTTATGAAAATAGCATTGTTATTTTGACAAACATGGTACAATCAAGATCTTACATAACATACAAAATCAAGGGTGAATTAGTCATCCTCCGTCTCTCCCACATCTAAAAATATAGTCTAATTTTGATATACTATTAGTCTAAAGTTTGGACTTTAAGGTAAAGTTTTTTTATATTGTAAACTAATTATATATTATTATATATATAATTTTTAAGGTAATGACATGTTTGAAACACTGTACAAGGCTTAGTATAAATTAATACAATATATTATAATTTTATCAATTACTTAATGCAATCAATATTTTGTATTAACTTATCCATTAAATCCCCTCTTATATATCAAAATAATGTATATAACAATCAAATATTTTATACTAATAGTGTATCAAAATTAAATCTAAAAAAGCATTATTAGTAATATGCAAATAAATAATAAATAATAAATATTTAATCATATAATTACATTTACATATAATAGAAATTAAAAAGTTATAATCTAAAATAATAAGTATTTAATCAACTATATTAGTTTTTAAATTTATAATTAAATAATTAATAAAATTTAAATTTTATTATAATTTTATTTTTTTTGTTAAATTTATATTATAAAATAGAAAATATCAAAATATATAAAAGAGAGTATTATTGTGTATTTTATTGGTTTTTTTATTTTATTAAAATATGAAATACTTTTAAAAATATATATAAATATAATTTAATTTAAAATATGATTGTATATAATAAAAAGAAATATTTAAAATAATTACACTTAAAAATTAAAAAAAGTATTTGAATGATTGTATTTATTTGTTAATTTGTAATTAATAAAATCAGTATTTTTATTATAATTTTTATATTAGATTTTTTTAATTAGAATTATTTGTAATAGTAAAAGGATAATATTATCTTATAGAAAATAATATCTTATACAATAATATAATAAATATTGCATAATGTTAAAATTGTATCAGACTTCATACATTTAATGCAGCACCCGTTTTCCATAAAAACACTTTGTTTAGAATAAATTTGGTTCCTGTACTTAATTTTAATATTTTAGTTAATTTATTTGAGTTAATTTTTGCGATAACAATTTATTAAGGTGCTTAAGGAGTAAGGACCTGACTTATAAAACTTGCGGGGTAAGTCTAAGACCTAATGCAAATAGGTGGTGGGGAAAGGATGCTTTAGGAGGTTGAAAGCATGTATAAAGGAGGTTGAAACACAAAACAAACGTTGAAATTGGAAAGAATAAGTTAGAATAGAGAAAAGCGATAGGAACTACCAAGGTGTTGGCCCAAGAGAAAGAGATTCGGATTTCTTTAATATGTGGTCCTATATTTCATTCTAGGATTCATATTGTGTATGAAAAAAAAATATTGTTAGAAGAAATTTTTATTTAAATATTTGATCGTATTCCAAAAGATTAGTTTATTATATATCAACTATAAGGATTCTTTAAAAAATCAAAAAAAATAATGGCCAACACAATTGTGCCGCCTGTACCTAGTTATCCTTTTAGTCATAGGAGTGAAATATGGTCCAATCTACTAATTAAGCTCACGTTGCAACCCGACTACCTAAAGTTGGACAATGTAAAATGTAGAATGCACAATCACATTTGGCACATTGACAGTGCTACCCTCAGTGATCTCAGTGTGGTTGTATCTCTTCCTATCGACACTCTTACTCCTAAGTTAGACATAGGTCAATTACAAATGGAATATAAATTGCATGGCACACATCTTCCACCCTCTCCTTAGTAAATAAAAGGTGCTCACTTTTCTTTTTTGGTTTTATAAAGTACCTTCTTATCTGACAGATAAGAGACTAATGTCTCCTAAACACCATTAAAACTCAAGGGCTAGAATTTGCTCACTCAAACACCATTACAGCTTCAACCTTGGAAAAAAGAGAGGAGGGGGGGGGGGGAGTGTCTGCAATGACCCATTTTAAATTTGTCGTTTTGTACTCTGTCTAATGTTTTTCTCAATACTGCTGGTTGTTGAGCGCTTGAGGCACTTTGGGAGAATCCTCACATATGTACCATGGAACTGTGTTATTTCTTTTATTCTTTGAATAAAATTTTTGCTATCTTTAAAAAAATAATTGTTTAAAAAATTAAATTAAAATACCGACAAAAAAAGTATATTTGACTAGATAATATCACCAATTTTTATTTGATGATATAAACTAAAATTTGACAAAACTGTATAACCCAAACAAAAAAAAGACACAACGTATAATATTTTCACATATATAATCCTCACGGTTCATGCAAAGAAAATGTGTCCATCTAAAGAGTCCTATTTAAATATTAATATAGGCAATATATTCTTTTGAGAATCTTTTCTAAATACCAATATAGGATACTTAAGGGAAATTGTAAAGTAATAGAAAAATTAAATCTTGCAGTCATACACACTTATCAATACCTATATTATGAATTATTGTGTGTACATAGCAATATCTTAGAAAATCAATAAAAGAAAAAAATTCTCCTTCTTTAAACATACACAATGACATATGCAAACTCCTTTGCTGTAGTCACTTTAATGTCATCGTACGTGGCAAGAAATGGTAAAGTAATATGCACCTGACTATTTCAAAAGCTATTCTCTTTTTCTTGCGCAACGCAAACAGTGAAATGTGTCCCAAATCATGCTTCCTAACGAAGGAAACTTCTCCTTAAATTCCTTCTTCTCTTTGCAGTTCCCTCAATTCCAACTTCGATCACCACACCACTAATAGCATACTAGGAACCAGACTACAAAACAACAAAGCATATAGAAGAGACACCACACCTTGCACTAAACCAGCCAATTTTTCCCCTTATATGTGATTTTGTAGCTTCCAATATGGCTTCCAAGCAAGAAAAGACATTCCCCTTGAGACTATTGGTAGACGAAGAAAGAAACCGGGTCGTTGTGGCTGAAGCAAGTGGAGACTTCATAGACACTCTCTTTAGTTTCCTCACTCTTCCATTGGGAACTATCATCCGGCTTGTGTCCAGTAAGCTGCAACAGCATGATCAACCAGCAGAGATCGGTTGCATCAACAATCTGTACCACAGTGTAGAGAATTCTAGTGCTGAGGTTTTCTGGAACCACATATGCAAGCAAATGCTGCTTCGTCCTCGGAATCCTTGTGAATCCCTTTGTCAGAAACTGAAGTTGAATGTGGATGACACAGAGCCCACAAAGTGCTTTGTGTGTACAAGTAGCTGCACTGTGTTGAGTACTTTTACAGGTGCTAGTTGCTACTCGTGCGGGAAATTGATGGACAAAGAAATGAAGCTGCTGGAAGATTCTAGCGAAGAGACTCATGATGGTGTTTTTGTTAAAGGGGAACACATGTACTTGGTTTTTGATGATTTGAAAGTGCTCCAAAGCTCTACTAGCAACTTTGCGACGGAACTTATCCAACTTGGCTACAGAAACGTCAACAAGCTAACGGAGATGTCCCTAAATGTTGGCTTGAAGGAGGTATCATTTCTTTTGATTCAGTTTACATGGTAGGTTTAGACTTGCAAATAAAAGTTTGTTTATGAATTTGTATACATGTTAAGTTAATTAAGTTTTTTTTTAAAAAAAGAAAAAAGAAAAAACTTCAATCTAGAGTACTGAAAGGACAAAATTTTGTCGTAAAATGTTCATATTGAATAAAAAGATTTTTGGGGCCTCTCATTTTGTTTGTGTCATGATTGATGATAGAAATAAGCCATTCTTATAGCTTGTTTTTTTTGGTTTCTTTTTAGATTTTGGACTTACTAAAGCAAGCATTAACTTCCAAGTCTCCTCTCAGTGATGTATTCTTGGCAAATGGAGAATCTAAGGAGATGTACACTTTCTCACCAAAAATGAGAGATCCCAAGATCCATAATAATTGTTTTACAACCCTTAATGTAATTGTGAGAAAATCAGAAAAGAGGAAGATACTTTATGCTGAAGCTAAGGACGATTTTGTTGATTTTCTATTCAGCTTCCTCACAGCACCTTTTGGATCTATTCTAAAGCTTTTGGATGACAATTCTTCTTTGGGATGTATCAATATCTTGTACCAAAATGTGAAGGACTCCAATTCATCATGGTTGATAGGGCCTTCAGGGCCATCAGGAACTCCCTTGCTGGATCCACAAGTGACACCCCAATTTGGTTTTAGGAGACAGCCAATTCTGCTTGGTAAACAAGAGACTCCTACTCTCTATTTTGGCACCTATCGTGTCGATCATAAATACGTGATTTCAAAGAACTCTAGTCTAGTGTATGATTATTGTACCATGAGTCTTTTTGACCCAAAATCTCCTGATGGCAAAAGTGACGTGGGATTTGTGAGGAGGCCATCACAGTTTGTTGTGTGGGATGATCTGCAAGTGTCATCACTGGCAAATACTTCTATCATTTCATTAACGCAAAAGATGAATGTATTGTTGGATGATTTGGAGGAGCATGTGGTGAGCATTGGGGAGGCAGAGGTAACAATCCACTCATGACTAATTTTACCTTAAAAAATTCTTAGCTTCTCTCAAAGTAGGGAAAAAAGATTGTACTTAGTTCCATTAAAATTTAATACTTTAGCAACTTTATAACAAAAGACAATAATGAGACATAATGCTAAAGTGATAAACATTAAATGGATTAAAGCATACCCTTTTTCTTACTCTAAACAGCATTTAAGAATATCTCTTTTACCTTATGCTGTGTAAATCTTGAATTGATAATTAGTTTTGGTCTAACTATTGGTGTTGAAGAACTCTGCGCCACTACCACAGCTCACACTTCCATTTTACCCTCTAAAATCTTAGAAGTAATGACCTTCTTTATGTCTACATTTTCAGGCACTAAACCTGCTGGGGGCTTCCTTGACATCCAAAGCTGCTTTGACAGAAGGCCTATCCTACCTCTTGAAAAAGCCAGACGAAGATGCTAAGGTTTGAACATTCTCTAGTTAGTGATAAGTGGCTGAATAATAGAGCAACCTGCAATATTTTGATTTCTCAATTATGTAATAACTACTAAATATGTTAACATTTGACTGAATTTGTATGGTGTTTTGATTTTGATTTTCCCTTTCTCTATTTTGGAAGTGATATGTTTGTAAGCCTGCAAGTGCTATTAGGATAAGACAATCTTGGAGCTGAATATTGCTTATGAGTGATTCAGAAAAACTCTGGTTAAAGACTATAAAATATCATGTGTTCACCACAATCTAAATGGCAGCGCAGAGAACAACAGCCAGCACTAATATAAAGAAAAGCGTCAAAATGGTGCGCAACTGTTTGTATTTGAGCTATACTATTACCGCGCTATCTAGAGTGTTCCTTGCTTGTCAAAGAGCATGGTGCACCTTGCAATCTGATGGTGAAATTGTGAGGTGCATTGATGCATCAGTCACCTATAATGTACTATAGTAATATCTAATTTTAAGAAAATTTAAAAGTATAATTAAATATACTAACAGTGTATAATTATACTGATAGTATAAAATGATTTTACACTGTCAGTATAATTAAAAATTTTTTATCAATATAATATTACTCTATCAGTGTAATTTTACATTATTAGTGTATAAAAATTAATTTCTAAGAATCATAAAAATTTTATCAGTATAATTTTACTCTATCAGTATAATTTTATATTGTCTGTAAGTGTAATTTTATACTAATAATATAAAATTATTTTATATTATCAATATAATTTTATACTGTCAATATATAAAAATTAATTTTTAAAATATATTTAATCATATTTTTAAATTTTTTTAAAATTAATATATTACTACAACGCATTATATGTGATTAGTATATCGATACATTCACAAATCTCAATCATTTGATGTGCTATAATCATAAGATCCACTAAATAATTTGGATTACGAAGCGAATGGCAGACGGCGCCTACTGTTACAACCGATGTTGAAATTGAAATTCATAAATTCCAAAGAGGTTATTTAGACATCACATATGCATGATTGAGCGAGAGATGAAGCTGCAGGTAGTAGTGGCGGCTAAGAGAGGAATACCAGTTAGTGGTATCTGTTAAGAGGAAAAAGACTTGACTCTATAGCATCCATACGACATCTACTTTTAGTCCAAATAACATTTCTTAATTCCATATACAATTCAACACTACTACTCGCCGGCAGTGGTGCAGCAGTTATTTTGGTACAAAACCCTCTTAATCACGTTTGGCTTAGCTTTTTCGTCGGGCGGAAGATTTTTTTTTTTTTAAATGAAAATATGTAAGAAGGGGACACCTGAGACCCGACTAACTTCAAGAGTATTGACAATGTTCACATATTTCATTGTCATTCCCCAATAGAAATAGAATTTGTAAATTACCAAAAAAAATATGTCATTTTATCATTTTAATGTGACACTTTTACTATTAGAAATTAAGAATTTAATTTTGATATATTGATAGTATAAAAAAAATTTTATACTGTGATCTAATTATATATTATCATATAAATAAGTATGATTAACTTTTATACCAACTATTTGAATGGTCATACAAATAAGAGAATTTAAGACATTATCAATACATTAAAATTAAACTCTTAAATTAATTCTTTAAACTAACATCATATTAATAATTAATGAACGAAACTGATAGCATTGCTAAATTATTATTTGACATATGATACCGCATACATCTTCCAATGCCAAAATAATTTATACCGTGTGTTATGAAAAGGGCATTGTTGTTTTGGCAACTATAGTACAATCAAGATCTACAACATTTAAAATTAAGGGTGAATTATGTCATCCATAATCTCTCCCACATCTGAAAAAATAATCTAATTTTGATATAATATTAGACTAATGTTTAGACTTTGGGTTTTTTTTTTTTTGATATTGTAAACAAATTATATATCATGTATCATGAAATATATTACTTTAAGGTAATGACCTATTTGACACACTATATAAGGTTTAGTATAAGCCATTTGACACACTATGTAAGATTTAGTATAAGTTAATATAATATATTATAACTTTATCAGTTGTGCAATCAATGTTTTCTATTAATTTATCTCTTAAAATTTTTTTATATATCAAAATAATGTATATTACTCAATCAAACCTTAAGATATGGGATAGACCTTATTAGACTTTGATGTGTAAAATCTCTCTTTTTTCTTTTTTTTTTTTCTCTCTATCTCAAGTTTTTAAATTTGAAAATTAAAAAAAAAAGATTAATTTTGATACACTATCATTAATAGTGTATAAAAAATTAAATCTAAAAAAGCATTACTAATAATATGTAAATAAATCATAAATATATGATAAATATTTCTAATATATATATATAATAAAAATAAAAATAAGAATAATTATAATTAAAACATAAATATAAAAATATATAGGGAGAGGTTATATGTATTTTGTTGGTTTTTTTTTACCAAAACCGGAAATAATTATTAAAAAGATATAAAAGTGATAAATATAATTTTTAAAATATAATTGTTACTAAAAAGAAATATTTAAAATTATTATATTTAAAAATTAAAAATATTTGAATGACAGTATTTATCTGTTTATTTGTAATTAATTAAAATTAGCATTTTATTTCAATTTTTATATTAGGTTTTTCTTTTGATTAGAATTATTTGTAATAGTACAAAGATAATACTATCTTATGTAAAATAGTATCTTATAAAATAACATACTAAACCTAGTATAATATTAAAATTTTATCAGACTTTATACATTTAATATAACAACCCTTTTCCATAAAAATACTTTGTTTAGAGTGAATTTGGTTCCTATAATTTACTTAATTTAAATATTTTACTTGATTTATTTAAGTTGATTTTTGTAACAACAATTTATTAAAAATTTATCAAACAGTTAATACTAAGTTAATTGATATATATTAGACAAAATCCCAGTTTGGTTTTTGATGAAAATTGCTAGTCGGGAATAAATTACTTCCTTAAAATTTAAAAGTCCAATAATAATCCTTCAATAATAAAAAAAGAGGATATATTAGTCTCTTCGTAAGTTCGTCGTTAATCAAGAAGCTATTTTGAGGATGAATTAGCCACTGAAAAAATCACGTGTCTAAATTTAATCCTTAATGAAAATAAAAATGAAACAATGAAATATTTAGAATTTATGCATAGATCACAAAAGGGACCAACTTGTCCCTCTTTTTTGAATAATAAAAGATTATTATTGAACTTTTAAATTATAAAAGATTAATTTATGCCCCACAATTTTTATTATGGGTCAAAATAGGATTTTTGTCTATATATTATACATATTAAATAAAAATATAAATTTGATTGAGATTAGAAGTAGTATCAAATTTTGTAGGCTAAAAAAGTGCATGCATGTACACGAAGAGTTTAATTTTAATATACAGATAATATAAAATTTTTTTATATTATTATCTAATCAAATTGTTTTATTTGATAATATTCAAATAGTGATTATAAAAATTAACTATTCTTGCTACTCTGATAATATATAAAATATTTGTAAAAATTTTTCGCATTAGTATTGATGAAAATTAAGTTCATATATAAAAGAAGTGAAAGCATAAAGATAAGAGAGAGAGAGAGAGAGAGAGAGAGAGAGGGGTGGGGGTAATAATAGTAAGTGCGTTGGCGTAAGAGCCTGACTTATAAAACTTCTGGGTTAAGTCTTAAGACGTACTGCAAATTGGTGGGGGAAAGGATGCTTTACGAGCCCGAAAGGCGTTGATCAGAAAGAAAGGGAAAAAAAAAAAGTTGAAAGGCAAAAGCAAAACCAACATTGAAATTGGAAAGAATAGGTTAGAATAGAGATAAGTGAGGAGAGATATCAAAATTCAGTGAAAAATGGAAAAATTCTGGGTAGATATAAGTCTAATAATTTATAATTAGGTACATTCATAAGGAGTTATAAATGAGTGAATATATTTTAAATAATGTTGATAAGATTTATTTTTAATGTATAAATATATTGTGTTAGAATTGTGCATTTGCAGTGACATATCAAACTCCTTCGCTGTAGTCACTTCCACGTCATCGTAAGTGACGATAAATGGGAAAGTATAATGCACCTCACCATTTCAAAAGCTGTTCTCTTTTTCTTGCGCAACGCAAACAGTAAAATGAGTCTCAAATCATGCTTGCTAACGAAGGAAACTTGTCAAGATTTATATTAAGTTGTTCATGTCCATTTCAATCAGCTTCAACCACGACGGCTTTGCAGTTCTTTGCAGTTCGCTCTATCCCAGCTTCAAACACCACACCACCAATAACGTTCTAGGAATCAGATCACATATCCCAAACAACAAAGCATAAGAGATACCAAACCTTGGACTAAACCTACTGATTTTTACCTTGTACGTGATTTTATATGGCTTCCGAGCAAGAACAAACATTCCCCTTGAGACTTTTGGTGGACAAAGAAAGAAACCGGGTAGTTGTGGCTGAAGCAAGTGGAGACTTCATAGATACTCTATTTAGCTTCCTCACTCTTCCGTTGGGAACGATCATCCGGCTTGTGTCCAATAAGCAACAGCATGATCAAGCAGCAGAGATTGGTTGCATCAACAATCTGTACCAGAGTGTGGAGAATTCTAGTGCTGAGGTCTTTTGGAACCATATATGCAAGCAAATGCTACTTCGTCCACGAAACCCTTGTGAATCCCTTTGCCAAAAACTGAAGTTGAATGTGGATGATACAGAGCCCTTAAGGTACATCATGTGTAGCAGTTGCTGCCGCAGGGGGTGTGATGGGTTGCTGTAGAGTACTTTTGCAGGTGTTAATTGCTACTCATGTGGGAAATTGATGGACAAAGAAATGAAGCTGCTGGAAGATTCTAGTGAAGAGAATCATGGGGATGGTGTTTTTGTAAAAAGGGAAGCCATGTACTTGGTTTTTGATGATATAAAAGTGCTCCTAAACTCTCCTAGCAACTTTGTGAAGGTACTTGTCCAACTTGGTTACAGAGACTTCAACAAGCTGACAAAAATATCCACAAATGTTGGCTTGAAGGAGGTAAAATTTCTTTTGATTCAGTTTACTTGGTTGGTTTAGACTTGCATATAAATTTTGTTTATGAATTTGTATAGGTGTTAAATTAATTTAGTATTAGAAAAAATTTCAATTTAGTGGATTGAAATGACAAAATTTTGTAGCAAGAGTTACTCAATTTTCAAGACTACTTATTTTATGCTTGTTTCATGATTGATGAGCCTGTTGAAAGCCTTCCTTAAGTTCCTTAATCAGCTTCTAAACTTGGGTACGGATGAGACTATATAACAAGCTCCTTATTTTGATGCTGAATTACATTATTTTACCTTTTTTTTTTTCATTTTAGATTTTGGACTTATTAAAGCAAACATTAACCTCCAAGTCTCCTCTCAGTGATATATTCTTGGCAAATGGAGTCTCCAAGGAGATGTACTCTTTCTCACCAAAAATTGGACAATCCAACTTCCATTTTGGTAATTGCAATAGAAACCTTAAGGTAATTGTGAGAAAATCAAAGAAGAAGATACTTTATGCTGAAGCTGAAGAGGATTTTGTTGATTTTATATTTAGCTTGCTCACAACACCCCTTTGATCTATTCTAAAGCTTTTAGATGGCAATTCTTCCCTTGGATGTATGGATAACTTGTACAAAAGTGTGCAGGACCTTAATTCATCATGGTTCATAAGGTCTTTACTCTTGCTAAATCCACAAGTGGCACCCCAATTTGGTTTTAGTTATCAACCATTAGAACTTTATGAACAAGAAACTCCTACTTACTGGTATGGCACAGGCTATGTTAATGGAAATGGAGTGATTTCAAAGAACCATAGTCTACGGCAAAATCCTCGTGCCGTGAAATTTTTTGACCCAAGATCCCTTGATGGCACAAATGTTGTGGGATTTGTGAGAAGGCCATCAACCTTTGTTGTATGGGATGATATGCAAGTGACACCATTGGCAAATACTTCCAGTATTTCATTAATGCCTGAATGTACCGTTGGATGATTTGGAGGAGCATGTGCTGACCATTGGGAGGGCAGAGGTAACAATCCATACTTGACAAATTTTAAACTGAAAAATTCTTGGCTGCTCTTAAAATAAGAGAAGCTCAGTTCCATTAAATTTTCAACACTTTAGTAATTGAATTAAAAATATAGTTATAATGGGAGACAATAACGATCCATAATGTTAAAGTGATAAACATTAAGTGGGTCAAAGCATATATTTTTTCTTAGTCTAAGTGCACATAGAATCTCTCATTTACCTTATGCTGGTAAATCTTGAACTGATAATTTGTTTTGGTCTAATTATTGGTTTTGAAGAACTCTGTACCACTGCCATGGTTCATTTCACCCTCTAAAATCTTAGGATGAAGTAATGACCTTCATTATGTCTACATTTTCAGGCACTAAACCTATTGGGGGCTTCTTTGACATCGAAAGCTGCTTTGACAGAGGGCCTATTCTACCTCTTGGAGAAGCCAAACGAAGATGCCAAAGCTTGCACTTCCTCTCCTTTCGGATAAATAGGATGAGTAATAGAGCAACTATGTAATATTTTGATTTCTGAAATCTGTGGTAACCACTAAGTACATTACATTTGATTGAATTTGTGGCGTGACGTGATTTTGATGCGCCCTTGTGTTCTATTTTGGAAGTGATATGTTTGTAACTCTGCAAGTGTTGTTAGGACAAAACAACAAACCTTGGCGCTAAATATTGCTCATAAGTGATTCAATAAAACTCAAGTTAAGGACTCTAAAAAATATCATGTGTTCAATACAATCTAAAAGCAGCAGAGAATGAAAATCAGCACTAATATAAAGAAAGGCGTCCAAATGATGTGCAACTACTAGTATTTGAGGTATACTGTTACAATCGATGTTGAAATTGAGATTCACAAATCTAAAAGAGAAGTGTTATTTACACATCACATGTATATGATAGGGAGAGAGATAAGGTTATGGATAGTGCTAGCTGTTAAGAGAGAAAAGTCAATTACTTATCGTTATTGACAGAGAAAAATTAATTATACTTTATGTCTCTTTATATATTAATGTAATGTCTACTTTTTTATATCTAAATACAGTTTCTCGATTCTATATACAATTCAACATTACTACTCACCAGCAATAGTACAAAATTCAGTTGGTACAAAATCCTATTAAACACATTTAGCTTAGTTTTTGGCAAACAATTTTTTTTCTCCTTAATGTAAGAAGGGTGTACGTAAGACCTGACTAAATTCAAGAGTATTGATAATGTTCACATATTTCATTGTCATTCATCAATAGAAATAATGTTTTAAATATTCTAAAAATATATCATTTGATCTTTTTAATATGACACTTTCGCACTTAAATTAAATCTTTAATATCAAATTAATGTACCAAAAAATAGCATCATATCATATTAATCATTAATGGACGAAACTGATACCATTACTAAATTATTATTAGAGAAACATGATACCGCATTCATCTTCCAATGCCAAAATGCATTTATACTTTGTGTTATGAAAAGAGCATTGTTATTTAGGAAAACATAGTACATTAAAGATCTTATATGACATATAAAATAAAGGGTGAATTATTTCATCCACCATGTCTCTCACATCTAAAAAAGTAGTCTAATTTTGATATAATATTAGACTAACGTTTAGATTTTTAGGGTAATTTTTTTAAAATATTGTAAACTAATTATATATTATTAAATATATGAATTTTAATGTGATGGCCCTTTTGGACACACTGTAAAAGGCTTAAGTATAAATTAATACAATATATTATAACTTTACCTGTTATAACATATATTTTATATTAACTTATCCAATAAAACTTCTTTTATATATCAAAATAATATATGTACAATTCAATTAACCTTAGGATATTGGATTAGACCTTATTGGATTTTAATGTACAAGATCTCTACTTCCCCCCCTCTTTCCTCGTCTATCTCAGGTTGTTATATTTTGAAAATAATAAAAAATAGGAGATTAATTTTAATATATTATCATTGTAAAATATTTTATATTAACAATGTATAAAAATTAAATCCAAAAAAGCATTACTAATAATATGTCAATAAATAATAAATATTTTTAATATAAATTATATTTATATATAAACTTAAATAATTATAATTAAAAATTTAAAAATAATAAATATTTAAACAGCTAGATTAATGTTAAAATTTATAATCAAATAATTAATAGAATTTAAATTTTATTATAGTTTTCTCTTTTTGTTATATTTATAGTAAGAAACACAAAACATGAAAATATATAAAGAGAGAGTATTATGTATTTTATTGGTTTTTATATTTTATTAAAATAGGAAATAGGTATTAAAAATATATAAATAAATAATAAATATAATATAATTTCAAATATAATTGTATATAATAAAAAAGGAACTATTCAAAATAAATATGCTTAAAGGTTTAAAAGTATTTCAATGATAGTATTTATATGTTAATTTGTAACTAACTAAAATTAGTATTTTTATTATAATTTTTATATTAGATTTTTCTTTTGATTAGAATTATTTATAATAGTAAAAAAATATTATTTTATGTAAAAGAGCATTTTATACAATAACATATTAAACATCGTATAGTATTAAAATTTTATCAGATTCTATATATTTAATGTAACATCCTTTTTTCATAAAAAATATTTTGTTTAGAGTAATTTTGGTTCCTTTACTTAATTTAAATATTTTAGTTGCTTTGTTTGAGCTGACTTTTTAACAACAATTTATTAAAAATTTATCAGAGAGTCAAATTTTAGTTATTAACTCTCTACAATATGACAATAGAGTAGTAATGATAATTTATATATATATTATACTTATTAAAAATAAAAATATAGATCAATTGATCGATAAAAATTAAAAATATCGATCCAATTGGCATTTGAAGTAGTATCAAATTTTGTTGATTAAAAAAGAATTATATATAAAAGAAGTGAAAAGGATAAAGATAATGTGAAAAAGGGGAGGGGAAAAAAATGGTACAGTAGTAACGTGCATTAGGAGTAATGACTTGACTTAGCATGTTTGGTTATGTTCTATAGAATTGACTGTGGATAGAATTGATTTCGTTACAATTAATTTTGTAAAAATTAATTTTGAATAAAGTAATTTATGTTTAATAATTTAATTTGAGAATTGAATTATGTTTTATAGTATTAATCAAAATCATTCTTAGATGTATAATTGAGGGTGTGTTTGTTTTATATTTTTAAAAAAATAATTTTAAAATTTAAATTTTATATATAACTAAAAAAATTGAAAATTAATTTTTTTCATAAATTAGTTTTTTCAGTTTCTACAAAAAAACTGAAAACAACTTTTTTTGATATTCTAATTATTTTTTAAAAGTTATCCAAATATATGAAAATTATTTTTTTAATAAATAAGTGATTTTTTGTCCAAAAAATTCCAAACAAACACATTCTTACAAAGAAATGCCAAAACTTTTGGTAAAATCGAAAAGTAACAAAATTTCATTTATATCCAAAATCAATTTTAAAGCAGGAATTGATTCTAGTAGACATGTTTAACGAAAAATCCAATAAGTTGAAAAATCTCGAAATCAACTCCAGTGTCAGATAGTTGATTATGATAGATGCAATTGGAAATGCAAACACAGGCGAAATATAAATAGATGGTGGCGAAAGGATGCGAAAGGATGCTTTGTGAGGTTGAAAGGCATTGACCCAAAAAAATAGGTTAAAAAGCAAAAGCAAAACGAACATTGAAATTGGATAGAGGGCGAAGTGGTGACAATGAGTTTGATACCATGATGATGACAAAATCTCAATAATTAAATACTGAATCTAACAGTTAAGATTAATTAAAATTAAAATATATATTTGCATTTTTAATAGTTATAAAATATAATTTTATAGTTGATTCACCCATAATACCCTTGTCTTTTTTCTCGCAACATACCACCATCTCACTTCACACACATCTCCTCATCCATGACTACACCACCTCGCAAAAAATTTAGAACCAGCCACTACACAACCATCACAGCACCATCCTCCTCACCTATCATGACCTAATGCAGGCCACGACCGGTGCCTAGGAAAAGCTAGTCTCCTAGCAAGCCTAATGAAACTTTTGCAGAAAATAGACATAGTTTTCTCTTAAAAAATCAAGCATTCCCAACATATAGATAGTTCCTATTACAATCTAGAATATACATTCTAGCCATAGAACCATAGATCAACAATATACAAAACATACAAAACCTACGGGTAGAAGCATTGATACACTTGATCAAAACTAAATATGTTACAAATATATAAACATCACAATGGAAGCCAGACCCTGCTTGTGGATTTATGAAGTGTAGCTAAGAATATATAAAGACCAACATTCAAATAAACACTAATCAAAGAATGACAACCTTAAGCCCACACGGACAAGCATGTCAAGTTCGTGGAGCTACTAAACCTCCCACAACTTAGACGATAGCTCACAACCCAACTTAGCGTTGCAATGGCGGCAAACAAGGGATGAGTCAAGAGATCCAGTGATGTGGAACCCTATGAATATAAAGATCCAGAAACTCCAGGCACATACTTTGACAGAAAATAAGATTTAGGATAAAAATCTTCCCTACTAAACTCCCAATAAATCTGTCCTTGGAAACGTAGATAACAGTGAAAAGATAGAATAGAAACTGATTAAATATCACAAGGAACTTTTCTTAGGATGAATTCTCTCAATTTCTTGATGCAACAAGAAAAACAAATCACTCCTCACTTGCACACTAAAGCACAATTTTCTTGAAAGAAAAAAAATAGAATTTCTATTAATCAAAAGTTACTAAATAATATGTTTCTTGAGGTATTTATAACCGGGTTTGTTATTGATTTAAAATAAAAAAATTATTATTTTTCGGATATACGCTATTTCAACCTTTTTTTATTATTAAAATGTCCTTTTTTTGGTATAGTAGTGAATTTGATTGAGACTGGATCAAATTCATCACTGTTCAATTTTTTCCCAGGTGAATAAAAATCGATCTAGGCTGGATCGAATTCAATACTATTCACTTGAATAGTGTTAAGTTCGATTTAGCCTTGATCGAATTTAAGGAGAACACAAAGTTTTAGGTGGAATTTATGGTAAAATCTAAACTTTTGGGTGTATAGTAGACCTAATATGGTTAAATGATAAAAAGTATGATTAATTATCATACAAATATAGCTAATTGCCACACAAAATATAGCAAAATGCCGGATCCATGATGGACTGGGATCCATCCTAAAACATGATAACTATTAGACCTTAATCTCTATTAAAACTATAAAGAAACATATTAGGATGAAACATATTAGGATAACGTTCGGATTGGTCGTTAGAGGCTTACGAGCCACAATATTTAATATTTAAAAAATCTATACTTATTGTTCCTATATATGCAACTATAGCCATATATATATATTCTTTTGTTATATCTAAAGACAATATTTTTTTTATACTTATATTGTACTAATTGAATTCGTCACTATTTACCCAAAAGAAAGAAAAGTATAAACCTGTGATATTTTTTAATTAATTATCATTAAGTTTGGTTAATTTATTATAATGATAATTAATTAAAAAATATCATAAGTTTATATATATATATATATATTTTCAGGTAAATAGTGATGAATTCGATTACTAGTGTAATATAAGTATAAAAAAAAATTATCTTTAGATATAACGAGAGAATATGTATACACATACAATCGTACATATAGGAACAATAAGTATAGATTTTTTAAATATTAAATATTATGGCTCTTAAGTCTCTAATGACTGATCCGGATATCATCCTCCTTCGTTTCTTTATATTCTTAATAGAGAGTAAAGTTTAATAGTTGCCATATTTTAGGATAAACCTTAGTACATCATAGATCCGGTGTTTTGCCATATCTTGTGTGGCAATTAGCTATATTTGTATGATAATTAATCATACTTTTTTGTCATTCAACCACATTAGGTCCACCATGCACCCAAAAGTTTAGACTCCATCATAAATTCCACCTAAAAATTTGTGTTCACCTTGAATTTGATCAAGATTAAATCAAATTCAACACTATTGAAGTGAATAGTGTTGAATTCTACTCATCCTGAATCGATTTCTGATCATTTGGAAAAAAAATTAAATAGCGATGAATTTGATTTAGCTTCAATTGAATTCACTATTATCCCAAAAAAAGGATATTTTCGTAAAAAAAGTTGAAATGACGTATATCAGAAAATAATATTTTTTATTTTAAATCAGTAAAAAACCCATTTATAACCTCTTATATCAGATTAAACATTTAAGCTAAACCCAAGCCCAATAAGAAGTGTTTAGATACTAAATAATAAGAATTGGGCCAGATAAAATAGAAAACATAAAATTTGGACTAAATAAAATAATTAAAAGTTTAAATATCCTAAATACTTAAACTAACTAAACTAAACAAGATCAAAATAGGATAATGGCCCAATATGGCCAGAATAAGCTTCTAAGCCCAATTCACAGCAAATAACAAGATCTTGGGCTGTCTATTAGCAAGAGTTGGTATCTTGGTCTCTTTGGCCCATTCTTGATGCGTCTCTTTCATAATTGCTTTAGTGGAGTTTCCAAAGTCTTCTCTAAACCTTTTTGCTCTTGCTCATGCGATTGGTCTTGCTGGCATGTTAAAATCTCCATCTTGCCCCTTTATGCTAGAATGCCCAATATGTCTTCAGGAGCATGTATCAATCCCTTCCTCCATAAAAAGATTCGTCATTGAATCTTTATCCATACCAAAAGGAGATCAAAAACATTAAACATAACTAAAACATTATACTCACCCAAAAGATCAATCTTGTAAGCATTATCATTGATTCTCTCTAGCACTTGAAACAGACCATCGCCCCTTGAATCAACTTTAGATTTCCTTTGAGTAGGAAACCTCTCCTTCCTTAAATGAACCCAAACCCAATCACTAAGTTCAAAGACAACTTATCTTCGACCCTTGTTAACTCTTTGAGACATTATCCTATTTTTCTTTTCAATCAACTCACATGTGTTCAAGTGCATTGCTTTAACCTTCTCAACCATGCTTTCACCATCTAAGCTAACAAGATCACTCAAAGGCAAAGATATCAAGTCTGAAACAATTAAAGGATTAAAGCCATACGCAAGCTCAAAAGAAGAAAACCCTATAGAAGAATGAATGGTTCTATTATATGCAAACTTAATGAAAGACAAACAATCTTTGCAAGTTTTCAAATTCTTACCAACAACAGCACGCAATAAAGCCCCTAAAGTCCTATTTACCACTTCAGTTTAACCATTAGTCTGTGTATGACAAGTAGTAGAATATAACAATTTAGTTCTTAGCTTACCCCACAACACTTTCCAAAAATGACTCAGGAATTTCACATCACTGTCAGAAGCAATAGTCCTAGGGACACCATGTAGACACACAACTTCTCTAAAGAATAAATCAATAATGTTTATTGCATCATTAGTTTTATGGCATGCAATAAAGTGAGCCATTTTACTAAATATGTTAACTACAACAAAAATGTTTTCTCTACTCTTCCTAGTTCTGGGCAATCCAAGCACAAAATCTATAGATATATTAACCCACGGATGAGTAGAAAAAGACAAGGTTATGTATAAATCATGTGGCATAGACTTAGATTTAACCTGTTTATATACAATACATTTAGCACAATTTCTTTCCACATCTTTTTGCATGTGTGGCCGATAAAAATGTTCAGATAACACATTCAAAGTATTATCCACACCAAAATGATCCATTAAACCACTACTATGTGATTCTTTAATAAAGCAAACAGGCACAAAATCCTATTACCACGAAATAGAAACCTTCATGCCTATAGAATTTGTTAAATGCACTATGTTCAGATGTAGCATAAATATCAAAGAAATCAGAATCAGTGGCATACAATTCTTTCAAATGCTCATTTCCTAACAACTTAGTGGTAAGTATAGTAATTAAAGCATATGTTCTAGACAAAGCTCAACAACCACATTCTCTTTCCCTTGCTTATAAGAGATCATATATGGAAAAGTCTTAATAAACTCAATCCATTTAGCATGTCTCTTATTCAAGTTACCTTGTCCTTTTAAGTACTTGAGATATTCGTGTTCAGTGTGAATCACAAACTCTTTGGACAATTAGTAGTGCTGCCACACCTCTAAGGCCCAATCCAAAAGATATAGCTCCTTGTCATAGGTTGAGTACTTTAGTTGAGCTCTATTTAGCTTTTCACTGAAGAATGCAATAGGACGTTTTTCCTGCATCAAAACAACACCTATACTAATCCCAAAAGCATCATATTCTATTTCAAAAATCTTATCAAAATTAGACAAAACAAGAATAGAAGCAGAACACAATTGATCCTTCAAAGTGCTAAAAGCAAGTTCTTATTCCTTTCCCTATTTAAACCCAATATCCCTTTTAATAATTTCAGTCAATGGAGCCATAATGTTAGAGAAGTTTTTCATAAATCTCCTATAAAATCTACCTAAATCATGAAAACTCTTTACCTCAGAAGCACTTTTAGGCATTGGCCATTCTCGAATAGTCTTTACTTCTCCTTATCAACTTCAATACTATGCACACTCAGAACAAAACTATGGAAAACAACTTTATCAATGCAAAATGTGCACTTTCTAAGGTTGGTAAATAACTCTTCCTTCCTAAGCACATCTAAAATAGCCCTAACATATCATATATGATCATCCAAATAGTGGTTGTAAATTAAAATATCATCAAAGTAAACAACTATAAATTTCCCTAAGAAATCCCTCAAAACATTGTTTATTAAATGCGTGAAAGTATTAGGTGCGTTAGTTAACCCAAAAGGCATAGCCAACCACTCATAAAGACCATATTTTATTTTAAATATAGTCTTCCATTCATCCCCTAGTTTCATTCTAACTTAGTGATATCCACTTTTCAAATCAGTTTTAGTGAATATGCATGTACCATTTAACTTATCAAGCATGTTATATAACCTAGGGATAAGATGGCAATACTTTACCATTATTTTATTGACTACATAACAATCCACACATATCCTCCAAGTGCCATCTTTCTTTGGAACCAACAAAACTGGAACAGCACATGGACTCATGCTTTCCTTCACATACCCTTTAGCTAACAACTTATCCACTTGCCTTTGAAGCTCCTTTATCTCCTTAGGATTGCTTCTATAGGTCAATCTATTCGGAATACTAGCTCCAGACACAAAATCAATTTGGTGCTCAATCTCTCTCAATGGTAGTTATAATCCACTAGGCACCTCATTGGGGAACATGTCTTGAAACTCTTGCAATAAAGAAATAAAACAAGTAGGCAAATTTGGGTTAAGTTCAGTTTCAAAGAGTAAAACCTCCCTAAACCGAATCATAATCAAAGCTCTCTTGCCTAACGAAGCACTCTTCAAATCTCTCTCTTTTGCATAAGAACATGATTTTCTCCCATTCTCTTCATTTTTCTCACTCTTCTTTTTCTTTTCACTCTTTTCTCTCTTTGCATTTCTCATTTCTTTCTTTTCTTTATTTTCTCTCACCATTAGGCCTTGTTCTTTATTCTTTTCTCTCATGGCCTCTTTTCTCTCTTCTTTTTCTTTTTCCTCACTTCCCAAATTCCCAATAAAAGTTTGTTGAAGCTTTATTTGATCAAGATATACCTCCTTAGGTGATAATGGTGCAAGAGTGATCTTGTGACCATTATGCTCAAAGGAATACATGTTCTTGTACCCAATATGTAACACACGCCTATCAAATTGCCCTAACAATAAATGACTAGCCTGCACGAGCATTACATCACATATTATTTCATCACTATATTTCCCAAAGGAGAATACAACCACAACCTGTCTAGTAACTTTCACTTCCACACTATTATTCAACCACTACAACCTATAGGGATTAGAGTGCTTGTCATACTTCAATCCTAACTTCTCCACTAAGGTGGCACTAGCAACATTGGTGTAAATTCCACCATCAATAATCAAACTGCACATCTTTCTAGCAACCAAACATCTAATGTGAAAGATGTTCTCTCTTTGCTCTAGGCTATTCTCCTTAATCTGCATATTCAAAGCAAGCCTAGCAACAAGAGATTCATCATGCATGACATATTCAACATTCTCATCATTATCAGAACAGTCCTCTAATGGTGGCATATCATTACTGCCATAAGACTGACTATAATCATCAGATTCAGACTCAACTTCACTTCCCCTAATGACCATTGTTCTCTTGTTTGGGCAATCAGATGTATAATGGCCCAAACCTTAGCACTTGAAGCATTTCATATCTTTATGTCTAGAAGCAGCAATAGAAAAAAATGAATTAAAAGTACCTTTCTCCTTGGCTATATCCAGTCCCTTCTCCTTGGGATTTAAGCCCTTTTTTTTCTTTGTGTCCTCATACTTACACCATTTCAAACCCCACTTCGAGTTGGAATTCAAAAATGCCTTGGCTTCTCTCCTTTGATTTTGCTATTTCTCCACTTCCATTGCCATGCTAACTAAATCCTCCATCTCCACATAATGGTGTAATATTACCACATCTGCAATCTCCTTGTTCAAACCACATATAAACCGAGCTATAGTTACTTCCATGTCCTTTATGTTGGCTTTAATCATGAGCATTTCCATCTCCTTGTGGCAATCTTCTACTAACTTGGAGCCTTGAGTGAACCTGTGTAATTTTTGGTGCACTTCCTATAGTAGTGAGAAGGAACAAATATCTTCTTCATTATCCTCTTCATCTCGTGCCAAGTTTCTATGGGATACTCTCCATTCCTCCTTCTGGACCTAATTAGCTCATCCCACCAAATTAGAGCATAATCAAAAATATTTCACAGTAACCAATCTGACCTTCTTCTCTTCAGAGTATTTGTGACAAGCAAAAATCATCTCCACCTTTCTTTCCCACTCTAAATAAGCTTCAGCATCATTCCTTCCCTTGAATGGTGGTATCTGCATCTTGATAGCATTAATGTTGTTATCCCTTCTTCCTCTATTTCTAGGTCTCCTATTCCTAATTGAATCAACTTTGCCAGAACCCTTCCTAGATAGCTCATGGTTGGAATCATGGTGATGTTGATTCCATAGATTAACCCGTTTGATACCTTTGGACATGCTCTATGTCATCTCCTTTCTCTATTCATCCATCCCATCAAGTCTACTATTCAACTTTTGAAATTGACTAGTGAAAGCTCGGTACATAAACTTCATGTTAGGTATCATACCACTTTCCTCTTCATAAGTCTCTTTTCCTTCCTTCCTTGAGTTATTAGCTGTTGAACAACCTGCAAAATATTAATAAAATAAAAGGATCTCATAAGCACTCGCTCATGTGTTAGTATTCAAAATTGGGTACACTCGTGTTTGTACTCAATTCTTGGCTTTTACCCTCTTTTATGCTCACTACTGTTGCCTTTTACCATTCTTGATCACTTTAGAATGTTGCACTTCAAAAACCAAATGAACTCAAGCAAGGCAAATTCACGAGTAATATTAAGATCAGAATTTGATGACAAGGACTAGCAAGAGAAACAGTTTAGGACTTAAAATAGATTACTTAATTTGCAAGAAAAAAACAAAACAAGAGACACACAATTAAGGAAACACAAGATATGCAATCTAATTTGAATTAAAATTGAATCTACACACAATCTTTTGAATTTGAAACAAAAAATAATGCAATCTGATGTGAATCAAAACTGAATATGCATATAATCCTTTGAATCTTTTTTGATTTCCTCTCCACATTTTTTTACTTTTTTTTTTCTTCTCTTTTTTTCTTTTTGCTTCTTCTTTTTTTTTTTAATCCGAACTACCAACACAAAAATAAACACAAAACAAAAGGAAACACAGAGATAGAACAAAGACGTGGTAACAATAAGAGGATAGGATACAAAAACATAGAAAACAAGAACGAAGACAAAATAGAAACGTAAAACACAAAGATTGATAAATAGAAATTTATCTAGACCTTGCTCTGAATACCAAATGATGTGGAACCCCATGGATATAAAGATCCAGAAATTCTAAGCATACACTTTAATAGAAAACAAGATTTAGGATAAAAACCCTTGCTAAATCCCCAATAAACTTGTCCTTAGAAACGTAGATAATAGGAAAAAAAATACAATAGAAACTGATTGATATCACAAGGAACTTACCTTAGAATGAATTCTCTCAATTTCTTAATGTAACAGGCAAAGCAAATCACTCATCTCACTTGCACACAAAAACACAGTTTTCTTGAAAGAAAACAAAATAGAATTTCTATTAATCAAAAGCTGCTAAATAATGTGTTTCTTGAGGTATTTATAACCTCTTACATCATATTAAAAACTTAAACTAAACCCAAGCGCAATAAGAAGTGTTCATATAAATAATAAGGATTGGGCCAGATAAAATGTAAAACATGAAATTTGGGCTGAATAAAATAATTAAAAGTTTAGATGTCCTAAATATTTAAACTAACTAAACTAAACAAGACTAAAATAGGAGAATGACCAAATATGGCCAGTATAAGCTTCTAAGCCCAATTCGCGGCAAATAACTAGACCTTGGGCTGTCTATTAGCAAGAGTTGGCATTTTGGTCTCTTTGATCCATTCTTGATATATCTCTTCCACAATTATTTTAACTAAGTTTTCAAAGTCTTCTCTAAGCCTCTTTGCTCTTGCTCATGTGATTAGTTCCACAAGCATGCTAAAATCTCCATCTTGCCCCTTGTGCTAGAATGCCCAATTTGTCCTCCAGAGCATGTATCACCCAGTGAGGAGCAATGAATCTACAACATATAAGGATAAGCTCTAGGTATAAAATAAAGTCACACATAGGTGTGTGTTTATATATAAATATATATCAAAACACCATTAATTGAGAAGATATTTGTTAGCACATTTCTCAAGTACATAATTCAAACCAATAACCTATTCCCAAGCATAAATACCAAGCAGGGGAGGCTTCACATTTAGAATTATTTTCAAACAAAGATTCATCCATTCGGATGGTACTAAGTTGGTCATGCGTGTTGGCCTCACACACACATCAAGCTAGCAGTCGAACCAAGCTGCACTAAGGCTATCATCAGCAATTGCTAGCTACCGATTGACTGAGAATCCTCCTACAAACATCAATAAAATTTTAAAATACAAATATTAACAAAGTTTTAATATTAACAGAATTTCCAAAATTCGAAAGCACTAAATAAGGTTTCAAAATCCAACACATAGATTCTAAAGTCAATTTAGTAAACCAAACATTGGTTCAAAGAGCTTATCTTGTTATTTGTAAAAGTCATAATCCATTGCTAGAAATCTTTCAAGCATTCAATAAATTCATGAGACTCATTCTTTAAAACTGGAACAAATATCCACAATTTGTCAAATATATGGAGATAAGTTTCCCTCTTTATTTAAAATTAATCAAAATACTATTTGCATACCAGACATATGCCATAGAAATATTGTTTATTCATAGAACAATAGAGAATGTCGCTGAAATCCACTGGAAAATCTAAAACCAACATATGTCTAATTATTCCCACTTTACATATAAACTATGAACTAGAATCCAAACTCCAATCCTTTTTCATCAATCTACAAATAAATCATCGTTGTTAAATTATTGTTTGATTCTTATACACTCTTATCACACCAACTTCTTTAACAATCACACGGCTAAAGAGCAAAAACAACAACTAGCCAGAGCATATATGTTGCATCACTGAGTCTAGTGCATAGAATTATGTATGTAGTAATAAAATTACCTATAAGTTCATGATAAAAGTATAGATACCTTGCATCCCATAAGCATACGTAAGGAGGAAAAAAAAAAGAAGCCTAATAACTTGATTTAATATGTGCCCCCACTCCCCAAAAATGTAATCACTAATGGCATGATGAAGCAATACATGGGGATAAGAGGAGTCAAAATGGTTAAAAACAATTCAAGCCATGTCTTAATATCATTAAACTTAAAAGAAATTTGATTATTTATTTACTTTGGTTCATAATACGAGAATTTTCATAAAATGTTTAAAAACAATTCAGCCATGACATGGTATTATTCCATACAATGGATTTTGAATTTTCATAACAATAGTTATGCAATTAGCACACTACATATACGAAAAATTCTCAATGATACTTGTAACTTAAATTTCTGAGAACTTTAGCATATGAAATTTTAATATTAAAGGATGACATGCCATGATTGATAATTGGGCTCCTCTAATCAAACATAAAATATCAGTCTCCCTTTTTTTCTATCATAAAAAAAGATGTAGTCACCTTAGAAACTATTGAAGTCAGACATTTGTAATATTTTGCTCAAACTCAAGATCCACCCCAATAGATTTAACCAGCAGCAATACTACAACTTTCACAATAGAAAAGAAAAGCAAAGCAAGGCAAGCACTCAAATTTCATGGGAAGGGAAGCTCACAACAATTGTGGGTAGGTTAGAGGAAAAGAAATGAGAGAAGGGCAAGCAAAGTGTGAGACACAGTGGAGAGAGAGGCAAAATAGAGAGAGATGAATCAAAAAAATGCGAATGGATGGAGAGACATGTGAGGCCTATGAGAGAAAGAGAGATCCGAGATGGTGAAGGGAACAGATCCGATAGAGGAAAAATCAGAAAGAGTGAGAAAGAGAGAGATAGAAAGGGACGGTGGGTAAGGGAGAAGAAAGAAACAAGTTGAGTAATAACTTGGTCTTGAAATGTTTGTGACTTATGTTACTCCTGTTTGAGATTGTGGAATAATTTTATATGACAGATGTCAGATGACCATTCTTTTTGATTGGATAGCTCTCATTGATTGCTCGGTTAGGTTCACGGAAATTAGTTAAAAACAGTCTAGTGGGTGAATATTTGATGATAGATCTCCTAGACCTACACTACCATAGTTAGGGTCAGTGTACTTTTGATGTAAATGGAATGGCAGCATGCGAGTAATAGAAGGAAGGCAGAGGTGTTTGTGAGAATATGCTACAAAAGAGGCAAAGGCATTTGTACCTTCGGCTCTCTCGACTTGCTCTCTCACCCAGTTTCCACCATGTCTCCAGATTTATCTCTAGTCATTTTGTCTCTTCTTCACTTGCACTGGTTTTCCTAAAGGAGAAGTGCATCGCTTTTCCTCTTTTTTTTGCATGTTGCTCTTCTTTTGCCTATACTTGTGTGCGATGATGCAAGAACTATGTGCAGGCGCAAGTTTCAAGCTTGTCGACCAATGCTGCGGAGGTCAATGACAAGATGATGCAGGGTTTTGGGCGCTGAGCTCGTCAGCTACCACTACATTTGGCTTATATCTTTACCCTAGCTTCAGATCTACCATGACTAATAATAGCCGATGAATCGACCTAGAACCATAACCATGAAGGCTCTGGATGTTCGATTCCATAAAGCTCTAACTTGGCTTACCAGCTCTGATTGATTCAAATGTGCTTGGAGTTGTTGATGATGGGATTGGTGTGAAGTTGAAGTCTGGTGAATCCCTGCACCCGTGCGTTAGTCGCCTCAGCGCGCCACCTGCCGGCCAGCCAATGCCACCACCATCTCCATCCTTCCTACCTTTTTGATTCCTTTTTCATCCTCCCTAATCCTCATCGGTCTTCGCCACCACAGCCAGACCCTTCTCTGAAAATATTTACCAAAAGGGCCCTTTTTGCAATAAAAAGTTTAGCTTATTTTGCAATTTTTAACACCGGGACTAACATAAGTCCCAAACGTTTCAAGACCAAAGTATAGCTCACCAAGAAAGAAAGAATAGGAGGGCGGGTAGGAAAGAAGACCGTGGAAAGGAAAAGAAGATAATGCACGGGAGGGGCTTATGGTGGTTCACACTAGTTAAAGTGTTGGTGGTCTAAGCCTTTTTTTTTTTCTTTTTTCTTTCATCTCTACATACTCTTCTTTTAATTAAAATTGCATCCATGTCTAACTTAATTTAATTCTTTGATCTGTTACTATAAACCTTAATATGAAATTTAAAGACATTTCCTGTTAATGTTTTATTTAAAACAATGTTTTCTTTTAAACTAGGCATTACATCACCCACTGTGAGCTATCTCCTTTATCACCCCATTTCATGTGCCAGCTACCATCATCCTCCTACCTCTATCACCTTTGAACCCAACAATCTTGCATCATTATCCCCTCCACAGCAACTAAGCCTCGACCCCTTCTACCACACAATTTGGGAGCCAACATCATTCCAACTACACCATTATCGACCGCCGCCCCCCGCGAAACTACCACCATCATCTGCAATCAACCTCAGCCATATCAGAAACCAACACATGTAGCATAAACACCACCCTCACTGCCTGCAACCACTATATTGTCACCGGGAAGGACGGGGATGTAAGAGGATGGTGGTTGGTGGTTTGGTGTGCGGCTATTTGATGGCAATGAGAGGAGGACTTGCTTGCATGATTATGGTGAAGGACAAGGTTGTATGGTGTGGTTTGGTTGTGACATTGTGTAAGGCGATGGTGGCAGGCCGTGGTGATTACCAGAGGGAGGGGCAAATGTAGAGTGGAGGACCAGAGACAGAAAGATGGAGAGGAAAGGTTAGTGAGAAATAAAATAAATGGTAAAAAAGTAATTTTATTTTATCTCTTTAATATAATATTAGCAAAGTGCACATGGTGACAAATTCAATGGTCACCATATAAGAACTTGCCTGAAAAAAGTAGGCAAGAAATAGAGTAAGGATAAGGGAAAAGGGATAATAAAAAAAGAGTGAAAAAAGTTAGTTATGGGAATGAAGAAAGAGAAAAGACAAGAGAAAGAGGAGAAGAATTAAAAAAGGGGCGGTTATGATATTCGTATATGACTTTTTAACATAAAATATAATATCTCTCTTACATAAATACACATAACATTTTTTTAATCTCAATATACATGTACATCAATATTCACGCTGTTATATGTATATACTATATCTATAAATAGTGTGTACAAGTAAGTTTCCCCATAAAATAATGAAGAGAGCCAAAAGCTAAAGATTGGCAGGTGAAAGGGAGATGGAAAAAAAAAAACTTGATATGAACACTCTATTTTAATTTTTACAAGAATTTTAAAATAGGAAATAAAGTTATCTTTTCTCAAAATAAAATTGCACATTTTTATATTTTTATTAAATTATTATTTTTAAGTTAATATTGTTTACTAATTCATTAGTACATAATAATGTTTATTTTTATATTTAAATTTTGAATTTTTTTCATACAACCTAATTAAAAATTATCATGAGTCAACATTCTCTTATAATTTATTCTTTTAGGTTATTTTACATAAATTGTTTATGTAATTTTGTTACTTACGTATTAAAATATTAGCGTAAATTATACTCCCATCTCTTGAAAGATGCTCTTATTATATAGTCATTCCCTTTATTTTCAACATATATACCCTTTTTTCCTGAAAAATGAAAATGCACTACACTTTAATCTATTTTTAAGTTTTTATTATTTTATATTTATTATCTTATTTTTTTAACTAAAAGACCCTTTATAAATAGTTATACATGTGGAAATCTTTTTTTACAAAATAAAAGATATGTGACTAATAATATGAAAACATTAATGCACGCATGCACACATACACACACATATAATTTTTCAGTTTTTTAATTTTAACCTTTATTATATTAAGAGAAAAAATTATTAATAATAACAATAATTTATGATGATTATTTTTCAAAAAAAGTAAGGATTACGTATTTTTTAATTTTAGACTATAATATGTCATAATTAATGTTAAATATGAATGTCAATAAAAGTTTTTACACTAATTTATTAAAATAAAAATAAAGTGTCAATGTTATATTAAATTTTATACTTAAAAATCATTAAATCAGGATTAAATAATGTTAATAATTATAGCGTCTTTAATATTAACATCTCAATTCTCAAGAATTTATAAAGATAAAATAATTTTAATAATCTTAAATAGTGGATAATTAAAATAATAATACAATTTTAATGAAAATACTAACACAAATTAATAAAGTACTTTATACAATAGATATTTTAGTATATATATATATTACTAAAGTTTTTTGAACTAAAGTATATAATTTGAAAAATGAAGAGGGTTGTGTAATAACTGTATCTATAAGGAAAGGAGAATGTAATTTGCTCAAAACATTATTTTGAGTTATCAGTATTCATGTGTTAATTTCTTCAAGTGACCAAGAATTGAATTATATTTAACATTTAAAGTAAGTAAAACTTATTACCTTTGCTATACATAGACCTAGGCTGTTGAACTATTTGTACCGCTGCCTCGAATATGTATATCTTGACTTGGACACAATAATATGAAATTTTGATTACCTTTGACGTGTGGATAGTATTATGACCTTAAATGAAAATCATTGCAAGGCATTACCTTTGTGCGCTAAAAATGCAATGAGCCTAAGCCCCACACTCCCAGGATTTATTTATTTATTTTTTTGGATAATTGGATACAGAGCTCGACTCACCCTTATCAGGTAAGGAGCAAAACGTAACAAGAAACTAACAGATAAAAAACAAAACCAGAAAATGAGACAGCTAAAACAGCAGCAACCTAATAATCATCAAAACTATCATAGCATTCTCCCTGACTGCAAATCCTCCACCAAATCAGAACAGCGATCAAAAAGCAGCAATGACACCAGTCTTATACAAGATAATCACGAGCAGCATTATTCGAATACAGCAAACATCAGTCCTGAGGATCCAGAAGACTCCTAGTGATGCAGTAGATCACTCTCTTCAGCAAATAAGACCTCGACGATAATTGTACACCATTATATGCGACCTCCTGGGAAAACATCAGCTGCCCAATATGCAGTAGATCACCCTCAACTCTGAATTCTCTTCTTCATCCTTCCATCATGGGTTGATGCTCATTGTGGGTGGAGCTAAACATTGAAACTAGAGTCTTATTCCTCCTTTACACACATAATTACAGTTTTATTTTCGTATACAGATATTGTTGCTGCCACACATCTTATACTATTAATGTTGCTATAGAATACGTACAAATACTGTTAATTGGCTGCCTAATATACACGATACAATTACTATTTCATTGATTGCTTAATATAATCGTTACAAATGTTGCTTTTATTAAACACCGTGCCTGAAGCATCAATCGAGGATCAAGAACGCGCCGCATGTTGGGAACGAATTGAAGCAGGCTTGAAATGTTTAAACACGAATTTCAGGTGAAGGAGGATGTTTCCCATTGTGGTTTGGGGATCTCGAGTTACCAAAAGTCCTCCCTAATGCGGATGAATCCCTTCGAGGAGGAACGGTAAAAAATATTGAAGAGGATGATTGAAACATCGGATGCCTTAATTGAAGAGAAGATAATCAAGTGCAGCTCCAAGCCACAATTGAATCCCTATAGATGCCAAACATAGTTATAAAACTCAAATTAGTAATCGATTCGGCTGCCGAGTCATCGATTGAATCAAATATAATTAAATAAATATATAAAATATATTAAAATTTATATAAATATAATAAAATAACATAAATAATTAATAATTTATCCTATTTTAAAAATTTGTATGCTTATATAAATATATATAAAAATATAAATAATTATTATATAATAATTAATATATTTAAATTATAAAAAACATATATTTAAAATAAAATTTTATTTTAATTTTTTCATATCTTATTCACGACTCAAGTGTTTTGACCCACCACAAAAAATAATTCACCTACCTATTCACTAGCTAGTGAAGCTGAGGAGATAGGCCCCCATTCTTACTTTCTTTTTCAAGTTAAAAAATAATAACAAATAAAAAAAGCAAAGCTAACCCTGTATCTTTCTCTCAACTCTTCTTCCTTTCTCAAGAGCCGCACAATTATACATCAGAAATGAGCCCTCTCTATCTCAAGTCACCATTTGTCATATCTCTCTCTCTCTCTCTCTCTCTCTCTCTTTCATGGTCCCTTCTCATTGTCGATGTGGCAATGCCACGAGAGTAACATCATTTTCTTATAAAATATTTTGTATACGGTAACTTTGATTCTTTTAAATGATTTAGTTATTTCATTTATTTAGTTTTAATAATAATATATAAAATAGTTAAGTATTTTATTAGATTTTTATTTACAATAATAATATAATTACAATAATAATAATTGTAGGGATAAAAATACAAAAAGAGGGGGACGTGAAAGACTTGATAAGTCAAGTCTTCGTGGGGGAAAAAATATATGGTAACTCAAGACCTAAAAAATAAAATTGAAAAAAAAAATTTCATACATTCCCAAATATACACTTAACAATATCAAGAATTTTGTAAATCATCCTTTGAAATCAAAATAGTGCTTAAAGTTAATAAATCTATTATTTGATTATTAAAGCTATCATTCAATTTTTGTAATTACTTATCTATTATAACAAAAAAAAAATATTTCTACTCTAAAATGATACTCAATATTTTTTTTTCGTCAACTCACGCACCCGGAAGGGAGGGAAGAAGAGGGTTCTCAAATCGTGTGAGAACTTGAACTCACAATTCCGTTAATGCACTACTACAAAAGCCCACTTCACCACCACTAATATAACACCTCGCGTGCAAAAGAAAATGATACTTAATTGCGAATTGATCTTTTTTGTTTTTAGTTTTTTTTTAATTATAAAAATAAATTAATGGACTTTCAAGCTGAAAAGCCCATTAATTTAGAATAATATGATTTATGTATAGTTATATGTTTAGACTTAATCATATTTATCAAACAATATATATAATATAGAATTTAATTTAAATATACTGATAGTATAAAATAATTTTATACTGTCAGCTAATAGAAATAATGGAAAGTACCAATTCATACAAATAACTACTCATTATAATGAGGGATCCACCATGATTTCTCACTTTTCACTATTTCTATTGGTTGACAATATAAAATTATTTTATACTGTCAGTGCATATCAACTAAACTCATATATATATATATATATATATATATATATATATATATATATATATATATATATATATATAAGATTTATTTTTTATAAAAAGAAAATTGGGGGCATGTCTACACTAAGCTTCGCCCCTGATTGATCTCTAGAATTTTTGTTAGTGGGGTCCTGGATGGATAAATTAATTAATTTAATATAAGCTTGAACTCATCAAATCAACGTTAGTTGATGGAATTTTGGTTTTGAATTGCATTTTTTTAGTATAATGTGCAAAATTTGCATTCTTGGTTTATTGAGCGATTGATCATGTCTTGTAATTGAGAACAGATTATGATCATTTTATAAGTACTATCTTATAGTTTAATTTTTCTTCTTTGAGCTAAAAGTAAGGAATATTTTTTTTCTTCTTCTTCTTTTTTTTTTTTTTCATTTTCAAGGGTATCCCCTCCTTATTAGTAGAGAAAGAGATTAATCTCTTTTAGATATAATTGGGATTACCCTCCCAACTGAAATTCTCTCTAGAATCAAACCAGGGCCCTCTCTAAAATCGTAACATTTCTCTACCATTACGCCAACTCCCTTGTTGATGTGTATTTTTCTTCTTTGAGCTAAAAGAAACGCATTTGAATTTATATGTACTTTCTTCTATTTTAAATATTTAAATCTTATAATTTAACGTGTGACATGTATTTATAGATCATGGACAGATAAAAAAAAAAAATAGGAGAAATATCCGAGTAACTATAGATTGTCTGTAGTCTCTTTTCAAAGAAAGGGATGTTAAATTGTTGTGATGATATTTGGAGTTGTACGATTTAATTTGATCTTGTTATTTATCATGTTTGTCCCTACCGGTGTCAAATTTTAGAAGAGTTTGTTCACCCCGAGGCTTTAATAGTCTATTTTGAAACGGTATATATTTCTCATATTCAGCAAAGCTCTTGGGTTCGGTAACTTTTTATTTTTTATTTTTTCTAATTCTTTTTCGCCTTAAATTTTTGCTGTGTCATTTTTGTTTTGTGATTTATCAACCGTTTTCTTGAATCTGCAGCTAAACTATTAAGACACTAGTGTGGGAACCCATGTTATGCACAGAGCCAAAAAAAAAAAAAATCAAAGTAAAAAATTAATAAGTTTGATATTAAATTGGCATAAAAATTTATAAAAATAAAATAAAAGGAAATAAATAATACAAAAAACGACGCTGAATTAAAAAAAATTAATGAAAGTGAATGATACAAAGCAAGATTTATGTATGCCAATGCATTGCAATATTAATCACCATATCTGAAGCTACATTAAAATAAAAAAAATATATTAGTGATGATGAAAATATAATTTAATGTATTACATTCATTTCAGATAAGAACTTGTTATTGCAAGTGTAATTTATTTTAAAAATAAATTCTAATAATTTTAAATGATGATCAAGCAATAAAAAAAATTTATTCAATTTTCCTCTCCTCCACTTCTAGTAAAATACAAGTAATTTTAAAGAAAAAAATTCTATAAAACCATTTCATTAGCAACTTATTATTCAAAGTGTAATTTATTGTATAAGCAAGAATCAAACAACTCTAAATAAAAAATCATTTCATTTCTCTTACTCTCAACTTTCTTCAGCCTCCTAGTAAAGTAATTTTTTACAAAATTAAATTATATAGAATTATTCCCTATAACATCCTTTTATTGAAACCATAATTTGATTTATAATGATATATATATATATATATATCTCTAATTTTTAAATGAGGATCAATCAATTAAAAAAATTCCATTTTCATCTCACTTCCCTTTCCTTAGTGTCCACTTCCCTTTCCTTAGTGTCAAAATAAAATAGTTTTAGATAAAAAAAAAATATATATATATATATATATATATATATATATATATATATATATATATATATATATATATATATATTTAACCATTTCATACACAATTCATTACTAAAAGTATGATTCATATTATAAAAACAAACTTTAAAAAAAAAAAAATCATTTCATTACTTCTGCCTTGTAGTAAAGTAGTCTTTTTAAAGAATTATTTAGGTCTAATTAATTTATAGGTCTATATAGTTTCACTCAATTTTTAATTATATCCTTATAATTTAAAAATTTGTAATTAGATTCCTATATTATAAAAAAAAATTCAATAAAGCCCCTAATTGTAATCATTGTTACAAAAATGAGAGACAAAATTGAATATTCACAAAATATTCCTCTTCACCATGCCTCCTCCCTTGCCTAACACCCCAACCACCTCCAACTCCATAATCACTGTTCTACCACTTTTAACATTATGAGCACCACTTCTCTCTCTATAAATCACTCTTTCCTCCCTTTCTTTCAATTCCCACCACATCTTCTTCTTCTTCTTCTTTTTCTTCTACATCATCTTTTTCTTCACACCCTTCTTCCAATTCTACTAAATTCCTTTTTTTTTCAACTACTTGGAGCAAAACCCATTGCCCCTACTTCACTGCCTCTCTTGCCCCTTCTTTCCCTCTTTCTCTCTCTTTCTCACACAAACACTTACATTCTTGCATTCACTTCCAAGTGAGTTTTGGACTGCATTTGGATATTTGATGCAAAAATCCTTGTGTACATTTTTGTTTGGTTTTCAATTTTGATCAAATATGCAGTTTTCCCATTTGAGTATTTGCTCTTTTGGTTACTAGATTGTATGCTTTTTGTGCAATGATAAAGGGGGCAAGCATAAAATTTGCATTTTTATTTTAATTTGTTTTAGTTTTTCCTATGCTTGTTGTATTGGAATCAGCTTCTCCTTGCTGGAATGCTGCGTGGACGTGGGAGATGAGAGCAGTGGTGGCATGGTGGTGCTTAGTTGGCGATGAAGATGAATGTGGAATAAAGGGGGTGATAGTGCATCTAGAGTGTGCTACACTAAGTCGGTGTATTGGTGCTCTTTACCATTTTTAGCAGATTTTCACTTTATATATATTGAACGATTTAGATCAGCAAGGTATATGGTACACTTGATCTCATCAAATACACCATAGCATTGACCAAATATTGTTGTAATGGCAATTGTACATAAAGACCTAAATGAATTTTTTTAATAATATAGGGACTTAATTATAAATTTATAAAATATAAGAATTTAATTAAAAATTGAGTGAAATTAAGGTACTTAGAGATTAATTAAACCAACTAATTAATATAATAACTCATTACTAAAAGTGCAATTCATTTTATAATAATAACTACTTCCAATTTTTAATTGAGGATCAAATAATTCAAAAAATAAATTTAATTTTTAACTGAGGATCAAATAATTAAAAAAAATGCACTCTAATTCCATTTCCCTCCCCTTCCATCAACTTCTTAATAACCATTTTTAAAAGCCAAACTCAAGTGAATACAATAACATAAAAAATAAAAGTTAATTTACAATATTTTCTTCCAATATGTAAGTGAAAATTTCAGAATTCAAAAAAGCTATTTGTTTTCCTCCTTCCCTCTTTTCTTTAAAATCCTTATAATAATTTCTTAAAGTTTTTAATCTAGTTATAATACCTGCATGTTAAAAACCCATTACTAATTTTCATAAAATATCTCTTATTATTTCTTTAAAAATAAAGAAGATAAAGAATAAAATATTTAATAAATAATGAAAAAGAAAAGCATAACACAATCTGGATTATTGTTAATCTTAGAGAAGTATTTTCTTGTTCTAGCTACTTCAAGATTATCTCAATGAAAAATTTATTTGCATCCCTCACATTCTCTAGTAATAATAAAAATATAATATTAATTAAGACTAAAGTATTTATAAATAATTTCAATAAAAAGGATAAGAAGTATTTATTTTAATTTAATATTCAGATTTTAACTTCTTAAAATAAGTGATCAGATAAAATATTTAAATTTTTTATAAGATTTATTTAATATTTTATCATATTCTAATAATGAATGGAGATAATGGAGTAGTGGGTAATAAATACTTCATTTTAATTGGAGAATAGTGGACGGTAGTATTAGTACCATGAGAAATACTTGCATAGTTCGGGAGCACCAATGACTGTGCTCTCGAACCAATCATATTTTATATAGGACTTATCATTAATATACAATCTCATATAAAATGCACTTACATTTCTTGAAAGACAACCACGTAGTGCTTAATTCATATAAGTATTTCTCTTAATACCATAGTGGGATAGTGGAATAGTAGACCAATCATTGTAACATTTTAATTTTAAATAATATAAAAAAATTGAATACTTATTTAAAAGAAAATTATCAAATTTTGGAGAGAAATTGGAAGAGGGAAGTGGCAAAACTTTCTAATTTATACTTCTAAAATATTATAGTATAATAGATAGATGTAGTAATAGATAATAGATTTGTTTATATTTATATTATTATACGAAGCAAAATAAAAGGACCTCAAACCTGTTGGTGTCTGTTTCTTGATTCTTTTAGGTTTTTACGACATGATAATATTTATGCATCAGCTGAAGATTTTAACAGAATGAAGCGCGGAGATCGGACTAGAGGGATTCATCTGGCGGAATACTTTGTCAATAGGTGTCATGAAATTGCGGTAATGGTTCTTTGTGGTCTACATGCTCTTGCTTCTCTTTCTACCTTTATTCTAGTTATATGTTTAGTGAAATTGGTTTCAAAAGTTCTTTTCTGCCACCCTAATAATTTGCAATAATGCTCTTCTTCACAAACTAAATATTGGCATATCTGTAAGTGGCTGTGTTAGCGTGGATAAAGCATGGTCTTGGCCCTTCTCAAAAGTGTGCCTGCGGATTGTGTTCTCTTCTTCCATTATTAATTGCTTGATCCGAAGAAGATTAAATAAAACAAAACTGAAATGTCAGAGTGCATTAATGCTCTTAAGATTTACTTTACTCTGAAATTTGTTACTAAGGAATTGTTGTAAACATGTTCTGCAGAGTTTTTGTCGGCACTGTGAGTGAATTTTATGTGAAGAAACATATGTCATTACAACCAAACACAAGGCAAATGAAACTCCTCAAGACCCAGTTGATTAATCATATTTCATTAGGCACTTAACATTGGGGTGGAGTACATATGTTGGTTGAGTTAATAGAAAAAAAAAAAAAAAAGAAACAAAAGCTTGAATATCACTAAGATTTGTCTATGGAAATGTTCAATGTAGGAACATGATCAGGATCTCGAACATTTTGTACTGCCTTGACCTTTCTCCTTTTATCTTCAATATGTAGTTTCAATTGGGTTGATTTCTTTAAATGTATAGAGCTATCTGCTTATGTTGTTTGTAATTCGGAGAGTTGAAGAGGAATGTAATTAGGCGGGAGTTAATGGAGGGGGCTTATTCTCTGTTTGTCGATGGCCTTCCATGGGAGATGACTTGGGGCTGATTATTGCAAATATTTAGAGGGGAAGGAGAAGTCATTGACGTGTATGTATCAAAGAAAAGAAGATGGTTCAACATCTACAAGTTTGGTTTTGTTAGATTTAAGAAGTTAGACGAGGCTATGAAGGCAATAAGAAACCTGGATGGAGCAAGGGTCAAAGGGAGGAGACTAAAGGTGTCACTAGCTAAGTACGACAATAATGGATTGTTCCGAAATGGTTCGACCACGGAAGAGATTGTGAAGGAGACGGATTTGATTGGGGGTGTAGAGAAGACCAGATCAAATATAAGGGATGGGAGAAGCTTCAGAGAGGTGGTGAAGGGCCGACCCCAACATGCAAATGCTGAAGGTTGGTCGATTAAAGAAACAAACATGGTGGCAGATCCTAATGCAGATGAACATAGAAGGCATGCTGATATGTTGAACCTCAAGGGGGTGGTTTGGAGTATGGTTGAAGAGATCTTTAACTCATCCAAATTGGAGGAGATCAAACATAATCTTGGGGCTTTACTGGAGGGGGCGATTCGAGCAGTTGATTCCGAGCAGTTTGGTTGTAGGAAGAAAGCCGAGAAGTAATGGAAGGAAGGAGAAGCTAAACAGAGAAGGGCATTCCTGGAAGAGGAATTGGTGAACTCGATACTGCACGGTGGAAGAAACACTTCCTGGCTTTCCATTGGTGCATTTGAATCTTCCTGGCCAGACACTCATTGCGGTGCAGAAGTGGGGCCATCGAAGTTGAGTGTGAAGGAAGCTAAGCTTCCTATTGGACCAAATTTGTTGGTCATTCCTCCGCCAATTTTTTGTTCGGGATCCAATGACTTGGCCCCTTGGGAGGACGTGAGCAGTGGGCCGGAATACCCTCCAGGTTTTGAACCGTTTCTAGGTGTTGATGTGCCTTCTAGCAGGGCTCATACACAATTTGAAACAATGGAGACTTTAGACTGTGGTAATTCCTTGTAGAGTCACAATGAAACTAATCCTAGTTGAGGTGTATCACAGGACTCTTCCTGAGATTTAGTTGAGAAGGTTCCTTTAACTCCGCCTGTTGAGTCAGGTTCAACGGTACAGGGGGCCCAATTGAAATTGTACTTCCATTCGAGGAGGAGCTAGTGGAAGCACAAAATTCATGGAACGTTGGAAAGGCCTTGGGACTTAGGATAAGTAACGATATAGCCATGATAGATGTTTTAATTAAAGTTAAAGAGTGTCAAGACTTTTTCCTTCCTAAGAAAAAGAGACGTCAAAGGAAAAACAAAGGATGCAACCAATTTTGAGGGATTCGTGGTTTTGGTTACTTGGTTGGGGAGTTGTTAGAGTGCTTGGCTAGTGGGCTTTGTCGTTTTGGTTGGTGGTGTAATTGTAGCAATCTCAGTTTTTTTGTCCTTGCTAGCGTGGGTGGGTTTGTATGGTATGTTTAGTGGGTATTGTGGCTTGCCTCCAATTGTTCATACAGTATGTCCAGTTGCTTGGGGGTTTTTCATTGTTTGGTTCGCTATTCTTGGGTTGTTTTCGGCTGGTCTTTCTTATAGAGCATAGGAGTGGTGGCAACCTTTCTTAATGTGCAGGTTTGGCATTGATTTCAGTGATGTTCTATACTCGGCAATTTTTTCTCAAGTGGAGATTTTGGTGTTGATTAAGAAGATTAGCATAGGTGAGCTCTTTGGTTGCAGGTTTGGTGTTGTTTGCATGTTGTTCTATTTGGGTGTTGGATTATCCCTCAGAATTGGTGCTTTGGGTTTCAACTTTGTTTGAGCTCTGGTGAATTCTCTCCAAGTGAAATGCTTGAAGCTGTGGTGATTCTCTGCTTTCTCATTGGTTAGTGGCTATGTAGCAGCTTGGGGGTGATGATCGTAATAGGTGTCTTTGCTTGAAAGCTACTAGTGTCTTTTATTGTGTGTTGGCATTGCTTTTGGTCTCCTGTTGTTCCTTTGTTTTGATATCTTTGTTCTCTTGGTGGTGCTCTCCTATTGGAGTAGTTGAGCCCTTTTATCTACTAAAAAAAAAAAAAAAAAGTTGAAGAGTAATGTATTATTATTTTTCAATGTGGTAAATGCTTCCTTGCATGATAAATGTATGTACTTGTCTTAAACCAATCACTTTACTTTGAGAAAAATACAACAACCCTTGAATTTTTTTGAAAAAACACTAAATTCTAAATTTATAAAAAAAGACATTCCACTCCATTACCAAAAAAATAATATATTAATAATTAAAATAAAAATAACAATATTATATGCTATATAAATATATTTTAATAGCAATTCAATAATATATTAATTTCTTCTTAAAACTCATAAATAATTATTATTAAAAATATTTGATATGTAATACCCTATTTAAAATAAATTATTTATTTAAAATAAAATGTTGATGACAAAAAAATTTAAAATTTTACATACGTTGAATTTTTGGGATATTTTCTAGTGATAAAAGAATTAAAATGAATTAAATAAAGGTTGGAAATATATGTTAAAAAAAAAAAAGGGAAGGACCACCCAACATCATTAGTGTGGTGGTCCACCCTAAGTCCTTTCCTTAATTCTTCCTCCTCCTTCTCGATTCCTCTTTGTTTTATTTTCATCAGTCTCTCATCTCTCAATCTCTCTCTCTCTCTCAAATTTCTCTTGGTTTTGTTCTCTCCCTCTCACCACCAATTGCTTTCTCTTTCTCTGCCACACACCACCAACTGCATCTCTCTCTTCCTTGCGATCTCTCTCTCTACGTTGTCTCTCCCTGCTGTCTGCTATCTCCCTAGCTCCACCTTGCTTTTTTCCTAGTAGTTAGGAGCTTATTTTTGCCCTTACAAAGCGAACCATAGCCTTGGGTGAGCTATTGACTTTAAACTTGTTAGCATCTTTTGTAACTTTTTTCATTTCAAGAAGAAAGTAAGTTGCTTGTAGTAACTATTTTTTTTTTTTTTATGGAATTGCTAAGCTCTAATTGTTTGGATTATTGGTTAGGCTCAAATTTTAAATCCTGTTGGAAAAGATTGATGATAGAGTCAAGCCCAGTTGGTGAAGATTAAATGATCTTGGTTGATAGTTTTAATTTTTGGGTTGTGTGTGAAGTTATTTAAATTCTTTTATGTACTAAAGAAATTAACATATAATTATGGTTTTTCATGTGGTATAGTTTAATATCTTATATTGTTTATTAAGGTATTTGTGTTAGTAACTCTTGATTAAATTTTAAATCTCAAGTACCATGAATACCTACAAGTGAATTAGTTTTGCCAAACTAAATTAGCACCGCCCACTAGCACCATATGGTTTCTGTTATAGCTAGATCAAATTAAGAAACAGAATTGTTATTGTATGAACAATTAATTAGCTATAATGCCAAAGGTAACTAAATAGTATTTTGATTGATTTTCAAATAAATCAAAAGCAATTTTGAGTAAATAATGAGAAATTTAAATTTTAGTTTGTGAAGTTGAAGAAGAGGATAGGGGTTAAATGCTAAATCATAATATTTACAGTTACATTGGGAGTAATCATTTATGTGTCAATTTCAGATTTTCCAGGAGATCGACCTAAGAGTTCAGCAGCCCAAGGAAATTCAACGTTTTCGACTGTCTGTGAGTAGACAATACCTCTATGGTATATGATTTTTTTATACAACTAGTATTGGTTGATTTTAGTATATATTGACAACTTATTTTTATATATCTAGTTAATTATGAATATTTTATTTAACGATATAATTGTCTCACAGTTTGATATATCTATTTATTCATGGACATCTATTTTGATTTTGAGGAAATTTTACTAGTATGCAATGGTTAAATGTTCTTAAAGCTTTTTTGGATTATGAATGCAAGGACAAACTCTTGAACAATTGTTTAAATTACTTAACTAAGTTATTGAGAAATCTTGTTTTGAGTTTGGAAACCTTATTTGGTATTTTTGCTTTTGAAAACTTTGTTTAATATTTATATTTTCAAAATGTTATTGATATTCTATGGGAGGATTCTTATTTAATTGGTAGCTAGCAACTGCTGATGATAGATTGGAGTATTTGACCAACACTTCTAGATCTATTATGCTTATACTGGGGATGGCAATACGTAACGCGCAGATGTGATTTCATTATGATTTAATTCTGAATTGGAAGCCTCCTCACTTTGGTAATTATATTTGAGAAATATGTTTTTCAGTTTATGAAATAATGTTACTTCTTTATATACATGCATAGTTCTAATGTTGATTCTTAATGGCTTAAATATATTTTTAGTACCTCTAAATATTTGGTTTTCCATATTTGGTCCATCAAAAATTTTTTGCTTGGTTTTGTCCTTTATTTTTAAGACATTACCAATATTGGTCTTTGCCATCAACTGAGTGATGTTAAGTGCTGACATGGTAAGGTGAGATTTTGACACATGTTAATGCTGATTAGATCTTATGTTGTCACATCAGTACTTAATAGCACTCAATTGACGGCAGAGACTAATATTGGTAATGTTTGAAAAATAAGGGACTAAAACCAAGCGAAAATTTTTTAAGGGACCAAATCCAAAAAATAAAATATTTAGAGGGACTAAAAATATATTTAAGCTATTTTTAATTATATATAATTCATGATATTAATTCTTTATTTAAGCATAGTTGCTTTCCTTCTAAAACTTGTCTTCATATGTTATAGTTTTATTGTCTTTCGCTAAGTTGATTGGACTCACCCCCTTTCCCTTTCCTATTTCGTACTCTAGCACAACATTTGACTTAATTCCTCCAACTTCTTAAAATTGCTCCACGATCCATAGGCAGGATCTGTGACCTGATGATTTATTTTTATAGGATATGAATATACAGGCCTTATGATTTTGGGAATTTGTTTTTTTTTTTTTTTTTGTGAATAGGATGTAAATAACGAGTATAAATAGGGAACATGTAAATGGGTGTTATATATATAAATGTGAATTACTAGAGAGTACTTTGAGAGCCTCAAACTTGTATTTGATGATTGGCTGTCTGGAATAGGTTTGGCTTATTAGGGTAAGTGAGAAAAATAGGGGCAATTTCATCTATTTTAGACTATAGTAGGCTAACTAGAAGTCTACTACCTCTAAGCGCCGGTCATGACTCGAGGGTGGGACATGACATAATATATATGTATTCTTGAAAAATATATCTTTTTACGTAGGTTACATCTATAAAAACTACATTAATTATTAATTATTAGTGCATATAATATATTAATTATATTTAAATAAATTACAATAATATATGTAAATAATGTGGATAAAATACAAAATTAAGGAGAATATTTATATATCGAGAATGATAATCTCCACACATATGCTTTTATATAGAACTTAGCAAGCTCCATATTTTATAGACAAAAAACTCACTACCCTCTTTGCTAAACAAATATAATTTATAATTTTGCAAAAATTTGTAATTTAATGTTAGTCACATTAAGTACTATTTTAATTTTTATTCTCATCTAATTAATATCCACTCTTGGCTATATCTATTTATCTAAATAATATGTTAATAATTAAAATTTTAAATAATATTATTATATGCTACAATATACATGATTAAATAACTGTCAAATTTTATTTATGTTAATAGCATATAATTGTTTGATGTAGATAATATAATAAAATAAATCCTTATGATTATCTTATATTATTATTATAAAAATTCAATGTTGATTAGGATATCTTATTATTATGAGACTAATTTCACTACTAGAAACTAGCAAAAAACTGACGAAATGCTTCCATCAGTTATAGTGATGAATAAACCGCCGAAAAAATGTAAAATAAGAATTGATGTGGGGCTTTAATCGAGGGAAAGGTAATCTCTTAATAAACTTTTGTGCGTGATGGTGCCACAATTTTACCGACCGATTATCTGTTGGTAATTTTTTTTGAATTTTTATTTTATTTTTTTAAATTTGAAAATATATCAATGAAAAATCCATCGGTAAATTAAACAATTATCGACAGAATATTCATCGGTATGAAATTATTTAATCAATATATAATATTTAAACAATCTACATTTTACTGACGAATTAACCATCGGTAATTATATAACGAGATGGTAAGTGTATTGCGTCTTTATTTAGTTAATATATCTTTTACATTTTTAATTTTGTTCATATTTATTTTGGTGTTATAGTTTGTTGCATACATTTATCAATTTATACAAATATTGTACAAGTCATCTTTGGTAGAACGAGGATCTGGTTCTAGCAAGGCAGAGATACACAGAGGAAGCATTGGGCCCCCACAATTTTTACGATTTTTTATGTTTTTAAAAGTGTACATTGATAGTTTTATTTTATTTCTTTGTTCTTGACAATTTATATATTCTATATTTTGTTATATTTTTAATTATATAAATTTATGGATAATTAAAACAATAATTTCAAATATTTAAACACTAATTTCAATATTTCATAATACAAAACAGCCAAAAAAAATAATAAATATTTTTGCTTACTGATGGAATTTTCGTTAGTAATAATTAAATAAAAATTATTATATTCCCAATGTTGCGACGGATATTCTGTAGGTAAATAAATATAGTAAAATATTTTTTTTTATACCAACGAATTATCCATTGGTAATGTACAATGTAATTTTAAATTATTGACTAATATTTTGTTGGTAATTATCAATAATTTGTCAGTATAAATGCCTCCTTGACGCTTTCTGACATTCTTTTATCGGTGCTTTTATTTTTCTTTCCAATGACATATTTCGTCGGTAAAACAATAATTATTACCAACAAATAGATCTATCCGTTGATAATATTTAATTTTCTTTTTTCCGACTCGCTAATTACTGATGGATTATTTCTGTCGGTAAAAATATCACCGAAAAATATTGCTTAATTTTCCGTCAGTAATTCTGTATGAAATTTGCTTATTTCTAGTAGTTTTTCTTAGTATTGCCATAATAATAAGATCTTAAAATTTGCTTTTCAACTATTAGTTATTAATTAGTTTATATATATATATATCGTATATTATTGCAACTTATTTAAACATAATTCATATATTAGATACACTAGCAAATAATTAATTTATTTTTTAAAGGATGTAACCCATGTGGAGATTTATATTTTTAAAAATACATATATATTAAAAAATTAATGTTAATTATTTATGACTTTTATAAAAAAGTTTTATTGGATAATTATTCGAGTATGTATTTATTTATATTAATATTATATGAAAATTATACTCTTATGATTATCTTATATTAATATTACAACGATTTAATATTGACTAAGGTATTATGATATTAATTTTTTAGTATTGTTGTAACAATAAGATCTTCTCTAGAATTGCTTTTCAACAATATCATTTACTGGTTAGTTTAATAAGTCTTATATTTCATATATTTTGAAGTTATTTATATATATTATTGCAAATTTTTTAATGTAATCTTGTATTAATAATAATTAATTTATTTTGTAAGAGATATAACAACATGGAGAGACACATTTTTCAAGAAATACATATAAGTAAAAAAATTTTATAGAAGTTATTTACAAATTTTATGAAAAATTAATATTTTAATGAATTATTATTAAAATATATTTATTAATTAACTTATAATATTATTACTTTTATCGATGATGGACTGGAGTGTCTTTTTTTTCCATAAATTCAGAGCTGCAATATATTTTCTAAAAACTTCAAAGGGATTGTTCTACTTTTCTATTTTATTTTTGATTTTAGATACGTTGATGATGGTTGAGTGCAACCTCCTAGCTAAGAATATAAAATAACACGCATAAAATAAGTAGCTATGGACGTCAGGTGGATGAACTCAAGACAACTAATCCCATTATCTCATGAAACTAGAATGAAATTAGCAAAGTCAATTTTGTGACTGAAACTGATTAATATATAAAAGAAAGAATAGTTAAATATGAAATTTGTATCTTAGTTTGAGAAACAAACTTAAACAAACTTCTACAAGAGAAGTCATTGGCATTTCACCGATGAAGTTAAGAATCTCTTAATGGGAGGGAAAGTAATATGCGATGCACCTCACTATTTCAAAAGCTATTCTCTTTTTCTTGCGTGACGCAAAGTCCCAATCATGCTTGCTAACAAAGGAAACTTCTCTTTAAATTCCTTCTTCTCTTTGCAGTTCCATCCATTCCAACTTCAAATACCACACCACTAATAACATACTACAAGTCAGATCACATGGCCCAAACAACAAGGCATAAGAGATACCAAACCATGCACTAAACCTACTGATTTTTTTTTTCCCTTGTAAGTGATTTTGCATGGCTTGCAAGAAAGAAAAAAATTTCCCTTTGAGACTTCTGGTGGACGAAGAAAGAAACCGGGTAGTTGTAGCTGAAGCAAGTGGAGACTTCATAGACGCTCTCTTCAGTTTCCTCACTCTTCCATTGGGAACTATCATTCGGCTTGTGTCCAATAAGCAACAGCATGATCAACTAGTAAAGATTGGTTGCATCAACAATCTGTACCGCAGTGTGGAAAAGTTTGAAGCTGACGTTTTCTGGAACAAGATATGCAAGCAAATGCTGCTTCGTCCACGGAACCTTGTGAATCCCTATGCCAGAAACTGAAGTTGAATGTGGATGACACAGAGCCCACAAAGTACTTCATGTGTAGAAGCAGGTGCGGGGTGGGGTTGCGGGATCCGTTCTGATTGAGTACTTTTGTAGATGCTAGTTGCTGCTCATGTGGGAAATTGATGAACAAAAAGTTGAAGCTGCTGGAAGATCCTAGCGAAGAGACTCATGGGGATGGCGTTTTTGTTAAAGGGGTAGCCAAGTACTTGGTTTTTGATGATTTAAAAGTGCTCGAAAATTCCCCTAACAACCTTGCCAAGGAACTTGTCCAACGTGGCTGTAGAGACTTCAACGAGCTGAAAAAAATGGACCGAAATGTTGGCTTGAAGGAGGTAACATTTCTTTTCATTCAGTTTACATGGCATGTTTAGACTTTCACATAAAAGTTTGTTTACGAATTTGTATAGGTGTCAAGTTAATTTAATATTAAAAAAAATCAATTTAGTAGATTGAAATGACAGAATTTTGCAGTAGAAAGTTCATCTTGAGCATTGATGAGGCTATCGAAAACCTTCCTTAAATTAATTAGCTTCTAACTTGTGTATAGGCTAGATCATTACAAAAAGACCCTTGTTTTGATGATGAATAGCATTCTTATAACCTTTTGTTTTTTTAGATTTTGAACTTGTTAAAGCAAGCATTGACCTCCAAGTCTCCCCTCAGTAATGTATTCTTGGCAAATAGAACAAATAGAGAATCTAAGGGGATGTACACTTTCTCACCAAAAATTGAAAAATCTTGGTATTTTGCAAACCGTAAGGTAATTGTGACAAAATCGGAGAAGAAGATATTTTATGTTGAAGCTGAGGAAGATTTTGTTAATTTCTTATTCAGCTTCCTCACAGCACCCCTTGGATCTATTCTAAAGCTTTTGGATGGCAATCCTTCTCTAGGATGTATGGATGTCTTGTACAATAGTGTGAAGGACTTCAATTCACCATGGTTTGTTGGGACTTCAAAAACTACCTTGCTAGATCCACAAGTGGCACCCCAATTTGGTTTCAGGTGGCTGCCAATACAGCTTAATGAACAAGCGGCTCCTACTTACCGATATGGCACAAGTGCTATAAAAAAAAACATTTGCAATGTCGATGGAAATGGTGTGATTTCAAAGAATTCTACTGTATTGAAAAATCCTGGTACCATGAGACTTTTTGACCCAAGATCCCCTCATGGCAAAAGTAATGAGGGATTTGTGAGGAGGCCATTGCTTTTTGGTGTGTGGGATAATCTAAAAGTGACACCACTAACAAATGCTTCTAGCATTTTGTTAATGCAAAATCAGAATATACAATTGGATGATTTGGAGGAGCATGAGGTGACCATTGGGGAGGTAGAGGTAACAATCTATTCTTGATTAATTTTACCTTAAAAAATCCTTAGCTGCTCTTAAAACAAGAAAAAAATTGTGCTCATATTTATTAAATAATCGACACTTCAACAATTGTATTAAAAATATAGTTGTAATGGAAGATAATAATGACTGATAATGTTAAGATGATAAATATTAAATGGATCAGAGTATATTTTTTCCTTACTCTAAGAGCACCTATAACTCTTTCTTTACTTTATACTGTATAAATCTGGAATTGATAATTAGTTTTGGTCTAAATATTTGTTTTGAAAAACTTTGTGCCACTACCATGTCCATAGCTCATATTTCATATTTCTTTCATTTTACCCTTTAAAATCTTTGGAGGGAGTAATGGCCTTCATTATGTCTACATTTTCAGGCATTAAACCTATTGTGGGCTTCTTTGTCAACATCCAAAGCTGTTTTGACAGAAGTCCTATCCCACCTCTTGAAGAAGCCACACACAGATGCCAATGCTTGAACATTCTCTAATTGGTGATAAGAGGCTGAATAACAAAGCAACCCTGCAATATTTTGATTTCTAAAATCTGTACTAACTAGTAATTACTATATACATTACATTTGAGTGAATTTGTATGATGTTGTGATTTTGATTTTCCTTTGTTCTATTTTGGAAGTGATATGTTTGTAAGTCTGCAAGTGCTATTACGATATGAAAGGTATCAGGGCCAGATGCTAGGAGAGAGAGAGATGAGTGAAGAAGAAGAATTGGAAGCAAAGAGAAATAAATATGATTGATAGCTTGATTGTTACAATGAGTACAACATATTATATATAGCATATAGACTCAATAGCTTGCTGCATAAGCAACTAACTTAGATAACTAACATAACTGCCAATCTCACATAACTAACTTCAACCATTCCTAACTAACTGCAATAGCTTGTGTCTAATTATCTTTTCTCCCTAACATCCCCCCTCAAACTCAGCATCTGAGAGTCTTCAATGTTGAGTTTGGCCGAAATGGCATAAACTTAGAAGAAGATATAGCTTTGGTAAGTATGTCAGCAATTTGAAAATCTGCTGGAATGTGATTGATTTTGATTCGTTTGGCAACATGATCATGAACAAAGTGAAGATCCAACTCAAAGTGTTTGGACCTAGAATGAAGCACTGGGTTGGCAACAAGAAGAACAGCCCCAACGTTGCATAGTAAACTAAAGGAGTAGGCACATCAACATGTAATTTAGACAGAATAGACCTAAGCCAAAGAAGTTCAGCAACTGGGGAGGTAATGGCACTATATTTAGCTTCTGTGCTACTTCTAGATACCAAATGCTGCTTCTTTGATGACTACGAGATCAAGTTCTGTCCCAAATAAACACAGTACCATGCTGTGGACTTTCTATCATTAAGGTCTGATCCCTAATCAGAATCAGAATAGCCAGTGAGGGTGAGAGAGCTTGGCCTCTTGAGATGTAGACCAAAGGATTTTGTTCCACTTAGATATCAAAGGATTCTCTTTACAACCTTCTAGTAGGTGTCCAAGGGAGCCTACATAAATTGGCAAACTTTGTTCACAGGGTAAGCAAACTCAGGTCTTGTAATTGTCACATACTATAAGCTTCCAACCACACTATGATATAGACTGGGATCAGTGAATGGGGAGCCATCAGTGAAGATAGTTTGAGATTGGCTATCATAGGAGTTGGTAATGGCTTGCAATCAGCCATTTTGGATTTGATTAGAAGATCCTAAATGTACTTGGATTAGGACAAAATCAAGCCACCTTGGGGAGTTCTTTTGATTTCAATGCCAAGGAAGTAGTGACATGTCCCCATATCCTTCAAAGCAAATTTGGAATTCAATTGCTGAACAAGATTAGAAATGACAAAAGGAGAACTCCCTGTGATGATTATATCATCTACATAGATCAACACATAAATGGTGGTGGAGGCAATGACTTGAATGAAAAGGGAGACATCAAATTTGGTGGAGTGAAAACCAAGTTGTTGCAATGCTAAGGATAATTTTGAGAACCAGGCCCTAGGCAGCTGCTTGAGGCCGTACAAAGCCTTAGTTAGTTTACAAACTAGCTTTCCATTGCCAACTTCATAACCATGAGGCTGCACCATAAACACATCTTCTTGCAAATCACCATTTAGAAAGGCATTATTGACATCAAGTTACCTAATAGGCCAACCCCTTGCCAATGCCAAAGAGAGAATTAGCCGAATTGTAGTTGGTTTGATAACTAGACTAAATGTCTCAGAATAATCAAAACCATGCCTTTGGTTGAAACCTTGAGTCACCAAACGAGCCTTGTACTTTTGGATTGAACCATCTAGATTGAACTTGGTCCTAAAAACCCATTTGCTCAACTCTATTGGGGGGCTAACTCTGTGAACACCATATTTTATCCAAGACACAAAAAAAAAAAGAGAAAATGAAAGAAAGCTAGCCCATTTTTAGAATAAGAGCATAGCCCAATCATTTTAACCAAAAAAAAAAAGAAGAGAGAGACAAAGAGAAGACGAAAGAAAGAAAAAAAAATCAAATCAAATCAAAATAAATGAAAAAATCTGGGCAGATCTCTTAATTTTGGCATTTGTATCTAAATCAAATCAAATTTGCCAATCATCATTAAGACAAAATTTCAATTAGAATCAATTAGGTTTAATGGCAATTAATCCTCCAACATATATAAATAGAGCAAGCAATTCAGAAAAAAGGGGTATTTTTGGGAGAGCAACAGCAGCAGACACTACGAGCAAAGTTATGATTGTGTGCAAGGGACATTGAAAGAAAAAGGAGAAGACTGAGGCTAGAGTTGCAGTCCATTTTTGGTTTCAAATTGCTTATTCATTTAGGCACACTTGTTGGTATATATCTTTAACTCTTTATTTTTGCACACACGCTATCTTTCATGCTTGTTTATCGGTCTGTCTCTTTTAATTCTATACTACACTTTTTTGTTTGAAATTTCTCTCAATACAATAATATACTCGTTGCATCGCTATTAATACCACCTTGTCACTACTTCTTACTCTCCGTTAACGATCCTTGCACCCATAGCCTTCCCTTACCACCACAAATTGCCTTCACCCTCTTGATTCATAACATAACCAGAACCTCATCATTATCTGGCCAAACCTACAACCTCCATTGTTCACGTCACAGCCTCCTCACCAAATCTCTATACCCATGCCGTTGTTGAAGCCAAAGTCGAAAAGCAAATTGCTACCATCTAGTTTTGGAACGTCCAAATCAGTGGTCCCAGCTCGTGACTACTTTTTGTTTGGTGGTGCTAATGATGTGGTGGGTCTATGGTGCATCGCCATTGTGCTAAAACACTCGTGTGCCCTTGTTTTTTATGTTTCATTGTTTCTTGTATTTGGGGCGTTATTTTTTCTTTATTTTTTTTGTAAATATACATAAAGTAGGTTCTTTATTCTTACTCAAATAATAAGCACAATTTTAATTCAAATCTTTAAAATCCATGCCACAATCTCTAACATTGATGTATGGCTTGGCCATCCTCAAGAGTTATAAAAATTGTTAGGATTTATTACGTAGTTTATGCTATCCTGAACCTTGGGCAAAAATAGATTATTCTTTCTTTTTATTTTATTTTATTATATATTTCTTTAAATAAAATCAACCCAACCCATAATTATTTTCTATAATAACTACGTGATTTTGAATTCCTCATTATACCAGAGGATACATAGGAGTTAATAATCTCTGTCAAATTAAAAATTAAATTTTCTTAAATTTTGTTCAATTTTAATTCCTTAAATAATTACAACATTAATTTTACTTCATTTTCCATTTGTAAATAATTTTTAGATCAATTTTTATTTCTTTTAATCATAAAATTAATTCTACTTTCTTTTTCTTTTGTAAATAATTATTATATTAATTTCTGTTTCTTTTGTAAATAATTGTATATTAATCTTGCTTTTTTTTGGGGAATAATTATCATATCAATTTTACTTTTCTTTCCTTTTATAAATAATTATCATATTAATTTTATTTTTTTCTTCTCTTTTGTAAATAATTGTGGTACTAATCTTGCTTTATTTTATTTTATTTGTAAATAATTATTATGTTCTTAAGGGAAAAAATTAATATTATTAAAGTTATTAATTAATTTGCATGATAAACTCTAGGGTAACCGTTGCAATACGGATGTATTAGGGGTATAGTGGGATTAAGTTTCCACCCTTCCGTATACATAAATAGACTCTCGAATCCAATTTCTTTAAAAGACTAGTTTTTGCAAAATTAAAAGGTTTTTCTGATTTTTTCCATGAATAAAAATTGGTGGCAATTCCATTGAATTATTTTTCAATATTCTTGTTGCCTCTCGTCGCAGGACTCTCTGGGCACGTTGTGACAAACTCAACCAATTCCCAAGTTTTGTTTCTCATAAGGGCGGTATTCTCCTCATCCATAACTTGCTTCCAATGAGGGATTGCCAAAACTTGCTTGGCAATTCTAGGTTCAAGTGAGGCTACATATAGCTTGGGTTTTCTGATCCCAACCTTGGCCCTTGTGACCATATTATGGTTATTTGAAATGAGGGGAAGCACTATAGGAGGTGGCTAAATAGCAGGGATTTGAGGAGCACCTACAGTGGAAGGTGCAACAACATTAGCTGCAACAGACCCATGCGAAGGTACAGACTGAGCCATAAGAGGATGAGTTGGTTCATGCTAAATTCTGGGAGGAGATAAGATAGCAATTGATGGCACCAAGGAAGATGGAGCAGCTGCATCTGCATCAGTTTTGGCTAACAAGAAACCAATACCATAGTCCTTGAAAGGAAAGATAGATTCATCAAAAATTACATGCCGAGTAATGAATACTTTCCCTGATCTAGACCAGCATTTGTAGCCTTTATATTGAGGAGCAAATCCTAAATAGACACATGGTTCAAATCTGAATGAGAGCTTATTTTTCTGATAGGGTCTTGTATGTGGAAAACATAAGCAACCAAAGACTTTCAAGGAATTAAAGTCAGGTTATTTCTGAAACAACTTTTTAATTGGAGAATTAAATTGTAGTAAAGGTGTAGGCAGCATGTTGATTAAATGAGTAGCAGTGATAAAAGCCTCCCCAATAACATAAAGGCAAACTAGCTTCTGCAAGAAGTGTAAGACCCATGGTAGTGATATATCTATGCTTCCTTTCTGCAGTACCATTTTGTTGATGCACATAAGGATAAGAGAATCTATGCAATATTCCTTCAGACCTCAAGTAGTTAGAAAGAGAAACAAATTCTTTGGCATTATCAGTTTGGATTGCTTTAAGTTTAACGCCAAGTTGGAGTTCAACCATTTTCTTAAATTGTAGAAAGATAAAGTAAACTTGAGACTTGCTATGCATCAAGTAAATCCAAGTAAATTTGAAATAGGCATCAACAAAATGAATGTAATGTCTATAGCCATTTATTGAAGAAAAAGGGGCAAGCCCCCAAATATCAGAATGCACAAGTTCTAAGGGTGCATAATACATTATTTTGGAAGAAGCAAAAGGCAAATTCTGAGATTTACCCATACAACAAGAAGTACAAATAGAATCTGAAACTGTAAAGGGAGAATTACAAGATTTTAGAACCCTAGACACAATATCAGCTAAAGGATGACCAAGTCTCAAGTGTCAAAGCTTAAAACCAAAATCAAACTTTGTGGAGGCCAAGAGTGAGGTTGGAGCAAAATGAGATGACTGCATAGGATCAAAGGTGTAAAGACCATTCTTAATGGTTCTTTGGAGAAGTGTCTCCTTGGAAACCTGTGATTTGACAAAGTAACTATTAGGATGAAATTCAAAATAAACATTGTTATCTCTAGCAAATTGAGACACACTTAAAAGATTCTTTGTAATTTCAAGAACATGCAACAGATTCTTAATTTTAAAGGAGTGAGAGGAAGAAAATGGCTTAAAGACAGAACTACCAACATGATGAATATACAATCCCTTACCATTGCCTACAAGAACTTGTTAACCACTATTATACTCAATTCGATCTAGCATATATGAGGCATTTGGTGTCATGTGATGAGTTGCTCCTGAATCAGCCTCCTAATAACTGAATATTATTCCGCCATGAAATTCACCATCAGCAACATAACCAGTGGCCATATTTGTATACTTTGGAAACTCAGGAGCATGTATAGCTATAGCCTCATCATGTAAAGCTTGCACAAGATGGAGTATCCTCTACATGCTGAACTATTATGGCTGTGTTTGGTCCACATTTGTCATCTATATCATCACCGCCACTTTCATGCTCTTCTTCAGAGCATTTGACATCACTTTCACCTTCACTATTGTCAGCCATGCACTCTGCGCCTCTTACTGAAAATGGGCTAGGCTCAGCTTTACACTAATGCTGAATTGAAAAGAATTAAGCAAATTAACACATATATTATATTAATCAACATAAAAATTTAATTGAATTAAAGATAAATAATTAATCCTATTACATTTTCGATTTTTATGTGAAATTAGCATATTTAACTCAATTACTCACATCTAACTAGTAAATTTGTTTCTTTAATTTTTTTTCTTAGTATAACAACATCCTCAAATAATTATAATGGTGGGTTTTCTAATGAACAATGAATAAAACTGAATAACAATAAAAAGAATTTAATATAACTATGCAAGTATTTTAAATTTGTTTAAAAAAGCTACTTCTAGTAATTTTTTACAAGAATCATTAAAAAATATTAATTTTAAATAAAAACATTTTTCTTGATTTTTTTAAATACTCAATCTTTTGTTATTAGATAATTATCAGATTGAGAAAATTTAGAAAAAAACTTTAATATTTATATATATTCTAATAATTATGTTAAATAAGCTAATTGGATATAAATAATTAAAGTATTAAGTAAGGTATTTTAATAATGTATTACTTGACTTACTGGATATGAACTGGGATCAGTGTTATAGTCATGATGTTTAGCCGGATAAAAATTGATATCAGATTGAGCAACATGATAATGAAAAAAAAATTATTGAAATATATTAACCAAAACAATATAGATATTATATTGATCAAGATAAAAATTTAATTCAACTCAAGAAAAACTATTAATCAGAATAACACATTTATAGAATAACACTAAGTAATAAATAAATTCTACCGTAACAAAGAAGCCTACATAAATAATTTTGGGATAAAAAGCTTAAAAAAATTTCACATGACTCACTGGATATAAGCTACGAACAGTGTTGTAGTCATGCTATCTTGCTGGATAGGAGATAATATTAGTTTCAACAACATAATATTGATATTGGATTATTAGCAAAAATTAGCTGAATTAATACAAATATTATATTAATTGACATAAAAATTTAATTCTACAAAAGCTATTAATGAGATTAATACATAATTAAAAAATAAATTGCACTATAGTTAAGAAATTATTTACATTACTAACTTTGAATTCAAAAATTTAATAAACTATCACATGACTCACTTGATATGATCTGGGGACAATATCTTTGTGTCGTCTAGCGAGATATGCATTTTGAACATTTTCATTGTGATGCAGACTTGCTCGACCAGTTTCAACAACAATTTCTTCAAAGTTGACATATAGTTCAATGGTAGTAATGTGTTGTAGATATTGCCTATATATCCTAAACATTATTTGCAATTCTCTGTCGCTACTTATTTTAACTAGTCAAAACTGTATTTTATTATTAAGATTTGAGATTAGACATCTATATTTAATTCTCATCACTCTTGTTGGAGTGCTGAGATTTATGCCTCGACAAAGTACAGCATTTAGTTCCTCAAATGATATGGTTTGAGGAACAAAAATGATAAATGGCTTGTTAGACATAAATATTACACCTTTCTCTATTTTTTTAATACCAAAGCTTTTAAAACGTGCAATAATAATAACATTTATACTATTATCCATAATTTTCTCTCACTTTCTTGTATTAATTTTCACTTTCACTAATAAAAGGGGAATAGCAACAATGGAGAGGGGAAAAACAACATAAATGAAGAAAAAATATGTGAGCACTCATGTAATGAGGTGAGGAAGGTTATATATATATATATATATATATATATATATATATATATATATATATATATATATATATATATATATATATATATATAAAACCGAAATTAAGAGGTATTAAGGTTTTTGATCGTTGGAGAATTCGATTGTTGGGTTTGTGTCATGATTCTCCATGCTGAAATTATATTTTTTTTCCAAATTCCTACATCTAAGGGACGAAATCTCTCACACTTTTTTCCTCTTAAGTTTCGCCCCCTTAAGGTAGAATTGTGTGTTATAATAATTTTTAATTCACCCACGTTCCTACTCACACAGGCGAAATGTGTAACATTATTTTCCTCCCCCACCATGGCAAATTGTCTCTAACCATGCCCATATTCCCGTAATAAGATGTAAAACACAATATTTTCATTATAATTATACACTAAACCCATATTTAAATAACTGAGCCCAAACCTGTTGGCGGTATTTATTTCCTGTTTCTGCTAGGTTGTGATGACAAGTTATGCTCTAGTGGAAACTCAAAAAAATATGCACTGATACTAATGTGAGGTGGCTTTCTCATGCCAATCCATTTGACAAAGCTTAGAGTAGACCTTATTGACTGTGTTTTATGATAAAAGCCTCTTACACATTCCCTATCCCCACCCTTCGCCCATCTCCTCCTTCACCTTCTTTTCACCCGCCATGGCTCTGCTACCAACAATCACTAATCATCACAAATCCTTCACCAATTAAAATTTCACGCCATTTTTTTTTTTTGTAAAAAAAATAAAAGCTCGACAAAGATAGAGGAGACTATCATAAAACGCAAGCTTCGCTCCAATAATACCACCCAAAATAACAATAAACTAGATGTAGACCTGCGCAATGCTCGAGAGAATGAAGTTATCAAAGTAAATATATTTTTTCTTGTTAAAAAAGAGAGATACATGATATTGTTTAGTCTAATATAAATATAAATTAGTAGATGCTACATCAATAGTATAAAGTGTAATAATTATGTACTGGAACGAAAATATTATATATTTATTAAAAAAGTGATAGGGTAATAATATAAGTGAAACAAAAATATATGAAATTTATGGCCATTTTGAGTACAAGAAAATCATGGAGATGTATAATCTTCAAATGAGCTTTCTTCCTTTAATTCTATCATTGTGTTTACCCTTATTGGCACTCACCTCCTTTTTGGTACTTGTATCACTTTTTTTAGTTGAGTTGGTTGTAGTTTGCGTAACCATTTCTCCTAATATTTCTAATTAAGATTGACTCTTCATATGATAATGATGTATCTTTTATCTTTATTGTTGTTTTTCTTCTTTTTTCGTACATGTCCTTTTGATAGTCTTATGGTTGCATGTGATTTCTTTTCGTTGACATTTGTATAGATATGGACTATTTATCTAATGATATTTTTGTTGATGACTTTGGTTCCTGAATTATTTTTGGATTAAATGCTAGAACTTAAATTTGGTTACTTTAAGTGGAGGCAATTATATATTTGTTGTTATTTGTTTTTCTTTTTTGTGTAACAGTTATTTGTTTTTCTTTGATTTTAGTCAACTATTTTATCAATTCTTAATGGGTTGCCAATTTATGTTATGTCACTATCTAAGCTTCTTATCCAACATTTTTAAATCTTTACCTATTACTACCTTTCTTAGGCGTATGTAGCAAGCACGAAGCTTATTAATGAAAAATTTAGATATATCATAAAATATTCAATAACAGTCATCCCAAGAATTTACTGAACATATCTAGATATGCATTGCCAACATTAGCATTTTTGTTTAATTAACAAAAATATAAAAATTAATAGTAAAACAGAATTGACTACCGTAATAAAATTAAAAGTAATTTAAACCAAACAACATCTCAAAGGTACAAACAGCAAGGTGTAGATAAAACAATTAGCATTCCTTAAGCTCAATTTTTTGGTCATCACCTTGATATAATCAAAAGTAGTTTAAAAGTACTCTAGTTAATGGACACAGTTGACCAAAATAGCAAATTGTGCACATTGTTATGGCAGTTTTCTTTCAAACCAAAATTTGATTAAATTATGTTAGTACAACATTAGCATTTTTAGTTAGTTGACAATGACATAAAATTTAAGACTTACATTGAGAATTGACTACTCTCAAAAAGTTCAAAGTAATTTAAACAAAATAGTCCCAAGCAAAAAGGTACAAACACCATAGTTAACATAACAATTAGAGTGCCTTAAGTTCATTGGTCTAACACATGAGCCTTGTTATTGCACAATAACTAATTTGACACATTAATATATTTCAAAAATTCCTTTATAATGAACACATTAGAGAAGGCTTTATAGTCACCAGAATTTGCAGCTAAACTGGTATCCCTCTTCATATTGAGAAATTCCTTCCTTCTCTATCCTGGCTTTTTGGAATTGGTCAATTGTGTGTGCATTGAACAGCTGTAGTTCTGTAATGCATCATTGTACGTATTAACATCCTGGAATATATGCAAATTTCGCAGAAAACCAAGAAAATTACAACCTAAGAATTTAAATATGACCAAGGCCCATAAGCATATCCTGAAGCCACGTAATCTCTATGCCTCCTTTCTTCTCAAGCATCTTCTTAGGCCTCTTTAATCTAGTTATCTTGCGTGCTAGTTTTTGTTGCTTGTTATTGCAACTGAAGATCCTTCCACCAATATATGAATTAGACAAAAGCAAATTCTCTATCCTAATGCAACAGGAAGATGTCAATACTCCTAAAATGTCCTTAATACTCCTAGCTGTTGTGCTAACCATTCATGGCCAAACGTAATAGTCATGCAATACAATTTGAATGTATAGGGTGAGGACCTATTGTCATCTACAACGTAGCAGAAAGCCACCCCTATTTTCAACCCTCTCAATAAACAACCCATACTTCAAATGTAACCACTGAAGATTGATATACGTACCTTGGTTTGTGATATGGTCACAATGACAGGCAGTGCACTTCATGGGGCCGGGATGGCAATGCGAGCAACGCAAGGTGCATTGTGAACTCGTAAACATAACGGAGAAGGCATAGCAGTGGAGGCCAAGGCTGACGACTGTGACGCGAGCGGGCTTCTCGGGGTATGGCGGTTGTGGACGCAACACAACACAACAATTCTCGATGCACAATAGCGGAGTCCATTGCAGATTGCAACAGAGCTGGTGTTGGTGGCAACTGGCACGTACGCAAACATGGCCAAGAAGGCATAGCATGCATTGGACGGCAAGGCGGATTGTGATTTGTGAGGCGAGCTAGCTTCTTGCAGTATGGCAGTTGCCGACGCAATTGAGCCTGCAGCCTGGAGGAAGGGAAGGGAAGGGAAGGGACGTTGAGGTGGGGGTGTTGGCGACATGTCGGGGTGGGAATCACGGGAAAGCGGGTGTAGGGTGTGGGGGAGTTAGTTTTTCTCTTCAAAAAAATTAAAAAAAAGAAAAAAGAAAAAAGCTGAGGCACTGAAGAGATGACAAGTCTAAGAAAAGGCCGACATGCTATTATTTTACAATAGTTAATGTGTTAGAATTAATATATTATAATAGATAGATAGATGGATATGATCGTGCTTCTACACTGAATGCACAAACAAGCACATCAAAGTTCAAAATGCTGAACCAAATGAACATTGAAATCAAACCCAAGTGAGTAGCTATGGACATCAAGTGGATGAACTCAAGACAATTAATCCCATTATCTGATAGTTACTCAATTTTTTAGTTAATTTTGTCAAAATGCCCTTTTTATTTTAATCAAAGGAATACTTAATATTAATTACTAATTAGTCATCCTAATGTTATCGAAAGTTTTTATTATTAACTTAATCAAAAATTAATTTAATTATTTAAAAATATTTAATATTTATCTCATTTTTAATTTTTATATAGTCACCAAATATTGCAAGTATTGATAATTAATTTATTTAATATAGTTATTTAAATCTAATCATTAAATTATTTATCAATTTTTTAATACAATAATTATATAAATAATATAACATTGAGTATTTCTTTAAAAAATAAATCATGGTGTGCAACTACATACTTTATTTTGTAATATCCAATGTTTATTATGATATACCATGATTTATTAGTATTGACCAGTAATTTTTATTCATATTCTTAAAAATTAAGGTAATCTGATATATTAAATTAATTACTTGCCCATGTCAAAAGGAGTTTAAAAAAAGTCAAAAAAATTTCTTTTATTAACACTCACACAGTTTAGGCTAAATTATTTACTTTATAGTAGATAAATTATACTTTATACAATTTTTAAAAAAATAAAAAATAAAAATTTCTGATTGATAAGCATATATATATATATATATTTATTTTAATACACTATTAATAGTAATACATACCAACTAAATATGTAACTAATTTAACGCATCAAATTGTCTTAATTTTAAATGATATAATAGAGATGACAAACAAAAAAGTTGTAATAATAAGTAAGTGATTGCCAACAAATCTTAATATTATATAATAAAATACCAATATGTATGTTGTATGTTGTATGTTTCAATTTAGTAATATAAACAATAATAATTATATTAAATATATTAATTTTAAATACTTGTAATATCTAGCAACTGTATAAAAATTAAAAATGAGATAAATATTAAATATTTTTAAATAATTAAATTAACAACAATAACTTTTGCTAATATTAGGATGGCTAATTAATAATTAATATTAACTATTTTTTTATTAAAATAGAAGAAAATTAACTAAAAAAAAAAAGTAAGTGGGAGTAGCAATAGACATAGAGGAGTGACAATAGCCACTCCCTATCTCATGAAACTAGTAAAGTCATTTTCGTGACATAAACTGATAAATATATAAAAGGGCAGAATAATTAAATATGAAATTAGTATCTTAGTTTGAGAACAAAAGGTTACAAACAAAAGTAGTTTTAAGAACATACTATCAACTCAGTAGCTAATTTTTCTTTTAGAAGATGTGAAGTTCCTAACACGTTGGTCAGAGATACAATATGTTAGAACATTTTCATTGCAAATATTCGAGCAAACATGCTTTCTTCACAATCTGATGATGACAGGCCATTGTTGGAGTCACTCCCTCCTCAAGATTCATCTTCAATGCCGGAAATTCCAAACACGGAGTGTAGCTTGCTGTTTTTGTTGTTGCTGGAAAACAAATTTCTCCAAGTTCAAGTGATTAGACATTTATTTTTCTTAAATAAAATCTTGGATTCGACACTTATAAATAGAAAAAATTAGTGCAGGAAAGGTTTTACCCCATAATAAGTCGATCCAGCTCGAATCAAATTAATCAAAATTAAGTGGGCTTTCAAACACTACTGGTCCATTCCAAAATAAACTTCTCGAAGAGAAGTTACTGGTGGAATTTCACCAATGAGGTTAAGAATCTCTCGATGGGAAGCAAAGTAAGAGAAGTCACTGGGTGGCATTTCACCACTGAAGGTAAGAATCTCTCAATGGTAGGGAAAGTAACATATCAATTGACCTCACTATTTCAATAGCTATTCTCTGTTTCGTGGGCAACGCAAAGTACCAATCATGCTTGCTAACAAAGGAAAGTTCTCCTTAAATTCCTGGTTCTCTTTGCAGTTCCCGCTATTTCAACTATAAATACCACACCACTAATAACATACTACAAGTCAGATCACATATCCCAAACAACAAAGCATAAGAGATACCAAACCTTGCACTAAACCTAACTTTTTTTTTTCCCTTGTATGTGATTTTGGATGGCTTCCAAGCAAGGAAAAACAATCCCTTTGAAACTTATGGTGGACAAAGAAAGAAACTTGGTTGTTGCGGCTGAAGCAAGTGGGGACTTCATAGACACTCTCTTTGGTTTCCTTACTCTTCCATTGGGAACTGTCATCCGGCTTGTGTCCAATAAGCAACAGCATGATCAACCAGCAGAGGTTGGTTGCATCAACAATCTGTACCGGAGTGTGGAAAATTCTGATGATGAGGTTTTCTGGAACAAAATATGCAAGCAAATGCTGCTTCGTCCACGGAACCCTTGTGAATCCCTTTGCCAGAATCTGAAGTTGAATGTGGATGACACAGAGCCCACAAAGTACTTCATGTGCAGTAGCAGCTGCAGGGTGGGGTGGGATCCATTCTCGTTGAGTTCTTTTGAAGGTGCTAGTTGCTGCTTCTGTGGGAAATTGATGAACAAAAAAGTGAACCTGCTGGAAGATCCTAGTGAAGAGACTCATGGGGATGGCATTTTTGTTAAAGGGAAAGCCAAGTACTTGGTTTTTAATGACTTAAAAGTGCTCCGAAGTTCTCCTAGCAACTTTGTGAAGGAACTCATCCCACTTGGCTATAGAGACTTCGGCAAGCTGACAGTAATGCCCCAAAATGTTGGCTTGGCAGAGGTAAAATCTCTTTTGATTCAATTTACATGGTAGGTTTAGACTTGTACATAAAAGTTTGTTTATGAATCTGTGTAGGTATTAAGTTAATTTAGTATTTTAAAAAAAAATCAATTTAGTGGATTGAAATGACAAAATTGTGTGGTAGAAAGTTCATATTTGAACATTGATGAGGCTACGGAAAACCTTTCTTAAGTTCCTTAATTAGCTTCTAATTTGTATATGGGCAAGATCATTACAAAAGGCTTCTTATTTTGATGATGAATAGCATTCTTATAAGCCACCTCCCCCCTTTTTATAGATTTTGGACTTATTAAAGCAAGCATTGACCTCCAAGTCTCCCCTCAGTGATGTATTCTTAGCAAATGGAGAATCTCTGGGGAGGAACACTTTCTCACCAGAAGCTAGAGAACTTTCGAGCTGTGATAGTCCTATAAGCCTTAAGGTAACTGTAAGAAAATGCACGAGGAAGATACTTTATGCTGAAGCTAAGGAGGATTTTGTTGATTTTCTATTCAGCTTCCTTACAGCACCTCTTGGATCTATTCTAAAGAGTTTGAAAGGCAACTCTTCTCTAGGATGTATGGATATCTTGTACAAAAGTGCCAAGGACTTCAATCCATCATGGTTCATTGGGACTTCAAGAACTTCCTTGCAGGATCCAGGAGTGGCACCCCAATTTGGTCTTAGCAAGCAGCTGATAAAGCTTAATGAACAAGTGACTCCTCCTTACTGGTATGGCACAGCTATAGAAAGAGACAACGATGGAGGTGGTGTGATTTCAAAGAACTATAGTCTATTGAAAAATCCTAGTACCATGGAACTCTTTGACCCAAGATCCCCTGATGGCATGAGTAATGTGGGATTTGTGAGGAGGCCATCACTGTTTGTTGTAAGGGATGATCTAGAAGTGACACCACTGACAAATACGTCCAGCATTCCATTTATGCTAGAGCTGAATGTGCCATTGGATGATTTGGAGGAGCTAGAGGTGCCGATTAGGGAGGCGGAGGTAACAATACACTCTTGACTAATTTTACCTTAAAAAATTCTCAGCTACTTTCAAAGTAAGAAAAAAAAAATTGTGCTCAATTCCATTAAATATTCTACATTTTAGTAATTGCATTAAAAATATAGTTACAAATTTGTAATAGGAGATAATAATGAGTCTTAATGCTGAAACGATAAATATTGAATGGGTTAGATCATATTTTTTTTCTTGTTAAGAGCACCTACGAATTTTTCTTTCACCTTGTGCTGTGTAAATCTTGAATTGATAATTAGTTTTGGTCTAACTCTTGGTTTTGAAGAACTTTGTGCCACTGGCACAGCGCATACGTCTTCCGTTTTACACCCTAAAATCTTAGCAGGAATTAATGACCTTAATTATGTCTACATTTTCAGGCACTAAAACTATTGGGGGCTTCTTTGACATCCAAAACTGCTTTGACAGATGGCCTATCACACCTCTTGAAGAAGCCAGCCAAAAATGCTAAGCTTTAACATTCTCTTGTTGGTGACAAGATGCTGAATAATAGAGCAACCCTGTAGTCTGAAATCTGTGCTAACTACCAACTACATTACATTTGAGTGAATTTGTATGGTGATGTGATTATGATACACCGTGGATATATGTTGACATTCAGCAAATATGAGCCATCCTTTTAAAATAAATAATATCAAACAGTTATAATTATTCCCGGCAACCGCACAACACAATTGCCTCCCTACCCTCTCTTTATTTCTCTCCAACAAAATAATCGTGATCCTATCTCTGAAGTGGTTCTTTGACTAGTGGATTGTTCTCAACTCGACAAATGAGATTCGCTTTGAGCTTAGCCACCGGCAAATGCACCATTTGCCACCCCCTCTCTTCACTCCATCAACTCTCTGACAGTCTTCCACCACAAAACCAAGATGAACAAGAACAATAAAGGTGTCCAATATCCATAAAATCAACCACCCAAAAGACTCAATTTTTTTTTTCCAGAAGTTTACAACTTTGTTTTCGAAGGAAGAATCTGAAAAATGAGTTTGGTTCACAAATCCATAAACAAGTCATGGAGATTAACTATACTTAGAAACAGAAAAAATAAATAAAAAAATGAAATTTTGGATAGAAAGAAAGGCTGCAGGAATAAAATATGGAAAAGTATTTAATGAGTTTCCATATTGCATGATCCTTCATGATTTTTTCACGTTAATGAATACTTTTTTTTTTATATGCACGTTAATGAATACTAGAAGAGGAAGGTCACTATATTTTTTATTATGTAACGCAAAGTATAAAGCACAAGAACATGTTAGAACGAGGGGGCGTGTTCATGTGCGTTATACTTGTGATTCTAGAATTTACCAGTGTATTGCATATACTTACCAACGGTTTGATGCAAATTTATCAGCGTTTAGAAAGAATTTACTAGCGTTTTAGAAACTCTTTAAAATCTAATTATTTGGAGAATAAGATTCAATGACATGTTACATTAATTCATTAATATGCCCTTAGTCAATAATTGTAAAAAAAAAAAATTGAAAAAGCAAAAAAATAAGACAAGTATCAAAATAAAGACATTTACCAGCATATTGCATTTATTTATCAGCTTCTTAGGAAATCTTTAAAATTTGATTATTTGGAGAATTAAATCCAATGTCATGTTAAATTGGTTCATTAATGTGCTCTTAGTTAATAATTGTTAGAGAAAAAAATTGTAAAAGAAAAGAAATAAAAACAAGTAACCAAATGAAGATATTTACTGGCGTATTTCATATATTTACTAACGTTTTGATACAAATTTACCAGTGTTTTTAAAAAATTTACTAGCATCTTAGATCTTCTTTAAAATCAAATTATTTGGAGAAATAAATATAGTGTCATGTTAAATTGGTTCATTGATGTGCCCTTAGTCAATAATTGTTACAGAAAAATGGTAAAAAGAAAAAAACAAGTATCCAAATGAACATTTACTAGCGTATTATATATATTTACCAGTATTTTAATGCAAATTTACCAGTATCTTAGGAACTCTTTGAAATCTAATTATTTGGAGAATTAAATCTAGTGTCATGTTAAATTAGTTCATTAATGTTGTAATGTTTGAAATTTTTCAGAATGTTTAATTTACCTTGGTAATCGATTTATTCGGTTTTATCAGATAAGTAAGATTAAGTTGAAAGCTAATTAAGGTTAATTAGATGTTCATTAGAGAGAGATTAGACTTGAGAAATTTAATAGGTGCATAGAAAAAAATTTTCAAAGCTATTTAGTAATCATTTGCCTGTTTGAGAGAAATCGATAAAGATTCGGTACTTTAAATTGTCAGAACCGAATCAATAGAATTATACAATCAAAAACCCTAAAACAAATAGCCACAAATCCAACCACCTATCCCCTTAAGTGGCACCATCCAAGCCCTTAAAATGGGCAAATTCAGCCAAGTTTAAACAAGGAAAGGAATCCACCAATGATGCTTCAAGGGTCACTTTCATTAATTAAAACATCAAACTCTAAAATCTCAGTCTTTTCCTCTTCAATTTCGGCTGAGCAAGGAGCAGAACTCTCTCTTCTTCCTTTTTATTTTCTCATCCTATCCACTCTCCTTCATCATCTCCTCAAGCTCGGTTGCTTTATTGGCTCAAAGCTTGATATCTAGCTAGGTAGGATTCCACTTTCTTTAACTGATTTCTTGTGATTGGTAGCTAATGATTCCTTCAAACATATGCATGTATTTGATGTTTAGTTGAGATTTTATAAGTGTTCTTGGCTGGTTTAGCAAGTATTTGATTGGATTGAAATTGAATCTTGCATGAAAAATAAGAGAGATATTGTGCTATTTATATTCATTCTCTTGAAAGATTATCACCGTCTACTATTGCCGTGTCTAATTCTATATGATATTGTGCATGGTGTGGTGACTGATACTCATTCTGTTCCTTACTATCATAAGTAAAATTGAACCTTGCTTTAGGCTATGTTTTCTTAAACCCAAACTAATAGGGCTGTCAGACTTGTTGATCATATTTTTTATTAAGTAAAACCGAAGCAATTGAGGATGAACATGATGACAGTGTAGTATAACTAATGGAAACCCTATTGAGAATTTTGAATTCTCATATTTTATATCCATGTCATTTCCAAATTGTGGGAATAGCAGCGATCATCATCTTTTACGCTAAAGTGCCAGAATGGAAATGGCACTACGATCTTGCACTGGACTCGCTATACCTGATGGCCACTACCCAATTTTGTATTTATATCTTCTTCCATTGAGCATTTGCTGTTCCTATGTTTAGCCTGCTATTTGACCCTACCACCCCTTACTGAGCAGTCCCCGTGCATACGGCACATCCATTCGCACCACCACCACCTCAGCCTGTCAACCAGGGATCCTCTGAGAGCGATTCTTCAGATCCAATGGATTCATCTTCTTCCTCTTCTGATGCTCCTGATGACAACTACGCCCTTACTGACTCCGGCATGGCGAACGGATTCCCCTCGTCGGAGTTCGTTTAGTGGAGTAGCCTGCCCCTACAGATCACAGTTGTACAGGATTGGCCTCTTTCGACATCTTGGGCCATAGACACTACTTGCTCTTTTTGTACTCTCATGTATCCATGACAGTGAAATGTCCTCTGAGGACCTTTGTAAATGTGCTTACACTGACATAGGCCTATGTCTTTTTGTATACGGCCCAACTTGATGTACTCACCACTATAACTATATGAATGCATGAGATGGCGATGTTTGTACGTATTACGTCTCCTTGTTTTTTTAACCAATGTCTCTTTCTTTTATTTGTTTTGTTTAAACTTTTCATTTACATTTTGACATGCTTCGGAAATATAGACTTACCACGTAATTGAAATTGAGAACCGATCAGATTCACTAGACTACCATTTGCTGCAACTAAATTAATTAAATGGAGAGTAAGAAAATCAGAAAGTGTTAGTCACGTAATAATCTATGGAATATAATACTATGACTTAACCACAATATTATTTTTTGTAGGGTGTTACAAATGTGGCCTTAGTCAATAATTGTTACATAAAAAATTGTAAAAAAAAAGGTATCCAAATAGAGAAATATACTAGCGTATTGTCTATATTTACTAGTATTTTGATGCAAATTTACTAGTAGGGGTGTTCGCGGTTCGGTTTGGTTCGGTTTTGGAGGAAAAACCAACCGATCCAAACAATAAATTTTATTTCGGTTCGGTTTGGTTCGGTTTGATTACAATTGAGAAACCGAACCAAACCAAACCAATTTAAATCGGTTTGGATTGGTTCGGTTTTCGGTTTTTTAATAAAAAATTTTATAAAGTATAAAAAATAAATTTTATTTTGAGTAAACTAAAAGAATTAATCGATAATTACAAATTTAAAATATTGAGTTAATATATAATAAGAATATTTGAATAATTTTAGTATTATAATATTGTAGAATATATTTACATGTATATTTGTAAAAATATAGATATGGATAAGTAATATATAATATGTAATATATCTTATATGCATATATAATTATTAATGTGTAATATATTATCGGTTTAGTTCGGTTTGGTTCGGTTTTAGAAATTAAAACCGAAAATCGAACCGATCCGATCGGTTTTTATAAAACAAGAACCAATTAAAACCAATTTATTTCGGTTTTAATCGGTTTTCGGTTTTTTTGGATCAGTTTTCGGTTTTAATTCGGTTTGGATCGGTTTTGAACACCCCTATTTACTAGCATTTTAAAGAATTTTTCTAGCATCTTAGGAACTTTTTAAAATTTGATTATTTGTATAATTAAATCCAGCGTCATGTTAAATTGGTTCATTAATGTACCCTTAGTCAATAATTGTTATAGAAAAGATTGTAAAAGAAAAAAAATAAGTATCCAAATAGAGATATTTATCAACGTATTGCATATATTTACTAGCGTTTTGATGTAAATTTACCTATGTTTTTAAAGAATTTATCAATATTTTAGAAACTCTTTAAAATCTGATTATTTGGATAATTAAATTCAATATCATGTTAAATTGGTTCATTAATATGCCCTTAGTCAATAATTGTTATAGAAAAAATTGTAAAAGAAAAAAAAAGTATCCAAATAAAGAGATTTACAAGCATATTGCATATATTTATCAGTATTTTTTAAGAATTTATCAACGTCTTAAGAACTCTTTAAAATCTGATTATTTAAAGAAATAAATCTAGTATCATATTAAATTGGTTCATTAATATATCCTTAATCAATAATTGTTAGAGAGGAAATTGTAAAAAAAAAGGGAAACAAAAAAAAATAGATTGTTCCATGTACGTTAGGAGACATTTACCAGCGTTTCGCGCTGAACAAGATGAGAAGTCCCCGTTAAAAAGGGAAGATGACGAAAAAATATATGAAGTCCGCACTCATCCTTCTCTCTCTCTCTCCCTCTCTCTCTCTCTCTCTCTCTCTCTCTCTCTATATATATATATATATATATTCAAAGAGTTTAAATATTAAATAATCAAAATTTAAAGATTTTTAATATACTGATAAATTCTTTGAAAATGCTGGTAAATTTGCATCAAAACACTGATAAATATATGTAATATGCTGATAAATGTCTCTATTTAGATACTTACATTTTTCTTTTCTTTTACAATTTTTCTGTAATAATTATTGACTAAGGGCATATTAATGAACCAATTTAATATGATACTAGATATATTTCTCCAAATAATCTGATTTTAAAGAATTTTTAAGACGTTGATAAATTCTTTAAAAGTGCTGATAAATTTATATCAAAATACTAGTAAATATATATGATATGCTAGTAAATACATAGAACACGCTAATAAAATTTTCTATTTGCCAACTTTTTGGACAGCCGGCTATTGAGAAAAAACGTCAAATTATCCATGACAGACCACATTAAGTGCACAATAATACACTGTGCATCATGTGGCAGCAAGCACCTGCTCCCTTGTGTTCTATTTTGGAAATGACATGTTTGTAAGTCTACTTTTTCTATATTCAACATAAAACACATTTGGCTTCGTTGTTTATTCGGCGGAAGGGTATATTTCTCTTTTAATTTAAGAAGGCCAGAAGGGGATAACTGAGACAGGATTGATAATGTCCACATAGTTCATTGTCATTCACCAATGGAAATAATATTTTTAATTTTTCTAAAACTAAAATATGTCATTTGAACATTTTAATATGACATTTTTACTATTAAATTAATTCTTTAAAATAAAATCATAGTAATACACCAAAAAAATAACATCATATTACTTATTAATGGACGAAGCTGACAGCATTACCAAGTTATTATTATAGAAAATATGATACCGCATATATCTTTCAAAACCAAAGTGCATTTACACTTACGAAAAGAGCGTTGTTATTTTGGCAAACATAGTATAATCAAGATCTTACACAACATATAAAATAAAGGGTGAATTATTTCATCCATCATCTATTCCACATCTTAAAAAATAGTCTAATTTTGAAATAATATTAGTGAAAAGTTTTTTTTATATTTTAAATTAATTTATATATTGTTAAATATATGACTTTTAAGATAATGGCCAATTTAATACACTTTATAATTAAGGTATGATTGTATAAACTAACTAACTATTTGTCTCGTGCGTTGCATGGATTATGTAAGTTAACTATTTATGATTATAATTTTTATGAAATAAATATTTAATATATATTTCAATTTTTATTTTAAAAATATATTAAAATATTTAGTTAATACTTTTTTATTCAAAACAAAGTGAATTAAAGTAAATATATATTCATAACATTTTAAAGCAAAACAAAAAGACGTATATCTAAAATTTAATACTTATTTGTTTGGATTTTTATGGTTTATTTTGAATAATATTTATATTTATTTTCAACTTTAAATAAATAAATTAAAAAATTTATCATACTTATTTCAACAATTTAAGTGAATTCTTTTATGATGTGAAAATTTTTTACAATTGTTATTCTTTATTTTTTTATTTTATAAAGCTTCATATTAATTGCATTTTTATATTTTTTAAATACATCTAAATAAAATTCTAGTTTATCATATTATCTTAAATATATTTACAATAAAATTTAATACATTTTATACTAAATGGTTATAGAGGATTAAAAATTAAGAAAGAGCTTTTGAGAGGAATATAAGGTCAAAATAAATATCATTCATAGTAATTAAAATAAATTTAATTAGAGAGATGTTACATAGTAATTGCCAAGGGAAAACATTAATAAAATAAATGAAAATAACTTAAAAATTTAAAATTAAGACAAATGACATTTAGCATTGATAGTAGAAAAATTTTTATATTAGATAGATAGATAAATAAATAGATTGATTGATTGATTATAAATTGAATAATAATGTTGAGCCAGAAATTTTAGTCGGCTCGAAATAGCTGGGCAGCATACGGCAATGACGTCACAAGCGATCTCATTTAACGTATCCTTATCTGGAATTTTAACATTTTTATATAACTTAATCGGTGATTAGTCCGAATGGAGGTGCAGTCGGTGGTGCCATTGATGGTTTTAGGATTTGCGGATTTGGGTGATGGCACATGGTGGGGCGACATGAGAAATACTTATTGGGCATTATGTGGCTGCAGTGTTTCAAATTGCGGATTGCATCACTGGATGCTGCCGCAATATTGCAGTTACAATTACAGTTGTAATTGCATTACACCGCAATTACGGTATTTCACCAATTCATGTAAATTAACTGCAATGTAACCGCATTAGACCCGTAACAAGCCGTAATAAACTTAATTTCCAGTGGCAAAACTAAAAAAAATTCACATCGTAACAGTCGCAATGCCCGCAATCGTAACAACCGCAATAGCAACCACATCCGTAGCTGCAACAACAATTTAAAACACTGCATGGCTGTATTCTCGGATTAATCATGTAAGTATATTTTATATGGAACCTACCATTACTATATAATCCCATACAAAAATATACTTACATAATTGACTGAAAATATAACCACTTGGTACTATCGGATCATACAAGTATTTCTTAGGGCGACAATCTTTACAATATGGCAGTGACTAGCGCAAAAGATTTTGGTGCAGGGAAGTGATTCATGTGTTGCTATTGATTGCGTATCTTTGGTGTTAGGTTCCATAACGAAGATGGTGAAGCACTCTGGTATTTTGGACTGGGCAAGGTGTCTATGAAAGTTGGGGTGACTCAAACTGGGTGGCTGCTGATATTGGTGATGGAAGATGGTGGTGCCAGGCAAAACAAATTCATAAAGATATCTTTTTCTTTTTCAAAAAAAGCAACTAGCTTTTGATAATTGATGAGTTTCAAATCTGTTTGGATGAACATTGACAAGAGTAATTAGAGAGGGTGACAACAGTTAATGAGGTGTGATTGCTTAGGGTGAAAAAGATTAATGAGCTGTTAACTCTACCTCATTCGGGCAAATCTGGTCGAGCAAAACTTCTGGCGGAATAGCATTTTTCTTACAAATTTCTCTTTTTTTATTTGAGTACATGTAGAACTCCATTTTTGTTAAAATATGTATTAAACAAAACAAAACAATACAAGTATTATTATAACATTTTAAAGTATAATAAAAGACATATATAAAATATAACAGTTGTATGACTATTTTTTAGAATAATATTTACATGTAATTTTCAACATTATATACATAAAGTAAATAAAAAAATTATTTTTATTTTAATATTTTAAGTGAGTTTTTTATGCATGTAAAAGATCTTTACAATTGTTCTCTTTACTTTTTTTTAATATTATAAAGCTCAATCTTATTTTAATTTTAATTTTTTTAAGAAATTAATTACCGAGTAAAAATCTCAGTTTATTATATACATTTTACACTAAATGATTATAAAAGATGGAAAATCAAGAAATATTTATTCAGATAAATATTGTATAATCATTGCAAAAGAAAAAGATTAATAAAAGAAACGAGAAATTAAAGAAAATAATAAACAATTTAAATAAAAATATTTAGTCAAAAAATCTATTTAACAAAAATGCATTCATTTTAATATAATTATAATATATTAGAGTATAATAAAAAGTCTTATACCTAAACTTTGATAATTATTTGAATGAATTACTTTAGAATAATATTATCCTATTTTTCAACTTTACAAAGATAAATTAAATGAAAAATTACCATATTTCTTTAAGTGAAGTGTTTTTCTGATCTGTAAAACCTTTATATAATTGTCTCTTTATTATTTTACAAAACTTAATTTCAATTGTATATTGGTTTTTCTTAAAGACATTAGTTATAAGTAAAATGTCAGTTTATTATTTAATAATATATATATTTAAAAATTGTTATATATTTTACAATAAATGATTATAGAAGTCCAAGATATCAAGAAAATTTTATTGAAAAAAATAAAAATTCAAAATAAAGTAAATTAAAATAGATGTAATTAAAAGTAATTTATACATGGCAATTGTAATAGAAAAATGATAATGAAAGAAATGAGAAATTGAAGAAAAATTACAATTTAGGGGAATTAAAAAATTCCAAATCAGGAATAAATGCCATGTGGCAAGAATAGTGGCAGAACTTTAACATTATATTATTAATTATAAATGCATAGATACAATTAATTATAACTTTATCAATTATTTGATGCAAATAATATTGTATTAACTTACTCATTAAAGCTCTTCAGAATGATGTATATAACTCAATAAAGTCTTAGGATATGGAACAAGACATGATTACATTGGACTTTGATAATATAAGAATTATCTCTTTCTTCCTTTTTTAATTTCATTTGCTCTATCTCATATTTTTATATTTATGAAAATAATAAAAAATAAAAGATTAATTTTAATGCATTATCAATATAAAATATTTTACATTGATAGTGCATTAAAGTTGAATTCAAAAAATAATTATTAATAATATATAAATGAATCATAAATATTTTAAATATAATTTATATTTATATATAATAAAAATTAAAATAATTATAATTAAAAATAATAAATAGTAAATATTAAAAATAATATTAATTTTCAATTTATAATTAAATAATCAACAAAAATTGAAATTTTATTATAATTTTCCTTGTTATATTTATAGTATGAAATAGAAAATATCAAAATATATAAAGAGAGGGTATTATGTATTTCTTTGTTTTTTATATTTTATTAAAATAAGAAATACTAATGAAAAGCATATAAACAAATAATAAATATAATTTAATATAAAATATAATTGTATAAAATAAAAAATAAGAAATATTTAAAATAATTATGCTTAAAAATTAAAAAAAGTTATTGATATAAGAAATAGTATCAAATTTGGTGATAAAACTTAGAGGAATGTTTAGTTATGGGTTAAGGATGCTCAACAGGGTAGCAAGGAGATAAAGGAAGAGATAAGTGAGTGAGAAAGTTACTTACGATAAAGAAGAGAGAGAGAGAGAGAGAGAGAGAGAGAGAGGGATAAAAAGAGTTCAGGATGCACATATTGAGCATGACTAGGAAGCTCCAAAAGGTTATCTTCCTAGGATAAACTAAAAAGTAGTTTATAATCAAAATTAATAATTTTAAAGTAAAAATAATTTATAATTATAAGTAATTTTTTGAAAATTGTTTATTATAAATAGAAATTAATTATTTTAAAATTATTATTTTTTATCCTAAATATTAAATATTATATAATATAAACGATTATCCCACATTTTTTTAATAACTTTTTTATTAACTACGGCAATAGGCCCAAGAAACAAAAAAAAACTACAATCTAAACTGATGGGGGAAAGACATTCCCTCGAGTCTGCATGAAATGAAATTGAAGCAAAAGAAGGCAAAGAATGAAACAACACAAAATTAGAAGTCTGAATGTGGCCATGCTTGGCGAAGCTGTCAGCACAAAATTAGAACCCCTTTTAGTAATTTTATGATACAAAATTAATTTTTTTTATATAATTTAAATAAAATAAATTATCTTAAAATCAATTTTCAGCTGAAGTATCTAAATATATATTGATTCTTAGATAATCAATTATATAAAAAAAATAATTATATAAATAAATGACTTTTCATCTTCAACATCATAAGTGTCTTCCTAATTTCATGTCAATTTGAGTGTCGAGGAAATTAATAATTGAGGTTTATCTGCATTAATGCTTAGTGATTTAGATGAGAAATTGTTTTTCAAATCATTTATTTTCTAATACTTCTTATTTTCAAGTTGATGAAATGGAAAGTGTCTTCCCTCATAAGTTAAGGAAGACAAATAAGCAACACCATAGTGTACTAATGTGCCAACTAGTTCAAATAGTAATGGAAGTTACTAATAATTTGACAAAAAGATGAAATTAATATTAAAATTTAAGGTGTTAGAACTAAATTGATATCAAAAAATTGTTTTAGGATCAAGCTGATATCAACTTTAAAATATTTTGACTAAAAATGATGTTGGCAAAATATACTTTTTAGTCCCTTATCTTTAAATTTTTTTCAATTTGATCCTTTATCTTTTAAATTATGCATTTGGTCCCTAGACATTTTTTCATCACATAACTAATGAAAAATTGACACAATCCATGTTAGATCTACATGTGCGCTGTGTCAACACTATGCCATGCCGGTGTTTTCCATTAATTATGTGATAGAAAAGTGATTATAGATGAAATTGAAGACAATTTGAAATATACAAGAGAAAGTTAAAAAATAAAATTAAATATAAGGGACCAAATTAAAAAAAAAAAATAAAGATGGGGTATTAAAAAGCCCTTTTTGCCTAAATCTTAAGTTTCTTTACACTACCTAAAAAATTATTATAATTCGGCATTATCTTCTAATTTATTCTTTTGGATTTTTTTACTTAAACGGTCTATGTAAATTTATTAATTAAATATTAAAAATACTATTTTGATTTGACAATATTTATGTGTTAATTTCTTTATAGGACCAATACCAAGATTTAAAATTTATTTAAACCTTAAATTAAGTAAAACTTGTTATCTTTGCGATACATGGACTGATTGTTGAACTATTTGTATCATTGCTTGGAATATTTATACCTCGACCTAGGGATAATATTATGATATTTTCATTATCTTTGACTTATGGATAGTATTATTACCTTATGATGATAACCTTTGCTAGGAAACGACCTTTGTGCGCTGAACACAAACACAAACTCATGAACTAGGAGGAGGACTCTTACAAGATATTAAAGAATAATAAGTTTAAAATTGATCCTTTAAGAAATTGGTATTTGGATTTGAGAACTCTATGTCTTAGAGATTTTTTTTTTTAGATTTTATGATCAATTAAATATTTATTTATGCAATGAATCTATTAAATTGCTTGAGTCCATGTTCTTTAAGTTATAATGCACTTAATATGGTTTAAGTTTATTATTTATTTTATCTTATTTGTGTTTGTCCATAATAGTAAGGTTATTTTATTATTTTACTTCTATTTATTATTTAAGTTTATGCATATATATTGTAAATTTATATATAATGACAAGTAAGTAATTTAAAGAAAATACATTTAAGACTTGCACTTAGCCGCCAAAAAGGGAAAGAGATAAATGTAATATCATTTTTTGTTACCTGTCTTGGTTATTGTATGAAAAGAGCATGCCTTAGTCGTCATGATGTTATGAGTAATACCAAAAGAAGGGAACTCTCCAAATGTATGAGACTAGAAGACAAAGGAAAAGGAGATATACATATATAGGAAAGAAAAATTTCATTCATAAGCAAATCTAATGACAGTTATAAATTAAAAAAGATAATTCAGATCCAAATTTAATAAAAAAAATAAATGTTCTAAATTAATTAATGATATATGGCTTTGCTCCTTGTCCAAAAACTATCGATATTTATATATCTTTCATATCGAAGAATAGCACAATATGCTACATCTTGAAGAATGTATTATGCCTCCTCTCAAAATAGATTTGAATGACTCATTCATCTGTAAGAGCAATAAAATAGAAATACCCATATAGGGAAATCAAAGCACCCACAAAAAGGAAATCTAAACACCCATAATGAGATAATAAAAACACCCACAAAAGGTATAATGAAAACCCCCCATAAAGAGGACAACAGAAACAAGACAAAAGATAAAAAAAAGCCTAAACAATGAAAAGAAAAGGAAAATGAAACGAAGAGGTTATCACCAAAAAGAAAAATGACAGCTCCTTCAATACTACTCACACAAGCAAAGACTTAAGAAAGTGAGAAGAGAAAAAAGTAAGATTAGGGTTTCTATAGAAAGGTATTAACTAAAGCAAAGATGTTATAATACATAGAAGGCATCATATTTATGATGATATAGAATTGCAAGGCATGCTCTATTTAGTATTTATTACTTGTGTTATCATAAAGAATAATATTTTCATAAGCGAATTTTACGTTATTATCATATGATAGCCATGCGATTTTTTGTATATGAAATAACTAAAATTTATCATGGTTTACAAATGTTTTTAGAATTATTTATTTTCTATTGAGAATTTCCAATTCCCTTTTATTTGTGGTGATTTCAAATTAGTCGAGTAACATTCCACAGGAAGGCAGATTCCTCCAATTACTAAAGATACATGCTAGAGTTGAAATAATTGTAATTTAATATTGTTGGCTTTAAAAATGCTTAATCTATAGTTAGTAGAGTCATGTATTATATTTGAATACCTTTGATGTACTTATTTATATCAATATTCATCGTTAAACTTTCTGTTTAAATTGATGGCATTAGCTTTATCATAAACAGACATTATAATTAGGTCTTATAATACTAAGTATTATACTACTAGATCTTATCATATTAGTCATGCTAAACGTGGCCTAATTGTGATATAAAAGATAAATATTTATAATGACATGATAAAGCATTTAATGATAGTATAATATTGATAATGTATCAAAATTAAATTAAAAAAATTAGAGCCTTCAATTTGTTATTTGTATAATTTTTATTTTGCAGTCTCATAATACTAAAAGACTCTTTCCACAAGCCCCACAAAATGAAAACTTGCTTATTTGAGTTAATTTTTTTACAAAAAAAAAATGTATGGAAAAAATTAACATAGATGAATATTTTTTTAAAAAAATGTAAAAGCCAAAATTTATATATATATATATATTATTTTTCATAAGATAAAAAGAGTATTTTAAAAAAATTAAAAAATTATATCATAAAATTATTTTTTTAAACAAATTCTAAAATTTAACCTAAAAATAGAAGTTTGTGTCCTCCATTTCAAAATAATAGTTATTTTATATTTTTTAATATTATTTTCAGTTTTAAAATTTAATCAAGTATTGATTATTTTATACTAATTATATTTTTTACTTTTATTAATTGCAGTTGTTTCACTTCCTCTTATCACCTCTTTTATTAATCTATACTCTTCAAGAAGTCAAAGGATAATTTAATCTTTCATAATACTTTTATTATGGAATGGAAGAAATAATTTGCAAAAGAGTTATGTTATTTTGATACATTTTTATTTGTTTTAATCAACTCATGGTGATTTATTTACAAATAAGTAAGGGATTTATCTATATAATTGAAAAATTGGGAGTGTTGTGATAGATAATAATAGAAGTAAATCTACAGTTTATTCCATAAAATTTTTTTATTTTAATACTTTAGTTCTTAAAAGATTAAATATATATATTTTAATTCTTAAAATTTTTTTATGTTAAACATATTAATTCCTTAACAGAAAATCACACACACACACACACACACACACACACACACACACACACATATATATATATATATATATATATATATATATATATATATATATATATATATATATATAAGTCTTTAAAAAAATAATATATTAAAAACTATTTTTTTCAAGGACTAAAGAAGATTAATATATATGTATGTGTATGATTTTTTTGTTATAAGAATTAACCTGTTTAACGTGAAATCTTTTAAGGACTAAAGTATAGATATTTATTTTTTTAAGGACTAAAATGTTAAACAAAGAATATTTCAAGGGCTAAAATATAGATTTACTCATAATAATATTGTCATCTAATTTTTTTAATTATGTACATAAATTCTTTTCTTATTCAGCTTTCAAACCTTTTTTTTTTCAAAACGAAATTGCGTGAATCTATTTTTTTTTTCCTATTAAAAAGAATAAACAAATACTTAACCAACTATGAAGGCTCAAATAACAAATAAGACAGATTCTTTAGTGCAAGTTGCAAAAAATCAACACAATGCTAATCACATTCCTTTATGTATTTTTAATAACAAATAACTACAAGTGCGCTGCGGCAACTCATTTGATTTACTCTCTTTGCATGCAAACCTGAGTTCAAAGGTTTGAATCACACTATTATACTTATCTTCCATAGTTAGCAATTTTATAATTTTCAAAAGGTGCATGCTATAGTGCACTAAGCTAACCATGGTGCACCGCGCACTGTTTGATCTAATGGGGAAGATGCTATGGTGTATTAATACACCTAAAAATATGTGGTGCATGCTAACACAATCCAACACATCTCCCCAAATTTCTAGTTTTTGCCGCTATCAACTCTACAATTCCGCCTCCCCCTAAGCACCACTAAGTTCACCACTTTCTTCACTGCCACCATCAAGAACACCCCAACCAGCAACCCCATTGTCACCACCACCAAGAAAACCCACACCACTACTCTTGAAACCCTAAATCCAACCTTCACTTCCTCAACCAAAATCGTTGCTGCCAACTCGTAAACCTCCTTCCCCTCACCGACATCATCGTTGAAGTACTTGTGCGGTCCAGCTAACTTGACCGCCTCCTAATCGAGCCAGATCCTATTGGGCTTGATGTGAAGCGAGGGGGCAAACGTGAAGGGAGAAAGGAGTAGGGAGAGGGGGAAGGTAGAGGGAGAAAATGGAACAGTGCATGGTGCACCAAATTTAATCTAGAGCACCACAACATACACATTAAAAAAAAAAAAAAAAAGGCTAACAAAGTAAAATTGATACTTGAACACGTGAGCTCAACTTCACTTACAAAGAACACAAGCCAAATAGGCTATCAGCATACGTTCACAGGTGTTGGTCATTAAAAATACATAAAGGAACAGTAAACAGTACGGTGCTGATTTTTTGCAATTTGCTCAAGAGATTCCTTTCACTTCCCTTTCACTCCCACTCCCTCCATTACTTCATTCCATTTTCTGAAGTTTTTAAATTCTCAATCCCCAATATTTCCGCGATCGAGCTGAGATCATGTAGTAGTAGTAGTAGTAGTAGTAGTAGGAGCAGCGGCAGCAGCACATAAATAGTGTCTGTAATTATGTGACTTTCCTAATTTTGTGTTTGACTTGATCACACACACATTCACACCGTTTTTATTTTTGGTTCTGCAATGTGCCATGGCTTCCCAACAATAATAACAAGAAAACGCAACAATGAGTCCCCTCAAAATCTTGGTTGACAAACAGAACAACAAGGTTGTTGCCATTGAAGCAACCAAGGACTTCGTTGACACTTCCTCTCCCTTCCACTTGGCACCATCATTCGCCTTCTCAACAAGAACAAAAGCGACCAAGAAGACTCAGAATCAGAACTACTCCTTGGCTGCATCACCAACCTCCGCCAAAGCGTTGAAACTCTCACCCCAAACGATGTTTGGAACAGTGCCTGCAAGAACATGTTATTGTGCCCCAGAAACCCCTGTGAGCCACTGTGCCTGAAGCTTTTCTTGAATATTAACGACACTGAGCCAACACCCAAAGTTCTTGTGTGTGATTCTTGCAACAAGTTCACCACTTTCCGGAACCTGGATTGTGCTTGTGGGAAACTCATTAACAGAATGCCTCATGATTTGGACTCGGACGGAAAGGGGAATGATTGTAATGTCAAGGTGGATGCTAAAAGTGGGGTTTTTGTTAAAGAAAATGGGTCGTTGTTTTTGGTGTTTGATGATTTGACGGTTGTGCCGAGTTCTTTGGTGACTTCCACGCAGATGCTACTCCAACTTGGGTATTCGGATTTGACTCAGCTTGAGGAAGTGACTCGGAACATTGGCAAGCAAGAGGTAATTTGTGTTGTAAACTCTGTCTTGTGTAATGTGAATTGATGGATCACACTATTATCATGCCCCCCCATAACATCAATTTTGTTTTAGGTTTTACTTTATGTTACAGCTAGCTTAATTGTTAAGTAGTTAATTAGTGTTTAACTTATGCAGTTAGTTTTTTTAGAGTTAGTTACACTGTCTAACTGATCTACACTCATCTACACATGTATATGAACCTTCACCATAGCAATGAGAATCTTAGAACACTTCGTTCTCGCATATCTACTTTTCTAATTTGGTGAAGGTTTAATACGTGTGAAGATCAGTTAGTCCATGTAACTAACTCTAACAAATTAACTGCATAAGTTAAACGCTAATTAAATACTTCACAATTAGGCTAGTTGTAATACTATATGTGCTCGCGTTTGATGATTTGATCTTCTGTCTGCTTTATGATAAACTTGTGTGTTATAGATATAATACGTACCATTAACTTTCACTGATTTTAGGCTTTTAGGAGAATTTATATTTGACATGGTATCAAAACTTCATAATCAAGCTCAAGTATACCATAACCTCCCATGAGCCTCTGACTAATACGATTTTGGCAAGTAACTCCAAGAAGAAAGATAGCCTACTGAGCTAGTTTGCATCAGCAATTAGAGTAAGGCTTGCCACCAGTGATAGTAAAATGGATGTTAAGCTAGTGCGAAGTAAGTCGCAAAACAAGATAGTCTTTGCAGAAGCCAAGGAAGATTTCGTTGACTTTATGTTTAGCATGCTCACCATACCATTGGGGTCCATTGTAAAGCTTTTGGTTGGTAATTCTTTAGTTGGATGTGTTGATAACTTGTACAAGAGTGTGTAGTAGGCCCACAAGGCCCAGAAGAACAAAAGAGGACAGAAACTAATCCTAGTCGAGGAAGGGAGGCTCATTGGGAGGGAAATTCAGTTGAGCAAGAGGGACACGTGGTGCTAGATCCAGAAATCAAGGAAGGTGGAAAAGGGAAATGTACCAAATTCCCTAACAAATGAATGAGGGACTTCGTGACTCATGGGGGGAAATATAGGAGGAGCCAACCAAAAGGAGAGGGAGAAGTTGGTATGATAAACTAAACTCTTCCCTTCTCTCATCCTGCTCCCCTTCTGTTCTGAGCCTATTGACTCATTCTGCTCTACTTCTTTCTTAGGTGTGATAGCAGGTTCTCAAGCTATTGGAGTGCCGTAGCTTAGTTCACCATTTACTCTTTTATGTTGTTATATTTCACACCATATGGATACTTCCTTCTTATACCTTATATACCTTATATACCATCATAGATACTTCCATTGTACTCCTGGAATATATTGCAATACAACTAATAGAATACTCTTTTCTATACTTCACTTTGTGATTGTCTTGAGATCCCACTACAATTGGTGCTCTCATTGAACTCCATGGTTGACGGAACCAAATTGAAGGAATTGCAAGCTGATAACCAGCGATGTATGAACGAGGTAAAGGAATTGCAAGCTGATAATCAGGGCTGTATGAATGAAGTGAAGCAACTTATTGCGGACTTTGCACGAATGATTGAGCTACAATGCACAACAAAATGAGCGATTGGATCAGTTGCAGGCAACCCTGGAGGTGCAGATTCAAACGCTTGATCAGCAGGATGGATCATCTAGGGGATCTCCTCATCAGTCTCACAACACCGAAGGGAATAGATCATTATTCCAGGCGCGTGGTTTAAAAGTTGATTTTCCTCGATTTACTGGTACAAATGCATTGCAATGGATCTATCAAGCTGAGCAGTTCTTTGAGATTTACCAAATTCCGGAGGACCAGAAAGTTTCGCTAGCTGGTGTATATTTTGACCCGGAGGTACTGCCTTGGTACCAAATGACTAGGCGGAACAATCCTGGTATCCCCTGGCTTGTGTTTTCTCATGCCTTGGAGTTGGAATTTGGGCCATCACCTTTTGATAGTCCTAGAACTGCCTTATTCAAATTGATTCAGCAAGGCTCTGTGCATGATTATCACCTTCAATTCACCACTTTGGCTAATCGCACAACTGGCATGACAGTAGATGCCATTCGAGACTGCTTCATTAGTGGGCTGAAACCTGAGCTTAGGAATGACGTGGTAGCATTACGACCTGTCTCCATATCCGAAACAGTAGCCTTAGCAAAACTATATGAGGAGAAATACACCCATAATTAAAAACACTCTTTACGGTTTGCCAAGCCTTATCATACACAATACCAACCTCACACCAAACCAACCATACTAGCAACGCCAAACAATTCACACCACCCAAAATCCACACTACCACCATTACTACCCACACCCCCACCTAGCCAGAAATTACTACCTCAAAATGGACAAAAACCCAACTCGGTTAGGAAGATCACCCCATCTGAGATGCAGTTAAGGCGGGAGAAAGGTTTGTGTTTTCACTGCGATGAGAAGTATTCTCTCAATCACAGATGCTAGAACAGGCATATTATGTTGTTGGAGGTGGATGAAGAGGAGGACCTGGAGCCACAAGAAGAGCAGCAGCAACAGTCTCAGGACCTGGAGCCAATAATACAGGACAATTCTCAACATCACTTATCTTTCAATGCTCTGCGAGGATTCGTTGCAGCAGGGACCATGTGGTTTGAAGGGAAAATACAAGGTACAGTGATCCAAATTTTAAAAGATAGTGGAAGTAGTGATAACTTCATTCAACCTCGGATAGCTAAAGCATTAAAATTAGCAATCCAACCTAGTCCTCAATTTCAAGTTATGGTTGGAAACGGTCAAACTATGACAGCAGAGGGTGTGGTGCGGGATCTGCAACTTAATATTCAAGGCCATGATATAGTGCTGCCAGTTTATCTCTTACCTGTTACAGGTGTTGATTTAGTTCTTGTTGCTGCATGGTTGGCAACTTTGGGGTCGCACATTGCTAACTAATAGACCATGACCTTCAAATTCTACCTCAAGGGACAGTTTATTACTCTATATGGGAACCGCAAGAACACTCCTCAGAGAGCCGAATTCCATCACATGCGTAGATTAGTGCAGACTGATGCCATTGCAGAAGTTTTCACATTACACGTTCAGCAAGTCGACAATGCAGATATGGTCCGGATGGCAAAACAGTTATTAAACTTACCCGAAACAATTGATCCTAAATTGGCTTTGCTCCTTCATACTTATAGAGTTGTTTTTGATGAATCTAAGGGTCTACCACCAGAGAGGGCTCAGAATCACTCAATTCCATTGCTACAAGCATCCAATCCAGTGAAATGTAAACCATATCGCTATCCCTACAACCAAAAGGAACAAATTGAAGTTATGGTGAAAGATATGCTCAAGGATGGCATTATACAGCCAAGTTCTAGTCCATTTTCCTCTCCAATAATTTTGGTAATAAAAAAAAGGATGGCACATGGAGGTTTTGTATGGATTATTGAGCTTTAAATGCCATCACCATTAAGGACAGTTTCCCCATGCCGACAGTAGACGAGTTGCTTGATGAACTATATGGCGCAAAGTATTTCTCTAAGTTGGACCTCAGATCGGGGTACCATCAAATTCTGATGAATCCAGAAGACAGACATAAGACCGCATTTAGGACTCACCAAGGACTGTATGAATGGCTAGTGATGCCATTTGGTTTAACAAATGCACCCGCCACCTTTCAAGCTTTGATGAATAAGATCTTTCAGCATTTGTTGAGAAAAAGTGTGCTGGTTTTCTTTGATGATATCCTTGTTTTTAGTCCTTCTTGGCATTCTCATTTGCTGCATTTAGAAGAAGTGTTGAAAATATTACAGGACCATAGGCTATATGCTAAGATTTCAAAGTGTCAATTTGGCCTTAAGAAGATTGAATACCTAGGCCACATTGTTTCCGGGTTAGGCGTATCTATGGAGGAAAGTAAGGTGAAAACAGTCCTTCAATGGCCACGACCAAGAGATACAAAACAGCTCCGTGCTTTTCTCGATCTCACCGACTATTATAGATGCATCATTAAAGGGTATGCTGTTATTACTGCACCCCTCACTGATTTGCTAAAAAAGGAAGGGTTCTCCTAGAATGAGGCAGCAACAGAAGCAATTGTAGCTCTTAAAAAAGCCATCACAGCAGCTCCAGTTTTATCATTGCCTGATTTCGGTCAACAATTTGTGTTGGAGACTGATGCTAGTGGAATTGGCATTGGAGCAGTGTTGGGCCAAAAAGGACACCCAATAGCTTTCTTCTCCAAAAAGTTAAATCCCTACATGCAACACAAGTCGGCTTATGTCCAAGAGATGTATGCTATAATAGAGGCAATCGCAAAATTCAAACATTATCTCTCGGGTCACCGATTTATTATCAAGTCTGATCAACAAAGTCTTAGAGCATTGTTAGACCAGAATCTACAAACCCCGGAACAACAGAAGTGGTTACCTAAACTACTTGGTTATGATTTCAAAATCGAATATAAACCAGGGAAGGAAAACATACCTGCTGATTGCTTGTCACGGTATTTTGCACTGAATTGGTCTGAACCGCAATGTGCATTGCTCAACCAAATTCGAGAGGAGCAACAGAACAGTGAAGAGTATCACAAGATCATAGTTCAATTGTCACAACAAGAGCCCGCAGCTGCTCATTTTTCCATCCGAGACATCATCCTTTATTGGAAACATAGACTTTGGATCTCCTAATGCTGCCATCATAAACAAAATTCTAGAGGAATTTCATTGTTCTCCAATTGGCGGGCATGCTGGTACTACTCAAACATTTGCTCGCATAGCGCAACAATTCTTCTGGTCTAGAATGAAATATGATATTAGAGAATTTGTAGCTCACTGCCAACTTTGTCAAAAGGCCAAGGCAGTAAATATGAGTCCAGCAGGGCTGTTACAGCCGCTGCTTATCCCTCAGCAAATCTGGGAGGATCTTTCCATGGATTTTATCACGGCTTTGCCAATATTGTATGGTTACTCGGTGATAATGGTTGTGGTGGACCGCTTGTCGAAATATGCTCACTTTTTGCCTCTCAAAGCAGACTACACTGCTAAACAAGTGGCAGATTCCTTCTTTACTAGGGTGGTTAAATTGCATGGAATGCCAAAGTCAATTGTATGTGATTGGGACAAGGTTTTTACCAGTCAGTTTTGGCAGCACCTATTCAAACTACAGGGTACAACGTTAGCAATGTCCTCAGCTTACCACCCTCAGTCTGACGGACAGTCGGAAGCTGTGAATAAGTGCATTGAAATGTATTTGAGATGTTATACTTACGATAACCCAAAGTCCTGGTTCAAAGCTCTTTCTTCGGCTGAATTCTGGTACAATTCAGCTTTCCATACTAGTGCGGGTATGACACCCTTTCAGATTGTTTATGGGAGACCTCCACCGGGTGTAATAAGATATGATAGAGGTGACAAAGAACCACCAGACATCCAGGAACTACTTCTGAATAGAGAAGAGATTCTAAATAGGTTGAGAGCAAATATGGAGAAAGCTCAAATAAGAATGAGCACCCAAGCTAACAAAACTAGAAGGGATATTCAGCTGCAAATTGGAGATTGGGTGTTAGTCAAGCTTCAGCCATACAGGCAGCACTCTCTGGCATTGAGGAAGAATAACAAACTTGGACTGCACTATTTTGGTCCCTTCCAAGTTATACAGCGAATTGGTGAAGTTGCCTATAAGCTGAAATTACCTGAGGAGACCATAATTCATCCAGTCTTCCATATATCAATCCTCAAGCTTTTCAAAGGATGTCCCACAGAGCAATACATGCCACTGCCATTGAAGACCACAGAGCAAGGACCCATTATTAGTCCTGCTGCCATTTTACAGCAGAGGCAAGTACAAAAAGGTGACACTTGGGTGGATGAAGTCCTAGTTCAATGGGAAGGCTTAAGCCCGGAAGAGGCAACTTGAGAAGACCAACGCTCCATAGAGGAGCTATGCCCAACAACCAACCTTGAGGGCAAGGTTGTTCTCAGAGAGGGAGGCAATGTAGTAGGCCCAAAAGGCCCAGAAGAACAAGAGAGGACAGAAACTAATCCTAATCGAGGAAGGGAGGCTCATTAGGAGGGAAATTCCGTTGAGCAAGAGGGACACATGGTGCTAGATCTGCAAATCAAGGAAGGTGGAAAAGGGAAACGTACCAAATTCCCTAACAAACGAATAAGGGACTTCGTGACTCATGGGGGGAAATATAGGAGGAGCCAACCAAAAGGAGAGGGAGAAGCTGGTATGATAGACTAAACTCTTCCCTTCTCTCATCCTGCTCCCCTTCTGTTTTGAGCCTACTGACTCATTTTGCTCTACTTCTTTCTCAGGTGTGATAGCAGGTTCTCAAGCTATTGGAGTGCCGTAGCTTAGTTCACCATTTACTCTTTTATGTTGTTATATTTCACACCATACGGATACTTGCTTCTTATACCTTATATACCATCATAGATACTTCCATTGTACTCCTGGAATATATTGCAATACAACTAATAGAATACTCTTTTCTATAATTCACTTTGTGATTGTCTTGAGATCCCACTACAGAGTGCGAAGACCTTGGACCCTTCATGGCATACAGACTTGCGCTCTGTGTCTCTCAATCCTGGTGTAGCGCCACAATTCGGTTGCCCAAACCAGCCCCTTAACATTCCTGATGTGGAACCTTCTAACTATTATTATGGTACGGGAACATATGAGCCGGAACCTTATTATAGTCATAGAACGAGACAAGTGACCAGAGATGGCGGAGTGATTACCAAATCAGATTGTAATCGATCAATTGTAAGTCTAAGATGCTTGACTGCACTGGACCCAAGATCCCCAAACAGATCGAACAAGGGTGTTGTGGGATTTGTGAAAAGGCCAGCATTATTTGCTGTAGGAGATTATCTAAGAGTGAGACCACTGTCTGCTAATTCGTGCCTTTCCTATTTGAAGGAATTGAGCCTTCCCCTTGATGATCTTGAAATGAAGGTGATAAGCATTGGTGAGGTAGAGGTAAGGTGGCTATTATAACTAAATTGAGCAATTTTTCTGTTAACTCTTTTTAACTTCTTTAATCCCCTCCCTCTCCTTTCCTCTGGGGCTCAAGTCATAATATGATACTTATTTCTCATGTACTTCAACTTGCAGTGCAGGCTGTAAGCCTCCTTGGAGCTTCCTTGACATCAAAGTTTACCTTAACTAATGGATTGGAGGACTTTCTCGATGTGCCAAAACAAGAATCAAATTTGACATCGAAGTATATACAAACTAGTCGTCTTGACGATGTTTTAAAGGAGGAGCCTAATCCAGAAACCTGAATTCTTGAACGCCTGCAGTTTGAGCAAGCCTACCGCACCATTTTGTTTCGAACAACAAAGAAGATATTGGACCTTAGATGTAAATATGTAATGCAAATACTTCGTGGTTTGCCTTTACCTATTACTACTACTAGTTTAAGGTTCTTATCTTCAACTCTGTGACTCAATTAAGTTCTGAAATACTTTAATTTCAAACAATTAATAGGGAGTTGGTCCTTGAACACATCATTTTACATCTATTCCATCATATATATTTTGAAATCTGCATCAAGTAGATGCTGTCAAAAGCCAATATTGTATGGGCATGGATAGAGCCTTTCTAGTGATAAACATCTGATATTAATCTAGCATATGTAAAACGGTAATCCTAGAATCTCAACTTGTTTCTCGATTTAGCCATTTCTGTATGATGTGTGTTGGGATCAAATTTGTTGGCATGAGATGTATGAATGAACTGTTGCGTTGTTTGGACTTCATTTTGATATCTATGCATTCTTTTTAACCCTGTTAATTTTGCTAGATTAGCATTGTAGTTCGTGGATGTGATTTCAATCTGTTTTGTTGAAACCCCTTATCTAGTTCTTCGAGATTATTGAGCTGGATACTTGATTATAGCATATATTTAAAATGCAGAGTAGATTTTCCAGATAAGAAACATTCCATGAACTAATATTCGATCTAACCCTTATGTTCCCTCTCCCCACACAAGGGAGAGATTCAATCTATTCCCAGAAATGGCTTTTTCTGTCTTGAGCATGACCCCCAAATGTCCTTTTATGTTCTTGTTATTTATATTTGCATATATCTGAGTTAAACTAAAACCATACAGGTATGCTTTATAATTATTGAGATTATTTTTAGGAAAAGAGCTTAAGTGCAATGGTTAAAACCACATGCCTGCTATTACTGTTTACTTCCGAGCTTTATACATGAGGAGGATTAGAGTATTATGATTTTGTAATGATTTGATGGAACATATCAAAGTACACCTTGTTAACAAGTCTAAGCAAATTATTTCAGACCTTGATTTGTATAATGCCTAAAATATCAGTAGCGTGTGAGCGTAGGGGCTAGCCAGGATCATCCCATATATCTTTTTCTTTCCTATTTTCTTATCAATACAATTGCTGTAAACTTTTCACACAATTATGTAGGTCTAATATTTCACATCATTTGAGAACAAACTTGACACAACGAAGTAATATATTTATTTGATGAACTTGGATGAAGCAGAGATGCGATAGTTGCTCACTGATCATGTTGGTCATCATTGCTGTTGTGAGAAACCGTGTGCTCAAACATCGAAGATTCATGCTGTGGAAAACTGTAATATTTATGTAGGTACTGTGGATACTTTTATAAAGGAATGTTGGAAAACATGGCAGGATGTAAAGAAAAAGTTAAGGAAAAAATGTCAAGTGAAAATCTGAACTTGATAAAATCAGTGAGGTACGTGATACAAGCTTAATACATGGGACATGGCCTATAAAGTGGAGAGGATAACGAATCCTTAACAAATCACATGTGTATATAACTAATCACCAATTATTGACTAATTATGAACTAACCCAACTATATAATGTAGCAGAGAGAAAGCAATAAAAGAGATAGAGCAATACCTACATTTGCAAATTATTAGTTGCAAACACAGGTTGATTGAGATTTTGGATTAAGTTATGCACTAATCAAGTATAAGGGTTCCAATCCCTCATTAATTGATAATGAATTATGCTATTTAGTAGAGTTGGGCATACAAGCCACGATTCGCAGGTTGGTCTGTTTAACCCGCAATCTGCACGAGTTAGGGCCAGGTATTTTCCTAATCCATTTATTCGCGAATCTCTTGGCCTGCTTCGCCTAATCCTTAGGGTAAATAAGCTAAACCCGCAGGTTAGCAGACCAACCCACTAACCCAAAAAGCCCATATTGTTAATTTAGGACAACAAAATATAATATATTAGCTTGTGACTACGGCTTAGTGGTAAGACTAACACTTTGAAGTCTCTAGGACTTGGGTTTCGAATCCTATGATTTTCACTTTTATAAATTCAATTTTACAAGGCAAAAATAAAAGGTGAAACCCCCCCCCCCAAAAATGAATCACTCTATGATGTGAACCGGTCTGCAGACTCGCAAATCCATGCAATGTAGATGCAAGCCCAGTACTACAATAATCCATTGACTTCGAGGACCAATCCGGTCCAGTCCATTTAGACATGGTCCGTTGCATATCAAACTAGCCTGCTTACCCACCTCTACTATTTAGTGTAGAGCTTTTTCATATACAAACGTATACAAATCCAATTGACATTTGTAGAAGTAAATAAATGGCAAAAATCATAGTCAGTAAAATTTGAGAGAGAAAAAGTGATAAAAAATAATTAATTAGTACTTTTGGTGCAAGTGCTACAAAATGGTCTTCATACCCAGGAGTATTTCTCATTGATAATTAGTCTCATTTGCCGATCATCTCTTCTTAAGAAGATTCCCCAATGCTATAATACGAAAACATACATAGAGATGAGAATTATAAATTTTCAGTAGTATTTTCTAGACTACCACATAAAGTGTTATCATCATTATCTCCAACTATTTCGGTTTATCATGAAAAAGTGATCTATACAATTATAAATTTCATTTTTATAAAGTTCAAAAATACCCTTCCAAAACAGGTTAATTTTATTCAAACACTTGACAATTAGAAGAGCAGTTTCATGATAGAAATAAACAGAATATAACTTATGCATATACAAATGCATATGTCTTTCTTGGCTTTCTCTAACTTTCTTTACCTAACATACCTAGGCATTATATATCGTCGTCCCTAGGTGTTTGCATGCATATGTCTTTAATTTTTAATCTTTATTGCCCTTGGATAGACTCATCTAAAAGTGAGTTCAACTCGTGACCGTTGTCACATAATATTGACCCGCAAGAGGATCCACGTGCATTAAAATCGGAGGGATCTCATTTGGCCAACTGCCTCCGAAGTAAACGGATTTCATAGTTTTAACTGCCTACATAGGGAGAAATCTAAATAACTACCTCCAAGTTGAGGGATCCATATCTTATCTGTTTAACTACCTTCACAAGGAGGGACCCAGTAACTACCTCGAAGTGAATGGATCTCATCTTATCTGTTCATACTCTTTCATGGTCCATATGCTTATATATTCATGTATGAACATGCTTGAGAGACTTATGCACATGCTTCATGCCTTACTTTCAAATATTCATGTTTGCATGATATTCATGTACATAACATATAAACATTCATAATTTTCACATATTTCTGCCGAAAATTTGGTAGCATAATAGCTAAAAAATGAGACTTCCCAAAGTATAGGCAATATTATTTCAACCAGTCACAGTTAACAAGAACATCATATTCATATATCAATGCCACATTATTATGGTAAAGAATTGCATCAATGATTCAGCTATTAGCTCTTCATGGCTTATGGAGCTCCTAACCCTTGAAGCTATCAAGTTATCTTAAATTCTTCAATTCTGCCATGTTCTTATGATTTATACTAAAATTCCATTTTTATTCATTTTAATCTGAAAATTTAATATGTTGTAACTTTATTATTCTACTTTTAACTCTCTTTGGTTTCGTTAAGTTTGAGTGTATAAGTTGAGTTATTAAAATTTTACTCAAAGCTGCCCTATTTCAAGACAAACTAAAGCATCTAAATTTAGAAAATCATTAAAATTTCCATATTTTATCATTTTTGTATGAATTTTATATCAATCTGTAGCTAATTGGATTATCTTTCAATCTCGAGAAGTTTCATCTTAATTGGGTAAGTAGAGCTCAAGTTATGAGCTCCTCAATTGGACTACCTTGTTTCAACTTGAATAAAGAATGGGGTAACTTTGAGGAATTATTGGGAGCAACTTTTAAAGATCTAATTTGAAATTTTTATGGTATGGTTATCTATGTGTTAGCTTCATAACAAAATTGGTTGCACTTAATTTAAAGTTGTATAGGGTGAGTTATACCCTTGACAATACATATTAGTCAGGACAGCAAGTGGATTTCAAAACTTTATTTCTAAAAATCATAACTCTCTCATTTTAAATTCAATGGACCTATAATTTATATAGTTGAAAAACTCTTGAAGTATAGTTTCGTATAAAAATTAGTTTCATTTGAATTCAAGTTTGATAGGGTGAGATATGAGCTCCGTTGTACAAACGTCACTCTAATGTTTACATCCAACAATTTTCTCTTTTGGTTTTATCTTGTTCTTTTGACTTAATCTTAAACCTAAACCAATATTTCTTATTTTAAATCACTAGAAACAAGTTATATTAATATCAAATATCATCAAACAAAAAATAACATAAGAAATCCTATCAATCATATAATCTATAGAAGTCCATCAATCTAAGAAATCCTATCTAAAAATACCTCTTGTAGCTTGAAATTTGGAGTTTCTTGGTAGCTTTTCTTCAATAAAGTTTCAAGATGATGATGGCTTGCTCTTGTTCTCCTTGGAGCTAAGGTTATATGATCCAAAGGTAGGGAGTTTATGAAGTGGTCTTGAGTTTTTCTTGAGGAACACAAGAAAAAAATGGAAATTTTGAAAAGAAGAAGGCAAGATTCATTTACAAGCTTGGGTGGAGATGGAGAGAATGGAGGAAAAGATGAAATGAAAGAAAGAAATAGAGGATCTAGGGTTTAATGGATTGGCTAAATTTTTGGGGACATGGAGGGAAGAATTTGATGATTTGTATACTACATTGGAATGATGGAAAGAGAGTGCGATTGGTGGATTTATGTGGAAATTTAAATTTTGTTGAATCTAGAGATAGATAGCCATGATTTAACCAACAAATAGGGGTTAGGTGGCTGATTTCTATCCACATGATTTAGGATTTTTAACTAACATTCATGTCATCCGATAATATAAATTCCTATCAACTCGATTCTTGTATTACAAGGCACTGTAATTAAATCGATGTTTTCTTAAATTAACAAAATATTGCTATTTATTTTCCTAAAATTTCTTCTATAAAGAAACTTGAATTTTTTAACCCTAATAAATATATTTCGATTTGGCTTACTCATATATCTATAATGTACCTAAAAATTTAATTATTTAACAATGCTAGTTATATGAAATTTGGGATGTTACAAAAAGAATAAGAAGTATTTACTTTAATTTTATATTCAAATTTTAACTTCTTAAAATAAGTGATCAGATAAAAAATTAATTTAATATTTTGTCTTATTTAAATAGTGAATAGAGATAATGGGATAGTAAGTAATAAATACTTCATTTTGATTGGAGTGTAGTAGGTAGTAATAATAATGCTATAGTAGAATTGTAGGGTAGCAAACCAATCATTGTAACATTTTACTTTTTAAATAATTTTAATTTAAATAATATAGAAAAAATTGAATACTAACCAAAAAAGAAAAATTTTCAAATTTTGGAGAGAAATTAAAAGAGCAGAAAAATACCACTTGACAAAATATTCTAATTTATACTTCTAAAATATTATAATAATAAAATATTATAGTAATAGATAATAGATTTATTTATATTATTATACAAAGCAAAATGAAATGACCCAAACCTGTTGGTGGTATCTATTTCTTCTTTCTGCTAGGTTTTAATGACGGGATATGCTCCGGTGGAAACTCAAAAAAATATGCACAAGTGCTAATGTAAGGTGGCTTTTCATATCAATCCATTTGGCAAAGCTTAGAGTAGACCTTATTATCTGTATTTCACAATAAAACCCTCTTCTCTAATACATTCCCCATCCCCACCCTTCACCTGTCTCCTCCTTCGCCTTCTTTTCACACCCCATGGTTCTGCTACCAACAATCACTAATCATCACAAGTCAAAATCCATATCCTTCACCAATTAAAATTTCATGCCATTTTTTTTCTTAAAAAAAGGGAAAAGAAAAGCTCAAAATTGACAAAGACAGAGGAGAGTATCATAAAACGCAAGCGTCGCTCAAATAATGCCACCCAAAATAACAACAAACATGATCACGCTTCTAGAATGAATGCACAAACAAGCACATCAAAATTCAAAATGCAGAACCAAACAACGAAATCAACCCAAGTGAAATGAAATCCGGGACTCACGAGCATTCGGATTTTTTGACGAGCACGGAGCTCCGACCGATGCCCCAATTATCAAATGCGCGGACCTTGATACAGCCACTCCAATCAACCGCGAAACATCGACTAACTTCTTCTGCTTATTGTTGTTGCTGTTGCTGCTGCTGCTGCTGGCGCCGCCTCCGGTGGCGGAGGAGGGTTGAGAAGACGCGTGGCGGATGAAATCGGCGGGCGAGGAGAGGGAGGTAGAGCAGGTGACGATGTTGGTGAGGGCGGCGACGATGATGGAGAGTTCTTGCTGGGTGATGAGCAGTGGGTGGGGGAGAAGGAGGAGGAGGAAGACGTATTCTGTTGGACTGACTTCTAAAGGAGTGTCTAACGTGAAACATAATAAATAAGGTCGATCCTAAGTTTTGCCAGATGGCTTTGATTTGAGAAAGCCACCTCACATTAGCACCAGTGCATAATTTTTTATTTTATTTTTTATTTGCGCCTGGGAACGAGCCTTTGATAACATGGATAATACCTATGCATCGCCTGAAGATTTTAACAGAATGAAGCATACAGACAGGATTAAAGGATTCATCTGCAGGAATACTTTGCCGATAGGTGTCATGAAATTGAGGTAACAGTTCTTTGTGGTCTACGTTCTCTTGCTTCTCTTTCGACCTTTGTCCTTGTTATATGTCTAGTGAAATTGGCTCCAAAAGTTCTCTTCTGCCACCCTAATAATTTGCAATGCTCTTCTTCACAAACTAAATATTGATATATCTGTAGGTGGCTGTCAAGCGTGGATAAAAGCATGGTCTTGGCCTTTCTCAAATGTGTGCCGGATTGCGTTCTCATCTTCCATTATTAATTGCTTGATCCGAAGAAGATTAAAAAAAAAATAAATGTGAGAGTGCATTAATGCTCTTAAGATTTACTCTGAAATATGTTGCTAAGGAATGTGTTGTGAACATGCTCTGCAGGGTTTTTTTTTTTTTGTTTTTTTTTTGTTTTTGGCATTGTGAGTAAATTTTGTGTGAAGGAAGATATTGTTGTAGCACTCTACCAATTAATTATTAATTTACAAAATTTAATTGTTAAGATTATTTATTTTAATTTATTAATTAATAACTGAATACAATGTGTTACCAACCTATTTCCTTTGTTGTTTACATACAGGAATTTTGCAAGTTAATTTTCTCTTTCCTTAATGGATGTTGAGATTACTGAATCCATTGATTTAGTCTATTCTATTAGTTAGTTATATATCATATCAATCCTTTAATAAATTCTTTAGTCGATCTAACAAAAGGTAATTATATGCACACTATTCATTACAAATCATCCATATGCTCAAAACATTAAGCTAACTAAGACATATTATATACAACTTTGCACTCATGCCCATTAATCAAAATACATCAAAAGAATTTTCTATACTACTTTACTGGTGTTGAGCATCTCAACGAACCTAAACCTTGCTATCCTATCAGGTACCTAGAAACACCAAAAAAATGGGATTAGATACTAATCTTCATAGGGGTGGTGTTACCAGAGGTCTATCTTGCACCCAAAATCTTAGGTGTAGACAGGCAGCTTTGATGTATATATATAATAATAATAATACATGACCAGCACAGACAGCAGAACTAAGCCATATTCACATAATTAAAGCTTAGAAAACACCTAATAGGGTATATAGAAAACAATGACATATAAGTACATGGGGCAATCCAAGATATAAGTAAGATAATTAAATGAATGCATTTAGACATTAAGTTAGAACGCATAAGACGGTCATAATATCATGCATGGGAACGGTAGTTAGAAATGCATAAGGCAAATCCTCCCTAGAGGTAGATGAACAAGTCCTGCATCAAAATTGATGGGCCCATACACTATCAGAATTGATGAACAAGCGTCCTATAGGGGCAACCACATCTATCAGGATACGCAATATATGATAATGCACTTTGCTTTACTTTATTAATCTTTTCACTTTCTTGCTCAGTTAAAGAGAAGCTAATGACCTCTACTCACTTCATGCCACCATCTATTTGAGGGCTCTATACTAGAGCGTCCCTTAATCCAGGTCCTAAACATAGCCATAGGGCCCTTGCCTCAAGACCATTATGGCCCATAGACCCTTACCTAGGTATCCGTGGTCAACCAGCCACTCCATGCCAAGTCTCATATCTTTTAGAGTCAAGTATTCTCATGCATGTAAGTCAAACATTCATCATGCTATGATTAATTATCTTATCTCTTTACATGCAACATAATAAACTTTTATGCTCATGATGTAAAGTCACACACATCTTATGTACAATCTTGCATACGAATGCCATATGCTCAATGGATGTGAACACATATATCAAGTACTCATATATTATGAAAATTAAAGCACATGCACCCAAGCACATGCTTATGCATGTAAGTAGTGTATGGTAGAGGATTACATTAAATTACCACTTGCAATTCACCACAATCAATTCATAAATATGTCAACTACCATGTATGAGGAAACTTTATAAATTTAGTCATTTAATGCATCTAGTGCACATTAAGGCCAAGATTAAACACATAAACCACACAAGATCACACTTTTACTCTTCACAGGATGTTCATCCAGCAGTGCAACATAATCACTAAATTCGTAAAAATAATAAATCATTTCCAAAAATTATGGAAATTTATAGGCAGGTACTTTAAGATGTTAGGTTCCTGATATTAAAATTTCAGGTCACAATTCTGAATATTGTTAGGGCAAAAATAAAAAACAAAAACAGTGCATGTTTCAGTACAATATATTCAGCAGGTTTGTCCCATCTTTTTAATTTCATTTAAAATAGCAAATCATTTCATAAAATTCCTCAAATTTACAAATTATATTTTAAGGTATTATCAACAATGTATCCAAATATTAGGCCAAAATTCACAGACTTAATATGTTAACAAAAATAAACAATCACGGTGGTCACAATGAAACAAACACAGATTCAACACATAGCAAGTTTTATTCAAAATTATTAAAAATAGTAAAACACCTTGAAAATTTCTAAAATTTTGCAGGTCAATAGGTTGAGATGTTAGCTCTAATATAAAAATTTCAGCTCAAAATAACAAGATCTATTAGGCCAAAAAATTCCACAAGAGAAACAGTGTTCTAGCATAGAACTTCATCAATATAAACCAACCAAAATCAAAGAAAACCATGGGAGGGCCGAGAAGAAGATAGAAGAAATAAGAAACCCTATTTAGAGTGATGAAGAAGAGCTTGATGGTAATAGAATCTTCCTTGCAAGAACACCCTTAGGAACTCAAAAGCTTGATCACAATACCTCACCAAATGTTTCCCTCACTTAACCTTTCCCTTGATGTTGGAAAAAGGTTATTAGAATCAATCAGAAAATGAAAATTGGTGAGAGCTCTCCTCTTTCTCTCTTGCTCATGGGTCTCTCTCTAAGGGAGGGGAAAAAATGAGTTAGTTGATGCTTATAAGGTGGTCAAGTGACTACTTGCTAGACAAGTAGTCAAGATATTTATTTGTTTTATCATTATTATTATTATTCCTTATCTTGGACGCCCATCAACATGAAACAGAGGGCTAGTTGTTTTTTTTCCCTTTTTTCTTCATGATACGTAAATGTTAGTGAAGAATGAGATAAAATTTTCTTTTTATTTTATAATGCTACTAATATAAGCTCCTTAGTCAACAAGTTTGCGTATTAAACTACAAAAAGAACTAAATTCAACTACCTGGCCCCCAAGCTGTTACAAGAGGTGCCACATGTCTTGATGTGGGGTAAGGATCTTGTCTTATTTTTTATGAAATTAAAATGGTATTAATCTAGCTTAGGTGAATTAATATGTATTAATTTAGTTAATCTAATTTAATTAATTTTCTTGTTTCAAGAATTGGGCTTAAAGGCCCACTTAATTTCCTGAAGCTTATTTGAGGCTTGGTCCAATTAATTTTGTGAACCTAATTGAATGTCTCACCTTGTCTTAGATTTTTTTGATATAAATTTTCATTTTTTCTTAATTAAATAATTAGTTCTTAATTTCATAAACTTTGAATTAATTTATAAATTACCCAAATAAATTTTGAAATAATTGTAATTTATTTTTATATATTTATATTAAGCCAAACAATCATTTATAATTTTGTTATAATTTTTCTAGAATTATTTCTAATTAGTTTTGAGCATTTTGATGTTTTTACCATTAACGGACTCAGCTCACCAGCCAATTTTATAACTATTATTTGTATATTATTTTACTATAATAATTCTGTCATAATTTTGTTTGTCTGTCATGTCTTTCAATCACCTGTTAGCTGACAAAGGCCCTTTTCACGGTTATTGGCATTAAATCGGGGTCGAGAGTTGAAACTTTAAGGGCATTTTTGCTTTAATGGAGTTATAATTTGCTTTTAATATTTCCTAAAGAATGTTATTTCATCGTTAATTACTTAGTAAAATAAGGGAACATTTAGTTTTTAGTGGACAGCGTTTGACTCTATATTTTCTTGTATTATTTTCTCCTTACTTTAATGTATAATTACCATTTAGCCACTGCTGTTATCAATTACATTTTGTTTTAGAATTTTTTTCTATTTTTTTATTTTATTACATAGAGAAATTGGGGTATGACAATTTTATTTTAATTTGCCTAGACTAATCAATCTTAAGTTAATTCCTCATTAACTATTGTTTTAGCAGGATGTTACCCTGCCATTACAACCAAACACAAGGCAAATGAAACTCCCCAAGACTCATTTGATTAATGATATTTTGTTAGGCAAATGTCCATATGCTTGGGTTGATAGTGTGGACTAGACTTTTTGCAATATAGATATTTATGGATCCTGAGCTATAAGCTAGTGAATGCTTTCCTGTGTTGAAATGTTTTAGCTGTGGTTTAAAAATTGCATACGCAGTACCTTACGCATGCTTGGGTAGTGATCATGTGGATATTGTAAGGAACTTTATGCTAGATTATTTTCTTTTGGGATGATTGCACAAATATTTTGTTTAGCTTAGCCTTGGGTCTTACTAATTTGACTAACTTGGGTAATTTGAGATATTGTTGTGTAAATATGTATACCCAGTACTTATTTCTATATATATAAATGCACAGTTATCCATGTAATTTATATTGTCTCTCTATTTGGCTTTACTATGATATGAACTTAATTACAAACCCCGCTACTATGCATCGTCATGACATTATTGATTACATGCACTAGAAGGCTCAACTTTGGAAATTCTTATTTTCAAAAAAAAAAAAAATTATACACTATGTTCGTTAACTGACATATTTTATAAGTACAAATGTTTTGCTAGTTTAGTTGTAACGGCTAATAAATACCGCAATATGCCTTAAGCGTAATGTGGTCTTATTAAGGCATTACATTTGTAATTCTGAAAGTTAAAGAGCAATGTATTATTATTTTTCATTATGATAAATGCTTCCCTGCATGATAAATGTATGTACTTGTCTTTTTAAACCTATTATTTTATTTCGAGAAAAGTACAACATGCAATATCCTAAATAACAGTGTGTATAACTAATACTATTGAATAATTAATTTTTTTGTATAGTTTATAAATATATAAGGTAATAAGGAGAGGTTAATTATAGAAGTAATATGAATTTGAATATTCTCTATAGCAAAATAGTGATGTTTTGCTAGTCGGAGAAAATTTTCTTACTAGCAGGGTCTTGTAATATGAGAACTAATCTGGTAGGAATCTATACTGCAGGATGGCATAAATATCAACTAAAAACCCTATGATGAGTGGCTAAAAATTTGCCACACCAACTCTCTTGGTGGACAAAGAAGAGCTATCCAAATACAAGCTTAAGAGGATTTAAATTTTCTTTCATATCCACTAGTAGGAATCAACCTATTAACTTAATAAGCAAGACACACATTTTTCTCTCTTTTCTCCTCATTATTTTTGGTAGCCCCCTCTCTATTCTCTCTACCACCATTTTCTTCTCCAACTTACATGCACTCACTTGCAACCTTGAGCTTTGCTTGTTCTTGCCAAGTCTTCAACTCTTTTAGTTTGTATATCATCAAAAAGCTCGAAGACAAGCCAAAACTCCCTTCCCTTGAGTCATATAACTTTAGCTAAGCAAGAAGTAAGAAGGGATTTACATTATCTTGAGGCTTTAGATAAAAAGAAGGCATCAAAAGATTAATGCCAAGGAGTTAGAAACTTTGGATTTTGGAGAGGATTTCTAAGAATTGTTGTTTTTGAGGGTTTTATGGAAGTTAGGGTTTTTTTGTATCATTTTTTATTTATTCATGTAGAGCTTGTATTGTAACATCAGAAAAATTTTTAACGATGTTAAATTGATTTATTCGATTTTATCGCATAATAGAGATTAATTAGAAATCGATTAAGTATTTATTTAGAGTCAATAAGATATTAATTAGAGAGATTAGGATTAGAGACACTTAGAATAGCAATATAGAAAGTCTCACAAAATTTTTCAAAATTGTTTTGCTGATTTGAAGAAAACCGATTGAGATTCGATATTTTAAACTGTCAAAACCGAATCAATAGAATTATACCAACACAATCCTAATTAGAGTAGTTAAAATTTCAGCTACGAGTCCCCCAAAGTGGCATCCCATAGAGCCACAAAAAGGGAGAAGACTTCATTTACCAACCTTGGATTATAATACTTCAACAATTCTTACCTCCCCTACTTTGTAATTTTAGCCTCTCTCTTTCCTTTGCACATCGCTCATCATTTTCTCTCAACTCCCTTCCTACTCACTTCACCACTCTTCCATTTTCAAGCTCCAAGCATCCCCAACATCAAAAATCTTCATTTAATTAAACTATCTTTCAATCTAGAGGTTGGATTCAACCTCTTTATTAGATTTTCTTGTGAATTGGGGCTACTGTGAAACTCATTTAGATGCATGTATTTGATGTTATTATGAGTCTATATGAAGGTTTATGGCTAGATTATTATACATAAATCGAGTTTCGAATGATTATCTAGTAAAAAGAAGCAAACAGAATGGATTATGTTAAGGAACCTTACGGCATTCGTATATTCGAAGTGTACGGCTCTACCTACAACCACTAAAATTCAATGAAACAATTTTTAGATGAAACTAGACATATATAGCTTTCCAACAATATAAATTATAAGATTATTATATTAGTTTTGAGTGAAATTATAATTTTTGAAGTTAACAATAGGATTCTAACGCTGATTCTAAGCAGACTAGATTTCAAGGGGCACAAGTCGCCCTATACTCCTTCAAATTGAGTACAACCAATTTTTTTTAGAAATTTAACACATGGAGTAACTTACCATAAAAATTTTAGAATCAAATTCAAAATTTGTTGTTCCGATTAATTCATGAAAGTTGCCCTAAGTCTTAACTGAGCTAGAACAAGGTAGTATAGGTTAGTCAATTTTAAGAGCTCATAACTCAAGCTCTATTTACTCAAATGAACTGAAACTTGAAATGAAAGATATTTCAGTTAGCTTTAAGATGATATAATTTTAGTATTATTTCAACTAGGTTTCTTTTTTTAATGAATTTTTACTTTTTAGTGTGCAAATCTGTCTAGTAAGAGGATAGTCCTAGGTAAGATGTTAATAACTTAAGTTATATATATCAAAACTTAATGGGACTAAAGAGGTTAGAAATTAGACACATAACATTTCAATATATCCAAAATTTAAGTCTAACGGAATTATACAGAAATTATGGCTCAATTTCTTAAAACGGGCAAAATTGAAGAAATTGGTAGAAATCCAACTTAAGTGCAACAGTTGCAAGTTTTGTATAAGTATTGAAATGGTTGATATATTATATTGATTTTCTATATTAATGATTGTCTAGATTGACTAGCACTATTCACGGGAAAATGGATTCGATTCGTTATGCTGCCGAATTTTTGGCAGAAGTTTATGAAATTATGATAGTTTATGTTATGAAAAATTATGATATGAATATGAAATTGTATATGCAAGAATGTTTGAAGGTAAGTGCACTAGAATGCATATGAACATTTTATAATGATATGAGCATTATTCTCTTTATGAAAGTTTTCATATTTGTATGCAAATGAAGAAAATATATGATTATATAATATTGGGTTCCTTCACTTGGAGGCAATTATTTGAGTTCTTTCTTGTGAAGGCAGTTAAAAGAAAAGATGTGGGTCCCTTCACATTGGAGGCAATTATACATTAGGTCTCTCCATGTGAAGGCAGGTAAAACTTTTGGGTCCCTCTATATTAGAGGCAGTTGGCCAGCTGAGTCTTTCCGGCCTAAAGGCATGTGGGTCCCTTTGTGGATTAGTTTTGTGTGACGATGGTTACGAGTTGAATTCACTCCTATATCAGGCTATCCAAGAGCAATAAAGATTAAAGAAAGCTAAAGAAAGTAAAGGAAATTGAGAAAGATTGCACTTGAGGACGGTGATACATAACGCTCAAGTGTAGACATAAGCAAACACCCTAGGGACGGCGATATGTAACACCTAGGTGTATCAAGTAAAGAAAGTAAAAGAAGCCTAAAAGTATATGCTAAGGTTTATGATGAGCAACTAGGTACATGTTATGTTTTCGTTATCACTATTTTGACATTGCAAGTTATATTCTTGTTGTGATTATTGTTATGAAATTTGTTCTCAAATTTGTTGTAATTATACTTTTAAATTCTTACTCTGTGTGTCAAGTGTGTGAATAAAATTAATTTGCTTTGGACCATATGTTTTTGAACCATAAAATTGAACAGTTTATATAACATGTTCACCAATTTCATAAATAAATCAAAGCAGCTGGAGATAATAACGATGACATTATGTGTGACAATCTAGAGAATTCTATTGAGAATTTTAAATTCTCACTCCTATGTTTATTTCCGTATTATCTCTAGATAGTTCAAGACATATTAGGGACGGCCAGAGGTTGTTGTTAGACAAGGTCCGTTCAGGTAATAGTAACAACCCCTGAGTATAGTGCTATGACTTAAGTATGGTACCATGCTTGGGAGAGTATTACATATATGATGTTAATAAGACTTTTTTTCTAGTGTTTTAAGGTTAGGGCAACTTGATTAATGTTGAAAAATAGATTAGAAGACCAAAGTAGCCACAAAATAGAAAAGCTATTGCAGGGGAACTTAGTAGCAGTCAAAACAGTAAGGGCTATATCTCAATCTACAAAATTCAAATTGAAGTAAAACTAATTTTAGATGAAACATGACTCAAAGATAAACCCAACCATATAAATTGTAGATCTATTGGACTTGAAATGTAAATTATGATTTTTAGAAGTATGGTGTTAGTTAATGCCTCTTGTCCTAACCAGTGTGTGATAACAAGGGCATAATTCACCCTATACAACTTCAATTGAGTGCAACCACTTTTTTTAGAAAGCTAACATATAGAAAAATCATGCCTATAAAATTTCAGAATTAGATCATGAGTAGATTGTTCCTAGTAAATTATTAAAGTTGACCTATGCTCTATTTGGGTTGAAACAAGGTAGCCCAAATAAGGAGCTCATAATTTAAGTTCTACCTACTCAATTAGGTTTAAACTTGTTGGATTTGAAAGAGGATCCACATAAGTAATCCTGGTAGAATTTAATATCAAAATAAGGTAAGATAAAATTTTAGTGATTTTCTAAGTTTAGGTGTGCAAGTCTGTCTTGAAATAAGGCAGCATTGAGTAAAACCTTGTAACTTAAAAACTTAGCAAAACTAAGGAGGTTCAAAAGTAGACTAACAGGGATATATTTATTAAATTTTTAGATTAGGATGAATTAAAATGAAATTTTAGTGCAATTTAGAAGTTTTGGCAGATTTAAGGAAAGTAGGACAATTTGAAGGTTCTACAACTTATAAAATTCCACCAACCATGAGAAATCACATGGGCTAAATATCTATGCAGTTATATGCCAAAATGATGTTATGATGGCATATTATTTATGATGATCATGATTGCTGTGGCTAGCCGATTGTTGATTATACTATCTATTTTGGAACCTTTCCTATTTCAGCTATCATGCTGCTAGATTTTTGGCAGAAGTGTATAAACTATGTAGCATAACCATAAGTCTCTCAAGCATATTCATTCATAAAATATATGATTTCAAATATGATTTTGATTCTATATTACTTGGGCCAGCCTTAGAATGAATGAAGGGGAATAAGTCGGTGTAAGCATCGGGGGAAAGTAAACCCAATAATCATATATAGCAACAAGTTCGATCCTAAAAAATAGGCTATTGCCTAGGAGTTTATATGGCCAATTACTCCTAGGGGAGCAAGTATAGATAATTATGACACAAGTTAAGAAAAGTAAAAGTCAAATGCACTTTCATCTATCTATGCATAATGTTTAATTGCCTATTGACTTGTTGTGATTATGATAGAATTTCCCTTTCTATTTAGTAAGTGTATGAGTAAAATGGAATTTGCTTCAAATAATATAGTTTCAAAACCTATACAATTGGGATCTATGCCTCATTATTTAAAATTTCCACATTTTTTAAATAAATTAGAGTAATTGAGAATGATTATGATGTTAGTATGTGATAGTCTAGGAGAATCTACTAAGAAATTTCAATTTCTCATACCATTTATATGTACTCATGTCATTTTCAGATGATAACAATCGCGGCGATGGTGTTTTTTGCCGAAGTACCTAAGTGGCAGTAGCATTATGATCCTGCCCTAGACTCCTTATACTTGACGGCAACCTCTCGTGTGTGTTTGTATATATTTTTCCAGCGCTCTTTACGTGTTTTTGTTTTGAGCCTGTATTTCGACCTTGAGGCTCCATTCAACAGGATTCCATTGTACATGGCTCATCTAGTTGTGGTACCTCCCTATATGGCTCCTCTAGCTGCAATACCACCTCAGCTTGCACTACTAGCTTCTCCAGAGAGTGATCCTTTAGAGGCGAGTGCCTCCACCTCCTCCTCCTCCTCCTCCTCCTCCATAGCTCCTAGAGGTGGTGATTACACACATGGTGACCTCGGGACCACAAGCATCATGGAGAATAGTTTCCTGTCCTCTAAGTTTGGTTAGAGGAATTTTGTATAGACCTTTTGTAGACTATAGTAGGTGTAGGGCAATTTGACACTATATGTATAGAATGATGCTCTTTTGGGTATCTTTTTGCATGATCTTAGATCATAGGCTTAGTTTCTGTTTTTCTTTTGTTCTCATGTTTTCCTATTCGTAGTCATCCCTGCAAGGACATGTACTGGGACAATGCCGAAATGACGTGGGTCGGATGTATGTTTTTAATGGCCCTCTATTATGTGTTGAGAACTTATATTTGGATGCATGAGATTGTACATATTTTTGTGGATGTAATGTAAATGTTTACTGCAAATATTTACTATGAATTTCCTTCTGCATCTTTATTTTATTTGCCTTATGACGTACTACACTATACTTTGCGAATTCGCCGGGGGCAGTTGTTACGTAAGCAAAGTAATAAGATAATCATCATTTTTATTAAATCAACCCTTGTAATAATTAATCATCATAGAAATAATACCAGTAGATCTCCACATGTAGCAAACTTCCGGATATAACATCATGACTTAAGCATTATATTATATTTAAGAGGGTGTTACACAACAACCACTCTTAAAAATTTTAGAAAAGCTATTAAATTTTAAACCTATAAAAAAAACACTCCACTCCATTACAAAAAAGATATATTAATAATTAAAATAAAAGTAATAATATTATGTGCTATATAAATATATTTTAATAGTAATTCAATAAAATATTAATTTCTTCTTAAAACTCGTAGATAATTATCATTAAAAATGTTCAATATGTATGTATTCTTGAAAAATATATCTTTCTACGTAGGTTGCATCTTTAAAAAAACAAAAATTAACTTGTCTAGTCATGACTGGTGGATAAGGGACAAGTCCCCTATCAAGCCTTTATCATACAATTTTCATGAAAATTGGACAAAGTCCCTTTTGTATTTAGGATAGTTCCTAAATATGGTTCCTCTTCCTTCACGAATGAACAAACACACTCATCCATAAGGGATTTAGGCATTCTCAGAATGCACCCCTCAGCACACAACATAATTAATTATCAAGACATGTTCAATCATATAGATACACGTATATAAATATCTTTTCAAACAACTTTGATCCAAATACATAGTTCCATCTCATTATAAATCTAACTATTTCAATAAACATAACTACAACACCAATATCAACATAATTCAGCAAGGATCCAACCCTACCTGTAGTGCCATAAAGCTACATTATTCTAAAAGTACATCAATGACCTAATGTTACATTGTACCTTTATTCATGAGGGTTCACTAGAGAAGTCAAGGATTAAGCTGAGAAGCAAGAGAACCAACTGTCCACATCTGTATCTGAAAAGAAAGAAAGACAATAGAGCAAGTTTATACAACTTAGTGAGAGACAGAACATTCTTAACCCATATGAGTCAATGTGCATGAATATCAATAAATCTCAACATAAAATGAAAATTTAACTTCTTAAGAATCCATAGGAAACTATCTAACATAGGATATTCTGTCATGATAACACTTAGGTTTGCTTTTCTTCACGTAATCACGTAATCCATCATGCACCACTCCTTGAGTGGTTGTGTAATTTCCATCACATAGCACACTCTGTGTGGCTATGTAATTTATAATGTGAACTAGGGCTAACATCTACTGCTGTTAGTAGGCAAATCCTGGTATAGACTTTCTTGAATCTTTTTCTTAGCTATCATACATTTTCTTTACATAATTTTTCATAATTTGATTCATCAACTCATGTGTAAAGTTTTGAAAACAATGCTGTCAACAAAAAATTACTTAAACCTCATATATCAAAACAATTTAAAAAAAAAAATCAAGCCAAGAACGTTTTATCTACTCATAATACACCTGCGAAGCAAAAGGTTTTCAATCCTCCAAAGTCACAAAGCCAAGAAAGCGATCCTCGAGACAATCTACCACCACAATACGATAATTCAATCATTTATTAGTCATTAATTCAAGGGGTTAGTACCAATTACTCCTAAACCACAAAACCCCTAATTCCACTAACCGAGGATTTATAGGAATTCCTCTAATTATCCAAGAATTGGAATTTCTTAGGAAAGGAAAAAAAAGCATTAAAGATTACCGTTAGAAAGTGGAGGAGGAAGAAGGTGGTACTGGGGTTCCTTGAATTTCTCCTCCTCCAAGCTCCAACTTAACAATGGTAGAATTAGAAAAAGAGAGAAGGATTTAGTGGAGATTTGGTGTTATAAAGAGTGTATATTATGTTATTGGAGTGATTTTAATGTTGAAATTTGAAATGGAAGCAATGGTTGGTGAAGAAGAGTATTTTAGAGATAAAGGAGAGAATTTTTTAGCGTAAAGAGAGAAAGAAAATGGCAGAAATGAGAGGGAAAGACACATCTCGGGCTATATATAATACCCTAGTAGTCAATTACTACAAGTCCTGATTGATGTAATTGATTATCATAAGTGTAATTGATTACAACAATGAAAAAATTAGTCCGTGGGTATACAGAGAGGACTATAATCAATTACATTATCCAAAACTCAATTTCCTGGTTTCAAGTGTCATCAAATTAATGTCCTTTTTAATTTTACTTTCCACCAACTTAAAAATATAAATATAAATAAAGAAATATCCCCTATTTGGATTCAATAAAAATATCAAATAAATCAAAAATCTTAATAATCAAAATCTAACTTTTGGGTTTTAGTACAATTTTTCGAAAACTTACGTTTTTATAAACTTTTGGGTTGAAAGCAAGGGGGTTGCCCATTCTCTAAAATTCGTTAGAAATCATTTTTTAACTCATTGATGCCAAGGGAACTATTATTGGGACTTTTGATCTCATAAAAATATTTTAATCCTATAGCCCTCCAAGGAGGCATAGGGTTCAGACTTAGAATTTTTTAGGATACAATATTGACAGACAGCTACAACCCACACTAGGGTATTACATAATTATTGTTTGTACATCTAATATATTAATTATATTTAAATCAATTGTAATGATATGTAATGCCCCAAGGTTTTGTACAATACAAGTTACAAATTTCTTTTACTCATGGACCTTTGAGAAACTTTTAGAGTCATATCCTTTGGTATTTGGAAGTTATTAGAGTTTGAACATACTTAGAAGTATGGTTTAAGGCTTAAGGATACATGTAGTATTAAGAAAAATGTGAAATTTTGACTAAGAGGCTAGTACCTAAGCGCTCACTTTTGACCGCCTAGGTGCTAGCTAGGCAGGTTGCAATTCTAGCACTTGAGTGCCTAGGCGCCCAAATCTAGCCACCCAGGTGCCCACTACTTGATAAGAATTTGGGGTTCGCAACCCCTCTCTCATATCTCTTATAAACACTTTCCCTTTCTTGGGTCTCTCTCAACCCTTTCTCTCCTACATACACCCCGTCAATCCATGACTATTTCCTACTCAAATTCCCTACAAAATTCATCCTTTTGATATCATCATTCTTCTCTTGATTCTCTCTTTCTCTCTCCTCTTGTAGTGAGAGAAAATAAAGTTTAAAGGAAAACCACTACCCTCTCCTTGCTCTACTCCTTTTTTCCACTTTCTAAGGTAACTTTGAGCTAATTCTTCTTTTATTATTATGAATTAACTAGTTCTATCACAAATTCAAAGTTTTGATCAAACAAAAGGAGGTTAAGGCTCACAGAATTGGGGATTTCGTATTTTGAGAGTAGTTTAAGTTAGTTTTGGTTTCTAAAAGCTAACTAATGATAGATCACTGCCTTTTGTAGCATTGGATACCTTTGAGGATCTCCCTATTGGCTCTGAAGCCCCACCAAGTTGAATCCCCTCTTCTTGTTCTTAATTTGTGAGTAATAATATATCTATACTTAATGGTATTGTAGTACTTGTGAATATATATTGTTAATGAGTGAAATGGATTGTACCAATTTTTTGTTATTGTATTGGATCTCTGAAAAAGTGATTATGTTGGATACATTGGATATTTCTATATTTAAGGGACAAGTCGATGTAAACTTATGATTGAACTCTGAATTATATATTGAATTGATTAGTGGTATATATAGATGAAGAGAGGTGCCTTAACCTTCTGAGACAGCATGCCACAGGTTAGAAAGCCCGAAGGCCACCCTAATCCTGGACATTGATTGAGTGTTCAAATATGGCTCATAATATGATACCTATTTCTATTGGATTGTATTTGAATTGGAAGGCATGCACCAAATGCTTGTCCTTTTGGAAGTTATAGATATATTATTGCTTACTAAGTTCATTTGGACTTGCTCTTTTTCCTTTCACATGTTTCAGACTCTTTTATTGATAGTGCCCCAATCCTCCTACTAGTTAGAGCATCTAGTTGCCTTCTTGGTCAGCCCAACACTCTATGGTGTAGGCATGGAATTATTTTAGGTTAATTGTATAATGTTTTGAAATACTTTGTATCTGAGTAGTGTAGAGATGTTCTCCATGGACTATGGGGCAGGATTCCTACTTCCTTTCTATTTATGAACTTGGTTAAAATACTTAAGTTCTTATTAGTACATTATTTCTGTGCTGGGTGGTTTGTATATCTGAATATTATAGGGAATATATGTATGATCTTTTAAGGGAAAGCCTGATTTTCAACAGAAACTGTATCTATTTGTTTCCAAATGATTTGATTAGGCTTGCTTCGATCCTTAAGCACCAGTAACAACTTTGGTTGGGTCGTGACATAATATATGTAAATAATGTGGATAATGTAACACCTTCCTAAGTATAACATCATGCTTAAGTAAAAGTATGACACTTAGGAGTTGTCACTAGTAAATTAACGGACCTTAGTTGATATAGGAAAAATTGACAGCAACCTTTGATAGCCAATCTAGTCACGATCTAAGATGGTCACCTTCGGGATCTCTTAAGCTATTTAGAGATGACATGGAAATACATATAGGAGTGAGAATTTTGTATTCTCAATAGGCATCGTAGACTATCCGATCATCAATGTCATCATCATTGTTCTAGCTGCTTCAGTTTATTATAAAAAGGTGAACATGCTATATCAACTATAGAATTCATTTTTCAAAGTTCAAAACTATCCTTCTAAAGTAAGTTAAATTTTAATTCATACACTTTATTCTTAGCATGGCAATAAGTAATACAGTTAGTAGGTAGGCATTGTTCTGACAGGCTAAATTATTAAACAAAGGCAAATATGTTGCATGTTCGTTAGTACATGACTTAATTCACTTTCTTATTTACTTCCTTACTTGGCATATTGTAACGTCCTCCTCTGTACAGTACTATGCTTAAGTCATAGTACCCCACTCTGGAGTTGTTACTGTTACTTGAGCAGACCTTACTTGACAACAACTTCAGCCATCTTAGAATCTTCTCGATCTATCTGGAGATAACACGGAAACAAGAGTGAGAATTTTAAATTCTCAATAGGGTTCGCTAAGAAATTTTGTACGATGTCATCATTATTATCTCCAGTTGCTTCGATTTATTATGAAAAAAATGTGAGCATGTTTACTAGACTGTTCAGTTTTATGGTTCGGAAAATACATTGTTCGAAACAGAAATCATTTTATTTATGCACTTGTCATTTGGGAGAGCCAATACACGAAAAAGTCATGAAGCATATTACGCATAATAACTATAACATATTAAAATATAATAACACTAACATACTGGAAACTTGAAATTTTCAACTGCCTTCACTTGTACTTGATCTTATGCAGATATACATAATTGTCTTTTCTTTCTTAGTCTTTCTTTACTTGTCACGCACATTCCAGAGTATAATCACCATGTCATACCCCATCGGAGTGTGATTGCCATGTCACATTCCTTAGGATGTGGTCATCATCCATATTCTAGAGTATGATCGCAATGTCATACCCCATCGGGGTGTGATCACCATGTCACACTCCTTAAAATATTTTCATCCTGCCACGTCTCAGAGTATGATCATCATGTCATACTCGTTTGGGATGTGATCACCATGTCACATTCCTTAGGAGTGGGATCCTTATGCCACATTCCGGAGTATAATCGCCGTGTCATACCCTATCAGAGCGTGATTGCCATGTCACGTTCCTTCGGAATATGGACTCATCATCATATCTTTTATCATAAAATCCTAAATACATAAGCTTCGCACCTTAACCTCAAACAATAATACTTGCTTAATATTCATACACGTCACAAAACAACCGTTAGAACTATCACTAACTTCTGCCGGAAATTTGGCTGCATAACAAATCGAGTCTGCTTCCCCATGAATAGTACCAGCCAACCAGTACATTTATGCAGATTGCAATTTCAGTATAAAGCAGCAATTATGCATGTACATTCATAACCTCAATCAACAATTTCAATTTAAACATCAATAGAGTTTCAGTTTAACCCCCTCTATTCTGCCTGAATTTGGTGTGCCTCACTTCTCAGTCAATTCAACTTATTTAAATCTATTTTTTGGATATGTCATAGCCTCATATGTCTAGATTTTAACCCTTTTAGTCTCATCTCATTTTGATGTGTATAACTCTAGATATAAACAATCTACCTCAGCCTGCCCTGTTCTCAGCCAGAATTGGGTCCTTTTAAGTAAAAATTCACTAAAAATAGAAAACTAGGTAAATTCATACGAATTTATATCAAATTAAAGCTATCAGAATAAGCTTTCAAATGAATTAAGTTTCATATCATTTTCATAAGTATATTTTGACTTATGAGTCTCGAAACTTGGCCTTACTAAACTACCCTGGTTCAATCCTATTTAGACTTAACCCAACTTCCTTGGTACACTGGGAGCAAACAGCTATGAATTTGGTTCTGAAATTTTTATGGGATATTACTTTACATGTTAGCTTTCAAACAAATTTAGTTTCACTCAATTTGAAGTTGTATAGGGTGAGTTATACCCTTCTCAACTCCTACTGCCCGGATAGGAATCTAGATTTCTAGGGTAAACTTCAAAAATTCATAACTAATTCTATACTAATCCAATGGCCTTATATGATATATGTATGGAAATCCCTGGATGTCTAGTTTCATATAAAAATTGTTTCATCAAATTTAAATGGCGGTAGTCGGAGCCGTACACTCCGCCGTACGGACGCCAAGGGAAAACCCTAATAGATTCTAGATTTGTCTTCCTCCTTCAAGCTATTTGCCCTCAAATCCAATTTTAATCACAACATACATGCAAAACCAGCCATAAAACATCATTATCACTCTATAAAACATCAACATCTCAGATTATGCATGCCCAACATGCAGCCCCAAATCAAAGAAATAAGAGGAGAAGTAGGATTTCCTACCTTGTCTTATGTGATTTATGCTGATTTTGTGTCTTTGATAGTGGTGGCTTGGGATGAGACCTAAAGATGGATGAGAATGGAGTAGAAATGAAATCAAGGAGGAGAGAAAGAGAGAAGCTTCAACTGCTGGAAGAGGTCAAAATTTTTGATGGAAAAAGAGAGAAAAAGTGAGATATTTGAATTTAGCTTGGTTTTGATTGGTGGATCCAAGTTTAGTCTTGATTTTGGTTGAGCTTCCCATCATCAAGGGCTGCCAAGGCGCCACTTGGGTGGGTTGTTTGGCTAAATTTTAGCCGTTGATTCTAGGGCACTCAGAAAAATTCTACTGATCCAGTTCCGACAGTTTAAAACACCGAAATCTTACCGATTTTCTTTAAATCGGTAAAACAGTTTTGAAGGATTTTGTGAGGTTTTTATAAGTTTCTATCTTATTTCTAATTTAACCTCTAATCAACTTCTAGTTAACCTCTAATTAACTTTTTAATTAACTCTACAAACTTAATAAAATTGAGTAAATCGATTAATAGTGTACATTAAATGTTTTGCAAATTTTAGGGCCTTCTGTTTCTGTTCTTCAAGGCTAATGGCATTCTCGTAATTATGGGTAAGTCTAGGGGCATCCCATGTCATTTCACATATGGATACCTACGTGGCTCAATCGGCCGAGGTTTAGGTTTCTACATTTTTGCTATGTGATCCTGCTTCGTTTAAAGCCTTATTCTACTAATCCTATTGATATAGGGACCTAAATGTCATTTTCTAAAAAGTTTAGGGGCAAGGTGGTGATTAACAAAAGTTTGTTGTTATTATTTCCTATTACGTTATATGGGAATATTACACATATGCCTTTAATCTTTACTACCCTTGGATAGTCTGATTTGGGAAATGAGCTCATCTTATAACCATCATCACACAATACTAATCAATATGGAGACTCACGTGCCTCTAAATTGGAAGGACTCATTCTGGCCAATTATGTCCAGAGTAGAAGGATCTTATAGTTTTCATATAACTGCCTTCACATAGAGGGACCTCATAACTACCTCCAAGTGAAGAGGCCCCATCTTATTTGTTTACATATTGTCTGAATTCATATACTCATATGCATTTCTCCATTAAGAAAACATAGCCATTTCAACATGTAATGCTTATATGCATTTCTTTATTAAGAGAATATAGTCTTATCAACATGAAATGCTCATATGCATCAAACATATAATGCTCATATGCAATCCTTTATTGAGAGAATATAGTTATATCAACATGTATATTAGGCTCTCATATTTTGAGTCTCAAAATAACTTAATTGGAAACATAAATCACATAATACCTATGATCTTGTCCCAGATATAGAATATTTACCAAAATCCCATTTTAAATCATTCTGGGTTCAAACTAGGAACTCAAAAATATTAGTTAAGTCAATTTAGGGCTGAGCTTGGAACTTGGGGCTCATAAACTAGGTAAGTCAATTTAGATTTGAGTTAGGAGCTCAGAACCCGAAAGTATAGGAAGTAAATTTAGGGCCTAGTTGGGAACTTGGAACTAGGAGACTGGGGACAAAGGATAGTGACCTACCTAGTTTGGAACCTAGGGACTAGGGAGTAATGTCTAGTTTAACTCAGAGGTCAAAAAGTAGGGGCAAGGAAGTGGTGCCCCCTTTAACTCGTAACTCCGAAAACCTAGATAAGTCAACTTAGGTTCGAGCTAGGGACTTGGAACTTGGGATGAGCATGTGTTTCTACTCATGGTAGGGAGGAAACCAAGCCTCAGGCTTGGACCCTCAATATCGAACCTCCAATCCTGGACCTCAGAACCCTAATCATGATAGTCAAGAGTGAACAACATTCATTCCTCCAGGATGAGTATTCTAAACCTCATTGTCCCTTCCTATGAACTCGGAACTCAAATCTCGATGTTTAACTCAGTAATGCCCTATTTCAGGATAGACTTACGTACATAAACTTAGAAAATTACTAAAAATATCCATTCTTTATCATCTTGCTTTGAAATTTTATGTGCCTATACTCACTTAAACCTTCTTTCAACCAAATAAGTCCCACTCAAATTGGTTAAGTAGAAATTAAGTTATAAGCACTATACTAGGCTATCCTATTTTGGTACTCTAAGAGCATAGGGTAAATTTATGAAATCACTCGGAGCAATCCACTAAGAATCTAAATCCGAAATTTTAGAGGCGTAATCCTTTTATTTGTTAACTTCTTAACAAGGCTAGTTTCACTCTAATTAAAGCTATATAGGGCAAGATATGCCCATTCTACTATGTGCTAGTCAAAATCGGGGATGTTAACTAATAGCTCATTTTGAAAAATCATAACTCCCTCATCTTAAGTCTAATGAACTTCAAATTTTGAGGATATATTCTCCTATGAGTGTGTTTTTATCCAAAATTGGTCTCACTTTAATTAGGGTTTCTTAACCTAAGATATGGCCCACATATTGGATACTGTTCGTGAAACCCTTGATAGTAGATTTTCTTCTTTGGGGTGATTATTGTTTTGTAGTGTGTTTTTCAACACCAAATCAAATTTCACCACTCTCAAATCATTAGAACAAGTTCTATCTTCATCATATCCATCTCTAAATAAGTAGAACAAAGTGAATCAAATAAGACACTAACTTCATGAAACTTTAAGCTACACATAAGATCTAGAAGCCTACCTTGATCCAAAATTTTAAGGGTACGTTTGGTTTGTGAAAATATTTCCTATTTTCATTGTCTGTTTTCATTTTTGGAAAATAATTTTCATTTTCAGATTTTCTGAATTTAGGAAATACGTTTGGTTTGTCTGTTTTCAAAAAGGGGAAATAATGAAAATATATTTGGTTTGCTTGTTTTCAAAATATATTTTCAAAATCAGATTTGAGATAATAAAATTATATTTATTATTAAATAATAAAAATGTTATATATATATATATATTTTACACATTTAGATAAACTTTATTATTTGTAAATTTGCGATGAACTTAAAAGTATTTATTAAAATAAGATAACTCTATAAAATTTTAAGATTAAAAATAAAATAAATTACTCACTTTTAAGTAATTTTATTATCATTATCAATTATTATATAATTAAATACTTCAAAGGAAATTTTAACTAAAAAAATTACTTGTAATGACAAAATATGTTTGAAATATATTTAATTTATGGATAAATTATAGTCATATTAAAAAAAGACATAATTAAACAAAATAACTAATACTATCACAAATGATATCTTGCACTATGAAATGGAGCAAGATAGCCAACCATATGAGGAAATCCAGAATCAACAAGATAAAATTGACCTGCCATAGAATCCAAGAACATATTAGATAACTATAACTAATAATGAGAGAAGGAAAAAAAAAAAGACTGGTTGAGGGAGGAAATACAATATATTCATCATCGGCTACATTATATAGAACACCTCTTATGTAGAACACAAAGGATGGCAATAGCTAACTAGAGCTTATCTTCATACGACATGGTAGGACTAGGCCTTGCTGTCCACATGCATATAGATTATTATCGCATGGATAAAAATCAAACACTGCATTGATGTGTTCCAACCTTATTAATCCCAAAAAAAAAAAGAAAAACCAAATTAAATCACCAATCGAATATGAATACAATAGCTACAGCAAGTAACAACAACACTATTATTGGCAAAACTCAAACCAGCAATACAACAAGAGTACCACACATTTCCTAATCTCAACCAATATTATATGAATCACCAACAGAACAATGCAAAATAGGACATAAAAAGATATTCCAAAGCAAAACAAAGGATCAGGGATGCAATAATTATAACCACAGCAGCAGTATGAGGAAGTTTGATTTAACATTGAACGCATAACAAAAATAACAACGGAATGAATAGACCAGATCCAAAAATTACAAAAACCCTCATCTCTCAAATGAAGTTCCAATTTTTCTCTATCAATAAATTAATGCCAACAAAAATAAGAACAAGCTAATGGATGGTCTGCATGATGTCCTTGGAGGCGAATTGGATGCCCTTCTCTTATCAGCGGCGGCGCGGTCCTTGGCCTTGCCGTTGAGAAGCGATTTGTGGTCCTTGTCGAGGTGGAGCTTGATGATTACCACCTTGGAAGGGTGGATTTTGATGTTGATGATGGAGCCATTGACCTTCTCGTGGGTGATGTGCTCGATGTGGATCACCCACTTCCGGTGGTACACCTGCATCATCTTCCCCTCACAGCCCTTGTAGGTCCCACGCATAACTTGCACCTCGTCCTTCTTGCGCACTGGCATGGAAGGGATGAGGGAAGGGAAGCGTCGAGCGGTGAGCGGCGGAACACTAGTTGAGGGAAGAGAGGAAATGGAATGAGTGAGATTGGAAGGAGGGGTTCCTGCTTTTCCCTAATTAGAGAATTAGGGGAAAGAAAAAATGCATTTTACTTTCCCATTAGATGAACTCGATGTCTGACAAAAGAAAGAGAAAACTGTGTAAAAAAATAATTGCACCTTTGCTTGATGTAGATTCGAACCATAGACATCAAACCAAAAACGAATAGAAGTTTTGTTTATTACAATTGTACCACCGCACTTTGGCTGAAAATATTTTCACACAATCAACTGAAAAAGGTGAAAAGGTGGATTTGATGATTTCAAATTTTCCTTGTTTTTAGGAAATATTTTCTGCTCATATTTTCAAAAATCGTATAACAAACATATTTTGACTTCTATTTTCTATTTTTTGTGGAAATGACAATAGAAAATGCCAAACCAAACACCACCTAAACTTTTCTTGTTTTTAATCCTTTGATGCTTTCGCTTTCCCTTAAAACCCCAAAATCATCACCAACCTTCTTCTTGCTCTTCTTCAACTGAATTTATGTGGCTCAAGGAGAGAGTTTTTAGCTTGTATAAGAGTTGGTGGAGAAACAAGTAAAAGGGTTGAAAAATTTGAGAGCGAACAAGCAAGGTACAAGAGTTTGAGTAGGCTGAAGATAAAAATAGATATAGAGAGGATGGAGGGGCTAGCCAAGTGCAAGAGGAGGGGAAGAGAAAAATGAGGAGCTCTTGTACTCATCCTTAATATTTTATAAAGGGTGGATTTGAAAACAAAATTAAATTTCCTTAACTCCAACTTATCTAGTCATCCTCCTGCCACAAATATGATCAGTATGGATAATTTCTAGCCACATATTCCAGTGTTTTTAAGAAGATATTTATGTTTTCTTGTATTATAGATCCCTACCAGATTAGTTTCTTGTGTTACAAGATACTGCTAGCAAGAAAATTTCTCCAACCAGTAAAATATTTATTATTTTACAATAGAGAAAATTTATAATCATATCATCCTAAAATTAATATTTTCGTATTACTTTCTTCTATATCTATAATATATCTAAAAATTAATTATTTAACAATATTAATTATACACACTTTTACTCAAGACGTTACAGATAAAATACAAAACTAAGTAGAATATTTATATGTTGAGAATGATAACCTCCACATGCATTTTTATGTGAAGGTTAGCATGCTCCATATTTTGTAGACAAAAAATTCACTTCTCTCTTTGCTAAACAAACATAATTTATAATTTTACACAAATTTGTAATTTAGTTTTATTCACATTAAGTAATTTTAATTTTTACTCTCACTAATTAATACCCACTCTTTGCTATTTCTATTTATCAAAATAATATTATTTATTTTCTTTTTTCTCCTATGTAAAAAATATGTCAATAATTAAAAGTTTAAATAATATTATTATATGCTACAATATACATGATTAAATAACTATAAAATTTTATTTATGTTAATAGTATATAATTGTATTATGTTCTCAATACATTAAAATTAAATTCTTATGATTATTTTATATTATTATTATAAAGATTTAATGTTGATTAAGATATCTTATTATTAAAAGACTAATTTTTTAGTATTGCTACAACAATAAGATCTTCTTAAGAATTGCTTTTCAACTATTAGTTACTAATTAACTTAACATGTCTCTTGTTTCATATATTTTGAAATTATTTACACATATTATTACAAGTTATTTAAACATAATTCATATATTAGATGCATAAACAAATAATTAATTTGTTTTTTAAAGGATCTAACCCATGTGGAGAGTTATATTTTTAAAAATACATATATTTTAAAAACTTAATGTTAATTTTATTAGTTTTTGAAAAAATGATTGAATAATTATATTAAATATACATTTATTTATATTAATAATACATTAAAATTACGTTCTTATGATTATCTTATATCAATATCACAATGATTTAATATTGACTAAGGTATTATGATACTAATTTTTTAGTATTGTTGTAACAATAAGATCTTATTTATAATTGCTTTTCAACAATATCAATTACTAGTTAGTTTAGCAAGTCTTACATTTCATATATTTTGAAGTTATTTACATATATTATTGTAACTTATTTAAATATAATTAATATTTCAATGCACTAATAATAATTAATTTTTTTTGTAAGAGATGTAACTCCGATGAAGACATACATTTTTCAAGAAATACATATATATTAGAAATTTTTATAGCAGTTATTTATGAATTTCATGAAGAAATTAATATTTTATTAAATTATTATTAAAATATATTTATTAATTAGCTTATAATAATATTACTATTATTGATAATGGAGTGGAGTGTTTTTTTATAGGTTTAGAGTTTAATGTCTTTTCTAGAAATTTTAAGGGGTCGTTGTACTTTTTTTCTTTTATTTTTTGTTTTAGATACGTTGATGATGGTTGAGTGCAACCTCTTAGCTAAGAATATAAAATAACACACATAAAATAAGTAGCTATGGACATCATGTGGATGAATTCAAGACAACTAATCCCATTATCTCATGGGAAGTGGCTATTGCCACTATTACTCACTTAACTTTTTAGTTAATTTTATCAAAATGTCCTTTTTATTTTAATAAAAAAATAGTTAATATCAATTATTAATTAGCCATCCTAATGCTATCAAAAGCTATTATTATTAACTCGATCAAAAATTAATCTAATTATTTAAAAATATTTAACAGTTATCTCATTTTTAATTTTATATAGTCACTAGATATTGCAAGTATTGCTAACTAATTTATTTAATATAGCTATTTAAATCTAACTATTAAATTATTTTTCAATTTTTCAATACAATAATTATATAAATAATATAACATTGAGTATTTCTTTAAAAATAATAAATAAATATAAATAACAATAAAGATGTACTAATAAATCATGGTATCCAACTACATACCTTATTTTTGTAACATGCAGTGTTTATTATGATACGATGATTTATTACTATTGATCAGTAAGTTTTATTCATATTCTTAAAAATTAAGATAATTTGATATTTAAATTAATTACTTGCCTAATCAAAAGGAGTTTAAAAAAAGTCAAAAAAATTTCTTTTATTAACATTCACAAATTGTAGGCTAAATTATTTACTTTATAGTAGACAAAGTATGCTTTATATAATTCTAAATAAATTTTAAAAATTAAAAATTACGGATTGATAAGCATATATATGTATGTTAATACACTATTAATAGTAATACATACCAACTAAATATATAACTAATTTAATGCATCAAATTGTCTTAATTTTAAATAATATACTAGAGATGAAAAACAAAAAAGTTATAATAATAAGTAAGTGATTGCCAACAAATCTTATATATTATATAATAAAATACCACTATGTGTGTTGCATATTTCAATTTAGTAATATAAACATAAATAATTATATTAAATATGTTAATTTTAAATACTTGTAATATCTAGTAACTATACAAAAATTAAAAATGAGATAAATATTAAATATTTTTAAATAATTAAATTAACAATAATAACTTTGAATAACATTAGGATGGCTAATTAATAATTAATATTAACTATTCTTTTGGTTAAAATAGAGGAAGAGCATTTTAGTAAAATTACCTGAAAAAAACTAAGTTGGAGTGATAATAGACAAAGAGGAGTGGCAGTAACCACTCCCTATCTCATGAAACTAGTAAAGCCATTTTCGTGACATAAACTGATAAATATATAAGTGGAAGAATAATTAAATATGACATTAGTATCTTAGAACCAAAGGCTGCAAACAAAAGTAGTTTTAAAAACACACTATCAACTCAGTAGTCAATTTTTCTTTTAGAAGATGTGAAGTTCCTGATGACACGTTGGTCAGAGATACAATACGTCTTTCATTGCAAGTATTCGAGCAAACATGCTTTCTTCACAATCTGATGATGACAGGCCATTGTTGGAGTCAATCCCTCTTCAATATTCATCTTCAATGTCCGAAATTCCAAACACGGAGAGCAGCTTGTTGTTTTTGTTGTTGCTGGAAAACAAATTTCTCCAAGAGAACCGATGCTTAATTGGTTCAGTTGTTTCGGCACTTATTTCCTTTAAATAAAGTCTCAAGTTCGAGTTTTGTTAATGAAAAAAACTAATGCCGGAAGAGCTTTATTCCAAAAATAGGTCAACCTGGCTTGAATCAAATTAGTAGAAATCTAATGAACTTTGGATGCTAGTGGTCTATACCGAAAAAAAAACTTCTCAAAGAGAAGTTATTGGTGGCACTTCGCCAATAAGGATAAGAATCTTTCAATGGGAGGGAAAGTAAGAGAAGTGACTGGTGGCATTTCACCAATGAAGGTACGATTCTCTCAATGGGAGGGACGAAGTGATATGCAATTCAACTCACTATTTCAAATGCTATTCTCTTATTCTTGCGCCACTCAAAGTGCCAATCTCGCTTGCTAACAAAGCAAACTTCTCCTTAAATTCCTTCTTCTCTTTGCAGTTCCCTCTATTTCAACTTCAAGTACCACACCACTAATAACATACTAGGAGTCAAATCACATAACCTGAACAGCAAAGCATAAGAGATACCAAACCTTGCACTAAACCTATTGATTTTTTTTCCTTGTATGTGATTTTGCATGGCTTCCAAGCAAGAAAAAACAATCCCTTTGAAACTTATGGTGGACAAAGAAAGAAACCGGGTAGTTGTGGCTGAAGCAAGTGGAGACTTTATAGACACTCTCTTTAGTTTCCTCACTCTTCCATTGGGAACTATCATCCGGCTTGTGTCCAATAAGCAGCAACAGCATGATCAACCAGCAGAGATCGGTTGCATCAACAATCTGTACTGCAGTGTCCGCAGTGTGCAAAATCTTGATGCTGAGGTTTTCTGGAACAAAATATGCCAGAACATGCTGCTTCATCCACGGAACCCTTGTGAATCCCTTTGCCAGAAACTGACGTTGAATGTGGATGACACAGGGCCCACAAAGTACTTCAGGTGCAGTAGAAGTTGCGGGGGAGGTTGGGATCGGTTCTTGTTGAGTACTTTTGAAGGTGCTAGATGCTGCTCATGTAAGAAACCGATGAACAAAGAAGTGAAGCTGCTGGAAGATCAACCGATGAACAAAGAAGTGAAGGGAGATCCTAGTGAAGAGACTCATGGCGTTTTTGTTAAAAAGGAAGCCAAGTACTGGGTTTTTGATAACTTGAAAGTGCTCCAAAATTCTCCTAGCAACTTTGCGGCGGAACTCGTCTCACTTGGCTATAGAGACTTCGACAAGCTGACACCAACATCCCGAAATGTTGGCTTGAAGGAGGTAAAATTTTCTTGAGTCAGTTTACATGGCAGGTTTAAACTTGCACATAAAAGTTTGTTTATGAATTTGTAAGGTGTTAAGTTAATTTAATATTTTTGTAAAAAAAAAAAAAAAAAAAAAGAAAACCAATTTAGTGGATTGAAATAACAAAATTTTTTGCGATAGAAATCTCTTATTGAACATTGATGAGGCTGCTGAAAACCTTCCTTAAGTTCTTTAGTTAGCTTCTAACTTGTGTATGGGCGAGATCATTACAAAAAGCTCCTTGTTTTGATGATGAATAGTATTCTTATAACAATTTTTTTTTATTTTTCAGATTTTGAACTTATTAAAGCAAGCATTGACCTCCAAATCTCCCCTTAGTGATGTATTCTTGGCAAATGAAGAATCTTTGGGGATGCACACTTCCTCACCGAAAGTTGGAGAACCGAGCCGTGATAGTCCTATAAGCCTTAAGGTAATTGTATAGGTGTTAAGTTAATTTAGTATTTTTTTATTAAAAAAAAAAAGAATCAATTTAGTAGATTGAAATGACAAAATTTTGTGGTAGAAATTGAAAATTGATGAGGCTGCTGAAAACCTTCCTTAAGTTTCTTAATTAGCTTCTAACTTGTGTATGGGCAAGATTATTATAAAAAGCTCCTTGTTTTGATGATAAATAATATTTTTATGACAATTTTTTTTTTTTATAGATTTTGAACTTACTAAAGCAAGCATTGACCTTCAAGTTTGCCCTCAGTGATGTATTCTTGGCAAATGAAGAACCGAGCCGTGATTGTCCTATAAGCCTTAAGATAATTGTGAGAAAATGCACAAAGAAAATACTTTATGCTGAAGCTAAGGAGGATTTTATTGATTTTCTATTTAGCTTCCTTACAGCACCTCTTGGATCTATTTTAAAGCTTTTGAATGGCAATTCTTCTTTGGGATGTATGGATGTCTTGTACAAAAGTGTGAAGGACTTCGATCCATCATGGTTTGTTGGGACTTCAAGAACTTCCTTGCTGGATCTAGGAGTGGCACCCCAATTTGGCTTTAGCAAGCAGCCAATAAAGCTTAATGAACAAGCAACTCCTACTTACTGGTATGGCACAGCTAAAAAAAAATGCATCGATGGAAGTGGTGTGATTTCAAAGAAGTCCAGCCTATTGAAAAGTCCTGGTTCCATGAAATTCTTTGACCCAAGATCCCCTGATGGCAAGAGTAATGTGGGATTTGTGAGGAGACCATCACTCTTTGTTGTACGAGATGATCTGCAAGTGACACCACTAACAAATACTTCCAACATTTCATTTATGAAAGATCTAAATGTACAACTGGACGATTTGGAGCAGCTTGTGGTGCCAATTGCGGAGGCAGAGGTAACAATCCACTCCTAACTAATTTTAACTTGAAAATTTCTTAGTTGCTTTTAAAGTAAGAAAAAAACTAAAAACTGTATTTAGTTCCATTAAATATTCTACTCTTCAGTAATTACATTAAAAATATAGTTATAAATTTGTAATAGGAGATAATAATGACCCATAATACTAAAATGATAAACATTAGATGGGTTAAAGCATACATTTTTCAATGCTAAGAGCACCTACGAATTTCTCTTTTACCTTATGCTGTGTAAATCTTGAATGAATAATTAGTTTTGGTCTAATTGAAGAACTTTGTGCCGCCGCCACAGCTCATACTTCTTCCATTTTACCCCCTAAAATCTTAGCAGGAATTAATGACCTAAGTTATGTGTACATTTTCAGGCACTAAACCTATTGGGGGCTTCTTTGACATCCAAAACTGCTTTGACAGATGGCCTATCCTACCTCTTGTAGAAGCCAGACAAAGATGCTAAAGATTGAACATTCTCTAGTTGCTGATAAGATGCTGAATAATAAAGCAACCTTGTAATATTTCGATTTCTGAAATCTGTGGTAACTATCAAGTACATTACATTTGAGTGAATTTGTATGGCAACGTGATTATGATGCTCCCTCGTGTTCTATTTTGGAAATGATATATTTGTAAGTCCACTTTTTCTATATTTAACATTAAACACATTTGGCTTCGTTTTTATTGGGCGGAAGAGTATATTTCTCTTTTAATTTAAGAAGGTCAGAAAGGGATACCTGACACCTTACTAAGTTTGAGAGAATTGATAATGTCCACATACTTCATTGTCATTCACCAACGGAAATAATATTTTTAATTTTTCTAAAATTAAAATATGTCATTTGGACTTTTTAATATGACATTTTTACTATTAAATTAATTCTTTAAAATAACATCATAGTAATATACCAAAAAATAACATCATATTAATTATTAATGGATGAAGCTGATAGCATTACCAAGTTATTGTCAGAGAAATATGATACGCATACATCTTTCAAAACCAAAATGCATTTACACTCTCTGTTACGAAAATAGCGTTGTTATTTTGGCAAATATAGTACAGTCAAGATCTTACACAACATATAAAATAAAGGATGAATTATTTCATCCATCATCTATCCCACATCTTAAAAAATAGTCTAATTTTGAAATAATATTAGTGTGAAGTTTTTTTATATTGCAAACTATATTATTAAATATAGAACTTTTAAGATAATGACCCGTTTAATACATTGTATAAGGTATGATTGTATAAATTAACTAACTATTTGTCTCGTACATTGCCCAGATTGTGTAAGTTAACTATTCATAATTATAATTTTTATTAAATAAATATTTAATATACATATTTCAATTTTTTATTTTAAAAAATATAATTAAAATATTTAAAATATTTAAATAAAAATATTTAGTTAAGATTCTTATTCAAAACAAAGTGAATTAAAGTAAATATATATTCATAATATTTTAAAGCAAAAAATATATATATATCTAAAATTTAATACTTATTTGTCTAGATTTTTATGGTTTATTTTGAATAATATTTATATTTATTTTTCAACTTTACATAAATAAATTAAAAAATTTATCATACTCATTTCAACAATTTAAGTGAATTCTTTTATGAAGTGAAAAAATTTTACAATTGTTATTCTTTATTTTTTTTATTTTATAAAACTTGATATTAATTGCATTTTTATAGCATTTTTTTAAATACATCTAAATAAAATTCTAGTTTATAATATTATCTTACATATATTTACAATAAAATTTCATACATTTTATGCTAAATGGTTATAGAAAATTAAAAGTTAAGAAAGAGTTTTTGAGGGAAATACAAGGTCAAAATAAATATCAGTTATAGTAATTAAAATAAATTTAATTAGAGAGATGTTACATAGTACTTGTCAAGGGAAAACATTAATAAAATAAATGAAAACTTTAATAATTTAAAAACTTAAAATTAAGATAAATGACATGTGGCATTGATAGTGGAAAAATTTTTATATCAGATTAGATAGATAGATAAATAAATAGATTGATTGATTATAAATTGACTAATACTATTGAGCCAGAAACTTTACTCGGCCCGGAATGGCCGGCAATTATAGGGCAATGACGTCACAAGCCATCTCATTTAACATATCATTATCTAGAATTTTATATTTTTTACATTTTTTTTATTCAACAAATTAAAATGTGTTGAATAACTTAATCGGTGATTAAGTGGTCCAAATGGAGGTGCAGTGGGTGGTGCCATTGATGGTTTTAGGATTTGCCGATTTGGGTGATGGTACATGGTGGGGCGATAGTCTTTGCAATAAGGTAGTGATTGGCGCAAAAGATTTTGGTGCAGGGAATTGATTCATGGGTTGCTATAATGCTATTGGTTGTGTATCTTTGGTGTTAGGTTCCATAACGAAGATGGTGAAGCACTCTGGTATTTTGGACTGGGCAAGGTGCTGCCATGAAAGTTGGGGTGACTCAAACTGGGTAGTTACTGATATTGGTGATGGAAGATGGTGGTTCCAGGCAAAACCAATTCTTAAAGATATCTTTTTCTTTTTCAAATAGAGCAACTAAGCTTTTGATAATTGATGAGTTTCAAATCTGCTTGGATGAAGATTAACAAGAGTAATTAGATAGGGTGACAACAGTTAATGAGGTGTGACTGCTTAGGGTGAAAAAGATTAATGAGCTGTTACCTCCACCTCATTCGGGCGGATCTTGTGAGCAAAACCACTGGCAGAATAGCATTTTTCTTATAAATTTCTCTTCTTTATTTGAGTACATGTAGAACTCCATTTTAGTTAAAATATTTATTAAACAAAATAAAACAATATAAACATTATTATAACATTTATTCGGATAAATATTGTATAATAATTGTAAAAGTAAAACATTAATAAAAGAAATGAGAAATTAGAGAATTATAATATTTTAGAGTATAATAAAAAGTTTTATATCTGAAATTTGATAATTATTTGAATGAATTACCATAGAATAATAATATCCTATTTTTCAATTTTATATAGATAAATTAAATGAAAAATTACCATATTTATTTAAGAGAAGTGATTTTATGATCTGTAAAACGTTTATATAATTGTCTCTTTAGTATTTTGTTTTACAAAACTTAATTTCAATTGTATATTGATTTTTCTTAAAGACATTAGCTACAAGTAAAATGTCAGTTTATTATTTTATAGTATATATATTTAAAAAAATTTATATATTTTGTAATAAATGATTATGGAAGTCAAAGATTTAAGAAAAATTTATTGAAAGAATGAAAAATCAAAATAAAGTAAATTAAAATAGATGTAATTAAAAGTAATTTATACATAGCAATTGTAATAGAAAAATGATAATGAAAGAAATGAGAAATTGAAGAAAAATTATAATTTAGAGGAATTTAAAAATTCCAAATCAAGAATAAATGCCCTGTCGCAAGAGTAGTAGAAGATCTTTAACATTATATTATAAATTATAAATTATAAATGGATAGATACAATGAATTACAACTTTACCAGTTGTTTGACGTAAAAAATATTTTGCATTAACTTATCCATTACAGCTTTTTTATAAATCAAAATGATGTATATAACTCAATAAAGTCTTAAGATATGGAACAAGACATGATTATATTGGACTTTGATGTATAAGAATTATCTTTTTCTTCTTTTTTTCTTTCTCTCTATCTCATGTTTTTATATTTATGAAAATAATAAAAAATAAGAGATCAATTTTAATGCACTATTAATGTAAAATATTTTACATTGGTAGTGCATTAAAGTTGAATTCAAAAAATAATTAGTAATAATATATAAATGAATCATAAATATTTTAATATAATTTATATTTATATATAATAAAAATTAAAATAATTCTAATTAAAAATAATAAATGATAAATAGTAAATAGTAAATAGTAAAAATAATATTAATTTTAATTTATAATTGAATAATCAACAAAAATTAAAATTTTATTATAATTTTCCTTTTATATTTATAGTAAGAAATAGAAGATATCAAAATATATAAAGAGAGGGTATTATGTATTTCTTTGTTTTTTATATTTTATTAAAATAAGAAATACTAATGAAAAGTATATAAATAAATAATAAATATAATTTAATATAAAATATAATTGTATAAAATAAAAAATAAGAAATATTTAAAATAATTATGCTTAAAAAAAAGTTATTGATATAAGAAATAGTTTCAAATTTTGTTGTAAAACTTATGAGTCAAGTCTAAGAAGTACTACTAATATAAACAGGTGGTGCCAAAAGGATGCTCAACGGGGTAGCAAAGAGAAAAAGGAAGAGAGAAAAGTGAGCGGAAAAGTTGCTTACAATAAAGAAGAGAGATGCTCAACAGGGTAGCAAAAAGATAAAGGAAGAGAGATAAGCCTAAGAAGTACTACTAATATAAATAGGTGGTGCCAAAAGGATGCTCAACGGGTACCAAAGAGATAAAAGAAGAGAGATAAGTGACTGAAAAAGTCGATGACGGATTCATTACTCCCACCTTCTTTTGGAGTAACGTTACTTTGTTATATTTAATTAGAATTTAAAATTACTCCATTATATTTAAAATTTGTATAACAGGGCCTTTTGTATTTTATTTACAAATGTAGTGTTTTAGCCAATTTCCCCTGTTCCACCTGAGCCTTGGGTCCGAGAAGCCCTGTTGTACTCGTCTACAGGAGGTGGGGACCCTGAGGTTGAGCTTGCATCTCCGAGCAAACCTTTTGTACCTGAACCTGCTACTCGCAGCAAAACCTATGCTGCATAATATTTATTTTGGTTTGCAGATCTATCCTGCCTGAGGTTTTTGCTGTTCGAGTTATGTGGGATAAGCATACACGGATTTGCAATCAATACAATAAGCTATTTATTGATTAAAGTACATAGTGGCTTGCTGACATGCCTCATTGCCTTGCAACTGAAACGATATTAATGATGTACGTACATCCTAACAAAAGATAATTTGATTTAAACATATTAACATTGGCCGTCCCATCCTAATGTACAATAGCTTGCCAGTTCCAATCACATTCCAGCTGTTCTGATTATCTAACTATCTATGACTCTAAACACCAAGCACAGTATGTGAAGACATCCGATTTTATCGAAAGATTATTGCCACTAGTCTTCAAAAAGATGATGATCCCTCTCATCAAAGATCTCCTCCCTCAACCCCTTGCTCCCCATTTCCATGGATCTCCCTGGCACCTTCACCCTCATCATCATCAACAGCGCACAAACGCAATCATTAACACAAGCACAACATAAATTGAGTAAAAACTGGGATAATTAGAACACCAGTGCCCAAGTCCTACCACAACACATACAAAATCTACAATCCATTTAAAATACAATTTCAATTTCAAATTCAAATTCTAAGGAAAAGGGCCAGGCACAATGGGGGAACCTGAAAAAGTTAAAAGGTCATTCAAATCTTCAATTTCCCCACTTCCAGGGCTACTGCTAGGACCAGCGATACATCAGCAGAATCTCATAACGTACCAACGATGCTCCATAGACTGATTTTGCCTCCGGAACACGACTTAGCGTTCAGGCCAATCTGAAAACAACCTTTGTTTGCGTGTGCTGGGTTATTCGACAATCAGCTCATATCAGCCATCTTTCCGACCACTCCGCCGGCTAGTGCTGTCCAAGACCACCACCAGTGATGGTTATTCGGCCATACTGTGAAAAATCCAAGAGGACTATTCTGCAAATCTTAACAGTTCAGATACTCATACCTAATTCCCTTACTAAAATAACACGGGCTGAATAACAACCGATGGATAAGATAAAAGGCAGATCTAACAATTATACATGGTTGGAGTAACGTTAATCCAAAAGATGACGAAAGTAATAAATCTGTCACCGAAAAAGTTACTTACATTAAAGGAGAAAAATGCCCAACAGGGTAGCAAAGGGATAAAGGAGGAGAGATAAGCGAGTGAAAAAGTTACTTACAATAAAGGAGAGAGAGAGAGAAGGGGGGAGGGGAGAAGAAGAAGAAAAAAGGGTGGAGGGATAAAAAGAGTTTAGTATACACATATTGGGAAGTGTTTCAAGTGTACCATGGAACACTTTAAACACTAGTGTTCCAGGTAGCTGTAGCCGTCTAGATAAAAAATAAAATAATGCAATGATTCAGATTGATGATAATCTTATGTAATACGTAATAAAAGTAGATTATCAATTTATTAAGTAACACCTGCTCAAAGAATGATTTAAGAAATAAAAATTCGTTAAACCTATTGAAATGACATTAATAGGCAGCTTATGAATTGTTGGCGTTAGTCTCTGTCCATCGTAGCACGTCGAGGAGCATTAGTAGGAATTGTAATTAATATAATTAATATAATTGATATAGTTAATATGATTAATGTAATTGCTGTAATTATTGTAACAGTGAAATATAGTGAATAAATAGAACTATAAGAACAAATTACTCCTTAGTCATTATAATTTTGATTTTGTAACAATTATAATTATCATAAAAATGATTAATTAGTTAATTAATTAATATTAACTGACTATTTGATTTTCATGCCAGCACATTTTGTGTTGCGTGGAATATGAAAAAAAGAATATATGATGTTTAGTATTTTTATAGAGAATAATTTTGATTCACCGTTATTCAAACGCATGCTTCTATTTATAAGACTTTTGAAGTAGTTGGTGATTGAATCAGACACTTTTACTGATATAATAATATATGATTAAATTTTTGTATAAAATTCCTTTATACTAACATTATATGAAAATTAAATTTATTTCTATATATACAATTCATAGGTATTCAAAAGTTATAATTAAATAAAAATGGTGAAGTTTTGAGGTTTAATTAATAAATAATATCATTTAGCAATTATTAATTAGTATATATTGTTAAACATTAACAGTTAAATAGGAAATAGTAAGATTAATTTTTTGATGCAGACAAATAATATAAAAAGATTTTATACTATTATCCAATTATATATTTCTATTTGTAATATTTTTAAGGTCATGGATAATTCAATCAAATATTTTTGTTAATTTGATAATTTATAATTAGATATTTGTGTAAAATTTATTTGCACTATCAATATATTAAAATTAAATTTTAATAGTATTTGTTGCAAGGGTAAATTGAATTGTTGTATTAAAAAAAAGAGGGTAAAATACAAAAATCACTCTTGACATTTGTCAAAATAGCACCAAACCCCAATTTTATCTTAATTTTATGACAAATGTATCATAAAGTAAGTATTAAGGCAAACATGCCAGTGACGGAATGAATGACCCCCATCCAAGTTGGTAATGAATGCGAAAGGCAGTCCATCCTTCAGTCACGGAAAGTTGTCCGCTTTGGTCGCGAGTCCAGCACATTTGCTACTTGGTGCCATTGGGAGTTATCAAGGTGACGGGATTTGGAAGATTTTGGCCGTAAAGTCTTGTAAACTTCCGAGGTAAATTCCAGGAAATGAACACATAAAGAGCAAAGCTGTCGATGAAGCAAGTAAACAAATATTGAAGATGAGGTGGTGAAGTTAAAATATTTATCGTTGTTTCACGCTTCTCTTCCAGCACGATCCCAAAAAAATGAAAAGGCAAAGGTGGTTGTGGAGCGGCCATGAAATAATGCAAGAAAGGAAAAGAAAAGATAAGTGAAATGCTTCAGAGGGTGGGGTAATGTGGAGAGTGAGATGGGGGATGCAGTTAAGCACTTGCACCTCAACTTATAGGAACATAACTCTCCCATCATCTTTAACTATGTTAAATACAATTAAAAAGGATTCAGTAATTAAGCTAATGTCATGTACAAGTATTCTTTAAAAAAATTAAATACAAGTTACATTATCTTTTTTAAAATTTACCTATAACAATAGTCGATCACAATAGAGCTGAAGTCAAATTAAACCATCAAAATCCCATAAGACCATGACTTGTGGCACCTTTTGGAGGAAGATCTATTAATATTACCAACACCGCAAACGTCCCGCATGCTGAAGATATTGACACTATTTCCTCCAATGAATTGAACCCATACAAACTACACTTGGCTGGCCTGCAGGATGAAACCCTAAGGAATGTCCGTGCAAGTACTGTTATGCAGTCATGCGCACATGGACGCAAGCAACATTGGATTAGCTGGGACGGAATATTGTCATTGAAAGGCTGTTTCACTCTCGTGTTGTTGCATTTCACATTGATTGATATATACTCCATTCCATCACGACAAACGCGCATTATGCTTTCCTCCTAAAAAATCGCTGGGTTGATAGGGACAGTGCCAGACCTAAATACAATACAAATACAAAGGTCGTGAACTGGACTGAACATCAAATCGGCTTAAGAGTTGTTGATGTCCGTGAAGGTGAACCAGCACACGAAGCGGTGTTGTGGTTAAAAGCTTTGTTTCTGGAGATGACTTCGAAAGGGAAAAATGAACAAGGAAATACGTCCAGCGACTCCGACTCCTCGTTTCACTCGGACGATAGCATGGAGATCCTGCAACGAGGTAAACCCTAAAGATGAAATCTTGTCCCATTCAAAGTGGCTTTTCCTATTATGTATGTTTTTTTTTTTTTTTGTGGCTTGATTCTTAAGTCTGAGAAGGTGTAGTGGTTTGTGCAGCGACCACTTTTGCGCATATTGATGCATTGCAGTATTGCATGTCTTCGAAGTATAAATCGTTCGCCGCAGTCATGTTTGCAAACACGATTGCAGTCCCTGGTATGTTCGGTAAAGAATCTTTCGGAGTTAAGCAAGTAGGCATGTTTGCACTCTTGTTGCCGAGTTTTTTTTTTATATATAATCATGACATTGTATATTATGCTTCGTAGGCAATCCCATGGCACTTCTCGCGGTAGGTTATACAACCGCAGGTTAGTCCGTGAGCATGAGGTGCCGGCTAAGCAATGAGGTGGCATGGGTTCCCCATCCTTCAGATGAGACGGAGATGTGGTTCACGCATGGCTGGCCGGAGCTGGCATTCTAGTTACAACTAATAGAAGGTGATGTTGTTGCAATTGAGTTAGTCAGTATGTCTCGCAGACAGATTAGGTTGACTGTCTTTCCACTACGCCGGTACCTTTAGGGTACCAAGTCCATGATAGTGTTTTAGCGCGAAAAAGTTCTACCAGATATGGGTGGCGGAAGTAAACATTAACGTCGGTGTCTAGTCACCGCGGCTGACGGAATGATGGTGGCAGTGTAAGGGTGGGGGGGTTAGGGAAATGTACTAGCAGAAGTGATATCTAACGATCTTGCATCCATCAAGATTTTTTCAAATAAAGTCGTGAAAAGGGCCTGGGCTTGGAAAACTAATATAGTAAGCAGAGTTTCTATGTGCTTTGATGTAATTTTTGGTTTTTTTCTTTATCAATATGTCATACAAATCTAAATCGCCCATGGAAAAAAAGAAATCTAATTTTTCACAATTGAAAGCTTATATATTGTTTAACGAAAATAAAGTAGGAAATGATCTTATATTAGTACACCAATTTCAATTTATCCCTTTGCTTAGTCAAAGCTGAATATATCATCAAATTCAATATGCAATTACTGCAATTACCTAAGTGGCAACAGAATGTCACCGCTCAAAGATGATATCATATCCCAAAGTTGCACATTAAACTTAAAATAAGCTCATGTCATTTGTTTTTGTAGTTTGTAGTTAGCATGATAAATTATCCATATTGTTTACAAGTAACACGGAAGTTCATTTTGAAAGTATTAATACGGACAGAAGCATTACTGATTATCTTTGAGCTCAGGCCATTTTATGTCATTAATTTATATTTATTTTTGTTAGTAAAAAATCTATGATATTTTAGTGTTTCTTTGCACCGTGAAATAGAAAAATATTGTTAACACCATGGCCATTGCTTACTGTGAATAAGTTTGATTTGTTGAAAGTCAACATAGTTTCCTCGTAATTTTGGCATGTGCTAACCACATCGGCAACCCCAGTTGCTTTGTCTTTTAGTGGCCTCAACCTTATACTCGTACATTATGAAACACAAACGTACTAGTAATAGTAACCACCCATTCATGACTAATCCGAAGTCATAATTGATGCAAGTTCTCAGACGCTCCCCCAGCATCAAGTTATATATAGCACACGCATGAGCCAAAGCATCCACGTCTAACCCAGGTCTCATAAACTACGTGTTTGCACTTTTCGCTGCCACTCGGACAAAAGGTTTTTGCCATGGCAACACGGCTGCCATGGCAGTTGAAATCGGGCGTAAGACTTATGTTGTCTCGTGAGGTCGAAGTTCTGGTATCTATGACAATTGGCCTGAATGCCAGTTGCAAGTTAATGGCTTCAGTGGCCAAGCCCATCAATCTTTCAACACTAGAGCTGAGGCTGAGAATGCCTGGGCCCACCATTTGCGTATGGCAACAACCTCCGGTGTCCTGGTGGATGTTGCTGGTAACATACGTGCTGGTCCAACGACGGTAGAGCCGAACATTGCCAACCCTAACATGGTACAAATGGTCGAAGAAGAGCTTCCTCCATTTGCAGCTCTTCAGCATTCCACATCCGAAAGGCATTCGTATATCCCATTGTACGTCGTGGCTGTATTGGGGTTGGGCTTACTTCTTTGGTTGTTCAGAAGTCTCATAAACTAGGTAAGTTTAAAGATGGGAGGTTGGGTTCGGGGATAATGTGTTAGGTAATGTCCTTCTTGTTCTGAAGTTTGTACTTCGCATGTAATTAGGGTGCAATGTTTTTTTTGCAATCGTTACGCGTTATCCTTTCACCGACTCAACTCTATGGGCCAGGTTTAATTTATTTTTGTCCTATGTTTTTCTGAAAAACCTAGTCCATTTTGATGCTGCTTGGCAGAGCACTCGTTAACCTCGATAAGGAGGTAACAGAAATGAACCTAGTTGTTTTGTAGCATTTTCAAACAAAGCTAGTCCATGTATGGAGTCTTTGAAATGAAGAACATCCGATTAAAGATTCATTTGTCATGGGTTCGATTAACTTGCTGGGTAACAACATCCAGCATTGTTCCCGATTTAGTATCAAAAACTCCAAATTTTGGTATGCACTAATCGTGTGCTAGGAAACTTGAATCATGAAGGTTGTACTAAGGTCATGACGGAGTAATGGTCGGCCCTATGACTATACAAAAATGCAATATGCTTCCTTTTTTGCATGAACATTCTGAATTAAAAGGAGCGCGGAAGAAAATGAACCAACCCAACCATACCCCAAATTTTCCAGTTGCAATGGTTAGATAGTAAAAATTCAATTTCATCCGCCGATGCGATGCCCAGATGTTGATATGATATGAAAATTTATACACTATCGCCGTGATTTTGTGCAGTAAGTGAATCTTTAACGATGTGACATTAACTATGTACTGATTGCCAAAATTTAATACATGGAATGATGTAATTCCTGATGCTACCGTACAAATGATTCCTGTACAAGCAGGTTAGTACAGGGGACAAATCTGCCGCGGTAAGATTGCATAGTACAAAATAAAGTTCCATGAAATCTAAACTTTGTTTACGAGCAGAGCAAGCCTAACGAGGTACTGTTGTGGTTCCATTTCGTAATGAATGATACACACCCAAACATGCGGAAGAGTTAAGCCTTTCTAATCTTTGGATCCTACCACTACGAGCAGTTGTGATATGGGCCCATGTAGACGCTAATTTAATTAAAATATTGCTCCAATAACCATGCATGAAGTTTCAAGGGATGTTTGATTAATTCTGAATTTACAGGCATTATACCAGATCGCTCCCTCAGAGTTAGACCAAGGTGCGCCTCATATTTCAATTAACACATGCCTTTCAGATGAAGTGAGATCAGCATCAAAAAGAATTGTGACCCAAGGTCATTTTTAGTTTACCACTGCATATTAATCACCACACTTATTAGGTTATGATATTAGGTTAATGGGCTGGTTAAATTTAGCCTGGTAAGATTAACTTCTATTATAGTAAGCTTGCCTTAAGAACATTGAAATGGTTGATAGCAGGGCAACCCCTTTGTTCGAAAATATAGATGCTCTGATGTAGAGACGGCTCCAAATTATATATCCCTGCTGCACAAATCGCGGCCAAAGTTGGCCCATTACTCGACAGTTACTTCCTGTTTGTTTTCTAAGACGGTGGTTGACGAAGTCTTGTATATCGTACACATGTACATAATCCACCGTGCCAAAATAATATCATCGCCCTACAATGCCCTCAAGTGCACATACTCTTCGGAGACTTGGGTGCACCCCATTAGCCCCCATCAATTAAGTTGATATACACTGTTGTTGCATTTCTACGTACGTACTCCAACCCGCCAAAATCTTAAACTCCAGCAAAAACAACCAATTGTTTTTGCTAAACTCCCAAAACTTGTACGTCGCATTAAATTCGATTGGACAACATCCACAAGATTACCTCCGACCACAACACCAGCAGAAGGTTTTAATTTTAATTTTTGAAAATTATGTTGTTTCCCATTCCCATCGCCCTGAAGTTGCCTTTTAAAGCCACCCGTTACCAGGCATTAACTCCACCACCCCCACTTTCACTTCCCTTTCATTGCTTTTCTAATGGACAGCATTGACAACATTGCACTACATCCAGAAGATGGCACTAATGAGTCCCAGTGGTACACTACTTCTACCCTTACTATTAACGAACCATTTTCATACATATTTTTAGTTGTATTTAATGCTTAGGGTTCACTTACTGCAGCGGCTTAGAAGGTGGTCCGTGCCTATTTGAAGGAGATCCTGCAACTACAAAGCTAACTGATGCCACTGAGATGCATCCTCAACAGGTATATAGCTACGTTGAACCATGTAGTATCCTTGGTACAAACAAAACTTTGTAACTGGGCATGTTTATGAAAGTGCTAGTCTGCCATCGTAAAGCTTTATTATACCTCATTTTAACATTGCTGTCTTAACAGGGAATAACTATGGAGCAAGTCCACGAAAATGAACCGCATTTATCTATGGTGGCCCAACCGACGGTGCTCGAGAAAGTTATCCAGATTATGGAGGTTAGGTTTTCAACCAATATTTGGTTTTTGAGTAGCCTTGTAAAAAACTTACCTTCCCTACAAAGTAGGGCAAGGCGAATGGATGAAGTTTACTTTGCCGAAGTTAATATGAAACCAATAGTTTTGAATACTGGCAGGGTTTTGTCATTGGCGCCAAGGTTGACTAAATGTTGGTTTTTCAATATTTTCCTGAAAACAGGGGTTAGATAACCGAATGACCCGATTGGAGGCCACAAATGAAGAACTACTTGGGCTGATGAAGGTGTATGAGGGGCTTCTTTGCAAAGGTGGGTCTACTTCTGCAGTTGCGCCAGTTGACAAGATACCCTACCATACTAAGGACAGTCAAACCCAAACCACAGACCTGGATGGGAGCTTAACCCAAAAGTTGCTTCCCTCGAGTGAGCATAGTCAACAAACGTGCGAACTCACCATCGGACTGCCCTCAAACGCACGCGAAAAGGGCAAAGCCGTTGTTGATGACAAAGACATAATGTGGTCATCCCAAACTCGGATGCCGAAGATGATGATTTATATATTAATGAAAAATTATCTACCCCAAAGGTTTGCACATCGATGACCATGTCAGTAGTTGATCGTTGGACCCCAACTCCGTGGGTAGGTGGAAAACCTAAGACTACAAACTCTAAAGCACACGGTGTTTTTGCACCCTCTCACCGTCGCGCTTCTCAAGTCAGCATGCACCCCAACTTTAGTAAATGTACATGTTGTCTTAGTTCTTTTTCATATCGTATTCTAACTCATTGATTGTGGTTGTCCCCTTGGAATAGGATGTCCATGGTCAAGTTATGCCACGTCCTTCTCACATAGGGAAGAAGTTGTTCATGACTCCATCACCTGCAAAGAGGCAACAGAAAAGATCCCATGTGCATGGAGCAAGCAATACAGATCTCCATTTAGGGGATACTCCGAATGCAAGCTCGGTATTCCAGGGTCAAAGTAAGTTAGGGAGGAGAGGACCTAAACCTACCCCCAAGCCTCCTGCAAGCCTTATACCTAAGGTGCGGTTCTTAAACCCGACAAAATTGCTCTCACTTTACACGTCATAAGTTAATGTTAAGTTCCTAATTATGGGGCCAGTTATGGACAAGCCTTCTATATAACTTGTTATTATGTAATGGAGCTTTATGTAACTTTGTACCATACATTACAATTGCTCAATCGTGCAGACCTTTAGACCCACTTCCCTGAGCCGGAGATGGGCCTTAGCAAAATTGGTATCACAAATTGCCATGTATATCTTTGGAGCAGATGAGGATGTCAGGTAATCCTCTATATTGCAATTTTAACCAATGTACGCTGCTCCTGTTTTATATTGTCATATTTATCACTAATGGACTCTTCAACCCTGTTTCGTCGTAGTGAAAGGATATTTACTTATGGCAATGTGTTTCTCCCAAGAGCAGTTTTCCTTTCCGTATGCCCTGGACGACCCCACATCCGTGATGTAGGTCATTGTCGCATGTGTGGTCCAACAATTATTTCTTGCTAATATCAGGCTCTGTACGAATTGCTCACTGATAGTTGTTCTTATTTTTGGTAGATAATAAATTGCATGGCATTGAAAACAACTTTGGTGCAGAAACATGGGGTGATGGTTACTACATGGTGTTTCAGCCTTCCTTTAAGTAATTAGTTGAATCAACTCATAATCGTTTTGATGATTTGTCTTTTTCTTACTTGGTACCACATTTTTTTATTACTAATAACATGTTGTCGTCCTCAGGAAGATGTTCTTGCTGGGAAGCACCTAAACGAACTCATGGACATATACTCTAACCCATGGATGACCTCCACTCTTTTCCTACAACATGTAACCCCCATTCCCCCCAAACTTCAACTTTGCTTTGGACCTTATGATTGTTGTATCCCTGACAGACTTTAACGGTATGTCATTTGTGTAGGTCTATGTGCCTTTCTATGAGGTGGCAGGCCATTGGTATTTAATGGTCATTAGCTTCAAGGATCGCAAGGTCTATGCTCTAGACACTTTTCCCTCTGAGGACAAGCTGGCAGACAGGCACAAGAACATGCTTATTGTGGTGCGCCCTTGGCAATAACTCCACACCTGCTCACTCATTTATTGATACCCTCTTAATATTTGACCAACCTTACCCTCTACATCTGTTCTCTATTGCAGTGTGGTGTATTGTCACAGATTTTAGCTCTGCCCGCATTTGTGAATGATTTTATTCCTCATCCTCCTAACCTGACCACATGGGAGATAGTCCACGGATTGGGCATCTCTAACAAGGGCAATAGGTTTTTCTTGCATCCTTACTATGCATGTCATTTCAGTTAAATCTACTTTCGTATATGATTGTTGACTAAATGTTTGCATATCCAGTCGTGACGCTGCTGTATGGCTTATGGCCTGGCTCGATATGGAGCATGCATTTACCTCCAACTTACCTGGAGTGGTAAAGTTTTGTTTGGCTATCCAACCTCATCCTGCTTTGATGTTGACTTTATTTAATTTTTCAACACATAATCTCACACAAAATCCTGTTGCCATACGCAGCTGAATGAACCCTGGGTTCGCATCACAACGCATCAACTGGGTGTGTGCATCCTTCAACGAGCAAAGGAAATTGCAAGCTAGAGGCGGAGAACCTCCTGAACTCGCTTGTTACTTGAAGTGATGGCATCATTTGCTTTACTCCGCCCTCTATTATCCTTACCCTCCTTATTTTGTGTGTGCTTCCATCGTTAAGCAATACGGACTGATGTAGCATATTTCTAGTTCACCTATGTTTTGGCTGCGCTATGTACAAATATGCAGCTTATGGTGTAATGCCTTAAGTACTTAGGGTTTGCTATATGTTATGGTTATGGTTGCTGATATGCGTACTAATGTAAGTTAATAGGAATGGGCATAGCCTACACTCGACAATGCTATAATTTACTTCCGTCATTAGTTTGTGTTTCAAAGCTCCAACTTCTACTATGACAGAATTTACAAACATTCGTTGTGCATGATACGGAGTAAAAAGAAACACATATATTTTTTGCCAATTACATATAAGCTTAAAATAATAAAACTGTAACAAATTGATTATATTTAAAAGAATCTATATAATATTTAAAAAGATAATTCTTCAATAAAATTTAAAATATATATATCTTTATATGACAATATTTAATGACAATATTTAAAATCATTTTTCACTTCTTTGTAATAAATTTCATGAATACAATTTGACCTTAAATTAATTAACCAGTATTGGGCTGCATGTCCATTGTAAGCAAATGGCCTTCCGTTTGACTTGCTAGTGGGTCCCAAAATCGCACAATAAAATTCTTTGGCCCGCATGTTTAAACGCCCTTCATCCAAAATGTTTCTAAAGCAAAAGGCTGACAGATACTCCATACTATACATTGTTGACTATAGGGCCCAGCATTTCGGGCGATTGCTGAGGCCCTTCTTTTATTATTTGTGTGCTTTGTAGATGTAAGTCACTAAAAGACAGCCCAAAAATGCTGCAGGCCACACATGAATTTCATGAGGATCAGACACGTTATTTGGGCTAACAACAAAAGCTTATCCCTAGATGCAAAACAAAAGGGTATGCGCTGTATTATATTGTTTTTCGAAATTGGGGAGGCCCTTCTTTTTTTGTTTGTTGGCCTCATCATATGGCCTTCAACCAAACGAAACAAATAGGAACGTCTCACGAACACAAGTATGCTTCTAAGCAAGCCATCAAAGACAACTTACCAGCTAAGCAGTACAATAATCTACATATTCCAGTTGGTCAACTAAATTATCAATGACCCTCATAGTAATGAACTCAAAACAAGAAACACCAATCATGAAGCTAGCCAAACGAACTTATACTTTCTACATCGATGAACATGTCAGAGTTCTTGCATGACAAGAAGTCCCAAAACAACGTAACACAAACAACCAAACATACAACACAAACAACTGCTCTAACGAACTCATCAAACAACGAAATGACCAACAATAAGCAAACTAGATCCGTACTAAATTCACCCTTAAGCACAACTTTGCAAAAACTTGCACAACAGCACTATAAGGACTCAAGAGTCCCAAAGATCAACTCCTAATGTTTGCCCTCTGATCACCGCAATGGAAATCCCTCAGTTGAACTTCTGCTACCATTACTCTTTGCTGCTATTTCTTAGCCGAATCCTCCTACCTTCACTGCTACAATCAACCTGCAACAAAAATTCATTTTGATGAGCTCTTTCCAATTGTTCCTTGCTAAATCTAATTTGTTATCTTAGGTTCACACATACTTACATCTTCGCAGAAATCATCCTCATTACCACCTCCAATTCCACTTTGGTCACAAACACCTGCCTTCGATCCCATATACATACAAGTTGTTCGTGTGTGTCCTTCGCATTTGCACAGCCCACACCGCACTTTCCGTTTTATTTTTCTAGATGCTGCAACCACCAAAGGTACACAACTCTTGCTTCGGGTCACCTCTGGATCCCTTACTCTTCGATAACACCAACTGCTTTCCTCTCTGGCTCGCCCTCACCCATGCTTCATCTCAAGCTGTAATGTCTCATTCCCAACCTTGTCCCACATATCATAGTAATCATCATCCACAAGACAGGCTACCTTCGCAAGTCTTTTACAGTGATGGACAAAAGACCCAACCCGAGTTTTGTACAACATACTATGCCCAATCATTGGTTCATCCATAATTCTTTCCTCAACACATTGCTTCGCACTTTTTGACCATCTATCAAGCACAAGATTTTTAGGCAGATCACCAACATCCAGGTGTACCAAGACTGCAATGATGTGGATGCAGGGAATCCCGAACGATTCCATCCTTGCACAAGAGCATTTTAGTTCCATGACATCTACATTATGCAAAACATGCCATGTCAAGGTTGGCTTTCGGTATTTTCCCACCGTATAAATTCTCCCAACCGCTGTTTCCTTCACTTCAACAATCTTTACTGTTATCGATTTCTGCAATGATGCAGATAAATAAAAATTTCCTGCATACACCTGCCCCGACTTCTCCAATCCCTTTAGCTCTGTTTGTAAAACCGGATGTCCATAACACGACTTAAACTCCGCTTCAAGCTCATTATCACGCAATTGTTCAACACACCTCTGGAAATGGGGCAAGAACTCAGTCAAATTATGCCTCCGTTCAACAAACTTACCAACTTTGGAATGCAATGACATACATCCGACGCCCTCAACCCCTGCAAAAACCTTCCTCTTATGTATCAAGTTGCTGCTCCACATGAACTCTCTTTCTTATACAAATCCTGAACCCACTCTACACCCACCACCCACATTCTTGAACCATATGTTCCCATTTCAACTCAAATTCATCAACCTCAATATCTCCTAACATGCAAGCTTTAAACAATTGCGTGAACCTCGGATTACTCACATTCACCGTTGCATTCCTCAACAAATGCCATGCACAAAGTCTATGGTGGGCACATGGAAAAATTCTCATATCGTGATATCTCATTGCATTGTCCCCATCAGTTATAACAGATTTTGGGGCTTTGCCATTCATACATTCTATAAATTGTTCTAACACCCAAACATATGTTTCTCGACATTCATCCGAGACCATGGCTGTCCCAAACACACATGTTTGGTTGTGATTGTTTACCCCAGAGAAAACAACTAACGGAAACTTATATTTGTTTCGTCCATATGTGGCATCAAAAGCAAGTACATCACCAAAGGTTGAGTAATCCATTCGACTAATTCCATCAGCCCAGAACAAACTTGACAATGCCCCACTACCATCTTGTTTGAACCTCCAAAACATGTTACGATCTATAGCAGCCAAACTTTCCAAGTACTCAAATGCTCCCTGGACATCACCATCTTGTAAATTACGTTCCTTTCTAACTTGATTGTATAAATCTCTTTTCCTGAAACCAACCAGATTGAAACCCCGGTGACTAGCAAATGACTGATATATCTTAGGTATGCTAATCCCAATTTCTCTCATGCTATTCATGTGAGCTACTTCTGCCTCAAACATCTTCCTATGTGACCTAAGCAACTCTACATGCTTTGACCGAACCATTTCATGATTATGGTTATTGTTGAATAGTGATACATACCATCGACCACTTCCCTGATCCACCTTTATTCGCATTTCTGCCTCACAGCCACACCTTGTTACTATCTTATGCTCCCGCTTGCGATCAGCCTTCTTTAACCACTTTTCCTCCCTGTATCCTTGTCTACTACACACATATGTATACCTCACTGCTTCCCCTTTACCATTCTTAACAATCTTGCTTCTCCTCACACTAAACCCATTATTATGACTAAACTCATTATAAAAGGCATATGCCACTTCTGGGTTCCTAAACTCCAATTGCATCACATCATCTGCGGTTAGGGATTCAAAGTTAAAATTCCAATTTTCAGAACTAACATATGTCTCTGCCCCAGCATTGTCCATGTCATCACCTTGGCCTAATGACTCAGCTTGCAAACCCTTCATTTTAATAAATTGCATGTGTTATTTACCACTTCACATAAATCTGGATAACGACATCCATTTCATATAACTCATCCATACTACAAAACAATTATAAATTTACCTCAACATAGTGCATATTGTTCGAGGCTAACACCTTACAGACAGTTGACCTCATTCTCCTCCACCCTCTCCGTGCTATTTCCTCTACTTAATGACATTCTTTAACCTGAAATCAACACACCATTAAATTAATTTTACATCGTTAGATTCACGATAGTAATTGCTCTAATTTTATTCTTCACAATAGTAAACTAGTTAAACAAATTTTAACCCTAACCCTCTTGCTCAAACTACAACATACCACGCTTGACATTCAAAACCAGCCTTTGGATCGATTTGCGTTTAGGTCACCAACTGAATTGCCATTGCTCAACACTGCAGACTCTTCCGCCGCCTCAGCATCGCAGCCTCTTCCATCGCCTTCACAGCTGCAGGAGTAAACCAACCAAAGTTAAACTATGCGAGAACCCATAGGAGAACAGAGAAAAGTCAACCGACAGTCACACACATACACACACAGTGGGAGAGAAACAAACAAAAAGAAATAGAGAAGTAGATAGAACCACAAACACGCCATTAGCTTGCTTTCAGATATACATACTTGGCTTTACCTTCAGATAGCAAGCCGGCTTGCCTCCTCAAACTTAGATCAAGTTGCGTGTGAAACTAGTAATGTTTTAAATTAGGGGTAAAATTGTCTTTCGATATGTACAAAAGATTTTTTTTTCCATCGGTGACCCGATAATAACAGGTCAACATTTGGTACACTACAATTTGAGGTGTACAGTGGTACACTTGAAACGCTTCCCACATATTGAGCATGAGAGGGAAGCTCCAAAAAGTTATCTTCTTTGAATAATTTGAGTTGCATAAATTATAATTAAAAATTAATAATTTTAAATTAAAATGTAAATTATAATCATAAATAATTTTTTTAAATTTTTTTATTATAAATAAAAATTAATTATTTTAATATTATTATATTTTTTGTATTTTAAATATTAAATATTATATAATATAAATAATTATTATTATATAATCATAATATCAAATTAATCATAAATAATTAAATATTATATAATACAAATAATTATTCAACACTCTTTTTAATAATTTTTTATTAATTACTTGAGTAGGTCTAAGAAACAAAAAATTGCAATCTAAATTGGGCTTCGACTTCAACGCGCTTTGTGGTCAAGGTGGTTTGTATACTTTGTGATTGTAGCACATCTAATGATAGAGATTTATGAGGTATATCAATATATTAATTAATTATAATACATTGTAGTAATACAATAATTTTAAGAAAATTTTAAAATATAATTAAATATATTTTAGAAATTAATTTTTATATATTAATAGTATAAAATTACACTAATAGTATAAAATAATTTTATACCATCAATATAAAATTATACTGACAAAATTTTTCTTATTATACTGGCAGTGTAAAATTATTTTATACTGCCAGTATATGACAACTAATTTCTAAAATATATTTAATTATATTTTTAAATTTTTTTAAAATTAAATATTACTACAATACATTATAGGTGATTGATATATCGATACACCTCACAATCTCACCATCATATTAGAATTGCATGCTTCTTGACCAATAAAGAACACTTTTGATGGCGCCTCTAAATTGATGGGGGAAAGACAATCCCCTCGAGACTGCATGAAATGAAATTGAAGCAAAAGAAGGCAAAGAATGAAACAACACAAAATTAGAAGTCTGAGTGTGGCCATGCTTGGCGAAGCTGTCAGTACAAAATTAGAAACCCTTTTTAGTAATTTTATGATACAAAATCAATTTTTAATTTCATATAATCAAAATAAAATAGATTATTTTAAAACTATTTTTCAGTCTAAATATCTAAATATAAATTGATTCTTACATAATCAATTATATAAAAAATTGATTATTAAAATAATTTTAAGCTTATAACTTCTCCAAATACATACATTATTTTTAGAGTAAATATTTTTTGTGGTCTTTATATTTTGAAGTTAATATTAGTTTGGTCTTGAAAATTTTTTTAATATCAACTTAGTTCTAACACTTAAATTTTGTTATCAATTTCATTATTTCATCAAATAATCAGTAACTTCTCATCTTTAACATTATAATTGTAATTGTCTTCCTAATTTCATGTCAATTTGAGTGTTGAGGAAATTAATAATTGAGCTTTATCTGCATTAATGCTTAGTGATTTAGATGAGAAATTCTTTTTCAAATTATTTATTTTCTAATACTTCTTATTTTCAAGTTGATGAAATGGAAATTGTCTCCTCTCATAAGTCAAAAAAGACAAATAAGCAACACTAAAGTATACTAATATGTCGACTAGTTTGAATCGTAATGGAAGTTACTGCTAATTTGACAAAAAGATAAAATTGATGTTAAAATTAAAAATATTAGAGCTAAATTGATGTCAAAATTTTTTTTAAGACCAAACTGATATCAACTTTAAAATGTTATGACTAAAAATGATGTTGGCAAAATAGGCTTTTTGGTCCATTATCTGTAAATTTTTTTCAATTTGATCATTCATCTTTCCAATCATCTTTAATTTGGTCCTTAGACATTTTTTGGTCACATAATTAACGGAAAATTAGCACAATGCATGTCAGATCTACATATGTGCCATGTCAACAATATGCCATGTGAGTATTTTTCATTAATTATATGACAGAAAAATGATTATGGACCAAATTGAAGATAATTTGAAATATAAGGGATTAAATTTTAAAAAAAAATTAAGTATAAGAGACCAAATTAAAAAATAAAAATAAAAATGAAGGATTAAAAAGCCCTTTTTGCCTAAATTTTAAGTTCCTTTATACTACCTAAAATTATTGTAATTCAGCATTATCTTCTAATTTATTCTTTTGGATTTTTTTCACTTAAACGGTCTATGTAAATTTATTAATTAAATATTAAAAATACTAGTTTTTTTCTTTGTAGGACCAATACCATGGTTTAAACTTTATTTAAACCTTAAAGTAAGTAAAACTTATTACCTTTGCGATACATGTACTTGGATTGTTGAACTATTTGTATAATTGCTTGGAATATTTATACCTTGACTTGGGGATAATATTATGATATTTTGATTACCTTTGACCTACGGATTATGTTATTATCTTATGATGATAACTTTGCTAGGAAATGACCTTTGTGTGCTAAACACAGCATGATAAACTCATGAACTATGATGAGGACTCTTGCAAGATATTAACGAATAATAAGTCTAGAATTGTTCCTTTTAGAAATTGGTATTTAGATTTGAGAATTCTATGTCTTTGAGATTTTTTTTTTTGGAGATTTTATGATAAATTAAATATTTATTTATGCAATGAATCTATTAAATTGTTTAAGTCCATGTTGTTTAAGTTATCATGCACTCAGTTTGGTTTAAGTTTATTATTTATTTTATGTTATTTGTGTTTGTGCATAATAGTAAGGTTATTTTATTATTTGACTTCTATTTATTATTTAAGTTTATGCATATATGTAGTGAATTTATGCATAATAACAAATAAGTAATTTAAAGGAAATACATTTAAGACTTGCATTTAGTTGCTAAGAAGGGAAAGAGATAGATGTAATATCATTTTTTGCTACCTGTCTTGGTTAGCATATGAAAAGAGTATGGCTTGGTTGTCATGATGTTATGAATAACACCAAAAGAAGGGAACTCTCCAAATGTGTGAGATTAGTAGACAAAGACGAGGGAAACTATATATATATATATGAGAAAGAAAATTTCATTCATAAGCAAACTTAATGGCAGTTACAAATCGAAAAAGATATATCAGATCCAAATTTAATAAGAAACAAATACATTTTATATTATGAATTAATTAACGATTTATGGCTTTGCTCCTTACCTAAAAACTATCAATATTTATGCATTTTTCACATCGAAGAACAACACGATATGCTACATCTTAAAGAATGTATTATACCTTCTCTCAAAATAAATTTGAATGACTTTTTTATTTGTAAGAGTATCAAAATAGAAATACCTACATAGGGAAATCAAAGCACCTACAAAAGGGGAAATCTAAACAACCATAATGGGATAACAAAAACACCTACAAAAGGGATAATGAAAACCCCCCATAAAAAGGACAACAGAAACAAGACAAAAAACAAAAAATCCAAGCAATGAAAAGAAAAGGAAAACGAAATGAAGAGGCTCTCACCAAAGAAGAAACATGATAGCTCCTTCAATAATACTTACACAAGGAAAGACCAGAGAAAGAAGAGAAAAAATAAGGATTAGGGTTTCTGTAGACAAGTATTAACTAAAGCAAAGATGTTATAATGCATACAAGGCATCATATTTATGATGATACAGAATTGCAAGGCATGCTCTATTTAGTATTTATTACTTGTGTTATCATAAAGAATTATTTTTCTATAAGTGAACTTTACGTTATTATCATATGGTAGCCATGCGATTTTTCGTATTTGACATAGCTAAAATTTATCATGGTTTTCAAACGTTTTTAAAATCGTTCATTTTTTTATTGTTCAAATTAGCTAAGTAACACTCCATAGAAAGGCAATTCCTCTAACTACTAAAGATAAATGCTAGAGTTGAAATAATTGTAGTTTAATATTGTTGGCTTTAAAAATGCTTTATAGTCAGTAGAGTCGTGTATTTGAATACCTTTGATGTACTTATTTATATCAATATTCATTGTTAAACTTTCTATTTAAATTAATGGCATTAGCTTTATCATAAACAGAAGTTAAAATTAGGTCTTATACTATTAATTATTATACTACTAGATTTTGTCCTATTAGTTGTGCCAAATGTGCCCTAGTTGTGATAAAAGACAAATATTTACAATGACATGATAAAGCATTTGATAGTAGCATAGTATTGATAAGATATCAAAATTAAATTAAAAAAATTAGAGCCTTTGATTTGTTATTTGTATAATTTTTATTTTGCAGTCTCACAATACTAAAAGACTCTTTCCACCAACCCCACAAAAAGAAAACCTACTTATTTGAGTTAATTTTTTTTTTCAAAAAAAAAAATGTATGGAAAAAATTAACATAGATGAATATTTTTTTCAAAAACGTAAAAGCTAAAATTATATATATATATATATATATATATATATATATATATATATATATATATATATATATATATATATATATATATATTTGACGTATCACATGAGAGGGGTAGTTTATTATGAAAATGAGATTAGTAAATCTTGACCATTGGATCTTACATAAATAGGCAAGATTAAAACATAAAGTCATGTGACTTTTTAAGTGATTATGTGACCTTTAAATAACTTCAAATTTTGATCATCTATGTATAGCTATATGGCCCAAATTTGCTCCTCTCGCTCTTATAATAAATCACTCCTCTCATATGATACACCCTATATATATATATATAACATAAAAAGACTATTTTAAAAAATTATATCATAAAATTATTTTTTAAACAAATTCTAAAATTTAACCTAAAACTAGAAGTTTGTGTCCTCCATTTCCAAATAATATTCCAAAATAATAGTTATTTTACATTTTTTTATATTATTTGCTGTTCTAAAATTTAATCAAGTATTGATCATTTTATACTAATTTTATTCTTATTTTCATTAATTGCAATTGTTTCACTTCCTCTTATCACCTCTTTTGTTAATCTATACTCATCAATAAGTCAACGGATAATTAATCTTTCATAATGCTTTTATTATGGAATGGAAGAAATAGTTTGCAAAAGAGTGATGTTATTTGGATAAATTTTTATGTGTTTTAATCGACTCATGGTGACTTATTTATAAATAAGTAAGGGATTTTTCTACATAATTGAAGAATTGGGAGTTCTGTGATAGATAATGATAGAAGTAAATATACTATTCAGTCCATAAAAAAATTATTTTAATATTTTAATATTTTAATTATTAAAAGATTAATATATTAAAAGCTATTTTTTTCAAGGACCAAAGAAAATTAGTATATATGTTAAAAGCCAATTTTTTATTAGAAATTAATATGTTAAAAATTGATGCTTTAGGAAGTAATATGTGTATGATTTTTCTGTTATAAAGATTAATGTATTTAACGTGAAATCTTTTGAGAACTAAAGTATATATATTTAAATTTTTTAAGGATTAAAGTGTTAAACAAAAAATCTTTCATGAACTAAAATATAGATTTACTCATAATAATATTGTCATTTAATTTTTTAATTATGTGCATAAATTGTTTACTTATTTAGCTATCAAACTCTTTTTTTTTTTTTGCCTATTAAAAAGAATAAACAAATATTTAACGGACCATGAAGGTTCGGATAACAAATAACAACATATCATTCTCCCCTTTCACTCTCACTAGGGTGTTTGTGGTGCGGTTTAAATTAATTTTGGACTAAAAAATCATATGATCCAAATACCATATTTTGTTGCAGTTTGGTTTGGATTAGATTGGATGATCAGTTTATAAAAAGAAGAAAAAAATAAATCATTGATATAAAAGAATTCCAAGTAAATATTTGTTTATTCTGAAACATTACAATACCCATTGGTAACAATTCTGTAGTTAGAAAATTAGAAAGCCATAATACAAAAAAAAGTATGAATATCCTTAAAAAATCATTTGACACAAATGTAATGAAAAATGAAATGGTAGCAATTGAAAAATTAAATAAAAGAGCCCAATATTCTTCACCTCCATGCGTTGGGTTTGGGCTGGGGAAGTAATGATTTCTTCTATGTCTTTTTTTTTTTGGGTCTTACACATACACACGGGGGGGGTGGGGGGTAGGGATGGAAATAGGCCAGGCGGCCTGACAGGGGTCTGTGGCCTGGCCTGCTTTAAGCTTGGTCTGGCCTAGCTTTTTTAATAAATAAACCAGGCTTAGGCCTTTTTTAGGGCCTGTTTATTTAAAAGGCCAGGCTTAGGCTCTTTGTGAAGCCTGTAAAGCCTGATAGGCTGGCCTGTTTATATATATATATATAAAAAATAAACCTTACCTCTCAAGAATCGAACCTGCACCCTCCAATGTTAACCCAACCGCCCAGACCACTAAGCCAGAGACAGTTGTTATACTTAATATGGCATATTTAATATATTTATTATTACTTCAATCAGTAATTCCATTACAAACCACTTAGAACCCTTGATCCAATTGCTTTACAAGCCGTTGTAGCCACGAACGAAAGTTAGAAACCAAGACAGAGACTCTCACTCAGTTAGAAACCCTTCTTGAACAGTCCCCAAACCCCAGTCCCCAGCCTTCTTCCACAGCTCATGGCCTCAGATCATCGCCATCAGCGACAACGCTGCCCGACTCATGATCGCGACAACTGCTGGTGCCCGGCCGCAGAATCGCGACACCGTCAGCTGCGTCGGCGTCGACCGCTCGCCACCACTGCGTCCAGCTCTGTGACGCAACGTCCGGCTCGACCACCACGTCTAGCTCCGCCGCCACCTCCCCCAGCATCTAGCTCCGCCGCGTCTAGCTTAGATCTGGTAAGTTTTTAATGAATGGCTGGAAAAAATAAAATAAAATATGAAATATGAACAGAGAATGGTTGGAATGATTAGAAAGTTCTGCTTAGTTTTCAATGAATGGCTAGAAAGTGTTTGTCAGTATGTATGAAGGTTTTGTGTGAACTTCAAATGCCAATGATGTCATCCTGCTGAAGCCTTCATTTTTTCGCTCATACAGCATATTTTGTTGTTGTTATTTTTTTTAAAAAAAAATTGTCTTTGTGCGTGATTGGATTATAACTTATACGTATTGATAGTTCAAAGTTTTATTCATTTATCTAACTTGATTTATTTTTTATGAAAAAGATAATAAAAAAATGTGAAAGAAAATGTTTATTTTAGCTAGACTGCTGCTTTGCCAATGTTTAGTTGATTATGGTTAGTTGATTATGTATTTTCTGGGCTACTAGCACGTACTGCAAGGCCCATGATATTTCTTCTTCAGAAATATTGCATTTATTTCCTTATAAATACAATTAAATACAGTTCATTTTTAGCATTGTCAATGGTTATTGTCAAGGCCTGTTTATAGTGTATTTGAAAACCTAGGCTTGTTTAGGCCTACATGCTCACCTAGGTCTGATAGCCTATTAAAAGAGTTATTTTTTTTTGCAACAGGCTTTATTATCAGGCTTCAGACTAGGCCAGGCTACTCAAATAGGCCAGGCCAGGCCAAAAATAAGGCCTTTAATAGGTAACAGGCCAGGCTCAGGCCTAATTATGATCTGAGCCTGGCTGTTTAGAGCGCGCCTCAGCTGGCTTTGTTTCCATCCCTAGTGGGGGGGTTATGGTCTCACATCGGGGTCGAACAGTGACCCTAGCCCCCACTATACACCTATTGCAAGGACCAACACTTAAACTACTGAACCAAGCCTTGCAGTTCAAAGATTTCTTTTATGTCTAATTCACATTATGGATGTCACGTAGTGGGCTAGGCTAGGCAAAAAAGACAATGCTTTTTATATACATGTAAATGGGTTGGGCTATATTATGTATATTAAGTGTATGTTATACTATGCAGTTTGATTTGGATTGGATAGACTCTTAAAATTGGAATAGAAAACTAAATTGAATAGTAGAAACAATTGAATTTAAAATTGAATTTATCCAAAAATTTGTGTTTTTAATTGATTTTTGGGTTGGATCGGACCAGTTGAGCAATTCTTTTTGGATTGAATTGGATATGAACACCTAATTCGCTCTCCCTTCATTGCTTCATTCCATTTTTAAAGTTTTCAAATTCTCAATTCCTAATATTTTTGTGATCAAGATGAGAGAGTGTAGTAGGAGAAATATTTATATAATCTGAAATATTATATGGTTGTATTTTTAAATTAATTATATAAATATGTTTTATCTAAAATTTATTACTAACATATAATTCTATACAAAATATACTTATATAATTACGCAGAAATATAGTCACATGTGCTTTTGTAAGTATTTCTCTCGTGTAGGAGTGGTAGTAGTAGCACTGTGTTTGACTCTCTGTTCACACACCGTTTTTGTTTTTGGTTCTGCAGTGTGCCATGGCTTCCCAGCAACAACAACAACAAGAAAACCCAGCAATAATTCCCCTCAAAATCTTGGTTGACAAACAGAACAACAAGGTTGTTGTCGTTGAAGCAACCAAGGACTTCGTTGACACCCTCTTCAGCTTCCTCTCCCTTCCACTTGGCACCATCATTCGCCTTCTCAGCAACAACGACCAAGAAGACTCAGAATCAGAACCACTCCTTGGCTGCATCACAAACCTCTACCAAAGTGTTGAAACTCTCACCCCGAACGATGTTTGGAACAGCGTCTGCAAGCACATGTTACTGTGCCCCAGAAACCCCTTCGAGCCACTGTGCCTGAAGCTTTTCTTGAACATTGATGACACTGAGCCAACACCAAAGGTTCTTGTGTGTGATTCTTGCAACAAGTTCACTACTTTTCGGAACCTTGATTGTGCTTGTGGGAAACCCATTAGCAGAGAGCCTCATGATTTGGATTTGGAGGGAAAAGGGAATAATAGTAATGCCAATGTGGATGCTAAAAGTGGGGTTTTTGTTAAAGAAAATGGGTCGTTGTTTTTGGTGTTTGATGATTTGACGGTTATGCCGCGTTCTTTAGTGACTTCCATGCAGATGCTGCTCCAACTTGGGTATTCGGATTTGACTCAGCTTGAGGAAGTGACTCAGAACATTGGCAAGCAGGAGGTAATTTGTGTTGTAAACTCTGTCTTGTGTAATGTGAACTAATGGATCACACCATTATCATGCCCCCATAACATCAATTTTGTTTTAGGTTTTACTTTATATTACAGCTAGCTTAATTGTTAAGTAGTTAATTAGTGTTTAACTTATGCAGTTAGTTTGTTAGAGTTAGTTTCGAGTTAGTTACACTGTCTAACTGATCTACACTCATCTACACATGTAGATAAACCTTCACCATAGCAATGAGAATCTCAGAACACTTCGTTCTCGCATCTCTACTTTACTAATTTGGTGAAGGTTTAATACGTGTGAAGATCAGTTAGTCCGTGTAACTAGCTCTAACGAATTAACTGCATAAGTTAAACACTAATTAACTACTTAACGATTAAGCTAGTTGTAATTCTATATATGCTCGCATTTGATGATTTGATCTTCTGTCTGCTTTATGATAAACTTGTGTGTTACAGATATAACACCTACCATTAACTTTCACTTAAGAGTTTAAGCTTTTAGAAGAATTTGTTTTTGACATGGTATCAAAACTTCATAATCAAGCAATCAAAATTTCAATCCTTGTCTCTCCCATTGCACAAGGTAAAGTGCAGGTAAGAACTGTTCATGCTTCAAGCTCAAAGGACCCTTGCGCATGAAGGATTGCATGTGTTTGCATCTAAATTGCTTGGTGTACTAGAAAGGAGATAAGCAAACATTAGTTATGTTGACTAAGACACCCTTCCCTTTCCTTATGATTTATAGATTTTGAACCTGCTCAAGTATACCATAACCTCCCATGAGCCTCTGACTAATACGATTTTGGCAAGTAACTCCAAGAAGAAAGATAGCCTACTGAACCAGTTCGCATCAGCAATTGGAGTAAGGCCTGCCACCAGTGACAGTAAAATGGATGTTAAGCTAGTGCGAAGTAAGTCGCAAAACAAGATAGTCTTTGCAGAAGCCAGTGAAGATTTTGTTGACTTCATGTTTAGCATGCTGACCATACCATTGGGGTCCATTGTAAAGCTTTTGGGTGGTAACTCTTTAGTTGGATGTGTTGATAACTTGTACAAGAGTGTGGAGACCTTGGACCCTTCATGCTGTACAGACTCGCACTCTGTGTTGCTCAATCCTGGTGTAGCGCCACAATTCGGTTGCCCAAATCAGCCCCTCAACATTCCTGATGTGGAACCTCCTAACTATTATTATGGCACAGGGACAGTAATAAAAGTGATGGACCATTTTTATGGTTCTTATACAACAACAGTAGTGAGCAGAGATGGCGGAGTGATTTCCAAATCAAATGTTAATGGATTAATTGCAAATGCAAGATGCCTGACTGCACTGGACCCAAGATCCCCAAACAGATCGAAAGCAGGTGTTGTGGGATTTGTGAAGAGGGCCAGCATTATATGCTGTAGGAGATGATCTAAGAGTGAGACCGCTGTCTGGTAATTCTTGTCTTTCCTATTTGAAAGAATTGAGCCTTCCACTTGATGATCTTGAAATGAAGGTGATAAGCATTAGCGAGGCAGAGGTAAGGTGGCTATTATTACTAAGTTTAGCAATTTTTCTTTAACTCTTTTAACCTCTTTCATTCCCCTCCCTCTCCTTTCGTCTGGAGCTGAAGTCATAATATGATACCTATTTCTCATGTACTTCAATTTGCGGTGCAGGCTTTAAGCCTCCTTGGAGCTTCCTTGACATCAAAGTTTACCTTAACTAGTGGGTTGGAAGACTTTCTGGATGTGCCAAAACAAGAATCAAATTTGACATCGAAGTATACACAAGTTAGTCGTCTTGACGATGTTTTAAAGGAGGAGCCTAATCCAGAAACCTGAATTCTCGAACGCCTGCAGTTTGAGCAAGCCTACCGTACCATTTTGTTTTGAGCAACTAAGAAGATATTGGACCTTAGCTGTAAATATGTAATGCAAATACTTCGTGGGTTGCCTTTACCTATTACTACTACTAGTTTAAGGTTCATATCTTCAACTCTGTGACTTAATTAAGTTCTGAAATACTTTAATTTCAAACAATTAATAGTGATTTGGTTCTTGAGCACATCATTTTATATCTATTCCATCATATATATTTTGAAATCTGCATCAAGTAGATGCTGTCAAAAGCCAATATTGTATGGGCATGGATAGAGTCTTTCTAGTGATAAATATCTGATATTAATCTAGCATATGTAAAACAGTAATCCTAGAATCTCAACTTGTTTCTCGATTTAGGCATTTCTGTATGATGTGCGTTGGGATCATTTTTGTTGGCATGAGATGTATGAATGAACTGTTGCATTGTTTGGATTTCATTTTGATATCTATGCATTCTTTGTTACCGTTAATTTTGCTAGATTAGCATTGTAGTTAGTGGATGTCAATGTGGCAGAGATTGAAACCCTTTAGCTGGTTCTTCGAAAAGATTGAGCTGGATATTTGATTATAGCATATATTTAAAATGCAGAGTAGATTTTCCAGATAAGAAACATTCCTTGAACTATTATTCGATCTAACCCTTATGTCCCCTCTCCTACACAAGGGAGAGATTCAATCTATTCCCAGAAATGGCTTTTTCTGTCTTAAGCATGACCCCCAAATGTCCTTTTATGTTCTTGCTATTTATATTTGCATATATGAGTTAAACTAAAACCATATAGGTATGCTTTATAATTATTGAGATTATTTTTAGGCAAAGAGCTTGAGTGCCATGGTTAAAACCACATGCCTGCTATTAGTGTTTACTTACGAGCTTTATACATGAGGAGGATTAGAGTATTATGATTTTGCAATGATTTGGGGGAATATATCAAATTACACCTTGTTAACAAGTGTAAGCAAATTATTTCAGACCTTGATTTGTATAATGCCTAAATTATCAGTAGCATGTGAGCGTAGTGGCTAGCCAGGATCATCTCATATATCTTTTTCTTTTCTATTTTCTTATGAATACAATTGCTGTAAACTTTTCACACAATTATGTAGGTCTAATATTTCATATCATTTGAGAACAAACTTGACACAACGAAGTAATTTATTTATTTGATGAACTTGGATGAAGCAGAGATGCGAGAATTGCTCACTGATCATGTTGGTCATCATTGCTGTTGGAGAAACCGTGTGCTCAAACATGGAAGATTCATGCTGTGGAAACCTGTAATATTTATGTAGGTTCTGTGGATAATTTTATAAAGGAATGTTGAAAAACATGCAGGATGTAAAGAAAAAGTTAAGAAAAACGTGTGAAGTGAAAATCTGAACTTGATAAAATGAGTAAGGTACATGATACAAGCTGAATACATGGGACATGGCCTATAAAGTGGAGAGGATAACGAATCCTTAACAAATCACATGTGTATATAACTAATCGCTAATTATTGACTAATTATGAACTAACCATTAGTAGCAGAGAGAAAGCAATAAAAGAGACAGAGCAATACCTACATTTGCAAATTATAACCATTAGTTGCAAACACAGGTTGATTGAGATTTTGGATTAAGTTATGCACTAATCAAGTATAAGGGTTCAGATCCGTCATTAATTGATAATGAATTATGCTACTTAGTAGAGCTAGGTATACGAGTCACAATCCGTAGGTTTATCTGTTTAACCCGCAATCTGCACAAATTAGGGCCAGGTATTTTCCTAACCCGTTTATTCGCAAATTTCTTGGCCCACTCCGCTTAACCCGCCGACTAAACAAGCTAAGCCCATGGGTTAGCAGATTGGTCCACTAACCTGTATATTGTTATTTTAGGATAACAAAATATAATATATTAACTTGTGCCTATAGTTTAGTGGTAAGACTAACATTTTGTAGCTTCAGGGACTTGGGTTTCAAATCCCAAGATTTTTACTTTTATATATTCAACTTTACAAGGAAAAAAAAAAAGAAGAAAAAGCCCAAAAAAGTAGAGTGCGGACCGGCCCATGGACTAGCAGATTCATGCAGTGCAGATGCGGGCCCAGTACCATAACAATCCATTAACTTTGTGGACCAATCCAGTCCAATTCATCTAGACATAGTCTATTTGCGAACCAAATTGGCCTGCTTACACACCTCTGCTATTTAGTATAGAGCTTTTTTATGCGAGATATGTTATATGAACATACCCATCAACGTACTTTCACCCAACATAGTGCCTATCCACCTTTAAAATCTACTTTTATTTCTTTTTTAATGTTTTTAAAATGTTTTAATATTTCATCACACGGCTAAAAGGTTGGGTGTCCAGACACCTATATGTTCAGGTAGAATTTCTCTTTTTATATACAAACATATACAAATCTAGTTGGCATTTGTAAAAGTAAAGATATAGCAGAAATCATAATGGGTAAAATTTGAGAGAGAAAAAGTGATAAAAAATAATTAATTAGTACTTTTGTGCAAGTGGTACGAAATGGTCTTCATACCCAGGAGTGTTTCTCATTGACAACAAGTCTAATTTGCCAATCATCTCTTCTTAAGAAGATTTCCTAGTGTAATGAAATTACACGTGAGTAGCTTTTATGCGAAGAAATCTTGAGCATTATGAATGCACTTCTCTAGGCAAATGTTTGCCTCACCCTCAAGATCAGAGACATGTTTCTAGTTTGTGTAGCCAACTATTAGTATATCATCAAATGGCTTTATTCCATTTTATCTGTATAGCTGTACAACTGTTAATCATATGCTACGAAATGTGAAGAAACCCCCACTATAGCCGAAAATAAATAAATAAATAAATTGATATGTCTAAACTCCCCAATTACTCAGGCATAGGAACTCATCCTTAAGGGTGTAATTAATTCAAGTGCAAAAATCAAAGTGTGGATCAAGGAATATAAGCAAGAAAATAAAAGCTGAATTGGAGGAGGGCATTCCCCTAGTGTTCAAATGTGCAGCCCAAGCAAAGCCTAGATGGGTGTTCGGGCTAGAAGGGAGGGGCAGTTTAGCAGAACAATTTAGTTTTAGGGGGCATTTGGTAAGAGGTTAGAATTTTTATTCTTGAGAATAGAATTTTTGAGAATGTTATCCCTAGAAATAGTTTTTTCGGGCATGTGTTTTTTAGAGCATTTAGTAGACGGATTGAATTTTCTGGAATATTTTATATATTTTCAAAAATATCCTTCGTGGAGGGCGACAGTCTGGAGGTGGTCCAGCGATGGAGGGTAGCGACTGACGGCAGTTTGGTGGCAGAGAGTGGCGGCTGGCGGTGGGTGGCAATCGATGATAATAGTGGTAATTTGATCTTTTGACAGAAAAATTTTTCCATCTCATAAAATATTACAATTCCATGTATAAAATAAAAATATTTTGGGAGAAATGTTAACCCAAAATCAATCCTCGAAATATAAAATTCCTAAAAATATTTTGACAAATCCTCTGTCAAATAGGGGAATATTTTCACATTCCCGAGAATGTAAAAATATTTCCCCTGCTAAATACTCCCTAAGAGTATATTTGGTTGGAGGTAAAAATAGGGTAGAAATTTTTATAGATGAGTTCCATATATAAAATTACGTCTATAAAAATTTTCTCCCTATTTTTATCCCCCAACCAAACGTATCCTTGACATAAATTCTCTTATATAGAGACAAGGGTCATGGAAAGATTGATCTCTTAACCTAGTTTTTATAATTTAGTTTTTAACAGCAACATAAATCATCTTCCATCTCAGCCTAATATAAACATAAAGAATATTGACCACCACCACTACTACTACTACGATTACGACTACCCTTCATCATGGTGCCTTAACTATTGTTAACAAAAGTAACGAGAATATGAGATGATAGAATTAAAATTACAGAAGCAGAATGCAATGAAAGTCACGTTAGAATTCATAATTGTTTTGAGATTGAATAATGAAAATTAACGAGCACTTCGTTTGGCAATTGGCATCGGCAGTGGGCTTGTCGGGCCATGCCATGTGTGGCAATTAAATTCAACGACGAAATCCCGCTGGCTACCCAAGCTCATGTGCCATGTTAGAGTTCAGCATCAATCACTTTTGCTTCTTTTACTAAACTCTATGAATTTTCCAAATATCTGGAGGACATCTTCATTCTTCAAAGTCAAAAAAAGAAAAGGACAACTTACTTACGTCCTTTCATTTTGATTTTTTCTTAAATATATAAATAATATTTATGCATAGGAAATATTTGCACACTTCTAATTCTGTTCACTCGTTTTATTTATTTATTTTTTTGCAAACTATTGAATACTAATTAAATGTTAGATATTTTAGGATATAAATTATATTGATAATATTATAAAAATACATTAAAGATATTAGATAATGTTAGATTTTTTAATATAAATCTTAATTATTTTATTGTACAGGATTTTTTTATCTGGAGTTTTATTGTATTTGAAATTGTGAAAATTTATAAATTTCATACATAAAAGTTTTTTAGTGAAAAAAGATATACATTTTTCATTAAAAATATTACAAGAATTTTCTAAGGTAAATTAAAAGTTTGTAACTTGTTTAGTAGATCACTAATTATCGTAAATAGTAATATGACGTTAATATTATTTTCCAATTAATAATAATAACAACTTCATGCATTAATATTTTTTGTTTTTGAAGAAAAAGTTTCTATGTACGGTTGAGCGTTCATATCAAAGCCTTAGAGTAAGAAAAGTCTGAAGAAATTCCCAAACTAGTCTCTAAATTAAAACAGTGTTGACACATTCATGGGTTGAAATTCTAAATGTATTCTTTTAAAAATTAAAAATGATAATCATATTAACTTTTTAGTTTTTAACTATTAGATAAATTCATTACCAAAAACTTAACCATTACCAACAACTATTAGATAAATTAATTTTTATAAAAAATACTATGATCAATAATTTTAATTTTTAAAGAATATGTTAAAAAATTTCATTTCTTAAAATCTAATACATTCGATACTATTTTGATTAAGGCTGAATTTAGGGGTGTAATCTGAAAATTTATTGAGATTTATGTAATGTTTTGATTTGTTTTGTTAAATAGGAAATGAATTTATCTTTTCTCAAAATAAAATTATAACTATATATTTTGTTGTGGATTTAATTTTTTTTTGTGCTAGTTGTGAATTTAATTTGTAAACACTATCAGTATAAATTTTTTTTACACTGACATCCAATCATATGTTGCCATATCTTACACCGATTACTTGAATGGTCATACAAATAGAATAATATGATTGGTTGACTATGTTAAACATTTTTATATTATCAGTGTATACAAATTAAACTCTTTTATTGTTATAAAGTTGTTCATTTTTATATATTTATTATTATTAAGTTAACATCATTAATTAATTTATTAGTTACTCTTTCATGATAACTGTGAATACCATATTTTGTTCTTCTTTTTAATAAAAATAAGAAAATAATAAAAAAATTTCTTTATATTAATTTCTAGAATCTCATTCTAATATTAAATTTTTAACCATTTTTTAAATTTTTTCTCTCATTCTATCTCTAATTTTTTAACTATTTTTTAAATTTTTTGTTAATATATTATTAAAGATTTCTCTTATTCTTTTTTATATAAAATCAACTCTCTCACTTCAATAAGGAGGAGGAGGAATTCAGTCAACCATTTAAAGGGCCACTTTCACTATTTTTTATCCCGATTCTTTCATCAAATCTTAAATACTATCACCATTATACCATTCCTAACATCATCTTCACTGACTTACGTGTCCATCCTCACAAAATTGGCACCAAGCCTCACCTTCCACCTTTGCAACCAAAGCACATAATCACCGCCACCACGTCTTGAACCATTATAAAATCACCACCAAAGCCTTCAACACGAACTACAGAGGCTGATGCCGAAGTCGATGCCCAAGTTGCCACTCTCAAAGTTTTCTCGGAATGGCCAAGGTGGATCCTTGGAATCAATAGTCAAGCGTTATTTTTTTCTCGCCAAGGATGTGCCTATGGTACATCACCATGCTGGTGCTCTCGTGTGTCTTCTTTCATTTTTTTTTTTGTTTTTTTATTTGGTTTTGTAACCTTTTTTTTTTTTTATTGTTGGCGCTTTCCTTATTTTTGGGCTTTATTTTTTTTTCTTCTCCATTTTACTTTTGATTTTTATTTTTGTAAATATACACAAAATATTTTTACTCAAATAATAAAAATATTTTTTTATTTTTAAAATCGATGCAATAATCTCTAACATTGATGTATGACTTAACCATTTTTAAGGATTATAAGAATTATAAGGATTTATTATATAATTGATACTATCCTGAATTTTGAGCAAGAATAGATTAATTTACTTTTTTCTTTCCTTTTTTTAAATAATTTTTTTGTAAAATAAAATGAACCCAACACACAATCATTTTATACAAGAACGACGATGACTTTCAGTTCCTCATTGCACTAGAGGGTATGTAAGAGCGGATAATCCTGTCAAGCCAAAAATTAAATTTTCTTAAATTTTGTGTCTACTTTTATTTCATTTTCTTGTAAATAGTTGTTATATTAATTTTATTTTCTTTTCTTTTATAAATAATTGTTATAATTTAAAGGGAAAAAAATTATTATTATTATTATTATTATAATTATTAATTAATTTACATAACAAACTCTAGAATAACCATCTTGAGATGGATGAATTAGAGGTACGGTAGAATTAATTTTCTACATTTCCTTAAACATAATTAGACTCTCGAGCGCAATCTCATTTTCAAATGACCAACTTTATCAAATCAAAAAGATTTTTCTGATTTTTTTCCTTAAATAAAAATTAATGGCGGCTCCACTGAATTTTTTTCAATATTTTTTTGTTGCCCTTTGTCGCAGCACCCTTCAGGCATGTTGTAACAATAACTAATGTTTATTTTTATATGATAAATGTCGAATTCTTTTATTCAACCTAATTAAAAATTATCATGAGTCAGCATTCTCTTATAATTTGTTGTTTTAGGTTATTTTACATAAACTGTCTATGTAAGGTTATGACCTATGTATTAAAATATCATTTTGGGTTGTCAAATTCATGTATTAATTTCTTTATGTAACCAATAACAAGGATTAAATCCTTTGCTATATATAGACTTAGCCTGTTAAACTATTTATGCTGCTACTTCGAATATTTATACCTTGACATGAGACAATTAATATTATGAAATTATGCTTACCTTTATTATTATTACTTTTTTTTATATCGAGACTACAAGTATCTTCCTATTGACGATAATACTTTTTAAGCCGAATAGGACCATTTGGCCAAGAAAACTCTCTACCTTTTAAGTTTTAATGCAATTGAGTACCCAGAATTTGAACCTAAGACCTCTAATTAAATTAGAACAACCTCCCACTAATTGATCTATATGTTCTTTAGTCAATTATAATTTTATGATGAAAATCTTTGCAACTTGCAAGGATTACCATTGTGTGCTGAACATGTAACGAGCCTAAGTCCTATAGGCCCAATAAGCTCCGTGAACTGTGGAGGGGTATCATTAGCATGAGCTCCAGCACCCTGGTCCCTTTCTTCTTCACGAATTCCTCTACTCTTTGGCTTCCCCTTCTTCTCAACCCTGAATTTGTTTCTTCATCCTTCCATCACATGCTGATGATCACTGTAGGAGGAGCTAAACATTGGTACTAGAGTCTTTTTCTTCCTCTACACACACAATTACAGTTTTATTTTCGTATAGATATTGTTGTTGCTTCACATCTTATCTATCTATATCACTAATAAAACAAAAGATATTATATGAAAACTTTTACATGTGTCAAAATTCGGTGAATTCTACTTGTTTCCATTTTAAAAAATTTCTATTAAGGAAACAAATTGAGTGTATTTGCAATTAAAAAAGGAAAACATTTTTAAAAATAAAGGACCCAAATAAAGAAAACTACTAAATTTGAGTTATTTTTTATTTAGTCAAATCTATTTCAGTTACGGTTTTATTTCATGTATTGATTGTTACAATTTTAATTTTATTTAATTGTGAACAAAAAATTATATAATCTCTTTACAATATTTATTTTCGTATAATTTAAATTTATATCTTCTTCTTAAAATGTCAAAAAAAAATTCTCATTCAACTCACTCTTTTTTCAAAAAGAAAAACGAAAAAGTGAAAATGAAAAGCTAAGATTGGAATGCGTAGTTTGAATTTATATAGTTTGAATTCATATCTTGACTTTTAGATGATTTCAATATTTTTTTTAGACAGATGGAATATATGAATTCTCAATGCTTCTTTGAGTTATATTAAAAAATACATCATTGCTTCAATTATATGCGATCATTTTCTGAAATTCATACTTTTATATCATACAGAACAGTACAAGACGTTGAAAATTTCAAATAAATGCGAAATCATAGTTAAAGGCCTCATTAAATTTGTACTTAACTTTTTCTTATTATTAAAACCCATATTATATTTTATGTTCACAGTTAATTTATTTATTATGTGTGTATCACTTTTATATTTAAATAATAGTTTATTACTTTGTAATAAAACTAAAATATTTATTTTATCTTGCAATTTAATCAAATTAAATTTTATAGTTTTTATAATTAAAGTAAAATTTTTATACCCCATGCATCGCACGGACCACAAAACACTACTACTCTTATGCTGCTACAGACTACAAATACAGTTTCACTAGTTGCTTAATATACTCGTTATGAACAGTGCCTTCATTTGAACGCCATGGCTAAAGCGTCAATCGAGGAGCAAGAACGTGTCGCAGTGGGAACGAATTGAAGCAGACTTGAAACGTTTGAACACAAATTTCCAGGTGAAGAAGGATGCTTCCCATGGTGGTTCAGCAATCTCAAGCTACCAACAGATCTCCCGATGCGGATGAATCCCTTCGAGGAAGCACAAAAAATATTGAAGAGGATGATTAAAACGTTGGATCCTATAATCGAAGAGGAAGAGAATCAAGTGCAGCTCCAAGTGACAATGGAATCCCCTATAGATGCCGAAGACCTCCCGATTGCGGAGAAAGAAGGAAAGATGATCAAAATGATGGAATCTAGAACAGTTCAGGAGGAGCAATCATGAATTAAATCCATCATTCCCAACCTTGTTATCAAAAACTGACGACCACCAACATGTAAAAATGGCGGCGCAATCAGTGAGGAACAATTGAAATCACAATCGGAGGCTATGGAACCTATTCATAATTCAATGCTGAAACTCATAACAACGTTTGTTTTAAGCTCTCCTCTGGCAACTCATAACAAAGGTAATACTTTGATGGCCTTGTGCTGTGTGTATTTGTGATGGGACAGCTGCAAGGCAAATTTTAGAGGAAATTGATGATTTGAATGAAGTTCATGTTGGTACTTCTTTTCATATTTGGCGCTTGCCATTAGATATGGTTGATATTGTTGCATTTAAGACTGATGATTACATACGGCATATCAAGTTTTGTGGTGAGTTAACCGATTGTTTTTGGGCCACTCCATGCTTGGAATCTTTAGCTGAAAAGGATATGGTGCATTCCGTGAGAACAAATGCTGCTTGCTCTCGAACTTTGTGTGCTGTGAACTTACGGGGTCCGGTTAGTGACAGGGAATATCTAGCTACACTTTATGAGACAATTTTTGATAATTGACTAGGAGGCTAAAGTGCTATTTGAAGGCCAAGGTTCAAAGTTCAGGCCAAGCGAAGTACTTCCTCGTGCCCCCAATAAATGCATACAGGTTGAAGACCAATGCTGAATTGAAGATTATCTTATTCCTGTTTGGCCGGTGCACTCATTTGGTTTGTCCTATTTGGATACCTGCGACTTGTTCAGCTGATGTCAAGGGAACTGAGCCTATTAATGTTTTGAGTAGAATCAATATCGTCTGCTGGTAGTTGATATGTAGCATATGTAGTGTATCTGATGGTGCCTACATCCATTGTTCAAACAGTTCTTGCCAAGTAGCATAGAATGGCCTTGCTGCACTCTCTTCCAGGATGTGCATGCTGAACTTATTCACCACAAAAAGGTTTTGGATGGTAAAGTGTACGATTGGCAAGAGGCAGCCTTGAATAAACTCAGCTGAGGTGAGACTATATGGTTCTCAACCTTTAATGCCAGAGGAGATTGGTATTCTCCTGCGGGCCTATGGATACTCAAGGGAGACAATTATTAGAGATATACATGCTCTAGAGTTGAAATAATTGTAGATACTATTACGGGCTTTAAAAATGCTTGATATATAGTTAGTAGAGGCGTGTATCTATATTTGAACACTTTTGATGTATTTTTGAATATTAATCTTCAATGCTAAACTTCCTATTTAAATAATTAATGTCATTAACCTTATCATAAATGGGGTGTTATATTCAGGTTTACTCTATTAGCTTTTATACTGTTAGACTTTATCCTATCAATCATGCCTGACATGCTCTAATTGTGATAAATTAGAAATATTTTTAATGACATGATAAAGCATTTGATGATAATGTAGAATTGGTAATACACCTAAATTAAATTAAAAAAAAAAGTTAGATGCTTTGATTTGTTATTTGTATAATTTTTATTTTGCTGTCTCATAATACTAGAAGACTCTTTCCACCAGCCCCACAAAAAGGCCATATTTTACTTCAGAAGCCAAAGGAAGATGGTAAAACTTGAACTCTCTCTAAGCGTTTATATGAGGATGAACAAAAGAGTAATCCTGCAATATTTTGATTGTTTGCCTTATGTCTCACAGCCATTGCAAGAAATACTGGACACTCACAAATGATGCAAATTTTTTGGGATCCATGATTTTTATTGGATAGCCAAGTATTGATTTATAGGATTTCAGTATATAATTGGTCCGAGAGCACAGCAGAGTAATCCTGCAATATTTTGATTGTTTGCCTTATGTCTCACAACCATTGCAAGAAATGCTGGACACTCACAAATGATGCAAATTTTTTGGGGTCCATAATTTTTATTGGATAGCCAAGTATTGATTTATAGGATTTCAGTATATGATTGATCCAGAAAGACAAATACGCAAGGCTCCTGACATGCAAGTATTTCTTCGTGAAAAAAGGTAAAGAGAAAGTGCAATTCATGTCCCCAACAAATAAATTGAATTCTGCAATGATTGATGCACAATTCTCCAATAATATCATGGCGCACAAATGAAAAAAGTGGAGAGAGTTTCAATTCCCTATTAATAAATATATTGAATTCTCTAGAAATTGACACTTGGATCTCGAAGAGTATCTTGGTGCAAAAAGATGTAACTATGGTTTTATATTACGGATTGTAACCGCAATTGCGTTAGTATCAAATATATTTTTCCACAATTTTTTGTATCGGAGCACAATCATAACCATGACTGCAATCACATTTTAAAACCATGGCTGTAAGTGTCTCATAGTCCCAAACGTAAGTTATGAGCATGGTAGCTTTCTCCTAGCTATTTTCGTTTGCGAAATTTGTGGCTCCTGCCAAATACGTACATTACATTTGAGTGAATTGGATGGTGCTATAATTTTGTTACTCTCTTGTTATATTCCTCTTGAAGTGATATGTTTATAACTATAAAAGTGCTATAGAGATAATGGCATGAATGAGAAAATGTTTTATTAACCTCTTTATCTTTATTATAGTTCCTTTTACAAAATTAATGAAATTACTTATTGACTTTTGTTTGTTATAATTTTTTTATTTTAACTTTTTAAAATTTTACTTAAAACATATGAACTCGGTGGCCGCTTACTCAATTTCTGAAATCCTCAGAAATTGCGAGGCCCTGATTACTTTGATTTGTCCGAAAAGCATATCTTTGATATGGTTCAATTGTGTGTTTTTTAACAAACAAACCAACTAACAATCCAAATATCTACACTTTTATGACTCTGGAAGTTAATCAAAACAATGTATTGAAATAATGAATTTTTTTTTTTTTGGTGACTATTGAAATAACGATTGAAGTTTAAAGAGAAATCGGGATGACTTTAAATTTGAAAAAAAAAAAAAATCTATTTTCGTCCCTCATTTTTCAGTGATATTTCAACTTCATCTCAAAAGGTATTTGTTTAAATTTCATAGCTAACATTTTGAAAAAGTTTTAATATTATCTTTTTCGTTGGCACCATTAATTTTACTAACAAAGATGCTGACCTAGCTGCAACGTATTTGTTTTTATCTTATGCGGATGCCATATCATATGTGTAAAAGCTCAATTATTGTCTCTAATTTTCTAAAATTCAATATTTAAAGGTAAGAACTGTTTATAAATAAGACTTAGTTGATTTCAATATATATGGTTAGAGGAAAACAAAATTTTTGTTCGTATAACATAATATCTATGTGAGATAAATTTGATATGCCAGAGCCAGGCCAGCAGTCTCTACTAATAAAATCAACGACGTTAGTGATTCAAAATATTAAAATATTGAACACAGTGAAACTTTATTGAAACATTAGGGATATTTTTTTTTTAAATTGAGACAAATATTAAAATATCGCTAAGAGATTCAAAATAAAAATAGAGCTTTTGCCCTTTAAACTTTAGACTTTTAGAAGTTCATGATGGCACTTTACTAATGATCCAAAAGTTAAGGGAGTTAATTATACACTCTCCCCTATTTGGTAGTCGCATGCTAATTAATTATATATATATTTTACAATTTTCATGCTTGACGTAACAAAAGTAAATTCCAAATGTCTCTTGTGGATCTTGACCTTTGATAAAAGGGTTATCAAGTGAGAATGAAATAATGCATCCTCTTAATTAAATAAAATGCATCATGATCTTAAGTAACCTACGAAATAAATAAATACTTATTTGTCGACTTAATTGTGTTTTATGTGTGTTGCTGGAGCAGAGTCTTTCAAATAGTATCATAACAAAAGCGTCATCTGCACATTATGCACTTATTTTACACTTGTTCATGATAAAAAATTTTGGATTAAAAATGTGAAATTTTTGTACGATGGGATAATCAACAATTTTCATGACGTGGAAATCAGTAATTAGCCCATCAACAAAAAAAAAAAAAATTGTACGAAACCAACTTAAAATTAATATATTATTAATATGTTTAAATGGGGTGCAAAATTTAAGCGTAGATAATAGAGATAATTCTCATAGATTGCATGGGTTTCCGTATATTTTTTCATAATTATATTTAAAAGAAAGTTGTGATAATGATTATAAGCTAATGTTTTCTATCATTTTTCAATACAACAAAATAGAACAAAATTAATTATATTGAGAGAGTTCATTGACAATCCATAGTAGACAAAGTTTTTAGTGTAGTTTGTGCATTTCTCTTCTTTCTTAATTACAAGAACTCTCAATCCATTTGTTGAGGGTACTTTTAACAATGCAAAATATAATTGTTCATGATAAAATATTTATTTTGGTAAATATAGCTCTTCAATAATTTGGCCTTGACTTTTAGTTATTATCGTTGCATAGCATACCTTTATTAAAAATTATTTTCTTCTCAAATCAAAAGAGCACGTCGACTCTTTTGTTATAAAAACTATTCTTGGGATAAACTTTTGTACCAATATTGCTTAATGTAATTATTTTTGTTTCTATTATCTACTCTGTTGATGCATAAAAATTAGTCTTACTTTGCTTTACACTCCTAATGTCAAATTTTTGTTCTTCAGGAACGTAATTGGCATTCATTCTTTTTGTTGCATGTAATAGTTTGGGAATCCAGTCAAATTTAAAGTATTAAAAATCTAATTGGATACATAAATTCTTGTTCAACTATGTTATTTGTTGTTTTGTGAGTCTCATGTGAACTTCTATACTATTTTGTTAGACCTTCAATCATGTGAAATATTTATTAATTGATTTATCAATAGTATCAATTAAAGGATTGAGTGTTGCTATTAACCTAATTTGAATTTGAATAGCTTTTTATATTATAATATTTTTTATGAAACTATATTCCTACACCTATCCATTTATATTTACTTTTTTAAAAATATATTTTATCCTAAATTTTTTGTTATTTCATCTATTAAAAAATATTTTTTATAATGAAAATGGTGAGAAAAATATATAAAGTGGTCGGAATTTAAATAATGCAAATGATGTGTGTAAGATAAAATATTTTTAAAATAAGAAAAATTATTATTATGTATCATATATTCAATGCATTAATTTTTTAGGCTATTATTATCATTTATTTTAATTTTATTTCTTGTAACTTAATTATATTTGAAGGATTATATAAAAATTGATATAGCAACAAGTGTGTATGAAAATTGAGGCAACTTAGTAAAAGAAATGCGATTTATGTAGTGTGAAGTGTCCTTTTACATGATCAAGGTATTTTTTTTACATTGGAGCTGCCCTAAACTAATGATTACTTTATAATTAATTATTTTGTTCTTTAGTTACGTTATAAGGCCTTAAAGTCTTTATCAGTGTTCTTTATCAGATCAATTCCTTTATTTATGTTTAATAAGTGATGGTTTTGTTAAAGAACTCAATAAAGGATATGTTGTTTTATGTAGTGCAAAGTTGTCCTTTTACACGATCAAGTAATAAATTACAGGATGTTGCGAACTTACATATATAGACGACATAACTTCAATCATAATATAAGCATCAACAGCGAACCGGTGAAATGTGACGGAAAGTTTCTTTTTTTTTTTTAAATGTTTGCCCCTTAAAAACAATTATATAATAAAAAATTACACAATAAAATTCTAAGAAATGATTATTTAAAAATTGGGTTCTGCTAGGGTTTTCTAGCATGACATAACCCTTGCAGCTACCTTCAACTAGTGTAGTTTCCTCTGCCACAAGAGGCACAACCTCTCTTTAGTAGAGTAATCACTCCCTCTCTTTGCAACCAATCCTAGTCTCCACACCATCACTGTCATCGCTCTATTAAAGCATCTTTCCAACACCCGTTTGCTCCTATGGGATTGGGATTAGATTTGGTTGATGGTGATTATGCCAAACCCATATGGGTAATCCAAATGTCGATTGGGAAGTTTCGCTAGAGTAAGTAATCTAGCGGATTTTTCTGGTAACGATGAGAGATGCGTCATTGGTAAGTTGATCATTATAATAAACCCTAAACCATGTTACACTTACAAATGTTCTTTTTGGAATACGGGGGAAGCCGCAAGATTTTCATCGTGGAATGACGGTCAACACAATTGTGTCGCTTGCACCTACCTTTCAGTCAGAGGAGTAAGGAATGCGAACCAATCCACCAATCTGCCAATCCCATGACACAAACACACCAAGCTACGTTAAAAAAACCATGCATTTTTTAAATTATGTACATTGCTATAAATCAATTGATACAATAAGATTTTTTCGATACCGAATTTATGTGCATCTAATTTTTTTTCTATTAAAACTTTTTTAAGTTTAATTTAGAATTTAATTTAAGAATTTAATTTAAATATATTGACAGTGTAAAACTATTTTACACTGCTAATTAATAGAAATAATAGAAAGTGCCAACTCATACAAATAACCATCTATTATAATGAAGGGTTCACCATAATTTCTCACTTTCTAGTATTTCTATTGATTGATAGTGTAAAATTATTTTACATTATCAGTACATACTAATTAAACTCTTAATTTAAATATATTGACCGTCAATAGAAATAATAGAAAGTATTAACTCATACAAATAATCACTCATAATAATGAGGAATCCACCATAATTTTTCACTTTTCAGTATTTCTATTAGTTGATAGTGCATACCAATTAAACTCTTAATTTATATATACTAACAATTTATATAATTAATTAATTATATCTTTCTATTTATATAATTAATGAAATAGTAGATATAAAATTTAATTATATTTATTGATATAATAAGATATAATTGATTCACTATATAAAAAGTTTTATATTATCGCTGCATATAAATTAAATCCAAACTTTTTAATATTGACATACATACAAACTAAATCCAAAAATTTAAGAGCTATATTATTTGTACATAAAGGTAGGACATCCAAATATAACACTCTCTTATATAAATATATAATCTATCACATTTTCTCGATATATGTATACCTCAATATTCACCCACAATCATATAAATATATAAATATATAATCTATTCATATTAATGCTCAAAAAACATGTCTCAAAATTTAACCAACCATGGAGGTCCAGATGAAAACATATTATTCCCTCTTTCGCCCTCTCTCTCCCCCTTGCACTCCCTCCATCACTTCATTCCATTTCCCAAAGATTTCAAATTCTCGATCCCCAGTATTTCCGTGATCGAGTTCAGATCGTGTAGTAGTATACAAATGGTGTCTGTAATGTGACTTTCCCAAGTCTGTGTTTGACTCTGTTATCACACACATTCACACCGTGTTTTTTTTTTTTTTTTGCTTTTTTGTTCTGCAATGTGCTATGGCTTCCCAACAACAACAACAACAACAAAGCCCAAAAACCATTCCCCTCAAAATCTTGGTTCACAAACAGAAAAACAAGGTTGTTGCAGTTGAAGCAACGAAGGACTTCGTTGACACCCTCTTCAGCTTCCTCTCCCTCCCACTTGGCACCATCATTCGCCTTCTCAACAACGGCAACAACGACCAAGAAGACTCAGAATCAGAACCACTCCTTGGCTGCATCACAAACCTCTACCGAAGCGTTGAAACTCTCACCCCGAACGATGTTTGGAACAGCGTCTGCAAGAAAATGTTACTGTGCCCCAGGAACCCATGTGATTCACTGTGCCTGAAGCTTTTCTTGAACATTGATGACACTGAGCCAACACCAAAGGTTCTTGTGTGTGATTCTTGCAACAAGTTCACCACTTTCCGGAACCTCGATTGTGCTTGTGGGAAACCCATTAACAGAATGCCTCGTGATTTGGATATGGAGGGAGAAGGGACTAATAATAATAGGGGTAATGTGGATGCTAAAAGTGGGGTTTTTGTTAAAGAAAATGGGCTGTTCCTGGTGCTTGATGATTTGACAGTTATGCCGAGTTCTTTGGTGACTTCCATGCAGATGCTGCTCCAACTTGGATATCCGGATTTGAGTCAGCTTGAGGAATTGACTCGGAATGTTGGCAAGCAGGAGGTGTATTTTTGTTGTGAACTCTGTCTTGTGTAATGTGAATTAATGGATCACACAATCCTCATGCCCCCCATAACATCAAATTTTGTTTTACTTTATATTACAATTAGCCTTAATTGTTAAGTAGTTAATTAGTGTTTAAATTATGCAGTTGGTTTGTTAGAGTTAGTTACACTGACTAACTGATGTACACTCATCTACACAATGTATGTGTTTTAGTCCGTGTAACTAACTTGAAACTAACTCTAACAAACTGACTGCATAAGTTAAACACTAATTAAATACGTAACAATTAAGCTACTTGTAATTGTAATATTATGTGTGCTCGCATTTGAGGATTTGATCTTCTATCTGCTTTTTGATAAACTTATGTGTTACAGATATAACACCATCCATTAACTTTTACTTAACAGTTTAAGCTTTTAGGAGTAGGGGAAATTGTTTTCGACATTCTAATTGCATCAAAGCCTCCATAACCAAGAGGTATATAGTTCAATCCTTGTCTCTACCATTGCACAAGGTAAAGTGCTCCTAAGCATTGTTCGTGCCGTCAAATTCAAAGGACTCTTGCATGAAGGACTGCAGGTGTCTACCTATAAATTGCTTGGTCTTCTAGAAAGGAGATAAGCAAACATGAGTTACATAGTATTCGTAATTTTGGTCAGTTCTTAATGTTTTGGTAGTTTACTTCGTGGGTCTTTATTATACTGTTATTCTTATTGTTTGGTTTAGTTTAACATCTTGTATTTCCCTTGTGAAATGTCACCTTGTTAGTGAAAGTTTTATTTTTCAAAAAGAAAAAGGGTCATATTTTTGTGTTCTGTTTGTTATCTTAACTATGACACCCTTCCCTTTCCTTTTGATTTATAGATTTTGAACCTGCTCAAGTATACCATAACCTCCCATGAGCCTCTGACTAATATGATTTTTGCAAGTAACTCCAAGAAGAAAGATAGCCCACTGAACAAGTTTGCATCAGCATTTAAAGTAAGGCCTGCCACCAGTGAGAGTAAAATGGATGTTAATATAGTGCAAAGTAAGTCTCAAAACAAGATAATCTTTGCAGAAGCCAAGGAAGATTTTGTTGACTTTATGTTTAGCTTGCTTGCCGTACCATTGGGGTCCATTGTAAAGCTTTTGGATGGTAACTCTTTAGTTGGATGTGTTGATAACTTGTACAAGAGTGTGGAGACCTTGGACTCTTCATGGTGTACAGACTCACGCTCTGTGTTGCTCAATCCTGGTGTAGCACCACAATTCGGTTGCCCAAATCAGCCCCTCAACATTCCTGATGTGGAGCCTCCTAACTATTATTATGGTACAGGGACAATAATAAAAATGAGGGACCATTGTTTTGGTCCTCATCCGAAAACAGTAGTGAGCAGAGATGACGGACTGATTTCCAAATCAAATGTTAATGGATTAATTGCAAATGCAAGATGCTTGACTGCACTGGACCCAAGATCCCCAAACAGATTGAAAGCAGGTGTTGTGGGATTTTTGAAGAGGCCAGCATTATTTGTTGTAGGAGATGATCTAAGAGTGAGACCACTGTCTGCAATTTACTGCCTTTCCTATTTGAAAGAATTGGGCCTTCCCCTTGATGATCTTGAAATGAAGGTGATAAGCATTAGTGAGGCAGAGGTAAGGTGGCTATTATTACTAAGTTTAGCAATTTTTCTTTAGCTCTTTCAACCTCTTTCTTCCCCCTCCCTCTCCTTCCCTCTGGGGCTGAAGTCATAATATGATAACTATTTCTCGTGTACTTCAACTTGTGGTGCAGGCTTTAAGCCTACTTGCAGCTTCCTTGACATCAAAGTTTGCCTTAAATAGTGGGTTGGAAGACTTCCTGGATGTGCCAAAACAAGAATCAAACACAAACTCGTCTTGATGATCTTTTAAAGGAGGAGCCAAACCCAGAAACCTGAATTCCCGAACGCCTGCAGTTTGAGCATTCCCACCATACCATTTTGTTTTGAACAACTAAGAAGATATTGGACCTTAGATGTAAATATGTAATGCAAATACTTCGTGGTTTGCCTTTACCTATTACTACTAGTAGTTTAAGGTTCTTCTCTTCAACTCTATGACTTACTTAAGTTCTGAAGTACTTTAATTTCAAACAATTAATAGTGATTTGGCTCCTGAACACATTATTTTATAGATGTGTTTGTTTCAAATTTTAAAAATAGTGATTTTGAAATTTAAATTTTATATATAAATGAAAAAACTGAAAATTATTTTTTTTTTCAGAAGTTATTCTTTTTAACTTCTCCAAAAAAGTTAAAAATAAATTTTTTTAAGAATCTAATTATTTTTAAAAAATTATCTAAATATACGAAAACTGAATTTTTTGGATGAAAAAAGTGATTTTTTGGCAAATTAATCCGAAACAAACACACGCTATATCTATTCCATCGTATATATTTTGAAATCTGCATCAAGCAGATGCTGTCAAAAGCCAATATTTTATGGGCGTGGATAGAGTCTTTCTAGTGACACGTATCAAAACAAATATGGAGAACACCCTTTGCCTTTGCTATTGACTATCTTCTTAGTTCTTTGGTTTTTGCGGCATATAAGTAAAGCAGCACCGGTGATTCTTGTTATTGCTATCATTCTTCATCCTGTATCATCTTTTAACATGTACATGTCATTTTCTGCTGTTTCACAACTTTTTTTAAAAAAATAAGAAAATAAATTTTTTGAGTATAGGCAAAATCAGTAACCACAAAATTCAATGCCCCTTGTTCTGTTGTCCTCACCTGCACTTTATGTAGAGCTCTAATTTTGATTTTGAGTGATAAACATCTGATATTAATCTAGCATATGTGAAACGGTAATCCTGGAATCTCAACTTGTTTCTCGATTTGGCCATTTCTGTATGATGTGTGTTGGGTTCATTTTTGTTGGCATGAGATCTATGAATGAACTGTTGCATTGTTTGGATTTCATTTTGATATCTTTGCATTTTTGCCCGTTAATTTTGGTAGATTAGCGTCCTAGTTGTGGATGTCAATGTAGCATAGATTTCAATCTATTTTGTTGAGACAGCCTATCTAGTTCTTCAAAAATATTGAGCTGGACACATATTAGATTGTACTCTATGCATGTATTAAAAATGCATATAGAGTACATTTTCCAGATAAAAAACATTCCTTGAACTAATATTATATCTAATCCAACCCTTACTTCGCCCTACCCCCTCCTCACAGAAGAGAGAGAGAGAGGGAGAGATTCAATTTATACACAGAAATGACATTTTATGTCTTGAGCATTATCCCCAAATGTCCTTTTATATTCTTGCTATTTGCATTTGCATATATGAGTTAAACTGAAACCATATTATGAAATTTATAAAATTTTTATATTTTTAAATATATATATATATATATATATATATATATATATATATTAACATATTTGTACCCCAATTTTTACAAAATTCGTACCCCGTATCCATATCCATACAACATAAATAATGAATTATGCTATTTAGTATGGAACTTTTTTCATAAAAATATATACGAATGCAATTATCATTTGTAAAGTAAAGAAATGGCAGAAATCACAGTGGGTAAAATTTGAGAGAAAAAGTGATAAAAAATAGGGAATTCCTTTGGTATCTTTGTTCTTTTTATGGGGTATTGGTATTTTCTTTTTTATTCAACAACTCTAATTTAATTATGAGTTTTATAGCTATTAAATATAGTTTTAAAAATTTAGTAGTTTATTTCATCGAAATGAAAATTAGTAATTTAATTTAGTAGAACACTTGACTACTTCTTAGTAATAAATAATTAAAGAATACTGATATTCTTGAATTTCATAGAGGTACCAGAGAAACCCAAAAAAATAATTTATTAGTACTTTGGTGCATATGAAATGATCTTCATAGCAAAGAGTATTTATCATTGATAATTAGTCTCATTCTGAAGAAGATTTCCTAGTGTTATGATTTTAGAATTATCAATATTTTTTTTACTTTTATAGATTTGCTAAAAATTAAAAAACATTTAATTGACATATTCGAATAGTGTAAAATTTACAATTTTGCACTGTTATTCAATCAAATGGTTGGATTTGTAAGACTTTTAAGATAGTTAGTGATCCAGTGAAACATTTTGGTTGATGTGATAATATATGATTAGATATATATGTAAATTTTTTTTTTTTACACTACAGTTAATATAAATTAAATCCAAATTAAAATACTAATTTGAAATATTTAAATATTAATTTCAAATATTATCAATTAAAACAAAAATAAATAAACATCTGTCGATAAATATGTAACATAAAATATTTTTTGTTTTACTAACGAATATTAACAATTCGTCGATTTAACAAAGCCAGTGATGGTTTCTGACATTATTATTACCGATATATTTTTAATTTTTATTGAAGAAATTTTTCAATCTATATAGTTTCCATTTTACTGACAGATTATTTTTTCCATCAGTAATAATTATTTTTTTTTATTACCGACATGTTTCTTAAACCAACGAATTAATTCCATTGATATTACTGTCAATAAATCCATCAATAATTAGCACATTTCTAATAGTGTTTGGACTTTAGGGTAAAGTTTTTTATATTGTAAATTAAATATATATTATTAGATATATGACTTCTATGGTAATGGCCTATTTGACAGACTATAAGGCTCAATATAAGTTAGTATAATACATTATAACTTTATCATATGTTTGGTACAACTAACATTTTGTATTAACTTATATATTAAAATCCCCTTATATATTAAAATAATGTATATAACTCAATCAAACCTTGGATATTGGATTAGACCTAGATGGCTAAGGATTCCTTGGTCCATCCTTAGTTTGGGACCATCATTAATCCATTCAATAGCTATAGTTAGATTCATTTTGAATGGTTGAGATTTAATGAATAAATTATTAAATAAGTTTTTCTTGTTTTTAATACCATCAAATAAAATTTTTTATAGAATATATTATTTTTTAAATTACCAATCAATTCTTCACCCGTGTCAATTATATCTTCACCCCACCCCTACCCACTATTGATGGCCATTGCCTCCTTCGCTGATGGTTACTGTCTCCACCGCTTGCCGTTGGCCACTGCCTCCATCGCCTGTAGCCGCCTCTACCTCTGCCACTGGGCCAATGAATCCGCCACGTAATGTCTCATCATCTCCTTGTGCAGGATCCACAACATGTGCTTCGAGCTGTGGTGCCTGGAGGATTTGTGGTGGTGCATACTAGGAACGTCCATCAGCGTCACGCCACGAACTTCTACATGCTAAACTACGGATTTGCAAACGACGGTGATGGGCACGGCAGAGCAGTGGTTGGGGGTATTGGGACGATGGAGCTGTGGTCAAGGGTGAAGTTATGAGGTGACATCATGGGTGTGCTATGCGGTGGTGGTGTGGTGATACGAGGTTGTCAAGGTGATGTTGTGCGAGCTTGGCGGTGATGTTTTATGGCACAGCAAGCTCATTTTATAACCCAAATTCCTTGAAATTGGATTTCCTTCAACATATTTGTAGTGATAATATAGTTAAACCAGAAAGAAAATCTTTACAAATTTCATCATTTCGTATTTGCAAGATGGCACACTTGAAGGAATCTCAATAACATCTCCCTACCAGTTATGAGTTTTATATGTTAGAAGATCCTCTTTACTCACTTGCAAAAGAAGTGGGAAAAAATGATTGGTTTTAATTGTTTCACGCTTGTCCCCATACTTTGCTCCTTCATAAATTGTTTGAAAGTATATGAAGATGGTGGTTGATGCGGTGTTGGAAGGTAAGACAAGGAAGGGGTGTGGACTAAGCAAGTTTGGCAAGGTGGAGGTGCGATTGTTTGAAGCTTTGATGCTGGCAAGATCAGTGGTTGAAAAAGAAAATTAGAAACTGAAACAAGGTTAATTTAGTCATTTTTAGAGTGGACTAACGTTGGTCCATAAGTGAGATAGGACCAACAAATCCTTAGCCTAGATGTTGTTGAACTTTGATGAATAACAACTTTCTTTCTTTTTTTTCCCTCTCTATTTTCGAGTTTTTATATTTTAAAAATAATAAACATAAGGGATTAATTCTATTAGTGTAAAATATTTATATTGATATTACATCAAAATTAAATCTAAAAAAGTATTATTAATAATATGTAGATAAATAATAAATATTTATTAAAGTAAATTACATTTACATATAATAGAAATTAAAAGTTATAATATAAAATAATAAATATTTAATCAACTATATTAGTTTTTAAATTTATAATAAAAAAATTAATAAAATTTAAATTATAATAAGAAATAGAAAATATCAAACTATATAAAAAGAGAGTATTATGTATTTATTGGCCCTTTTATATTTCATTAAAATATGAAATACTTATTAAAAATATATAGATATATCCTAAATATAATTTAATTTAAAATATAATTGTGTATAATAAAAAAAAGAAATATTTAAAATAATTATACTTAAAAATTTAAAAAGTATTTGAATGATTGTATTTATTTGTTAATTTCTAATTAGTACTTTTATTATAATTTTTATATTAGATTTTTTTTAATTCAAAATATTTGTAATAGTAAAAAGATAATATTATATTATATAAAATAGCATCTTATACAATAAAATATTAAATATTGCATAGTATTTAAATTTTATCAGACATTATAAATTTAATGCAGGATCTGGTTTTCATAAAAAATACTTTGTTTAGAGTAAATTTGATTTATTCACTTAATTTAAATATTTTAGTTGATTTGTTTGAGTTAATTCTTGCAACAACAATTTATCAAAAATTTATCAATGAGTCAAATTTGAGTTATTAACACTCTTCTCTCTACAATATGACAACAATTAGTATATATATATATATATATATATATACATATATAATGTGACAGAGGGGGGAAAAGGGGTACAATAGTCAGGTGTGTAAGGAGTAAGGACTTGACTTATAAAATTTGTGGGTTAAGTCTAGGACATAATATGAATCGGTGGTGGGGAAAGGACGCTTTAGGAGTTTGAAAGGCATGTGTAAAGGAGGTTGAAACGCAAAACAAACGTTGAAATTGGAAAGAATAAGTTAGAATAGAGGTACGCAAACAAAACTAACAAGGTGTTCGCATGGGAGAAAGGGACTCGAGTGCCTTTAATATGTGATCCTAGATTTGACGTGAGAACTCATATCATCTGCATAAAAAAATTATCATTAAAAGGGGTTCTTATTTAAATATATAACTATATTTTGAGAAATTAATCTTTTATATATGGGATAAAAGAATACTCTAGAAAACCAAAAAAAAGAATGGCCAACACAATTGTGCTGCCGACACCTAGAAATCCTTTTAGTCATTAGAAATATTTGAGTGCTCATAAAGTATTACACAAATGTACTCAAAATAAATAATAAAATAATATTTTAAGATATAATCCATCATTAACTTATACTGTTATCTAAAATATCATTTTATTTTTAACTATAAGTATAATTTATGTAATGTTTTAGGAGTGGCTAAGAATTTCTCTTTAGTCATAGGAACAAGAAATATGAACCAATCTACCAATTAAGCTTGCGCCGCAACCCAACTACCTAAAGTTGGATAATGTAAAATGTAGAATGCACAATCACACTTTGTAGTGCTGCCCTTGATGATCTCAGTGTGGCTATATCTCTTGCTATCAACTCTCTTACTCCTAAGTTAGATATGGGTTAATTACAAGTCGAATCTAAACTGGATGACACACATCTTCCACCCTCTCCTCTACAATTAGAAGGTGCCACTTTTTTTTATTTATTTTTCAAAGTATCTTCTCACTCGACATACGAGATATTAATATCTCACATACACCATTATAACTTACAGACCGGAAGATTCTCACTTAAACACTATTACACCTTCAACCTTGGAAAAAGGAAAAATAAATAAATAAATAAACGTCCTTGCAATGATCCATTTTAAATTTGTCGTTTTGTACGCTATCTAATGTTTTTTCCAATAGTGCTGGTTATTGAGCGCTTGAGGCACTTTGGGAGACTCCTCACATATGAACTAAGGAATTGCGTTGTTTTTTTTATTATTTGAATAAAGTTTTTGCTATCTTTAAAAAAAATTATATAAAAAATTAAATTAAAATACCGAAAAAAAATCATATTTGACCAGATAATATCACCAATTTTTATTTGATGAAATAAACTAAAATTTGACAAAACTGTATAATCCTCCCCCCCCCAAAAAAAAAACACAATGTAACTAACAATTGTTAGAGATATTTTCACATTTATATTCCTCACGGTTCATGCGAAGAAAATGTTTCCGAAACATACATTTATCTAATTGTTATATCACTCATAATTTATTTGGCAATATATATTTTTCAAGAGTCTTATTTAAATATTAATATTAGGATACTTAAGGGAAAATGTAAAAGTAATAGAAAAAATAAATCTTGCAGTCGTATGCACTTATCAATGCCTATGTTATGAATTATTGTGGGTACATAGCAATATCAAAGAAAACCATTAAAAAAAAAAAATTCTCCTTCTTTAAGCATGTAAAGTGACATATGCAAACTCCTTTGCTGTAGTCATTTTCATGTCATCGTACGTGATATCGAAATGGCAAAGTAATATGCACCTGACTATTTCAAAAGCTATTCTCTTTTTCTTGCGCAACGCAAAGTTGCTAACAGTGAAATGTGTCCCAAGCATGCTTGCTAACGAAGGAAACTTCTCCTTCAAACGCCACACCACTAATAACATACTAGGAATCAGACTACAAAACAGCAAAGCGTAAGAGATACGATACCTGGGACTAAACCAGACCAGCTAATTTTCATTTTCCCCCTTGTATGTGATTTTGTATGGCTTCCAATACGGCTATCAAGCAAGAACAAACATTCCCCTTGAAACTTTTGGTGGATGAAGAAAGAAACCGTGTAGTTGTGGCTGAAGCAAGTGGAGACTTCATCGACACTCTCTTTAGTTTCCTCACTCTTCCATTGGGAACTATCATCCGGCTTGTGTCAAATAAGCAGCAGCATGATCAGCCAGCAGAGATTGGTTGCATCAACAATCTGTACCATAGTGTGGAGAATTCTGGTGCTGAGGTTTTCTGGAACCATATATGCAAGCAAATGCTGCTTCGTCCACGGAACAATTGTGGAGCCCTTTGCCAGAAACTGAAATTGAATGTGGATGACACAGAGCCCTTAAGTTACTTCATGTGTAGTAGCAACTGCAGAGCGGAGTTCAATCGGTTCTTCTTGAGTACTTTTGCAGGTGCTAATTGCTGCACATGTGGGAAATTGATGAACAAAAAAATGAAACTACTGGGGGATTCTAGTGAAGTGAAGAGACTCATGGGGATGGCGTTTTTGTTAAAGGGGAAGCCAAGTACTTGGTTTTTGATGATTTAAAAGTGCTCCTAAATTCTACTAGCAACTTTATGAAGGAACTTGTCCAACTTGGCTATAGAGACTTCAACAAGCTGACAGAAATTACCCGAGATGTTGGCTTGAAAGAGGTAAAAGTTTGTTTATGAATTTGTATAGGTGTTAAGTTAATTTAGTATTTTTTTTTTTTTTTGAAAAAAGACAATTTGGTGGATTGAAATGATCAAATTTTATGGTTAAAAGTTCATCTAAAGAATTTTGGGACTTCTCATTTTATGTTGTATCATGATTGATAAGGCTATTGAAATACCTCCTTTTAAGTTTTTTAATTAGTTTCTAACTGTTAAAATCTCAAATTGTTTAAGAATATAGTCAAAATAACTTTCATAAGAGATTGGACAACTCTCTTTCCATAAGCTAACTTTTGAAGTTGAGTTAGGTCCACTCAATTTTAGGATAGTATAAAAGCCTATCCAATGATTGTTATTGGACCACCCACAGATATTCAGTCCTGCACACTTTACACTTTAGATGTCTGGCCTTAGGCATGAGGGGGTGTGTTAGAATTATAAGACTAACTTGTATATAGGTGAGATCCTTATAAAAAGCTCCTTGTTTTGATGATGAATAGCATTCTTATAATCCTCTCTTGTCTTTTTATTCTTCTTAGATTTTGGATTTACTAAAGCAAGCATTGACCTCCAAGTCCCCCCTTAGTGATGTATTCTTGACAAATGGAGAATCTAGGGGGATGTACACTTCTTCGCCAAAAATTAGAGATCCCGAGAGCTATTATACTATAAGCCTTAAGGTAATTGTGAGAAAATCGAAGAAAACGATACTTTATGCTGAAGCTGCAGAGGATTTTGTTGATTTTCTATTCAGCTTCCTCACAGCACCCCTTGGAGCTATTCTAAAGCTTTTGGATGGCAATTCTTCTCTGGGATGTATGGATATCCTGTACAAAAGCGCGAACGACTTCAACCGTTCATGGTTCAAAAGGCCATATGACACTTCCTTGTTGGATCCACGAGTGGCACCCCAATTTGGTTTTCGGAGGACGCCAGTATTGCTTTATGAACAAGAGACACCTACTTACTGGTACGGCATAGGTGTTCTCAAAAATAACATCTGGTATATCGATGGAAATGTTGTGATTTCAAAGGACTCTTGTTTAGTGAAAGATCCTGATAGGCTAGAATTTTTTGACCCAAGATCCCATGATGGCAAAAGTGCTCAGGGATTTGTGAGGAGGCCATCACTTTTCGTTGTATGCGATGATCTGCAAGTGATGCCATTGACAAATACTTCCAGCATTTCATTTATGCAAAAGCTGAATGTACCATTGGATGATTTGGAGGAGCATGTGATGAGCATTGGGAAGGCAGAGGTAACAATCCACTCTTGGCTAATTTTACCTTGAAAAATTCTTAGCTGCTTTTAAAGCCAAAAACAAAAAAAAAATTGTGCTCAGTTCTTTTAAATATTCTATACTTCAGTAATTGTATTAAAAAAATAGTTATAAACTTATAATAGGAGACACTAATGACCCATAATACTAAAGCGATAAATATTAAATAGATTAGAGCATACCGACCTTTTTTCTTCATCTAAGAGCACCTATAAATCTGTTTTACCTTATGTTGTGTAAATCTTGAATTGATAATTAGTTTTGGTCTTACTATTGGTTTTGAAGAACTCTGTGCCACTGCCATAGCTCATACTTCTTCCATTTTACCGTCTAAAATCTTAGGATGAAGTGATGACCTTCATTATGTCTATATTTTCAGGCACTAAACCTGTTGGGGGCTTCTTTGACATCCAAAGCTGCTTTGACAGATGCCCTATCCTACCTCTTGAAGAAGCCAGATGAAGATGCTAAGGCTTGAACATTCTCTAGTTGGTGATAAGAGGCCGAATAATAGAGTAGCACTGCAATATTTTGATTTATGAAATACGTACTGACTACTAAGTATGTTACATTTCAGTGAATTTGTATGATGTTGTGATTTTGATGTTCCCTTGTGTTCTATTTTGGAAGTGGTATGTTTGTAAATCTGCAAGTGCTATTAGGATAACACAATCTTGATCCTGAATATTGCTCATAAATATCATTAATTAGATAAGTGATTCAATAAAGAACTCTGGTTAAGGACTCTATAAAATATCATGTGTTCACTACAATCTAAATGGCAGCAGAGAACAAAAACCAGCACTAACATAGACACAGGAATCAAAATGGTGCGCAACTGTTATTACTTGAGCTATACTATTACAACCGATGTTGAAATTGAAATTCCTAAATTTAAAAGAGAAATTTTATTTAGACATCACATATACATGATAAAGGGAGAGAAAAAGTTATAAATATAGCGCTCACTGTTAAATGAGAAAAGTCAATTACTTGTCATTATTAAGAGAGAAAAATTAATACTTTCTATCTCTTTATAATATTTATGTAGTGTTTACTTTTTTATGTCCAAATAACATTTTTAAATTCCATATGCAATTCAGCATTACTACTCAACAGCAATGGTGCGGCAGTCATATTGTACAAAACCTTGTTAAGCACATTTGCGTCAGTTTTTCACTAGGCGAAAGAGCATATTTCATTTTTAATTTAAGAAGGTCAGAAGGAGATACCTGAGGGCATTGATGGTGTCCACATACTTCATTTGTCGATCACCAATGAAAATATTGTTTTTAATTTTTTCTAAAAATATGTCATTTTAACTTTTCAATATGACATTCTTACTATTGAATTAATTCTTTAAAATAACATCATATTTATGTGCCAAAAAATAACATCATATTAATTATTAATGGATGAAACTGATAGCACATTACTAAGTTATTATTAGAGAAATATGATACTGCATTCATCTTTCAAAATTAAATTGCATTTATACTCTGTGTTATGAAAAGATCATTGTTATTTTCGCAAACATAGTACAATAAAGATCTTACACAACTCAAAACATATAAAATAGAAGGTGAATTATTTCATCCGGCATCTCTCCCACATCTAAAAAAAAGTCTAATTTTGGAATAATATTAGTGTAAAGTTTTTTTTCTTTATATTGTAGACTAATTTATATATTGTTAAATATACGATTTTTAAGAGAATGACCCTTCTACATATTATATAAGATCTGGTTGTACAAACTAATATAATATATTATAATTTTATTAGTTATTTGGTGAAAATAATATTTGGTATTAACTGGACCATTGAAGTTATTTTATACATCAAAATAATATATATAACTCAATAAAGCCTTGGGAAATGGGATTAGACTTGATTGGATCTTGATATATAAAAATTTCTCTTTCCTTTTTTCTTTTTTTTTCTCTCTATCTCATGTTTTTATATTTATGAAAATAATAAAAAATAAGAGGCTAATTTCAATGCATTATCAATATAAAATATTTTATATTGATAATGTATTAGAATTAAATTTAAAAAATAATTATTAATAATATATAAATAAATCATAAATAATTTTTAAAATAAATTAAAATAATTGCAATTAAAAATAATAAATATTAAATATTTAATTTTATATTATTTTTCAATTCATAATTAAATAATTAACAAAAATTAAAATTTTATTATAATTTTTCTTGTTATATTTATATTAAGAAATAGAAAATATCAAAATAAATAAAGAGGAAATTATGTATTTTTTATGTATTATTAAAACAGGAAATAGTAGTTAAAGATATATAAATGAATAACAAATATAATTTAATATACAATATAATCGTATAATTGTATATAATAAAAAATATACTTAAAAATTAAAAAAGTATTTGAATAATAGTATTTATGTGTTGTTTTATAATTAACAAATATTACTATTTTTATTATAATTTTTATATTTGATGTTTATTTTTATTATAATTATTTGTAATAATAAAAGGATAACATTATCTTATATAAAATAGAATCTTATATAATAACATACCAAATATTGTATAATATTAAAATTTTATCAGATTTTACATATCCAAAGCAACATCTCTTTTTCACAAAAATACTTTACTTAGAGTAAATTTATTCCTTTATTTAATTTAAATATTTTATTTGATTTGTTTGTGTTAGTTTTTTTGACAATATACAGTTTATTAAAAATTTATCAAAGATTCAAATTTCAGTCATTAACTCTCTGGAATATGACGGTAAATTAGTAAATAATATAAAATAAATTTGATTGAGATAAGTATGAAATTTTGTTGATGAAACTTGTGGGTTAAGTCTAAGAAGTACTACTAATAGTAATAGGTGATGGGGAAAGAATGCTTTACCCGGTTGAAAGGCAAAATAAACGTTCAGAGTGGAAAGAATGGGATAGCAAATAGATAAAGGAAGAGACATAAGCGAGTGCAAAAGTTACTCACGAGAAAGAAGAAGAAAGAGGGATGAAATAAAATTCCGCAGCTAAAAGAGAAAAGGAGTTTAGTATGCACATACATGCTTGGAAAGCTTAAAAAAGTAGCATTTTTTTTCAATTATGTAAATAATATGAATTGCTATAAGTTAATTGACTCTTTGATCGAACACGTTCACACCGGTTTTTTTTTTCTGCAATGTGCCATGGCTTTGCAACAACAACAAAAAACCCCAAAAACCGTTCCCCTCAAAATCTTGGCTGACAAACAGAACAACAAGGTTGTTGCAGTTGAAGCAACCAAGGACTTCGTTGACACTTCCTCTCCCTCCCACTTGGCACCATCATTCGCCTTCTCAACAACGGCAACACCGACTAAGAAGACTCAGAATCAGAACCACTTCTTGGCTGCATCACCAACCTCTACCAAAGCGTTGAAACTCTCACCCCAAACGATGTTTGGAACAGAGTCTGCAAGAACATGTTACTGTGCCCCCCAGAAACCCCTGTGAGCCACTACTCCTGAAGCTTTTCTTGAATATTGATGACACTGAGCCAACACCAAAGGTTCTTGTGTGTGGTTCTTGCAACAAGTTCAACACTTTCCGAGCCTGGATTGTGTTTGTCGGAAACCCATTAACAGAATGCCTCATGATTTGGATTTGAAGGGAAAAGGGAATAATAATAGTAGGAGTAATGTGGATGCTAAAAGTGGGATTTTTGTTAAAGAAAATGGGTCGTTGTTTTTGGTGTTTGATGATCTGACGGCTGTGCCCAGTTATTTGGTGACTTCCATGCAGATGCTGCTCGAACTTGGGTATTCGGATTTGAGTAAGCTTGAGGAAATGAATCAGAACATTGCCAAGCAGGAGGTAATTTGTGTTGTAAACTTTCATCTTGTGTAACGTGAATTATTGGATCATACTATTTTCATGCCCCCCATAACATCAATTTTGTCTTGGGTTTTACTTTATATTACAACTAACTAAATTGTTAAGTAGTTAATTAGTATTTAGTTTGTTAGAGTTAGTTTTAAGTTAGTTACACTGAATAACTGAACCACACTCGTGTATAAAACTTCACCATAGGCCATAGCAATGAGAATCTCGGATCATTTCATTCTTGCATCCCAACGTTTCTAATTTGTTGAAGGTTTAAAACATGTGTAGATTAGTTAGTCTGTGTAACTAACTCTAATAAACTAACTGCATAAATTAAACACTATTTAACTACTTAGCAGTTAAGCTAGTTGTAATACTATATGTGCTTGCATTTGATCTTCTGTCTGCTTTTTTGTAAGCTTGTGTGTTACATATATGACACCATCCATTATCTTTCACTTAACAGTTTATACTTTTAGGAGCATTTGTTTTTGACATCGTAATTGTATCAAAGCCTCCATAACCAAGTGGTACAAAGTTCAATCCTTGTCTCTACCATTGCACAAGGTAAAGTGCTCCTAAGCATTGTTCATGCTTCAGAGTCAAAGGACTCTTGCATGAAGGATTGCATGTGTGTGTATATATATGGCTTAGTGTACCAGAAAGGAGATAAGCAAACATGAGTTACATAGTATTCTTAATTTTGGCCAGTTCTTAATGTTATGGTGGTTTACTTCGTGGTTCTTTATTATACTGTTATTCTTATTATTTGGTATGGTATAACATCTTGTGTTTCCATTGTGAAATGTCATCTTGTCAGTGAAAGTTTTATTTTTCAGAGAAAAAGGGGTCATATTTGTGTGTTTTGTTTGTTATCTTGACTAAGACACCCTTCCCTTTCCTTTTGATTTATAGATTTTGAACCTGCTCAAGTATACCATCACCTCCTGTGAGCCTCTGACTGATACGAGTTTGGCAAGTAACTCCAAGAAGAAAGATAACCCACTAAACCAGTTAGCATCAGCAATTAGAGTAAGGCCTGCCACCAGTGACAGTAAAATGGATGTTAAGCTAGTGCGAAGTAAGTTGCAAAACAAGATAATCTTTGCAGAATCCTAGGAAGATTTTGTTGACTTTATGTTTAGCTTCCTCGCCATACCATTGGGGTCCATTGTAAAGCTTTTGGGTGGTAACTCTTTAGTTGGATGTATTGATAACTTGTACAAGAGTGTGGAGACCTTGGACACTTCATGGTGTACAGAATCACGCTCTCTGTTGCTCAATCCTGGTGTAGCACCACAATTTGGTTGCCCAAATCAGCCCCTCAACATTCCTGATGTGGAACTTCCTAACTATTATTATGGTACAGGGACAATAATAAAAGTGATGGACCATTTTTATGGTTCTCATACAACAACAGTAGTGAGCAGAGATTGCGGAGTGGCTTCCAAATCAAATGTTAATGGATCAATTGCAAATGCAAGATGCTTGACTGCGCGGGACCCAAGATCCCCAAACAGATCGAAAGCAGGTGTTGTGGGATTTGTGAAGAGGCCAGCATTATGTGCTGTAGGTGATGATCTAAGAGTGAGACCACTATCTGGTAATTCTTGTCTTTCCTATCTGAAAGAATTGAGCCTTCCCCTTCATGATCTTGAAATGAAGGTGATAAGCATTAGTGAGGCAGAGGTAAGGTGGCTATTATTACTAAATTTAGCAAATTTTCTATTAACTCTTTCAACCTCTTTCATCCCCCTCCTTCTCCTTTCCCATGGGGCTGTGGTCATAGTATGATACCTACTTCTCATGTGCTTCAACTTGCGGTGCAGGCTTTAAGCCTCCTTGGAGCTTCCTTGACATCAAAGTTTACCTTAAATAGTGGGTTGGAAGACTTTCTGGATGTGCCGAAACAAGAATCAAATTTGACATCAAAGTATACACAAACCAGTCGTGTTGATGATCTTCTAAAGGAGGAGCCTAATCGAGAAACCTAAATTCTCGAATGCCTGCAGTTTGAGCAAGCCTACCATACCATCTTGTTTTGAACAACTAAGAAGATATTGGACCTTAGATGTCAATATGTAATGCAAATACTTCGTGGTTTGCCTTTACCTATTACTACTACTAGTTTAAGGTTTTTCTGTTCAACTCTATGACTTACTTAAGTGCTGAAGTACTTTAATTTCAAACAATTAATAGTGATTTGGCTCTTGAACACATCATTTTATATCTATTCCATCATATATATTTTGAAATTTGCATCAAGCAGATGCTGTCAAAAGCCAATATTGTATGGGCGCCGATGGAGTCTTTCCAGTGACACATCAAAATAAATACGGGGAATACCCTTTGCCTTTGCCATTGAATATCTTCTTAGTTCTTTGGTTTTTGCAGCATATAAGTAAAGCAGCACCGGTGATTCTTCTTATTGCTATCATTCTTCATCCTGTATCATCTTTTAACATGTACATGTCAGTTTCTGCTGTTACACAACTTTTTTTTTTTTTAAATAATTGTTTGAGTGATAAACACAACATATAGGCAAAATCAGTAACCACAAAATTCAATGCCTCTTGTTCTGTTGTCCTCACCTTCACTTCATGTAGAGCACAAATTTTGATTCTGAGTGATAAACATCTGATATTAATCTAGCATATGTGAAACGGTAATCCTAGAATCTCAACTCGTTTCTCGATTTGGCCATTTCTGTAAGATGTGTGTTGGGTTCATTTTTGTTGGCATGAGATCTATGAATGAAATGTTGCATTGTTTGGATTTCATTTTGATATCTATGCATTTTTGCCCGTTAATTTTGGTAGATTAGCGTCGTAGTTCGTGGATGTCAATGTAGCATAGACTTCAATATATTTTGTTGAAACAGCCTATCTAGTTCTTCAGAAATATTGAGCTGGACACATATTTATAAAATGCATAGAGTACATTTTCCAGATAAAAAACATTCGTTGAACTAATATTAGATCTAATCCAACCCTTACCTCGCCCCACCCCCTCCCCACAGAAAAGAGAGAGAGAGATTAAATTTATGCAAAGAAATGTCTTGAGAATTACTCCCAAATGTCCTTTTATATTCTTGCTATTTGCATTTGCATGAGTTAAACTGAAACCATATAGGAATTATAATACTTTATATGATATTCGGAGTATGAGTGGTTATTTAACATCAACCGTTAAATTTATTTTTTAACTTAATTAATGGTTAAAAATCAGGTAAATATAGAATGTTCATTTTTTGTAGGTGAGTATTTTAAACATCAACTGCCTTATAATTGTTGAGAAGATTATTTTTAGGCAAAGCTTTAAGTACCATGGTTTAACTTAGAGAAAACTAGAGTATCAGTACAAGTTCTTCTAGAAAATTCTATAAGGTTATAGAAAAATCAAATGCACCGACATTGAAGCATCCAGCATTTTCCTGGTTTTGATATTTATAGTGAAGTATCTAGAAATTAGACTAAAAAAATGTAAATATGCTAGAAAATTTTAGAGTATGTTTGGTTTTCTTATTTTTCATTTTCAAATTCAGTGAAAACAGAAAATACACATAGAAATATATTTGGTTAGATTTTGAAGGAAACATTTCTATGCAAATATTTCCTAAAAGCTGTGAAAATTTGAAAACAATGATTTCACATTTTCAGTATTTTCTTTGTTATTTGTGGTAAACATTTTCAATTGAAAATGCAGTGGCAAAGTGGCAAATATAAGAGATATTCTTTCTTTTACTTCACTGGTCGTGGTTCGAATCTTAGCACTATACCAAATGACCGCTACTCATTAGTATTTGAAAATTTTATTTTAAAAATAAATAAATCAAATATATTTTTATTATTTTTTCTATTTAAAAATAGAATTTATTTTTATAAATTAAGCAAAATTTTTAAAAATTAAAAATTAAAAATTAAAAATTATTTTCAAAAAATAAAAAATATTTTCGTAAAATAAAGGCACCCTTAACTATTTGCAAGTCGGTGTTTTCACTGCCTATAAATACTAGTGGAGTGGATTTGGGTTGAGTGTGCAGAGAATGAAAGTCATAGTGTATTTTGCATCGTGGGTGTTAGTGCACAAGTGAGAGAAGTCTAGTGTGTGCAAGCATAAGTGAGTCACTGTGAGGTGCACTAAGGTGCTGTGTGTGTGCGCATTGTGTGAGGTTAGTGTGCTCAAGTGAGGGCTTTGGTGAGTCTAGTGCGTGCATACCCAAGTGAGTGCACCAAGTGAGTGAGTGTCCCATCAAATAGTGAGATTGTTAGTGTCTTGTATATTTTTAAATAAAGAAAGCATAATTGTTATTTGTAAAGAATTTACTTCCTTGCTCTACAACAACCAGAGCTTTATACATGAGGAGGATTAGAGTATTATGATTTTGTCATGATTTGGTGGAATATATCAAATTACACCTTGTTAAGAAGTGTAAGCAAATTATTTCAGTCCTTGATTTGTATAATGCCTAAAATATCAGTAGCATGTGAGCGGAGGGGCTAGCTAGGATCATTTTCTATATCTTTTTCTTCTCCATTTTCTTATAAGTACAATTGCTTTAAACTTTTCAGACAATTATGCAAGTCTAAAATTTCACATCATGTAAGAAAAAACTTGAAACAACAAAGTAACTTATTTATTGCATAAATTATATTAATCTTCTTTGAGGTTAGATAATATTATATACTGCATTTTTTTATTTTTCATACTTATATTAATCTCTCTTTATTTAGGGAAGATCAGTATCATATTTACAAAAGTATTTAGTATTACGTTTTATAAGATATAAAGGTATTGTATGTAATATCACTTATACCTCAAGAGTTGTCAGTGTATATTTTTGAAAATCAAGGAAATCGTGTGTAATATAACTTAATCTCAAAAAAAATTCAGTGTAATTTTCCCTTATTTATTTGATAAACTTGGATGAAGCAGAGATACGAGAATTGCCCGTTGATCATGTTGGTCATTATTGCTTATGGAAAACTGTAATATTTATGTAGGAACTGTGGATTAAACATGGCAGGATGTAAAGTAAAAGTTAAGAAAAAAAAAATGTGAAGTGAAAATCTAAACTTGATAAAATGAGTAAGGTACGCGATCGAAGCTTGATACATGGCCTATAAAGTGGAGAGGATACCGAATCCTTAACAAATCATATGCGTATATAACTAATCACTAATTATTGACTAATTATGAAGTGACCCAACTATATAATGTAGCAGAGAGAAAGAATAAAAGAGACAGAGCAATACCTACGTTGGCAAATTATAACTATTTTTTGCAAACACAGGTTGATTGAGACTTTGGATTAAGTTATGCACTAATCAAGTATAAGGTTCAGATCCCTCATTAATCGATAATGAATTATGCTATTTTGTATGGAACTTTTTTCGTACAAATGTATATGAATGCAGTTGTCATTTGTAAAAGTAAAGAAATGGCAGAAATCACAGTGGATAAAATTTCAGAGAAAAAGTGATAAAAAATAGGGAATCCCTTTGATACCTTTGTTCTTTGTGTGGGGTATTGGTATATTTTTTTCTTATTTAACAGCTGTAATTTAATTATAAGTTTTATAGTCTTTAAATATAGTTTTAAAAATTTAATAATTTATTTCGTATAATAAAAATTAGTAATTTAAATTAATGGGACATATGGCTACTTCTTTGTAATAAATAATTGAAGGATATTGATATTCTTAAATTTTATAGGGGCACTAAAGAAACCTAAAAAAACAATTTACTAGTGCTTTTGATGCATATGAAATGAGCTTCATAGCAAAGAGTATTTATCATTAATATTTAGTCTCATTTAACTATCATTTCATCTTAAAAAGATTTCCTAGTGTTCTGAAATTACACGTGAGTAGCTTTTATGTGAAGAAATCTTGAGTATTATGAATGCACTTCTCTAAGCAAATCTTTGCCTCACCCTCAAGATCAGAGACATGTTTCTAGTTTGTGTTGCCAGCTATCAGTATATCATCAAATGATTTTTATTCCATTATATCTGTATGGCTGTACAATTGTTCATCATATGCTATCAAAGGAGAAGAAACCACCACTATAACCAAAAATAAATAAATAAATAAATTGACCTGTCTGAACTCCCAAACTACACAGGCATAGGAACAACTCCTAAAACCAAATTGATCTGTCAAACCGCCCCTCCCTTCTAGCCTGAAGGCCCACCCAGGCTTAGCTTGGGCCACACACAATTGAACAACAGGGGAATCCCCTCTTCCAATTCAGCTTTTATTCTTTCACTTAAACCCCTTGATCCACACCTTAATATTTGCCCCTACGTTAATTACACACTCAGTGTAAATTCTCTTATAATAGAAACAAGGGTCATGGACAGGCTCTTAACCTAGTTTCTTTCTTTCGTTTTTGTTTTTTTTGGTTTATCAGCAGCAATTAAATTTGAATCCTTTATCTCATGCATATTACTAATCCCTCATTGGACTACTCTTAGTTGCTTATCTCTTAACCTAGTTTCTAGCAGCAACATAAATCATCTTCCATCTCAGCCTAATATAAACATAAAGAATATTGACCACCACTACTTCCTCTACGATTACGACTACCCTTTATCATGTTGCCTTAACTATTGTTCACAAAAGTAACAAGAATATGACAGGATAGAATTAAAATTACAAAAGCAGAATGAAATGAAAGTCACGTTAGAATTCATAATTGTTTTGAGATTGAATAATGAAAATTAACAAACACTTCGTTTGGCAATTGGCATCGGCAGTGGGCTTGTCGGGCCATGCCATGTGTGGCAATTAATTTCAACGACGAAATCCCGCCGGCTATCCAAGCTCACATGCCATGTTATGAGTTCAGTATCAATCATTTTTGCTTCTTTTGTTAAATTCTACGAAATTTCGAAATATCTGGAGAACATCTTCATTCTTCAAAGTCAAAAAAAAGAAGAGGACAACTTCCTCACGTCCTTTCATTTTGACTTTTCATTAAATATATAAATAATATTTGTGCATAGGAAATATTTGCACTCTTCCAATTCTGTTCACTCTTTTTTTTTTTTTTTTGCAAACTATTGAATGATAATTAAATGTTAGATATTTTAGGATATAAATTATATTGATAATATTATAAAATGCATTAAAGATATTAGATAACGTTGGATTTTTTTAATATAAATCTTAATTCTTTTATTACACCGGAGTTTTTTATTTTTCATTTTTTATTTTTTATTTTTTTGATCTGGAGTTTTATCGTATTCACATAAAATATTTTTCAATGAAAAGAGATATACATTTTTCATTAAAAATATTACAAGAATTTTGTAAGGTCTATTAAAAGTTTGTAACTTGCTGAGTAAATAACTAATTATCGTAAATAGTAATGTGATGTTAATATTATTTTACAAAAGGTTACCGTTATCCTCTTCACTTGATAATAATAACTTCGTGGATTAATATTTTTGTTTTTTAAGGAAAAGTTTCTATCCCCGGTTGAGCGCTCATAGGTTCAATTAAAGGATTAAAGCCCTAGAGTAACAAAAGTCAGCATAAATTCCCAAACTAGTTTCTAAATTAAAACAGTGTTGACACATTAGTCGGTTGAAAATTCTAAATATATTCTTTTAAAAATTAAAAATGTTAATCATATTAATTTTTTAGTTTTTAACTATTAGATAAATTCATTACCAGAAACCTAACCATTACCAACAACTATTAGATAAATTAATTCTTATAAAAAATACTACGAACAATAATTTTAATTTTTAAAGATTACGTTAAAAAATTTCATTTCTTAAAATCTAATATATTCGATACTATTTTGATTAAGGCTGAATTTAGGGGGTGTACTCTAAAAAATTATTGAGATTTATGTAATGTTTTGATTTGTTTTGAAAAATAGTAACAACGTAAAGAGCTTAAAATGTTTAGACGCTCAGCGTTTACATTCCTTTTAAATGTTTTTGGTTTTTGGTTAAAATATAATTTTGGTCCTATAAGTATCATTAATTTTTAATTTAGTTCCTACATAAAAAAGTTTTTAAATCAATCTCTATACGAGTAATTGGTTGTAAAGAAGTCTCTACTATCAACTAAAGTTATAATTATGTTAATTCTACGCAATTAATAGAATATTATTTGGCCTCAATATGTGTTATGTGATTTCATATTTGCCATATATATAATAATGAACTAAATAAGTGAAATTATCATATTATAATGCGGTAATCATGTAGAATTACCCAACTTATAAAACCTATTGAAAATAGGGGGGTTTTTTTATGAATAATTACACACATAAGAACTGATTTAAAAATTTTCTTGTTTAGAGCCTAAATTCAAAATTGATGAGACAACCAAAATTATATTTAATTTTTTTTTATTGTCTATAGAACAATTCAAGCCATGTCACATTCTGACATGTGTAACAATCATTATGCCTTCTTTCATAATTTTAAAATTAACGTTACACTAGTAATTAGTACTTAATTGTAAAAATAATATTTTATTAAACTTGGATGTCATCATTTGAGGTTATCACATATTATTAAAGGATAATGATTTACCTAGAATTCCTCCGTCAACTACTGGGTCTGCACTACACTCTACTTTGGGCAATCATGCTGGCTTGGCCATGTATCATAACCCATGAACAACAAGCTTACAAACTCGCGAGCGAATGCTGATTAAAACAGTAACCATCAACTTCTATTTTTCTATTCAAATTTAACCAAAGATAACTTATAAGTTTGTGACAAAAAATATGAATAATTTCATCCAAGGCTTTTGTTGTTATTTTTATTTTGTTTAGGTGGATGTTGTGCGCATGAACAACACGTAGGAACGAAGAGAACGTGCGTGCTAGCAATGGCATAATAGTCACGCTCATTGCCGATTCTCCGCGTTGAACTTTGATTTTTTCTTGGTCCCTCAAATTGGCACCGCCACGCCACGGCACAACCCAACAATTTTCCAATACAGCGTCGGTCCATCACCCCCAATACTTCCCCTGAATTGTGTCCGTTTTTGCTTCAAAGAAACAGAAAAAGAACAATATTATATGACACCGAAGTTTTCTTTTGGCAAATGATTCTGCGAATAATGTGATATAAGTAAGGAGAAAAGCAGTTACATTTATTGCATATGAAATTATGGGCAAGGTTGTTGATAAAGCGAACCTCATAGCAGCTACGTTTTTCAGTTTGTGGATCCTAGTACAACTTTTTTCTTTCCTTTACAGTTGGGCATTCTCCTTCGCAAAATGAGTATTTAAATTAATTCATTTTTTGTTAAAATTTTTATAACTAAATTTTAATCAAGAAAACTTATAAAATGAGTAATTTTTTTCTAAAGACTAAAACTAATTCAAGCAGACGTTAGGTGTATTAATAGAAAAAATAGAAATAAAAATAAAATGTTTATTTTCTTTAAAAATTATAAAATATAGAATATTATTTTTAAAAATAAACCAAATTATTTATTAAAAGTAATAAATACACGTATTATTTTATATTTATAATTTTTATTCAATTACAATTAATTCTGCTTTATATTTTTACACTTACGTTAAACTTTATCAGATCATGTAAATATAAAGTAATATACTCAATCCTAACATAAAAAACTATCCAATGATAATTAATTAATGAAAATTACACTATAATGTTACACAAACTTACTACTAGAGATAGATGACGGGTCAACTCAAATGATACTAGCACGATCTACAATAAAAATATCGAACTAAGTTGGTTTGCATATTAAATAATACTATTACAAAAGTCATTAACCTGACTCTTTTCACATTAGCTCATTTGTCTATTTATTTGTTTTAAAAAATTATTTAAAATTTTAAACTTTAATTGAACATTTAGACTATTAAAATTGTTTAAAGTTAATTATCTTATTATTGATCACGATTAAGTAAAATTAAAAAATAATTAAGAATAAATTTTTAGAAAACACATATTTAATTAATTAGCAAGTGAACTCGATCTAACAAAAATTAAGTGCAATAATAAGCAAACTGCATTTGAAAATGACTAATGTTCAAATTTCAAAAGAAAAAAAAAATTCTCTTATTGCAATAATATCCAAAAGTAGAAATATTCTACATACTAAAACAATTGCTCATTTAACTATTATTAAACAATCTAAATTTACAAATTTTTATTTAAATAAATTATCAAAAGTAATCTCGATTCATACGTTTTTCAAAGGGAAGTATTACATCCTCTTAACTGGTGCGTTAAAAATCTTCCTAACTTAAAAATTCTCTTATATATTAAATAATTTTTAAATATTATATAAATTATAATTTATGTCATTATAAATAAATTTTTTAAATTAATTATTAAGATATTATATAACGCCATGTTGCAAAACGAGCCAGTTAATAAACCATAGCTCATTTACCCATTTCTACCGATCAATGCGACAATCAAACAAAAAAGACGCAAACGTACAGCCAACAATATTCGACTTGTGACCAGAACACAACAAATAAACGGCTGGAGAATCATGGAAAGTTTTGGGATCACATGTGAAATGAAGAAACCGTATCTATGACGGCGATAGTACGGTAATAATAAGAAGAAGAAGACGTGTGAGAGTCCCAAAGAAGATGCCACGCGTCCCACTAGATTTCTTTCTGTTGCATGAAAGAATGTCAGTCAGAAGGGTATATGTGAACCCCCACTACCCTTTCACCAAAGCCTAACTTTTTGGTCAATTATGGGGTGACAGGGTTTGCGCAACAATAACCCCTTTCTATCATTGTTTCTGTGTTTATTGTTCAGAGGGGAATGGAAAGAGAGTTGGCACGAGCATCGAGGAACGTTCGGATTTATTGTCGAAAGTGCAACCAAATTAGTACTAGCTTTATTTATAAGCTTGGCTCCACCACCCCCCAGCTAATAGTTGTAAATGACGGTCACTATTTGCTTTTCCTTATTATAAAGCAAATCTAGGACTTTAGTTGTGAAAAAGGAAGGCAGCCCAAGCTTAAATGAAATGGCCAGCCACCGTATTTGTTCGGTCGGTACTAATTTGAATGATTGAATCTTTAGAATTTAACAATAATAACAAGGGTTTTGTCAAGGGGACTAACATTGGATTTAATTTGCATATGCAATACAAAATTTTTTATAGATATCTAATTATCTCAATTAAAGTGTCTAATTTAATCATCTAATATTTTAAAAATTTTATAAATATAAATATTTAATTGAATAATAATATAAAATTTATTTACACTTTCAATATATAACAATTAAATTTAATAAGTAGTAAAAATTTGATATTTTTAATGCATTTGTTTACATTAAAAAATTAAAAAATTATTTTTTCAATAAAAAAAATTTGACTACTGAAACCTTAACCACTGTCCATGAGCGTTGGTTAGCAAACCCCTAATAACAATAATGGTGAAAGAGGTTCGCTTTTTTATTAAGTTATTTATTTCCCTCCTCTATCCTTATGTTTGTATCTTTTCTATATACACAAAAAATGTGTATATAAAACGAATTTCAATCACAAAATCGCACAAATCTTAAATAAACTTGATTCGTTTCTTTTCTGGCGTTTGGCCCCTAGTTAACCGAAAAACGGAATTTTTATTTTGTAATTTTTCGAATTCTGCCACTATGCCATTATTTTCAATGGCTTTGGGCAAAGCAATATATACGTAACATGTTATTCAAACTCCTCTGCCAAAATTACCTTAGGCCCTCTTGTTTATGTATAAATATAAGGAAAGAATTCTTTTAGTTAACAATTTTAAAAAAAGAGATTAATTTCTTTACATTGATAATATAAAATAATTTTATATTATTAACTAATAGAATTATAAAAAAAATATCAAATCATAATAGTAATAGTTAACTTATAGGATTTGACATTTTTTTATAATTTTATTAATTGACAATATGAAATTATTTCACACTATTAGTTCATAAAAATTAAACTCTCAATGTCGACAAATAATTTTGTTTTATCCCTAAACAAGGCTAGATCCAAAAAATGAAAAAAAATTTACGGGGTTTACTTCCGATTGCATTTTTAGCAAAAGATCTTACCATACACCAATAAAGATGTTGGTGTAATAGTAAAGATACATTTTGATTCGACTCCCGAAGAAAACACCATTTATGAGGGCAAATTTGATTATGCTAAAAAAGGATTAGCCTCCTTTCTTCATAATAGGGAGGGAAGGTACCCTCAATAAACCAAAAAAAAAGATCTTACCATGCAATACGTTATTGACAACCTTCAAATTTCTTGCAGGTTGATGTGCCGATTACCTGGTTATAATGTCACGTATGTGAAAAAAGTGAGAAGATTATCCACTCCCACAAACACAATGAAAGATGCACGTTAAATTAAGCAAATCAAACAGATTCATTTTGAGTGTAAGAAACAATTACGTACTGAAAGGGAATAGTGCAGTTTCTCCTGGGATTAATTTGTAGACAAACACAGTCACATGCAACTAAACCCTAATTAATGCCAGTCATTAAAACAATTTAAGCCGTGGGGACAATGTCATTGGGTTTCTTATTCGATTATCTAAATTGTATTGATCACTGATAGAGTCCACTTAACTATATATGTCAATCATACCTAAAAAGTAATTAAAAACTGCATGCATTTGCGTTGCCCATCTTTTCAGTTTCCATTTTCTGTTTTCTTTTAACTTGTTGAACTTCTCTTGTTGTCATGCATATATATCTGTACGGTGTACTGCATTTTCCATTTTCCATTATCTTAATTATGTTTTAGTGGTAAAAGAAGCATAAAATACTATTACGACGTTAATATGTAGATGGAAAATTGGTTAGCGTATTAGTTCATATGTGGCTCTAATCTCCTTGAAATTAAGTAAAGATTGTTAATCTGTCCCTCCTAAAAGGAGAAATCAATTCCACTAACGGGAATTAAAGAAGTACTCTCCTTATCATAAGGCAGCAGAAATAATGAAAGCAAAACAAAAACATAAATAGTTATCAGCTGAAATTGAACTCACAACTCAAGTCAATTAATTCCTTGCTAATATACATCACTACTAACAACTTACATTATATTAACTATGCTCAAACTAATCAATCTTCATATATCATAATGTTTTCTATCCAAATCGAATTTCTTTCGGGGTTAACTTGGATATGATGAGGACCTGGAAAGTGGCGGAGAAACAAAAATGGGGAAGGGGTTCACTATATCAATCATCAAACACACTCGATCGAATCTTAATTACTTAATATGAATTGAAGTATTCTCGTGTGTATATGGATTAACTCGCACTGCCCATTATGATTTTGTGTTTAAAAATCTAATTAGTTGTTGCCCTATAACTGTAAGGTATATAATAACAGTAAATGAATTACAAAAGAATGTGCATATTAAAGAGTGTGTGTCTATATATATATAATTTTGACCTATTGCTTGCCTATGTGTTCTACTGATATAACTAACTGAGGTTTGATTTAGTAGTAAAAGAGCTAGCATGTATTTGGATTGAGTTTATGACACCGAACGCATATTGTTGCTCATCGGACACACGACACTTTTTGTTTGGCCGTTTTGCTTTTTGTACGGCTTCATGAACGGGATTTCACTCTCTAACCCCACTTCACCCCAAAACAAGATTTTTTCCCCTTTATGTTTGATTTTTCTGATGATATGTTGAAAGTAAAAGTTATTTTTTTATCTACTATTTTTGACCTCATGAGATATTATTTGAAATATTTGCAAAAGGTCATATAAGAATTGCTCAAGAGTAGAGAAAGAAACCTACAGTGGTTTCACTTTTTAGCTTCATTCTCCACTTTTGTCTTTTCTTTTGCAATATCTTATTATTTTATCATTTTTTTTTTGCACTTATATCAAACTAATATTCTGATTTGTGCTCTATTTTTTTAGGTGATTAATATTGTTTATTCGAATATCCTGAAAATAAAAATAAAAATGAAATAAAAAAAGGTTATATTTAGATCATAATACAAAATTAATATCTTTTTTAGTAATTATACATCTAAAAATAATTTTGTTCAATATTATCCAAACAATATTCATTATATCATAATCACTTTTGATATAAAAATTTTCAAATACAAATTACATTGCTATTAACTTACTTTTTATCAAAATTAATTATATAGAATCAAGTTGGTGCAAACCCCCTTTTTGCAAACGCATTTAGTCCACCACAGTATGATGAACCATATCACAATTCGAATCTTAACTTCGAGAGTTGCTTATATTTAAGTGTGTTACAGTACTCAAATAAGATTTCGTCCATTGGAAAAATATCTATGGAAAACAAAAAAAGAAAAAGAAAAATAATTTTACTAATATAATAATATATTATTACATATAATATATTATTACATAACTATGTAAAATATTTTTATATTAACAATGTATCAAAATTAGATTTATATATATAATTTAACTACATATCGATATAAGTTTTCTTTTCCGATGAATTGTTAAAATTATATGAAAGTTCACTTAAAAAATCTAATTAAGAACTAAAGTAACTATTTAAAACTTAAAAATTGATGAAAATAATTTTTTTTATCAATTTTGTTGATGCATTTCAAGTATCTTGATTAAAATATTTTTTTTCTTTTCATCCAAGTCTTTTTGCACTTAATATAATAATTAGGAGACTTTTTTAACAATTACTTTTTACAAAATTAAAACTTAGATTCTCTCTCAAAAAATGTAGCTTGCTTATCTATGAATTAAATACTTATTGATAAAAGTCCTATTTGGAATGATCAAATAAAATATTATATATTATAAGAATAAAAGTAGTGTAAAATAAATAATTAAGTTATGTATATAATTAACATTGATTATACACGATGACTTTTAACTTAAAAAACCTTTTGAATATAAATCATATCACATAATTTCATTTTAAACTAAAATTAACTTCATTCAAAATTATATTCACAAAACTTAATTCAAGCACGACTAAATTACTTGACTCAATCAAAGGAAACACACCACAATATTTGTTTTCAGCTAACTTTTGTTAACGGATAAACTATTATTCAATATGGGTTGACTCACTTGATCTATCTTCTACTCATACATTATTATAATTTAGATTTAATTTTCAAGTTCCTTTATTAGTGGGTGATTTATAAATACCTCTGTAACCGCTCAATTATCCCAGAGGTATGCCTTTACTCTAGATTGAGACAACTCTTCTTTTTAACCTAAACTTTTGTTTATTTTTTTTAAAAAAAAAGATAAACTAATACATTATCTTCTGAAAAATTTTTGATAGAGTCAATTTGTCCTGTTAAATTTTGTTGCCTAAATCGTAATCTTCTAAAGTCCTTTTCTTTGTCATTAAATTTTGAAGTAACTTGTGGGCTAATTTGCACCGCCATGACGACATGATATTATTTAAAAGGATTGGAGGTGCATAGAATGATTCAATACTCCTAATAGACTAACTCATGTCAAAGTCTTTTTAGTTTTTAGGACTAGCTTTGCAACTTTTACGTAAATGAAAAAAAAAAAAGAAAAAAGAAAAAAGGAACTTTGCAACTTTTTTCCTTATATTAGCAGCCATATCGCTCTGTTTTGTTCCGTCTTTCCAATGTGCTACCAAAAAGTCACAAGACCACATATCCCTAAAATTGAGAAAGAGAAAACGCCAACAAGAAAATGCACCCAATTAACTTTATTTGCCATCACCTACAAGAAGACATCTATCTTGACTGGGGCTTCGCTGGATTGACCCAAATCCTAGTTTCTCTTTCAAGTGATTCCATTATAACAAAGTAAATTACTTTGCTGACATTTATGTCAACGCATATTAAATGCTGTGAATCCCTTCCCTAACCACTCGCCCCCTTTTTTTCACTGCAAGGTTAGTAAAACTATAACACCCCTCTAAGAGTGGGAACGGAATCCTGCGTCATTTAATCTTTGACTTTCACAAATTTTTTATGTGATTAGTATTGCAATTTTCGTAAATTTATTGATAATAATCACTTCGTTTGTTTGGAAATAAATCAAAATCTTGATCTTTATAGTAAAAATTTAAAATAATGAAATCTTAACTGCCATACCATAACAAATACATCATTAGATAATCCTATTATAATAAATAATATTCCATAAATAGCATAACAATAATAATAATAACAATCGTGATCAATAACAATGAAAATAAATTATGGTTTGAGACAAACTTTTTTTGTATTGTTATGAGTTTGAAATTTAAAATGGTCACTTTAAATAGAGCTTTATCTAACCATTAGGGTTTGAAAATTAGAACCATCATTTTAGAGATAATTTTACGTAATTATCACTTTGATTTAAAATTGTGTAAAGAAATCAACACACAATTGATGAGAGTAGCAAATTTTCCTTCCCCTTAACTAGTTGTATTGAGTTCGAGTCTTGGGCATAAAGTAACTCGGATTACAAAAATTATATCTCTTGTAAAATCTTAAATACTCGAGCACGATTGCCTCAAATAAAAGAATACATATTGTATCAAAATAAAATTGCATAAAAGGGCTATAAAAAATGTATTAATAATAAGATTTAATTGGAATGCTCTATAATGTAAAATAATTTTACTCTATTAATTAATAAAAATGGTAGAAAATGAGAAATTATAATGGATTTATTATTATAATAGATAATTATTTATATGAGTTGGCACTTTTTAATATTTTTATTAGCTAATATTATAAAATTATTTTACATTGTTAACATATTTAAATTAAATTCTTAATAATAACGATAATGTAAAAATGATTTAAAAGAAATTCAAGAATAGAAGAACAAATGGAGGGGCAATTGAGGCATTTCAAGCCGCCAATGTAATCCATTTGTCACGTGAAGCCAACATGGGTAATCCAAGCAAACCCAAATGATATATATATAGGAAAATGAGAGAACGTGGATAGATTGGCACATTCACATTCACATTTGCATTTGCATTTGCCACTCCCCACGCAGGGCATTGCCTGCCCTTAGATTTCGGAGGCCCCCTCTCCCTCCCTCACTCCGTCTCTCTCTTTCTCTTACCCTTTTCAAACCAAAGGCAGACTACTAACCTTCAAAATAACAAAAACGTTTTCTCCATTCATTAGAAACCGCAACCTCAGAAACCCCAAAAACAACAACAGTAACACAAACAAAGCAAAAAAAAAAGAAAAAAGACACAAGTTCCCTTTCTTTCTTTCTTTTTTTTTTTTTTTTGTTATTTGTTGCTCATATCATTTTGTTCATCACTCCGATCACCGTCGTCGTGGCATTCCGGCAGCGGCCACCACCACCACCATGTCGTCCGGCGGCCCCACCGCGAGCTCCTCCAACACCAGCCCAAGGGTCGCCGCGGGCCCCACCACCACTCGGCGGCGCGTCGCAGACACCACTACCACCAACCTGAACAACATCAACAACAACCTCGTCCTCGCCGACCCAGAAAACCAAAACCAAAACCAACAACACCAGCACCAACAACAACAGCAATTCCTCTCTTCAAGCTTCTCCGATTTCTCCGAATCCGACAACCCCTTCGCCTCCACCCCCCACCACCACCACCACGCGCTCCACCCCGTCACGCGCTACCTCCTCCTCCGCACGCGCCTCCTCTTATGCGTCCCCGAATCCGTGTTCCTACGCGCCGAACACGCGTTCCTTTGGGTCGTTGTTTCGTTGCAGTCCCTAAGGAGCGGGAAGAACGTTGGGAGAAAGATCTTCATGGCGCTGATATTGATGCTTGTGATGTCGGTGTTTCTGAAGGTGTCGCTGGTTGGTGTAGGGGTTGAGATGAACGGGAAGAGCATCGAGAACGGGCAACTCATACTGCAGAGGTTCAAGGAGGATTGGGCCTCGGCCCAAAAGGTTGTTTCGGAGACGGAGACGGAGACGGAAACCTCCATGCCCAAACGGGTCCTTGAGAGGTTGGAAGTAAGTGGTTTTCTTCTTTTTCTTCGTTCCCTCTGAATCACGTTTTCTGGAAAAGTGCTTTTTTCTGACGGTGTTCTGTTTTTTCTCTTCTTTGTTTTTTCCTTGCCTTGGTTGCTCTTAAAATTCCTTTTTGGGAATCAGATCGTATTTTTTATTTTTAAAATACAAGAAAGTTGAGGGATAAAAAGGTTAAAAAGTGCAAGCTTGTTTCTCCATTTTCTCCTGAACTTTGGTTTTGGGGTGAATTGTGGTCTCTGGAGCTATATTTTTACAAAGATTCTTATATCTATGGTTTAAAGTAAATGTACTTTAAGCAAAGTTTATGAGCTTGATTTTATTTTAAATATGACTAGATATAAGTGCTAGATTTGTCATTTTTTTTTTCTCTCTGAATCACATTTTTCCAGAAGTGTTTTTTTTTTCCTGATGGTTTTTTTTTTTCTTTTTTCCTTGTCTCGGTTGCTCATAAAAATTTCTTTCGGAAATCCGATTTTTACGCTCTTTTTCTTTTTTGTAGTTTTCTAGGGGAACAAAGTTAAGGGGTAAAAGGATTAAAAAATGCTAGTTTGTTTCTGCTAGGCTTTGGTGATCGTGTAAATTGTTTTCTTTTGAGCTATATTTTTTATTTTATTTTATTTTTTTGGGGCTAAGATGTAAATTTAGTATTTTTTATTTATTTAAGCACATAAATAAGTAAATGTACCTGTTAATGATATTGATAACTTAATGATTAGTTATTTAACTAATAACATTGTTTCGGCACTTACTTTTTAGTACTGATTAATTAAAAATTGAAGGATAGTTCCGATTGGTTAGCTAGGAATAAAATTAAGGATGCTGTAATAACAGGACCGCGTGTTTGTTTTGATGATTCCAGGTGTTGATAGATTGATTTTGTGATAAGGTTGAATTGTCTCGAGTAATACTAGTTGGAACTTGGAAGTTTATACGCTTTTTCAATATTTCGACTTATTACATGTTGGTGTAGTTGGCGGCAACTGGAAACACGGATACTGAATTGAATTGAATGTGTTGGGTAGTGGGAAAGTGGTGGCTCTGACCAAAACAACGTAGTGTTTGTTTAGCTTTGCTTTCTGTGATTTAATTTAACTGTTTCAATTCGTTTTTTCTTCCTTAGTGCTTTCCATGTTTTAATGTAGCAGCCTATGTTACATGAATATTGAATTGTCAATTGTTTAAATTCATTGTGTTTAAGATCGTCCCTGGAAATAAAAATTCATGTTAATGCTAAAATAAAATCTATAATTAGTATTGTGCTTGACAATTTTTATTTTTTTTTATTTTTTTTAATTTCTTGGTTTCTTATCGTGTTTTATTTTCTTTTCTTTTCCAATAGACTCCAGAAATATGGAGGAAACCAAACAGTGACAACTACTACCAATGCATTGCCCGACCCAGGAATCGAATGAGTAAGTATTGTGTCACTTGATTCAAGCTTTTGCTGTGCGTAATCAATTTTTGTCTCACTTGTCATTCCACATATATTTCAGGATCAAAAAAGACCAATGGCTATCTTCTTGTTCATGCCAATGGTGGATTGAATCAAATGAGAACTGGGGTAAGACTAAACGAAATATAGGGTTATATGAATCTTTTTTTTTAGTCTAATTTTAATGCATTATTAGTCTAAAATTTTTTGAGATAATTATTCAAAGAATTAACTATTCTTAATGATGTGATAATATATAATTAGAGGACAATATGAAAAGCTTTTATATTGATAGTTTATCAAAATTAAATTATTTTTCTTTTCCCTAAATGATAGTTCTGTTTGCTAGTTTTCTGAACCTTCATTGAATTGCAGATATGTGACATGGTTGCAGTAGCAAAAATAATGAATGCCACCCTTGTCCTTCCTTCCCTTGATCATGATTCGTTTTGGACTGATCCAAGGTAAATTTCCAATTTATTTTTATGCGTAAGTGTGACATTAATTTATCTCCTAATGTTACCATTTTTCCAAAATATAATGTCCCTAATATATTTCAGTGACTTTAAAGATATTTTTGACTGGAGGCACTTCATGAAAGTTTTGAAAGACGACATTGAGATAGTTGAGTACTTGCCTGTTCAATATGCATCTGTTAAGCCGCTTCTGAAGGCCCCAGTTTCCTGGTCAAAGGTGCGGAAAACAATTCTATATGACACAACATTGAAACAAATAATTCCCTCCTAGTGCAACAGTGGCTTAGATGCTTCATTTGCAGGCTAGTTACTACAGAGGCGAGATTCTTCCATTGTTGAAGAGACACAAGGCCATACATTTTACACACACAGACTCCAGACTTGCCAACAATGGCCTTGCTTCCTCTATTCAGAGGCTTAGATGCCGTGCCAATTACCAGGCTCTCAGGTACACAGCAGAGATTGAAGAGCTTGGGAGGACTTTGGTCAATAGGCTAAGAAACAACAATGAACCATACATTGCCCTTCATTTAAGGTATTATCTTGTTCTTGACTTACTTTGCTTATCTTTTGTTTGGTCTGAGCTGCCAATTTGCTAGACCCTCACTAATTTGGTTCAAATTGGTTAGCTGAATACGGGGCTAAACCTCTCCTAAGGCTCAGTTTTTCTTTCACATTCACATGACTCAAACTTAAGTCCAAATCACTCGAGTCTAATATGCATTTTTTTTTTTTTCATTTACAAGACTCAAACTTGATATCCTACTTAAATCACTTGAATCTACTAAGCGTCGGCTTTTGCGCTTATTTTTATTTTTTAACCGCCCAATTAAGGCCTCTTACTTTATTTATTTACAATGTAGATATGAGAAAGACATGCTAGCTTTTACCGGCTGCAGTCACAATCTCACTGCTGAGGAAGCTGAGGAACTAAGGGTTATGAGGTATGAAGTCAAGCATTGGAAGGAAAAAGAAATTGACAGTGTGGATAGAAGATTGCATGGTGGATGCCCTATGTCACCTAGAGAAGCAGCCATTTTTCTTAAGGCCATGGGGTACCCTTCCACCACAACAATCTACATAGTTGCAGGGCCAATATATGGTAGCAATAGTATGGCAGCCTTTAGGTCAGAGTACCCTAATGTCTTCACTCATTCCACCCTTGCAACTGAGGAGGAGCTAGAGCCCTTCAAGCCGTATCAAAACCGCCTCGCCGCCTTGGACTATATAGTGGCCCTGGAAAGTGATGTCTTTGTCTATACTTATGATGGAAACATGGCCAAGGCAGTGCAGGGCCATAGGAAGTTTGAAGGATTCAGAAAAACTATCAACCCTGACAGGTTAGTTCACAAAACATACATCTATATAAATCTTCTTTCCTTTTCTTTTAAAAGAACCTTTGTCCATGAATATTCAACAAAGTTTTACCATAGTTGTCAATTGCTTAACACAACTCGCTTCTTTTACTGGTTTTGAACCGGCTATATAAAGATTTACAATAGAGTCTTTTTAACCGACCTCGCCTAGTAAAAGAAGGTTTAGTTGTTGTTTGTTTGTTTGATTTTTTTATGGCTTGGCATGGTATATGTTACTGACATGTAATCTGTTTCATTTCTTTTCAGATTAAATTTTGTTAGACTAATTGATCAATTGGATGAGGGTGCCATATCCTGGGAAGCATTTTCTTCTGAGGTTAAAAATTTGCATGCCAATAGGCTAGGTGCTCCTTATCTTAGACAGATAGGCGAGTCGCCAAGAACCGAGGAGAATTTCTTCGCTAATCCCTTTCCCGGTTGTGTATGTAACAAGTCTCAGGAGATGATCACAGCCCAGAAACTTGACCATCGATTTGGAGTTGATTCACAAAGATAGTATATTGGTTTTGGTACATAGCTAGTTAAAATTGGTGGGGTTCATCATGTATTATAGTATGGCACTGTCTTAAAGGTAAAGGCAGGTAGCTCATTCGGGTTGTGGTGGGAATGTGCTTCTTCCTTTTTTCAGCCAGGTTGATGTGGCTGCTGAAGAATCAAAAGGGCCCTTGTGGAGGGGTCTCATTTCATTCAAAATACGAGTTTCAGTTTAGGCATACAGAAAGGGAAAGAAGAGAAGGTTTTTGTGTATAATAATCAAAAGGCAAAGTCACAGGATATATAGATTATAGTGGGAGATTGGCATTTTGACAATACCCCTTGTGGATGTGAAGAGTTTACACTTGATTCATTGATTCTTTTTGAAAGACAATTGCCAAATGGAGCATATAATTGCAATTTTGCATTGTAATGTAACATTTGATATATAGGAATTTTGCTTCATACGTTTCCATTGATGTTTCCATATAATTTAGTTGATTTTTTTTTATTCTTTATGATATTCATTGAAGGTATCCAGCGCAGAGAGAAAAGGAAAGAAAATCTGAGCTAGAAAGTGTGATTGATGCAAACTTATTCATCTTCACCATAGTTATAAAAAACCGGCTCGGACCGGCCTGTCGGACTGGAGAATCGGTGAACCGGCCACCTAATCGGTTCGAGTTACTCTAAGAATCGGCCATGCAATAGAACCGAAATGAACCGGTTCGACTTGGCAGGGTTTTGCATAAAAATCAGTCACCCGATCGGTTTGATTAAACCGGACCGGGTCATCAAAAATGAAAAAGGAGAACGGAAGGAGGACAGGAGCACAGAACAAGGAAATAGTTGTCGTCGCTGCCGTTCATCCATTCCGTCGCTCACCATCACGCCAGTCATCGGTCATCTCGCCCGACCGCCAGTGAGCCGCTGGTTGCAGCCTCGCACCGCCATAGGCCACCACCACCATCTCGCGCAACACCACCATGTTTGTGATGAGAAGGGCCGTGAGAAAGAGAGAGAGTGTGAGACAGAAAGAGAAAGTGAGAGAAAGAGAGGTAGAGCTCTGCAACAACACTAAGAAAGTGAGTCAAAAAAAAAGAGGGTGCTGCTCTGCGTCGCTAAAGAGAGGAGAGATGAGAGAGATGATTTTAGGGTTTACATATTTTGCTTTTTGACTTGTTACTCTTTCTAAAAAGTAAAAAAAGATAATAATGACCCTACGAACCTTATGCTTCTGAGCCTCAATTCAAATCAGATGACTGAACTTTTTTTCTTTTTTTTTGGGGTGTTGGGCCTAAATCCCTTTGTAAAATTTGAAAGCATTTAAATAAATTTTTATTTTAGATGTTGTTTTTAAAAAATTTAAATGTACTAACCAGTATATAATAATTACATACATATTTTATATATTTATATAAGTATATAAATTTTTAAATTGTGTTAAATTATTAATTATTTATATCATTTTATTATATTTATATGGATTTTAATATATTTTTATATATTTATTTAATTATATCCAGTTCAACCGGTTTAACCAATGACCCACTAGTTGAATCAGTGAGCCAGTACCTTAGCTGAGTCGATCATCGATCCGAGTTTTATAACTATGATCTTCAGTCTTGTTTTATAAGATTAGAGAGGCCCATTGTCTATAAGTGTTTGTCAATTAATTGATAAAAATATTGATTCATTAATTAATTAATTAATTAACTTAAGAGTTCTATTGAAATTCCAAAGTGCTTTACTGAATGCAACTTGTTCGGTGGTCATACGTGAGGAGTACTCAACAAATCAGAACTGGGAACTGTGTGGATTTGATCAGCATGCATCCAAAAGCGGATGTGATGGTGGTACCTGCGGAGACTCTGATGAGCAAGCCAGCAAGAGTCTAAGATACCAAGATTTTAAAGGGAATGATTAGTTACCTCATCACAATTTATTCATCTCCCTTTTATTTGCTGCAGAGCGTAACCCTAATGGTTACTTCCACTTCGCATATAAGCAGTAATCTTGAGACCCATAACCGTCCGTGGGTTCATGCGGAATTTGAGGCGCACTTCTTATCCGAGTGAATCCCTCTTCGGAGTGAGGCAACATTCCTATCCGGGTTCCAGTATTGGGCATTATGCTAGATTGGGCCATCCTTGCGGAAATGGGCCGCTCTTTCCCTGAGCAAGGCTTAGCTCATAACACAAACTAATGAAACCTTTTCAAATATCTGTTAATTCCTTTATACTGAAGAATTTCTTAGAACCATATTCAAAATTTATTCACATGGTTAATTTTCTGTTATACAATAATTGCTTAATTTCAATTTTGAAACTTGAACATTAATTACCAAATGTATGTAGAGTGACGAAGTAATCTCATAGGTTTATTTAATTAGACTTGAAAAAAAACCATCTCTATGTCAAGTGTTTTTATCGCATTACCAGAGCAAGATGTTTCCAAATCCTTGAACTTTTGAGTATGGGAACAATTTTAGATACCCACGTAAAGGGTAGTTTGACAATTGAATCACGCCTTGCCGTTTCACTTATAATAAAAGGAATTTATTTTAGAATGTCAAGGATTCGTGAATGGACTGAATTTGAGCCTTTCCAATGGTATCGCCAAAGCGGGAAGGATGGGATTGCAATGCTAATTTAGAATTCTAAAATCATTTTCAACCGTTCACTACTCTTACCATTATTTATTAGGCTACTCAAAATTAACGTAAGAAATTCCTCTGTCCTATTTTTTGCTATTGAAATTGCTTGTAATAGTTGAAAGTGTAAATTGGTAAAGGAAAACCTTATCTCACGCGTTACCTTGTACTTGGCACTGTTATTTTTCGATGCGGTCCTTGAATCTATCCATTATGGACGGAGGAAAAAAGTTAAAAACGAAAAATGAAACAAAGGAAATACTATTGTCTTGAGTTGATCGTGTTTTAATTTCAAGGATTTGTTGCGGTAGCGTTTGGATTATTTAGTATGACTTTCTGATATTAAATATAGTTGGTTCCTTAGCACTTAATTAGTTGGTACGATTTTCTGATATTAAAGATAGTTGGTTACTTAGCACTTGTGCAAAAAAGGGGGGAAAAAAAGGGGCACATAATTGTATCACAGATAAACTTGACTTGTAAGTATTTTATGTCAAATTAGTCTGCAGTAAAAGCCAATAAAAATTCCTTGTAGTCTACTCTGTTGATTGGAAAGCAGAGAGAACAGAAAGTCGTCCACGCACTCTCGTTATACGCATTAAAACAAGCATATTGATGAGATCCATTATGTTAAACTTATGATTATGAAGGGAGGATTCCACATTGACTTCCACAATACAATTTTCGGGTAAATTTTGAATGATAAGTCTTCTGTAAAGATTTTAAAAAAGCATTTTGTAAAATGGTGTGGCATAGCTTTTTGTGAGCAACTTTTAAATATAGGTCGAGCGAAATGTTAACTCATTCAAAATTAAGGTGAATACAGCAAACACTTATATAGATATTTTACAAAGAATTCACTAACGAGAAAATTTAATAATTAAATTTAAATTGTGATGATACATGTTCTGAAAATCAATTATATGAGCCAACCCCATTGGCTAGGATGACATAGTTTACACACATATCTATACATATATATAGTCAAACAATAAGGGTGATAACTTTCTAAAATTATATTATAAGATATCATCACATCATTTTGTATGAAAAAAATTCGTGTAACACTTTTGGTTTTTGGTATATCTTAAGTTGGAACATTTTGTATTCCCATGTCAATCAGATGCCTATTGTAGATCAAATTTACATTGAGGTGTATAAATTGAGTTCCCAAAATATTCTGCACCCAAAGTTCCGTTTTTTCAGAAAATTCAATTGTGTAAGTCGAGCTACTTCTGAACTTCCAAGAAGCTTGATCAGCTGCCTGAGGATGACTTCAAGTCTTATAGTGAAATAGTAAGTCAATATTGGGAGCGAATAAGCAAAGAATGAAAAGTCTACATGGTCCAAGTCCAAGAAAGATTTTCTATGACGAAAATGTCTTCTATGAGTTCCTACGAAGTTTGACCAATTGTTAGGTGGGTGATCACAAACTAAAAAATCTGTACTTTAGAGAAGTGAAATAGGAAGCAATTCAACAAGGAAGGTAAAGCAGCAAAGAAGAATGGAATTATTCAAGCAAGAATTTCAGAAAACGAAAAAAAGGACATGCATTTAATCGTTAGACTCTTGAATACAGTGGGAAGTGCACTCACTGTGTTTACTCACTTCTCTGGTTTTTGTCCTCGAAAATTCTTTTTTAGGTTTTCCTAACTTCTTTTTTTTTTTTTTTTACCCTTTTCGGTCAATGTATTCCTAACGTTTAAGAATAGGAAGGAAAATGACCTTGTCCAAGAAATGATGGTTGAAAAGAAACGAACATGTTTTTTGTCGTATATTGGTGGAAAGTGAACTGTATTTTTTCACTTCTTTTGACTCCTTGTCCTTGATATTAGAATAAGAGGGGGGCCTCTAGAACCTTTTGTTACTTTTTTTCACTTGATAAAATGAGGCTCTATTTGTTCGGTACATAAAAATGCGGCACTTCGGAAATTGAAATTGTGCAATAGAGCTAACTTCGTACCGAAACTCCCGGGTCAAACCTACATGGAGAATCATTTGTCACATAACCGTTGCCCAGCAAATCACAGTTTGCGGCACTCATTAGGTCTTTTGTTTTTGGTCTTGGAACACATCAGGTCCAAATTTGTCAAACGGTAATCAAGCCAATAATTGGGTTCAAGTTCCAAGACATGCAAAGCATGGTTAGCTAAAACTCATTAGCTGCCAATGTACAAGTAAAAACTCCTCTGATCCTTGTGCTAGGAATTATTAGTGTCAGGTCAAGAGTTTAATCCCCATATATCCATCTCTTCTCCCATCCCACAAATTCCATTAGGAGCTCTTTATAATAATGCTAAAAAAAAAAAAGAAAAAATCATTAGTTGTTCACTCAAACAAACAATAAATAAATAAAGAAGCTAATACATGTTTACATGAGTGCTCTGACAAAACAACATACCATTAAAACTATACATTATATATGACAATATGTTTATACATGCCATTTGGGCTCTCACAAAAATGCAAAAGGCCTATGCTCCTTAGTGGGGTTGCTTCCAAGTATCTTAGTCCACCATAAAGGACAATAGTTAAATCATGCAGCCGAATTCGGAAGGATGGGCCGAAGGGAATGAACTGTAAAAAGGCCCATAATAAAGAACACGTGTGTTTGGCAATACAGACTTCTACAAAGGTATAATAACAAGAGTGCATGTGAAAAACAAGAGTGCATGTAGCTATTTGGACCCTTGGGCCAGAATTATAGATTAGCAGACACAAGAACAGATCATAGCGCTATCTGGAATTTCACCTCTTATTCCATTTTAGTTTCTTCCAGCCCCGGCTGCAGAGCAAGCTGATTATGTTTGCTATTTCTCTTACGTGAAAATTACTTATAAAGCATTGCTAGCACATAAATGACTAATTTCTCCCACACAATTTGATCGTGGATTCTAGCATGTATATGGAGTGCAGGAAAGGAACATAAAACAAAAGCAGAATGTCCATGATGAGGAAGAAAGAAGAGTACTAGTAACACAAACTGAGAATTGATTACAAGAATAATGTACAGTCCAATTTACCCACAAAATTTTCAATTGACACCCAGAACCTGCTCATCGATAAGTGGTACTGGATGACATGAGTTGGAGCCAAAATAAACAACTAAGCATTTTGTGCAATCTTGACTATGTTCTTCTAGAAGCCTGCTCCCTTATGATGAAAAACTCTTGCAGAGGCTCTAATCAATAATCAAACAATAACTACCAAATAATGCTTCAGGACTGGACTGAGCTCTATTGAAGTTACACAGAGCATTTTGTTCACCACAATGAAGGCACATAAACTTGTTCTTTGAGATTCTGTGTAGCACTTTCAGTAGGGAAGCCTCTAACTGCACCAATAGTCCACTGTGCTATAATTCCTGCTGCAATGGCAAAGCGCAGCTGTCTCTCCAAAATATCTTGATTTTCAAACATTTCTGGGCAAGTGGTTAGTTTCCTTAAAATAGCGGCAACAACAGCATCGCCCGAGCCAGTTCTATCACAAGTAAATGGGGTTATGAGCACATCTTCTGTTCCAACCACCATCCCATCAAAGGATGGGGTATAGTAGTGAATTTTAAGAGTTCCATCAGTCACAAACAGGAATTTAAGTCGATCATGCCACAAAGGTGAGATTTCCTCGGGGGTGTAATGGTAATAATCTTGTCGATTCTTGGTTTGTTCATAATTCTCGGCATAATATTGCGGCCGATAATTTCTCTTCTTCTCATAATATTCTTCATCTAGAAGGAATTCTAGCTCAGTTCTTGAAACTTCAATGATGTCTGCTTCATTCCATGCTTTCTTTATTATTTCTCTTGTCTCATCACGTGATCTCCACAGCGGTAATGGCAGGTTTAAATCAAAAAATACAAGGCCACCAAACTTCTTAGACCACTTAATTGCTTTGAATAGGGTCAATTCCATCAAGGAGCATGTAAGAACTTCTGAATTGAAATGAAAAATCCTAGCCTGCATTAGTCCACACAAAAGAAGTCATACCTAGTTCAGTTCACACAGTGAACATATACATGCAGAAGAGCCTTACTCATACAATAACAATTATTACCATTGCCACCAATGCACTTATATCAACTAACCCAACAGATAAAGTTTCCTAGACCAACAATTTTCATAATATGAAAATGAGTGGGTTAGGTTTGAGTGATGAACAGAAGCACCTGAAGAGGAAAAGCATCAAAATTGAATCATAACATTGTATTCGATTGTGATGCATGCTGTAATTTATTGCTGATATTCACTCTTTCTCCCTTAACAATTCCTTTTACTTTTGCTCATACTATAGAACTGTCAGCCATCCACATTGCACCTAAACTAATGAAGCAACCCTCCCCAACAAGTTCCATCACATCGAAATTAGGGCATGTTTGATTTTCAGTTCACAAAAGTGAGTTTGGGTGATTTTACTTATCATCTTAGAATAAAGTAAAACTTAGTTTATGCCCTCCACACCATGATTTGGAGGGCACAACTTCAAACTGTAAACCAAACACGCACTTAATTACTATGCTTTTTATCTTTTCATCAACAATATAGCAAATTCAAGAAAACCTCTGAAAATAAACACTTGATGCCTCCACATACAGTTCACTGCATTAACAAGATCATCTGATACATGGATCACAATAACATACATTGAGTCCTTGAAAAATGCAGCTGCAGTGAAAATCCCTCACCCAAACAATCAGCAAATCTCTACACCAATGTTCATATCCCACTAATCCCCACCACTACTAAAACGACCTGATGTACTTTGAGTGTACTACAAAACCATACATTGACAGCTAACAAGAGTCCAGAAAGGGCACTACACTCAGTCCATTAACAACATAATGTGAGGACAGCAAACTTTAAACATAACATCTTAACAGCATAACTATACATGCCATCAAATTGAATTTAAACTAGAGTTTTGCTTTAACTATACATGCCTATAAGACACTTGTTAAGGATTAAATACAAAGTATATATGAAAAATAAAATTTTTAAGTTTCTAATGTATTAAATGTTTTGAAAATATCTATTTTTCTTATGATGCTTTCTTTTTTTAAGGACTTCGCTGCAGAAAGCTTGCTTGGATTATCTTTTCATTTTTTAATTTGAAAACACTCACATCCTTTACTTTAAAGTTCAATATGATGGATTTCCTTTTTCGAATCCTCAACAAGTGCCATGAGGCCACTTGTTAGCAAAACACTAAAAAATAACATATAATAAAACTAGCATCAAATTCCGACTGTTATTAAACAAAGTTACTATAAGAACTTTTCCTAATAAGTGGTCTAAACATCTCAACAACCATTAGTGTGCCCATTATAATAAATGTATAAGGGTGTGTTTGGATAGGCTTTTAAAAAAAGTACTTTTTTCACTCAACTTTTTTTAGTAGAGTTTATTTTTAGAAAGAAGTTATTTTACGTTTTGATAGACTATGTGAGAAGTAGTTTTAGTTATTAAAAGTATTTATAAGTCTGTTTAAATAAAAATAAATAAAAGTGCTTTTAATGGTCAACTACAAAAAAGGACACTTAAAAGAGAAGAGAGAACTAAGGTTTGGTAAGGATAAAAGAAAAAGGATATAAATTGTAATTATTGATAAACGTAAAGGATATTTTTGAAAGATAATTTTATTAAAAATCACTTCTGTTTCTTCCTTTCTTTAGAAGCTAAAGTATGTTTGTTTGGGATTTTTTTTGGGCAAAAAATCATTTTTTCATTAAAAAAAATCAGTTTTCGTATATTTAGATAATTTTTAAAAATAATCAAAATATCAAAAAAAAATTATTTTTAGCTTTGTTGTAGAAGCTGAAACAATAACTTCTTAAAAAAAAAAAAAAATCAATTTTCAGCTTTTTCAACTACATGTAAAATTTTAGCCTTAAAATCGCTTTATTTAAAAGCTGAAACAAATACACCCTAAGTATCACTAGCTTAAAAAAAAAGTGGTAAAATAGCTTTTTTAATTACAAGTGCATTTTTTTAAAAGCCAATCCAAACACCCTAAAAAACGCATAAAAGCACATCCGAAAAAGCTTATCCAAACACACTCTAAAACTAGCATCAAGTTCCATTAGATCAAAATTATACATCCCATGAGATTGAACTTACAATATTATACAATAAAATTTACATCAAACTCCAACAAGTTATCACTCTTGGTGTACCTGAAGAAATTTTCTTAATCAGTGGAAGAATAGCCTAACCAAATAACTAGAGGTAAAAATAGATTAAAAAAAATTATAGGCTAAACCATAAAATAGATATAGATTTTAGGACAAATTACATTGGCTTCCCCTGAAATTTGGTGAAATTCACCGTGATCTCCCTATATTTGTCCAGGCTCCACTAACCTCCCTTTAGGAGGAGGTCAAGGGAAGTTAATATTATGTTTACAAGAGTGTTTAGTCACATATTTTACAAAATACAGGAGTATCAGGTGTAATATTACTTAAAACTTAGCGAGGTCAAGGTATATTTTTGTAAATTGAGAGTGGTCATGAATTTCACCAAACCAAAGGTCAATGTAATTTACCCTGGATTTTAATAATCTAACCATAGACATGATTCACAATTAAACATTATTGCATTGTCTAATCAAATAGTCGAACCAACCTAGTAAGACAAGACTTGATCATTGTTTTAATGGATTAAACATCACAACAATCACTCCATACACTAAAATTATAAAAACCAAACTACTTCAACTTACCTCTTTCAATACAGCAAGGTTCAACTCAGACACACGCAACGAATCCTCAGCACACTCCTTAGAAGTCTCCATCCTCATCTTCCCTCCTTCAAACTTCACCTTCATGTAAGCACACCCAGTCCTAACCCCATCATCAAACCTCACCCCTCTAGTCTGCACCTTCTCTTTGTTCATCATCAGCACCAGCTCCTTCCCGAGCCCGTCCCTCCCTACCTTCCCCAGAACCGCGGCCCGCCCGCCCAGCCTGGCGTGGGCCACCGCCACGTTCGACACGGGCCCGCCGGGGGCCCGCGCGAACTCCGGCGGGTCCCACTGGAGCATCTTCCACTCGGAGTAGATGTCGGGGTGCATGGGGAACTCGTGCACCCGCACCGTAGCGAGGAACTCCTTCTGCAACGCGCCGAAGCAGCACACCAGTGGCGGGTCCTCGTAAGGGAAGTCAATGCCGTCGTCGTAGTCGTAATCTTCTGATTCTGATTCAGATTCTGCGTTTCGGGTTTCCAAGGTGCCGTTTTGGGACTTGGTTGGCTTCTTCTTTCTGCCGCGTCGTTTTGGGGATTCGACGACGGGGCCGTTGGTGGCGAAGGTTGAGAAGTTGGAACGGGTTTGGGCTTGGGCTTGGGCAGCCCATTTTGTGGGGTATGGAGAGTGGTGGAAGGATAGAGAGCGGCGGCGGTGGTGGTGGAGAAAGGGAGGGAGGCGTGGAAGGAGAAGGAGGTGGTGGAGTGAGGAGGCCATTGGGTTTTGGATCAGTGGGAAGGGTTTATCCATGTTGGGCTTTTTTTCTGGAAGAACCCTATCGGGTTGCCACAAAGTTGGATAGCAAGTAATATGAATCGGGTCGGAAAATGGGGACCCGTCAGAGGAAAACAAAGTGCCAAAATGGAGTGCAAGAAGAAATCCTTATTTATGTGCTATTTAAGTAAGACATTTTTTTTTTTTTTTCACAATATGCATAACAAAAACGGAGTGTAAGAAATCCTTATATGTGCCTTCACTCAAAAGAAATCCTTATATATGCTTTTGAAAGAATGGGCAATGCTATATACTAAGAAAAATGGTAAAGTATTATTTATACCTCTTATATTTTATAAAAATTTTAATTTAGTCTCAAAATTTTTTTATATTTTGTTTATGTCCCTAAAATTTTAAAATATTTAAATCTTACCATTTTGATAAATGACATCCGAATTAACAAAATTTAAGGTTAAAACTAGTTTTTTGTCCTTATATATGTTTTATATTTTGGTTAGTCCCTACAATAAATTTTTTTCGTTTTAGGTCCTTATACATTAAAAAAATTTTGGTTTATATCCCTATTGTAGTATTAAGTCAATTCCTATCATTAAAAAATTATTAGACAGTGTTAGTTTTTGCTAACATAGCTAAAGAGAGCATATATGAGACATGGTAAAATTTAATTAAAGTCATTTCGACTTAAAAAATATCGTTTCAATGCTGTAGCAATTTCTTTTTAATTTTTTAAAAAAGACTATTTTACGCTTAAAAAATTGTCTAAAAGAAGTTATCTCAAGACTATATTAACAATATATCATATTTATGTCAGATCCTGTTAAATACATCAACAAAAACTAACATTGTCTAGTGATTTTTCAATGATAAGGACTAATTCTTTAATAGAATACTAATATAGAGATCTAAACCAAATTTTTTTAATATGAGGACAATAACCAAAATTTGAGACACATATAGCGATTAAAAACTAGCTTTAACCAACAGGTAATGTGGAGCTCAGGTTACATTTTACTTTTTAATAGACGACATCCACATCATTTTCACTCCTCCATATTTTTGTAGAATATAAAAAATTTCCCTCTCTAAAGTAAACCTTCTGAAATATTCAATTAATCATTTTTTTTCTAAAACTCATGACTGAAGTTTTCCATTGGAGAATCGTGAACAATTTCCATTTGTGATATTCTGGCATCACTAGTATTGTAACCAAAACTCCACATTCGTTTATGATATGAATGTCGCCTATCAAAATAACAAGATTGAATTGTTTTGAAAATATTAGGAATGTAAATAAAATAAAACAAAAATTTTTGAGATTAAATCGAAATTTTGTAAAACGTGAGGGATATAAACGAAGTTTTACCCATATTGTTATGATAAATATTATATAAAATAAAATAATATGGCTCATTTATTTATTCAAAAATCAATAATCATCTACATCATTTGAACAAGTAATTTTTGATAAAGTTTATGATTACGTAGAATTTTTCCTAAGTAAAATGCTCTTTTAAGAGATCAATTTTGATGTATTATCATTATAAAAGAATTTTATATTATCATCCAATCACATCTTTCTAATTGTAAAACTTTTAAGGCAGAAAGTGGTTAAATTAAATATTTTTACTAATATGATAATATATTATTAAATATCTGTATAAAACTTTTTTACAATGAGTCACTGACAATATGTCAAAATTAAATTCTTCTTTTAACTCTTTACTCTATAAAATTTGAACTAAAGAAAAGGTTTGCCCCAATTTAGTATTAAAGATATGCCTCGTAACTCAATAAGTGCTTAGAGAAATATTTATAAATGATAACCAATGGAGATTGAGTTAAGCAAAATACATTAGTTCCCTTACACGATGAACTGCATCTCGAACAAGATTATCCCCATTAAAAATTTCTTATGAAAAATTAAAAAAAAAATTGTTTATAAATGACAAATTTTATAAGAATCAAACTCAAATCTTAATAATATAAGAGCTAAAGACTAATTAAGGTTTGGTTTGGTATTATTATATCTTTTTGAGAACTGTTAAGTTCTCTCGATTCTTTAAAAATTGCTCTAAAAAAATTATAGTAATATCATTTGATAAAATAATATAAAAATTACTCTTAATAAGTAGAAGTCATAAAAGTAGTATTTCATAAAATTATTCTCAAAATATAAAATAAATATCATAGATATAAATATTAAAAATAATATTTTCTACTTTTAATATCATTAATAAAAGTAAGATTATATTAATTTTTTAAATTTTAAAATGAATAAACTAACTCTAAAAAATATATCACGAGGGCTCCCGATAGCACTCCTTAACTTTTAAAAACTAAAAACAAAAATACCCAAATTTTTCAATTTATCAAATAAAAAAATTAATTTATACTTTTAATAAAATAAAGCACATTGGTCACGTATGTTAGTTAATTTAATATTCTTTTTACGCTAATTCGTTCATTATTTTCTCGTTTGTTTCCTTTTTATTATCATTTTCTTCTCTTTTATTATTGATTCTTCGATAAATTTTAAAAATTTAATTTGAAAAATAAAGTAATTCACATGGACATAAAAAATAATAAATGAATAAAGTAAGAATATCTTATGATAAATGAATACGGCAAGAATATCTTACTCTAATAGTATTTCTCCTGTGGGGTCGCACATTGTTTTGCTGCGTTGGTATCTCGCGTACACGTTGGCATGGGCAATTCTGAACCGTCAGATGATGGTTTTGGAGTTTCCTTAGGATAGTTTTCTCGAAAGTTCTTCCTTGATACAGTGGGTTTTCAGTTCAGTTTCCATTTTCGAGTTCATAGTTCCAAACCTCGTAGGCTGCTTTGCTTGGTTTTCCTTTAACAGGTGAGAACTCATTCCGTTTATGTTTTGATTTTAATTAGTCTGTTCTGGCTTTCGTTTGCTCAAATTGTTAGAGGAAGTTGATAAAAAAAATTCAACCCTTCTGTGTTACTGTTAGACTTTAATGTGTTGTTTCAATGATCATGGCAAAGTTACAACTCTTGACAGTTTTTTTTTTTTTTGTGCGGTGATTTTAGTTTTGTGATTGAGATGTTAATTATGGTCCTTACTGTTGTTGTTCTCATGTGTTGGTATTTTGGTTAATATTTTTACAATTTTATATGGTTTTGATCGTTTTTGTGCATGCGAGTTTTGATTGTTCTGTTTGTGTTCTGAGTTAATTTACCTTCTGAGAGAAAGAGACGTTTTTTGGGACTTTATTTAGTTACTGGCTTACTGCTAGGTAAAATCCAGCTTCTTGTGTTGGGAGTGAAATTTGTCATAAGCATCGACGATGAATGATTTTGATTGTTATCCTTGCACTTTGATTGTCAGGGAGGAAATTGGTGAATATAAAGTCAATTTTTGGCGGTTAAAGGTTGTAACTTACACCAGCTTGTATTTGTTTAAATTGAATTTATATATTTGTTGCATGAATATGGTGGTGGCAACAAAGTTCAAATTGAGTTTTTCTCCTTCTCATTTTAAATGGAGGGTGGTGCATGATCAAGAAAAAAGTCAAATGGACCACACTAGAATATGTCAAAGTTGTAAATCAAATGGACTACACTAAAATATGCCAAAGTTGCAATATTGGCATATTCTAATGTGTTCCATTTCACATTTTTTGACCGTGCACCACCATCCATTTAACATGAGAAGAAGTAATATCAATTTGAAGTGAACTTTGCTTCATGGTTTCAAGTTGTTGCCACCGCCATATTCATGCAACAAATACCACAAATTCGATTTGAACAAATGCAAGATGGCGTAAATTACATTCTTGCCTTTAATCTTAGCCACCATGGTTGTCAAAATCTGGCTTCAACTCATGGAAACGTACAATAATACGTCTTTGAGCAGCTTTCCTGATCCTGTTCCCATGCAGGACTGCAATTTGCTAGGATTGCTGTAAAATCGCGTGCAATATCGTGGAATCGCTGAAATCGTGCACTCTGCATTATTTTCTGTTCAACTAAATTGTGAATGATGGTCGTGTAAGTGAAAAAGAAACCCCGCCTTGTCCCAAAAAAACCCACCCACCCCACATTTTTCTACCCTAACTTTCATTTAACACCTTTCTCGAACCCTAATAATGAGTGTGGAGCTGCCCGACCAAAACTTGAGCTGCGTGACGTGCTATTTGACGTGTTGCGCAACGGCGACTGGAGCTGCGCTACGTAAACCAGAGATGTGCTGCAGCGACTACAGCTGAGCAATGCCACCTCCACTGCTGGGTGACCACGACTCCACAGCTGAGCGACAACTCCGCTGTTGCGCATCGTGACTATAGCTGCACGACATCGTCTTTGCTATTGTGCTAGTGTGTTGTGCTACTTGTACTGAGATACTGTTGTTTGACCAGAGAAGAGGTGTTCTTGTATTTTGTGCTTTGTGTATTGTTTCTAGCTTCTCTATTTCTAGTTTAAATGTTCTATAATTTTGATTTTATTGTTATTATGCCTTATTTGTGTTATTGTATAAGTACATATATTTTATGGAATATAATTTTACATAATAGGTAGAAACTTCCGTCTCGTGTTATGATTCCACATTTTACGTTTCTAGCTTTCTTGTCCGATCCAACCTTGTTAGCGACCAAAATTGACTTTACCATATTCATCGAGAAAGTTATGGCAACTGATTGCTCTGAGATACTCACTCCTTAATCTTTCTTGTGTTCTGTATTTCTAAAAATTGAAGCCTTGTTATTCATTCGCGCACGTGCACACACAAATGAATTTTTTTTATTTTTTTAATGGTTGGATTTGAGGATCAGTGATGTTATTCAGAAACTGCATTATCTATCTGGAATTTCCTGCAGGAAATCAGGAACTGAAGATGACTAGAACTATCTAAGATCCTGTTGTCATTGGCTTCTTCTTCTTCTTCTTCTTGGCTGACGTGAGCTATATATTATTTTTAATCAGTGATATTGCGCTGTTTTTATGGCATGGGGTATCTTACTCCACCATGTACTAAGAATCTTGTGCCTAGTTTGTAACTGCGAAGTTTTCTGTGGTGATTTTAACTTTGTAGAAGATACAAATTCTTTATATTGAAAATTTTCAGCATGCTGGTCGTGGAGTTCTATTGCCTGGGGCATGGGGTCCATATTGTTTTCCATGAGTTGCTTTTATGTGTTAATTTGCATGGATTTGTACATGTGTAATTTGGTTGTTCTATTGGTATTTGAGGTTATAATCTGAAAGTGTGATATTCTTTTCTACTATTTTTGCCGTCTCAACTGGAACAAAGTGTGATTGCTTCTTAAATATGGATATTTTTAATGCCACTGTATTATTGTTCCAAACAGAGAGGGAAGTTGTGATACCCAAGAAAAACAATTCAAATTTGATCAGACTTTTCTGTGTTCTTTGTAAATGAGCATTAGTTGGCAAGAAATGCACTATACTCTTTGGAAGTTGGTTTGTGGATAGGGGTCTTCATTGGATTTCTTTGCATTTTCTTGAATATTTTACATTCAATTGTTAATTCTGCAGAACTCTATAATATTATACTAGTTTGTGTTTGCATTCCCATGAACCTGAGCTTAGTCAGGACAGGCAAGATGTGTTATGCATTGTACACTTGACATTTGAGGGATATGTAAAGTTGTGCATGGAAGGATCATCTTGACAACATCTCTGTAATTTTCTCCGAATTTTACATACAATTGTCGATTCTGTGTAGAATGTTACAACAGTTTGTGTTTGCATACCCGTGTAGCTAAGCTAGTCAGGGTAGGCAAATATGAGATGCAACTGCACTATGATTTGCTTGTATAAGTTGGGCATTGGCTTTATTCACTAATATCCTGTGGAATAAAAACATTGGCCTTACATGCAGTTCAAGCCAGGTAGACCATTAGTTACTATTGATAATGAACTCAGGAATTGCTTGTAGCATGTGTTTATTATTTAAAAAATGGATGTGTGTGTGTGTGTTTGTGCGCGCACGTGCGCGTGTGCTTTCAATGACTCAATGTCTCTATTTAGCTTATGCATGAAGATTTTCATTGCATATTGATAGTTGCATTTCTTTAACTGATTGTTGTTTTACAAATAGACTGGAACTTAGTTCTCTTGGTATTGAGATGCCCTTGGTTTTTGCTGGCAGAAGATGGGCTTTTGGACCTTGTTAGAAGGATTTCTGCTCTTTGCAAATGCATTGGCAATATTGAATGAAGAGAGGTTCCTTGCTAGAAGAGGATGGACATTGGCAGAAATGACAGGCCCTCAGAGGAATTCCCTTAAAGGGCAAGTGATAGGACTCATCTACGCCTGTCAATTCTTGAGACTTCCCCTTATCCTTTTAAATGTTATAATTATTATAGTGAAACTGTTCTCGGGATAAAACTTGAATATTGTCACCATATTTCTCTCTTCTGTGTATCATTTGTAAATTGTGTCTTATATTCCTGAATAGCTAACAACCATGTAAAATTAAATTCTGAGGTACAATGAGCAGAATTTATCAGCAATCTCAGTTTGGGATGCACGACGATTACCAATCTCAATTTCCTTTTTAATTTGCCATTTCTGTTGGTTTGTTTGATGTTGCTGGACGCAATGCAAGCATGTGATCCATGAATATTAGAATATAGATTACGGAACATTGATTTTAAAAATATTAACCATCAGCAGCAGTACACTCGTCTCAAATTAAATGTAAGTCATAGAAGGTGGACTCCAGTAAAATTGATTTCTGCACCGAATCAAGCGGCAAGATGATAAAGATATGATAACTGGAATACGATAAAATATAGGCAATCAAGAAAAAACTGGTATATAATGACATTCATTGGCCATCATATTGTTTCTAATTGAATTTATACATATGTCTCAGGACACACTCTAACATCAACATCATGTAAAAGCAGAACTAGAATCTAAGCCTAACAAAACAGCCAGCACTGAAATCTTTATCTTCAGTTCTTTACCAGTCCACATACTCATTCAACTGGTATCATAACCTCGTTAGTCCTGAACATAGGTATTGTCCAAGGCGGGTTGTACCTGGCCAACAAGAAATCCCCAGTAACCTTATACCCATCTCTCTGCAAACTCATCTTCAACTTCTCCACCTTCTCCCTCACCACCTCATCTGTTGCCACCCCTCCAAACTTCACCACCCCATATTTCCTCTCACCCTCTTCTTTGATCACAACCCTCTCATCAGTAGGCTTTGGTGCCTCCTCAGCTTTGCCATAAACAGATGGCAAAATAAACTGCATGGTAACCATCTTCTTCTTGTTCTCACCTTCTTCACCACCATCTTTGGTCACAACAGGGGCTGTCATAGCAATCTTTTCACCAACAGAACCACCACCTGCGTCCTTTGTTATAACTGGTGCAGTCATGGCAATCTTTTCAGGCTTGGTGTTCTGGGGGTTCCCTAAGGCACCAATGTAGTTTGCCAAAACCATGAAGCCACCATCTTTGTTGCCCTTAAACTGTGATGGATCATATGTGACTTGAGCCACCACAGATGGTGCATACTTGCGGATTTCATAGTCTTGTGTGGATTTGATCACTTCATACTTTGGTGTCTCAACACCAATCTTTCCAAATACCATGCCCATGGCGGATGGAGAATGGAAAAGGGTATGCTGAGACTTGAGGGATAATAACAGTAAGCGATTTGGATAAAAGGAAGGTGTGGCCTTAAATCTAATATATAGAGACATGGAAGTGATTGGAAGCGTTTTGTGTTAATGATGGTTCTCGAAGGTGACAAGTTGGTGTGTTTCTTTCGGAAGGGGTTAAGAACTTTGGAGTTTTGCCTAGGAAATGAATGGTGGTGATTCTGCCATACTGCCATGCATATGTGGATGCCATGCATCCACGACTTCTAAATTTCGGTGCTTTGGTGCATTTTCTGTGGGTAATGCCATGCGGCTTTTTCTATGGGTAAATGCTATGGTGCCGATGAGCGTACGCGTGCGTTTCTTTTAATTTTTAGAGAAAATAATTTTTGAAATTTAAATTTTATATATAATTAAAAAAATTTATAATAATTTTTTAAAAAAATTTGATTATTTTTTAAAAATATCTAAATATATAAAAATTAATTCTTTTTATAAAAAAATAATTTTTTGTGAAAAAAATCTCAAATAAGCGCATCTTACGTATACTCTTCCAAGTGTAAATCTATTAGATTAGATTATTAGATGGTGATAACTGGATTTTGCCCAATCAAATGTGTATGCGTCAAAATTTTGTATTTAATTAACAGAGCCCTTTAATAATTATTTTTAGCATTTGATCCTCCAAATTAATAATTATAAATTTAATTATTATTAATTTTTAATATACCAAAATAAAAAAAAATACATTCAAATATTTGATTTTATCTTTTCCAATTAATTGGCCTCAATATTATTCTAAGGCAATGTTTGACACATTATTTAATAAGATTACTAATAATCTAGATCATCACTCAAAAGAATTGTCACTTTTTTAAACTAATTGTAATGTACAATAGAGAGTTTAATGTATATATATACAAGGCAAAAACAAAAAATTACTCTCGACATTACCCCACCCCAATGGAATCCGCAGCCAGGGGAGAGCCAATGCCTGTGGGAGGTCTATCCCAATATACTGATGGATAATTTAACTAATAATTTATATTATTTTATTTGATATATAAAAAAATTATTAGATAAGATATATTTTTTATTAATATAATAATAATAACGATGATAACAATGATGATGATGACAACGATGATGATGATGAAAGGAATGTTATATAAATAGTAATTTACATGAATATCCCCTATAAGCGCTATTCACATTCACATCTATATTACTATTAATCAAGATTCAAAAATATGAAAATTTATGCCATATGTCAACTTTATATCAATTATGATTCTCATCACTTTCTCAAACTTACTATTAAAAAAAATATTTCAAATTAAAATTATTAAAAAGAAATATGTAATTTTAGAATTTAATTTATAATAATATAAACTCTTGATTCTCCCATCTGCTAACTTTTCTTAAATAATTCATTATTTAAATATCTCTATATAGTTTTATATCAACTATAACAAGTTGACTAAATTAATTTAAAATAAAAATTTCAAATTTACTAAATATAATATAGTTGCTACCAATCTCACTACCCTTCCAATACTCAGCCAATTATTTTGTATTTTAAAAAAAATGTAAAATTAAATTTAAAAATTAATATTGATAATTGTTAACATCAATTACCAATGTATTTTGCTCGATTAATTTTTACTACTCATTCTTTTGTAATCATGAGCCAAATTTTAGTCTATCTAAAAGTCAATTACTGTCACTATTGTTTGGAGGTAGGAATTGGAAAAGGGGATACCTGAGATCTCCAAACGAGTTTGAAAACAACAAGTTGCTGAACTCTAGTGATTGCTGAGTGATCCAAGCTCCAAGTTAGTGGGATGTACTTATAAGGACTTCGACGCTCAAGTCAAGGAGTGCTTGAGATACCAAGAGAGATATGGGTATGACAACGTACCTAAACACTGAGGTTCTCAAGCTACTTATAGACGTGAAGGGATGAGAACCACCTCGAAGTCCACCAACGGCTCTATACGTGGGCTTGCACATCATGATGGGTCCGAGATCTCCGGGCTCACGTTGAGAGGACATGGTTCTCTACCAACATGGGACTTCCGAGTTGGGTCTTAATAGGCTTATCCAGATTAGGCCCAAACTCCTGTCTGTAACAACTACAATTCTTCTTTGCGTATTTTATTAGATAATTAGTTAATAAATTAAATTTCTCTCCCATTTTTTTATATATTTATTTATTATTTAAAAATTTATTACTTAATTATATTGTTTCTTTTTTATTTTTCCAAGTTTAGAATACCATCCATCTATGGAATTAATTGAAACGTATACAACTTTTGTTTTTATATCAAATATTTTTTTTTAATTCTAGAAATCAAGTTTTGACAAAATGATTCTTATAATATATATTCTTCAAATAATTCCTTCATTTTCTTTTTATACCACCAATTTTTGAAGAATTAATCCATGTCAATATATGGTTTATTTAAATTTCTAACTATAAAATATTAGGCTATAGTAAGCATATAACTCCACCTTTTCTATTTCTAAAAGAGTACACAAAAACTATATAAATTATAAATTTAATAAATTGATTTTAAGTATTTTTAATCATCTCTTAAAAATTAGAAATATATATTTTTATAAAATAAATTATACTTTTAATGATTAATTGTTTGAAGACCACGTGAATAATTAATTGTTATATAGAATGGTTTTATTTTATCTTTAAAATTAATTTACTTGAATGTTGAAAATAGGGAAGGAGATAAAATGGATTTTTTTTTAGCTGTTTGATAATCATTTAAAAATTGAAAGTAGATAATTTTATTTATTATTATATATTTTGTAATTTTCAAACTTATTTCAATTTTGTATCTTGTAAGAAGTTTGAATTTTTTATGAAATATCATATATGAAGAATTTATTTTTATCTTTTATTATCTTTCATATTACACTTTATTTTTTGGGTTATTAAAGTTATAATGAAATCATATACTAAATTTTATGTTTATCAATCATTTTGTTAGTTTCAGATCAAATTTTGCAACTTTTATACATAATCTATTTATTATAAAGTTTTTATATTTTTCAAAAGTTTATCAAAAATTTTTATATTTGTCAAAAGTTTTTTATCCCGTGCATCGCATAAGTAAAAAGACCCTAGTTGCCAATATGAAGGCAATGTAGGATGCCTTAGAAATTTTGATTGATAGTAATAAGCCCCAATTAAATGAGATAATATTGTGTGTCCAAACAATTTAATATTATAATACCAATAATCTAGATAAATTATCTCATACCAAATATCCTCTACAAACCATAATCTCCTCATTCTCTTTTTTTTGGACATGCTCTAGACAACTCTACATCTTTGTTTCCCTTGTCGCCTCTCAAAGTCTTGCATATGCCATCAATTTTCTAGATCCCTTTGTTTTCAATTTTTGCATTACAATTTTATTGCCAAGTATGTCTTGATCTTTTCTTTAGATTTGACCTATTTTTCATTTGGATATGATTTACTATTATTATTATTATTATTATTATTATTGGGGTTTAGGGAGGGGGATAGTGTGTATTTACCCAACATGAAAGTCACACCTGACTCTTGTGGCTAATTGGGATGTGAGATATCCATTAAGGCATATGCCACGTCCATATATAATAGATTAATTTGGATGCAATGCATACTCATCTAAAGTCGTGACATATTCCTTTCTCCAACTTAGGCTAAGCTTATCACATTTACAAATAAAGTTTGTTATTACTACTTCCTCTCTTAAGATTTCTGTTTCTTAGAATAAAAAATGTAGGTGTAGTTGAAGGAAGAGGTTAGGGGCAACAAAGGGTGTGTCAAAAAAAGGAAGAAAAGGAGATTAGAGTTCTTGAAGTAAAATTAGGGATGGTCAATTGAGAGGAATAAAATTAGGGATTTGATTTTCTTGATTTTTGTTTTTGAATTTTATTCCTATTTTTTATATATTAAAAATTAATAATAATTAACTTTATGAATTAGTCCTTTTATTAATTTGGAGGATGAAATTGGGGGAAAAAAAATAAATGGTTCCTTTTATTAAATACAAAACATTAACACATGTGCATTTGAATTGGACAAAATTCTTGTCAACATCTGATAGGTACATGATTTAAATATGTTTTTTGTCTTTATAAATATAAGTGATTTTGATTTTAGTCCCTATTAAATTTTTACTAGCTTTTAATTCCTCATTTTACCAATGCTATTCTTTTGGTCCCTGTCCTATAGAAACACCCCCCTGGTTTCAACCTTTGCTCCTTCTAACAATAGGTAAATCAGATGCCACATACTCAAAAGTGAAAGGAAAGTGAGAGCACCAAGCATTAATCCAGTATCCGAGTCTCAATTTTATTTTCTTTATCTCTAAGCCTCATGAAGGATTATAGTTCTAAAAAATCATATGATTTCTAATTCTCCATATTGACCAAATAATAGCATAGAATAAAGATATACACATCTTTCTTTTAAAACCATAAACAGGACCACCTAACCAAGCATCAAAGGCTTTCTTTGGTAGCTGATGCCAACACTAGGATACATTCCACCAAGAAAAGTAAGAAGTTCATACATACCGGGATTTTTTATAGGGAAAAAACAGATGGTATAAGCTTTCAACTTCCTCCTTGTAGAAAATGTATAAAGACTCCTCCTACTTGACAATGTTAAGTGTGCATAATCTCTCTTTTGTGTTGAGTCTTTCCCAAAGCACAAACCACAACAGCAACTCTGCTCTTAGTGGGGTAAGACCTTTCCAAATTCCTTTTAAAGGATAGATATCATGCATCAGACTAAAGAAGCTTTAAAGACTTGCAATAAAAAGGATTTCACATAATAAGGTCAAATTTTCCCATATTTCCAAACCAATGGATTAGGCCTATCAAAGTAAATATTGACGTTTTGGATTAAATTCTGCAAATCAGCAAATTGTTGCTGCTCCCAAACGAATAAGAACCACCTCCACTCAAAATTCAAGCACCATGTAAGCTCATCCCAACATCCCATATCAACCATAGGCTATTTTTTTAGAAGAGAAAGAAAACAAGCAAGGGAATTTAGGGCCTATTTGGTTTTTAGTTTCATTTTGTGTTTCTTGTTTTCATGATTTTATAAAGGAAATCATGAAAACAGGAAACATGATTTTATTGTTTTTACTGTTTTTAGTATTTCTTTCACAAAATTCTAAAAATAGGAAACACATGAAAGGAAAATAGAAGCCAACCAGGCTCTTAGTTTTCAACCATTCATCACTAACCCACAAATCCAATTATAAAAAGGTAGAGCTGCCATTACCAATTTGCCTGATAATACTCTGCTAGGAAATCAAATAAATAATCCGATCAATTTCTTCTAAAGAAGTAATTGTAGGAAGAGGTAGCACGAGAAGCATGGTTGAATTATGCTTCTAAAAACTTTTGTTCCTGAAACTTTTTAAATAATCTTTCTCAAATCTTTGAATTTGGAATATGGAAGCATTTTGAGTTAAAAACAAAAGCTATTGTTTTCACCTTAACTTTATTAGTCGACAAGTAAATAAGCACACAAAATAAAACACAAAGTATAAAAACCATAAAGAGTAATAAGGATAAAAAATCACATATGGAGATTTTATATTGGTTCGGCTAACAACTTGCCTATGTTTAGTATGCAACAACTTAGTTGAGATTTTATAAACTGAGTATTCTTTGTTCAAGCTTCTCCAAGCTTTTACAACAAAGTAGTTCTTCCTAGTTTCTCCAAGCTAACAGCAAGTAGTGTTTTATCCTAGCCTCTCCAAGCTCACAAAGACTACTATCGGCTCCAGTTACAACAATATTATTGAATGGTTTGTGTTTGGATTAACACTCATACTAAATCACTTGAAGGTGTATAAAATGCTTAAGCACAGTGCATGGTGACTTTGCAATACTCTCAGTAAGAGGATATTGACTAATACAAAGCAAATGAGAAGATTTTCTTTTGAGGAGTTACAGTGAGTAACTTTCTGGATGTTTAGATGGTTGAGAAAGATGAAGACTAGATAGATATCCAAATGCACGGAGTTCTTAAATGGGTAACTTCTTCTTCATCATCTTCCAGGTTTATATAGGCTTCAAAAATCTAGTCATTAAAACTTTAGACCTTAAGTTCAGAGCTTTTTGATCTGCTGGTTAAAGATCGGAGAGAGAAGTAGGTTACTTTATTTCTCAACAAGTAGATCCATCACCAAAAAAGAAAACTAGCCATTGAGGTTCACCAACTTTTCAAAGTTGCTAGCATTTCCTTTAGATCTTGTTTTGTCAAGTGTGATGTTTACGAATGATCTATGACTCATGCAGAAAAAGCTTTAAGGGTGAGATATTTCATGTGAATCGACTTTCTAGAGGTCACTCTTTTAAACATAGCTTTTCTGGTGCTCATGATCCTTCTGATGGTTTGATTTTCTTCTGATGATATAGATACATCCTTCTGATCCTCTTGATATGCTTCTTGAGAGCGAGATCATAGATACTTTTTGACAAAAAGTTCTTTTCTTGTGGTATATATACAAGTTACATATAAGAACTTTTAACTTTGTATGATCTAATTCTCATCCTTGTCTGTATTGCGTGATCTAGTGCAAATGGAAATAAACACTTGAACAAACCGTTAGTCAACACAAAAGATTTTACTAAGAATTGATTTGTTGTTTATTAAAACTCTTACCTCGATAAAGTTTAGACCACTCAGTGACTTCTAAAGGATATTAGAGTTTACAATAATGTACACTGAAGGGCCTCCCATTTTTCCTATTTCCTAGTTACAAATTAGTTGGTGAGGGTTAAGGCCATAGTTGGAGCATACAACCTTCTTCTATAGAGGATTTGCTTTGATGGAGAATCTCCACTACCACTAAAATAGAAAAGTATTATTTTTAATGAGTAAACACTAACTCCAAGTCCTCTCAATGACTTTGTTTTATGGTTAATTTCCAACTTTACTAGAAGGATGCCTCTTCTTTTGTTATCTAAAACCTAAAACTTTCATAGGTTTAACTAAATCTCACCATGGTATTAGATTTGAGTAGTTAGTGTTATAAATTTAGGGCTTAAATTGAGGATTTTGTGATTAAAAGCTAATTTGAGTCATTTCTTGGTTCTAAAGCTTAATTATTGTTTAATGATGTTTGTGGTACTAGATACATTAGAAAATTATCCCTTTGACTTTGTGGCACCATATGCTTGGACAACTTTCTCTTTGGCTATGAATTGTGAGTTGTTAGTATATCTATAATGGTGGCAAATACAATGGTCCATGCATGTTTGGGAGCATTGCATGGTCCATTTTTGTGGACTGTTGGATTTTATTTAACAAAAATCGACAATTGACATAAAACATGTGTACTAGTGGATTCTATTTGAGAGAGAGCATGTCAAATCCTTCCTTGCCTCTATTACGTTCATCTTCTTCATCCTAAAACTCAAATGTAGGCAAACTAGTGTATTCATTTGTAGTTTTCATATACATGTAAAAAGGGTGAATAAAACCCATTTCAAACTTTACCACATCAATTCCCAAAATCAATCACCCAAGCCACACAAATACACATAAAATCAATCACATTAATTTGAAGCCCTAATTTCATAAAACCATTGTCCCTTCCATTATATATATATATATATATAAACCCACCCCACAAGATTGTCCATCCTCATCAAGTTTTGGATCTTGCCCAACAAGCTCAATCCTTTCGTGTGCCCTTCTTATATAGCTATTGCTTTTCAATTTTTCCAACACAAATAGAAAAATAGAATAAGAAACAATGACCCAAAAGATTTGTTTGTGTCGTGCTTCAAAGGGGCTGAGCGGAGGATGCACGATGATCAATGGAGCACGGCAATATCGGTTGCTCGCAGGTGTGAGCGATGTTCGTAGTGGTCGAAGAACGATGACATGTCAAGGTTTTTGTGGTGGTGGGCGCAGTTGTTAGTTCGCGATGGTGAGAGGTGGCCACTTTTCTTGAGCTTTGACGAATTGTATCTTGCTAATGTGGTTGGTTTGCCTACATTTGATGTCTAGGATGAACACGAACTAGCTGCTACAATAGTGTAGTAGATCAATGAAGGATTTGACATGCTCTCTCTCAAATAGAGTCCACTAGTACACGTGTTTTATCTTAGTTGTCGATTTTTATTAAATCAAATCCAACAATCCACAAAAATGGACCATGCAATGCTCCCAAACATGCACAGACCATTGTATCTGCCACCATCTATAACATGTTTTAAGTCTCTATATTTCTGATTATATACATTATCTATGGTATTTTTAAGTTAAATATCAAAAGTTTGATTTATCATGTCATTGACTACATTTTGAATCTTTGAAGGACAAATATGTTATTTATACTATGTAGTTATATATTTAGGACAAGCATTTTTGGAACATGCTCTTTGATTCTCTAAGTTGACTTGATGGAAATAATATTGGTTTAAGGATTTTGTACTGATAGAAAAGCTTTGCCACTCTGAATGTGGTGGTTTTGTCGAGTAAACTTTGGATACTTTATGGATCATTATTGATTTGAAATCTTTATTATTCTAATTAGGGCTGGCCATGGTTTGGTTTATCATAAAAACTAAACTGAATTGAATTGAATTAAAAATTTGGTTCAATTTTTTAAATTGAATTTATTGAAGTGTACTTGAACAAATATAGAGTCTATTCAAAACCAATTAACTTGATTTTGAATTAGTATAAATCTTTTCAAACCGGATTGAACAACATGGATATTAAGCATGTAGCCTCAAACAAAATAAACCAAAGTGAACAAGTGCCTTGCAAAATGATAATGCATGTATGCTTCTTCTCCCGCCGGCGGTCAAGGATAGTGTCGGCACTGTCAACCAGAGCAATTATGTCAGCATTATCTCAGCCATCATTATTTTCATTGGTGACATCTTAAAAGCTTGATGACTATCGTTGTCATTGTCATATGGGTGCATAAGCTATGAAAGTAGCAAACGGCATGATGATGGCACCACTCCAATGACGACATGATTCTGACAACAACATAGCCAGTGACAACAACAGCATGATGGCACCACTCTGGAAATAATGACAACATGACATCACCATGCTAGTACTGCTCTGGCGATGGTACAATGACAATACTCCGACACTGGCATGACAACACCACTTCAATGTCGTTTGCTTCTGTTTGAATATCACCAAACAAGTCACCGACTCACCTATTAGGATAAGTACAAATTAGGTTGATTGAATCTAGTCATCCTAGCTTGAGAGAGCACAACACTTTGGGTTTGGTTTATAACCAGTGAACCAAACTTGAATCTATTGTTGGTTCAATTTCATAACTTGTTCTAAAAACTGGTTTGATATATTGAATTACTTGGGAAAAAAAAAACAATTTTTACGATGTGGTTTAGGTTTGGTTAAAATTTATGGTTTTTTTTTTACAGCCTTGATTTTGAACCTATGTACTTCTATTGAGAAGGACTAAATACTTTGTGCTACAACGTGATTTAAATCTCTGGTCTTTTGAACCTTGGATATTTTGATGGTTACATACTGATTGAGATAATATGGTATTTTGAATTCTGACATTATCGACTCTAGTTATTCTTATGACTGTATATGGATTTGAAAGCCCTGTTATTCTCAACTTTGATATTATGATAAACTAGACTAATACTTTGGATTATGATAATATTATTTTTATGGGAGGAATGTTGGATAGAAATTGTAGCTAACGACAATGGATGTTAGCCTTTGTATGCCATTGTCCAAACTCTAGATAGCAGGAGTGTTACTAATTTGACGTATTTGGCCAACATGTACGAATCTGTTAAGCTCTAGGAAGGTGGGCAATTTTGTTGATCTTTTAGAAAAGGCTTGTTGGTGAAATATCTGTTTAGATTCTAATTCTGAATTTGAGACCTCGTGCTCTGATTCTTTGTTGTACTAGATTTGGCATTTGTATATTATATTTGAACTATATTATTGCTTTGATTTGTTTATTTCTGAAGTATAGAAATATTACTCTCATAAATATGTTCGCGTAAAACTCATGTTTGAGCTTGTCCCATTCCTATTATATATATATATATATATATTATTTCACACTAAATTTGTGTGACTCACTCCTTCATTCTACATGTTCTAGATTTGAGTGCAGATTCGAGTCCAGGTCCTCTAATCAGTTAGAGACATAGATCATTTTGGTGAGCTCAACACACATCCGTGTGGGCCTTGATGTTATATTTGCTTGATATGTATTTGGAATATTTTGATATGTAAGAATTCTTTGTTATGCTCCATTAGTTGCAGGTAGGATTTTGATTCCTAATTGCCACTTTGTTGTTATGATATTGATGTATTTTGTCTCTGATATGCATTCTATGAATGCTTTTGGATATTTAGACTCAATTATGTCTTATGAACTATATCAAGAAATTATGTATATTTTGAGATGTCTGGTTTTCAAGTGAAAATCTATCCAAGATGTAAAAATCTCAGTTAAACTTGCTAAGTGGCTAGCTCATTCTATGTGTCGGTTTTGACCTCAAGATGGGAAAAACCAACCAGTTAGTTTTTTTTTTGCTAAGAATGAAGTTTATTTATAGAATCTTATTTTGATATATTATTAATATTAAAAATTTTTATATTATTATTCAATTATATATTACTACATCAATAAAATTATTTAACTTATTTACTCATTATTTTAAAAATCTTACAAATATAAGTAGATGATTAAATGATAACAATATATTAAAATTAAGCTCTTATTTATATCTAATGGAAGAAGGGCACGACAAATAAAATGTCATTGTTTAAAATCTTGGTAGAGTAAAGTAATTTTGAATGAGGTCAAATAAAATAAAAATAAATTGTAACTTATCCTCTTTTTATATAAGACGTAAAAAACAGAAAAGGACTAGCTAACGGTAGAAACAAATTGACCGGACCCGCTAATCAAGACATGTGGCAACAATCTGCCACACCAACAAATAATATGTGTGCAACTTGAATTTTTAGTGCATAAGTAATAAGTAATATATTAACAACAATAAACATTTCCGATCAAAGTATAGCATGTTTGGCCCGTTAGGGGCCGAAATTGGTTTTAAGTCTTTAGAATTGATTTTGGAGTTCTTGATAATATTTGATTATATATTTTTTAGAATATGTTCTGATCTTTAAAATTGATTTTGAAAAAATTAAAAATATTTTATTTTTTATTAAAATTATTTTAAAAATATTATTAAATATTATTTTATTTTAAAATTAATTTTAATTAAATCAATTTCAATAAAATAAATTTTATCTAAAATTAATTTTATAAAAATAAAAAATAAAATCAAGTACGCTAATAAAACATTTAAACTTCAAGAGGAAGCTCCCTTTAGTTTGAAAAAGCTTGCTTACATCCCTTAAAATCAGAGAAAAAGACTTGTCAAAACAAACCCTTTTTCAAAATTAAACTAGACAATAAATTAACACTTCTCTACGTTTTATTAGGAGGTACCAAAAGTTTCAAATCTCAATAAAAATTTGCCCGTTTAAGTTTGACTAATTTATTGCTAGCTCCATCCTTTTATTATACGTGACAAGGAGAGAGAATCTGCCCCTTTTCCCCATCAAAACATAAAAACAAAACAGGGCCCCACAAAATTAGTAGAATCCAGCTAAGTATTTCAAATTTCAAAAACCACCCATTTTCCCTCACACCCCAAAACCATATTCCATTAACACAAATTCGAAAAATTCGAAAAAATTCGCGCACGGCTCACATTTTTCACCCAAAACCAATCAAACCAATAAAATCAGAATGAAAATAAAAAAATAAAATAATATAATAACATTAATTCCCCCTCGTTCAAAATCCAACCGTTGCAACAAAAGAAACACACCAAAACTTTTTCTATAAAACACAACCCACCCAGGCCCCTCTCGTCCCCAACCACAGCACTCACACCAAAAACCCTAAACGCGAAAAAACTCTTTCAAGAACTTCTCTTTCTTCCCTCTCTGTCTCCGTCATTTCTTCGAACACCTTCAATACATTCCCAAAAAATGCGTGAGATCCTTCATATCCAGGGTGGCCAATGCGGCAACCAGATCGGTGCCAAGTTCTGGGAAGTGGTCTGCGCGGAGCACGGGATCGACCCTACCGGGAGGTACGATGGGGACACCGATCTTCAGCTTGAGAGGATCAACGTGTATTACAATGAGGCGAGTTGTGGCCGGTTCGTTCCGAGGGCGGTTCTCATGGACCTCGAACCGGGCACCATGGACAGCGTCCGGTCCGGACCGTACGGTCAGATCTTCAGGCCGGATAACTTTGTCTTCGGGCAGAGTGGTGCCGGGAACAACTGGGCCAAAGGGCATTACACGGAGGGTGCTGAGCTTATTGATTCGGTGCTCGATGTTGTGAGGAAGGAAGCTGAGAACTGCGATTGCTTGCAGGGTATGTTTAATTGCTTTTATTTTTGTGGTTTTTTTTTTAAATTAAAGGTGTAGGCGTTTGTGTGCATGGCTGGTTGTGAAATGCGTGTGTGTGTATTATTATTATTATTTTTTTTTTGGGATGGAACATGGGGATTTTGTGGGTAGTTTTGAAATGGGTATGGGGGTTTTTAGTGAAAGGTGGAAGATTGTGTGTGTTCTCTGGCTGGTTTTGAATTGGGGTTTTTTTTTTTTGTTTTTTTTGGTTGAATGAAAAGTCGGGGTTTTGTGTTTTCCGATGTGTTTTGTGGGTGGTTTTGAGATGGGTATGGGTTATTTGTGGTGAAAGGTGGAAGCTTTTGTGTGTTTTGTGGCTCATTTTGAATTTAGTATGTGTTTTTTCTCTGTTTTTTCATTAAAGGTGAGAAATTTGTACGCATATTAAGTATTTTGGGGGTAATTTTGAAGATGGGTGTTGCTCTTTTTCATGAAAGCTGGAGTCTGTTACCTTATTTTTAAATTTTAATAGGGTGTTTCTGTGTTCTTTTCACGTAAAATGAAAACTGTGTTTGAAGTGTTCTAAGTTTGATTTTGATATGGGTTTTTTTTTTCCCCCTAAATGAAAGGTGGAAGCTTTGTGGCTGGTTATGAAATGATTGTGGTTTTCTTTATATATTTTGGTTGTGGCAGGTTTCCAGGTGTGCCATTCTTTGGGTGGAGGAACTGGGTCCGGAATGGGTACCCTCTTGATTTCCAAGATCAGGGAAGAATACCCAGATAGGATGATGCTTACTTTCTCAGTTTTCCCATCTCCTAAGGTTTCTGACACTGTGGTGGAACCGTACAATGCTACTCTTTCTGTTCATCAGCTTGTTGAGAATGCAGATGAATGCATGGTGCTTGACAATGAAGCCTTGTATGACATTTGCTTCCGTACCCTCAAGCTCACCACACCTAGCTGTAAGCTTTCCAAGAACCCCTTTTGAGTGTTCAGCCTTTTTAATCAATGCGTTTTCAATATTTGGCGATGATTGTTGAATGAAGATTATTAACTCATGTTGATTTTGTTTTGTGCAGTTGGTGATCTGAACCATTTGATATCCGCAACCATGTCTGGTGTCACATGTTGTTTGAGGTTCCCTGGTCAGCTAAACTCTGACTTGAGGAAGCTTGCTGTGAACCTCATTCCCTTCCCTCGCCTCCACTTTTTCATGGTGGGATTTGCTCCTCTCACCTCTCGTGGTTCTCAGCAGTACAGGGCTTTGAGTGTGCCCGAGCTCACACAGCAAATGTGGGATGCCAAGAACATGATGTGTGCCGCTGACCCTAGGCATGGAAGGTACCTCACTGCCTCAGCTATGTTCCGAGGCAAGATGAGCACCAAGGAGGTTGATGAGCAAATGATCAATGTTCAGAACAAGAATTCATCCTACTTTGTTGAATGGATTCCAAACAATGTTAAGTCCACAGTTTGTGACATTCCCCCAACAGGCCTGAAGATGGCCTCAACATTCATTGGAAACTCGACATCGATTCAGGAGATGTTCCGAAGGGTGAGCGAGCAGTTCACTGCCATGTTCAGGAGAAAGGCTTTCTTGCATTGGTACACTGGGGAAGGCATGGATGAGATGGAATTCACCGAGGCTGAGAGCAATATGAATGACTTGGTTTCAGAATATCAGCAGTACCAAGATGCCACTGCTGATGATGAGGATGAGTATGAAGAAGAAGAGGAAGATTACCAACATGATGTGTGATCTTTGGCAAATTGCGGTGGTGGCTTTAGATGAGGATGGATAACATGCCGCAACTTCCTGTTGCCGGTTCATTGTCTCTTTGTTGGGGATAGTAACTGTTCCGGCTAGCACTAGTTGTTTACATTTACATTACCATTCCTATAAAACTATCTCTAGTTTTTATTTCTGTTTTGTGTACGTTGTGGTGGAGAAGAAAGACAATATTGTTTAAACTGCTATTATATTTCTGAAGCTTCAATCGCTGAACCAAATATTGTATTTTGATTACCTTTTTTTTTTTTTTTCTAACGTTTCAATCACAATCGAATGGTTTGCTTTAAAGGAATTGTTTGACTGATGAGCGATCGGTGTCCTGAGGTGTACCATATTGATTATGGTGCGTGGTGTACCATTTAAAAATATAATGGTGCACCATGGATTTAAAACATCAAAACTATTTGGATGGCTGGGATTAAAAAAGGGTGATCGGTGGTGTAATGATAAAATCTTTGTCTCTTCCCTCCTCCCCACACCCAACTTCATCTATGTCACTTGAACAATTCTTCAATGTGGCCACTCTTTTCTATGTTGATGTTATATCTTTTCCAACTTCTTATCTTAATATGCATAAATAAACTATAGAATGATTTAGTGATACTAACCATGGTTTTTATTTTACTATTTGATTGAATACTAATAAATGTTGATTGGGACCGCAAGTTTGGGCAAATCAAGCAATATATTCCAAAAAAGAAAAAGAAATGAAAAAGTTGAAGGAGGGAATGGTTGGTGAAAGATGTAGAAATGCAAGTGATGTTAATCGAAAGGAGACAGTTGCCAAACATATCGTAAGAAAACAGTTTGTTAGGGGTGGTGCCGTGCAGGCGGAGGAGGGAAAGAGGCGCAGCTGCAGAGGGGCTCGTGGAGGGCGTTCTTGCCAACTGGGTTCTAGAGAAAGACATTATGGCTTCAACATCCACTTGTTCAGATTGTTTTCAGAAAGAAAGGAAAAGAGGGGGAAAAAAAAAATAAAGTGCACTTTTGGAGAGTTATATCATGGTGCTCTTCCATGGTGGACAATCAAAAACCTCTGATTAAAGGTACTTTCACCTTCATCTTCAAAATTTTAAAGAGATGCATTATAGAATTGGCCTTGAAATGAATGTTAATTTTCAATTTGGTAGGAGTAATTGAACCATGTACCAAAAATAGGAGTAATTGGACCAGTTTTTATGGCATTAATTAATTAATTAATAATTAATAAATCAAAATAGTTATGGTATGTTCATAAATTATAAGGGAAAGGAAAAGAAAGAGAAGGTATAAAAGGGAAAGGAAAGGAAGGGGTTTAGAGGATTTTAGTTAAAATTGATAAGGGAAAAGAAATCAAGGGCTTATAATGTATTTTTACAATTTTACTTTTTATTAAAATAATTGAGTATAATTAATATATTTTATAGTAATATTAATTTTTTAAAAAATTAGGAAATATTATATATACTATTTTTTAGGAGAAACCAAGTTTCGATGAAAATTGATAAAAAATTAGGAGGGAAATATAATTTCTATAAAAATCTGAAATAAAATTAGAATAAATTGATAAAAATAATATTTTATATTTTAATATGGATAGAATAGTAAATTAAATTCAAATATCAACAAAACTTCCCAATTTGAGGGAACCATGATATAGAGGTTTTGAAAGGTTTTGAGGGGTTAATTAAAACCCTCATATATTTTTCTCTCCTAAGGAATAAAACTCATGAACAAGGTATACATTTTGTAAACTTTTCCCTTCCTTTCAATTCCCTCCTAAGCCAAACTTGTGAACATACATTAGTGAGTACGTGCTATAGGAAAGCTTGCAGTGTATGTTTGTATTCGTTGGCTGCTAAGTTTGTTTGAAATGAATGTTGTTAATTTTCAATTTGGTAGGACCAGTTACTGGCATTAGTCAATTTTAATAGGAATGCTTGCGTGTGAAGGAATTAGCGTGTGCGTTTATATTAAAGCTAAATTTGGATGAACATAGGTTTAGCTTATGCAGTAAAAATATGTTTTAATATTTTTGTGCAAAAATAAATTTGAATACTTGTAATAACTCCAATTAAATTGAAGTTAAAATCCGGGTCAAAATCATGAAATTTTTTTTCTCAAAATCTTTGCTTGAAAGGGCTGTAATTGACATTGTTGGGGAGTCATTTTCTATGGGAAGGCTTACGTATTTTTGGATTAGTTGTTTGTTGATTGATATATAACATTTTGTCATTTTCCCGGTACCAGCTCTGAAATAATTGTTGAACTAGAACTAAAATTGAGCTTCATTGAATAATTTGTAGGACAATAATCGAAGCAGTTGGGGAATCAATTTTTACTGCAAAGCTTGTGTACGTGTTACGATCAGTTATGAAGTAAAGATTTGAATTGAAGTGATCTGAAGGCCATGAAATGTTTTCCTGGCAACTCTGAACTGAAACAATTTGTCAACAAGAATTAAAATTGAACTTATTGGAAAACTTGTAGGGTACTAAAATTTGTACATAAATTTTCTATCCCCTCTTTCTGATTAAATTTTCTTTTCACTCTCTTTCTCTCTCTTAACAACATAGTTGTTTATACTAGTAAACAACATTATTCAAAATTCAAAGATCTAGGCTCTGTTTGGTTATATTTTTGGAGACCCAGAATATATTTTATTGGAATAAAAATAAAAATATATAATAATTAATGTGTTTAGGTGTATAAAAATATTTTTTTAGAAGGCCTTTTAAAATTTTAAAAAGCCTTTTAGGAGAATTATCCTTGAACTTACTTTTTATTTTAGAAAAAAGGTTTTTTAAAAAGGAATCTATAAATTTACTTTATCCCATCTAAATAAAAATTATTCTCCTAAACTTATTTTGACATATGAAAATCAAATAAAAATTATTTTTTTAAAAGTAATTCTTTAAAAAAAAAAAATTTAAAAATTTTCTTTTAAAAGATTTCTCCCAAAAATTAAATCAAATACAGCACTAGTGAGTAGTCAAATGAGAATTTGTTTTGTAAGCGATTTAATTAGACTGAACTTACCTCATGACCCAGAAAAAAAAAAATCAAATACATCTGCAGTTAATTTGTTCATTCCTTCCATGCATACCGTAAAATCTGATCAACTCGCAGATGCCAAAATCAGCAGTTAAGTGTTAATTGCTCTCTAATCGCTATTTATCGCATTCTTTATTATTATTATTATTATTTAGTATTACTCACGATCCTTAAAATGGAAATTGTCGGGAGTGTCCAGCAAAGGAAGACCAATTTACATTATAATCCAATCAATAATATAGACTGACTGGAGCTTCGTAATCATCATCATACAATAAAATCAATGTCAGCAACATCATACAGTGCATTAATAACTTCAATTTGTGCATGTTTTCAATAAAAATAAGCAACCTTTAATTCAGAGTTGGATCTCAATCTCAATTGCTGAGCAATACAACAACGTAGGAAAAGTCCACATTAGACAGCTCTTTGGCACACTACAATACATCAAAACCTAGATACAAGAAACACTAAATTTACAGAACACAAGGTCCCAACAAGTTCACTCCTAGAAGATCTACTACTTCTTACCATCTTCGATGGTCTTATCTACAACAATTTTGACTTTCCTATACTCAACATCTACAGGTTGCATAACACACTCTTCAGGTATCACAGGACGCCTATTGCCAAATATGGTCCACAAATAAAGCACAACAAATGCTGTCAATGCTCCACAACCAGTACCAAATATCATTGCAGCAAGAACCCTCGAAATGCAATCACTCCTTGGTTTAACCACTGGAGTTTCACTGGCCTTAACAAGGACCTTTGGATCCAGAGGCTCTGAATGCATTGAGTGTGGGAATTGCCTTAGAACAAAGCTCCATGAATACACAAAGCATGCTTGAGAAGATGCATCAAACCCCTTCACAGGACTAAGGCCAACAAAAAATTCTTTCTCCTTCCACACATTTGGTAAGTCAATTGAGTGCCAGAGAACTGGATCATATGGCTTTGTGTTACCATGTTGACTCAACCTAACTTCTAAGCGCCTTGAACTTGCCTCATAATCAATCCAAGCATGCAATTTTTCTCCACTTCTTAGACCCAAATTGATAGAAGATGCGTTACTTATTTTAACTGGGAATTTGTTACCAACGTTAATGGCCACATTACAACTAGCATAACCCCCATTTCTACCACCCCTTGAAGGACTAAACTCAACACCAACAACTTCAGATTTTCCATTCTTCAATTCAAAAGTATACCCAGATGAACTTTTGTCAAAAACATCACTTTTTGAACCATTTGGAACCATAACAAAGGCCAAACCACCCGTATTGTACACGGGCAATGAAAATGCAAAGTAAGTTGAAAAAGACAGTAATTGCCTTGGTTTACCTTCAACAAGCTTGATGGGTCTCTTGTACATGACCCTCCCGGACCTAGATAGCTGAATCCCAGAGCCACCATTGACAACCTTTGCATTACCAAATAGTGCCACATTGGACTTAAATTTTGGATCTTTTGCAAAATCAGCAAAGGAGAACAATGGAATTGGGTCAAAAGCTAGGGTCTTGAGGAACAAGATGGTGAAAGTTAAGGCCTTGAAGTAGTGGGAAGTGGTAAATGCTGCCATAATTGAAGTTGGGTGGATTGGGATGAACCAATCTTTGATGGGTCTGAGTGAATTCTAGGATTGGTGGGTTGATCCCATTTGGTGGAGTAGGGAATTTGGTGTGTGTTTTTAGGGTTTGTGAGAGTGAAGAAAGAAAGCAGAGGAAGAAAGTAAAGAATATTGTTGTGGGGGGAGGTTGGGCTTGGAGGTTGTGAAAATTAAATACGTTTTACTGGTTTCTGCAAACTTTGGTGGCTCACTTTTTCATCAGTGCCAGATGACCAAGGGAATACAATAATAAAGGCAAGGGCTTTTGCAATTTGAGGCTTTCCTTTTGCAATATTCCTCATGTGAACTCTCAACATTTGAGTAATCACATTTTTTTTTTTTTTCATTTGATTCTGAATTTTCTAAATTTTGGTGTCATTATGGTCCACTCTCTTAGCTGATTTTGGGTTGTGACATGAAATGATAAAACCTTCCATTTCTAGCTGGCTGATGTGCGTAGCTGTATTTGTGAGGATACATGTTATATAATGTCTTTTGAGCATTAAGGTGCATATTAAATTATTTGTATTTCACTTTGATACTCATTACCTAACTCTCCTGGAATGTTAGTTAGAATATGTATAACCTATCTAAAAACAACGTCGGTGATATTTCCGGTATTGAGTGGAAGCCCAATTGATTTGTAAAAGTGACCTTAAATCTCAATTGAATTATAATAGTATCATAGTCAAAAGGACAGCTAAAGTGTCAACATAAAAGTTATAATTCCCACCACAAGAAAACTATGAGACTAATATATTTAGATACAAATATAGGGCCAATATAGGGTTAGTCAAGATGGCAGGTACCTTGACTTTTTAATTAAATTCGAGTCCCGAAAATAAAAAGAAAAAAAAAAATTTTTATTGAGAGACTCCTACCCTTTTCAAGAACTTTCGTTGAATTAGTTTAAGTCGAATTAGTTGAATTCCTAGTAATAAGGTCCGGAAATCAATGATTCCATTGAAACAGAAAAGATGCAAGCACGGCGTTTAAACTTCAAACAAAAATATAGTTGTGTAAATTAGATAAGATGTATACACAATTCTATTATCAAAAAAATAAAAGTATTATATTATTTTTTTAATTTCTCATAATATCTCCTTATTCGAGGCTGAAAGAGTAATTTTTTGGTATATAGGGTGTGTTTGTTTAAACTTTTAAAAAAGTAATTTTGAAATTTAAATTTTATATTTAGGTAAAAAAGCTGAAAACTAATTTTTTCCAGAAATAACTTTTTTCAGCTTCTCTAAAAAAGCTAAAAACAATTTTTTTTGAGATTCTGTTAATTTTTAAAAAATTATCCAAATATACAAAAACTAATTTTTTTGGGTGAAAAAAATGATTATTTACCAAAATAATTCCAAACAAATGCACTCATAATTAGATACTTAAGTGAAGACCCTTCTCAATAGTATTTTTTTTTCATATATATAAATTACATAATAGAATCCAAGAGGAAGTCAAATCCTTTATACTCGGGCTCACACATTGTTAGTTTAAAAAAGTAACACAAGTATGTGTTTATACAAATATCATTTCTTATATTTCTAAAGTATAACATTAGAAACATTAGTGATGATGGGAAAATAAAAAAAAGAAAGAGAAGAAATATAGAGTACCACTAAACTTCTCTCTAAGGGTATCTGCATCTCGCTCCATTCCAATCATATATTTATTTTTGTCAAAAGAAAAACAGATTATATGACAGTATTTATTCGATAATTTGAAAAAGTTGTGAGAGGGTGACAAGTGCCAGATACAAGAAATATGCAGTGTAGAGAGATGGGGATTCCTCTTCTGCAAAAAGGGGCTCAAAATACGTATGTATTCTCTTGTGTAGCCCTCCATTGGCCACACCACTCACGAGGCACTTTCTCGTTTTGCAATAGAGATGGAGAAAGTGGGGGGTGAGTTGTGCTAGTGCGTCGTGACCACATTGGCATTGGCGAAGCTCACATTAAAACTAATCTGCGCGTGATTAACTTGTCTTGTTCCTTAACCCCAGCACATGCAAATTACAGTACATTAGGTACTGTGCCATTCCTTCATGTAAAATCGTTTTACATTACACCAAATTTTGTGCTATTAAATTACTTAAATAAATTTAAATTCTGGAAAAGATAATTATTGTGAAAATCTCTTAGTCACAATAATATGTTATGTAAAAATACCTCAAAGAAAAAAAATATTCATTAAATAAAGTTGTATTCTTTAGGAATTTTTCTAATCAATATCCTTAAAGAATTAAGAATGGAAAGTTTTTTAAGTTTTCAATGTATTTAATATGAATTTAATTTAAATACATCGATAATGTAAAATAATTTTACACTGTTATCCAATAAAAATAGTGAAAAATACCAACTCATACAAATAATCACCTATTATAATGAGAGATTCATCATAATTTTTCACTTTTTCCTATTTTTATTGGTTGATAGTTTTCCTATTTCTATTGGTTGATAGAGTAAAACTATTTTACACTGTTAATGCATACTAATTAAACTCATTTAATATATTGAAAATTTAAAAACTTTACTTCTTTATCAAAAACCTTCTAATCATGATTCCTTAGGATATTAGTTAGAAATACTCATTCCTTAAAAAGAAATTCTTACATGGTTAAGACTATTTCATTAGTTGTCTTACCAATAATGTAAATGTATTTTTATAGAATTGTGTGTTAGTGGTGATTCACATATAAAAGACACTTATATGATTGATCTGGAACCACAGTCACGTGATACTCCCGAACCATACAAGTATTTCTCTTCCTTAAAATGTTTGAATATTTTAAAATGAGATACTATATGAATAGGTAAAAACATAACATAAAACCAGTAAACACTAATAATAACTAGTGTCAAGCTAAAAGGTTTTATATTATCATTTAATTATATAAATTATATGTAAAATTTTTAAAAGAGTAATTATATTAAATATTTTTACTGATCTAGAAATATATAATTGAATATAAATATAAATTTTTTTATTTTAATAATGAATTAGAATTATTTAATTATCCATAAAAAAAATTAAATTCAGTTATGTAAGGGCTAAAATTACTGAACTTCTTTTCCATCCTAAGTTATCAATGGAAGATGAAAAAGACTGCTTAACTTTTGCTTTCTACCTGTCTTGAAGCCTTGCCGATTTGGTCTCTACCGAACAGGGTGTTGATCTTGAACGTCTGCATTAAAGTCAAACGAAAGCGACTTTGTATGTTGCAACATTAATGTCAATATATGAATGTAAGCTATTAACGTACCGAATAATCTAAATTGCAATTGAATCTGAATTGGTGTGATTGGTGAAATGGATTGAATCCTGCCGATCTTGCAGAAAACATTCAATGCCCCCTTGTTAGCATAAAAATAAAATACCATTAATGACCTGAAATATTTTTTCGAGTAATCTTACTTTCGCCTCTTTTTAATGATACTCTTCATATTGTCACTTTTAAATATATATATATATACATAAACTCAACTTCTCTAAATTAGATGTGACATATTTTATTAGGCATAATGTATTTTATGTGTGAAAGATAATGATATTGGTTCAACGTCATGTCATGTTGGTTAGCATGTTATTGTTGGTAATAGATATGGCGGACCTAAGTTAGTGGGCACTTTGAGCTATGACATCTGTCTCTATATCAAATAATAATTACTTTCTTATTATGTTATAAACAACGACAAAAAAGAAGATGTTGAAATCAAATGAAGATCATGACTTTTTCGGGGGTCGTTAAGGAGTTATGTACAAAATTATTGAATATGGTATAAGAATCAAAATTTCACAGCTCATGATAAGTTAACATCCTTAAGAATTTAAGGTTACAAAGGATGTTGAATCTTCTGAAAAGTTCACATGCTAGATTAACAAGGGATTCTCACTCTTCAATATTTTTGTCAAAATAATAACAGGACTAGACCAGATGATATGAATGATAAAGGATTCACAGCATAGCCACGTGGTTTGGCAAAGAGAATGGCAAGGATTCAAGAGAATCTTATGGGACGTTGTTTACCCCAGAAAAGAAAGGAGAGAATGTCTTGGTTCAAGACAGTAATATAGTAGAGTAAAAAGAATTTTGTCTGCTAGTTTCCTTTTCTTCTTCGTTAGTCTTAGCCTTGTGATTGAGACCCCCTATGAAATACCCTAACTTGATCAAACGAAATATATTTACACTTTCTAGGAGAGTTTGAAACTTTAGGCATGCTTTTCTATGTAACTCTCCACAGCGTCTGTGCTAAACGATAAGCAAATGTAATGACAATTTGGCAACTATTTAAAATGTCATGAGCATCATGGGACTATATTATCAGTATCTTTATTGATACACACATATAATGGACATCATTGGGATAATTGGAGAGTTATTAGTTAATAATTGAGAATTTCAGTTGTATAATTGATAAATCTATTCGCAGAGAAATACAAGAGATCATGTATTAATAATTTGAGATTTCAGTTATTTAAATGATAAATTCAATAAAAAGATTTCTAATCAAGTATTAGTTATTTTGTTACATCTGTCATATTCATAAAATACATAATCGAAATCTTCAATTATTTATACTTTTTTTTCAAATACTTCAATTATTTATACATTGATCCTTCAGTGTCTAAAATATATAAAAGGCAGTGCTGGTACGAATTTATTTTCGCCATTATGTCATGAATAATTTACAACCATTCAATGGGTGGGTCACAGTGTTGAAGATAGAGAGAGAAGATATTTGAATTACCAAAACACAGCATCTTTATTTACTTATAATGTATTCGTTTGCCGTTTTACGAAACAACTTTGTATCAAAACGTATTTTCGCTATAATAGTGTATAAAATATGGGTTCAAAAAATATTTCTCACATATTATTATTGGTATCTATTTCCATTAATTATGTAATTATTTATCTTTGATATCTAATATTTCATTTCAAATACCTAAACTTAGATTTCAATCAAATGTTACTATGCTAACAATTAAATCTGAAAGTTAGCAACCTGATCAGTTACCATGTGAAAAAAAATATTCTACAAGGTTTGAATTACAAGAGAAGCACCTTGTGTTCAGCATAAAAGAGCAAAAATTAGTCACACCAGAAGGGTGTAAAAACACTTCCAGAGAGAAAAAAATTAACTTGGAGTGAAAGTAAAACGCGATAGCTGGTTGAAATGGAAACCAGAAGAAAATTATAAATAGAGAAATAGGATAACCATTCTCTGATTTTCCTGAAAAGTTGTATGCTAAGACCTTAGTCCAATAATGAAATAATAATCTCCCTCTCTTCTTTGTCTTCTAGTATAATATCTTCCAATTGTAAAACGTTGGAGGATGTAGTTTCCTTTTTTGGTTTTTTTTATCATCTTATCCACACCCAATACTTTCTATGATTCTATATCCCTTTGTTCCTGCAAACAATGAAAATGTGTGATTGCAAAAGGATGAAGGGTCACAACCACACACTGGTTGGCAATAGAGTTGGCCTCAATTGTCCCCTTTTCCTTATGTTATTTCGCTTTCCCATTACTTTGTTAGCATTGTGTTTCATCTTCAACAAGGTATATAGTACACAACACAACAACAAGGATTTGTACCCAAAGGCCAAAGCTCTTTAGATGTAGGACCACTGAATTAGTGTGTCCCAGTGGAGGCCAATATGCACTATTTGACTTCCCCTTCCAGCCTTATTTAAAAGCATTCCAGAGAGACTACATTATTGCTTGTAAGACGAATAAAAAGCTTCAATGTAGCTTTCTTTTTCCATCTTTTTGGGGGCATGGCTCCAATTGAACTTTGTTGCCATAGACCCAACAAGATGCAAAGGAGCACAAAAAAGATTATGACAACAAAAGTAAAAGAACAGCTTTTAAAGAAACATAAAGATGAGCTTCCCTTATGATTCAGATAGCAATCATAGCTTAAACAATCTAATAAAAAAAAAAATGAATCTAGTACTGTAAAAGGGGAAAAGTTAAACAAATTGAATTTGAAGGGCATGCTGCCAATAATTGTCTTGATTCTTGAATATTCTCCCTCTCTTCTTATGCATTGGCTTCTTGGAACTGATGTTTGAATTTTATGGAAATTATCCCAGTTAATCACCACTAGCCCAATCTAATGGTGTTGGAAAACAGGGTAGAGATGAGAGAAAACTGATAAAAGGGTGAAAAGAGAAATCTGAATTTAATTGAAATGAGAAGGGGGTGTGGTACAAAGCCATCGTGTATCATGTATAGATTAGAGAAAGTAACCAACTAGTAATTGACTGCTAACTTAGCAAACTAACCGAACAAATCCTCTAATTATCGCTATCCCTAGTTTAACTATGATAACTAAGTACCTTTGAAGGCTCAGCTTTAAGTTTTTAATTTTTCATATCCATTGTTCCTTGGTTTGGTACCAGAGCTGTGATAACCGTATTAAATTTCAATACAAGGCACAAGCCACTGGTCTTTTCCACTGTTTTTTCCTTCTCAATACACAGAAGTTTAGGATGAGGAACATTTAAAGGAGACTTTTAAACAATCCATTAATTGAACTCAATTCATGCACGGAGGGAGACCCAAGACAACTATTGTCGCATGCCAAAGAAAATTATCATGTAAGGGTGCTTGTTAAAGATTAAGTTATCTTTACAAACAAAGGTTGAGTGTAGTGATAAACGAATTACATTCCCAGAAAGAGAACTAAAGTTTAAATCCTAAAAAAGACAATTGTTAGAAGAGCCTTTTAATTATAACAGTGCCGAAAGGTAGCATAGCTTAGAGACCAAGGGGAGAAAAAAAAAAAAAGATCAACCTATGCCCGAGATTTTATTTAATGGATTAAGCTTTTACAATCAATAGTACAATCATACCAGTTATATAAAAAGGCAATCTTACTTTTCTTAGTTCTTTATTTCACTGTGTTCAGATATCATTGCACATTTCTTATACTCTACTTAACATTTCATGCAGAATTCTGAATAGCATCTTTCAAATGTGTATTATATTGTTTTGTTCTTTCAAAGGAAACTTGATAATTATCATGCAGAGAAACTCAGTGGAACAATTAGAGGTACTCATGCACCTGGTTACACGGTACAAATATGGTCCGATATTTTGATTGGGTCGACTTTTTGAATTCAATTCTTATTAAACTTAATTTAAAAATTTTAATATTATACATAATTAAGTCAGAAAATTTAAAAAAGTAAATTAACAAATATTTTACAATTCAAATAAAAACTATCATGTTATGTATAAAATGACAGTTTAAGTTACAATAGTTTGTAATTTATTTTCAATTAAAATATACAATATTCACATAAAAAAAATTATACAATATTAAACTGATTGGGCCAACCCAAAGTGTAATTCAAACTTGATTTGAAAATCAGCGTGTTTATATTTATATAACTCAAAGCCAACCCAATGTTGACCCAAAATAAACTCAATCCAATTACCTAGAAACTCCACGGCTCCACCAGATTATCAGGCGGAGTTCTGTCCTGAACAACTTTAGGAACAAGATTGCATTTTTTTTTTTAAAATTTTTCATTTTTCAATAAAATTGAAATTTGAACCTGAGTTCCCGCAAAATTATCAAATCCCTTAAACAGGATTAGGCTTTAGAAAATAGTCTTGATTCTAACATATTTTATTATACTTCAACGTTTATAAACAATAATAATGCATATTTTAAAATTGTAAATAATAGAAGAGAAAAGTTCTAATGGAATCTACAACAAATAATCAAATTTCAATTTTGTATCCTTAAGATTTATAAACTATAAATTACTAGAGTGGATTTAACAGGTGCTGAATTTTAATAAATTTGTTATATATTTAATTTATGAAATTCAGGCTTAAGGGTTCCAACCACTGAACCATAAATCACTATCATTTTCGAATTTTGGATTCAATAAACAGTCTAACTTTCAAAACATTGATACTAACATAAATGCTATATTATATTGTAATATTTGCTTCTGAAACCACCAAAATGACGCAGATATCAACATCGTCCTCCTTATCCACAAGCCAAGGGAGACAACTTCTCACAACCAAGTTTCGATTATAATTGATTGACAAAATAACAGTTCAAAACGATGTATTGAAATGAATCTGGCTTCCATACATTTGAGAGTTATGTTACTTCTCAGAATTGTTAAAAGAAAATTGACAAGTGCCCATTACATAAGACAATCCAGCAAAATGATGATATATCATAATTATTTCTGCTAGAGTTAAAGCCTAGACATAATATCTAGCAGTTAATTCTCAATATTGACAAGAAATGGCACTAAGTCTAAGGTACTTTATAGGAGATGTTACTGAACCTCAGAACTCAGAACAAAGTGCTTTTCCAAAAATAATTCAAGTAGCATGTACACTATGGAGAAGAAAACTGTCACATCATTATCTAAGTTTCCTTTAGTTGAAGTTACAGCACATACCCAAATCATGCCCTTTAACTCAATTATCACTGACTTCATACAAGATATCAATCCCTTCCGCAGAACTAGGAAGGAATCAATCATGAAATGTACATTAGCATTAGGCCTATCGCATCTTCTAACTGTTACCTTTCAATTTTGCTGAGGTTACACTCTTGGCCTTTTGGGAATTTACCATCGGCACTTTTGAAGACAGCTTCCACTCATGTCCTGTCAATCTTACTAGCATAGCAAATTGCTTAACTTCCGCATGACTCATAATGCACATGTAAGCACTAGATACGAATGCTTCATCCACAAATGGAAAAAGCTGAGAGAGCATGCAGTAACTCTTCAGAGATTTTCTTTTCTTTTTCTTTTTTGTTTTTGTTCCAATTTCAATTATCCAAAGCTACCTAACTACATGTGTATTATGAGCACTGCAGAAAATGTGAAGCATACCATTTCAAAATAATATGGGGACAGAAGCTACACGCATCAGCTTGTCTCTGGAACAATATCACTAACATCTATGTCTACTATGTTCTCTTTCCCAAATAGGGTAAAATGCACAGTGGCCTGCATGAAGAAGATTCATCGAGTCAACACAATGAAGAGAGAGAAAGAGAGAAAAAAGGGGGGGGGGGGGGAGGGTAATTTCTTGTCCTACTAATTCATGCATTATTTACAGCCTTCATGCTTTCACGGCCATTTAAATTTTAATATTGGGAGTGCAGCACTTCTGATCACAAAATCTTGTTAATGCCTTTCTTTTTATTTATTTTTGGGACAAAAATCTTTATATCAATTAATTCTTGTTAAGAAAGCAGCTCACCATTTTGGTTTTACGATTCAGCCTCTTGAGGGTGCCTGCAAACCCTGAAAATGTTCCAGATACAACTCGAACTGTGGAACCTGGAACGAGGAGCTTATGATCTCTTCTACCTGATGAAGCATCTGTGACTGCAAGCTGGTCAGCAGTTTTTCTGGATCGCCTTTTAGGCTTAGAATCAACAACAGTTGAAAGAACATTATCTGGTTCTAACTCCATATTGGGAATCTCTGAGTTTCGGACAGCATTTTTTTCTTCTTCCTCAAATGCTTGGTCAGATTTTTCTTGTTCTTCTTTTGCCTGTCTGAACATTGCTTCCATATCATCTTCAGATACTGGCCTTGGTCTGTTAATCTGTCTCTTTCTGCAAATGTGAGAAAAACTCAGTTTCCAATTAGGCTGAACGGGAAAATATGCATTAAAGACATTAGATGTAAGATGTTTTCGATTCCTGAAATCAATAGTTACATGTACATGAAAGCTAGAAAGACACCATCTGTTTGAAATCCTAGCAAATGTGGCTGGTAAGCAACTCATTTCATCATAACTTAAGAAGGTATTCCGTTTTATATACTCCACAGAGAAGGCATACTTATCACACTGTCCTTCAGTCTATAACTTCAAGACATTTATTATTATCAATGATTAATCGGCCATGCAAACCAAGTGAAACGAGAAGAAATATCATTCAAAAGATTACTTGTCTGAAATTGACTTCTAGACTATGATAAGAGAGAGCTCTTTACTATAGTTAATCAATTAAAGACGTATACTCTACTTCTCAACTATCTTTATGCATCTTGCTTTGCACAAGAATAAACTATCCATTGAAAAAAAAAAAAACTTACAGCAATTAGGTAACAAAATTCGAAACAGTTAAAATATATATGTGCAAATAAGCAGTGTATTAAACACATAAAGAAGATGCTTACGTGCTTCCAACCTTGGAACCAACAAAGCCTCCGACACCGTCAAACTCTCTTATAAAGTCATGCAGCTCCTTGTTCAGTACACATCTCAAAAAAATGCAACCTGGGAAAAGGGGCTTTGTTTTAACTGACAAGGTACCATCCTTCAACCTCCTTTTCTCATTGACAGCTGGAACATACACCTGAAACCAAACACTACCACATTGTAAAAACAAAAAAGATCCTATCAATCATCATTTCTCATTTATTGCTCAGGAGATTTTGTCTTTTCATTTCATCAACTGGTGTGGTTGTTTGGCCTTTAATACTGCACATAAATTCCACCCATAACCAAAATGATAACAAATTAACAACATCCTCCAGTTACACAGAAAATCAATTAGAAAAATTTTCATTGACACATCCACCGAACTTTCTCCTTCCTTCAGGATAGAAGTACAAATACAATTCTCCTTCTTTCGAGTCAAGGAAACTTCTACATGAACTAGATTATTAATCTAAATGATATCCTTCTCTAATGAATCATTTTGGCTTTCTCAAGCGTATTTATTCAAGTGTGCTCACTAACTAACTAACTAACTAACTAACTGACAATGTTACTATACTAACCACTAATTACAATTCATGTCAGCCACTATGTAAATTTCATTCAAACAAATAAATACATCAACACCACAATCAAGTCTTGTCTCACTAAGTGGGATTGGTTATATGGATCAGATAATATTATCATATATCAATAACCATGTTTATAGCCAAACCATTAAAATTTTGGGAGATTTAAAGAGAATGGAGGGGAATGGCTAATAATGGATTGGAAAAGGAAAGACAAAGAATAGAATGGACAATCACATGCCACCCTCTTGTTTGGTTGTGTAATGAAGGAAGGGAAGGCCTTCTACTAAAAATCATTTCATTCCCTCCTTGACCCCCCAATTTGGAGGGACAAAAAAGGGGAGTTTTGAGTGGCAAGGGAGGGACTGATTGACCCCCCTTAGTCATTCCATTCCCTCCTCTAAAATTGCTTCCAAACATACTTCACTGAAGTTTGGCCATTCCATTGCTTGCCACTCCCTCACTTGCCTCCCTCCCAAACATAGCCTAGATCTTTCTTTATGGTTTCGCTTATAGTTGTCCTTGGTCTCCCTCTACCTCTAGTTATTGGACTACCATCAATCTAATCTACTCCCTTGACTTGTGCTTCTACAGGCCTTCTACACATGAGCAAACCACCTACGGTGATTCTATTATCTTCTCTACAATAGGTGCTATCCCAATTTTCTCCAGAATGCATTTATTAACTATCTTGTTTAATGTATATTGTCTAATATATCCACTTATCCAATAGAACATCGTCTAGTATCTCCACTCATTCAAACAAACAAATAACAATAATTGAGAAAAAAAAAAAATGCAACGTTCATAAAAATGAACCCAAAACTAGACCATTCTTGTCCAATAAAAGCACAAGAACAAAATGCAGTCTAATTTCGATACACAATTTAGAACCCCCAAAAAAACAAATTAAAAAAAAAAGATTTCTCTTAAACACCAAAAAATAAAAAAACCGACAACCTTAAACTCCATGTCAAGGAAGTTCTTGGCGAGCGACCGAGCGAGCAGTTCCGAAGTGTAATGACCCTTAACACGAGAAACTCGAACGACCCACCATTGAGGACCCAACTTGGCGAGGTTGTCGAGGTTGAGCTGTTCCGTCCACGAAGGCTTCTTCTCCTTCTTCTTCTTCTTGATGAACCTCTCTTCCACCTCTTCCTTCCAGTTGTAGGCGTTGCTCTCTCTTCGCTCGTTCCTCAGGCGCCTTCTTTCTCTGGCTGTGAGCTCTTGGGTGGTGGTTTCCGTGGTGGGAGAAGAAGAAGCAGTGGAAGAAGAAGAAGAAGAAGAAGCGTGGATTGAGAGGTTGAAGGGTCTTTTGGGTTGGTGGGGCGTGAAGAAGAGGGAAGGAAGAGAGGGCGAAGAGAGAGTGTGGAAGGTTGGGTTCCATCGCAGAAGCACCCTACTCATCTTTCTAACCAGTGACGATATTAAGTTCTTTTCTTTTTATCCTTCGGCTTTTGTTTTCCAATTGCTCAGCTTGACCACTGAGGATTCTCATCGTTTTGTCACATTGTATTGGTATTTATACAAAAATCATAGTATTTAATGGAAAAAAGCAATTTTTAGTCTCTATAGATGTACATGATTTTGGTTTTAATCTCTAGATTAAAAAATTTTGAGATTAAGTCCTTATAGTATTGTCTAAACAAGGAGTTGGTCTCGGAGGAATTAAAACTTTAATAAATCAAACTATAGGGATCAATTCTTGATTTAAAAAATAAGGGCTAATACTTTATAAAAGGTTGTAACTATAGAGAATAAAATCTAAAAAATTAAAAATTATAAGGACTAATACTTGATATTAGGAACTAACTCCTTAATTAAGTACTAATATAAGGATTTGAAGTGGACGATACCCGCGAAAAATAAGAAAAATGGTGGACACATAGAGGAACTAAAAGGTGCTTTTAACCAAATCTTTATAATTATTCTCTATCTTAATCTATCTTCTCTTATATCCTTTTTTATCTATGTAAAATTGACCATGTTTTACAATTATAGGTGCTTTTAACCTAATCTTTATAATTATTCTCTATCTTAATCTATCTTCTCTTATATCCTTTTTTATCTATGTAAAATTGACCATGTTTTACAATTATCATATGGCTATATTCAACATAAAATTTAACAGTAAAAATTATAGCAATTCATGAAATGGATTTTTAGCAGTACAAATTAAGCGCAAAAACTTGATTCCTTGGTTTCGAAGAATTGGAGTAGTGAGAAGTCTAGGGAGAAGTATATTCTTCAGGTGCCATCTACGGTGCTCTTTGCTAATCAAGGAACATAATGTATCTTGCAATTTGATTGTGAAATTATGAGGTGCATCGATACATCAATCATCTATAATGCATTGTAATGATATCTAATTTTAAGAAAAATTAAAAATATAATTAAATATATTTTAAAAATTAATTATCATACACTAATAGCATAAAATTATATTAGCAGTATAAAATAATTTTACATTATCAATGTAATTTTACATTATCAATATATAAAAATTATAAAAATTTTATCAGTATAATTTTACTTTATTAGTATAATTTTACACTATCAGTGTATAAAAATTAATTTCTAAAAGTTATAAAAATTTTATCAATATAATTTTACTTTATTAGTATAATTTTATACTATCAGTGTATAAAAATTAATTTCTAAAATATATTTAATCATATTTTTAAAATTTTTTAAAATTAATATATTATTACAGTATATCATAGATGATTAATATATCGACACATCTCACAAATCACTACCATCTGATGTGCTACAGTCACAAAGTGCATTGAACACCTTGGACCGCGAAGCGCATTGCAGATGGCACCTATTCTTCAATTTATAATGCCAGCTATAGCTTGGAATAAGGAGGTATTCAATGACATTGATAGGAGAAAGAAAATAAAAATGTAGGAATAGGTTGAATAATATACAATGCTCTTTTAGCTTGAAATCTAAAGCTTTTCTTTCATATGGTGAACCATAATTTAAATTTCAACCAAGCAAGATATTCACATTTAATATTAGATTGCATCTCAAATAGGATTACCTCTAATAGACGATACTTATGAGAAATAAGGAAAATGGTGAAAGTATGAGAAGACTTTTTTTAAGGAAAAATCTCTATGGACTCAAAAGGCTAGATGTAATTAGATTCAATGGGGTCATAATAAAACAACTAAATACTTTCATGTCTCTGCGCTTACTCATAGAAGAACAAGCAGGGTGGTGACTTTACAAGATAATCATGATAGCTGGGTGCATGATGTCACAGTTTTGAAGGAAATGACTTTTTTATTTTTTTTACAAATATCTATTGTGAGCCCTTTTCGACTACTTCTTGTTCTTTTACAAGTAGTTTTCCATCTGTTTCTCTTACGGATTGGGATTTAGTGCAAGCTTCCCTTATTGAGGGTGAAATTAAGAAGACACTTTTTTCTGTGGGGGCTCTCAAAGCATTTGGCCCGGATGGTTTGCATGCTCATTTGTTTTTCCAAACCAAGTGGGATATTGTGAATAATTCTATTTTTGACTAAGTTCTTTCTATCTTTGAGCAACTAGAGACAATTGAGAGTATTGACTTTTGTGTATTTTATTCCTTAAGTAGATCACCCTGAACTGGTTAAACGCTTTAGACCCATTAATTTGTGTAATGATGCTTATAAATTGGTTAGCAAATTTTTGGCAAATACATTAAGGATGATTATACCCATCATGATAGCTTTCGCTCAGTGCTGTTTTATTCATGGTAGAAATGGGTATAATAATAATATTATTATTATTGCTAAAGAGGTTATTCACAAAATGAAGAATGTTTATGGAAATAAAGGTTTTATGATTATTAAGATTGATCTAGAAAAGACTTATGATTGACTAATTAGAGTTTTGTTAATGATTCTCTTAAATGTTTGGATATAGATTATCACTTTATTTATCTAGTTTGGAATTGCATTTCTTCATGACTATGAATATCCTTTCGAATGGAAAATATTCTGGTGAATTTCATCGTATGAGAGGTATCAACAAGATGATCCCTTGTCACCTATTTGTGATTTGTATGAGTGCATGTCCCATCTGAATTGTTAAGCAGTAGTTTAGAAAGTTTGGAAGCCAATCTCTCTTTCCTGAGGAGCGCCTTCACTCACCGACTTGTGCTTTTGTCGATGATCTGTTTATCTCTGCTGAGGCATCTATAACTCAGGTAGGTGAATATTATTAATCATTATTTAAATTTTTTTTGTGCCAGTTCAAGGCAATAGGTTAGTAAAAGAAAACAATTTTTTTTTTTCTCTCCAAAAATGTGCACCATTCGAGAGCACTAGAAATTTCAAATGCCCGTGGTTTCTCGTTGGCATGTGATCTTGGAAACTATTTAGGGTGCCTTTGTTTCATAACAGGGTTTCTTCTATGTTTTAGTTTTTAGACAGAGAAACTTCTGCAGCAAACAACACTCTAGTTTGAAAGCAAATTCTCTTGGCGTTATTATATAAGTCTGTTTGTCTTTGCCATTCCTTCTTATACCATGCAATCAATCCCACTGCTACTTTCTGACAAGATTAACAAAGTAATTAAGCAAGAAATTTCATTGGCGGTTTGTGCGAGGTGAAAGAAAGATTCACTTAATTATGTGTGTGGGATCAAGTTTGTTCTTCCAAAGTTGTTGGGTCCTTGGTGTTGGGCGTGCTCATCAGGTTAATCTTGCCTTCATGAGCAAGATTGGATGGAGCCTTATTAATGATATGATATAGATGAGTTGTAGCTGCAAGTGCTGTGCAGTCGATATAGATATAGACGTGGGAATTATTTAATCCCAAGGCCCGGTCAACAGGAAGAAACGGGGCATCACAAGATGTCGCTAATTGCCAGAGACATGGAAGAGGGAGGACTAGTAATGATTGAGGAAAACATCATCTTGGTGGTGGCAACAGCAGTGGTGTCGATGATGAGGTGTGAGGTGGGATGGGAAGCAAGGGAGGGAGGGATAGTTTTGTTATTTTAAATTATTTACATTTTTTATAAATTATTTATAATATTATTAATTATTTATCTCATCCGCTTATTTATTTACTTTTTATTTAACAGAATATATCAAAGGTTCATGGGTGGTCGGTCGTCTACTATAACACTCACCATGTACTTTTCTTCTTCTTTTTTTTTTTTTTAACATATTTTTGGGTCGGGGGTCCTGCCTCTTGCAGGCTCAAACCCAGGATGCACTGCTGCAAGGCCAACGGATTGGCCAGCTGATCTTGAGCATTGCGTGCTTCTTTAGGTTCATTACATGTACTTTGTTCTTTCACACACAAAAAAAATCTTTTAAGATTTGTTGTTCAGATTGCATGGTTTGTCCTGTCCGAGTTCATCGGACCATCGGATGGGCTGGCCAAAAACTAGTCCAAAACTGTTTTGGTTAGCCACGTTTTTGCATTGATTCATCATGGCCCAATTTTAGTTGATTAATTAGGGTTTGTTACATTAAGATTTCAGAAAAAATATTTCTTCAAAAAATAAAATTAGAAGCAAAAATAAAAATAAAAGTAAAAAATTATTTTATGTGTAGATATAATTATAGAAGTACATTTTATTAGAATTAAACATTGTTAAATTATTTAGATATAATAAATATAAAAGTATTTTTTAGTATAAAATTATAATTTAATAAATAGAGAGTAGTATTTTCAAAAAAAAATTAAGGATACAATGGTAAAGTAATATAGAAAAGTAGCGGATTCAAAATTTAATAATATTTCTAATCTCTTTTACTACTTTTGCTTTTGTGAACATTAGTTCTTTATTTGATGGAAAAAAAAAAATTGATTATTTTTTACTTATATTTTTTTAGAGAAATATAAATAGTGTTTTCTTTTAAAAAAATTTTAAAAATTACTTCTTCCTATGAAAAAATCACAGACAAACGGATCCTAGATTGGTCGACCTGATTGCTGAGCGACCAAATTCATTGTATAAGCTATAATGGTAAGAAAATCTAGAGACATATTATGATATTAAAAGCAATATGTATGACAAGAATGAATCTATACTTTTTACCGAATCTTCATAATAATTATTCTAATGACTTAAAACATGCATTAGATGCAATCTAAGTACTTATTAAAATGCATTCTGAGTTCAGCATTTAAATGCTTTTAAATTGATTTAATGTTTTTTAAATAATTACAATTTTTGAAAGAGAATATGATATTATTCTAAGTGAAAAATAACTCATAACGGTTACTTGATCGTGAGTAATTGTATCAAACCCAAAATTCAACTCCCCAAATCCAATATTAATCGGGAATAAAAACTCCGAAAGTAACCTCCATTGATTTGCTAATTTATTCAATTATTAAAGTTAAGCTATTTTTCATATTTATACGAATAAGTTAAACAAATTATATTTGGACGCGCAAGATAGTATGGTATAACACATTATCATAAATACAAAAAAAAGCTTTCAAATCTGTTATTTCAAACACATGCTTAATTTTTCCCTTCCATTATTTTTCTAAATATACATAAATTTTTATTTTATATCTTTATACATTAAAAGGAAGATCTAACATATGATATTTATCACAACAAAGACATGGTAATAAATAATAAGCAAAATCTGCTCCAATTTGTCATGTACCTTCTGTGTTAAGTGAAACCAAGGTAATAACCAGCGTTTGTTTTGCCGTTTACCGCCAAAACGGCCAATAACTCTCATTTCAAAAACAGGTCCCGCGTTTTGAAGCACACACTCTAGCTTCCCCCCCAATTTTTTTTTTTTTTTTTTCACCTCCAAAACGCACGCTCTGAACTGAGAAACTCTCATCACGCTTCTTCTTCTTTTCCTTCTTCGTCGTCGTTTGACAATCTTCAAAAACGACGATGGGGAAGCAACCCAATTCCAAGCTCAGAAGCTTCGGAAAGGGCAAGGTGACCCCTATCCAGATCGCCTTCATCGTCGACAGGTACCTGTGCGACAACAACTTCTCCGAAACGCGCACCGCGTTCCGAAACGAAGCCTCTTCCCTCATCGCCAATTCCCCCATTCACGAGGTAAGATTCTCTTCCCACACGTTATGACAGTCGCGTTAGTTACATTAACGGATAGTTAGTTACAAGTTAGTTACCTTTCGGGTTTTTTTGTTGTGTTTTGCTTAGGCACCGAAGAGTTTGTTGAGTTTGGGTGAGATGCTGGATGAGTACATAAGCTTGAAGGAGCAGAAGGTGATGGTGGAGCAGGAGAGGGTGCTCGTGGAGCAAGAGAAGAACCGGGTTCAGATGCTGCTGCACGGTATGCAGAATGTCATGAACGCCTACAACGCTGCCAGCCAGAGCATCCTTGCGCCGAATAATCCAGTGCCCAATGCGAATTCTGCAGTTGGTGCGGCAGTTCCTCAGAAATGTAGTAATAACAAAACTCCTCCTCAGAGTAGACTCCTTTGTTCTTGATTAATCAATTGTTGAATTTAGGTGATCATTGAATGTTCTTGTTTTAATTTATGCCAAGTTATGATAGTTTAAATTCGTGGTTGTGGTTGCGTTGCAGTTAGATTTATTGTAGACAATTGTAGGGAATGTTGATGTAGGAACTTGAGCAAATGCAGGTCTTGGTTTTTACTACAATAATGTTTGCCTGGTGGGCAGGTCCAATTTAGTGTTTTTGTCAAGGAAATGGATCCTTTCATGAAAATTTCGCATGACTTGATCATGTGTAAATTTTTATCATTGATTCAAGAGGTAGGACCTAAAAGGGATCACAAGAGGTCTAATGAATAGAAAAATTTATACATGAACAAGTTATATGAAATTTTCACACGAGAGTATGCAATTCCCTTTGTTAACAACAGTTTGAGGAAATTCATGTATTAGAACTTAGAAGGTTTATTTGGGGGTCAATTCCCAGATTTTAGTTCCAGATAGAATAGTGTAGACTTGTATACATATCTATAATCAAGGAGACTGAAGAACTCTAGTTAACTTTGCAGTAATCAGTAAATTGTATTTCCTTCACTTTAGAATTAGTCACAGTTTTCTGTTTGTACTATTTGACATGTGTAAGCCAATAAAGGTTATCGATTATCTGTTACTTATTGCATTGACCCTATGTGTTGAAAGCAACCTTTAGGATTAGTTTTCATTTGAAAGGTGTTTTGGCCTTTTAACTTTTTATGTGGTCTGAGTGATGTATTAATATTGCTTAGTTGTGATCTTGGCTCTTGTTAGGTGTTTCTAATACTATGCAAAACACAACAAATGCACATTCGCTGCCTCAGCCTATCAACACCAATGCAGAGACTGCAAACTTCTCAACACCGGTGATGAATGTATCTGATGGGAAGAGAAAGGATATTATAGCCGTGGATGCACCTTCAGCTGCAAAGAAATCTCGTGGTAAATCATCCAACAGGAGAGTTCCTGTCCAAGGTACTATAGTATTCTCCTAGCTTTTGTATCTGACTAGTAGCTGCTAATCTTTCATAAGTCGTCAAATAAAATTTTATTCTGTCCTCATTGCCAGGTCAAAACACACTGCCACAATCAGATAATGCTGTTAGTAATCAAGTAGTTGCTCAGCCATCTTCTGCAACTCATTCATCACCTGGGAACTGCATGCCCAGTGGATCACAGGTTCAAGGATCCACCGTCGTGAAATGCTTATTTAATCAGCCTTCACTTTCTGTTCCCACCACTTCACCACTTCCAAAGACACCTATTAGAACAAGTTCCTCTCAAACGGATACATACATATCCCCTCCGGATATTTCTTCAGTTTCAACTTCCAATGGGAAGGCTGCACCCACATGTTACACTGTAATATCAACCAAGAGAGTTATGGTTAGCCCTACAAAACAGATGGCTTATATAGAGAGGAGCCAATGCATTTCTCCTGTCAAGACAGGTTCAGACAAGGCAAGTAAGAGGGATCATGTAAGAAGCAGGTTGGACTTTGGTGCCTCTGATATGCCTGCGAGCTTGGACAAATCATTGCCTATTGAGGTTTCTACATCCGAATCTCCGAAGGATGTTGACTTATTTGACATTGATTTTCCTAATTTAGATGCCTTGGGAATGGACTTCTCATTCACTGAAATGTTAAATGATCTAGAATTCCCTTGTGACGGCATTGATTTTTCTTACCATCCAGCATCAAGTCATTCAAAGGATAATGCTTCAGGGTATTATTTCTGTTTAATGCAGCAAGTCCCTCTATGTTATTAATCCAACGCTTTGATCTGACCTTATTATTTAAACAGGTCATCTCACCAAGGCATGGCTAATCAAGTTATATCTGAATTAACAGTGGGAGAAGTTATATCTAAGGAAGAAATGAATATACATGGTAATGAAACCCCGTTTGTATCTTCATAATTTTGATCTAAACCAAAATTTACTGAGAACCTTTCACTGTTGCAGGCTCTGATTGTCTCAATGCCACGAAATCTGTCACAAAATGCATAACAATTTTAAGCCCCGGTAAATTGATTCTTCAATTGTTCCATTATTATATCTTTTACTAAATTCTGTTTAAATATCCAACAATATTGACTCATGCTATATTATGCCTTCAGTAAAAAGCCGCCATAGCTCTTTAGATCAGGAGAATTCTTAAAGTGGCAATATGAAGGACGATACAAGCTGACTTGGTACCTGTGCTTGCTACAGGAGATGCTTATGTTTATTGTTCCAGAAAATAGTACCCCGCAGTTGCACTTGACATAGGGGGGTGTTAACATCATTCATTGATTCGTTAGCCTATTAGCCTGTTTGATCGCCAAGGGCAAGCTACAACAATAATTCTTAGTCATTGTAGATTCTCTATTTTTTGGTTTATTAAAAAGATTAATTTTTAGTTGGATTTATTTAGATGTTAAACATGGTAACAACTCAGTATGTAATTCTACAAGTTCTTTGACCATATTCTTTCTGGTCCAAGTGCTGTAAAACAGCTAGCTTGCATGATAGTAAATGTTACTCTAAATTCTTGGTCTTGTTTTGTCTAAGTGTAGATAATGTTTCTTCTACCGAATCAGTTAGTTCATGTTTTATTCTATTTTATATTTATTTTTAATTTGTTTGGGTTCTGGTAATACACTAAAGTGTAAATTCTAGCCTCATCAACTCCTTATACGATTGTTTTCTACGCAATCTGTAGCAAGTTATTGGATAGAAGGTCATAGCTGACTCGATTGATGATAACAATGGTCTGGTGATTGGACAACCTATCTTTGTCCTCGTCTGGTTCTATGCTATGGCTCATGGTTGTCAAATTCCTTGGCCTAGCCGCCTAAGTAAGGCTAGCCAATATGGTCTGTCATATATCTAACAAATTCAATCCCCACTAGCAAGGCAATTCATATTTCATACGTAGTCATTTGTTATAAATCAAGATTACCGTCATTGAACAAGTATGTTTTGATTTGACAACCAGTCAACCACCATATTTTTACGGGTGGGGAAAAAAATAAAAAACACTACACGGTGTCCAATGGAAATGGACATGCACCCTTAATAATAGATGGGATGCTAATATTGTGATACTATTAGCTGTGAGTATTTTTTTAGCATTTGATACCGATGACTTGAAAGTCACTGAACTGCTCAATTCATACAGCCTGCAGCTATTAATCAGCCATCTGATTATATTATTTTAGCATTACAATGAGGTTTTGCGTATTCTATCCGTATCGTGATGGAAACGGCATTACGCCATTAACTATTTAATCAACTGTGGTTAGCCTCTTACCAGCAATCCGTTGTAGTCTAGCTGGTTAGGATACTCGGCTCTCACCCGAGAGACCCGGGTTCGAGTCCCGGCAACGGAAACCTTTTGACATTTTACGTGTGTGCAGTGCTTCTGAGCTCATAACTATTACACTAACCTCAACTGTTAGACTAACCACCTTTCAATTCAGCTCCTTGTCCAGCAACCAGCTTTTAAGTGTTTAAATCTCATCCACTCATCTTTTGCCCCTCACATGACTGATTGGACAAGTATATGATCAGGCTAATATCAGGTTGCGTATTAATTTATGCTGTATGCGTACATTAGAAACACAAAATGCTGAAGGAAGGTAGCTTTGCGTTAGCTTTCATCTCATCAAGGAGGCCTTCACCTTCTTCTATTCACAATCGAAATTCTATATTTCTGATTCGAGGACTTTTGCTAGTACTGCACGTATGTAGGATATGACTTTCACTCAATTTGACCACCACCCACTCCCTCTTTTTTTTTTTTTTTTTCTTTCTATTTTCTATTGCATGATGCAATGTTTTCTCATAACTAATCATGATATAGGGCATTTTTCGTTTCTAAAGGTATTCTATTCCCGCTGGTGATGAGAGATTTGTGAAGTATGATTTGCAGGGTGGTTATTTCAATGTCTAATGTTCTTTGCACATATTTAATCCTAACAAGCCCTTCACATACGGGAAGGTGAACCCATTTAGATTATTAAAGTCACGACGGGACATTTTATCCAATGTCTTGCACAGGAGGGCTGAGGTTTCCTACTCGGTTGGGTTGCCTGCCTGGCTAAGCAATTATTCTTATAATATGGGACCACAACAAACCCATCAGCTGGAATAGCTCAGTTGGTTAGAGCGTGTGGCTGTTAACCACAAGGTCGGAGGTTCAAGCCCTCCTTCTAGCGATTTTGTACTCCTTTTTCCATTATTAATTTATCACGTTACAGTTTAGGTGAAAAAAACCTTGGATTCTACGCTATTGGTATTTTAATTTGCACGGCCGACCCAAAACTAAATATATATTAGAATGAAGAGGGGTTTTAGGCCTCAAATTTTAAGAGCTTAAGTTGTTGCCGGTGTAAAAGATACTTTCAATTATATGTTATTATATTATGAAAAATATTTGACTTAATTATTTATTATTTTAAAAATATTATAAATAAAAATATTTCATTGAATAAAAAAAAGTGTAAAATTCTTTTATTTTGATAGGGCATTAAAATTACTATGCAAATTTTAATGTTCAATAATTTTAGAATAGCACAATTAATTATATTAAAAACACAAAACTAGACAATTAATAAGATATGTGTATATTTATTTTATTTCTTTAATTAAGTACTTAATAGAAGTTTATATTCTCTCACTATTAACATTTATATTAATTCTTAACTAACTATCGTGTTAATTATTAAAAAAATCATAAATAAGGACAATCTATAAAATGATATTATTTTCAAGCTTTACTAATTAAGGCCTAAAATATTCTGTTGTATCACGCTTAAATTCCTAAATACTGTTAATTCTCAATAATTTTTTCCACTTTCAACCAACTAAGTTAATAAATATTTATCAAACGCCAATTTTAAATTCTTTGTTTTACATCAAACCAATTTTCTTTGTTTTAAATATTTCTTTGTTTTACATAAAACCAATTTTCTTTTCAATTTTAATATTTAATTTTTAATTCTTTCTTTTCATTTTTTACTGATTAATTTTGCATTCTTTTTTTCTTTTAAAGTAGAAGAAAAAATATAACTAGAACTTGTAGTAAACCTTTAATTAAGAATTTTAAATTTCAAAAAGCTAAAAGAATAAATTTTGATATTTTTATTAATTTTAATAAAAATCCACAATTTTCTTTAGTTTTGAATTAAAATTTAGCCATTGAAATAAAATAACTCATTATCACTTCTTTTTATTTTTAATTCGTACAAACATCTTTCATACTACGTAGTTATGCTTAGTTTTAAAATGCTATGTATTTAACTTTAGTTTGCCTGTTATATTATATACAATACCAAATTTAATTAAGTTGGGTGATTGGCAAAATATAGCTCATAAGAAAAGAACAAATATAAAATAATATTATGCTAAAAAATATTTTACACAATTATTTTGATATTCCAAATAAAGTGGAATCAAATTCTATTCTTGTCCTTAGGGTACGTTTGGTTTGTGAAAATATTTCCTGTTTTCATTGTCTGTTTTCATTTTCTAAAAACGATTTTCATTTTCAAATTTTTTGGATTTAGGAAATGCGTTTAGTTTGTCTATTTTTGAAAAGGGAAAACAATGAAAATATGTTTGATTTGTCTGTTTTCAAAATCAAATTTGAGATAATAAAATTATATTTATTATTAAATAATAAAAATGATATATATTTGATTTGTATATTTTATTTATTTACTAAAAGTATTTATTAAAATAATTAATAACTCTATAAAATATTAAGAATAAGAATAAAATAAATTATTTACTTTTAAGTTATTTTATTATTATTATCAATTATTATATTTTGATTGATATATAGATAAATATTTAAATCCTATAGTTAGTATTATTTTATTATATACACTATCAATGTAAAAATATTTTATACAGACATTCAATTATATATTATCACATTAATAAAAATATTTGACTTAACCACCTACTATTTTAAGAATCTTACAAATAAAACAAATTAAATAATTGACAAAAATAAAATTTTGAACTGAGAGGGTTCGAACCCCCAACGTCGCGTTCGCATGCTGCACATTAGCCAATTGTGCTGCCAATTCATTTTTGAGTGTTTTGTTCTTTTATTTCTTTTTGTCCCTTTAGAAAAAATAAATTATTGACAAAAATAATATATATAGGCTGACAGGGGTTCGAACCTGCTTAATAAAAAGTAACATCATCATGGAGAATCGAACGCGGCTCGTGGCGGATGAAAAGAAGGGAGTTCCACTTATTTACCACAATGTCACCGCATTTTTATAGGAAATATTTTCAACAATCAGATATAAAAAGATGAAAACGTGAATCTGATATTTTCAAATTTTCACTCATTTTACGAAATATTTTTTGGAAATATTTTCAAAACAATTTCAACAAACATATTTTCACTCTTTTTTTCTATTTTTACTGAAAATAGAAATAGAAAATGACAAACCAAACACCACCTTAGTTTTTTGAAATAATAAATGGGACGCTAATTTTGATTAATTGATTGAGAACAAGACTGGCAAAGCTGTATCTTCCTTCCCTTCCAAGTTCCTAGCGGACTCCAGTGTCATATGAATTTTTAATTAAATTCATACCATGTAATAACAAATATATACCTAGATTACTATTTTATATATATATTTGGCTCATAATTCATATACCATGTAAACCTCTCAAAACAAGCTTGTGGCAACGCAACGTGCGCCTTGTTCTGGACTGGAACATTTGCGCATATTCCACGATGGCTATCTAGAAATCTGAGAGTCAACCTCTAGAATTTCAGATTGATCCTCAAAACGTGTATTTTTTTTTTTGCCGCTACAATATCATTATAATTTTTTACTTTTTCTTTTACTTTTTTGTTTGGTAATATTCACATTCAAATATATCTTTTTTTAACTTTATACAGTTTCAGTTTTTATATTAACATTTCTTTAATTTTCACAAAAAAAATCCATCGTATAACAAAGTTATAAAATAAACCTTAAAAAATTTTAAAATACTTTATTGTACATAGAAAGCCTGAGTGTCGGGAAACAGAAAAGGACGCAAGAATTAGAATTGTGAAAATTGAGGTGTTATCTTCGTAGTCGTGAACTACGTAACTGTGACGTAAGAGCTTATTAATGATTATGGGTCGCCATTATTTAATTTCTCGTAGTCTTGGTGACTGAACGCTATCCCAGACTTTGACCCTTTCCGTGGCTCTAACAAATGCGAAGAAATTGTGTCATCGTTAAGAAATTGACTTTGCTTTTTCAATTTAAGCTGCGTCGAACTATTTCTTTGTTTAATAATAATTAAGACGGAAACACTTTTACACAAATATTGTAATGTATGATAAAAATCAAATATTTTATCAAGATTCGAAGTTTAAGTTTAACATGTACCAAAAAAGAAATTAAAGTTTAATATAAGCGTATCTTTAGAGGAGGTCAAGTTGGCCCATTCAAAAGTAATGGCATGCCACAATAATACTCCATTAATTAGTAACTTTATAAATAAAATAAAATGAATAATACCATTAGTCCTTTGCAAATACGTAAGAGGTAATATTTGGACAATTTTTTTCTTTTTGTATATATTACGCAACCACGCATTATGCATTTAAAAATTTTGTCTGTATAAACACTCTAAAATTTATTCTAATATTTATATTTGAGTTTAATTGTTATATACTAACAGTGTCAAATTATTTTATATTATTATCTAATCAATTACTTATATTTATAAGACTTTTAAAGTAATGAATAATTAAATCAAACACTTTTATTGATGTGATAATATACGATTGAATATCTATATAAAAAATTTTTACATTAATAATATATATAAATTAAATCCTTTATATTTTGGTTACCTGAGATTTATCAAAATAGATTGAGGTTTATCTTTTAAAATAAAGAACGTTGGAGGCGTAATAAATTCAGGTCTTTTGCAGTAGAAAGATAAAACACTGCAATAGAAAAGAGTGAGCTCTGATGGTTTAATTTTGAAAAAAGCTTATCCTAAGCGAGGCATAGACCTTCCTATTGAACGCTTTTAAATTAAATTGCCAATTACAACAATCTTTCTAAAAGAGTAAATGTTTTTTTGATCTCTAGAATTGTGTGTATATTTTACTTTAATTTCTGAAATTAAAATATTAATAATTTAATTTAGATGGTTCAAGTATCCTAAGAAATTATATTTTATAATTTTTGAGATTAAATCATTAATTTTTTAATTTTAACTAGGAACTAAAATAAGTCATACATATAATTTCAAGAACTAAAATGCAGATTTACTCATTTCTAAAACTTGAACATGCTAAAGCAAATATTTTTCATAACACGAGTGGGGGTAAATGCCAGATTTTAAACTTGCTGTACTGATCTTATCTCGGAAAAATTTTTCTAGGAGAAGCAAAGTGCAGTTTTCCCCCAAACTATTTTATCCAATTTATTTTGGATGTTTTAAGTGGCTTAATTAATGGTGACATGAAGTTCAATAAAATCCTTAAAAAATCGCATTTAACTGGAAGCATATACAAGTATGATGTGGATCCAAAATGATTGATTGTAGTGAAATAATATTAAATAAACTTTATATTTATTTTTCATTTAAAATTACAGGTATTTTTTTACTTAAGATAATTCTATTCAAGTTAGATAAAATCTTAATACGAGATTAAACTTTTTTTATGAGTTTTAATATAATTATATACCCAAAACTAAAAACTAAAACTTCTAATTAAATTAAAATAGCCCCATCAACTGAATTATGTACTTTTTGGTTGAAATAGGAATTCGAATTTGAAATCACTATTTAAACAAAAATTAACCCAAATACTGCCCTTAGCTAAGATCGTGAAAGCAATTTCTTAGGGGAGAAAAAACAAAAAAATCTAAGCATGCATGCCGTGGACACGGACATTACGTGGAGACACCGACAAAACAAGATTTAAAATATCTCATTAGAATTTAAATTATCATTTAAAGCCGAAAACATGGATCTGCCACTTGTACAACGCTAATTAAATAAATGTCCGCTACTTCTCCAACGCTGGTACCATTCGTGTTTTTAGGTGCTCCTGCTGTTGCATCATCATTCTCTAATAAGTAAATATTTTTTAGTTCTAATATTTTAAAATTAATTTTAGTTTAATTTTAAAAAAATAAATACCAATTTGGTTATAACAACTTAGATTTTAATATTAATTTTATTCTTTCATCAAATTATTAATAAATTTTATTATTATTATTCATTTTAGTTGACCACTAACCCAAAAAAAAAAAAAAACTTCTTAATTGGTGCACGCGTTAGTTAATAGTTATGGGTTATATTACTTTTTTTTTATTGATGAGGAGAGACAATTTCTTATACTAAAAAATTTTGGATAACATGTCAAAATAAATATATATAATAACCTTTTTCATATAAATCATTCGTATAAAATTGAAAAATTCATCTAAATATCATTAAAAAAATACTAAATTTTAAATAAAAGTATCTCTATTATTCTTTATAAAATGTTATAAGTATATTTGAGTTAATTTATTTTATACCCAAACACTTTATTCCAAAGCATATTTGTCTATAAGCTCTTCTTGAGGTAAAATAAGTGAATTCAATAAAACATGTACAAAATAAATACCTATTAAATTAGAAATACATATGAATAAGTATTTAATCTAAACAAGTTGTCCAATATACAATTAAGATAAAACACACACACACACGAATATATATATATATATATATATATAGACTTATTCCATTTGTAATATTGAAAAATTTCCTTCCAGCACGATATTTTTCGAAAATAGATATGAATTAAATAAAAATAAATAAATAATCAAAGTACAATAGGCAAACCAAACTATGCAAATATACTAATTACAAATCAATGATAAAGGCAAACGTTATTCTATAGTTAGAATTTGTGAAGGTTGTTAGAGATTAAGTGAATTAATTCAACAATACAATATTTTATTATAAGATAATTACACATATATTATATATAAATACGTATTAAGCTTGTATCATTCACTATATTGCATTAATAAAATTTACACAACTCATTTTCTCTCTACTACATGCAATTGGGAAGATGAAATGAAATGTGAGATGAAATGCTGTACAAATGCAGAATAATTTATGCCTATTTGGATTTGGTTAAGCGCTTAGAAGTGGATACAACCGATTTGATAATGACACGTGAGAGTAAGCTCTTGATGGAAATTGATGGTTCATTTTAATGTGCTGGATCGAGCAGACAGGAGTTAGCCGATCGAGGTGTAGCATGCAACACACGGCATATAGTTATAGACGAAGAATTATTATTTGTACTATTTTATAGGCATTTTTAAAGTGATATTTTGAGATATCTTCTAAAAATTAGTTTAGATTGATTCTTAAGCTTTTTTTTTCAATTAATATTTATTTCTTTGAAAATACCTAAAAAAATGATACAAATAATATTATTGCATAACTGTGAATCATGTGGTTAACCTGGGTTAGTGGGAACAGCGGACTTTGTCTCGGGTAAGAGTATAGTATGTGTTATAGTATTCAGTTTAAGTTAAATAGAATTAGTTACAAATTGAGTTATTTCATGAAGAGTTAGGTGATACATTAATCTAATCACATAGTAGCTCAATTGTAATCACTTTTACTCATTCCATCACTTTGCTTATATCATTATATTTTAATTTTAGTGTTTAACAATTGTTTATTTACATGTTTAATAGTAATGGTAATGGATATCCACGAAGGTAGAGGCATGCCCTTGCCCCCGGTCCCCGTTTAATAATTTGTCCCTTTTTTCCGTTTCCGTCCCCATTCTTGTCACGGGTCTCCATTCTCCATTTTTCGTTCCTCATCGGGATTCAAAAAAAAGAAAAATTATATATAAAAAAATCTTAAACTTAAATAAAATAATTATTAGTACCACAACACAATTCAAATTAAAAATGAAAATAAATAATGCAAATCCAAATTCTTGTAAATTTTATTTTGATCAAAGTTAGTCAATTATTACAAATTTGATTTTTGGTTAAAAATTTAGTCTACCATATATTGACTATATTTAGAATCAACTTGATTTTATTATGTATTATTATCAAAATATATTTATAAGTTAGTCTATATATATATATATATAGGGATTTAGCGGGTCTCTATGGGGTAAGGACCTCATCCTCTGCCCCCGTCCCATTTAATAATTCGGGACTTCATCCCCATTCTTGTGGGGACCAAATCAATCCTCATACCTATCCCTATAATAGGTAATCCCCACAAATACCCACTTTATCAGGTTTTTTTGTCATCCCTAACATGTTATCATTGATCGCAACTTGAGGCCTCTAGCTAGCTTGCCAAAGGAGATGTTATAATGGAGTTATTAGAGATTGAGTAAATTAGTTAGATGATTTAGTTATACGTTAGTTATATATAGCAACTTATGAAAACTCATGTTAAAACGGTTATTTATTTTTTATATGGTTTTTATGTGAAAAAATTTAAAAAATATAATTTTTTGATAAAATTTAAAAAATATGATATTTTTATTTTTTATTATTTTTTCTCTTTCTTATTTTTTTCTTTCCTCTCTCTTTTTTTTCTCTCTCCTCTCTCCCCCACACTCTACGCTCGCTCTCTCTCTCTCTCTCTCTCTCATGTTCACAATCACACACAAATACAAACACACACACCCACACTCACTCTTTCTATTTTTTATTATTTTTAAAAAGCAAATCTGATGTTTTTAAAAAGTAAATCCGGTTCTCTCTCCACCGGATTTACTTTTTAAAAATAATATAAAAAATAGAATCCCGTTCTCTCTCTACCGAATTTACTTTAAAATCCCATATTTCTCTAATTTTATAAAAAATTTCACATATTCTCAATTTCACTCTCAAAATTCCATATTAAAAAAAATCACCCATGTAAAACTTGTATTATTTACCTTTTATGGTTAGTAAAATTTGCACATATCCGAATTAGAATAATGACAACCAAGCCTATCACTAGAAGAAGTTGATTACATAGATTACATGATGATATAATATTCTGTTATATAAATTATATCAATAGTCAAATCATTAAAACTTAAGTGATTTTTAATAATTTTACCTGTAATTTTTTTTAGCTTTTCTCTATTTTCAACTATTGGGCTACCTTCTTTGTGATCTACTGTCCCAATTATCCGGTGTACAAGTTAAAAACAAATAAAATCACATTCTTCCTGTTCTCTCTATTCTTTAATTCAATTTCTGATTCAACCATATTTGTCAACAATAAAACCAGATTGGAGAAATTTTGAAAGTGGACATGATTCCAATTTGACTCTCAGTTTCTTGCTTAGTTAACTCATTAAATTTTCCGAGCGCTGCGATATAGTGTTTTGTAGATCAAATCATTTCTTTGGTTTTTCCATGTGTTATATTGAAAATCCAATACATTGAAACGTTAAAACTCATTAAAATGTAAGGAAAGGATGACAATTTACTTGATCATTTTTAAATCATTAATCAGATAACTATGCTAAAAGCTTACACTTGAATATAAAAAGGATGGCAAATTAGCATGCATCAATAACTCAATATAATAAATTAATAATGTTTCTCAAATACACTTACGTACATATTATTACTTTATATTTATATTTATTATTTAATTACAGTTGTTCTTATTTCATTTTGTGAACGCCTATATGATGAGATATCGTCATTAAGTGGTGTGAAAGAATAGTTAATCTAACGTAACTATATGTCAACTAGCATTACACCAAATGAGGGACACCAAAAGAAAGCAAGAAAGGAATTGAAGTGATGTTTACGACTTCAACTATGCAACAACTAATTAAGTAGCTTCTCAGTGAAGTTCATTTAATGTTATATAAACTCCTAATGTAATTTCATATTGCAGTATATAGTTGGTACGTAGTGGCTTCCCATCATTTCACCAAGTCTTCGTGACTTTTTCTTACTTGCAGAAAAGAATTGAGGTGGTATTTATTAGATGTCAACTATGCAACTACTAATTCAGTAGCTTTATAGTGAAGGTTATACTTTTGGTTTATTTGGTCAATGAACTCTTGTGAATTCAACTCACTATTCAATATTTAACCCAAATCTAACCCCCCCCTTTTTTTTCCCTAATTGGTTCAATTAGACGGTTTAAATAACCGTACCGTACTGGCATTGGGGTGCCTCCCTTTCCTGGCTTTTTGTTCAAATGAAAAAAAAGAAATCCGAACCTTTTACTTCACGATAATGGATATCCCATAATTCTTTTTTTTTTCTTAAAATGAAACTAATTATTCCATCAGTAATGTTTACAAAAATTATATAAGTGAGAGACCAAGTTTAGGAAAATAAAAAAATGACCCTCTGTGATTCACTATATTGTGGTTGTTTGTCAGTTCCATATTATTGTTTGTCATTTCGAGAGCTTCCTCCCTTTATTATTATTTTTAGTCCATATTTTTCACTTTAATCATATATATAAGAATTAAGATATTCAAAATCAAAACCTAATTATAAAATATATTTATGAAAATGATTTTATTTTATTTTTAATATTTAATTAATTAGTTCTATTAATCTTACACTATATTTTTCTATTAATAATGTGTTTACAATTATATGAAGAATAAAATTAAAAAATTAATAATAAATATTTTATTAATATATAAAAATGACAGATAAAATAGATCAAAGAATTTTTACTTTAAGGGCCTGTTTGGTATGCCTGATAATATAAAACTTGATAGGATAAGGGCTAATAGTATAAAGCCTGATTGTATAAGGCATGATAAAAATTTAATATTATATAGTATTTGGTATATCACTGTATAAGATATTGTATTATATAAAATATAACTAGAAGAAGAGATTATAATAAATATAATTTTTAAATAGTTATTATAATTATTTTAGCTATTTTTTATTATATATAAAAATAATTTTATATTAAAATTTATTTATTTTTAATATTTTTTCATAAATATAAAAAATATGAGAGAGAAAGAGAGAGAGTGAAATAGAGATGAAGTTTTTATATATCAAAATCTAAGCAGACTTAGTATCACATTCCTATATTTGGTTATATTTTTTATTATACATAATTAAATTTATATTAAATATTATTATTTATATATTTTAATAATAAATTTTTATTCCTATATTTTTATTTTAGTTTGAATAGTTATTTTACAATTATTTTTTTAAAAAATTTATTTATTATTAAATAATATTATTTTTTATTTATATATTTTTATTTTTGTTATTTATTTAATAATTAATTTTATTTTAATAAAATATATTAAAAAATAAAAAGTGAAAGAACCCTTATATATTAAAAGCTAATCAAGCCTAATACGACCTCCTAAACTAGATTAAGTTATCCATCATTATAATGTATAAGGGAGATTTAATGGATAAGTTTATATAATACGTTGACTGTAGTAAACAACGGATAAGGTCATAATGTATTGTATTATATTATCCTATCCTACCTAATACGGCATACCAAACACCCCCTTAAGTGATAAATAATAAGTATACATTGTACATTAATTGCGTTTTTGTCCATTTCTTCCATATTAGTTGCGCTTTTCTTCAATAGTGGTGCAGCCTAAAACACGCATAAGAATATAAGATGAATGCTTCATTCAAAGTCTTATTTTATTCATATTATTCGGGCTCTAAGATCCTTTTTGAAAAAAAATAATAAAAAAAAAGTTTATGATAGAATCCACAATTGATGACTATAATAATAACGTATAATTTAGTAGTAAATCGATAAGATTATTTTTTCAATAAAACCATTCATAATATACATATATTATATTTTATATGCTGATTTCAATGATTAATATCTTCCCAGTCAAAAATAAATAATTAATTAATATCTTATATAGGTTAATTATACCGGCATCAAATTTTATCAAGACAACTTTTATATATATATATATATATATATATATATATTACCAAAGTTAAAATCTTGATCATTAAATTATGCATAAATGATAAGTCAATAGAAATGATCTAATAGTAAGAAAATTGGATAATTTGTATAAAATTCTAAATTCAAACTTTACTATTACGTATATACCAAAATTATTAGTAATAATTTCTAACTTTTACAATGATTTTATTATATGTTATTAATTTATTAAATTAAATTTTTTTTATAAATATTGCTTGCCAATATTATTGAAATGTTAATTTTACTACTATTTCTACTATTATTATTACTACTATTACTACTTTATTTGTTAATTTTTTTATAGCAATAGTTATATCAAAATTTGTTATTTTTAAATCTTATTATTTTAGTATTTTCTGTGAAATGATAAATATATTTATAACATATTTAATATTTATATTAAAAATATCTTACTCTTATAAATGCAATTATTAGGAGGTGTTTGACAAACTTAAAAAATCGAATATCTAGGTATAACGGGATCTAATTTTTAATAAATATTGTTTAGTAGTTATCTAAATATTTTAAAATTAATTTTTATCTAAACTAATTTGTGCCAAAAATTAATTCTTAAAAAAATTAATTTTGAATTAGTTTTAGGGCCTTTCAAAATTTTCTTTCTATTTTATTTTTTTCTATTACTCTTTTCTTACTTGACACCAATTCTTTTTTGTTCCATTAACTTTGTCAACAAATCTTTTTAAAATTTATCTCCATAAATCTGAATATTATTACTCCTAATAATAGGATGTGTTATCATTTGAGTGAATTTTAAGATAATTTTCTTTCTTTTGTTTTTGGGAGGGGATAAATCTTATAACAATGTGGCTCGACTCTCAAAGAAAGAGGAGCGAACTGACAGATCTGAAGAATTCAAAACATAAGGAAATAAAGAAACAACATCCTAATACTAGCCAGACACCAAAAGAGTATATAAGATCATGAACAATTAGAACCAAATTCGCCACCACCAAAACTTGTAATTGATACTGGCCGATTTAGGCCCCCACCTTGGTGCATAACAGAACCATCCCCCTTCAGATGTAAAATACATAACCTGACTTAGCAACAGCATGCTGCATCAAATACTAGACCCAAGCAAAATCAATCCAATCTTAAACCATAATTCTGTTGAGTTAGAGAAACCTTTAATTGTCCTGCGGTCACTGTGCTTTCTTTTAAATTCTGACTTATTTTAACAATTGCACCTCTTTATCCTATCGACATATAAATTAAGAATGTGGTATCATGTTATATTTTATTAAACGAGAAAACGAGTTTGATTAACTTTTTATAGATGCGTGCAAAAAGAAGAAGATAGAGAAGAAGAAGAAGAATATATTTGTTAAAACTGATCTTTACGTTTATGAACCAAACACTTTTTAATAGAAAACTAATTTATTTTATAAAGGTTAATATAACTAATATTACTTTGTACTATATTAACTTAGAGTTTTTTTAGTTATCAAACACCTCCTAATAACTAAGTTGTTATCAATAAAAATATTTGAGCTTCACAATCACTATCTCAAAAATTTTATATATAGTAACATGTAATTAGATAAAAATGTAAAATGTAAAACTCTCAGGTGCAAAAAGCGAAGAAATTGACTAGTTAACTTTCTTACCCTTCTTTCCTTGAAACAATAACATGGCACGGTTACTATCTTAAACTGAACATTAACCCTTGTAATAACTTTTATTTTTGGGTTTAAGTCGACCTTCTTGTCACTTTTATTCTTTTCCTATATTCCTGTTGATCCATTTAAACTTTTCAAGCTTTCTTCGTCAATGGTAAACTGAATTTTCATAGGCATTCGCTACCCCACTATGCCGCACTAATAACAAACTGGGCATGTTTTCTTTTTGGAAATTTTTTGGAAGCAAAGATGTCACCTATAGATAGCATGTATTTGAGAAAGCTGAAAGATTAAGAGTGTGTTTTTTTGTCCCTTTGTCAGTAAAAAATTAATTTTTATTAAAAAATTAATATATTTAGATAATTTTTAAAAATAATCAGATTAAAAAAATCTATGTTCGACTTTTTTTTGGAGAAACTGAAAAGAGTAAATTATAAAAAAAATCAATTTTTAACTTTTTCAGTTATATATAAATTTATATTTTATAATCACTTTTTTTAAAAGTTGAAACAAATATACCCTAAAATAATTTTAATAATCACTTATTTATATAATTCCTTTTTTTTTATATATAATCGATTATATGAGAATCAATTTAGTTTAAATATTTCAACTAAAAAGTAATTTTGAGATAATCTATTTTATTTGAATTATATAAAAAAATATTTTTATACGATAAAATTATTTAAAAAAATATAAAATAATTATTTATATTATATAATATTTAATATTTAAGATCAATTTGATAAAAAATTAGCATTGTTGATAAAATAATGCTCAAGTTTATTTGATAAAAAAATAGCTTAAATTATCTCAAATAGATTATAATCAATTACAGCTAGAATATCCAAATAAGCTTTTAATTTTCACAACAATTTTTTATTTTTTTTTTGGGGGCGGACTTTTAGCTACTTCCAAACATGCTAATAGAAGTGGACAACTTTTCGGCAAATGTGAATGAACGTATACACGAATGGTTGGTGCTCGAGCTTGACTTCTATCCCTTAATTTCGTTGGAAACTTCGAAGTACAGACATCCAAACACGTCTCTGGTCGCGAATAATCATGCACCACGAAAGTGAACGACTCAACGATCAAACATAATAGAGCCGAACCAAGAATTTTAATAAAAATGACGCCCTCTTTATTTAATTAACAATTTAATACTAATAAAATAGACTTAGCCAAACTTGGATACCTTAAGCGCGTCAATAAGTCCATGAGGGACGCGCAGTTTCACCATACCCGTCACCATTATATATACCCCTTTGGTGCATTTTCCAATTCGTTGTGCCCATCTTTTAATAGCTCTCATTTCTCTCATCACATACACAAAACCCATTTAATTTACAAAACAATTTCTCTATTGCCAACCTACTCCCCAAAACCTTGAAACACTCATAACACAAACCAAACTACACCCATCATTTTGAACCATGTCTTTCTCAAACAAATTGCCTTTGGTTCTCCTCTTTTCTTCTCTTTTCATCCATGCGTCTTTGGGTACGTATATCTTGTTATTTTTTATGTCTAGTTCATTTGCTTTATTTTTATTTTTTTACGTGATATGTTTTTTTTTTTTCATAATGATATAACAAAGTCATCTAATCCATATAACTAACCATATTTAGTAGGAAAAACTTAGGGTCTTAATTACAAGAATATCACTTTGTTTTCAATTTGTTTCTTCTTTCAGAATTTTATAAACAAGATAGTGAAAATTAAAAAAAAAAAATCTTGTTTTTGTCTTCATTTCCTGACTTTACCATTTTGTTTATAAAATGAATATAGAAACCAAATAGGCATTTGGTTATTGTTGTGGTATGTGTTTTCTTATATTTAAAATTCATGAATTGGCAGCTGAGATGGTATGTGAGGACTTGCCAAAGGACTTGTGTGCTTTCTCAATAGCTTCATCAGGGAAGAGGTGCTTGTTGGAGACGGAGAAGGCGGCGGACGGCGGCGTGGAGTACCAATGCCGGACATCAGAAGTGGTGGTGGAGAGGATGTCAGAGTACATAGAGACAGACCAATGTGTGGAGGCTTGTGGGGTTGATAGGAGTTCCGTTGGGATCTCATCTGATGCCTTCTTTGAGCCACAGTTCACTGGCAAGCTTTGCTCCCCAGCATGTTACAAGAAGTGCCCCAACATTGTTGACCTTTTCTTCAACTTGGCTGCTGGAGAGGGTAAGAATTGTTCATTGCTACCATTACCATTACATACTTTTGTCCAATTCAAACATGGAAAATGTTATTCTCCAATATTAAAAAAAAAAAAAAATATGAAAGCCATTTTATAGTAGTTTTAAATAGCATGTTTGGTTTTCCATTTGAAAACCCAAATTCATGATTTTGGTAAAAGTTACCCTCTTTAAGATTTTTGCCTAAATTATGGTTTTGGAGCTACAAAGGGGAAATCGAATATGGTAAAATTCTTTACATGCATGATGATAGTTAAATTGATCGGTGCTTGCTTGTTTTGTTCTGATTTGACCTATTGAAATAGTAGTCATGGTCATTAGCTACCAGTCAACAACCCGTTTATTCAGTAGAAAGAGAAGGAAAAAGAATAGCGATCTGAATAAATTTTCCAGCAATTGAATGGAAGTTTAACTATGAAGAATAAGTCATTGTTGAAGTTTCTGAGTATTAACCCATGCTTTATAGATTTTTTGTTTCACACTCTTGCTTGTATTTTCTTGATTAATCCAGACGCGAGTGAAATATTTTTTAATAATATAAGAAAATAATATAAAAAAATCCTGCTAGTTATCTTTCCTTGAAACTAGGGTAAATGTTGTTCATGTTCTGCTCTTGCCTCTTGCTTTCACTGTCCACAATGAAAGCGTCAAGAAGATACCACACCATAGAACATTACATCTAAACTTCAAATCTAATCAAGGTATATATTGTTCTTATTCTTCATAGAAACAAAGGAAATAATTAATAAAAAGGGAAGGGTTGCTTTGCGTCATGTGGTGGCAGAACATTTGCATTCTTTAATTTAATTACATGCAGAGGACTCTGTTTTTTTAATACCCTTTTCATTTTTTTTTATTTTTGTTTTGAGAATGTTTTGAGACAGACAATTAATAGCGTATCTTGCTTTAATTTTATGCAGGGGTGTTTTTGCCAGAACTCTGTGAGAAGCACAAGACCAACCCTCGTCGTGCTATGGTTGAGCTTGTGAGCTCTGGAGCTGCCCCTGGCCCAGTTTCTGGTGTCTCAGTGTCAGAGGACATTTCATCAGCACCTGCTCCTTCTCCCTTCTGATCTTGGTCCCTTGAAATTTCCACTTTCCATTGAAGAGATGGTGTAAATTGGGCAAGAAAAATTCATTTGTGTTATACTATGTTAGAGGATAATGGATTATATCGGAGGAACATGGGGTTAATTTTGATGGGTTGGGTTCGGATTAATGTAATATTCCAGATTGAGTTGGGCATGGTGTTGGTATAGGTTCATATGTGTTATGTTGTTCTCCAAATTTGTTAAATTTTGGAATTGTTTCTGTTAAATTGTTTTCTCGTTTGAGAGATGCTGTGAACTTTGATAGAATAAGGCAGGTGCTGCTAAGAAACTTTCATCTTTATTAGGCTTTGCTCGAGTGATCTCGAGTCTTCATTGTTTGATTCTGTTTCTGTTTCCTTTTTCACATATAAGGGTTCATACTTCATAGTTCATCCATGGGGAATCGATATAATATATCTTGAAATCAATAGCATTTCTTGTGTGCGATTTAGAATTGAGTTGGTTCTGACAGAAATTTTAAAGGTTTTCGAGTAATAAAATTACTATTCTGTATTACTTAATATTTATTAATTTATTTTTATATGCAGTTATTATTTCTATAGCACAACCTTACTTTAATATGATTACAATATTTAATATTCAATAATATAAATAATAATTTTTCTTAATTTAAGAATATTTAAACATTTTCTGAAGATATAAACTCTAATTTGGTTAGTTTCTCCTTTAGTAAGACACAAATTGGAAGAATGGAGGTCCAATTTCATATTCATTACAGAATACTGCCCTGATGCAAACTTTTATTACTGGTTGATGTAAGGGGAATCCATACTCCTATAGTTATGAAATATATCTTATATTTATCTACATGGTAAAAAGAGATAGATATAAGTCACATAAACAAAAAGAGATAGAAACAAAAACACTTAAATTAAATTATTCAAATTTTAATATTAATGTTTATTTTTCTTTGTATGACATAATCATATAAATTAAGAAAATAAGAAGGCCTATTTTCACATAATCCTTTAATATTGTTTTATTTTGGGCGTTTTGCCCCCTCTTTCATTAAAATAAAAAAAAAATCCTACATGAAAAATATAATATTAATTACACTTGGCTTTTGTTGTTGGTTAGACACCTGGCACCTTGAATTTTTGGACGCAAACATGGGACCAAATTCTGGAACAATTATGTCAAAGGGGAGAGAGGACAAAACATTGGCCGCTTTTGGAATTTGGAGCCGACCTTTGAACCCTGAATCCAGCCATCAATCAAATTTTGAATTTTATGTTTGGCAAACTTCTAGAATGGGAATTCCAACTTCTCAGGACAATTTTAAAGAAAATAGGAGCTTGTTTGTTGAACTAAAAAAATTGGATAAATAAATATAATGGTATTTAATTTTTAATAAATATTATCTGGTAATTAACTAAATATTTTAAAATTAGTTTTTATTTGAATCAATTTAAACTAAAAATTAGTTTAAAAAAATTTTTTGAATTGATTTTATTTTATCCTAAATTTTTTTCTTCTATTTTATCCATTCTCATTATTTTCTAATTACTTCATACCAATCATTTATTTCTTTATTGACTTTGTCAACTGTGCCACTGCCGTCCACCACCGATTGCCGTCGGTCACCACTGACTACTAATGGTTTGCCACTCGTTTGCCATCGTCTACCATTATCTGCTACCACTATTTGTCACTTGTCTGCCACCACCTGTAACATCCCCCATTCTACCTAAGTTAATTAGCTTAGTATCACTGACTAATTTGAGGGATTAACGATTAACTAAGGATTAATTGGTTAATCCCAAGAATAAGAGCTTAGTAAATTAGAGACAAGTCAAGGAGTCAACAAGTCTAGTAAAAATCAATGATCAATTAGAAAAAGGTAAACAATTGAATCATAACATACTAAATGCTTTAATTAAAGCATAATCATTCAAATATCACTAATTCATGATTTAGAACGTAATCAAAGTAATATAACCTTATTAATTAAACACATGATAGATATTTTACCTTAATCAAATATGGTAATTTAACCCTTACATACTAACTATATAATTAATAAGAAACATTCTCTTATGAGAAAATGGCCTTGAAGTTGTAATTAAGCAAAATTGACTAAAGAGTAATTAAACTAAACTAATTGATTAACACTTAGGCAATCTAATAACAATGAATTCAAAATTTCCCCCCTTAATCGTGCTCGAAATTTCGGCCAGGAGCACCCCATCATCCACCATCCATTTGTCTTCTAATCCCACACCATTAGATCAAAGCCTCTTTTGGTTATATCAATTTTAGCAAGATTAACCAAAAGTAGGTTATCCTTCACATGGATCACACCGTATTTGGTATTAACCCTCAAGTGAACAATCCCATAAATGGTGTAGGTATTGTCTTTAACCACTTAAGAAAATACAAAAGGGTCTTTACTCATGCACCAAAACTCAAGGGAAACACAACCTACTCTTTCACCCGTGGTTATTAGCCCTCTTGCTTGTGATTGAAGCAAAAGCAATTTGCTGCCCCCTTAGCCAAATTTGCGCTCCATTAGCCCCACGTTCCACCGTTTGCAAAATCTCATTATCTCACTCGAAGCCCAAAGCTCTCACTTATCTCTAAACCCTTCTTTGTTCTTCTTATTCCTCTTCTTGTTCTTCTTACATTTCTACTCCAATCAACTTTATTTTCCACCACCATTCTTATAAGCCCTTCAAAAATTACCCTCTTTAGTCTTTGAAATTCAAACACACACTTAGCCCTATTTTCCAAGCTCTCAAGGAGGGAGGCCATCTCAACCTTTCAACTCTTCAAACTCCTCAAGAAGCTTCTAGTGATAGTGACTATAACCCTTATTTCTTATGTGTTTTCAAGAACTAAAACTCCTAAGCTTTCATAGTTAGGTGGTTTTAGGGCTTGTCCTAAGGTCTCATGACTATACCTTGCTTCCATGAAGTTTTTCTTTGTGATTAACATGCTCTTTTAAAATGTGATTGAGTTGCATGAGCATTTTTATGTATCATACTTGATTTGCACTCTAAATATTGATTTGTGGGTGAAATGTCAAAATATGATAGTAGATTGGAAGATAAAAATGGTGATTTGATAAGGAACTTCAATATTTCTACGAACTAGTCAAGAAGAAGAATTTTGGTTATGCTGGCAAATCTGGAAATCTAGATTGCGAAACTGATAACTCATGCTATATAACTAAAAATGTAACGAAACTAATTTTAAATAAAAATATACTCATAGAGCTTTCTATAGATATAAAATATGTGACCATTGGATTTAAAATGATCAAGATATAAATTTTTAAAGTAGGTTGTACCTAGTGAAGTTTCTAACTGAACAACTTGCACTAAAACCCTTATAACTCGAGTTATACTAAACATTTTTTAGTAGGACTAAGTTTGTTAGAAAGTTAAGATATAATAGAATACTTTGACAGATTCCTTGTGAGGAGCTTCTAGTAGAGCTGACAAGAAACTATTCCAAGATAATCTTAAAAGACTGAGCAGTCAAGTTAAAAAGTGCATAACTCAAGTTAAAGTTCAAATTTTTAGGTGGGGCTTGATTTGGTTAAAAGATAACTCAGAGTAGTATAATCCTACATAAAATCAAGTTAAAATAGTAAAAGATGAAATTATGGTGAATTCATTTAGTTGCTGCCCTACAGCGAAATATAAATCTAGTTAAGGCAAATTTTATGGGATAATGAAAAACAAACTTAAAACACTAACACCCTCAACTTAAAATATTGTAACTTTATATTTCAAACTTAAAGGGTTTAAAGAGGAAAATAAAAGAGACTTGCCCCTATGAATAATAATAGAATCAAACAAGATAAAAGTCCAACTAAAAGCTTGCACCTAATTAACTAAGCTCAACACAAAAGACTTTATTTGTGATATACTTCTTTATGTACATATATGTTAATGATGATGTGGAAAATTATGATGAATTTGCTAAAGATGATTATCATGATGAATGGAATGTTATAAAATGTATAATGAAGTCTTGTGATTAGAACTCTCTACTTGGCTAATTTTGGGAAGCTCCGATCTAGTTGTTATGCTACCGGATTTCTGCGAAATTATTGGACTTAGCATAATTATTGCATTATAAGTATTAATTAAATAAAGACAGTACTAAGAGTATCATCCTTCAAAAGGGAAGGTGACTTACACTAAGTTCCCTCTCCACCTAAGGGCTTATATGAGACATGGTAAAGGACCTAACTAGCATAAGTACCGGGAAACAATGGTGGCAAAGGCCACAGTATGAGCTCACTCAAGTTTAGAAGGTAGTAAATAAAAGACTTAAGATAAAGTCAAGCTTAAGGAAAGAAAGGGCTTCGGTCCAAATCCTTGAATGGAAAGTGAAAGAAAGTAACCTACAAGATGTTCATGCATGACATGTCTATTTATACTCGTTCTTATACTTATTTTAATGTAAATCCCATGATCAGATTGTATGCTTAAAAGTAAACCTACTTCGGATAATGATGTTTTTGAAAAACCTACTAACTGAACGATGTATATGCCCACTATTTTCTAATTGAAGTGCCTGGGACGACGATGATAACACTTTTGTGTTGAGTTAGGGTCCTACTGAGAAATATTATTTCTCACCTTGGTTTATTGTTTGCATCGTTACCAGATCCTGATCGCTCAACCGGTGGAATGGATCATGGATCCATCCCAATGTGAGTAGTTGTATGACGAGGATGCATGGGCAATTGTGACAACGACCACCACGGTTGTTCGCACATACTTCTATCCTGATCGTGTACATGAGGAAGCAAAGCCCGACATTTTGCCTATCCCTGCCGACATTCATGTAGCACCACTTGGGCAACCACTAGGTCCTTAGGATTTTCCGCTTGAACCACTATCGGGCATTGAGATGGAGACGATGTCCCCTGAACTACCAATGGTCGAGCTTCAGCCTTAGCTAGTGATCTCGGCCACAGAGCTGAGCTGCATTGCCACTCGTAGGACTGCAGCCACCTCTCCGCCACACCCAGAGTACCACCCGAATGTAAACCCGATGTCTGAGGAGGACCCGTTTGAGGAGCGGTCTTCTGCTACCAGTTGCACTCCACACGAGGCCAAATCCAGTCGCTGTGTGTGTCGTATCAAGGTGCTGAGTAGGTATCCCTGTATTATCGGCATGCCCTTTGTGCCTCGAGGATGAGGAGCTAGAAAAAGTAGGCACTCCAGGTCATGACTTCCATAGGATCGAGGGGTGTGTCGCAAAAGATGGAAGCTAGAGTTATGTTTGGCTTTAGAGCGAGTAATTGTTGTAGTTCTACATTCTCATGTATTTTTATTTTGCTCTAAACCTTACTATGTTAGTTTGTATTGGGTACCTAGATCATGGCATAGCCATGAGTTGTCTTCTGTGTAATTCTCAACTCTATAAGTTTAATCATGTGGAATTAAAAGTACGAGACCTATTATGTATTAATATTTTATATTTTGTCTTCATGTTATATTCGTTATTATTTTTTTTTATGTGGATCTTGATGTGCTACGCTCACCTGACTTCTTTATTCATGCTCGAGGCTTAAGTTTGTATTGCACCCAAAATAACGACATATTTTAAAAAAAAAAGCAAAATTTTGTATTTTTCGCATAACATATTTTCCAGAAAAGTTTAAGTTTCTGCAAGCATAAGTAATATCTGATAAACATACATAATACGACTTAAGTATAATATAAAATTATTAGGTTGTTACACCACCATCTACCACCATCCACCTATTGAAACACAATGTTAGATGAGAAAACAAGTTAGATTGGGTTTTTAATGATGTAGCCAACAAGAAAAAGGTACAGTAGAAGAAGAATAATACATATATTAAAATTAATTTTTAAGTTGTTGAGTAAAATAATATTTAATAAAAAATTGATTTTTTTATATATAGGTTAACATAACTAGTTCTACTTTATACCATATTAACTTAATACTCTACAAGTAAAAAATAAAACCATTTCCAATACTTAAATCACCCACTTAAAATTTTAATTTCATGCAAACAAAAATTAAGAGGATATGCTTTACTTATCAAATTTGACATCCATCTCCTACATCTGCCATTGTATGTTTTTTCTTTCTATATGTTATTATGAAATATGCACATATTTGGTATAGAATAAGTTAAGGCGTGTTCTTTTTTTTTTTTCAATTTTATTGAATTTTAAGTATAAAAGTAATATTTATAATAAATATACAGATGTCATCTCTTTAGCTTTATCAGATGATAAAAAGTGATGCATCTTTTTTTTTTTTTTTTTTTTTACAGTTATTCAATCTTATATTATTATAGTAGGCAAAAGTGTTTGTCTCTATACTCATTATCTCAAGAGTCATTCAATTAATAACATATGATTAAATGACCGTGTAAAACTCTTTTTATAGTAGTAGTGCATTAAAACTACTCTCATAGTATATACCTTTATGCTAACTAATATCAAAATCTTGAGGAGGGTAGTGATAGGAATGATATGCAAGAGGAGTGACTTGGAGCTAGACATCCAAAAATTTACTCTTTCTCACAAAATATTTAAGCTAGTGTCAGTTTGGACATTGAATGAGATGAAGCAAATTATTGAATGCAAATTGTACACCTAGCAAATAGGCTGATAGAATTTCATTCATCCATAAAGTTTAGTGTTCTGATACTATATGTTCAGTTAAAAGTAAAGATAACGTGTTAGATTTTGACCTCAAAACTGATTAATGGCACAAAACGAATCATGTATGAATTATATGGTTGATATCTATTCATAGACAGTTAGCACATTCCTCCATTTTTCTTGTCGTTTTGGCTTTTACCCCATCACTGATTATTCATTAATTTTTTCATTATAATTCGTACTCAAATCATTCTTACTGAATAGCAACATTCTTTTAACATTTAGGTTTATATTGAAACTATAGCCCTTTTGTCTCAAAGGTCCCCAACCCTCTTCTTTCCCACAACACCATTATTCTCCCCACCTAGCTTTGTAACCTCCCTCGCTTAACTTTTTTATAAAAGCGGAGCTAGCTCTACTAAAGTAATTTGTCTTTTTCATGTTAGTTTTTTTATAATCCTTTCCTTGCTAGTATTTTATTTGTGTTTTACTTCATTTCTTTTCTTATTTCTCCACTGATATCATGTCTAGTGAGCTTTTTAATCAATTTAACTCTAAATATGACATATGCAATAATAATCATAACAAGAATTAGGAGATTGAGTATTTGGTTTACCTAGAGTGGTTAAAGATGAAAAATCCATAGTTAAAAGATCACCTTCTAACTGTATCTAAGTTATGAGACTAGAGAATTCAAAGTAAGGATTAGGAAGAGAAACACCTCCTATCCCATAATAAGTATTATAGGTGTCATAATATTAATGATATAACCAAACACCTTATTTATGGTTAGGAGTACAGGTTTCCGTTATTGTGAATCGATCCAAGAAAGCAACTTTTAGCTTCATAAAAGAAAAGGTAAATAAAAAGCTAAGCCATTGGAAGAGGTCCCTGCTCTCAACTAGTGGCAAAGAAGTGCTTATTAAAGTAATTTGAACTGCAATTCCTATTTATTCTCTTGGCTATTTTTTATTACCAAACATGCTCTTGGATGATATTCATAAGATGATGGTCAGATTTGGAAGGGCTCAAAAAAATCATGAAAGGAAAATGGCATGTAATGGTTGGAACACATTATGCAAACGAAAAACTGAAGATAGGATGGGCTTTAAGCATCTAAAGGCTTTTAACATGGCTATGCTTGGCAAGTAATGCTGGAGACTTCTCACTCATGAGCATTCTCTTTTTCATAAAATCTTCAAAAGAAAATATTTTAGGTATAGATCCTTCATGAGTGCTCCAGTTGGTAACAGCCCATCTTGGGCAAGGAGAAGCCTATTGGAAGGTAAGAAAGTTGTTGAAAAATGATTGAAATGGAAAATAGGTAGGGGGTAATAGAATTGTAATGCAAACAGACCCAAGGGTCTTTAATTCTTATCCTTTCTCTTTAACCCCAAATGCATGCTACAATTAGAACTGGATGTTGGTCAAACAATTGCTCCATAAAAATGGAATTTGGAATGAACCTTGATCATAGAAAATTTTCTCCAAGATGCAGTTGAAATCATTCTAAAAATTGTTCCTTCCCATGACTAGGACAAACTAATTTGCAACCTTATGAAGAATGGCTCTTATTTGGTGGCCTCTAGGTATACAATTGCTTTTAATTTTTTTCACCCCCTTAGAAGCTTACCTAGACTTCTATGCCAACAAGGCGATTTGGAAATCTATTTGGGTTCTTTGAGTCCCAGCAAAAATTAAAACCTTGGTGTGGAAACTTACTCACAATGGAGTTCCTATTAAGCAATAGTTTAGAAATGGAATACCAATTGTAAATGATCATTGCCCTGGTGCCTCAATGAGTTGGAATTAGTGATGCATTGTTTTGTTACATGTTCTCACTCTAGACAGGTCTAGGACTTGCTTGACATCCCTCACCAAAGCTAGTCACACACTTTAGCTTCATTTTGGAAGTGGTGGTTTGAACTAGTAGATTCTTTAAAGCATTCCAAGATAGACAAGATATGCTAGCTCTATTTGCTTTTGGAATATGGAGATTATGGCTTGCAAGAAATGAGAAAGTTTTTGAGAGGAAAGATTCTCCACCTTAAGACATATATGCTATTGCATTGAGTCTGGTTAAGGAGTATAAGATCCATAGACTCCCCTTGTCTCTTCTTTCCTAAGAATTTATTCTAGTTAATCTTATTCTTGTTGTTTAGCAACACTGTGGGTTTCCTCCTTCTTTCTATATGCTTATTGTCTTGATGGACTTATCTTGTACTATTTCATATCAATGGAATGAAATATCTATCTTCGTCCAAAAAAAAAAGGAGTAAGGGTCTCTCCTTTTGTGTTAACAACCTAATGGGTTAAGCCTACCCACTATAACTAGCCCATATACAATGACTTATCTTCATACCCACAAATAAGTAGTGCTTAATGACAATGGCTATCATAGTTATTTTTTTGATTGACAACATGCTCATAACTGCATTTGTTTTCACATGTATTTCCAATTTGGGATTCTTCTAATAAGAGTATTATTGTAGCTATAAGTGTCGTAATTGCACTTTATAGTGTAAGACAGCTAATGCGAGAACTAGTTGAGTTGCACTATGACTAGAATTATTTGACTTCCCAAGAGAATTACTTACTTGCAACTTCCATAAGGACACCTCAACTAACAAATGGAGTGTCAAAGAAAATGAAATTAAGAGAATTACTTATAAGTCAACTATAAGCAAGAAGGGAGATAGAGGCTTTTTGGATGTCAATTTCTCATAAGCAATCACTACCTAAGTTTTATTGGATGAATTGGTTGTCCTCAAGTACTATTTAAAGGATTTTGGATTTTATGAGACAATACTATCTGGACATTGAGGATATGGTTCAATTCAACAAGGGAGGTAATTTAATGAATTTAATTGGTCCAAAAGGCGAAGAGGCCCAAGTGATAATATAGAGGATACATTAATAAAAAGGAGGGAAAACTTAAGAAAGGGGCATTGAGTGGTATCACTAAATCTTCTCTCTATCTTTATTTTTCCTTTTCATCTTGAGCATTTCTTCTTTGTTCTACTCATCTTCCCTAAGTTCCTTAGCTGACATTGATAACTTTTTCTTTGGGTAAGACTATGCAGATTAATGGAAATAGTACTGAGTTGAGTACCTTTGCTAGTTCATTAATTATTTTGCTTTAATTTTACTTTGTCAATTGCGTAGAGGTAAGAGGCATAGAGAGCTTAATCTAGTTTTCAAATCTATGTTGTTGGACTTAACTGCCCTTAGTACCAAGAATCTCATATTATTATTAAGCTGTTAATTGTTACCATTACACAAAGCACATCATTCCTTGACGTGGAACCGTGGTTCTAGCTTCTATGTTTTGGCTCAAGGCTATGGAAACTATAATGACACTATAGATCGAAAAAAGTTTAATCTTGTGAATCCTTATATGAGGATCACAATTGTTGTGCCAAGAGGAGGATAGGTTGTGATCATATTCAAAGTAAAGAATCCAGGTATATACATTGTCTTCAGCTTAATTAATTATAGTTTCAAAAGTGAACTAATTAATTTTGATTAGGGTTAGATTCATTAACTTTAATCATCTTATATATGTTAACATCTTCATCATGTTTGTTACAATGTGCAAGTGGTATACAGTTGTTTCATTACCATATAGACACTCATTTAGCATGGGGACTTACTATGGCTTTTGAGATTGAGAATGGACTTGTTCTTTCTGTTAGGGATGCACAATGGAGTAGCTCACACAAACAATCTTTTACAAATCCAATAAACCAAATATAAACACATAACATCAAAGGAATGAAATTAACAAGATAACAATAAGTATAAAGATACAAGAATTTACGTGGTTTGGCAAATTCCATGCTTACATCCACCTCGGAGGATAAGCACTTTCACTATGAAAAGAAAAACAATACAAGAATATTACTTCATTTCCATACCCAAAGCCCTTTGTATACCCTTGCTCATAACCTAAAGTATTTGCCTCTATATGTGTCTCTCACTGTCACACAACTAAGTTATTGATTTTATTTATAGCCAAGGGTTCTTAGCCTCTAAGAATCCTTATCCCATATCCTAATAGATTTCATCCTCACAAATTTCTCATATATTAATAGATTTTCTATATCCTACTAGATTTCTCATGTCCTAATAGATTTCAAATATCTTTAATTCAAGTATTCCTAAATATAATGATACACATATTAAGGATGTATATCTTAAGGATATACATAAATAAAATCAATCACAATCCTATCAAGATATACACACGAGACAAATTTCTTAATAAATCTCCACCTTGATCTAGATCCAAGATGCCTTGTCATGTGTAAATGTTCATGAACACCATGAAGAACCTTGTTTGTAAACACCACAAATAAGTATCATTGGTGTTAATGCATAACAACTACACATAACCCAAAATCAACCATATAAAATGGCTTCACCTAATTCGAAAACTCAGCCAATGAACATGTGTAGCTTCGTAATCCACTTAGTGTCCATCATCTTCTATAGCATCCTATCCTTTCTTTTGAAGGCTTTTACCAAACCTTATTGAATCAGGACATCCTTCACCCCTTTTGTGCTAGACATATTTGTTGGATCATACCAAGCTAAAATGAGCTCTGAAAACAGTTGTTGGAGATGTGCAGTGAAATAGATCCCATAAACACTCTCGTATTGATCCAATAAAGTAAATATAAACACACAATATTGAGGGAATAAAATTAACAAGATAACAATAAGTGTCAAGACATAAGAATTTATGCAATTTGGCAAATCCTTTACCTACGGCCACCCTAGAAGATAAGCACTTTTAATATGAAAAGAAAAATAGCACAAGAATATTATTTTGTTCCCTATACCTAAAGCCTCTTGTACACCCTCTCTCATAACTCAAAGCATCCGTCTCTTTATGACTCTCTCTCATTGTCACACACCTATGCTATTGATTTTATTTATAATCAAGGGTCCTTAGCCTCTAATAATCCTTATCTCATATCCTAGCATATTTCTCACATCCTAACAGATTTAACATATTGTAATAGATTTTCATATCTTAATATATTTTCCATATCCTACTAAATTTGTCATATTCTAGCACTTTACATATCCTTAATTCATATATTCCTAAATGTAAGGATACACATCTTAAGGATATATATATATATATATATATATATATATATATATATATATATATATATCACAATCATATCAAAATATACACATGGCACAACTTTCCTAATACCTTCGTCTACACTACCTCCACCACCTCTTGATCTACCCAAGTGCTAAAACCAAAAGGATAATGTTCATTCTATACAAAAAAATATAACACTATTCTTTACACTTTTTTAGTTTGGAAAAAAAATAAAGAGAATATTGAAATATGTATTTTTCTCATTTCATTATTCAAAAAGAAAAAGGCATAAAAATATAATCTACAATAACTAGAATAAAAGAAAACCATAAACTGGAAAGTATTGCTAAATGGCTGCTTCTAGAACATTTCTACTTCCCTAAATTCAAAATTTTATTAAAAATATAAACTTTTCAAACTTATCTTACAGAATAAAAATAAATATTAATAAAAATAATTTTCTAAGTCCCTATTGGCTAAACCTTGTAGCACAAAATCATACCTCTACCCACTATCTCGATCTTCTGACTCTATTAACTCCTCTCTCTAATTATTTTACCAACTTATCCTTTATCAATTAGCTTTTCTAGCATGTTTTTCAAACATTTTTCATAGAATATTAATAAAAAATCATGTCATTGGGATACTTTTTTTTAGATTAATTCGACTTTTTTATTCTAATTTCAAAATTAGGAAAAAAATTCTTATAAATAAATTCATTTTTAATAATAGGTTGTTATATAAAATAAATTATATGAATTGATACAAACTTTTAAACTAAGTTATTCTTAATAATGATTTAAATATTAAACTTTTCAGTTCTAAATTCAATTTGTTATATATATGATAAGCACTATTTTTAGAATATAAATAACTCCATAAAAAAATAATTAGCTCTTTTTAATGAGTATGAGCTTATAGAATTTTTTAAAATTATTTTTGTAGCAAGATAAAGATTTGGTAGGGAGAAATAAACGAGATAATTTTACTATATTTTTAGTTGTTCAGCGCACTATTTTTTCAAATAAAAATTCTAAAATTATACTTTTAATTTCAATGCTAATTTTATTTTGTATATTTTAAATTTTTTAATTATCTTTTATGTTAACCTATGCACCTATTTCTTAACTATATCTTTCACAATATCTTATGGACTCTTCTTCAAAATAGGTAGAAGTGGAAGCATTTTTATAGTTAAATAGAAATCTTTTTTTTTTTTTAAAGCTTTTTCAAAGAACTATTCAAATAGTTCTTTATACCATTTTTAATCCTACATAATATTTAGATTCATTTATATTATTAGGTATAGAATTGAAAGTTTTATAAAGAAATGTTATTAGATAAAAATATACGAAGATAATTAATAACTTCTTTTATTTGATGCACCTTATATAAAATGTTGAATATCTATATAAATATTGTAGAAATTAATTTTTATTTTTATTTTAGTTTTTGTAATAAATATATATTCTTTACTTATGGTTTTGAAATTAAATTTTAATTTTTATAATTGATATATATTGTTTACATTATAGTCTTAATATATCATTATTAGGAAGCTATATAAAGAGGCTATATAAAAGTGTATGAGTGAAAAATAAAATGAATTTTTCAATAAAGGGATGAAATTAATAAATGGAATGAATTTTTTAAGTTATTTGATCTTTATTTAAAAATTAAAAATAAATTTATATGATTGAATTATACTTTAAAAGAATGCTTTCAAGAATATATTTACACAATTTTTCTTAAAATTACTTATTTTCTTCAACAATAATTACACAATCTTATTTTTCAGTTTTCTGTATATTTCTATAAAGATGTATATATTATTCTGTAATATTTCGAACTAATTATATTATATATGAGATTGATTTTTTATAGAATATAATTAAATTTAAAAGTATGACAATGAGGAAATGATTATTTTAAAATTTTTATTATTAAAATATATTCTTTAGGTTGTTTTAATAAATTGCTAATAATTGAACAAGAAAAATTAAATAAATTTCATAATAAGGGAAGGAAGCAGTAAATGGAATTGATTTTTTTATGTTCATATAAAAATTGGAATAAAGAAGTTACTTATAGAACATATTAGTAAGTTAATAATAAGTTATTATATAAAAGAAATGTATACAAATATTGTTTAAAATAATTAATTTATTCAATATAAATTTCAGAACTACTTTTTATTTATATAAATATTTATTTTATATAATTTTAATCAAATAATATTTAAAATTAATTTATATAACCATATTTTATTGTACTTATAAAATAAAATAGAATATCAATAATAAATTATTTTATCAAATTGTGTATTTCTCACAACTTAGACCCTTGCATCATTCAGGTTAAATACACTAGTATAAAAAATATATATAATATAAGGAGGGATCCATTGACACTAGTGTAAGTTGAACTCATACCTTACATCATTGAATAACTTTTTATTGAAGAATATTTTTACAAAACTAACTATTGGATTGAAAGTTCATATGTTATAAATCATATCTATAAAATTTTGCATTAATCCAAAATTGTTCAATATATTTTTTATATACATCTAAATCAATATAATAAATACTTTTTAAATTTATGTAAAAAAGAATTACTTGATCACATTCTTATTGATATTCAATTTTTTCAAAATTTGACACAAATGATTAATATGATATATAGTTATAATTCAATGGTTGGTTTAATGAGAACGATATCCTATAGAAAGTTATTAAAGTTTTAAGTCTATCAATTCTTACACTAGTGTTAACAAATCCCTCCTCATATAACATATTGTGGTGGCCAATTAATTAGTTGAAATGTTCGTGCTATATTCACTCCTCACTGTTTGCAGTTTGATTAGTTTTCTTGATTAACATTCTTTATACCACCTTCCCACTTGAGTTTTGCTGTTAGAGTTGTATATACCATTTTAAAAGCTAGACGTACACCATTGATGCTGTAGCATCTTGGGAGAGCTCGTGTTTCTCAATTTATAATCTAGCTAGTTATAATTTTGTCGATATATGCCAATGTATGTAGAGGAATCAAATGAATTGCGCCGTAAAGGGGCTTAAGCCCAGAATAAGAAATGAGTAACTTCACATGAGTATACCCACTCCCACAAGATGCACCAGTCCCATTTTTTGGGACAGAATATTACCAGTCATTTTTGTTTCTTTGGTCATCGAAGACTACCAGTTCTCCAACAATGAAATACCACGGCTTTGTTTTTCTTCCGATAAGAATGGTTTTTGGTTATTTTGGTTAGACTTAAATTTAGAGAGTTTGTTAAGTAATCAAGCGGCCCAGCTAGCCGGAAACCAAATACCGTTTTTTGGTCAGAAAAACCAATAACAAATCTGGGTTATAGTTCACTAAAATGGATTGGGTCAAAGTTCAAAGGCCTTTTCTTTGTTTTTTTCTGGAGACTTTCTACATCCCTCTAATACTGTTTCTGTTTCACTTGTCTACCCATTTGATCTGCAGTATAAAGCCTGGTCTGGAGCGGCCTCCACGCTGGTCCAAAAACGACCCAGACAGAAACATGCATAACAAAAGTAATAGTTTTGTGACCCCAAAAAAAAAAAATATAAGGTAAGAGTTCTACCCTCTTTTGTCAAGGGCAATTAATGGACGAATGATCATTTTGACTCCTTAAGTTATATGAATACTTCACATAAGTATTTAAAATGAAGAAATTAATAATTTAATTTTTAAAATTATAAAAAATTATTCAAATTAATCCTTAATTTATTATTGGTAAGGGCTAACTGGAATCGTTAAAAAGACTAATTTAAATTACATTTTATGATTTCAAAAACTAAATTGTATATAATTTCAAAGAGTAAAAATGAGCATTCACTCACAATCATTTAACTTTTGCTCTTTTCTAGCCAAACAATTATCCTTAGATAGGTATTTCTCATTAAATATGTTATTTCAATGTATAAACATGTGTGATGCAATGTATGGAATAATTTTTTTTTTTTTTTTTGACGAGCGGGATTTTAGTTATATACTACACTATGACTTGGAAAATAAATTATGATTTATTGACTGATGACTAATAAGTAGTAATTCAATTTTTATAAAATATTTTTCGAACGGACGTGCTAAAATTTTCATGGGATTGCAGTTACCAAATGCGAAATAAAATTTAAGAAAAATTAGGTCCTTTGTCAGTAATCACAACTTCTAGTCTCGTATCAATAAGCATTTTTATATTTAATTATATATATTTTTAAATTAAATTAAAGAAATATTTAATTAGTTATATACTATGCTAAGTAAAAAAATATTTAATTAGTTATATAAAACGCTACAATTTGAAAAAAATTATTTATTTTCTAATAATAAATTATTTTAATTACTTTTAATAGATGTTCATATAAGGTTTTAACTAGCGAGGTGATGTAAATAATAATATATTTTATAGAAGGTTTTCATCCAGCAAAATGTATATATTGAAATATTTAAATATTATCAATAATAAAATAGAGAAAAATGACACGATATTAAAGCACAAATGATTTTTTCAAAAAATAATTAATCTGGTTTTGCAATAACAATTTACATGTCAATTAATTTATTTTATTATCGGATAAATAAAATAACGTAAAATATTAAAAGGAAATAGAACCTAATAATTATATATAAATATTTTTCACACAAAGATCAAATATAAATACAAATATAATTAGTAACTGTAAGTCTTACATTGAAATAGTCAAAAGAAATTGAAAAATTAATGGCAAATAACAAAGAGGATTTCATAGAAGAAAGAAAATTTGAAAATGATGAATAACACATGATATCTTTTCAAGTTTGAGAAAGGGGAGTGAAATGAAGCCACTAGGGTTAGTCTAGTAGTGAAGAGTTTAGATAGTTTGCATGAAGTTCTAGATATAAATCTCATTTCTGCTAATGTACTAAAAAAAAAGAGAGAGAGTGAAATGGCTTGTCATGCAATGTGCCAACAAAACACTTACTTATGCATCTCCATTAAGGTTAACTGCAATCGGTTAATATTTGCATCTAATTGATTAACGGATTAAGCTCCTAACTAAATAACTAATTACAGTTATGAGTAACTAACTAAGTGAAATTAACCGTTAATTATCCTAATAACCCCCTTAAGGTGGGAAGTAAATGTCAAGGATTCCCAGCTTGTCAATGAGATTCTAAAATAGCAACTGGTTTGGTTAACAAGTTTGCAAGCTGATGTTGGCTAGGGACATGTATCAATCGGATGACTCCTTAATTAACCTTCTCTCGGATGAAGTAGCAATCAATTTCGATGTGTTTGGAGCATTCATGGAAAGATGGATTAGTTGAGAAGTGAATGGCAGACTGGTTATCACAAAACACCATAGCTGAAGGGACATCAACTTTAAAGTCCTTAAGTAAAGCGGTGAGCCAAGTTATCTCACAGGCTATGGTAGCCAAGGCCTAATATTCTGCCTCTATTGAGCTCCAAGAAATTGTAGCTTGTTTCTTTGACTTCCCAGAAATAAGGGAATCACCTAAACAATCACACATCCCTATGGTAGAGCATCGAGTGTCCAGACACTAACCTTAATCTATATCAACATAGCCCTTCAAAGCCAATTGAGACTTGGTTGAGTGTCCAAGGTAAGAGTTGATATATCGAAGGATGTGGTGGATGACATCAAGGTAGGGAACTCGAGGGGATGATATGAATTGACTTAATCTTGTGACAGCATATATAATATGAAGCCATGAAATGGTAAGACACATGAGCCGACCAATTAGCCTTCGATACAAGGAAATATCTTCAAGGTGTTCACCCTCGAAAGCACTCAACTTCAAATTCAAGTCCATGGGCAAAAAGGCAGGTTTGGCATTAAGAAAACCTAAGGCTCAAGGCATACTTCCTTTGAGTAAGATAGATACCCTAAGTTGACCTAGCAATTTCCAGTCCCAAAAAATATTTCAAATCTCCAAGAATCGTCAATTTGAACAAGATTGAAGTTTGGATTGCACCTTCCGTACTTCATCCTGGTTTGGTCTTCCTAGGATGATATCATCAAAATATAGAAGGAGGATGACTAAAGAAGACCTAGAGTTGGTGTGGAAAAGAAAGTAGTCACTTTTGGACTATAGAAAACCATGAGCTGTGAGGGTGGTGGAGAACTTGTGAAACCATTGCCTAAAAGCTTGTTGCAAGCCATATATGGACTTGTTCAAGCAACACACTAAATTCCCCCCTTGTGGAGTATCCCAAGGGCAAATCCATGTATACCTTCTCAAAGAGATTGTTGTTGAGGAAAGTATTGTTGACATCAATCTAAAAAAGATGCCAATGACGCACATTTGCCACACTCAACAAGACTCTAACTGTGGTCAGCTTAACCACCAGAGAAAAGGTATCTAAGAAATCCACCCCTGCCTATTGGGTGTATCCCTTGGCCATCAGTCGGGCTTTGCAATGATCAATAGTCCCATCTTGTTTGCATTTGACTTTATACACCCACTTTCAACTAATCATGTGCTTACCTTTAGGCAAGGGAATAACTGGTCACATGTTGTTGTCCTCCATGGCTTTCAACTCCTCAGCCATGTCTTGCTACCACCGGGGAAACTTGATGGCCTGATGGAAAAACTAAGGCTCAAACTCATTGGAATCTTCAAGGATATAGGATTGATAAAAGGTGGACAGCCGGTGATAAAAGACATGGTTGCAAATGGGATAAGCCACATTATTGCAATCATAGTCTCATAGGTAGGAAGGCAGTCTAGAGGGGGGAGAAGACCATTTAAAGGGTTGGTTAGAAGTGGATGGTGCTTCATTAGAAGCAAGGGCAGCAGTGATAGTAGGGGGATTTTGTTATGGCAAAGATAGATTCATCACGTGACAACTGAGGAAGTGGCAAAACCAAATGAGGAAAGGGATCCACATCTGAATTGCATTTTGATAAATGATAGAAGGGAAAAATACATTCATGAAACTCAACATCCTTGGAGACAAAGAACTGGCGAGTCTTTAAGTCGTAGAGGTGATATCCCTTGTAACCCCAAGGATAACCCACAAAGATGGAAGGAGTTGACTAGGGGCGAAACTTGGAGCGCTAAGATCTAAGAATGGCTACATAATAGAGATAGCTAAACACCCAAAACTCATGATAATTGGGAGGATTTTGAAATAGCAATTCATATGGAGACACAGAGTTCAACATGGGAGTGGGAAGCCGATTGATCAAGAAAGCTACAGCCTGAATACATTCCCCCCGAAAACCAATTGGCACCTTAAACTGGAAAAAGAGTGCCTGAGTAACATAAAGCAAGTATTGATGCATTCTTTCAACAACTGAGTTATGCTCCAGATATTGTACATAGAAAAATTGGTGAATAACACTCTTCTGCTGTAGAAATTGAATGAGTGCTAACTCCTTGGCATTGTCCAAGGGAATCTGTTTAATTGTTTTTCCAAACTGTGTCTCAATCAAAGTAAAAAACTAAACCAAACAAAAAGTAGCCTCTAATTTAGTGTGCAACAAATAAATCCATGTAAAACAAGTGCAATCATCAACTATGGTAAGAAAGTATCTCATTCTATTATAGATGGGGTGTGCTAAGTCCCCAAATGTCACAATGTACAAGATCAAATGGACTCTTAGGCATGTGATTACTTGAAAGAAGTTTATTAGATAAATGGCCTAAATGAGCATGCCAAGTATCTAGAGAAACACGTTGAGTGGCATATACCTTGTTGAAGTCAACAATGGATGGAGGAGATGATACTTGCCGTAGAACATGAAGGCCAGCATCTTGCCAATCTCCTTTATGGAGTTGTTGTCTTGAAGGCAACAAGAAGATGCAGTAAATTTAGCAAGTATAGGAGATTACTTTAACAAGATAGGTATGGAAATCAAATTAACATGAAAGTCAAGGATATATATAGCACATCATGAAGTACCAAAGAATCAGATAAGGTAACTATACCATCAGCATGAACCAAGGCTCAAGAATTATTTGGAAGAGCCACAAAAGAAGGTGCATGAAAGGAAAAACTAGAAAATAAGGAAGAAGAACATGCTATATGAGAGGAAGCACCACTGTCTAAGATCCATTGAATCGATGTAGTAGGTGATAAAGAATGAAAGGATGAGTAGGTCTTACCAACAAAACCAAAATCCTTTTGATCAAAATGAGGAATGGGCTGCATCACTTGTGCATTGAGCATAGACAGAAGTTGTTGATATTGAGATTGAGTCAATGTCAAAGAAGAATCACCATTTGCTACATAGAAGACTCTTCAGAGACAAGGTGAACAACCTGAGGTTTCCCTTTGTCTTTACCATAGTTTGGTGGATAACCATGCAATTTTAAGCACTTGTCAACGAAGTAACCTAGAACACCACAATGCAAATGCAGTGGCCGATTCTTCTTGCCTTGTTTCTTCTTAGCATCAAAAGTACCTTTCAGAGGAGGATTCTTCACAACAAAGGCTACTTGAGATCCTAGATTCAAAGGATTGGAGGAAGCAACCTTGCATTGCTTTTTTACAATAATTATCTATATGAAAAATGCTATTTATATGAAACAAAATTTGTACTTTTGATTGAACACTCATCCCCATCATTTATTCCGTTAAGCTCGCATTGCACATGCAAGTTAATATAGCTTCTTCTCCATTTTAAAAGTGCCATATAATTTCATAGTTTTTTTCTTGTCTGTCAAATTTCTTTTGTATTATATAGCATTACTGTCATTTATATATAGATAGATACAGCTAATAATATGGATTAACTAATAAAAAGACTAATTATATTAAATTATCAAATATAGACCTATTAATCATTATTGAAGGAAAAGGACCAAGAACTTTGTATAAATAGACAATGATACCCTAATCTATTATTTAATCTTTTCTATTCTTTTTATGTTTTTTGTTGCTCAGTCTCTCAACCCCTTGTCAGCGACTCTCAAACTCTTACCCTTGTCAATACGCCTTTATCTGTGGCTCATTGTCGGCAAGTCTTCGTGAGTACAATTATATATAGATGAGTAATAGGCATAACCATTTCAATATAATTGTTAACTATCCTCATAATTAACCATCAAATTGTTGTTAAGAACCAATTATAAATGAGTAATAGTCGTTAACAACAAATAAAATATAAATATCAAAGATGGGTAATAGACACAAAAATGCTAAAGTGAATATTAATAGTGATGGAGAGTTGGTTGAAATTGTAAAGGTGAAACCCTCAAATGCTAAAAGAAAATATTGGGATGGCTATAATCAATTGGGAGTACTCTAGAGAAAACTTTTAGGTATGATTAAACACAATATTTCTGATCTTGCTAGTTTTGGTTAAATAACACTACTAGAAATGCACTGATTTTTTACAGACTTAGGTATTTTCGATGAAATTACTGACGGAAATCAAGAAAAATTAAAAAAAAGAAGAAAATTTATTGACAAAAAGGAAATTCGTTGGTAGATTTGTTAGTACGTTTGGCGCCAATTGGCACCAAATATTTACCAACGAAAACTGCGTCGTAATTATTCAGACAGATTTTTTGTCGATCAAGACAAGAATTTTAATTTTAATTTTATTTTTAATTTTATATTATCGAAAATTTTTTTGTCTATAATATTTTTAATTTATTTTGAAATGTAAATGAAATATTAATAATGGAAAATCCTTCAATATTTGAAATTTGAGTGTTATCGCTGAAGATGCTTAAAATTTCAATCCGTTAGTAAAAAAGGAAAATGAATTGAATCATTTTTGTTTTTTTCAAATCTGTTGGTAATGGGTGATCAGTGAAACAACATGTTTCACTTAAATATTACCAACGAAAAATCCATCAATAATAACAAAAGTGAAATGTTAAGACATGAGTCCCTCATCTTCTTCCTTATTTGAGCGTTTCTCTCTCTCTCTCTCTCTCTCTCTCGCGTACACCACCACTCATAGCCACCAACCGTTTTACTGTCGCCAGAGCTTCCATTTCACCACCTAAGACCACTGTTATGTTTGTGGTACGTTATCAAATATTTTAATTGATTTAGTTTTTTTGTTTAGCCTCTTTTTTTAGTGTATTTCTTTACTCAATGTTTTTAGTTTCTAACTTAGTTGACTAACATATTTGTTGTTTTGATTGTTAAATATCTCATTTGGAGCATTTGGAGTTTTTGCACTTCGGTGTATTAGGTGATTGGAGCATTTTGAGTACACCATTCATCAATAATTGTACCATTTGTTAGTAAACAGATATGTATATTGTACAATTTTTGTAACTTTATATTTTTTGAAAAATTAGAGACTTATATTTTCTAACACAGAGTTGTAAGATAAAAGAAGGATATGATTGCATGACTCGGGAAAGGCTTAGAGTTCCTTCCCATTGTTTGAATTGTGTGATATAGTGTTGTGTTCCTGCATGATGAAAAGTAAGGGGGTATGGTCTAGAACGGTTTTTAAGAATGACTAATTGATTTATATAATTGTATCTGTTTGCTATTAGTGTTTAATTGATGAATTATCTTTTGTGGAGGCCCCTAATTTAAGGAAAGATGCTACATAAATTTTTTTGATTGTTTAGAATGTTATTTGAATTAATAAACAATTGTTGTAATGTAATAAGCAAGGTTAAGAAAATTGGAACGGGTATCGAATCGACTAAGGCAGGGGTTCAAAGGTTCAGAGGTTCAACCGGTTCAACCGGGGGGTCCGACCGGGACATAATAAAATATATATATATATATGATTAATTAAAAAGCAAAAAATTATATTAAATTATTAACAATAACATAACTAATGCAACATAATATTTATTATGAGATATTTTATCAAACATGTTAAATATAAAATTCATTTATTTTAATTTTCATTTACTTTTTTTTTTAAAAGTATTCATAGACAGTATAACAATCATTTTTTATTTTTAAATTAATTTAATAGTATATGGTAAATAAGCATACTAAAAGAATCAAAATTTGAAAAAAATGATTTTTTGTTTTGATTGAACTTTTTCTTTTTTTTTTAATAAAAGAAATAATAGAATTTTTATCAAAATTTAAAAAAAAATCGGTCAACCAATTTGACCGGTTCGGTTTACACCAGCTCACCGATTTTGACCACAACCAGTTTTGTGATGAAGACCGGACTAGCCTGGGGTCCGGTTCTCGATAGATCGGTCCGACCGGCCGGTCCGGTCCGGTTCTCTCTTCCTTGGTAATAAGTGAAGACTCCTTATTCAAGGGAGCCTTTGCTCAATTTTTTTGTTATTCAAGGGAGCATTTCGATTACTAACAACGATCAAATATTCGTAATTTTTAGGATTTTTTTCTTTTTTAGAATTTTAAGTTGACATTTATATTTATATTTTTTAATTTGTTATAACTTTTGTTACGAATTATATTTATATATCTTGCACTTTATTATATTTTTAATTATGTAGATTATATAGATTTGTGAATAATTAAAACAATAATTTAAAATATTTAACTACTAATTTCAATTCTTAATAATATAACCCAGATTAAAAAAATAATAATTTGCCATTGCCGACGAAATTTTCGCTGATAATTTTTAAAGTTTTAAATATTATTTTCTTAATCAATAATTTAGTTAAATTTATAATTACAAATTAAGATTGCCGACGATAAATCCTCCGTAAAATTAAACAATTCATTGGTATAAATCCATTATTGACGACATCTGATGAAATCTTGTTGATAGTTTTTTCAATTATATCGACAAATTTTTCCCTTGGTGTAATTAAAAAATTTACAGATGAAATCTTGTTTCCTTTAGTAAAAATAGAATATATTATTACTGACACATGTACTATCGACGGACCCATTCCATTAGTAAATTACTTATTGATGGATTTTTATATTTTTTTTGTCACAAAATCCATTGGTAAATAGCGCATTTCTAATAGCATAAGAAGATAGAACCTAATCAAATTATTGAAGGCAAAAGAGCCATAAACAAAAATGTGCTAGTGATGAGCATAGATAAAGGTGTAGTGGCAAGGGTGAGAATTTGAGAGCAGTTGAATAAAGGATTGAGAGAGTGAGAAACAATAGAAAAGACTAAAAAATATTATTGTTGATTTATAAAATATTTTTTGTGCTTATCCTTAATTAATGTTCAATAGGTTCTTTATAATAATTTAAATATAATTGTTCTTTTTATTAAATAAATCTTATCAAACCTTTGAGATTTACTAACACATGGTTGGTTGGAGTGATAAGGAGCTCCAACCTCTTAACTAGTGCTCTCAAGCCTTGGGAATGAAAAGAAATTTACGCTAGTAGAGACCACCTTCTCAATGAGTCCTTCATTTTCAAAAGCCGAAAATAGTCGGTAGGCCAAATGTCAACTGGATATTACCGGTGAAAGACCAAAAACAAAAAAAAACACCTATAAGATTTAAGGAATGATGGAAGAAAATAAAAAGAATCAGAATAAGTAAATTAAAACATAGTAAAAGTGTTCAAATTTTAAACGAACAAATTTAGACTTGATCGAAATAGAATTTTCTGATTCTCGAAGAATGGAGACAAAAAGATTTACCGAGGATATGCGACTATAGATCATTTATTTTTAACTTTTAACATTAACTTTGTCCTCAGATTGGGCCGCTAACATCGATTTGGTGGACTACTATCTAGGGCTAAAGCTTGTGGCCACACGATCCTTATCAAAATTTGAATGTGGAAGCATAACTAGCTTCTGGCCACACGATCCTTAACAAAATTTGAATGTGGAAGCATAACTGGAGAGTTGATTAATTTAGTCATCAAGTTTGATGATAAAATGGTCGGTATGCCTAAACCTCCTTTAAGTCTACAGCCTACGAGCTCCAATTGCAGTCTATCAAGGAAGAAAAAAACCATAAAGGAAATTATAAATGAAGAAAAAAGCAACAAAATTCCACCGACGGATAGTTAAGAGTTTAAGACCATAGTAACATTGTAGGAAAAAATGGTTTGCTTAGAAGATTCATATACCTACACGATTTCAATACAAAGAGTCATCAGTTTCGGCGTCATTTACAGAATCGCCATTTATTTGTCAATTAATTATCAATGTCCTTTTATATTGACTTTAATTTTAGTACTCCATTCGATGTGAAAAATATTTTAATAATTAATTAAAAGAATTTGTCATTTTAATGAAATTATAAATAATATAAAAGTATTTAATTGAGTTTAGTAAGAAATATTTTTGCATTATCTACCTTTTGTTAAAATTATTTTTTTTAATCACGAAATATCCTTACTTGTTGTACCCATTTAAATCGTTCATAACATTATTTCGAATAATTGCATAAGCCAAAAGGTTTTGTAGTGGAGATAGTAGTTATTCTCTTAAAATTTGATCCCACTTCTTCATTTTAGTATTATTACCTTAACTAACTTTTTATGAGTGAGATGGATTAAATTATTAATTAATCCTTCCAAATTATAATATTTGTCATTTTAGATAAATTTACTTAATTCACTTTATCTGTCATTCTCATATTTTTATGAAAAATTTATTAATAAGTTTTCAATTATACCCTCTGCATATTTCCAAGTATAATAAACAATGAAATATTAATATAATAAATTAGTTATTAAATAAAGATTTTGACAAATATCTTTATAATCAACACTTATTTTTTGGTTCTTTAATATTCATACAAATGGTTAAAGTGACGGATATTATAAATCCGAGAGAATACATATTTACATTATGTTTAGATATTTTTCATTAATAGTATTGAACGGAACGGAACTAATAGGAATATGTTAGAAAGGGAATGAAATAAATGGGACAAAAGTTATTTTTCTAATTTGAGATATTAATAAGGGAATAGGAAAAAAATTTAATTAATCTTGTTTTGAAGTTATATTGCAAAAAATTGGAGCAAAACATTTATGTTGTTTACACATTATAATTTTTAATTAGCTTCTTTTCCCTGCAATCCCTCTCTTCTAGCTCCTAATCCGTTGGCATCCTCCTCGAGAAAAAAGCCATAGAAGAACCCTTACGCCAACAAGTGTTAAATTTTATCATTGTAACTATTTCAATGGTTTCTGGTCAAAATCCAAATTTTCTCATAAAACTTAGACACTTAATGCAAATTTCACTACCCCTTTTGACCATATATATTTGATGTTGAGTCCATACTCACATTCGTTGAAAGTGGCATAAAGTCCTACAATGAAACTTTGGAATACATTACACACTCCATCTTCTTCTAATTAGTCACCAATCGATCAAGTTCCAAAGGATCCCAATGTTGATAATCCCAAAGGGTCCTAGTTTTCGCACTCCTCTTCCATTTTCTCAAGTGACAAAATCTACAACGTTGGCAATCAATGAGTGCAAGAGTGATGGTGTGGTGATTGAGGTCGTGAATATGTACATGAATTATGTTATTAGTTACCAATTCAAGTAGAGAACAAATGTTGGATACTGCCTTAAATTTGAAACCTCACACACTAAAGGAGTAATAACAAGAGTAACCGCAAACTATATTGCCCTATTCTCAAAATGGTTCATAGACCAAAAGAGCAATAATAGGAGCAACCACAAACTATGTTGCTCTATCTTCAAAATGGTTTTGGTCATGAAATAGAGTAACAAGGTTAAGGCAGGTGAAACGAAGGCAAAGATGAAGTGAAGCGCCAAGATTGTTACCAAAAAAGGAATGTCTCTATCTCCATGGCTTGCAGCTATTGAGGGTGGTAGAAGATGAAGTCATGACCGATGTAGAGAGCCATCAATGAGGAAGAGGGTTATGTGTATATACATTTAATGGTACACAATGCTCACTACTTGAGAAGGAGCATAGCTGACATTACTTTTCTTTTCTTTTCTTTTCATTTTTAATTAGCCAAATGTAACTATTTGGACGGTTCACGATACATGGACACCAAAACCTAACCCTATATATATTAACGACATAACAACATGCCATCAAAATAAGACCAATGCGAGTATTATTTTGGCGTCAAAATTAAACTTTTCCTTCCAAATTAAACTTCTCTCCTAGTTACGGTGATATCCTTAATTGGATCATTAAAAAATTAAGACCCTTAAATTAGTTTAACTCTAAAGTTGAGGTCTTTTTCTACAATAGTTTTTTTTTTCTTCAAAATGTTCTATATTATATCACATAAAAACTTATTATATTACTAAAAAATGATATAGTATAATTAAGTGGGAATTCACTATCCTGAAATATAAAATTTAAATATCCACAAAAAAGGTATAACGACATTTAATAATTTATTTCATTAAATAACTTTTTACAATTATTAAATTTCGTCAATGCTGAAAGCTTTTATTCAGTAAGTCAATAGGTCTGAATATAAATTGATACATCATTATTAATTGAACTATTATGTATTAACATGTCTATTATAATCATCATCATTATTAATATACAATAATATTGTATAAAACAGTTAAATTCGTAAAACTGTCGTTATATAAAAGATTATTCATGTTATTTTACAACAGTCATTAGATAAAGAGTATATACTAGGCTAATAAGGTTGAGCTTTTACAAATTTAATTTACATTTTGAAAGAAGTACTTTGAATTAAATATTTATTTGATGTAGAACATAATTAAATAAATCGATCTAGATACATTCATATTAGCAACAAAAGTCATCATATATGTTCCACAATTGTTAAGAAGTGTTGGTACTAGTTTGAAATTTGAATAGATGTTCAAGAAGGCTGCCAAATGGTGTTTTCAAACATCAAACCGGGTCACAAGCCGGATAGCGCGTTTCTGTTTTGGAGAACAGCACATTAATTACCTTACTTCTCAGGTTCTAGCCGTTCATGTGTGAAGTCAACCCGTAGAAACTGTTAAACTATAAATCCTGGCCTGGTATGTATTCTTTTCATATTCTTAGAGGTTGAAAAATCAGAAAGAGATTATGTTGTTAAACTACATATTAATCCTGGACTTGTATATATTCTTTTCATATTCTTAGAAGTTGAAAAATCAGAAAGAGATTGTGTATCCTGAGAAGATAAGGTTTGAAGTTGTATGATCAAATAGGCTTTAGGCCGGCAGATATTGTTCAAATTAAATGGAATTTTAAATTAACTAAATAAACATTAGTCATACGACACATATTTAATTTGTGCCTTGAATTAATAAGAATATTAAGTTAGTACATATATGAGAAATTTTTGCACAACATACCTGGTAATTAATCATGGTTATTCACTATATTAATATTTTATTGACCTAAACATTCATCTCTTAAAAATGTCAAGTTCATGTGAGAGTTTTTTTATATGATGATAAACTTTACATATAAGTTATGTTTAAATTTATTTTGAGCCAAATATACTATTAAATACTTATTCAACCCAAACCTAATAATATGCATTCGACCCATTATCTTAAATATTAGGAGTTTCATCCTTCTCTAAAAGAGGTCAAATTGTATTTGATGTCTACCTTGAAAGCATCTTGTTAAACGGGTTTACTTTGTTGATAGAAAACTTCTTTATTCTCAACAGCTAAACCCTATATATATATATAAAGTAACAAATGTTGAAATTTTTAAACTTCTAAATTCCACTAATTTTTGTACGCTTTACATATTATTTGTTGCAAAATATAATTTTTTATCTATACACTACGCCAAAAATTGCCTTTAGCAGCTATTATTTAACAACCATAAAGTTAAGGCTGGTAATTCTTTTTATAAACCAATGTTTTGTGGCTAATAGATATTACCCTTTAATAAGTTATTTTATAATGGCAATTATCATCAATAAAAATGTTACCCACACGTATATATGCATAAAAGTTTTAACAAAATATATTAAAATATATAAGATTAATTCCAGGTTATATTAGGATACTAGCTAGGATCATTGACGCATTTTTCCTTTGTAATCCTCCTTTAATTTAAGCATATCGACGTACTGTAAGAATCATAATAATAATAATAATAATAATAATAAAAAGAACCAATATATATGGCAAGCGCAACACGCATACTAATTCTATTCGTTCTCCTCTTTATTCCCATCCATTTTCTTTGATAGTGACTTTCCATAATTGATTTTCGATAACTGGTACTGAACCCCAACGCAAGTCGTGGAGAAAAAGAAAAAGTATTAATTATAGCGATATCGTTTCAGCAATATTAGTAATAAGATGTTGAAAACGATTTAATAAAACAACATGTTGAAAAAAAGATTGCCACATCCTGATACATCCTGATCTATGTTGACATCGCCACCATATTCATATACGTAAATCAAGTGGCAAAACTTGCATTGTGAACGTGCAAATACTACGTACTGACCCGTTCTAATTTAATCTTTTCAAAATTGAAAATTTTGCCAAAATAGTCAACATCTGCCTAACAAAAGAGGAAGATACAATGACAATTCCAAAACGATTTTTTTTCTGTTTCTGGGAGGAGTTTTGCTTTGGGAAGAAATACATACATATATATATATATATATATATATATATATATACATACATATATATATATATATGAAAAGAAAGTGTAAATGATTGGGTATTTTCGAGCTCGTGATCATTACACATCTAGCTGACAAAATGCTGCATATTTTTGTACGAATCCAGCTGTGTTCGTTATTAGCTTAACACGCTCGTAAAGCGACAATATCAATTTTGACAAAGATATATTATTTATTATTTGTTTATTTTCAGTTGAACGATTGCGTTTAAGGGTCAACCAATAAAACCGCTTTTAATTGAACAGAAGGAGTGTACGTATTTCTAAAAGATATATGATGATCTAAATAAATTAAATTTAATCATGAAATACAAGCATTTATGTGCATACTTGCCGAGACCAATAATTATGATGTTTTTACAACCTTTGTTGCAGTTTAGTAAACCTCAAAAAGAAAAAGGCACAAAACTTCATTGTTGCTGTAGTCATATTTATAAATAAAATCATCTTTTTTTTTCCTCACAAAATACTGTTTTAGCGTAAATCATGACGAAATAAATAGTCATCGTAATTAATTGTAATGGTTTGTATTACTTTAAATAATTTTACTTTTCTTTTAAAATAATATAAATTTATATTAATATTAACTGTGGTCTCATTTGTTTAAGCTTTTCTTTAAAAAAAGTGTTTTTTTTAAATTAAAAGATATGTAAAATATTTGTTTGAAAAAATAATTGAATATATTTTGTAAAAAGATTAAATTACCCAAATTATTATTCCTATTACATTTTCCAAGAGTCCAAAAAACAACTTTTAATTGAAAAAGAATTTTAAAATATATTTTTCTATCTTTAGACAAACATATCCTTTATGATATATATTTTTTTAAATTTACTTTTATGAACTATTCTTTTTAAGTTATAAAAAAAATTGAAAACAATTTTTTCAAAGCCTAAGCATCTTTTCAAAAAACAAAAAATCAATCTAATTATTTCATAAATTTCTATGTGTATCTTTTAATTAAAAAAAAAAAACAAACAATACAATATTAATTCAAAATAATTTCGTTGAACATTTATCAATAAAAGTACACATGTAACGAGATGTTTGTATTAAACTTTAAACTTCACCATCGATACACTAAAAAGAAATTAAAACTTCAATTTCTGTCTAATTCTTTCAATTTTTTTTTCTCTATATCTTTAATTTAAAATATCATTTCTTGTTTAAAAAAAAAATACTTAAACACTAGAGTCATATTTCATCATCAAAATAAACTGTGTTGAATATTTATCAATAAAAGAAGATATAAAACGAGATTATTGAATAAAACTTTAAACTTCACTATCGTACACACTAAAATAACTTGACGTAAGTAAACTTTTTTATAGCCCCACCCCCTCTTCCTTTTTTCGATGTGTTAACCAGCCCCTTGTTTCATTTTCTATTTCTTTCCCTCCCCACCAATTCCAATATATTTGAATTGTTCAAAAAACCGACACTCTGACTTTCATTACATGACAGACTAGAATTAACCAAGCACGAACACGTCTTCTAACACGACGTAATGAGTTATCGTTTACTGTTCGTTTCTGTAATGACTTCGAACCTTAACAAACATGGCTATGGTAGAAGTTCACAAAATTTGAAACAAGGAAAACTTGTGGCAGTATATATTAATTAATAAATAAACAAGGGTCATAGTCAGATATGAGAAGAACATCTCATTCAACATTTCCGGTTGGTCAAAACAATTAGTTAACGTTCATTATTCTTCCTTGTGGATATTGCGGATTAACAAAGGTTTTGCTTACAACAATTTTCATCCTCCTATCAAACACCAATCATATCGCATTTGCAATGATATAATATAACTGAAACGCGCAATTGGAAATGTCAAAGCTCAGGGTTCTCTATAAATATAGGACTCGTCATCATGCTTTGAGAGAACAAATAACATTGCTTCATTCTATATTCAACTACAAGCATCAAAACACGATCCTACAACATGAAACGTTTAGTGTTTTCTCTTGCATGGGCTTTTGCAATTGTGCTAGCTTCTTCCTTGGCCTCTGCTGCTGTCGTGGAACACACTTGGGATGTATGCATTGGGCCTCTTCATTAATTTTCTTCTCTCTTTCTATGGAAAGTAATCAGAATTTGTATGATATATACTCACCGAAATTTCATTTTTGTTGCAGGTGGAGAACTTCTCTGTGGAGCGTCTGTGTAATCAGCATGTGATCACTGGAGTGAATGGAACCGTGCCAGGGCCAACAATTAACGTTCGAGAGGGTGACGCTGTTGTTATACACGTAAACAACAAGTCACCCTACAATGTTACCCTTCATTGGTAAATTATTTTAGCCCCATCATAGAACAGTATCATTTATCATTTAATACACCAGTTTTGTGAACTTTCATTGTCTTATACTACTTTTCCTATATTTTGAATGTAATCATTAATGTTTGAAGTGATGAATAGTATAAAGTAAAACATTTTTTCTTGCTTTGAAAATATTTAAGAATTTCAGCCCGGCCTCTTTTTGTTAAAAAAAATAATGATAATAAACCATGACGTCATTTCAATTAAATAAAAGTGCAACAATTATTATTTTAAATTAACTCTAAAGTATCAACTTTTCAGGCTTATTTTTAAATTTTCAATTTTTTATATATTAAATGGTATAAATAAACTTGTATTCTATTTTTAAATATTCAAAAGAAAAGAAAGCATACTAGACTTAATTAAAGAATTTATTTATTTTCTTCACGCTCAGGAAGCTATTTGAAGAAAAGGTTTTATTGCCGGCTTAGTTTTTCATGCATTTTACCAAAGAATCCAGCTAACATATTTTTTGAGGTTTGTTCTGCATAATCACAATTTTTTTGGGTGTAAAACTCACATGTAATTCTAAATTTGGCATATGTTACAATATATTATGCAGGCATGGAGTTTTTCAACTTGCAAGCCAATGGTCAGATGGTCCAGAATTTGTAACTCAGTGTCCAATACCTCCTGACGGTAGTTATACCTATAGATTTAATATAACAGGACAAGAGGGGACACTTTGGTGGCATGCACACTCATCTTTCCTACGTTCCAATGTCTATGGAGCCCTTATCATTCGGCCTCGACTAGGACGCTCATACCCATTCCCTAAAGTTTACCAAGAAGTACCCATATTACTCGGTAGTTTTTATTTTCTTTTTCCTCATTCTTTAACTTCGGTCAATTATTACCTTGTTTATATGTTTTTTGATTGCTTAAATCGATTTCTATAAGTGCAACATAGGTATGTAGACCTTGAAAATTTTAAGTATCCATAGTCTAACATGGAAAATTAAATCATTAGTTGGCATATGCTAAAAATAATAACTCGTGCCATTAATAAGGCATTGTTTTTTTAAAATATTTCATGATTTTTTGCAGGGGAGTGGTGGAATGCTAATGTTGAGGATGTTGGGAACAATGCATCACAAGGCATACCTCCAGTTGACTCCAACGCTTACACAATTAATGGCTTACCTGGCGATCTCTATAATTGCTCTCAAAATCGTAAGTCCACTGTTCAAAAATATTATCACGTATTCATATACATGCAAACGAGCTTTCAATATAATTCATATATTGTTAACATTGTCAACCATTGAACCACACTAACACACTAACCCTTTATTTTTGAGAAATTCTTATATGCATTGACAGCAAGTCTTTATTCATGCCTCTAATTCATTTTGCATGTCATATTAACTTTGTAATATATAGTTAAGAAGATGAAAATAACCTACAAAAATGGATGGCTAGGAAAATAAAAATTGATGTGACATGCAGTAAATGAATCAGGGCAAGAGCTATGAATTGCTCTTAGATCACACGAAATTTTTTCTTAATTTGTCTCTAATTTTATCCGACATTTACAATTAGACCATGTCTAACACACCCGTATAATTTACAGAGACTTACCGGCTCAATGTGAAGCAAGGAAAAACCTACTTGTTGCGCATTGTCAACTCTGCACTCAATGAGCAACACTTCTTCAAGATTGCAAACCACAGCTTCACAGTTGTTGGCATAGATGCCTCCTACACTAGACCCTACAAAACTGATGTCATTGTGATTGCTCCAGGCCAAACCGTTGATGCTCTCCTTAGCACAAACCAAAATGTGGGTTCTTATTACATGGCTTTCACTCCATACCGTTCCTCAAATGTAGCAATCAATAACTCTACCACTAGGGGAGTGATAGTTTATGAGGGTGCATCACCATCATCACCACCCATAATGCCAAGTCTACCAAACCCATTTGACACACCAACAGCACACAAATTCTACACCAACATAACAGGCTTGGCTGGTGGCCCTCATTGGGTTCCTGTTCCACGTGAGGTGGATGAACACATGTTCATCACTTTTGGGATTGCCTTAACCCAATGCAACCTTCCAGGACCAGGTGGTTGTGTTGCCATAGGTGGGATGAATGTGCTATTGTCTGCAAGCATGAACAATGAGTCCTTTGTGTTACCTAGGGGAAGAGGGTTCTCTATGTTGGAAGCTTTCTATCGCAATGCAAGTGGGGTTTACACTAAGGATTTTCCAAATCAGCCTCCATTTGTGTTTAACTACACTGACCCTGCTCTTGCCTCTGGCAACACCACCTTAGCCTTTGCACCTAAATCAACAAAGGCAAAGACGTTGAAGTTCAATTCAACTGTACAAGTTGTGCTTCAAAATACAGCAATTCTTGGCACAGAGAACCATCCTATTCACATTCATGGCTTCAATTTCCATGTTTTAGCTCAAGGGTTTGGGAATTACAATGCCACTATAGCTGAACCAAATTTTAATTTTGTCAATCCCCAAGTACGAAACACAATTGCTGTGCCCGTGGGAGGATGGGCTGTCATCAGATTCCAAGCAAATAATCCAGGTTGGTATTCTTCATTCAATTGATTAAATGAGCAACTATTTCACTATAGGTTTAAATTGCATGGATTTTGATTATCAATTTCAAATCTTATGTATGCTAATTATTCTCTACTCTATATATTAAATACTATGCAGGTATTTGGCTTGTGCATTGCCATTTGGAAAATCATCTGCCCTGGGGTCTAGCCATGACTTTTGAGGTTGAGAATGGACCTACTCCTGAAACAACACTGCCTGCGCCACCCGCTGATCTTCCTAAGTGCTAAGTGCACCATGACATTCAAGCCTCAACAAATTTTACAATACAAAAATAAGGATTAATGTCAGTCATATTGTTTTGTGATGTGGATTCCAAATTTAATTTGTTTCATTTTGGAGGAGGGAATTGTAATAAATGGCGAAAGGGTAACCTGTTCTTTCAATTACATTATTTGATATGTATGTAGTTCATACAATACTCTGTGAAATAACATCAGTTTCCTTTATTAGATGGATATTTTTTTTGATCAATCCAGAATAAGACGTAACCCACATGAAAGAGGTGGGAAACATAAAAAGACACATCATGGCAACCAAATTACAACATTCTCAAAAACTTACAATCAGAATTCTCTAGCATATTACAGCATGACCTCCTAATTGAGACAATCATTACAGCAAAATCTAAATAAAACACCTCTTTATGACTCTATATGACCTCCATTAACTCATATCCTTAAGACTCCTCGATCTTGCTTTATTCAAATTAGATTTTGTACTAAAACAAGCCTAGCATCATCACGAAGATATAATTATCAGCAAGCCAGACCAACATCAATAAAAAACAGCACCAGCTACTTATTAAAATGTAGGACCAGCAATACCAAAATATAATACCAGCATCCCCACAATTCATTGTAGCATCAAGAAAAATGTAAAGACCTCAAAACAACAGCAACCATCCAGCTTCTTGTATCGTACCACTTGCATTCTATTCTGCTCTGCCTCTGCTTGTCTTGTCAGATAATGCATATAACTTTAAGAGGCTTGTAAACCCTGGAAAATTCTGTATAGCCACTTTGTATATAAGTTCTGTGGAACTTATAAACCATCTGTACTAGCCTTAGCTCTTGATGCACTTTTCATATGGCATTCCTTAACAATTAGATCAGCATTACGTTAAAAGTGAGTCTATGTTGCAATTGCACTATGAGAAGCTTGTCTTGAACACCATTGTTATTTATCCTACTCTCATGTGTAGCTTGAAACTAACTCCACCCTAGGCTTAGACTGAAAAATCAATTATCCAAGAAAAGGCACATATAAAATCTAGACAGCATCCTTCTGTAACTTTTCCAAAAAGTATGCATAGACAAAAGAAAAGGAGAATATTCTGCAACACACTTGAATCCGCCCCTGTCTTTTGCTCTCATGAGGTTATTCTGCATATTATGCAATACACTTGAATCTCACTTCACATATACTATTTTGCTTTCGTTTACTTTTTACTCTCACTCTCTCTATATCTCTCCTCCCTCCCCTCTTCTTTTTTTTCCTTTCCTTTCTATGTTTCTCTTTTTCCTTTTTTCTCTTTTTTTTTTTCTTTTTTTCCTCCTTTTTTCTTTTGAAAAAAAAGATATTGACCATATTTACTCCTGTACATACTTATCCATGGACTTACATAGCTCAAATTTATTATTCTCACCTAACCATCCAAACTTACATCAGCAAACTAAAAAACTTATCTATTTCAATCTATCTTATATATGAAAGAGAACTGATAGAGGGACGCACAAACAATGGACGCGACGCATACTGAAAAGTGAGAAAATGACAAAAATGCTTGCATGATAGGTCCCATATAATTATTATTACTTTTGTTCAATTTTTTTTTTTTTAGAAACTTACTAGTGTGAACAGTGCACCTGTTAGTTAGTTTTATGTAATATACACAAAACTTGTCAGCGTGTACACTGTTCATGCTGGTAAGTTTTGTAAAAATACAAAAAAACTTACCAGCGTGAACAATGCACACACTGGTAAGTTTTGTTAAAAAAAAAATTTACCAACGTATTGTTTAAGATACTGGTAAGTTTTGCATATATATGTACTTATGCAAAACTTACCAGCGTATTGTTGAAAAACGCTAATAAGTTTTTGAATAAAAAAAAGAACAAAAATAACAATAATTATATGGGACCCATTATCCAAGCATTTTTATCATTTTGTTCACTTTTTCCACATACGTCTTGTATTACATCCCAAAAGATGCGTCCCCCAAATATTTTTCTATATGAAAACCATCAAAAACCTAACATAACATCTTCTATTATCCCATCCCCCTCCTATCTACCTGCAAACCCCACTAAGACACCACCACTCTAATTCTTTTGGGATGACCATCCAATAGCAGTAACACATGCATCACCAATAGAACCACCAAGCATTATAGCCTATCAACATAACCATAGACTACATACCTTCAATTCTATAGAGCAAGTAAGTAGACTCTATACAAATAATAATTATGCTTTCTTTATTTATAAAAGCTCAAGACTACAAATTTAGTGGGACACAAATTCACACTCAAACACTCACATACTAGTTGCTTTCATTAGCACTCACTCACTTAGACACACATACACCCTACTTGCATATGCATACACTAGACTCCTCACCAAGTCACTCACACCACACACTCACTCACGGTTTCTCTCTCTCTGCACTCATGTCATTCACTTTCTATACACACACAAATGCACTTCAACGCCTATTTATAGGCTTCATGGGTCGGTGACATTAGCAACTTTTACTTGCTAGAATTTTCTAGCATGTATAATATTTTATTTTAATTTCTAGATAATTCTTTGCAAATATCAGAACTAAGAGAATTTAGATACTTCCATGGGTTGGTGCTCTTGGTTCTTCTACTGTCATATAGAAATCTCTAGAACAACTTGTGGTGACATTTCAAATTCTTCCTAATTGCATTCAAAGATTACTGTCTTGGTACCATAAAATGTCTCTTTCACTTCTCCGTTCATGAATAGTCGAACAAACATCCGAAGACTTCCTTGTTAAGTTGATCTGGATACTCTTTATAGCGCCTAATGTTGAGAATCTTTTGAGTTTAAGTCTCATGAAACATGCAACTTGAGCAAATAACAACACCCTTACATATTCCTTCTCATCTTCCTCACATTACCCGAGCCTTAGTATTTTATGTCTCCACTACTACCATATTCTCGAAACTCCATTCATCCTACTCTTTCACACCAACATACTGTGTTTTTTTTTTACACACATCTCTCTCTCCCTTTTTGTTTTATCCGTTTTTCTCTTTCTCCTTTTTTTTTTTCCTTTGCTAGAATAATCATCAAACTGTATAATGTAGGTTATGAATTACAAAAATTGTTATCCTAACAACCTAAGAATTAACCTTCATTGGAAAGAATCTAGCTAGCCATGGCTATTCCTTGGTATTGCTTTATTGAAATTTCATTAATGTACCTACCAAAGTTCTTTAATCCTTATAGTTGTATGATCCCCCTCTATTATTTTATTCCTTACCAAGGCAACTTGCTTTGATACACCTATTTGAGATTATGGTATCCCATATACCCCTCTGCTCCATAGTCATCACTTTCCTTTAAATCCCTCTTTCACATTGCCTTGCTTGACCACTGATCAAACCAGAAATTCCCTATCTCTCTTACATCTGTAATGTTGATCTACTTCTTCTCAAAGATCGACTTATTTTTGCATCTCCATACTGTCCAAATTACAACAAAGAAAGTAATGTACTATTCCTTCCTTTTATGTACCTACAAATTTCCACCCATCCAAGATTCAAAGAAATTCCTCTTATCTCCCAATATGATCCAAGTACATTCCACCATTTTAACCATTAGCATGACAAAGCCCACACAAAATCACATGAGAAAAACAAATATTGAGAGCTCTTCTTTGTTTGCCACACATATCACATTCAACCTGGTTGTGTTATAATATGTTTAATCTATGTAGTCTCTCCTTAGTGCTTACCCTCCCAATTAATACAAGCCAAGCAAAGATCTTAACTCTGGGTGGTACTAATTCCTTCCAAACTATACTAGTAAAGCTGTAACATCTAATCTCTTACATTAGCATCTCATCTTCTAAAAAAGTTTGCACCCGAGATTTCACAAAAAACACTCATTTTTTATCATATATTCATAGGATTGTATCTTCATTTGATATGTTTAAATGCACTGTTGCTACAACTTGAAATAATTCATCAAATAACCCCAATTCCCATTGAAATAAATTTATCTTCATTGGAAACTCCAAATCCAATTCATACCATCCCACAGTCCACAGTCCTCTACCCTGCTGTTCATTTGATTCGAAATAGCATAAAGTCAAGGAAACATAAGTTTACTCCCATTCCCCATTACCATTTGAATTGTATTACATATATTACTTTTTAGGTTAATATTCGTGGTATTTATATTACAAATACTTGCCCAAACACCCTAATTTTGCTTAACCTGCTATTCATTTATTAGTCTGTGAACATACTACCTTCTTCCATAATGGATATTCCTTTTTTGAAAAATGCCACCATGACTTTAATAGAAGTGTTGAGTTTTTTCATCACAATATCTCCCACTCCAAGGCCTCCACTCTTCTTAAGCTCTTTTATTAGACTCTATTTTACCATTGGAATTCACTTTCCCCCTACCATTTTTTCTCAAAAGAATCTACTCTATAATGAAATAATCTTCTTAACTACTTCCTTAAGCATTTCAAATAACTATTCAACATAGCTTTAATTAAAACAAGTCTATCTGCCTCGGACAAGAATTTTGTTTTCCACAAACTCAACTTCTTTTTAATTTTGTTAATTATTAGCTCCCACGTTTCCACTCTTTTTGGAGTTGTACCAAGAAGAATCTCTAAATATTTGAGTAGGAGTTTTGCCACACTACAATCAAGCATTCCACTCACCTGTTTTATCCATTTTTCCTTATAATTCAATGAAATTAAAATAGACTTCCTGTAGTTTATGCTCATACTAGAAAGCAACTCAAAATAATAAAGTATCCTCTTACAATTCCTTATTGTTTCTTCATCTGGTGGGCAAAAAAGGATCATATCATCTATGAATTACAGAAGTGACAATTCCACTTTGGATTTGCTTACCTCTAATGGTTTAATGCATCCTCTCACTATGGCTTTACACGTAATCCTATTCAGCACTTTTGCTACTAGGACAAATAAGAATAGAGATATTGGGTCACCTTAACTTGAGATATGAGAAACTAAATATTATGATCTAGTAATCTGATGTACAAGTGATTTGCAATATATATAGATATGTGATAATTATTACCTAATACTAATCAGCCTAAATTACAGTCAATCAAATCTATCCTAATAAATGGAAATGCAAGAAATACATCTATACACAATAATATACATAAATACTAGATATCTCAACACTCTCCCTTAAGCTGGTGAATGCATATCTATCATTCCCAGCTTGCAAGTAAGTTCCTGAAACCGTTCTGTCGGAACCCTTTTAGTCAACACGTCTGCCAACTGGAGCCTTGAAAGAACATGTGCTATGGCTATTAATCTGTTGTCCAACTTTTCCTTGATGAAGTGTCGATCAGTCTCAATGTGCTTAGCTTTGTCATGTTGGACTGGATTATGAGCAATGCTGATTGTTGATTTGTTGTTACAAAATATCTTCATAGGAGCTTCGCACTTGACTCTTAAGTCATCTAGTATGGTTTTCATTCATAATAACTCGCACACTCCTTGTACCATAGCCTGAAACTCTGCCTCAGCACTTGATCTAGCAACCACGTTTTGTTTCTTACTTCTCCAAGTCACCAAGTTTCCTCCCAAAAATATGCAACAATCTGATGTTGATCTTCTACCAACAAGCGAACCGACATAGTTAACATCAGTGTATATTTTCATAGATAGACTTCCACCTTTTTTAAATAACAATCCCCTTCCAGGTGTGGCCTTAAGGTATTACAAGATCCTATCAACTGCCTGCATATGTCTCACCTTCGAGTTAATCATGAATCGACTGACAACATTAACAACATATGTCAAATCTAGTCTAGTATGTGCTAGGTATATCGATTTTCCTACCAGTCTCTAATATAGTCCTTTTTCAACTTTAGGACTCCCCTTATCACTTCCTACTCGAGATTTTGCTCAATGGGAGCACCTGTAGCCTTGTAACCAAGTTTTTCCAGTTTCTTTGAGAAGATCTAGGATATATTTCCTTTGTGAAATTAAGATACCTTGTTTGGAGTAGGTAACCTCAATTCCAAGGAAGTACTTTAGTTTTCCAAGATCTTTTATCTCAAATTCAGCTGCTACTTTTTCTCTCAGGAACTGCTTCTCAATCAAATCATCACCCGATATAATAATATCATCAATATACACAAGTAGAATAGTAAGTTTCCACCTAGTGTATGCTTAAAGAAGAGGGTGTGATCTCCTTAACTCTGTTTGTAGCCCAATGATACCATTGTCTTTGTGAACCTTCCAAACCAGGCATGAGGGGACTATTTCCATCCATACAGTGCCTTTTTCAACCTGCAAACTTTGTTGTTTTCACCAGTGACCTCATAACTAGGTGGAATTTCCATGTAAATCTCTTCTTCTAGATCTCCATGTAAGAAAGCATTCTTCACATCAAATTGATGCAACTCACGTCTAAAATGAGCACCAAGAGAGAGCAAGATTCTCGCTGTGTTCATTTTCGCTATTAGGGCAAATGTCTCCTCGTAATCAATCCCATATGTCTGTGTGTACCCCTTTGCAACTAATTTTGCTTTATATCGGTCTAATGTACCATCAGACCGATATTTCATTGTGTATATCCACCTGCATCCCACTAGTCTTTTATCTTCCAGTCTCTCAACAATCTTTCATGTTCCATTCTTTTTTAATGCACTCATTTCCTCATTCATAGCTTGAACCTAATTCTCATCTTTTAATGCTTCCTGTACTGAGGTTGGGATTTGTATGTAATTAATGGCTGCAATGAAACTCTGGTGCTACAAGGAAAGGTATTTAGAGGAGACAATTTGAGAAATAGGATACTTGGTGCAAGTCTTTTTTTCTTTTCTTTTCTCAATGCAATAGGCAAATCATCTGGGTTAGGCTCACAAATATTCAAAGGATCATTATCAATAATGGGAGAGCTAATACCTTCAGTACTTACCATAGGTTCAGATTCTTGGAGTTGCTATTGGACCACTTTAGGTTTCCTTCTCCTTTAATAAACCTGAAGTGGTACCTCGGTGTTTTCTTTAGCTGGTAAACCAGAGGGAGGTGACAACTTGTGGGTAAAGTTAGATGGGGAACTAGAGGGAGATGACAACTCTTGTGTGGGTAAAAGAGGAAGGAAAGACTTAGGGATAAATGACTCAGTTTCCGAAAGAGACTCCCCCTGAAGTTAAGGACAACCAAAGAAAGACTCAATTTCATGAACTGTGACATCCATGGAAACAAAAAATCGATGACTTGATGCATGAAAACATTTGTACCGTTTCTTGTCAGGAGCATAGCCTAAGAAAACACATTTGACAGCTCTAGGATCAAGTTTGGTACGATGTTGATGATGCACATGGACAAAGACCACGCAACCAAAGACTCGAGGCATTAAACTTTGCATAACAGGGGCAGAAGGAAGGTGAGACATCATAAGTTGCACAAGACTTACATTACCAAGAATTCTGGAAGGTATCCTATTAATCAAATATGCAGCAATTAAAATAGCTTTGCCCTAATATGAGCTAGGGACAGACATTTGAAAAAGTAAAGCCCTAGTGACTTCAAGTAAATGATGATTTTTCCTTTCTACAACATCATTTTGTTGTGGGGTATCAACACATGTAAGTTCATGAATAATACCATGTTCTTTAACAAAATTAAAAAAAAATGATGATTTACATATTCCTTACCATTATTTGAATGCAACCGTTTAATAGATTTTCAAAATTGTGTTTGAATCATATGATAAAACTGAACAAACAATTGAAAAACCTCTGATTTATCTTTCATTAAGAAAAGCCAAGTCACTCTAATGAAATCATCAATGAATGAAACAAACCATTTTTTACAAGTGATGATAGGAATAGAGGCAGCACCCCAGACATCTGAATGAATAAGTGCAAAAGGTTCTTGACTTCTATTAGAGTTAGAGGAAAAAGTCACACGATGATGTTTTGCAAATTAACAGACATCACAATGAAAAGACTCAAGTGACTCATTTAAAAATAAAGATGGAAACATAGACTTAAGTAATGAGAAAAGAGGATGACCAAGACGCTTGTGGTATAACCAAATTTGAGAAAAGGCAGACTCTGAACTTGACTGGTGACATGAAGAAAGCAACTTCTAGCTGAAACCACGTGTAGCTTGCATATTAAGGAGATAGTACAACCCCCCATGTTCTTTAGCATCTCCAATCGTTTTCCCTGTAGCAAGGTCCTAAATGGCAAAATGAGACTAGAAAAAGATTATTGCATAATTTGTATCTTTTGTAAGTTTATGAATGGAAATAAGGTTATGGGAAAGTTGGGGAACATGAAGCATAGTTTTTAAGTGGAGGAAAGGATGGAGGGCAATAGTACCAAAACCTGTAATTGAGACTACAATGATATGGTGTTTACTCGATGAAGGATGGTAAGATAAAAAATGTGGGGAGCCAAATGTCATATGGTCAGTTGCACCAGAGTCCATTATCCATACATTCTCAGGAATAGTACTATATGCATTAAAAGAATAAGAAAATAAATTCTTACTAGACAAGGGTAGAGAGCAAGAGTTAGAAGACTCACTGAGAAAGCTAATGAGAGTCTTGGCTTCCAAGGGTTGTGTTGCTGCAACTACTACCATGGCTAGAGAGAGTAGGAAGTTTTTGAGTTCTATCATGGAGGGAGGGTGGCGAGAGGTAGGTCGGAATAAGTTGGTAGTGGTCAAAGGTGAAAGAGTGGCCAGAAAAGAAGCTACACGTGCAGTAAGTGTGCCGGTGCGTGAAGCTACTCACAGGAGAAGGTGGTGGCGCATCCGGGGCAGTTAGGGCTGAGCATTGGTGGGCAAGTTGGCCTAGGGCCCACAAATCTGGTGGTGATGATAGGTGGTCAGAAAGGTCATCAGAAAGTTCGCCGTCGGTGGTAATAGTGGTAGATAGCAAAAATCGAGGAGGAAAAAAAAAGGGAAAATGGGAAAAAAAGAGGAGGGATGACTAATACAGTAATGAAGGTTGTAAATGTCCAATAATGAAGGCTAGAGGCATCAGAATATAGTCAGGCTCCTAGATCAAAAGCTCGGATGCCAACTTGAAATATAAGAAACTGAATATTATTATCTACTAATCTAATGTACAAGTGATTTACAATATATATAGACATTTGATAATTATTGCCTAATACTAATTAGCCTAAATTATGGTCAATTAAATATGTCCTAATAAATGGAAATGCAAGAAATACTTCTATACACAATAATATACATAAATACAGGATATCTCAACACCCAATCTAAGCCCCCTCACCATTGAGAATGGTTTTGTCGGAGACCTATTCACTAACACAGACATAGATGTTATATTTATGCAAGTTTTGAGCCATGATCTTTATCTACCTCCAAAACCTGTATGCTCAAGCACCATATCAACAAAATCCCATTTTACCTTATCATAAACCTTGTGTTAATCCAGCTTAATGATAGTGGCTAGAACCTTCTTCTTCTTCCTTTTTTATTTTTTTTTCCAGCCAATGCAGTACTTCACAAGCAATTAATGCTCCATCAAGAATTTATCTCCCATTGATAAATGCACTTTGAGATTCACCCACTAAATTAGGCATGACACTTTTCATTCTATTAGCATATATCTTAGATATGACTTTATATATGCTCCCAATCATGCTAATTGGCCTAAATTGTTGTATATCGTTCACACCTTCAACTTTAGAAATCATGGTTACCCATGTCACATTGAGTCCTTTGGGCATAACACCTGTAGTGAAGAAATCCTTTATTGCTAGGCTAAAATCTTCTCCAATGACCTCCCATAACTTTCTATTAAAGTTTAAATTGTATTTGTCAACACCAAAAGCTTAAGTCAGACTGCAGGCCCACACTGCTTCCTTCATTTCTTCTTTTGTGGGCATAACATTTAGCTGTCTGCCTCCTTTTGTGTGATGATGCTCACTAATCCGCTATAAAAAGATGTTGGACATTTTTCTTGCTTGTATAGATTCATGAAAAATTTATTAATGTCCTTATTGATCTTGCACTGATTTTCCACCTTCCTTCCTTCAATGTTTAAACTCAAAATTTAATTCTTCCTTTTCTTTGCCACTACTACTACCGTTTTCTTTGAATTCTTATCCATTAATTTTTGTAGCCATATTTGACCCCAAAAGCTGCTTGCAATATAATTCTCCCCTATTACACTATTCTTTAATAAATCTCAACAAAGCTTTTGTTCCTTGCAAATATCATCTCATCATCATAGTCCAATTCAATCAACTTGTTAACATTTTCCAATTCAGACTTACAGATTTATTTTTCCATCAATGTTTCCAAAAGTCCTTGTTCCACATCCTCAGTGGCCTCTTCAAAGCTCTGAATTTATCTGGAAATTGTAAGTGTCAAATGCTTTTCTATTCTTCTTTGACCATCTTGATAAAATTATCATGTGAAAACCAAGAATCCAAATTCCTGAAGGGGTTTGGGCCTCAATCCATATCCTTCTCTTCCAACAATAGTGGACAATGGTCAAATAATGCTCTCTAACATCCCCATACTTTAAGATTTTTTAATTCCTCCATCAACTCGAACTCAACCAAAATTTGATCCAACCTACTCCATGATCTCCCTCTAAACCAAGTATATTTCCTCCTAATCAATGACAAATCTATTAATTCAATTTCATTTTTCCATTCTCTAAACTTGCGGATATTACTGGTTATACACACACCCCCTTTTCTTTCCTTTGGTTTTACAACCTGATTAAAATCACCCAAAAACATTGTTGGAACTATAATCTTACTCCGACCTTAATAAGTTCTTTCCATAGTTGTTGTTTTTCTTCCCTATTATGAGGCCCATACACTGGACGTATTACAAAATGAAAGGATTATTCCTTAATAATACCCTTGATGCATATCCATCTTAATCCCTTTATTTCTTCAACTTGTTGGAACGAGTCCTCTTCCCATATACATGATAAACCCCCCACAATTTGCACAACATCAATGCAAGACCATTTAAAATTATTGCTACACCAAATATTAGCAATTTTACACCTAACAATTGTTGCCTTTTTTAGTTTCTACTAATCCTCGAAAAGAAAGTTTCTTATCTCTTATAAATTTCCTAACCATGCCTTCTTTTCCACCACCTTCTAATCTTTTCACATTCCAACATGCAATCTTCATTTGGGAAAAAGGAGCACACCTAATTAGTTCTTCTTTGCCCTGGTTGTACATTGGCTCCTTTCAATAGATTTGTCTTTCTTCTTCTTCTTCTTCTTCTTCTTCTTTTCCATCCTTGCTCTATTCTTTGCTTCCAGAGCAGCCATAATGTCTTCTTCATCCTCTACAAATATGCCAACTTCGTTCCCAGCTGCCACATCTCTATGCTTCCGTACAAGCATTTTCACTATTCTCTTCGTCACTTCCTTCATCTCCGCTTTGATGTTCTCTATTGCTACAACAACTCTAGTTGAGTGTCATTTTGTATATTGTCCTCTTTGCATTGTGGTTCAAACCCCGGGGGCAGACATTGATGTGGACTCGATGTTGGGACTAACAAAATTAGGCTCATCTTTATTTAGCCTACTATCATTTGGTGTTTCATTGCATACCTGGACAAGCCCAACTTCGTTAATATTTCTTTTTCCAATTTGGCTAATACAGCATCACGAATCATATATTTGAGTGCCTATCATCCAACAAACAAATCGTTTCCTCTTAATGCTTTTCCCTAACCTCTTAATAGATTGTTTGGAAAGCCTTGGAATTGAATTCATTCAAGAAATTGAATTCAATTCCCTAGTTTAGAATCAATTAATAGTATGGAATTAAAATCTGAATAGAATTCAATTCTTTAAAATGACCCGAAAGAAAATCAAACCCAAACAGCTCTGATTTACAATTCCTAACCTAGTGGATTTGATATTAAAAAGTAATATATAAAAAATATCCTCAACTCCATATAATATTTCTCTTTCTCTCCTCTTTAGTCTCTACACTTTTCCCCTTTCTTCAATAGGTTGTGGCTACAATTCTACAAACCAGTTCCATTGCTCCGTTCTCATTTCTTCACACTATTTGTAAGTATCCATTGCTCTTGTCTTGTCCACCACTCACACAAAAGACACACCTTTGTTTCTTTGGCTCTCAAGAGCACCATTTATGCTTGATTCTTTTTCTGCATGTCAATGGTAAAACAAGAGTCTTGATTTGAAATGTTTCTATTTGCTTTCCAAGATCTAGTTGGTAAAAAAATGATTTAAAAGAGTTGTCTTAAGTAAAGAAAGAAATTGCACAAGCTATTTTAAATACAAGCACTCAAGTTTGGAAGCCTGCCGAGATATTTGAAGCAATAGGTAAATTGGATTTGGACGGTCGCAATTTTTTTCATGCTATTGAATGGCTTATTGAACATCCTAATCTTATTGGAGTCTTTTTTGGCTATCCAGAAAAGCTTCGCTTAGAATGGTTGCTGCAAAGTTGGGTTGGTGATATGCTAGACTTGAGGCTATACATGAAAGCTAGAATTCATATCTTTTTAGTGTTTTGTTTTGGCTTTAATGCCTATAAGTAGTTCTAGGAAGTTCATTGGCGATGTGCTTTTGAAAGTAGACTTTGAGTATAAGATATTTATGTGTGCTTTTGGAAGTAGACTTTGAGTGTAAGACATTTGTGTTATATCTATTTGCTTCTCAAGTTACAATGCCATTTGTCTTGTCAAATTAGCTGAATTTTGATTTTTGACCATAGCTTCAACCACTAATTGATCAAATATATCTATTTCTAATGATAACTTTAGATTATAAATTTGCCACAACATAGAAAGTGAGGATAGAAAGGTACATGGATATGAAGGATGACAATAATGAATCATAATTTCATCAATTTTAGTGTTTCTTGTGGAAAAAACATTCTTGATAAATTTATTTTGTAAAGTGCTTTGGTTTGGTTTTGATTGTATCATATTATCTAATGAATAATTTAGCCTGTTATTAAAATATGATGTTTATTAATAAAGGCCAAAATTGTTAAGATAAAGAATTTAATTCATTTTTATATATATTCCAAATAGTGTAAATGAATTCAATTTTATAATTTATTAATTTATTCTAAATATAAAAATTTAAATTATAACACAATTGAATTCAATTGCTGATGGAATTGAATTCAATTTCATCTCATTTTATCATTCCAAACAAAGTGTAACCGACTCATTATTGGACTCCACTAGTTTTTCTTGGGACTCAATCTCCTCCTCATTGCCTTCACCATTTCCCAATGTCTCTCAATAATCATTCCCTTTATCATTGACTCCTTGACTGTTGGTTAACTTTTGGGCTTCTGAGGTTACCGGAATATTCTCATTCCAGGGGACCACAAGCAATGGATTCAACCGATGAGGATTTGGCTAGATTGTCACTTTTAATAAAACACATAGTTTCATAAACTTCACTTCCTATCTCCTTAGCAAATATGTCAAATCCTCTGCCACCAATGCTTAAATACACCCATCCTTGTATGAATTGGAACACACAAGTATCAATGTGGATTCTTGCTGCACTAAATGATTTTCCTTCTTTAATTAATTTATCTAAGCAAACAACTTCACCCCAAACCTCTCCTACCTTCTTAATATTATCAGACATCCATGCATGCGTTGGAATGCCATAACATTCAACCCAAACTCTTCTGGTTTGTGACCACTTCCTAACCTCTTCAAAGTGATTCAACAACAAATCTCTGGTTGAATTTAGTGCCGCCTCCATGTTTTCTTTTGAATCAAATGTTACTAGTGCCTTGTAAGCACCCATCTCACTTACATTTGTGACGCACCACCGTTCATTCGCTAATCTCTCAGTTAAAAGGCTAAAATTTATAGGCTCAATTGTCTCTCCTATTATGCTCCTCCGCAACCATTAATTCCTACTTCTTCTCGCATATGACACCTTGTACAATCCTCATTTTGTCTTCTTTTGGCCTTTCCTTATTCTCCTTTTGCTGAGTAATGTCCTTTCTTGTCTGATGCGTGACCCACTCCTTATGTGTGTCTTCATTCGAGCACCTATTGTTGTTAGCGTTGTTCACCAAAGCCTCTTTATACGTTCTGCATTGATTCTGAATCTTAGCTTTGCTTCTCTAACTGACATCCTTGCATCCCCTAATTTCCATGGCATCTAAACTTACTATCGATCTCTCCATACCTGCTCTGGATGTTCTTTATTTTTCAACATGCGATCTTGTAATTTTTCCATAATTTTGACAATATAATTCCTGCACATATGAGAGGCACCAAAATTAATTTACTGTAGCGTAATTGACCCTAGCAGGCATAGTTGAATCGCTGACGAAGAGTTTGGATGGGAAATGATTTTGAAATATGTACCAGCTAAAAAGATATAAACCTAACTTAAATTTATTAAAATGCATGAAGTATATTCAAATTTTATTGCAGTTGGTCATCGCTCGTTTTGTTGTTCTCATCTAATCAAGCAGAATTATTAAATTAAGTAAAAGCTTTCAAGTAAAAACTATATATTCATTGTTGCTGTAGTCATGTTTTTAAATAAAATCATCTTCTTCTTTTTTCCTCACAAAATACTGTTTAAGCATAAATCATGATGAAATAAATAGGCATCGTAATTAATTGTAATAGTGTGTGTTATTTTAAATAATTTTTCTTGTAAAATAATATAAATTTATATTAATATTAACTGTGGTCTCATTGTTTAAGCTGTTCTTTAAAATAGTGTTTTTTTAAATTGAAAGATATGTAATATATTTGTTTGAAAAAATAATTGAATATATTTTGTAAAAAGACTAAATTATCCAAAATATTATTCTTATTACATTTCCCAAGAGTTAAAAAAAAATAACAACTTTTAGTTGAAAAAGAATTTTAATTTTTTTTTTCTATCTCTAAGCAAACATATCCTAAATAACTCTTTTATGACATATTATTTTTTAAAACTTATTTTTAGGAACTATTCTTTTTAACTTATGAAAAAAAAAATTGAAAACAATTTTTTCATAGCTTTATCATCTTTTCAAAAAAAAATATATGTGTATCTAATTATTTCAAAAATTTCTATGTGTATCTTTTACTTTTAAAAAAAAATAATACAATATTTCTCAAAATAATTTCGTTGAACATTTATCAATAAAAGTATATATGAAACGTGTTGTTTGTATTAAACTTTAAACTTCACCATCGACACAATAAAAAGAAATTAAAACTTCAATCTATCTACTTGTTTCAATTTTTTTTATCGTATCTTTTAATTTAAAATATCATTTCTTATAAAAAAAACCTTGAACACTAGAGCCATATTTCGTCATCAAAACAAGTTGAGTTGAATATTTATCAATAAAATAAGATATAAAACGAGGTCGTTGAATAAAACTTTAAACTTCACTATCATACACCCCAAAATAACTTGACGTAAGTAAACTTTTTTCTAGCTTACTTGTAAAGGAAATATGTGTCAACCTGCTCCTTGGTTCATTTCATATCTTCTTCCCTCCCCACCAGTGCCAATGTGTTTGAATTGTTCAAAAAACCGACATTCTGACTTTAATTACATGACAGACTAGTATTAACCAAGCTCGAACACGTCTTCTAACATAATGTAATGAGTTATATATCATTTACTGTTTGTTTCTGTAATGACTAATCAAACCTTAACAACCAAGGCAATGGTGAAAGTTCACAAACAAGGAAGATTTGTAGCAGCATGTATTAATTAACAAATAAACAAGGGTCATATAGTCAGATATGAAAAGCACATCACGTTCAACATGTCCAGTTTGGTCAAAATAACAAGTTAACATTCATTATTCTTCGTTGGGGACATTGCGGATATGGTTAACTAACAAAGGTTTAGCTTTCAACAATTCTCATCCTCCTACTCTGGTGAAAATTCAAATGCTTTTATCAAACACCAATCACATTGCATTTGCAGCGATAGAATATAACTAAAACGCGCAATTGGAAACGTCAAAAGCTTGGAGGTTCTATAAATATAGGACTCGTGATCGATCATGCTTTGAGACATAACAAATTACATAAAATTATCAAAATACGATCCTACAACATGAAGCGTTTTGTGTTTTCTCTTGCATGGGCTTTAGCAATTGTGCTAGCTTCTTCCTTGCCTTCTGCTTCTTCCTGGTCTTCTGCTACTGTTGTGGAACACACTTGGGATGTATGCATGGGCCATGTTCATTAATTTTTCTTCTCTCTTTTCTATTGAAAGTAATTAGAGTTTGCATGATATATTCACTGAAATTTCATTTTTGTTGCAGGTGGAGAACTTCTCTGTGGAGCGTTTGTGTGGTCAGCATGTGATCACTGGAGTGAATGGAACCGTGCCAGGGCCAGCAATTGAGGTTCGAGAGGGTGATGCTGTTGTTATACACGTAAACAACAAGTCACCCTACAATGTTACTATCCATTGGTAAATTATTCACCTGGTCCCAAAACAATATCATTTATTACTTCACACATCAGTTTTTTGAACCTTCACTGTCATCTATTTTTCCTATATTTTTATAGTTAATATTTTAAGGATTTAGTTATGTAGGTTCTATTATTTCACTCAATTTTCAATTAAGTCTTTTAATTTAAAAATTTGTAATCAAATTTTTATATCATACAAAATTTTTTAATCAGTTTTCTGCTTATTAACAGCAATAAAAACGTAAAAATTAATAGAATATTCCTAAATTTCATCATCCCAACCATCCTCATATTTATCATAAGCAAAGTCAAACCAAACCCCACCTCTCAATTGATGCCTATGATCTCTATCTCCTCTCTTTCTTTTTCAATCTCTCTCACCCCCCTTTCTCTCTCTCCCCTCTTTTTTCAAACCAAAACAACATCTAAAAATTCCCAGAAGCTCAAGCACCATCCAATCACTCACCTGCGGCTACACCCCAACCCACCCTCATCTCGTGGCCGCACCCCACCACCCTAGTGCTACAGCTTGGGTGCCTCACCTCCTTGCTGACAATTTCTTCCATAGGAACACCAAAAGCCCTCTATATGGAGACTAAACTCACACATACTAGCACTTTAAACACCCCCCCCCTCATCAACTTATTCATGACCGTTCAACATAAGACCACAAGCTTCAATAGGAAATGGTTCATGGCACCAAGGGCAGGTTCAGTGGCGAGTGTTTGCCATGGGGTGTTGCCAAAATGGGGCTGGCAGAGGAGAGATGGTGCACAGTTGAAGGTAGAGGAGAGAGGGGAGGGATTGAAGCGGGCAATGCAAGTTGCAAAGAGAGCTTTTTGGGAAGAAAAGGAAATCTTAGCGTGCACCACAGGTTGAGGGCTTATGGTGTAACCAGCAAATCTCTATTGTTGGATAATGCAGTGTGTGATGTACCATATTTGAGATATTGCATCATAAAACTCGTCTTACATATCAAACATTTTTGTAACGGCAAATAACTTCAGAGACTTGATTACAAATTTTTAAATTATAAAAATTTATATAATTAAAAATTAAATAAAATTATAGAAACCTACAAAATAATTAACCCTATTTTAAGTGATGAATAGTATAAAATAAAACATTTTTTCTTCCTTCGAAAATAAAACTTCCACTTCCCTTTTTGTTATAAACAAGAAAGTAGAGTGTCATTTCAATTAAATAAAAGTGCCAAAGTTATTATTTTAAATTAACTATAAAGTTTCTCCTTTTAGACTTATTTTAAAATTTTAAAATTTTCCTATATTAAGCATATGTTTGATATGAAGGTAAAAAAAAAAAAAAAAGAGTAAAAACTTTTTAGATTAACTTCATATGTAATGTGACATATGAATTTAATCCATAAACTTTTTCACTTCACTTTTATCCGATACCAAACATAGCCTAAATGTTATGTGTAACCTTGGATTCTATTTTTAAATATTCAAAAGAAAAGCAAATACATACTAGACTTAATTAAAGAATAGATTTATTTTTTTCACACCCGTAAAGCTATTTGAAGAGAACGTTTTATTGCTTGTTTAGTTTTTCATTTTAACGATGAATCCAACTGACATATATTTCGAGGTTTGCTCTGTATAATCACATTTCTCTCTCTTTCTCTCTCTCTCTCTCTCTCTCTCTCTCTCTCTCTATATATATATATATGGCGTAAAACTTATATATAATTCTAAACGTGGGCATGTTTATAATATTTTATGCAGGCATGGAATTTTTTAACTTGCATCCCAGTGGTCAGATGGTCCAGAATTTGTAACTCAGTGTCCAATAGCTCCTGGTGGTAGTTATACCTATAGGTTTAAAATAATAGGACAAGAAGGGACACTTTGGTGGCATGCTCACTCGAATTTCTTACGTGCCAATATCTATGGAGCCCTTATCATTCGGCCTCGACTAGGACACTCATATCCATTCCCTAAAGTTTACCAAGAAGTACCCATATTGCTTGGTAATCATTTTTTTAACCCTCATTCTTTAACTTTTGTCAATTATTCCCTTATTTATATGTTTTCTGATTGCTTAAATCCATTTCTATAAGTGCAGGCACGTAGACCTTGAAAATTTTCAGTGTTCATAATCTAACATAAAAAATTAAATTGTTAGTTGGCATATGTTAAAAATAGTAACTCGTGCCATCAATAAGGCATTTTTTTTAAAACATTTCATGATTTTTTGAAGGGGAGTGGTGGAATGCAAATGTTGAGGATGTTGGGAACAATGCAACAGAAGGCATAGCTCCGACTGACTCAAATGCTTACACAATTAACGGCTTGCCTGGCGATTCCTATAATTGCTCTCAAAATCGTAAGTCCAATATGTTCAAAAATACTGTAGCATATTTATATACACGCAATGATGCAAATGAGCTTTCAATTCATATATTTTTAACATTTTCAACCACACTTAACACTTTTTTTTTTTTTTTTGAGAAATTGTTATCTGCATTGAGAACAAGTCCTCATTCTTGTTCTGAATCATTTGTATGTCACATCAACTTTATAATAGTTAAGATAAAAACTAACCTACAAAAATGAGCGGTCATAAAAATAAGAGCTGATATGACATACAACAAATGAATCATAACAAGAGCTATGAACTGCTCTCACAACACACAGCAATTTTTTCTTAATTTTCCTCTAATTTTATTCGACATTTACAATCTGACCATGTCTAACACACCCTTATAATTTTCAGAGACCTACCGCCTCAACGTGAAGCGAGGAGAAACATATTTGTTGCGCATTATCAATGCTGCACTCAATGAGCAACACTTCTTCAAGATTGCAAACCACAGCTTCACAGTTGTTGCTGTAGATGCTTCCTACACTAGACCTTACAAAACCGATGTCATTTTGATTGCTCCAGGCCAAACCGTTGATGCACTCATCATCACAAACCAAAAAGTGGATTCTTATTACATGGCCTTCACCCCATACCGTTCCTCAAATGTTTCAATCGATACCTCTACCACTAGGGGAGTGGTGGTTTATGAGGGTGCATCACCATCATCACCACCCATAATGCCAAACCTACCAAACGCATTTGACACACCAACAGCTCACAAATTCTATAGCAACATCACGGGCTTGGTTGGTGGCCCTCATTGGATTCCTGTTCCACGTAAGGTGGATGAACACATGTTCATCACTTTTGGGATTGCCTTAACCGAATGCAACCTTCCAGGACCAGGTGCTTGTGTTCCGTTAACCGGGCGAAACTCACTATTTTCTGCAAGCATGAACAATGAGTCCTTTGTGTTACCTAGGGGTAGAGGGTTCTCTATGTTGGAAGCTTTCTACCGCCATAATGCTAGTGGGGTGTACACTAGGGATTTTCCAAACCAGCCTCCGTTTGTGTTTGACTACACTGATCCTTCTCTAGTTTTTGGCAACACCACCTTAGCCTTTGCAAATAAATCAACAAAGGCCAAGACGTTGAAGTTCAATTCGATTGTACAAGTTGTGCTCCAAAATACAGCTATCCTTGGCACAGAGAACCATCCTATTCACATTCATGGCTTCAATTTCTATGTTTTGGCTCAAGGGTTTGGGAATTACAATGCCACTATAGCTGAACCAAAGTTTAATTTTGTTAACCCCCAGGTGCGTAACACAATTGCTGTGCCTGTTGGAGGGTGGGCTGTCATCAGATTCCGAGCAAATAATCCAGGTTGGTACTCTTCGTTTAATTGATAAAATGCAATTATTTCACTATAGATTGGGATGGATTTTGATTATATCAATTTCAAATCTTATGTATGCTATTTATTCTCTTCTCTATATATTAAATACTATGCAGGTATTTGGCTTGTGCATTGCCATTTGGAAACTCATTTGCCGTGGGGCCTAGCCATGACTTTTGAGGTTGAGAATGGACCTACTCCTGAAACAACACTGCCTCGGCCACCCGTTGATCTTCCCAAATGCTAAGTGCATCATCATATTCAAGCCTTAACAAATTTTACAATACAAAAATAAGGATTTACTAATGTCACTCATACTATTTTGTGACGTAGATACAAAATTTAATTTGTTTCACCTGGGGGGGTGGAAAAAAAATTGTAATAAATGGCGAAAGGTTATCCTGTTCTTTCAATTACATTATTTGATATGTACGTAGTTCATCTAATACTCTGTGAAATAACATAAGTTTCTTTTATTAGATGGATGTTCTTTATTTTTCAGCATGCTATCTTGTGATATTTCCTTAATTTTGACAATATAATTCCTGCGTTTGTTTAAGCTTTTCTTTAAAAAAGTGTTTTTATAAATTAAAAGATATGTAAAATATTTGTTTGAAAAAAAATTGAATATATTTTATAAAAAGACTAAATTATCCAAAATATTATTCTTATTACATTTCCCAAGAGTTAAAAAAAAAACAAATTTTTAATGCAAAAAAAAAAAAAACAATACAATACTGCTTCAAAATAATTTCGTTGAACATTTATGAAAAAAAAGTATATATGAAACGAGATGTTTGTATCAAACTTTATACTTCACCATCGATACACTAAAAAGAAATTAAAACTTCAATCTATCTGATTGTTTCAAATTTTTTTTTATCTATATCTTTTAATTTTAAATATCATTTCTTATTAAAAAAAGCTTAAACACTAGAGCCATATTTCATCATCAATATAAACTGTGTTGAATATTTATCAATAAAAGAAGATATAAAACGAGGTCATTGAATAAAACTTTAAACTTCACTATCATACACACTAAAATAACTTGACGTAAGCAAACTTTTTATAGCTTCCTTGTAAAGAAAATATGTATTAACCAGCCCTTGTTAATTATCTCTATCAAAAGCTTAAACTGGTAGATTGAGAAACATAAATGATTTTATATCTTAACACGCTCTCGTCACACAAAAATCTCTTTTAGGCTCGAAGTGTGGACTATATACATGCTCATTTTACCTTTTGTTGAAATTCAACTTTTATTTAAAATAATAAGGATAAATAAGAATTAAATTCTAGACTTTTTTATTATAGAGACTTTGATATCATATCATGAACTATCTTTCCTAAAAAGTTAAGCTAGAGAAACATGAATAATTTTATTTATTAACATATTTCATTTTATATTCTCTTCCCTCCCCACCAATACCAATGTTTTTGAATTGTTCAAAAAAACCGACACTCTGACTTTCATTACATGACAGACTACTATTAACCAAGCTCGATCTTCTAACATAATGTAATGAATTATCATTTACTGTGTAATGACTAATCAAACCTTAACAACCATGGCAATGATAAAAGTTCACAAAATTTGAAACAAGGAAAATTTGTAGCAGCGTATATTAGTTAATAAAAAATCAAGGGTCATATTATGGGCCACATAGTCCGATATGAGAAGAACGCCACATTCAACATATCCGGTTTGGTCGAAATAACAAGTTAACATTAATTATTCTTCCTTGTGGATATTGCCGATATGGTTAGTTTTAACAAACGTTTTGCTTGCAACAATTTTCATCCTCCTAATCTGGTGAGCATTCAAATGCTTTATTTTATCAAACACCAATCATATCGCATTTGCAATGATAGAATATAACTAAAACGCGCAACTGAAATGTCAAAGCTCAGGGGTTCTATAAATATAGGACTGATGATTATGCTCTGAGACACAGCAAATTACATAAAATTGCATTCATTCCATATTCAACTACAAGCGCCAAAACACGATCCTACAACATGAAACGTTTAGTGTTTTCTCTTGCATGGGCTTTTGCGATTGTGCTAGCTTCTTCCTGGGCTTCTGCTGCTGTTGTGGAACACACTTGGGATGTATGCATGGGGCCTCTTCATTAATTTCTTCTCCCTTTCTATTGAAAGTAATGAGAGTTTGCATAAACAGTTGAGTTCACAGCCTAGTGGTTGTCAAAAGAAAAAAAGGAAACAAACAATGAGAGTTTGCATGATATATTCACTGAAATTTCATTTTTGTTGCAGGTCGAGAACTTCTCTGTGAAGCGTCTGTGTAATCAGCATGTGATCACTGGAGTGAATGGAACCGTGCCGGGGCCAACAATTAACGTTCGAGAGGGTGACGCTGTTGTTATACACGTAAACAACAAGACCCTACAATGTTACCATTCATTGGTAAATTATTCACCTCCATCCCAAAACAGTATCATTTGTCACATAAATTATCATTTTTGTGAAGTTTCATTGTATGAATTCTAATTTCCCTATACTTTTAATGGATAGTTAATACTTCAAGTAATGAATAGTATAAAGTAAAATATTTTTTTCTCCGAAAATATTTAAGAATTTCACTCCCGCTTTTATTTAAAAAAGAAAAGAAAAGAAAAGAAACCATATTGTCATTTCAATTAAAAAAAGAATTTAATTTGTATGCACTGATAATGTAAAATTTTTTTATACTATTATCCAATTATATGCTACCATATAAACAAATATACATAACTCTCATCCTCACTACTCTAAAAGTTATGTAAATGGAAGAATGTGATTAGATAACAGTATAAAATAGTTTTACATTGTCAGTGTATACAAATTAAATCCTTAAATAAAAGTGTAAAATTTATTGTATTTAATTTGAATGCATTATCAGTATAAAACTATTTTACACAGATATCTAATCAGAAATTACCACATCAGCAAAACTCTTTAATATAACCACCCACTATTTAAATGGTCATGCAAATAAAAGATTTTGATTGGATGATAATGTAAAAAAAATTTATACTGTCAGTGCACCTAAATTAAATTCAAATTTATTATTGTAAATTAACTCTAAGGGAGTGTTTAACAATATCAAAAACCAAGTTAACAAGACACAAAATAGAACTAGTTATGTTAACTAGTATAAAAATGAACTAATTTTTTATTGAATATTGTTTGGTTTGACAATTTATAAATTAGTTTTAATATACATCGTCTTCTTCTTCTTCTTTTTATTATTATTTTATACCTCTTTTTTCTTTATTATGTCATTAAAAAATTAATCTAGTAGGCAGTGGTGGATGGTGGCAGCTGGTGGTGACGGGTGGTGGAAAATAGTGATGGCTAGTGATGGCAAACGGTGGTGGATGGGGCGGCAACGACAGCAAACAGTGGTGGATGATAATAGTTAGTGACGGGCCGACGGTGACAATCAGTAGCGACTGGCGACAGGCGGTGGTGACCGCGATGGTACATAGTCTGCAGTAGGCAATGGCAACCATAATACTAGTTGGCGGCAATGGCAGATGGTGGTGGATGATGGTAGTTAATGGTGGTAGACTACGGCAGCAAATGGTGGTGGACTACGGCAGCAAATGGTAGTGGACAATAACGACAAACAATTGACAAGGTCAATAACGACAAACAATTGACAAGGTCAATGGAGAAAAAATTATTTGGTGTGAATTGAGAAAAATAGTAGTGAGAAGATATAAAATAGAAGAAGAAAAAATTATAATGAAATTAAATCAATTTAAAATTGATTTTTATAAGAACTGGTTCTATAACCAAATTGGTTCAAATAAAAACTAATCTTAAAATATTTAGTTAGTTAACAAACAATGATTATTAAAAATCAGGTCTTATTATACCTAATTAGTCGATTTTTCTAATTTGCCAAACATCTCCTAAAGTTTCAACTTTCAGACTTATTTTTAAACTTTAAATTTTTTTATACATTAAATGTTATAAATAAACTTGTAGTCTATTTTTAAATATTCAAAAGAAAAGAAAGCATAGTAGACTTAATTAAAGAATTTCCTTATTTTCTTCGCACTCATGAAGCTATTTGAAGAAATGGTTTTATACTGCCTATATAGTTTTTCATTTTACCATAGAATCCAACTGACATATATTTTGAGGTTTGTTCTGTATAGTCACTTTCTTTTTTCTATACATATACAATTTTTTTTGGAGTAAAACTTACATATTATTCTAAATTTGGGCATATTTTTTATTATATTATGCGGGCATGGAATTTTTCAACTTGCAAGCCAATGGTCAGATGGTCCAGAATTTGTAGCTCAATGTCCAATACTTCCCGGCGGTAGTTATACCTATAGATTTAATATAACAGGACAAGAGGGGATACTTTGGTGGCATGTACACTCATCTTTCCTACGTGCCAATGTCTATGGAGCCCTTATCATTCGGCCTCGCCTAGGACGCTCATACCCGTTCCCTAAAGTTTACCAAGAAGTACCCATATTACTCGGTAATTTTTATTTTCTTTTTCCTCATTCTTTAACTTCTGTTAATTATTCCCTTATTTGTATGTTTTTTGATTGCTTGAATTTATTTCTAAGTGCATCATCGGCATGTACACTTTGAAAAATTTAAGTATCCATGGTCTAATTTAAAAAATTAAATCATCAGTTGGCGTATTTTAAAAATAGTAACTCCCGCCGTTCCCCCCCCCCCTCCCCCCACAACAAAAACAAAAAACCAAAAAAGTAACTCCTGCCATCAATAAGGCATTGGTTTTTTGAACATTTCATGATCTTTTGCAGGGGAGTGGTGGAATGCTAATGTTAAGGATGTTGGGAACAATGCAACACAAGGTCTAGCTCCAACTGACTCGAATGCTTACACAATTAATGGCTTGCCTGGCGATCTCTATAATTGTTCTCAAAATCGTAAGTCAACAGTTAAAAAATACTATGGATTTTGTTAATAACCAGTGCCATGATTAAGGTTTAAAAAGTGGTAAGTTCCCATGCAACAAACAATTTTTTTAAGTTTTTAATATATTGAAAACTTGAAAACTCACTATTTTTGAGATCTCAACGAGTGTCCTTAGTGCATTGGCTAGCAAAACACAAATACTATATACCACCTATTCATATATATGCAAATGAAATTTCAATTCACATACATATATATTTTAAGATTTTCAACCACAATAACATATAATTTTCCTCTAATTTTATCCAAGATTTACAATTGGACCATGTCTAACACATCCTTATAATTTTCAGAGACTTATCGGCTCAATGCGAAGCAAGGAAAAACCTACTTGTTGCGCATTATCAATGCTGCACTCAATGAGCAACACTTCTTCAAGATTGCAAACCACAGCTTCACAGTTGTTGCCGTAGATGCCTCCTACACTAGAACCTATCACACCGATGTCATTGTGATTGCTCCAGGCCAAACTGTTGATGCTCTTCTCAGCACAAACCAAAAAGTGGGTTCTTATTACATGGCCTTCACCCAATACAAATCCTCAAATGTACCAAACAATAACTCAACCACTAGGGGGAGTGGTGGTTTATGAGGGTGCATCAACATCATCACCACCCATAGTGCCAAACCTACCAAACCAAACTGACACACCAATAGCATACAGATTCTACACCAACATCACAGGCTTGGCTGGTGGCCCTCATTGGATTCCTGTTCCACGTAAGGTGGATGAACACATGTTCATCACTTTTGGGATTGCCACGGCCCCATGCAACCTTCCAGGCCCAAGTGCTTGTTCTCCATTAACCGGGTTTAATGGGCTATTGTCTGCAAGCATGAACAATGAGTCCTTTCAATTACCTAGGGGTAGAGGATTCTCTATGTTGGAAGCTTTCTACGGCAATGTATGTGGGGTGTACACTAAGGATTTTCCAGATCAACCTCCATTTGTGTTTAACTACACTGATCCTTCTCTAGCTTTTGGTAGCAAGAACTTAACCGATGCACCTAAATCAACAAAGGCGAAGACATTGAAGTTCAATTCAACTGTACAAGTTGTGCTTCGAAATACAGCGCTCCTTGGCATGGAGAGCCATCCTATTCACATTCATGGCTTCAATTTCTATGTTTTGGCTCAAGGGTTTGGGAATTATAACGCCACTATAGCTGAACCAAAGTTTAATTTTGTCAATCCCCAAGTACGTAACACAATTGCTGTTCCTGTGGGAGGATGGGTTGGCATTAGATTCCAAGCAAATAATCCAGGTTGGTATTCTTCATTCAATTGATTAAATTAGCAATTATTTCACTATAGGTTGAGATTGGATTTTGATTATCAATTTCAAATCTTATGTATGCTAATTATTCTCTTCTCTATATATTAAATACTATGCAGGTATTTGGCTTGTGCATTGCCATTTGGACACTCATTTGACTTGGGGCCTGGCCATGTCTTTTGAGGTTGAGAGTGGACCTACTCCTGAAACAACACAGTCTCCGCCACCAGCCGATCTTCCTAAGTGCTAAGTACACCATGACATTTAAGCCTCAACAAATTTTACAATACAAAAGTAAAGATTTACTATTGTTTATCCACTTTTACTATTTTGTGACATGGATTCCAAATTTAATTTGTTTTATTTTATTTTATTTTTATTTTTGGGGGGGGGGGGGGGGGCACAAAAAGATTGTAATAAATGGCGAAAAGTTAGTGTGTTCTTTCATTACGTTATTTGATATGTGCATAGTTCATGCAGTATACTGTGAAATAACATAAGTTTCTCTTTACAGATGTATGTTCTTTATTTCCCAACATACTATCTTCTAATTTTTCCTTAATTTTGGCAATATAATTCCTGCATATATGAGAGGCATCAAAATTAATTTACTGTACCGTAGTTGACCCTTGCAGGTATAATTGAATAGCTGACGAAGAGTTTGGATGGGTATTGATTTTGAAATATGTACCGGATAAGCCTAACTTAAATTTCTTAAAATGCATGAAGTGTACTCAAATTTTTTTTACAGTTGGCAATCACTCGTTTAGTCGTTCTCGTCTAATCAATCAGAATTATCAAATTAAGTAAAAACTTTCAACTTCTGCCTAACACTACACGAAAATAATATGAAAATTTAAAAACATGTGTTACACTCTTTTTTATTCTGCTTATTCGCACTCTTTTAGTTCTACGTTATAAAATTTTATTACACGCATGGATGATGCGATGCTTTTTACTTATTTACTTTCATAATAATCCACTTTTCTTACAGAACATTTGTTGGAGAGAAAAAAGTGTTTACTTAATTAAAAATTAATTAAGATAATTAGATAATTTATTAAACTTTTTTATAGGTTAAAATGTTTAAGTCATGAAAAAATATTTCAAAAAAAGTTATGCCATAAAAGTTTTTGTTTAATTAAGCAAACACAACAATTTCAAGATTACACATCTAACTAGCAAGTTGTTGTATTTTTTATTAGGGTGAATTATGCTGAATCTTATGAGAATTCAATGTAATTCACCTTTTTTATTATTAATCCACTATTCATTATTAATTTGCAGACTTCTATGGTATAACTTTGACCCAACGGATAAATTATAGTTTTCATTTTTCTTGATTGTGATAGGGTAATTTGTCGGGGTCAACTAGACAAAAAATGACCTCAAACAATAAAGTGTACGTATTCTAAAAGTTTATATGACGCTGCTATAAATATAAATCAATGACTAATTGATTATGTATTGTTCAATAAAAAAAATGTAAAATAATGTATTATGCATACGTATTAATGTGCATAATTGTTTAAACCAATAAATATGAATTTCTTGCGTTTATTAATTCTTTGAACTAAACAAGTAGTACACCGGCAGTAGAAATAAAACAATTACGTAAGTGGCTTAAATATCTCAATTTTAACATCATCAAAATAATTATTATTAAATATTTATCAGCAAAAAGTATACAAAACAAGTGTTCACCAAAAAAAAAAAAAAAAAAGGTATATAAAACAAGTTGTTTCTAGATGACGTTAAAGCTCACCTGTTTATATGTATATGTTATATAAAGTAACCAGTCATAAGAAAACTTGCATAATTTTCTTGTAGAAGATATATGCCAACCTGCCCCCAGTTTCGCCATATTTTTATTTTCTTCCCTTTCCCACTGTGAATTTGTTTGAATTGATCAAAAACTCAAACCTTGACTTTCATTTCCAGATAGGCGTTTCCTTGTTAACCCAAGCTCGAACACATCTTCGTGTAAAATATGCTTAATTAACGGCAACTAGTTTATGTAATGATATCAAGTTTTAATATATGGCAATGGTAAAAGCTCCCAAAATTCAAAATCACCGAAATTGGCAGCACAAAAACAAACAAACAAATAAATAAATAAATAATTGGGGTCATATTTTCTGGGCTGTATAGTCAGAACCCAGAAGTCAAAGGCACACCGTATTCAAAATTTCCGGTTACGTCAAAATAATAAGCTATTGACTAATTGCTATTCTTTTTCCTTGTTGATGTTTTTGGGGTGGCGAACTCAAACATACAGTTAAATCAATAACATTTTTCCTTCCCCTAATCAATGTGGCGAAAATTCAAATGCTTATGTCAAGACCATTGCGTTCTTATTATTTTAGAGATCCCTTAAATCGCGTAATGGTGCAAATGTCAAAGTATCAGAGGGTGGCTTCTATATATAGGTATTGCAATTTTGTTTCGAGATAACAGACACGGAGAAGAGACTAATTGCTTCATTTCATCAACGTCCTTCAACATGAAACCCTTTGTGTTTTCTCTAGCATGGGCTTTTCCTCTAATGCTGGCTTCTTCATTGGCTTATGCTGCTACTGTGGAACACACTTGGAATGTAAGAGTTTGGTCATTACTCTCGCTTTCTTTCTTTACGAGATAAAGATGCATGTTGTTTTCTTTCTTTACAAGATAAGGATACGTGTTGATTTATGTAAAGAAAAATGTTACACTACTAGAAAAGTATTTCATTAATTTTTTTGTAGAAATCACAGTAATTATTGAATAGTATAACTCAGTTATCATCCAAAGGTTAATAATTAATACTATATCATTGTAACAATTAAATTTTTGTGAAGTGTCTAGCTCTCTAACATTTTTTTTTTAAATGTAAACAGCAAGCTAGCTAGCTTCTGTAGACTATGCATAATATTGCACAATATTTTCATTGAAATTTTTTCATTTGTTAACTGCAGGTAGAGAACTTTTCCGTGGAGCGTTTGTGTGATCAGCATGTGATTACTGGAGTCAATGGAAGCCTGCCGGGACCAACCATTAACGTTCAAGAGGGAGACACTCTAATCGTCCACGTGTTGAACAATTCACCTTATAATATTACTATTCATTGGTAAATTTTTCCACTTCATTCTCAATAAAATCAACCCTTAACTACTGTACATGTGATGTAGTACTTCATCCAACAATTTTTGACCCTAAGTGTGTGTTTAGTTGGGAGGTAAAAATAGAATGAGAATTTTCATGAATGAGTTTTATATGTAATTTTATATATAAAGTTCATTCATAAATATTTTCATCCCATTTTTACCTTCTAACTAAACACACCCTAAGAATTAATTCACCTACAACATAACTTTTTTAACTAGTGCAGCTTAAGAGCCCAGATTAGCTTTTTCTTTTTTCGGAGAAAAAAAATCACCTTTTTTTTTTTTATTTAAAAAAAGGTGTTTTTACAAGATTTTAAAGAGCATTTGGATAAAAAAAAAAAGTGTTTTTACAAGATTTTGAGAGCATTAAGATATAATTTTAAAAAAAAGTGCTTGTAATAAAAAAATTGATTTATCATTTTTTTTTAAAACTAGTAATACCCAACTTCCAAATAAAATTGAAGTAGAAGTAATTTTTAATAAAATTAATTTTCAAAAACATTCTTCATCTTTATTAATAATTACAATTTATATTCTCCTCTTTTTACCCCTTTATCAAACCATAATTCTTCCTCCCTTTTTTGAATGTCTTCTTTTTTGCATAATTTGGCTATAAAAGAAGTGTTCATATATTTTTATTATCCAAAAGAACTTATAAAATACTTTTAATAATTAACAGTACTTTTCAAATAGTTTATCCAAATATAAAATAATTTTTTTAAAAAATAAAACTCTACTAAATAAAATTTAGAGCAAAAAATCTTTTTTTGGAAACTTATCCAAATACACTCTAAGTCATTTTGTCAGAAAAATGTATTATTGAGCTGTTTATTTTTTATTTCACCTTCATGCCTTTGTAATTTCTCTTTTTTTTTTCAAAAAAATAAAAATAAAACAAAAGTAGATTCTCATTACAAGTTAAAATAAAAACTCAACATTATTATTTAAATTAACTTCAAATAGTTTATCCAAATACAAAATAACTTTTTCTAAAAAAATAAAACTATACCAAAAAAAATTCAGAGAAAAAAACTATTTTTTTTTTGTAGAAACTTATCTAAACACACCCTAAGTCATTTTATCGGAAATATGTATTATTGAGCTGTTTATTTTTTCTTTCACCTTCATGTCTATGTAATTACTCTTTTTTTTTTAAATAAAAACAAAGGTAGATTCTCATTACAATTTAAAATAAAAACTCAACATTATTATTTAAATTAGCTATGAAGTTTCACCTCTCATATTCAATTTTAGATTTTAAGGAATTTAATTGGTTTTTAAAATCGTTTAGTCACGATAAGTTCTAAGTCAAGTTTTATTATACTTTTTTAATGACAGTTGTTATATCACCCAATAATTATTATTATTATTTTGGTACATAACCCTGTAATTAAATAAAACTAGACTTTTTCTTTGCACCTGCAATGTGATACTTCTTAGTCATTTGAGAAAAACATTAAAAAAAGTGTATATCACGTTTAGTTTTTCGTTATATTAAATAATCCGAAAAATGAGACTTTCGGGTTTCGTTTAATCAAATCTCATTTTTCCGTGTGAATCACGTACGTAGAAAAATGTCTAACGAATCTGCAACATTTTTCCATCTCTTTTTTTTTTTGACCAACCATATAACAAATGATTAGTACAACCATGCAGTTGCTTTCATATTATTGACTTTTCTCTTTCATATCATCTATAAGTCTAAATTCAGGTATCTTTTACGGTATATTTTGCAGGCACGGAATCTTCCAATTTTTAACTGCATGGTCAGATGGTCCCGAATATGTAACTCAGTGTCCAATAGCTCCTGGTGTCAGTTACACATATCAATTTAACATAACTGGACAAGAAGGAACACTTTGGTGGCATGGTCACTCATCTTTTCTAAGAGCTACTGTCCATGGAGCCCTCATCATTCGTCCTAGACAAGGAAACTCATACCCATTTTCATTTGATGAGGAAGTCCCCATATTGCTGGGTACTAAATTTTTGTTTTTCTCTATTACTTTTATATACTTAAAAAAATTAATTCTGAAACTAAAATTTGCCATATAATTAAAAAAATTGAAAAAAGTTTTTTTTTTTTTTTGAAAAATTGCACTTTTTAACTTCTATTAAAAAATTGAAAATGGAACTTCTATTTAAAAGTTGAAAATAAACTATTTTTTTTTAGATTGTGATAATTTTTAAAAAATTATCTTAATATGTTAGAAGTAAATTTTTTTAATAAAAAGAGTAATTTTTTTTTGCAAAAAAATCTTAAACAAATGTAGCCTTAGTTGATCACTTAAACCTATATTTAAATGAAAATATAGGCATTCATATCTAATAGCTAGTAGTATAAATTAACTGTACAATTGGGTAATAGATTAATCTAACTTGAATCAGAGTAGTTTAAGTCTAATAGATTTTAAATACTAATATTTAAACAAAAAAACTTGTTAATTTATATGGCATTTTTGTTCCCCTGAAAACATTTGATAATTAATTGCAGGGGAGTGGTGGAATGCTAATGTCGTTGATGTCGAGAACAATGCAACAGCAACTGGTGCTGCTCCTGCCGACTCTGATGCTTACACTATTAATGGCTTGCCCGGAGATCTCTACAATTGCTCTCAAAATCGTAAGCCTGCTTTTTATTAATATACCATCAATTTCTCATACTAAACTTTAATTGGCATATTTTAAGATTTTCAATACTTAAAGAGATCTGATTTTCTTTGACTTCTGATTTTCCTACACGTAGAATTGGACCACGCCTAATTAATATGAGAATTCTTATTATAAATAATAAACGCATATCATCAGGTTGAATTTGTAATACTATATAATGAGGTTTAAATAATTAATATAAGGACCACCTATGTATTTTCTCACCTCATACACCTTTGTTTCGTTCACATGTCGTCATGACATTGATATATAACTTACGATACAAACCAACTCAAAGTGACGCAAAGGAAAATCCAACTTGTTGCATCTGAACGATAATATTATATAATGAAACTTGGATAATCAATTAGATAAGGATACATCACCTGGATAATTCCTGACATTTAACATTAATTTTGATATGACATTCATATGATTTCAGAGACATACCAACTCAACGTGACGCAGGGAAAAACCTACTTGTTGCGCATTATCAATGCTGCACTCAATGAGCAACACTTCTTCAAGATTGCCAGCCACAGCTTCACGGTAGTGGCCGTTGATGCAGCTTATACCAACCCCTATGTCACTGATGTCATTGTTATTGCCCCTGGCCAAACCGTGGATGCACTTATCACAACCAACCAAAGCACAGGTTCTTATTACATGGCCTTCACCCCATACCGTTCATCAAATGTTGCAATAGATAACACAACCACTAGAGGAATATTAGTCTATGATGGTGCCTCATCATCAACACCTATAATGCCAGATTTACCCAATGCAACCGATACACCAACAGCACACAAATTCTATAGCAATATCACAGGGTTAGTTAATGGGCCACATTGGGTTCCTGTGCCACGTAATGTGGATGAAGATTTGTTCATGACATTTGGGATTAACCTTGACCAATGTAACCTTCCGGGGCCTAATAACACTTGTGGTGGACCACTCAATTTGAGATTATCCGCAAGCATGAACAATGAGTCCTTTGTGTTGCCTAGCGGCAGAGGGTTCTCTATGTTGGAAGCATTCTACCGCAATGTTAGTGGGGTGTACACCAAAGATTTTCCAGGCCAGCCTCCATTGGTGTTTGACTATACAAACACTAGCTTGGGTTTGTCCCTTGCCTTTGCACCTAAATCAACCAAGGCCTACCCTTTGAAGTTCAATTCAACTGTGCAAATTGTGCTTCAGGATAATGCTATCCTTGCCGCGGAGAACCATCCCATGCACATTCACGGGTTCAATTTCCATGTTTTGGCTCAAGGGTTTGGGAATTACAACAAGACCCTAGATGAACCAAAGTTCAATTTGGACAATCCTCAAATACGTAATACAATTGCTGTGCCAGTGGCAGGATGGGCCGTCATCAGATTCCAGGCAAATAATCCAGGTTGGCTTTTTATTTCATTTAATTAAAGCTAATTAATTGGATTTTAGTGATCAATTTCATGTAATATTATATATGCTAATTAGTTTATTCTCTTTTGTAATTATGTAGGTATATGGTTTGTGCATTGCCATTTGGACACTCATTTGACATGGGGACTAGGCATGGCTTTCGAGATTGAGAATGGACCCACTCCTTCAACTACTCTGCCTCCACCACCATCTGATCTCCCCAAGTGCTAAGTGAAAACCAAGTGCTAAGTGAAAAGATCTTCAATACATTCAAACCTTCATGGATTTTAAAATAAATAATAGCAATAATTTGCTCATGTTTAATCCACCCTTACTGTTAATGTGGATTCCTAATTAAATTTGTTTGATTGGGCAAAAGAAAGTGCAATAATGGGGGAAAGGTTTATTCTAATCTTTCAACCACGTTATTACTTGATGATACTCAGTTCATGCGCCCCCTGTGAAGTGTGATAATCCATTTTTATAGAATTTTTTGTTCTTTAATGTTAATTAAGCTGGCTTCCTCTAGTTTTTGCCTATAGGCAATATATAGTGTACATTTGACACAAATGCGAATTACTTTGGGTGCTTACATTTGTTCTAGCAAATTGAATAAACCGAAGTCAAATTTTCATCGAATGCGAGAGGTATACTCAAATATTTACATTTTATTATGAGTTAGTCAAGTCACAATATTAGAACAGTTCAAGGAAAACGGTAAGGCTCACTAACGACATTAGTTAACACACATCGTTATATAATAAAAAAAACATATTACAATTACTTTACAGCCTAGCGGCTAGGCGTGACATTTTCAAACTCAAGTTTCTTCTCATACTTTCCTAGAATTTTCTGTCTCGGTGCATTTTCACGCATCTTTTCTTAATAGGATCTTAAAGTGCATTCGATTTGAATTAGCTTATTTTATACTGAAAATATCTAATAATTAAAGTTTTATTAAAATTAGGGATTTTAAAAAACAATTTTTTCGAAAAATTTAATCATCCCCAAATATGCATTTAATTCTTAAATTCTTATTTTGAACCGTGCATCTACTTGCTTTCTAGTAACTAATATGCTTCTGCTGCAATATTATATAAAACGATATTATATTTTTAACTGTCATTTTATCGCAATCAACTTATTAGTTACTAGGATGGAAAATTTAAGATTTAAATCTAACTTGAGAAAACCCTTCAATCACCAGGAAATATTTTGGTTGATACTTTTTGATACGAATCCTTTTTGTGAGAAAAGTTACTCTGTAATGGATAAGGACTTCACTATTTTAAAATTTAAATATATTAAAAGTATTTTAAAGCTTATTAGAGGATTCTTCATTTTGGTGCTAGTTTTTGTTTTTCAAAATTAGCTATTGATTACTCATTTAAAAAAATTTAAAAATTAAATATAAAAATGATAAAGTTATAAATACATTTTATTATACTAAATGGATATTATTACTCGTTGAAAATTTCGAAATAAATATAAAAGAACAGAAATTATAAGATTTCACTCTCAATAGTATAATTTCAATTATTTTCAAACAGTTCTCAATTTCTCACTATAATTATTATTAATTTCAAACACTCATTATTGTTGAGTAATAACTCTTTAAAAACTCATTTGAATATTTGACAGTCTAGCTCGCACTAAATACCACGAATGCCCAACTAAAAATGTTGTGTGGGTGATTAACAGAAAAACACGTTAGGGTTAGAGCTAGGTGTATAGACTTTGCCCTGCAGATCCCCTTGTGTAAACTAGATTCTCAAAGAATGTTATTTATATTATCTTTGGGACACTTTTTGAAAAAATATTTTAAGGTGTTTTTGAAATATTGATTGAAAATTCTTTTAATCAATATTTAAGAAATACTTTAAAATGTTCCTTAAAAATATTTTAAAGAATAGTATAAATAATATTATTTATTATTAAATAATGGGTTTACTGTTTTTGAAAGAAATAGATTTAAACTTTTAAGATTTTGATGTCTAAACCCCTTTTCATTTTTAATCTAAACTATCGTATTTAAAATCTATGGAATTAAAACTATTTTAAATTGATTCAAGTCAATTTATTATGACAATAAAATTCACTTAATGTCTTTTTTTTTTTATTGATAAGATTTGGACATTAAATATTGCTTAAAAAAATAAATATTAAATGACTTGAATTAATATAGTGTTGAACTATAAACCTTTTTTTTGTGTGTGCAATAAATCTAGAATCGTTAAAATAGGTGATAACTCGGGAGCCGACTAGGCTCAACTCACTAAAATGATGGTTTTTATTTTTTATTTTTTGTTGCTTACTAAAATGATGGGTTTGATTGCTAAAAATATGATTGTCGATTCTATTGACCTGACTCACATAACTCCATACAAATTTAGGGTGAATTGAGTCAGGTTGGACCGAATTTTCCTTTTATTGTTATCATTAACTTTTTATTGTTTTATAGCTATCATCCATTCAGTGCTTTTTGCTTGGCAGGTCGCTACTCGCTACCTTTCACGACTCTTCCTCCCCCAATTTTCTAATTTCTAACCCCAACGCAAACACACACACACTGTCGTTTCTGATGTGCAGCTGCCCCAGCCCACATCACTTCACGGGCATTGATGTTCATGTCCTCCCACTTTCCATTTTTTAATTTTATTTTATTTTTTGATCGAAACCATTTTTTGATTTATAGTGCTGCCTCACCTCATAGCTGGACCTGCCTGGTCCTAGAGTGGAGCAAGGCCCAAATCGGTATGGGAGAAGAAGATGAGGTGTTTATGGTTGGAGCTTTTTCAACCCCAAATTACTAAGTTGAGGTTTTTCATTCGCTATTAAAGTGAATCAACTCGTATTATCACATCTTATCATCAATCAAGCTGGATTGGCCCATTTTAATAACTCTAAACAAACTGTTCAAAACTATGTAAACACTAAGCCAGGTTTTCTTACGAACCCAATCTACATTGTGCAGAATAAAATAGCCCATGCTCTAAGCCAAGCCCAATTTACCATGCAAACAATTCCTCCACTGCTTTATGGGAAGTGACCTTGAACACACGTAGACGACACACATTCTGACCTTTAATTACTAGACAGATTGGTATAAGGCAAGCTCGAACACGTCTTCATTACACTACGCTTAATTAATTGCGGGTAACTGCTAGTTTTTTTGCAATGACTCTAAAGTTTAATCTGCAATAACAAAAGTTCCCAAAATTTTAATCAGGAACATTGGCAGCACCATCTGAATAAATATCAAACAAAAATGTTATTTGAATTTCATAGTTCAGACTCATTTTAATTATTGGTCGGAGAAAAAAATGGAACCTGCTTCGAATCAATGGTCAAGAGGCACACCACTGATATAGGGTAGATGTAATCAAAGTCAGAGTTAGTTACTCAAAATCTTGCTCGAAATAACAAGCTACTAATTCTTTAATTCCTCTCCCTTGTTAATATATTTCCGATGTCCTAGTAAAATGCTTGTATCAAAAACCAATGGATGATTAGAATCATTATTAAAGAAAAAGCAGTCGCTGAAATGCCAAAGTCTAAGGGGCCTCAGTGGAATTATAGAGAAATTTTTAGATGGTTTTCGGAGCAAGGGAGCGTTGTACTATTCAAAGTACGACATATCAGTTTTCTAGATTATCACTATTTTCTATTTTTACTATATTTTTGTAAAAGATGAGGTGAGTTCTGTTATAGACAAAATAAAACAGATATAAAAAATTAAGGTAATGTAAGTGAAAATGTGTGCATTTAATATTGTTTGTTTCTGTACATCGCACTTATAATCTTATACAGAGATTGCTTCATTTTAAACTACAACCAGCTTTAACGTAATAGCCCTATTGTATTCTCTCTAGCATGATCTTTTGCTCTTATGTTAGCTTATTCCTTTGCTTCTGCTGCCATTGTGGAGCAGACTTTCAATACTATGTGGGTTCATTCATTCCTCTCCGTATCTAAAGATTAAAAATGTCTTAACTTCTGTGTATGGCAAGCTATATTGCCTATGTTGAACTAACTAATTAATCGCACATTTTCAAGTTATAGAACTTGAGCCTATCTCTGTCATATGAATTTGCATGATATATATTCACCGATTTTATATTTGTTATAGGCATATCTGTGGAGCGCATGTGCAATCAACAGCTGATCACTTGGACCAACGATTAACATTCGCGGTGGTGGTGGCACTCTTTCGTCCACATATACATATATATATTCAACAAGTCACGCTTACAATCTTACTATTCACTATTGGTAAACCAAAATCCTTAAAATTTTAAATACACATAATGAAGAAAAAAAATGTTCAAAAATCATTATTTTAAATTAGCTATAAAGGTTCATTGCATGTTTAATCTTTCTTATATCAAATAATCCAAATTGAGACTTTCGAGTTTCTTCTAAATCCCATTTTTCTACATGCAAATCTTCTACGGAGAAAAGGTTTAATTGACAAATCTATTGGGGATATAAATAAAGTACTTGTTCTTTAATGTGTACGTAACCATGTAAAAATGATTAAACGCATGCTTTCTTATTATTTGGTTATATGTATATAATTCGTGATCCTAAATCAGTATCTTCTACAATATATATACTATGCAGGCATGAAATTTTTTAACTTTTGAATGCGTAGGGTTCTGAGTATGTGTCTTAGTGCTCAATAACTTCTAATATCAGGACCAGAAAGATTATACTTCGTTGACATGTTCACTCACCCTCTCTACGCCCTACTCATACTCATATATTCATACTCCCCACAGCCTACCATGCAGGAAGTAACCATAATGCTGGGTATAAATTTGTCGTTTTCATCATATCTTCGTCTTTTGTATCAGTTATTCTCATATAAATGTATCGTGATGAACTTAATCTTTGTTTTAATTTTTAAATGATAAATACATCTATATGTCTATACACTAGTAGTAACTCGTTGTGATGAATGCATTGAAAATATTTGATGATTATTGTATTGGAATGGTGGAAAGCTAATCTTATTCATAAAAGTTAAATATTTGATGTGATAAATATATATATCAAAACAGAAATGCATAAAACTAATTGGATAACCCAATCCCATTTAATATTAATAACAAGAAGATGGAGCCGGACGATGGAGGGAGCCTCACCCTAGATGGGGAGTCTCACATGGAATGGAGGATTCACATCCAAAAGAGGATCGTAGATGTTCGATTAGTTGTGGAGTCAGGGAGTCTAATGACAGGAAATGGAAGGGTGCCGTTTCACTCTTCATAGATGGTCTTCCTCCGGAAATATCTTAGGACTAGTTATTGCAGATTTTCAGGGGTGAAGGAGAAGTTGTTGATGTGTTTATTTCACATAAGAGAAGGAGATCAAGTGAAAGTCGTTATGGATTTGTCCGATTTAAAAAGATGGAGGAAGCGCGAAATGCAATTAGGAACCTTAATGGTATCAAGGTAAGAGGACAAGTTTTGAAGGTTTCCTTTTCCAAATATGGTACAAATGATAGACTATGGTCTAGTCAAGTAATTCATGAAGAAGACAAAGCTGTTGATGCTAAAGGGAATGAGAGGGGCCCCAAGGAAGCTCTTAGGGATGGTAGAAACTTTAAAGAGGTGATAGAAGGAACCTGTCACTATTTGAATGGGGAAGATAGAGGAGACAGAAATAAGGAGAAGAAATGGCATAGACGCTGGAAAGGATCAAAGGTAGCTTGATAGGAAAGGCTTTGAAGAAATAGTTTGGAGATTGATTGAGGACATCTTTAGCGCAACCAGTATGGAGGAGGTTAAGCAAAAGCTTGAATTAGTGCTTGTCTATGCACTTAAATTGTTCTGTAGGGAAGAGGAGGCCAAACTCGTTTCGCAAGCATGTAGGAGGGAAGTTGAAGCGATGTAGATTAAAGGGACAGTTGAGGCAAATAGGGGCTGTTTTTTGGAAGAGCAACTTGTTCAATCAATGGTGCACAAAGCCCAAGATGATCCAAATCATCCCATTGGTGTTTTTGAACTCTCTTTTGGTATGGATTGCTACTTACCGAGAAATCCAACTGAAAGACTTTTGAATAGAGGTACTCAAAATGGTATCAATCCTTTGGGTTGGATTTGCAAGCCCATTCCACCCATCATTGCGACATGTCCTCTAAGATAGTGGAATGTGGGGAGCTTGTGTGCAATGGCCCTGAATATCCCCCTATTTTTGAAGGATTTGCTTGTAAGATTGGGCTTACATCTTCGGTCGTATCACATAGTGAGTTCAATGATAGTATTGGGCAAGAGAAATTTTTGGCTAAGGATATAGGAGCAGATCGGAATCAATGAGACTCTCAGAGTTCTAATTCATTTTTAGTTGAGAAGGTTCCCCAAACCCCTATTTTTGAATCAAAATATTCAATTCAGAGAGAAAATATTGAAGATGTAGTGCCAAATGATGAGGACCTCGTGGAAGCGCAAATCTCCTGGGATTTAATTAGGCAAGGTTTTGGGGATTCAAGTTATTAATAAAAGAGTAACAATTGATGCATTATCTAAGGTTAAGGAGGTTTAGGATTCTGCGTTATTTGGAAGGAGGGGTTATCCCCAAAACAATAAAAGCCCGCTCTAAGGATTGAATGGATCGTTGTTCGTTGTTTGGCGTGCAAAGGTCTTCGCAGGTGGAGCTAGTTCTTTTATTCAAGTGCTTTTGTTGCTCTGTAGGTTGCTCTTGAGGGGTCATTTGGAACTTTACTTACTTTTCTGTCGTTTGATTATTGTCAAGTTTGAGTTTGGAGTTGTGGGGGGCTGTTGTGTGCTGTTTTGTTTGGCATTTGGGTGTTTTTGAGTTCTGCTGGGTTCTTGGTTTTCTTTTGAATGATGTTTCTCTTGTTAGAGGTGCTCTCGTGGGTGGGGATCGCTGTTTTGTCTAGTATGGTGGATTGTTTGGCTGGTTGCTTGTGTGCTCCTTCTTAGGTGCTGGTGTGGCAGTGGTAGATGTGTTGGTTTCGTGGTGTTAGTTCGAGAGCTTGTGGGTTCATCTCTTTTAGTTCTTTGGTTTCATGATGCTTGTTGACCGGAGTTGAGCGTGTGCGCTTGTTGTTTTTCCTCTTTTGTCTTTGTGTCTTGACTCTGGTTTTATTTTGCTTCTCTCCTTCATGGAGAGTTTTGAGCATCTTTTGAACTATAGGAAAAAAAAAAAGGAAAAAGAAACATTGGGTCTAAAACAACTCCCCATTACAGCGAAACAAAGGTTTTTCAACTTAGCAAATAAACCATTTAAAATCCAAAATGAGCAACCAAATGGTGGTTATGCCTGGAAATAGGTGAAGAGCCGGGGACATGATCCCGAAGGAAGGGTCGTACAAGAGTCAAATTTTCTTTATAGATTTTTTATAAGTTGCTCAAAATGGGGTCAAAAAATTGGATCGATTTAACATGTGGGTTAAAAATAGTTGAAGTGGACTTAATTACAGGCCCTTTTCAACCCTGTTATATAATACAGCCCCGTAACCAAGCCCAAGTGACCATTCAACTCATTCCTCTCTCCTGCCTTGCATGGAAATGGGCTCTATAACTATTGCACAGATGCTAAACAATTCATGGAGTCCTGCTTTTCTTTTTTTGGGCAATGATGGACTCCTAAACGTTGGCATGTTTGACCCAAGAAAAAGAAAACCGTTGGCATTATGCAGCGCTGTCTTTTGTTTTTTTGGATGACCGAAAAAGTGGCCTTTTTTGGTACATGCAAACAAGTTGGCTTCGGTGAGAATAATTATTAATCTTTTTTTTTTATTAATAGAATAATTAATAATCTAATACTTTAAAACCATATTCGCTTCATAACCGATGCCTAATAGTTCAAAACATTCAAATTAAATAAATTGGCTTTGAGGACAAAGCTTGCATAAATTAAGCACAAAAGGAGCAAAATTGTATTGTTTCTCACAAATTATCAATCTATAATTTTAAAAAATTTCTAATTAAATATCTGATAGTCAGATTCAGCACACTGGAAAGGTTCAATGAAAAAATAGATACAAATCATCTATTGCTTTCATAAAATTATAGAAGATCTTAACCTTAAATACACATTAAAGAAAAAGAAAAATTCAAGTTAAATACATGAAAGCTGTTGGACTCAATTAAAATTGCACAACACACAAATTTTAAAAGATTAAATTTAATATAATTTTAGTATAAAGCGCTTTGTATTATTAATTAATTATTTTATTTTTATAATAATATGTAATATACTGGTACTGTAAATAATTTTATACAGATAATATTTTAAAATTAATTCTAAATTCTACTTATATACTTTTAAAATGTAATAAATAACTATTGAAAGAGTTAAATAGTAATTCAACCTGTAAATTACATTAAATTGACTTTGTACAATTATCATATAAATTATTGGATGCTCTATAGCATTAGTTAGAATTGTGTTTAATTTGGAGTGAGCACGATCTTATCTGACATTTTACTATTGTAAACTAATTTTAACAGTTATAGTGAATTCGATACGAAAGTAAAAATAAGCTAAAAATTTTTACAAATTGGATTTATAAATAAAATTATCTATAAATTTAAATTAAATTGTTAACATAAAAAAATTTTTATATAAATATTTAATTATATATTATTATATTATTTAACTTAAGAACTCATTATTTTAAAAATTATATGAATAAAAATATATAATTAAATAATAATATAAAACTTATTTACATTAAAAATATATCACAATTAATCTCGTTAATTTAACCTATAAACTTTTATTCCTATATTTTACTCTTATATCAAATCCAATCGTAACGAGAGATGAGCTTATTATTATTATTATTATTATTATTATTATTTAAAAAAAGAAAAAAAGAAAAAAGGAGAGACGAACTGAGGACAGAAGTGTAATTGAAGAGAAGACACGAAGACAAGTTAGGTGTCCCTGTTCCTCAGCACCATCGTTCCAACTCCTAAACTGCTTAAGTCACTTTTTCTGCTCTCTTTCACTCCTTAGTCTTTTAACACTCACTTCCTAACTCACTCATGGAACCTCCAGAGGAACCCACCACCGCCGTCGACCCCGACGGAGCCTCCGCCGCAGGAGCCTACGGCGCCGACGCCGGAAGCGGCGACGAGGGCGTGACGGCGGTAGGCGAAGGAGGAGGTGGTGGTGGTGGTGGGAGCAACAGGGACAGAGTGAAAGGTCCATGGTCCCCCGAAGAGGACGCGATTCTGAGCCGTCTGGTGAGCAAGTTCGGCGCCAGGAACTGGAGCCTCATCGCCCGCGGGATCGCCGGGAGATCCGGCAAGTCCTGCCGCCTCCGCTGGTGCAACCAGCTCGACCCCGCCGTCAAGCGCAAGCCCTTCACTGGTTGGTACACTCCTTGTGTCTCTTTCGGTTTCGGAAAACATTCCCTCTTTTCGTTTCCTGATTTCAATTTTAATTGCTAAACCGCGAGATTGTTCTCGTTTTGTTTTTTGTTTTTAGGATTTTGTAAAGAAAACAATGAAGATAATAATAGTAAAAAAAAAAAAAATCTTGTTTTTAGGATTTTTTTTCGCAGACTCTTGACAGCAAGAAGCAAAATAAGAACAAGGTGGTAGATTTTTTTATGTTTTCTAAAATCGAACAAGCCGAAGTTTGCAACTTTGGTGACTTGGTTTGATTGTGTTTTAGTTGTTTTTTTTTTTTTCTCTATTTATTAATATTTTCAATTTAGTTTGAAAGTTTTTGAAATCGAGATTTGAGGTGTAGGGGTGAGGATGTAGTGATGGAACTGGATGGTGAGGTTTTGGAGATTTGAGATTAGAGATTAGAGATTAGAGATGAGATGAGATGATGATACGTGGAATGTGAAATGGATTGATGAGGCTATAATATAATTTATATAGTTTTAGGGCTGTGTGCAGTGCGGGATTTATGTGCATTGTTGTTCCTTAATGGGTCATACGTAAGTCATGTATTTGAGCTGGCTGTTCAATTGTCATGTTGCCAGGTTAATAATGTTGTTAGGATGGTTGTAATAGTTAATGTAACTATTCCTTGCTGATTGATATCCAATCATCCATATTTGTTCTTGTTGCCGGAGTAGAGTTGTTGATGTTTGGCAAGGGGACTGTTGCTCATGCCTTGAACCAATCTGTCGACAGAGTAGACTATTGTGTCTTGGTTGTCTTGTTTGAGGGCTACTCCAAATTTTTTTGTATTTACGGGATGAGGCTAGCATTTGGAAAACAATGAGCTTGATGTTTTGAAACCAAATCAAGGAACTTGTTGGTGAAGTCCATTCCTAGTATGGATATATGGTTCTTCTAAAATAGTCTCTTGTTCTGCAACAAATGGGTTTTGCATCTGGACAATTTTTGAGGTGTCTTTGGTTTTGAAAATAGGTCACGTAGGACAAAGAGTCTAGTTAGAACTCTACCAAGGGATGAGAAGGTTTTCAAGAGAAGAATGAGTCGACACAGCCAATAGGTTGTAGTTTGCCGAAGGATTAAATTTTTGGGACCAAATTTGTGATTCTGCCTCCAATAATCTGGTTTATGGCAACGTCAGCACATCACTCAAAGCTCTTGGTACTCTTGTACCCAGAGTATTAGTGCATTAGCTTGTTGGATTCATCGTTTAGCTTTTTCTGCTTTTGAAGTTTCTTGTATTTTACTAGGGTTAATGTTATCAAGTAGTGCAGCTTTTTAAGGTTTAATAGTTTTGTGAACCCTAGTGTCTAATGTGTATGGTTGAAAATCCCTTCCTTTTCTTCCAAAGTTGCTTAGCACATTGGCTGCCACACATTAACATTGTGTAATGTTATGATTTGAACATTGGCAATAATGTTATTGTAGTTAGATAGTCTGGCTCCGTCATAAAAAATTAATATGACTTGTCAATCTTGATACTGCTTTTCAGAAGCATTGACTATAAGTTCACTTGACTGTTGATATTTTATATCATCATTTGTTTGTATACGTTCATTCCGCTTGTGCCTATATTTGTATAAACTGATCTAAGGTCTGGCCAATGACATGATGGAAAATGATCAGTGTTAATGTAATTGTCAATTTGTTGTTTAGATGGTAAATACATTTTCTTGAACAATGTTTTGTAGAGAGGGCATTCATCCCTAGAATACAGCTTTAATAATCACACAGGTCTAGGGAGGTTTGAGTATAGAAAATACATATGCACATGCTCACAATTACACCCGCAGATAGTATGCAAAAACTTTTGGTTTATATAAATGATCATGACTCCTGGTGACAGAGCAGCTGATGTCATGGACCTTTCTTTTTTGTAGGTTAAAAGCCATTCCATCATCTAAAGAAAAGTCCAATGCTTTGGATAGGTTATATCATGTAAATAAGCAATTATTATTGGTGTGCAATGATCATGGATTCAAGATATTATGAAAACATCTCATTCCATTTGTCAAACTATCTTTGTGTTCCATGTTTCACTGCATTCTCTTACTGGCCATTAAAATTTACTACTCTCTTTTTTGTGCCAATTTTATATCTACTGGTATATTCATGGTTCAATTGCATTTTGGAGCAAAAATTTTGTTCTGTTAAATTCAGGATTTATACTAGTTGACAACTAGAAAATCAGAAAGAAGGTGAGTTATAAGAATCTGCATGCAAATGAATAACAAGCAAGAATTACATAAAGACTGGACTTTAGGAAATAAGGAGATTACAGAGTTTCTCGACAAATTTTTCTTAAAACTGAAATCCTAAGTACGTCGGTACAGTATTCATTTGAAACAGCATTTGAAAGAAAAACTTAGAAGACAAGTTCTTTGTCTGCTTTAGAGCATCACCCTAAATAAGAAGTGATATGAAGCAAAAATTTCTGTGCCTGTAAGATAGAGCTTGTCATTATCCATTTATTGTAACTGATGGAACTGGTTTAGAGGATAAGAGAACAAGTATGAAAATAGGAGAATCGTGTGTATCATTCTCAGAGGTTTCTGACCAGTGGGGTCTTGAACCTCGGGCTATGTTTGGGAGTTTTATAGATGATAGAACGGAGCGGCTCGTAATAAAATAGGGCGGAAAGGCAAGGGATGGAGTGGACTAGATGATGCTATTCTCATGTTTGGATGTTTTTAGTTTAATGAGAGAAGGGAAGGGAAATATATTACAATCCCTCCTTGACCCCTCAATTTGGATGGTCAAAAAATGAGGGCTTTGAGTAGCAAGGGAGGGACACATTGTCCCTTCTTAGCCATTCCATCCCCTCCTCCTAAATTGCTTCCAAACATGGGTCACTTAAGCCACTCCCTCCATTGCCACCCTTCCCTACAATGGTGGCAAGGGGAAATTCAAGAGTCCCCTGCAACCTCTCCCTCACAAACTCTGTTCTACTCCTCATCTGAACTTTGCTTCAACTCCTATCCCACCATTTATCCTCCTAACCTCCTAACTAACTCCATAACTGACTCACATGTATTATTCTTGTGTGTGTGTTTGTGCATATTCTGATGTGTAAGAGTAAGTACATACTGGGCCCATTAGTTAAGCCTAGTCCACTCTTTATTGCGCCTAACATAGAGCTATTTATCACTGGTCTCCTATCAGTCTGCAACCTGCCAAGTGGGGTTTTTTGTGAAATTGCATTGAAATATGATGGCAATATAACTTCCAGAATGCAAAGTTGTCTACATTAGAATTACATTATTTATATTTGCTAAGAAACTTCCATATTTCATTTATTCATTCAATCTTATAATGATACTTTCCTGAAAATCAAGGCTAAAAAAGGTACAATTTTCCTTTTCTCAGATGAGGAGGACCGGATCATAGTTGCTGCTCATGCAATCCATGGGAACAAATGGGCAGCCATCGCCAGGCTTCTACCAGGAAGAACAGATAATGCCATTAAGAACCATTGGAATTCTACTTTGAGGCGTCGGGGAGTTGAACATGATAAGGTTAAATTAGAATCTAGTAATATAGTGGAAGATGTTAGCCTCGACAAAGCCAAAGCATCATCTGAAGAAACACTGTCATGTGGAGATGTGAATTCCTTGAAATCCTCTGAAGGAAGAGATGTTAGTTCTGTGGAGGTCATGGATGATAAATATGAAGACAAAGCACAGACCGAGGGTCAATTATACCATGAAGTTAAGGATCCGCCTACCCTTTTTCGGCCAGTAGCACGTGTCAGTGCTTTTAGTGTATATCACTCTTTTGATGGTTTACAGCCTTCAACATCAACTCAAAGGCCAGTTCCAATGAAAGGACCCATCTTACAATCATCAAAACCAGACATTGAAATTCGTAAAATGCTCGAAGGAATTTACAGTGACCAATCTGTGCCACACCAATGTGGCCATGGTTGCTGCGCTGCTCCAAATGGTAAAAAGTCCAAAAGCACTTTGCTGGGACCAGAATTCGTCGAATTCTCCGAACCCCCATCATTCCCAAGTTTTGAGTTGGCCGCAATAGCTACAGATATTAGTAACCTTGCTTGGCTTAAAAGTGGATTGGAGAATAGTAGTGTCAAAATGATGGGTGACACAGCTGGCAGGGTAATTTCTAATGGATCTCAAGTGCATATTGGCCATTAGAGTGCTGCACATATGATCAGTTCTATTCTGAGTGGGAGGAACATGATAATGGGCATGTTAGCTATATTGATGTCAACCTGTTGGCTTTGGCGAATTTACTGAGTCAACTAAAGTTAGAGGCTGTGGAGCTATGTTAATCATTGTAATAATAATGTAAGTGGATTCACTAGGAAAGAGTAGGATATGGGTTTCATTAGTTCCAAGTAACACTCATTTTGTTTCTGGGTGTTGACTAATTAGGACTTAATGTCCTGCTACAAACATGCAACTGCTAACAACATTGTCCATGTAGAATAGTGTAGAGAATTACTTGCATAATTGCATTGCAATCAGTGTGAGTTGCTGTTGTTCACTTTTTTACATTGAGTAAATCTAATCTGGATAAAGGTTAGGTGATTGTACCTAAGGCATCTTAGAGTTGGTGAAATCTAACTGGTGCTTAAAACAGTTATTATTATTTTCTATTGTGAATCACTAAGGCCTTATTCATAATGTTAGATAACGTTTATGTCTGATTCCAAATTTCCTTTTTCCATGCAATACCTACTGCGAACTTCCATACCATAATCATTGATCATTGATGTTTTAGTACAACAGTTGCATAGTCGTTTACCTGCTCTATCTTGCCGCTACATATCAGAAGTTAGTGTTTTCATTCAACTAGTAACAACAGGTTGTATTACGTGTACACGTTTACATGGAAGCCAATAGCGGTATACAGCGTTCTATGAAACATTCAAAATCTTGAAACGTTTCGAGTCAGAGAAAGTAGTTTGGTTGAAAGAACAAAAAATGGTCCACTTCCTGCTAGCATCATATGCAGATGCTTGAAACTTATGGGTAAATTTGTTATGCTGCTTCAAACCAGAGAGTCCAATTAATCACACAGGTCAATTACACTTATGCGGTATGAATCCTATTTTAGTCATTTAGGGCTTTGTTTGGCCAAGGAAAGAAATTGAGTAGATTTTTATTTTTCATAAATATGTTTGGATGAAAGAAAAATGAGAGGAAAGGAAATAGAAAAAAGATTATTTTCTCTTGTTTATTTGTATGAAAAAATGAGAGGAAAGAAAAAAATAATGATATCAAATGATAATTTTACTCCTATGTCATTTTAAGAGATTATTCCAACTATAATAGAGTCATCTAAAAAATTAGTAAAAAAACATGAAAGTAAATATAATTTTATTATAAATTTATCTATTAACATAATATAAATAAATGTAATAAAAATTAAACTTTTTTATTCTTATTATTTCTTCAACAAATATATATATATATATACACACAATTTATTGCCTAAAGGGGTATTGTTAGAAGTTTAGAACCCAACATACTTCTTGCCCCCCCTTTTCCGTCCACTGATGAGAGGGCAAAAAATTGGGTGGATCCCACCTCTTTTTTCACTATTCAATCTTTTCCTACATATTTTTTTTTACTACCAAACAAAGGAAAATAGTCCTTTTCCTTTCAATTTCCTTCATTTTCCTTTCTTTCCTTTTAATTTCCTTTCAACCAAACAAAGCCTTAAAGATTCAAGTGTCATTGTTAATGTCCTTTGTTAATAATAAAAAGTGATATCAAAATTTTCTTTGGATTTAATTTATATGCACTGTTAGTATAAAAAAGTTTTACATAGACAACCAATTCTATTTTGCCATATTAACAAAAGTGTTTGACTCAACCATCTGCTTACTTGAAAATCTTACAAACACAAGCATCTGATTAGATAACAGTGTAATTATATTATCAGTATATAGCAATTAAACTCATTGTTTTATTGTAATTGGGAATTAGAAATGCTAAATTGATGCAATTTTCATTATTAATGCACTAAATGTTAACTTTTTATGATTGAATGATTGAATTGATGTCATTCTTTTATTATTGAGGGCTTGGATTTAATATTTTTTTATAAAATCAAATTGATATTTTTTTTATAATTAAGTGGTTAAATAGATATTAACTATTTAAGTAGTTCAAAATATTAACTATTTAAATAATTCAAAAAATGCCGCTTGTATCTTTCAGAGCAGGAAGTGGGTATTTACCCATTTGTTTGAAAGAGTATTCTACAATGGTCCGAGTCAAGTTATGGATCATGATAGTTTTGGTGATTTAATAATAGATGGAAAGTTTGTATTGATGCATCCCTTTTTTGTGATATATTATAGTATTTTTTAGGATCATACAGATAAAAATTAATCAATTCAAAAAGTGATCAAATTTTTATTTATGTAATATTTAAAAATATCAAATTTTATCTGTGTAATACCTAAAAATTTTCAATTGATCATTTTCAAAATGTATTTAACCTTTTTTTAAAAAAATTTGACTGAAAAAAAAATACAATACACCATAGGAAAGGAGGTATATGAATACACCCTTTTGATCAACCATTAAATTTTCAAGACCATGATGGTCCTGGCATTTTAACTCCCATGTAAATCTTACCCTTTGTTTGTATCTAGGCTAACACTGGAAACTTTAAAACAATGCACATCCAAAAGAAGTGTAAATAGTGTTAGTCCAACCGGTGATGTGGAATATGAGCAATTATCAGATTACAATATGCTTTAGAAAATAGTGCCTAGTGGAATTATGAAACATTCATCAAGGCAATATTACCAATTACATACTAAGTTGTTTAAGTTGGAGCTATCAATCATGAGAAATTCTTAGGTGATTCTAAAATATTATATGGATTGTGTTCATAACTAATAATAGAATGATAAATAAAAATATAAGTTAATAGTGAATCTTATCTTAAAATTCATTCTATGATTGATTTTGTGTACATCCACGTGGTGTTTGATGAGTATTTAGGAATTTCTTGTTAGTTATAACTGGTCACTTTGACTACTGTATTTATTTGGTCAATACTTTTTAGTTTTTGAGTGATTCTTCCATTCTCCACGAGGGAAGAAGTTTTTTCCCTCACAAATATTTTAACCACTCATTTAGTTTTTTAGTATTATTTCTCTCTCGTATTTTTACTTATTTTGTGATTGAAAATACACTTGGAGAAAGAAAAAGCTCTTACTGCATGAGTGTATAAGAATTTTTCCTAGTTTTCTGACCTTGATCGAAAAAGGAACAGAATAGGAAATGATGTGAAGATTGGGAGGGAATTAGCATCAACCACTTGCACCTCGAGTCTCCTTGCCCAACGCTGTTGAGTCTAACAAAGCATACTTCCTAGAAAGTGAAAGTGCACATTCCTGGCATTAAAAAGAGCTAAGTTATACTTGGACGCAAATGGAATAAAAATAGGCAAGTGTGAATGTGATTGATTTGTTAGGCTGTGGTGGAAAGCAAAGGCATTAGGTTAAGAAAAATGCTATTTTGCCAGAACCAATTGCCCGATTTCATCTTCCCGAATGATGTGGAATCAACACGCCATTAACATATTCTCACCCTTTGCTATCTCTCTTTACTCATTGATTGCGACACCTTTTTCTCCTCCACCGTTAATCTGCTATGTTCTACCATTAGCCACCATTTCTCCTCCACCATCAACCTTTATGTTCTGCCATCATTAACTTAGACTCGTTCAAACAGATATAGAACGCACCAATTATCAGAAACCTGTTGCTTCATTTGAAAAAGAAAAAGATATGTCTTCTTTTTTTTTTTTCTCTCCTAAGAACTAGTGTTGCTTGGATCTCCATCCTTGGTCACTGATATCAATGCCTATAACCACACAAGAACACAACTTGAGTCACCTCAACTTCCATAGAAGCACGTTGTCCAGTCCAAAAAACCATGGTGCTCCACTCCTCAGTAGAACTTAACGCCAAGGATCTGGACCAAAAAGCCATCAATGGAGCAGCCGATTGCACCTCCATTTGAACCAACCACCGTGTTTGAGTTATTATTTTACTAAGCCTGTTTAATTTCATTTTTGGTGATTAGCCTATTTTAATTTTGGTGATGACAAAAATGAGGTGGCTTATAAAAAATGAGGTAAAAAATGAGGCGGCTTATCAGATTGTTACAATAAATCTACCACCTGTTTTCGGTCCGGGCAACTATTCTGGCTCAATAGTACTGCTCGTAGGTTAATTGACCCTACATTGATCCCTTACATAATTTGGTGAAGTAGCTATTTTACTTTAAATTGGTAAGAGATTTTATCATTTTTGTCGTAAATTCTTGGTAACTGGGGATGGATTTTCTAAATCAAAAATCTCACATAATCTTGTTATATATTGATTTTTATTATTGATTAAATATTTTTGTAGGTTCAATTAATAGTAAAAATTAACATAATAAGATCATATAAAATTTTTAATTAAAAGAATTTGTTCCCGTCATCACTTCCTATCTATTATAGAGTGGGGAGATTTTACTTTTGGAAAGGGTCATACTGGATAAAGCACAAGTTTTTCAATTTAATAAAAAATGGAAAACTTATCAAACAAGTGTTTTTGTTTTTTTTTTTTTGGTCGAATGGGAATCAAGAAATCAAACAAAGGACGGCAAACTGCAATCTAATAGCTATCACTCCTGAACTATCTGAGATTTAAATAAATTTACAGTCACAAAATCAATTTTATCTGTAAATAATTACTTATATATTACTCTTTTGTAAATAAGATATTTACCTCTCACAATGTATATATTTTCTCCATCTGCAATAACAGTCCTAAAGTAAAACCTACTAGGAGTGCCACAACTGTATGTATTAAAAGTTTTAAATTAAAATGAAGCATTTGATATCTTACAGTTCGAATTCAAGTGATACTAAGAATTTTTTAAAAAAATAAAAGAAAAATTGTTGATTGTGAGATAATTTGTATTCGACTTATTTTATTTAATCACTCCTATCTGCCTTGCAACTATTGCCAATTGAACAACTATTTCTCTACTAAGATGGTCATTTTGACTGCTTTGATGACATTTAAGTATACAACATGAACATGAACTTAAGTAATTTTCTGGGAAACCTTGTTTATTTCAAGTTTTCAACTTATCCTAATATTTTATACTAGCTCAGGTTTAAATTGACATGCACCGACATGAGGGGCCTTCTTGCACAATTGTGTGTTGTATAGCTGTTGTTGGCAAACTTGCTTTTCCTGAGACATACATAGCTTCGGAAATTTACTTGTTCTTTTGGGGACAAAGCCATTATAGCCCACAACCCATTTGGAAGATTCAAGTGTACCAGTTCCCTCATTGAGTACACCCCACCACAATTATTAAAATGGCTACTAGCTCCCCTGGGTGTCATTAACCTTAATGATGACATATGGTTCTTTAATTTGACCATATTGAAGTGTGTTGGTTCCACCTTCAGCATGTGAATGTGAAAGCGATTCAAAACAATTTCCCATGATCTGCTGGACAATTTAGGTGGTTAGTTCCATATTTTTCCCTCGAAGTTAGTGGGATTTGGAATTTGATAGAGAGAAAGGCTATAGTTTGGATCCAAAATTGACATCTGGAACCTGTCCACAAGAACCAAAGACGCATGAAAAAGGGGGCCAAATGAAATTCCATGTTATTGACATCAATATCCCTTTCTCTTCTTTACTTATTTCCTTTTCTTCTTTTTATCCTTAGCATGAATAGAGAAGACCACCAACATAGAATTGGAGCAATGGTTAATGAAGAAGTTAATTTTTATTTTTTTTTTCAATTCAGGAGCAAAAGTAGAGTTAAAAAACCTACGGGACATGCAAGATTAAAATTTTAAGATACCAAAGATATATTTTACACCGAAACAAGATCAAAACCTAAGGATAAATTTTGGAATCTTAAGGGTTTCTGCCCCGCTACTCCATTGAATACATTGGGTAATCAATGCTATTATTTTGATTTGATTTTTATGGATAGAAGCTACATTATAATTTATTTAATCTCTCTTACTCCTTTCTAGATCCGCTTGTTGTTTTGTGTCCTTATAAGTCTAATTATATAATTTAATATTAAAAAATTATAAAAGTAAAAATATATATTAAAGTTAATATTCGAATTCTTCGAATTAACTAATAATAATAAAAGCGAACTATATTCTTAAAAAGAACTAATATTTAAAACTTCAAAAATAACAATTATGGAGACAATTTCTTAACTGTGATAATACTTTAGTCTCATAACAATACTTGTAAAGTTATCCTAGTCGATTTTTTTTATTAAAAAAATATTATTAAGCTTTTGCAGCATAGGGTTTTTATGCACAATAAAAAACCAAAAAGAGTTTACTCGAGCGCGAGTCTATTATATTCGAGTCCATCAACCTTTCCTCTTTTCTTATATATTTTTCAACACTTTTAAACATACCTCTATCTGTGGTAGATTGAGAATTTGCTTTTTCTTCTCAGATTTGGCTTCTTTTGTGACAATCTGATGTGTTTTGTTGCCCTTTTGAGTGTTGCTGTCTTTGAATACATTTGTTCAAATTGAAAATGATCTATCAACTATACATAATCCACTACACTCCAACGACTGCAACACGTATAAAGTTGCATATTTGTTGATTATCATCACGAATCTGGAGTAGTACTAACACCTGCTTTTAAGTTCAGCAAAAAGTTTGTAACAATTATTTTGTAGTTTTATAGCCATTTTCTTTTTGTTATGTTTAATTATATCCAATTTTTTCACATAATTGAATTTCATTTTACTGAAAAAACTACTGATGCCCATTACTAAGTTGATAATAGACTAATATAGGGGGAAGTATAAATTACTCCCACGAAATAAAATGTATAATAAAAAAATGTGCAAATGCTACATCCGATGTATCAAGGAAAACAACATGAACTTGATTTGGACGCTTGAATGACTAGACTTTGAAAAGTTTTAGATATGAGTCAATACACTTTTCTTTAAAGAAATAAAATAAGTGTATTATTAAAATAGATACATAAGCAAAGAAATATAAATAAACACTTTGCCCCTTATTTTTTAACCCTCACCCCCTCTTAGCCCCTTATTTTTTAACCCTCATCCTCTCTCCCTCTCCCTCTCTCACTACAAACCCCCCAAATGGGGTTTAAAATAAGTGTATTATTTTTTTATTGCTCGAAAATAAACAATACGAACTCATTTCTTCTCCAAAGCTTTCCATAATACCTCTGCTGGGACCTATCATCATATGCCTTTTTCGAAAAAAAAAGAAGCCATGTATAAGGGGTTTCTTTTTTTTTTCTTTTTTTGGCCTTCAATATCTCTCTATCAACTTCGTAGCAAGTAGATTACTCAATAGTTGATCTCCCAAGCATAAGATTGAACCGATATTCTGTAATATGTGTCTCTTGTCTTAATCTTTATTATAATTATTATTATTATTATTATTATTAGTTCAATTACTCTCCCATAATTTTATAGTATGGTTTATGAGTTTAATTCATCTATAATTTGCATAATTTTTATATTTCTTTTTTATTCGTATAAAAGCAGATTGAGGTACTTCTTCTCCATTCTTGTGGTATTTTCTAAGACCTTATTATCTCGTTAAACAACTTTGTAAACCAATCTATGTTTATCGCCTAAACACTTCAATTTCTCAATGGATATATTATGAGATCCAACTGTTATTCTATTATCCATCCTAGATCTTTTAAAAACAAGTTCTCAAAAGAATTAAATTAAAGTTAGTTTCTCTAATCCTATTTTTCTCTCTCCTTGTATCATGCACTTTTTGCTGTTACTCCTTAGAGGTGTTAATTTGAATGGACTTGATCAGTTCGAGCTAACTTATTGCAGGTCAACCCTACGCAGGCTGCATATTACTTGAGTTGGCCTGTTTGGCCTCATGTTTTTATTTATTTATACATTTAGTGCCTAAAAATATTAATTTTAAATAATTTGTTATAAATTATTTAAAATTATATCAAAGGCATAAATTGATTTACTTTTACACATTTAAAGTTAATTATTATTTAAAATAGATGAATATGTTTTAAAAACAATAGTTGAATTAACATTAAAAAGATAAATATAATTGCTTAGGTAATTAATTTTGATACTTCCAGGTTTGCGAGCCAATCTAGCCCATAACAAGTTAGTCGACATTGACTTTGACCGGGCTAAATCTAGTTAAAATCATTTTTTACTTCAATTCCGTTGGTCCGAACTGTCTATTTGAAAGAGGGTAGATCAAGTGGTTGGAATTGTGGCCCTTTGTTAACAGCATCCGGGTGCTGGACGGGACTCGTGTTCGAGTCCTAGGTTTGAGACCCATGGTGTCGTCCCCTCCCCCCCCCCCCCTGCCGGGGGCTTTCAAAAGTTAAAATTAATTTTTAAAGTAATTTAAAACTAGTTGATTTATATATGAACTAATATAAGATAGTTAAGAGAGGTGTCCATAAAGTTGGGCTGGATGGATTTGAAGTGTTTTTTGGACCCAACCTGCTCATTTAAATAGTAGGTTGGTTGGGTTAAACTCATAGTTTTGATATACATTTAAAAGATAGAATTTAATTTCGATACAATGTTAGTAGAAAAAAGTTTTATATAAATATTTAATTATATATTGCCACATAAACAAATTTTTTAACTCAACTATCTGCTACTTTAAAAATTTTATAAATAGAAGCATATAATTGGATGACAGTATAAAATATTTTTCACTCGCAGTACATCAAAATTAATCTCTAAAAAATATTACCTTTTAAAACATATCAAAATATATAATTAAATATAACAAATATAAGAGTAAAGTACATTGACCTCCCCTAAGGTTAAGTGATATTACAAATGACAAATCTCGATTTGTAAAAATATACACTAATCTCTTTTGAGATTTAGGTCATATTACAACACTCAATACCTTTATATTTTGTGGAATATGACATTTAGCACCCCTATAAATATGACACTGGATACCCTATAAGAGGTGTTAGTATATATATGACAAATCAAGGGATATCATATATAATATTTTCTAATTTTAGGGAAGGTCAATGTATGTATATACACGTACACACACATACATACATAATATAAGTTTTAATATAAATATCAAATATTTTAACAAGCACAACAATTCTAAGTCTCGATATACAAAAATTTAATAAAACATTTGTAAGTTCTAGAAGCTTTCATGAAAGTATACATAAGTCATAAAAGCTTTCAAGAAAGCATATATGAATAGATTCTAATAGTTTTCAAGAAAGTATATATAAGTTCTAAAAATATAACAATCTACATGAGCTAATTGAAGTTGATATAATCATATATAGAATATAAATTGACATAATTATTGACTTCACTCTCATTATTTTCAAGATATTTGTATCATCTAAACGATTTATTGGATTCTCTTTACAATGATATGTTAGATGCTTTATTAGCTTTTCATCTCTATTCTCTTTGGTTGTTTTCCCAATTAGAACTACAGAAAAGGGAAAAGCATCCCAAAATGCCAAAATGTTCTTTTAAGATTCATGGACATCTCATGAAATTGTGCGAATGGGAAAAATCCATTGCATCACACGTTTTATCCAAATTTGAGATCACTCAAAAAAGGCCAAAAAAAGAAAAGGATTGAGATGGGTTGTGTAGATTAAAAATTTCTAAATTCATAACCCAATTTATACCTCATAGATTAGAGATTTGTCAACCCAACCCGTATTTTATTGATTGATTTGGGTTGAAACTCACATATTCATGAGTTTATCTAATTTTATTTTATAGCATGTCAAATTAATTTTTTTCAAATTCATAAAGTACTTGTATGTTTGTCACCATAATGGCGGCGGATCGGGTGTATCACGCAAGTTGAGTCGAGTTCCATTCTCACTTGATGACAACCTGATCGCATTAAAGCTCCCCAAATCCAAGTCATGGTGATCAACGGAACTCCCAAGTTTGGAAACAAAACCTCCCACCACATGAAGCTGCATGAGAGTTTGAGAGTGCAATCAAATTTGAGTTTTGTCCTTTTGTAACAAATTGATAGAGTGAGTTTCTAGGATGAATGAAATCTCGGTTAACTAAAGGAGGTGATGTACGATAAAGGGAGTGACCTAAATACTCGATCACTCTCACAATATCAACGTGTGATGGGAACTGTCCAGTTCTACAAGTGACACATTTTTAATGTGAACATTCGAGCACTTCACAGTTAAATATGATAAATGAAACGGAAGTGAGGCATTCCAGACAAAACATTTAGCGGGGTATAATTTAAGTAGACTCACTTTTTGTGTTTACACGAGACACATTTCGCAAACCCTAAAAGTAAGTGCGGAGAAAAACGAAAATGAGATTATACAGTGTTTAATATATTTGATTTATTTTTTTATAATTAAAAGTATTTTTTAAGCAATTGAAAATACTTTTGAAAGAAGTATTATTAAGAATTACTTTTCATTATGAGAAAAGTATTTTTGAGAAAAAAAATTTACTATTATTCTCACATTAATAATTAAAAATAATTTTATTTTATTTTATTTAAACAAAAAATTTTCTCTTAAATTTATTTTTTACATACTGAAATTAAATATAAATTAATTCTTTTAAAAATAATTTTTTAAAAAATAATTCTTTTAATATAATTCTCGTTAAAGTTAAATCAATCACATATTTATTCTAGTTCAGAGTTAAATTATGCTTTTGAACTTATCAAATACTATATAAAAATACATACAGATCGCTCACTAACAAAAAATAACCTAACAATTGAATCCAAATTGTGAAAAATTAATCAGGTGAGGCAATCCTATTAGCACATTAAAGTAAGATATCCCAAAACTAAATAAATTTTCTAATAAAATATGATATGAAAAGTATTTTGGTAAAATAGCATGAATATGATATTTATTGATAATTACTTATTCACGTGAACGTCACACATGTCCAGACTCATATAACACAAAAACAATTTACTATAAAAATAATTACAAATTACATTATTATTTCTCTTTTCATATGACATTTTACAAATGCAGGTTTATAACATCCAACCTTATTGTAATATAAAAATGACAAAAAATTCCAGATCCAAAGAAGTGACAAAAAATTAACATGAACGTCCCATGCATCTTAAAAGATCATAAGGTTAAGTTATGCAAAATCTGACAACTCAATTATATGCTGAAATCTTTTCTTAGTGGCATCTTACCCCAAAAACCTGCTCCCCAAAACCTCACGTGGCGTGGAAGAAATTTTAGCACAGAAAAGTTTCTATTGCTATCATGCAAGCATTCACTTGCAGTACCCTCTCCTCTCGTCCAAGCCCCCTATATTTGGTTTTGCTTTTGAAAAATTCTATATTATGATTTGAATAAAAATTTATTTCTTTTATAATTTTTATCTAAATTATAGAGTAAATTTTAAGAGTTAAACCAAACCGACTAATAGAGAAGAACAACAAACGAAATAAAAGGGAAACTCATATCGTGGTCTGCAAATTAAAAAAGATTTAATTTATATATATTATAAGTGTAAAAAAAATTATATAAATATTTAATTATATATTATTACATCAATAAAAATATTTGACATAATTATCTATTATCTTAAAAGTTATATAGATAGAAGTATCTAATAAGATAATAATATAATATAAAAAATTTTTATATTACCAATATATCAAAATTAATCTTATTAAAATATACAAATAATTAAAAAAATCATATAAAAATAAAAAAAATGAATTTTTATTTTCCAAAAGTTGAGATCCTCCTTGAATTGTAATTAGATTGTAATGTATTTTATCATTACATTAACTCCTTGTCTCTTATAAAAAATAAAAAAAAAAGGAGTGGTTCTTGTTTTGGGTAACAATCGAATTTGGAATTATCTCCTTTTCCCTTTTCTTTCGGTGGCACGCCAAATATTTTTCCTAAGCTCTTCACATTTTTTTCCTTTTATTTACCACATAAATAAAAAAAATTAATTGATATATATTAATAATATAAAATAATTTTATATTACTAATAATAAAAATATTAAAAAATAAAAAATTAAAATAATTTTTTATTATAATCATTAATTATTTATATAAATTAATATTTTTTATTATTTTTATTAATTAATAATATAAAATTATTTTAAATTATCAATATATTTAAAATAAATTCTAAAAAGAAAAGTACAGAGAAAAGCTTTCGTGCTTCTGCTTGTTCACGCAAAGCTAGATAAATTACCGTCACTGGCGCTGAGGTGGTCCTCCCCTAGTCAACAACATTAGTTACTTGCATGTTTTGCGTGTCTATCATTCTCCATGCACCATCACTCATCTTACCGCCAAATTTTTAGCAAGTCCGATCAAGATTAGTTAATCCCATCAACTTGATCTTCAGGTCTATCAATGAATTAGACGTGCGATACAGATGATTAAAGCCTCGTTACCATCGTCTTATCTGTGGTTTTGTGGTACGTAATCATTTGACAGGGACATGCGAAGTCCGTTTTAACTTAGGTGAACTGATTTTATTGAATTACCCCCATAATTGAGTAAATTCCTGGTAAATACGATTAATAAAAAGAGTTATGTCATCCGTACGGGGTCGCGGACCATTAGCTTAAAATAAATTAAGAGATATGATTGGTAAACTTATTTTATATGGAATACCTCTAAGAGTGGTAATTATTTTTCTACTTATGAGTATCCACTTTGCCCACACCAGCCCAGTTGACACCGGGCCAGTTTGGATGTTAGTAGAACCGGATTCGAGTTCAAGACAAACCCATCCCGACCTACTTATCGCAACTTTTAAATATTATATTAACTCACATTATATTTATTATTGGATAAAATGTGAATCTAATTTAAATAAAATTTATATTTTATCTAATAGTAAATAGAATGTGGATCAACACAATACTCTATATAAAATAAATTTATCAAATATTTCTTATAAATTAATGATGACTATTCAAACATAATTGTACCCTTAACTTGAAAGTAATTACATTCAATTTCCACCCCATAGACACAATTGAAAATTCGAAGTGTATACTTCCCTAGAATTTGAAAATTCTGAGTAATTTATTTAGAAGCACAGGAATCAATGTGTTCTATTTGATCTTTTAAATGTCTCTAAGGTGTTAAATTTAGATGTGATAGTCATGTGACCATTTTCTCTTTAACATGTTCCAGTATAAATCAAGTAGTCAAACGAGTCTAATCAAAATCTTAAGTAACTAAGGGCATGTTTATTCAGCGTTGCACAATTTAAAACATTCAGACAATAAAGTGAATACAAAGCAAAGGTTAATGATCAAAGCCAATATCAAATAAAAAAACCTATAGATGCATCAGATAGTGATAATTGTGGGTTCTATAAGTGAGAAAATCTCGTGATTCTTGCAAATACTTGTTGGATGAACGTTAGATGTGTCAAATTCACGAATAAAATCACAGACGCGTTAAACAATCATGAAAGTATCCCACTATTGTGCAAATCCTGTGAATATGTCTTAGATGCATCATTGAACATATGCATATTGGACTTTCTTTCTCAGAAATTGCTAAGCAATTTCGGATTAGGGCAACGATTTTGGACTAAAATTTCAACGGGGAACGCTTTTCTTTGTATTTCTTTCTTTTCGCGTAGTTTCTTCTTGTTGTGATGAAATTTCATAGAATGTTTACGCAAAATTTAATAATTTTTGTTCATATTTGTGAAAACAATTTCTGGTTCAGCTTCCCCAGTGTGCCCTGCAATCTTGGCCGTATGGATCTTATTCAATGAATATGAGCCACAAGCTTAATCCCATCCAACATATAGAAATAGGATACCGTTGGCGTCAGCACAGCAATTTCTTTTTAGCTTTCTCAGCTATTTTTATTATTATTATTATTATTATTTTGTTTAAATTATTAATATTTAAAATTTATTAAATTTTAATTAATTTATCTCAAAATAAATTTATTTATTATAAAAGCAAAATGTTACTCATTAATTTTCTCTATATATAAAATTTAAATTTAAATTATTATTTAAAAAAATAAATATCAAATTACTTAAATCTGCTTAATATCATCATCATTATTATTATTATTTCAGTAACTTACTTTTATCATTACAATGATTACCATTACAAAGCTTTTATAACATTCCAACATACGATATTGTTGTGCTTTTAATTAGTATAATTTTTTTATATATTAGGATTTTGGATGTTACCAACTGTGCAAGATACCAAAACAAAGAGTTACGACCACTTTAAATTAATGTTAATGTTTCTCATCTTTTTGTTTTCAATGCCCCCCTCCCCCACTTCTCTTTATCTATGCAAATCTGGCTCTGAGTTCTCTCTCTCTCTCTCTCTGCTCCCTCACACTGCACGTTTTCTGTTCTTGTTTGCAGTGTCACTGTCCGTGTCTTCAGCAAGAGCAAAGAGTCTCTGTCTCTTAGACCATTGTGTTTGCTTCTCCTCTGCTTACGCTCTTCACCCCTCTCTCTCTCTCTCTCTCTCTCTCTCTGAGCTATAGCATTCTTGAGCCTGCAGCCATGAAAGCATGGAACTTTCCTCAATCTGCTCCAAAAACTTGAAACTTTTGGAATCATGTATTAATGGGGTTGAAGGCAAAGGTCACCTAATCCAATTCTCAATTCTTTATAGCAACCTTCAAGTTTTGTATTTTTGTATTCTTTTTGTTTTTGTTTTTGGTTTTTTATTTTTATATATGCACTTTTCTTCTAGTACAAGAGGGTGCTTGGTGAAGAGAGTTACAAACCCCAAAGCTACAAACTTTGAGGTTTTCATGCTCAGTGTCAACCTCTGAGAACAACCTTTGTTTCCGTTCTTTCTTTCTCTCTTCTGGGGTGTTTGGAGAATGTCAAGTATTCAGATGTCTCATGTGGATTTGGAGCAAGGAAGCCACCACCTCCACCACCACAACCGTTCTGTGACTGGGAGTGACATTAGCCTCTGCTTCTCTGATGCTGATGATGGTTCTTGCTACTCCCATTTCTACTCCACAAATGGTGGCTCCTATGATGATTACAGCTTTTCTTGTTGTGTCTCTGATCCTGAGGCTGCTGGTGGGGGTGATGTTGCTGATGATTCTGGAAGGGCTTCTTCTGCCACTGATTGTTCAGTTGAAGTTGAAATTGAAAGTGGGATTCCTGAGATTAAGGTGCATTTGGCCAAAGTTGAGAGGGATTGCAGGATTTGCCACCTTGGTTTGGAGAGTGATAGTCAAGAATCTGGAGTCCCCATTGAATTGGGTTGTTCTTGTAAGGATGATTTGGCTTCTGCTCACAAGAACTGTGCAGAAGCCTGGTTCAAGATCAAGGGTAATAGGTGAGTACAAAACCCCCCCATCTTGCCTTATTTGGATTGTGATACTTAAGATAAACTTTCATTGTTTTGGGGAAAAAATATGGCATTCAGAATTGGTACTTCTTAACTAGTCATGTCATGTCTCTGTGTCTTGAATAATTTCACATTTAAGTTTAGTTTGATATGATGGTAAAAATGATGTGGAAAATTTCATGGACTATATTTATGTGTTAAATTACACTAATGAATGAAATTTTCTCTCCTATTTTTACCCTGTACCAAATTGACCCTTAATGGCAAGTTAATGTTTACTTGAAGGTTATGATTCTGAACTGTAACTGAAGTATTAATTGTGAATGGTTTAATTAAATGTTGAATTATAACTTATGTAAGTCTGAGAAGATGATGGAGAAGTAATTGGATGCATATTTAGAGCGTTTAAGTAACAAAAAACTGTAAGGAGGCAGGCTCAATAATTTCTTCAAGAGAAGGGAAAGTCATAGAAGATTAGGTTTATTTAAAGAAAAATGGTTAAAAAAGAAAGGCGTGAAGCATTGCCAGTCCCACTGATTCGCTGACATGTCTTAGCACAGTGGGATTCTTTGTTTGTTTTGTCCCTTTTCTGAAATTTAGGAATCTTAACATGCTACTTCTTTTTATTCTCTTTATCACAACCAAAGTGGGGATTTGACCCCTTCAGCCTTCTGTTCATGTATTTTATCTTTCTTGGTGGATGCTTATAGTTTGCTGATGTGCCAAACTAGGATATTTTAATAAAAAAAAATTAAGGGGCCATGATAATTTTGCTCATTTATGATGTACGGTGGCATTTAACTGAGTCATATTAATATAAATTTGAATTTATGGTAAATTTTACACATGACAACATCTTAACTATTCAAGGTATAATTTAAAATTATAAATATATAAATATTATAAGATTATTAGTTGATATATTATTACATGTAGGATTTACTGTAAATTCAAGTCTATGTTAATATTTTTTTTTAACTTTTAGTCTGCATAATTGTTTTGAGTACCACAAGTTACTGCATTGACAGTACAAATGTCCAGATCTTAGTTGTAGTACGTTGAGGTAAAATATTTTCATGCTTCATCTAAAGGTTCAGCAGTGTCACTTGCAGATAATAGAACTTCTAAAACCTGCTCTCATTGGCACTGTGCTAATATTGATTTTAATTTCCATTCCGAAAGACTAACTCAAATTAATGAAACGATTTATCTCCTCCTTTTTTCCTGAACACTTGGTAGGGGACCTAGTGGCCTATTTTTTTGATGGATTAACTATTGTCCATGGTTGGAGCCATTTGTAAAGGAAGCATCCATTGTTAATATGCCTAATTCCTGATGCAGTACCATCCAAAAGCATGGTTCATGGCTAGACTAAATTTTGATAATGAAACAGAATTTGAATCTGTTCCATTTGGGAATCTTCTTTAGTATATGTTTTGATGCTTTGCTTTTATTGGTAGAAAATGATTCATCATATCATCTTTTTCTTTGTTAATGAGTTTTGGAAAAGCTGCATAGTTTATCATGTGATCCTTTATCATATTCCCAAAGACAGCTGTGGATTTGTGCAAGGAAGGTATCAAGTTGGGCTTGGCTTGGGCTAACTAGAGTTGAAAAGCTGCAATTTGTCTGCTATGACATCTTAGTACTTACGCATATATTAACTGATGATACACTTCATTAGATTTGATTCGATTCGAATTCTGTAGTTACAAGATTGAGGGATTAGTTGCTCTGCCCTTCTGCTATTCCTTTATTATATGCATGAGCAGAAAACTACCAGGGTTTTGTTTTATAAAGTTGAGTTTGTGATTGTTAACAACATAGCCTTCTGTTTCCTATTATGTTTCTATCATGCATTGCCAATGCTATGTTAGTTATTGCTTTGCTTGCTTATTTTCATCCAGATTTGGAGGTGATCATATTTCCCTTGATACATAGTATGTATTATACCAACGCATAATTCAATTAGTTTGACATTTGTTTCTCTCAAGTAATGTCTTATATTCAAGTATTGGGAATGAAAAAAAAAAAAAAAACTAGCCCCGGACATCGATAGTTAAAACAATAAATAAAAATAGTATGTACTATGTCAAGCTTTTTTATTTATTTATTTGGGTGTAGAAGCTGTACTATATGCACTAAATTAATCTGTCTGAATTGCATAATTGTATGTTGGTTAGGGAATTAGTATTGATACAACGGCTTTTGGTGCTTAATCATCATATCTACTTTCTTCAAGTCATGTAATGTAACTGTGGACTTTCTAATTTCTTTTTATTTAAATTTTGATAGGACCTGTGAAATTTGTCATTCTATTGCACGGAATGTATATTCAGCAAATGAGGAGACAACAGAGACTTTGAGTGACACTAACAATGTCACTGCAGCAGCATCCACAATCTCAGCACCTGCTCCTTCATCAGAAACTAGAAGATTCTGGCATGGCCATCGATTCCTGAATTTTCTGCTTGCTTGTATGGTGTTTGCATTTGTCATATCATGGCTTTTTCACTTCAATGTGCCCTCATCATAATTTCCTGAGGCATAGTTTCTTTTACAAGTAAAGGGAAAGGTGAAAGCTTATTAAGGGTGGCCAAAAAGAAGAAGTGAAAAAAAAAATTAAAAAAAAGGAGGGAAAATGAAGAAAAAGAAGAAGAGAGAAACGGCAATCTAGAACCATAGAGACTGTTTCTTTAGAGAATTGTGTTTTTATAGATTGAGGCCTTAATGGGTTTATATAGGCAGCATTATAAAATCTTTTAATCCATGCAAGTAAACAGCATGTCATTTCTGTTTTGCAGTCTTCTTAAATTATTGGGGGCTTATAATGCTTTCTTATTCTCTCAAAATCAATGTGATTTCTAGACAAATATTAAATGTATATTATAATATATTGTTGCTCCAATGTTTTTTCGTGCATGGTTGGTCCCACTTCATATTACTGAAATGGCTGATTTATGATTGGTGCAAATTGTTCGGTTAACTGATTTGCAAATTGTCTCGGATGCTAAATAGGAAATATATTAACACGTAAACAAGAAAAAATATGGGATGCATGTACAAGATTTTTTCTAAAGTGAAATTGTCTACAAAGTAAGAGAAAATTTATATTAAATCATTTTGTGAGTTAAGAGGATAGTATACTTTAGGTTAAATAAAGGATATACACTTTCCTATTTTTATGAACAAGTTCACGTATAAATTTCAAGCCCGTGAACTCTCCTTGCATGTCCAGTGCTATAACTCTATTGTTTTAGCTGACTCCACTCTAGGTTCTTTATAGGTCATAATGAGACCTAGAATCATTTGTCTCTTCTCCTCTCTTGCATTCTTGTTCTTCAAATAAAATAAAAGTAATAATTTTATTTGTTCGACAGTATTTTAAAAGTATATAATTAAGTTTCTAAATTTTATAAATTCTTAATTGGGTCTTTATCTTTAGAAACTTACAAAGTACTTCGACAGTACACTGGATTTAGGGGTTGAAAATAAATTTGTAAAACTATGGGATAGTTTTAAAACATTTTAAGTGAAATCGTATTAGAGATTTTTAACAGTGACTTAACAATAGAAACTCTGAAATATTTTATATTATAGAAATTCAATTATAAACTTTTAAAATGTAGGAATCGAATAAAAAAAAAATTCATGATAGGATAAGGACTTAACGATTATTTTAACTATGACGCTATTAAAACTTGATATTTAGTTTGAATAATCATTAGTTTTCTTTTCAACCCTTGATACTGAAAAAGAAACCCCAGTTCAGCCACTGTTGCTACAATTAGTACATACTGCATTCACCATGGAATTCAGGTGAAGAATGCAGATGCTCAAGTGAACATCACGGCTTCAAAGTGGCGAACTGGAGATGGATTGATGGAACGTAACGATTTTATGTTTTTGTCAGAACGTGGCAAAATTTGTATAGTCTCTTACCTTCATGGGTTTAAATTAGATGAGCTCTATGCCATACTACCAAACATCAACAACTTGATTACAGAACGCAGTTTCCTCTCTAGCGAAAAAAACCGTAACTAACACCCTTCCTCATTTTTTTTTCTTTTGTTTCTTTCCCGATGCTTTTCTTTTCTGTTTCATCTTTGTTTTTGTTGCTCCACCTTCCCATTGAATGGCGGTTTGTTTGATTTTCTGTTTAACGTGTCTCTTTTATAATGTTGTTATTCAGATAGTGAGATATAAATATGTTATGTTTAGCTCACTCTTTATTTTCTCACTGTTGCCGATGTGTCTAACATCGGAGGATTGCATTTACAGCTGTTAAAATTCAACATCATCCTTCAAGTGGTGAGTGGGTAGGGACTCTTGATTTTGTTGATCTTGTGTGTTTTGCACACTTTGTTGTTGAGTTGTTTTGGTGCATGCTTTAGTTCATCTCAATTAAAGCACCACCCATGTGGCCAATATGATGGAAAAGTGAGGCTATTTGTGTGCCTGTCTGCCTTATGTGTTGTTAATATGACATGTGTGCTTTGCCCCTGTATTGATATGAAGCTGAATTGAAAGAAAGTTTATGGGTGCGATGTTTTATTTTACATCTTAGACACAGTACCAAGCTCTCTCCTCAACTACACTACACAGCATGTACTTAGGGAGTTGTATTAGAGTCAAGATCAAAGATCCGATGAGCTCACTGATGCTTTATGTTTTTTCCTTGTGTGATGCAAAATCATCAAATTTCTAATGCATTATTTTAAGCTATATAGTTTATTGATTGTAATCGTAGGCTTAACTTGTTAGACATGCACATCTCATAACCACTAAGATCACTATAAATTATCGTAAACCGAAAATGTTGATTGTGTAGAAATTAGAAAATTCACAAAAGCAATGAAGCAGATTGATGAGATGGAAGAAAAGGGAGAAAGAAAAAAGATTAGAAAAAGAAAGAATGATGATAATTAAAATTATATGAGGTTGTAAGTAACATTACTGATTGTAAAAGTTTCTGTCCAAAATTTCCTATTTGGTTATTTCTTTTTCTTTTTTTTCCCCCTAATTTAAAATACTTGCAATGAGAAAATAATAAAAATGAATAATAAAAGAGACAAAATGAATAATAAAAGATGAAAAAATAAAAATAAAGAAAGAAAATGAAAAATAAGAAAATAAATATGTTGCTCTCCTTTGTTTTTCCTTTTTTCTTTAGATGTATAATTTTATTTCTTCCCTGAATAGTTCATTAATTGATTTCCTTTTCAACCTGAAAACCACTCTCCATCAAAAAAAGAAAATGCTGGTCCCGATTGACTTGGCATGTCTTCACAATTGCGTGAGTTAACATCCAAGTGTATGCAAAAGTTTTGATGTAGGTAACCCAATTATATGAGAAATTTAATTATAAAGATGTGAGTAGAAATGGATGTGGCCAGCATTACTCCACCAAGAAGCCCACAGATTCTTGGACACAAATGTGTCCCTCACATCTCCAAATTATTGAAGACAAAAATAAAAAATCAGAAATTGCACAAATTCTTTAAAGCATGTTACATTTTATTGTTTTTTAAGATTTAATTAGTCTCTACTAGTAACTGAACTAGATGCAGATGGTTACAACGGTTTTTTGCATAATACAATTATTAAAAAAAAAAAATACTTCGTTTCTTTGCACGCACATGACCAAGTCGCACGCCAATGGTGATGTCTAACATAACGACAATCTTGTACATATTTCTTTTTTGGGACGTGGACAGTCTTTTACATGCTTCTTACTCATAGAAGAAAATAGTATAAAAGGTTTACTATAAAGGATTTAATTTAAATATATTATTAGTGTAAAAAAATTTTACACAGATATCCAATTATATATTACTACATCAGCAAAAGTTTTTGACATAATCACCCACTACTTGAATAGTTATGTAAATGAAATATTTTGATTAGATGATAGTGTAAAAAAATTTTATACTGCCAGTACATTTTAATTAAACTCTACTATAACTAGAGAAAGCTGTTAATAAAAGTTATATAAATGTCAAATCTTAACAGGCGCATCCCTTTAAAATGAAAAATACTAAAGCTTAATTTAGTATTGTTATGACTTTTTTAGAGTTGTTGAGTTTTTTGCTCTATTTAAAAGCTGCTATTAAAAATTTATAATAATACTATTTGATAAAATAATATAAAAATTATTCTCAATAATCAGAAATCACAAGAGTAACATTTGGTATAATTATTCTTAAAATTTAAAATAATTATAATAGATATAAATATTAAATAAAGTAATTCTTATTTTTATTATCATTAAAGATAGGAAGGTTATATTAGTCTTTTTTAACTTAAAGAGTATAAATTGGCTTTAAAAAATACTACATGAGGATTCTCGAGACCACCTGATTTTTAAAAGACAGGAGCAAAAGTATCTAAACTTTTTTTATTTACCAAATAAAAAAAATTAACTTATACTTTTTTAAAAATAAAAGCACCCCCTTCAAGAGTACTACTAAACTAGGTATAAATAAACCAAATATTTGGCTAGAAGTTAAATAACCTTATGAGATGACATGAGTGGTGATATTAAGATGAATAAATGGGTCTTACTATCACATTTTGTCCAACTACTATTATGATTTATGTAAAAAATTTTGGTTATATTATTTTGGCTATGTAGCATTGTTGCCTTGAAATTAACTACTAAAAATAGTTAAAAAAAAAAAAAACTGCTACAATGGTCTTTTTTCTTTCTCCAAAAAAAAGTCAAAACTGCTAAAATTATTGACTGAAGCAGATCAATATGGTAATTTTATGTGTTAAATAGAAAAGTATGGTCATTTGAACATATTTAGAAGAATATGATGTTTTAGGGGTTTTTTTTATTTAAAAAAAAAAAGGAAATCACCTAGAATTTGAAACACTGCAGCGCACATTCTGAGATTTTGTGGTTGAGTATTGCGAGTTTTAATACTTAAAATAAAAAAAAATGTTATACATTATTGTGATTTCAACCAAGAAAATCATAAAAAAATTGATAACTTACCCAGATTCTCATCTATAAATAAAGTAGTATTCCGCAACAATTCTACAAAGGTGTTTGATAGTGTTTAATAGTGTTTGGGAGTATTTGACAGGGGTATTCATGGATCGCTTTGGTTCGATTTTGAGGCAAAAACCCAATCGAGCCAAATAATAAATTTTATTTCAATTTGGTTTAATATAGTTTGATTATAATTACAAAATCAAATCAAACCAAACCAATTTAAATCAGTTTGGATTGATTCGATTTTTGATTTTTTATTAAAAAGTTTTATAAAATATAAAAAAGTAAATTTCATGATGAGTAAATTAAAAAAATAATAATAGATAACTGCAAATATAAAATATTGAGTTAAGATAAAATAAGAATAGTTGAATAATTTTAGTATTAAAATATTATAGAACATACTTACATTTATATTTGTAAAAGTATAGATATGGATAAGTAATATATAATATGTAATATATCTCATATACATATATAATTACTAATGTGTAATATATTATCGGTTTGGTTCAGTTTTAGAAACTAAAACCGAAATCTGAACTAAACCAATAGGTTTTTATAAAGTAAAAACCACTTGGAATTGATTTATTTCGATTTTTATCGGTTTTTGATTTTTTTTTTTATCGATTTTTGGTTCTAACTCGGTTTGAATCGATTTTGATCACTCATATAGTATTTGAGAGTATATGAGATAGTTTACCAAAAATTAAGAAAAAGTGAGTGAAATTGGCCTATTTTAAGACTGAAATCACAACATATCACACCAAATTTGGTAAACTTGAAGTGATGTGATGCAATTTCAATATTGTGTCAGATTAAAATCACAATATTTCTCTTATTTTTTTAAATACAATAAAACTCCTATTAACAACTAAAAACACAATAACAAATTTAAAAACCCAAAATTATTTGTCAATTTTTCCATTAATTTTTTAAAGAATTTATAACTTTGACTTTACCATGCTTTTTCCTTATGAGCAATGTTACTCAGAAAAATATTGTTAGAATTTTTTTATGAAAATCATGACGGACATGCTTTTTGGATGAATGAAATAGTATAACTCACTTATTTATCCAAGAGTCAATAAATATCTCACATAATTATGATAATTAAATTCAGGCAAACTTTTTGACTCTCTATTTCTTTCCTTATTATCTTTATTACAAAACAAGTTACTCTCATGTCTACATTGCTCTCATTTAGTCGTGGTAACAAGCGTTGTTGAGGAGGAGGAGGAGGAGACAATGAAGAACCTACAGATAGAACGAAAAGAAGGAAAAAGAGGCTGCACGCATATAAATTTCCAAACCAGTCGATAGTCATTATCATTTATCCTATAATGCAATGCAGAAAACCAAGGGAAAAATTAAAAGAAAAAATACATGATAGATAAAATTGGATGCAAAGTCTAACAAAACTACCAAAGAACGCATAAACATATCAAAAGAAAAATATATACAATTCTCAATTTTTGTTTTTCTTGGCTTCCATGTTAGTCCCATCCTTGAGAGTTTCTTGTGCATCATTTTCCATTCCGAGGCTGAAAAGACAAGCTGCTTGAAGATACAAAGCAGTAGGCCACTCAGGGGATACCACTTGGGCTTGCATTGCATCCCCTAGACCTTCCTGTGCCATGTCATTCATCAAATAAGATAAGCAGCGCCTTGCATACACTGTTGGTGATACCATGGTCCCTCCATCTATGAACTGAAAAAATAAAAAATAAAAAATAAAAAATAAAAAACAAATAAGAAAATATGGGTGTAAACGACTTCTTCTCTGTCCACAGCCATTACCCACATAGCTCAATGCCAGGAGGAAAACGCCTACACATTTTGCATTGCTTACTCTAATGACGAATGAGTCTTAACTGTTTGCTTGGTTTCTGTTTTCATTTCTTGTGTTTCCTATTTTTTAGGATTTCGTAAAGAAAACAGTGAAAACAGAAAATGGGATTTTATTGTTTCCATTGTTTCCTCTGCAAAATGTTAAAAACAGAAAACATAAAAATAGAAATCAAACACGCCCTTAAAAGAAGCATTTCCATTTCATAAACATCATTAACTAGTATGGTTCTAGGGGATTCAAACTCCTCTTTAGATGCTCAGCAAAATAGCATGCAACACAATACTCACTGCAACATTGATCTTATGATTTATGCATTCTAGCATAAGTCCTTAAAATGCACTTACTTGAGTGTAGCAGTCAATGGCAGTGACAAAATCCTTAGCTCGAAATGCAGTATCTCCATGCTTCTTCAAATTCAAGGTCTCCTGCATTTGACTAGTCCACAATTGAAAGGAAAGCTGCAATACCAACATTAGGAAGGATTAGCATTGGTGTTAGTAATAGAGAGTAGGAAGCTCTTTTACATTGTATTTAATTTATGACAGGACACTATGACATTGGATCCATGTATCCGATCTCATATAGTGGGACAAGGCTCGGTGTTTGTTGTTGTTTTATATTGTATTCAAGTGAGGTGAAACCTCTTGAGTAAAGTGAAGATGGAAGCAAACCTCATTGGCAATTCCTTCATCATCCTTGTAACCAATCTTCTCTAATATTTGGTATATCGCAGTAAGGTCCACTCTCAAACAAGCTTCACCAAAAGGTGTCAATGACAATTGCTTTGTTGAGGATGCAGTTTCATGCTTGAGACCCATCAGAACATATGAGGGGACCTGGTCATATACTATCCAAATGAGAAATTATAGTCTTCCCAAGATGGGTTTAATATTTTCACATTCATTGAGCATAGCATTGGCATCCTAGCAAGGATAAAACTTTAGTAATTAAATGCATGTAAACATTTGGATACTAGCAAATATATGTAAACAACCATCACTTACTTAAATTTCAATCCACTTTAGAGATAATAATCCATCTCATCTCAAGGAGCATAATAATTGACAAAGTATATAGAAATTATAGAAATACTTCATCAACATGGGTTAAAAAGATCAAAGTTCCCCAAGGCTGCTCAAAAACCAGCTTTGAAAATCAGGAAATATGTGAAATATTTGTATAGGAGAAAGAGGCATGTTATAGAATACAGCAACTAAAACAGATCTATAAGATCTAAACACAAACTATTCAAAAAGCTCATCCAGTACGGTATATTGGCGTATATATATATATACCTCTGTTTCTTTCTGAAGAGACATGAGAGAAGCAACAAGAGACTTTGCATTTGGCCTCTCACGAGCTTCATACTGCAAACAACGGGAAGCCAAACGAACCAGTTCAGTTCCATCATCTTTAGAAAAGTGACCCTCTAAGGCAGAATCCATTAGCATCAAAAAGTTTTTGCCGCGAATCAGGTCAAGTGCCTGCAAACAAAGAGAAGTGAGTGCTGTGAACATACAAATATTTGTACTTCATTAACTGGAGGAGAATTAGAACAATTGAATTAGCTTAAGTTTGGTGCATAGATTTGGCACAGATGTTAACGCTGCGAAGTACTATTTTGCTACTTGAAATAGATTTTGTTAACTAATAGATAGTGTGACTCACATTCCAAAAGATTGCAAATGAGTATACATCACTACTCTTAAATGTTCCTAAAATATGTTCAAATTGAAGTTCGACATACCGACTATACAATTCTCAATTTAAGTAGATCAAATTCTTAGAACGTGACATCAAATTTCGTTATTAAAAGATCTGGTAACGTAAACTTTGTATACTTGCCCACATGCACTTCCTACTATGAGTACAGAACATACGACCATCACTCACTTATCTCAACCTAACAAGGGAATTCTCAGAAATTTAGTTCAAAGTTGAAACACAAATATGAAAATATGACAATAGTACACGATACATCTAATAATTTTGATTAGAGGAAGAGTTATTTAAAAGCTTGTGGCCACTCCGAGGTTATTGAAGACTAGTATTATTAAAGGCGTAATAAACTGGTTTTATTTCTCAATGAAAGCCCTTTTAAGGGGCCAATTGAAAGCAAGGGTATGCCACATCATTTTGGCAAAATTTTTTGCCTCTTCAACATTTTTCCTATCATTTACATAGATGACATAAGTAAGAAGAAAAAACGTTTTGAGATCCAGAACTAGTTAATAGAATTAAATTATCAGACTGATATCATATTCTATTGACTCTGGATAAATGGGTAGGCCCTACCATTTCGATTTATCCAATAATCCCGTGATTTCTGCTAAAGATTTTGACAAAAATTTTCTAATTGAGTAGTCCACCATGCTGAATGTGTATTTTGGAGCAACTATATCAGCCATTGGCGTCCTTGTCATCAATGGTCCAAAGATCACATGCAAAATTACAGTTTGTTCAGGACTGTACTTTGGAAAGGAAAACTTACATGGCTTGGGGGAATATGTTTACCACTCAAGAGATCTAGCAAAAGGGTTCCAAAACTGTAAACCACGCTCTCTGGTGTCACTCTACCTGTATATAAACCAAAAGAACAATTGTCACACGTCAATGTTTGCAACCATACGCATAGTAATTCCACATGTGTTTTCCCACACCATGCTACCTATTTGAGAGAGAGATCATAAGGAGGAGGATTATCCTTAGGGTAGGGAAACTAAAAAAAGGAAAAAGGGAAGAACACTGTCTTTTACAAGATGAATTTCATCATAAATTTCCATATAATTAACCAAAATTTTATATTCCTAAAATTGAAAAAAAACAATTAATCGATCTTGTTTTAACTTATTTGCGGACCTCCTTTATGATGCAATAAATAAAGAGCCTGTCTAACAGAAAAGGACATTGTAATATAATTAATGGATCTCTGACCATTCTGTCCAATCTGTTCTCTGACCAAAGATCAGGACATGCACTCATGTAGCACAAACACGGTAAAATTTTAATTTAAATATATTTTCAGTATAAAAAATTTTACGGATATATAATTATATATTATTATATTAATAAAATTTTTTTATATAATTACTCATTATTTGAATGATCATATAAATAGAATATTTTGATTGGATAATATTATAAAAAAATTTTATATTATTAATATATTCTAATTAAATTTATTGATTAATTTTAAATTAAATGAATAATATATATTTAAGAGAATTTATAAATTTATTATTTTAAAATTTTAGATTAAAATGTAATATTTGATCCATTTTTATTATTTTTCACTTAGTCTGTGAATTTAGATCTTCCTAATTTTTCGGGCTCCCCGGACGTGTTTACCCAACAAAACAAACATCCTCTAAGAACTTTACCAGTCCTCAAGTACTCAGGAGGGGTGAAAGCCAAGTTTGTGCTGTAACTCTTGCCATCTCTGCTGTTCTTCATGAGCCCAAAGCAAGACAACCTAGGATTACCATCCTGTTGGTACATAAAACACAAGCCAATCCGTTACAAAAAAGAAAGAAGCAAGGATTGATTAGAAAAGAAACTTGAAGCATGTATTTCACAACCAAAACCTCCTATTATACCTGATCAAACAAGATCCTGTAGGCATTGAGATCATGATACAAACCCCTTCCTTTACTGGTGCAATAATCTAGAGCTTGAGCTAAGTAGAATGCCACCCTCAACCTCATTGCCCATTTCATGGGCTGTGTCTCCCCTGCACCAAATCAACCATAAATCAAAGACCAAAGACCATGATTTAGTAAAGGATTTAAGACCCAACAAAGATTGACACAAAAGGTGTATAGTAATAACAAAAAACCCACAATGAAAGAGATGTTTAGCCAGTGTTTCATGGGGCATAAACTCTGCCACTAGCAGCCTCTCATCCCCTTCATAGCAACAACCTATCAAATTGGCCAAACGTTCACTTCTAAGGCTTCCCACTTGTCTGGCTTCCTCCTACAATCACACAAACATATTTTGTCATGCTATGTCAAAAAAAAAAAATTTTTTGAACAATTTGTGTCAATCAACTTATGGTAATTCATGTGCAAATAAGTAGAAAATTCACATATATAATTTAAGAATCGGATAATAATATTATCATTTATCATTACAGTCATCTGATTCGACAGTTATATAAGTGAATTCTTTACTTATTTATGTATGAATTACAATAAGTCAATTGATACACATAAAAGTATATACAAATAACATGACTCGAAAGGGGAGAAAAAAAAAAAGGTGTTGTGTGTAAGTGCAAGAATGGTACCAAAAAAAATGAAGTGAAAGTGCAAGGTGCAAGTTAACAAACAAGGAATTGGCGAGAATCAGGCCAAGCAAACTTGTTGAAGCGTTTGATGGCAATCCACTGTCCATTCTCAAGTTTCCCTTTGTAGACAACATTGGGAGCCTTCTCACCATGCTCAGACACTATGTTTTCTGAGGAGAACCCGTTTGTGGCAGCCTTCAGTTTCTCCAAGCTGAACTCACCAAAGCTGGGCCACAAGTTCTTTTCATTCTTGCCGCCATTTTCTGCAACAAAGACAGCATGTTTAAGCAGAGAAAGGGGTTCTAGAAAAAGGGTATGTGCTGAAAAGACAAAACAAAAACAAGAAAAAACAACACAAACCTTGGTCGGGGGATTCAAGGACACATGGTTTGAGGTGGGAGTGGAACCAGCAAAGAGAAAATTTAGAGCAACGAGCCCCCATGTAAGTGCAAGAGAAGAAGAAGAAGAAGAAGAAGATGATGATGAAGAAGTTGAAGGCTGAATGGCTAGTGTACAATGATCAGACAGTCCTCATTTTTGTGAACACATTTGGTCTTATGATTCTTGTGTTTTGTTGTGTTGTGTTTGAGAATAAATGGAAAGAGTTGGCAATTCAAAAGGGTTGCTAGTTGCTACTTATCTACTTTTAAGCTGCTTCAACAACTATACATTTTACCTCGAATGCTGATATAGACAACACAAGTACAAAGCTGTTAACAGTTACAATGTAAAACTTGCTTGTTTACCTATCTGGCTTCCTCTCACCCTCCTCTTTGAAACAGACACTTTTTTGTATTGTTAAATTTGAAAAGGGCCTTTTGCTGCTATTCTTAACTTTCTGGTTTCAGCTTTTTGCTTTTACTGCATTCTCATCATTTTGCTTGACATTTACTAAAAGGAAATTTTAAAAAAGTATATTTTCCTATTTGTTGATTTATTTGTATCATTATATGTGCAATAGTTTCAACATATCTAAAAAATATGGGTACAGAAGAATTTTTTTTTCTTTTTTTTAAATTTGAAGAACAATCATTTATTATTAGCTGAATGACCACTAAACCAAAGACCGGATGACAATGAAATACTGTTTTATATGAGGAAGGAAAAGAAGAAAAACATAATACAGCTATTGAATTAGAAATTAGTAAACCAGATTAATGTATCATCGACATATTTGTTACTTTACCATACTCTTAGTTTGATGGCACTTAATTTTTAAATTCTATATTTCAATCTCATAATGTGGCAAAAAAAATTCCACTTTACCCACTGAAATGTATATAGGTTATGTGCAATTTTGTCGATAACTTAAAAAAAAAAAACAAAAAGGAAAAAAGTGCAACATTATTCTTGAACTTTCTTGAATATACATTTTAATCCTTCTATTAAGTTTTCATTCATTATTAATAAAAAACAAGTGTAGTTTATCCTCTTAACTTTGGGTCATGTATAGTTTAATCCCTAAAATAATAAACAAGTATAATCATACCTCATTAAATTTTTTTGAATGTGTACAATTTTTATTAACAATAGACAGAAATTTAATAGAAAAATTAAAGTATATGTTCAGAAAAGTTTGAAAAATCACATTGCACATCTATTTTAGTTTAAAGACTAAAATCCACATGATCTACAGTTAAGGAAGTAAAGTAAAGCTTTCCCTAACCACTTTACACTTCTCCTCTAAGTGATTTTAAAGACCTACGTGTGTTGTGTGAGTGTGAGTGAGAAAGAAAATGATTCATATTAGCTAGAGCTAGGTAGTTGAATTAAGAATTTTTATAGGTCTAAATTGATAATCATGTCAGGTGCTATTCAAAGAAAGCAACACTTCATGACTTTGTTAAATGAATTAGTGCAAATTTGAAAACGCAATACGTTAGTCAATGATGTAGTATAAAAGAAATTTCTTTTTATTCAAGTGGGACATAATTCTTTGTAATACTTTTGATAATTAAAAAGGTGTTGAAGATATTTCTCATTCATCTTTAGATAAACCACTCGTTTGGAGCACTTTCCGCCAAACTAGGCATGGAATTCAATGCAATATTTAACAAAATTAAAGTAATCACAGCTCTGATATTCACCCTCACTTCTTCCTCCCAGTCAGAGTAGTTTATGATGTTGCCAGTGACTCTTCCACTTGCGGGTGCCAATGACAATCTTGGCCTAACGTGGAAGCAATCTTTTATAGATCATGTTACCCATTTCAGTTCTATTTAAATGTTAACTATTATGTGTGTAATTTGGGGAAGATGCTGTGCATATAGGAATGCAGAAGCAGAACTTTTATGTGGAAGTGGTATCTGATGTATTGAAATCTCAGCAGTCACTAAGATGATTAATTTAATTGGGAAGAAACTCTTGATTAAAAGCTAATCATTAGACAAAGGATCAAGTGAAGTTTTTATCTCTAACATCAATGGGCACCCTATTTCTAGACTCTGGCTATGTGTCCCAAGTAATTATGACAACCATTAAAATCTCAATTGAGTGTACAAAAACAAAAAAAAAAAAAAAAAAAAAACCAAAAACAAAAACAAAAACAAAAACAAAAAATCTCAATTGCAAGATGCCTAAGACAACTAGCAACATAGCCATTCTTGTAGCTAACTTCAGTCAGGTATGAGTGAAGTCACTTTGGAAGATATATAACAAATGTTATCTTGCTTGCAGATTTTCCACTTTCATATCATTTATATTTATTTTCTTCTATGCTTGTCACCATATATAACAAATACAACAAAGTTGTATTTCAATAACTTTGCTACCGTAAATAATATGATTTTCCAATTTAACAGAAAATAACCATTACAAAATTAAATTACTTAAAAAATCCCAATGTAAGATATCAACAATAAACATCGTGTAAAATTAGAGGTTCAAATCCCTAGTATCTAAAATTTATTACTGAAATTAATCTAACTTGAGTCAAGTCGGTCTATTGTGGGTATAAAACTCTCTTAGAGCTTTTTTTTTTCTAATGTTTCACAAGATTTGAAGTCGAAATATTATTTAAGAAAAATAAGTAACAAACCACTTAAACCAAATTAGCATTGGAGGTTTGTAAAACTTTGCCTGTTTGTTTGGTTCTCTTTGGCATAACTTTCTCCATTTGTTTTTATTGCCACTCATCAAAAAGAGGAAAGAAAAAGGTCTTTCACAAAATTCACAAAATGCTAGATAGAATTGAGAGTGCATCAACATCATCATACGGCCATATAGTTTGGCCAAGTTAGTTAATTGAAAACAAAAGCACAATACCAAATGGATCAATCCCCAAAGTGAGAGGGTGGTGTGATCATTATTCATACCACCCATAAGGGGATCAACAGGACCCTCATACAGGGAAAGTAGCAGCACGTAAAGGAAGAAAAGTGGTCGTTATATTTCGGATTCGTAGAGACATGCCCTCAATGATGTTCTTTGCATCACTCACGTAACAGCCCTATCATTGCGCTCTGTCTCTCTGTGTATGAGTGTCCTTGTGTTGTGTGTGTGTGATTGTTTGTCTCACAGAATGAGTATGCTCCCTTTTCTTCATTGACTAGCTTTTTCCAGCTTAAATTGCGCAAGCACCAACTTTATGTTATGTGGGGCATCTGAAATCATATATTTATATTATATTATTTCATCTAGTGACACCTTGCTGTGTTACACAGAAAAGGCCACATCCACATGCAATGACCAGGCTAACTTAGCTGTAATTACAATTGGGCATCCTTCAAATTTTGAATAAGCAACAATATACAGTAATGAATAAAACGACACATAAGGACATCAGTTTGGTGGACTTTTATGAATGCCTTCAGGATTTTAGCTTGATTTAATATAGCATTTAAAAAACATTATCTCATTTGCATGAGCCTCATGGCAAGCTTAAATATCTCTAGAAAGTAGACAAACATCCCTTTATGAACCTTGAGGATTGACGATAATTAAATTTTCTTAAAACGTTAGTGATTAATGTTTAGAATAAACGAGCAACTTAATACTTAAAATATCATTCACTCACAGTTTAGTCACTAAATATTTTTACATACATGAATAAGTCCTAAAATTTGTAAGACTCATATCATATTAGTCCTTTAGCTTAGACAACCAGATGTATGAAAAACTCACATGATATAAGTTTTATAAACTTCAAACTCACACACCTAAATAAATTGAGGAACTAACTACGAGTAAAGATGTTTAAACAGAATAAGTTTTTCCACATATAATGCAGTGCTGCAATTTCCAAAAAGTGAAATGTTTATACTTCCAAATGATTCGGTAGAATATTGACCAGTTTGGATGGAAAAATTGGGATCAAGTCACTGTGTATCACATAATGGTGCATGCATGAACCAATGATGATGCCACCCTTGGAGGCTCTTTAGAGTTAGCTTTAATTATGCAACAAATACCGCTATCCAAGAGAGGGTAGTGTCTCATTTGTAATCAATTAGGCTATACATGCTCCACAAGCTTTACTCAAAAACATTTCATGGAGGCGGGATTGACAACATTGTTGAGAAACATGATGCCCCATTTGATTAGACCTTGCTGGATTGACAACATCGTTGAGAAACATGACACTTCATTTGATTAGACCAAGTGCTTAGCACCGATTTATGCATTATTTTTATTTTTCTTTGGGGGCACCAATGCTTACAGTAACGTTTAAAGGGCCACAAAACGCGTGTAGAGAGCTACAGTGTGGTGGCCCATGTGATAAATGCATGTGACATTCTGCCTCAGCAATGAGTTTGTATTATAAATGGAGGTAACCAACTTCAATTGGAGGTAACTTGAACATCCATATTGGGATTGCAAACGAGGGACAAGGAATGGGACAATCGACACAAAGCATTGTTATGCGTAAAAGAGCACATGCACGGTCAAGCACCATGTGCTCACTCATGTCACATGTCACCATTTCAAATATTAAGAATAAGTCGTGCTCCCTGGCCTTCTTGATAACCACCAACCTCATCATATTAGAGGCGGAGGCCTCCAATAACCAGGAATCACATCAATCTTATATCCTTTTCCACATTAATCTACCCCTTCTCAACAAGCACCAAGTGTTAATTAAGGGGTTGAATTTGCTTTATAACTAGGCACGGTTGGTCTAGGAATTGAAATTACTCTTATCTACATTAGAGCCTACCACATAGTCCTTATCAATAGGTCACCGTGTGAGTGCAAGGAGAATGAATAAAAAACAATAAAAATAGACGAGGGTAGAAAAAAATATGCACATGGTCTCAATGATGGAGGCGAGAGGGATTGGAAATTTTCTATGGCACATGCTGATGCTATAGATAATTTAAGACAGCGGATCAGGGCTGCAAATGTTGAAAAGCAGAACCCATTTTCAAATTTCACTAACACAAATCAGATTACTAATTTGAATTAAGAGTGTTCAGGCAATTTTCAAATTGAAGGCTGTAGCTTTCCAACAGCAATTTTGCAGTAGATCCAACTTGTACAGCACAGGCTCTTATATCTATGCACCATTCATTGCAGAGTCAGCATGGAGTGTATTGCCATCTTCCACAATCTTGCCATTTACTTGAGTTCTCTGCCTCTGAGCAAGTGACAATAACCATGTTATGTCCAGTTCAATGACAAAGACATTACATAAAATAAAAGGAACAGGAGAAAGGACAAGTAGATTCACCATACCCAATCTGTAGGGTCTCCAGAATTCCCATTCAATAGCTTCTGATTCTCCTCTTTTGTCCTGCCATCTTTGTCTTTGGTGCTCAATGGTAGCAAGCTTGCAGCTGCGACCGACCGGTCTGGCAATTCTGCAAAATTAACTAAGTCAGAACAATCGCAAATAGGTGCTCGAGTAAAAGACAATAGCATATACAATCATGTACAAATGTGCTAACCTGGCAATTTCTTGTCAATAAAAAATACAACCAAATTAACAGTGTACCTGCCAACCAGCCACCATAAAGATTACATCAAAGGGAACATAGAACAGAGTTTTCTCATAACAATGCAGAAAAATGCCCTTTACCATGCAACAACTATGTCAACCGTGTAATGTTTGCGAGATGCTACTATCAAAAGACTCTGAATGATGGCAAGTAACCATGCTAGCTGCTTTATGTACCTAGTGTTTCATCAATAATCACAAAAAATCAGAACTAAACATAACAAGAATATGTGATAGTCATGGCATGCTGTGAAATCAGTAACGAAGCATCCAAACAAAAATTACTGCAGTGAAATTTTGACAAATTTAATTCTTCAACAAAGACAAGCCAGGCCAATATCAAAGAAATTTATAAGCCAATTTTACCTTCGAGTGCCATATTTCCCATACGTACGCACAAAGACAAGAGTAAAGATCATGTGTGACGAAAATATCAAGTCACCACATCCATATAACACACCACGCGGAACTGCACATTAAAATTAAAAATAGTACAAAACTATTGCACATTAAAATTAAAATTAGTACAAAACTATCAGAAAGGCATCAAAGCTTAACAACTACAATACAATAATGTATACTAACAATTAATCAAGAGAACTTCAAGGACGCTATCTGGACGAGGCAATGTGGCAAGTCTAGAACCCTGCATAATATATTACATAGTGTAAATAATAAGCATGCTCAAAAACTAATCTCAGATATATGCACTTTATCACTGATAAAAGAGAAGTAATACTTAAGCACCATGTGACATGGATCTTATACAAGCACATATTCTTAAACAATTATACCTCACGGCAATGGTAGTTTGGACCAGGAAGCTGCGTAGAATAAAATGTGATTATGCGAAGAACTTGAGAAAGCTGCGTTACACAAATACACAGGAGTCAGATGTAATAAGAAAACTGGCATACATATCTATGAATAATAGGTTCTTAACTCAGTCTAAAACATTTAAATGGCTGGAAATATACTCTGCTGACCATACAAGAGGAAAAAGGAAGCAAGGCGTAATGACATCACTTAATAATCAACATTACACATGTTGGCATTAAAGCCTGGATTGTGTGCTGACACTCATCACTTATCCAATGATCCATCACCCTAAGCACTCATCTATTCTATCAGGATCCTAAAAAGATTAAACAATACTTTAATAAACAATGACATGATGGGTCAATACTTACAACTAAGAATGATAGAACCCTGCACCATATTAGAACCGTGTAGATCTTTCTGCTCTTCAATATGAAAGGATGAAATGTCCACTGCAAAAGCATATATCAAAGAATATATCATTGAAACTTCAAAAAAAGGAAAAAGAAAAGAAAAGAAACGAAAAGAATATCCATGTTAAACAAGAACTTCACAGAAAATAAGGCATACTTGTCAAAAGGGAGGAAAAATAAAAAGGAAAATAAGCCACTAAAATAGAAAGGATGCTGTACTATATGACTATCTGAAACTTAACCTCAAGCTGAAGCCTCTTGCAAGAGCAGATAATGCTTCTGCAAACTCAATACTCAACCTCTAAATGAAAACTTTAAACCACATAATCAAAGACCAAATTTGATTTGATTTCATATGTCATTTGCTTATGCTTTTGTACAAGTCATTCTCAATAGTCAGTACAAAGTCAATATTAGTAAGTATCCCAATTCTACTGAAAGGAACTCCCTTGATAACTTCATGTGCAAAGTTCCAAATCACACAAAGTCACAATGAAAAAATATACAAGGCTTCAACAGTTTAACACTTTGACTTCAAGGAAACACCAAATAACTTGACACACACATGCATGCCCAAGCCATATTTACCTTGAGAATTGCCACACCAAAAACTAAAATGGAAATTCTAACTAAAGTATGGAATTCTGTCTTCATGAATCATGATGCCATAGCTATGTCAAATATAATCTCTTTCAAAAGGGCCACTATCTCCCAGATATTACAAAAATGTGGGTGTAAAAAGTGAAATGCTGACAGAATACAGTCACAAGATAATAATGCATGAAAGCTGAGGCAAGGAGAGAGAGGTAAAGAAGGTGGGAATTCTTACCAGTACAAAGGATACAAAGATAAAGGTGAAAAGAGTTTCACTGATGTAAGCTTTGTCTTGTCCAAGCTCCTGTAACAGCACCAAGATTATAAATTAGGAGGGTGTTCCTAACATTCTATGAAAAATAGATGTTTTAAGGGAGAGAAAGCAAAAGAAAAAGGAATGACAATTACAAACCGGAAGAAACATGAATCCAATATCTTGTAGAGTAGGGCCAGGCCTATGTAAATAATGAACTCCTCGGGCAGCCAAACCATGCATATACTGTAGGGAAACATTTTACATTTAGACATCAGACATTGCAAGAAAATAGAAGTATGTCAAATCAAATAAGCAAGCAAATCAATGTACTATACTGTTAAACCTTATGCATAAGGTAGACAAGCATAGAAAACACGCAAAGATATACTTTACAAAAATTGGTCATCCTTATATTTTATTTTTCTTGTCTCAAGCACAGAAAAGCTCTTGAAAAAACATTTGTCCTCAACAACTAGCAGCAAACTACTAAAAGTTTCCAAGAAGGGAAATGAAACATTTGATCATCTTGGTTCCACATAGACTTGAGAGCAAATTTGTAATTCAGATGGAATAATTAATTGGAAAGGGTTACAGCTGACAACCATTGATCCAAATCCAAAGCATGCATCATCGAATGCCAAATAACCAAAGTTGCAGAATATGGCAAACGATGCTGCAAAAAGTTACCAGTTCCTTGAATCCCCTCATTAAAAAACTGAAACAATGTTAATATAGACTTAAGTTCACGGTAAACTTTATAAGTGGAAACATATCCACCATTCAAAACATAATTTAAAATTATATATAAGCATATGATATTATAAAAACCAATTTTGTATAAGTTGCCACATATAGTATTAACCATGAACTCGAGTCTGTATTAACATCACTCTAAAACACCAAGCAATCAAACTCTTGACACACTTGATAAACAATCGTTGACCAAAACAAGGTTCAGTGATTAAACCAAGAGTTTGTATCATAAACCTCGTTGCTAACAATAAAAAAAGCAAGTTGCACACAAGTAACCACACCAAGAAGAAGAAGAAGAAGAAAACTTCAACCCCTTTTGTAGAGTTCAAGTAAAGTTCCCACAACCAAAAAACACATTCAAAAGGGTAGCCAAAACTTCAAAAATCACACTCAACCATAACACAATGTTTATCAAAATAAGGTTTAAATTTGACAAACAAAAAAAAAGGAAAACCTGAAATACTAGACCAGCGAGAAGGTACTTCCAATTCTCCAGAAGGAGGTTGATCTCTGTAGTTGTCTCCGCGCAAATTCTCTTCCATAGCTACACTCACATCCAAAAACCCAAACACATCAAAACATAGACCAAACCCAGAAACAAAAATAATAAATAATAAATAATTTAAAAAAAAAAAGGTAAAAACTAACCTTTGAAGCCTCGCGACCAATGTAAAACGACATGTTCTTGTTGCTGTTTTTGGTGTTGTGGTGGTTTTATGAGTGAAACGACAACTTCCATATTACTTCATAACCACACTATTAAAGTGAACATGGCTGTTTAAAACATAGAGAATCAATCCCTTCTTCTTTTTTTTTTTTTTTTCTAAACACTTTCCGACCACGCAAAACCGACACTTAGGTGGAAAAAATCGACGAACCCAGAAAGTGGAACCGAGGAATAAAACAACAGCTTATAGGGGGGAATCGGAATCAGAAGCAGAGGGAGAAAGATCTGAGTTTGTTTGAGATCGAGAGAAAGAGAAAAGGGTACCCCAGATGACAGGGAGCGATCACAGAGTAAGGCTCTGTTTGGTTGGCAGAATAATAGAAGAAAATAATAATAATAATTAAAGAGGGGTTTGCTCTGGGGGAATGGAAATGAAGGAAGCGATGGGTCAAAAGGGTTGAGGGGTTTTGGAATTTTCTTCTGTATGTATGTATGTGTGTGTGTGTGTGTGTGTGTGTGTGTGTGATGGTTTTCTCTTCTCTTTTCTTTCTTTGTTGCTGTTGTTTTCTGACTGCTATGCACGCGAGATGAACACGGCGAGACAGTTGAGAAGAGAGTAGAAAATTATAAAGAGTGTACCCCCTTCGTTTTCTTTTAACATCTCCCATTCACACTATTTTTCAATTTTTTAAAGAAAAAAGCAGATTAATTTTAATATATTATTAATAGATACTATTATTTAATTAAATATTTTTATTTTATAAATTTTTAATATAATAAATAATTTAATTAAATATTTTTATAAATATAATAATATATAATTAAATATTTATATAATTTTTTTATATTGATATTACATCAAAATTAAATTCAAAAAAAAAATTATTAACATAAAACAATAGCAATAAGAATTTGAATAATGAGGCAAACAAGAGGTTAACTCACCTACTTTGTGCATTATTATAATTTAAATTTAATTTTTAAATTTTTTATTGATAAACTATCTATAAATAGTTTTGTAATTATTTAATAAGCTCAAAATTTGACCCTACAACCATTGGGACATACTTTTTCTTCACTTTAAACTTTCGCTCGTAAAAGAAAATAATTTGAATAATAAGTAAATATTGAAATTGATACTCGAAATGAAAGTAAAATATTAAATTAACCTTTTAAATATATTTATATTAATTAAATTATTCATATTACATAATAGCTATTAACTTAAGAATTAAGTATATATTTAAATATATATCAAAAGATAAATTATTATTTATTTTAAATATAAAACGACTGAATAAATAACCAAAATTTTTAAAATATTAATTTAATATCTTATATATTTTTATACGACTAATTTGAGTATTTATTTTTAAACGATAGATAATATTGATATATTGAAATGATAGGACTTCATACTTTTAAAGTGCAGAAAGAACACAGTACATCTTAAAAAGTAAAGAATATAATTATTGATTTTAATTGTCATGCATTAATTCGTTTACACAGTCAATCAAAATATGATACATCATTTGGTAATGGATGTAAGTAATTATTGAAACTATGTAGTAATTTTACTTTGAATGATGTGTCATATTTTGATTTATTGAGTGTATAGACTTAATTTACCTGGTCAGTAAATAACAGTTAAAATTATAATTATTATCATTCATAAAAAATAAAATAAAATTATAGTATATATATAATTTAAACTAGAAATATTTAAATTTTTAGAGTTTTTATTTTCAATTTTATTATAAAAATTATATTATTTATTCTATTAATAAATTTGCATTTAGAAAACTTTAATACAAGTTTACATTATAAGATAATAAGTTTTGTAAAATATTACATAATTTTGCGTTCTATGATTAGACAAAGATTAGTCATCTACAGAAAAAAAAAAACCCAAAAGATTAGTCATCCAAAAATTAAAAACAAAGATTAGTCAAAAAATGTAAACAAACTGATATTATAAAAATATTTTGTGGTTACTAGAAGTTAAGAATTTGAATGATTTGATATTTTGATTTTTATAATAGTAATATATAATATTATAATATTATTAAAAAAGAAAAAAGAGTGAAAATGCAAAGAGAAAGATCGCCCGCATGCTACTTTTCCTCGAAGCCAAACCCTTGCCCCTCCTGCCAGGGCTGTTACCACGAAAGCGAGAGAATGCGACCAAAACGTCGATAGTCAATACAAATAGAATCTTCTAGCAATCGGAAATTCCAATTAGTAAATTAAAAATACCAAATTCCGCAGTTTAATTTTCCTTGTTTTATGAAAATTATTAATATTAATGATGTGATGATGATATGATTCGGTGAGACTTGACTAGCCAAAACGCAAGAGCCAACTAGTTTATAATAGGAGGCTTTAAATCATCCGGCTTCGGCCAGCAACTGTTGTGTTGGCTTGCAAGTGATTTGCCAAACAGAATAAAAACAAACACAATATTGCTTTTCACTTAATTTGTTTTTGTGGCATAATTGATTTAGATTCTTAACTACCACCAATTTGCTATTATTTTCTATGCTTTTCACTGTTAATTTATATTCTGTATCTTGATTAGGCATAAGTAACAAATATTTTGGATATTGGAAATTTGCCTAAAGAAGTTACAAGTGGATGCACAAAGTTGAGTCCAATTAAAATGAGCAATTTGATATAGGTATTTTACCTGAAAATGGGATTAGAGAGGATAGGTTAGCATAACTGAAAAAATTGAGATGATTAGAAAGAGAAACATGAATAACTCTCAAATCACAACCATATTTTTTGTTTTGTTTTGCGTGTTTAAATTTGGAGTAAAGTGATAAATTATTCCTATCAATTTTTTTGCCAAATAAATTAATCTCTAACAAAAAATAAACAACAAATTGGTCCTCAACTATTTCAAATGTTCAACAAGTTCATCCTTTAGACAAGTTTGTCCATTAATCATGATGACGTATCTATTGAACTCACTCAAACTTTGTCTAGTTGAAATTAAAATTCGAAAAATTTTGAACTCTCTCTATCTCAGATTAATAACACGTTGAATTCGGAACTCAAAAACTTGATAAGGGAGAAATGACGTGCGTCACTTATCATCACTTCTTTCTTATCGCCCAAAATTTTTCAATAATGAGCTCAACTTGTCACTAAATTGAGATAAAGAGAGTTTAAAATTTTTAAATTTCAAACTCAATAAGACAGAATACGAGTAAGTTTAACAAACATATCATCATAGTTAGTGGACAAATTTGACGGAAAGATCAATTTGTCCAACATTTAAAATAATTGAGGACTAATTTATCACTTAATTTTGGTTAAAGACTAATTTATTTAGTGAAAAGATCGATAAGAACCAATTTATTTCTTTACTCTTCAATTTGAAAAGGTACCTTTGTGCCTAGGTGAGTGAAGAACGTGCAGGACTTTGAAACTGCACCCAAAATGGACGTTGAGATCAAAACAGAATAACGAGGAGGGCACGTGGCGAAAGATGGGGAAAGGAGTTCCATGGAACGGAGAGAAAAACAAGGGGAGTGGCAGAGCAGCACGAAGGAGAAAGGGGGCATGTCTGTCTCGTTAATACGCAATGTCGTAAGCCACGACCTCTTCCAACCTGTTACATGGTACTGCTGGCAAGTACTAGACACCACAGCACAACCCCCACATTACCACGGCACATGAAATCCAGCAATATTATTTGTATTTATTTTTTTAGATATTATATGAATTTATTTATTATTTATTATTAAAAAAAATAAATTTTTTGTTTTAATTATTTTATTATTTTTAATAATAAATAATAAATAAATATAATATCTCAAGTAAAATGAGTACAAGGATCGTTACTATATGAAATCCCAATCTTCCACTAGCCGAGGCTACGAGGTTCTTGCAAACTCTACAATACCAGTAATACAAAATGTATGTGTACATGTATATAAAAGTTTAATCTACACATATCTGCGGATTAAAAATAAAAGAAAGTTTAATCTACACATATCTACACATATAATTGGTGTCCAATTTTTGTTATCTTATAATAATTAAAATATTTGAGAGAGAACTAGAGTTCAGATTTTAAAAGGCCCTTTTGTTTAGAAGCGAAAGGGTATGTTTTTCATATTAACTTGTTGTAATTTAATCATGTATTTTATGCATCCGAAATATAATTAGAAAATTAAAAAATTGATAGTTTAAATTAAGAGAATAATTTATATATACTTATAACATAAAGTAATTTTATATTATCAATCAATAAAAATTCAGAAATATAACAACTCATGATGGATAGTTATCATAATAAGCAGTTACTTATTATTATTTGGCACTTCTATAATTTTTATTAACTGATAATATAAAATTATTTTATATTATTAGTACATAAAAATTAAAATCTTAAGTTAATGAGACAAGTGACTAAAAATTAGCCACTAATAACAAAGCATATTTTATAATTGATTATTTTTAGAAAATAATTTTTTTTTCAAAAGCTAACTCATAAAAATTTTTTATATAAATTGTTTTGAGCATTTTATAGTATTACCGAGACCACATGTTTTTTGAAAAAAAAAAATATATTGAAGTTCTTATAGTCACGAAAATTTAAAAAAAAAAAATAATTCAATAATAATGCCTGTAAAATAATTGGTCAAAAACCAAAAAAAAAAAAAAAAAACTTGAAGTTTATCTACATTTTTTCCTGTATAAAAATTTAAAGAGACCATAGGTTAATTAGTTAACTCATTCTTAAATCAAGTCATGCTCTCGTTCACGTCGAGCTCAATGTGGCACTAAGGGTGTGTTTGAACAGCACCACCTGTAATCTTCTTCTTCTTCTTTTTCCTTTTTTTTTTTATTTTAACTAATTAATTGCACAATTTATCACCTCTCAAAGAATTATTTTTAGTACATTTTAAAAAGTCAAAATATTTAGTTTCTCAAAAAAGTCGCCTGCACAACTTTTTAGGAACAAACATTATAACAAAAACAAGCATCTCTGAAATAAGAATCTCTATTATTGTGCATTAAAATATAAAATAATTTATTTATAAATTACTTTTCATACAATAATGATATTTCTAACATGAGGAATTTTTAATAAGGACTAAGTTAATCTTTGAAATCTAATGATTGATCAAAAGAATATATTCATATACCTTTTTTTATATAGTGTATTATAATTTTTTTGGTTTAGTCAAATTAAAAAGAAAAAAAGTTAAATACATTTTGGAATTATCAAAAATATTTTTGTGAGATCTTGAAATTAATTGTAAGTCTTTAGGTATTATACAGATAAAATTTGATATTTTTTAGTGTTACAGAAATAAAAATTTGGTCATTTCTGAAATGCAAAGAATATTATACAGATAAAATCTAATCACTTTCTATGAAATCCTGAAATTAACTGAAAATTTTTAAATATTATACAGATAAAATTTGAGATTTTTAAGTGTTACAGAAATAAAAGTTTAGTCACTTTCAGACTTGATTAATTTTTATTTGTATAATCCGAAAAAAAAAATTACAGTATATCATATAAAAAGGGGTGCATCAATATATTTTTTTATCTACCACTAAAGTACAAGGACCAACCTGGTCCAAAACTCATTGCGGACCAGGTTAGAATCAACCTAACTTTTGTAAATAACTCTTTTCACATAAGGTTTTAGCTAAGTTACTTACTCAAATGGGACTTCAAGCCATGGAGCTCTCCTATCCAATAATTAGTCTTTTGGGTTGAACTCTCTTCATAGGTTTGAATCATAAAAATTGGTGCTCTAATTGAGAGTTAGATTATTGAAAGGGTTATCTATAGGCTAGATTAAAATACGATGGTAAGACTATTATACCGAATATTGATAGAAGAGTAAAGCCACCAAAAGGGAAATGGCTACTATTATGTCAGTCAATAGAGTGAAATCGTCGTGGCCATTGGCTCCTAAAAAGGATGACAATGTTGTGAGTCCCATATCAAGCAAATAAACAAGCTCAATACGGTACTTAAGCTATAAACTGACCTATCCAATCGATTGGTCTTTTGCATTATGCTTTCTTCATAGGCTTGCATCATAACATCTACTAAACGATAATGAAAAAGTAATTCCACTAAGAGAATGGACTATTAGTAAAGATTGATGGTCCTCGATTTCTTAGGGTATCTCCTCATCTGACAAATAAAAGACTAATATCCTAAAGTACAGTTAGGCAATTATGATTTATGTCGGGACCTCTTCCAACGATTTTTTTTTTTATACACATAAATCCCGAAATCGAATCTAAGATCTCATACTTAAGGGATTCGAGCCCTTCAACTTAGAGGCTCGGAGCCAAATGTGAATCATAATTGCAATTAAATTAATCAAATCAAGGTGCACATAAACAGTGACTTGTGAGATAGTGATATGAGATGTCTCAATTTGTTATTGGTGTTTAGAGCCTGTTTACATAATATTAGTTATGACTTTTTTTAACATTTTGAAAGTCAAAAAATCACATTTTTAATATTTTGTCATGTTGGTTATATAATTTATTATTTTCTAAAAAGTTATTTTTGGTATTTTTTAAAAAGTTAAAATATTTAACTTTTGAAGAAGTACTTATTAAAATACTTAAACAAGCACTTCTATTATTATGTATTTAAACAAAAAATAACTTATTCATAAGTTTTTTTCAAATGTTACTTTTACATAAGGGATTAAATAATTTATTTATCCAAACAGCCTTAATACACAAATTGAGCATAACCCATCAAGAAAATGTGTCTGCAGCCAAGTCCCATTCAAACCATAATCCTTCACATGCTGCCAAGATTCTCCTCTCTTAAATTGAGTTAATTATTTATTATTTTTTTGTTTTATGAAAATAAGGGAGAGGATCAAGTGAGATCGGAGTGATTAATTGGGAGAGTGAGAAGAATAAATTTTAACCCTTAAATTTTATATGAATGATCAAGATTAAAATATTAAATCATATGATTTTTTAAGTAATTATATGATCTTTAAATAACTTTTAATTTTAAAAATTTATGTATGGTTATATAATCCAAATTTGCTCCTCTCACTTGATACACATCCCTGAAAATAATATATGAATTAGTTAAGATAATATATGATAGAAAGAATTCATACTTTTATTGAATGTTAAATAAATGTCGATTTAAAAAGCATATTATTTTTAAATGGCTTAAAGATGTTTTTAGTTTCCATAATTATAGTGAATTCTAGTTTTAGTCCTTACAAAATTTTTAGTTTGGTTTTGATACAACTTTTTTTATAAAACGTTCAATGTTGATCCCTATTATATTGGCTCAGTTGTTAAGTAGTAATATTTATCAAAGTTAAAAGAGAATTCTTAAAATATTCATAAAGGATAAAAAATAAATTTTTCAATAGTTGTATGTACTAAACGCATATTTTAAAATATTTATAGGGTCCAAAATCGAATATTTTAAAATCAAATTAAAAATTTTATAGGTATCAAAACCAAAATTCACTATATTTTTAAGAATTAAAAACTTATTTAAATTTTTTAAAAATATACAAGAATCCTTTAGTTCAGCGCTATGGGACCTTGAGTAGAAGGAAGTAATGGTTCCTTTTAATAACAAAAATGCATTGGAACTCATGTTTTTTATGCTTGTGTTGGAAAAAAATCTTCTAAACAAAGCTTTTAGTTTTATTAAGTTCATTTAATTAACAATTGATTTTTGTACTTTAAAAAACATAATAGTTCCCTGGCCGCCGGTGAGGCGATGATGCCGTGCCAAGTAGGAAAGCGATGCTTATCAATTTTGAATTTCTCTTTTACTTATTTTGCTTTTATTTTTTGGGCTAGAGTTTAATGGAGTAGTTGAACTGAAACGAACATGTGCCCTCGCAATTATTGCATGGTGCCTCTCAAGCACATCCGCTTCACAACAAAATTTATGAATATAAGCGCATATATATATATATATATATATATATATATATATATAATGAGTTTGATTTTAAATTCTTTCCCCGGGAAAAGATGGTGATTCATTAATAATAATGAAAGGAGCAAGAATACTCCAAACACAAGACACCGTGCGGGATTAACCCAATGTCGCTTCCAAATGGTCAAGCATGGGCAAGTAGCCCAATCATGAAAAAACCAAAGACTCCCAAGACTAGTTGTGTTAAAAAATTAATTCAATCACTTAAAGGTAGCTATCATAATTTAAGATGTGTTTGTGTCGGCTATTAAAAATAGTGATTATAAAATTTAAATTTTATATATAATTAAAAAAATTAAAAATTAATTTTTTCAAAAGTTATTTTTTTTAGTTTTTACAAGAATTTGAAAAATAGATTTTTCTAAAAAAAATTATTTTAAAAAATATCCAAATATATAAAAATTAATTTTTCAAGAAAAAAACTGATTTTTTGCCAAAAATATCACAAACATATTCTTAATCTAAAATCATATATGCTAATAGCCAAAAGATTAATGTTGCATCTTGGGTAAAAGATTGTCCCAGAAGACATGAGGAAAATAGGCTCATTTTTCTCTGAAAAAATAATTTGAGACAGTAAAATAAATTGGAACTAATTTTGATATGCTATCAATACAAAATAATTTTATTGTCAATAAATAAAATTACAAGAAAATATTAAATTATTTTAGATAACTATCCACTATGATAACTATCCATCATAATTTGGCACTTTTTTACAATTATATTGATTGAAAATATAAAATTATTTTACATTATCAATGTATAGAAATAAAATTTAAATAAATTTATTTTGGAACGAGGGAAACAACTTAGATAAAAATTTGCCAGCAAATCAACTATATCATTTGCATTGGTTGTCACGATGCAATTTTACAAACTCCTAAGTGCCATAAATCTTTCTATCTATATCTTTTACATGATAAAATATGTAAAGAAAGTTAGAGAGACAAATGTTGGCTCAATTATTTAAATATGGTAATAGTGTAATAATATAACTGAAATATTGTATTTTGAAATTTTTTACAAAAATATGAAAAAATGTTAGATATTTCGTCACTGAGGAGTAGAAATGTATTGCATAAATTTCTACTTACTTTGGGCCAAAATTTGAGACATAAAACTTGCAAAAATTTTGCCTCCCTTCACATAGAATTGCATGAAGTCTACATGGTGCATGGGGAAATATGTGTGCATAATTCACGAATGCCAACCTACAAAAAGCAAAAGTTACATAACACCAACTTGGATTTCTTCATGGTGAAAGGCAAAATACATGCACAGTAAGAATAGAAATTTCATATGTTATTTGTCATGTGCTATGGAATTTAAATATATAAATAAAAATGACATTTAATTTTAAAAAAAAGAATAAAAATTATTATATTTGAAATTTTGCATTGAAATTAATTTTAGTATGTTAATTATTTTAAAATATAAGATAGTTTTTTAAAAATGATTATATATTTTATAAAATACAGGACAATTTATTTTATAATATATTAATTCATCTTTATTAGTATTCACTTTTGTTTAGTATTTTTTTATATTCACTATTATATTATTTAGATAACAGTACAAGAAAAGTGAGAGAAAATTATGGATAATAGTATAAATGTTATTATTATTGCACATTTTAGTAGTTTTGTTATTAAAAATATAGAGAAAGTCGTGATATTTATATATGATGAACTGCTTATCATTTTCGTTTCTCAAACAATATCATTTGAGGAACTAAATGCTATACTTTAGCAAGGTATAAATACCAGCACTCCGAAGAGAGTGGTGAGAATTAGATATAGGTGTCTGATTCAAATCTGAACAACAAAATACAATTTCAACCACTTAAAATAAGTAGCAATAGAGAGATGCAAATAATATTTAGGGCGTATAGGTAGTATTAGCAGGACATTACTACCATTGAATTGTATGTCGATTTCAAAGAAATTGTTGCCGAAGCTAGTTGAGCTAGTTTACATCATAATGAAACTGTTCGAAATGCATATTCTATTGGATGATACAAAGATATTGTCCTCAATTCATGTCACGTGAGTCAAGTGATAGTTTATTATATTTTTTATTTCAAAATTATTTATATAAATAATTTCTTTATTATGATGCAATTTATTTATTAAGTATGCAGTAATGTGATTAATAGTTTTAGTTGAATTAAGTTAAATTTTTATGTTAATTAATATAATAAATGTATTATTTTTCTTAATATTTTTTAATAATCCTTGTATCAGTATCATGTAAATAAATAAAAATATTAATTTATTATAGTTACTTTATTATAATTACACCAAAAAATTATAAACTATATTATATATATTAAACAATTAACAAATCATTTTTATCCAAAAAAAAAAATTCAGTACCATTACACAGTTATTTAGATTTAAATACAAATTCTGTTTAAAATTTTTTCTCAATATAATAATTATCTAAATAATATAATAGTGAATATAAAAAAATACTGAACAAAAATAAATACCAATAAAGATGAATTAATATATTATAAAATAAATTATCCTATATTTTATAAAATATATAACCATTTTTAAGAAATTATCTTATATCTTAAAATAATCAACATGCTAAAATTAATTTCAATGCAAATTTTCAAACATAGTAATTTTTATGCTTACTTTTTTTAAAATTAAATGTTATTTTAATTTATACATTTAAATTCCACAGCACGTGACAAACAGTATATGAAATTTCTATTCTTACTATGCATGCATTTCGTCTGCCACCACCAGTTGATGTTATGCAACTTTTGCTTTTTGCATGTTGGCATTTCGAATTGTGCACACGCAAATTTCACCATGTATCATATGGACTTTATTAAAAAAATAATAAAAACTATATTCTACGAGCTGTAGGACGAAATATGTTAACTTTCCCATAATTTCATATTTGTGTAAATTATCCCATATTTTCATATTTTTACCACATAATTACCATAAAAAATTGAAAAGCCACAAATGTCATTAATAGAGCTCCACCAGTCTTGAAAATAGGCCCTTTTTAAATATTTGTATTTATTTCTTTTCTCGCATAATGTTTGTCATATGAAAAATACATATAAAAAGATCCATATATTTCCACCCTCAACAGTATTTTTATCTTTGAATTCAAACGTTTGCCACATTAAACATTTGTGGATTTTCATAATTTTATTTTATAGATGCTCTAAACTCCACATCATGTGAGTAATGCATGAGAATGAATCATTTCATTTAAAAATCTCACTTAATTTTATTATATATTAATTTTTATTATTGATTAGATACTTTTAAGAGTTCTATATTTACCTCCACCTTCTTAATTAATGATGAGATCATGTAAAATTTTTACATGAGGTAATCTATTCTAATACTTATAATAAACATAGATATATAATTACCATATATCACTCATGTGTAATGATATATAAATATCTACTTGTTTTCTAGTTTTTGTCATTTTGTGGAACTAATTACTAAAAATTATAAAAATATGAAAGAGATTAGAAATAATGCGTACCTACCCTTTTTTTTTTCAGTCGGGGAGAGAGTGGGATTAGGGAAAGGGGGAAAGGGGGTTCAGGAATGAAGCCAGTGCAACACATTGAGGCTCTACATACTTAACCTTGGGTCCCGAGCCTCGGCTGCAATGTGTACCTAACTTCAGCCGACTTATGCAATCATTGTAATCCAAATAATAGAAGAAAAATCGAAGCAAAGTTGGCATTGGTTCAATTGGTCAAGTCTTTGGTTGAAATGACCCAAAAATAGAGAGGGTGAGAACTATCGGTATACCTGAATTAAAAAGGACACTGTAAAAAATAAAAGGTTAAATTACACATAATCACTTTGTTGTTTCAATTATTTTTAATGATAGTTTCTCTGGTATGCCTTCAATTTGAAAGAATTTGAAACCTTTTTTAGATGATTCAATTGTTTTTAAACATGTGTTAAGTAATTGTACAAATGGACAATAGTATATTAATACTTTAAAATTTTGATTTAGGTCTCTATACTCTTTTTTATTACGTTTTTTTTTTCATAGTCTCCTCAAAAAATTAAAAATTTTTCAATCTCAATCTCAAACATAATAATAAAACATATAAGAAACATTCTTTTGATTTCCAAACATCTAAATAAACTTTTTATCCAAAAATCTTGACAACCCTAATCCAAAATCTGAAGAGCCTTAAGTCTTTCCTTGAAATCGAAGGACTCTAACCCCAAAAATTAAAACAGTATCACTCATGAAAAGTGCAACAAAATGAAATTGTGGAAACTCATTGCCATCGTTCTTTTCTTCCTATTGTCCCTTTATAAACACCATCGTTCATCTCGTTCATATACTCATTGCCATCCTTTTCTTCCACTTGTTCCCTTATAAACAGTATCGTTGATATCAATTTCATTTTTTTCCCCTTTATAATAACATTGTTGCACCTTGTTCGTATGGAAACGCTATTGAAAACCAAAAAGTGCTGCATGGTGTCGGTATTCTTTCAAAAATAATTTTTGTTTTACCAGATTCCTCAAGATTGAGCTCCAACAAGAGCTTTATGAACATACTGTTTCAATTTTTTGAGTTAAAGTTCCTGGATTCAGGTGAAGAGTTAGGGTTCTTCAGATTTTAGATTAGGATTTTAAGATTTCTGGGTAAAAAGATTGTTTAGATGTTTGACAATCATAATAATAAACTTGGTTTGATGTTTGGAATTAACAAGCTTTTGAATTTTTAAATAGACTTTGAGTAAAAGAAATTGTAAAAAAAAAATGTTAATGGGTCTAAATCTAAATTTTGAAATATTGGCATGCCAATATTTATGTGGACAATACTTGATACATGTTTAAATATAATTGAGATATATAGGAAGGATTTCAAACCCTTCAAATTGAAGGGGTAGTAAACCACTATTTTTAATTTTCATATATAAGCTTTATTTTAAAATATACAATCTAGTGCTAACGTTGCATAAGTCATAATCTTGGAAAAAGAAAAGGAGAATATTTGAAGGGTTTAATTTATATGTACTGATAATATAAAATTTTATATTGTCATCCACTCATATACTGTTATATAAGTAAATATGCATTATCTTTATTTTTATTATTTCAAAAGTCATGCAAATAGAAGACTATAATTATATGATAATATAAAATAACTTTATATTATCAATATATATAAATTAAATCTATATTTAAATATCAAAATATATTTTCATATAATTTACGAGATGACAAGAAAATTAACATAATTTAAAATTTTTCTTTTAAATTAAAGTAAGAGGGTTAAGTGTTAGAAACAAATTTTGTATATAATGGTATGTTTAGTATGAGGATAAAAAAAAAAAATTAGATTTATTAACAAAAAAAATTATAGAAAAATTTATTTTATATTCTCATGCTAAATTTACATTAAAAGTAAAAACCAGTAAAATAACTTGATGGTTATTTGTTGTTATTATTTATTCTAAATTTTTCTCTTCCACATAATATATGACGTAAGATACTTTGCCCCATGCCTGCAACTAATTTTATTAGCGTTCTCACATGTTGAGACGTGATACATGACATCAAATTAAATTTATTAAACAAAAATGATAAAGTCAAAGTTTGTTGTAAAAGATATGAATTTTATTTTCTTGGGACTAAAAAAATTCTTTATCGCACTCGTCATAGGCTCATAGCAAGGAATTGACTAGGTCAAGGGTTGTTGGTCAAACCTTTACCCTTGGCTTGATTCTTCCAATCTTAAGCCATCATGCGGCTGGAGGGCATGGGTGGGCTCATGCTAGAATGAGGTAAGAAATTCTTCGATGTTTATACAGTATTTTATGGGTATACTATAGTTAATAATAAAATAATATTTTAAAATAAAATTTATTATTAATTTATATTAAAATTTAATTTAAATATATTATCAATATAAAAAATTTTTTTACATAGATATACAATCATATATTACCACATCAGTAAACATTTTTAATATAACCATTCACTATTTGAATGGTCATATAAATAAAAAGTTTTAATTAGATGACAGTGTCAGTATATTCCAATTAAACTCTTTATATTTTTATTTAAAATAGTATTTTATTATTTTTTGTGAATATAATTTAGATAACGTTTTCAAAGCACCCAAAATTTTTTCTAATGAGCTATTCTTAAATACAGATTGTTCAGAACAAATAAATAGAGAAGGAAAAAGGCCAGTGTTTAGCTGGGATCCTTCAAATTAGATACCAACTTACACCAATGGAAGCTCTCAAATGTGTCTATAGGTCTGCACCATAGGACTGTCAAAAGCATCATCATATGATTTCTCAAAAGCAAATACCAAATGTGATTGAATGTAGTGCTTGCTTACTTGGATATAAGCCTTTAGTTTTCTCAAATCTCTTCTAATTTCTTGATATTCCCTAGACGTAATAGATGTTGCCCAAGAATTTTATATAGGTGCAATCAAAGTGCTTTAGGACATTGGAATTGATATAATTTCTTTAGAAGATTGATATAAATATTATTATTTCAAAGACCGCAATAAAGGAAGCGAGAATCAAAAGAGGGTGGGTGATGACTTATGACTGATGAGCTTGGAGTAGTTGAATGAAATGCTACCATGCAATATAATACTTTGTTTAATTCCTGATTTTGCAGTTCATACGAGCTAAATGTAATTCGAATTCATGTTGCATCAAAAAAATATATAAAATAAATTATTAATTTATGAATCTTTATCCAATAACTTTGAGTTTGTGATAGATTTAATTTTTTTTAGGATTCCAAAACCTATTTATCCCTGACATGCTATGAAGCATAGATACACCGAGTTAATGGTGTGTCTGCGTTTCCGATACAAGTGGAATATCAACGTGAGTTGGACACTAGTATAATACGCGTCCAATATGCGGTCTTACTTGTCCCATTTAAAAAGTATTATTTTTTTTACTTGGACACACATCAAACATGATTGGATATGGCTCGATCATGGCTCGAATGCATGTCGGACACTACTGGACATGACTCAGATACGACCAAAACACAACCTAATACTTTTTTTCTAATTATTTGATAGACCAAAAAAGAATTTAAAAGCATGAAAATCCAAATTTATTTATGAATTTTATTTGAGGTATTAATAAAAATAATATCTCATTTTTTGGAAGGGATATAGAAAGTATACATGACATATATTAAGAATACTCTATTTTTTTGGAGGGGTTTAGAAAGTAATAAAAATTGATAGTTTGACATTTATATTTATCTAAAAATATTATAATATGATATTATGAATCATAAATTTTTCTTTTATATATATATATGAATTTGGTGTATCTCCGTATCCGTATCAAGCATTTGTGTCCGTGTCTGCACTATTTAGCTTACATGATATTAGAGTCTTTTGAATAATTAAGTGGATTAATGAAATTTAATCCTTATAGCTCCCATTCTAAAATGAGCCTACGAACACTTGCATAGAGAGACATGTATTATATATATCATTCATAAAAATTTACTAAATGGCACAAACTTCTAGGAGAGTAGCTCATATAGATATTAATCAAACAATCAAACAAACAGATGAACTAATATCATGTAATGCTATAAACTCTGAATATGAAATGGTATAAACTCAACACTAACAGATTATAACGCAAGCATGATTCTCAGCAATTGGGACCTTAAGAATTAGCTCAATCAATATCAATTATAAACCAAGTTCAATCAGTAATAAGAAGATAGAGTAATGAAGGGAATCAATAGAGCATGTACTCAATCAATAGCAACTCCCCAATGGAACAGTAACTTGTAGCAGAAGCAATGTTCAATAGAAAAGAAATGAGGCTTCAAAATAGTCGAACGATCGAGTAGGAAGAGGGAGAGAAGTTTTAGCCTATGAAGCATAGGCACAGACCCAGACACAACATCACACTAATATGGAGGGCATGCCAAAGTTTAAAAATTTTAGGACTTAGACACATATACACATGATTAAAATTTTAAAGAAAAATTTATTATTGTTTGATATCATTTATATCTTATTTTTTAATTCAATATTATAAATTATTTCAAAATTCAAAATAAACTCAAAATTTATGTATTATTTCCTTTTTCAAATTGTAAATAACTTTATCTATATTGTCTTTTTTTATGTTGAAGTTAAACATGTGTGTCATCAATATGTTATGCCAAATCTGACACGGACATGTGTCCAAAACGTAGAGACAGCACCCAAATGGTGTGTCTGTACCTCATAAGTTTCAACATACCTTGTCCTCAAGGTTGAAATATGGATAGGAGCCTTGAAATTCTGCCAAGTCTTCCCAAGTTGCTTGTGATTCATCTAGATATAGCTATTTAATTAGCAGCTGCTAAACCTATGGTGCTCCTCTTTGAATTGTCCTCGAGTCCAATATGGTTTTTGGGTGTAGTATTGGACCTGCTACATCCGTGGTTGGTAGTAATGGTAGATAAGGCACTGCTACATCTCCTCTGAACTTCTTCAATAAAGAAACATGGAAGATTAGATGTATTTTTGCTAATTCAAGCAATTGTAACTTGTAAGCAACCTGCCCCACTCTTGTAACCACCTTGAAGAAGCCAAAATATCACAAGCCAAGTTTAGTGCTCTTTCTCAATGCTACTAAATGCTATCTATAGGGCTCGAGTTTAACTAGCACCAAGTCTCCCACTTTGAATCTGACATCTCTGCTGTGTTTATCAGCATATAGTTTCATAGCATGCTAAGCTTTCTGTCAACTGGGCTTTAGCTCGCTCAATATTTTATCTTTTCTTAACGTACTTCTTGTACAGACTGAGGATCTTGTGTGTTGAGCTGATATCTAGTAAAGTAGTAATCATAAGTGAATTTTTTTTCCAATAGTGCCTTAAAGGGTGACATCTCAATGCTAATATGAAAGGTTGAATTGTACCAATACTCTGCCCATGCTAAATACTATGATCAACTTTTGGGGTTTTCAAATGATAGACGCCTTAAATACATCTCCAAACACTTTCTCTCATGTTTGGCCATTTGTTTGAATATGATATGAAGAGCTCATGTACAAGAATGTGCCCTGCAAATTGAATAGATTTTGCCAAAAATTACTGATAAAATCTTTGTCTCTATCTGATACAATGGTGCTTGCTATGCCATGCACTTCCACAATGTTATTCACATATACCTTAGCCAACTAGTTGCTGGTATAGTCAACTTTCAAGGGAATAAAGTGAGCAAATTTCGTGAGCCTATCAATTACACCCATTATCACTGTCTAACTATGCTGGGAGTAAACCAACTCTGAAGTCTATGGCGATGTGTGTATTTGTTTCAACTTTTTGTAACAAAAAATAATTTTTAACTACTAAAAAAAATCATTTTTCACATAATGTACTCATTTTAGCTTTTATTCAAAAGTTTAAAAAAAAAAAATTCAACTTTTGAGTAGAAGCTAAAATGAATAACTTCTATAAAAGTGATTTTTTATAAAAATAAAAAAAATTTGAACCAAACACACCCATAATCTTCCTAGACTTTATCTAGTATAGGCAACGGTTGAACTAAGGCTGCAGGAGAAATCCTGGCTTGCGAACAAATAGTACATTGATCAATGAAGTTTTTAATGGCCTAGAGTAATGAAGGAAATCAATAGAGTATGTGCTTGATCAATAGCAACTCTCCAATGGAACATTAATATCAGAAGCAATGCTCAAATTATAGAAGAAACGAGGAACAATTGAGAAGGAAGAGGGAGAGAAGTTTCAGCATACCACACTCATGGTTTCCCAAGACAATAGCCCACCCATTTTGATGAGAAATTTTTGGGTGCTTCTGAAGCATCATGTGAATTGTGCTTAAAGCCAATAATAAAATCATATTTTAGATAAGAGTATAAGTTAATGATAGGTTATATCTTGAAATGCTATTCTATTATTATTGGTTATGAGCATATTCATATAGTGCTCCATAAACACCTACAAATTTTTTCATTTTAAAGGGATTAAATGCCATTTGTCCACTCCCTTAAACTAACTTCTTTTCCAAGTTGTCATCTTTTGCCATTTCAACATATTTGCTGGCTATCCACGTGGATTTTCTAACATCTCAATCCAAGAATATATAAAACATGTAGTGATCAAAACTCATAATGGTATTGCTGTTCAGTCAAAAACTTGCAACATTTATAAAACATGTCAATGAACTTGTGTCGCTGAGTGGAAAAGAAACTAATCTCACATACACTAGAATACGTGTAACGTTCTAATCTCATTAAACAACATAAAAAGAATACATGGGAATAAGTTCCATCTCCAGGCTTATTTCCTTTTCTAGCTCCTTCAACTGTAGTTTCAATAATATCACACACTCCATTAAAAGGTCCACCTTCACTACTTCACCTGTTCTCTTGCTTTACAAATTTTATCCTTTTCTTTCAATTTTCCTAATAACAATATGCATGAGACCATCATTGTAATAAAATTTAACAAATAAAAAATAAAAAAATTAACAAGTGGATGAGAATTACAAACCTAAATTCTCCACATTATAACCTATAACATGACAAATGTCAAAACATCACAATGAACAAAATATAATTAACAGTAGTTAAATTAAGTATGTCTTTGGATGGAGTATCCTTAAATTTCAAGCAATTCAAAATACAAAGATATTTAAATGCCTTAATTCAATTCCCTTCATTTTAATTTTTTTTATTTAGATAAAATAATTATATTACTTCATTTACAAAATGCTTTATTTGGATAATGAAATTATATTACTTTTTCTCTTTGGGCAGTATAAAGAGTATAAGATTGGTGGCAAACAGTGTGAGAAAATGGCAGAGGGGCTCGTGGCAGGCGGCGGGCAATGAATGAGGGACATAAGCGGCAAATAAAAAATGATGGATGATGGCAGCTAGCGACAAATGGTGTGAGGCAAATGCAACCAGTGGATAACAATTCCTAGGTGAGGGGATGACGGGCGGCAAGCAATGGGTGATGGGCACCAATCAGCAGGCAACAGGCACCGATCAGTGGGTGGTAGGTGATGGGCGACAGTCAACGGATGATCAGCAATGGCAAGCGATGGACGACAAGTGATAGCATATGCTTGTAGAAGCAGGGGTTGAAGAGATAATAGGCAGAAAAGAGAAGAAATTTTATAATCCTTTATGAGGAAATGAATATTGAAATTCATTATTTTGATATTTAGAAAATAACTCACAAAAATATCTGAAATTTTAAAATTACTTTATGTTAGTATCCAAACAAAAAATTTCATACTAAATCTATTGAAATCCTCTAAAACAATACCTTATCCTCTAAAAATGCTTTACCTAAACACACTCCAAATGTTTAAGTATGATTTTGGTACGTATACTTACCACTCATTTGGGTTTTGGTCCCTGCAATTTATTTTCTGGGTATCCATCTTATATTTTCACTTATTTTGATTTGGGTCGCTCAAGAATCCATCATGAAAAATAAGAACTAATACCTTAAGAATATGAATCATAGGACTAAAAACTCTAATAAATAAAAAGTTTATAGAACAAAATCTTAATTGTAAGAATCAAAACCCAAATGTGTTAAAATATAAGAATTGATACCTGAAAAAATAAATTATAAAACTATAAATAGGTAGAATCTACAGGGCCAAAATATTATTTAAATCTTGAATTAATATATGATGGAAACTCTTGTATTGTTTCATATTAATATGAAACAATTCCGCAACAATAACAAAGCCAGAGAGCAAATTAAGTCAAAAGGTCGGAAGGAAACTTTCTATATGGAAGTATCTATGAGGAAGATCTGGTGCTTAATATCAAGGCATCACAAGCAGTTAAATACTTTTTAGAGCTCATTTGGACCTGATTATTTTTGCAAAAAAAAAATCATTTTTATTTTTTCAAAAAAAAGTACTCTTATGGTTTTTAAAATGTTTGGGTAAAAAATTTTAGAAAAGGTAAAATCACTAGAAAAAATACAAAAAGATCCTTTTTTTAGAAGCTATAATTTTGATCGTCTAGAAAAAATATTTTTTATAACATAAAAAAGTTATTTAAAGATAAAAAAGATATTTTAATATTACATCCAAACATAAAATAATATTTACTTTTTTGAAAGATCATTTAAAGGAAGTACATTAAAAAAAAAGGATCATTTCTAAATGCTCATCCAAACAAACTCTAAAACCAAGCCCATGTTTGAAAACCAACATGTAAAAATTTTAATATTTTAAGACGAAAAACAACATAATACCAACCAAAAAGTGATGCTATAATAAAAAAAAATTACATAATTGCATCGACAAACAATAATAACAATGATTAAATTAGTAATAAGATTGAAGCCAACCCAAAATCCATATGATTGCATTGTCATATTGGAATCATGTGCTAAAATTATAGGTACAATTCTTGCCACTTGAAATCAAAGCAAGTAATAAGGTTTTGATATGCACCTTATTGTAATATTTTGAGCTCAACCTCTCACAAGAGATGTTATAAAAGTCCCCTTAATGTCACTCTCAGCAAGAGTGAAGTGAGTTTCGAGTTCACTCAAATTACAAAAATTGGTAGCAAGAGTGAAGTGAGTTTCGAGTTCACTCAAATTACAAAAATTGGTTTTGCAAAAATTAGTAGTATATAAGTGAAAACAAAATGTTACTTGAATATATATATATAGCAAAAATGTGAAAGATGAAAAAAAAATAAGGATAAGAAAAAAAAATAAAAAATAAAAAGCCCAATTTTTTTAGCCCAAGTCTCAGGATCCATCTTAGCCCAAAATATGAATAAAATAAAAAATACAAAATCAATCACATCAATCAACATCTCTTTAAGTATTTAGTTTCAATTAAGCTGAATGCATTTATTCCGAAATTGTCTATATATAGGCATCAATCTTCTTATAAAGAGGATTATGTATTTTTATTCAATTTAAATTTCAGAAAAAAATGCAAACAAATATTTTCAGCACTCCAAAATAGTTGAATATGAGAAAATCATAATTAAGATATCACCTTGATGGGCAAGGAAGTTTTATTGTGGCTGCACAGAAGGTGTCAATATTCTAACTTATTTTTTTGGCTTCCAATGATGTTTTTGCTGATCCAAGCTCTTCATAAATCTATAGCTCCGCTGAGGTTCTACAAGGGTCTCCGATGCTTAAGTAAGAACGTATTCCATTTAGTTCCAAGTGAAAAAGGATTAGTTATTTATCTTGGCTTTCCAAGATTAAATGTGATTACAATCATTTTCTCCCTCCTTCTCTTCACTTTTCAAGAGATTCTCTAATTCAAGTTTAAATATGCTTAGTAGTTGAGATTTTCATGGGATTCTTCCTTATTATTAAAATCGAGCTTATCTCTTTTAGATAACAGTTACATATGCACGTTAGACTGAGCTCTATGGCCCAAAAAATTAGTTCAATATATAACTCAACTTAATCTCAACTCAGTTATCAATCATGGCTATCACCAAGCCAGGACCAAATTAAGGAAAAAAGCCTAATCAAAATAATGGGTTGGGTTTAGGTTGACTTAAGCTGGGCCCATGGGCATGCCTAATTGCTTTGTGTGGGCATTTCTCCATGATAGTTGTGACATACAACCGTTTTGTGAAAAAAAATTCTTCTTTGCAGAGCATGTATTCCCTTAGTGGAGATCCTGCACCTCATTAAACTTCAAGAATCAAGTTTAATTCCTATAATAGGGCTTCCTTCCCCATGACTATAAAATAAAATTTAAAAAAAAAAGTCTCAACTAGTTAATAACCTAGATTCATCTTCTTTATTGATAAAATATGTGAGTTTAAAAGAAACAAGTTTCAAAAGGATGCAAATCTAAAACCATTAAAAAATGTCTTCAACAATTCCTTTACAGTATTTTAAAAATGGGAAATAAATTTATGAAAAAATCGGCAATTAATTTTATTTCAATATGTTTATAATAGAGAAAACGTGATAATGATTTCCCAATTCATATAAATAAGACGAGAGGTTGACAATGAGACGCATGAAGATAAGAGACAACCATTCATTAGTTATGCAATTTTAACCCTTTTTGTGCTTCAGGTGTGCAATTTTTGACTTTCTCAATTCATTCAAACTCCCTTCCTCATTTTCTTTATCCCGTGCTTATGACAAATTTACTTGCATCAAATTCAAAATTTCTTTGATTAGGTTTGATCTTGCTTTCAATCAAGTGTTTTTCAGTTTTGTTTCTAAGTTACGATTTTTCTTTTTCGAAGAAAGTGAAATAACTTTATAGTTATTGAAGTTTATCCAAGTTTTGCAACGGGTTTAAGTTTAGGATTTCTTTGAATTGCTGTGATAATTTATCAATTTTTATAGTTTGTACTTCTATCTAAATATTTTGTTCTTCAGATTTTTTTGGATCAGGGTTTTATATTTTTAAAATAATATTTTGATTTATAAATTACTATGTGCATTGAACCATTTCTTCAGACTACAGCTGGGCCCAAGAGCCCATAGGGCTAGAGCAAGGGAGAATGTGCCTAATTGAGAGTACGAAAAACCAGAAGTCTCGTTGACTAAGCATGAGTATCATTTGAACATGGAATCCCTTGAAAAGTGAAGCAAATTACAGTCTTCGGAGGGTAAAGAAATTGGTGGTAATTGCACCAAAACTTGGGGGACTTGATCTCGCTTTTAAATAAAGAGTCTTATTAGAGGCTAAGATAAGTGACTAATCCTTTTTCACTTTAATCCAAATAGAATAAATTTTGACTTAAGTATTGAAGTTTCTTGTAGATCCTTAGTCATTGTGAAGAACTCAAGCCAATGAGAACAATTTTAGAATCGGTAAACAGGTCAAAATATTATATTACTAAAATTTATATAGGTATTTTATCATTATATCTGAAGCCAAACTTCCTCCATAGTTTCATCGTCTCAATATTGGATGTGATCATGTATAGTAGTATTACAAATTAGTCATAATATTTTAATTTGATGCAATTCAATAAGATTACTTTTGGAATTGCTATTTGTTATTATTTGATGAGTTTGAACTTCTGTATTTTGATGAAATGTAATTTGTGTATTTCTTTTTAAAAAAAAATTGATAAAGGCATTCAAAAATCAATCTAATTCAGATCGGTTTAAATTGGATCGAATTAGACCAATTTTAGGTTTTGAAATAGACAATCAGAATAATATGAAAAATCAACGAAATTGAATTGATTGAATTTTCTCTCAAAAACCAGTCGAATATGCTTTTAGAACACTTCTGTTAATTGAAAACTTCATATAATAATGCAATAAGTTTTGGGTATCCATTTTGAAAATTACTCTGATAAAGTATAATAATACATAAATGAGATCACAATATAGTTGTACATCTTGGAATGCATTGATACTAATAGTACCAAATTGTCTAAGTGACATAAGTTAAATAAAGCATTGATTATCAATCATGGAAAAATACACTTTGTCAATATATCTCATAGGAAGGATTTGGATCATTTAAATAAACTTTATATGTTTGATTTTATGTCAAGGTTTTACTATAGTTTAAAGTTGAATATAATCAAGTGAATCTTATTACTTTTTATAAACAATATTTAGGACAAAGGAAAGGTTTCCCCCAATCCAAATTTGCGCAAGTTATAGAGCTCAACGGAGACGTAGTGTGGTACTTACATATGGCTTCTATAATAGAGATACTAGGCACTCTCAAAATCATCAACTTTATTGGGTAAAAAGTATTGCCTAAGTAGTTTCGGTCATATCTGTGGCATTACATCCTACACAAGAGACACGGGTGAGAACTTTTTCTTTTTTCCAATTCATTATGTTTAAAGTTAGAAATGTAGAAATGACATTTTCTTCACTAGAAACATAGAAATGCTTATGCATATGCATACAATGCTTAAATGTATTTATTCTTAGATTTAATTTGTTGAAGCTTTAAATATCAATTACCTAGTATTAAACTTTTAATGATATGAAAAACATATTAATTGGTTTAAAATATTATATTCCACCCTGAAACAAACAAGATATTTGACATATATAAAGCTTATTACTCTTGGTAGGAAATCAAAATATCAATTTATAAGTGTAGAGTTTACAAATAATTTTTACATTAAGGGTGTGTTTGGTATGAGAATAAAAATGGATTGTAAAATTTTAAATTACACATAGAGTTTATCCATAAAAATTTACACTCCATTTTTACCTTCATATCAAACATACTCTAAGTAAAAATTTATGTATAGCTATGCTTAATCATTTGTATATATTTAATTTATTTATTCACACATGATATTAGTGCTAACTCCCTTCCTCCTTCTCTTTCTTATCATACTTTTTAGACCACTTGCTTGCAGCAACAAGAAACTTTCTTTGTCTAGGTTTGGTCTTATTTTAAATCGAGTGATTTTTATTTTTGTTTTTGTGTTAGGATTTCTTTTCCAAGAAAATGCAATAACTTTATAGTCACTGAAATTTATCTAAGTTTTGAACTTGGTTAAGATTTACAATTTCTTTGAATTTTGTGATGATTCATTGACTTTTATAACTTGTAGTATGTAACATCCCAAAGAAACTATGCTTCTGATTAGCACTGTTTACTGAATTATTTTGTTTCATTACATAGATACATTTAATTAGGATTGAAATATAAATATTAAGGCTAGAAAAAGTTGAGTTTGTTATGTGGAAAAATTAAGAAAACCATGGGTAATATTTTGAGAATTTAAGAGAAATTAATAAAAGTTTCAGTATTGTATAACGTAGGAACTAAACAAGTAGAAACTAATACTGCTAGACCCTAGTTCAGACGGCCATGATTGAGCCAATTACCCACCCTTGGTGAGGCCATCTTGGCCCTCCAAAGTGGGCAGCTCAATTAAAATGAAGAGAAACCACACATCCACCAATTAATTACTATGAGTCATTTTAACCCACTATGATTCAAGCTACAAATAATTCCCACTCTCTCCCCCATAATTTGGCCCTCATCTCAGATCTCTCTCCCTCATTTTCTTCTTTCATTTCATCACTCCATCTTCATTTCTTCATCCCACTCACATACTTTCACTCAATACTTGCTATCTTATTAGCTCAAACTTGGATTTGAGATAGGATTCTTGAACTTTATTGGCTATTAGAGTTTATGTGGTTGGTTAGGGTTTCTTGATTCCTCTTTAATATGGTGTCATGTAATGATTATGTGACTTGTTTTAGTTGAATTAACATGGGGGTTCTTGATTTGGTTAGGTAATTGATCAAGAAACTTAAGGGAACTTAAACTGCTTTGTCCGTACGTCGAACTGTAGAGCTTGACCTACAGAGGCCAAAACTTAATGAAACTATTTTTAAATGAAACTAGATATTCAAACTTTTCCGACCAAATTATGAAAGGATTGGATTAACAATGAGAGAGTTATGAATTTTTGAAAATTTCCATTGAATCCTATCCAGGATTTTGACCCGTACAGGTTAGGAAAGGGTATAACTCACCCTATACAACTTCAAATTGAGTTCAATTAATTTTGAGTTGCTCCTAGTAATTCCTCAAACTTGACCTAAAATTTTGTATTATGGTGGATTTTAACATTTAAGTGCCCAAAACTACTCTTCATTAGGAAAACTTGAAGGAAAAACTTAATAAGTACTCATCAAAACTTAGTAGGACCAAAGAGAGTTAAAAATAGACACATAATGCTATAATATACTCAAATTTCTAGTTTAAATAAGCTAAGATGAATTTATGTATAATTTACAAAACAGGGCAGAAATAGGGATAAGCGATAAAATAACTTTTCAAGGTTGCAAGCTCTTGAACTATAACTTGCAAATTTATTGAGTTTATATGTGCAAATGCAAACTCTCTATTAAACTGTTGAGATGATAATATGTAAATTATATTGATTTTGATATCTTGATTGGCTATCTGATTTAATGTGCACTATTCATGGGAAACCTTCTTTTAAGATGTTATGCTGCCGAACTTTCGGCAAAAATATATGATATGAAAGTTATGAATGTTTATATGTTATGTACATGAATATCATGCAAGTAGGAACATTTGAAAGCAAGGTATGAAGCACGTGCATTCATGATTCCATGAGTAAAGATATAATGATGATTTCATATTCATAAGGAGTGTGACACAGCGATCACGCTCTGATGGGGTATAATAACATGGCGATCATACTCTGGAATATGGGATGACAAATACATCCTAAAAAGTGTGACATGGCGATCACACCCCGATGGGGTATGACATGATAATTATACTCTAGAATGTATATGACAAGTAAAGGATATGTATATACATGTTGTGTCCATAAAGAGCATGCATGCAAATATAATTGAGATGTGATATGAGACATATGTATGAGTGTCAAGCATCCACATGCATGATCATGTATGAAAATAAAAAGATAATAAGAACTTGAAAATGGACATACTGAGCCTCCACCTCGTAGCGGACTAGGGCGATATTGTTTAAGACTTGAGCCAGCCCCCACCAGATTTAAGGGGAATAGACCAGTATAAGGGTTGGGGAAAGTAAACCTGTTATTCATGTATAAGTACGAGCTTGGACTTGGGAAGTAGACCATTACCCAGGGGTGAGAGAGGCCATTTATCTCCGGGGAATCAAGTATAAAGAAGCAATATATAAGTAAAGGAAAGATAAATAAAGAATGACCCCTAGGGATGGTGATACGTAAAGCCTAGGTGAGTCAAGAAAAAAAAAGTAAAGAAATCTAAAAAAAAAAAAATAGACAATTGCACTCGCATCAAGAAGTCATTTGCATTAATTTATGCATGTTATTCAGTTGTTCCTTCTTTTATTATGAATTGTGCATTTTATTCAATTGTCCTTCATATTGGTATGTTAATGTTGGGATTCTTTCTCTATTTAACAAGTGTATGAATAAAATATGCTTTGAAAAATATATTTTCCAACTATAAATTAAAATTGAAAAATTTATATAACATGTTCACCTTTTTCATAATAAAATGTAATAGCTGGAGATAATAATGATGGCATGATATGTTATAGTTTAAGGAATTCTACTGAGAATTTATAATTCTCACTTTTATGTATATTTTCATGTTATCTCCAGATATCTCAAGAGAGTTAGAAGATGATCATACTGGACAGAGGTAGGAAGATTGAACATGGCCAAAGAGCGCTGTTATACAAGATCCGTTTAAGTAAAAGTAACAATTTCTAGGGGAGGTATTATGATTTAAATATAGTATTGTACCTGAGAGAGTGTTACATAGTATCATTAAAATTTATATATATATAAAATAACATTTTGATTTGTAAATTACTAGGTTACTCAAATGTATATAGCATTTTTTTTTCATTATACTCCAAGCCGAACTGCCTTCATATTTTCCGAGTCTTAATATTGGATATGATAATGTATAATAGTATTATAAATTAGTCATAACAATTTTATTTTTGATATATTTCGATTAGATTACTTTGGACTTGTTAGTTGTTGTTATTTGACGAATTTAAATTTTTGTATTTTGATGAAGTCTAATGAATTTGCATATTCCAAAAAGAGCTTTGACAATTAAATATGTTCAAAAAATCAATCTAATCCAAGTTGATTTAAATTGTATCGAATTAAGTCAATTTTAGTTTTTGAACTAAGAAATAATATAGGAATATTGACTATTGATTCTGTTGAATTTCCTCCAGAAAACAAACTTGTTCCTATTCCTCAAACACTTCTATTTATTTAAAACTTCATTAGAATGCTATGGGTTCATGTATACATTTTGAAAATTACTATGTTAAATTATGACTATACAAAGATGAGAACACAATATAATTGTACAACTTGAATGCATTGATGTTAATGGTTCCAAATTGTCTAAATAACATAAGTTAAAGGAAGCATTTGGATTATTTAAATAAACTTTACATGTTTGATTTTATGCTTGATTTTGCTTTAGCTTAGATGAATGTAATTAAGTGAATCTTATTATTTTTTATAGACAATATTTAGGTTAAGGGAAAAATTTACTCCAATCCAAGTTTGTGCAAGTTCTAGAACTCAACAAAGGCTTAGAATGGTACGTACATATGATTTACCAATTAACCTAAATCAAATCTAAGACATGATCAGAGAAGCATAAATGGTAGGGTGACCAGGTGTGCCAACAACTCTATTGGCTGAGTGGATAATTTTTTTAACATATATATGTTGGTTATTTTGATAAATATATGTTATAGTTATTTGTAGCAAATTAGACCTTTTGGTCCAATATCTTCATTTCTTTATTTTTTAATTCAATCCCGATCTTCTATATGTTTTCCATAGTTCTAAAAATCGGACTAGAGTCTGATCGGTTAAATTGGGAACCGGACCTCTATCCGATCCGGTTGATTGAAAAAAGTCAAAAACTTAAAAATCGATCAACAGCCGAAAAAACTATTAAATCGCGTGAACCGAGAGTGGTTCAAGCGACCCGCACTCTGAAAAGTTTAATGGCTATTCGCTTATTTATAGAACTTATGGTTGTGTTTGGATTATTCATCCATCGATGTGGGACTAGGAAATCAAGAACATAACACTGTCCAATCATATTTATTCACAGTAGAAAAGAAGCAACTGTAAGACTATAAGAACAATAGTGAAACTAAAATGGTAGAGCCATTCCAGCATCTGCATTACCTTAACACTATTATCATAGCTACATGAAAATAAGATATCCATTGTAGGATGCCACTTTACCATTTTCACATCAAGTGTGTGTTTCGTCCAAGACTGCCTGCATTTCATCATCACATTCACAACAACCAGGAAACAAAGTATGCAACTACAGTCAAAACAAAGCTTGCGGTTACTTTTTTTTGCATTATATATATATATATATATATATATATATATATATATATATATAATTAAATACATATATTTATTATACCTGGTTGAACCTCGATTGAATTGATTGGATTTCTGAATCTTTGAACTAGTGCTTTAACCGGTTCGATACCCAGTCTGGTTTTCCTAACATTGATTTTTTCATTTTCATCCTATATATATCAAACTGTCAATCAATTTAGTCCTCTCTCACTCTTTCATTAGTTCCACTCATAAGACGCTAGAACATGTTACAAGTTTATAATGTTATATGACTGTTAGTAATGCGTCATTACTTCTATTAAAATTTATAATGGAAACATTATTAATGACCAAATTGCTATGCAATTTGAAATATAAGAGAGAAAATTGAAATAAAAAAACAAAAGATATGGAATGTAATAGAAAAAAAAAAGTATGTGCCTATGTGTGGAAGATTATATGATTCTTTGGTAGTGTGTTGAACTAATAAAACTGAAATAATACAATTCTTCAATTTGTAAACCTAAATTTCCATAATTTGTTTATTACAATAAATAACATGAAACAATATTAAGATTATAATGAAAATAAATGAAGATATATCAACTAAACACATTTACACAATTTTGATTTGTTGAGAATTTGACACCAAATATGTCTTTGTTAATTTTATTTTTCAAAATTGGTAATTATTTTTTATAATATGAAAAACTGAGAAGAAAACTAAGAAAATGTTTATGTAAGTAATAAAATACTCAAACTTTTAATTTACACCTTATATAAATATTCATGTCATATTGGCATCAAATTTTAAGACAATAATAACTCTTAATCGACTCTAAATTACCATAATCATATTATTTTGTCATGAAAAATTCATTATCGATGTGCATGAATATTTATATAAGATGTGAATTAAAAGACTAAGGATTTTAATGCTTATGTAAGCATTTTCTTATTTTTCTTCTCAGTTTTCATGTTATGAAAAATAATGATCAATTTTGGAAAATAAAATTAATGAAGACATATTTGGCGTCAAATTCTTGACGCATCAAAATTATGTGAATGTGTCTGGCTAGTAGATTTTTGTTTGTTTCTTTTCTAATTTTACTATGGTTTCATATTGTTTATTCCAATAAGCAAACTGCACAAATTTGGGTTTACAAATTGTAGAACTATATTATTTGAATTTTTTTTTTTTTTTGGTTCAATGCATTGTTAGAGAATCAATATAATCATATTCCACATATCAACACATACATTTTTTACTATTACATTCCTTATCTGTTATTTTTCTTTATTTTGGTCTCTTACATTTCAAATTGTTTAGAGATTTAGTCCTTGATAATAATGAAGGTGTAACGGTTATGACGTGACATCATGAGTTTGTAATATGCCCTTACATCTCTTAGTGGAACTAATGAAGGTGTAACAGAATACTAAATTGGTTGACGACTGATACATACTTGACAAAATTTAAAATCTTTAGAAGATTGGGGTGAATTGAAAATGAAGAAATAAAGATAATAGACCAAAACCTATTTTATAACAAATAATTGTACAGTATTAAAATAGCCAATTTGTATATGTTAAATAAAAGGACTCACCTAGGTTGTTTACCTAGCCGGTCTTTCATTTGTACTTCATCATGACTCATTTGATTTACGCGTTAATTGGTGAATCATAAGTACCACTCTAAGCTCTTGTTCAGCTTTAGAATATTCGTAGGCTTGGATTAGAGTGAACATTTCCCTAAACCTAAATATTGTTTACAAAAGACAATAAGATTTCGCTTAATTACATTCAACTAAACTATAGCAAAACCATGAGATAAAATCAATCATATAAAGTTTATTTAAATAATTCAAATCCTTCCCATGAGATATATTGCCAAATTCTATTTTTCTATGTTAGATAAGCAATGCTTTATTTAACTTATATTGCTTAGCCAATTTCGTACCATCAATATCAATGCATTCAAGATGTACAACTATATTGTGTTCTCATTTTTAATTTTCAAAATGTATATCTAAAACCCATTGCATTCTAATGGAGTTTTAAATAAATAGGAGTGTTCGAGGAATAGAACAAGCTTGTTTTCCGGAGGAAATCTAACCTGTTCAATATTTAGTCAATAGTCTCATGTTATTTTGATTGCTTAGTTCAAAATTTAAAATTGATCTAATTCAATCCAATTTAAATCAATTTGGATTATATTGATTTTTGAATATTTCTGTCAAAACTTTTTTAAAACATGCAAATTCATTGTACTTCATTAAAATACATAAATTCTAATTCATCAAAACAACAACAAATAAAAAGTCCAAAGTAATCTTATTAATATCAAAATAAAAATGTTATTACTGATTTGTAATCATACTATATATTATCTTATCCAATATTAAGATTATTTTTGCTCGAAACTATAACTATCCTCTTATCGAAGACAACCCTACTCGAGTCAGGTAGGATGTCTATAGGTAGCCAAAGTTCTCTCTTATGAATTTTAACCCAATTGCATGCTTCTGACACAAATTTGAGACTTTTGGGAAAGTAATAAGTTTGGCTTTAGATATAATGACAAAATCCCCAAATAAATATGAGTAACATAGAAATTTACAAATTAAAAAGTTTTAAAAAAAAGTAAATAACAAATAATTTAGATAAAATTACAAGTTATAGAAATCACTGAACCACCACAACAAATTTGTTCCATTTTCTTGGAAAAAAATTGGTAGCATAATACCAATAATATGAAAAATACGCGATTGAATGAAAGTCAAACCTAAACAAGAAAAATTTGAACTTGTTGCAAGCTATGTGCAAGCTAGTTTGCTAAAAAATCTGATGACAAAAGGAAAAAGGAAGGGAGCTAGCACAAATATCAAGTGTGAATGAATAAATAAAATATTATACAAATGATCAGGCATAACCATATATAATTTTTTTACTTAATATGCAGAATTATTTGTAAAATCTACGCTTATAAATTGATATTTTAATACCTAACAAGAATTGAAAGCTTTATGTATGTCAAATGGACAGAGTTTCCCTTATTTTTTCGTTTCCCCGTAATAGCTAGATCTGTACCAAACAATTAGCCAACAAATATCCCAAAAATTGAGGCTATCAGAGCACTCTCAAACGGCATATATACATCACATGGCTTAGGGGACATAAACCCAAAATAGAGAGACTCATATACAATATTCCATCAAAAAAAAAAATCAAGTAGTAGGATCCTATTTGTGGATTGTGGAGCAACTCTACGATGGCAGATATTTTCAAGATATCAAAATAAAAGTCTACAGAAGGCCCTCACGTGTAGAGGGGCTATCAAAAGGTGTCTGCACTCTATCAGGCTGGAAGAACTGAATCAGGTGCAGTACTAGAATCTGAAATAGGAGGGGAAAGTGGGTGAGTTCAACTGACTTAATGAGGAGCAATGAAACTATAATATATGAGGACAAACTCTAAAAATAAAACAAGTTATCCTTAAATAAAGAATTAGTATCAAGACCAAAATTTACATTAGAAAGCATCATTTTTAATAGTAGGTACATGAAGAACCAATATTAAAACCTATGTATGTAACTAAGGAATTAATATTATTTCACGAATTGGAAAACATAGTTTTCAAATATAATTACCAAAGCGGGGAGGCTTCCAATCTAGAATTAAATCATAATCAAATCACGTCTGGGCATTACGTATTGCCATCTTCAGTGTGAGTATAACAGATCAGAATTAAATCATAATGAAATCATGTCTGGATGTTACATCTCGTCATCCCCAACGTGAGTATAACAGATCCGGATGTGTTGGCCAAACACTCCGGGCTAGCAATACCTTTGCTAGTTGGGGATCGAACCAAGGTACACCAAGGATAGCGTTAACAACCGCTAGCTATCGATTAACTAAGAATCTTCCCACAGAATATCCATAACATTTCGAAAATATAAGTATTAAATAGAATTTTCAAAAGCAAAAATGCCAAATAAGGTTTCCAAACTCAAAATAAGATTTCTCAACAAGTCAGTTTACTAATTTAAACAATTGTTCAAGAGCTCGTCCTAAAATTCATAAAATCCGTAGTCTTTTCCAAAAAGCTTTCAGAACATTTAACCATGGCATACTAGTAAAATTTCCTCAAACCAAATCAAATTTCCACAAATAAATAGATATATCAAACTGTAAGACAATTATATCGTTAAACAAAGTATTCATAATTATCTAGATATATAAAAATAGGTTGTCAATATATGTACTAAAATCAAACTAATACTAATTGTAATAAAAATAACATATGCCATAGAGGCATTATCCACTCACAAAACATCAAGGACCGTCCAATCTACGTCTTGGGGGCTATTGAACTTGCGGGTTGATCTCCTGGGGGATCTATAATCAAATATAAGCAATTATTTTCAATTTAGACACAAATTTGGTTTAGAAACTATTCTTTGCCCTCTTTGTCTAACCTTTACAAATTAACTTTAATTAAAAACTACTATCATATATACCATAATATACTTCATCGAATATCAACTATATAACATAAGAATTTAAATTTATATATGTGAGGATCTACTAGCTAACACTATTTTCCTATTACTCTTTTAATGGCTAAGTCACTTAAATAATTCTAACCATAATTTCAAGAGTAAAGTTTCCAACTATTTATTTACTCACCACTCTATCCCAAAATTAACACTACTAATTAAGGCTTAATTTCACATTAGTTTTCTAAATTTTCTTCAGCACCCACAGAGTAACAATCCGTATCCATTAACTTCCCAAATTAAAACTTTAAACATTTCTCTATTCATCCCTCCACCCTCATAAGACTTGAACATCCAAATACCCATCAAATTTGATACTAACTATAAACAAAACAAAACTAGCATCTGGCTTCAAGAAGGGAAACTCACCAGTGTGGGTTGGTTTTAGAAAGAAGTAAAATAAGAACCCAGTCACCACAAAAAGCAAAACGCGAATGGAGGGCTCTAGAGCGAGAAAGACGTAGGCGAGGGAGAGATGGACGGAGAGAGAGGCTACGAGATAGTGACAGTGCGGGGCAGAGGAAAGGCACGTGGTGGTAGTGATGATGGGAGGTTGAGAGTGAGTGAGGGTAATTGAGAGAGAGGCAAACTTGAGAGGGAAAGAATGAATGGAAGGGTAATAGGGGAAAAGAAAAATCAAAGAAAGAGGTGCGCCAGGCGAAGGAAGGCTTTAGACGGGAATGAGGAGTCTATGGTGCACCATATCACTTATGGTGCACCATGATCCCATTCCCTTTCCCTTTTTATTTTTTTATTTTTTATACAAACACTTCTAACAATTTTGTCTAACAATTTTAATTTTTCAATCATTATATTTCTAAAAGTAAATAAAGGGAATACCCAAAACATAAGCTATGAAAAATTTAAAAGTTTCCGATTACTAACATTTTATTTTTAATAGAGTATTACATCAACTATCTAGTTTGTTTTAGGGTGACATTTACTATTTGAAACAAATTAATAAGCTTTCATATCCTTACAACTTTGCTATATGTAATGGACTTGATATATGTAATTGATATTTGTAGCCTCAACAAAATTTAAGAATTAAAATGCTTGCCACATATTTCAAGTAGTCTTGTATTTAGATCCTCTATGTTATAGTCATTCCATTCCTAAGCATGTAAGCATGTCTACATTCATAGTTTAAAAAAAATTCTACATTTTCTTTAAACATAATGAACTTGAAAAATAAAGGTTCTTACCCATGTTCGTTGTGTAGGAAGCAAAATTCAAGATGCGATGTGAATTGTGAGTTTGGGCAATACTTTTCAGCCAATAGATCTCATGATTTCAAGAGTTCTTGTAGGCTCTGGTGTATGCAACATGGTGGGAGTCATTTGGTGTTATCCAAACGACCCAATCATGTTTTTTAAAGCTTGGGAGGGGCTCCTTTCTGGGGTTTTGAGAGGAAGCTTTAGATATCTCTTATGTATGTTGTATTATGGTCAATCTGGAATAAAAAACAGGACTATCTTTGAACATTATGTACCAAACTGGGAGTTGGAATCAAGGATGATTAAGAATTGATTAGGATATTGGGTAAAAGGATGGTGCACTGATCTCCCTTTCTTTGCGGAGCAGTTTGTCCACAATTTGGATTACATCAGGAAGTGGAGAGGGACATTCAAACGGAGGGGTTCTGTCCTACAGTATTTGGTTAGATAATGTTGCATTATTGAGGAGTTATCAACAATTTGGGTGTCACTTTGGCAAGATTCATTGATCTACAAAGCTCTCTATGTCAGCAATGCATTTTGGAGTTCTTGCCAATTGTCTCGTAAACAATTTTGCAGGTCAATGAGTATGGTTCTATTATGAAGGTGCATGTGCTTAGGTGTTCTTTGGTGGCTTGGGTAGGAGAATACTATTAGATATAGTATTGGTGTTGCTATTTTCTTTTTTGTATGTTGATGCTTTAATGTTGCTGTTCTGATATTGAGCTTGTTCTATGGCTCCCCTCATTTGAGTGGTTGAGCATTTTGCTAATTATCAAAAAAAAAAAAAAAAATGCAACATTTTGAAAGTCATGCGTTCTGTAGAGCCACATCAAAGACAACATGTTATGGATTTACTTTGGGAGGGTGATACCTATTGAACCCACCCTGTTCATGGTACTCATTGGATATCTGTCGAGTTTCAGTTTCCAATTAATGTTTGCTTTAATGGAGCTAGAATAGATATTATCTTGAACAACAAAGTCTTGCAAACATAAATCATCAAATGGGTAATTCATCGTTTGATACTTCTTTATCAACCTTTTCCATCCCTCCTGAGTGCAACAAACTTGATGCTTTTGGCACCTAATTGCCAAGGTTGATAAAATTGCAAGACTTCTTTGTATCTTCAATGTTATGTACAAGTAAGTAATAAAACCTTTCAATCTAACAAAGTAATTCATGGACAATAAAATTGCTACCCATCATTTGTTTTTCTTATTGGTTTAAATTTAATTAAAGTAATATGCACTCAATCCTTTGAAAGATGCCTTTATTATATATATTCATGTCCCCTAAAAGATGAAAATCCATTACACTTTAGTCAATTTTTATGTTTTTTGATAAATCTCCTTTAAACTCCATTATGTTATATCTATTATCTTTTTATGACCAAAATACTGTTTATTAACAATTATACATATTAAAAACTTTCTAACAAAATAAAAGATGTGCTATTGATAATAACATAAGAAATTGATGTTTTATATATGTACTGTGACTTTTTGTTGAATTTTTAATTATTATTATTATATTGAAAAAAACAAATTATTAACAAATAATAACTCGTGATGATTATTTATAAAACTAATAATTACGGTTTTTCTTTTCTATTTTTGCAATATTGTTAGACTACAATCTACGTAATAATTAATATTAATAAAATATTTTTAATCAAATATACTCGAGAAATAAAACCCCTAGCAAAGTCCTTAAGTAAAAATACTAGTCGGATTAGTCCTTTTTAGGAAATAATGTGTTCGATAGTTAAGAACTATAAAGTACTAATATGAAACAGGTTAATCTAGTTTGGGTTGAGGGAGGAATAAATTCGAACCGATCAATTTAATTGATTTGCTTTGTTTGGTTTTTAAAATATTTTAAAACAAATCCAAATCAAATAGATCTTATCAAGATCATGTTGATTTAATTTGAATCATGGGTTGAAGTAAAAAATAAAAAAAAAATTACCTTTTTAAATAATTGACAATAGAAAAATTCGGATCATAGGGTTGAAGTAAAAATTTTTTATCCTTATAACAACTAACAATAATGTAAGACTTGATAAAAGATACTTAATAATGGTGTGAATAAATAAGTTTTTTAAACAAATGTAAATAAAGAAAATAAAATGTGACTTTATTACAAAAAGTTTAAGTGTAAAACTTTGAAAACTTATGAATAAATGAAAAAAAGAAAGTTAATTGGGTAATCGAATTGGGTGTTTTGTAATCGAGTTAAAAAATTATAAATTCGAAATTAAACTAGTAATAATTAATTTGATTTGATTTTTTCTTGAAATGAACCAGCTACCTAAACCAATATGAACTATTTTCATTGGTTTGGTTTGGATGGGTTCGTTAGGTCAATTTGATCCAATTAACACCCTAAAGGCCATGCTAAAGATTTTTGTTATAGTTATAATACTTGGATCAGTCCGACTAGTGAACTAACCAAGTAATCAGTCTGCGTTGCACAAAAGATTGGACTTGTTCACAAACGCCAATCAATTTGTATCACAACCCAACTAGGGCTGTGACCGGCGCTTAGGGAATGTTATTCCCTAGCAAGCCTACGGAAGAATTTTACTAAGAAACGGACATAATTTCTCCTAAAAATTGGACGTTTCCCAAAATACAAAAAGCTCCAGATACCAACCAAGAATATACAGACCAACCACAGATCCAAATTATCAACAATATTTAACATATAGACTTAGGACAACAAGCACTCCCAGAATGCCCTCAAAATTCAGAACATGCAAGACATATATAAGGATATATATTCTTTTCAAAACAAAACCTATTACAATTATATATAAATATATTACAACGGAAGCCAGACCCTACCTGTGGATTATGGAGCATAACTAGAAATATTTACATATAATTACTCAACTATATATGAATCAAAATATATAGACAACCCAGAGGCCCACACTAATTGCGTCAAGTTCACGGAGCTTCTATTTTACTGAGACAAGTCACTTGCAGCTCGTACCTAACTCTGAAATAGAGGGAAAGTGAGGGGTGAGTTAAACAGACTCAGTGAGAGAAAATATACTTATAATCGGGAGTGGGACAAGGGCAAGCACGAGTTTTTATTAAAATAAATATAATTAATTAATGATACTCTCATAAAAGATTTGTATATAGATATACATATACATGTACAAAAGATATTCAAAATCAAACATGTTGAGTGAAACCAAAACATAGTAAAGCAGAAAATAAAATAAAATTCTTAATAAAAAGTCATCATCAACAAATTAATACTTCCAACAATTGGTAAATTGAATACATTTGAATATGGAGTTAAAATTAATTTTAAAAATAAAACAAATCCCATTTCTAAAGTTTAGAAGGGGAGGTCTTAATTATAGAGTCAAAACATAACAGAACAAACACGTCTCATGAATGGGCGTCCGCGAAGGATCAACAAGAACAGATATCTCACCAACGGTCCTATGCCGAAGGATCGACAAACAGAGCGCCGGATGTGTTGTCGTCATGCAGGGCTAGCAACACCCCTACTAGCTGGGTTGGCCAAATGAAGATGCACCCAGAGCTAACGTATACTGCCATTAGCATACAATTCTGTTAAAGGTCCCTCCCAAGAAAAATCATTTATCCAAAGCTCAAAGAAAGTATTTAAACAACTTTATTTCAGAAGTCAATTTCATCAAAGTTTTAAACTCCTATAATATTAAAATCCAATATAGTTCCCAAGCATATCAAATTTTAGAATCTAATATACAAGTTCTAAACCTTTTCAATCATGCCAATAATATTAAGTTTAAAATTAGTTTACAGAAATCAATTTCAAAACTTACTATACCAAAATCTGTAAACTTCTATTGTTCGAGCTCATCATATTAAAACATGTCAATTCCAAAACAATTAGATACACAGTTTCTAAACATCAATTAATAACAAAACATAAAATTCTTAAACTAAATTGGAGCATTGGAGAGTAAATTCCTCAAAATACTTGTCCTACCTACGAATGTATAAAACTAGATAACATAATAATAATATAAGCAGCTTCAAAAGTTCGATTAGAAAATGAGTAGCTGTCAAAACATATATTTAGGAAAATAAGAATAGAAAACAAATTATAAATATACTATCACTCACAGTACTAAGCCAAGAAGAGAAGGTCCAAGGCTCTTGTGCCACGGAATTAACGATTGATCTTCTCGATATCTATCACTACAAATAACATAATGTTATATAAAAGGGAAGTTTATTAAAAGGAAAAGGAAGAAAATAAAAAGATAACAAGTAAATGTTGAGTTTGAGCCTCTAAATCTTCCTATCACCCATCAAACAACAATAACAATGGCAAGGCATATGAAATCTACAATCGAAATCATGACACACACACACACGATTGCAAGATTTGCTTGAGGAGCATTTATGAACAAAGAAAGCAAACAAGGAAACATATTGTTTGAGCCAATTACTGGTTTATAAAATTATATTAATTTTATTTTTCACATATTCAATTCCTAGTTGTATAAGTCCTTGAGCACAAACCTTGTGTTAGCACTTGGCAATCGTAAGTTTCAACTAAAAAGAAACATTGCAATAGCCAAAAAGGAGGTTTAAAAATAATATATATACTTATTACTTGACTCATCAAAATTTCAAGTGTTAAATCAATTCTAATCCAAGCATTTTATAAATAGGATAATCAGAACCCAAATTTCCACTTTTTCTTTGTATCAACAAAGGAAGCTAAACGCCATATTTTTATTTGAAATAATTGACATCAACAAGAAAATCCACCAGAATCTATTTGCTTAAGTCCACACACATTCTAGATATTCCGTTCCCTGACCACCTTATCAATTAAACTGCTCACCTAAATTCAATTTTATCTCTATTTCTTAGCTCTAAAATCAACCCTTTACACTCAGGAATTTTAAATAAAAATTGACCAGCAATACGAGAATCAAACCAACCAAATAACACAGTCAACAATCAAGTAATCAATCCTATCATCCATTAACCAAATTTATGAATCAGAGGGAAATTAAATCATGCAAATAAGGTGTTCAAACTTGATTCTACAACAACTAAATAAAAAAGGCAAGAATAACTTACCCAAAGGTTATGGGTTTAGAGCAAGCCAGGCGACTTCTAGTAGCGGAAGGAAAACGAAATTGAAACGCCACGAAGAGAGGAAGACGCGGTGGAGGGAGAGGCAGACCGCGGCGAAGAGAGAGAGAGAGAGAGGGACAGACAACGGCAGAGGGAGAGAGAGAGACAGAAAAACAGTGGCGGAGGGAGAGAGAGAGAGAGAGACGGATAGACAACGGTGGAGGGAGGGGTGGTGGTGGTCCGACGGAGCAAAGAGATCCGGCGAGGAAGAGTGAGAGAGAGGGAATGGTGAGGAATTGAGAGTGAGGGATCGTGAGAGGAAAAGAAGTGAAAGAGAGTGAGAGATGGTGAGAAGAAGCAGATGGTTCTCGTACGGGGGAAAGGAAAAGATACAAGAGGGGTTTAACATGCACCCTATCACTTAAGATTTAGATAGTCTTATCTGCCCCTTTTTTCTTTCAAACAACCTTTACCTAATTAAGTTAATTTCCTCTACGGTTTTATAATTTAAAGTAAATAAAAAAATATTCAAAAATTTAAGTTGTATAAAAAAAAAATTTCTGTTACCAATATTTTATCTTTAACTAATATTTTATTTTAAATCAGGATATTATAATTTGACTCGACTCATTTTCAAAAGAGTTGGTATTTATTTATTTTTTTACAAAAATAGATGTTTTCATAAAATTTTAACTTTTTTTTTTCTTAAATATGACTTTCCCAACTTCTAAGTCATCATTTAACCACTTTGCCCTTCAAATAAGAGTAACATCAAGGCTAAAGTTTGAAACTCTTTTATTTTATAACTAAATATTTGATTTCTAATTCCTCTATTATTTAATATAAGACTAAAATAGTGATAAGCAAGCTACATATAAATTATGTTCTATGAGCTTCTAATATAAGTGATACCATATAGAATATTCTCTAATATACAAATAACACACTTTTTTTTTTTATAACTTATATGTTTATATTTATTTGTTTAATTATATCCAACTAATAACTTAATAAACTAGTGCTTTGGTTGAGTTGATCAGCGGGGCAAGTTTCATAACTATGATTTTTGTATCTCAAGAGCTAACTCGTTCAGATTGTTTTAAACCGGGACGAGGTTGAGAATTTACTTGAAAAAAGAATAGAGATCCTATGATGGTAACCCACCTAGGGTTTTGCTCGGAGAAACGACACCGTTTCAAATGAATCTGCTCTCGTTGCCTCTCTCTAATGTTACAGTCTTAGCCACTTTTTGTTCGTTCAATCAACTGTTGGCACCTCGCTCACATTCTTCAACTGCGCGCGTTCTCTTCCGTTGATCTCTGCCTCTTCCATTTTCCATTTTCCATTTTCCTCTTCCAAGGTTTCTCGCTCTCTCTTTGTCTCTCCCTAAGTTCTTCTCTACATGCTTGCTGTTATGATAGTTACTGTTTCTTCTGCTTGTTTCTTTTTCTACTGCATTCTCTGTTATCCTTTTTTTCCCCCTTTTTTTAAGAAAGAAAGAAAGAATGAACGCTTTATATTTGTGAAACCCAATTGCGTAAAGTATTCATTTTTATCCTTGAATAGTCATTTTGATGCTTCAATTTTGTTCCCAGAAACATGCCATTTCTTGTTATAGTATTGATTGAGTAGACCCAATATGATGAGAAGTATCTGTTCTTTTTTTTTTTTTTTGGGTAATTTCAGTTTGTGTATATATATATATATATATATATATAGTGTTAACCTGATATTTTGTACCAGCTGCAATGCTCAGTTGCAGGATTCGCAGTGCTTTGTTGTGATTGTCTGGAATTGGCAACCTTATTATCTGCTGTTTAGGCTCAACTGATCAAAGCCCTTTTTCCTAGCTCCTTGCAGCTGTAATTCTGGAATTAGCATTTTCAGCTATGGCGCTTCATGGAACTACCTTTATTAATGTGAGCTGCCCATTTTTTCTTAAACCCAAAATTTCACTTGTTATTTTGTTATATAATTTTATAACAGGATATTATGACGATGTGTCGATGTCTAATTCATGTAGCTGATTCCACCTAGTGAGACAAGGCTTAGTTATTGTTATTGTTGTTATTTTTCTTATATAATATTTTTTGGAATGGAGAAGTCTTCTGGTGTAGGTTTTCAGAAATTTTTTACCAGAAGATCACTAGGGCTTCAATGAACAGCCTATTGAATAAAGAATTCTGTGGTTGAGTGTAGATTAAATTAAACTACTTGAAATGGAAATTTGGCAAAATTTAAGCTTCTTCAATGACTATGAGCCTTGTATTCAAATTAAGATGGCCTTTTGTGAATTTTGCTGAAGAAAATTGGCTTTATAAATTTCTGAGGAATGAGGATAAAGTTATATGTTCCCCTTAAATTATTCTAATATTGAAGTCCTTTTTTTTTTATTTGAATTTTCTCCCTTGTTTCATAGTGACTGATTTGGAAGTTTTTGTGCAGGGTCTTTCTTCTACTGCTATCAAAGAGTTTAATTTCATTCCGGGCTCATTCATCAATAACTTTCAGAAGCTTCATCATGTTTCTCTTCCATCCTTTACTCCAAACAGGTTAGTTTTCGGCAAAAGTTTTGGAAGAAGGGACCAGCTGTGTCTTTTGCCTGGTCAGTGGCCAAACTTGCAAAAGCAAAGATTCAGTAAGTATCCTTGCTTAGAACCTTATAATTCATATTGGGACATTCTTTTTGGATAATATCATTATTTGTCTTTACTCGGTGAGTTGTTGACCAGTGTTATTTTGTCATCTTGATTTTGGTTGAGTCCAATTTCTGTGTCTACAACCCCAAGTTTCCAGCAGTCATTGTTTTGCTGAGTATATGTGCCTCTGGTTTCTATCAGGGAGGCGACAGAGAGTAAAAAGTGAAGACTCAGAGGGCATCTTGGGCAGCGAGAACATTGCATTGGATGAACAGACTTTGGAGGAGGAGCTACAGAATGCTATTGCTGAAGAGAACTATGCTAAAGCAGCAGAAATAAGGGATACTCTTAAAAACCTTCAGAAAGATAGCAAGACAACGGTATTTGGGGTAAACAGTCGGTTTTACGATTCATTCAGGAATGGTGACCTTGCAGCGATGCAAGCCCTGTGGTCGAAAAGCGATGAAGTGTGCTGTGTTCACCCTGGTTTGAAAGGAATATCTGGTTATGATGATGTTATCGAGAGCTGGAATTTTGTATGGGCTAACTATGAATTTCCACTAGAAATTAAGCTAGAAGACATTAAGGTTCATGTTAGAGGGGATATGGGATATGTTACTTGCATGGAATTTGTAAAGACAAAAGGAGGCAGATGGGGAGGGCAGTTTGTAACGAACGTGTTTGAGAAGATTGATGGCCAGTGGTTTATTTGTATCCATCATGCTTCCCCAGTAGACTTATGAATACTTACGATGTAGATATGAAGTTGCCCTTGTTCCCCTTCATCTATGGTTCACACTTTATGGCTGTTTCCAATTTTGTTTTGGGTTATGCTGAAGCTTCAACCATATCCTAATATTCCCTTTTAAGTTTCACAAGTTGGTACATGTGATTCATGATAGGACACTACATTATCATCTAATCCATGTAACTAATTCCACCTAGTGGAATAAAGCTTAATTGTTGTTGTTGTTGTAAGTATCACGAATTGACTGCTCAAATAATCTGTAAAAGTTGTGGCATGTGGACGAATGAATTTGTGATAAATTGCCCCCAGCCTCTGGCAAACTCAAATATTCATGCATAGGACGGACTTTGTCAAGAATTTAAGATACATTGTGTGGGATAAGGTCTGACGGTAAAAGACTGACTAGTATGAATAGTATTAGTGTAAGTTACAAACTGTTACAGCTCTTCTAAGAGGTTTCATGATAGCTGAATAGCTTAACAGATTTCCTTATAACATATTCAAGTTTGGAGACGTGGTTTTATTTCTGTTGTAGTAATTTTGTAATTGAGAAACAATTTTATGCAAGAGTGATGATGCTCATTACAGATCATGAATGAAATCTATCAGAAATTCCTCTGTATTCTCCTGTTTTACTTGCATACTCCTATATGAAAAAGACAACACATACAATTGAGTCTATTAAAATGGTTGTCAAATTTGAAAGCAAACATCTCCAAAAGCATATGTTGCAGCAGTGTCCAAAACAGGCTCCACACACATGCTTTTTACTTGATTTAGCCTCACACCTGGCGAGAGGATTTCTGATTCATAGTTTCAGTTGTTCTCTATCAGATTGCCTAAGTAGTGCAGGGGATAAACCCTGGTGGTTTCATTTATTGACGTTTTGTTTTGTACAAAGATGGTGTTGGTGCAGCGGTTTCTTTTGTACAATGAATACAAGAGTACAATGTGCATACCGTTTTCTGCCACAACAGGTTCCCTGGTAGAAAGGACTAATATACTATACCAGATTGCATGTATGAAAAAGAGAAGAGGGGGGAGGGGGGGCAAAATAAAAGAGACAAATGTTTTGCAATGCATTAAATTGCTACTTCTCAGCTACTTGAAGATCTTTAAAAGCTAACTATGAACCACAAAAAGAAGATTATTAAAAAAAAAAAAAAAAAACTCCTGAAATTAAACTCTCCCTACAGGAGAGAGTGGTGGAAGTGGAGTATATTTTAAAGGTGCTTTTCCTTGAGGCCTGCTATTGTTCTTGGAACTGGGTGCCTTAAGGATCTCTTCAAGCATGTTACCCATTTCCAAGGAACCTGGTAGTTTCTGGCAGCTTAAAACCGCAACAGAAATGAAGAATGCCTGCAAATAAGTGATTGTTGAATTGAATTCAATCGAGTAGAATCCATCCTTTAATGGTGACAAGGCGAAAAGGGGTCTGTCTTGCTCAGTTCCTTCCTGAAAGTTATCACAAGGATGATACAAAAATTGGTTACCTAGTATTAATGTTATATGAGCATGGCCTCAGCAAAAGTGTGAAGGGTGTACCTGAACAAAAAGTTGGAAACGGTCATGGACAGGTTTTGAACATTTTGGAATGTTTGAACTTTGCTTCTGGTTGGAGAGCACAAGCAGTTTGCAACCAATGTCCCAACCCCCACAATCACATGATCCCCCAGTTTTCCATCTATAGATCAATGGTGATGGTTCACCTTTGTTTGGTGAACCATGTACACCACCTGGAAGTATAACTGTAGTGCTGTTAGAGATGCCATTTTCTTCTGAACTGCACAAGCATCTTTCATCTGCTAAGCACTTTAAGCATCCCTTCTTCAGCAAATTACTATCACTATGCAGTCCTTCATTGCTTATGTTTTCACAAGGGGTCTCAATAACAACAGCTGCTAGCTCCCTGCTCTGAATGACCTTTGGCTGTCCTTGTCCCGTCTGGCCAACTTCAACACCCATTAGAACATATTCTTTAACCATTTGCTGTCTCTTCGAGTTCTGATCGATTGGTTCAGTGATTTTAGAGCTAGAAAACTTCATCTGAGCGATACAATTGTAGGCATAGCCACAGCTTTTTTCTTTGCTTCCATTACTCATCCACCCGGCACTTTTTTTCTTAATTTCGTTAACGAGGTAGAATGTAAAATAGGAGTCTAAATCATCCTTCTCAAGTGATGACAAACTTCTCCTGGTAGCAGCAAATATCTTTCTCTCATTGTTGAGCACAAATTTAAACAAAGGTAGTCCATTTTTCATTGTAAGCTGCAAGAGGCCTTGAACTGATGATCCCTTGCTCCTTTCAGCAGGCAGTGATTGATCGACACTGATTGCTGTGAAGCTGATTGAATCCATGCTACCCTTTTGTGTCTGACTGCTTTCGGCTGAATGGTGTATGCTTGATGCCTTGTGCCTCAATATAGGGTCTAATAACCGCCGCAAGGGGCTGGGGCTGGTTCTGCTGCCGTTTGCCTTCTCTTTGCTTGGATTTTCCCAGCGAACAGAACATGCAGGCGTGACAGGACCAGACTTCGCACCAACATAAATGGAGCTGAATTGTTGAAGGGTAGGGGCCTCTTTGAAGCTGAAACTTCTTCCAATTCGACTTAAGCTGAAGCTAAACCGGCGATTGTGGGATGTATTCATGCGCCTCTGAGATGTCAACTTGGCAGATTCTTGGTCCAGTGATTCCTTTATATCACTGAAAAAACACTGATTTCTTAGGCTAGTGTCTAACACATCCTCTCCAGAGTAAGCACCTAATGAATGCCGACTAGATATCTTACTAGCACAGGCAGGTGTCTCAGACACAACAGAAGAACAATCCATATCCAGATTAGCACCAATGCTGTGTCTTGTTGTTTCTGAAGAAGATGTAAGCTCAACAGCAGAACTCAGTCCACTTGAATGAGGGATTTCAGAACATACATCTTCTGTACAAACCTCCTCTGGAAGGGAAACGTATGACAGACTACTTTGGCTAGATTCTGAAAATTTTTCATCAGAAGACGATCTTAATTCCGAAAGCCGAAAATCATCCGAAGAACTTGGCTGGGGAATTTCTTGGGGATAAAGCAACACATTATTACTTGGCTTGCTGTGGCAATGTTTATTACCAATGTCGAAATCTGACTCCTGCAACTGATCCAACTTTTTCCTGGTTTCCCTGCCGCTGGAACTTATTTTCTTAGAACTGACTGAGACCTCTTTATCTTTTGATCTTACTGATGGCTGTCCTATATCAGATCTGGACTTATGATGTCTTTCTTTTTTCTTGCGGTTGTGTTCTTGCAAATTGTCCTTGTTCTGCTTAGCTCCATCATCCCTACCATTTGCAATTTCATTAGGAACATGTGAGACCCCATGGTGCCTCAAGTTTGATGCAAAATTTCTGTCATGTGAAGTTCTTTTACTATAGTCATTCCTACTCCATTTTTCAAGCGATATATCTGAATGAGTTTTGCCAAAGGACTCAACTGCCGAGGGTGCTTTTCTCTGCTCATCACCAATGCTCTTAGCCTCACTTCTAGAAGATTCAAATCGCTTGACATTCTGAAAGGGAAGTTTGGTACTTTCAGGAAGGCATTCCCTATTAGATGGCCTGATACTTGAGGAAGCCAAACCTTTTCTCTCATCAAGTTTGTCCTTGAAACCAACACTAGCAGATGATTTTGTGGCTGCTCTTGATGATGATTCACTGCTATTGAATGATGTGAAGTTGCTAGCAAGCACTGGGATATGGTTGTGCTTGTGCTTCCATTTCTCAAGGCGTGACCAATCTAGAACCCCGACATTGAAAGCCTTCTCTTTCAACTTGTCTCCTCTATCAGGTCGAAGGAGATAACCAGGCAAATTCGACATGTGCTTAACAAGCTCATCACTCTCAGTTGCACTTCTCTTGAAACTGTCCCGGTTCTCAATCTTCCCTTCTGCATCCTTCTTTGCTTTTTGCTTGTGATCACTGTGTTGTGGACCAATGCCACTCTTTGATTTCAACTTATCTGCATCCTTTGGAATTCGACTTGATTGGTGCAACACAGAACTTTCTTTAGCTGTCTTTGAGCTACTTTGCCGTTTTGAGCTGATCTTTCTGAGGTCCAAACCAAATACCATGCCCTCAGAAGGTTTCAACAACTCATTACTTTGCTGTTTACTGAATGGCATGGCACAACATACACTCAAAACTTCACTCTTCACTCTGAAGTTTCACTCATGAGCTCATGCGGCAGATGTGTTTCTCACTTACTCAGACAATTATCTGTCAGAAAATGTTCACAATTGAATCAGTTCCGAAGACTTTGAAAATTATGGTCAAAATGCTAATCTATCAAATTAAATTTCTGAACCTAAAAATGATATGAATGGACAAGCAGAACAACCAACAATATGTCTCCTAAATTGCATTTGTTAATACCAAAGAAGTATATAGCATAATAAAAAATAGAAAAACAAAAATCAGGGTTAGGACACTGTTGGTGTGGAAATTATGGAAACAAGGTTTATGAATTGGAGTGTTTAAGCCGTGGCACAATCAACAATAAAATGATCTTTGAAGGGAAAAAAATGGCTAATCACATTAAAAGGGGGTACTATTCTTTTTTTTATGGCACCAAACACAAAATGGTAATGGTGATCCTGAAAACATTGAAACATGATTTTGACATTGTCCAGAGAGAATTATGGCAGAAAGCCACGTGAAAGGGAAACAAAATTGAATGCATTGTTGCACGAAGGGAGATGCACATAGACTTGCACAAAATTGAATTCAATGAACAATGTGATGAATGATGATGGATGGACAGCAACTACCCTACTCCCAAGACAGTGACAAGAGTTGTGGACTTAAAATTCCACTAAACCATTAACCAAAAATATGGCTCTTTTCCAAATTTGATGCCAACTACAAATGACAACGAAAGCAGAAAATTAATAACGATGTAAGACAGAGCCATACAGAGCCATACACATCATAGAGCTCTGTCTTACAAATTAATGAGCTGGTGATAACGATGTCAAAAATTGAAAAAAAAAAATATGACAAAAAAAATCAGAAAATCAATACAAAAGCTAGAGCGGCTTCATAGAAAACATTTGCAACAAGAACAAAAAATTCAGCAAGATGCCCTCTTAATGGAAAAACAAGAGCAACAAAACCCACATTCCACATCAATGAAAGAACTCAAAAACACCAATCAATTTGTCTCCTTTCACCCCAAGATTCAATTTTTCCTTCATTTTCTCCACACTTACCTCCTAAATTTATTTTTTTATTTTTTTTAAAGGCCAAGAAGAAGACAGAGTGATGGAAAATGTAAAAATATAGCATCCAAACACGACACTATCAGAATTTATTTTTTTTTCTGGAGCCAAGAACAGCAGAACTTACCAAAATTATAAAAAATGAGAACAGATAGAAGAGAACAAAAAAGAGAGGAAACAAATGTGGTAATGGCGGCAAGGCAATGGGAATTATCTCGAGAAAGATCCGAAACGTAGTGGGAAAAAGAGAAACGGGGACGTAGATTGGAAGCGAAGTAAAGAATTGCTGCTGCTGATGGAGAAGGAAGAGAAAGATATCAATGAGGACACTGTTTTCAGGTAATGTAATCTTGTTCCATCATCATTTTCGTTCTTTCTTCTGTGCTCATCTTCGCATATGTTTTTGTTCTGTTTTTGTATTTATGTGCCCGTTTAGTTCTCTCTCTTAAGAAAAAGAAAATGAAAATAAAAAACTAGTAATATTTTGCTCTAATACCTGAATTTGTGCAAGCCTTCAATGATGGTAGCTTTTAATTTTTCAAAAATATTTTAAATTTAATATTTTATTTTCATAATTAACCTAATTTTTAATATTATATTTTTAAAATTAAATTAATCATTATTTAAACTTAATTTAATTATAAAATAAAATATAAAAAACTTAAAATAATTTTTTTTAATTATTTTGATACATTCTAATTCAATTATATATTATTATATGTTTAACATTTTGATATAATAGTTGTAAAAATTAAATTTTTTTATTAATATAATAATATATAATCTGATAATTACTCCTTGTGTTTTACTATATCTGTTAATTTAAAAATTTTTTCTTGTTCAAATGTATTTATAAATTTAAAATAAAAAAAGTCGTTAATATTTTTTTCTAATAATAACTTACCCTAGCTGTGTTTATTTTTTTATAAGCTCTAGCTGTGTTTATTACGTATATAAAAAAATTATATTAACAATATATGAAATTAGTTTATGAAAAAAAAAATCGAAAAGTCTCACAGCATGCATCGTCAGCATTGATGAAAATTTTACTTCCACGACGATAAATGAGAGAGAGAAAGTTCGCGCGCGGCAAACAGAGCCTAAATGCAGTAGTGAGCGTGAGTGTAAGAGTGAGTGAGAGAGCGTTTCGTTTTCAAAGGAAACGGTGAAAAGAAAGAAAGAGGAGTGGGTCCCACAGTGGAAGACTTGTTTGGCTGTCGCGAATCCCGACGTTGGGGCCCTCTCGCGTGTATGTGGGGCTTTCGGAGTGCGACGCATTTGCCGCATACTGTTGTTAACGAGAAAAATGCATACCTCAACTGAAGGTTTTTTATTTATTTATTTTTATTTTTATGATTTTTTTTATAATGAAATAATATATATGACTAAATAAATACAAGCGAATTTCGCGGGAACGGCGATCCGGATTTACCGTTGCGCTGAGGGCAGTGAAAGTCGCATCAAATGCCACAGTTACAAAATAAAACAGCTCAATTTCATTCTTTTATTTATTTGTTTTAGGATTTAATTGTTTTCCTATTAATATATGAATTTATTTTTGATGCATCAGTACTTTAATAATTTCATCCAATTAAATTCTTATATATATTATTTTTGAAATAATAAATATAAAAATTAATTATATTTATTAATTTAACAATATTTAATTAGGTGATAATACAAAAAAATATTACATTATGAACGCATCAAAATTAAACTCTTAATATATTTTAATTTTTGACAAATTGTTTTGATTCTATTATTATTTATTTGAGACGGTTTTTTTTTTATAATTCTCTGAGACGGTACAATTTATGATTATTTGCTAATGTTTTATCGAGTATCTTATTTAAGTAAAATATAAGAATAAGAATTATTTATTTTTTTCTTTATATTTGAAGTAAGTAAAATGTATAAAGATTGATTTGTACACTAACAAAAGGAAAAGATTAGAATTTTTTTTTTTTTTTGAGATGATAGAAAAGCCTCTTATATATTCTTACCTTACAAAAGATTATGAGCGGCGAGATTACTTTAGACATGTCATCATATTATTAATTTAGTAGCAAGTAGAGAACCTGTAGTATACTTACATAGAATAGCATATAGGTAAATAATTAAAAATAATAATGAAGCTAATTGTGTCAATGCGTGTGTGAAAGAGAACTAGAATCGCATGATGATTGGCCATATGGCTACAACATTAGGAATGGAAAGAGACAAGCCCCCAATATTGAAAAGCTCAAAACAGAAGTTGCTGTTGTCCGGGTATCGAACTTCTACTCCTAGCTCTAGTCCTAGTCCTAGATAAGCACTAGTGCAGTCTAGGTTTGGAACTTGGAAGGCCTACAAATGATGAGCATTTTTTTTTTTTTCCTTTGGGCGCTTTCCATGGTGGAATCTTGGAACACCTTTCACTAGCTCTCCCTCTTTTTGTTCTCACAAGACTCGTGCCTTCTTTTCTTCTTCTTGTTCCTTTTAGGCTTATATTCAAAGTTTTGTATGCATATGAACTAATGTTAAATCTATATATATAAATTTTATGCATATATATAATTACGTACAATTTACTAATGAATTGAATCTTAAGTGGCAGCTTTCTGACTTTGGTTCATATACACAATTAGCCATCAAAACATTTGTTTTGACTATATATGTGACCGCTCTTTCGATGTTTTTAATTCCCGTTTCTTTCGCCAAATTTGAAGTTAGGTTCAAATTTAAAAAGAAAAATTATAAAACAAAAGTTTAATAAAATTTATAGATAATATCATAACTATAATAGAATATAGAGGATTCCAAAGTAAAATAGTGTATTTTTGCATTAGATTTTTTCACTTTTTCATTGTATTTCATCGTTGAAACGGTACAATTCACGTTTTTTATTTCCCAGAGGTACTAATGTGAGTGTTTTTTTTTTTTAGTATAAAAAGTGTAATGATTGTGTGAAAAAAGAAAACTATTTTTTCACTGTGAAATATCTCATCAATAATTTTGTTTTTGTTATGGATGAATTTAAATACAAAATTAATTGCATAGGTAATCTTATTCTTCACAATAAATCAGTACGTTAGTATTGGACGGTGTGACAAATCCTCAAAATATCCATCTCTCTACTTTATTTCTTTGCGTTACATTCTTTTCTTTCTTTTTATATTTTTCTCCCGTGGCTTAAAATAAAGGCGGGTGATATTATGATATTCTGAACCAGAAAGGAAAAGAATGGCATGCTTTAATTTTTTTGGGTACATTTGTTCTTTCTTCGGGTGCCTTGGCATGCTTTAATTTGTTAAAGCAGAAAGAAGCGATATGGTGTCATTTTTAAGTGAAAAATGGGCATGAAATGGGAAAAAGCCATTCCCATCTTTATTGTTCAAGTTTTGACTTGCAATAATTGTTCTATATTGCTGCAGAAGGTAGCACGATAATCAAGAGGAAATAGTTTGTTCACGTACTCAATCGACCTCGGATCAATGCTCTCATATTATTTATTAGCATGAGGGGGTCATATTTGATACAAAATTTACATAAACAAAATTAATAAGTCAGTATAAATAATAAAATGAGTTTTATTATAATAAAACTTATATATTTTGCTCTTTTTTTTATCTATAGTATTTAAAATTCATCAAATTTTAAGAAATTTAATTCAAACTAGATCAATTCACTATAAAAATAAAATTCTTCTAACATAATTTTTTTTATTTATAAAACTCAAATTCAATACCTTATATAAAAAAATATAGTAAATCACTTAAAACAATCAAATATTAATTAGTTTTATACCTTCCTTTTTCATAATATAATTTTATCATATTAGTGTGTAACATAAGAGGGTCATAAAGCATTGAGGTCGTGGACTACTCCTCTTTAAAGAAGGCTGGGACTAGAAGCTTGAATACTTGAAACATATCAAAGTAGTATCATAACTACTGGGATTCACGGTTTTGTCAATAACTATACTTCAAGCAGAATTGTAGATTATAGCTTTCTATCAATCTTAACTTTGCAAACCGGTAAGTGTAAACTAATTGACTATAACAGCCATATCAATCTTGTACTTCATTGATTCACATCATTATAGTACACTACTATATATTTATTTTTTAGCAACACTTTTGAAAATGTTACTAAAAATATAAAAGTGTATTATTAAAACTCTTTAGCGATATTTTTATAAATGTCGTATATAATCTATATTACTAAAGAGTTTTAATAATAATTTAATTCTTTTTATCTTCTTAATTCTTGAGCCATGGCTCTTTGGCTTTTATTGACCCTATTCCTTAATTTTAGGCTTGTTTTGTTTTATATTTTGATAAATGGAAGAGAGAAATTTTTCTTTTTGATACGCTTTTATGTGAAGTCAAAATTTTTTGTTTCCATTAAAACTACTTTTCACATCTCAAATTTAAAACCAAATGGATTTGTAATAGATCAAGGACTCACCGTTTGTTGATGGTTTTGACAAAAATTCAATCGAGTCTTTTTTTTTTTTTTTTTAAATTTCAATTAAGTCTTTATGGTTAAAAGGTGTTTAGAAAGACCTTTACAAACATTGCTGTAAAATTACATCTTTGGGCACTATTGCAACTAATAGAGATGGCAAACTGGTATGGGTGTTCAAATTCAATTCAAACCTATTTAAAATCGAAAATTGATCCAAAATAATCGAAAACCAATCAACATCCAAAAAAATGGTTTGAATTGGTTCTTATTTTATAAATATCGATTGGTTCAATTGGATTTTCAGATTTATTTTTGAAAACTTATCAATATCAAATCAAATCAATAATGAGCCCGTTTGGTTAAGATTCTATGAGAAATACCTCTTAAAAAGTATAAGTAAAAGTAGAAGCAAAGGTAGAAAATTATTTTATGTTTTGATATAATTGTATAAGTACTTTTTATCAAAATTAGAATTTATTGAATTGTTTGGACGTGATAAATATAGAAATACTTTATTTAATAAAATTATAATTAAAGATATGAAGAGAGAGAAAGAGCATAAAAGTGGGAAGAGAGTGGTAGTTTTTAAAATTTTTAAGAATAAAATTGTAAATAAGTGGGAAGAAAGTGGTTGCTAATTTTAAGGAGTAAAATTTTTTCTCTTCTACTACTTTTATTTCTACTTTTTTTTAGAAGTACAAACAAATAATATTAAAAATTTTATATGTATTTTTTTAAAAAAATTAATAAAAAGACTTCTTTTTGAACGAGAAGTACAAACAAACACACCCAATACATTGTACGTGTATATATATATATATATATATATATATATATATGTATGTATGTATGCTTTTATATTTATATATTTTTATTACATCTTAAGTTAATATTTTAGATTTCTAATTATTATTTTTTTTATGATATGTCACCCTATATCATCTAGCTTCAGTCAAGTCGATTCACCATGGTAAAGTTCTCCTAACTTTGATTTTCTCCATACATAATACATGAATTTGAAACCTAATTTAAGGAAAATAAGTGTTTAACCACTCGAACTAAATAAGCACTAGTAGATTTCTAATTATGTATTAGTTCTTTTAATTTACTTAATGAGTCTATGCATGATTTTTGTTCCAATCTTTTATCATATACTTCAATATACTAGTGTTAGATATTGATATAACTTTTGATAATTTGTTTAGATTTTAAACTTGGAAAGTTTTTTCAAAAATTATAATCAATTTAATTTGATGAATTTAAAATTTATTATTTTACATTTTTATAAAAATTTAATAGAAAATCAAATCAACCAAACCAATTCAATCGATTTTGATTGATTAGATTTTCCAAATAGAATCAAATTAAACCAAATCAAATTTAATTTAATTTTTTAGATTGGCTACGTATGTAAAAATTGAATTGTAGACACCTCTACAAAATGGTTGGAACTTGTTTAAGCCATCGAAAATAGTGGGTTGGGTTGTATTTTGTAACCTATTTTCTAAGGTGAGCTAAAGTAACCCATCCGCATGCCTAGGAGCCATGATGGGTTGGGATGAGTTGACCCATTGAGTCATTTATTTATTTTTTAACTTTTTCCTTTTTGATTGGTGAGTTAAGAGAGTTAACCCATAGGGTAACTTGCCTTTTTCTTTTAAACCAACTTTTAAGTTATTAAATAAGTTAACGGGTCAATCCATAAGTTAACCTACTTAACCAAGGCAAGTTAGTTGATCCACTAACCCGCCATCAACTTATTTTTTATTATTATTTTTTATTTTTACGTAGGTTGACCCACCAACTTGTCATAAAATAGAGTAAGTTAACAGTTTTAGTCTATTTTTAAAAATGGTTCTTATTAAGTTCTTGTATTTTATTTCGAATATGGGACAAACCCAACTAAAGCATATCATTTTGCATTGCTGAACTTTATGATAATATATCTAATAAATTTATATTATAAAATGAAATTAAATTTTGAGCCAAATAATAAGAACAAAATCATTAATGTAACCAAAAATTATACAGGTGTTCTCTTGAGGAAACAAACCATTATGATGAGAAGGAGAGCCAGTGGTTTCATCCAAACACATTTGTGAGTTGTATTGTTAACAGATCTCGTAAGTAATTGCATTGAGACTTGATCCCCATCCATCTCCTTCCCCTCCCCCAATATCCCATTCCCCTCACAAAAGAAAAAAAAAAAAAAAAGAAGTGCGTCGTGAAATATACCTAGTATGTTTTTCTCCCAAAATAAAAATTGTTATTGACAAAAAAAATTTGTTTGTCAATTTAATAAAAAATTAAATTTTGATGTATAAGAAAGTCTTTTATACTTTTATGTAATCACATATTAATACATTAAAAGTATTTAATTTTTATAATAATTATTATTTTAAAATTACACATACGACAATATATAATTGATTGATAGCCTAAAAACTTTTTATATTAATACCATATTATTATTAAACTTAAATTTACTCATAGTCATAGGTCATATCCTTTTCTTAAAATATTATGTCGTTCTAACCAAGAGAAAATAAAACAAGTGGACCTATTTCATGACTAGAATTGAAGAATGTTAAGCCTAGTCCCAAAAAAAAAACCAAAAATAAGTATGTTAAATATGTGAAATTTTACCATATTTTCAAATCTAACATGTTAGGTCTAACCGGTATAGGTTTTTTTGTACCCAAAATAAAAAAGGCCAGAGCCTGAGATAAGGCATCAATTGTTACTTGGAACTTTGCATCTCAATATTTTGTTTAGTCCAGCAGCCAACAAATTGTGAATCTGTGAGATCCCAATCACGCTGGGCACTGCAGAGCAATAGTTGAAGGATCATTGTTGAGAATGACACTTGAGTTGTTGAGGCTCTTAGATTCAGTGGTCCTCACCATGTGTTCAATTTTAATAGTTGCAGTTGGGCACTGCACTAACGTTCATGAAATCTTGATTTTTCCCCTTTTTGGTAGAGGGAGGATTTATGAGATTTGTTTTCTTTTGGGTCATTGAAATTTTGTTGTCATTCCCATCCACGTCGTGGATTTGGGCTTATATAATATGCGTGCCATTTGAATAATGTTTTTTTTAACTTTTTTACTCCCTAATTTCGGTCAACTGCACACGATAAACCATAACTTACGCGTTTATGATTTTTCAACAGTCTTGGGCCCTACCAATATGCTAGCCCTTATTGTAATTAAGCATAATGAACCAATATGGTGTTTCACCCATTGGGCTCAACATCACACTCACCATGACACCATGGCACCCATGCGTTTTAAAAGGCAGTAATGCTTGACCGAAAAAAAATATTGCTTTACAGCCTGCATCTTTTGAACGAAAACAAAAAATGCCTGCATCTTAAACCTGCAGCATGACCCAATAAAAGAAAAGTGCAGCATGACCAAAAAGAAAAGGGGTAGGAATTCATAGGTCAATTGTTGCTACAAAATGTAGGAGATCAATCCAAATAATCTGATAAAATATAGATTGGGCTGAATACAACAACAACAATTGCATCTTATTCCATTAGGTGTAGTCAACTAAATGGATTACGCGACGCTATAATATCTTGTTGTAAATTGTGCCTATATTCAACTATTAATATCTAAATATCTTTTTAATAATTTCACTATATATAGTTTTTTGGGATCTCTCTTTAGCTATTGGACAACTGTTCATCTAACTCCTTACTAGTGCTTTTAGAGGCCTTTTCTACATATGTTCAAGTTACTTAAGGCAAATTCTATCATCTTTTTTTCACGATAGGTATTATCCCAATTTTCTTTTTAATGCATTCATTCCTAATCTTACCTTATCTACTATGTCCATTCATCCAACCTCCTTATCTTTGCAATATGAAACTTATTTTCTTGTTAACTTTTTACCACTCAACATTTAGTCTAATACAACATCATCGTTCTTATAGCTATGTAGTAGGATTTTCCCTTTAAGTTTGAGTTTTTTTTTTAATAAAAAATCACAAATAACACTTGAAATAGTACTCCTCCATTTTATCCACGCACCTTGAATCCTATAATTTTCATCTCCCTTTATTTCCCATCATTTTGAATGATGAATGCATGACACTTAAATCATATAAATTGTGGTATGGTGTCATCCCCAATTTTTATCTCTAAATTAGGATTTGTGTATCTCTTGCTGAATTTACATTTCACATACCTCGTCTTACTTCTGTTTGCATGAACCATGTGATTTTCTAGAGCTTGTCTCTACCATTCTAGCTTTGTGTTTATTTCTTTTCTCGATTCTCCCATTAAGACTATATCATCTCTAAAAAGTATATATGCACATGGCATCAGTTCTTGAATATGTTTAGTAAGCACATCCAAGACCATGGTATGTGAGTTTCTTGTATCAATCTCTATTCTATTACTTTCTCCCATAGCTTAGTAGTATGGCTCATAAGGCTAATCTTTTTGTAGCTTTATATGTCTTTCTTGTTTATATAAATAGGAATTATTGTACTCATTTTTCACTCATCTAACATTTTCTTGGACTTTATAATATAAGAAAAATATATTTTGGTCATAGTTGATTTGGTCATATTGGCTAGTCTACAGTGAGTCAAATTACTATAATGATCTCCTCTAATGTCAGTTGATATTACACTTGCACTCTCTTTGTTTTTAAAATTACACCAAACTCCCCTAATTGTTTAAAAGTCAGTATAGTAACATCCTTTATAGATTAGGGTCTATTAATTATAACATATAAATTAATTTTAAAAATGAAAAAATATAAAATAACTTTTATACCCTTATTATTTCTTCAATTTCTATTGAATGCCAATATATGCCACAAGAACAAAATCAAACCTTTTTCTCCCATTGATGATTGCTCATTACTCCTTCTTTGCAACCAAAGCTCAAAGGATATAATCAAAATTAAAAATAAAAATAAAAACAAAAAAAAAGGAGGCAATAACAAAACCAAGTCTTCTTTTCGCCATTGATGATAACCTACTACTCCTTCTCCCAATCAAAGCTTAAAGAACAGACCCAAAATAAAATTAAATAAATAAAATAAAAAATAAAGAAAAATCAATCACTGCCATTATCTTACTCTCTCAACCACTGCTAGACTCACACCCATGTTGCTCCATTGCGACCTCATTCACGGATCACTGTTGCAACCATTGTAAATAGTGTTTCTTTTTTTGCTAGTTTTTTTTCTCTAATTTTGGCCAAACAAAGAAGGGGTTGTAGATGGGGTAAAGCAAGTAAGCAACATGCTCTTGGGGAGCATGGAGGAAGCAGGGGGCAAGGGGATGGTGGGTGGTTAAGGGTGAGAGTTGAAGAGGGAAAAAGATTATGGTGATGGTGATGGTGATGATGGTGGTTGACGGTATAAGAAAGAAATGGGTGAGAGTTGAAGAGAGAAGATTATGGTGATGGTGACAATGTCATGACCCAACTCCAAGCCATGACCAGCACATAGGGAGCCTTGACCCCCTAGCTAACCTAACAAGAAATTTTTGTAGAAAACGGACAGAGTCTCTAAAAAAAAAATGGGACTCCTTGAGATTTTAAAACCTATATATCAGCATCTCAAACCAACCAAAATGCTAAATAGATATATAGAATCACATGCACTCACATATATTCATCCATGCATGAGGGTGAAACACCCATTCACACACATAGTTCCTGAGTTTCTGTCCTTGCAACGTACAAAGTGGGTACTAAATCATTTAAGTATTACAATTCATTATAAACAATAGAACCTTGCTTGTGTTAAAATGGAGCACTATACAAAGACTAAGCCAAAGCCTAGCTTTACAAAAGATCTGAATCAAGGCCCATGATATCGAGCTCACCAAAGAAGAGTAACTAAAGCCTTATACAGCTAGAGGTGTAGGACTCGCCTCAACACCTAAATCTGAAATACGAGGTATACCACGAAGTGAGTATGAAACTCGGTGAGCAATAAGTATCTATAGTCTTCAAGGCGAAAAAAAAAAGATAAATAAATTCTTGAAGAATAATATAAATATGTATATTTCTTTTGCTTGCAAATTCATAAGCAATATAATTTGAACAATTCACTTATGTATCAAAGCAGACATACTTCTTCACATAATCCAAGTATGGGGAAGGTCTCTAATCCAGAAATCAAATCACATCTGAGCGTTACATATTGCCAACTCAGTGAACATAACTGATTCGGACGTGTGGGCCAAATATGCCAGGTTAGCAATCCTTTACTAGCTGGGGTTCTATCGAAGGTGTATCAAGGCATACATCGCTATCGTTAGCTGCCATCTATGCTATAGATTCCCTTCCCATAAGAAAAACATTTTCTCTTTTCTTTTCTAGGAATTGTTAAATCAAATCTCATAACTATCTAGGGAGTTTTCCCTCAAAATTTCTCAATTCCTTGCTAAACCAAAAATAAACATGCTACTTTACTAAATGCTCTTTACAAATTCAATACAATTCATTCTCTAAATCATTGCTTATAAGAGGGTTTGGTTAACATCATATACCAAAATAAAAACTTTATATCATAATGAGCAAATCATAAATCCAACATATTTAAATAAATCAACTTGGTATATAATATACTATATGTAATCCATCAACCATAGATGCAATATTCACTCACAATGTACGGCTTAAGAGTAGGGTTTACTCTTCCGAAGCCACCGAACTAGGCGATCGCTCCTTACGAGGATCTAACATCACAATATTAGTAATAAGTCACCCATAGACATCCAAAGGCAAGAATTTAGTCATATTACCCCTCATAGCACAAAACACCCAAATATGAACCCTAAACCTCTTTAGATTGCTCAAAACTTTAAATCTATCAAGGAATTAATAAATCCATACAAATAAAAGGAGGAATACACTCAAAGTTACTTTAGAGAGTGAAGGAAAGGATTGGAGCAACAGGGAATTGGTGGATCTCCTCCCACCTTCACTTTCTCTAAGAGAGAGAGAGATAGATAGATAGATAGATAGATAGATCTGTAGGAGAAGAATCAAGGAAAAGTGATGGTGATGATGAAAAAGATGGACTTAGGGGGTCGATTTAAGTGAAAATTGATGAGGGATTGATAGGATTTGTTGTGGGAAAGAAGGATGAGAGAGAGAGAGAGAGGATTGCAAAGAAATAGAGAGAAAGGTGACGAATCCTCTCTTTTAATCTTGTAGGGATCGCCTTGGCGGTCAATTTCCATTACCTAGGCAGTGGGGTGGTAGAATAGCACTCCAGAAAATGCAGCCAGTGCCTAGACGGCCAAAGCCAATGCCGAGGTGCTGCTTTCAGGATTTCAAATTCTACATTTTTGTGTTTCAAACATTATCATTCCTCAACCTTGCAACCTAGACCCCGAAACTCGGATCCTGGACCTCAACATCTTGCTACTCATGGTGATTCAACATCAGTGTTGGAAGTGAACGAAAAAGTGGTGATCTACCCTGAAACCAGGTCCTCAGACTTCACCTTAACCCTCTACCATCTCACCTATACTATTGTGCCTTCAGCATCCTAGACCATCTATCCCGGACCCCGGATTACGGACCTTGGAACCTTCGATCCTGGAACTCAGTCGAAAATTGGATAAAGTGTACTTTGAAACCAGGACATTTCCCAAGTAATCAAAACCTGCCAACTCTTAACTAGACATCTCATAACATTTCTGAGTATATTTTGATCATGATCAGTGGCTATATATGCATAAAGTCTTTCATATAAAGTCATACATCAAATAACTAAGTTCAAGAAGATTATACAAGAAAGATGAGGAATAAAATACAACTCATAACACATGTCTAAACCCTGAGCATTCTAAGATTCACTAACATTCAAATACTCAAGTATGTGAAACTAAAAGATTACTCAAAAGTTCATGAATCAAAGAGACTTAAAACTTATATGGTACAAAACTTTGGGGCATTATCGACAATATGCACAATGAAGGATGAGGGAACTGATGTGGCTACCATGGAAAAAAAGGTAGATTGGATGTTGGGATATTTTGCTATTAAAGGTAATTTAGGAATTTCATAAATTATGTTAACAAAAATTAGCATCATTAGTCTTAAGGGAGTCTAGTGTAATTTTAAAAATAAGAAAGGGACAAGTGTAATATCAATTAACCTCAAAGGAGGTTATTGTAATTTCGCCAATTAACTATTTAGTTCATCGTTTAATAATTTTATTAATAATTTATACAATGTATAAAAAGTTTTATCCTTACTTTCCCTAATATATAAATTAATATTTTTATTACAACAATTGTTTATCTAATATTTGATGGACTTTAAATTATATAAAAGAAAAATAAAATAATAAAATATAAGCTTAAAATTGTCAAGTATTAAACTTAAATAGAAATATGACTCGTGCTATCAAATTGACCGGTCAAACAGGTAGGTTGTATGTAAAGACATGAGCTAGACTAATAAATTACTCGCTCACAATAATTTTAGCCTGTCCTATTTCACCCGAAATTAACTTGACTTGGAGCTATCTAGGTCAGAGTTTGAGACCCGTTAATAGCAACAACTGATACAATCTTTTCTGTCTCAATAAAAGGTCATATTTTTAACAGAATTTTAAAGAAAGCCACTCAAACGTATTATCAAAATGTTGATAGTTAATTTCTCAAATAAGTAAAAACAATAATAAACGAATGAAAAAAAAAAAGGTTCGCAACGGTAGCCAAAGCCTAGTGAGAGAACCTACTATGCAAAATATAAAATTATTTTAATATTAACAAAAATGTAATAACAGGCCAATACATTAAAGATTATGACTGTATCAATAAATATTAACAAAATAATTTAATAAAAAATAACATGTAAGCCACAGGAGTGGTCTAATAGTGAGAGATTTAGGTAGTTTACATGAGCTCCTAGATTCAAATCTCATCACCACGAATATACCAAAAAAGAAAAAATAACATGAATTTAGAATAGAAAGTTTTTAATATTAATGAAGATAAATTTAAGCATAAATAAAAAGAGTGTATATGAATCTATTGCACAAGCTTGTATATTGTATAACTGCAAAGATTTAAACCACGAAGCACGTGGATGTTAACCATTATGTGCAAAAACTACAAAAAGCTACACAGTGTTAATACTTGTTTTGACATTAAAAACATATATAAATATAGTTTATTAATTTAAGTTTGGTTTTAGTTGTTACTAATTATATTGTATATTAATCATTATATTGGCGCAATTCATATCTTTGCATCACTTGCGTAATACATGTTTAGTATTACCTATTTAAAGTATCAACATTTGTTAGAAAACAAATCTATGGCTTTTTTGTTTTTGGTCATTAAAATTCTTATGTTATTTAAGGAATTTATAAAATTGTTCATCCTTACTTTTCAAACCATTAAATTCTATGGGATTTTTATTAATAAAAAGTAAATAATATTGCATATTAAAAATTCAAATATATAAACTTATAGATATAAATATACGATATATAAATATATAATTTGAGTGTTATAAGATTAAAAAAAATTAATTAACAATAATTTAAATCACTAATTAAAAAGTTAAATTCATATAACTTTACAATGTGCTATAAACTTTAAAGTTCAAATATTTAATTTTAAATTTGGTTTTAACTATTAATAAATATAATGTATATTAATTATTATCTATGTAATTTATATAATTATATTACTCATATAATATATATTTAGTATCATCTTAAAGTGCAATTTTTATATTTGCCTCGATCACCCCATGAATACATTTTTAGTATAACCTATTTAAGTATCTATATTTGTTAGACAACCACTCTATAACTTTTTTTCTTGTCATTAAAATTCTTTATGTTATTTAACAAACTTATAAAATTCCAATCTATGAGTAAGTTTTAAAGAACCTATAAAATTCTTCATCACTTGCTTTTGAGACATTAAGTCTATAGCACTTTTATTAATAAAAAGTAAATAATATTGCACACCAAAGCTTCCAATATGTAATCTTATATAGATATAAATATATAATATAGATCTACAATATAAGTGTTGTCAGATTAAAAAAATAATTAACAATAATTTAAATCACTAATTACAAAATTGAATTGATATAACTTTACATTATGATATAAGCTTTAGAGTTAAAATATTTAATTTTAAATTTACTTTTAACTTTTAATAATTAAAATGTGTATCAATCATTATCCGTGCAATTTATATATTTACGATTGTGTTACGAACAAACACACTCACATACATGGTTAACCATATATTTACACTTCGCTTTGTTATTAGGAAAGTTCGCTTAGATTATTATTTACCATAATATAATATTACTATTATTATTAAAGGCCTAAGCTGAATTCCATCAACAACCATAATAAAAAAAAAGAAACATTTTTCTAATTATTATTGGGATGGGAGCCCAAAATTTGGAGAGATTTAAACCAATGGATTAATGAGAAACAATAATAGTGGGTGAGATATTATATCTTTATTGAAAACCATTAGGCAATGAATATATAAGTCCTCCATATTATATAATCTTTATTTAGTCCATTCTTAACTAATGTGAAATTTTATAACCCATACTTGAAATTCTAATATTCCCTTAAGTGTGAGGCCCCATATGATATACTCCTCCTTCAATGGAAGCCCTTCTGAGTATTCAATATTGTTAACAAGAGCCACATCTACTCTCTTCACTTATATTGATGTACTTCAAGGAACACGTCACCCGACGTCCACATTACCAGGAAGACTTTCAATGTAAGGTATCCCCCATCTGAATTTAATAGTCACCATTCTTCTAATACTCGATCAAGCTTATCCAAACTATCAACTCTGATACTAGTTGTTGGGATGAGAGCCCAAAATTCGAGGAGATATAAACTAATGGACTAATTGAAAAACCATAAGAATGGGCTAAATATCACATTTTGACCTAATATCTTAAGGCAATAAGTTTATGAGTTCTCTATATTATTTATTTTTCACTTAGTTCATTCTTAACAAATGTTGGACTTCACAACTCATACTTAGAATTCCAACACTTGTTTGTGGTGTTTGCAAACAAGGATTCTCACGATGATTCTTCATGAAGGTTGCTGATCTTGACTTTGGTGTTAATTAAGGTGGAGCCATGATGAATTTCTAAGTTGGTAAATATTTGCCAAGGTGGAAATTTGTTAGTTTTTTTGCTCATGTCAAAATTCTTTAATTAGAAAATTACTGATTTTATTTTATTAGCTATTTACCTGATGGAAAAGTAGTTTGTTTGACAACTCTAAGGCTTAGAGGCTAAGTTTACTTGGTGGCCAGGGGTTGAGTGGCTATAAATAAGACCAAGGCTAAGAGTTAAGACAGAATGTAGAAATAGTATTGTGGTGGCTATAGTTATTAGTAAGTGAGAGAGAGGCTATTTTTGTTTATGAGAGAGGATGTACAAGAGATCTGGATGAGTTTGGGATCAAACTCTCGGTATTTTTATATAGTTAAATTATTTTCTCTTATAGTGAAATAGGTTCTTCTTGGTAAACATAGACAGCAATTTGCAAAATCACATAAATAATCCAAATTAGAAAAATGTAATTTTTTTTACGTAAAAGTAATATTAAAAAATATATGCATACTTTTTTTTTCCCTTAATCAGTGCCCTACATCTCTTTTAGTTTACAAATCACATAGTCACTATATATATAGAGTGGGGTTTAGTAGCTATGACCTTCACTGAAAAATACATTTGTACTTTGAATCTAAATATTTGTTAAATTTGTTAATAAGCTATCCGAATCTTTCTCTTATCTTGATTTTTCCGTAAAGAAGAAAATGTTTGCCTCATTTCTACTCTTTCATTCAGTGCACTTTACTTATATATGTATTCCATGTGAAAAAAAGGGAAAATATGATTTTTGATAGAAAGGGAAAATATGATGAGGTCCCGGTAGACCATACGAAATATACATATATAGAAGATCCATATCATGCACAGATGGTCCCCGTAGAATCAATGATCACTCGATGCATCATTCAAAATTTCTGAAGAGAATTTATCCCTATCCCTAATTACAAACTAATAGCTCTAACCACCTATGGGCCAGCAGTACTTGCGGAAGTAAATTCTGGACATAAAGCGATGTAGATAATAATAACTATGGTGACTATGTGACAGCATAGACAAAAGCAAGTAAAAGAGATGAGCATAGTAAAGAACAGCTAGCTGTGGGTCATATGCATTTAACACACATGGTAACCTTGTTAAAAATAAATGAACCACTATAAATTCTAGGTAGGTCTCTCTCTCTCTTTCTCTCTCTCTCTTTTAAATTCTAGGTAGGTAACCTGCATGCTTACTTTATAATTTTTATTAAATTATATATCAATCTATTATTAACAAAGCGTTAGTTAAAATATAATTTTTATAATATTATTTAATCATGCATATATATTATTATATCACTTAAAGAGTTTAATTCTTCAACAATTACTTTAAAAATCATAGCAGTATATAACAATGTATAATAGGTTGATAATATAAAATTTTTTTATAATAACTATGTATTAAAATTATACTATGTAACACAATAAAAACTTTAAACCTTTTATAATAATAATATTATAAGAATTAAATATTTTTTAATAATATAATAATATATAATTGAGTTATGATATATAAGAATACCTTTAAAAAAATCTTTAAATATTTTGGTGATGCGATAATATATGACGAGGTAATTGTATACAAAATTTTCTAACAACGTACTGAAATTAAATCCAAGATTAAATCCTTGTAGGTAGCAAAAGTTATTTAATTCAGCGCAACGAAGATCACAACAGTTGAGCATTATATAAAGCACCTTAACTTTCTTGTTCAGACGCAGAGTATTGGCTACAGGTAAGGAGAACATCCACCAATATCTGTGGTTTCTTGGAGTACACTACCATGGAAGAAAACAACACAAGGATTGTTGTTTCTTCGACGTTGATATTTGTTTCTTCTCTTTTGATCAATTGGAGCGTCGTTGCTCCGCAAGCTGAGGCAGCACGAGCCTTTTTCGTTTTTGGCGATTCGCTTGTGGACAATGGCAATAACAACTACCTAGCCACCACTGCTCGTGCAGACGCATATCCTTATGGCATTGACTCTCCAACTCATAGAGCCTCTGGTCGTTTCTCCAATGGCCTCAACATTCCTGACCTTATCAGTTGGGTTGCTATATTATATATCTCTTCTTGTTTTGTTTTGGATTATTTTAATTGTGTCTATGTAATTTTTATAATAAGATTTATATATTTATGTATGAATTCTGTGTATCATGCATGTAGGCGAGAAAATTGGATCAGAACCCACATTGCCATATTTGAGTCCAGAGCTCGATGGTGAGAGGCTACTTGTTGGTGCCAACTTTGCTTCCGCTGGGATAGGAATTCTCAACGACACTGGAATTCAGTTCGTAAGTCCACAATCCTTTTTTTCTTTTTTTTAATAGAAGTATTTATTATAGATTCTGTTCATGATATACCCTAAATGTGTCAATATGCAAGTGTTACGAATTCAATGAGTAGATATAGTGCCATATACAGGGGTGAAGCCAAAAGTCAAAAGTAATATTTTAGAATAGAAATCTTCTTTCTCTCTCCTCAAATTATTAATACAGTGAATTAAGCACAATTATTTCTGATCCAAGTTCAGAAACTAGCTAGTTCCCTGTTAGTAACCCAGATATATAGCAGAAGACAAAGGTACTTTAAGAAGAGTATTGAGGTTTAATGTCGACAAATGGTCTTCATCCAAATTTTTCTTTTCTTATCTTTTTCTCCTTTTATCATTTCCATTAGGACTTCTTAGGAGTTTCACTAAGAAATTCCTCCGCCATTCTTAAGATTGAATCCTATCTCTTATGAAAAAAAAATAATAGCGATAATAACAAAAAGTTCAGAAGCTGCCATATTAGGGCATCTTCTTTTTGATTTTCTTATACTATATATGTTTCATAAGAGCAAGCAATGTGACCAGTAAACTGTTGTCTATCTAACTATGTTCATTTGCAGATAAACATAATCCGGATTAGATCTCAATTGGAGTACTTTAAGCAGTATCAGCGAAGGGTGGCCGCCCTAATAGGAGAAGAGCAGGCTCAAGTTTTAGTCAACCAAGCATTGGTCCTTATAACCTTAGGTGGCAATGATTTTGTCAACAACTATTATTTGGTTCCCTTCTCTGCTAGATCTCGAGAATTCGCTCTTCCTGACTATGTTGTCTTCCTCATTTCCGAGTATCGCAAAATTCTTGTGGTATGTATGCCTATCCTTCCACTTCCCTTCTACTATATGCTACACGACACAATTTTTTCCCCTTCTTTGGAGTAATATACTACGTACGTTACACTTTTTGGGTCATTGCCTCAGTTCTTAACACATTGGTCTTGTTACCATCAGTCATGGTTGAACAATAAAGGGAAATTTTAAGCAAGGATCAAATATATCAATCATGATTATCGTGTTTAATATTCCGTTATTTAGTCCAACAATATAATTATGTGTTTTCTAAATATAAATTTTATTTCAGGTGGGGATGTTGTGACAATATTGAAGTGATATATATGTAGATATACATGTATCTATTTTTTAAAATTTTGATATAATTTTATGTTAGTATAAAATATTTTACATAGATATCTAATTATATAATTTGTTTTATATGACTTTTGATACAATTATGATAAGAGTCATATTTTTTTTTATCATTTTTTTATTAAATAACATAATTATAAAAAAATTTTACATTAGTAATATATTAAAATTAAATTACTTTTAGAGAATGGATCAATACTACAAAATTTAGGAGAATATTATTTATTTATTTGACATATGGTCTAATGATCAGCTCAACCCCACAACACAGGGGAGCCAAAATAGGAGAACATTATTATAGCAATGTTAAAATTAAAATTTAATGATGCATAGACTAATGATTATCTGGTACCTATTTTTTTAGTATTAACTTAATAAATTATCAAATATTCACTAATCATTGATAAACTTGAACATCATTTATTGTGATATCCAACAAAGGACAAATGTTTGACACGATGATCCTTATATTCAAGAAATATACTTTTAGCAACTCCCTCGAAGGTAGATATTTTGTTTTAATATGATAGAGATCTGTTTTAATATGATAGAGATGTGCAGACTTTGTGAGGCAATCGAGTTATGGTAAGACACAAATGGTGGTTGAATCCAGCGGTCATTGTGCCGATTAATATTAAAATTCACGTGAATTTCATCACCTAAGATACAGTGCGAACAGAAGTGTACGTTTGCAACACCATATTTTGAAAATGAAGAATTAATGCTGTCTCTCTCTCTCTCTCTCTCTCTCTCTCAGCCCTCTTCTTTACGTACTTGAATTGAAAGCACTAAGCATTTTTCGCTGTGTGTTGTAACATTCAATTAAATGCATGTATGCAGAGCCTCTATGAATTGGGAGCACGACGGGTTCTGGTGACAGGCACGGGGCCATTAGGTTGTGTGCCAGCAGAATTGGCCCTTCATAGTAGAAATGGAGAATGTGCGGTAGATCTGCAAACAGCTGTGGACTTGTTCAACCCTCAACTGGCCCAATTGCTGAACGAGCTTAACACTGAAATTGGTTCCGATGTCTTCATTTATGCAAATGCCTTTGCAATGCATTTGGATTTCGTTGATAATCCACAAGCATATGGTATGTCAACCACTCTCTTTGTGTTCTTGATAATTTGCAACATTCACATTAAAAAAAAAAAGAAAAGAAAAAAGAAGATAATTTGCAAACATTAACTGAGATGCTAAAAGTGCAATATATTTTAATTTTTGAAACCCGTGAATTCATTTAATACTTTGAAATTGAACAAATTTCGTTTTCTTATCAAGATTAACATAAATTCGGAAAGAAGGGAAATGATATTAATTTCAGAATGACATATATTGCGTTTGCCTTGCCTAATTTACATAGGGAGAAACTCCTAAGAATTTCTTATGTTTAGCATGTAAATTTTTTTTGATATATATATAAAATTAGATATAACTTATATAAATTAATACCTATGATAGAGTTTCATCCAACTTAAGGATATTGTTTAGATAGTCTTTATAAATATTTTGACAACTTTTTTTATATGAGCTAATTTTTAGACTTAGATTAGATATATTCAATTTTAAGATGATAACAAAGTCTATAATATAATTATTATTGGCCCACTTAATTCTAAATACTTATGAAAAGATACTTTACATGTCTAAAATGAAAATTTTCACTTAGAAATAACTCTTCCACATAGATCGATTTGTTGAAATTAGGTTAAATTAAAGGTGTGGGGAATAGGCTTTGGGGCCCACTCTGAATAGTAGACGTATCAAACCGGTGGATGCACTGGCCCATGCACAGTGAGGCAGTGACAATACATGTTATACTCGGAGGCCATCCTCGGGAGCGAGGAAGCAAGAGCTACACCAGTCCCGTTATAATTTAGGATTTGGCTTCTATAAAAAAGAGTTATAACATTTAAACATTAAAATTTAGTATCAAATACAACTTTTTTTTCACATAGATATACAATAAATTTATTTTATTTTGATATATGCATATTTTGTTATCCCCTCATATTCATATTACAATATACAGTGTCTATATAATATTTATACAATATAACTTCAAAAAATATTTTCGTTATTAAAATTAAAAAAAAAAAGAATTTGTACCACTCATCCTATCGACACTCTCAACATCCCACAAGATATGAAACCCACATCTATTTTTTTCTCTTTTCTCTTCTCTCTCTGCAGGCTCACTTTTTACTCTGAGCGGATGTCACCCGACACCCTTTTGAGAGGGTCCAAATAACGGGCCTCTAAAATTAATAACATCTACATAACTTTGATTTCAGGTTAGAAATGAGAAATTAATCAATGTCATCATCGCCTGTGCAAGCAACCGTCTTCGTATTTTACTCAATGATTTTCATTCAAAACAATGTTTTTATTTTTATTTTTTGGTCTGGCATTGAAAACAATGTTAGGTCTACCGGCGAAAAATGGGCCCCCAGCATTTGATGCTGTTAAAGTAATAAAAGTATTTTTCCCGGAACCAAAGCATTATTCAGCTTCGAAAGTAGAAAGGAACTGCAATGTATATATACTCTAGCTTTTCTTAACATGCTTTTGTAAATTATCAAAATGATTAATAGTTTAAACTATTAAAGTGACCTATTACTATGATTATCAGAGTAGCGATCAAAATTCGATCCTTTAATAATTTAAGATAATAGTTTTTCTCCACTTGCAACATATTCTATGCTGTTGGTTCAATAATTTGAGAGGCGCTGCATGAAGCACATGGTTGCTGTGATATGCTCTGATTTGGAAGCATTTATTACCCTTTTTAATATGCAGGATTTGTAACATCAAAAGTAGCATGCTGTGGTCAAGGAGCATACAATGGAATTGGACTATGCACACCGGCTTCTAACTTGTGCCCTAACAGGGATCTATATGCATTTTGGGATCCCTTCCATCCATCCGAGAGAGCAAATAGATTGATCGTAGACTTATTCATGACTGGATCCACCGAACACATGCACCCCATGAACCTTAGCACAATTATGGCTTTAGATTCTAGGACCTAATAATGCCTTATTCTTATGGGGTCGTCTTCTTTTGTCTCTTCACACAATATCTATGCACGATATACATTGTATTCTTGAATGTTTAAGCATTTCTCGTTAAGCTTGCACCAATATTGTTAAATGACTTTTGATGGAGTCAGATTTGGATACTCTCGTGGAGGAAGAGATTCCTTCCTGCATGCATATGGAGTATCTCAGCCCTTAATTTTAGTTGAAGCAATAAGAGAGAAAAGGTATGAGAAGCAAAACCAAAGGTGGGTGTTGTTTCATGGAGTAAAAGATTACTTCGGGAGGATAAAAGAAATTTTCCTTTTGATGGCAGTTAAAGTTCAAATTGTTACTGAGTTATCAAAATTTCCAGTAATTGTTCTTTTAGTTTAATAACAGGAAGCAAGTATAAAAACATTGCTTACAGCTCACCCACACTACTACAAAATTAGGAAGGAAAGTGAAAAGTTAAAAAAAAAAAAATTGTTCTGTGGTTGAGCAAGGGAAAGAGGTGAAAGAAAGAAAGGGGAGAGGACGAAACTATTTTCAAATTTAGGGTGTGATTGGTATAAATGTAAAAAATGAGGAGAAAAATTTTATTGATAATTTTTATGTGTAATTTTATATATGAAGTTAATCAATAAAATTTTATAATTTTTCAATGATATAAAAATAAATTATTTTATAATTATATTGAAATTGACTAATAAAATTATCTGGTTAATAAAAATTATCCAAGCAATAATTATAGAAAAGAAAAACTGGGTAAAGAATAGTACCTAGGAATTGAGAAAAGAAAAGTAACTTGTTAGTAACTACTAAGAGAGAGAAAAGTTTATTTCTTCCATTAATAAAGTTGTTAATTGCAAAACTAGACATAACTTTAAGTTGAATAAAAAAATGGATATTTTAGGATTAAGATCATCTAAAATAAAATTTCATGTAAGTGAGAGAGTGAAATATTATTTATCCTTAGATCAATATATTGCATTAAGTGAAGATTTCATAAAATGATCTAAGAATAAATAACTCTCACTTTTTCACTTTACAAAAAATTACAGTTTAAAGGATCCAAATTTAACTTGTTAATCCAATTGAAAGAGTGAAGATGCTAAACTTTACTCAAAGAAGAAATTCTTGTGTGGTTTTAGATCATCATATAGGATTGCTCTTTCCACTCAAATAATGCCATGTAGCAATAGAACCCACCACTTAAATTTAAATTCTTAAACCATTAACTCTCAATAAACTATCTATGGCTAACATTTACTATTATTCTCTCTCTCTCTCTCTCTATTTATTGCTTCACCTAAAAGACACATTTTGCACAATAATGATATATTTGTTATTTATGCTGTACATGTTCTAATTAAATGTCACTATTTTTTTAAATGGTATATAAAAAATTATTATTGTTTTCATTTCCTATATAAAATAAAAATAAAATAATCCTAAAATAAACTATAATTTTAAATAAATTTTGTTCGTAATATTAAAAAATTGAAATCTTAAAATTATGATTCAAACCAAAATAATGTAAATAATTATAAAAAATTTATATACAGTGGTTTTGCATATTAATCATATAATAGTTGCAAAACTAAATTCATAAATTGACAGACAAAAATAATATAATTCTATTTTGGCTTTTGCAAAAAATAAAACTGACATTGACAAAATATAACAATTACATGCCAATAACAATCCATTGAACCCAATGTTGTCACTTATCACAATAAGCCTAACCCCTAAAAAATAATTTAGTAAACAAACAAATTGTTTGCTTTCACGATGGCAATGGTTTCCAAACCCCAACTACCAAGGCAGTATTACGAACAAAATTTATTAAAAATTATAGTTTATTTTGGGATTATTTTATTTTTTATTTTTATTTTTGAATTAATGTAATTTTATTATAGTTGAAAATAGAACTTTCTTTTTTTAATACTTCATACAGGAAATAAAAGTAGTAATGATTTTTATATACTATATAAAAAATAGTGAAATTTAATTAAAACAAGTGCAGCATAAATAATAAATATATAATTTTTGTACAAAATGTATCTTTTAAGTAAAGCAATAAATAAAGACAGAGAGAGAGAGAGAGGGACAATAATAATCAAGGTTAACTATAGATAGTTTATTGAGAGTTAAAAGTTTGAGAATTAACTTTAAGTGATGAGTCTCATTGCTATATGACATTATTTAAGTGGAAAGAGCATAATCCTATATAGCTATCCAAAACCACACAAGAATTTCTCTTACCTAAAGAGGTGAAAGTTATTATCGGCCTATAATTAGAATTTGACAATAATAATGTCATTAAATTGACAATCATAATTGTTTGAGTCACATAATAATGTTTGCAATAGTAATCTCATTAAATAAAAATGTACATTTTTTTCTTTTAATAACTATTAATAAATGACGTTAATAGTTATTACGAGATAGTTATAACAAGAGAGAAACAATTATTGTAGTAATTATTGAGAGAAAAAATATACATCTTCTTTTACTGAGATTACTATTGTCAATTACTAAATTGGACAACATTATGTCACTCAAATAACTATTATTGTCAATTTAATGACATTATTACTCTCTTTGGTTCATAATAATTGTCATTTTCGGATTTAGATCCTCTAAAGTGAGCATGTTTATAAAGTAAGAAAAATGAGGGATTAACCATCTTTGAATCAATTAATGGGATCCATACCTGATAGAAGTTATTGATCCAAGTGTGATTAAACTCTCACTTTCTTATTTTACAAATATGCTCATTTTAGATTATCCAAATTCGTCATTTTCATATATCAATGTAATATTTATTGTTAATTTTTTAATTTTACCTTTCATCTTCATTGATTGAAAAAGGTGATTACTTTCTACCACATTATAAAGTTATACTTTTTACCATATAATAAAATTTAATAAAAACATTTTAGTAAACTATATTATAATTATGTATTGATTTTAGGTTTCTTAATATGTGTTAAAAAGACTTAATTGACAACTATCGTAAATAGGAGGAAGGGTTGTCAATTATTAATTATAGCATCTTTCACCTTTTTAGTCGGATTAAAATGTCCATTTTTTCCATTCAAATTGAAAGTAATATCTTAGCTACTTTATTAATTCAATAAATCAATCTCTCACGCTCTCTGTCTCTCTTAATAATTATTAGCATATTACTTTTGTTTTCTTGATTCCTACTAATCCTTACATAATTTTCTTCTCTAGTATTTCCTCCAATTCAAATTAGCTGCCACTTTAACCATTTGCATACTTATTAAGAAATCTAAAATCAAGGGTTAGATTAAAAATATATTTATTAGAATAACCTTATTAAATAACTTATTTATAGTATTAATATTTTATCGTTTGTTGTTTTTAAAATTGTGTGGAGAATAAAATTGAAAAATTTATAATAAATATTTTATTGAAATGTGAGAGTAACAGATAAATAAACTATTTTTTTTAACTTAAAGTGATAGATAATTTGAATCAAATAGAACAATTATTACTTAGATAATTTTTTTGGCAAGATTATTTTGATAATTTTTATTAACTAGATAATGTTATTGAGTCAATTTCACTGTAATAATAAAATAACTTTTACTTTTTATAAAATTATAAAATTATTAACACTTCACAATATTTATTCTATTTTTAAAAAAATACTAAAAATATTAATTGCAATTTTAATATGTGTTGACTCCATATATATGATAACATTAATCAATAAGAAAAAATTATTTCTAACATTAATATTGATAAAATACTTTTACAAAATAATAAATTTTATGATGTTAATAGTTTTTAAGAACGAATCATAAGGAGAGAGAAACAATTATTCTAGTAATTATTAAGAGAAAGAAAATATACATTTTCGTTTAATAAGATTATTATTGTCAATTCCTACTACTAAATTAGACATTATTATCTAACTCAAACAATTATTATTGTCAATTTAATGACATTATTATTATCAGTTTGCAGTTACAGAGGAATGTTAACTTTCACGAGTTGCTCTTCTAAGTAGATTCAATCGGACTAGAGACAGAGAGCCAGACAGCCAGTGAGCCAATATACTTCTTTTATAGCAAATTAAAATAAACTGCACGATGTTAGTTTAGTATAGGAAAAAACTTACATCAAGTTCCTTTTATCTATTTCATATATTTTTTAAATCAAAAAATGACACTGGGACATTTTTCTTAAGATTAGTGCACACTTTGAACTTTTGAATTACTCATTTTAAAAAAAATTATTCATATGTCATTATTTAAGTTGAGAATTGGTTGCAATAGATATAAAGAACTTGATATAAGTTTTTCCTGTATAGTATATACTAGTTTATTTTAATTGGGACACCTTTCTATGGCACACCCTGAAGGGGATTGCTGGCGACCGCTCGACCCATCGACGCCAGTACTTATTGGAGACCTCTCTCTATCTTCCACTAGCAATTGAGAAGACATAGAGAGTTTGTGAACAAAGTGACACCAATTCAAAATCAAAGATCAAAGTCTTTTTGGCTTCACTCTGATCCAACTTCTGATTCATGAGCCATGGAAGGTGGTTATTGCTATGCCACCCAACTTATCGACCGCAATGCCGCCTTCAACGTCTTCAGCCTGTCATGCTCGATAACTTCATCAGGACCGTCAAGCTTGCTGGTTGCTGTCATGGGTCCTCAAGGTAGTGGTATGTTGGATTTGATCACTCATTAATTGATTAATTCAATTGATTTTTTATTGAAATTTTGATGTTTGGACTATGTTGATTTGGGTTTAGCTTGGTGAAGGTGAACAGAGCTTCAGTGTGTAGTGTTTTTGAGTTGGATTTGGAAATTAGCAAGGTTGGGTTAGTGGTTGATTTATTTAATTGAGAAATATTAGGAATGTGCAGTTTTGATTGATTGTGTTTGTGGTATTGTGTTAATCTTGTTGGTTTGCTTGATAATAGATTGATTGATTAGTTGTGCTGCATAGGATCATGTTGATGTCACTCTCTCTCCCTCTTACACTAGAATACCACCGACCATCTAAATCTCGTTTAGCTTTTGGTAAATAGGTTCATGATGGTGTGGATGAGGGTTTCCAAAACAAGTCTGGTGACAATTTGTTTAAGTGGATACAACATCAGATGTTGAATAATTTTTATGTTGCTATATCTGTGAGGTTGGAAAAATTGAGAAAGTTTATTTAAGTTTTTATTTGTGATTAGCATTTTGATGATATATATTGAGTTTCTGATCTGATCTAGTTCAAGTGAAATTTTTTTTGGACAACAGTTATAGATTTTTATGAAACATCTTACAGGTCATTTGAGGAATTTAAAGAGAGAGTTGCTAAGGTGTAATACTTAGTGAAGATGGCTTTCTCCCCTTTCCTTGTTTTGGACCATCAACCACCTTCTGGATTGAGACATGGCCCACAATCTTGGATGTGTGAAGGTAGGGCTGTGGATGGTCCGGATGTGGGTGATGGGCAGATGGCCTTGGATGGGGTGTTCTCATTTTATGTAGGCAATCTCCCTTAACCACATAATTTCATTGGAAGAATAAGAAACAGGAAGAAGATAGAGAGGTAGAGAGACAGAGAGAAGATTTGTAATGCCTTAGAGTTTATGTATGTGTATGAGTTTTAACCTCTTTGAGTTATGGATGTTTGGTTAATATTTTGAATGGTTATTCTTGAGTTTTTTACGGTGATTGAAGTGAAAATATGCTTAAAAGTATGATTTAAGGCCCAGGAATGCATGGGAGAAATGGAAGAGTGTTGTTAGCCAATGCCTAAGCGCCAGCTTTCCACTGCTTAGGCGCTGGCATGGCTGAAGCAGGGGGGAGTTTTCAGGCACCCGGCCGCCTAGGCACTAGAAGGCACCACTTGGGCTCCTGCTATAGATCGAAATTTTGAGTTTCAGGCTATTGGATGCCTAGGTGCCTATAGATGGCTGCCTAGGCGCCCGCTATCCGACTTTTCAGATGGGTTTCGAACTTCGCTCCCCCATTTTCACTCACACACACTCTCTCTTGGCTTTCTCTTTCTAGAATCCTTCTACCCTCACATACCTTATCAATCCATCATCTTTCCCTTTGATTTCCCTCATAAATCCACCCTTTTCCACTTCTTCATCATCATTATTATCATCATCTACTTCCTCTAACCTTTCTTTCTTCTCTTGAAGTGAGAGAAAGTGAAGATTAGAAGTGACCCATCACTTCTCTCTTGCTTAAATCTTTCTCCCAAAGATAGAGGTGAGTTTTGATGCTTTTTACCCTTTTTCTATGTGTTAGTTTGGTGGTCTGTTCCATTGGAGTTCAAATTTAGTCTTGAGATGAGGTTTTGGGGCTCCTAGATTGGGATTTTAAGTTTGGGTGGTTGTTGGAGTTAAGTTTGATTCCTAGAAACTTATTTATGTTAGTTTGGTGTGTTTTGTAGCTTTAGACTTGCCCTAAGAGTTTCCAGGGGGCTCAGAGGCAGCACCCACTTAAGCCCTTGTCTCATAATCTTAGTGGTGAGTGAATAGTATACTTGTAATTCAAATTTTAGTGAGACTATGTGTGTGTGTGTGTGTGTGTGTACATGAGTTTGTTGCCATTATCTTGAAGTATGGTTTAAACTGAAATTTCATTTGATTTAAAGGTATTCTCTTATGTAATTATGTTTAAATCTCAATTTATAAATTTAGAACCTGTACTACATTGAGTCCAAATATTATAAGAATGAGACAAGACTTGATAATCAAGTTTGTTAAGAACACGGAAGTTTGCTTAAGTTTTTCTATGCATTTGATGTTATAGCAAGAATGCAAACGAAGGGATACAAATAAGAGTGTTAATGATAAGGATTTATTTTTAAATGAATAGAGATTTATGGACCAGAAGAAACTATAGCAGAAACTGTTTGCTAATGACAGTAGCATTAGCCTTGGTGCACCTCATATAACCCAGCTGGTAGGGTCATTGCTAGCCCGGCATATTGGCTAACATGTCTAGAAGACATAACCACATATAGGCGTGAAATTATCAGTTACTGACATTACTGTTGGGGTTAGGTCATAGGGTTATCCAGTCAGGCAGCAGATTTTGAAATAGAATCCTCCCTTGAATTTTTTCATGATATGGAAATCAATAATTATTTTCTTTGTTAAGAGAGTAATTGTATCTTTTAACTCTTTTATAATTCAAGCTATAATTTAGATATGTTGCTTGTCTCATGCCATCTATGAGTATATTATTCCTTACTAAGTTTTATAACTCACCCCATGGCTTTATTATCTATTTCAGATTTAGCTACTGAGGCGAGTTTCGATCCTCCCGCTCATTAGGAATTCTGCTTATTCATTTTGGTGAGCCCATTTGAAGGGCCCTGATTACTCTTTTTGGCATATTTTGTGTAGCCAGGCATGGCTTGTGATTGTATAATGCTCCATGAAATACAAACAGGGTCCATTGTGGGTTATCAATTGTTTTGCATTTAGCTTGTTGTTTTTCATTTCGAATTAGTGAAGCAAATATGTAAACTTGTTGAACAAATTATGGCTAAATGACTTTTGATAACCTTGGTGTATGTAAAGACTTTTAAACTCTCTTTCTCTCTCTCTCTCTCTCTCTCTCTCTCTCTCTCTCTATATATATATATATATATATATATATATATAGGCATATGTGTTTGAATTGTGCTGGGTTGTCTAGATGAATCTTTGTAGGTTTCGTATCGTTGGAAATGTTCTAGTTTTAGAGAAAACTCCATCATTTTTTATGTAGGTTTTTGGTTAAGCTTGCTAGGGAATGAAAATTCCTTATGTGCCAGTCACAGCCTATGGAGGCTCATCACAAGATTGAGGCTGCCACCAATATCCTAGGTGCTGTGGTGCTTGAGTAATGGCTAAGGATCTGGTTCAAAGGCGAGATGTGGTGCAGCGCCATAAGAGTCGAAGTAACGGTGCACGATGGTGTGATGAGGAATAGTTGCGGGCTTGGTGACATGGTTGCGACTAAACTCAGAACAGTGATATGGTCCTGTGTGTCTAGTGCAGCAAAGTAGGATAAGGATCACCTAGTTTGAAGTTCGTATGTGAGTTGTCCAGCGACTATAGAAGCCAATGGGTCTTCTCCAGAAGCTTGTCAAGAAGTTGAAAGGGTGTAAAAGTTGTTCGGTGCAGCAAAAACTGGTCTTAAGGTCCCTTGGGCTCATGTATTACGTTTCGGGTCTCAAGTTTAGTGTGTTGTGTTGTCATACTCTATATTTAGAGGATCTTGTGTTGTGAGTTGTGCCTTTCCTTATGGACTTTTATTTATCATAATTGCTCCTCTTTTTTTTTTTTTTTTTTTTAAGAGTTCAGCCTTATCCAATTATTGAAAGAAATATTAACTTTCATGATCTTTTAGCCAAATGTTAGTATCCTTCAATCTTTAAATTATACTAAAAAATCAGCTTAAAAGTTATATCTAGTTTTTTAATTAGCAACTTTATTAATTGGAAAAATAATTTTCTCTCTCTTTCTCTCTCTCTTTCTCTCTCTCTTTCTCTTAATAATTACCAACATGTTACTTTTTCTTTCTTAATTCCTACTAATGAAAATGCTAAATCCTCCTAAAATATATATCATCTTAATTGCTATATAAGGGTAGTATTGAATTTTTTTTTTTTTATGTTTACTAGATATTAAATTAGCACAAGAAGAGAGGTTGATTCGTGCTTCTTTAAAACTATTTATATCCTAAAAAAATTAAACAAACTTTCTTAAGTTTTGAGACTTTGATTGCGGAAGCATTTAAGGTTAGAAATAGAAAGTTGATGTTTACAAGAAACTTTCTGAATCAACAAGGAAAGATAAATACTTAAAACTTATAACAAAAAGTATAAGAGCTGAGAGTAAAAAATAGATATAAGGAAAGCACTAAAGAAGGTTTATCCTAGTTCGGCCAAACCACTTGCCTACCTCCGGTCCTCAATAAACTAGTTGAGATTTTATATTAAAGCATATTTTTGTATAAGCTTCTCCAAACTTACAACAGAGTAGTTTTGTCCTAGCTTTTTCAAGCTAACCACTAGAGTAGTATTGTCTTAGCCTTTCCAAGCTAAAAAGGACCACTAACAGGTCAAGTTACAAGGATTGAAATAAGGTTTGTGTATGATGAACACTTTCACTAAGACACTTGAGGCGTATGTATAAGATTAGTACAAGTGGTGTGACTTCTTATAAAACTCATTAAGAGAATATTTTCTATTACAGCGCTTTGAGAAGAATTTCTCGAGAAGCTTTAGAAAGAAACTTTCTCGATATTTAGAAGGTTGAGAAAGATGAAAACTTTTTAAGATTTTCAACAGCAGTAGTTCCACTCCCTTCTATTGGTCTTGAGCCTTGAGCCTTGAACTTTTAGATTTGTTGGTCTTAATCTGGAGAGAGAAGTTGAGAGCTTTCTTTCTCATCAAGCAAGTCAACACCGAAGAGGAAACTAGTTGTTTGAGTCAACTAGCTCTGCAAAGTATTAGCGCATCTTTTGGAGATATGTCTTGATACTTTTTGACCTTTAGAAAATATCTTTGAATATATAAAAGTAAAATCTGAATGATGTCTTCTTTACTTAATTAGAGCAACATTTTGGAAGAGTCTTCTGGTCAAGTTTTCTGGACAAATCATCCTTCTAATATGCTTGTGGTGACTTGATAGGTTTCTGACATATGGTCATCCTTCTAATTCTTTTAATCATCTTTTCATGAAGGATAAGATCATTGAGAATGCATATTCTTTCACAAAGTGATCTTTCTTTTCAATTTGTTTGAAATATGAAAGATACCCATAAAATCTGTTTGAATTAATTTTTGCATGATCCAATTTTCTCAATTTGGCATTTAGAGTGATCTATATAAACTAAGATAAAACACTCACACAAATCATTAGTCCCTATAAAATATTTTCATAAGATTTGGTTTGTCATCCATCAAAACTATTAGGGATATATCCAAAATCACCTAATGGCTGTTGGAGGATATTGGATCTTACATTAAATACATTTACTGTTTCATTTAATATTTTCTTTGTTAAGTATCAATTGGATTATTAGAGCCTAGAAAGATGTTTTAAGAGAATATAATAAAACTCTTCCTACTTAATCCTTACACAATTTTTGTTTCAAATAATTATTACTTAGATAATTTTTGTCGACAAGATAATTTTGTTGAGTCAATTTCAATAAAATAATAAAATAATTTTTTTTATCTCGTTATAAAATTATAAAATTAATAATACTTTACCATATTTATTCTACTTTTAAAAATACAAAAAATATCAACTAAAATTTTAATAAACATTAACTTCACATGCATGATAACTTGTGATGATTTTATATCAATCAATATTGAATAATATTTTAATATTAAATTTTTGATAAAATACTTTCTAATGTAACGAATTCCATCTCTAGTCCTTCTTTATTGGAGATAGAATCAAAAGCAAAAAGCTTAGTTAGATAGAATCAAAAGCAAAAAGCTCAGTTAGAGACAAAAATATAGAACTTAATACTATTTAACAATAGATTTAGACACATAAGTTATCTATCTTTAATCATTTCCATAGATGTCACGCGGTTAGTAAGGCATTAAAGGGTGGGATTTGAGTGAGGAATCATTGCCTTAAACTTGGGCGGAGATTTCCAAAATGTGTGCGGATTTACATAGGGGGCTCCCAAGCTATCGAGCTACGAGTCGGGGGAAGTACCTGAATAATCCACTAGTATACCTCAATTGCTTCATTTTCTACTTCTATGGCGACCTTTTCACTCATTGCCACTATGAACAAACCTATGCCTAAACTGTCATTTAAATATGCAATTTCATCGGTGCCTCAACCTCATCATAGATTACGAGTCTCCAGTAACATGCACTCATATCTTGCATTCTAGCATTTTCTTACCCCTGTGAGGGTTGAAAAGCATAATTTCAATGTCAGTACAAATAAATACAGCATGTTTGGGATCCAAAATGAATCCTTTGGCATTAATGGATCTGATGGCAAAATGGTAGAAAATACAGCTAAGACTCTTTGTTCTGGCATGGAGACAAACAAAGAAATGAAAACCAACCTCGAGGAAACCACACCAACAGTGGTGAATTTCAGTCTCCAACTTTTCCTTGTTTCTTTGATTTTTCGTTGTTCTGTTTCCAAACAAGGGAGAAACATCACAAATTCAACTCCTCATTCACATGGACATTATCACGTTGAAGGTGCGGCTTCAATTCGGAACTAAGTGAGTGAGTGAGTGATTTAATTTCCATGTGAATAAGGCGCTGTTGGTCCTATGAAAAATCAATGAAAACAAGGAAAAAGTTGGAGAGTGAAATTCACCACAATTTGTGTGGTTTTGTTGAGGTGGTGTTCATATAACGTAACTTTTTGAATCTTGATTATCGTTTCTTTGTTTTGCTCCAAGCCAAGAAAGTGTCATAGCTGTATTTTCTACCATTTTGCCATGATATCCTTTAGCTCGAAAGAATGCACTTTGGATCCCAAACATGTCGCATTACTTGTATTGAAATTGAAGCTAATTCTTTTTAACCCTCACACGCATAAGAGAATGCTGGCATGTGAGATATGTGCGGTATGCGTATTATTGGGGACATGTAGTTTGTAATGAGATTGAGGCACCGACGAAATTATGCATTTAAGTGAGAGTTTGGGTGCGGATTTGTTCAGAGTGGTGGTGAGTGAGAAGGCCATCACAAAAGAAGAAGAGAAGGCTTGCTATGTTGAGAAATATGGTAGAGCAGAGAAAAGGACAAAATTGAGAGAAATAAAAAATTGTGTATTGATGCAAATGAAAAACTTGGTTACAATTTTGAGTACAAACTGACTTATATACTAGAGGTAATATAACTATCTAACTTCCTAACCAATGTGTAATAGATTCTAACACTTCATAACCAATATGTAACAGACTCTAATTATCTCTAACACCCCTTGCAAGCTGGAGGATGCATACTTTAGCATCTCTAACTTGGGATGAAAGTGCATTACAACTGAGAAATGAGAAAAATACAATCAGGTAAATCACAACATCTCCAGCTTGAGATCAACAATACAATGTAATCAATCCAATAATGATAACAAATTAGCAAAATAAATGAAAGTTATGTAAGCAACGGCAATGGTGTCTAGTGTTAAGAAGTCTTTGACCTTCACTTGGTCCCCCTTGATCTTTTATCGATGTCTCCATGACATTCATTGCAAAAGAGATTCAAGTTATAGGGCTATCAAGAAATCCCAATTTAGGGAATGCCAATCAACAAACAGCTTAACCACAAAGAGAAGAAGCTTACATCCATGTTTAACCACTCAAAGTAGAAGATAACCAATCTCAAGCTTAACCACTTGGCAGAAGCAAACAACAAGAGAGTCAATTAATGACAAGGCTTAACCACCATGAGCAGAAGTTAACACATACTTAACCACCTATGGTAGAAGTTGAAACCAAAGCTTAACACCAAAGATAGAAGCAATCCTTAAGCTTAACCATCTAAGGTAGAAGCAAATCAATGACTGACAAAAACAAAAACAAGAATAAGCTAACCATCGAACTCTTGGGGTGCACAGAGCAAATCAAAAGATCTTGACCAAATGCAGGGATCTGACTAGGTACCGCAGCAAGACCAGAACAGAACCAGCGGTGAAGAACCAAGCACAAGTCACACAAGAAAAATGAACCGAGTAGATTGGAGAATTTAAGCCACGTCGAATAAGATGAATTAGCATTGAACCAGCGAAGAACACGAATGAGATCTGATGGAGCACCACAACAAGCTCGGAGCAACGACGCCTGAAACGCAAACAAAGCCGAAGACAAACCACATTGGAACCATGCCGAAAAACCAAATCAGAACCATGCTGGACCAGATCTGAAACTAGATCGAATCCATAAAGAACAAAGGTCGACTGATTTGACAAACGAGGAAGATGAGCGGCGGCGATGAGAAATGAGGCGGCGGTGATGGTGGCCAAAAACACTAGCTTGAACCACACCGGAAAACATGAATCGAGATGGTGAACAACCATATCTGGAAAAACACGAGCTGAATCTTATGAGAGAGCTAGATTTGACGATGGAAGAATGATGAATCGAGTTTCAAAAAAAATTTGTTAGTGAGTAGTCAGAAAATTTGTGAGTTGTGAGAATGACTAGAAAGAAGATTAGAATGGAAAGAGACAAAAACAATGATTGGAGAGTGAGAAAGTATGAGAAAGTGAAAGGAAAATGCAAGAAAGTGAAAGAAGAGTTCTAAGAACTCAAGAGCAGTAGAAGAAAAATGTTTCAAGGTGGGTGGTAAGGCTTTGATACCATGTTGAGGAACATGGTAGATTAGAGAAAAGGAGACAATTGAGAGAAATCAGAAATTGTGTATTGATGCAAATGAAAAACTTGGTTACAATTTTGAGTGCAAACTGACTTATATAGTAGAGGTAATATAACTAACTATCTAACTTTCTAGCCAATGTGTAACAGACTCTAATACTTCCTAACCAATATGTAACAAACTCTAATTATCTCTAACATGCTAGTGGATTGTTCTGGTACCTATGGTGCTTTTATGCTTATAGTTGGCTTGAATTAGTAGATTCGAGGGATGCTTTTATCAACTCATGCTTTGAGTCAACTGGAACAAGAGTATAGTCACTATATAAGAGTCACTTGATGAATTAGATTGATTTTAGTGTTATTCTTGTTGTTGTGAGAAATGTGATGAAGTTTTTCTTTCTAAGTTCTAGGTGATGGCTTAATGATGTGTAAGGTCAAGAGTTGTGAATTTCAAGCTTACATGTTTATGATATGTGCACAATATTAGAATCATCTTTGTCACTTTATTGGATGAGTTACTTGAGTTTAGTTCGTCCTTTTTCTTTTTAAGCTTGAGAACTAGCAAAGTTTAAGTGTGGGATTGTGATAACTCTATTTCTATAAAATAGGGTTATGTGGACTCATATGCACACAAAAGTATGCTAAAACCTTGAGGTTTCATTTGACATGCTAGATAAGATAAGATAAGATCTAATAGTATAAGATCTGATAAAATTTTAATATTATGCAATATTTGGTATCTCATCATATAAGGATAAAGTAAAATTACTTTTAATTATTAATATGAAAGTAAACTAAGATTCCTTCTTAAAAGTACTTTTTCTATACTAAAAAGTAATTCCAAGGATATATTTCCCAAAAGTACTTTTAGTTACTTGAAAAATATTTTTAGTTGCAGGAAAAATAAACTAAACATATTGAATTACTGTGCAACTTTATTCTCATGCGACAAAAAGTACTTTTGAACCTTAAACTTTAAACCAAACAAGCTCTAAGATGTTGTATTATATAAGATAATTATTCTTTAACTATCAAATATAATTCTAATCAAAAGTAAAAATCTAATAAAAAGAAAATTACAATAAAATTAGTAATTTTTATTAATTACAAATTAAAAAATAAAATTTTTCTTTTAAATAAATATACAGTTATAGTTTATATCAAATAATTTTTATTATTTGTTTATATAATTTTTTATAAATATTTTTTATTTTAACAAAGTATAAAAAATAACAAACGCATAATTCTCTCTCACTTTATATATTCTGATATTATTTGTTTTTACTATAAAATATAACAAGCAAAAAGAAAATATCATAAAATATAATTTTTATTAATTATTTAATTAAAAATTTTAAAATTAATATAATTAAATATTTATTGTTTAATTGTAATTATTTTAAATATATATTATATCTAAATATAATTTATATTGAAAAACATTTATTATTTATTTATATATTTTTAATTATTAATTTTATTATTTTCATAAATATAAAAAATGTGTGTGTGTGTGAGAGAGAGAGGGAGAGAGAGAGAGAATCTTTGTATCGCAAAATTCAATTAGATCTAATTTTATATTCTAAGACTTGATTGAGTTATACATTATATATAATTAGTTTTATTTTATATAATTAAATTTATATTAAACATTATTTATTAGGGTTTGGTTATTGGCACTTCTAAATATCTATCCGCACTCCCTATTAATTATTTATAACTTTAAATTCCTAAATTATCTTACTTAAACACTCTTTAATCAAATGTATTAATTTTTATGTATTTACACTCCACATAATTAATTATTTTATATTTTTACTTATATTATTATTTAAATTATATTAATTATTTATTAATTTCTTTCATGACAACTTATTATTAACACAAATTATAACAATATATCTATTACGGACATGTTTATTTAATCTTAAAAAAATAATTTTATGGTGTAACATTTTGTAGAGTGATTGTTTAAAGTCAATATGAAAAAACATTAAAACAATTTTTTTGAGTTTTATTTTTTCTTCAAAAATAATTCATCTTTTCTCTTAAAGTTTTCTTGAAAAAAGCTCAAATATTCAACCATAATTATTATGATTTAAAACATCATTAATATAATAATGCGTTAAATTACATTTTAGCTTTCTTAAAATATGAAATATATTATATTAATATTTGATTTATCTTTTACAAAACATAGTTATTATAAGATTATATTTTTTAAGGAATAAAAAAAATACTTCTTAAATGTCTTTTTATTCTTCCAATTTATCTAACTTTGATCACTTCTTACTAAAATTAACATATATTTGTATCATAATAGAATATTTCTCTAATATATTTTTTAAAAATTTATTTTCCTTACAACAATAGAAAATTATAACATTAATTGCATTCAATTACATTACATTATAAAAGCGCTATAAAATATGAATAAAAGAAAAATAAGATAATAATATGAGGAAAGAACTAAGGAATTGAGCATATTAAAACAAGAACTCAACTCCTACAAACTATTTTTACCATTTGAATGAGAAATCTTATTAAAGTTTAGTTTGTAACAATTTATAACAAGTCATTTATATTGTAAAGAAAAGAAAATAAAATGATGATAATAAGAGAACTAGAGAAAGAAATGTATCCAAAAAAAAATAGAGAAAGAAAAGAAGAGTTAAAAAGAGTTTTAATACATAAAAATAGAGAACGTGTAATATTTTATTAAAAATGTACACGGATAAATTAATAGTAATATAATTAATAAAGTTTAATTTGAATAAAGTTATTAAGTGAGGATAATTTGGAGAATTATAATTATAAATTATTAGTGGGGAGTGTAATAGATAAATAGGAATATTAATAGCCTCACCCTATTTATTATTATTTATATATTTTAATAATGAATTAATATTTATGTAGTTTTGTATTAGTTTGAATAGTTACTTTTATATTGTATATTACTTTTAAATATTTATTGATTATTAAATAATTCTATTAAAAATTATTATCCATTATTTATATAGCTTTTTATTATTTTTATTATTTACTTAATACTTAGTTTTATTTTAATAAAATATATTAAAAAAACTAAAAGAGTCCTTATATGCATCAAAAGTTAATCAAATTTAATCTGGCTTCCCTAGGTTTGATTAAATCATCCATCATTTTGATGTATGAGGAATTATGATAATAAGCTTATATGATGTATTATCTATATCGAACAATGAATAAAATCATAATATATATAGTATTACTTGTCCTATCATACTTAATAAAACATGTCAAACACACCTTGATATTTTAACTAGAAATTTGGATTAATTTTGATGTATTCCAACCTTGGCACTTTTACTTGGATTTATTTGACTTTTTTTGGAATTTTGTTCAGCTTTAAGCTTCATCGCTTTATGTTTTTAATCATTGATACTTCTCACTTATGGTTTTCGATGGTGGTTGAAATGTACAATATCAAGATGAAACCAAATTAATCAAGCTAGAAAACTAAGGTAGGACATATTCTGAAATTGCTATGGTGACTTGGGCATTATTGGAACTACTGAAATTGTATTGAGTTGATTATTGTGGCATTGCAAACCTAAGACAAAAATCTTCAACTTCTAAGAAGAGACAAAAACTTAGTTCACATGTTTAAAGGCGAAAAATCGCGCGAAGGTTAGAAGATGAAAGCTGTTAGAATATCAACAGAAGAGGAATTTATGATGTTATGACAGAAAGTTGGTGATGCAACACCATAATATTCTAACACTGCCGTGCCCAACAACATCCCTTTGTTTTCTTTTCAATTAGTGTGGCCTCTTGTGGGCTTATAATTATAGGCTTTTAGGATTAGTATAAATAGAATTTTTACGAACATAATTAGTAGACTTTTGATGAAAGGAGTCAGCAAAGAAAGCGAAAAGGCAACACTAGTGGAGCCGTTGAACATTTTGGAAGAGTTCTATCATTCATGGGTTTTTCTTTTCATCTTGTGTTCAATTTCTTAGCCGTGCATAACTAATATCTTTATCTAGGATGAAGATTAAACCCAAACCAACTGATAGTAAGTATTCTTTTTGAGTAGGGATTTGTTTATCTAGTTTATTGATAAAATAAATAATTTAATATTAAAAAATTTATTTAATATTGATTAACATTAAATCACAAGTTATCATGTATTGGAATTAATGAAAATTAAAAATTTAATTAATCTTTTCAGTATTTTTCAAAATAGAATAAATATGATATTGTATTATTCATTTATAATTTTTAACGAGATAAAAATAAATTATTTTATTGTTATGTTGAATTTGACTAAATAAAATTATTTGGTTGACAAAAGTTATCTAAGTAGAGATTATTAGAAAAGGAAATTGTGTAAGAATTAGTAGGAATGAAGAAAAGAAAAGTAACAAGTTAGTAATTATAAAGAGATAGAAAAATTTAATTTTTCGATTAATAAAATTTTTAATTACAAAACTAGACCTTAATTTTATTTTGAATAAAAAAAAACCTTTTAACCTGATTAAAAGAGTGAAAGAAGCTAAAGGGTGAAATTAAAGTTATTATTTTCCTATAACAAGAAATTAAAAATAATTATGTCATTAAATTGACAATAAAAATTGTTTAAGTTTCATTATAATATTTAATTGGGTTATTGACAATATATAGTTGTCTTATTAAATGAAGATCAGAAGATGTACATTTTTTCTTTCTTAATAATTACTAGAATAATTGTTTATCTCTTCTTATTATGACTTTCTCCAAATAACAATGACATCATAAAATTTATTATTTTGTAACAATAAGTATTTTATCATAATTTAATGTTAAAAAAATTTTATGTATTACATCATGCACTTGGAGCAAATGTATATTAAAATTTTAATTAATGTTTTCAATATTTTTAAAATAGAATAAATATGATATTATATTATTCATTTGTAATTTTTTAACGAGATAAAAATAAATTATTTTATTATTATATTGAATTTGATTAAATAAAATTATTTGGTTAACAAATTATGATTATTAGAAAAGAAAATTGTGAAAGGATTAGTAGGAATTAAGAAAAGATCAAAGTAACATATTGGTAATTATTAAGAGAGAGAATAATGTATTTTTTTCAATAGACTTTTTACTCTAATTAAAAGAGTGAAACATGCTAAAGGGTGAGATTTGAAACTAAGGAGTCTGAGTTTTGTTGGCTGCAATTGTGGAAGGAAAAGTGCGATCAGTTTCCGGGAGAATCTGGTATCAGTTACCATTGCAAATTGCTGAAGTGAATTTGGGCCAGGAGTGTATGTCAGTTTATTAGCAGCAGAAATATTTGAAGGTTCAGGAAAGTGTTGATATGCTATGAGCTGAAACTTTCACCAAAGGTGCATCAAAGGTGGACTCAGCTTAAGGTGTTTTTGGTTTGTTGTATATGCATTAGCTTAATTGGTAATTGTTTCCATGTTGCCACAGCTGAGATTCTCATAATCCCATAAGAGTTTTATTCGGTCTTTGGGGGACGGTCTATAAATTAAGGATGATTGTGTCTTGTGCTCGTGACCACTTTATGCATCATCTAGAGCTTCTTAGTTTGGGGAGTATTTTGGTGTAAGGTTGTGCCTCAGCCTAAGCAAGGTTTTGTATCTCAGGGGGTGTCATTTTGTTACATCACAGAGTATTTGGCATCAACAAGCTTGTTTTCATATTCTTGGGAGTGTGTCTGTATGCAATCGGGGGGGTTTTGGTAGCTAGTGGTGTTTTATTTGGCCTTAGACTATTTCTAGGACTAGCATTGATGCGTATCTTTTCTTGGTTGCTGTTTTGTTGACTGGTTCCATTGCTTGGCTCCTCACATTTCATGTGAGTCGAGTATTGTTACAAAATTATCAAAAAAACAAAAAAGTTGGGGGGGGGGGCTTTGTTATCCAAATGGTCCAACTCGATTCGAGTAAAATTGCCTCTAGTAAAAAAATATGTGTGATTTTGACCAAAAAAGTTATCTTTGCCCTATAACTGCATATTGACAATAATAATGTCATTAAATTGAAAATAATCATGGTTTGAATTATATAATTTTGTCTGATTTAATAATTGAGAATGGTAATCTCATTCAAATAAAGATGTACATTTTTGTCTCTTAATAGTTACTAGAATAATTGTTTCTCTCTTCTTGTAACTCTCTCTTAATAACTATTAACATCATAAATTTTATTATTTTGTATAAATAAGTATTTTAACAATAATTTCATGTCAAATTTTTTTTTTCATATTGATTAATATATAATCACTAGTTATCATGCATGCAAAATTACTTCAGATTAAAGTTTTAATTAATATTTTCAGTATTTTAAAAAAAGAATAAATATGATATCGCATTATTAATTTATAATTTTCCAAAGAGATATTATTAAATTATTTATTATAATATTGAAATTGACCAAAAAATATTTTGAAAATAAAATTGTGTAAGAATTAATAGGATTTAAAAAAAGAAAAATAACAAGTTAGTAATTGTTAAGAGAAAAAAATTATTTTTCAATTAATAAAGTTATTTATTACAAAATTAGACATTACTTTTAAGTTGAATAGAAAAAATAAAATAAACTTCTTAATTTGACTAAAAGAGTGAAGGATTCTAAAAGGTGAAAGTTACTCTTGAAAAAAGATTCTTTCATTTTAAAATTGCATATGACAATTCAACCGTTAATTTGTTATGTTTTTTTAACTTTTTACCACTTTAAAGTAACTTAATTAATAATGAAAATGTATGTATGACATGCTTATATACAATTTCAATATGAGAGGATTCTCTCTCGTTATTATTTTTCTATTAATTTAATTTTTTTGAAAATGAATTCCTTTATAAAGTGGAATATTAAGAAATAATTTACCCTCAAATTATTTAATGGAACCTAGTTATATAGAAATATATTCTTACCAAGTCATAATCTTTTTCTATATATTCCTCCCTTTTTGTGATCCATCCAATTCCAACCCATTGTCGAATTCCTTTCAATCAAGCAAAGATGGAACACTCAACCGCACCCCACATAGTAGCCTTACCCTTTCCAGCAGAAGGCCACATCAAACCCATGTTGAACTTATCGAAGCTTCTTAGCCATGGAGGCCTCAAAGTCACCTTCGTGAACACCCATCACAACCACGCTCGATTCCAACAATTCACAGACTTAGAAGCCTTCAACGCCCAATTCCCACACTTCCAATTCAAATCCATCACTGATGGGGTCCCAAAAGACCATCCACGCCTAAGCCTAGTTGACTTTGCAGCACAAATGATCTCTCCCACCACAAGGTCCATGGTTGCTAACGAGTTCCGAGAATTGTTCATGAGCTTGTTCCTCATGGAAAGTACTCATCATGATCAGTGGCAGCCACCATCGTGCATCATAGCTGATGGGATGATGTCAACCATTGCCATGGGTGTTGCTGAGGAATTCCATGTTCCTCTGATCATTTTCCGAACATACAGTGCCACTTGCACATGGGTCACAATCCACTTGAGCAAGCTCATCCATGAGGGAGTAGTTCCATTTCACCATCAAGGTTAGTAGACAAACTCTTCAAGTTTCCGTGCCAAATTTATTTTCAAGTAGTTAGTTTAATTTGCGATGATGGTGTCGGATTCTTTTACATTTTTTTTTTTCGTTTTTGTTTTTGTTTTTGTTTTAATTTTCTGCCTGTCATTTAGACATAATGGATTCTGGATATTCCGTTTCTCAATAATGTGCGAATAACAATGAGTTGTGCCGAACATTTAAAAGAAATGAAAAAAAAGGGGGTTTTTACTCATAATTGTCTTAAGACACTAGTTCAAAACCAAGAACAAAATTTATTAAATAAATAATACATATAATAGCTAATATGTTAGAAATTTTTAAAAATTATTAAATAATATGCTTTTTATTCAACAAACTTTTATTTTTAATTCTTTAATGTGTATCTAATTTAATATTTAATATGTGGTGGCATATGGATGGTATCCATCTGACTACAATGAATTACTAATGAGTTGTACTCGATGTGTTGAAGAAATAAAACGCATTGATAATTATATTTCATAATTTACATAGTACAGGCAGAATGATTAGAGAAAGTTCACATATAGTGTAAATGCACTATAACAGATCTATATCAATAAAAATCACAAAAAGAAATAATTCAAAAAAAAGTTAAATCGTATTGTGACCAAATAAAAAGCAAAAAAAAAGTATAAAGAAGTTACAGTGTGAATAGCATGATAAGGAAAGAACGGTGTTAACGTTTAGCTAATTCTAAAATAAATGACATATCATTTTTTTTTTCTGATTTAGCGAACTATTATTGAGAAACAGGAAACGGAACAGAATATGAAGACGGCAGCTTTCATGATTTGTAGCCCAGGCTGACTTATGGCTCTCCTTGAAAAAATACTATTTTGATAGAGGTGTTATAGTTAGTATTTTTTTTCTTTTTTATTTTAAATTATGAAAGTATAGTAATAACCTCTTAGAGTGTTTGATAAGGGAGTCCTGCGTTTATTTCAATGAATATCAATTATACACCTAGTTAATTTCAATATTATAAAATTGTCAATTCTTCTTCTTTTTTTTTTTTTAATGTTGAATTCTGTATTTGTCTCTAGTGACGAAGGTATCAATCATGCACTTGTTACTAGCCCTCTTTGTTCTAATGGAAAATTTAAAAGGCAAATTACATTGTGTCTTCTATGAGATTTAGTGAAATTTAACTCTACTACCCTTTATTTGTAAAATTTGTTCTAAAGGTCCCTAAATTTGTCAAATTCTTACTGCCCTACTAACATTGATCTTTTAGTGTAGTTGATAGAAATGTGGTCATGTGGGATGCACATGATCTTTAGTGGCATTCTTATAATGTATAAACACTTCTGAAAAAATGAAATTACCATAATACACCTTTTTTTATCTTTTTTTGATAAATTAACACATCCAAACCACTCAAAATTGAGGGAAGTGACAAAAGGCACTTGCAAAACCAGGTCTGAGATACCAAGGCAAGATCAAAATAAAGTTGCATCCTACCAAGGTTACACAACACATATCGAAAACACAAGGCCATTGCACACTGTAGGCACCACCAATAACACCACTTCAAGACAAAGGCAACACACTTACACCACCCACACTACATGCCAGCAAAAAGTAGTAGTTACCACCAGAAACTTAGCAGAGAATATGAGAAGACAAAGAATGCTTGAATATTTCCAAACTTAAACATCTTGTGTAGGCATGTATGTTGACTCCAAAGTGATTACAGCTACCTTCAATACAAGCATCTTTTCTAGCAAACAAGACAAAATAAAGTCCCCAAAAACATAACTCATCATTGAGAGCGTACAACTTAATTTCTAAGAACCAGTAGTATACATATGATGGGATAGGTTATATGATGGGATTGTTTACAAACAACAGCCAGTAGTATACAAATTTAGAGGTAAAAAACAAGAGCCATAGGAGCAACGAGTAACCATTACAGAAACTCACACCAGGAACCATGTTCCATATCCAACACCTTAATTAAAGACCAGGTACATAATCAAATTATAAACCACCCCTAAACACCAACCCCATCCTCCCTTTACATCAACCAATTTCCATTAGAAGCACCACCTCCTTTTGAGCAGAAGGACTCACTGCCACCATAACCACCTCCTCCATAGCCGCCGCCACCACTACTGCCATAACCTCCGCTATTGTTACAGTTGTAGCCACTGCCACCTTCACGGCGACCATCGCCTCCATCTCCACCTCCTTTGCCACCACAGCTATACCCTTCACCACCATATCCACCAACTTCACCACTTCTGTAACAAGAAAACAAAAGTGATGAGAAAAAGTTAGGAATCAAAATCCAAGAGTAATTGAAGAGTAAACTTATCTGAGTGATTCAATCTTCTTCTCTATCATTGATGAAGCCACCACTGTAACTTAGGGTTTGTTGACCGCCTTTTCTTTTTCAATCAACGAAGATGGGGTGAATAGTAAGTGGGTTTGGGGGTGAATTAATGAGGATAAATTGGATATTTTATCTTCCATATTATCTCCTTGTTAACACTATTTAAGTTGGTTGTCTCCAGGGAGGTTAGTGTAACTCAGATAAATAGAGAGAAGTTATAATAAATTTCACCAAACCTCAAGGAAGGTTGGTGTAATTTGTCCAAATTTTTAAAAAAAGAAAAAATTAGCATCGAAATAGTACACCAAATCTCAAAAGAAAGTGATTCATTTACATTGTTTAAGCAAATTTTCGGGATTAGATCTAACATATAGCCTGTATTTATCAATTTGTCAGTAAGAGTAGCTCTGAAAAAATATAATAGAATAATAGGTAATGTAAGTGACATGTTAAAAGCAGTTACATATAAGAAATTCGAGCATGCTTTAATGGTTGGATAGGACAGATGAGCAAGTACAAGTCTCACATTGAAAATGTTGTATTATAAAAGTTGTCTGCATACAAAATGGGGCCATCTATGATATTAAAATAATTAGTTTGAATATGGACAACTAATAATAATGTTAATAGTATAGTTGCTTTTATAAAATTGTTCTATTGAATATTTCAAAAGGCTTTTTGGTCGCCACAGGCTTTGTTAAATTAAATTTTAGCTTAAATTAATCAATGGGCCGTATAGTTTTAGGATGTTTATAAATAGGTCATTGTACTTCAAAATTTTTGTAATTGAGTAGTCATTATCATAAATCAGTTATTTATTCTCCATCATACCATTTAACCATGCTTTGTTACACCGTACATATACCATATAGGTTTTCAATTAAATTTACTAACGCCAATGTCGTCTAATTTCTGTATATAATAATTTTTCTTCCTACTTCTCTTTCTCATATATGCTCCAAAAAATAATTAAAAGTTGTGATATTTAGTTTTTATATATATTATGAAAGTCTGCAGAAAAATTGATTTTATACAAGCTTGCTTCAATTCTTGATAATTTGCATTAATATAGTACATTTCTTTTGTTACGCTTGGAAGTACATAATAATTTCATTGACTTAATTTGCTGATGACATAGATAAATTGGTCACAAGCATTCCAGGATTGGAAAAACTATTGAGAGACCGTGATCTTCCATCTGTTTTCAGATTGAAACCTGGACATCCCGGGTTGGATTTCTACATCAAAGAAACATTAGCCATGACTCGTGCTTCAGCTCTCATACTCAATACCTTTGACCAACTAGAAGCCCCCATCACCTCTAAGCTTGCCACTATCTTTCCCAAAGTCTTCACTATTGGTCCTCTCCACACTCTCCTCAAGATCGAACTCACAACAAATGGTTCATCATCCAACAGAGATGGTTGTTTAAGAAAAGAAGATAGAAGTTGCATAACTTGGCTTGATCATCAAAAGCCAAAGTCGGTTTTGTATGTTAGCTTTGGTACTGTGGTGAGGCTATCACATGAACAAAAATTGGAGTTTTGGCATGGTTTAGTGAACAGTTTGAAGCCCTTTTTGTGGGTTGTTCGGCAAGACTTGATAGATGGGGAAGGTGGCTTGGGCCACAATGTGCCCGCTGAGCTTGAATTGGGGACAAAAGAGAGGGGCCTCATTGTGGATTGGGCCCCCCAGGAGGAGGTTCTGGCCCACAATGCGGTTGGTGGGTTTTTGACCCATAGTGGTTGGAACTCAACATTGGAAAGTATAACGGAAGGTGTGCCTATGCTTTGTTGGCCGTCCATAACCGATCAAATGGTCAATAGTAGGTGTGTGAGTGGGCAATGGAGGATTGGGGTTGACATGAATGGCACATGTGATAGGTTAGTTGTGGAGAAGATGGTCAGGGATGTGATGGAGAATATGAGAGAAGAGCTCACAAGGTCAATGGATGAAATTGCAAAAAAGGCTTTTGATAGTGTTAAGGAGAATGGTTCCTCTTATCTTAATTTAGAGAATTTGATTAAGTATATAGGATCGGTGAAAGTAAGTAATTAGTATTATGGGCATAATGCATTGTGTAGAAAAGCAATAATGAAACATATATACATTTCCTAATCTAAACATTGCTATTTAGAGATTTATACGTTGTATGAAAGTTTGGGATAGTGTGTTGGAATGTGGGTTATCTTACACATGTATACTATAAGCTTGCTGGCTTGAAGTACTGATAATAATAATCCTCACACAAATTAATCTTCTATACATTTCTCAGAAAGTCTAGCATAGGCTTTTAATGGGAAAGTAAAAGTGAAATGAGTGATAATTATGATATGTTTTCAACTTTTGACGAAAGTATTCCCCCAGAAGATTGGTAAGAAGCTTTAATTAATGGCAATCAAGATATGATTTGTGTATCTACATATGAAAAGTTTTATTTGCGGAAGCAATATTTTCCTTGTTTTTGAATGTAAATTCAATTATCAGTCCACCCATACAACTTGTTTGAGGGACAAATGATCGCGATGTTCAAGTCCAAGTTTGCATAATGACTCGCTTAAGAAAAATCCTTACCCCAATTCTGTACTAGTACAACATTCAAAGGAGGTAATTTTGTCTCAACTTTTCAACCCCATGTGCAACACGTAAGACAATGACAAGATAAAATGAGTAACACATTCCGACAAGGCAATACTCTGAACTTGTATTTTCCCATTTTTTTTTCTCGTGTCACATCTAAAGCTTGCTCTAATCACATCTAATCCTTACTTTTCATGTCACGTCTAATGCTTAGGATCAAATTTCACATTGCTTCAACAATTGAGTAACTAACTATTTTTCCTCGTAGTTTCACAATTAAATCATTCGTTAAAGGGCTTAAATCTCCAAGTCTCTTAGAGGAAAGCAATGTATAAGCTAAGCAAATCTTTTCTTCTTTTTTTTTTTTTCGTTTTTCTTTCTACCCAATTCTAACTAAATATCTCAAGGATAGAGTTCACGTGCAATTCTCAACCAAAAAATTGGAGGTGGAATACGATGCAAGGGGAATAGGATGAAATAGAATTGGTTCTAAATATTTTATAAATGACTCTTCTTGACAAGTTTAAGGCAGTTAATCTAACATGTAATAATTAATAGAAGCCCAAAAAAGATTAAAGAAAATTTAAGAAACAGTGCAAAAATTAGAAGAACCAAAATTGATATACAGTTCTTGTCCTTGTAATCGAATTCTTCACTCATCCATTAATGAACTTACCTAAACCTGCAAGTTTTTAATTCTGCAGTACAAATTTCAACGTTCAAAATTGTCGGTGCAAAGCGTGTTTTATGGTTCATCCGAATGCAAGCTATTAGCTTTTGGCGTATAAAATGTGAGTTACTACTCATCTATTAAAAATCGTCGATAACTTAAGAAACTGACTTTATCGCTTGGTAGGAGATCAGGTAAGGAACTGGTCAGGGAAACTCTCATAAAAGCAAGTAAATGAGGAACTAACTGAGTAAGTCCGTTCCGAAAAATTCTAACATACTCCAGGAGGAAGAGTGCTTCTTCCTCTCGACAATAAATTATAACCTCATAAAGTTTTGGAAACGTTTACGTTGGTCCAAGCCAAAAATTGGATCACTGGTAGTCCAATTTTTTCCCGGTTAATGGTAACCTTTTGTTTTTTCAGAATGTACAAAGACTATTTAACCTATCAGTGGAATAAATTTTAAAACTGTAACCAGAGATAAGAACTCTTTATTTTGGAAATGACAACGAGAAGTATAATGCACTGCCAGTTAACGATCTCATGGGCAAATTCAATTGTAATGAAAAGGAGTAAGATGAATATTACCTTATTATTATTATTATTATTATTTTGTTTTCATCTTTTTATTTTTAATTATTTATTTATTATTTATAAATATTATTAATACATTTTATTATTATTTAATAGTAGCTGTAATTCCTGTTACTATTGTCGTAACTGTTACTTAAACTAGTACGATTATTATATTAAATATTAATAATTAATAATACTTATTATTTCTTGACTTAATTATTATTTTGATTAAACTAGTACTTTGATATTATTATTATTATTATATTTATATTTATGATCTGCTTACTTTAATATGGCGATGTCCTTGTGAATCTGAGCTCTGCTTGAGTCCATAATTTTGATGGGAAACTTACAAGAGATCTCTAAGCCTTAAATTAGAACTCTTTTCCACTCGAGTACAAATTGAAATGGATTAGTTACCTCCCTTTACTACTACTTTTGGAGCTCTCCATTTAAATTAGAATTCAGTTACCCTAGAACTAGGGGTTACTCAGTTACTTATGAGATCCTAATTATCTCAATTTCTCATGGGATTTGTTAGCTTTGTTGTTAGTCGTGCTTGATAGTTGAGATTTTCATGAAATTTCAATTAATAATCTATCTCGAACACATTCATTCTAAAAAACCATTCGCTACTTTCTTTTGGCTTAGCCTCAAGGGGGTAAAGAATGAGTCCAATCCAATTACTATTGCATTTATTATTATTTTTATCATTATTATTGATATTTTTATTATTATTATTTATTACTCATAACTAATTACACATATAATTATAGTCGAGAAATTAAGGCACTTATGTGGGTTTAGGGTTTAGGGTTTAAACTAAAAAATAAAAGTATCAAATATGTATACATCAAACATACCTTATTTTCTTTTCTTCTCTTTCTCTCTCTCTCTCTCTCTCTCTCTCTCTCTTTAACAAATAATGTGATTGATACAAATAACTTAAATCGGACCTAATCTCAACTTAATTACTTAATTAATAAGCTAAATGATTTATTAATTTGAATATACTCTACTAATTCTTTAATCCTATACTTTAAAGCAATTATTGCATTATTTTTTGGGTAAAATGCAAAAACCACTTTTGAGGTTTGTTAAAATTAGAGCGGATTTATGTTGTAGAGGGTGGAGGCACATGCCCCCAAAAAAATTTGGAATTTTTTTAAGAGTACATAGGTGTATGTATATTTTTGCTTCCATTATTTATTAAGTTTAATTCCACACTATGATAAAAAAAAATGCAATTAAAATAAATTAATCTATTTTTTTATTCTTGCTTCCATTACCTAAATTTTCTGGATCTGTTACTGATCAAAATGACACCAAATCCCAATCTTCTTCAATATTATACTCCACCCCATAAGCTTAAGAGTGGATTCGTCTTAAAAAACATCCAAACACAGCCATAATTAAATATGAGCTATAAGATGGTCTATCCCATCTCTTGCATCGTCGATGGTTTATTTACTTTTAAGCACTAGATGTTATTTGAACAATTTACATCTAAAAATGTAATAATTTTATAAAACTATGAATTAAGATAACAATTTAAAATTACTAAACTATCCCGTCTATTTTTTCTCCCTCCCTTTTCTTAAGGGTGCTAAACAGGCCTATCTAACCTATTTAAGTCCAACCCATTTAGGCTCGCAAGTTAAACGATTATTTTATTTATCCCTTTCTTTAAAATAAAAATCCTAAGTACTTTGAGGGATGTTCTTTCCCACTTGACAGCTCCAAATAATATAATTCACGATTAAATTCGATCTACTTCTAAATGAAAATTCCAAAGCTACATAAATCTCTGTAGTTTTCTTAAAAAATAAAAATTAACAAAAAAAGACAAAGTTATGGCCAAATACACGTTTTAATTTTAAACGGACTAGTGCTGATCCGTTTACTAACAAAAATTAGGTGTGTTGAGCTTTAAAATTTTTGAGTTGTTTAAAATAAATTATTTTTAACTCAATTCGTTTAAAATAAATTATTTTTAGCTCAATTGTTTACCCATTTATTTTTAAAAATAAAAATTAAAACTTTTTTGGGCCATAACTTTGTTTTTCTTTGTTAATTTTTTTTTAATTTTAGAAAATTGCATTTTTGTATAGTTTTTGAATTTTCATTTGGATGTAATTCAAATTTAATTATAAATTATATTGTTTGGGATCTATTAATGAAAAAGAAATTTCCTCAAAGTATTTAGAATTTCTTTTTTTAAAAGAATAAGCCGGGTTGACCCGCTTAAGCCTACTACTAACAAGCCTTAAATAGAAGTTATTACTTATTTATTGCTTATTATTCATTACTTGTACACTCAAAATCATAGTTGAAAAATGCAAACACTTCTGTAGGACAATGGCATCATTAAGATACTTAGGCTACAAAATAAAAGGTATCAAATGTGTACACTTTTTTAATATGTATATATTAAATGTGTACTTGAGACGTTAGTTTAGTAGAGGATATGTCTTCTTTCAAAGAAACACACTCAGGTTCAAGTTAGCACCTAGCAGTGGTTAGGAACCCACCCCCAACTAAAAAAAAGCACCTTTTTTTTGTGTAAATCATATGATTGATACAATCAACTTAAATTGAACTTAATCTCATCTTAATTACTTAATTAATAAGTTAAATAATTTATTAAATCAAATATACTCTACTAACTCTTTAATTCTGACCTAAAATAATTATTTCATTATTTTTAATAAAATTGTTGAATTTACCCTTACAACAAAAATACTACTTTTTTTATTTAATTATTTTTTAAAAGGATTTAATATTAATGTTAAACAATATATATTAATCAATAATTGCTAAATGATATTATATATCAATTAACCCATAACACTTCACTCTACAAATAGTACATATAAAAAAATACTGAACACACTATTCTTTTTCCACATTCCGCGTAACACAAAATATAATGACATGATATGAATTTCCAAAGGTCCGTCATTATTAATTACTTTATTAATCATTTTTTAAGTTAAAAAAGAGTTTAATTTGGATTCACTAACAACATAATTCATTGATAGTATAAAAGATTTTTATATGGTCAATCAATTATATCCTTTTATTTGTATGACTATTCAAAAAGTGGATGTGAAACTTAATCAAATTTATTAATGTATCAAGATATAATAATTGGATGCCAATATAAAAATAATATTTTATATTATCAGTACGTCTAAACTAAATTATTAAAAAAATTAATTAATCATTTTTATAATAATTATAATATCAAAATTATAATACTAATGAGTAATTTGTCGTTGCACTACTATTTATTCACTATTTCACCATTACAATAATTGAATGAATATTCAATTTAGTTTTTGAAGTTGTTGGCATGTTTTATTTTAGTTTCTCAAATTACAAATTATGTGTCATTTTAGTCTCCAAATCATTTTTTTTAGGAATTAAAGTGATACACAATTTATAATTTCAAAAATTAAATAATTAATTTTTTAATTTTTTGGATTAAAGTGAAATATCCCCACAACTTCAAGAACTAAAATAAATCTTTACTCTACAATAATTACATCAATTTTGTTAATTATATCGATCATTGTTTGAAAAAACAAAAACAAAAAAGCTTCACATGAAGAGCGTTTGCTTAGACTAGTACCATTGATTAGGGACTGCATATGTGGGACTGTGCAATTCTAGAACTTGGCCATATGTTGTTTCCTCGTGGAATCCGCAAGCTTGTCCACCAATGTCATTTCATGGTGCAAAAATTTTTATTTCTTAAATCCATCACCGGATAACCGATTATCCCGATGGTGTATCGATGGTCTATCTTTTACTACTTATCATGTGAGAATTGCCTATTTAATCTGAATCATTATAATATTTTATTTTTTATCTAGACGGTTATAACTACTTGGATTATCAAAGATCCAATTTTTGGCCTGGAGCAACATAAACGTTTCCGTTAATGTTGCCGTTTTATATAGGACCCACTTGTTATTCTATGTCCAGAGATTTTGTGGTAGAAAATAATTGGTGGAGGAGGATTTTCCTTCCTCCATGGTATACAGTAGCATGACTCGGTCAGGTCTTGTACTTTAACGTTTCTGCATTATGAAGGTGTTTGGTAGATGAGTCATAACTTTGATTTACAGCTCACCCAAACATAAGACCTGAGGATATATATGAGTCAAGGATACTTAAGATCAACATGCTTGACATCATAAACCTTAAAACACCTTTTAAGCTAGGCGTAACCATTGGCGGGAGGGGGAATGTCAGCAAAGGCGGCTAACAGATCAAGATGAATAATTTCCCAAAAATGTTTGGGTCCGTTTCCAATACACCAACGAAAAGTTGGTGTTTGATACAATGGAGTAATTCAGTGGTGATATGGAAGGTGTATTCATATATCAAATGATGTACTATAATATTTTCCTAGTTGTTATATTTTAAAAAAGTGATTATATGCATTGTAGAAGTGGCTAAATTTTTTCTATATCCTAAAATTGACTAAAATTTTTTAAGTATTATGCAGATAAAATTTAGTCATCTTTGATATATAAAAGATATCACATAAATAAAATTTACATAATTCAAAAGTCATCAAATTTTATTTATATAATCATGTAAATAAATAGAATATTTTGGAGTATTATATATAAAAAGTTTTGATCACTTCTAAAATATATTTAACCACTTTTTTTAAATTTAGCAAAACTGAAAAAAATACTGTAATACATCATATATGATTTGGTGTATGAATGCACCCCTCCATATCATTTTGGATCAACCAGTGTGTGATATCACAGCATTCTCCAAAATGTTAATTCTCCTTCTTTATTTTCAACTTTGTAATTTTAACTACATATCTCAAGGATAGAGTTCTTGTGCAATTCTCAATCAAAAAATTGGATGGTGGAAAAAGATTTAGCTACTGAAAATTAAATGATTGATAAAGATGACATTGTAATTGTCCCAAGCAAGGGGAAGAGGATGAAATAGAATTGATTGTAAATATTTTAGAGTTATGCTATGTGAATTTAATATTTATTGGACACCATACCAACTTATGCCTTATCCATTATTGGATAGGTTGTGAACCTTTAATCTTTGTTTTTCATGTCATGTCTAATGCTTAGGATCAAATTTCACATTACTTCAACAAATAATATAACAGCTAGTACATAATCTCCCATTGTGATGTTAAGATCAAATTTCACATTACTTCAACAACTGAGTAACTACCTATTTTTTTTAGGAGTTTCACAGTTAAATCATTTGTTAAGGGCTTAATGTCCTAGTCACTTTGAGGAAAGCAATGCATAAGCTAAGCAATCAATATAATTTTTTTCTTTGTTTTTCTTTCTACCCAATTCTAACCAAATATCTCAAGGATAGAGTTGACGTGCAATTCTCAACCAAAAAATTGGATGGCGGAAAAAGATTTAGCTACTATAAATTAAATTATCGATAAAGACGACATTATAGTTGCCCCAAGCAAAGGGAATAGGATGAAATAGAATTGGTTCTAAATATTTTAAAGATATGTTATGTGAACTTAATATTTATTAGATACTGCATCAACTTACACCCTATCCACTATCAGATAGGTTGCGGACCCTTAATCCTTATTGTTCATGTCATGTCTAATGCTTAGGATCAAATTTCACATTGCTTCAACAATTGAGTAACTGCCTATTTTTTTTCTAGGAGTTTCATAGTTGAAACATTCATTAAGGGCTTAAATGTCCTAGTCACTCAAAGGAAAGCAATGCATAAGCTACACAAATCAAATTATTTTTTTTTTCTTGTTTTTCTTTCAACCCAATTCTAACTAAATATCTCAAGGATAGAGTTCTCGTGCAATTCTCAACCAAAAAATTGGATGGTGGAAAAAGATTTAGCTACTGAAAATTAAATGATTGATAAAGACAACATTGCAGTTGCCTCAAGCAAGGGAAATAGGATGAAATAGAATTGGTTCTAAATATTTTAGAGTTATGTTACTTGAACATAATGTTTCTTGGACACCATACCAATTCATATTTTATCCACCATTGAATGGAGTGTGGACTTAGTTCAAATAGAGTAGTTGGCACATTATCCAAGAAATATATTTACATATAACATATTTTAATAATTTATAAATGACTCTTCTTGACAAGTTTAAGATGGTTAATCTAACATGTAATAATTAATAGAAGCCCAAAAAAGATTAGAGTAAAATTAAGAAACATAGTGCAAAAATTAGAAGAACCAAAATTAATATATAGTTCTTGTCCTTGTAATTTTTGAATTCTTCGTTCATACACTAATGAACTGACCTAAAACCTGCAAGTTTTTAATTCTGCAGTACAAATTTCAAAGTTCAAAATTGTCAATGCAAATCGTGTTTTATGGTTCATCCGAATGCAAGCTGTTAGCTTTGGGCGTATAAAATGTGAGTTATTCATCTAATAAAAATCGTCCATAACGGGAGGAACTGACTTCATCACTGATAAAGCAAGGATGATAGTCTATCTTAGTTAGGATTTAGATATTTAGTTTGTTGAGATTTTGATTCTATTTATTGTATTTTATCCTTAATTTTAGGTCTTATCCCTATTTTTCTATTATCTGCTAATTTTATCTCTTATTTTATTATTATCCTTATAATCGCTTTATCTATATAATAAACTTTCGACTCCACTTAAGTTCAACCAATTTTTTATTCAAACTTCGATCACTAGCTAGAAGATCAGCTAAGGAACTGGTCAAGGAAACTGTCATAAAAGCAAGTAATGAGGAACTCACTGAGCAAGTCAGGTCTGAAAAATTCTAACATACTCTAGGAGAGGATAGAATGAATTATAACCTTATAAAGCTTTATATGGACCTACTTATTGTACTATGTCCGGAAATTTTGTCGTGAAGGAAGAATTTTCTTCTTCCATGGTGTACAGTAGAATGACTGGGTCAAGTCTTTTGTACGTTAACATTTCTGCATTATGCAGGTGTTTGGTTCATGGGTCATAACTTTGATTTACAGCACACCTAAACATAAGACCTTAGGATATAAGAGTCAAGGATACTTAAGATCAACATGCTTGATATCATAAACCTTAAAACACCTTTTAAGCTAGGCGTAACCATTTAATATAACAAAAATATCTTAATGAAGTGTAATTATTCAAAAGAGGGACCCGGGGCGGAAGGGGGATGTCAGCAAAGGTAGCTAACAGATCAAGATGAATAATTTTTCCAAAAATGTTAGGGTCCGTTGTAATACACTGACGTAAAGTTGGTGTTTGATACCGGGAAGTAATTCAACGGTGAGATGGAGGGGTGTATCCATACACCGATGGTGCATTATAATATTTTTTTCAATTTTGTTAAATTTAAAAAAAAGGTGATTAAATATATTCTAGAAGTGCCTAAACTTTTTCTACATAATTTTAAAATGAACTGAAATTTTTTGAATATTATATAAATAAAATTTGGTTATTTTTAAAATATAAAAAATATTACACAGATAAAACTTGATCAATTCATAAGTTATCAAATTTTATATGTATTCTTGTAAATAAATAAAATTTTTGGGGTATTATACAGAAAAATTTTGGCAACTTCTGGAATACATTTAACCACTCTTTTTAAATATGATGGAATTGAAAAAATATTGTAATGCATCACATGTGATTTCATATAGGGATGCAACCCTCCATCTTATTGTTGGAGTACCCGATGTGTGATATCACAGCATTCACCAAAATGTTAATTTTCCTTCTTTATTTTCAACTTTGTAATTTTAACTATGTAGACTCCCTTGGAAATTAGAAACTTGGACAAGGTCAAGGACCGTGTGACATGGGTCAATCTACTCAGGGTGTTTGTTTCAAGATTTGAAATCATATTTCTAGGAATCATATTTTTGGAAATGTTATCTTCAAGAATAACATTTTTGGGTATTGTAAAAAACTTGTTTGTTTAATATTAAAAATTTTGAGAATTTTTTTATAATCCCAAGAATAAATTAAAAATTTGTTTGATTTATAATACATATTACTAGAAATATATGTAATAATTCTTAAAATACCCCAAATATATTTAACTATATTATTATTACCTAAAATGAAAATTACACTTCCACACAAGGAAAAAAAAAACCTAAGAATAGATAGTTATAAACTTATAAATATTTTCAGCTTGCAATGTGGAAAAATTATGGATTTTATGAGAAATAGCAAGAATCTATTTGTAATTAAAGACTATGCCAGTCTAGAGGAATAATAAATTTTGCATCTTTTCATATGTACTATGCCATGGTTTGTTACTTGGAGAATCATAGTGGGGGTTTTTTTTTTTTTAATAGTTATGGGAACTAGCTCACAAAAAAGTTCATACGAGATTAATTACATAAACTTTTGCTGTTCTATTGTTCTATGGGATGAAAATTAGGATAATTTGAGGGACATATTGGTATTTTTGTACAACAATTTTAATTCCAATGTCATAGGAATGTATCTTTTTCACCTCCTATGATGGGAATAAAATCCTATCAAATCATGGGAATAGAATTTTTCTAAGAATATTTTTTTAAAGCTTGAAACAAATATAGAAATAAATGATTCCCAAATAATTATTCCTGGGAATAATTTTATATAACTTGAAACAAACACCCTATCACTATTCTTCTCTCTCTCTCTCTCTCTCTCTCTTCAGACAATCTCATCTTAACTGGCCATGCAATATAAATTAAACTATTCCTATCCATCCTATATCATATACTTCCTCTCACTTTTGCAAAACAACTCCTTTTTGTTTATTTGAACTTTGTCAACAAATTATTCCATATGGTTATGGATTGGTTGTTGCTATTTCGTATTATATGCCTTCAGTTCTTGCTTCTTGATATTCCATCTTGTTCTTCTTCTAGTTGGCCCTTGTGCCATGATGACCAAAGCTTTGCCTTGCTTCAATTCAGGAGTTCATTTCATATTGATACTGCAGCTTCTGCTAAGTGCAAGCAACCTAATCATGGTGCCAACACTAGTTATCACAAGACAACATCATGGGAAAATGGCACTAATTGCTGCACATGGCATGGGGTCACCTGTGACATGTCTGGTCAGGTGATTGAACTTGACCTTAGCTGCCATGGCCTTCAAGGTGAAATCCATCCCAACAGTAGCCTTTTTCATCTTACTTATCTACAGCACCTCAACCTTGCCTATAACAATTTCTACATGTCTCATATATCTTCTGAGTTTGGTGGATTTATGAACATGAGACATCTAAACTTGTCTTTCTCTGAATTTTGGGGTGAGGTTCCTTCTGATATCTCACACCTTTCCAAATTAGAGCTGCTTGATCTGTCTAGCAATGCTTTTCACTTGAGAATTGAACCATCTACTTGGAAAAGGCTGATGCAAAATGCAACAGCTCTACAGGAGCTTTTTCTAGATGGTGTAGATATGTCCTTAATCAGGCCAAGCTATTTCTCTCTACTCATGAATTTGTCTTCAACTTTGGTTACTCTTGATCTCAAGTCTACTAGGTTGGAGGGAAATTTGGCAAATGCTATTCTTTGTTTACCATATCTTCGAAAGCTTAGTTTGTCAAATAATTTCCAGCTTCAGGGTCAGCTTCCAAAGTGTAACACTTCTCTGAGTATTTTAGAACTCTCAAACACAAGCTTTTCTGGAGAACTTCCTGGTTCCATTGGAGGTTTGAAATTTCTAACTCATCTAGATCTTCACAAAAGCCATTTCCAAGGGTCGATTCCTCAATCCATCTCTAACCTCACACGCCTAACCTATTTGAGGCTATCATTGAACAACTTCATTGGTCAAATTCCATCATCACTTCTAGCCCTTCCACATCTCATTTTCTTGGACATTTCAAGGAATAACTTTAGTGGTCAAATTCCAGATGTTTTTAATCAAACAAACAAATTAGGAGAACTCAATTTTGCACATAACAATATAGGAGGTGAGCTACCATCATCACTTTCTAACCTTGTACATCTTACCTCCTTGGATCTTTCATGGAATAACTTTATTGGTCATGTTCCAGAAGTGTTTGGTGAGCTTGTTAAGTTAGAAATTCTTTCACTTGCTAGTAATAATTTTACTGGACAGTTGCCATTTTCCTTGTTTGACTTAACTCAACTTTCTTCATTGGATTGTTCATTCAATAAATTAGAGGGTCCTCTGCCTACAAAAATAACCGGGTTTGCAATGCTTACTCATTTGTATCTGCATTACAACTTCCTAAATGGAACAATACCTTCATGGTGTTTGTCTTTGCCATCTTTGAGGAAGTTATGGTTCACCAATAATCAATTCACAGGTCATATAGGTGCAATCACATCTCGCTCCTTGCAGTCTCTTTGTTTATGTGGTAATAAGTTGGAGGGAAATATTCCACAATCTATCTTTGACATTGTAAGCATTATTGAGTTGTGTGTATTGTCAAATAACTTGAGTGGTCATGTAGATTTTCATCTATTCTCCAAACTTCATAGTCTACAATTTCTCTCCCTATCCAAAAATAACCTTCTGTCACTTCACTTCAACACCAGTGTCAGTTACAATTTTCCCATGTTACAGGTATTGGATTTATCTTCCTGCAATTTAACTAATTTTCCCAAATTCTTAGGAAAGTTCCCGTTTTTGCAATATCTAGACCTTTCAAATAATAGCCTTCATGGAAAAATACCTGAATGGTTACATGAAATGGGAAAGCATTCTTTGAATGTTTTGAAGCTCTCACAGAACCAGCTGACATCAATGGAGCAATTTGCATGGAAGACCCTCATATACCTTGATCTTAGTTCCAACTTACTCAGTGGAGATATTTCCTCTTCAATTTGCAATGCAAGCTCTCTCCAGATTCTCAATTTGTCCCATAACAATTTGACAGGCATCATTCCACCCTGCTTTGGAACTTTGCCATCTCTTTTGGTTTTGGATGCACAAATGAACAAACTTCATGGCACTTTGCCAGAAAACTTTTCCAAGAAAAGCAAAATTAGTACTTTGAATTTGAATGGAAACCAATTAGAAGGACCACTACCTCGAACTTTGGCTCACTGTACAAAATTGAAGGTGTTAGATCTTGGCAATAATCAAATAGAGGACACATACCCTCATTGGCTCCAAAATCTCAATGAATTACAAGTACTGGTTTTACGAGGTAATAAGTTCCATGGATTTATCACTAGTTCCAGCACCACCTATGCATATCCCAGCTTGATGCTTTTTGATGTCTCCAACAATAACTTTAGTGGCCTTTTGCCAACAGCATACATAAAAGGTTTCAAAGGCATGTCATATGTTGATGATCCAAAAACCAAATTACAGTATTTGGATACTCACATATTATCGATACAATATACGGGAATTTATATAAGATCAAACACAATTCATGAGAATCAAGCATGGAATTTGTACACATCATATAATGGTTCTGTGGAGGTTACAACAAAAGGCATTGCAATGACTTTTGTGAGAATTTTACCAACATTTGCAATAATTGACTTATTAGAAAATAGATTTGAGGGAGAACTTCCTGAAGCTTTTGGAGAGCTTCAAGCACTCAAAGCGCTAAACCTTTCTCATAACAAATTCATTGGTTCTATTCCCGGCTCTATTGGGAACTTGACAAATTTGGAATCATTAGATCTCTCATCAAACATGCTCGCCGGTGAAGTTCCTAGTGAATTGACCAATCTCAACTATCTTGCTGTCTTAAACCTTTCTCACAACCAACTTGTAGGAGCCATACCTCAAGGAAAACAGTTCAACACATTTTCAAATGATTCTTATGAGGGAAACTTGGGCTTATGTGGATTTCCATTGTCACATGAATGTAACATGGATGGTGCCGAAGAACAATTGACATCTTCATGGACTTCCCAACATGCTCAAGAATCTGGATTTGGCTGGAAACCAATAATGTTGGGATATGGATGTGGAATGGTAATTGGAGTGGTCTTAGGATGTCGTGTGTTCTCAAAAAGAAAGCAATGGCTTATGCAAATGGTTGAATATAAGCCTAATAGAAGGATGAAAAAAGCGAGGATCAGGAATCATCAAGGAAGAGATTATTAGTGCAGCCTTATTGGACCATCTTTTTCTCTTTCACTTTTTTTTCTTGGTTTAATTATTTTATAAGTTTCTATAATTTCACTTAATTTTTAATTAAGTCCCTATAATTTAAAATTCGTAATCAGATCCCTAGATTGAATAAAATTTGTAATCAGTTCCCTGGAATTAATTACTATTACAAAAATATTTGATAGTGTAGGTGCATTTTATGGTGCATCATCCCAAATAAGGTGTACTGCGCACTATCTTATCTAAAGATTTAGATTGTAATGGTGTACCCATATACTAGTCATCCATAATTCACCAAATAATTACTCATACTCTTTTTCTCTTCTCACCTTAACTCCACCAGTGACTCTCCATTCACCACCTTTGCCCAAAAATCAATTCCAAATCAAAACCAAAATCACACCCCAAAATCAATTCTAACCCAAAAAACAAAACTTATCCGCAAATCACAAATCAAACTCCAAATAAGCCAATCAAGCACCAAATAAAATAAAATCTATCATTATTTTGAGCACCTAGAACCGCCACCGCACTACCTGCTGGAGTTATGGGTGCAACTGGCTTTGGTGGCACTGTGATGTATGGTGGTTCATTGGGTAGGCAAAGATGGTGATGTGTGGTTGTGATGATGGCAGTTGGTGATATTTGGTTTAGTGGGGCCAAATTGTGCTCATTGTAGGGCGAGTGGTGGTGCTTGTGGTTGTTTATGGTGGATTGTTGCTGTCCGCATCGGAGCAAGGCACGGTGGTGAGAGAGGAGGGAGAATGGGCATGGATGGGAGGGGGAGAATGGGAAAGCTAAAATGGGAGGGAAGCAAATTTGGGGTGAGAGGGGTTTGGTCATTGAGGTAGCAAAAGGGTGGTTGGTGTCAGGTGTTGAGGGAGGGAGAAAGTGAGAATAAAGGAGATGAACAAGGAATATTCTGCTAAATCTCACGCTTTTGTAGTGGTAAGTATAGATAGAGATCTGATTACGAATTTTTATTCAATTTAAAGATATAATTATAAATTTTTAAATTATAGGGATGTAATTAAAAATTGAGTGAAACTACAGGAATTTACAGAATAATTAAACATTTTTTCCCTTCCTATCATTCTTAACTCTATTGAATACTTGATTCAACTTTATGGTGGAAATATGATTCGGACTTTAGATTCTTGTAACTTGTTTGGTACTGTACTTTAGCAAGTTTTTAAGATGCAACCATGTATTAGAGGTAGTAATTCTCTCATTACTTAATTAGTATTATCATTTTGTGACATAATATGCAATCGAATGTAAAAAAATTGCAAACACAACCATATGCTATAAAGGAATGCATCAGAAACACTTTTTGATGTTGGCTAGAGGATCTAAGAATGAGAGATCCATAACACAAACAAGAGGCCTACAACAACAAATATGTAGATGGTATGAATCTATGAGGCCGGTTACACTTGCATAACTAAGATTCAAATGGTAGAAGTCTTACATCCAAGGCTAAGAAAATTGGACTGGACATCGAATCGATCAAGGCACTGGTTCAAAGGTCCAATCGGTTCAATTGAGGGTTCGACTGGAATATAATAAAATATATGTATTTAATTTTATATATATATAATTAAAATGCAAAAAACTATAACATAACCAATACAAAACAACATTGTTCAAAGATCTATCAAAGTAAACATAATCCAAATCTCTCTAGTCTCAAGTCTCAACTTCTAATAAAGCATGATAACATTAACTCACATGACAATAGTAAAAAGTAACATTACATCAAATGTAAATAGTCAAGTTCACATATAAAAAAGGATCATCAAAATTTGCATTAATTTGTTGAATATCTTCATCATTAAAATCTTCATTTTCATGTCCTTCATCATCATGAAATGAACCATAAGGCATACTAGCATCATCAATATAATCAATCTCCCCATCATCTAACAAAATAAAAATATGTCAAATATATGAAAAAAGGTTCATGAACAAAGCATTTTATGAAAAATGAAACTATAAAACTCACTACCATGATAGGAAGGAATAGAGTTGTGTTCGTATATCAATTCTTGATATCATTGAGAAGTTCTGGCTCTTCAACTTCTTTCATCACCCAAAAGCCAACTAGATCAATACTTTCATAATCAATTGGATCGTAGGACCTTTTCTTTTGTTGTAACCTAAAACACAAAAGCAAATTATTATAACAAATTCTAAGTTTGCTAACGTAAAGTTCCAAAAATAACATAATGGCATTGATAAGTATTAAGTAATTTAATGGTATAACACTTGGATTTAAGACGCAAGTTATTATAGAAAAAAAAAAGGTAAAGAAACAATGCCAAAATTCACATTAGGAATTAAGTAACAAAATAATAATTAAACTATTTCCACTAATAAATGAATACAATAAGCCAGTAACAAATTAAACAACACCCAATGCAAAGCCAATAACATAATTTTTCTTTTTCATTTTTGATAATTTAATTCAAACTCAATCCACAAAACATAGGAAGAAACATTTGAGTATAAAAGTCTCAGGTGCACATAGTCAAAAAAAAAAAAATTCCTGTTGCTCATTTAGCTCTTTCAAGTGGACATAGGAAGAAACATAAGAGTGCCTACATTGATGCACATCAAACCACAAAACGAACCCATTCATAAACCATTTTTTCCAACTTAACTACCCAAAAACCAAATCCACAACAATAGAATCAAGTCATGAAATTTCAAAATTTAGAAACAAAAAAGAAGGAGAGCATGATGAAAAGTAAAGGACTGCACCTGAACCGCGGTGATGGATGGTAGCGTAGAGGACGACATCGAACTGGTGATGGCGGTGGCGGCGACTCCTTCTTCCTTCTTTGGCTGCATGAAGAGTGAGGAGAGAAAGTGAGAAACTAGAGGTAGCCCTAAGTCCTAAACCACTCTGCAATTTGCCCCTGTTTCTAATTTTGAGGTTGGTTGGTTCTGAAGCTGCAAAATGACGTTGTTTTGCATTCTTCTTTTTTTTTTTTTTAAAGAAACAAGAAATGACGTGTTTTTTTTAAAAAAAAAAAACCAAACTGGTAAACTGTTGAAACCAGTCTAGTTCACATTGGTTCAGCGATTCTAACCGGTTTTAAAGTTGTCAATTTAATGAGGATGATCGAACTGGCCTGATGTCTGGTTCTCGATCTAGTCGGTTTGACCGGCCGATCCGATTTTCTCTTCCTTGCTTTCACCCCATCAATCTAGCAAATGTTAATTCATTGAACAATACAGAAAGGAAGCATTTTAAATGCATAAAAGAAACTTTGGAAACTAGAACAAGACTTAGAACTCAAGAGCTATGAAAAAGGCATTGAGCAATCATAGCTCTTGTCATAAAAGAAAAGAGTTAGAAGATCCTACCCACTTAAGTGATGAAGAAATGCAAGAAAGGTTGAACCTTGAAGAGAAAATTTTCCTCCAAGCTCCAATGATGAACACGATTTTGGTGAGGAGGAAATGTGAGACTTTTGTTGCTTCTATGCTTGAGAGTATGTATATATATTTGTAAGAGCCAAAATGTGTAGCCCTTACAAGGTTGGTGAGGTATGATAATGGAGGATCTTGGAAACTTGAGAGGAAAAGGAAGAAGAAGAAGAAGAAGATGGAGAGAGTGTTGACTTCTTGGAGAAGAGAGATGAGAGGAAATGACTTGGAGAGGAAGGAGTTGATATTTTTCAAAATGAGAGTGAGTGAGAGAGAGAGAGAAAGGAAAGAGAGGCCGTGGGTTTATGGGGGTGTTTGGGTGAGATATTTTTATTTTTATGTCTTAATTAAGTAGATAAAATGGATTATTAGTGTTAGGGAATTAGTTGATTAAACTACTTTATCTTATATTACTTTAGATAAATCTTGTATTTTCTTACATAAAGCACTTTTGTCCCTTTGCTTTTTTACTTTTGATGACATCATGTGTATTTGGTTGTGTAGTTGTCTTTTAATTTGAATTTGATGATGGGATTAAGTGTTCTTACTACTTATATAACTTAATTAATCAAGAATTAGTGATTAACTTATGTTTTCATAATTAGTATAATTAAAATCTTAATTATGCTTTAATTAAGTGAATTCTTGGTGATTAATGCTTAATTAGTCTTTTTGAGGCTTAGTTTTCTTGATTATCAAGTTTCTAATTTTAATTAAGCTTTCTCTTAATCTTTCTTTCCTTAATTATCCTTTTGACTCTTGATTAAATCTTTATTTCTTAATTTTTCATTGAGTATCTAATTACTTAGGGTTACTGAGCTAATTAGCACAAGAAAAATTGGGGATGTTACATATGCACTATTTATATACTGCCAGCTAATAGAAATTTAGAAAAATAGCAAATCTAATAGGTAGTTATTTACCATGATTTAGCATTTGCATAAATTTCTATTGGTTGACAGTATAAAATTAATGTATAGAAATTAAATTCTTAAATTAATTCATTGTTTAGTAAGTTTTCATTAAACAATTTACCCTCTTTTAATTAAAATTAAACAGTAGAAGATAATAGAGAGTTAAGGGAGACACCAAACAAGAATGAAAATAATTTAAGGGACTAAACGAAAAGTTTTTGAAGAAGAGGGACCAAATGAGAAAACTGTAATATTTTGGGGGACCAAAAACATAATTAAATCTTTAAATTATCTTCAATTTTCTTTGAGGTAGATAGTAATCCATTGAGAAAACTAGTAGATATTTTCTTCATCTTGACCATCTCCTAGTTGTTGTTCTATTTAGACAAGTAAAAAGTCGTGGCATTACAAAGTTTCATGAATATCTCTTTACCAAAGTTTGTGTATCATTATTGTCCAATTTGTTACCAAATGGTTTCTCAACTCAAGAGAAGGTGAACTAAGTTAATTGTAACTTCTAAGACTTTATAAACAATAACTCCTTTTTCAAATAAATTTGAAAAACTTGAGCAAAACAATAAGATAAAAGAGATGAAAAGACATTGAATTTTAAACTTGAAATAAATTAAAGGAAATAAAGGAGAAGAACAATCCACCAATATTTATTCTAATTCAATCACCAACTATGTGACATATTTTCAATCCCAAGCCATCGCAACGGATTTTTCAATTATAATCAAGCATCTATAGGTGCTTGATAAACCTTTACAAAAGAGTTGACATGTCACACTCTCAAGATACCCCACCATTAGTGGTTACATTAAAAAATCTCCATCTCTCTAGAGTGCAATGAACAATACAACTTAAATTTCATATCATAAAAAAAATTATCCTTTTAACATAATTAGCAACAAACTAATTCATTAAGTAATAATAAGAGTCCAAGATACACAAGTTGATGAAATTAAAACATTGTTTTAACATCAATATTATAACATCCTCCCAAGTACAGTACTATACTTAAGTCATAATACCACACCTAGGAAATGTTACTATTACCTGAGTGGACTTTATCTGACAGCAACCTCAGCCATCTTCGAAATTCCTTGAACTATCTGGAAATAATACAGAAATAAACATAGGAGTGAGAATTTAACATTCTCAGTGGGATTCTCTAAATTGTCACACAGAGTGTTATCGTTATTATCTTCAGTTACTTCGGTTTATTATGAAAAAGTGAATATGTTAATAGACTTTTCAGTTTTATTGTTTAAAAACATATATTCCGAAGCAGAATTCATTTTATTCATATACTTGTTAATCAAATAAAGAATCTAAACATAAATTCATATACTCGAGTGCCGATCTTGGTCAAATTACAATATCGAATTACAAACTTGTAGTGTAGTGTGTAATCTGAGTCGTCGCACAAGGATGTTAATGCCATTTGATTAGAAATCATAGGGGTTTTTAACATCAAACAACTCATACACAATACATAAACGCAAAGAATTAAAGAGAGATTAAAATAGAATTGAAGATCTAATCCAAGAATCAAGAAGAAAACAAACTCCACTCTATCATCGAATTCTAGTATACATCAATATTCCAATCTAGTAGCTAAAAATGAATTTGAATGAAACCTCAATCCAAATCCAACATTCACATGAAGACCTTCATGCATTTGATTAACACATAACCAACCAATGCTTAGAGACCTCTAGAACCTAATTGATTTGTGTTAATTATAAGCACAAATACATTAACCTTAAATTTTAGATCTGAAATCTAATTCATATTCTTTCAACAATTGAATCACACAATCAACCAATTAATATGAAAGCAATTGAATTCTTAATCAAGATTTCAAAACGAAAACCTTCAATTCCAAAAAAATGAGATCAAGAATAAAGAAAGAATAGATGAAACCGAATTGAAGTGCTAGATCCGAGTTCACCAATCCTCAAGAGTGCTAATGCTTCCTTGAATTCTTGGATCAGAAAAAAAAATCTACTCCTCCATGAATGGAGGTAAATGAATATTCAAAGATGAGAAAGAGAGAGAGTTCGTAGGAAGAGAAGAGAGGGAAGAGAGAAAAAGAGAAAAATACGTGTATTTCAAATTCTGGATTAAAAAAAAAATTCAAAAGGTCCCATTGAATTCAGTCTCTTCCTATTTATACCTACAAATTATTTCACTAATATCTAATTACATTAATCCTCTTTCCCTAAGCTACAATTGGACACCTTAATTGTATCATTTAGAATTTTGGAGGGAAAGTTTGGTCCAAAGCATTCAATTGGGTTCCCTAAACCGATTAGTGGAATTCCACTGCGCTTTTGGCCATGAAGATGCCTCCTTTTGGATCAGTGCTCTGAAGGTTAATTGAAGTTCTAGATGTTAGCTTTCAAATGCTATTGGAATAGGCTCAATTGGGCTCCTATGTGCTGAGATATGGCCTCTACAATGCACACTGCTTCTGAACCATAGCCGGATGCCTTGACTCCACTTTCAAGTTCAATTCCAGCTCCAAAACTTCAAAATTGGCCTTTGATCTCTCATAAAAGTTGTTGGCCTAGCTCTTAGCTTTTCTACAAACTAAGAATCACAATCAAATGAGGTCTATAACTTAAGTTATGGTCCAAAAATCAAAGTAGTGTTAGAATTAGTATAATGCTAGAAAAATTAAATCAAGGCCCAACCAAAACCCAATCAACAAAAATTATCCAAATCAATTCAATTAAGTACAAAAGAGAATTAATGAGCTAAATATGAGGGAAAATATATATATATATTGAAAATTACTTATATATTAAAAAATTAATGATAATTGTTTATGACTTTTATTAAAAAAATATTTTATTAAATTATTATTAAAATATATTTATTCATATTAAAGCTATTAAAATTAAATTCTTATGATTATCTTACATTAATATTACAAGGATTTAACCTTGATTAAGATATTATGATACTAATTTTTTGGTATTGCTGTAACAATAAAATTTTCTTTAGAATTTATTTTCAAGAATATTAATTACTAATTAGTTTAACAAGTCTTATATTGAAATTTATTTAAACATAATTAATATATTAATAATAATTAATTCATCTTTTAAGGGATACAACTCATGCGAAGGGATGTATCTTTCAAAAAATACATATATTAAAATTTTCAATGATAATTATTTATAAGTTCTAAGAAATTAATATTTTATTAAATTATTATTAAAATATGTTTATTTGACATTTATTGCTACAATATTTATTTAACATATAACAATATTATTTTTATTTTAATTATTAATATTTACCTTTTTGACAATGGAGTGGAGTGCCTTTTTTTCAACAAATTTGGAATTTAATGCCTTTTCTAGGTATCTCGGTGGATTATTGTACTTTTCTCAAGTATAAAAGTGCATACGTTTCCTCGCACTCTTTTTGTCTCTTTTATTTCAAATACAACTATAAATAATATTATACCAATATACTGTGCATATAACAAATCACTTCACTTAAACAGCCATATGAAAACAACAGTAAAACAAAAATTAAGAACAATGCTAGGAACCACCGAGCGTACACAAATGCTCAGGGCTTTGACAACATGAGTTTCTTTGTGCTGCTATATATGCATCAAACAAGATCTATCATTCGAGTTTCTTTGAAAAGTTCAAGAGTCACGAAACATATAGATTGATACAGAAATTGTCAACATGAAGCTCAGAGTTTCTTGCCAAAATGAAAAGCCAAACATGACCATATTAGGAGATAGATGGACCACATATAGTACACGATAAGGAAGGATAACATTTCCTTTTGATGAGAACCGTGGAAAGAAATTGAGCTTTGCTATATGTCAAGAACGAACCAGCGACAGCAAGAGCAAAGGATTCTCCAAAAGCACAAATTCTGATTTCAGTGTTGAATTGGGAAACCCCTTTGATCGCTTATAGGATTGAACTAGTACTGTTTTTATGAAAAAGAAAAAATATTCTGTCAGCACCATGATTGAAGTTTGAATAATTTGCTAACAAATCAGTTGTGTTTTTCAAAAAATTATTTGATGAAAACTTCTTATTTTATACATGAAAATCAATCTTCGATGCTTAAACTAATAATAAATGATAATCTTTTGACATAACTCATACAACTTGGCACATGACAAAAAATAATTTATATCGCCAAGGTACGATCCAGATTCTGACTACATTTTAAATTAGGCCATCCTATTATTGGACTCAACAATGAGGGAAGTATAGAGATAATTTACAATCAAAGGGAGGCAAAACAATTATTTGATTCAGGATTTACAGGTACGATCCGGATTTTAATCATTATTTTATCTTCTTCGACAACAAATTAAAAGGGTCATCCATAATTAAAATATTATTTATTTTTCTTGACCAATTATCTTTATTCTTTATTGTGATCCATATCAAGATTTTGTTGAGAACTAGAGTAGAGCCTACATGTGACACCGCTTCATAGGATCTTCCCTCGTTGACACAACGAGATTACTATATTCTAGTGCCTCTTATTGAGTTGTGCAGCCTTCTTTATTAAACTTGAGAATGTTACATCAAGGTTTATTATTAGGTTAATAATTATAGTTTTTTTCCGAGAAAGAAAGCTTAACAAAAAAATTGAATGATATTCATAAATTGAATATATATCATATCTAAATGTAATAAAAAATATATATTTTATATTTTGAACTAACTAATAATACTTGACTCTACTCCTTATCCAAAAACAATTAATGTCTAAGCATCTTTTACACTGGAGAGATCAACATAAAAAGTTTTGTAAGTTAAAGAATATATTACATCTTTTTTTAACATAGATCTAAATATCTCTGCCATATACAAGACCACCAAGATAAAAAAACATTGACATAAATAATCACAAAATGGACAATGAAAACAAAGCAAAAATACAAGATCTGTGGTTGAGAGAGGCATTAAATTTGGGCAAACATGTTTACGATCAAATAGATATAAGTCATTTATGAGATAAAAATTCTAAAAAACCAAAAAGAAAAATGATGGGTCTACCATCAAAGAAGAAGGATGGCAATCTCCATCAATAACACACACAAAATGGGAGATTAGGATGAAAGAGAAATGGAAAAAAAAAAGAAAAAGAAAAAAAGATTAGAGCTTACTACATAGGTTAAAAATTATAGTTAATAGTAATAAAATAATACCAATTTTGAGACACTATGAGTTAGGATGGTACGAGTTTATTATACTTTAAAGGTAACACTAACTAAATAAAGTAAATAAAGAAAAGAAAACAATGCATCCATGATATCTTTGCCCAACTAACCTATAAAAAGGGTTCAAATACAACTATGATAGAATAAGTTATTTATAACCAATGCTTAGTTAATTTAAATAGTTCAACATTTATTTTTTTTTAAGTAAGATTTCAAATTTTTAAATTCCGTGGGTGAGAAAAAATGGTGATAGAAGACTTTTACCCTAATAATGAGTCAATCCGACTCAAGCTAAATTAATTAAAATATAGTAATTAAATTTCATATACTATTGGTTTAGATTTATAAAAAGAAAAAGAATAAACTATGAGTATATTTCTATCAAGAACATAATAATCAACATCCTCCAGAAAGTTTGCATTCCACCCAAGCTTGTTAAAAGTGAATTTTCACTTAAAAAAGTTAGAAGGTAAAGTAAAAGCAAAACGTAAAGATATAGATTTTGCATATTATTAAGAACATGTACATATATACACAAATTGTGATACTCAAATAATAATATCAACTCAAATTTAAGTATTAAATTAACAAATTTCTATGATGTAATGTAAATGGAAGTAGAGATGTAGAGCAGTATGGGTTGCAAAATGCATTGAGCAATGGATTGACAACGTGACTATGCAAGACAAGGAACGTTAATCAATGAAAGTAATATTGTGGTGTGTTCTCTAATAAAAATGATAATAGAATTCCTTTTGTTGCCCTAATAGATTAGATTAAGACATGCTCAAATCCAATTTTGAGACTCAAAGCCTCTTAAACTAATAAAACTCCAACCTAATGACTCAAATATGTTGAAATGTAAAATTGTTTCTTAAAAACCCCCTTTTTTTAAGGATTTCAACGTTTTGAAATGCTTTTTGAAAAGATTTTACCTAAATTAAATTTTACTTGAGATCAAAAAAGTTTTTATGCCTTAAAAACATAAAATCTTAAGATTTTAAGTTTTGAAACAAGATTTTAACAACTATGATCCCCACACCCATTTTGATAGTCTTCAGTGTTGAAGGGTGAAGCATTCTTTTGCAGATTTACTAGATCTAGGTGTTTAATTTGTAAAGCACGCACTAACTTTGTCTCCCTTCTCTTCTTATTTCGTTTGGTAAAAATAAAGAAATAAAGAAGATGGTATTGATATCGATTCCAAATAGATAATTGAGGCCAACTTCGAGTACAAGTGGCTCACGATTATAGGTCATACTATTTTTATTAATGATGTTCATCATATCTTACACAACCAGAAGTGTGCCACTTTCAAATTGTTGAAAACAACACAACATCCGTTTGATACTTTCTTGAAGAATGTTTTCTCTCTCAATAAACTTCATCTTTGCAGAAAATTAATTTGGGTCAATACCATATTATACAAAATAGGAGTAAAAGCAATACGATTATTGAACAGGTGTGACCTGCTATGATAAGAATCACACAGGCTTAATTAAAATTTGCTTACCATTTTTGAAGTATAAGAGTATAAGATTGAAGGCGTAAACCAAAAACCATGCAGTTGAATGAGTATTATAATTAGTTCACAAAGAAATAGAACGCACTTGAAGTGAGGAGTTATTTTTGTTTTTGATTGACAAGCGAAGTGCGGACTTGCTTTTGTTTATGATTGACATGTAATTTACTCTAATGTCCTTTCTCCAGTCATTTAGGGAGAAAGTAACATCAGACCCTTAGAGAGTCGAGCTCAACCCCACTAGGACACCGATATGCGGTTCTGCCACTGAACTATCGGCTCATCCGCGTCTAACGTCCTTGGTATTTAAGGAGCATACGGATTGGTTTAAATCAGAATTTAAGAAAAAAATAAATTCTAATCAATCAATTTTAATTGATTTAGTTTTATGAAATTTTTTGATTAAATTTAAATTAAATCAATTAAATTCAGGTTGATTTAGTTTAGGTGATTGGATTATCTATTTAAATTTTTTTTTAGTTTTTGCCCAAAAATATAATAAAAAATAATCATAAAATATCAAAATTTTTATGTAAACAAATTTTAGATTCTATTATAATATCTAAAGGTTAAATTATTTTAATATTATTATTAACACAATTAAAAGAAACACAAATATCAAAAATTATGATTTTAATGTATTATTTTGTTAAGAAAAAAAAAATAATATAGGGAGTTCTGGTCGAGTCGAATATTAGATTGCAAAATCTTAGATTCAATGTTTGAATCAAACAATGGTCGATTCTAAGAGGATCATTCTTGATTGGCCTAATGACCCGAACCAACTTAAACGAATTTAATCAATTTGGTTCGGATTAATCAAGTTTATAGAGTTAGCCCGAACTCTCTATGGTACTATATCTAGTACAGCCAATGATTTTGAGCTAGAAGATAATACTACAATGGACCATTTATGCTACGACCTTTTTAGAGCGAGGGGTTTGGACGGTTAGACCCATAGGCTTTCCTAATTTTTATTAAAAAAAAGGGGAGGAGGAAAGGCCCATAAACTTTGTGTACATAGGGAAAAACAAGCACAAAGGGCATTTGGTAGGTTAAATGTTTTTACATTCCTAGAAACATTATCATAGAAATGTAAAACCTCTGCCACCAGTTGATGAACCCTCGATAATGGCCGCCAAACCTTCGCTGCCAATAGTTGGACCTTCGCTATCATTGCTATTTTGTTAAGGGTGTTTTGAAAAATATATACAATATTTCTAAGAATATTATTATCAACCAAATACAAGAGTATTTAATTCTAGATATATTTTGTAAGATTGTTAAAATTTTAATTTATCTATCAAACACTCCCAAAATATCATCTCTAAAAAAACTATTCCTAAAAATGTTCCATTCTCAAGAATCGTACTCCCAAAAAATAAAAATTAATCTATCTACGAAATACCTCTTCAAACTTTTCTTCATCCTTATCTCTCTTTCATTATTATTACTATTATTATTATTTTATCCACTTTTATTACAACAGACATTAAATCATACAAATACTTATTTCATAATGCTTATGACAGTAAGTAGCACCTACTAAAGAACTATGCAAATGTAAATGAGGATTAGTTTATCCGATTGGTCTTCTACTCATTAAATCTTCTTATTAGATAATCTGTAAATATTTTTATTAGCATTCGATGAATCCAAAAGTATGTGACAATCCTTTTCCTCAAACTAAATTTTTTCTTAGAAAAATATTACCATGCAAACATAGAATTTCTCCTTTGAATGTTATTTTCTTCATTAATTATAAGTTCCCTAACCCAAATTTTGGAATTTTAACGATCAATTTCCGTCTCAATATTTTAACAATTGATTAATTCAATTAATTCGATATTAATTTTTTTCAAGTAAAGTTGTTTCGAATTTAGTTATTGTGAACTGAAAAACTTTGCTTCATAACTTGACTCTAACTATGTTGACTAAAGTACAATAATTTAAAAAGAAAAAATTGACCAACCAGATGCCACGTAAAAGTGGTGGAAAACAACAGCAAAGTTTTTTTTCTTTTGAGCACCTAGAACCGCTACCACACCACCTGCTAGAGTTATGGGTGCGACTGGCTTTGGTGACACTGTGATGTATGGTGGTTCATTGGTTAGGCAAAGATGGTGATGTGTGGTTGTGACGATGGCTGTTGGTGATGTTTGGTTTAGTGGGGCTAAGTTGTGCTCATTGTAGGGCGAGTGGTGGTGCTTGTGGTGGTTTATGGTGGATTGTTGCTGTCTGCAACGGAGCAAGGCACAATGGTGAGAGAGGAGGGAGAATGGGCAAGGATGGGAGGGGGAGAATGGGAAAGCTAAAATGGGAGGGAAGCAAATCTGGCATGAGAGGGGTTGGGTCATTGAAGTAGCAAAAGGGTGGCTGGTGTCAGGTGTTGAGGGAGGGAGAAAGTGAGAATAAAGGAGATGAATAAGGAATATTCACAGAATATTCTGCTAAATCTCACGCTTTTGTAACAATAAGTATAGATAGGGATCTGATTACGAATTTTTATTTAATTTAGAGATCTAATTATAAATTTTTAAATTATAGGGATCTAATTAAAAATTGAGTGAAATTATAGGAACTTACAAAATAATTAAACATTTTTTCCTTTCCCATCATTCTTAACTCTATTGAATACTTGATTCAACTCTATGATGGAAATATGATTCGGACTTTAGATTCTTGTAACTTGTTTGGTACTGTACTTTAGCAAGTTTTTAGGATGCAACCATGTATTAGAGGTAGTAATTCTCTCATTACTTAATTAGTATTATCATTTTGTGCCATAATATGCAATCGAATGTAAAAAAATTGCAAACACAACCATATGCTATAAAGGAATGCATCAGAAACACTTTTTGATTTTGGCTAGAGGATCTAAGAATGAGAGCATCCAGAATACAAACAAGAGGCCCACAACAGCAAATATGTAGATGGTATGAATCTATGAGGCCGGTTACACTTGCATAACTAAGATTCAAATGGTAGAAGTCTTACAACCAAGGTTAAGAAAATTGGACCGGGTATCGAACCGATCAAGGCACTGGTTCAAAGGTCCAATTGGTTCAACTGAGGGTTCGACTGGAACATAATAAAATATGTTTATTATATATATATATATATATATATATATATATATATATATATATATATATATTAAAAAGCAAAAAACTATAACATAATCAATACAAAATAACATTATTCAAAGATCTATCAAAGTAAACATAATCCAAATCTCTCTAGTCTCAAGTCTCAACTTCTAATAAAGCACGATAACATTAACTCACATGACAATAGTAAAAAGTAGCATTACATCAAAAGTAAATAGTCAAATTCACGTATCAAAAAGGATCATCAAAATTTGCTTTAATTTGTTGAATATCTTCATCATTAAAATCTTCATTTTCATGTCCTTCATCATCATGAAATGAACCATAAGGCATACTAGCATCATCAATATAATCAGTCTCCCCATCATCTAACAAAATTAAAAATATGTCAAATATATGAAAAAAGGTTCATGAACAAAGCATTTTATGAAAAATGAAACTATAAAACTGACTACCATGATAAGAAGGAATAGAGTTGTGTTTGTATATCAATTCTTGATATCATTAAGAAGTTCTGGCTCTTCAACTTTCATCACCCAAAGCCAACTAGATCAATACTTTCATAATCAATTGGATCGTAGGACCTTTTCTTTTGTTGTAACCTAAAACATAAAAGCAAATTATTATAACAAATTCTAAGTCTGCTAACATAAAGTTCCAAAAATAACATAATGGCATTGATAAGTATTAACTAATTTGATGGTATAATACTTGGATTTAAGACGCAAGTTATTATAGAAAAAAAAAAGTAAAGAAATAATGCCAAAATTCACATTAGGAATTAAGTAACAAAATAGTAATTAAACTATTTCCATTAATAAATGAATGCAGTAAGCCAATAACAGAATTAAACAACACCCAATGCAAAGCCAATAACATAATTTTTCTTTTTCATTTTTGATAATTTAATTTAAACTCAATCCACAAAACATAGGAAGAAACATTCGATTGCAAAAGTCTCAGGTGCACATAGTCAAAAAAAAAAAAAAATTCCTGTTGCTCATTCAGCTCTTTCAAGTGGACATAGGAAGAAATATAAGAGTGCCAACATTGATGCACATCAAATCACAAAAAAAACCCATTCATAAACCATTTTCTCCAACTTAACTACCCAAAAACCAAATCCACAACAATAGAATCAAGTCATGAAATTTCAAAATTTAGAAACAAAAAAGAAGGAGAGCATGATGAGAAATAAAGGACTGCACCTGAACCACAGTGATGGACGGTAGCGTGGAGGATGACATCGAACTGCTGATGGCGGCAGCGGCTCCTTCTTCCTTCTTTGGCTGTATGAAGAGTAAGGAGAGAAAGCGAGAAACTAGAGGTAGCCCTAAGTCCCAAACCACTCCGCAATTTGCCCCTGTTTCTAATTTTGAGGTTGGTTGGTTCTGAAGCTGCAAAACGACGTTGTTTTGCATGCTTCTGTTTTTTTTTTAAAGAAACAAGAAATGATGTGTTTTTTTTTTAAAAAAAAAAACCAAACTAGTAAACTATTGAAACGTGTCTAGTTCACATCAATTCAGCGGTTCTGACTGATTTTTAAAGTTGTCGATTTAATGAGGATGATTGAACTGGCCTGATGTTTGGTTCTCGATCCAATCGGTCCGGTTTTCTCTTCCTTGCTTACACCCCGTCAATCTAGCAAATGTTAATTCATTGAACAATACAGAAAGGAAGCATTTTAAATGCATAAAAGAAACTTTGGAAACTAGAACAAGGCTTGGAACTCAAGAACTATGAAAAAGGCACTGAGTAATCATAGCTCTTGTTATAAAAGAAAAGAGTTAGAAGGTCCTACCCACTTAAGTGATGAAGAATGCAAGAAAGGTTGAACCTTGAAGAGAAAATTTTCCTCCAAGCTCCAATGATGAACACGGTTTTGGTGAGGAGGAAATGTGAGACTTTGTTGCTTCTATCTTAAGAGAGTATGTATATATGTTTGTAAGAGCTAAAATGTGTAGCCCTTACAAGGTTGGTGAGGTATGATAATGGAGGATCTTGGAAACTTGAGAGGAAAAGGAAGAAGAAGAAGAAGATAGAGAGAGTGTTGACTTCTTGGAGAAGAGAGATGAGAGGAAATGACTTGGAGAGGAAGGAGTTGATATTTTTCAAAATGAGAGTGAGTGAGAGAGACTAAGAGAGGAAAGAGAGGCCATGGGTTTATGGGGGTGTTTGGGTGAGATATTTTTATTTTTATGTCTTAATTAAGTAAATAAAATGGATTAATACTATTAGAAAATTAGTTGATTAAACTACTTTATCTTATATTACTTTAGATAAAATCTTGTACTTTCTTATATAAAGCACTTTTGTCCCTTTGCTCTTTTACTTTTGATGACATCATATGTACTTTGTTGTGTAGTTGTCTTTTAATTTGAATTTGATGATAAGATTAAGTGTTCTTACTACTTATATAACTTAATTAATCAAGAATTAGTGATTAACGTATATTTTCATAATTAGTATAATTAAAATCTTAATTATGCTTAATTAATTAAGTGAATTCTTGGTGATTAATGCTTAATTAGTCTTTTTGAGGCTTAGTTTTCTTGATTATCAAGTTTCTAATTTTAATTAAGATTCTTAATCTTTCTTTTCTTAATTACCCTTTTGACTCTTGATTAAACCTTTATTTCTTAATTTCTCATTGAGTGTCTAATTACTCAGGATTACTGAGCTAATTAGCACAAGAAAAATTGGGAATGTTACATATGCACTATTTATATATTGTCAGCCAATACAAATTTAGAAAAATAACAAATCTAATAGGTAGTTATTTACCATGATTTAGCATTTTTCATAAATTTCTATTGGTTGACAATATAAAATTAATGTATAGAAATTAAATCCTTAAATTAATTCATTGTTTAGTAAGTTTTCATTAAACAATTTACCCTCTTTTAATTAAAATTAGGAGTTAATTTCTATGAATTGACAGTATAAAAAAACTTAACACTATCAACATCCACATAAGCTGCCATATTAGCATGAACAGTAGAAGATAATAGAGAGTTAAGGGAGAGACCAAACAAGAATGAAAATAATTTAAGGGACTAAACGAAAAGTTTTTGAAGAAGAGGGACCAAATGAGAAAATTGTAATATTTGGGGGACCAAAAACATAATTAAATCTTTAAATTATCTTCAATTTTCTTTGAGGTAGATAGTAATCCATTGAGAAAACTAGTAAATATTTTCTTCATCTTGACCATCTCCTAGTTGTTGTTCTACTTAGACAAGTAAAAAGTCATAGCCTTACAAAGTTTCATGAATATCTCTTTACCAAAGTCTGTGTATCATTATTGTCCAACTTGTTACCAAATGGCTTCTCAACTCAAGAGGAGGTGAACTAAGTTAATTGTAACTTCTAAGAATTTATAAACAATAACTCCTTTTTCAAATAAATTTGAAAAACTTGAGCAAAACAATAAGATAAAAGAGATGAAAAGACATTGAATTTTAAACTTGAAATAAATGAAAGGAAATAAAGGAGAAGAACAATGCACCAATATTTATTCTAATTCGATCACCAACTATGTGACATATTTTTAATCCCAAGCCATTGCAAGGGATTTTTCAATTATAATCAAGCATTTATAGGTGCTTGATAAACCTTTACAAAAGAGTTGACATCTCACGCTCTCAAGATATCCCACCATTAGTGTTTATATTAAAAAATCTCCATCTCTCTAGAGTGCAATGAACAATACAACTTAAATTTCATATCATAAAAAAATTATCCTTTTAACATAATTAGCAACAAACTAATTCATTAAGTAATAAAAAGAGTCCAAGATACACAAGCTGATGAAACTAAAACATTGTTTTAACTCCATCTCTCTAGAGTGCAATGAACAATACAACTTAAATTTCATATCATAAAAAAATTATCCTTTTAACATAATTAGCAACAAACTAATTCATTAAGTAATAAAAAGAGTCCAAGATACACAAGTTGATGAAATTAAAACATTGTTTTAACATCAATATTGTAACATCCTCCCAAGTACGGTACTATGCTTAAGTCATAATACCACACCTAGGAGATGTTACTATTACCTGAGCAGACTTTATCTGACAGCAACCTTAGCCGTCTTCGAAATCCCTTGAACTATCTGAAAATAATATGGAAATAAATATAGGAGTGAGAATTCAACATTCTCGGTAGGATTCTCTAAGTTGTCACACAAAGTGTTATCGTTATTATCTTTAGCTACTTCGATTTATTATGAAAAGGTGAACATGTTAATAAACTTTTCAGTTTTATTGTTTAAAAAAATATATTTCGAAGCAGAATTCACTTTATTCATATACTTGTTAATCAAATAAAGAATCTAAACATAAATTTATATACTCAAGTGCCGACCTTGGTCAAATTACAATATCGAATTACAAACTTGTAGTGTAGTGTGCAATCTGAGTCATTGCACAAGGATGTTAATGCCATTTGATCAGAAATCATAGGGGTTTTTAACATCAAACAACTCATACACAATACATAAACGCAAAGAATTAAAGAGAGATTAAAATACAATTGAAGATCCAATCCAAGAATCAAGAAGAAAACAAACTCCACTCTATCATCAAATTCTAGTATACATCAATATTTCAATCCAATGGCTAAAAACAAATTTAAATGAAACCTCAATCCAAATCCAAATCCAACATTCACAAGAAGACCTTCATGCATTTGATTAACACATAATCAACCAATGCTTAGAGAACCTAATTGATTTGTGTTAATTTTAAGCACTAATGCATTAACCTTAAATTTTAGATCTGAAATCTAATTCATATTCTTTCAACAATTGAATCACACAATCAACTGATTAATATGAAAGCAATTGAATTCTTAATCAAGATTTCAAAATGAAAACCTTCAATTCCAAAAAAAATGAGATCAAGAATAAAGAAAAAATAGATGAAACCGAATTGAAGTGCTAGATCCGAGTTCACCAATCCTCAAGAGTGCTAATGCTTCCTTGAATTCTTGGATCAGAAAAGACTCTACTCCTCCATGAATGGAGGTAAATGAATATTCAAAGATAAGAAAGAGAGAGAGTTCGTAGGAAGAAAGGAGAGGGAAGAAAGAAAAAGGGAAAAATGCGTGTATTTTAAATTCTGGATAAAAAAAATAATAATTCAAAAGGTCCCATTGAATTCAGGCTCTTTCTATTTATCCCTACAAATTATTTCACTAATCTCTAATTACATTAATCCTCTTTCCCTAAGCTACAATTGGACACCTTAATTGCATCATTTGAAATTTTGGAGGGAGAGTTAGGTCCAAAGCATTCAATTGGGTTCCCTAAACTGATCAGTGGAATTGCCATGAAGATGCCTCCTTTTGGATCAGTGCTCTGAAGGTTAATTGAAGTCCTAGATGTTAGCTTTCAAATGCTATTGGAATAGGCTCAATTGGGCTCCTATGTGTTGAGATATGGCCTCTACAATGCACACTGCTCATGAACCATAGCTGGATGCCTTAACTCCACTTTCAGGTTCAATTCCAGCTCCAAAACTTCAAAATTGGCCTTTGACCTCTCATAAAAGTTGTTGGCCTAACTCTTAAGCTTTTCTACAAACTAAGAATCACAATCAAATGAGGTCTATAACTAAAGTTATGGTCCAAAAATCAAAGTAGTGTTAGAATTAGCATAATACTAGAAAAATTAAATCAAGCTCCAACCAAAACCCAATTAACAAAAATGATCCAAATCAATTCTATTAAGTACAAAAGAGGATTAATGAACAAAATATGAGGGAATATATATATATATATATATATATATATATATATTGAAAATTACTTATATATTAAAAAATTAATGATAATTGTTTATTGCTTTTATTAAAAAAATATTTTATTAAATTATTATTAAAATATATTTATTTATATTAAAGCTATTAAAATTAAATTCTTATGATTATCTTACATTAATATTACAAGGATTTAACCTTGACTAAGATATTATGATACTAACTTTTTGGTATTGCCGTAACAATAAAATTTTCTTTAGAATTTATTTTCAAGAATATTAATTACTAATTAGTTTAACAAGTCTTACATTGTAATTTATTTAAACATAATTAATATATTAATGATAATTAATTCATTTTTTAAGGGATACAACTCGTGTGAAGGGATGTATCTTTCAAAAAATACATATATTAAAATTTTCAATGATAATTATTTATAAGTTATAAGAAATTAATATTTTATTAAATTATTATTAAAATATGTTTATTTAACATTTATTGCTACAATATTTATTTAACATATAACATTATTATTTTTATCTTAATTATTAATATTTACCTTTTTGACAATGGAGTGGAGTGCTTTTTTTTTAATAAATTTGGAATTTAATGCCTTTTCTAGATATCTCGGAGGATTATTGTACCTTTCTCAAATATAAAAGTGCATACATTTCCTCACACTCTTTTTATCTCTTTTATTTCAAATACAACTATAAATAATATTATACCAATATACTGTGCATATAACAAATCACTTCACTTAAACAGCCATATTAAAACAACAGTAAAACAAAAATTAAGAACAATGCTAGGAACCACCGAGCGTACACAAATGCTCTGGGCTTTGACAACATGAGTTTCTTTGTGCTGCTATATATGCATCAAACAAGATCTATCATTCGAGTTGCTTTGAAAAGTTCAAGAGTCGCGAAACATATAGATTGATACAGAAATTTTCAACATGAAGCTCAGAGTTTCTTGCCAAAATGAAAAGCCAAACATGAACATATTAGGAGATAGATGGACCATATATAGTACACGATAAGGAAGGATAACATTTCCTTTTGATGAGAACCGTGGAAAGAAATTGAGCTTTGCTATATGTCAAGAACGAACCAGCGACAACAAGAGCAAAGGATTCTCCAAAAGCACAAATTCTGATTTCAGTGTTGAATTGGGAAACCCCTTTGATCGCTTATAGGATTGAACTAGTACTGTTTTTATGAAAAAGAAAAAATATTCTGTCAGCACCATGATTGAAGTTTGAATGATTTGCTAACAAATCAGTTGTGTTTTTCAAAAAATTATTTGATGAAAACTTCTTATTTTATACATGAAAATCAATCTTTGATTCTTAAACAAATAATAAATGATAATCTTTTGACATAACTCATACAACTTGGCACATGACAAAAAATAATTTATATCGCTAAGGTACGATCCAGATTCTGACTACATTTTAAATTAGGCCATCCTATTATTGGACTCAACAATGAGAGAAGTATAGAGATAATTTACAATAAAAGGGGGGAAAAACAACCATTTGATTCAGGATTTACACGTACGATGCGGTTGTTAATCATTATTTTATCTAATTCGACAACAAATTAAAAGGGTCATGCATAATTAAATATTATTTATTTTTCTTGACCAATTATCTTTATTCTTTATTGTGATCCATATCAAGATTTTGTGGAGAACTAGAGTAGAGCCTACATGTGACACCGCTTCATAGGATCTTCCCTCGTTGACACAACGAGATTACTATATTCTAGTGCCTCTTATTGAGTTGTGCAGCCTTCTTTATTAAACTTGAGAATGTTACATCAAGGTTTATTATTAGGTTAATAATTATAGTTTTTTTCCGAGAAAGAAAGCTTAACAAAAAAATTTAATGATATTCATAAATTGACTATATATAAGATCTAAATTTAATAAAAAAATATATTTTACATTTTGAACTAACTAATAATACTTGACTCTACTCCTTATCCAAAGGTAATTAATGTCTAAGCATCTTTTATATTGGAGAGATCAACATAAAAAGTTTTGTAACTTAAAGAATATATTACGTCTTGTTTTAACATAGATCTGAACATCTCTGCCATATACAAGACTATCAAGATAAAAAAATACTGACATAAATAATCACAAAGTGGACAATGAAAACAAAGCGAAAATGCAAGATCTGTTGTTGAGACAGGCAGTAAATTTGGGCAAACATGTTTATGATCAAATAGACATAAGTCATTTATGAGATAAAAATTCTAAAAGACCAAAAAGAAAATTGATGGGTCTACCATCAAAGAAGAAGGGTGGCAATCTCCATCCATAACACACGCAAAATGGGAGATTATGATGAAAGAGAAATGGAAAAAAAAAAAGAAAAAAAGATTAGAGCTTACTACATAGGTTAAAAATTATAGTTAATAGTAATAAAATAATACCAATTTTGAGACACTATGAGTTAGGATGGTAAGAGTGTATTATATTTTAAAGGTAACAGTGACTAAATAAAGTAAATAAAGAAAAGAAAACAATGCATCCATGATATCTTTGCCCAACTAACCTATAAAAAGGGTTCAAATACAACTATGATAGAATAAGTTATCTATAATCAATGGTTAGTTAATTTAAATAGTTCAACACTTATTTTTTTTAAGTAAGATTTCAAATTTTTAAATTCTGTGGGCAAGAAAAAATGGTGATAGAAGACTTTTACTCTAATAATGAGTCAATCCGACTCAAGCCAAATTAATTAAAATATAGTAATTAAATTTCATATACTATTGGTTTAGATTTATAAAAAGAAAAAGAATAAGCTATGAGTATATTTCTATCAAGAACATAATCATCAACATCCTCCAGAAAGTTTGCATTCCACCCGAGCTTGTTAAAAGTGAATTTTCACTAAAAAAAGTGAGAAGGTAAAGTAAAAGCAAAACGTAAAAATATAGATTTTGCATATTATTAAGACATGTACATATATACACAAATTGTGATACTTAAATAATAAAATCAACTCAAATTTAAGTATTAAATTAACAAATTTCTATGATGTAATGTAAATGGAAGTAGAGATGCATAGTAGTATGGGTTGTAAAATGCATTGAGCAATGGATTGACAACGTGACTATGTAAGACAACGAACGTTAATTAATGAAAGTAATATTGTAGTGTGTTCTCTAATAAAAATGATAATAAAATTCCTTTCGTTGCCCTAACAGATTAGATTAAGACATGCTCAAATCTAATTTTGAGACTCAAAGCCTCTTAAACTAATAAAACTCCAACCTAACGACTCAAATATGTTGAAACGTAAAATCGTTTCTTAAAACCCGCCCCCCTTTTTTTAAGGATTTCAACGTTTTAAAATGCTTTTTGAAAAGATTTTACCTAAATTAAATTTTACTTGAGATCAAAAAAGTTTTTATGCCTTAAAATCATAAAATCTTAAGATTTTAAGTTTTGAAACAAGATTTTAACAACTATGATCCCCACGCCCATTTTGATAGTCTTCGGTGTTGAAGGGTGAAACATTCTTTTGCAGATTTACTAGATCTAGGTGTTTAATTTGTAAAGCACGCACTAACTTTGTCTCCCTTCTCTTCTTACTTCGTTTGGTAAAAATAAAGAAATAAAGAAGATGGTATTGATATCGATTCCAAATAGATAACTGAGGCCAACTTCGAGTACAAGTGGCTCACGATTATAGGTCATACTATTTTTGTTAATGATGTTCATCATATCGGACACAACCAGAAGTGTGTTTTGGTCCCGATCGATGATCTAGCCACCTAAATCTGCCACTTTCAAATTGTTGAAAACAACACAACATCCGTTTGATACTTTCTTGAAGAATGTTTTCTCTCTCAATAAACTTCATCTTTGCAGAAAATTAATTTGGGTCAATACCATATTATACAAAATAGGAGTAAAAGCAATACGATTATTGAACAGGTGTGACCTGCTATGATAAGAATCACACAGGCTTAATTAAAATTTGCTCACCATTTTTGAAGTATAAGAGTCTAAGATTGAAGGCGTAAACCAAAAACCATGCAGTTGAATGAATATCATAATTAGTTCACAAAGAAATAGAACGCACTTGAAGTGAGGAGTTATTTTTGTTTTTGATTGACAAGTGAAGTGCGGACTTGCTTTTGTTTATGATTGACATGTAATTTACTCTAATGTCCTTTCTTCGGTCATTTAGGGAGAAAGTAACATCAGACCCTTAGAGAGTCGAGCTCAACCCCACTAGGACGCCGATATGCGGTTCTGCCACTGAACTATCGGCTCATCCGCTTCTAACGTCCTTGGTATTTAAGGAGTAAACGGATTGGTTTGAATTGAACATTAGAAAAAAATAAATTTTAATTAATTAATTTTAATTGATTTAATTTTATGAAATTTTTTGATCAAATTTAAATTAAATTAATCAGATTTGGATTCATTCAATTTAGGTGATTGGATTATTCGTTTAATTTTTTTTTTTAATTTTTGTCAAAAAATATAATAAAAAATAATTATAAAGTATCAAAATTTTTATGTAAACAAATTTCAGATCCTATTATAATATCTAAAGATTAAATTATTTTAATATTATTATTAACACAATTAAAAGAAACACAAACATCTAAAATTATGATTTTAATATATTATTTTGTTAAGAAAAAAAAATAATGTAGGGGATTCTGATCGAACCGGATATTGGGTTATAAAATCTCAGATCTAATGATCAAATCAAACAATGGTCGATTCTAATAGGATTTTTCCTGATTGGCCTGATGATCCAAACCAACTTGAACGAATTTAATTGATTTGGTTCAGATTAATCAAGTTTAACGAGGTAGCCCATTCACTCTATGGTTCTATGTCTAGTACAGCCAATAATTTTGAGCTAGAAGATAATACTACAATGGACAATTTATGCTACGACCTTTTTAGACGGTTAGACCCATAGGCTTTCCTAATTTTTATTTTAAAAAACAAGAGGAGGAAAAGGCCCATAAGCTTTGTGTACATAGGGAAAAACAATCACAAAGGACATTTGGTGGGTTAAATGTTTTTATATTCCTAGAAATATTACCATAGAAATGTAAGACCTCTGCCACCGGCTGATGAATCCTCGTTAATGGCCGCCAAACCTTTGCTACCAATAGCTGGACCTTCGCTACCACTGTTATTTTGTTAAGGGTGTTTTGGAAAACATATACAATATTTCTATTAATATTATTGTCAACCAAACACAAGAGTGTTTAATTCTAGACATATTTTATAAGATTCTTAAAATTTTAATTTATCTATCAAATACTCCCAAAATATCATCCCAAAAAAACTATTCCTAAAAATATTCCATTGTGAAGAATCATACTCCCAAAAATAAAAAACTAATCTATCTACGAAATACCCCTTCAAGCTTTTCTTCAGTCTTATCTCTCTTTCATTATTATTACTATTCTTATTATTTTATCCACTTTTATTACAACAGACATTAAATCATACAAATACTTATTTCATAATGCTTATGACAGTAAGTAGCACCTACTAAAGAACTATGCAAATGTCAATGAGGATTAGTTTATTTGATTGGTCTTCTACTCATTAAATCTTCTTATTAGATGATCTGTAAATATTTTTATTAGCATTCGATGAATCCAAAAGTATGTGATAATCCTTTCCTCAAACTAAATTATTCCTTAGAAAAATATTACTATGCGAACATAGAATTTCTCCTTTGAATGTTATTTTCTTCATTAATTATAAGTTCCCTAACCCAAATTTTGGAATTTTAACGATCAATTTCCGTCTCAATATTTTAACAATTGATTAATTCAATTAATTCGATATTAATTTTTTCAAGTAAAGTTGTTTCGAATTTAGTTATTGTAAACTGAAAAAATGAATTCTAAAAAAACTTTGCTTCATAATAGTCAATTTTAGTTATAACTTGACTATAACTATGTTGACTAAAGTACAATAATTTAAAAAGAAAAAATTGACCAACCAAATGCCACGTAAAAGTGGTGGAAAACAACAGCAAAGTTTTTTTTAAATTTTTTCCTCTTTATTACAAGAAACTAACACATTTCACCGCAAAACAAATGAAATGGAGGTTCATAGTCACAATCACACCCAACAAGACAACACAACTTTACCCACCTCAGTTATTGAACTTTCTCACACTTCTCACAACAGAAAAAGGAGAAATCAAATCATATTCAAACACATTATGATTATGCCTTATATATTATGGACATGATCTCAAATCTCAATCAGGCTCAGCCACTGATCTCAATGGTCTTCACCTCAGGCTTCTTATCTGGCAACTTTGGAACCGTAACAGTGAGTACCCCATTCTCCATTGAGGCCTTAACCTCATCAACTTTCGCATTCTCGGGCAACCAGAACTTCCTCAAGAACTTGCCACGACCCCTCTCAACCCTGTGCCACTTCTCGTTCTTGTCCTCTTTCTCCACGCTCCTCTCACCACTGATTTGAAGCACGCGCCCTTCCTCAACCTCCACCTTCACCTCCTCTTTCTTCAGCCCAGGCAAGTCCGCTTTGAACACGTGCGCTTCCGGGGTCTCCTTCCAATCGACACGTGCGTTTGTGAAGCTCGAAACCTCAGTGTTGGTGTTGAAGCCAAAGGGTGCCCAAATGTCGGAGGAGAATGGGTCCAAGAAGGTGCTCCTGTTGCCTAGCAATGAAGGAATCAGAGACATGTTTGAGGCTTCAAAGAAGAGATAGAAGATTGAGCTAATTTGTTTGTGTTTAAGATTGAGCTTTGATTCGATTCACTGATGATGGAATTGAAGGTAAGGTGAGTGGTTTATTTATAGTAAAAGTTGGGTATGGGGTCGTGAAGTTTCGAGCTTATTCGATGGTTCTGTTGGTTGCGTATGCATAAGCATAATTATTGAGTTTCCATATCCATAATGTTCCACCAGTTTCTACCATGTGCCAATGGCTTTTCTAGTAGGTCTTTTCTTTATCAACGCTTTCGATTCGACCATTGCTTTGAGCGAGAAGGGATGAGAACCTTCTCTTCTCTTTTCGTTTATTTATTTATTTTAAAAGTCCTCTTTAATTTTTCAAATATATATGTATGGTATTTATTTAATTTTTATAGAAAATTAACAATAATTGAATATTTTAAATGTAAGAAAATGAGAAGGAAATAATTCTTTTATGTATAAGTTATGAAATTTAGGAAGCAAAAACCTTTTTTTGGGACGTGAAAGATGTTTGACAACTTAAAAAATTAAGTTACATGGTATAAAATAAAATTAATTATATTAAGCTATATAAAAGTGAACCAATTTTGTATTAAACTTTGGTTGATTCAACAACTTAGGTTATGTTTGGTTATGTTTTTGGAGAGCCTAAAGTCTTTTATTGAAATGAGAATAAAAATATACGGTAACTATTATATTTGATTAGGTTGAAAGAAGTATCTTTGAAGTTATTTTTCATTCTAAAAAAAATATCTTTTGAAAAGAAATCTTACTACTCTTATATCAACAACTAAAAGTAATTTTATTTTATCCTATTCAAATAAAAATTATTTTCCTAAACTTACTTTTGATATATTCAAACTAAACAAAAATAATTCTTTTAAAAGTAATTCCTCTAAAATACATTCTTTCAAAAGACTTTCTCCCAAAAATTAAATTAAACACACCCTTAAAATGCTAGTTTTAACATATATGTGGTGGCGGATAGGTGGCAAACAGTGGTGGTCGGTGGCGACGGATGGTGGTGGCTAGCAGCAATGAATAATGGTATACCGTGGCGAACGGTGGCAGTGAATGGTGACAAATGGTGGCAGCCAACAATAGGGATAGTGGCGGTTAGTAGCGGCTGATGATGGTAGATGGTGGTGATAGACGGTAACGATGGCAATGGATGGTGGCAAACGGTAGTGGCTGGTAGTGGACAATGGTAAACGATGACAGTGGGTGATAATGGATGGTGATAATTGATGGCGGTCAGCAGTTGTCGGTGGTGGAAAGTGGCATCAGATAGTTGACAAAGTCAATGATGGATAAAGGGATTGATGCAAAGCGGAAAGAAAGTAATGAGAAAAAATAAAATAGAATGAAAAAAAATTGAGATAAAATAAAATTAATTTCATATTAGTCTTTTGAAGAATTAATTTTAAGTCCAAATTGATTTAGATAAAAATTAATTTTAAAATATTTAGATGATTATCAAATAATATTTATTAAAAATTAGGTCCGACTGTATATACCTAATTATCCAATTTTTAAAATTTGTCAAATACAGGAAGCAAATTAATGTAACTCTTATGATTCAAAAACTAAATTGATCTTTAACTTTTACAAAAAAAGAGACTAAATTAATGCCTTTTTATAGTTAGAAAAAATATATATTGGCTTCAAAGTCTTTAAAAGGACATTAACAGAAGTTTGGTGTAATGTGTAGGATCAAAATCCAAACATTGAAAAAAAAAAAAGGTCGGAAGGAATTTCAGTTACGACAATATGTGAATTAAATATAGTTTTTTTTTTTTCAAAAATACATTAATATTATTTCTTATGATTAAATGATTAATTTAATATCAATTTTTCTATAAATTCAAATTAATTTCACTTGTATCTTGGAACCCAAAAAAAATTACTTTTTTTTATATCTTTTTGGGGTCAGGTGGGTATGAAAACCTACCTCTAGCGAGCCTTTCTCTTTCACCACCCACTGCTTTAGCCGGTAGTGTAGGTACATACAACTCCAAATCACTTAACAATTGTATATTTGGAAAGCTATATATGGAGAAAGAGGAATCACATATCACAAACCACAAATAAGCTTGAACATTCAACTTACTCTTTTAGTCTTTGAAAAGTTTAGTTCACCCAGAATGTTGTCCTTCTGTTGTTAATATACATCTAATCATTTTATTCCATTGATTTGCTTTCCTTAAAGCTTGCTTTCAAATCTACAATGTGGCCGAGCCCTCAACTTTTTCTCCCAATATAATCTAGTTTTTGAGATGAGTAAAATCTCAAATTAATTATCATAAGAGTTGTTAGACATTAATTTGAGTCTCAAAAAATTAGTTTTTATTTTATGTTAGTCCAAATCATAGTCCCAATGAAAAAACCGTTAACTAAAGTCTGATGTGTCTTATTATATATGTGATGATATATCATATTATTATGTGATAATATAACATGTTATTTGTCGAAAGATCCAAATTTGTACTCAAAAGAATTGCAAGATACCAATTTATAGTGCTTAGAGTAAATGAAAATTAATAATTTAAGACTAAATTAATGTTATGCAACTTTTATAAAGAACAATATAAAATAACGTGAAATGTCATTATATTAGTTAACTTTTTTTTTTTTTGACAGAAGTTAATATTTGAATTAACGTGAAATAAAATATAATTTTTTTAGAATTAAATTAATATAATAAATTTTTTAAAAATTAAATTGGTGTCTTATAATACTTTCAAAAATCAATTTAAAGTTTCGCTTTTTTTTAAATATTGCACTTCGAAGAAGTATATGAAACGTGGTGATTGCTGCTGTGCTCCCTCACAAGTAATGAGCACGACATACTCCACGATCCATTAATGGAATGGATATGATGAAATATTTGTACACTTAGTTACCTATAGGGCACTGTAGTAGCTCCCCAAAACACCCCTACCCTTCCCCTCCCCTCCCCTCCCTTTGTGGAGCTCCACACACAGCATCTAACGCCCCCCAGTCCCAACCTTAGCCGCCTCCTTCCCTCATTGCTGACGAAGACTGCAGTGGCACTAGTTCCATGGACGGCATCGGAGTGGTCGTAGCAATGGGACAAGTAGCAACCATGCCAGAGAGCATGACGCCGCTTGCCCTGCCGCCATTGCTCGAGCGCCCCCTCCTCGCAACCAATGATGCTCGCATCTCCAAGGAAGTGGAAAAGTAACCCTTCATGGTTGTCGCTCGGTGCAACACGAGACGAAGTCTGATGCTGTCGTGTTACAACTGGAGAGCGTGAAGCAGCGCCCATGGGAAGCAATAAGGTGCAGCAGCAAACCTAGTTCTAAAAGAACAGCACCAGTCTGGCAAACACCAAGGATTACTAAGATACCATCTCCAATGGTGCATGAAATCAATGCAACTGATGTCAGAAAGAGACCATTCCAATGACCAAAGATATTCTGCTGCAAAAACTCCAAACCTCAATAGCGTAGAGACCCCAACACAGTACCTTCGAAGATTCCATTGCTCGGCACCAACCAGCATGATCGCAGTGGATGCACACCACTTGTTTGATCCACAGCTAATGCAGAAAACAACAGCACCGACCCATAGCAGATTGCTACCACCTAATGTCATCGAATTATGCCAACAAGCCAATTCTACTACTTATCCACTCACTGAAGAGACGAACAATGCTGAGGTAACCACGCTGAAATTCGATTACCTGAATTAATATATAGAGACCTCCACTTAGATAACCATCTGAACTTAGCTTTTCTTTCATACTTGACTGGAATATTGCTGAACCAAATTTTCATGTTTTGAGCTCCATTGTATGTAAATCTTTGCTCCCAATGCGGACAGTAATCTCCCTTAAGCATGTTGAGCAACGTGGTAGAGTAAGTGAAGACCTGAATATCTAGCTCTGATCTCTGAACCTCTTCCCAGAGAAATTGTAATGCAGTCTCTAATGCTTTGATTTCTGCCGCAGATATTGATAATGAACTGATATGCTCCTTTGAAAAACGATTCAGACTACCACCTAGGTCTATCTCATAGCCCCCAATTGAATAGTTATTCATTGCTGCATTATACTCCACACAAAGCCACCAAGTATGCTTCTCTTTACTGGCTGCACCTTCACCAGAATCAGGAAAAATATATAGGTGATGAGTCTCCAATATATTTTGTAGAGAATCATCACCATGTTTCAGTTCTGTCCTGATACTTGATCGGTGACACCAGTGATGATACCAAGATTGCCATCTAAATCTGATCTGATCACTGAATCTTCCCAGTTAACTGCTTCCCCTTCAAAAATCACCTTATTCCTATATTGCCAAACAGACCAAATGATCACAAAAAACAGAACTCCCCATCTACTCTTCCTCAACCTCACAGTTTCCATCTCCAACCAGCAATCAAATAAGGATTTCAAGTCTTGAGGAGTAGCCCAAGACGTACTACCCCAATTCAAGCAAATACACCAAACTTTCCAAGACAATTTACAATGGATAAACAGATGCTCATTACTTTCCCCAGAAGAATCTCAAAGTACACACCTAGAATTGTTTTCATTCAGGATCTTCATTTTCTTTAGCCTATCTTGAGTGTTCAGCCTTCCCAATAAAGTGAACCACACCAACAGCTCAGCTTTGGGAGGAGCCAAACCCCTCCAAATATTTTTAAACACGTGCTGGATCTCCAATTGAGAGTTTTGATGTGAATATACTGATGAGATGAAAGATTTCACAGAGAATTTTCCGGAGCAATCATTCCTCCATGCCACACAATCACTGCTTCCTGCATTAAGAGTAACCTGCAAGAAAACCTGATTTAATTCATTAAGAGTGTCTCTCCCACTCAAAAAACTGACGTCTCCATTGGAGACCCCAATGCCACACACACCCATCCCAAAACCCACACTCAGCAATGAAAAGGCCCCATTGACAGGAAATAGCAAACAGTCTAGGGAATTTGTCTTTAGGCATTGATCACATATCCATATAAGTCTTCCCATCACTTAGTTAAATTTTTATTTGTAATAACTAGATGAATGCAGGTGTGTATCTGCGCGTATGCGTGCTTAGTTTACGTTGAACAGGTGTGCTGCAAGTTTATAGTAACGTGTAGGACTTATTAGCCAATGTATAATTATGGATGGACTACAGTAACATGAAAATTAATAAAACAAGACCGAGTTTCTTGCTTCGCGCTATTGGAAAAATTGTTAGATATGAGTCCATCACAAACACTTAAATTAATAGTTAATATGTATGTGAGATTAGCATAGTCTAACATCTAAGTTTAACATAAAAATGAGATGAATAATGCAATTTTTTTTTTTTTTTTGTGTTTAATGCCTTACCAATTCAGAAGACCATACAACACATAATACAATCCGCATTCTTCCGGCTATACAGGCCCAAACACTGAGGCAAAGTCTTCTTCAATTCTCTAAATTGTTAAAGAGAAAGGGAAATGAGTATCACAATTTTTAAGTAGCATGGGCACGTAAAGGCCCAAGTCTTCTGCTCTCTATTGTTAAAAAAAAAAATTTCTAATAGGATAAAGAGTTGGGAAGGGAAGCCCAAAATCACGAGAGATCTAAATCAATTGGCAAAGTAAAAAATTACAATAGAGGATTGAATACCACATTAACCAAAAATTTTAAAGCAATGAGTTTATAAGTCCTTCATATTATATAATCTTCACTTAATATATTCTTAATCAATGTGGGACTTCATTGCTCATAGTTGAAATTCCAACATTCTTTCCTCTCAAGTATAAAGCTCAATATGATATACTCCCCTTTAACAGAAGCCCTTTCAATGATGTTAATAAGAGTCGCACCCGCTCTCTTTCCTTGTACTGCCGCACTTTACAAAATACACTGTCACACCTTTATATTGCCAAGAAGACTTTCGACATAAGGGATCTCACACCTGGATTCAAGAACCACCACTCCTCCAATACTTAATCACACTGAATCTAAACTATCAGCTCTAATACCACTTGTTGAGAGGTGCAGTGGAATAGGTCCCACAAATAGTCATGTACGAATCTAATAAATCAAATAAGAACATAAAATATCAAGGGAAAGAAATTAACAAAATAACAATGAGTGTAAATTAAAATACAAGAATTTACATAGTTCTACAAATCATATGCCTACATCCACTTCAAAAGATAAACACTTTCACTATATAAGAAGAAAAATAGTATAAGAATATCACTTTGTTTCTAAATCCAAAGTCCCTTGTACACTATCTCTCATAATATTATCCCTTTCTCTCTTTCACTTGTTCTCTCACTATCACATAAGTAGGGCGCTATTGATTTTATTTATAATCAAGGTTTTTAGCCTCTAACAATCCTTATCTCATATCCTAATAGATTTTCCATATTATTGATTTAAATATTTTTGAATCTAAGAATACATATCTTAAAGATATACATTTTAAAGATACATATCTTAAGGATATACATAAATAAAACTAATCATAATCTTATTAAGATATACACAGGAGCCAACTTTTCTAACAAACTTGAATTGTAAACTCAATTTATAAATTTGTAAGACTTTAATTATTTTAAAAGAGAAAAGCTGAAGATCTAGTAGATAAAAATATTACAAGAATTTAAAAATATTCATGGTTATTCACTTATTAGAACTTCATAATACTCAAAATTAAAATAATTTAAGATGTTAAGATTTTCAATTTTAAAAGTCCTGATTAGGAGTATGATTTGTTAAATATTGAACTTTGACGCTTGAAAGACCAAGTTTTAAGTAAAGGAAAACATTATTTGGTACGAAGTAATATTCATACAATTTTTATGAACAGTGTTATAATCGGGATATTTTTTTAATTTTAACTCCAACACACCCGTGATTTCCCTAAAAGCTCTCCTTTCATTGGCTTCAAATTACTTTGTGCGCATTCATGATGTTGCCATTCATGCTAAATAAGGCAGCACTAAGTAAAATAGTAAACCCTTGAGTTGATCCAAGATTGTCCTAGTTCATTCAGATGCAAATTTTCAAAAGAGTTAAGTCAAGAGTTTAATAACCATAAATATATATAAAATATTTTTTAAAATTTCCTTATAAGTGAAGTGTTGAAGAGAGCTACCCCTCAAACTTTGATTATGTAGCATCGCAGCATTAACTGGCCATGCAGAACATGGATTAGAGTGAGAGGATGAAACCATAGGACACAGAAACTTCACTAATTTATTTATTTAGATAACAGCCTTTTCTTCCACGAACATGGCAGTTCCTATTGATCATATCAGACGATCACACATTTCACATAGTATCAACTCTTCATTCTGACAAACTAACATGAGAGTAACAACAGGACAGCAAAATGTTCAGCGTCCAGAAATGTTTATGTTCCTGATTCTGGCATGACGGTTGTTCACATCTTGGCTCTTCTTGGGAACATTAACTGTAAGCACACCATTATCCATGTAGGCCTTCACATGGTCAACCTTGGAGTTTTCAGGCAACATCAAACTCTGAAGAAATTTGCCTCTTGCACGCTCCACATGGTGCCACCTCCCTGTGTGCTCTTCTTTCTCTACCTTCTTCTCACCACTGATACACAGCAACCTTCCATCATCCACTTCAACTTTCACCTCATTGTGATGGAGGCCAGGAAGGTGTGCCTTGTACACATGCGCTTCAGGGGTCTCCTTCCACTCTATTTGGTTATTCACAACGATTGGAGGTGTGTAGTTCGGGAAAGGCAAGCGGAACATGGTTGTGGTTAGAGCTTGTCCAAAACCAGGGTCTTGAAATGGGTCCCAACAAATGTGATGAAAGGGTGGAGGTTCATAATGTCGAGGACCAAAGAAGCTGCTGTAACTGAAGGACATGTTTGCTTGTTTGGTGTTGCAGGAATTGCTAACTGGCTGTGCTTAAATTAGTTATTTTGGTCCTACTTGTGCAAGGGATATGAGGAAGCACTTGTTTATATATAGGATATCAAAGGGATTACTATGGTTGATCATATGTTATTTTAAGCAAGAGAGATTCTTGCATTAATGCAAAGCTAATACTTTATATTTAGCACATTTACACACTTATAATAAATTTGAGTTCATTATTCAAAATATACTCACCCACTTTTAAGCCTTATTAACTTTATTATGAAATGTTTATATGAAGTGTTAAATATACGACTCTGAAAGAATTTTTCTTTTAGCTATTACTTATCCAAATGGAAACTCTTAAAAAGTAAAGTTTGTTTGGTATTGTAATTTATTTTCACTAAATGACCAGTTTTTAGGTCCTAAATTTTAGAGTAACATTATTTATATATTAAAAATGAACTTCTTTATCAGATATCATAGAAAGAGAAAAAAAAATCATAGTCATAATTCTATCGATTATTATTAAGAATTTAATTTAAATATACTGATAGTGTAAAACTATTTTATATTATCAACCAATAGAAATAATGGAAAATACCAACTCATACAAATAACTACTCATTATAATGAGGGGCATACTATAATTTCTCACTTTCCCTTATTTCTATTGATTCATACCAATTAAACTCTATTATTAAATATTTTATTTCTTTCTTTTTTATGGTATCAATTAATAATATCTACTTTTGATCAATAAATATCATTACTCTCAAGTTTATTAAGTTTGTGCGGTTATTGTGGTGGATCTGATTGAGTTTCGTCCATTCCAGGGGCAGAATACGCTTTGCGATAAGATGAATAAATGGAACAACAAAAGGGAAAATCCAATGGAGTCGAATATTATTGTAGAACATTGCTGGTGCCTTCCTTGTTCGCAAATGTCGTATCATCCCAGGCCGTGGACCCATGTCTAATCTATTATGTTCAAGATATAAGCCTTTACGCATTACCAAAGAATATTAAAGCCTTCAGTTATTGATATTTGTTAGCCAGAGGAAGATTTTTGGTGTATGCGACCTTTTATCTCAGAATATTTAGCTGGTGCTGGTTAATTGGTACGCTTACTTTAAAGCATACTATTTCTTTTATCATGCGGTATCTAGTAAGTTAGACTCATTTTAATCTCTTTAGACTCGTTCAAATTGATCATGAGACTAATTTATATTCAGCTGCAAAAGCATAAAAGAAATATAATTCTCTCACAAAAATTTTATATTTCAAAAATGTAGATTAGTAAATAATTCTAGCCATTTCATTGTAGGTAAACACAAACTTTTTTTAAAAAAGTATTTGTTAAAACATGCTCAAGACCTTCGTGATTAAAGCTTCAATCAGACAATCACACCATCTCAATTCTTTACACACTCATTTGATACTCTTCATATTTATTCCAGCATTACTCTAAGCCTCTCAATCAAAGCAAAGATCCGCGGAACAAATTCGACATAACCCAATTATATTACAGCCGATAGAGGAACTAAAACGCACAGAACCAAGAAAGAATCACCAATTCAAGCTTATTCCAAAAACTACTTTTGATAAAGAAGAATAATTAGCTTAAGATGGATGAAGAGAATATTTATTTGTCTGCTAAATGTGCAATGTGTCACAACATATTAACTATATTCGTTGTTACTGAATATAATAACTAATAAACTTTTAAGTGCAAAAGCAGTTAATCAATCAAAATTGATCAACTGTTGTGAAGCAAAATCATATTTTCAATAGCGTCGATGGTATAGCGGCATAAACTACGTTCTCTCCAAGATTTTTTTTTGGTGGGGAGCTCTGCCCCTGCAACTCGAAGTTATGCCCTTTGAGTGCACCTGCTCTAAGAGGCGGAACTTAAAATGTCTGTGCTGGCCTCCGGGTGTTCTCTCCCAGATTTGATAAGCTCAAAAACCATATTGGGCTGAGTTCGTTGACAGAAAGTCAAGAAATTGCGAGCAACTCTAGTAGATGAACTACCTCATAAGCATCATACATCTTTTGAGATTAATGATCAAATACAGTGTTTTAAATTGCAATTGCGGCTGCGAATGCGATCGCAGTTGTGGTTGTTGCAATTGCAGGTATTGCAGCTATCACAATATGTATTACGTCCGTTGCGATGTAATTTTTTTTTAAATTTATTGTTTAAAATTAAGCTCGTTGTGGCGCATTGCACGCGGTACCGTTCTGCAATTCGATACGGTCTGTTGCGGCCTATTGCGGTTCTGATGCGGTTACATTGCGATCAATTTACGTGAATGGACGAAACACTGCAATTGCGATATGATGCGATTGCGGCGGTAACCGCAACTGCATTATTGCGGCCACATCACGTGATGCGGTCCACAATTTAAAACAATGGTCAGATATGATAATGCCATTAATCTCACAAAATATTTGATATATCCTTACATCTAACCATTAATATATGATACACCTCACAAAAAATGCACCACTTTTTTCGTAAGATTACTTTAGAGAGAGCTTTACTTTACTTCCGACCAAAAAAAAGAGAGAGAACTTTACCTAATTTCATTGTTAAGAAAATTGAACCGAATCGGCTCGTTGGATCGGAAACTAGACCCCCTCTTGGTCCGCTCATCCGATAAAATCTGCTGGCTTAAGAACCAGCCAAAAACTGGAAAAAGTCATTCAAAAACCGGCAAACCGCCTGAACCAGAGACGGTTTACCGATTTGATGATTCAGCATAGAAGAAAAAAAACAACCGAAGGGAGATGAGGAGGATGCCGCACGAACCACCACGGGGAGAACCGACCATGGCAGCCACCGTGCTCCAACTGCTATTGGTTTTCCCAGTGTTCATCTTCAGCCTCACTGCGACACTGATCTGCGAGCACGTCCTTGCAGCTTCTGGGTGGGAGTGTGACGGCTTCTACTACTCCAGGCGGTGCCATATTTGATCTTGGAGAGAGATGGAAAGAGATGAAAGTAGAAGAGAAGATAGAGGGGTAGGAAGGAGGGCTGCTATTACACTAGAATCAAATCCAACGCTTCAAATCTGTTTTCCTTTATGTTCACCATGATCGAGAGAATAGGAAGAAAGAGAAAGTGGCCAAGCCGGTGCCCTAAACATGATGCCTTTTTTATCTGAGGAGGAAAATTATGGTGATTGCCCTGATACAGGTGTATATTTTATGTATTTCTGATTTGGACGGTGAGAGTATTGACACGTTCCACCCTTTAATTTGGTGGGTCGGACAATGATTGATGTTGTTAAAGACTTGTACTTTTGTCTTTTTTCTTTTTGTTTTTTCCCTTTCAAACGCAATAGCACAAATATCATATGTGAAGGATGTCAGTCTAAGGACGTTTTGTTATTAATATAATAATAATAATAATAATATTATTATTATTATTATTGTTGTTTTTATCTTGCCTCTTTTTTATTGATTTTAATAATAATGTAAACAACTAAATATAAATCATTCAGAGATATTTATAAAAAAAAATTTTCAAATATTTTAAAAAAATATTATTTTATATTTAGATACAATATTTAAGAGATATTTTATACTAAAATTATTAATAATAAAAAATTATTTTTTTTCTTATTATAGAATTATTCAAGAACCATTAACTTCTAAAATAAATAACTATTTTCTAACTCTGATTTCTTCCCAAAAAAAATTACTCCTAACATATTTTAAAACTCATATAAATACTTTTTTTAATTAAAAAATAAGTACTCATTTTAAAAAGATAAATAAATAAATTAATCCAAATCAACATAAACCGTTTTCTTTATTAATATTATCAGCCTCTCATACATATTTTTTCTAAATAATTTTATGATACTATTTCTCACATTATTATTTTTTTAAAAATTAATTATACAATAATTTAGATTTAAAATAATCATAGATAAATTATATATAATAAAATAACTTAGATTTATTTTATCATTAATTTTTAAAATAATCTACTATAAATTATTTATTAATAAAACTAATATAATTAAGTGAACAAGAAAATTATTAAGTGTAGGAACGGCAGATAAGAGCTTTTTCGCTCTCTCCCCTTACTTGTGACCATCATAAAGCCTGTATATGTTTTATGTTGCTAGTGCATGTATTACTCATAGTCCCTGAGTGTAAAGCCCCTGTCCGTGTGAGATTCTGCATGTATTGTATTATTGTATTGATTGATTAATAAATTTTGTACTTGTGATTAATGTCTATCTAAAAGATATGTTATCTACTTTTTTTTATAGAATAATAGTTGTGTTGTTATTTATTTTTAATAAGAACATTTTTGTTTTTTTTCATTTTTTAAGTTAAATATAAAAAATAATAAAATTTAATTAATATGTACTGATAGTATAAAATAATTTTATTTATTTTATATTATCAATTAATAGAAATACTAAAAAATAAAAAATCATGATAGATCCTTTATTATAATAAGTGATTATTTATATAAGTTAATACTTTCTACTATCTCTATTGATTGATAATATAAAATTATTTTATACTATCAATATATTTAAATTAAATTCAAAACAATATATGCTATTTTCTTTTTTGAAATATATATAACCACATGTATTTAAAATCTTTATTCAAGTTTTATCTTTTTAAATCTTTTTTCACTAAGCATGTGAGCCACGGTTTCCTTGGGCAAAGATGCTTTAAATATGTCGACATATACATAAGCATTGGATACGATAATTTTCCACAAAAAAAAAAAAGTGAGTGTTATCTATCATGTATCTACATCAATACATACGTTCATTCTATATTGAATAACTGTCAAAAATATACAAAATATACCCTTCTCAAAAGGTACCAGACGACTGGCCAAGAACCAAAAGGTTCCTCTTTGTCCTGTTATCCTATTGTGTCATAGCTCGTAGGCCAAGTTCTTGTTTTTATTATTATAATATTACATAGGTTAGTGGCTAGATACTTCTCGACTATTGACCAAAAAAAAAAAAACAGTTAATAAACTTTAAGATGATTGCATTATAATATTATTAAAAGAACTTTTTATTTTTATTTGGTTATTATTAATTATTATAATTTTTTATTTTTTAATTAATTATATATATATATAAATAATTAAATATATATTTTATTATATTTCAGTCGAACTTTTTATCAAATTGATTGATCTCAAAATTTTTGAATCAATACCTTTATCTGCTCTATAACTAGTCCGATTTTTTTAACCTTACCTAATTATCACTATCCTATATGAGCATGTCTTAAGAGATAAAAAAGAGCCACTTCTAGGTTCATTTGTCACTTCTCAAGAAAGCAACGTGTATACGATTATGAATGGTTGTTGGTGCGATACGCATATATTATTTTCATTTTCCTTCTTCCCTTTTATCCAAACAGAGGGCATGACAAGTAAATGCATTCTTGGGACGATTTTAGCATACAAATTATTTATACTTTGGTGAGGGCTGTGCTAATTTTGGAACCTTTTTGACAATGATCTCCCTGTTGATGGATAGGCAAAGGCGTGTCTACTGCAAACGAGAGATGTTTCACTTTTGCATGCGAGAAATTTTATAGAATTTAGTTTTGATATATTTTCAGTATAAAAATTTTTTATATAAATATTTAATTATATATTATTATATTAATAAAAATATTTGATTTAATTATCAATTATTTTAAAAATTTTATAATTAAAAATATGTAATTAAATGATAATATAAAATATTTTTATATTGATAATATATTAAAATTAATCTCAATTTTATATATATAAATTAACTTTTGGTATGTATTAAGTTATGTGAGTAATGTTAAAAGTTTATTAGTTAATTTTATTAATTTAATTTTGATATACTCTCAGTATAAAATTTTTTTATACTAATATTTAATTATATATTATTATATTAAAAAATATTTGATTCAACCATTTATTAGCACAAAAATTTTATAAATAAAAAAATATGTAATTAAATAATAATATAAAATTCTTTTATATTGATAATACATAAAAATTTATTATTATTATTATTATTATTATTATACCCATCAAGGTTGATTTATTGTCTAAAGTGAAAAATTCTTGCTTAAGTTTTTCATTAAAAATCTAAAATTTTTTCTCATACTTTCTATAAACTGTGATTGTGTTGCTGATAAAAGTTGATCGGAATCTTCACTTTTTCATTAGAGCGCTAACTTATGGCACGAAAGCAAATTTGTGAATATGTGACGAAGGGCATTATAAGGAATATTTTAAGGAAGGAGAGAGGAGAAAAAAACACTGCTTCGCATGTCGTTTGAATGAAAAATTTTCGTGCTTTTTAACATTTTTCTTTTCGTTAACATCATTTAAAATTCAAAACATAATTATTGGGTGATTGTTAAGCTACAACTTATAATTAGATAGTACCTAAACATATCACGCATGACGTAATATATTTTTATTGGTTTATACGTATGTATCGGCATGCATCTAATCAGCTGATTTAATATATATATTTAATGAACGAGATTATTAAATTTTTTATTTATAAAATGGGAAATGGTGATTATCACTCTTAAATATCTATCTATATTTTATTTAATTTTAATTATTTTTTATCAATCCTGGTTTTATTTATAATTTAATTAATATTTCATTTAATACTTCTGAAATTTTTAATTTTGTTATATTTTTTATTTTTATGTAGTAATCAAATACTATAAAAATTTATAATTAGTTATTTAATATAAAAATTTAAATTTAAATGCGAAATTTGTTTCAAAATTTTCTTAATATAATAACTATCAAAATGAATAACAGTAATTTTTTGAAAAAAAAAACTAGCAAATAAAAATGATAACAATAAGAAAGCGAATTTAAAGATTTATACTACTAATATACTTCAGTAATCGTATATTAATATTACATTATTTAATACAAAGGTCACACTCAGATCACTAATACTTAACAAAAATAAGTCTGAATTTTTTTAAATAAAGCCTAAATTATTTTCCCCATTCGTTCACGGATTAACATGTTCTAGGTCCGGGTTGACATACAGTGGGTTATATTTTTCTTTTTTGTCATCATTTTATTGGTATGAAGCAAGAAAAATAGTAGTGAGAAAATATAAAATAGAAGAAAAAAATTTGGAACAAAATAAAATTAATTTAAAATTAATTTTTTTTAGAATTGATTTTAGATTCAAATTTCTTCAAATAAAAATTAATTTTAAAATATTTAAGTAGTTATCAAATAATATTTATTGAAAATCACGCCCCATTGTATCAAGTTATCCAAATTTTTTAGTTTGTCAAATACCTTATAAAAATTAAAACACATTGAAAGAATAAAAAAATTGTGACAAATATTAAAACACAAACTATTTTATAGCATCAACACTTAATTAGTTCAAATAATTTGATATTTATTTTTTTAAAATATGATCTCACATTCAAATCTTATAAATGAAAAAACTAATATTGAGAGAATTTTTATTTTTATAATGAATCAATTTATCTCAAGTTAAATTAGTTATAATTGAATAAATTTTAGATTTTAGTGATTTAAAAAAATAAATAAAACAAACAAATTATTGTAGACTGTTGCGCATATACCTACATTTACTTGTAAATTATAAATTATAATATAATGCTACTCTACGTTTGGATATGTTTGCACTTCTAAAGTCACTTCGTTTTGTCTTTTAGCTACATCTATTTTTCTTTTCTTTTTCCATTTTGTAATTGGTGGGGCCATTTTTTTGTCTATTTTATTTTGTCAGTGGCCGATATTTTGTCTTAAAAACTCGTTTTTATTCACTTGACGGCAGGTTAAGATGAAAATAGACTATGTCAGGCCAGGTTTTATCGCTTATGTTGTAACTTCTTGACACTTCGACTTGAACCTAATTGGTACTATGAGCCTTTTTTTAAGCTTAAGTCTAGCTTACCCAAAAGTTGGTTTAGCATATATTCTGAATCAATATATGGTCAATTAGAGTGATAAATACTTCTTTTTCTTAATCGTTGGTCTTGGATTCAAGTTTCAACTATATAGTAATTGACATTAAGAAAGTCATATTCCTTTATAAGATATCAAATACTTGAACAAGACTACCACTAATAAGAAGATACCTATAATTTCGACTAAAAAATATATATAAAGCCTATTATTTACAATATTGTAAACGAAAACAGATCTAGAGATTAAATAGACCAAGCACAACCCTAGGCCTCCAAATAGGCCAAATAATTTTTTTCCCCTAATTCAAAATGACATTGAAATGTTGTTTGGTCGTCACTCGAGTTTAACAATCCTTTTATAATGAAAAATGGTCAAAAGACATCTTGATTGATCAAGTTAAAGATTTAAAAAACAAAAAGAAAACCTAAAAAAGACAAACATAAAATAATATGACACATGGCTTATAATTATCTTGAGAGTAAAACATTTTTAACCTAAGCAATGTGAGATTTGATGTTCTATATTTCAACTCTTCATTTGTATTGTTTAATATTTTTAAAAATTATAAATTATATATAAAACTAATAAGAAGATGTTGTGATTTAGTGGTAAAATGGTTAGTCATTAATATAAGTCAATCTAACAGGTTTTGTAGGCCTTATAACAAGCCTAAGCCTAATATATCAAGATAAATAGGCTTTTAAACAAGTCAAAACTTTGTTCTAATATTAAATAGACTAGACTAAGTTAAGCCAAATACAGATCAGGCCACAATCTGCCCCACCATTTCCACTCCTATTAGTCGGCCACCATTTCTTAAAACTTTATCTTAGTTTGAAAAAATTGAGAATGCAGCATAAAAATCAAGCTTTTCTTAAATCAATCTACATGTTTTTGTGTAAAAATCTCCTCAAAATCATTTGATTCTTGGATCTCAAGTTTTCTCCTATTATAAAGTTGAGCAAAAGTGGATTTTTTTTATTAAAACAAGGGTTAGACTCAATTTTTTTGTGTACTAAATATTTTTAAAGAAAATATCAAAGCTCCGCAACATTTTTTTATTGGAAGAATAACTTATTGAAAAGATTTTTTAGTTATAACGATGCTTTAAAGATTAGTTTTATAGAAATATCGATAAAAGTATTTTTGTCAGAAATGAAAAAAAAAATCAAAATACTTACATAATGCTCGATAGCTAAATAATAATAATAATAATAATAATAATAATAATAAGAGTAAAACTATATTTTAATTTCTGAAAAAAATTTTATTTTAGCATTTTAATTCTAAAAAGATTAAATATATATAATTTAGTCCCTAAAAGATTTTAGTTTTAACAATTTAAACCTTAAAAGATATATATATATATATATATATATATATATATAAATATATATATATATATATATATATATATATATATATATATATATGTCTTAATCCTCAAAAGATTTAATTTTTTAAAAATTAAAATATTAAAATAAATAAAAAATTAAGAACTAAGGTGTATATATTTAATCTTTTAAGATTTATAATATTAAAATAAAAATCTTTCAAAAAGATAAAGTTACTTTAATAATAATTTACCATTGCAATGGCAATCACAAATTCTCAACTTCAAAAATCTTTCAACATTAAGCGAATTTCTTCCAACATAACGTTTGAAACCTTTCAGCCACTTATAATAATCCTTTGGCATGAATGTATACATATAAATATAAGAAATAAAAGAAAGTATGTATATCAAATTTAATTTTCATGTATTGCTAAATTTTGTTTTCTTTTGATGGATTGCCATTTTTTTTTACATTATTAACTAATTATATATCATTGCATGTATGATCTTTAAGATAATTATTATGAAAGTCAATACTTTTTAATAGCATACAAAACATAATTTGATTACAGTACATGACAATTTTACATTGGTATTTTGTCAAAATTAAATTCATAAACTGAACTAAACGCATAAAATTTTATTTAGCTCACTTAGGGAGTATTAATTAGAAGGATAATACGCTATAACCCATGTTCCTTAAAGGTCTAAAAATAGTTATAATAAAGTTTTCATTTCGGAGAATCGCATCATTGTACATATTGTTATATAGGAGACTTCCAAATTATTGCATAAAGATAATCGATTTTGTATTATGTAATTATAATATAAATTAATTATTACATTAACTTTTTTTTTCTATAATTTAAATGCCCTCAAGACTCTCCATGAAGTAGAGGAGCAAAACACAACATAGCCCAAAATACAAATAAAATAACACAAAGTAAAAACTACCACAAAATGAAGAATCAATGAATGAGGTAGCTGCCATCCAATAAAGGACGATAAGAAATTATCAAACTACTAGCCAATAAGAAAATCTTAACAATAGAGCCGAATCCTCCATGTAGCCCTCAGTTTTCATGCCAATCTCATATGAGTGATATTATTTTGACTTCAAAAGTGAATATTAAAAATAGATATTTCATAGAGAAAATATATCATAAAATTGTAGCCACATATTTTATATCTCTCCCTGCATTATCCACTCGGTGTCGATTTTTAATGTCTAGTTATTAATAGCTAGAAGATAAATCCACTTTTAGTCAGCACCATTAATTACCAGTTGCTGTTCTTTTTATTAATAGGAGATAAATCCTGCTAAAAAACCTTGCAATTTAAACTCAACCCACCACTTCTCTCTCTCTTAAGTGGGTGTGTATCAAATCTATCAATCATAATAGAGATGATGCCCATGTCCAATGGAACCAACAATACGATGATGATGAGGATGCAGATGAGCTTCTATTGGGGCAAAGATGCAATAGTGCTTTTCCCAGGGTGGCCTAACCGCAGTGCTGGCATGTACATCTTAGCCATCTTGTTGGTGTTCTTCCTTGCTATGGTTTCTGAGGTTATGTCTAACCAACCCTTCATCAAGCGTGGTACTAACCCCATCATGGGAGGGTTGATTCAAGCTACCTTTTACCTCGTTCGAATCAGTTTCCTTTACTTGGTGATGCTTGCTGTTATGTCCTTCAACGTGGGAATCTTCATAGCTGCTGTGGCTGGCCATACCTTGGGATTCTTCATCACCAAGTCTCATGCTCTTGCTATTGCCAACAGAGAACAGCACGGACCCTCTATTACTCAGAAAGTTTGAATATTCAATTAAGCTTGTCATGTACATAGCTTAAAGATGTTTTCTCTTCTGTGATATATAGATTGATGAGCGGTGCCTGATTGTGTTTGTTATTAGCTTCTTGCATGTTGTGATCAGAATTTTCTAGGTTGTGGTTTGAGTTCTGCCGGTGTTCGGATAGAAATTTTTTCAATTGTTTAAGTGAGTGACAGTCTAATGACTCCTGCGCATCTCGTAATTAACAAACATGTAAAGAGAATTAGAGAGCTGAAAACAATGAAACGGTTTGAGAATTTAAACCAATCCCCTTGCAGCTTACCCTTTTAGCCATGGTAGTGGTAACAATTCATTAAACGAGGATTCTCTTGAGTTTCTCACCAATATGAGAGTGGGATACTATAAAAAAAATAAAAATAAAAATAAAAATACTAAATTAATATGAATAATAATAAATCTGCTTATTGTAACTAAACATAAAGAATCCTAATCTTAATTCACCAATCTTGACATGGAATATATATATATATATATATATATATATATATATATATATATATATATATATATATATTATGTGTGCAGGAATCTCATTGAAGCCACCTTAGAGCTGTTAATTAGATCATTACTTCAATGGAGATTTCTTTTTGTCAATTTTCTCCACTATTAACCGTGTTATCCTACTGCAAAAAAAAAAAAGATAACTTTTATACACAGAAACAACACAAACTGTGTAAGAGTAGTGGATGGAAAAGAAAAGAGAAAAGGATAGGTGTACGATTAAGATAAGATATATGTGAACTAGTGGCAGACTTTTTTTCTGTAGATGAATCATTATCTATTCCCCTATTAAGCTTTGATTGTTGAACTCTATCGGGCCATGTGTAAACCTGTCAGGCGAAACTAGTTGCAGCTAATTACTGGCTTACACCGTAGAGATGCTAATCAGCCACCTTAGTACTGTCATAGTCCTCACCTTTTCTTTTAGGAATAGAATAAGAAAAGTGTAATTTGTACGTATGGCAATAAAGGTGGATTGTAATTTAAATAAGTGAAAATTTTAATTATATAAATATAAAATATAATATTAACCGAAAATAGGTATATATTATTTATAAAATTAATATATTAATTTGATATTTATATAGTTGATATTTATATTTATTTAAATTATAATTATCATATATATGTTTTTAAAAATAATATATTGATTTAATATTTATATAATTAAAATATATATTTATTTAAATTATAATTATTAAATATTGATTAAAGTGTTTAAATGAATATATTTAAATAACATAACTTAATAGAATTGCAGAATTGCAGGCTTTTTGACTTAATTATTTGATTTTTCCCAATATATCACTCTCTTAGGCCATTTCTCTTTGTCACTTTATATATATATATGAAATTAAACTGGAACGTAATTATAAAATATTTTTATCAAAATATTATTATTTAATTTTCAAAATTTAATTAATTTATTTTTAATACCATACTATATTTTATATTATTAGTGTACTTAAAATATTGCAAAGAATAAAATTTTAAAAAATAAATATAAATAATTTATTAATATGTGAAAATAATGAATATTATTAACTGAAAGAATGTTTTAAAGTAACAAGTAAAAATGGATGGAGAGATTACTTTATTACATTCAGGGCAAGTGTTATGATGTATTTTGTTAGTCAATGTGCATGGTGCACTTCAATCTGACGGAGAAGATTATGAAATATATCGATGTACTAATAACGTATAACGTATTTTAATTTTTTAATTTTAGGTAAATTTTAAAAATATCATTAAAAGTATATTGAAAGTGATCAAAATTAATTTGTATGATCCTAAAATTAAATAAAATTTTTGAGGATATTCTCAATGATTTCAAAATATCATAAAATAATTTTTTTGATTTATTTGTATGATCTTAAAATTAAACAGAACTATCCTAAAATTAAACAATTTTTTTGAGATATTCTTTACAATTGTAGTATTACGCAAATAATTTTTAGTCAGTTTAAAAATGCATCTAACCATATTTTTAAAGTCTGAATAAAATTTAAAAATTATTATAATACATCATAGATAATTAAGGTATTGATACTTTTCATAATCTTCACAATTAGATTACTGATATACACCATGCATGTTGACTAGCATATAGCACCTAAGTTAGTGCCTACATTCAGAACACTTACCATGATAATTTGAAAGGGCAAATCTACTCCGCAAGATGGAGGCAGGATTCAGAGCATTACATTGTCTTCTTTTTTTTTTTTATGGGTTTCCACAAAAGTTTAGATGAATTTGATGCAATCATTTTACTAAAGTCAGCATAAAATTCTAAAATCTAAAGAATACGCATCAAAAGAGTCCTCGGATCAACAATCAAAGTTGAACTAATATTGTGAGATACGAAATCGCTCCTTGGCAGCTATGCCAAGTCCATCGCACTACATTGTTAATTCCTCTGCATGCGTTTTTAATATTCGCCACAGAGATGCCCATAACTGGCATTACTGATAAATGCGAGCTTTGACGATTACAGGACGACATGATGTCATCCAATTCTACGTCACGGTTCACATCAGTATTTATCGGGTTCTAGATTTAACACTACATTCCTAAATAATAATAAAACCTTACATATGATTTAAGTAATATAATGAAAAGATTCATTCCTTCACAACTCTAAAATAAGAAAAAGAAATTTTAAATTTTGTAGAATAGAAAAATATTATCCTATATATGCTATATTTCTAATATAATAATTTATTGTTAAAATATAAATAATACAAAACACTTTATTTTCTCAAAATGCCCAAGAATTTTCAGTCGTTCAAGAAGCGTGCATTCGTTTTGATCTGTACCTTAGATTCGTGCCTTTATTTGTCCGCTTTCTTTCCAATCAATACCAATAAGGAAACTTTTCCGATGCTCGTCGAACATGTTGGAGCATACAATGTTCACGCACAACTTTTTCGTTACATTCAATTATTAGAGAATCATATGTTAATCTTCGAATTTCCTAAGAATTGACCTATGCTTCCTCGTTACTTCATATGTTAAAAACTTTCAAATTCTCCAATAAATAAACTGAATTTCTCAGATATTAATATATGATTGTTCAGTAATTAAATGTGAAAAAAAAAAGTGTATTGCAAGCTTCTTATACTCCGACATATTTTGCGAGCACCGTAAAAGCTACCTGCGAATAAATTTCATGCAGTGTTTTTGTCACAGCTAAACAGGAGCAAAACATGTTTTTTTTTTTTAACTTAAAAAAACATACTTGTAATACTAAAATTAAATTAAACAGCAATCCCAACTCATAAACCTCTATAAAAATGTTCAGGGAAAAAAAATCTCATTTAAAATACCCAAATTAACTCAGTATACTATTAATTCTTTTTGCCATCAGTTCTTCTGACATCTCTAAATCAAACCCATGTTACACTTAAAACTTTGCAATTGTCGCCAGCTCGAGACAAATAACTTCTACACAACTCAAAGTTAGACAACTCAGAGATACTTCCACTTAACTCTCTCAATCATGAAGCCTCTAAGTAGTAAACAACTTAAAGATGCTGGCAAGTGGATGAGTTTGTTCACCTTTGCTATTTGGTATTATGCTTACATCTCTTATTAAATACAAACGATTTATGAGATGTCAATGAAAAAGTTGGGAAAAACTCTTCAGCAGATCACGTAAAATTTCCTGGCAACATAAATGTTATAAATGCCTGAACTCACTTTCTCTAAAAGCCAGTGTATTAGAGTGGACCTAAAATAGCACCTTGAAGAAAATGTATTATGGCTCACTTCACATGTTTTAAGCTAAATCATAGTATGGCACATCTTTGTAGCCCAAGAGAATTAAAAATTCTTCTGCCAGAAGGCCAAAAGAGAGAGAACCAACTCCTTGGACGTGCTTCGGGTGCAGCTTCATGTGAATCCTCTGAATTTGTGCCATCATTGTCCCCATGTACTTCATTGTCCTTCTGGCTTTCACTTGTACTCTGATTTCCATCTTCATCAGCTTTGGCTTCTGCAATTTCTCCAGGCTTCTTGTCGAAAAGCCCTTTAAATTGTTTCCGAGCCTTCCTCTCAACTTCCTGTACATGAATTGGTACATGAATTGGTAGTAAGAATAAAATCTTGTGTTTCATTATATCAAACGGAATCGGAGATTGAACCAGCAAGGCCTCCAGTTCATAGTTTAAATAGTTTAACCACTTAAATTTGTGGTTGAACCGGACAATCATTGAACCAGAGACAAGGCCGGTTTATGGTCCAATCAATTCAACCGGAGATTTGGTCCAATTTTTAAAACATTGCTCAAATGTAGAAGAGAATAACTGATTTCAAACCCACCTGCTCCTTCTGCCTCAGTTTCGAAAGAGCTGCAGTTGCATCTGATTCAGTTGACTTGTCAACTTTCATCATCTAACATAGCACGGAAGTGAGTTTAGAAATGGACGAGGCTACACCTTAGATGCTAAACCAGGTTAAAGTATGAAGATCTCTACCGTTTTGAAATCACTTCTTGCTTCTTCAAAATCTCCAGCAGCCATGTAGGCCATTCCACGACGATACAGACCCTTGACATGTGCAGGGTTTGCTTCTAAAACCTGCATGATTCAATGAATAACACATAATAAGGCATTACTAAGATATAAAACACAAAGCCAAATGCTAGAATTCAATTTAAGAAAAACAACAAAAACAAAGAGGACCTATTAAGCATGCAGGAAAAGCAAAGTGATACATACTAACTCCTCCAAGTATTCTGAAAACCCCATAGATCCATTGCAACAACAATGACGTTTATTCCATTATCCAATCCCACCATCCCCCCTTTTCATTACTTCTGAGAGTGAGATTAACCCAGTCATAAAGATTCAAGTGATAGTGTTAGGAACCTGGTACCAGCCATGGAGAATAAAATGGAAATGCTATCTTAATTCACTGGAGAAAATGATAACACCGTGATATCAGTTTCCTTAAAGAGATATACTGGATTCTAGGTATTAGAGAGACCTAGAGCTCTCCCAATTCCAAGTCTGCATTCTGAGATGCCCCCCTTAGCACCCCTCCCCTTGCCTATATTGCTTCCCACCTCTCTCCCCTAACAAATTCAGGATATTATCTCTCCACTACCTAGCTAGCAGTTAGTTACAAAACCCCTCACCCATGCCTTTATCACATGTCCCATATACATCAATAACCCCCTTCCTATTTCTTCTTACATATACTATTAATAACAACATTAATATCAATATCAGGGGTCCTAACAATACTCCCCCCCTAAAAATTCACCTTGTTCTCAAGGTGATATAGCCAAAGAAAAACAATAATGCTGAAAAATAAAGGGCTTCCTCCAGGGTCCCAAATCTTGAAAAAGATGGGAGGAAGTTTGCTTGTAGCATAGGAATGTCCACCTGGATCCCATGGATCTGAGCCACGTCCAACCCCTCAAGTTTCTTGGTTTTCAGAAATATGCAGCAAATAATCTTCATTTTCACTAAACATAACAGCCTGCACTCCTTCTAAACCATTGATGCCAACCCCTACATCTGCTTTGGGAAGTATGCCCATGTCACTAGCACCATTGCCAATAGCTACTGGTGTTTTACCACTTGCAAATTTAATCAACCCAGTTGCTGAACACTTTTCAGCTGAAATCTGCCCTCCTACCTGCTGCTTTGAGATAGTGCCGCCTCCACTAAACCTTTTAATGCTTGTTCTGGCTATAACATCCCCTGCACACCCACTTGAGTTCTTTATTGGAAGGTGAGCCCGTAACCAAAATGGAGACTGTTTGACGGGACAATTGAACCACAAGTTTGGCCAAAAAACAACCATGGTTCCTCCAGGATCAAACATAAAAGAATCCTGAACTACCGCTACTAACATGAATGGCTCACTATCTGCAAACATTTGATTTATGTCTCTTGACTTCTCAACCTCTATGTCTTCCTCCACCCTCTCCTCATATGAATAGCTCCCAGTAAGACCTCCAAGAACATCATCTGGATCCACTGCCTTAATTGCTGACGGGTCCGAAATTAACATGTCTCGTTCTAGCTGGGCAGATAAATTCATATGAAGTATTGGTATGATCAATGCTTCCATGTTAGTACTCACAGCATAGAAAAACCCAGCATTAAGCAACTTTGGGCAATCCTTCTCTAAGACATTAATATTAATGGTAGACTCATCTTCCTCTCCTATTTGGTCTACCCATGCATTCCTAGCCCCTCTAACTTCTCTACCATCCTCAATGCTTGCCTTAACTCTGTATACATTAGCAACAAACTACCAGTGTTGGAAGTGGAAATGGCAGATGCATATGAAAATGGAACACTATCAAATGCTGCCAGCTTACCAGATCCATCTGCAATAAAGATCCTGCCTTGGTGCAGTTTGGGAGCTGCAAAAGATTTACCTGAGGAGCATAGTTTTATATACTTGCAAGCATGAATAAGCCTTCAAACTTTCAAAATAAGGAGACAACGAAGTCCTATCCCCAACCCCTGAAAGATATTTCCCGTTCAGCCCAACCTCGGATTCTTCTTGATAATTTTTCAAACCATTGTTTCTATATATTTTCTTCTGGGCTTGGTCCAATGACTCCATAACCTGGTTTTCTTTATTCTAAAAACCAATGCTGCTCCCTACAAGCATGGGCCTGGCTCACTAAGTCAAAATTCTGACCCGATTTGGGGAGTGACCCACCCCTTGCTTCTACCTCCTTTCTTGCGCTGCTGCAAGTGGTTGATTGCTCCATGGTCACTATCTCTGCCAACGCCTCCACTGCCATGGTTGTCGCGGCCTCAGGATACAACAGCTCTGGCGGTGGAAGTTGGGTCGGCAGTCTCAGGGCCCGAAGCTCCTCCAAAGTCTCGTGCTTCCCTCGTTTCTGCTCCTCTTGTTCTGCGCAAGCCATGGCTGCACCCCCAGGTCTCTGCGCTTGTCCTTGGTTCTCCGTCAAGCGCGGCTCACCGGTCGCCTTCTCTGCCGCGACTGTCAGCGTCGCACGCTACTCCGCCACTGCCCGCGATTTTGCCGCTATTTGCAGTTCTACCACCGGTATTTTGGAAGTTATCACCAGCGAGTTCAGGTCTAGCGGCTCTGGTGGTGGTGGTTGCGCAACCCTCTTCTCCTTCTGCTCCATTTTAGAGAGGGCTTTCCTCCCTATCACCCATTGATTCTCTGTAGCTGTGCCTCCTTCATGAAGAATCGGAGGCTGACTCTTCTTCCAATAACCAGCTCTATGTCGCTCTTCCTCCTTCCGTTCGCGAGTGTAAGAGTCTCGCCGTTCTCCAGCCTTGGGACTTCTTCCACGCCTTTGACGTTCATCCTCCTCCCGTTCCGGCATCCTATGTCGCCGGCAAGGCTCCCTGGTGTGGTCGTCGTTCCTCCCCTTCAAAGCTCGTTTCTGGTTCCTCACCCCTACCAGCTGATCAAAATCGTACTCCGGTTGAAATTCTTTGACCACCACCTTCATCAAGGTCCACCAAGTTACCTGCCGCTTCCACCATTGGTACCAGGTGAAGGCTCTTCCTCTCAAAGCATTCACCATTTCTATTAACTTCTTGTGCTTTGGTGTTCCTTCTGCTTCAAAGTGCTACATCACTCTGATGGTCCACCCATAGGTAGGCCCATATCCTCCAAACTCTAGCATCTCATTCCTCTTCTGATAACTCCGATTCTTCCTCTCCCTCCCATAACCCATCTCAGATCTGATATGCACAGGCCCCCAAGATTGGGGGCTCTGATACCATTTGTTAGGAACCTAGTACTAGCCATGGAGAATAAAATGGAAATGCTGTATTAATTCACTGGAGAAGATGATATCAATGTGATATCAATCTCCTTAAAGAGATACACTGGATTATAGGTATTAGAGAGACCTAGAGCTCTCCCAATTCCAAATCTGCCCAATTTTGAGATGCCCCCCTCAGCACCCCTCCCCTTGCCTATATTGCTTCCCACCTCTCTCCCCTAACAAATTCAGGATATTCTCTCTCCACTGCCTAGCTGGCAGTTAGTTACAAAACCCCTCACCCATGCCTTTATCACACGTCCCATATACATTAATAACCCCCTTCCTATTTCTTCTAACATATACTATTAATAACAACATTAGTATCAATATCAGGGGTCCTAACAGATAGCTAGGAAACCACAACATCACTGACATTATCTAGTAATTAACTACTAAAAAGGAGCATTACTCTGCATCCCGGGTTGAGTGATACTATGCAACAGCACATAAAATCATTGTCATACAAGGACGCATGAAGATGCATCGATTTGCAACTAAAATCCACTATGCTATTTTCCTAATTATGCTAAATAAAAAATTATATATCAAGCATGTAAACTTCAGTACAGAATTTAATGGATTTGGGGGGAAGCTAATGATAGGTATATCCGGCCAAATTATACATAAAACAAATATATCCCTCCCCTCCCTCTCCCTCCTATCTGTTTTTATCTAACAACCTTCACACATCATCCGCTAAGTCCCTACACCAGTGCTCAAGTCCACTACTCACTAATTGCATTGGACCTACTTGCTCACCAGCCCACACGGCTCTTTTTTTTCATAGTGCAGACATGTTTGATAAATGGTCTCCTATCAGAGAACTTCCTTAATCTACACAAAATCAACAACTTGTTTACCAACAAAACACCTTCAAATTCAAAGTACCAAAACTAATTTTCGCTATTCTGTTTATTCCAATGAAATAAATAAAAGCTACATGATAGCGGAGATCATCAAGCAAACCTTATTGCAAGTCTCAATGGACTTTTTGCATTCTCCCGATTTCAGATAGCATGCAGCAACATTCAGGTGTAGCAAATTCTTCAAACATGAGTGAAAAAGATATACAAAAATTTAGTCTAAATTGAAATGAACCTACAAATCCAGAGTTAGGTAAATATGCTCCATTCCTACGAATATTAATAATAAAATATTAAGGAAAGAGACACAAGATCACTTACACGTGTATTTACAAATACTTTTCCTTCCTCATCATCTTGTGGATTAACATGATTAAACTCTCGAAGCACCTGTTGCCAACTACCACATAATGTTAATAAGTTCAATGGTATCATGGTATAATGAGGCAAAAAAACAGATAATATACAACTCCATGATGGCATAGCTACTTTAATAGCATTCAAATTCCAGCACGGCAAATTCCTTTGCATGTTTGAATTTAGATAATAGAAGCAAAATGTCAAAATAAAAGTGAATTATTCAGCTGTTAGCTGATGCCATTTTCTTAAGCAAAACAGCTGTAGTCCTGCAGACCTTGGGAAGAGTGTAGCAGGGATACTACCCCTGGTCATCTACTTCCCAGCCTTAAAAGACCAAGCTATGTGCCATCAAATCACATACATAATTTTCATCTAACAGAATATTTTATGTACCAGCATAAATCAGCATTGCATTTTAATTTTAATTTTAAAACCTAGATTAAAAACCCAGATTAAGTACATGTCAAATATTAGAGCATATTACTTAGCCCTTTTGTGCTTAATATTGTTATTGGGCTTAATGATATTTAATATTACTCATAAATGGATATAATATGGGCCTTATGCATGGGCTTGCTATAATGGGTAGGCTTAACCCATCATTTTACTAATAAAATGGAGAAGCCTTTGCTTCTAACCATAATTAGGTGTTTATTACTCCATTGAAATACTAACACATATCCAAAAATAGCTTGTGGGATAGGAGTTTCTCTCTCTCTCTCTCTCTCTCTCTCTCTCTTATGTCACTTTGTCTCCGATCTCTACTACCAAATCTAAAGGACAACTATGAATCCACCAACTTCAACCATTCCAAATAATTCTGACACTAATCTTATTTATAATTATTATTGTTGTGCATGCCATATTTAGAGTTAAATTGATGATCTAGAAGTATGAATTTCTTGAGCAGTTTTGTTTATTGAGATTTAAAATCCCACAATTGCTATCGAAGCTATTGCAGGAATTTAACATCTCAACAAACATAAATACTCAAGAAATTCCTACTTTTAAATCATCATTTTAACTCCAAGTATGACATGCATAACAATGATCATTACAAATAAGACTAAGTGTTAGAATTACCTAGCTGTCCTTTAGATCTGATAGTGAGAGATCAGAAAATATGAGAGAGAGAGAGAGACTCCTCCGATCCCACAAACAGTTTCTGAATGTGTTACTATGCCAGTGGGGCAATAGACACCTATTTATGCCTGGAGTAGGAGCTCTCCATTGTGTCAATAAATGATAAGCTAAGTCTACCCATTTTAGCAAACCCATACACAAGACCCATATCATATCCACTTATGAGTAAATGTCATTAAGTTCAATAAAAATTTTGATCACAAAATGGCAAAACAATTTGCTCTGATATTTTGACATCTAATTAATTTAGATTTTAAAACTAAAATTAGGGTTTATCTAACTAGTATCCTAGGCACTCGTCAAGAAAACCAAGAGTGGTAAGTTTTTTATTGAAAAGTGAGATTTTTAAGTTTCCAACACATTCAATGCACTGGGAAACTTCAAAAACTTTCCATTCTTTACTCCTTAACCAACACCCTAAGAACCCTGGCTAGAAAAACCCCTAAAACTAAAATGCAATGTTGATTTATGTCATTCCACAAAATAATCTATCACCTTCCCACTTTAACAACATAAACCAGATTACTATGTTTATATTGAAATTAAAACTCCAAATTAATTCATGATATATGTCACCACAACAAGATACCAAAACTAAACCAACGCTCTAAACCATAGGTCCAAGAATAATGAATTTGCTCCCATTATTTTGAAGATAAATACACTTATCTGCTGCATTCTCCTTAAAACAAGAGAAATGCGACCAAGTTTTAGATACCGCTGCCCAGAGGCTACCATAAATGGACCTTGTCATTTTTAACAAAACTGCCAGATTGGTTCATGTAAACATCCTCATAAATCACCATTCAATAAAGCTGTAACATCCATCTAATGACGCACTTAATCAAAATAGGCTACCAATGTCATTACAATACACTACAAGTATCATCACAACATGAAAAGAATCTTTAGCAGAGACAAGAGGGATAACATCTCTTTATAGTCTATGTCTTCCCTCTGATTGTATCCTTTAGCAACAAGTCTGACTTTATACCTTTCTAACTCTCCTTCGACATCACATTTGGTCTTAAACACCCATTTACAACCAACAATTTTACAATTAGGTGGTAATTCCATCAAATCCAAACATTATATAAAAGCCAATTCATCCTCCATAATAACAGCCAACCACTGTGAACTATAAGGATTAGAGATAGCCTCAGGGAAAGTATTAGGATTAAGAATCCTCCATATAAGCAAGTTCATGTTCCTACAGGCTACATGTATATATAACATAATCCCTGCATCTAGTAGATTCATTGAGTTTAGGAACTTGCTCAGATCTCCTTAATGGAGGCACAACAGTGTCTGAATTCTTTACATCATGCTCAATTTGTTGATCAATATCAGCATCAACAATGGAATCGGCGATATCGCCATGGATCAAAACAGGAAGCATAGACTTTGAAAAGAAAGCAATAGGTGTTGGCAATGACATGCTCCTTAAGCGGTTCTTGAGTCACAACATGTTCCGATTTCCTTTCAAAATAAGTAGCATGATCAATTTCAATAATTTTCTTAGCATGTATAAGGCAATAAAATCTGGAACCTCTAGAGCCAATACAATATCCAACAGAAAAACCACTGATGTCTTTAGGATCAAGCTTCTTTATTTCTGAATTATAGGGCCTAACTTCTGTTTTACAACCCCAAACACAAAAATGCCTCAAAGTGGATCTTTTACTAACATAAACCCATATGGAGTCTTTGAAACATATTTACTTGGCATATGATTCAAAATATAAGTTGCAGTTCTCAATGTTTCTCTCCACAAAAATTCTGTAAGAACAGAATAACTAAGCATACACCTCAACATCTCCATAAGGGTACAATTTCCGCTTTCAACAACTCCATTTTTGCTGTGGAATACCTAACATGGTGTATGGTGCCTCAATATCACAATCCTGTCAGAATCTAGCAAAATGCCTATGATTCTTGCCAATTTCATCATACATGCCATGGAATTCACCCCCTCTGTCAGACCTTACACACTTGATCTAGTGCCAAATTTCAACTCAACAACAGCTTTGAATTCCCTAGATGCATCCAAAGACTTAGATTTCTCACACAACAGTTCAATCCAGTCATATTTAGAGAAATCATCAATAAAGGTGATAAAGTATCTAAAACCTCCCAAGGCAACAATAGTAATAGGCCCATAAATATTTGTATGAATCAATTGAAATATCCCTTCACTCCTAGCATCCCCTTTCTTGCTAGCTACAGTGGTTAGTTTCCCTTTTGCACAATTAACACAACTATCAAAATCAAAGAAATCAAGATTATGAAGAATGTTCTCCTGGCTATGAACTCCTGCAATTTATTTGTAACATGAATAGTTGCATTAGTATCTAACCACCAAGTATTAGAAGGAATATCAACAAGATTTGATTCAAAACCCACCATAGTCAAGGGATGACCTTTGTTCTTCTCAAGCCAATTCATAACTTATAGCAATCAGATCGTTTATGCCCAAACACATCGTAGAATTTGCATTTTCTATTGAAAATCTTTGCTTTACTCCAAAAAACTCACCAGTTTTATGAACTAAAGAAGGTCTAGGCTTATCACTCTCTTTCTTTTCAAATTGAGACTTACTACTCTTCCCTTTAAAATATTTCTTCCTGTATCATTGCTCTTGTGGGAAGACAACTAAACAACATGGGTCTTTCCCTTTTTCATATTCCCCTTCTCCTATGTAAAGATTGATCTCAGCCCATCAATTGACTACTTTTCCTTCTGTGCATTGTAAGAGGTTCTCAAATTATCAAACTCAAATGGAAGTAAATTCAACACCGATCAAACTAGAAATTCTTCTCCCAATTCCACTTTCATAGACTTCAATTTGTTATATTAGATAGTAAACTTCATGGCATGTTCAAGGACATCAGTGGTATCACTATACTTAGTCTTGGTTAACAAGGATTTGTCAAACTTCTTGAATTTCTTACCAACATATTCTAGAAATTCCTTTGCACTATTTGTCCCAAGAAGAAAACTATAAAGGATAACATTCCTAAGATGAACAATACAAAGAAATTTATGGAATCTATTGGCAAGAAATCCAAGAAGTTTGACAAGACTGAGAATGCATATTATCTTTCCTTGCTGACCAAGACTAAGTATGATGATGCCATTGGTGTCCGTGAACATGCCATGAAGTTTGGTAACTAATGTAATACGAAAGTGGCATTCGAAGAGGACTTTCTATTTGGCAATTGTTAGATTCACTTCCATCTGAGTTTGATGTTTAGAGAATTTCTTACAATGCATTTAAGGAAAGCAGTCAATTGATGAGCTGATCTCAATTCTTGCACTGCAAGAGCAGACTATGAAAAAAGGCAAGACCCATGTTCAGCTAGCTTCCCACAAGAGCAATGATAGAAAGAAGAAATATTTTAAAAGATAAGAGTAGTAAGCTTCAATTTAAGAAGAAATTAAGTGATAAGCCTAGACCACCTTAGGTTTATGAAATTGGTGAGTCTTCTCAACTAAGGCAAAGATTCAATGGAAAGTGCAAATTCTATGATGTGTTTGGGCATAAACATTCTAATTGCTATAAATTTGAGAATTGGCTTGAGAAGAAGAAGAAAGGTAATCCTATAACTTTAGTGTGCTTTGAATCAAATCTTGTTGATGATCCTTTTGATACTTAGTGATTAGATACCGATACAACTATTCATGTTACAAATTCATTGCAGGAGTCCAGAACCAAGAGAAAGCCAAATGAAGGGGAGTTGACGATCACAATAGACAATGGAGTTAGTGTCAAATGAAGGGGAGTTGTGTAGTGGATATGATTTGGTTTTGAATGACATTGTTTATGTACCTTCTATGAGAAGGAATTTAATTTCTATTTCTGTTTTGGTATCTTATTGTGGCCACATATTGTGAATTAATTTGGAGTATTAATTTCATATAAATATAGTAATCTGATTTATGTTATCCAAGTGAGAGAATGATGGATTATTTTGTGGACTGACATAAACCAACATTACATTTTAATTTTAACTTTAAAACCTAAATAAATTAGATGTCAAAATATGAGAGCATATTGTTTAGCCTATTTTGAGACCAATATTGTTAATGGGCTTAATGAAATTTGGTATTATTCATAAGTGGAAATGATATGGGTCTTTTATATGGGCTTGCTATAACGGGTAAGGTTAGCCCTCATTTTACTGACACATGGGAGAGGTCGCTATTCCAAACCATGAATAGGTGTCAAATGCCCCCACTGAAATCATAACACATTCAGAAATTTGTTGTGGGATAGGAAGAGTCTCTCTCTCTCTCTTTCTTTGATCTCTCTTTTTCTCTGATATCTCATTATCATATCTAAAGGATGGTTATGGATCTGCCAACTTCAACCATTTCAAGTAATTCTAACACCTAATCGTTTATATAATGATGATTGTTATGCACGTTATACTCACAGTTAAATTGATAATCTAAAAGTAGGAATTTCTTGATTATTTGTGTTTATTGAGATTTAAAATTCCTACACTATCGGGGTATGGTGGCTCGAGATACACAGTTCCTACCAGGACATAGTACCAACTACAGCTGCTCCATCCATAATTTCAGATACCAGTGCAAAAAAAAAAAAATTCTAGGAGAAATATGGCATCCAAAATATTTAAGATCATTGTAAGTACGCTATTGCAGTTCATGTATTATCGCATGAGAGAAGGACAAATACCTTTTCATACTTTGCCTTGGCAAGTTCATATTTCCCTTCTTTGAACAGCCTGTTACCCTGAAAGAGAACAGCAGCAAGAGACATTCAATTTCCCTTTGCTCAAAACCAAAAGTAAATCCATTGCATAGTATCATGCCTTCGTAAGTGATTGTAGCACAAGTCCGAAAACAAATAAAAAGTATTAACCAAATAAACCACATTGAAGCTGGAATTCTATAGAAAGGGTTAGATTTAAAAGCAAATTGAGGATACTTTGATCAGGAAATAATCACCCACTACCTATATTGTACACACACACACACACACACACACACACGCACACACATACATCAGTGAAATAAGAAACTGCACGGCATGACACCTGAAGTCATCTATTCAGGGATTTCCTACACACTTTCGTTGTATTACTCAGGTATCTTCATGATTATTTCAGTAAAAATGATTTCTTCATGTTAAGCATGCATAGCAAAGAGATCAGCAATCATGGATTACCAACAGATTGTCAGAACCATAACATTAAAGAGAGCCTTTATGGCTTAAAACTTCTCCCTTTTCTTCAAATTTTCTGGTCAACACAGTTTCACACACCCCATAAAATGTAGAATCCTTGATTAACGGAAGTGTCCCATGTAGAATATGTTGTCAGAAAACACAAACTGAACCATAACAACAATAATTAATACACACACACACACACACACACACACACACACACACGCAGAGAGAGACATACATAGCCTAAAAATTTCCTTCAAAAAAAGAGTCATGAGAAAAAGGAGGCATGCCTTGCCACCTGCTCTTCAAATAACTTCGAAATAAATTCAGTATAAGAGTAAAGAACTTCATTGCTTGATCAAAGAGAATGTGACATTTTTCCATTAGTGTGAATATGTAGTTTGTACACAATTAAAAGAATGGTAAAGCTTTCTTTCAATGGAAGTGGTAAATTGGTTCCTTCCCCCATACCGTGGTAAAAATATAAAAAAATAAAAATAAAAAAATTCAGAAGCATGTTCGGTAATTGTGCCATGTACCATCATGACACAACTAATACCAAGCTGAGGATCAAATGCTGAAATTTGTGCAGATTCTTTTGCATACCGTGTTTCGGATCTTCTCAGCCTCATTCATTATACTATTAAAGTCCAATCCAGTCCAGTCCTGCAATAAGGATTAACATTCGTGATGCAGTAGGAAGTATACTGTAGTGTGCAGTATGTAAAATAGAAATAACAAGGGGTTAAGGGTTGCAAACTAGTGAAAGCTAATTTCATATTGTTTGATGATGATATGTAACTCCCCATTTTGATATTTAAATTATCATCTTTCAGCCAGGGATCAAAATCATAGAATAATTGCACTTTCTAGAGATGAAATCCACCTCATCAGAGAAAATTTAAGGAATGCTTACTAAACCAGACCGGAAGACAAAAAACTACAATTTAAAGGGCGATACAAACATAACTTGTGGTAACCGAACACTATTTAGTGCCTCAAACCACTTTATCTGTATATAAAAACTGTTAAGGGCACAGAGTAAAGGCAAGAAAGCAGTTGCAACCAAAGTCAAATCACAATACAAAAATAACAATAAAGCCTTATCCCGCAAGGTGGGATTGGCTACATAAATCAATTAAAACCACTGGGATTTTCTAAAAACAATTTTCAGTAAAAAGACTTATGGCAAGATCCTTTCAATGGTTTATCCTTAAGTTTTGTTAGGTCTTGCTCTCCGCCTTCTAACAGGACTATCTTTCCTTTGATCCACTATTCTCACTAGGACTTCTGTTTGCCTTCTTCTTACCAAACCACCTTAGGCAAGTTTCCATCAGTTTTTCATGAATAGGTGCTACTCCGACTTTCTCCTAGATACATACATTTGTTCCTAGTCTTATCTTTTCTTGTGTCATAGTCCACTCCACCTCAGCATTTTCATCTCTGCTACACTTAATTTCTGCTCATGTGAGCACTTCACAGCCCAACGTTCACTACCGTAGAACATTGAAGGTCTTATAACTGGTACTTGCAAATTTACAGCTGCTGCAGTAAGTAACTTGAATTTAACTAAAGAATTGGTAAATACCTTCGGCGTTTCAAAACCAAGAAGTTCAATCTCCCATTGAATATGAGCACCCTCAGGGACATTTGCTGGTCTGATCATAAAAGGAGGAAGTATGCCAATGATATCATGAAGCATAGGAATAGAACAGAATGACAGCAGATGTAGAGATACAAAACGTATTCAATTGGCAATTGCCGGCATTGAAATGCTTCAAGAAATGTAAATTGAAGATTAAAAGGTAAAAGAGTATAATAAGCAACCTTGGAAACTTATCATATGCATAGTCAGGGGGGCATGAGACAAGAGCTATCTCTCCAGGAAGCATCAGACGAACACACATTTCAAATCCCTCTGGCACCTAACAGAAAGGAAATAAGAGATTTCAGTGCAACAACCTATGTAAAATGTTTGTGTCTTTCCATGAATGGTATTAACATGAGAGGATCGACATTCTTAATTGACAATTCTGCATGAGGAATTTCCAGACAGCAAAACCTTTTACAAAAACTTTGAGCTCATTTATGCTTCAAGGTGTATACTCACCAACCCTTCTCCAGAACAGAACTCCAAAGGCTGACCATCATTATCAACTCTTGTATCATAGAATACAGTTTTTTCTTCATTGAGAACCATGCCCTTGTAATGAACACGAAGTAGACTGTCATGAAGAGGGCAATCCATTGGAAACTCGCCTATTCATTACAAACAAAATGCGATATCATAAAAAGACATCAAAAGGAAATAATCAACTAGCACTTAAACTATGTATATGCAAGCATAAAATTATAGAATTTAGCTCCCCGTCCCAACACACTACCTTCACATTAGGAAATGAATAAAAATCATGAAAAGCTAAATGCGGTAAGGATTGAACTCATAGTAAAAACATAAGCATCAACCAGGCATTTTCCACAACATTGTTATTTATTTCCTTTATATTTATATTTTCTTTTTCTTTTGACAAAGAGAAATCATGAAGCTTCCTATAATCTATGGACTCCTTATAAGATTAGTACCAGTAATTCTATATTCTCAATTCACACCTTTGCCATCACGAATCCGGCGTTTTATCAGGCGCCCATCTCCAAGCATGTCCCTCACCTGTGGATATATTACCAGCAAGAAATTTCACATTTTCAATGTCTTGCTTAGGGAAAGAAAATAAAACTATAAAGTGTTTCAAACACCACTAGCAGTCTAGCATTAGTATGAAGGATAAAATTGCAGTCTCAGAAACTGCCTAGGGAAACAGCAACGGCAGTGCACATGAATTTAAGTATGCATGTTCCTAATCACAACAGAATCTACATTTCATATCTACATTTCATATGTATAATGGACACAACAGTAATGTAGAAACATAGCAAATTACTCAATTCTTGCAAAATATCATTAAAAGTGAAAAGTATATGAAGAATTAAGTCAAGGATGATTACAACAAGCATAGAAAAAGAAATAGAAAAACAAGTTGTAATAGGCAAGCAGCTAACCTGACCTTTACACACTAAATGTCACCATACATTACTAATTCAAGTATAAAAGCATTGGAAATCATAATGGGTGGAACTCCTCAATGGCTGCTGCAGCAGTATTGGTTACATATCTGGTATGGGTCCACATAGGTACATAGTTGGAACACTTGGGTAATTTTTGAACTAAATTTTCAATCTAGTACTTTTCAATATGGCTTAGTTAATATTGCAATGTCCAGTATGACCCAACTACAAGCTAGTTCATGCAAAATGCAAAATTTTGCTACTATTTTTTTCATTTTTTGGTTTGTTACTGATTGACACACACAATTACTTAAGCCTTTCAAATATGAAGTCCTACCTCCGAGTGTCCTCTTTAGGCATCTTTCCCTTGTTCAATGCACTTCATGGAGTTGCGTTGAAAACTTGGAGTTAAAATGTTGCGGAAATGGTTTTTATCTTTCAATTAAATTAGTTGATTAAATATATTTTTATTTTATTTCTTTTCATAATAAGCCTCCCACATTCATATTCTACTTTTTAAAAATTATCCTACCCCAAACTATAATGGTACGGGTAAACTTACCCATTTCATGCAACCTAGATTAATACAAACTATTTAAAAAAATAAAAAAAGAAAAAACTTACTAAAATCTCAATAATATTGTAATATTCAGACCAATAATGCTCAGTTCCCAAATGATGCAAAAAAATTTCGAGCATATCAGTAGTTTACACAAAAAACAAACAGTGCAAGTTTTCTTCCGCTATCAAATGGGAAAAGAAAGTTTACTATAAATGTGTAAGAATCACCATACAACAAACGGATTATCCATCCAGCCAAGGAACTTTCCTTAACCAGGGAATATAGTTCCAACCCCAATACCAAAATCTTTTTAGTGCCTATTCTATAAAATTATGTGATATTTTCATACAATGCAAATACAACCATGCAAGATAGATCAGGAGTTAGTTATGGGGACTCAACAATACAGAATAAAAAGTAAGATCTATAAAAATGCCTCAATAAAATTAGTAAAGTCTATAATGAAGGAAGAATGCTGAGAACAATTTCATTCCTCAACAAGTTCAATGATAAACCATGATTTCTAGTTAGGAAGATCCTGCTCACTTGAATAAAGTGGACGAGCTCCACTTCGAACTGGACTTCATCATAATCTTCTATTACAGGCATCAGTGGAGACTGAGTTAAATACTGACTTGTGACATATATGACAGCTTTCTCTTCTCGAGTCATCATTCCAATCCCCATTTCAAGACCTTTAGGTACCTGGTTTTCACATGGGTAGGGTAATTGCCAAGATTTACATCAATATCAAAACGCCTTTTTTTTGAAGATATTGCTAATGCAACAATGCCTAAGAAATGCATTGTTTTCTAGCCACCTAAAATTGTTGTTAACTTAAAGGGAGCAACATGGCTTACTGTTATCACAAATAAGAAATATGGGCAGAACCCAATCAAATCAGAGGAAAAATATTTGGCATACTAGGACAGACCAATTCATTATCAGTACAAGTTATTCCATGATAATACCATTGGAGGGGAAAAACAAAAAACAAAAGCAAACAAACAGGCAAAACAAGGGGAGTGATTTAACTACCTCTGATTTTCCAAATGTAAAGAAGTATGGTTCTCCTCCTGTATGTGACATAATAAATTTCCCAGCAACTGTCTTCGCTGAAATCCTGATAATGACCAAACAAAATATCATCGCAGCCTTCCATCAACCCTTTATACATCGTAAAATAAGTAGAGAAGGACAATACAAAAGAGAAAACAAAGATTAGTTTTACCGAGCCTTCACTTCATAAGGTTCTCTTGGAGATTCCCAACCCTGCCCTTCACGAATAACCTGCACTCATAAAAATAGTTGAATGGTGACATATATAATGCGATAGAGAAAATAGATTAAAAATACACAACTCTCATCTAAAGGGAATGTCTTTTCAGATTGAATCCTCCTTTCCAGTTTTGAACACAAGGAGATACACATGAAAACACATGATGTAAAAAAATATAACTGTCCCGCATTTTGGCAACTTTAGCCAAATTCATGATACAATTCCAACAATCTTAGGGGAAAAAATGTAAATATCTATAAGATTCAATACAAATTCTTAAATTTCAAATACCATTGAACTCTATCTTGGTATGAAACTGGATATTTTATAAATAATTTTATCGCAAGCATACCACAATAACAAAACATGCATGTGGGCATCCTTCTAGAATATGAAGTGTAGACACCCATGTTGGAGACACAAGCAAATCTTTTCCATTTCTCTTTGGTTCAACAATCATATTTCCTATTACAGCCAACCAAGACCACAGAAACATATAGAAACTAAGTTTATTAACTATGAAGAATTCAAGCCAATTATACCTTTTTTACAACTCCCAAATCCTCAGTAACAACCTGCAAATATAAACAAAATCACAAAAATTAATTAGAACACAGGTCAATCACCAGAAGTAGTTATTCTGAAAAGAATATAAATTCCACATAAACTCCGAAAACCAGTTCTGCTCTACCGGGGAGCATAGCAAGAATATTGATGAAGAATAAGGTTAACAAACACTGCAAATGAAATTCAACAGTGTTGAATAATATAAAACAAAAAAAAAATCTCTTCATCAGTTAAAAGAGGCCCAATTAACAACTGGAAGTCTCCGTACATGCTAAGAATAAACTGACACCAAAAACCACAAGGATATGAAAGATGCAGAACAAAAGCAAAACGAACTCAAAAATTCACATCCTTGCCTTGGCTTTGAAAAATTCTATCAGCTCAATTTCAAAATGAAGTTCATCATCCTTTGGAAAACCATCAGGAGCAGAAATAGGGCAATCATCCTCACCATAGTGCATCTGAGGCTTCATCTTGAACTGCAAGAATAAGTTATACAGCCCAGTAAATAAAAAAATAATACAATAGAATTAAATAAATTTTTCGGTTAAAAGAAAAAATTATTGAAAGAAGAAAAATCACAGAAACAGAAGATAAGATCTCTGCCTAATAGAGAGAGAGAGAGAGAGAGAACAATGGCAGGGAATGAGAAGACATCAGCTTAAAATTGTTCCCATATCCAATTAAAGATCCATGAATGCAATGCCACTAAAGAAAAACATTAGCAGATCCCACCTAATTTTAACTTCGATTATTCCCTAATGAAAAAAAAAAAATTAAAACATATTTCATAGATGATCCCTGAAATCCTTAAATCAAACTGTGGATAAAAGTAGACAAAAATAAAGCAGAAAACAAGAATCTAATATTTTCAAGTTAATTAACAATCCATTTCATTCAAATGAAAAGTATCAGGTTAGTAGGTAACAGTCAACTTTCTTCCTCTTTTGTTATAACTCATAATATTAGAAGTCAGAGATGATTATGATGATAATAGTAATAACAATTTCATTGTTAATTCACTACTGCAAGTGTCATTTTCTGTTAAAGCTACAAATGAAACAAGTGACATTATCCTTGCATTGCGGTATGCACTAAATTATGGTCTTACATTCAAAATCATAATAAATAAGACCAGTGAAAAGATCTGATGCAATAAGGATAAAGGATTAAGATTGAGACAAGATGACTTATTCATCAGCACATAGATGTAGAGCAGAAAGACAACAAAGTTCAATAATTAGCACGTTACCATTGCCACTTCTCCCTTCAACATCGTCGGGATTCCTTCTAGCAAGCCCAATAACATCTTGCTTTTGCCCAAAACTTGTCTTATTGGTGTGCCCTTGCCTGTAGCAATGATGTAAAAGGTTACCCAGCCCAGGGACTATGACTACAACAGAAGATAATCAAGCACTAATACTATCTTCATTTAAAGCCTAATTAACAGATAACAGATTCGAAGATCCAATTTCCAACATTTTCTACAGAGGGGTTTTCTACTATGAAATTGATACGTCAAGTAGTTCGTCATCAAACTCAATGCTCAAACAAAAAGGCCAAATCAAGTAATCAGTAACCAAAAATATGGGATTTAAAAAAGGCAGTTTTCAGAATAAAATGCAAGACAACCACCATAACTGACACTCAACCATTTAATCAACAGACACTGAAAAGGTTCCAAACCACTTAAACCACCTCACCTCCATAATCAGTCCTCGTAGATTCCACAAGCACTCCGTCCAAAGTTCGAACTGCGCAATGATAGATAACCTAAGACATGTAACATATTTCTTGATTAACACTGTTATAAGCATTTCTATGTTGCCTATATATATTAGAAAAATGCATATCCACGGCCTAGGAAACACGGAAATAACCTGATCACCATCTGAAGGTCCCGAATCACCCCCACCAGGCTTCACCACAGCTTTCATCAAACTCCCAGGTACAATTTTCTTCTTCCTTTATTTTCCCAGACAAACCAATATTTAGAACTCAATCACCACCCGCAACAATTAAAATGAACCAAAAGTGCCAAAGAAGTTGAAAATAAATAAATAAACAAACCTCTTCTCATCCTCAGAAGGTGGCTTCTTCTTTTGAGGTGCAAATTCTTGTTCTGCATCTTCATTCACAGCCATAGTCACTGACAACAAGGCAAATCAGTGAATTTCCTGAAAAGTGTTTCAACTCCCAATTACCTACTACTACAAACAACAATCAAATAGGTTCAAAATTGAGCCTTTAGCAAACCCAATTTTCAGAATTGTGCTCAATTTATTGTTGATTGTTACATGAAAATTTTTTCCAGTCAAGGTTGTCAAACTCGAGTTCAAGTAAACTTGTGGAGCTCTGTAAACTCGACTTATGAGCTCTACTCATAAACTCATAAGAGTTTACCTATTATTAAAAATCATATTTTATAAAAATATAATCTAATATAACCTCAAATGCAAAATTAAGCATTGCAACTTCAAAGCACACACATTGACAACAAAATGAACATAGCATAGCAGATTTTAGAACATCAGAACGCACAACATGAACATAGCATGACCCCCACAAATACAAATATTTTGCAGCATGAAAGTTGAATTGAAACATAGCACATGTGCATAACCACATACGTAGCTCACAGCACAACCCACAAGAACAGATATCATCGTAGTTGAAAACCACTGAAGGAAGACCAAATTTCACAATATATATGCATAAACAATTGATTTGATATCACATTGAAGAAGGACCAAATTTCACAATATCTATGCATAAACAATTTGAGACAAAAGTGCAAATTAACATAGTTAAAGAAGGACCACAAATAAAAGAACTACCAAGCAGAACGAGGTGGAAGAACGGTGAACGAGGAGGAACAGAGGCGGCTGGGCAGCGCTAGCGAAGAGGAACAGGGGTGAACGAGGGGCTAGACTCGAAAAGGAACGTGCAGCGACGATGTGGCCCCCACGGTAGATTGTGGCGGCGGTGAGCTCGAAAATGGACGTAAGATGCGAAGCCAAAGTGAGATGGTGGTGGTGGCGAGACAGCACTAGCGATGAAGCCTAGGGCTCGATGTTGGAGAGGAGACTCATGAATGCGGCTGAAAATGAGACCGCGCGAACATGGCTTGTTTACCGGTTGTTTAGTCGAATTTACCCGAGTTTATCCACCAACGAGTCTGCGAGCGAGTAAACTTGATTTTGCTATCTGGACTCGTAAACTCAGAAATTTTTGTAAGTTAACTCGCAATTTTGACAATAATAACAGCGCCTATATGATATTCTGTAAATAAGATTGGCAAATTTAAAATTCTGATAAACTCATGAGGTGTGGTTAAACTTGAATCATAAATTTGGATGATAAATTCATTAGAGTTTATATATTAAAAAATATAATTTAAAATAATATTTTAATAACCAAATACAATTGGATAACATATTTAGATTAATAGGTTATATTCTTCTTTTAAATGTTAAAAAAAAATTTCATAAAATAGTAATATTTTAATTATAATGACTGAAAAATATTTTATATAAAAAATATTTAAAAATATTCTATCATTTAAATTTTTAATAATTTATTAGATAATTTATTAAACAATAATATGTAAAAGTCAATTATAATATTTTGTCCTTTTCTCATATATTTTATCTCTGAAACAAATTACTTAGTTCCTCTATTATACATTCGGATGTACAATCAATTCTTTTATCTTTTATAGATTTATATGATAATTAAAATTATTAAACCAATCTCTCCGATTGAGTGACATAAACTTTTATGTCTTATATTAATTTTGAAGTTAAACCAATTAAATATATAACTATTTTATTTCTAATAAACATACTCTATTATTATTTATAAAGTTTATTTGAACTTGTATTCATTTTAATCTTTTAAAAAATATATTGATTAATGATAATTAATATACATTTCTTAGTAGTTTATGCTTAAACACAAATAAATGAAAAAAAAATGAGTTTTATTAGCCAACTTTCTATAAAAAAAAATTAAAATAAATATATCAAAAGAAATATTTTTATTTTTATTTCAATTAAAATATGAAACCTATTAAAAATATTAAAATATATAATTTATCTAATTTTTCTATTTTATTTTTTTCTATTTTCATTTTCAATAAATATGTTATGTTATGTAATATATTATAAAAGAAATTAACTATATTAGATTTTTTAATTTTTTCTTTTAAATTATCATTCATAAAATGTGAAAAAGAAATAATGTTTACATGATATTTTGAATGGAGTAATTTTTAAAAGTACATTATGATGTTAGTTTTATATTGAATGGATGATAAGTAAATTTTGCATGTGAGCAAAAAATAAATTTTACATGAAAATTTTAGAATTTTTAATCATACAATATGAATGGGAAACAAACTTTGCATAAAAATCCTATCAAAAGTAGTATTCTAATATTATATACATGATTGCTATTTGAGAATTTTTGTTAAATTTTTTTTACGATCAATTGCTTACAAATTGATTCATAATAAAATAAATATAAACTCGTAAACTTGCTAATAAAATCGAGAGTTTACCAATTTTGATAGAGTTTACTTAAAGTCGTGCGAATTTATCATAAAGAGAGTTTGCATATTAACTTGTTTTTGCATAGTGGATTCATAAATTTATAAGAGTTTAAACATTAAATCGAGAGTTTAACAATCATATTTCCAGTATTGGGAGGAAATTGAGAAATTCAAAATGATTATTATTGTTATTATTATTATTTTACTTCTCTCTCTCTCTCTCTCTCAATTGTTGTTACTAAGCAAAAGGATAGGTAGTTGTGAAGTTGGTGACCAAAACCAAATCAAATAACTTTGTTACACTTTCTAGAACTTTATGGGGTTGCCAAATCCGCATTGAAATTTGAAGGGTAATCAAAGAGAAGGTGGATTTGGTTTCTCAATTGAGGTTGAGGATGAGCTGATTTGGTCCGAGCTAACTCATTGACTCTTCTCCAATATTCGCTGTCAAGTGTTAAGCAAATCATACCACATATGCAATGTCCTATATAGGTACCATACACACCCTCTCACACAAAAACGAGTTGCTGTTGAGAGATGAATTTTGTGGTTGGGTTATTTTATTTTAAGAAGATAATAATAGTAATAATAATAATAATAATAATAATAATTTCCATGCTTTAAAAAAGTGTAAAACAATTTTACAATATTATTATTCAATAAAAATAAAAGGAGCAGAGTATTTTAATTGCAATAATAGCATAAAAAAATTTTATATTATTATCCAATTATATGAGACTTTTGAGTTAAAGAATTTGAGAGTCAAACATTTTTATTGATATGATAATATATAATTGGATGTCTGTGTAAAACTATTTTACATTTATACTACATCAAAATTAAATTCAAAAGGTAGTATATGGAATGGTAAAAAAATAGAAATTGATATAATTTGTAAATCAAATTTAGTATTTGGATGTTTTAAAAATAAAAAATAATTTCATTTATCAAATTTCATAGAATTTGATTGCTTTGGTTTTGAAATCTTATCAAATTTGATAAGATTTGATTTTAAAATTTAAATATAAATCAAATCAGATCAATTCCTAATTTTAACTATTTCAAACACTATCTAATATATTTTAAATATGAATTGATTTCTATTTTATATAATCATTAGGCTTAATTATATTCTTGGTCATCAAAACATTATGTTTTCCTGTTTGGTACCTCTTTTTAAAATACTTTACATTTAGTCCCTAAAAAGTTATTGAGAAATTCTCGGGCGCTCTTAAAATAAGCAATCTCTTATTCTAATTTTGTCACATTAATTAACATTAGTAGTTAAGAAAAAAACAAAGGTGGCCCATACTTAAAAAATTTTACTAGTGGCAAATAGTATATGAATTAAAGTAAGAAATTTTGATAGACCAATTATTTTCCTTTTCATTTGGTCTTTCTATTATCTTCCACTGTTAGGTGCTAACATAACATCTTATGTGGATGTTAATATAGATTAATGAGAGACCAAATGAAAAATTAACAGAATGGATCAAATGGAAATAAAAATAACTTTTGAGGGACTAAATAGAGAATTTCAAAAATAGGACCAAACAAGAAATAATTATTATTAAATATTAATTTATTAAATATAAAATGGTAATTATAATATATTTAATTTATATAATCAGTGCGACTAAAAAAAATCAAAAATAGTGTTTGGTGTGGCTCTTCCACTCATATGCCACTAACATTCAATTTAGCATCAAAAGCAAGAGAGTTATCAACTTTATTAAAAGATCTTGGCACTGCAAAGCAATTTAAAATGGAGAAAGAAATCATGAGGCATAGAGTGACTATCTCTCAAAATTACCCTATTATGAGTTAAGTCTACAAAATGCCCATTTATTTTGTTAAGAGGTGTGCTATATGGCACGAAATGAATTGCGCAAAGAAGTGAAAAACGCAAATGACGTGATATTATTGCACATTCACGGAGGCCAAGCGAAAATCAAGATGAAGATAGTGGATGGAAGTTATCCACGTGATTCATCAAAACATTCGCACCATATTCCTTCGTGACAAATAGTATTTTCCTTTTGTCAAACGTTAAACTTAGATCTACCTCCAGGATCACCTTGCAAAAATCTAGGTGCCAAGCGAAGAGGAGGCCTTTTCTTGTTGCCATAAGCTTTGGCCCTTTGAGGGTTATTGCACATTTTCACTATGTTAGACTATGTTAACCATGAATTATGTGAGCGTCGAACATACTCAAATTACAAAATTGATTTACAATAGCTTGCAGTATATGATGCAAACCAAGTTGTATATCAAGGATTAAGGTGAAATTCAACCAAACAAGTAAATACAGAGGTGTATTTGTGAAATAGAGAGAGAACAAACAATCTAAATGAGTTAGAAATCAAGATTTAACACAACACAACAAATGATTCATCAAAAACATTTATTAATCTATCACAGACTATAACTGATTCATCAAATCACATAATATGTGATTAATTTGAATTGAATCAATGTCTACATTCATTCCTAAATTCAAACTAATAGGTCTCCTACAATTTAACTAATAAATCTGTAATCACAAAACCTAATTAGAACTATGCTAATTTGAAGCACAAGAATGCATTAACCTAGGATTCTAAGTTGAAATCTAATCTCATTAGCATTATATGATCAAACAAATTAATTAATTAATCAAGCAACAAGAATCTATTAATAATCTTAATCAAGAACTCAAATTCAATAAACAACAATTATAAGATTCAAGATTAAGAAAGAAGAAGAGAATAGAAACACATTCATGAATTCAAAACTAGCAAAGCATAGAGCCTCAAGATCAAACCACTTGTTTCCCCTAAATTCCTTTAATTGATCACAAGATCTTACTTTGCCATTGATGCAGAAAACTATGAGAAAGAATAAGAAAATTTGAAGGTGAGAAGTAGAGAGAAAAGAGAAACTTGTGGAAGAAGCTCCTCTACTCCTAAAACTCTAAAATGTTGAAAATAGAAGAAGTCTCTAATAAATTTGCAGGTTTCCCTTACATAGGTGCATCCAAATATGTGATTTTTGGGATATTCCCAATCTAGAGTTAACACTCTCTAGAACCGCCCATCTGCTTTGTAAGTAAATTCACCATCAAAACAAACTTATTTTAAAATAGCAGTCTTCATAAAAGTTGCTATTGAGTCTCTTAACTTTTGATTTGGCACTGTTTGACCCTCATATGATTCATATAGCCCAATTAATAGTGAAATAGTACGCTACTTAGGTTTCGCGATAGGCTCATTGACTCTACTTCAAGCACTAATTTGACCCTTTAAACATCCAAAACATCTCTTGGCTTATTCATCAAAGTTGTAAAAAATATTCTTAGCATTCCTAAAAATCAAACAGAATAATTTTTAGATTCTTAGAAATCAAGATATCATCAAAATATAGAGACACTATTAGATTGGTAATAATGCTAAAAAATATATTTAAACCCAATTGGAGCCAAATATAATTAAAGAAAAGGTTTAATACTATTCAATTAAGTACAAAAAGGATTATAAGGGTTAATTAACATATCAAAATTTCAATTATCAAAGAGCTTACCTTTTTTGTCATTTGACACCATTCTTAAACGGCCTCTTTTAACTTCCATAAACAAAGTCACATCAACATTGATTATATGGGGGATTGAGAGAAGGGCATGTCCATCATGTTGGGGGGTTGGTTTTTTTTGTCATGTTGGTTGCATGTCATTGAGGGGAGGAGGGGAGGAAGGAGGAGATGTAGTGCAAGAGACGTAATTTGGTTTAAAATATATTGACACACTATAAGTGATAGATGAAAAATTTAACAGAAGGATAAATATATATGTTCAAAAAAATTTAGGGATCACATCTATTTTTTTTTTTTTTAGTGACTCAAGTGTATATGATCTATAATTTAAAGAGTAAATATATTATTCCCTATTTTTTTACTTTTATCTATCTAATTTGCATTTAGGCTAAAAAAATAGGCAACCTGTATAAGTTTGAGTCAAATTAAAGCCAAGTTTTATATAGGGTTTGTAACTTAATGCTAGTCATATTACCAACAAAATTATGAGAAGACTTAATAATTAAAACATATCATTTAGAAAATTCGAGACAATAGTTGTGATTGAGTTTGAATATGGGCAAGACTTGTATCAATGTCCTTATATCCATTTCAACAAATTCTCAAATCAAATAATAATATATAGATATTTTTTTTGAAATGAGTAATTTAAAATTTAAAAGCATATACTTTTCTCAAAAAAATATATATATATTTATTATTATTTGATTTAAGAATTAGATGGAATGGATGCAAACACATTATTTAAGTTTTTTCCATTTGAAAATTATGTAAAATAGATTTCCATCTTTGTGTGTGAGTGTGTAAGACCATCCTTGTGTTTGAAAATATATTTTTTGAAAAAGAAAAATTGGTGCTTCTTGCCAGGCCCAATTCCAGTGACGACAAATTTTTTGCAGAAACGAGTAAAAAAAAAAAAAGAAAAATCGGGGGTTTGGTTATTGCAGCAGAAAGCTCAAACCAAATTCATCTTCAGGATCAGCAACAATCTCAATCTGCAACGATGGACGGGCGCTGACAGGCTCGAGAACACGGGCGACTGACACTAAGGTTAACGCGAACGCACGTCTGTGTTCAGCTGCTTGTGCCCCTGTCGGCTGTGCCGTACTCTGATCCCAATATATCATCTTGTTGATATAAGTTTGATATCCGATGCCATAGCTGTAAACATTGGAATAAGAAAAATGAAATATTCAATTTCATATACATTTATTCAATTACCTTGATATTCATTCTTTGAACTATGTATAATTTTTTTTTTTTTCAAATTAATCTTAGGTCTTTGAGCCTAGCTAGACTCATGGTGAAGGTGCCCTACTCTAAGGAAGGGAAGTGATTCAAGGTAAGGGGGCATTTGGTGAATCCGCATACGAATCGGATCAATGTATCAGTGGAGGAAGTTCGAGTTCTTCGAGGAGAAGTACGCCGCGAAATGCGTTGTTCCTGATGGCGAGGAAGACGATGATGTTGTCGGGAAGAAGATCACGTGCTGTTCCAGTGGCAGGGGAAAGGTGGTGACTGGCTTCGACGATGGCAACGTTTGCTTGCTCGATCGAGGCCTCAAGTTCAATTACGCCTTCAAGCCTCACTCCTCCAGCGTCCTCTTTCTTCAACAGCTCAAGGTTCTTCTCGTTCCGTAACCCCATCTCTGTGATGACGCTTTTGGAAAATGAATAGGAATGTTATTTGGACATAGTCATTTGGGTGTCGATTGATATTGGGGATTTATGAGTAAATTAGTGGAGAATTTGGGCGCATTATCACTTACTACTGCAGTCACCAAATTCTCCAGTCGTGGAGGTGAATTCTCCACTCATTTGCACATCCTGTGTCAATTGATGCCAAAAGAAAAGGAGAAAAAAAAAAAGAAGCTATGTTCAAATGATAGGTCTCTATGGAATTTTTTTTTTTTTGTTTTAGGTAAGTGGGTATGTCGCTTTTCGGGAATTTTGTTTTTGTTTTTGTTTTTGTGTTTGATTGCTCGTTGTTGTGTGTTGTTGAGCATCTTTGGATGATGAGAGATGGGTTTTGAGAGAGATGAGGAAGTTTAGAAAATGGGAATATTGTGGAGATGAAACTTGATTGCTTCAATGTTGGAATTGTTGTTTTTGGGTAAAATGGGTATGTAATTTTTTAGCAAATGATTTGTGTTTGATAGCTTTTTGCTCATTGCTGCTTGTTGTGTGCATCTTTCGATTTGCTTCTTTGTTGGGATTTCCAAAGACCCATTTTGTAGTGTGTATATAGTGAAATACGATGAAAGAATTCAAGGGTTGGTGTTTTTAATTTTTTTTCTTCTCAAGATTGGTGAAGAACTTTTGAGGTTTAAATGCTTTCATGGGTGGTTGAGGAATATGCTCAGGGTCTTGAATTGAACTTAATAAAAGAGTTTTCTTTTGTTTGTTTATTAACCAGCAACGCAACTTCCTGGTAACTATTGGGGAAGATGAACAACTTACGCCCCAGCATTCAGCTTTGTGCCTGAAGGTTTTTGACCTTGATAAGATGCAGCCTGAGAGTTCAAGCACGACGAGTCCAGATTGTGTTGGGATATTGCGTATATTCACTAATCAGTTTCCTGAGGCAAAGGTAATGGCACTGTTATGCATGCTTATTGCTCTTCATCTTGAGAGTAAAGCAATGATCTCCATGTGGTTATAGTAAAACATGGAAATAACATATATTGATTATTTCATTCCCTTATTTTGATGATTTGGGAACTATTGTGTACCGCAGATTACATCTTTTTTAGTCTTAGAAGAAGTGCCTCCTATACTACTCATGGCTATTGGCTTAGACAATGGTTCTATTTACTGCATCAAAGGAGATATTGCACGGGAGCGTATCACCCGTTTCAAGCTTCAGGTGGAAACCCATTCAGACAAAAGTCTTTCCTCCATAACCGGTCTTGGGTTTAGGGTAGATGGTCGATCTTTACAATTGTTTGCCGTAACTCCAAGTTCAGTGAGCTTGTTCTCATTGCATGATCAACCACCAAGAAGGCAAACCCTTGATCAGATTGGATGTGATGTAAACAGCGTTGCAATGAGTGACCGCTCTGTATGCAGTCTTTTGTTCCTTCAAAATAAATTTTAATATATTCTCATGATTATAATGCTAAATGTTTCCATATGTTCAAAACTGGCAGGAGTTGATAATTGGTCGACCTGAAGCAGTATATTTTTATGAAGTTGATGGACGTGGTCCTTGTTGGGCTTTTGAGGGAGAGAAGAAATTGCTAGGATGGTTTCGTGGATACCTTATGTGTGTTATTGCAGATCAAAGAACAGGAAAGCACACTTTCAATATCTATGACTTGAAGAACCGTTTAATAGCCCACAGCGTATCGGTTAAAGAGGTTTCTCACATGCTCTATGAATGGGGTAACATCATACTCATAATGAATGACAAGTCAGCTTTATGTATAGGGGAAAAAGATATGGAAAGCAAGTTAGACATGTTATTTAAGAAAAACCTATATACTGTAGCAATTAATCTTGTTCAGACTCAGCAAGCTGATGCTGCTGCCACAGCTGAAGTGCTAAGAAAATATGGGGATCATCTATATGGCAAGCAAGATTATGATGAGGCAATGGCCCAGTACATACATACTATTGGTCACCTTGAACCTTCTTATGTAATACAGAAGTTTTTGGATGCTCAAAGAATCTACAACCTTACAAATTATTTGGAAAAACTACATGAGAAGGGTCTTGCTTCTAAAGATCACACCACACTTCTACTGAACTGTTACACCAAACTGAAAGATGTTGAAAAGTTAAATCTATTTATTAAAAGCGATGAGAGCATTGGAGAACTTAAGTTTGATGTGGAAACTGCAATCAGGGTTTGCCGTGCTGCCAATTATCATGAGCATGCAATGTATGTTGCAAAGAAGGCAGGGAGGCATGAGTGGTACTTGAAAATCTTGCTTGAAGATCTTGGCAGATATGAAGAGGCTTTGGAATATATTTCAAGTCTTGAATCAAGTCAGGCTGGGTTGACAATAAAGGAGTATGGTAAAATTCTAATAGAGCACAAACCAGTGGAGACAATTGAAATTCTCATAAGGCTTTGCACAGAGGATGGAGACAAAAGAGGAGACTCAAATGGTTTGTATGTATCTATGTTGCCATCTCCTGTTGATTTTCTTAGCATCTTCATCCATCATCCTCAGTCCCTTATGGATTTTCTTGAAAAATATACCAATAAGGTCAAGGATTCACCAGCTCAAGTGGAGATTCACAATACCCTCTTAGAATTGTATATAGCCAATGAATTGAACTTTCCTTCAATGTCACAAGTTAATGCGGGGGGAGATTACCATAATGGGGCATCAGCAAAAACCATAGCTTTAAGTGCTCAGTCCAATGGAAACATTGCTGATCACAAAAGTTTGGGAGAGGAAAAGGACCGTCTTCAAAGGCGTGAGAAGGGTCTACGCCTACTTAAGAGTGCATGGCCTCCAGAAACTGAACATCCGCTTTATGATGTTGATTTAGCAATTATATTATGTGAGATGAATGCATTCCAAGATGGACTTTTGTATTTGTATGAAAAGATGAAACTCTATAAAGAAGTGATTGCTTGCTATATGCAGGCACATGATCATGAGGGGTTAATTGCATGTTGCGAAAGGCTGGGGGATTTGGTCAAAGGAGGGGATCCATCTCTTTGGGCGGATTTACTTAAATATTTTGGTGAGCTTGGAGAAGATTGCTCCAATGAAGTAAAAGAAGTTTTGACCTATATTGAGAGGGATGATATTTTGCCCCCTATAATTGTCCTTCAAACTCTTTCAAGAAATCCATGCCTCACACTTTCTGTAATCAAAGACTACATTGCTCGAAAGCTTGAGCAGGAATCAAAGGTGATTGAGGAGGATCGACAAGCAATTGAGAAATATCAGGTTGGTTCTTAATTTTATTTGATAGTTTATATATTTGTCCATCCTTCTTGCATCCGTTACATATAACCAGTATCTGTTTTATTTCCTTTCATTTCCTAATTATATGAATAATTTAGAGAAACATAAGATGCACTCTGTACAGAAGACCAAAAGCAGATAAGGTAATGCTTCTGAAAGTTGAAGCAGTTTAAATTAAAGAATATGGGAACATTGGAATGATCAGTACGAGGTTAAGCTCTTTTTCCCTTATTCAATAAAGGATAGTTAGATACTGATATAAGGAATCTTTATTATTTAATCCCTATCCTGATTGATGAAGTCCTAATGGGAGGATTTTGCGAAATGCCACTCCATAAAACAGCACTAACAATGGGTTCTTTGGAAAGAAAGTTATAACCAAGAGGAATTACAGAAAAGCTTATTAGAATTGATGTGACTGATATGAATGATCCAAAATTATATGGTTAGTACCTTAAACATTTATCAGTGTAGGGTTTCAAAATTGTGTCTACTCCCCTCCATCACTTTCCCATCCTCTCTGTTTTGTCTCTTACGTAATTTAGTATCAATTGTTCCTGGATCATCCCCTACATTCTTTAAATTACGAATCCTGACCATATAAAATAATTAAAACTATAAACAGGAATTTAGATAATTGAACGGAAAATGGAGATATAGGAATTTATCATCGGTGAACACCCTAGTGACTATTGAACCACCTAAAAAAAAGAATTCAAATTTAGAGAATTAACAATTGGGTGATTTTGATTATATAAGGTGAAGCAGACATCTTTTTCTGTTATAAGAGTGGTGCTTTGCAGCGTAATTATTTATTTACAATCAGCATCTCCATGCTGTAGAACACGCCATGTGCTTTTTAATCTTGTGAATCAAATTTTCATCAGCTAGAGCTCTTTTAGTTCCTGCTTAATATAATGTGCAGACTCGTGTATTGTGATGCTAAAATTGGTATATAAAATGATTATTTGGATAAGAAGAAATAATTTCTTTTGCTATAACTTATTTAATTTCCTAAGAAATATTTCTCTAATGGTCATAAAGACAGATAAAAATTTCTTTCCCGCATGTGAATCTGTAGTGATAGTCTTAGTTGTTATTCTTTCTGTATTTGGCAAGAAAAGATTTCTATAAATTATTTCTGTGCAGGAAGATACACTGGCAATGAGAAAAGAGATCCAAGATCTGAGGACAAATGCTAGAATTTTTCAGCTTAGCAAGTGCACTGCATGCACTTTCACCCTTGATCTCCCTGCTGTGCACTTCATGTGCATGCACTCATTCCATTTGCGCTGCCTTGGTGATAATGAAAAAGAATGCCCTGAGTGTGCTCCTGAATATAGGTCTGTCTTAGAAATGAAAAGAAATTTGGAGCAAAATTCTAAGGATCAGGACAGGTTTTTCCATCAAGTGAAGAACTCTAAAGATGGGTTTTCTGTCATTGCTGAATATTTTGGGAAAGGGATCATCAGCAAAACAACTAATGGATCCAATTCTGATCTCAGATCTGGAACTGCATCATCCAGTAGTGGCTTCTGAGGTTGACAATTTATGCTGCTTCCTTTCAAAACTTTCCTGTATTCAACACCAAACATGTTGGGTTCTGGATATTCAATGAAACTTCTTCATCACTACTTATTGTCCAGGCTTGATGTTTTGGAGTTCCATGGTTCATTTCCATATTATATGCTGGCTGTTAAGAATTGTATTTCCGGCAAGTAGGTTATTCAAGGAAGGTCCCTGAGTAGTCTTGCTGATATGGAGTATTTAACTTTTGTGGGAGCATTTGATGCTTGTTGGTTGTGCTCGACAGCCTCTCCTTGGTGGAAATATTGGACAAATATTTAGGGCAATGTGAGAGGTTTATTAGGTGTGAATTCAAGTAATATTTTTACTTTTTCCTGTTTTTCTGTGTGTAAAATTATGACGGATTTGAGAATCATGCAGATGAGGTTTATATATATTTTAAATCCCATCAGAAATAGTAACAATTTGAATTTCTGGGTCTGTTTTAGCCAATGGCCATTGGTTTTTGTGGATTTGATGGCCAATTTGTTATTTTCTTGTGTTGAATAAATGTACCATGATTTTAGTTTCTATTTATTTAAAAAAAATTGGTATTTATCCTCTTGTGACTGACTTCAGTTTTGGTTCATCATTGAGGTGGAAGTAGGCTAGACTAGGTTTTAAATAAGTCTGACGTATAGGACAAATATGTAGTCTAAACTTGAGCTTATTATTTGACATAGATTTTTTTTAATGGCCTTAATTTGGCCTTTATAAAAGCCTAGCTGATTTAAAAATTTATTTAAAGATCTATTTGATTATAAAATTTTTAATAAATTAAAAAATTTACTCTTAAATAAGTCAAAAAATCTTTACCAAAAGAAAAAAAAAAAGGTCAAAAGACTTTTAGATATACCAAACGGTATATTTTTAAATAGGTCAAAGGATTTTTTAAATAGATCAAAAGGTCTAATCAAAATAGATTTTAAGGCTTCAATTATCAGTAGAATTTGTGAAATAATAATAATAATAATATAGAATAAATAGACTAGTATATTGGATCTAATAAGCTTTTCTAATAGCTTGTAGTCTAGTCAGTTAGCTAAAAAGGTTTTTTGAAAAATTTGAATTTAGCTTATTTACTAAAAATGTTAGCCCAAATGTGGGCTAGACCGATTGTTCCCGAAAAGGCGTCTATCCTACTTCCATTCCTATTCATCATAGATTATTAAATTGGATTCAATTTTAAGATGTGGAGTAGAAGCTTTAATCCTTCATCAAGTCACCTTTTTTTGTCTTTTTTCTTTTTTTTTAGATAAATAATAATAAGAGTTAAATTTATGATCTTATACAAATTATCTAAACTCTTCATCATTAGTTAGCTCTTAGTAACTTAATATCGTCTGTTATTTAAAAATAAACACTCAAATTAGTCCTATTGGGGCTGGGCACATATCAACTTTTAAATTTCCTTGGCTGAATGTGTGCATGGATGGAATAATAGAGTGGTTATCAGTAGATGGAATGATCTTTTGCATGTTCGGATGGATGGAACGAGCAATGAAGTGAAAAATGGATTATGCGGAAAAAAGGTAGAAGTGATTTGTGAGTATAAGAGAATGGAGTGGTTAAGTAGAATACTCAAACCACAAAAACTTTAAAATTTTGATATTCCGTTTGAACGAAACACTTCTCCCTTTTATTTTCTATGTTAAAATTTGGTGTATAATTTCTCGTTTATTAATGTAAATAATGATAAGTGAGTCCCAGTATAAAATAATATTCACATTTCATATACCCTATTTTATGTGTTATTCTCTACAAAATTTAGGGAAACATGCTCTCACATCCATAAAATGTTCAAAACATTTGGGGTGTACCTAACTTTGGTCTCCGTAGCTAACACAAACTGCAGTTTTGAAGATGATAGGACTAGGGCAAGTTGGAAAAGGAGTTGCAATCTGGCACATAGATCTTGGCATATGAGGCTATGGTGGACCAATTTCAGTAGTGGTCTGAGTTGGTGCTTGATTAACGTTAAAATCATGCCATTGAATTTTGATCCAATGGTTGAGATTTGATATTTTTAATAATATTTAAAATCCTATTTTACACCCATATAAATTTATATTTAGAATTATGAAATTATATTGCGACCCTTTTTAATTTATGCAGACAGGATCAATTACTTAGTATTGTTCAAAATAGATTAGGATGACCACTAATTTTAATATTGTCTCAAATGGTTGAAAAAGAAGAACCGACATCGAGATAGAGATGGGAGGAAAGCGAGGTTGAGATGGGGGATGGGGAGGACGAGAAGAAGGCGATAGGCAAAATGGACAAGTAGATTATTCTCGCAAATGCCAGCAGCCTCGAACTCGACAACACCGGTTTTGAGCTCCCAAAGGACACTTCTAGAGCATTCCAAGCTCCCATCGGCTGGTTCGGTCGCTTCTGGGGCCGGACAGGCTGCAACTTCGACAGATTCGATTCCCAGTCATGCATCGCCGGTGACTACGACTCCGGCCAGATCGAGTGCAACAGCGGCAGGGATGAGATGTTGGCTCTGAGACATAGATGGGAATGAAGTTGCAGATGAAAGTGGCAGAAACGGCGGTGCTCTTTTTCAATGCGATTGATGCTGGGCAAGATAAGTATGAAAACCAAAGTAAGATGTTGGGCACTAAAAGTTTGTGATTGCAAGTCGATAGTTCACGAAGACCACCCAAGATGAAGTGCTTCAATGACCCACCAGGGGGTTGGAGATTACTCAAAATTTGGGATGGAGATCTAATCTGACGAGACAACTTGGTTAAATTTTTGGATGTCAATGTGTATATCAGACTGGGTGTTAACTACGGGTTAATTAAAAATTATTAAGTTACTTTTAAAATTATAATTTTGGCCCAATCATCATTTTTTCTCACAATATTGACCCATTACCAACTTGGACCAAAACTTTGAGATAGTCCACCACTGACACCACCTCAAATCAAATCAAATATATATATATATATATATAAAAGAAACGTAAAAATTTTGTCATTTCTTTTATTGCATAATTTTATTTTAAATTAACACCAAATTTTATATGAACTTAGTTTTTTATGCTTAAGAATGGTGGTGATCTTTAATTAATTTTAAAATTGAATTATGTTTTTAATAATTTAAATATTAATTTACATTTAAATTTTATTATTTATTTATTATTTTTCTGTCATTTAATCAATAACGCGCCGGTTAAACGTGTAATTTAATGATTCGACACTTCATGAGCTGAGGACCGCTTACTATTTTCAATTTAACCTAAAAAATAAATAAATTTAAATATTTTCAAAGTTTAATTATGTTTTTGTTCCTCCAAAACATTACGTTTTCTAGTGCATGTGTGTAATCAACAACGCATTCAAAGTATAAATCGTTCGAAAAATGTGTTTAAACTTTTGTAACCAAAAATCATAATTTTTAAATGAGTAAATTACACTTCTTTCTCTTAAAAGATATTTTTATTATATAACTTTCTATTTTATTTTTAAAATATATACTCTCATCCCTTGAAAGATAAAAATATATTATACTTTAATATATATTATATATATATATATATATATATATATATATATATATATATATATATTATATATATTGGTTAAATCTCTATTATTTTATTTTTATTATCTTATTTTTATTTTACAAAGTAAAAGATATATGAGTGATAATAATATAATGATATTCGTACACACACATATTTTTAATTATTATTATATTAAGAGAAAAAATTATTAATAATAAGAATAATTTATGATTTTTTTAAAAAAGTAAAAATTGCATTCTTTTTAATTTTTTAAAAATATTTTTAGGCTGTAATCTATTATAATTAATGTTAAAATATGAATGTTAATAAAATATTTTTATACTAATTTATTAAAATAAAAATTAAAATAATGTTAATGTTATATTAAACTTTATATTTTTTAAAATCATTAATAAGGATTAAATAATCTTAGTAAATATAATGACATTAATATTAACATATCAATTCTCAAGAATTTATGAAAATGAAAAAAAAAATTAACAATGTTAAATAAGGAATAATTAAAATAATAATAAAAAATTTAAAGAAAATATTAATACTAATTAATAAACTACTTTGTGTACCAATTAAGGTTTGGTCTAATGGTAAGAGGGCTAGTCGACTACAATGTGGTGAATCACGATTTGAATTTCAGTTGAGAAAGTTGCCTACATTTAAATGTCTCATAGTACTAGAATAAGATTATTTCTGATGGGAGATACCTATGGAAAAAAAAAGGTACTTTTTGTAATGGATAGTTTAGAAAATTTACATACATATTTTATTTAATAAAGTATTTCAGACTTTATACTAAAAATAGAGGGGTGTGTAATAAAAGTATTTCTTAGAAAAGGAAACTATAATTTACTCTTTTTAAATACATCCCTTATAAAGTTAAAATTTTATTTCAACGTTTCATGAGTGTTTTAACATGCCATTATGACATTCATGTTGACATGAAAAAGACACATCCCCGTAAACAATCGTGTTCATAATTTGGACAAAAGTGAAACATATGGATGAAATTGACATAAATTGTTATCGTTTGAGATGGAAATCGAGGGGAAAAAAATTAGGATGAAATTGAAACTTTCATTAAATCTAAGGGGTATAAAAAGAACTTTATTCAAATAAAAATTAGGGAAACAATATTTTATTCTCCTAAATTATAGGTCATGTGTACTTTAACTCTTATATTATAAAAATGTGCACCCCTAAATTTTTCTAAATTTGTATTTTAATCAAAATAAGTGTATTATACCCCATAAACTTTTAATCTTATATAAATTGACCCCCTAAACTTTTTTCAATATGTAATTTCATTTTTTTTTTGGTAAACATATAATTTCATATCCTAAACTTTCTTGAATATATACTATTTTCATTAATAATTGATGAAAAAATTAATAGAAGGGTCAATTTACATATTTAAAAAAATTCAGAAAATTGATTTGTATTTTTTTTAAATATAAAGATTAGAGTGTATGTGACTTAAAATTCAGCGGAATAACATGCTTTTTCCCCCTAAAAATTATATAAGAGATAGTTTAACAATATGTGATGGCATTTAAGGATCCAACACAATTACATATTCAACAACAATAGATAATGTAAAGTATATGTCCTTCTTGGTGTTAAACATTTATTTTTCAATAATTTTATTAAAAAAAGGCTCAGACTCCCTTGAAAAAGAGAGGAGCAAGGAAGTCTAAAGTAAATAAAGGCAACCAAATTAGTAGCAATGAAAAATAGAATACATAAAAATCACTAACCGATAACACCCCTGTGTGCAATCTGCAAATCTAGTAATACCCTCATAACCTCTGATCATTCTATTCCAACAATATTTGGCCACTAGTATACCAACAGAACCAACATTTATAAATTATAGTTGCTACACCATGAAGCTGTCCAAAACTTCCACTTGTGCATTATTTTGACAAGACAAGAATCCCAATTGATGTTTTGTTTGTGGAAAATTACTTTATTCCTTGCTTCCCAAACAGGCCATGTAATGACATAAAAGTAGGATTACCAAAAGTTCTTCTGCACCCTTGATAAACTCACTGCTAATCATGCTTCAAAGTTTCTGATTGGGCACTCATCCAAGACCCACAAAATACCCCACCACTGACAACTGATGGCAAAATAAGTCAGACCCGTAGGGTTGATCCGCATAACTCATAATTTTTAGTAGGGTGGGCTGATATTTTCATTCTGAAAAAAAATTTCAACCCACATAACCTGCCTTGCTTGACTCGCGAATTGTAGTGAGGTGGGGCTGGTTTGACCCACGGGTCACATCTTTTTTATTTTCATCCTTTTCTCCCCACATAATACACCCAATATTTGGGTCTTTTTTGTTGGTCTTTATGTAACATTGATGAACTCCATAATTTTTTTTTTTTGGATTGTATTGTTGATTATATTTATGCTTTGTGGACTATATTGTTGTCTTGTTGATTATGAATTTATACTTTATTATGGATATTGTTAATTTATGGAGTGTGAATTTTTTTAATGTGTTTAGATTTGAATATTGGTTTGTAACATTCTCTGTTGTAATTATTTTGGTTAAAAGTTCTATCTTATTTTTATTAACAATTGTAATTTTTAACCTTTTTAGAGTTGAATAAATAATTTAATACTTGATAAGTAAATGAAATGAGCTTTTTTATATAGATGTTATTTTGTTGCATTTAATTAAAAATTCCTTTATTTTTTTAAAAAATTTAGATAAATTAATTCATATAAAAAAGGTCTTTTCTTTATTTTCTATTTTTTGATGGGTCAACCCGTCAACCTACCAACCCACGATGGGGCGGGGTGAATTGGTATATTTAGCCCAAATTACTAATACAAGTTGCCCCACCCTACTCCGTAGTGAGAAGGGGTGGGATAGGGTGAGTTGGCCCGTTTGCCATTATGCAGCACGCACTCCACAATTTCCATGTAAATTTGCAAGAAAAGAATAAGTGGGAAATATTCTCAATCTCAAAGTCACACAGTGGACAAGAGATGTCAACGTTTCTCACAATATTCATCCTATGCAATCTCTCCTTAGTGTTCAGTCTATCAAGGATAAGAAATCGCACCAGTAACTCAGCTTTTGCAGGGGCAAGACCACACCATACCTGGCTAGCACTCTTCTCTTTGTCAGTGACAGAGAGAGATGTTGGAATGGCATTAATAAATGACTTCACTGAAAAGCTTCCTGAGCTACGATGCTACCACCAATACTAGTCTTCTTGATTCGTAATGCTCTTGACTTGATTTATTTCCTGCATATTTGAAAATAATTCTTTCTCCCATTGGAAAAACTGTCTTTGCCATTCAAAATGCCAATTCCAAGAAACACCATCCCATACACCACATTTGCATGTGAGCTTATATTGCTGCAAGGAAATTGAATAGAGCATAGGAAACAAGTCCATCAATCTCTTATCTGCAATCCATATGTCTTCCCAAAAGCAAGTTGAGTTACCATTACTAACCTTTTTGCAAATTCCTTCCAAAACAACAACCCTCATCTCATCATTTGCCTTCCAAACTTTACCAATAGAACCCCATAGGCCGCCATGGCATCTTTGTGTTTGTTCAGCAAGTGGCCTACTCTCATTAAGATCATGCATGAACACATGACCCTCTTCCATAAGGAAAAGTTTTCAATAGAAAACCTCCACTACTACCTAAATAGTATAGCCGCATTCTTAATGATTATATCTCCCACACCTAAACCACTCAAACGCTTTGGTCTATGAATGATTTCCCATTGTACTTAAGGAATAGCTCTCCCTCCATCTTTACCACCCCAGAAAAAATTGCATTGTAAAGAAATGATCCTTTTTGTCACTCCTTTTGGCATTTTGAACAATCCAAGACAGTACAAGGGAAGATTGTTCAAGACTAATCTAACTAAAGCTAGTCTTCCAACCCTTGACAGCAGTTTGCTCTTCTAACCATTCAACCTTTTCTTTATCTTGTTTATAATTGGATCCCATGTCTCCTCTCTCTTGGGATTGGCACCATGCGGTATTCTTGAATATTTGATCGGCAAAGATAGCACTTGACACTGCAAATTTCTTCTCAAATTAGCAACCATAGAGTTATCGCAATTTAGAGGAATAATAGCTGACTTCGTATAGTTAATTTTCAACCTGAACATCAAGTCAAAGCACTCGAGAATACACTTGAGAAAGACCGGCACTTCCTGCTTCAGAGGGGCAAAGAGAATCGTGTCATCCACAAACTATAGATGGTAAAGTCTCACTCTAGAGCTACCCACTTCAATGTCTTCAATCAACCCCATAGAAACAGCCTTTCCAAGAAGCTTATTCAAAACATTCGCAACTAGCACAAAGAGAATTGGGGATGGTGGGTCTCCTTGACGTAACCCCCACTCCATCCGGAAAGGCTTCGAAGGAAAGCCATTGATAATAATAGACATCTTAGCTAAAGATTGGCAACCCTAAATCCATTTTCTCCAAAGCTGATCGAACCCTATTCTAACCAAGATTTGATCCACAACATCCCATCTGCTGAAGTCATATGCTTTATGGAAATGAAATTTCATAATCACCACTTCTTTCTTCTTTCTCTTCAACCGATGTATAGCTTCACACGCAATGAGGGCACCATCTGTGATTTGTATTCCTTGTACAAATGTTGTTTGAGTCTCACTAACAAGTCTATCCATAACATGCCTCATCTAGTTCGCTAGAACTTTTGCAATTGTCTTGTATATGGACCCAAATGTGCTTATAAGTTTGTGATCCTTGATCTCTTTCACTTCTTTAAACTTAGGGGTTAGAGTCACCCATGTCATATTTGCACCTATGGGCATGGAACCTATAACCAAAAACAAAAAAAATTGTTTACACAATAAAATCGTTTATGGTCCTTCCTCTAACAAGTTAAGAGTTTAGGAGTGATAGTTCATAATATAGTATCAAAGTTTTCATAACTAAGTGGTCTAGAGTAAAATCCTAACATCCCCCATTCTTCCAAAAAAATGGGGTTAAATTTTAACACAGTAAATGAGTCCATGCACTTGTACGTGCTTTAAGTTTAATGGTCTCTTACAGAAGGTTAAGTGTTAAACATAAAATTATTTGTGATCCTATACATATTTTGAATGTGGTTAATGCTTCAACAAAAAAAAAATGTGGTTCATGCCACTTAGACCATGACTATTCAAGAATAATATAGATCTTTGAATAAAATAATTGTATTCTAAAGAAGACTATAGAAAATTAATTGTAAATATCAAAGATATTTTATAGAGATATTTTCTGTCTTGTAAATATCTATATATTATTTTTAGAAGTTAGGTGTAGAAAATTCCAGAGTATTATTCTCATCATAGAGACTTTATCTCCACCATTTGCCATCCTCCATTGAGAAAATGGAGCAATTATAAATAGACAAAGCCCGAGTAAGGTGAATTTATGCATTATTCGTGCAAGAGGTTCAAGCCTAAAATTTGATAGGCATATTAAAAGTTTAAATTACTCATATTTTCACCTAACAATTTATGCTTTTAGGTAGGGCTCATCAAAATGGATCAAATATGTTGGTTTAGTCCATTTACTTGCCAAAATTAGGTGGATTGTGCTTAAAAAAATCTTAACCCATTTAAATTATTTTTTTTTAATTGTATCATTTAACCCATGGGTTAAATAGGTTAGTCTATTGAGTAAATAGGCTGACCCTTTTATTAGTTACTCTTTTTTTCAAAAAAAAAAAAAAAACAAAACAGCTCACCTTCAACTTATTAGCCCAAACTAGTTAAAGTTCACCCTTGTTACTAAAAATCCCTAAACAAACACACTAAAAAAGTTGAATAGCTTTTACATGTCTTAAAAAAAAAAAAGGATCCAATAGCTTTTACATGTTAAAAAAAAATTAACAACTTTAAAAATTAACAAACAAAAAACAAAAAGAGATAAACAAGTTGGCTCATTTAAGCCCATGTGCCAACATTAAATGGGTCGAGCCAATATATTTTGAACCCATTAATACTTATTATAAAGTTGTTATGACCTATTTAACCTGCAGATCTAAATAGATTAGGCCTAAATAGGCTAGATTAACCTGCTTGACACCCCTACTTTTAGGAGAGTTAGTTCACAATAATACTCATTCTAATAATATCAATGCCACGATAAAAAGTTTCTACTCCATGGAATTTAATATATTTTTTTTATTAACATCGGGGCTTAAGCCTAAGGAGAGATTACATGGGAACTGTTCTTCGTTACCCTTGCCCAACCAGGTCAGCAAGGAACTCCAAGGAAATACAATTAGTCATTCTATCAAAGAAAGTGATACCTAAAGGGAGCCTATGCCCGTGCTTCGCTAACCTATCTATACAGATGTTAGCATCATGATATATAAGTCTAATTTCTATATTCCAATTCTGGTCCCTTAGGGTATGTTTGTGAGTGAAGGTTTTGGAGGGAAAGGAAATGAAGGAAAGGGTTTAAAGAGTAATTATGAGTCTATTTTACTCTTCAAACCCTTCCCTTCCTTTCATTTCCTTCCAAAATCTTTACTCACAAACACACCCTTAAGCTATTGATGGCAGAAACAAGAGAAAAATAGGCATTCTAGACTGATGCATCCTGGGACAGCAACTGATGCACATATGCTAAATCTATTTCAATCCACACCTTCGTGAAAGCCATGTTGTGATTGATGAAATGCCCCAGTAAACACCCCATAGTTCTGCCATAGCTATTGAGCATGACCTAAGATTGATGCTCTAGGCTACTACAAATCTTCTGTTGTGGTCCCTCATAATCCCACCACAAGAGGCCTGATCATTTTCTCGAAGAGAGCCATATGTATTTACTTTCACCCAATACTAGGGGAGAGGTTTCCATACAATCTGTGTAATTGTAACTAATGGGATGTGCCACTTGGCTGACATCAAAAGGTTCAAATTTTGGTTGTAGTCCTTTGCCAAGAATATGACCCTAAGAGCAAGAAAATTAACAGCATTAGTTTGATTCTCAAAGATTAGTAAGTTCCTACAATACTAGGCCATATTACAACCAGTAATGAACATTAGGGGCCAATCCACTCCTTTATTCTCACGGGTTTCATTTAGCGTACTCTTTTCCAACCAACATTCAAGGTTATGCTGAAAGAAAGATGCTCCAATGAGCCCTTGACCCATGCCTATCCACATATCTTTGATTTTGTCACACCTCTAAGGATGTGAAGAATAGTTTTTGGGTGGATTCCGCAAATTGGGCATGAATTATTGGAGGATAACCCTCTTTAGAGGCAAGCCTCATTTGTAAGGAGAACTCTGTTCATCACTAACCATATGAATCCTAACCTTTGTGGAGCTTTTACCTTCCACATATATTTATACAATCTCTTCCTAGCACTAACTTGACTATCTATAAGGCTTTGGTTAACCAATTTCAAGGAGAAAATACCCTCAGCTTCTGGAAACCAAGCAATTTTGTTGCTTGCCCTCTCCGGATAGGGCACCTTAATAGTCACTAGGAGGTCAAGGCAATCTCCTGGAAGCATAGCACCTAATTTGTTCTAGTCCTAGTTCCCATTAGTTGTGATAAATTCATCAACTATTTGATAGAGGTCTTTTTCTTCTAATTCAAATTCCACCAGATCTCCTAACCTTTTAACCGTCGGTGGCCAATGATCCTCCCAAAAACTAACCAACCTGCCATTGCCCAGGCGCCTATTTCTAAAGTGTGGCCAAACATAGGAGATGACTTTCCAAGCATTTGAGGCTTTCGCCTTTCTAGTCACACTAGGTAACACATTATCCGTGCATCTATATTTATTCCTCACAGTCCTGACCCAAAGCAAATCAATCTTCTGGACTAAACCCTAGGCCAACTTCATTATACAAGCAAAGTTGACCTCTTTGGCTTTATGGAAGCCAAGCCTGCCCTGGTCTTTGGGGTTGCACACTCTGTTCTAGTTAATTAGATGGATTTTCTTCCTATTTTCAGAGGAACCTTGGATAAATTGCTTACAAATTCGGTCAATTTTAGCACACACCACATTAGGAATTTTCATAGTTTGCATGATATAGTTAGGAATAGTTGCTAAGGTAGATTGGGCTAAAGAGGCTCTTCTTGCTAGAGAAAGAGAACGGCTCTTCGAGCCATTCAGTTTCTAGTTCATCCTATTTATGATGAATTGAAAATCTGAAGCTTTACATCTATCATGTAATAAAGGGACCTCGAGATATCTACCTAAATTCCTGGTAAGACGATAGTTGAATTGGTTACTAAGTTCACATTGAACCCTATAGGAGACATTGCTAGAGAAGGAGATACAAGATTTGTTGTGGTTTACTTTTTGACCCGAGCTTTGGCAGAATAAATCTAATACACCCTTAATGACATGAACATGTTAATATGAACTTAAGTTTTGGTGGAAAAAACATAACTGCATCCCTTCAAAATAGACGACCAATATAAGGTGGTTTTTATAGTTCTCCTTTAATTTGAAGGGGTTTAAAAACCTTTGTATGTGGTCCAACTATATTTAAACACATGGCCATTAATTAACCACATCAACAATAATGTGGCAATATTTCAAAATTTAGATTTAGATCCCTTTAGTTTTTATTTGCTACAAGTTTTTCTCAGGGTCTTTTAAAGAAAAATAATAACTTCTCAACTTAAACATCAAATATATTTAATTATTCTAATTCTCAACATTTTTTCATCCCCAAATTTGTAAGAACCCTAACCCCAAATTGAATAACACCAACTCTTATTCTCTAAACTACAAATCCTAATTGTTCAATTGTTGGCCATAACCTCATCACCCTCACAACCTAAATCCACCAGTTCGTGCTTTTCTAGTCATAGCTTCCTTTGCAAAAGGCATCGCAACCAAGACTCCATCGCTAGTCGTAGCTCTCAAACATGTATTTAAGATCTTGTATAATCAAATGATTTGGGATTGCACATATGTACGGACTCAATTGCACGCATATACCGACTCAAAGTGTTGATAGAATATTTCAGGCTTAGAAAGTGGTTTTTTTTTCCCCTTCTCTTCAAGCTTATCTTCACAAATTACTAGAATATGTCCTTTGTGTCAATCACCAATATAGTATAGTCTAGAAATGTGAGTATTGAAGCGTAGCTTGATATTGAAATCATCTGCTATTCTAGCCATGATGTTTTTTGCAAAGGGAGCTATAGCTGGGAAGGCTTGAACTGGTGTGTGTTGTGTCTAGCAATTGGAAAATTAGGATTTGTGCATTTTGGGAAGAAGAGTTAGTGACATTTAATTTTGAGTTAGGATTCTTACAAATTTAAGAATAAAAAAATATTTAAGTGCTTGAGAATCAGAATAAGAAATTGTTAATTTTCTAAAGATTTTTTTTAAGGAGAAATTGTAATAAATAAAAATTAAAGAGATTAAAATTTAAATTCTAAAGTATTGTCACACCATTGTCCATAATATCAATTACTTGTTACATGTTCAACTATGATTGAACCAAATATGAAAGGTTTCAAATTCCTTCAAATTAAAGGGGTACCATAGAAATCATCCCAATATAATTGTATTAAAAAAAAAAAAAGCACTGAACCGATGTGAAATATCATAGAAGTTCACAGTAAGAGGAAGAAAAAGGAAGAAGAAAAAGACATACATAAATGTTTAACTGTCTAACGAAGCTGTAGAAGTTCTTGTGCTTGATGTACTTGGGCAAAAGGTCGCTTGTGAATTTCGGAGATCCAAACCATGCAGCTGTTGTCCATTGCGTTCCATGACATGATCACATTTGTCGACAGGTCCTCCACCATGTTGTAGGTGTTTAACATGTATGAAAATATTTTTACTGATAGATGCAATTTTATTATGGTTCTCATGACTTTATTATTATTGTTTTAACATCAATAACAACGAGATTTGTACTTATGATATCATATTAATTACTCAAACTCCAAATTACTAGCCCGCTTTTAATGGCATATTTACATGACTTTACAAATGTCAAATGACGCATATTTACTATAGACTATGCCTAAACTTTTTCATGTGCCTTGCAGCATGCTTCCAAATTCAGAATAACTCCTCAATACTCTTACGATAAGAAATTTTTTTTGTTTTGTACCATAGACGAGTCAACACATTAGCTATTATATTAAAAAGAAAAGTAGAAAAAAAAGCTATTATATTAAAAATATAAAAAAACTAAGAGACAGTAATGACCCGTAATACTAGTATTTTGATTCATAAATAATACAGAACAAAATTTTTCTCTAATAATATGATTGATATTAGAAAAAAATAAGGGATAAAATTTTATAGATAAATTTTATATATAAAATTAGCACGTGAGAACTTATTCCTAAAACTTTATCCTCATTTTTACCCACATATCAAATACACTCTTATTCTAATAGCATCTAAGAATTTCTCCCAAATCCAAGTCCAGGAGCCCAATAATTTACCACACAACCAACATCTGGATAGTCAAACAGCAAAGCCGCGGAATGTAACAAATGTTGGCCCCAACCACAATCACTCTAATCAAATCAAGCAAACCACTGAAAGAGAAAAAAAAATAGCAATTAATTGAATTACAAAACCTGTCAAATTGAAAGTGAATAGACATAATCAGTTCATCAAAGAGAATGCTAGAAGAGACCAACTATAGAAAGGAATCGAAAGGACTGAGCAACGATGGAAGGAATTAGGATTTAGGTGGGCAAGAAGCTTATATACATAACAAAGAATTAAATAAATGTACAACAGAGTAAGAACCCACTCTAAACTTGAGAACTTGAGCTGAAAAATTGAAGAACAATTAAAGGACTTGAGTTGTAGATTTGAGAAAGAACCCGAAGATTGAGAACAGAGAGAGAGCTTCATGATCAAGATCAAAGCTGCGAGAACAAGCTCTTCAATTTGATAGAGGGTGAGAACGAGCGTCAAGAGCTGAGAGGGGAAATATTATTCTCACGACCAGGTAAATTTTACCTTAAAAAATGGAAAAAGAATTGTATATAGCCAATTCAGATGAAGTGTGGTAATTACGTGACTCTTTTATAGTGGTATTTATTAAAATTCAATAAACCATTCATTGGTTGTTGAGTTTATTTAGTACCCATTTTTATCTAAATGTTGTACATAATATAAGAGAATCATTTATATATATTAAAAGCTTAGAATACGATTTGTCATTTTAGTGGTAAGAGATCTAGCTTATTTTATGCTAATGAGGTAAACTTTACCTCAATATGAAAAATATAAAGATCAATTTTTTCATAAAAGGATATAAACTTATACATTAATGAATAAAAATTATGAGAATTAAAATTTAAACGAATGAATAATATGTGGAATAATACTTTGACAATTTGGTACAAAACTCAAATAAATAAAAGTATACAGACTGATATTAGAAAGATAAACCCCGAGAACCAAAACACGTGCATAGGTAAAATTGTAGCAGCTAAAATTGTATTTGAACCTCATTTTTATTTAGGTGGGTATCGTTGCTACCGTGGATATCATGACAGATTTTCCCACCATCATAGCTACAATTATTATTATTAGAAAAATATTATTTGTACCACTCTTTTGTGAGATAGTATTCCGACATTCCTCCCGTCTACCATCGGATGGGATGAGACGTAGATCCCATTTTAATTGGGGCCTACACCCCATCTAATAGTGGATAAGTGGATGTTGATACGATATTTCATAAAAGAATGGTACAAATGATGTAACTCTTATTATTATTATTTTTTATGTTGTCATATGGCTACAAGATTTATGCAGTTTAAAAAAGAAGGTGAGATCAGTTTAAGGGCTTTGGGCTGTGTTAGGCCTATGGAACAAGGCTCAATGTCACCCAATCTGTGGCCAGAGCACAATACTCTTGTCTCCGTCTATACCTCACTCAGTGGTGTGGCAGGCCCATGGCGTGTGACCTAGCTGATCGAACTAACCTAAGCCCTTCAGACAAAAAACAAATACACTGACCTAAGCCCGATTCTGCTATATCTTTTTCCAGCAAACCCAGCACATGTGACCCAAAAAGCACATGTCAACACGGGAATGTCAAGACAATTTGCAACGTTGACAAAAAAAAATCAAGCCAAACTAGCAACGATCAATAGGAGTTCTTCTGGCACCCGAGGCCTAGCTCACATAGCATAGCCTCTGCCTCTTAAGAATGAGTGCATATGAGGCCGCAAGTTCGAAACTCGCAGGCACAGAGCACCGTGCCCAATCCCCCCCCCCCCCCCCCCTCTCCCCGGACCAAAAAAATAAGAGTTCTTCTGTTGAAGAGGGAAAAAAACAAAAAAAAGAAGAGCTCTCCTGAGGAGAAGTTATTGCTTATTCAATGTAAAATTCTATTCACTTTGGTTATAAAAGTCGAATTGCAGCCTTATTAGGAAAAATTCTACTAACCTTTCTTGAAGTTTAGCATGATCACACCGGTTATTCCTTTTGTTTCAAAACTTATATCAACACCTCCAATGATTAATATTGTCATTACACTTATCTCATTATATTAGCTAATGTTAAAGGAATAGAAGAAATTAAAGTCGCATGCGTTTCACATTATTTTTAATAGCAATGATATAATTGTTTGGACTCCGCTTATAGTGGGAGTAACTATCATGTCCGTACTTTGGAAGTACAGGCACGAATACGGTATATATATATATATGTTAAAAATTTTTAAAAATTCATAATTTATAAATGAATTTAATTTAAATGTGTTGACAATATAAAACAGTTTTACATTGTCAGTCAATAGAAATAGTGAAAAGTGCCAACTCACACAAATAACTACTCATTATAATATAGGATCCACTATGATTTCTCACTTTCCCCTATATCTATATCTATTGGTTGATAATGTAAAACGGTTTTACACTGTCAATGCATACCAATTAAACTCTTTATAAATATCATATTACAATATTTTTAGATATTTATAGATGTCAAATTATCAATTTTTATTACTTTTTAAACTCCTCCCAAAAAGAATGGAGTACTCTTAATATATATCATATATATTTCTGATACCCCTTTAAAAATAATATGGAGTACTATTTTTATTGATATCTAAAAAAAATTCTTAAATAAACTTAAGTTTTAGGACTTTTGAATTCTTTTTTGGTTTATCAAATAATTTCAAAAAAAGTATTAGATTGTGTTATAGCCGTTTCCAATGCCTGTTCGAGCCATATTCAACGCGTGTCTAAGCCATATTTAAGCTCAAAAATAATATTTTTTTAAATAGGACATATAAGGCCACGTGTCAAACACACAAACACACCATCAAATTGGTGTATCCATGGTTCATAGGCCCATACTCTTAATAGATTTGAAGCCCCTCTTCTCTTCCATTATGCTTGAGCAATGCAATTGCAAGCAACCATTATCACCCTTTACACACCCCCCCCCCCCCAAAACAACAAAAAAATACACTTTTAACTTTTAGTTGTGCTCTTTGATATTCTGTTTAATTTGATGAATAATCTGTACACAAAAAATGTTTGTAGTTTTCAATAGATTTATGGCCTAAGAGGCTAGAGGGTTGCATAGTTCTCGATCTAACTTAGCATATAGATTGTTTATCAAATTAAATGAAACTTCAAAGGAAACAACGGCAAGCAAAGAGATTTTTTTTTTTTTTAAGGTTTGAATATGTTTTTAATTCTTATAAATATAAATCATTTTAATTATAATTCCTCTAAAAATTTTTCTTTGTTTTTGGTCTCCCTTTTTTTTCAATGTTAAGTTTTTGGTACCTACCATTAGTCAAGCACTATTAAGTGATGATATTTATAAAGATCAAAAGAATTTGTTTTTTAAATATTTATAAAGATCAAAATAAAAATTTCTAATATTAATAAAGACTAAATGCATATTCTAAAATATTTATAGGGACCAAAATTTAGTACGGTGGGGACTAAAAATGTAACATTTGGGAAAAAAAAGGGAGACCAAAAGCCAAAAAAAAATTAAAAAAACTAAAATCAAAATAATCTATATATAAGAACTAAAAATATATTTAAACATTTTCCTAAATAGTGAAGAAAAGTTGCTTGCATTGCCCAAATATGTGGGGGAGAAAAGAACATTGGCTTCAATTTATTAGGGGAAGAGGAGTTGTACATGTCTTAAAAGTTAAAACTACCCGAAAGGTATGATAGTCATTCTTACAACTATAGGAGTTCAAAAAAATCAACATTGCCATTGAAAATCATATACAACACACGTGACATTAATCCTAGCTATTCTTTTAACGACCAACTAACAAAAGAAAAAACAAATCTAACCCTTCTTTCTCTTTCTTCTTTCTTTTCTCTCTGGTTTTTTTTTTTTTTTTTTGTGTGAGGACTGTCATATTTTTTCTTTGATAGCAATCTGATCATTTTGTTTATCTTTTCATTATTATGGTTTTGTGTTTTTGGTTTTATTTTTTTTGTCTCTCGATGTTTTTTGTTATCCTCTTTATAGGTGTTTTGTGCCCCATTTGTGGGTATTTTGTTTCTCCTATGTGGATGTTTTGATTTCCTTTTGTCAGTATTTTATTTTGATAGTCTTATAGATGATAGAGATATGCATATCAATTTTGAATGGAGATGTAATACATTATTTAAATTGCAGCACTTTTCGTGTTGGTCTTTGATGTTAAAGATGATAAGACATCGACATTCTTCAGGTAAAGAGCAAAGTCATAAATTATTGGTTAGTCCAAAATGTAAAATGCATTTGTTTCAATATAATTTGTAAAATAAAAAGAGATGTAAGTGTAATTAAACTAAACTTTAAAAGCTACTGAAGAAATTTTCTCTATTTATTATCTCATGTTTTTTAAAATTTTCAAAATAAAAACAAATGCACTGATTAGTGACGAGTCTTAAGTTAATTTTTTAGTCGACACTTGAATTAGTCAGTAAATATATAACGAACTTTATTACCAATATATATATATATATATATATATATAAGGAACTTTAAGTTAAAATAGATATTGATTTAGTTTCTTTTATTGTATATTTAAATATTAATTTAAATTTTAATTGATAATTATTTTATATTATAACAAATAAATTGATGTAATAAATATTTAAAAGGGTAATTTAATGCACTGTATTTTTAGAATATCAGTGTGAACATTTATTCTAACTCTGTCAAATTCAATTTATCTATCACTTCAAAAAAAAAAAAAAATTGTTATTAATATTTGTTATTCTCACTTCTATACTTATATATTACTTAAAAAGAGGTTGGGACATTTTAACTCACCTTTTGGTCATATTTTACTTTTCATTATTTTCCCTTAACTTCTCTTAACTTTCCTTACCTTTTCTTAACTTTTCTCAATTTCTCTAATTTCATGAATATTGTGGGAATATTCATAAATATTTTAGGATTATTAAAATTTTGAACACAAAAAAAATATATTTATTCACATTAATTTAATTTTTTAAAAATAAATAAAAATAAAATGTTAAATTTATAATGAAAAAATGTGGAGTGCCTATCAATCCACTAGTATTTATAAAAGAGTTTAGTGTCACTTTAGTTCTTGAAGTTGTGTGCGTGCATCACTTTAGTCCCTGACATTTTGAAATTAACTTTTTATTTCCCGAAGTTGCATTCTGTCATTCAGTTTAGTCCCTGACTAGACAGACGTTAATCTTCCGTTACTGATTTGCTGATATGTCGGCTAATGTGACATGGTGGCTGTTCGACATGGCCAATACTAAAACGGTGCGTTTTGGGGTTAAAGGAACCTCACCTTGGCAAACTTAAATGATGTTGTTTCCCCACTCTAATGAAACTAAACTAAACTAAACTCAATCCTTTCCAACCTTTACCTCACATTTCACCACGGAGACCAAACGACACTCTAACTCCACTTGCAGTCATTGTCAAAATTTCCCCAGAGTCAGCCAAACCACCGTTCGATTCGTTGCAGCAGATTTCGCGGGCTACCACCTAAATGGTCGTCCTCTAGTGTGCGTCATTCAAAGGTAAGCCACAAGCAAGAAAAATGCTATTTTACTATGTCGTGGTGGTTCTGTCTTTTTCATTTTGTGTGGTCTCTTTCTTGTCACCCTGTCCCTCATGTATGTGTGTGTGTAATGTTTTTTGTTGGTTTGTGTTGGGTCATTGTCTCCCTGTCCCTCTTGTTTTCCCTTTTTAGTTTGTGTTTATTTAGGGTTTAGTGGTCCACAATGTTTTTTTTTTGTTATGCTGAACGTTCAGTTGATTGCTTGTGACAATGAGGTTTTTGGAGTTTCTAAACTAATTGCAGAAAACGAGTAAAAAAAAATAGCGAAGACTGAGTGCAAAAACTGAATGAGTTATGTGTGCATGATATAAATTAATTTTTTTTCCTTACATAATGCAGATGGAGGATCGTTTAACATTTTTGTTTCATTATGGAGGCAAATTTGTTAGAGATTGTAAAGGGAAACTAATATATGAAGGGGGTCAGATAGATTCATGGTTAGGTGTTGATGAGGACACCTTAGATGTGTTTTCTTTGATTGATTACAGTAAGAGATTGGGATATCATAAGATTGATAATTGTTTCTGGTTGGTACTAGGTAAACAACTTTATTCAATTCTATTATGAACACCCTATGATTGAGAACCCAGAGGTAATAGCATTGGAGGATGGGGATGCACCTGTGGATGGACATGAGACCCAACCTGAGCTTGAAACTGATGTTGGAGAGGATGTTGGAGGGAAAACAGCCCATAAACACTATGTTGACCTTGACAGTTAGAGTGAATCCACTGACGACTATGAGAGTGCAGAGGATATGCCATATAGACTCCCATTTGGTGTTGATGAAACTGACAGTGATAGTGAAGAGGATATGAAAAAGAAGGCAACTGTAAATTAAAAAGGCAAGAGAAAAATAGTGAAAAGTCCTGGAAAGATTGGCAAAGGAAAATCACCTGCAAAAAAAGGCAAGAGGAAACAAGCTATGAAAAAGGGGAAGGCAAAATCACCTGCAAAGGCTAAGGGAAAGGATGTGAAGGGTGTTACAAGTGTTAAAGTTGATAGTGTAGCAAGTAGAGGCAGAAAAAAAATTGGACCTATTAATGATGTGTCATCCGATGGAGAAACATCATTCTGACATGGACATCCCTATGGATATGGGGAGAGGTATTAATATAGTTAAGATTTTTTTTTCTTTAATATATCATGGTGTTTATGTGCTCCACTATGTCATTTAGTTGTTTATTTGTTTATTGACTTTAATAATAGGGCATAGGCCAAATATGTTTCACATCCTGCCACAGCAAGTAATGATGGTGAACATGCATCTGAAGATGGACCAAAATCATGGATTTTTAAGGAGTTGAAGACACCTGTTACTTCTGACGATGAAGCTAGTAGCAAATTTGCAAATCCAGAGTTCAATGAGGAAGCCACATTTGGTCATGTGAATTTGGAGCTAAAAATGGAGTTTACTTCTCTAGAAGCATTTAAGAAAGGTGTTAGGGATTACACGATATAGTTAGGAAGAGAGATTAAGTGGGTGAAGAATGATAAAATGAGAGCTAGGGCAAATTGCAAGAACAAAGAGTGTAGTTAGCAGATTTATTGTGCATGGAGCAATATAACTGATTACTTTTAGATCAAGACTTTCATTCCTGACCACACTTGTAGTAGAGTGTTTAGAAATAAGCAAGCTAACAGGCGATGGGTTATTAAGAAGCTTGTGAGAAAAATTAGGAAACAACCAACTTTGAAGCATAGTAAGGCAGTAGAGTACATCAAAAGGAAGTGTGGGGTGCAGTTGAATAGGACACTAGTTTTTAGATCATTGAAAGATGCTAGGTCCATAGTGGAAGGTGATGAAAAGGAGCAATATGAGAGGTTGTGGGATTATAGTCATGAGTTACTTAGGAGCAACCCAAGGTCTACTGTGAAGTTGGATGTAATTCCCATCCCTGATTCACCTCCACAATTTGAAAAATTTTATGTGTCTCTTGAAGCATGTAGGAGGGGGTTTACAATTGGGTGCAGACCATTGATAGGGTTAGATGGTGCCTTTTTGAAAGGGTACTATGGTGGGCAAATCTTGTCTGCTGTGGGGATGCCAACAACCATATTTATCTTATAGCCTTTGCCATAGTGGATGTGGAAAACAAAGATAATTGGAAGTGGTTTCTGACCTTGTTGCATGATGACCTTGGAGACTACAAGGAAAATGGTTGGTGCTTTATTTTGGACATGCAAAAGGTGAGTCATTTTTAATTTAGCTGCAAGTTAAATTCAATTGCGGGGATTAAATTGATCTATTTTGTACACCTTCGAGGACTCAATTGATTTAACCACATTTATGTCAGGGACTAGTGTGATTCATGGTGAATTATTTATGTTGTTAGGGTTTGATTCCAGTAATGCAAGAGGTGATGCCTGAAGTGCATCACAAGTTTTGTGTTTGGCACTTGTGGAGGAATTTCTCAAAATAATGGAAAGAGAAGCAATTGAAGGGGATGGTGTGGGAATGTGCAAGGTCAACAACTGTAAATCAGTTTAAAGCAAACATGAAGAGTTGAAGGCGAAGAATGAGAAAGCATGGGCATATTTGGATAAGTGGCCAACAAAGTCATGGACAAAGGCCTACTTTAGTGAATGACCAAAGGTTGACAATATCTGCAACAATGCATGTGAATTTTTCAATGCTAAAATTGTTCATTTTAGAGGAAAACTGATATTGACATTGGCTGAGGATGTTAGAAGGTGCATCATGAAGACTATGAACAACAAATAAGTTAAAACTACTGAACTACTTAGGGTGTTTAGCTCCAGTGCAACAAAATAGGCTTGAAAAAGAGAAGAAGGAAAGCAACAAGTGGACACCACTTTGGTCTAGGGACCCTCAGGAGCAAAGGTTTGAAGTACATGGTTGGCCTTCCAACATGGTGGTTGATTTAGGGAAGCAAACCTGTACTTGTAGGTTTTGGCAACTCACAAGTATATTTAGTTATTTATTTACTTGTTTATTTTGATATTTATTACTTTATTTGGTAATTTGACTCCTTTATGGCTTGTTTATTTGTTTCTGATTTGTTTTTTGTTTATGTCATAGGTATGCCATGCATGTATGCTGTAGCTACTATAGCTTATAAGAATGAAAAGCCTGAAGACTATTGTCATGCATGGTTGACAATGGAATCTTACAGAGCAACCTATCAACACTATGTCAAGCCACTACAAGGTCAAGACAATTGGCAGCAAACTAAGCATCCAAGACCTATTCCACCACCAGTCAAGAACCGAGTAGGAAGGCCGAAAAAGCTTAGGAGAAAGGATGTAGATGAGGAGCCTCTCAATTAGCATAGGGTTAAGAGAAGTTATCCACCATTTATTTGTTACACGTGGTTCTGAAGGCCACACCAGCAGGGGATGTAAGAAAAATAAGAAAAGAAAAGTTCAAGGGGAAGTATCTGGCAGTGGTAAATCAATAGGGAATGCATCTGTGGCTGCAGCATCTGGGATCGAACATGTGGCTGGGAATGTGACTACCACTGAATCTGGGACTGCAACAGCATCAGTGACTAGGCCAGAGGATAGGCCAACAACTGAGCCTGGGTTAGCAATTGAGATTGAGTTAACTCAATCTTATCCATGTACTAAAACACAACCCTCTTAAGGTGTACCCAGTGAAAAGGTATGAATTTGGTTTTCACATATTTTGTTATAACATAGCTTAGTAGTTCCCTAAACACTAATTTTTTTTTTTTTATACAGCTGCAGTAGAGGGCAGGATCAACTCCTAAAGCCAAACCTATATTTAATGCACCTAATGTGTCTACCACACGTAACCCATTATTATTCATTTCATTTAATTAATGTTAAGAAACTTAGTCTACCACACATAACATATCATTTTCTTTTTTGCAGGAAAATGTGGCTACAAGGGTTTATAATCCTCAACCTCTGGCACCTGGGAAGAGGATTACTTTTAGGCCACCACCAATAAGGCCCCCAGCTCCTATAAGAACCAATGTTGTAGCACCACCAGTCATGAGACCAACAGCAGCAACTACAACTCCATGTTTGCATGCACCTTCACCACCATCTACTGCATCAATACGAGCAAGCTCATCTCCACCACCTGAGGCAATATTAAAGCAGACCATTGAGGGAGTAAGTAAAGGTACAGGAGTAAGTAAAGGTACAACATCAAGATTGGCTAACTCCATGCAATTTGTGCCAACTCCTGGTTTCAACCCACCAAGAAAGAACTAAAGTTATGTAGGGCTTGGCTTTTTTGTATAGGGGTAGGGCTTGGCTTTTTTGTATAGGGCTTAGCCTTTTTTGTATAGGGCTTAGATATTTTGTTCAGAGCATATTATTTTGTGTATGACCCATAGTTGCTATAGATCTTATTTTGAAGGCTGGTATAGCCCCATTATTTTGGGAAACATGACCTGGTTGGTAATGATCTATTGAGAACAATAACATTTGGGATGATGTTCATATTGACTATTAATTATGGAATATATTTATATTAAAACCAATTACTGATTTGGTTATGTGTTTGAGGATTAGTAAATATGGAAACAGGTTCTGATTTTGTTCTATAGTGACTACTGATTTTACTTGTTACAGATTATGAATTTGGTCATGCAGCAAAAAAAGGAAAACAAAAATTTAAGAAGCTTGCATATTCAAGCTTGCAAAGTCAGCTATTTTTTTCTTTTTTTTTCTTCTAGAATGGCTCCTAATTTTGCATGTTATAGGTTCTCATTGCTTTCAAAGGAAATGCATTTCATAAAATATTAAATCTCATTCACAAAAGCCAAAAATTAAAACCTGCCAAATATTAAATCTCATTCATATAAACTTTCATTACAAGTCATCTTCATCCAAGCTCACTACTTCCCTAAACAAACTAGGACACACATAATGATAGCAACTATGGTTATAGTACACATCATAATCACTAACATCCTTAAGGTCCTAATTTCAGCTTCTAAACATCCAATCTTCCATGCCACATTCATGTTCCAATCTTCCAAGTCAGTTGCAGCACCCCTATTAGAAGATTTTGCATCAACTCCATTAGAAGATTATGCACCTATTACTATAACATCATCTGCTACATTATCAGCCCAGCAAAAGAAATTGCAATAGTTCCCCTTACTCTGCAACTCGCAATACACAATGAACATAAACATTAAGAGAATATGGCTACAATAAAACTAAAGACCATAAATTTTTCATATTTACCTCATAATTAGGGCAACCATAAAATAGTCTACCAAGATTAGTTGAGGTTTTGGAGCGTTTGAGCATTGTCCTCAGCCCACAAAAGCAAACTTTCCTCCTTCCTTCACCCCTAAACTGCATAGGAGATGCTCCTATCGAGTTTGAAGAGTTCGAAAAACCTTGGGGTCGATTTCCACTTCCCATCATGCCAATAACTAAATAGAGCTAGTCGGGGACAATTTGGTTTGGCTTGCATGCAAAAATACGATGGAAATTATGGATACTTGGGGATTTAGGGTTTATAAGTGGAAATAGAGAAATTTGGGAACTAGGACTAATTTGACACATTCACAAGTTTCAGGGATTTAAATGAAACAATTTCAAACAATGCCATGTCAGATAGCTTATTTGGACAGCCACCGTGTCACGTTAGCCGACACATCAGCAAATCAATAACGGAAGAGTAACGTCCATCTAGTCAGGGACTAAACTGAATGATAGAATGCAACTTTGGGGACAAAAAGTTAATTTCAAAATGTCAAGGACTAAAGTGACGCACGCACACAACTTCAGAACTAAAGTGACACTAAACTCATTTATAAAATATTTATAGTTACCTTTTTTATTTTACTTTTCACACTATTCTAAACGTACTGATTATCAAAAATTATAGTATGACATTAACAGGATAAATCAATTAGATATTGAAAATGAATTAAAAATATTTTATAATTAAACCTCAATTTTACATTTCTTAATTCTTGTGTATATAATAAAACGAAAGATAAAATACATTAGATAGAGTACGTTGAAAAGAATACGAATGTAATTGTTTTGCTTTTTGTTTTTCTTTGTTGAATAAGATTATTTAGTTATGTTAATTCTTGAGTACAACAAACTCCTAAGAGTGTGTTTGTTTGTGCTTTTTTGGGATAAAAAATCACTTTTTTTATTGAAAAAATTTGATTTAAGCTTTTTTGGAGAAGCTGAAAAGAGTAGCTTCTGAAAAAAAAAATCAATTTTAAACTTTTTTAGTTATATATAAAATTTAAATTTCAAAATCACTTTTTTTAAAATATAAAATAATTGCACCCTAATTCCCAAGCACATAAATGCAAAGCCAGAAGAGGGCAAATTTGCAGGTCTAATGAAAAGCAAAACGGGAGTGAGTGTGTAACATCTGTTTTTCGAGCTCCGACTTAGCCCAGGGTGATTAATTCCGATTTCCGATTTCGTCTTTGAAAATCAGACAAAGGGGTTATTTACGAGTTCCGAGTTCATTCATGTCATAACGATTTCCAATTTCATCCTATTCCCGACTTCACGTCTCAAGTCATAGACCCGATTTCCGATCTCGTACTATTGGAATTCCCGATATCCGACTTATGTTTCAAGGAAAATATACACGGTTCCGATCTCATCAAACAAACTGTATGTAAAGTACCGACTTCCGGTTTCGTCTAAGTTTGATTGTTCCTGATTTCCGACTTCGTAATAAGAGGCTTCAGAGTTCCAATATCCGACTTGATGAGGTTCCGATTTCCGATATTGTTTTCGACCTCAGAAGTAATAGTTCAACACCATGGTACAAGTACCGAACTCCGAGTTTGATAATGAGTTCCGATATCCGAGTATACATCCATCATTGACATTCCCGAGTTCAAATAGGAAATTCCGAGGTTATATGATTGTCAGCTGCATAACTTCCAATATCCGACCTTGATTCAAAGTATCAGAACAAACAAGATTTCCTCAAGTCACCAACAACATGGTATGAGTTCCGACGTCCGGTTTCAGCTTCAAGCACTGTAAAAGGTCACGAGTTCCGACTTAAAGTAATATAGGAACGAGTTCCGATTTCAGGTAGAGCGGAAGCGTATCCCAGTTTTTGGACGACGTGGAGAGCAAGTTGGCCACAAAAGCAGGCGACATAGCCGAACTTCAATCACAAAACTTCAACCAATCAACACCCACAATTCCAACTACCCCCATCTATTTAAGTCAGACCCTTCCCCTCATTTCTGGCTGATCTATGCCACTCTCCCTCTTCCTCTGGTTCCAGTCTCCTCCTCCCCTTCTCTCAATCAACTCCATCATTCCTCCAAGCTTAGCAAGGTTCTAACACTCCAAGTTTCAGCACTTAGCTCAAGTCATACTCCAAAGAGGTAGGATTACATTCTGTCCTTGAATTACTTGCAATATGATTGCATGAAATTGTATTCTTCTCTATGTATTCAATGAATTATTGGCTGTATTATGATGGATTATGATGAATTATGATTGAATTAATAGGAGGTTTTGAGTTAGGATTATGATTAGAAGGAGAAAATTAGGAGGAATGGAGAAGTGGGATGCTGTCTGAGTGAGAATTCCACGGCAGTCCTTACGACAGAGTGTACGGCGCTGCCTACAACCGGTTAAATCTAATGAAACCATTTTTAGATGAAAGTATACATTCAGGGCTTTCCATAGACATATAATATAAGGTCATTGGATTATTATTGAGAGAGATATAAATTTTTGAAGTTTGACCTAGGGTTCAGGAATTTCATTCGGGCAGGGTGAATTGTGGAGCGTATAACTCGCCCTACACAACTCCAAATTGAGTGAAACTAACTTTGTTAGAAAGCTTACACATAGGGGAACATTCCAATATAAGATTCCGAGTTTGTTATGGTCCCAATTGTTCCCAGTGATTCGAGGAAGTTACTCTATGTCTAAACCGAGCCAAAACAGGGTAGCTCAGGAAGGTTGATTTTCAGGACTTATAACTCGAGGTATACTCAAGCAAATGGAGTGAAACTTGTGGCAAATGAAAGGTTGTCCTGTTAGCTTCCATATGAGGCCAATTTCACAGGATTTGAGCTTAGTTTCGATTTTTAGTGAATTTATGATTCCAGGAGTGTGATTCGGGCTAGAGACTGAATAGGCTGAGGTAAAAGTTAAATATCTTGAGTTATATAAATCAAAATGATATGGGACTAAAGAGGTTAGAAAGTAGACATATAAAGCTACGACATATCCAAATTTTAGATTTAAATGAGTTGAATAGAGATAAAGGTGGATTATACAAAATTCGGGCAGAACCGAATAGAATTGGCAGGATGGCCAAAATGATAATTTTACAAATGTTAGTAAAACCTATAAAGTTTGATTTGAGGATTGCCAGCTTGACTTTGATATATATGTGTTAAGTTGATTTATGTTGCTATGATTGAACTGTCTGTAAGAGCTGGCACTATTCATGGGGAAACGGACCTGATCCGTTATGTTGCCGGATTTATGGCAGAAGTCTAAGAAGTTATGAATGTTTAGATGTAAGGAAGAATTAGAGTATGAATGGGTATATAGAAACCCTATATTTGAGAATGACATAAGTATAATAAAGGATATATGAGAATAAACTATGAAGCATATGATGAGTACCGGTAAAAATGGTAAGGAGGCTACGGGCCTTTATATGAAATAAACATGTATGTGAAAATCATGAAAATAGATGAGATATATGTGCGAGTATGCTCAGTATGACTATATTTGATTATGCATGAGAATGAAAGAATGTAAATATATTGAATGTGAGTCCCTTCACTCGGAGGCAGTTGCACATGGATCCCTCCTTGTGAAGGCAGCTAAAGACTTGGGTCCCTCTATGTTGGAGGCAGTTGCACATTGGGTCCCTCCAACCTAGAAGCGATGGGTCCCCTTGCGGGTGAGTCGGTGTGTGACGACGGTCACGGGTGAAGTGGCGAATTCACTCCAAGGCCAGACTACCCAAGGCGATAATAGCACCCTAGGGACGGCGATACGTAATGCCTAGGTGTGCCAAGTAAAAGCTAAAGATTAAAGACTAAAGATTAGAGATTAAAGCTTAAGCTGGCACCTCGCTCACATGAGGCATGGCTTCGACCCAGCTAGTGTGAGTATCGGGGACAGAACTTACATGAGGTATGGTATGACCCAGCTAGTGTAAGTACCAAAGAAAGATCCCACATTCCTAAGGAACGTGACATGGCGATCACGCTCTGATGGGGTATGACATGGCGATCATACTCTGGAATGTGGCACGTAAAGATTTTATGATGAAAAGAGAGATAAAAAAAGAAAAGCAAGTTCTATGTCTATGCATGAATCTAAAATACAAGATAAGTTATGTGCAGATGTTATGTTCTCAGCATATTGATGTCATGTAGGCATCATCTTAATATGATGTAGTTCCAGTAAAGTATATGTCGAAGTTATGCCTCTAGTACATTGATGCTATTGTACTTATTGTATTTTAGTTATTAGTCCCAATATGATTCATGACATGAATTTTTATGGATTCTCTCAAATGCCAAGTGTATGATTAAAATGAACTTTACTTCGAATAAGACATGCTTTTTTTGAAATGTAAAATTAAACAATTGTGCAGCATGTTCACCTTTTTCATAACAAGTCGAAGCAAACTGGAGATGACAACGATGACATTACATATGTATTATAGAGAATCCTACTGAGAATTTATAATTCTTACTCCTATTTCCGTGTTGTCTCCAGAAAGTTCAAGAGGTATCAAAGTAAGCCTTGTGAAGTTCTTTGTCAGATAAGGTCCGTTCAGGTAGCCGTAACAACTCTAGGGTGTGGTACTATGACTTAAGCATAGTACTGTACTTAAGAGGGTGTTACAGAGTGAGTTACCAAATAAATGTAAAAAGTAATGGCATGCACAACTAAGGTTGCATTTTGATAGTATTAATTTTTATTTTTTTTAACTTTTTGGTAGTTAAAAATCATTTAAGGTGTGTTTGGCATGCCGCATGATAAGATAAATTAATACTATATAGTATGACCTTATTCATTACTTGATATAATTAATATATTATATAAACTTATCTATCATAACTCTCTTATATATCAAAATAATAGATAATTTAATCAAGTATTTATTATTGGATTCTGTACTTAGTGCTGCCTTTATCTAAGATTTAGCCCTTTTATTTTTCATAAAAAGAAAAAACTTAATCAAACATAAAAAGATCGTATTAAACTAAATTAACTTTTGATACATAAAAACTATTTCACTCTTTATTTTTTTAAAAAAGTTATTAAATAGATAATAAAAGTGATAAAAATATATATAATTATAAATAATATATATTTTTAATAAAATATATAATAATAAATAAATATTTTAAATAATAGTATTTGATTAGAGCTAGTTTTTTATTCCTATATATGTGCCGAATTTTGCTTTTAGTTCTTATATTAAGAAAATTTTGGTTTAAGTCTTTATGTATATATATAAAAAAAAATTGTTTAGGTCAATATAGTGGTAATGACTAATGAGTTAGTCTTCGCCATTAGAAAAACATTAAACAGTTTTAACTTTTGTTAACGAGGCTAATGAGAATTGACATGAGATATGATAAAACTTGGTTAAGGTCATTTTAGCCCCAAAAAAAGGTCATTTTAATATTGTTTTGATCACTTTTTTGTTTTTGAAAAAGGGACATTTCAAACTTGAAAAAAGCTTAAAATAGCTCGTTTTAAAATGATATTAACAACATATAATATTTATGTCAAATCCTATTAATCACGTTAACAAAAGCTAACATTGTCTAGTAATTTTTTAATGACAGAGACTAACTCCTTAATAGAGTACTAGTTTAGAGGCCTACATCAAAAATTTTTTAGTATAAGCACTAAAATCAAAATTTAGGACATGTGTAAAGATGAAAAATTAGTTTTAACCTAATATTTAATATAAAAGTAACTATTAAAACTAATATAAAAATATATGAATAATAATTTATTATTAAAGTACATAAACATATAAATAATAACAGAGAATATTTAATATAAATTTAATTTCATATAATAAAAATAATTATATATGATATATAACTCAATCAAGTCTTAGAATGTGAAATTATATTTGATTAGATTTTGATGTATAAAAACTTTTATTTTTTTGCTCTTTTCCCCTCATTTCTATATTTATGGAAAATAATCAAAATAGTTATTAGAAATAATTAAATAAATAATATAAATATTTATTAAAAATAACAAATATTTATTAAAACAATAAATATTTACGCATCACATGCTGACCATACTAGACGATCCTCCTGCTGGGATTATGTATCACATATGTGCTGATTTCTTGGGGACTTTCTTCTTGAGAGCTTAGTTTTTTTTTTTTTTAGCTGCTGTACCGAAAAAAAAAATTGAAAGTTATATAAATAAATAAATAATTTTATTTAATATAAATTATAAATGTATATAATAAAAATAAGAAATATTTAAAATAATTATATTTAAAAATAAAAAATTATTTTAAATTTATAATTAATAAAAATTACTATTTTTTATTATAATTATATTTTTTATTAAATATTTACTTTTCATTAAAATTATTTGTGATAGTGAAAGAATAATATTATTTTATATAATACATTATCTTATATAGTAATATATCAAATATTATATAATATTAAATTTTTATCAAACTTTATAGAATTAAGTCTTATACCATCAGATTTTATCCTATTAGGTGTGCCAAATGGGACTTATACTTATTTGGATTATGGGTTCATTAAGATAAACTTCTATAAAAATATCCTTTTTAAAATAATCTTTTTTGAAAGATTTTTTTAAAAAAATAAAAATTATTTTATATTTAAATATAATATTAAAAAATCTTCTTTTATCCTTAAATATTTTTTATGTTTTAAAAAGATATTTTTCTAGAAGATGAAAACTATAACTTCTCTAAAAAAAATCTTGTACTTTTTCTAGTAATTTTGCTTTTATTAAAATATTTTACAGAATATACCCCAAAAAAAATTTAAAAGTATTATTTTATTAAAAAAAATTTAATCAAGATAATGGCTCCCAAATAGGTACCAAATTGGCTATACACTTATCATACTTTCTAAAAAGTCATTTTTAATATTTTTTAGTAAGTTTAAAATATCTGACTTCTTATAAAAATCTCCTATAAAGCTTACTAGGAACAAATGCTATAAAATAAAACAAACGCTTCTATTATTACACATTTAAATATAAAATAATTTATTTATAAATTACTTTCTATGTAAGCCTCCTTAAAAATTCTTTTCACATAAACTCTTAATTAAACTATTTAACCAAATGAGAGCTAAAAAGACCATAAAGAGAAGCATCTCGAGAGAAAACGACGAAGCTCCTCCCAAGAAACTATGACCTAAGCAGGCCGTGAACAGAAGCATCTCAAGAGAAGAAAACGAGGGAACTCCTCCAAAAACTAGTAGAATGGAATCCGATGCCTCACTTGCTTAAGGGGCACCTTATTGCCTACAGCAGAAAATTGCAGTAGAAAATAGCACTGTTTCTGAAACAGATACCACAATAGAATCTGGCTCATGTCATGCGTTCATACCATACCATGCATTGTGTAATTTGCGTGTTGTTTCCTTTGTACCCTCATGCTGCTACTGCTTAGCCATTTGCACATTCTTTTCTACTTGTTTTATTGCTGCCTCCAAATTTGACTTCGACCAGCTAATTATCCGGCAAATGGGATAAAGTAAAGGTAGAAAATAATATCCTTTAATCTGAAAAAGACCTGAATATAAAAAGCTATTCAAATTTCAAAGCCTTAACAGAATCATGGATTCAGAACGAAAATGAAAAAGGAATAATTGAGATTCTGTTAGAATCTAAATCATCCCATTTTTAAAGGGGTAATGCCAAGTAAATGCCGTTCCTGGGAATTGATTTTCGACTGTTTTAATTTAATTATCTCCCATTTAATTCTTAATTTATGATTTATTTTTATTTTATTTTATTTTTATTTGTTAGGTTGTTAGATTTGCTTACTTTTGTTTTTTTTTTCCAAAAAATAAATAAGAAATAGATTCTTCGTTGCTTTAGTTTCCTTGCTCGTTTGCCTTATTCTAAAGATTGCAGAGGATCAATTCCATTCGGACTTGTGATATTAGGTGCCTCTATTCCAAATCTATCCTTATGTTTATGTTTGGTAGACTTTCTTTATAACTTGACTTAAAGAAATACGATCTTGAGATAGAGCATACGCCTAGAGCACAACGTAGAACTACATCCGCTAATATTATTTTTGAAATTGCAAATGAATTGCGCTTGGGGATCACTTCATTCCAAATGCATATAATTCTTCTACATATATTCCTTTGCCTGATGTTGGGGCAAATCATGTCGAAATCAACCCCAAGATAATTCAAATGTCACCATCATTTAAGTTATTAGGAGTGATATAGTAATGAAAGATTTGGGTAGTATAAATAAGATCATAGATTCAAATTTCATTTTCGTTGATGTAAAAAAAACGAAAAATGTCATGGACTTCATTTTGAGAACGCATACAGGCATATATTGATGAGTTTCTTGAAGTATTTTCCATTTTCATATTCCCAATATTCAAAGGATGCTATATGTTTGTGCATTTTCCATTTTTTTCTTGAAGGATAAGGACAAACATTGGTTGTACACATGCAATAATATCACCACTTGGACACAAATGATGCAAGAATTTTTGGTAAAATTTTTTCCAGCTGGTAACCTCACAAAATTAAAGAGAGATCACCACTTTTTCTCAAGTAAATAATAAACTTTTTCATAAAAGTTATAATAGATTTAAAGAGCTCTTGCGTAATTGCCCACGTCATAAGGTGCACAAATGACTAGTGCAAAATTTTATAGTGGTTAGATGAGCATAACTAGTAGATGGTTAATGCATCATTTGGTGGTGCATTTTCGCATAAAAATGAAACATGAAACATGAAAATTATTTGAGCATTTGAGTGAAAATTCACACCAACTTGAGATCGTTTGAAATGTTAAAATTTTCATTTGATTTTTTCTTTGGTTCCATTGCAGTCTCACACCAGTTGATTAAAGTTAATATTTCTTCACCAGAACGTAACACAATTTACACCTTCACATGTTAAGCTTTCAACTGATTAGCGCCTCGACAAACGAAATAATGCTCTACACATTATCACCATATGCTAGACAAACTTCATCACATGTTCTTTGGTATTATGTATATTCGGAAGCACAAGCAAGCAGTTATTGAGCGGACAACACATAGAACAGCATTTTTGTTATAATCAAACTACAACTAATGATGTGCAAGTCCTAATGAATCCAGTATGACAAACCATTGTATAAATCATCAAAAGTTGGGAAATTTAAATTTTAAGTACTATAGATTCTTACATACACTCACATTGTAACAAAAATTTACACCGTTCTTATTTGCTACTATAACTCAACTGTTCCAAAAGTCTCTCCTCTAGTTGAGTGGAATTATTTAGGAATGAGAGAATGCACAAACTAGGATCAAAAGAAATCATGGTAAACATATTCTTTTGGTCTTTGGAGTATCTAAACAAACATGGTTGCAAGATTAATTTTTTGGATACTGTTGCTACTATTAAAAAACTCTCAATAATCGTCATTTTAAGGATTTGAGTCTTAATCCTCTCTCCAAATATGTAACTCACTTAATATTGCATTCAATGCTTATTGAGTCATTACAAACATAAAAGAGAAGCAAAAATTATGTCAAAAGAAACTCAATACAAGACGTATTATGTAAAGACTAAAGAAGCAATCCAAGTTGCCCATCAATTATACTAGGAATTATAGAATTTCAAATGAAGATAATGAAAAGGGCTTTACTTTAGGTTTATCCAAATTGCTAAAATGGATGGGAGCTGGCCAAAAATTGAAAAAAGAAAATGGGGGGCACGAATAGAGGGGGAACTAAAAGTAAGGCTTGGTTTCTCACACACTCGGCATCACCATCCCCTCACCAATGACCGAGTCAAGCACGCTTTACACATAACCCAACATGACATAAGTTACGCATAGCACGTTCACCATCAGCGCCACACACACCCCACCAAAGCTTTGAAAATCTCAACGGTCATGCTTAACGCGCGTGGTGTGCCCCCAAGGCCAAGTTCCATTCCAACCCCCCAAAAAAGGCCCTCTTCTCAGCATTAGCATAAAGCACATAGCAGTGTTGCACTTGGCCATGCTGCCATGCATGTCCTTGCATTGCATGCCCCCTATGGCTGTGCCTATTCCCTGATAAAAAGAGGACCAAAGCCTCAGCCTCATTGCAATATGCAAGCCTTGAAAATCAGCCACCGCTTATTGGTGAGTTCCAAGATAGAAATGAGATCTCTTGTCATTAATGAAAGCAAGATCTGAAAATGATTTGTGGGACATTTCAAAAGCGCAATCCTTCTGCATGACACATGTCAAAGCTGGCCCACTTAACACCAAAGCCCCTACGTGGCCTGAGCCCAGCACAGTTGCAAAAATACTTCACTCCTAAGCAAAGGCTAAAACTTAAGAAAAAAGCATTAGGGCCACTTGGTATGAGCTGCTAGCTTTTCTTTGTTTTTTTCGTCTAGTTAAAACCACCTATATTTGAATCCTCTTAGTAAAATCTGATTAATCAGAATCGAGGCCCCTGAGATAAAAATCTTTCAAAAGAAATTTTTTTCATTCTAACTCGAATTTAAAATCTCTAATTAAAAAATTAAGATACCCACTTTAATTAACTCTAAATCTTTATTTCAAAATTTAGACCCACAAGAGAGGGAAAAAAGGAACAGAATACATCATATTTTATTATTTAGTCACAAGTTTAAATTTTTAATGGTCAGGTTACAATTTGTTTCACCGTTATTACGGCACATCTAGTCCCCTGTATCTCTACCGCTGGTCGATATGAAAGGCGAACTGCGTACGAAAAAGCATTTACAAGCAGAATTTTTCTTTGATTCTATGAACAATAGCCAGATGCCACCACCGCTCCTTGGGATAAGCAAAAGTAACTTTATATTATACTAGCGAGTTTGTACGAAAAACGTCCTCAGCTAGCAGTGGTAATCAATTGCTTTTAACGTGGTAATCAATTGCTTTTAACGTTTTATATAATTGTCTTTTACCCAGTAATCAGATACTAAGTTACTTTAACAGTAGTAATCAAAAATTAGACGGGGGAAAAAATAATTTTAACTACAGTAGCAATTGGTTACTATAACAGTTGACATCATTATTTTTTAACCAATAATCAAATTAGGATTTAGATGAACGAAAGAAAAACCACATAATTTGATTTGTAGTTCAGTTCATAAAAACGTTCATAGGAAAATGAAAAGGATATATACACGAATCAATAAATGCTAATTCATTTCATTTATTATTTATATAGTAATTGGACGGACAGGCTGTAATCAGAGATTTCACTAGCAAGTAATTCCCCCCAAATGATTACATAGTGATTCAACAATGCTAAAAGGCCATAATCCTCCACAAATCAGGGTCCAGCCTTGCCTAAACTACCATTTATTACTTATATTCAAAACCACCCAAAAAACCAAAAGGGGGGCAAAAATTTACCCATTCACCGCTTTTGCCTTTCCCAAGACAAGAAAAAGAACAAAAGTTACTGATATCACCGGCAATTTTTCTGCTCGCTGCTTTGCATCACAATATAGCTTTTTCCAGAGGCTCCCAAATTATTTTCTACATTCAACTACAGCCTAATTAGAAAAAGAAACAAGAGCCCCTCACTTTTTTCCCTTCCTTCACAATCCAAACAAAAACCCTATTTCTTCTATATTAACTACTATTCATTCTGCTATAGAGGAAGAAAACTAGAAAAACCTGTCATCCGTTTTTCACTAGAAACATTATTCCTATTCTTTTTTCCTAGCCCCACAAAAAACCAAAAACAAACCTACTCCCCCCACCACACAAAATAGGACTACACAGATCAATAAGTCCACTCCTGGGGCAACCGGATCTCATGAGTCACTGGTGGTTGCGGCCTTAAATTGTTGCGCCTCTGTTGAGGAAAGCCATAATTACTCCGAATCCTTGCTGCTGCATAAGCCAAAATTCAAGAGAGTCACATATCAATAGTATACAAATAACATAAAATTGAACATGTCCATAATTGTGTCACATAAATTGAACAATGCAAAACACAAAATAGAAGAAAACAAAAAGAAAACTTCGCAAAGGAAGTGCCAAATCTGCTTTGTATTTTTACCATTTTCCACGCTAGAAATCCCATTGAAACGAGGATGATGGTTGTGTTGTGGCACCATATCCTCAAGCTTCAGATTCAGGGCCTGCACCACTCTTGCCGGAACCAACACAGTTGAACAAGCTGAAAAAAGAAAAGTACACAAAATTACAAAAAAAGTCAAACAGTAGTAAAATCAAAATAGGGATGATAAAGAAAAAGTAACAAACACTAGCACCATCAGAGAGGAGAAAAAAAAAAAAAAAAAACCTCCAACCAAACAACCAACAGAACCAAAATACATCATAACTTCAAAAATAAATACAAAAATAAAACTAGAGAGTATTTCTTCCATCTTAGTCTTAACCTGGCTTCTTTTTTGATTCAACGGGACTATCAATACGACGAGGCAAGAACACACCGGTTCCGGCACTTTCCCTCTTCGAGTTCCCGAGAAAAACGGCTCTCATGCCAGAACCATATTGTTGATGATGCTGATGCTGCTTCGCGTGTTGCTGCTGCAGAGGAGGCCATGCAGATGCATACGAACTAGCGTTACCCCGAGCAACAACGTTCCTTCCACCAACAACTGAACCAACATCACTGTTCCTTCCCCTGTTCTGTGCACCGCACCACACCGGAACCGAACCCTGCTGCTGCTGCTTCGCCATCTGTTGCTGCCTCAGCATCTCAAACTAACACCACCAAAAGAACACAAAAGTTAACGGAAGAAAGAAATAACAATAAATAACAAGGGATTTTATTTTATTTTTCTGTTCTTCGATTTTAGAGAAATTTTACTTGTGCTATTTGAAGTTGCTGGTGAGAAAGAGACTGGTGGTGGTGTTGGGTGTTGAATGCAACGAGGCCGGGGTTTCTAGGGGGAACGACGAGGCTTGTGTGGTTATTGTGGCCGAAACGGCGTGGTTCTGTTGTGTTGTCATCGATGTTGTGGTGGCTGAGTCGCATCCTCTCAACTTCCCCCGCAGCCGCGCTCAGCAGATCCCACGTGGCCCTCTGCGAGGTCACGTGACAGACGCTGTTAGGACTCCCAACGCTCGACGAGGACCCTCCTTTTCCACCGCACCCGAACCCGCACAGCGTCGATTGTGGCGAGCCACTCACAACCACGCCCTTTCACCAAAAAAAAACAAAAAAAAAAAATAAAGATTAACTCAAATTGTAAAAACGAACGCGCAGCGTTCTTTTTTGTTTTTTGGCGTTGTTTAGTACCTTGGGTTTTTGTGAGGGGAAGGAGCGGTTGAGATCGAGTTCGAGGGTGGAGTGAGCGACTCGGCGAGTCAACTCGGCCATGTATTGTTCCTCCTCATCACTGCTCTCGGTCTCGCTGGACTCCACTGGAGAACTCAGGTAACTGAACATCGCCCTCGAAACGTCGTCGTTCTTTTGGAAGAACGCAACGAGGTTGTTGCTGCTGCTGTTGTTGTTGTCGCTCACGAGTGTGTCGTCGTCTGTGAGGAACTGTGGCGGGAGCCAAAACTCACCGTCGTCCAGGTTCTCAGCCATAGTGAGAAAATAAAAAAGGAAAAAGGAAAAGAAAAATACTGTGATTTTGGGTTTGGGTTTTGGGGGTCTTGTTAAGATTTTAATAGTGGTGGTGGGAGTGTTTAAGGGACCCAGGCAGCTGCTATGCGCGAAAAAAGAGACATGAAAGGAAGCATGGATTGAAGGAGGGAACTAAGGGGCCTTTTTAACGAAAACAGAGGAAGCTCTTTTTTTATTTTTTTTATTTTCCCTTTCGTGCACTATGTGAGTATTTGTGTGTCTCAAACACAGTGAAACGGTTTTCTTTTTTGTAAAAATAAAAAAGGCAAATAGTTTACAGAGTAAGGGAAAAAGACAGAGTGAGAGAGGAGGACGGTGTGTATTTGTAGAGGGAGAGTGGGAGGGAAAAGAGGCGGTGCTTTTGGTGTTAGTAACACGCGGTGGGGGGTGAGTCGTGGGTCCACGCGCCAACCAGGCAGTTCTTGGGTGGCTGTTTTTTTCTTACCGTTTCTAGTTTGGGTGTATCTCGCTATCGGTTTAGGGGTAGTGGGTTAGTATGAAGAGCGTGACACTGACAGTTCACAGTGGGATGGGATTTTCACGTTCCCCTCACACTAATCATGAGTTTTAAACGATATATGATTAACAGTATTTATTCGTTAATAAAATAAAATAATTTATTTTAGAGTAAAATTTTAAAGAATTTAATTTAAATATATTAATCATATAAAATAATTTTATATTATCAATAAATTAAAATAATAAAAATATTAATTTATATAAATAATTATATATTATAATGAGATATTTACTATAATTTTTTATTTTTTTATTTTTATTAATTAATAATATAAAATAATTTTATATTATCAGTGCATATCAATTAAACTCAATTTAAAAGATAAAACTTATATTAAGTTTATTATATTTATTTTAATTTAATTCTTAATTCAAATATTTATATTGTCATATAATAATATATCAATTTCCCTTAATTTAATTTTAACTATTTGGGTATAAATTTAATTGGTATGTATTAACAGTATAAAATAATTTTATATTACAACCAATAGAAATAATAAAAAATGAGAAATTATGATAAATTCCTCATTATAATAGGTAATTATTTATATAAATTAGTACTTTCTACTATTTCTATTAGTTAACAGTATAAAATTATCTTACACTATGAGTATATTTAAATTAAATTTTTTGGATATTTGACGTCATTTTATTGAAAAATTAAAGATATGTTATAAATAATATTCAATAATAAGATATTTTTATATTATTTTATTTAAAATAAAATACTTATTATTAATAATTGCATATATTGTTAAATAAATAAAAAGATAACATAGAGTGAAATTAAATAATTATAATTTTTTTCCAAATATTATTTTGGAAATCAAACATTTTAGAATTTCTTCATCGCCTGGTTCCTTTCAGGTCTTGAGAACGCCTCCAGCAGCAGTATTGCAGTCCTCTTGGCGTACGCTGCTGGATTAGGTTTTATTAGATTGTAGTTTTGTTATACTTTTAAGACATACAAAAAAAAGATAAAATTAGTTACATTAATTCATAAAATAATAAATTGGTTCAAAATTAAAAAGTATTTAATTTTAAAACTAATGTTATTAACTTTAAAAAATGCTACTGAAAAAAATTAAACTAAAAAATTAATGTGAAAAGATAAAACAAAAAATGTGATTAAAAATTAACTTTAAACTAGTTTTTTTTATATACTTAAACTTGAAAAATTAGTCAGATGAAAATTAATTTTGTAAATTTGTCAATAAAAATTATTTATTTAAAACTTAGGTCTGTGATACTTAAATAATCAATTTTTCAAAAACTTCTAAAGAGTTTCTCCTTCGTTTTACAATAATGACCAAATATATATTATTAAAAAAAAAACGTCAAAAATTTCCCAGGTCCGACCCGTTTTAATGTTTTGGTCGTTTTTCCGATATAGATAAAGTGGATCCGGAAGGTGTGGAACACTTGAGGGGTGAGAGGGTGTGATGTGAAGGTGCGACTTTGAAAGCGATTGACTCAGCACCACGACGCGAGTTGTTGTTGTCCTCCTGCCTCACTCATCCCCCGTTCGCTTAGCGGTTGAAGCATTTGCGCAGGCAGCACACTGCACACACAACTCCACTGCGTCGTGGGTCCCACACCAAAAAAGCAACAAAACAATAATATAAATAATAATAATAATAATAGTTTTATTTTTAAAAATTTATTAAAAATAAAATTTAATTAAAATATATTTATAAAAAAATAATAAATTATAATAAAATTTTTATTATAATAAATAATTATTTATATGAATTGATATTTTTTATTATTTTTATTAGTTAATAATATAAAATTATTTTATATTATTAATATATTTAAATTAAATTTTTAAAAATATATAAATTTAATTTAAATATACTAACAGTATAAAAATAATTTTATACTGTCAACCAAAAAAAATAATAGAAAATATCAATTTATATAAATAATTATTCATTATAATAAGAGACTCACCATAATTTCTCATTTTTTTTCTATTTTTATTAGTTGACAGTATAAAATTATTTTACACTACTTATATATATCAATTAAACTCAATATATATATATATATTAAAAGTGTAAATGAAAAAATTCTTTGTTCCTTTATGAAAAAAAAAGAGTTTAATTAATATGTATTAACAGTATAAAACTATTTTACACTATCAATCAATAAAAATAGAAAAAAGTAAGAAATTATAGTGAGTCTTTCATTATAATAGATAATTATTTATGTGAGTTGGTACTTTCTACTATTTCTATTGATTGACAGTGTAATGTATTTAAATTAAATTAAAAAAATCTTTTATAAATTTTTTATATTATTAAATAATTTTAAAAATTAAAAAATAAAAATAATAAAAATTGATAATAGATATCATATATGAAGAAATAAAAAATTTTATTCTATAAAAAAAGCAAGAATTTCTCGGTGTGAATGTGTGATTTGTCCGTACGACGTCCACCTGGCACTGCACCCTCATTCCATTGCATGTAGATTTTTTGGTTTGTTCTGTACCCCGAAGCATCCTTTTGTCCAATTTTTTCTTTCTCCCCTTCTTTTTCTAATTCTTTATATTTTTTTGGCTAAGCAACCTTTGCTTTCAAGTTTTCACGTTATCTGCATTTCTCTTTTGACTCGATTTTGTCATTTTCCTTTTGTGTATTGACCCCGATGCCGAAAATGGAAAATAGTGCCAAGGAATAAAATTAAGGCACTGCTATCTAGTAGAAATTAGGTTTATATAACTACTTATAGCGCATTTTGCTTGTGTTTATATGGAATTAATTTTATTATACTTGCTCTAATTAAAATTAATTGTAAAATAAAATAATTTATCTTTGATAATTTGATTTGAGAAATAATTTATATTTAAATAATATTGATTAAAATCATTTATATATATATATAAAATTTACAAAAAAATCTAAAATCTAGTGAAATTAAAAAATAAAAAAAATTTATTTCTATTCAAAATCAATTTTTAAGTAAGAATTGATTCTAGTAAAAATATTTAATAAAAAATTAAATAAGTTTAAAAATGTCCAAAATTAATTCTAATATCTCATAATTGACATATCCAAACGATTTTTCAAACATAAACTTAATATAACATCGTAATTTTCTTAATTATTGGATAATAAATGAAAATTTATTTTATATTATGATGCGTAAAACTAATTTTTAACTTTTAATGGAAAAGAATAATACATTTGATAAAGTGAAAGATTTAGAAACAGAAAAATAATATATTAAAGACTAACTTTTGATTGAAAAAATGTAAGCTTTTTAGTTTTTACCAAAGCTATAACTCATATGTACGTTTCTCTATAATGATTTATATTATAAAATATTTTATACTAATAATATATTAAAATTAGAGATAAATTTTTATATAAAAATAAAATTAAAATAAATTTTATTGCCAATCAATTATATCCATTTTTTATGTAATTTTTAAAATAAATAAGATATGAGTCAAATAATTTTAATAATGTAACTAAATATTATCATTTTTTTTAGTTTTGAACAAGGTGTACATAAAACTAACATATTGGACATTATTGTGACTAAAAGAACATATTTTTTCTTCTCCTAATTTGTGCTTTAATTTTTTCTCTTAAAATGTAATTCACTTATCATTATATCTAATTCTTATCAGTGACTACATATTATTAGATAATTATATAAAGAAACTTTACAAAACCCATATATCAAATTAAATCCTTAAAATTAACCTTATTACATTATTGCATTGTTACAAATGTAAAATGTCACAGGAGGGGGGACTCAAATTGACTGGGCTACAGCTATCACTTCAATCAATGTATATTATATATTCAAAATATTATTTGATTTAAGTTATTTCCTTTTTGGGCATCTCTTTATTGGCTTGTGAATATTCTCGCAATATGCTTATATTTGCAAATTCTCTGACAGCACACCTCAAGATTTGATTGCAATCCTTTGTAATGGTTTCTAAACCCCCGTGTAAATTTTGTGAGTAAACATTTCTTCTTCTTTTTTTCCTGCGTAAATAACGCGTGCCAACGCAGGTTGCAAATGTGTAACCCTTACTTATTTCAAGAGAAATTTTAGAGAGAAAAAAGTGATAAGAGAGAGAAAAAAAAAAGGGAAAATTTTGACTTTATAGATATATCATTTTTTTCTTTTCTTTTTTTTTAATCCAAGTAATAAGAGAAAAAAAATAAAATTTTTTCTTATCTTCTTTTCTTTTTATTTTATTTTCTTCTATTTTTTCTTCTTAATTTCTCTTAGAATTAAGTTAATCTAACTCAACATAAAAAATTAGCTCATGAGGGAAGGATTGCTTAAGATCTAATACAGGTTGTTTTGGCCATACCACCCCTCTATGCCCAGAACTAGACATGTAGAATATAAAATTTGTAGAACTAGATATCTATGGATAGTCTAATAATAATTACAAAATAAGATTTGATACTGATTTAGAATTAAGTGACCTAATTCAACCTTAAAAACTAGTCCATAAAAAATTAAGATGAGAGTTGTCTAAATTTTTATATAAGTTATTTTAGTCATATTTTTAAACAATGTGAAACTCTAATATCATATCCAAACAAAAGATAAACGTATGTTAAAAATAAGAGAAATTATACCAAACGTCATCTAAATTTAAAAAATTATAAACCACCAAAATTTTAAAAATTATATCTATTTTCCTCAAAATTTATATGTTGATTACATAAAATTCTTTTCATCAAGTTATCATATTTGAAAACAATAGAATCAAAAGCACCTGTAACGTATATGATTTTTAATATCAATGTGTAATTTTTGAATTCTTACCACATTTCAAATGATAAAGTTGCCCTTAAAAATTCTACCAAAAGAGTTTCGATCCTTCTTTTCTTACAGAAATTATCTTTTTCTCTTCAAATCACACAAAATGCAAGTTGAATAGTGGATTTGAATATAAAGTGAAGAATCCAAGTTAAGATATGCATTTTTGTCTATTTCCATTTCGTTCTCATTTTTATATGGTTTTTTTGGATTTAACAAAACTGTTTACACATAAAAACACTAACCATGCACGATACCCACTTGTCAAATAATTTAATTTTGAAACACTATTATTGTAAAAACCTGTTTACAAGCATTTCATCATATATTACCATATCAATAAAAATATTTATCTTTTATGATCTCTATTTCAAAAGTCACATATTTAGTAATATATGATTGAATGACAGTATAAAATTATTTATACCATTAGGATTCGTTTGGTATGCCTGATAGGATAAGGGCTGATAGTATAAGGTTTGATAGGATAAGGGCTGATAGTATAATGCCTGACAAAAATTTAATACGATACAGTGTTTGGTATGTCATTGTATAAGATATTGTATTATATAAAATATAATCAAAAGAAGAGATTATAATAAATATAATTTTTAAATAGTTATCATAATTATTTTAGCTCTATTTTATTATATATAAAAATAATTTTATATTAAAAATTATTTATTTATTTATTTTTAATATTTTTTTTATAAATATAAAAAATATGAGAGAGAGAGAGAGAGTGTGTGTGTGTGTGAAATAGAGATGGAGTTTTTATATATCTAAATCTAAATAAGCTTACTATCACATTCCTATATTTAGTTATATTTTTTATTATATATAATTAAATTTATATTAAATATTATTATTTATATATTTTAATAATAACTTTTTATTCTTATATTTTTATTTAATTTGAATAATTATTTTACAATTTTTTTAAAAATATTTATTTATTATTAAATAATATTATTTTTATTTATATATTTTTATTTTTTATTATTTAGTTAATAATTAATTTTTTAATAAAATATATTAAAAAATAAAAAGAATGAAAGAACCCTTATATATTAAAAGCTAATCAGGCATAATACGGCTTCCCTAGGTCGTATTAAGTTATCCATCATTATAACGTATAAGGGAAGTTTGATGGATAAGGTTATACAATACGTTGATTGCACCAAATAACGGATAAGATCATAATATATTGTATAACATGCCAAACACCCCCTTAGAGTATCAAACTTAATCTCTTTTTTAAAATACAAAAACTAAATTTTTCATTAATTCATTTGGTGTTTTATTTCATATGTATAATAACATAAAGTAAAAATTAAAAGAAAATGAAGGTATTCAATAAAAAAAATAGAAAATGGAGTTCATTAATTACAAATTAAACTTTCAACCAAAGATTCTTATCCAACATTGCACTACCGGTGATTCCATCATAGAAATATTCTTAAATGGATACAAGTTTAAGACTTAATTTGCTATTACTATAGCTTTTTGAGAGCTACTATGCTATTTGGATTTTCCAAAAGGTATTGTTAAAAAGTTATAATAATATCATTTGATAAATCAATGCAAAAATTGTTTTCAATAAATAGAGATCATAATAGTAGTATTTAATAAAATTGCTCTTAAAATTTAAAATAATTGTAACGGATATAAATATTAAAGAGAATAATTCTACTTCTAATATCATTAAAGAAAATAAGATTATATCAGTCTTTTAAATTTTAGAGAGTATAAATCAACTCTGAAAAGTACCTCATAAAGGCTCTCGATTAAAACCCAAAAGTAAAAGTACCCCAGCTTTTTGGTTTATCAAATAGAGAAAATTAATTTACATTTTTTATAAATCAAAACACCCCTTCAAAAAGCACTATCAAACTAGGTCCAAATGTCTAACAACTCATATTTAGGGTGCATCTAGTTCAACTTATTTTGCCAGAAAAAAATATTTTTTTAAACAAAAAACACTTTTATAGAAGCTATTCATATTAGTTTATACTCAAAGGCTTTTTTTTAAAAAAAGAAAACCTATTTTTAGGTTTTAAGTAAAAACTAAAATACGTAGTTAATAGTTAAAATATTACCTTTTGACAAAAAAAAATTTTGAAATAAATAAACATTTACAATAATGTTGGTGGAACTCATAAATAATTGAGTGTAAGGTTAGTAGGACCCATGTAACACCCTACTAGCGTAATTATTAACCTAATTATTATCAATCATGATTAATAACTAATTTAGTATGCACCACCCTAATTATTATTTTTTTTCTAAATTGATAATGAGGATACTAAATCCATTGTTCAAATCTTTTGACTAATCAAATTAAGAGTGACTACTCCTAAACAGATTAATATATACAATCCAAAAGTACAATCACTGTGTTGACTAAGATATACATGTACAACTCTATGGTCATACCTACTAATCAAAATATATCAGAGAACTTTCCATACTATTTTACGGATGTCGAGCATCCCAACAGACCCGAACCTTGCTATCCTGTCAGGTACCTGGACACACCAAAAAAATCGGGTGAGATACTAATCTTAGTAGGGGTGGTGTTTCTAAGTGTTTGCTGTGCACCCAAAAATCTCCCAGGTTTAGATAGGGAGGTATATATGTATATCTACAATAAGTCACAATTACATAATTAAAGCTTGGAAAACACCTAAAAGGTATATAGAAAGTAGCAACATATAAATACATAAGATAGTCCAAGATATAAGTGAGATAATTGAATGAACGCATAAGACATTGGGTTAGAATGCATGACACAGTCATAATATAATGAGGTGCACTTTTCTTTGCTTTGTTAGGCCTTTCCACTTTTTCTTAACTCTGCAAGAGGGAAACTAGAGGAAAAATCATTAATCTTATGAGAGCTTTTCTTTCAAGGCATCCCCTGACTTAGATCCAATATCATACTTATAAGGGCCTTGTCTCGATACCATTACAGCCCATGGATCCTTGCCTCTGTGTCCACAGTCATCCTCAACATCATAACTACAGAGCCATTACCTCAGTACCACTACGGCCCATGTGACCTTTGTCTCGATATTACATGGTCATCCTCAACAAGTTAGAGTTATGAATGTCCCACCGATCTACTTCGAAGTGGGGCCAAGACATTCATCATAACTTTTCAAAAGGATTGTTCATGCATGAATATCCACAAATTTACAATGTCATGCCCTTAGATCTTTATTACATGCTCATGCAGGAAATAGTTTATGCTTAGACGCCGTATCCCACACGCATTATATATTTTTGCCACAAGTATATGAATATGCATGAAATGCCATATGAGTCATGTTTAGCATATACAAGCCCAACATAGCAAATCATGTAAAAATAAAACACCAATTTATTTTCTCAATTGGGCCGAGCCCATAAGTTTAAATTTTTGTCAAATCCTTTTTCTTTTGCCTTTGCTACTTAGTCTCTAAATTGTTATATTCATTCTAATTCATTAAAGTTGAGAAAATTCATGTTTTTATCCTAGTTCTTTTATTTGGCCAAAAAATATGCCAAAAAGGCCTAATTCAACACATAATTGAACAGCATAGTATTCCAACCCGGCAGATTATTGAAAAATATCTTTAAAATAACAAACTACTTCTAAAATATATGAAAATTTATCAATAAGCTTTATAGAGTGTTAGGTTTAACATGTCCAAAATTTGGGTCAAAATCGAAAGATAGTTTTGGCAACAAAATCCAAATAGTTCAGATAGTCCAGAATTCATTTTTAGCAAGTTAGTTTCAACTTCTTAAATTTATTAGCAATAGTAAAACCATTCTAAAAATCCCACAAAAATTTCCAGTCATATTTTAAGGTATTATTAATATGTTGACCAAAAGTTCAGTCAAAATTCATAGATATAATAATAAAAATAATCAAGTTTAGCAGTTCCAATAAATCATTACAAACTTCAAAATAGAGCAGTTCTATCTCTGATTTTTAAAATAGCAAATCACCCTAAAAATCCATGAAAATTTATAGGTAAGTAGATTAACATGTTACTTCAACATATAACAATTTCAAGCCAAAATAATAAGGTTTGATAAATTAAAAAAATTGCAAAATAAAGGATGACCTGCAGCCAAAATAGAATGCCAACACTTTAGCACGTAAAGAAATCAAAGTATAAGCATCAAGACATCACAAACATCAACCAAAATCAAAGAAAACCATTGGAGGGTTCAGTAGGAAGTAGAAAATATAAGAACCCCTACTTATTTGGGAGTGAAGAAGATTATGGAGATGATGATGGTGGCGATGAGATGAAGATGATGGTGATGGTGGTGCTCCTTTCTTGATAGAGCTGGAAGAACACGACACACAAAAACTCACAAGTATATCACTCACTTGGTCTTCTTTTTAATGTTGAAGAAGATGAGAAGAAAAACCCTTAAACTTTCTCTCTTTTCCTCCAAGGCCATGGACTTGTTCCAAGGAAGAGGGTGAGTTCTTTTTCCTTTGATACTTATAAGAGGCTAGACAACTTAGCTAACAAGTTGTCATAGTTATTTATTATTATTATTATTATTATTTTAATCAACTCGTTTAAATAGTGTCTCTCCTCCCTCGCCTATGTGTTCTACGTCACCTAGCATTTAGAGGAATTAAGTTTTATCTCTTTTAGTTTTACTCTTTGGCTTTTCTTTCCTTTCCTTTCTATTGTCAACACACACACACACACTCACTTTAACCAATTCTATTTCTAATGTTATAATACTATTATCATTAGATGTAGCTATACCTCCAATATATAACTCATTATTTTTCATTGTAATTATTATTATTCATACAAAGTAGAACCTACTCTCACCAGTCAAAGTCATAAAAAGTACAACCTACTCTACTATTAATAATTTCTTTAAGCCCAAAAGAAATAAAATTCAAGCAACTTCTCCATTAAGTCTTCATCATGGATTGACACTTGACCAAGATCAAGGGTTGATATTGCTTCTTATTTCCATGATAACAAAATATGTTCTTATTTTTCCCTTACTCTCTACGGTGGTCAAAACTTAAGGGGGAAGGAGTTATTCAATTCCTATGGTACTCTAATTATCAAACAGTGTAGGTGGAATTGCTACTCTTTGTTTTTATTCTCTAATTTTTCCTTCACTTTTATGATACCGCATACATGTGGAAGCACTTACGTTGGTCCAAGCTAAATTTTGGTCATGAGGCTGGAAGGCGAAGTTGGTCAATGAGCTAGAAGTTAGAAGTCAGACAATGAAGATAGAAGGCGGAGTTGGTTAATGAGGCTAGAAGTCAGAAGTTGGACAGTGAAGCTAGAAGGTAGAGTTGGTCAATGAGGCTGGATGTTGGAAGTCGGACAATGAGGCTGGAAGGCAAAGTTGGTCAATAAGGCTAGAAGTTAGAAGTCAGACAATGTGATTGGAATAGATTCGAGTTTCGAGTTCATGTGATAGAGATAAGGAAGCTGAGGCTAGTCCTGATGCGAGTTCCAAGTTAACGTGATAGAAGATGACGAACTTGAGGCTAGTCTTGATGCAAGTTCCAAGTTCCATTCAAGTTCCATGTTCCTCTTAGAATGAGTTCTTAGTTCCACTATTTAGAATCATTGTTATGTCTTATTAATGAATTAATTAGCCTAAGATACTTTATGATTATTACTATAATTTTATATTATCTCAAATTAATCATATTTTTGGCAGGATGTTACAACCCACTTTTATTATGAGTGTGTCTAAATATGGAATGTTGGAATTGTGTCCATTCAAAAGTCTCATATTGTTTTTTTAAAGCAAACTCACACACCAATTTCCACTTTAGGATCTTTCAATCCATGGAGAGGAATGAATGATCAAACTTAAGTTTTTTAAACAAAGAAAAATTTCTTTTCAATGGTGAAATGTGTCCTTTTAATGTGAGGGTATTATTGAATTATATAGGCTTATTATGTTTTTGTATCTTAACATATCACTTTTTCCCCCTATTTGGTCCCTTTTTTTTCAAAAAAAGAAACTTTTTATTTAATCTTTTAAAAATTATTTTCATTCCCATTTGGTTCCTCCTTTAATTTTTTGTTACCTTTCGTCATTAAATGCCAATATGGCAACTTATGTGGATGCTGACATGGATTAATGAGGGACGAAAAAAAAAATTGAGGTATTTTATGGGTTTAAATAGAAAAAATATTATATTTAAAAAACTAATAATGTAACTAAGCCAAAAAAAAAAAGTATCAATTTCCTTTCATTATTCTTTATTTTACACACCTAATTTACATAAACTCTTCACTCACCTCTAATTTATTAGCATATATATAACCATTTGTTCATACAGTATAATTAACTAATTAATTATTTGTTGAATTTATTTAATTAATATATAACTAATAGATTTAAATATAATTATAGATTCACAATTCAAATTTCTAATTAATTTTTAAAAACTAAATTAATTATACATTTAAATCTATTTTATATATATATATATATATATATATATATATATATATATATATATATATATATATATATATATATATTCATTAATTAAATATACTCAACAAATAATTAATCAGTTAATCATTATGCCTAAATAAATGATTATATATCCTATTGAACTAGAGGTGAGTGAAGAGTTTGGGTAAATTTGGTGTGTGAAAATAAAGGATAATGAGAGGAGATTGATACTTTTTTGACTTATTAATTACATTATTAGTCTTTTAAAATCTCAATTTTTTTTCCTTTTAATCCCTCAAAATATCTCAACTTTTCCATTTGGTCCCTTACTAATTCATGTCAACATTCACATAAGCTGTCACGTTGTCATTTAATGACAAAGGATAATAAAAAGAAATTGAGAGACTAAATAAAAAGTTTTTACAAAAGAGAGACCCAAAAAAAATGTGATATGGGGGATCAAAAACATAATTAAACCAACTATATATGATATTAACATTATTAGCCATTGTCTAACATAAGGGAGATATGTATAAAAATACAAATAACTATTCACCTAATGGCTTCTTAGAAATTTATCAAGTTAGCGTAACTTGATTCTATTATTACTTTCAAAGATTAATTTTTGGTAAGACATCATCTTTTGTGGTAGAATGTAAATGGGAATGCTATGATTTAAATATGTTTTCATCCTTAAAAATCTAGCACTTTGGAGTTTTGGTTCTTGAAAATAATTTTGCATCACTTTCGAGTTTGAGACCCTCATTGTTTAAAAGTGAATGTAAATGATCCCTCTCACAACACTACCACACCTCTTATTAGTGGCCATTTATGCTCACTTTTAAAAAAATTAAGGACCAAAATAATATAAAATTATTTTGAGGAACCAAAATTAAAAGTTACTATATTTTTAGGGATAAAAATATATTTAAACCGAAAGTTGTAGTGATATTTTATTATATGAATCTCGATTCTGTGTCTCTTACAAGGGTTATATTTTTTGTTATTTGCATGAACAGGAAATGGGAGCCTCTACTATGATCGAAATATAGTTAATATGCTATAATTTCATTTGGGGTGTAATTGTACTTAGGAATTGTGATTTGAAAAATTAGGGGAAAAAAATTGAACATATATTTTGATCTTTGAAAGATTTATATGATATCAATTTAGTCTGTAAAAGATTTTAATATCAAATAAGTCCCTGAAAGTTAAAATATGACATCACATTAATCTCTGAAAATTGTTTGACATCAAATAGGTCTTTGACCAAAAGTTATTTGACATCAAATCGGTATCTGAAAACTCATATTTTATTGAAAAAGGGGACCAAATAGTCTTTTAATCCTTTCAAAAGTTATTTTAACATCAAATAAATCTTTGGAAACTCACAATTTATTCGACAAACGGGTCAAATAGTCTTTTAAAAAGACTAAAATGATGTCATATTTGAACTTTTAAAGACCTATTTGATATGAAAAACTTTCAAGAACTAACGTAATATCACATTTGATTTTTTCGGAACCTATTTGACATAAAAAATCTTTCAGGGGTTAAATTGATATTACATGAACCTTTCAAAAATTAAAATGTGTGTTCACTCAAAAATTTGGTCTGTTTGGGCTTGTACGTTAGCCTCAAATGTGCCAAGCTAACATAATGCTAGCTCATCAACACCAATTATGGCATTGACCCGATTTGGTTAATTCACGAGTCTACATGGGTCGAGCCTAAATATGTTGGGCTAGACTAACTCGTTTAATAATTGTAGCTAGTGTACGAGATAGGGCTGCACTATGAACTATCAAAATAATTACCAAATTACCATTACGTTTTAATGTTTCCAATTTTTGTTTTCAAAATTTCCATAAAGAACAATAAAAACAAGGATTTTCTATTTTTATCTCTGTTTTCTATTTTTCATAAAAATGGAAACAAAAAATATTCAAACTAAATATAATCTTGTATTTTTATTTTACCTCATAATTTATATAATTATGCAATTAAGTTTTTATTAAAATAAATAAACTCTCAAATAATATTTAATAAGTGTTCAGTTTGATATGTAGATAAGAATGACAATACAAATTGACAAATTGATGGACTATTTTTTTTTAAACAAATTTTGTTAATGTGAGTTTTTAATATAAATATTAAAAAATAAAAATATATTGAGTCTTTATTAAATTATCCTAATTATTAATAAACTATGTTATTAAACATTTTTAATACTTTCTTATTTAGAAATTTTTAATTTTACTTAACTTATACAAATATGTTACTGTTCGAAGGTGGGTAGCTTGATTTTGGAAACTGGTAGAACTTCGAACGAGATAGGGATTCCAAGCTGCTCTGGCTCAATTGCTAGAAGGCTAAGACCATATCTTTATGACGACAAGGGGTGTATCTGCAAGGACTCCGATGCTCAAGTCAGAGAGTGCAAGAAATACTAGTGTATAAGGTGTGTATGCATACATAATTTCTATGGTTGGCTACTTATTTATAGAAAGAAGTGGATGAGGATGGGCAGGAGTATCCCACAATTCTTGGAAATAGCCTCAGGATCTCCCAACAGCTTTATGCGCATTGGTGAGTCTTAGATATGTGGCCACACGTCATAGTTGTATGCAGTTCCTTTTCGTTTATGGGTGTCATCCAAAGCCCTTGTCTTCAGGCCATGGTAATCACTTCCCCCCCAAATGGGTTCTGAGTTGGTCCTCGATCCTATACCATGCATGCTCCAACTTAGGTTGTGTTGGCCCGAATGTAACATGGGCTTTAATGAAAAATTTGCATCATGGGCCCTAGACATCAAGTCCAGAATAGTGCCCCAACTCGATTCTAAGGTTATGACCTCAGATGCCAAGTTTTCATTTCTTAGCCCTTGATTACGTCATTGGAGGTTGGATGTAAACCATATGCTTGAATTGCTGTTTTTCTAAAAATGTGTTCCCTTTTTCCCTGAGGCAGAGTCATGTCATTTGCCCTTGAAGTGGCATGTGTTGTCTTGGTGCCCTATTTCATGCTCTATCATCATTCGAATTATGGGTATTTTACCAATTTGTCCTCGCGTGATGGGTCAAAATGATATGTCTTGCCCTTGGCATTGTTTAGAATTCAAGGTAAGGGGTGCCTAACCCTTTTCAAATGCCCATCCCTTTTCTCTTTCCTTTTTCTGCCTCTATTTGAGACTCATGCAAGTGTGAGAAGGAATATCAAAAAGGAGGAGGGGAGAAACTCTATAAAGAATCCTCAAGGCTTCACATTTCCTTTTCAAACCTTTACTGTTACTAAAGGCATGTTCCTCTGCTTTGTTTCATTCATTTAGTGCATTTGTAGCTTATGTCACTTAAGTTAAGCTTGACTTTGGATAGAATATGATTTGGTGGTGGAGGATTTGGTTACCCACCATTTGGCTTTTTGCCATTTTTGAGTTGTTGGGTGTGATTTTTGCCCTTGACCTTTCATTTTTTCTTTCTTCTCTACCCATCTCTGGCGAGGTCACTCCCTAGTGAGGGAAACCATCGTAGGTTCTCTTAGGTAGTGTATTTTTTGTTTCCAAGTTCTATTTTCTACTCTTGTACTTAGTGGTGGTTTTCCTTTGTAGGTCACATCATGGATCTAAGTATAGGTGTAAAAAAAAAAGGCTCCGAAGGCTCTCCAATTTTTGCCCTCGATTCATTGAATCTATCAGTGGGTAGAACCAGAAGTATTAGGAACTCCTTCGATCATGACTTACAAGTTCCTTCACTCTTTACAAAAGGAGAACCTAATCACCCCAGAGGGTGAATACAAAGAGGACTATACCTTGGAGGCTCCCAACAAGCACAAGAGGGTATGCTACAATAATCATAGATGCTACCTTCTCCAACTTCAAAATCTAATTTTCGGGTATTGGGTTTGCCCGTCTTCCCAAACCAAAGCACTAGCGAGTGCTGCATCGCTGACTGGTAAATACAAGTAAATTGACTGATCGAGCTCTAGTTTGTGCAAGGTCGGAAGGGAGGAGAAATATTCCTTAAAACTTTGGAACGTCTTTTTGTACTCTGACATCCATTGAAAATTGCTTTCTTTTCTAAGTAACGAAAAGAAAGAGACCATTTTCCAAGCCGATGCTACCATGAATCTAGAAAGGGATGTTATCCTTCAAATTAAATGCTGAACCTCCTTAATGGTAGTCAGACTCTTCATTTCCAAAATGCTTAACACTTGTCGGGGTTAGATTCGACTCCCCGATGTATGAGCATGAACACTAGAAATTTCCTGGCTTCGATAGCAAAAGCGCATTTTTGAGGATTTAGCCTTATCTTATGTTTGTGCAGGCAGTCGAAAACAATTTCATGTTTGGGGATCAACCTTCCGTCTACTAACATCTTCACGAGCAAATCGTTGATGTATATTTCCATCAAAGTTCCGACGTAGTCTTGAAAAACCTTGTTCATTAATCTTTAATACGTGGCCCTTGCATTCTTTAGTCCTAATGGCATAACTTTATAATATTAGTTAGCCATCAGAGTAATGAATGTTGTCTTCTCCTCATCATAGGAGTGCATCGAGATTTGATTGTAACCAGAGTATGCATCCATGAAAAAAAAAAATGGAAGCTGGACACAGCATCGACTAACCCATCTATGCTCGATAGAGGGTAAAAATCTTTGGGACAGCCTTTTATTAAGGTTATTGTAATTAGCACACATTGGCTACTTCCCATTGGACTTCATTACCATAACAATATTAGACAACTAAGTTGGATACATGACCTCACAGATGAAACCTGCGTCCAAGATATTCTGAACTTGCTTCCATACTTCAAGCGCCTTTTTTCAGGCTCATCTTTCTTTTTTTTTTGGGCTACTGGTCATGCCCTAAGAAATATTCCTAGTCGGTTGCTTATGAATTCTAGGTCAATCCCGAGCATGTCAGCAGTGGTCCAAGAAAATAAGTCTGCATTTTTCCTAAGGAGGGTTAAGAGCTCCTCCTTCAAGGCAGTCGGGAGGTTCCTATTATTTTGAGATGTTCAGTCTAGATTCGGTCCGATTTGAATGATTTCGAGCTCTCTATCAAGCTCGAGTCTCTTCACTTGCTTGCTCCCTCATGCGTCCAAGTTTACCATCATGTCCTTTGACGAACTTGGAGATGGAAACCATTTTCAAGTTCCTCTTTTTTGGCTTTTTGAATTTCCAAACTGGCATTGTAACACTGACGAGCCACTGCCTGATCCACCTTTATAGTAGCAATTTCTCTGTTATGACAAAGAACTTCATGGTCAAACATGTCGTGGACACAATGGCCCGATTTTATTTAGTGTTGGCCTGCCAATGATGACATTGTATGCTGATGGGCTATTTACTACCAGGAAGTCAACCTTTATAGTTCTAATCTTGGGTCAGGTTCCCAGCATTAGGTGAATGGTAACAAATTCGTCAGGGTGTACCTTTTCTCCCGAGAACCAATGAGCTCCTCTTTGTAGGTTTGGAGAATGGAGTTCTTAAGTCGCAGCTTGTCAAAGGCATCTTGGAATATAATGTCGGCTGAACTTCCTTAGTCCACGAAGATCCTTTTTACCTCGATGTTAACCATCATTGTCAAGATGACCATGGGGTTATTGTGTCCTAGGATAACTCTATTTAGGTCAAAACTCTAGAAGGCGATCTCGATGGTAAGCGATAGCTTGTGTGTTTTCTTCATCTGCTTAGATGACAAGCTCAAAACCTCCTAGAGGTGCTTTTTATAGGCAGACTTCATCATGCCACTTTGGCATCCTCTTGGTCCTCCTGAGCCTTATTAGGCTCTGAAGTTCTTTAGGTCTTGGGATTTCTACATTCCTTATCTCTCAAAAGAGATGCCTTTCTCTTTCTAGGGCTCTTCTAGGAAGCGACATATCTTGCTAATCTGCCCCCCCTGATTAATTGTTTAATGGCATCTCGGAGATCATAACAATCCTCCGTTTTATGCCCAAAATTGTTGTGATACTCGTAGAATAAGGAACTATTAGTATTAGCCCTTATTTGTAGAGCCTTCGGCTTAGGGAATTTCTCCACTTACTCGACTTCCCTGTACAAGTCGGCTAGGGACATGTTGAGGAGAGTAGAGCCATGGTATCTTCTAACCCTTAGTGTCCACATCCCTTTCCTTGGACAATCCTCTTGCTGAGGACCCAACTTTTCCTCAGCTTGATTCTATCTTGAGGTGGCTTTTTGCGTTTCCTCAAGGTAGATAAACCTTTTCGCCTTCAACTGGATTTCATCCATGGTCTTCACTAGGCGCTTCGACAATGAATCCTTGAAAGATACAAGTTGGACCCTATTATGCAAGGTAAGCACCACTGGTTGGGTCTCCAATTCCTCTATCAATAGTGTCTTCGCTTTTAAATGCTTGAGAAAATCTCGGAGTAGTTCTCCTTGTCATTAGGACAACCTTAACAAGCTAGTGACCGGTTTTAGCTTGAATCTTTGTATCGTGAAGTGAGCCAAAAACAGGGATAAGAGTTCAGAAAACTTGCTGTAAACTCAGGGGCAACGAGTTGAACAATTTGAGAGCTACTTTCTTTAGTGTAATCTAGAATGCCCTACATTTAATGGGGTTGGAGGCCCCAACTAGAGTCATTCTAGACTTGATAGCATCCATATATTCTTAGGGGTTCGTGCTGCCATCGTAAGGCTCCTTGTTGATCGGGGGCTTAAAACCTTTAGGAAATCGAATGCTCATAATGTACTTAAAAAACAACATTTGGTCTTCGTTCTCTGAGTCCTCTACCTATCGAAGTTTTGCTGATCATGCTTCTCCTTCGAGAATAGCGTAAGTTAGCGTGGTCGCCATGACAGCGAAAGTGTTTGCTTTGATGTTCTTGATGATGCCCTCGCTCTTTCTCCTGAGGTTGATCTCTACGTCGGGGACTTAGCTCTTCATTGCGTTGTCATGGTAGATGATGATAGGCTTCTTCACGATCTTGCTCCCGGTGGTTTTGGCTATGTTGATCGTGACGATGTCTCTCATCCTTTGCTTCCCACATTCGCTTTAGGTTTCATTCTAGCACTCGAATGTCAATAGTCCCGCATGATGGACACCACTTCTACGAGCGGGATGGGGTTCTCTTGGGGTTGTTGCTCTACCCTAGATGCTAGGACATTTCCCGGAACCGGGATTAAGGAGTGCACTATTAAGTTCTATGCATTGTGCTAATCTCCGATATCCAATGCTGACTCGAAAGTCATTCGACCATTTACCTGCTCCTGGAGGTGTGGTTGGTGGTTATTTGTGGCGCCTTATGCCATGCATGTTCCTACCTTTGATGAGTTAACATGGCAATCAGAGACGCAGTGAAATGATGAAAAGTAGGCTTGATTTTCCACAGACAACCCCAATGTTTGAAGGTCGATAGCCGAATTCTGGAAATTGGTAGAACTCTGAATGAGATAAGGATTCCAGGCTGCTTTGGCTCAATTACTGGAAGGCTAAGACTGGAGCTCCACAATAGTAGGGGATGTACTTGCAAGGACTCCGACACTTAGAGAGTGTAAGAGATAATAGTATATAGGGTGTATATACATACTTGATTTCTATGGTTGGCTACTTATTTATAGAAGGAAGTGGATGAGCATGAGCATGAGTATCCCATGATTCTCGGAAACAGCCTAGGGATCTTCCAATGACTTCATGCATGCTGGTGAGTTCAAGCTACACAGCCACACGTCGTGGTTGCATGCAGTTCCTTCTTGTTCATGGGTGTCATCCAAAGCCCTTGTCCTCATGCCATGGTGATCACTTCCCCCCAGTAGGTTCCAAGTTAGGCCTCGACCTTATAGCATGTGTGCTCCGACTTAGGTCATGTTAGCTCGAATGCAACATGGGCTATAAGGAAAAGACTACATCATAGGCCCTAGACGTCTAATCCAGAATAGTTACTTTTATATATTTTTTTTGTAAGGCACTATAAATTAATTTTTTACAACTTAATTATTTATGCATAAAAATTTGAAAATCATTTTTGTATTTGATGATCAACATGTAAATAGTTAATACTCAAGTGGAAATTGTGTTTTTTTTTTCGGTCTTTAAGGTGAAAGAAAATTAGGCTTAAATAAATTTTTAGTCCTTGTATTTTGGTCATATTTATTTTAGTCCTTACATTTTTAATTTATTCATTTTGATCCTTTAATTTATCAATAATATTCAATATTATCATTATACAAATTTTTTAATTAAATTATTATATTAAATAATGATTACATGTCAAATAGCAAATTATGCCACAATCTTAGATGGAAAATGAATTTTTTTTGCTTATAAAATAAAATAAATAATTTCCATCATGAAGGAAAAATAGGAAAACAGAAAAAAGCTAAAACAATGATTAAACATATCTACTGTAATTGAAAAAATATTCTTACATATCACATATTACGTATATTATGATATGCCATTTTTTACCATTAAATAAGAAAATTATTCTAAAAAATTTTCAGGTATTAGATGGTATATATGACAATGATTTTTTATGAAAATTTGGCATCAGATACATGAGGTCTTGGTCCCTTGGAGTCATAAATGATAGAGGTTTTGAGTATTATAATTTACTTAATGTATGGCATTTAAGATTATTTCTTAATTAAAGTATATATGTTTAATTGTTGTTTTGACTTTTCCTATTTTTATGTTTTTTTCTAAATGATGAAAATTATTTTATTTTATATTCAGAAAATTTTTATTTTTCGTATAAGACTGTGACATCATTTGTCATTTGACATGTCATCATCGTTTAACATAATAATTTAAATAATAATATTAAATATAATTGATAAATTAAGGGATTAAAATGGACAAATTGTAAATATAAGGATTAAAATGAAATCATGGCTAAAATATAATGAGGGTGCTCCTCTTATGCTACAAAGGAGGTGGTGGCCTCCTGCACAAATTTTAATCTTTTGTAAAAATTTTTACCTTTTTTTTATTTGGCCCTGTCCAAATTTTTTTATACTTACATTATAAAAGAAAAAAGAGGTTAGCTACAGCAATTTAGTCATAGTTTCAAGAATTTCGCAAAAAAAATTTGACAAGTACTTGAACATTATAAATGTAATTTGAATATCTTATGTTAGCTCTTATAAACAAAGACTTAATTAGATGCTTAAATACTATAATAGATACTATGTTGTGTATTTATATGGATTTCTTGAGTTTTGAATGAATTTTTTGACTAATATTTAAAATTTTAGATAAGAATAAAAATTATAAGATATATATTATTTTTTCATAAAGTTAACTGTTAAGTATTAACCTTTCGTATGTAAAGGGTTTAGCTCTGTCCATAAAATATAAGGACTAAAAACTTATTTAAACCAAAATATTATTTGATAATTAAGAACAATAAAATTAATACTCAATTACCATTAATGTAAAAAATTTATATAGTTGTTCATTATATATATTAACATATTAAAATTATTTAATTTTATATAATAATAATATATAATGATTAATAGTTCAAAATATGAGATTAATTTTAATGTATTATTAATATAAAAAATTTTTATATTATTATCTAATTGTATGTTTCTATTTGTAAGATTTTTAAAATAGTAGACAATTGAATTAAACACTTTTACTATATAACAACAAATAATTGAATATATATATAAAAAAATTTTATATTATTAATACATCAAAATTAAAATTTTAAAATTTTTTAGTAAATTTTTTAGCTTAAATAAGTTTTTTGGCCAAATTTTAACAAATTTTTATATTGTTAGTATATAAATTTTTTTTACATTATTAACATTTTAAACTTAAATTCTTAAAATATTTTAGTAAATTACATCAAAATTAAACTGTAGACCAAAATTTAGGACACCAAAACCGAAAAAAATGCACCGAAAGATCATGTACCCTGGCGTGGCCGTCATGATTCGACACTCTAATTCTCCCCTCTCATCCTCTCTTCACTTTAACGCTGTCATTTTCTCAAACGTCACTTCCACGCCTTTTCTTATCCCTTTCACAAATTGCCGTCGTTGGACGGCATGTCGTTTCATAAATTCCTTTTCTATATGTTTTTTAAATTCATTATAATTATAACTAATTGAGAACAGCATATACTTAAATATGTTTCTTAAAAAATATAATTGTTTTATTTATATATTATTATAATTTAAAATTGCAACATAAAATAATTTTTTTATACTAAGGCCGTATAGAAAATAATTTTCCAACAAAACTGGCCATTATTATGAGTGATGATAAAAAAATATTATTTTTATTTGTCAATAAACTACTCCCTCTCTCTCTCTCGCTTCTTGATGGTCAAATGGAGAATATTATGTTAAAGAAGGTAAGAGAGAAGCCAAGCAAAGGAGCGGTAAATATGCTCTAATGGAAAGCATAGGTAGTAATACTTAAGTCTGTAAAAAATTATAAAACATTTTTTTTAAACTTTAATAAAGATATATAGATGGAAAACCTGATTCTGCTCATTTATATAAATCATTATAATATTTATAAAAAATTATAAGATTTTAACATGTGAAAGTTCGTAATTTTTAAAATAATTCTTTATTAAATAACTTAATCTTAAATACATTTTAATAACTTAAGATAAAAAAATTTAATAAAGGGAAAAAAATAAAATGTAGTTTTTTTTTTTTGGGTCATTAGGGGAGGGGGTAAATGAGGGTGCATTGATACCCAAAACTCGAACACAAGTCGACTAGGAAACCTGCATGTGTGATAACCACCGAGCCGAAGGCTCATCCACAAAATATAGTTTTAGTTGAGAATGAAATGCACTGATCGGCTAATAGTCGAGTATTTGAGCTTTGACAATGGAAGAGCAAGTGGGCCAATTGATTAGAATGGGTTCTAGGTCCAGACCAAGAGAGTAGCTGCTAAGAGGAGTAAAGTTTGTTTATTTAAGTGGTAACCGTTTTCTAAAAGATGGAAGCACCATCTAGGGTGGAATTTATGATTCACCGGAATAGTGAGATGCTTGAAATGATGGAAAAGAACAAGCTCAAGTAGTCTGAAGATGGCTCCTATTAAATCAAAGTCATTTCAACGAGTATTTGATCGTGATATATTGTGATCAAGGGCATAAAATTAGCTAAGAGAGAGTTATTCAGCCATAAAATTAGCTAAGACACAATTATTTAAGTATAATGTTGCTGACCATTGCATTTGACATAGAATGAGGATGGGGAAACATGGTTAGTGGTGCTGCATTGAGTAACTGTAATCATATATTATAAATGCCCTTATACAGAATTCAGGACACAACACAAATCCATCAATATAAAAGGCGATCTACAAATTTTCGTGTTCCCTTATTTTCCAAGCTTTTATTTCCAACGTCAGAGTCCGTCATGTGACTTGACAAGTTTGGGACCAACTGTCGCTAAATCTCAAGCATTAAAAATTAAATTTAAATGCTAGAATTAATTGAAATTAAAATTTATATTTATATTTATATTTTTTTGTGCAGAAATTTGTATTTATATTTTAATATTTATAAAAAAAAATATAGTTACAATGAGTTACCCATTTTATCCTTTTTCCTTTCCCAGCTACCGCCACCCTTCGTCAGCATGAGCACCATCACTCCATAGCGCCACTGCCTCCATTGCTCTCCACTAGCCTTTCTCTTTCGCACCTAAAGCACAAATTCGGTCTTTGCATCCCTTGGCGCCATCACCACCACCACCAGCTGTAGAGGTAGGTATGCAGGTCAACTTAGTCCGCTTAGCTCGATTTGCAGTGCACCACATATAAACAAGGCCAAATCGAGTTGGTTTGCAAGATAAATGAGTAGTGAATATGTAGACCTGTATCCGCCTCGCATATGTTTACTGACTCACAGGTCGGTTCGCACTGCAGTATTTTTGTTTTTGTTTTTTTTTATATATTTTTTTCGCCTTGTAAATTTTAAAAATATAGATGCTGGCATTCAAACTCAGGTCTCCACAACTATAACATGGAGTTCTTACCACTAGGCTACAATTGTATATTATGATATAAGGCCTTAATCAATTGAATATATTTTCTTCTGCTAGCCTAAAAAGACAAAAAAAATAAAAATCATTGAGTTAGCTAGTTGGTCCGCTAACCTGTGATTTAGCCCATTGGTCCACTAGCCTGTAGGTTTAGCCCGTTTAGCCTTCAGATTAAGTGGAGCAAGCCAGAAAATCTATGAATTAACGAACTAGGAAAATGGCTAATCATAACCCATGTGGATTGCGAGTTAAACGGAGTAACTCGTGGATCGTGGCCCATATACTCCGCTCTAACCAACCCCCTCAACAGTCAACATCAACACCAAAATCCGCAAGCAAGTCTGTCACTCCAACCTCGGTGCCGTGCCCATGTCGAGCCTCGCCATTTTCAGCGTGCTCTCTAGGATTGCTCTTCCGTCACTCATGTACGTGCACAGTATATTTTGCTCTAACAATTGGCCTAAGAACCATACCATCTAAACATTCACCATGACAAAGCATCTTCTCTTTAGATAAGATTTTTACAAATTTTTTGGGTTGAGATCCCCTGCATAGGTTGAATTTTTAGTTTGGAAAAATTTACCTATTTCCCTCCCTTACATTAAAGTTACAAACTTTGCATACTATGATTGTGTTGGTTTTTGCCTGCTAGTCTCCCTATCTGCAGTTGTTTGCTAGGTGATGATGTCTTGAAGAGAGGGGGGTATGTCGTGCTTATGGGCAGGCAGTGTGGTGCTAGATGGTAGACGTGTGGCCTAACAATGAGGGGGTGGTGGTGGTGGTTGCGGCGTTGGCGAAAAGTGAGGCAGCGCCAGTGATCCTGTAGGTAGAGAAAGAAAGGGGAGGAGAGAGTGTTACAAAAGAAATAAAATAGAAAGCACAAAAAAGTAATTTTATTTTATTTTTATTATAATATTACCTGGTCAAAGTTGGTCCCAATCTTGTCTAAGTCCCACTCTGCCTATTTCCAACGTTTACTTATGACTTTTCTTTACTATTCATGTTCACCTTTCATTTTGTTTCACCTTTAGCCATTAGTCCCTATACTTGAGAGGGAGTTTGGTAATTTGGAAGCTTATAGCTAAGAAGAAGATTCTCCTCTTTAGCGAAATCGCTTGATATCTTGGGATCATTTGTAATTTGCAATGATTGAGCTGATTGACTAAATCTTAGAATAGTTTCTTAGCAAATCCATATTCAGCTAATTAGCTAGTGTCAACACAAGCAAAACAAATAGATATTGTTTCTAATTATCAAATTAAAATATATATTTTATAATATTCGTTAAAGATAATTAAAAAAGGATAATCGTAAGCCTTTATATTAAGAAGCTCCTTCTAGCGGCGAATTGCAAAGCTAAGTAAGCGTTCTGGACTTCTGGTATACAAAATTATAACATTTGTCATTTGTAAACAATAATCAAAGTTACAGGATTCCAGAATAAGCTTCTCTTTTCTGAAACAATAATAAAATTACGAAATTTGAGCATAAATTTATACTTAAAACTAATTAATGAAGCTACATAGTTTCATGAAATTACAGGCATATATTAAGATATTGATTAGTAATTTAAATGGATATTATAAATTTAGTATTCATACATTTTCTCAATAGTTTTTTTATTTAATTCATTGAGTTAAATTATCTCTCATCATTAAAGTTTTTTTCTTATAAAATATGTGATGTTACATAATAAAGTTAATTTTTACTATTATCATTTCATTAAAGTCAAAGAGAATTATTTTTGTCTCTAACATTGAGATGTATTTCACATATTTTTTCAGCATAAGATTAATCCTAACTTAGAATTGTGATGGTGTGCACTAGTTTTTCAATTTACAAAACTTGAATCTAAAACCTTATTTATGATAAACAAGTGTTGTATCGCTTGAACAAATTCAATTGTTGTAATCACATCTCACTATTGATAAAAAAAGAACTTGTTTCTATTAATTAAATTCAAGAAATAATATAGCCTAAAAATCATTATAACAAATAGTTTTCTTTGCTTAAACTGCCCTTATCCAAAATATATTAAACTTCAATTAATTTAACTTGAAATCGACCTACTATGAAAGTAAAACTCTCTCAATACTATTTTTTTTACATCCATAAAATTTGAATTCGATGCCTCATTTAAGAATAATAAGTGCTAATATATATATATATATATATATATATATATATATATATATATATATATATATATATATATTAGCTTAAAGGTGATGCGAGTACATGTTTAATCAAAATCATAAAACCTATATATTGTATGAGTTTTATATATGATGTAACACTAATTATTTGAAAATAAAATAATTTGTAACTCTGACATTAATATTTATAATTTTTATTTAATTTGTATACTAGTTATTTGAAAATAAATTTATAATAAATCATATATATTTTTAAAATATATTTTCCCTTATTTTTCATATTTACAATCAAAATTGTTTTTCTTCATTTATTAAATTAGATAATTTTGAATTATTTGATCAAAATAAAATCAATGCTCCAAGGTTAGCATAGGAACCTATCTCTGTGTATTGCATCGATAAAGTTTTTATTTTGAGAAAATTGTCCGAGATGTTTAGGTTAAAAGAAAATATTGTTGTATTGAACTCCTTTGCTATTGATTTTTTTTTTAACTACTAATATTTAAAGCTTATTAGTTTTCAACTAATTTGATTTGAGCTGAGTGACCAATTCACTATGGGACAAAGCTTCTCAATGTTAACTTTTTTTTTATTGCTATTTATATATGTTTATCAAACTCAATGTTTTCTGTTTGGAAATAACATATATATTTCTTTTTTTCTCATTCATAGAAAAGATATTGCCAGAACCATAAATAAAATAAGTAAGATATAGTTACTTTCTTAAATAAAGAATAGTGTTAGACGTTAGATGTTAGACTAATTGTATAACTTCTCAATGTTAATAATTTCTCCGAAACAAAATGTGAAATATAAATTGTATTAACCTGATAAAAGCTGTATCTTTTACCACAGTATGTTTGTTAAAGGGAGCCAAATGAAAGTAAAAGGAAAATAATAATAATAATAATAATAATAAATGAGTTTTTAATATAATTTTATAAATAAACTTTGTTCATATTTTTTTATACATTAATAATAATAAGATTTAAATTCCTAATCTTATGTATATTATCTAATCTCTTTACCGCTAAATCACTTCTAACAGCTTCATGGTTCATGAAATTTTCACTCTTTTTGATTCCATATCAAACGTAAGGTGAAAAAGAAAAAATCCCCTTGCGTAGAAACTAACAAAAAGCATGTGGATTTGTTTCATATTCTTTCCACTACAATTTTTGGATCTTTGGCACCGAAAGAGAGTGAGTGTTATACGTCGTTCTCACGCCATCGTTTATCACTTCCCCTTTTTGTTTCCTTCTCATAATAAAACCAAAGCCAAGGCCTTTCTCTATATCCCCCTTTTTTCTTGAGCCAACTAATTATTTCTTCGCAATATTGCCATTTGTTAGTGACCAAAAATTCTGTGCCTGTGATTAAGCTAAGTAAATGGGCAGTTTTCAACCTATAATTCAATTTCAGAAAGGATAAAATAATAGTGCTCTAGCTATACTGAGAGAGATCATTGTCAAAAGGTTCATACTGAATATTGATTTTCTTCTAAAACAGGTTATTTCTAGCTATCTATTGAGGCAATAATTATTGACGTCCAACTGAAAATTTGGAAAATGGTTACTTCGTCCTTTTTGGTTACTTAGTCCTATGGGAAATAGGACCCTACTAAATTACTAGTACGCGAGGGCTCAGAAAAGAAAGAAGTTACTCGAATGTGGTGTTGAAACCGGTCAAAAGTTCAAGCCTAACCATGCATGCTATTGTTTCCTCCTCCCACCCCCTAGAAAGGGAAAAATGCTCAAGGCCTTAAAAAATAGTCGAATTCCGGAGTAAAAATTAACTTCATTAAATCCATTCCAAACCAAACCTAGTGTTTAACTAACTAGTCCTTTTCATGTAAAAAAAATAATAATAATAACTAGCCTTTTTCTCTTCTTGGTTACAATGGAAGGTGGAGTCTGTCATGAGTCATGATGAGTTTTCAACTTTGTTCTTGGTAAAGATAACAAAAGAGTTGTGGGGTCGAATTAGAATTTTAAAAGTTGTAGAAAATACTGAATTGGCCCATGATTAGCACATACTTCAAGAAGCAGCTGGACAACACTAATATTCAAATCTTTCGACAAATTCTGACCCAAAAAAAAAAAAATTTTAACAAATTAATTTGCTGCACACATTCCTTTATTTTGCCTATGATAAAATATTTTACCACAATATTTGGCAAGGATGAAACTTCCGTTACAGGGAAGTCGACGCAATCGTTGCCGCGACGACTAGAAGTGGGGTTTTGATTGAGGGTGTCTCGTGGCTGAAGAAGTGGAGGTATTTCTCCATTCCATCCCCTCCTTGGCACAATCATTATTCGAAATTATCAAATTAGTGACCAATTTTGCAATCGAGTTGACTAATTATTGGTAAACTATCAAATCAAAAAATCGGTCACAAAATCATGAGATTTGCAACCAATTTTCTAAAGCAACAAAAAAATGTTGTGGAAAAACTTCAATCACAAAATTTGTAACCGATTTTGCTAAATATGATTGAAATAGTACACTTAAGGAAATCAGTCTCAAATTTAAAGATTTGCAACTGACTTCTAAATTAGAGAAATTATGGTTAACAAAAAATCAGCTGCAAATATTTAAATTTGCGACTGATTTTTTCAATAAGCAAAAAATGCTATGTTTTAGGATATCGATTGCTGATTTTTAATTGTGGTGCAAATATACATTATGACAAAATCGGTGGCAAAATCAATTGCAAATTTGCAACTGATTTGTTCAATAAACAGGAAATACTAAGTTTTAGGATATCGGTCGCAAATTCAAACACTTAAACTCAAAATTTTTCAAATCAGAATCCATTTTGCATCTCTTCCTCTTCTCTATTATTCTCTCACCCTAATAACTTTCCCCCACCCCCAAGCCGCCGCCATTGCTGTCTCTACCATCTTTGCTTGTTTCTTTTTTCTTCTTTTTAAATTTTAGATATGTTTTTTTTTTAATAATGAGGGTTTGGGTGTTGTTAGATTGTTGGTTTGTTGGTTTTGTTTAGTTCTTTAAATTATATTGTTTAGGTGTTTGTATTCTTAAATTGATTGAGATATTTGGTATTAATTTTTGATGTTATTGGTTGTTTAAGAGTGCTTGTTATTGTTAAGAGTGATTGTTTTAATTGAAATTGTGCTTAATTATATTGTTAGTTGAGTATGAGAGTATGTTGTTGTTTCTTTTTTCTTTTTTGAAATTTCTAGATCTGATTTTTTTTTTCAATAATGGGGGTTTGAGTGTTGTTAGATTGTTGGTTATGTTTAATTCTTCAAATCACATTATTTGGGTGTTTATGTTCTTAAATTGGTTGAGATATTTGATATTAATTTTTGATGTTATTGGTTGTTTAAGAGAGTTTGTTGTTGTTAAGGGTAGTTATTTTAATTGAAATTGGGTTTAATTATATTGTTAGTTGAGTATGAGAGTATGTTGTTATTTCTTTTTTCTTTTTTGAAATTTCCAGATCTGATTATTTTTTTTTAATAATAGAGGTTTGGGTGTTGTTAGATTGTTGGTTTGTTGATATATTTAGTTCTTTAAATTACATTTTTTGGGTGTTTGTGTTCTTAAATTGATTGAGGTATTTGGGATTGATTTTTTATGTTATTGGTGGTTTAAAAGAGTTTCTTGTTGTTAAGAGTGGTTGTTTTAATTGAAATTGGGTTTAATTATATAGTGTAGTTGAGAACAAAAATTTAAAGTTTCTAAGCTGTATTTAATTATTGTGCTCTTGAGTTTGTGTAATGTTAATCTATATTAAATGAATGTAAAGTTGATAATTATTGAATATCTCCTTAATTTGCTAAAAACTAAATGGATAAACCTAAAGATAACATAGAGGTGTGGAAGACTCAATTGAGCAAGTTGAAGCCTCACTAGACAAAGTTGAAGACTCATTAGATAAAATTGAAGACTTAATAGAAATTGTTGAAGACTCAATGAATAAGGTTGAAGATACAATAGAAGTTGATGAAGAATCAATGAAAGTTGAAGACTCAATGGAAAGAATTGAAAAATCATGGAAATGAGAACTAATTAGAAATATGCTAAAAATTTATCTTCCAAAGTTTTATTAAGAAGAACCTTGTAGTTTGGTCAACAATGTATGTTGTTGTAGTTTTATATTATGGTAGTTTATGTATATTGTGTTTTGGATATATATAGTTGATAGTGGTATTGACTATATTATGTATATTGGATAACTTGTTCTTATTAAATATTATTTAATCAAAAAGATGCATTATAGATTACTTGATATTGTTTTATGAACTGTTGTTAAATTCAGGAGTATCAAATTTGGATGTTATAAGATTCTGGTATTTTTTTTTTCATTCTATTTTTAACTTTGCAATTGATTTTTGCGACCAAAAACACGTGGGAGTAGGCATATTGAATTTCATAATTGCGACTGTAAATATCAGTCGCAAATTTTGATATTTACGACTGATTTTTCAGTTGCAAAAATTGTAAATCTGCGACCGATCCCAAAATAGTCAACAAACAACCAAATCAAGCATGGTTCACGATTGCCCTGAATCAATGGCAAAACCAAAAAAATCAGTTGCAAATATATTTGCAACTTGCTTATATGTGATCAAGTTGCCTCATTTTGCAACCGAAAAATCGATTACAATTAGCCAATTTTTTTAGTAGTGAATGCCTCACCTAGCTTAGCAAACCACACGTTGCGACCCTTCTTTTCTAGGCTTGTTTCAAAGTGTTCATCAACCAAGATTTAAAAAGCTCACTTGTTTGTTGAGATTCATTACTTTTTATGCACCACTAATTGTAATTTCCTTATCAAATTGTTCCGTAGCATGATATCTAGCCGTTGGTACTGGGTAGGGCTTGCGGGTGTCAGCCATTATTGTATTTTTGTTGAAATTTTTTTATTGTCCCAGCCAATGTGGATTTTTTCCATTCGAGTATTAAACTGTAGCAACATAGATTGAGATTAACCTGGTGAAAATGTTAATTATGATAGATCAATGAACATGGTAAGTAACAAGAATGTTAAATGTTTCATATATCAAGTTTAAATTAAATTATGGATGAATGCAATTCAACAATTTTAAATCTTATCTCTTTCTAGGTCACAAATATGATCCTAAACACTCTTCCTAACTTCCTATTTGAGCCGTACATTGAAATCTCAACAACACACATTCAGGAACCAAGCTAGATCCAAACTCGCTGAACCCATGACAAAACTTGCCTACAATGGTATAGGGCTTAGGAACAAAGTTGGCATTGTATTCTTTGGCCATTATTCTATGATCTACCTCCTTTGGAAGATCTTATTCTTCGTCTACGACCTCCATGTCCTCATCCTACTTGTTGAGCAAAATTATTAGGCTTTGAATTAGTCGAGGAGGCTTTAGCCACATTAGCCTAAACTAGTCCAAGATCTATCTTTTTGAACCGTTCAATTAACTCGTCTTGTGCCATCAGTAGAACCTCCAATTCATCTATTGAAAGAGGATTAGATCTTGAAATTACTGTGGTGATGAAGGAGCTATACTCCTCATTCAAGCCATCCAATATGGCTTCAACATGATCATAGGTTGAAATAGGAGCTCCTACTGTTGCAAGAGAGTCTACTACCTTTTTTTATCTTCAAAACATATTCAGAAGTTGAGAATCCTTATTTTCTGGTTGATTTCAATTGAGTTCTCAACTATTTGATCTTAGCCATGGTCTTTGAAGCAAAATATACCTCAAGTTTTGTGCATAATCATAGCCAACTACACAATTTGTGATGATAGGAACCATCGAAGTCAGGAGACAAGAAACCAGGTGTTGATCCTATTGCTCCTAGTTCAAAAATTCCTTTGACTGAATCTCTAATTCTTTATTAGCTTCAAGTTTGTATCTCTCATGCATCTTCTCCTTCTTTAGATGATTTTGCAATTTGTGAGCCTTGATTGTTGCAAAGGCTTGCTGTCTCCATAAGAGAAAGTTCTCTTCATCTAACTTGAAGAAAGCTAGGTTAGAAAATGTCTTCGGTATGAAGGAGGAAGAGGTAGAGACTTGTGTAGTTGTGGCGGAAGGTGATGAGAGTTCAAGAACCTCTATGGATCCTTTGAGCTCTGATATCATGTGAGGTATTAGACCAAAGTTCCAAGAGAGAAAGAAGAAAGCTTAGAGAGAGAGAGAGAGAGAGAGAGAGAGAGAGGGAGAGAACTCAAGAAGTGAGTGATTATGAAAAAAGTGACTTTTGTTAACTGATTAATTACAATGAGATGAGAGATATTTAATACATGATGATTACACTACCTCAATAACTTCCTAGCTAATCTAATTGATACATAAGCTATGACAGTTGGCATAACAGATTGTAACCAATTATAATTTAGGGTGAGTGCGTTTGTTTCACCTTTTGAAAAAAATGATTTTGAAATTAAATTTTTTTATATAACTAAAAAGGTTGAAAATAAAATTTTTTGAGAAACTACTTTTTTCATTTTCTATAAAAAAAGCTGAAAACATATTTTTTTAAGAGTCTGGTTATTTTTTAAAATTTATCTAAACATGTCAAAAATGATTTTTTTTTGAATGAAAAGTGATTTTTTTGCTCAAAAAACCTTACCCAAATGCATCTTAACTAACTACCAATAGCTTAACTAACTCAATACACTCTTCAATCCACACTCAAGAGCTACAATAAAGTCAAGTAAATTATGACTTATCACTTCTTATAAATTATTTAAACAACTAATTAATGTCTTTATGAACGACTCTACTGCACTATTTATGAATATTTACCAAACGTCTCCAAAATCTTAAACCGTCATCCTGGCGTATGTTTATACTTCATCCTGTCTTTTCCGGCCATTAATAATTAACGCAAGCGATTTTCTTCTTCATTTTTTTCCCCCTATGCGGGATACGGCCGTTCAATATCCTTTAAAAAGAAAAAAGAACTTCTTTCGTGGTCAAAAACTTTAAATCCCTCGAAGCATAAAATAAAGTTTGTCATGTGAAACTAAATATGCGAAAGCCGAAAACTTTTGAATGAATGTGGACAAGAAGAAGAAGTTCGCAATCGTCCACACGTACGTACGTTCGGCTTCGGCAGCTTTTGAAATTGTTTTGCGGTTTTCGGTTCATACATGTGTTAAACTAATTAGCACGTACTTTTCAATAGATTGTTTGGACTCGAGAGGCTTAGTTATTAAATGAGCAAGAACCAGCTTTCCATTTGGGCAATTGAGCGGCGCATGAAACCCTAGATCACCTTACAAAACAAAAGGAGGCAATATAGACTATATATAGAGTCATATTTAATCATGTCCAAATGTCAAACTATTATCTATAACACGACCATGCATGGTGTGGGTTGGCACTACTTACTTGGTCAGTACATTTGCCCAAACTGAACTACTTAAGGTGCATTTCTCCATTATGATACACAATTAACACAATCTCTGCCCAATATTTCTTTTGTTTGTGCTTATTTTTGTATATTTTAATATGATATGATAAGTAAATTGAACATGTATTTGGCTCTGACTGATCAGTCTGATAGCATATTTAATTTCTCGTTTGGAAAATTTCAGAATCATAATTTTAGGAAAAGCTATTCTCTTATGATTTTTGCTCAAATCATATTTTTGAGTTCTAAAATAAAATCAAACATGTTGGAAATTTGGTGTTGGACTCAATTTGATCTTGGGTGTGAATTGAAGGACTTGACCAAAAGGTTAACCTTCAAATCTTTTTCAAATTCAATACTTTATTAACTTTTTTCTCATCTCTAATTCATCCAATATGAAACTTGGTTATTATGGCTTTTTCACACACATATATTTTTTCAACAACACTTCAAATCCAAAAGAGACTATTGTATAAAATGATATATTAAAATATAAAATCATAAATATGCTTCTATCCAATAGCTTAAGGTTTTAGGAGAGAAAAGTTGAATAAATTCAACCCTTATGAGTTATTGTACCAAAAATTATTATGGAATATTGACCCTCATTAAAAAAAGAAACGATAAGTTACTGAATATCTTACGTGTAAACACAAATCAAAATAAAATGGTGTAACCAATAATTCAAACTTACAAAGGACTTCAAGAATTAATGTAGAGGTGCTTTTTCTTTTTCCCCCCTTTTTAATCTTAAAAATTACTGTAGAGACGTTTCATATTTCCCACATTCTTATAGTTAAGCATATTACTATATAATATGATGTTACCGAAATCAAACAAACAAAAAATTATTCACGTATCCCAGATAAAGAAAAAACTATTCACGTTTCTTAATACGTATGACAAAATATCAGAATCCCAAGCTTCTTTTATCGTTTCTGTCTTTATATACTAACGTGAACGAGGTGTTGTGCACCAAACCCAAAATCGACCTTATAAAGTCATCTAAAATTGAATTAAATATATAACAAATTAAAATTGCGACACTATGATAAACTCACCATCAGCAATACCTATGCGAACTTATATCGTTAGAGTTGAAAACGAGTCAAGCCATTCAGACGTTTTACTTGACCCAACTTAATTAAGATTTTTCTCGCTAGAATTGGGTGTGAAAATTATATGCAAATAAAGAAAAGTATTAGTATTGACAAAACACGTTCCCATGATTTCCAACTTTTGACACCAAATGCATTTTACTGTTTTCATTAGAAAACAATACAAAATATTTTCTTGAAATGTGACAAGCTGAAGATTTTTTCCAAATAAAAATATGAAAAAATTTCAAAAGCAATTTATTAATTATTTTATTAATATTACAAATTGCTTATTTTTTAATTCCTACATCGAACGTTATCGATCAAAATACGTACTAATTTTTTCGAATTGAGAATAAAGCAAATTCAAGCCAATTCTTGACTATAATTATTTTTTAGAGCCACATTTAAAGTTGGTTAGATGGCTAGGGCTACACATGGGTTGTGTCGAGTTCAAATTAAAGAAAAACAAAATTAAAATTAATTACCTAAAATCAAGTGGGGTTGGATCGAGTAACTGAATTATTCTTTTAAAAAAATTGATAATACTAAAAAAATTGCAAAAAAAATTTAAAAAGATATTAAAAAAATCCAATAACTAACAACAAGATGAAGAGGTGGTGGTGGTGATTCGCAATGGTAGTGGTGGGTAGCGATTTGAAGAGATGGCAATAAGTGCTAGTGATAAAGTCCGATATTAATTAAGAATAAATTAGGTGAAGCGTATATAAAATGGAATGACTCATATGCACATTATCTTAAGGTTTTAAGTTAAGATGTACAATTAGGCTTCCTATCATGATTTCTTGCTTAACTCATTAATTTATATCTATTCGGATTTTGGCCTTCCCCTGAATATACCAATGCCAGCAAGCTCAAGTTGCAACAAAGAACAATTGAAGAATAAAGAAAGAAAGTGAGGCTCTAAGGGTTTGAGAACATGAAAGTTGAGAGGAAAAATAAAATGGAATTGTATTACTAATGAAAATGATGTAGTTTTATGTTAGGTTATTGCGTCATCGGAATGGGTCATCAAGCATATTTTTTTAAATCCACTGTTCAAACTAATTTTTAATTTGGTTGATAAAGTTGGATTCGAACTGGCCTAATTATCGAAACCAATTTGAATATTCGTAATGGAGTTGAGTTGCTTATTGATTTGATACTCAAATCAACCAAAATCTTACCGAAGCGTCAAACTTGCTTGGGGCAGTTAATATTGACTTAAATTGGGATGCACCTTTAATTTTTTTAATTTAGTTGGTATGTATTAATAGTATAAAATAGTTTTATACTATCAACTTAATAGAAATACTGAAAAATAAAAAATTATGATGACCTCTTATTATAATGGATGATTATTTATATAAGTTAATATTTTTTATTATTTCTATTGACTGACGGTATAAAATTATTTTATACTGTCGATATATTTAAATTAAATTATATATATATATATATATATATATATATATATATATATATATATATATATATATTGAGCCTGCATAATCATTTTGAATTGAATTCTTAATGTAAGAAGAATAATTTCGGTGAGTAGTGCTTGAGATGGGATGAAAACTTTGACAAGGTGTAAATTACAGAAAAATCCGGCAAACAGTGATGGGTATCGGTGATGGATGGGCTGTGGGGTGAAGCGAATTCGGCACTGAGCATGTGACCCGCTAACATGCAGTCACGTAGCCGGCCACTATTAGGTGGGTCCCACGTTGCCACGTAGGTGTGGTGGACAAGGAGACCAAATGGCCCAATCCATGTCTTCTTCTATTTTTAACCCATCCATGAAATGATCCATCTGCAGTCTGCACGCCACCACGCCCCTCCGTTTCGCACGTTACTCGCTGCTCGCGGTTCACCCTTACATTCACTCCCCTTCTCCACTCCCTTCAAAGGCGCGTGCCTTACACTCCTTACTCGTGTGTATTCTTTCTTTGCTGGGAAGTTTGTGGGTTGCCATTGTTATTGAAAAACTGGCTCGTCTTGTGAGTTGTTAAGGTGCCTCCAAAGATCAGGTAAAGAACTTTACGATGTTTTTGAAAAAATGTTTTAAAAAAGGAATTTTACGACGATATTTTTAAATTAATTTTTTAAAGAAATTTATTAGAAATAAATATTATTTACCTTTTTAAAAAATAAAAATTAATTATTTAAAAAAAATTTCTTTTTATGAATCTTATCTCAAAAATTTATAAAAGTTTAAAAATATTTTCATTAAAAATATCTTTTTTATAAAATAAGTATAAATAAATGCACTTGCAAAAAAGATTACAGTGATTGGCGATAGGGATAATAGTAGAAATAAAGTAGATAAATGAGGTGGGAGGTGGTGGTGCCACCTGGCTCCATGTGGATAGCCATTTGGTAGTCCTAATAAGCAACTTAATATCCATATTTGGTTGTAATTGACTTTGGGACTAGAGGTGTCCAAGGTTTGCATATGTAAAAGGACTCAGAACTTTTTTTTTTTATTTAATTTGAATATATTATCAGTATAAAATTTTTTTACACAGATATCCAATCATATATTGTCATATCAGTAAAGTTTTTAACATAATCATTCACTACTTGAATGGTCATGCAAATAAAAAATTTTGATTGGATGAGAGTGCAAGAAAAATTTACATTATCAATGCACCCCAATTAAACTTTTTTTTTTCTCCCTTAGATACCAATGTATTCATATGTGACATTGTTAGGGATCGATTTTTCAGTCCAATCGTAGATGGATTTGATTTTTTATGCTTCATATTTTTATGAATTTAATTTAAATATATTGACAGTATAAAATAATTTTATACTGTCAAGCAATAGAAATAGTAAAAGATATCAACTCACACAAATAACTACCCATTATAATGAGGGATCCACCATGATTTCTCACTTTCCCCTATTTTTATTGGTTGACAGTGTAAAATAATTTTACACTATCAGTATATACCAATTAAACTCTATTTTTATTACTTCTATAATAGCTTACATAATTTTTCGTCAAACTTACCGCTATTTAAAGTTACTAAAAATACTATAACAAAAAATTATTGAACATATTAACAGAAATTGGTTTATTTGGTCAATTTTTTGCTCAAATATCATTATGACTTGAGTGTGTAGTTCTTAGGTTTTCCTTGTTAATGGATAATCTATAAATACATTTGCAAGCACTTGATTAGAATGAAAACATTTTTCTTGATCCTAGATTAAAGCGAATCTTTCTCTAAATCTAAAATTTTTCCTAGAAAAGTGAAAGAAATTATTGGACCTCAATTAATTAGGCTTGAGTTGGGTCAACCTATTATAGAAATAAGACACGAATCCAAGATACTTAAGAAAAACAAATATCAAATGGCTTAAACAAAAAAAAAGCTTGCCAACTTACATAATTTTAAATCAATGATTAGATTTTTTTTAAATAATGACTCTAGAATTTTAATTTTAATAATATAAGTAAAGTTTATTTAAAATCAAGGTCTATTTTTTTATATAATATAAGTAAAGTTTATTTAATAATGACTAATTTTTTTTAATCACCAAAAAAAAAATACGGTCTATTTTTAATATGAACAATTACATTTAGATATTTCCACACAATAATTTGATTATTGAAGATTTAAAACTATCATTTATTATCTTCAACAATAATCTTTTTTTTTTTATGTGATTCAACAATAATTTGTTTTTAGTACATCATTGGCAATAAGGTTTGAACTCCTAACTTTATACATCTTATTCAAACCTCTCACTAATAGACCATTCCTAATGGTTTAACAATAATTTGTTAATGTTTCAAATGGAGTTGATTTATATTATTTTAATTCTCAGTGCATATTTTAATTTTTGCTTCAATTGTTTTCACCATATCTTTTTAATTTAGTCTATCCATAATCTTAAAATTAAAATATATAATTTTTGCAGCAAGATTACATAAAGAAAGTTAAACATAAGGGCATAAACTATGAAGGTAAGTCGAATGCTTATAAGTAAGGTATGATTTATGGGAGAAAAAAAATTCTACTTTAGCTTGGTTGATTTAACTTATTTAAATAAGCTAAATTTAAAGCTTGAGCTTAACTTGCTTGAAAATTTGAAGCTTGAGTTTGATTCTTTATAGATTATTTTTTTATCAAACTTGTTCTTTTAGTATTTTTAAAGTTTATTAATTTAGCATTTAATAAATATTTTCATGTTCCAAAAAGAAGTAAAATTAGAAAGACAATTAAAGGCCCTTTGAAAATTAAAGTTATAATAAATGATATTAAGTTTAATAATTTTTGAATAAATTTAATTTACTAAATATTAACAATATGAATATATGTTGAAACACACCAACACATAAATTAGTTATATCAAGAGTTTGATGTAGTGACAAACAAATTGTACTTATAACTAAAATTCAAATCCAAAAAAAAAAAAAAAAATCGTTGGAAGGATTAATCGTGACAATGTATAAGAATATAAATACCTTCAAGACCCAAAAAAAAGGGGACATAAATGAGTTAGAAGCAAGTTTTTAATTAAGCTTATAAAATTTGAGCTTGATTCATTTATATATTAGAGTCTAAGTTAAGCTTGAGGTTGTTTGTTTAATTAAATAAATTAAATAAGTTTGATTGAATTTCTAATTAGTTGAGCTCGAATAATTACAAATAATTTAACTTATTTATATCCTTATTTTTTTCAGGAAATATTTTTGTAATTTGGGTCGGAGGTGATAGTTACATAAAACCTTTCTTAGAATGTCGATTTTAGGATTCAAACATGTCAACAAAAAAGTTGAAGATTTTATGAAGAAAATGATAATTGAAGCCGTGAGTGGTGGCTCTCACTGAGTGGAGTCCAGCAAGATTTGTGGGTCTTACAAGGTTCTAACGTCTCATTTTGAGCAACTAACAAGTGAGCATCTTGGACCTGCATGTGTATATTTGAGCATGAATGTGTTGCACCAATAATATCTTCCATTTGGGATTTCGGGATCATTTTGAGTGATTCTTAAGCTTGCAAAAATTATTCCTTCTTCGCTGCTCTGTCCCCTATTTTTTAAACACCCTACATTCCTTCTTGCTGCCTTTTCTAGATATGACTCTCTTCCTTAATGTGAGAAAAAAAAAGATAAAAAAAGGTTTCATTCACCTTGCTGAACCACAATTCAGTTTTGGTCTTTAGGTTCCTTTTCTTTTCTTTATTATTTCTTTGTGTCAAGCTCGTAGGTCCCTTAGCAAAAGCCAACATATATTTAGGTGAATCAATTAAATCACAAATTGGGGGAGATAGGACTTCATTGAAATGGTACCAATGATTGATTTGTGATATTATACCTCGAGAAATGATCTTTGAATTAACTACGATGGTAGGGTAATTAGTCCAAGTTATATCCCAATACAGAAGGATCTTTGTGACCCACCCTCGCTTCTGTTGGGATGTAATGCTAATGCATAAGGTTGTTGGTTTGGTACAAATACAATACAGTATTGCGCAAGTCATATAGAGCTGCTCGAGGTTTTGCTACACCTTTAACATAAATAAGAAGTTGCTGTCTAACTCGTCAAAAAAACAAAAAAGAGAAGGTGCTGTCTAACATACACTTCGGTGGACCACTTACCTTGCTTTAGCCACATTGTCAAATGTTGTTAAATGTATCAAAAGAGTAAGCTAGATGTATTTAGCCACATTTCCACACTTTTTTAAGAAATGTTGCTAAATAACTGTATGTTTAGCAACATTTTTTCATATATTTAGCCACACTTTATTGTATATTTAACATTTTAACCACACTTTTTGGCAAAGTGCACCATAGCATCCATCAAGTAAGAATTATTTATTCACAAGGAATAGCTTAGTTGACAAATCGAACTGTTATGTAGACACTTATGTAAGGATTTGAATATCTCGAAAAAAAGATTTGAATTCTCTTATGATCATTTTGAACATGCCAATATCATGTTAAAAGTGAAATAGATACAAATACTTTAAATTGGACTCTATGAACTTTAAGAGGGCTCCACTTTTTAAAAATGTTTGTGTGTATCTTTCTCTTAATATAACATAGTCATGTTAAAAACAATTGTGAGAGGATCTTAATCTCTCCAAAATTATTCTATGGCTAAGGCCACATCATTCAACCCTTGAATATGAAATTAGTTTTGTACTTAAAAATAAAATATAAACATGTGAGGAAGTTTTGTGAGATTAAAAAGAAAAGGAAAAATAATTTTTTAAAAAATTAATGGTCAAGACTATTGGTTAGCTATATCAATAAACTCTTTTGTTTTTTGTTGAAACCATACGTATCTTTTCACTAAAAGCTAGAGTCATCGAAATGGGTCCAACCGATGAGCTAGTCGAAACAGCCCAATAAAATATGTGGGCTGGGATTAAAAAAAAGAGTAAAAAAAATTAGCAAGACTTAGCCCTGCCTAATTTAGCCCGACTCAAATTGGGCCAACCCGATTATTCGAACATATTTTTTTTATTTTAATAATTAGCTGTTGTAATTTTTTTGAAAAAAGAAAAAAAGCTGCCCATTTTTATGTTAAAATGACCCATCAATTTTGGTCCATTGTGCAAGTTTTGATTAAAGTAGACCAAAAAAAAAAAACAATATTGACCTAAATTAAAGGAGAAAAAAATTTTAAAAGCCTTAAACTCATCACCATAAATCACGAACCCATGTTTCATGTTTCTATTCTATCCACCCAGGCACCCACAAATCTCATTTAAAAAAGAGTCAAAGTTTCCAGATTTTTTTTAAAAAAAAAAATAGTAGATTGGCTCAATTTTTAGCGTGTGGCTCGCAAAGGAATGCTACCCAAAAACTAACTTAATTTGATCAAGCCCAGTTCGAAGATGGCTCGAATCATTTTGACAGCTTTACTAAATGCAATTTTGCTGGAGCCTCATAAAATTTCTATATGCGGCCAAAGCTCTCACTTTTGCGTTTTAACGTAGCTACATACCTAGAGCTCAAACTTGAGATTTCTAGTTAAGCTAAGACAACTCCTGCTAAGTGAGCTATGCACTCGCTGATAACTATCTGTTACTCTACTAAGCTATATGCCATTTTACTAATTAATTGAGAATACCACCAATAAAAAATAACAACGTGAGCAAATCGTAAACATAGTGAAATCTTTGTTATAGTATTATACTCAATATAATAACAATAGAAGGATTTTTAGTTTTATCCAATCTAAGATATAAATCCAATTAGCATGCAAAACTATTGATTTACAGGGTAATATGTGTGAAAATTTTCTACATGTGCTTATATTAATAAATTTATTTTATATTTTTTTTTATAAAATGAGTTAATAGAATAGTCCATAAACAATTACCCTTAACTTGCACCAAAAAAATAATTAGCCTTAATAAATATATAATAAAAAGTATATAGGGTTTGATATTTTATATTATAAATCTAGTTGGACGGCTAAATTTAGGCTCGATGAGCTTTAGGCCCAATGTTATTGAAATTGATGGGTGGATTTGGTAACTGAATATGGTGCTTGGTCCCCTCTATAACTTGATATATATATATATATATATATATCAGAGGTATTGCTAACATATGTTTCCTTCCATTTTTTGTAGTTATCCCATTGAATAAACTGCCTAACTAGAAAAGAAGATCTTCCACAAGATCAAGTATTGTCAACCACAACATAAATAGGTGTGCTTCCATTTATTGCCACTTATAAATTGGTATTCTAATATTTGGCATCAGATATGTTAGTTGATGGCACTATATTCTCCGTAATATTGATATCATATAAAGTAATTATTCTTTTACTATTTTTTATGGGATAATATTTTGACGATTTTGGTATTATTATTTTTTTTGATAATTTGAAATAGAGGCTCAACACTCATGAAAGAGTGGAGCAATTATTACAATAGATTTATCTTTAAACATTGATGTACTCAATAACAGTTACATAAGATATCTCGAGCACAACACAAAAAGGAAAACAAATTGCAAAATGCAAAATGCAAAGACAAGAACATACGAAACATAGCCAAAGGCCAGAACATAAGGACATCAAAACACCAAGTAGTCTTCAAATTAAAACCGACTTGCTTCCATCAACCTTTCTTGCCTCTAACTATCACATGCTTCGAGCCTTCATCTTTGCATAATTGGGAATAGGCCAGAACATTGATCACCTCTGCATCATTTTCAACATAAATATCAATACTCTTACCAATCACTCATATGCAACTTGCTTCCTTAATGGTGTTGTTTTCATGCATATCAGTGCACATAATTCCTTTCCACATGTTCTTCGTACCGAACATTGCATGGGAATAACTACAGCATTTAATGCATAGGACTTTGCACCTTCACCTTTCTCGAAATGTCCCCAATCATTGAAACTCTGCATGCATTCAGATGCATCATTAACATATGCGTTGTTCCAAATTCTTTTACCGACCACTAAACATCACACTTGCAGGTACCACCGTAAGTCATGTTGGCACCACTGTCACACACAACCACATGTAAGTAAAGGCTAATGGACAACACAAAACACAAAAGCTCCTCCAGCAGAGTTGAAGGATCCTTACACGTGGGTTTAGAGACCACATAGTCTCCTTCAAATGATTTGTATCCTACAATCCTCGATCTACCTTCATTGGATATTCATCTTGTATTCCTTATACTAGAAAGTTGATCTACCAGCAAAAAGCACCGATCAGAAAATATATCCAGCACAACCAAAATCATATATCCTAACAGGACAGCATCAAAGCCTAGAAAAGCCAAACAAGAATTAGATTAATAGAATAAGCACAAAAGCAAACCACTATCTCAGAGAGAAATTCTCAAATGTAAGGCCAAAGGGTATTTTTCAGAAAGTCAACTTGATCCCAAATAGTATAAGAAAACATAGAATCATGAACACTCTGAACAATTTATCGATCATGACAAAACTTAATGGGTAGATTTTTTTTCCATGAGAGGACCATGACATAGGAGCAAAACTGGCATCTCAGTGATCTACCCTCTTGCCTCATCCTTGTAGCGCATAGTACTGCACTTTTTCCCTACTACCAATAAGGGCAGCGAGATACACCAACGGAGGCCAAGAACAGGGTCCCGCCACCTTTAACCTCTCCTTTGGGACTGTAGTAGTTTGACAAAAGGGCCGCTCTCCTCCTTATGAATTGATAGAAGTTGCAAGTCATAGAGGCCTCCCTTCTTCATCGCAGAAGACGGCCACAGTGGCGGATCTAGCTTCTCCGCGACGTAAAGGACATGGTTGCCACAACTGCCATGAAAGACATGGGTAGTGATGAGAACCTCCAGTAGCAACGTGAGAAACTAGTGGCAGTGGTGTAGTAAGATTAGGTGGCTACCATGGGTGAAGGCATCGATTCACTCTTTTCTGGTTTTATCTTCCCACCGAAAGGCCCTTGTGCTCCTCACTTTCATGGATTTGCTGAAAAGGTTGAAGCTTTCATGGATTTGGGTGCGGTTGATTAGGAAGATGCGCACAATGATGCGAAAAGAGTTGGCTTGGAGAAGAGGTGGTGGAGGTTGTTGTGGTGGGCCATTCCTGTGGCGAGGATAGTGGATCAAACAGTGATAGTGGTGGGAGGGTCAGATTGCATGGTGAGGAGGAAGAGGAAAGGTTTCTTTATGAGTGGGATTACAGTTTTGGTGTTATATGTGTATTCGTTAATAGGTTATATTTTTGCATGTCTTTTTTTTTTTAGCTTTATGATGATTTATCAGTTATTGAATTCAATTGTTGGATTTCAAATCTCAGTGTCATCTTCTGTTATGTTTATGTCACTAGGATTGGATGTTCTTATTTTCTAGGTTTAGTGAAAAAACCATATGTAGTTTTTTGACATCAATTATTAGTTGGTGAGTAGTTTTTTTTTTGTGTTTTATCTCATATAACATGATTTTTTTTTCAAAATAGAATTATGTTATAAGTAATGTCTCCTATGCACCTTAATTAACAACGTGCACCACACACCTTGTAATCTAAAAGCTAGGATGTAATGGTGTATCTATAACTCCGATACCTATGATACACCCAAAAATTCTCTGAAACTCTCTCCCGACCCCTACCCTTCACTTCCTCTTTCCTTTTTTCATGCTCAAGTCTGCCACTTCATCAGAATGGAGAATGAGCTAGCATAGAATCGGACACCGATGATGGATCCTGGGAGGAGTTTGTCCTATTCTTCCTCCTTTTTTTTTGGTGCTTCAATGGAAGTTAAGATTGATCTACAAAGCTCCTGCAACTTCTAATTCAAGATAAGGTGAGGAAACCTCCATGCGTGTCATGGATCTGAAATTTGCCATGCTTGTCATGGTGGGACATTGGTGACTTTTGGGCCATGGCAGTTTACTCTTCTCCTTCCTCTACCACCCATCGAAGTAAAAGGTAGAGTCCGCAGCCATGAGCTATGGGAGACCAAATCTAGGAGGAGGTCTTGTAGACATGCCTTCAATGCGAGGGTGGGTGGGAATTGGCAGGGAGAACCCAGGGCAATGCTGTGGTCGTTGGGAACAGGGCGGAGGGCCTAGTGGCGTGGAAGAGGTTGCGGCAAAGGGTGTTAGGGAGAATGCGCTGAGGTGAGGGATGAGATGTTGGAGTGTACCCTTAAGGTGTGGTAGCATAGATAGTTTATAGGATTAGCACGTTAGATAAGAAGGTGTATGATGTACCTTGACAATTAATATGCATAGGAGATGTCGTTTATGTTATATAATGATGTGATTATGTTAAAGTAGTTGCTGTGTACTTGTCTCTGCAAGACGCACTAACTAAACATTCAAAACAGGAGCCTGCAAATTCACTTTACTATGTTGCTTGCATCAAACCTATTAGCTAGTTAAAAAAGGCAAATAAAAATCAATGCATTGATTCAAATAGTTTAACACTTGTTTTTCTTAGATAAAGTTTCACATTCGAGTCTCATAAAGAAAAAGGGAAAAAAAAAAGATACTACTAGGAGAGTTTTATTCTCATAATAGGCTAACAAGTCTTGAATTAGATTAGTTCACTACAAGAAAAATGTCTGTTTGCGGCAACAAATTTGTGGCAGATGCAAGCCACCCCTAACTAGTGATGGATTTTGCGGCGGAAAATGGACACAAAGTCACCAAAAATGGCCCAAAAAAAAAACTATTTGTGGCAGACAATTCTGCACTAATAGTAGACATTTTTTTAATATTTTTTGCAGACAGTAATTTGCAGTAATATTTTTCATTGCTAATATGAAAATTTTAGCAAGCTTATATTGCCACTAGTGCATCAACAATTTTACAAGGCTGTAGCCGCTTCTAATCTATGAATAGTTTAGTGGTGGTAAAAACTGTGACTACCTATGATATGTATTCGATCCCAGTATTATTGATGTGGTGCAATTTGAGATGGCAAATGGCACCGGTAAGCCTTAAATGTTTTTGTGGCGGCAATGGTTGTCACTCAATGTAATTTCGCATTTTATTATATGAAAAACTGTGAAGTGATTTGGGGCAGCAAATGCCATTGCCAAGTGTTTAGAGTTTTGCGACGGCATTTGTTGTCACTAATGTGTTCATGCGATAGCTAATTATTACTTCGATTTCAAAAAAAAAAAAAAAAAGACATGTGTATAAATTTGTTGTGGCAAGTGATCAAATGTTTTGCCGTTGTTAATAATTATGTGTACTTCAAAAAAAAAAGATATGTTAAATTGCCACTACTAATTCAAAAAACATTTGTGGCAACCTAAACGATTTTCAAAGAAAAAAAAAGTTTGTAGCTTTTGCAGTGGTATAGGCACCGTTAATTTAGAAAACCATTTATGTCGGCTTTTGCCGTTGCTAATTATGTCAGATAATTTTTAAAAGTCGAAAATTAGAAAATCCAAAAAAGGATTTTGTAAAGCCGCCGCAAAAATTTAAAAATCCACCACAAATAAATTTATATTAGATTTGAATCATAAAGTAGCTTATACGTTGTTGATAGTTCTCTTCTCTTTTCTCCTTCTCTTCTCCTTTCCCCTCTTCCCACACCCTCTCTCATCCTCCTCCATCCACCACCTTTGTTCTCTTCCTCCTGCCTTTTCTCTTTTGTTCCTTCTCTCTCTCTCTCTCTCTATTTTTTTAACACCTTCTCTCTTCCTTCCATACTTCCCTGACCACCTCTAGCCACTACCACCGACTACCCACTATTGTTGCCGACCAACCACCCACCACCACCAGCTTGCCATCGTCGCCACCAGGTTTATTTTTTAAAAGGTTATTTTACTGATTTTAATTTTTCCATATTGTATATTACTAATTTTATTGTTGTTGATATCATTAATGATTGTTGTTTATTTCATTATTAAAGATTTAAGGGACAGATTTCAAGAAATAGAGGTAGCGGAAAACTCACTGGACGGGGTAGATGAATACATTGAAGATCTTGAAAAGTCAAGGGAAGTTGTTCAATACTCACTAGAGGAAGTTGAAGACTAAGTGGAAGTTGTTGAAGATTCGATGGAAGCTGTTGAAGACTCAATGGAAGTTGCTCAATATTTAATGACGGAAAATGAACCCCAATGGCTTCAAGATAAACCAAATGTAGTTAGAACTATGTTGAAAATATGGCTTCCAAAATTTTATTAAGACATCTATTTTATTTATTTGTATAAATTTGAAATATTTGGATTGGATTTGCTTTGTTATATAATATTTGTATGAATCTAAATATTTTTCTTCTTGAATTGGTGGTCATTTGTGGCAACCATTTCCGTCACCAACTAGTCTAGCCGCTACTAATTAGAGAGGAAAAATTGTATTACTACTTAGAAAGGGCAAATGCCGTCACAGATTAGAGAAGGTAAAATTTGCCACAAATTAAAGAAGGATAAAGCTGTTGCAATTTAAAGGGGGCAAAGTCCACCACAAAATAGAGGGAAATAAAGCCGCTGCTAATAGCCGTAAACTATTAGTAGCTCATGATTATGTGGCGGCCCAATGTCCATCATAAATATGTGTTTTGTGGCCAATTTTGGCTCATTCGCGGTGGGAAAGTCCACCGCAAATAGCCAATTTTTTTATAGTGGTTAAAAAATAAACTCCATATATTAGTAGCTTAGATAAAAAAAATATAAAAAAATGCTGAGATATATAATTATTTGTACAATATTTTATTCTATATTATATAATTTTTATTATTTGATTTATGTTGCTCTTGCGAGATTTCCTACACTCTCCACTTTGATGTGCTCCCTCATCTGATGAAATTAAGAGATGTGCATTTACATAATGTGTAATAAGCAGTATTCATTAAAATAAGAAAAAGGCTTTGCAAGTGTACAACAAATTATATATGCTACTCACAGCTTGTGGTACACTGTCTCTACAGAACTAGAAGAGGAAGATGACGAGGGACTAAAGAGAGATTAGCATTCTAGTGTGACTCATTTAATCTCACCTTTGTTAGCTTCCTTGATCAGATGATCTGATTCAGATCATGCCTGATCAGACGGCACCGTCCATTTACAAAGAAAGAAAAAGTAGGAGAAACTTAGTAGGTAAGATTCTTATAAAATTAAATTGGAATTTCCAAGATTGAATGTTTTTGATGCAGTGAGCCACTGACTCATGAAGGGTACAAGTGCTACACATATGATGTTTAGCAACTTTTGTTTTTATAATTGAAGAAAAATGTTTGAATTATAAAAGTCCAACGATGCGGCCAATATTTAGGTTACTGTGAGTATAATTGTTGTGCAAATGGAGATGTTGGGGCTGGATCAGGATCAGCAATAAGCAATTTAATCACTTCAATCATTAGGGCGTGGCGAGCAAGTTTAGGGACAAACACAAATAGGGTTATATTCCAATTAATATTGTATATATACCTGGATTGGCACTATACTAATGTGATATCATTCACTAGAATCTATAATTCAAATTCTGTAAGCATGGGACCCAGCACCTCTACTCATCAGCTCGATCCTTTTTTTCTCCCTTCCTCATATATTTTTTGAAACAAAGTAAAGAAAATAACATGGAAATTTCATAATTTTGCTAGCATTGATAGAATATATGCTAATAACTTTTTTTGTTAGGTCCAATATATTCTTGAAGACAAAACATGAATTTTAGATACGTTTGTCTCAGTATTGTGAGACCTATGACAATCAGCTGGTGGATCAGTACGTGCAGATGAGGAGAATGAAACAGATGCAATCGAAATGCAATATACCACTTGCCGCACACAAGGTTCCGATTAAGCTGAAATTGCCTCCTTGAGCTCTTACTTTTTGCCTTAAAAAAAAAAAAGGTTTTTAATTTCGATGCTACATAAGCAAGTGGAAGCCAAATAAATAACAATAAAACCAAAATTTGAAGCAAAAGTTCATAAAGTGTTGCAAAGAAGAGCTTTTTTTTTTTCTTTTTATCTTGAGAATTATTTATGCAATTTTTAGTTGGGGAATAGTAGTTAGACAAAGATCTTCTCACGTCAAAAAAAAAAAAAATGATTTTCTCAAAATAATAACTTAGGATTTAAATGTCTTATATTACAAGTAAAGGCAACTTGGAGTTACAGTAATTCTTCTGCAGCCAACCATTTTTTGATTGAAGCCAGATAATTATTATATAATTGACTGCTTAAATCATCAGGATTTAGTTATTTTAAAATATAGAATATATATTTAAAAAATCAAATATTTAATCATAATTATTAATAAAAAAATTAATAGTTTAAGGTTTTATAAAATATTTTTTGATTAATAGTTTTATAAAATATTAACACTTGTATGATAATGCAATAATCTTTCATTCTAAAGTCATGTTATTACTCCCTTGATTTTATAATATCTGTCATTTTAATCATTTACATAGGTATTAAGAATCTAAAATTAAGAGCTGATTGTAAATATATTTATCAAAATATCTTTATTTAATAACTAATATATTATATTAATATTTCATTGTTTATTATATTTAAAATTATATGAAGGGTATAATTGAAAATTTTGTAATAAATTCTTTATAGGTATATGAGAATAACAGATAAATTGATCCAAAAATTTTTTACCCAAAATGATAAATATTATACACAAAAGGAATATCATATTTTGAGTGTAATAAAAAAAAGGGTGAATTACACTAATTTCCTCTGAGATTCTATATAATTACACTTAGTATCTCTTTATTTAGTTATATTGTATTGATCTTCCTTAGTTCTCTTGAAAGATTAAGTTCTGAATTTCAAGATTATTCCCTGATAATTCACCTTTTTGTATGTTGGAACTCGGAATTCGAAATTTGAAAGTTAATTATCACATTAAATAATATATTTAGTTCAAAATTTGGTAACTCAAAATTCAGAAATGAGTCTCTTATAAAAAATAAAACAGATTAGTATAACATAGTTAAATATAGAAATTTGGGGTATAATTACACTTAAAACCCGAAAAATAAAGGAATTTCTATTCGGCATTAATGGCGGGCAATTTCCATTTGGGATTGTGTTGTTAAGCGGTGGGGCCGGTCATCTAAGTTCGTTGCCAGACCTTTGGTACCGTCATTCACTATAGTACAGTAAAGTAAACCATTAACGTATTTATTTATATAGTTATTTAAATAACATATATAAAAATTAATTATTTTTATTAATGTAGTAATATATAATTAAATATTTATGTAAAAAAATTTAAATTAATAATATATTAACATTAAATTCTAATTAATTATATATAGTAGTATATTTACTGTTTCTGCAACCTGATTAGAATTTGTTTGGATTGGATGTTGAAAAAAGAGCAGTGATGCTAAATAGTACGATGGGGAAATTAGCAAAATAGTACGAAAATCCTCTTAACCAAGCAAAATTCATGTATTTTCGGAAATCGTGGGTTAAGATAGAAATAAAAGGAGAAATGGCTTTTACATTGAATTGTTTGTGCATTTGGTACTAATAAGAATTTGTACTGTGGAGCATTATTTTAACAAGTATGTTTAAAACAGATTATCTGTATACTTTACAATAGATTTTGTAAGAAAATCATTTGCAAAAATTAATTCTACTTAAATATGTTAAATCATAATCAATTTTTTTATCTGAATCACAAAAGATTTTAAGATAAAGAATTTTATTTCAATAACTAGGTGCAACAAATTAATTTTATGCATGTAATTATGAATCAAAATGTAACTGACTAAAATGTCTTTTTCAACAGGGTAAAATTTATTTTTAAAATAATTTTAAAAGAATAAATGCTACAAATGATTTATATTTGAGAATTATATTTCAAAAGTTCGTATAAAAATGTTAATTTTTTTAATCACTTCTAAATTTAATTACAAGACGTTCTATACCTAAAATTAGTTTTGGTTACCATAAAAACTAAAAATTATACTTCTATCAATTAATTATTAATGCTATAACCTACAAATTCATCAAATTTGAGTTTGCAAAAATTACCCAAACAAGTTACAAATACTCAGTTTAAAAAAAAAAATAAAGTTACAAGTACTAAATACTTTTACTTTCACTCAAGCTGCACTTGGTACTTCACGAATCTAAACCTAGCAGTTGTAAATCAACTATAAATGACCCTATCTATAAGCAATAAAGCAAACAAAGTAAAATAAAATAGGCCAAAATTTGAAAAGCATTACAGCTGATGTCATAAAAACAACTTACCTCAAAACAAACCTAACTTGTGCAGAACTGTATATTCATTTCACCAAGCCATTTCGATCTGTTTCTACCTTCTTCTCCTGATGTAGCTTTTATTGCCTAAGATTATTTTTCCGTATGTTTTTGTTAACCACATTTCTGAGTTATACCAAATTCTTCAGGAGTTTATGAAACCTCCATTTCAAACAAAATTGCTGTTAGAATTATAATCCTAGCAATCATCTAGTGGGAAAGATTACAACTGTGATTGAAGGAAGAAATTAAGAACATACAAAATAAAACTTAAACTATAGACCATATAATAAAACTCTCTAGAGCTTGTTTCAACAGTAGATTGTATGCTATACATACATACATATATATATATATATATATATATAGATTGCATGCTCAAACATAAATTTCTTTTCCGGTGGACCTAAACATAAAACCTTAACATATAAACACATTAGTAATTCAATTAATGCTGATATTTGCTGGAAAAATAGTTTATTAAATAAAGCACTGTTCGATCAGACAACTTAATTTCTGCAAGTTTCATCGGCTCTTTCTATAGTAATTTTTCATTTTTAAATTAGACAACTACTACTGCAAAAATTTTGCATATACTACCATATTCTATTATAGTAATTAAAATTTCTACTTGCTATAAAATGTTTTTGATAACTTTATAAAGATATACAATATATGACACTACATAATAAATTCTTTTTTTTTTTTTTTTTGATGCATTCAACAAAAGGCTCAACCAACCCAGAGAGAGGGGAGCAAACAACAACATCATAGGTTCCGATATATAGCATCAAGTAGCAAAGACAGATAAGAACATAAGAGGTGCAAGGACTACCAGCTGCATAGCCTGCCACCCTTCTACTTCAGCCAGTAGCAGGTTGAGTTCCCATTTCGCACCCCAAGTCTGGTGATTCCACTCAAAACGGGTACAGGTGGTATACCATTCCAACTACAAAATCCATCACTGCATCCTCTTATCCAGCATTTTACCAAGAAAGCATGATCCAAAAATAGAGGCCAATAACATCACAGGATATAACAACAGACAATACTCACAATAGGCACCCTATAACAAAAAACAGAAGCATCCACAAGGATCAAAAAAGCAAATATATCTGCCACAACACTCTGCCCCTAATCTTCCTGCTGCAGTCGCGCAATTCTCCAATTTCTAATGACATCCAGATTTTGTACCAATGTGTCCGCAGAGAATGGAAAATTATCACACCACCCTTTAACCCTATATATCCCAACCTCACTTTGATTAGGAAAATTTCATAATCCCAATCCAGCACAAATTTCTCAGAGATAACTTGATTCTCTAGCCTACTGTAAGGCTAGAGAATTAGTGTTAAATTTCCTCATGGTTAGAGTGACTGAGAGTTGCACATTTTTTTTTTTTGACGGGATAGTTGCACATACTTATAGTTATACTCACACATTTCTTTCTTATAAGTTACAAAGAATAACGGTACTCTAGGCCTCGCTAACCTTTTTTTTTCCCCGTAATTGTCATCGTATCACACATATACAACTCATATTTGTGCAACATTGACTTTTCTTCTAATTAATTATCAGTTACACAACCAAACAAAAATCTGTTTCACCTTAATATGTTACAAGTCTCATATTGAGGAATCCTGCCATTTAAATATAGTATTTAAATATTGGGGCTCTCCTACTAGGAGGGAAATAAGTTAGGTTGGCTCATCAGAGGCCTTTAACCTAACTCACATGAAGCTTAGCCTAACCTATATTTTTAAGAAAAAATGCTGGGTCATGGCTCTTCAAAAAACATTTTTAACCAAAAATATCAAGCTACAGGTTCTAAAAATAGCCTATTGGTCCTAACAAGCTGGCTTGATTATACTATATTATTATTATTATTATTTCAAAATCCTAATAATAATAGAAGCATTTTAGTCATTTAATGTATTTATAAATAGACTTTTTAATATATTTAGAAATTTTTTTAACATATTTAAAAACATTCTTTTGGCATATTTAGAAGTCTTTTAACATATTTAAGAGAAAGTTTTTTTTTTTTTTTTGTCTAAAAGCATTATTATCAAATGGACCTTTAAATAGGCTTTTGGACTAGGTCAAGCTTTCAAAAAAGTTAGGTTAGACCTTAGAAAAAAGCCTATGTTAGGTAATGGGCGTAGACTTAGGTAATATATTTGGAATGCAAATCAGGCTTATTTAAGTTAAAGCTTAGGCTATTTCCACCCCTATCTCCTATCTAATAGGCTAATCTTTTGAGTTAGGCTCTCTCTTGACTTGAGTCTATAACATTGGTGTTTTTCATTAAGAGGTTGACATATTGATAGGGCGACCTAGAAAATAAGCAATATGAAAAACAACTATCTTGAAAGGTCAGAGTGAAGCCACTTAGAATGGATAGCCTAGAGCAGGCCGTTGTAATCATAGAGGGTGCAACCTAGGAAAAGAGCAACCCAGAAAGGGACTACTTGGAAAAGTCATAGTGAAACTGCTTGGAATGGACAATCTAGAGTGGGTCAGTGTAGGTGTCAATTTGGCAAATACGGATAGCAATGTTATAAGTCTTATATCAGAGAGCCATAGCATCCAAGTATAATATTTAAGTTTATAGGCTTTTCTATTTAATAGACTAGTCTTTTGGATTGGATTTTCCCTTAGTTTTGAGGCCATATCATAAATATTAATCTAATCCCAAATCCAATCATATATACTGAAATAGGAGACATAATATTGAACCATTTAGGCCTTGTAAATATATGAAACGTTAAAAAAGGGACACCCGAAGATAAATAGGAATGAGAACGAGAAGCTTAATGTAATAAAGTAAGCAATAGTTGCTTTCAATTATGCCATTTAATTATGAATTTAGTTTTGATGTACGCATTTAATATAATTTTTTCAAAACATTCATTTCAATTATGTATAGCTATATTATTAAAATAATTTGGCTCTTATTACAAATAATTCAAAAGTCATATAAAAAGGTTTTCATACAAAAAAATTATATAAAAGATAAAATATAATTAATTAATAATATAAAATATTTTATGATAATAATATATTAAAATTAATCTCTTTAATTACAAGCTCAGGTATCGTTATCATCAATTGAAGTTTGTGTTAATTACTTGAGTTAGATCTTTCATAAGGGCCAAAAGTCATTATCTTGAAAGAAGATAACTAGATGTCATTTAAATTTTCGGTCTCTTGATAAAACATAATTTTCCAAAGAACATTCTTGTCCGAAATCGCAGCTTCGATTATGAAATTGTTGATATAGATATAAGTATATCTCTCCTCATAGTCTATGTTTAGCGGATAAATTACATGCACCGGTCACCGGAATGGAAGAATCAAATCCAATACCTAATGATATCCCTTGGATTGTGCTGTGCAGTGTGAGATAATACTAAACCCAAATGCAGAAAAAGGTTTTTGGATTTGATTGATTAATCGGTGATTCCTCACAAAGAGTATAATTGATTGAAGATGCAAAGTCATACCGCATAATATACATCAATTAAAGATGCTAAATCCCCTCAACTGAATGTGTTCTTCAACTTACCACACTTGTTTAGCGCAACCCATTAAGTGGCTCAGATCCTAACGCACATTATCTTAAACAGCGACCTTCCAGATGGATTAAGATAGTATAACCAATTATATAAAGTTAGAGATACTAAAACTTACATTATCTTTCAGTATCTTCATGTAGAATATATCAAACTATGCACATTGGAAGCGAAACTTCAAACTTCATAATTAGCGAGTTTATTTATTTATTTATTTTTTGATGAGGTTGGCGAGTTTAATTAACTCGCACACAAAAGTTTTATATTTTCATTAGCAATAAGAATTCCTTAGAATATTTTATCAAATAGTATGATTTAATGCATTTTTTAAATCGGTCTTAGGCGTGAATGGTATATTTAATCTATTGGTTACAATTGAAATTTTCACAAATTGTTCAAATAATTATTAGCGAGTGAGTGAGTGACCATATTTCGCTATTCTGGACATGTAATTAAAGAAGTCTATTTCGGTATTTAAATCATTCTGTCATGATTTTTTTCGGCATTTACTATAAAGGTTGTAGACTAGTAGTGTTTGAGCTAGTGTATGCTCGTTTCAGTTAGTGTACATTTTTAACTCGGTCAAATACTTCCACATCGAGTTTAAGAAATTTACGAAAAAAATTTGCTGCTTGGTCCAAGATATTTGCTGGGCGCAAGTACTTTCAAATGTTCTTTAACTTTATTATCTTTTAAATGATTTTGAAATTATACACCAATAATAAGTCATTTCATTATTTATCTTTTTTTAAAAAATAATATATATAATAAAAACATATCTATTATCTATTTATTTTCTTTATCTCTTTCTCATTTTTTTCGTGTTTATTATATTCTCTCCTCCAGTTTCCACTATCTTTTTTTTTTTTTTGGGTCTGAGTTTCGGCTTTCTGGGTTTTTGTCGAAAGTGTCCACTTTCTTTCTGAATCTCTTATTTCTTGTCTTAACCCTCATTTGTTTTGGACAGCTTGTCCTACCGTGTCACAAAAAGTCCATGCTTAAATGTTGTTGGACATTCACCTAGGACCCAAGATTGAATGACACCTTCTCATTCCCGGGACTGTTTTTTGGTCCACATTCCTATCTGATATATAACTAGGAATAGTGGTTAGGCGTCAAGCCCAAACTTCTGCCTACACGCCAAGGCCCAGTTCAGGAAGAATATTATTTTATGAAGAATTGATTTGGACGAGGGCATGGTACAAATCACACAACAACAAGTAGTTGAGCGAATGAAAAAAAAACAACAACAAATACAATCAACGCGTTGTGCCTAAAAATTAAAAAAATAGTAATAATAATTCAACGCCTTCGATCAACGCTTGATGATGAAACTTTATAAGTAAGAAGTACATAGAAGCACAGTAGACCGAACAAGCTTCGCAATAACATTTTAATATATAATTTTTCAATAATTTTATGAAATTAATTTTGATATATTATTAATAAAAAATTTTACCTTATCATTTAATTATATAATATTATATATCACTATTGAAATAATAATTACGAAAGTTAAACACTTTTAATAAATTGAATAGTTGTGTAAAAATTTTTTAGGTTTAAATATATTTATAGTCTCTATAAATATAGATCATTTTAATTTTAGTCTTTATAAATTTTTTTTTTAATTTTTTATTCCTTATTTTTTAAATATTTTGTTTTTAGTCTTTATCGTTCTAAATCTAAATCCAAAAAATCATTTTAAAATATATGTTTAACTTTTATAAATATTAAAAATTTTGTTTTATCCTTATAGATATTATAATAATCCTCTTTTGATCTTTATAAATATCATTATTTAACAGTATTGATTAATAATATAAATAAAAAATATAATATTGAGAAAAAGAAGAACTAAAAGCTAAAAATTGTTTTTAAAGGAATTAAAACTAAAATAATCTATATTTATAAGAATTAAAAATATATTTAAATTAATTTTTTATATTAATAATATATTAAAATTAAATTCATTCGGTATTGTGTACCCTAAAATATGTATAAACATAAAATTAAATGTATAAACATAGATATAGTACTCCAAAATTAAATCCATTTAATACTGTGCTTTACTTTAACACATCTATTCAAGCACACTTTCAATCAGCCAATTATTTAAGTAGAAAAGAAATTTAGCATAAGACGAAGGCTCCACGAAAGACGTGGAACAATATCTTACAAAAATAGAGCCTCATGATTTCTACCAAAGTCGGTGATTTCCATTAATAGCGGTGATTTCGACCAATTAAAGTGATTCGTGCAAATTCGTATTGTATCTCCTTTGTACTACTTAGCAATTCGCTTATTTAAGACACCTATTCAATATTTAGGTTTTTCGCTTTTACACACTTATTCAAGCACACATTTAATACACCTAGCTAAGTGTTTTAACGTAACACGCCGATTTGCGTGCATTTTTTATCGGGAAATTATTTAACACACCTAGCCCTAGCTTGTGGATCGAACCAACGCTTGGTCCTAGACGATCAAACTCGTAAGGTCCAGCAAGACTAAAAATTGACTATGACGCCTGAATACCAAGTGTTTCATAACCGAATGCTACTAATTGTCACATTAATCTTCCTTATAATTAGCTGCCAGACCATTACACAAACTTGCCAATTGGTCTTTTATAAATCTCTGATCTCTCGATTATCAAGATATATTCTCACTCAACTACCCCATACTCTCTTACTTAGAGATGTCGAGGTCGAACCTCATGTACTTGCTATCCAAGATATAGGTAGGAATAATATTGATAGAATCTCACATTATTTAAGAATGTAATTTAGATAATATTTATAAGTATTTGGATAACTTTTTTTCATAAACTAGTGAAATATGGTTTGTAATTTGCAATCTTGGAAGTTTCTAATTGCTGGATTGCCATTCTAAACCTGGTCGATGGTGGTGGATAAAGGTTTTGCATGTTCGGAATAATGGGTGGTGCTTATCTAGCATTTTTTTTTATTTTTTTTTTATGGTTGATGGGTGTAGTTAATTGCAGGGGCATGGTTTGAAAGATTTATATTCATTTCGGTCTAAATATTTGATTTGATTTGATTTTTGTTGTGGAATCTTGTTGTTTGGTGTGGAGATGTTTGATGTTAAGGTCATAAGTAAGAATTGGGAGCAAATAAGAGAAATTGAATTGTAGAGATAGGATTTCAGCTGGCGCTAATCCTTCTTTTCTCTCTTCTCTCTTTCTTTGATCCCTTCTTATGTAAGTATCGTTAAGAGGGGCTGCCCTATTTCTTCTTTGATAACAGTCCCACAATTTTCCTTTTTTTTAAATTGTTTAGTGTTTTGTATTTTTTGTTTTGTTTTTATTTTTTTTCCCATTGTGGTATTTTTATTTGTCTCTTTTATAAGTATTTTTATTGCTTTCTTTGTCAGTGTTTTGATTTTCTTTTATAAATATTTCAATTTTGAAAAGAGGTGTATTATTCAAATTATAGCATTTTTGTTATTAAATTTCGATATAAAAGATGTTTAGATATCAATAATATTCAGAAAAGAAACAGAGTTAAAGATCATTAATTTGTTCAAAATATAGAATATATTTATTTTTTAATATATTTGAATTTAATATATTTTTTCCGATTTGTAACTATCATTAACCTTTCTTATAAAGAAAATTTTCTTTCTCCAAAAAAAAAAAAAAAAAGGAATTGTAGAGATAGAAAAACATAGAAACGACGCTAAGCATACGAAGGTGACTTGTAAGTTGTTTTGTTGACAGTTGGCAATGTTTAAATGGAAGGATGAGATGTGAGACAGGGAATGGAATCAAATAATTTGTAATTTGAATCCATTAAACAGACAAGATTCGATGATGCCAACTGTCTAGAATTAATCTAATCATGGTTTATCTCAACACAAAATTAAGAGGGGTGCTTTTATTATTATTATTATTTGCGTAAAATATCTTCTTCTTCTTCTCTATACCTAAATCTGCTATATCGTAATACACTTTCTCATTTAGCATAAGCACGCAATGAAGCTTACGGGCAACTGCGCTACCCACATTTTATTAGAGAGAAAAGAAGAAATTCCCTTTCCATTTATTGTCTCTGTTTCATATATTATCAATTCATTTATCTTTCTTTCTGTTCTTTTTTTTTTTTTTTAATTTCATTCAAAATTATCTCTCATATTTGGGAAAGAAAAGGTGCAGTCTACCTGAATCCCTTTTTATTCTTTTAATTTGGAGTCTAATCCTAAAGAAGGAAAATTGTTCTGTATAATTTCTTAAAAAGAGAATAAAGAAAAAGGAAAAACATGAGTGGCCCTCGATCAAATGAAAGTTATTTTAGTGGATATTTTAAAAGTCAATGGATTCTTAGTTTTCTAACAACATGTGCTTTGGATTGTTTTCATTGCGAGTTCACATTTATATATTTTTCAACAGTGTTGGATGATGAGTGACGTTAAGATAGATTCACATTTATAGTAAATATTATACGTGGTAATATATTTATTATTCAAAATATAATAATGATTGCATTTAATTTTTGTACATATTAACAATGTCAATTTTTTTTATATAGATATTCAAATATATATTATCATATCATTAAAAATACTTGATATTTACAATAATTTTTTTAAAAAATTATAGTCATAGTCATATGTTATTATATAATTGATTGATAATATAAAATAATTTACACTAATAATGTATCATAATTATAAATAAATATATAGATATTTTAAGATTTAACCTACATTAATGTCACTGCTAAACAAAAAGACAATGAATGAATGTTTACTGTAGTTCCAGAAGTTATACATGTGAGTCATTTTCATTCATGAAATTTTGAAATTAACATTTTAGTTTCTAAATTTGCAAAACTTGAGCCACTTAGACCGATACCATTTTCATTATTGTGCCATCACGTTTTTGCTTATATGTCACACCAAGGCTTAGTTTAGTAATCTTATAACTTTTTGAGAGCTGTTGAGCTCTTTAAACTCTTTAAACACTACTTTTAAGATGTCATAATAGTATTATTTGTTAAAATAATATAAAAATAACTTTTAATAAAAAGAAGCTATAAGAGTAATATTTGATAAAGATATTATAAAATAGCATTTAAATTTATTATAATAGATATAAATATTAATGAGAGTATATTAAAATTTAATGTTATATTATTTTTTTAAGTTTTAGAGAATATAAATTAGTTTTGAAAAGCATCATATGAGATGCTCTTAAGAGCACCCTTAACTTTTAAAATCCAAGAGTAAAAGCATTTCAATTTTTTTATTTATTAAATAGAAAAAAATTGTCTTATATTTTTGGTAAGCTCCAATACTTTCTCAAAAAGTACTACCAAACAAAGTTTAAGTGATATGGTAGCATTGCATATGGCTTTGAAGATGGCATCAATAAAGAATATGTTTAAATTAGTCTCTGAAAGTGTGTCAAAAAAGTTCAAATTTCTAAATTTCTCCTTTTCCTTTCATAAACCTTAAATCCCCAATCTTCCCTAAATCTACCAATTCCTCTTCTTTTTGGTACCTACTCAATTTGAATTATATTCAAATAAAAACTCACTTAAATACTCTTTAGTCTTCATCATTATAATTTTTTATCTTTGAAAAATGTAAGTTTATGCATGAGTGAAAATGATAATTTTAAGTTAGATTGTCAAAGTTGCAAATATATAAACTTATCCAAGTATATGATTACTTTGCAATCCTTTATTTTCCCCAGTATTTCACTCTTACCAATTTCCCCTCTTAGCTCACAACAAAACCAAATCAAAGGCCAATTCTTTACTATGAAAGTACGAATAAATAAAGGTTGAGGCTATAAAAGCAGCTTGCATCAGATGCTTATGTATATTGCCATGACATGTTTCCCTATGATTGGATCCACATACCGATATTTATTGAGGATTTCGCAAGTTTAGTTTAAGGAATTTCAACTTGCCATCCAAGATAGGGGGTAGGAACAATATTAGCTTTTCTATATATATCTTATGATGAAAAGTACAAGTAATAAATATTAAAATGTATAAGAGAAAGAGAGTATTATATTTTTTTAACATTTTATATTTTATGAAAATAAAAAATAATTATTGAAAATATTTGAATTAAATAATAAATAACATTTAATATAATAAAAATTAAAAAGTATGTAAATAATAATATATTATTTTTGAATTTGTCATTAAATAATTAATAAATTTTTTTATACAATTTTATTTTTTTTGTTACATTTTTTACTTATAATTTGAAATATTGTAATAGTTGCATTAAATTTGGAAGAGATAATTTGGACTATTTTAATGGTCTTATTCAATTTGAGTAGGATTGTCTTCAACAGAAGAATACTTATAATTTTAACAAAAAATAATAATACTATTATATTATATAACATAAAATCTTATAAAATATTATGTCAAATGTTGTATAAAATTAAAATTTTAATAACTTTTATACTAAAAATATTTTATATTATCAAATCTTATACTATTATATTTTATCCTATCTTATGAACCAAACAACCGCTAGACGAAGATAAGATGAGACTCTATGGCTCAAGAAAATGGATTAGACTGCATGCCACTAGGCTTAAGAATCGATGGAAAACCTAACGGTCTAACTGGGCAACGAACTTAAAATTTGTCATGGACTTAAAGTGATGTAGTCGCGAAGTAAAATTGAAATAAATAAAGTAATAAATATAAATTAATATATACGATCAAATATAATTATGTATTTTTTTAAAAAAAATAACTTTTTATAAATTTAATTTCAATATATTATTATTATAAATTTTATATATTAATTTAATTATATATAATCATGATATTAAAAACATCTAACTCTTACTATAACTAAAGGTATGATGGGTTAGTTTGGTTAGAGTTTTTAGTGAAAATAAATTGAACCAATCAAATTTAATTGAATTTATTTAATTTATTTTTTAATTTTTTTAATGACTCTAAATTAAACCAATTCAATTAAAATTAGGTGGGTTTCGTTTGAGTCATCAAATTGAAGTAAAAATATTTTTTTAAAAGTTTTTATTTTTATAACAATTAATAATATTGTAGAACTTGATTATAAGATACTTAATAATGATGTAAATAAATAAATTCTTTAATCAAATATATACAAAGAAAACAAAAGGTGATTTTATTACTAAAAGTTAAATGCAAAACTTTGAAAACTTTGAAATAGAGAAAAAAAAAAAGTTAATCAGGGTGATTAGATTGAAAAATCATAAATACGAACCTGAACCGATAATAATCGGTTTGGTTTGGTTTTTGCTTTTAAATGAACGGATTGCCTGAACCAATTTGAACCTTTCATTGGTGCGGTTTGGTTTAGATTTTCAAGTTCATTGGATCAATCCAATCTGATAAACACCCATACCCATACCTACCTCAAATATCATGTAAAAGATTTTTTTTTATTGATAATTGAATAAAAGCTCGGCATTCATCAAGAATGGAGTAGACATTATATTATAATATCTTAATAATAAGAAAACTTTTATAAATACCCAAAATTTTCTTATAAAGAGCATAATATAATAAATAAAGTCTATACAAATAGCATGCTCAAATATCAAATAAAAGTATACATCTCAATTAGATTTTATTTTCATAGTCTGTTCTTTGCATCGCCTTTTATCTCTATTCTTGTGAGACTCACTCATTAGCCACATGATTATTTTCACCGTCTATGTTGGGGATTAAGCTTTTCAAATATTCACAATCCAAAAGGGCTTAATTGTAAACACTCCAAATTCATACTCAAATCTAGCTCATTCAAATCCAAATGCGTATGTATCTCAACAATTAATTCAACTTCCACACGTGTTTTACTCCTCAACAAATACTATATAGGGACAATATCATGTAAAAGATAATAAATGATTTATTGATAATATAAAATAATTTACATTAATATTGTAGAAAAATAAATATTTTTTTGTCTAAATTATTAATATTTAAAGTTTATAAGATTTTAACTAATTTGACTCAGATCCAATTAACCTACTATGAGCATTATTTTTTTTTTATTTATAAAACTCAAAAATTTGAGATCTTATTTAAAAAAAATAAATATTAAACTATTTGAATCAACTAAATATTGGTAAAAAAAAAGAATTTTACATTAATAAATTAGTAATGTAATAAAAATTAATATTTTTTTAATATCCCTAACACATTCTAATTAAATCTATAAATATTTTTTAATATAAATATCACGTAAAAAATTAAACCTATAAATAAATAAATAGCTAAAAAAAACCTTGCATATCACGCGGTACTTACTCGTATTGCTCACATTAACCAACGTAGCAATGGGGAAAGTGGAGCCCACGTTTCGCACAAATCCTGATGCAAAGCAAAGCACATTATCATACGAGAAATGCTGGTTTGCGCGAAAAGAAATTCGTGAAACGACACACGAATACAAACTTAACGTTACATTGGAAATCGTTTTAATCTTTACCCATCTTTAATTTCTTATACGGGGCCCATTTTTGCTTTTTCCTTAAATATAATTTGTCCACATCATTCATCGATAAATTCGTGCCAATCAATTCGTACTATTTAGCAAAGCTGTTATCATATACATAACCAGCTCCGCGCAAATCGTGAAACAAAGCAAATCACATTGTTATATACGGGAACCGCCACCTTAACCTGGTTTTCAATTTCCATCTTTAATGGCTTTTATGAATCGACACGTATCTCATCAAAGTTCACCTATACTTTTAAGTTTCTTTAAGGCTTTGGTCTATTGATGCGGCACGCCAATGCATTTAGCTTGCGTTAAGCAAAGCCATCACATAACCGAACAAACGAACGGCCCTGATTCAATTAAGACTCTGAAGGTTGATTCATCATGTTGAGCACAGCAATCGTACGGTTGTTATGAAATGTCCAAACACTTAGAATAAACCAACACCACACAATTATTGCATTTGTCCAATTTCTCAATTAGATTCTCTATGCTGTGTCAGTGTGACAGTGTTTTTATCTTCTTAACTCATAATACATGCGCATTGTGCGTATTTATTTATATATGTATAATAAACTTAGTTCTGCTCATCTTTAAGTTGTTTGTTTTTCAACTGTGTCTCTAAGACTTCTAAACTTTGGAAGAAATCATGGCAAAGGATAGGAAAATTGGTGTGGCTATGGACTTCTCCAATAGCAGCAAGAATGCTCTAAGATGGGCACTTGAGAACTTAGCTGATAAAGGTGACACCTTTTACGTAATCCACATCAACCCCAACTCTCTAGATGAGTCTCGTAACCAGCTATGGGCCAAATCTGGTTCTCGTGAGTACTATTTTTTTGTGTTATTTTTTATTGTTTAATAAAATTTTCATTGTGCCTTTGTTTCTTCTTTGATCTGATCTGATCTGATCTGATGCTATTTGATTTTGATTTTGATTTTTTTTTTTTTTGGTTGCAGCTCTTATTCCTTTGAAAGAGTTTAGAGAGCCTGAGATTATGAACAAGTATGGTGTTAAAATTGATATTGAGGTTCTTGACGTGCTTGACACTTCTTCCAGGCAAAAAGAGGTCTCTTTCTTCTTCTTTTTTTTTTTTTTTTTGGCTCTTTCCACACAGTTTCTGCATAATGGAATTTAGTTTAGACTGCGATCTTCAGGGGGCGCCCATGATTTTGGTAATCATGAGTGAAATTTCATTTTATTTTCTAGGTGAACATTGTTACAAAACTGTACTGGGGTGATGCCAGAGAGAAACTTTTGGATGCTATTGAAGAGCTGAAGCTGGATTCTCTGGTTATGGGAAGCAGGGGTCTCAGCACAATCCAAAGGTGCCTACTTTTTTTGTTTTCCCCCCTTTTGCTTTTCTATAGTTTCCTTTTGTTTTTGGGTATTTTGTGTCCCCAATAATTTCGGGAGAATTATTCTTATAGAAATTGTTCGAGGTGATATTTAATTATTCATGGAAATAGACTTATTAACACCGTTTAATTTTATTTTATCTTTACTTTTGGGTGAAGCTCCACCTTCTAATTTTTATTTTTTTTTCTGTTAAATTTATGATTAATTAATTTGTTATCAGTGTGAGAATTTGAATAATTACACCCATTTGATCAAATTACTTTCTTTTAGGTAAAATTCATATTCATGAAGTCCGTGCCACTAATTCTCTCTTTGACAATATGGGTCCATTTACATGTTTGTTTGTGTGATTCTGAAAATATCAAACAGGATACTATTGGGAAGTGTCAGCAACTTTGTGTTGACCAATGCCCCATGCCCTGTAACCATTGTCAAGGATTCTAGCAGCAGCAGCTAAAGATGATCAATTTGGGAGAGCATTTATATTTCAAATGATCTGTTTCTTGCATTGTATTTGAGCTCTAGTGGATCATATTCTATTTTCTAAGTGTTTTGGCTTCAAAGTTGAGGATTGAGATTACAAAATGACATACTGTTTTAGGTTTCAGTCCTTGTCTTTATTGAAGGAATAATGTAATTTGTGTGACTTGTTTAGCCAATGGACCCTCAATTCTAACGGAGGACTTGCTGCTTCGGGTATGGACCGTTTGGTAGATGCTGATGTCTTTATTAGCAATTTACAACCAGTAAAAATCCCAATTAATTTCTGTATTCTGATGCATATCTTATCTTCTCGAGAAATTAGTCGATGTTTTCCGAGAAAAAAGTGATTGTTTGATATGATTGAATGTTTAATATCTGAGTAATGATATCAAAAAATAATTAAAGTAAAATAAAATGATAACTTACAAGTAAAAAGTCAAATTAGTGAATATTACAAAATACAAAATGATGGTTTTTTCAGTATTGTAGAATTTATTTTATTTTATTTTCTTGAAAAGCTTCAGAATCTGGACGGCGTTGCCATGTTCAACAATATTGATGAAAGGGGCATAACTTGAGTAAATGGATAGAAGCACAAATTGATCATTGATATGTTATACCTTATTTTGTGGCTGTTGCAATTTGGAATGGAATCGTCTCTTTTTTCAGTTTTGTTCCAATTTTAAGCCTCCTCAGCATTCTCTTTGCCACCCACTTGGAAAGGGTGTATCGTTTGGAATCGAAGAGTGCATGTTTATGTGTTTGCTCTCTCAGATTTCTGCACGTGGAAGATCCATTCCCATGTGAATGGTAGCTCATGTTGATTGACTGTCGGTTATGTTGTGTGAACACTTTTGGCCCTGCCATATAAGCGTGAAGTACCTGAACTTATTTTCTAATCTTTGACAAATGGAACTTTCATGTGATTATGTCATTTGGTGAAGAAATTCTAATGTTGCACAGTGTAATACACCATTCCAATTGAAAAACTACTAAATCTGTATCGTGAGATTAATTTTTTAATATTTTGTGAGGAAGTTCACACTGCGGACGAATGCTATCAAGTTCAGCTTGTCAATTGTTTTTAAGAAATATTGTCTTAAGAAGTGTATGGGGGGAAAAGTAGGAATAATATGTGTTGTCAAAATTCTGCTTCATTTTCTAGAAATGTTGGGTGTTTGGTAAACTAAAAAAAGAATTTAATTTAAATATATTGACAGTGTAAAATAATTTTATACTGTCAACTAATAGAAATAGTAAAAAATGCCAATTCATACAAATAACCACTCATTATAATGAGTGACCTATTATGATTTCTTATTTTTCTCTATTTTTATTGGTTGGCAGTTTAAAATTATTTTACACTATTAGTGCATACTAATTAAACTCTTAAAAAATGGATAATTACATATAATAGAGCCTGTTTTTAATAAATATTTGGTAACTACTTAAATATTTTAAAACTAATTTTTATTCGAACTAATTTGGACCTATGATTGATTTTTAAAAAAAATTAATTTTAAATTAATTTTATTTCATTCCAAATTTTTTTGCTTTTATTTTATATCTTTTACTATTTGTCAATTATCCTTCGCTATTATCCACCACTATTTACTGCCACGGTCCACCATCATCTGTCATGACTACCCTATCGATTACCACCATCGGCCCTATCCGCCACCATTTGCTACTGTTGGCTGCCACCATTGGTAGCCACCAATCCCTATTATTTGTCGTTGTCAGCCACCACCATCCGTTGTCGCCGCCAATTGCCACTGTCAATTATCACCGGTCACCACCATTCGTCGTCGTCGCTAGCCACATCGCTTGTTGCCATTGCTACCAACCATCATCGTCGGCTACCACCATCCCACCGCTACCACCATCGTTCGTCGCCAGTGACTATCACCACCTGCCACGGTCTGCCACCGCCCACCACTGCAGGCTGCCAACGTCTGCTGTTATCGATCATCATCACCTGTCGCCGTCTGCTAAACTAATTTTTTTAATAACATAGTCTAAAAGAAAAAGGTATAGAAAAAGATAAAAAGAACACATGTTAAAATTAATTTTTAAGTTGTGGAGCCAAATAATATTTAATTAAAAACTAATTCATTTTTTTACTGGTTAACATAACTAATTTTATTTTATATTATATTAACTTGATTTTTAAGGTTGCCAAACATCCCTTTGGTTAAGAAGATAAGCAAACTTCCTCCTTTAGAAGCAAGGAAAAATTCGTAGGCACTTCCTAACACGTCCATATTTAGGCACTCAATTCATATTTTGATATGTGTAAACATCATAGCCTACATGTCTCAATCTTTATCAATGTTGTAAGCTTATTAATTGCTTTCTATTTATAATATCTATCTGTTAATAATTACTAATATCCAAATATAATAATTATCTTTTCTAAATTATCATTAAATCATTAAACCATTAAATTATCATTAAACCATTCAACTATTAAATATATACATACATATATACTTTCAAGAAAGATCAAAATATAAACTGCTAAGTATTAGTTTCACGTAATAAAATCATAAAACAAAGACAAAATAGCTGTGAACAACATACATAAAAATAATTATATATCATAAAAATCAGAACTTTATATTTTGTATTTTTATTATTATCATATCATTATCCAAAATATAACAATTATTTTTTCCTAAATTATCATTTTTTAAGTTACTTTTTTAGCAGTTTATTTTTGTTTTGAAAATTATCATTATTAATTAATTATTTTTAAACATTTAATATAAAATAAAAATAAAAATGATAGGCATATATTATTTGATTTTAATTAAATTTTTATTAATATATTATAATTCAGTTTAAATCATGATAATTATTATTTTTATGTTAACAAACGTGTTCAAGAAAATATATTAAATTAATTAATAATAGTCATATATTATATCCATTTAATAATAATAATAATAATAATAATTTTAAATTATCATTTTAATTAAATTTTTAAAAATTTGAAGATACATATAAAAATATATTGATTTAATTATTAGTATTCATATATTGTATCTATTTAATAATAATAAAGATTTTCTTAGAGCTGATGCGCTCATGTGATTTGTAGTAGGATTTGTTGTCTTTTAATATTTTTATGGTTTTTTTTTTTTTTTTGGTAGTTCACAACTATTTTTTCTTTGTTTATGATTTTACTACGTAAAACTAATACTTAGCATTTTATATTGTCATCATTTTTAAAAGTTTGTATGCATGTATACATTTAGGCTTGGTCCAATATTATTATGACTTTTTCATAACTATTAAGTTTTCTGAACTCTCTAAAAATTGTTCTTAAAAAGTTATAATAGTACTATTTAGTAAAATAATATAAAAATTACTCATAATAAATAGAAGTCACAAAAGTAGCATTTGATAAAGTTGCTCTTAAAACCTAAATCACTATAATAACCATAAATATTAAAAAAAATAATTTCTACTTTTGCTGTTATTAAAGAGAGTAAAATTATATTAATTTTTTAAATTTTAGATAGTACAAATCAACTCTGAAAAACACTTTATAAGGGCTTAGTAAAGCACTCTTTAATCTTCAAAAGTCAAGATCAAAAGCACTCTAACTTTTTTATTTATCAAATAAAAAAAAATCAGCTTATATTTTTTAAAAGCAGAAGCACCTTTGAAAGAGTACTATTAAATTAAGCCTTAATGGTTGAATGGTTTAATGATAATTTAATGATTTATTGATAATTTAAAAAAGATCATTATTATATTTGGATATTAGTAATTATTAATAGATAGATTATATTATAAATGGAAAGTAATTAATAAGCTTATAATTTTAATGAAGAGTGAGACACATGAAGAACTGTTCTTACACATATCAAAATATGAATAGAATACCTATATGTTCATATGATATAAAGTGTCTACCTAAAAATTTCTCTAGAAGAAAGACACATTCAAATCTTAGAAAGATAATTCTTGTAATAAGATTCACTGTCTTTGTGCTCGTATCGTTGAATAGGATGTCAAACCTATAAGAGTATCTTGCGATCTCAATAAATTAAAAATTGGTTCCACTTTGATTTAGCTGGTGGGTATTTCAATATGAAAATATCACTATCTTAACGCAAAAATGCAGTATGCAATCAAAGATTCAGGGATAACGTATTACTTGAACGTGGGCAAAACGTTGATTAGTCTCCAACCGCTCATCTTGCCACAGCAAGCATGAGGAGGGATACCTGCAAGGGCAAGTTAGGATTTGAGCTAGAGAGTACAGAGTAGAAGAAATTATATTTACCTTTGTCGCTGAACCGTATATATAAAGAGCAATATGGTTGCTCTTAGAGCAATCCAAGATTTAGTTTCCATCTTAGTAAAGACTGAAGGATATCATGAAGATTTAAGGGAATTTTATCCCTTTATTCATTGATACAGGGAGTTTTGAGGAGACATGATCCTAATTTAATTATTCTCTCTATAAGATGTGGTCGTTATGAAGCAGGGCTACACAAATGCCAAATGGCTTAAAATCCTAATCTAGAATATAATGCCCTAAGCTTGGTGTTGATAACCAAATTTGTCCGTGATTACTCAAACTAATTACTAGTAATCTAATGTTGGTGCTCTTGATTTTAGCATTTCTAACACAATCATGTAAATTTTTTATTTTTTTCAGCAATCAAATTTTATTTCGGATCTGTATCTTTAATTTAAACAAAATTAAAAAAAATAAAAAGTGTAAAAATAAAAAAATTCTTTATTAAATCAAAGCATTTTTTAATCTGTTTCAATACCAAAAATAAAATAGCCCATTCCATCTTTTATCCAATTCCAATATTAGCAACATACAAAATAGAAGATAAAAATAAATATAAATATATTAAAAATTTGAAAAAAAATAAAAAAACCTTTAAAAGAATTTTTTTTGGGCTGGGCCAGCAATTTTTAGATCCAATTCGATAGAATATTTTTTTTTTTTTGTTCTCTTTCCTTCCTCCTGACCAGTATTAAATAAACAAAAAGAAATATAAAAAAAAAGGTTTACTTCAAGTTGCTTGTTGCAACTTGTGCAGCAATTTGCATTTGGGCGATGCAAGAACACTATAAAAGGGAGAGGGCAGAAGCCAAAAAAACCAGAGACAGCTTCTTTGAGAGACAGAAAGAGAAGCAGAGGGAGGGGGCGAAAAGAAAGAAACATAAGGAGAAGGTTTCGGTGAAAAATTTTCAGAACAAGGGGGTTCTAGGCAAGCAAGAAGAAAAGAATAACAGAGTGAAGACAGCAGGTTCAGCTTTACTTCCTCACAATTCATTTCAATTTTTTCCCGAGATAATGTGATAATGAAATGAATATTGTACTTGCTTGATTATTGCTTGTTAACTACTCTGTAGCATCATGATACACTTACATTCATACATACGTGCACACTTGAATAAATTTGTTCTAAATTGAAGAAAAAAGAAGCAGAGACGCCAGGGACAAATAATCACCCGTACACTCTAAAAACATAGCTTCAATTTCACACACACCGTTTTCTGATTTCTCATCAACAAAAGATAAAAGAAATTTTAAATAAATAAGGAAGAACCAAAGCAAGAACAGAGGAGTGTAATGTTCACGAAACACAATCCACAAACCAGAATTTTAAACCAAATTATTAAGCAACTTGTTGCAAACCCAAATCAGTCACCCTATAAACAAAAAAATATGTACACTCGCTGCCACCCTTTCCTCGTCTGTGCCATAGCTTAAGTCAGCGGCAATCCCTGCGACGCTGCGAACTCGGCCCCACTGCCGCGGGTTGCCGCTGCTATAGTCACGCAGCCTCATCCACTGAGCATGTCCCTCCTTCTTGTTTTGCCACCATCACCCCAAGAGGAACAATTCGAGAAGCATCTGCACTATCTCATCTTCAATTGTGTTTTTCCCCTTTTTGACATTTTTTGATTTATGTTTTTTGATTTGTTTTGTTTGTTTGTTTTTTTTTTTTATTGTCGACAAGGTTATGGGCTGATTCCTTTGTGGCTCAATGCACGGTTCTTTTTGGTTTCTTGCTTGTTTATTTTGGGCTGCCATTAATAGCCTAGTCATTTTTCTCTTTAACTTGGATTTACGTTTTGAGTTATGATTCCAAATTTTTTTTTTTATATTTTATTTGTTTCTTTTATTTCCTCAAATAGTCTAACTTATATAGATGCTTATGTACTCATTTGTTCATACTTGTTTATTTATGTTGACGCATTTATTTATTTATTTATTTATCATTTTAATTTGTTTCTTTTCTTCTATTCTTCTTTTTCTATATAATTAATCTATTAGTTTTTTTTTTGGGGCTTAATTTTTGGTTCCGTTTCATGAAAGAAATAATAATAAAGTAGATAGATAAACAAAATAAAAATAACTTCTTTTAATCTTTAACTTGAAATTTTGTATCAACAAAAACAAATCGAAATAAGCCGACGATGGAAAAATTAGAAGAGGATTGAGGTACCGATCATACAAGTTCTTTCTAAAACTCTTGAGGCTTTATATTAGATCTTGTCAGAAGCGTTGATAAGATCTAATTTCAAATAAAAATAAAACTTTAAAACATTTTTTATAGTCTTTTTTTTATAAATAATAATAAAACATAAATAAATAAATTTTCATAATCTAGGCACTATAATTAAACTTTTACATAATCATCCGAATAACAAGAACCAATTTCTTTTAATTTATCTCTTTCTTTTTCCAAAATTTTATACTAATAAATTAATTTGGAATTAGTTAATGACAGAAACATCAAGAGAGGATTAGAGTACATATCAAGTAAGCTCGTCTTGAAATTCTTGAGGCTATATATCATATTCCTCTAGGAGTGTTGGTAGGATTTGATTGCTATAGTAAATATCCAATATATGTTTTCATAATTTTTCTTTCATAAATCCAACAAAGAAAAAATAATTTCATATTTGCTTGAATTATTTATTTATAATCATTATATCTTAATAAATAAAATTCAAAATAAATATTGCTTAATTCTTTTTTTTTTCTTTTACAAATAATTGCTCAATTTTAATCTTTTTTTTTTAAGGGGATAAAATAATATTGTCAGGTTATTTAATTAATTTGCACTACTAACTTAAGGTAACCATCAAAGGGCGAATGTATCAGAGGTGTAGTGGAATTAAGTTTCCACCCTTTCTTATATATAATCAGACTCCCGAACCCAAATCTCATTTTTAAAGGTCAGTTTTACAAATTTAAAAGGGTTTTTTTTTTCTGATTTTTCCGATAAATAAAAATTGGTGGCGATTCCATTGATATATTACTATTCTCCAATATTTATTGTCGCATCTCGTTGCAACGCCCTCCGGGCACATTGTGACACTTGGTACTTGTCTAAAGTAGATAAGTGCTAAGCTTTATTGTTGCTGGGGTAGTTTGAGTTATTGATGTGAGCCAAGGTGAGATATGTGAAAGAGGGACCCAGTTGGAGACAATCCAAGGAAACTTTGTATTTATCCAGGCCCATATTGGGCAGGAGGTGAAGGGACACAATCTCACAAACAACATCGATGAAACTTAAAAGAACACAAGATCCTATTATGGCCCTTTCTTATGCATATCATGGTAGAATGTGAGGATTCATGGTCCGATTTGATGGTTACTCAGACGAAACATGTGGTCTAGTTGTTGCCCTTTCTTGAGCATGAACTAGGATATGGCAAGATGTCAGGATGCTAGTTTACTAAGATATCGACTCTTGCCAGGATGAGATCTAGTGGGATGCTAGCTCGCTAGGATACTATAGTAGTAGAGTTTGATTTTGTTTTCCTCTACACAATGCTACTTGGGAACCTTACTCTTCTTTATGACTACATTATTTTCCTTTTGGGTTTAATGTATTGAGATTAATAGAGTGGGAGACTTTTGCCAATTCCCATATATAACGCCAATATTTTATCTAATATATATTCAAGGAAAGAGTGTACCTGAATGTGGCCGAAAGATTGATTGGTATTTACTAGTGTGTCACAGCATAAGGGGGGATGGATACCTGGAAAGGCACTCTGATGCTCAAGTTAGGGTTTCCACTTTGAGAGTAGAGAATAAAAGGGGTAATCTTTACCTTGGTGGTTAATTTGTGTATGTAGGGAGCAATATGGTTACTGTTAGAGCAATCAATCTGAGATTTAGTTTCCCTTTTATTAGGGATTGTGGGATATTATGAAAGATTTGAGGGGATATGATCCTTGTTTAAGCAAAATTCTTAGGTGCTCTTATTGTAAGATAAAAAGTCTTGCTTTATTTCATTCATAATTAGCAAACTAGGTTTTTTGGTCCCTTATCTATATTTATTTTCTCAATTTTGGTCCCTTGTTAATTTTAAAATTTTTTTAAATTTGGCCCCTTATGTTATAAATCGTTTTTAATTTGGTTCTTAATCACCTTTCTGTTATATAACTAATCAAAAATGCTAACATGGCATAATCAATGTCAGGTAATCGAAAATGCTAACGTGGCATAATTCATGTGAAGGAAAAATAACTAGGGACCAAATTAAAAATAATTATAACATAAGGGACCAAATTTAAAAAAAAAAAGATAAAAGAGCAAATTGAGAAAAAAGATGAGGGACCAAATAGTTCTTTTTGCTCTCAACTATTTCATTAAAAATGTAGTGAAAGTGGAAACTAATAAAGACCCACAAAACGTGTCAAATTATAAATGCAACACAACAAGAATTTTATCTTACTATGAGAGCATTTAAAATTTTTCCCTAATTTAATTACTCTCTGGAAAATGTGGTCATTGTGAGATAGGACCGCTACAAATATTAAAGGGCCGAAAATAAATTACATTTTTCTTGTCAATGAGTTATTCAAAGCTAGCAAACCCAACAAAAATTCGTTGAACACAAATTTTGGGCCTGAAAAGATTTTGTATACTTAAAGGTGTAAGGAGTTCCTACTAGCTAAATAAAGAATTGCTCTTAACGAACTAATGAAAGACAATTTTTAACAAATGGACAATGAAAGATTAGGCAATCTTAACTCGAAACATTTACGCTCATACCATTTAGGCTCGAAACATACTATTAGGTTTGTGCCATCCTAGGATGAAGGATTACATAGGAGCTTAGCTCCCATTTGATCATAACAACCACTAGTACCTAAGGATGGCTCTCGTGTAGGGCAGGGCGGGGAGTGTCCCTCTACTTGTTGTCCCGACCACCCAATTTTTTCATTGTCCCTAATCCTTTTCACGGGATATTTTACCCTTTAGATTTGTTGCTTGACTCCTTGCGGTTTCCTACAAATATTCCATATATAATTAAAAAATAATAAATATTCATATAACTAATTAATTCAACAATATCACTAAATTTAAAGTTTAGATACAGCATAAATTTATTCAATAAGTTTGGGGTCTTTAAAAAAAATATAACATAATGTCATTATCAAGTTTAATTTGCTTTAAACAAATTCACATTTTTATATATATAATATTTTTCATGTTAAGAGTATTTTAGTAAACTAATATATGCAATGACCCCATAGAATGGGGAGTATGATTCCCACTTTTGTCCCTGAATCTATTTAAGGAAAATTTTTGTCCTGTCTCTGTCCCTATCCTTGCAAAAAAAAAAAAAAACCCCAAACCCGGATCCTAAATGAGGCAATCCTAATGAGAATTCTTGGATGACAGGAAAATTGTTGTCCCTACAAGTATCCTATTCCAAAATTCTAGGTTAATCTAATGAAAGGATTTCACAAACACGTAATGGTCTACATGTTTAAACCACTGCACTTTCTTGCCGTTTAGAGCACCAAAAAGCATATATGACACTATGTTCACTAATAATATTTAAAAACTTGAAGCTTGATAAAGACTAGAATATGCTAATTCACCACGCCCTTCGAGAGACCGATAGATGTGCTAACTAGTTGGCTAATCAAAGTTTGAAGCTGAACTTTGGAATGCATGTTTGGAATCACCTCCTTGAGGAACTTCTTGACATTCTGGTTGCTAATGTTGTTGAGGTTGCTTGGCCTCGCTTTGTTTGTCTATAGTTTTTCTTTTGCTTGGGCTTAGTCTCGTTTGTATAGGCTTTGTTATTTAATTATGGAAACAATATTGATTATATACTGAAATATTGGGTTTGAAATTTAATTACAGAGATATGGGAAGAGTGTTTCACAATTCGCCGTGCTTGGAGGAGGAAATTGGTGTTACACATTTCGCCCTACCACAAGCAAAAATCTGGCAAGTTAAAAAACTATTTTTCCATGGATTTCTATCTTGATGGGGGCAAAATGTGAGAGCAAAAAAGTTTGCACACATTTCGCCCCACGATGTGTAGGAATTTGACAAAAAATTGCCAACGGTCAAAATATTTAACGGTAAAATCTTAACGACTCTCAATTTCACTTATATATACATTTCCCATTTTACAGTTGCTTCCAATTGTTTTTCGTTTCTATTGTTTTTCCTCACTCCATTCTTGCTATTCTCCCATTCAATTGTTGCTATTTTGTTCCACTTTCAGTTGTGAGAGTGAAAAGTAATACAAGAAAAGTGAGAAAAACTATGGATAACAGTTTAAATGTTATTGTTATTGCACATTTTAATGGTTTTGTTATTAAAAATGCAGAGGAAGGTGTGATATTTATGTCTGACGAACCGCTTATTATTTTTGTTCCTCAAACCATGTCGATTGATGAACTAAATATTGTACTTTGTCAAAGTATAAATATAAACACTCCAAAAAGAGTGGTGAGAATTAGATATAGGTGTTCGATTTCAAATATTAATAACAAAATACAATTTCGACCAGTCAAAATAAGCAATGATAGAGAGATGCAAATAATGTTTAGGACGTATAAGCAGTACCTACAATACATTACTGCCATTGAACTATACGTCGACTTTGAAAAAGTTGTTGCTAAAGCTGGTGGAGCAAGTTTGCATCACAATGAAAATGTTCAAAGTGCATATCTGGCTTTGCTGAGCTTCGCATCAAATGAACTTCACTTATAGAGCTTTCAGTCCAACTATCAACAGTATTTAATATTCGTTTACTGTATATCCTTACATATGTTGGCTCTCGTCCCTTGCAAAAACCATGGCCAATATTGTTTTGTTTCCTACCTGCAACAACACACTTGACTCCTATTCAACATCTAACATTAGTCAATTCTTTTACTATGCACCTTACACATGTCAGCTCCCCGTCCAACCCATTTTTGTCCCCGCCTAGCCTATTTGCAAAAAGCATCACGAACACTGCTTTTTTTTTTTTTTTTTTCTGACTGCAAGAACACACCAGTTCCTATTTGAAGCCACGTGTATACTGTTTATGTGTATGTGTTACTGGGTTTTTTTTTGTCTCAGATTTCGCCGTGCTGCAAGGCGAAATTTATGTGCATGTGTTACTATTCATGGGTTTTTTTTCTCTCAGGTTTCGCCCTGTTGCAGGGCGAAATGCATGCATTTGTTTTGTCTCAAATTTTGTCCTGTAGCATGTAGAATTCAGGTAAAAAATAATAAAATATAGATAGTAGTTATAGTATGGCGAAATGTGTATTAATTTTCCATATTCCTGTATTTTTGTTCTTAATCCCATATTATTGTATTTTAAATCTATTGTACCCATAATAAAATTAAAAAACCCGTTTGTATACCCAAAAAAAAATAATTTAAAAAGAACAACCTTTCAAGTAAAAAAAAAAAAAAAAAAAAACAGTTTCATACCATGCTGCCCCTTCCTTTCAAGCAAAATCTCAATTATTCCCAATTGAAAGGTATAAAGCTATTAGATGCTTCAAGTCTTTACCCGTTGGAGCAAGAATTTGAACGATAAAAGGAAGAAAAATGCTTCTTAGTACGATGGATAAAATAGATCTTTTCTTTATCAATTGAGATTGAAACATAACAACAAGAACCTAGAAATTATTGGCATGAACAAGATCCTAGGATATATATGTTGGATATGAAACCCAAACTGCATAAAACTGAGCTACATCTATTTTGAAGCAGTAAGGCTTTCAAGACGTGCTTTGAAGGCACCAAAAAGTAATTCTTTAGGAGGCAGAGTTTCTTTGACAACAGGAAGGTTGAGGACTCGCTGGCTCCAATTGTAGAGCTTTGGGAATTTCTCACTTGTCAGCAACTGCAGCCCCACAACTTGGTGTAATATAAGGAACCAAAAAGCTATACAGACACCCACAATGTCCACCAACCCAAATGCTTCTCCACCAAAGAACTTTTTGTCCTTGAGCTCATTCTCGAGAATCTGCAGAATCTCGCATGTTTCTTCGACACCTTTCTCACGCTTTTTCTCATCAATGGTCCATGCAGAGTTCCATATAGCATATATGCACTAAGCTCTCAAATTAAAGTACTTATTAGTAGAAAATCCAGAAAGTGCTTATTAGTAATCATGTTAGTAGTTATAAACTTTTGATGATTTTGCATTTAACCCAAGTTAGATGGAGATATGTATGTACTAGAGTTGTATGATCCTTTAAATTCGTCTAACTTATTATCACCATTTGTTCAAGTTGTGGAGAAATTTGTAGGTACTTATTTTTTTGGGAAATATGAAATTACTTTTATTTTGTATTATTGAAATCCTACATAACCTAGGTAATATATATTTTTATGAGTTGTGTACAAATATTTCTCCCAAATCTTTATGACTTGAATTGTTCTCTAATCTTGTTTTTCAATATGTCTTTATCCTCTTTTGTTTTTCTATTCATTCAATTGAATATTAAGAATTCACTAAAGAAAAAATAAGTGAGAGAAAAGTATTACCGATTAAAAAAAGATTTTTAAATTAAATAATCATAGTTTAATTGAAAATATCTTCTCATATCTCTTTCATTACATCAGTTTTATATTAGCCAATGATATGTAAATTTTTAATTAATTTCATAGGTATCATACTTAACGCGACAATAGCCTATTATCATAATATGGATGGTTAATGACATATAAAGCTTTAGTTAATTATATATATATATATATATATATATATATATATATATATATATATATATATATATATATATATATATTGAGTATATCGATAGCAATGAGATTTAAGTTTATGATCTCACGCATACTAATTTAATCTCTTACTACTAGCTCACTCCTAGTAACTTATTACTTATATTTTATAATCGATGTGATAAGAATTAATATGATTGCATTAATAATTAAATATACATAGTTAATTAGAAATTTATATGTGACTAATTAAGTGTCAAAATCGATTTATTTACTTTCGGTATGAGAATTTCATTACTCAATTGAATGTGACCGGGTAGAAAAACAATCAAGAAAAAGGGACAAAAAGATTTCAAGCTATATTACCCATTTCTAAATTTGTGTGGGAATCCATCCTCTCATTTTTTATTCCACATAATTATCCAAAAAAAAAAATGCAATGTTTCATTTACAATGTGAAATATTAATTTCATAAGTTATTATTATTTTTTACTCTTTTTTTTTGTTTGATAAATGAGATATCGAATTATTAATAAAATAAAACATTCAAAATCACGACCTTATTTAAAAGAAATAACTTAAACCAACTAAACATTAATAAATTCTAAATAGAAGATGGTCGTTAAAAATTCTGAAGCCCAATTTAACTATATGCGATGAAAATTAACATAAGAAAATCCGCTGTTATTTGTGTGTGGCCTTTTTTTTTTTTTTTAATTTCGGTCGGAGGGTGTGGCCATAAGAAATGGGGGTTACCCTTTTCATCAATGAACTTGGCCCAAAACCGAGCCAAGGCTCTGCAGGCAAGATGGGGTACCCTTTCCAGGTCTCATCAGTATATTCAAGAATCACAAGGGACTCTGCTATTGGCTTCTCGTTGTGAACAAGCACAGGAACCTTTTTGTGAACAGGGTTGTACTTGAGAAGCATTTGGCTCTTGTTTTCCAAGTTATCTTCCAGGTATTCGTATTGGACTCCCTTCAGTTTCAGAGCTAGCTGCACGCTGTGAACAAATGGGCCTCCCGTAACTCCCAAAGGCTTCACTCCCTCTTCGTGATGTGCAGCGATTGTAGCACTTCAACTGTTTGGACCTAAACCACTAGTAATTTACTGATTCTTGGTCTTTGATTCGCTCTAATTTGCTTTTATAGAGGCAGATTTGGTTTTCAACTTGGACTAGTTCAATCAAATATACCTACATCATATACAAAAATTGATAAAAGATTGAAAAAAATGTGGCGTCTTGAATTAATTCCATTTGATACTGATGGCACAACCATTATGTTTGAATGTAGACCAGACGGAAAACGTGAGACTGATCCGGAGGGAAATGCTTAGTAGGTAAGACATGCCCTACAACATGATACTTATTGCATGTTTGAATGATTGTTATATAGAGATGACAAAACTGACTCAATCTACCGGGTTGGCCTGCCAAATCCACCAAAAATAATGGATTGAGTTGACATATTTAGCTCGGCAAAAATTTTTGACCGCCGGGCCAATCTTGTTTCTTTAGGTGCAAGAGTATTTTTTAAAGAAAATTTTAGTTTTTTATTATAAATTATATTGTTATTATACTTTTATTAATTTGTAAACTTTATACTATAGAATTTATGTTATAAATTTATCGTTAATTATTATTTATAAACTTATTTATATATCTTAATTAGTTTATTATATTTGTATTTGAGTTAAATTTAGATATAAAATATGTAATTTAATTATTTTGTTCTATTTTATTTAAATAGATTTTTCATTCAATATATTTTTTTATTTTTTTGGTGGGTCAACTCCCCAACCCGCCCTTAAATGGGGTAGGCTAGAATATTGAGCTCACCTTCCTAATTCGGCCCGCTTCTCCCAGCCTCACTTTTGGCGGGTTGGGGCGGGCCGACCCGCTTTGCCATCACTAATGTTATGGGACAGATGAGGTAAGTTATATTAGTATAAGTTTATTTTTATATATTTAAAGAGTTTAATTGTTATGTATTAATAGTGTAAAAAAAAAGAGTTTTACACTGTCATTTAATCATATGCTTATATTTTTAAGATTTTTAAGATAGTAGGTGATTGAATAAAAAATTTTAATTAATGTGGTAATATATGATTAAATATCTATATAAATTTTGTTTTTACACTGACAGTATATACAAATTAAATCCTTATTTTAAGCATATATATTAAGTTAACTTTTATGTATATAAAAATATATCAAGAGATTTCAAATTTATATAAATTTTTTGAGATATAATCTATAAGATATCAAATTTCAATCAATTTTCTGGCGTCATGGCTCTAAAGGTCACTATTCAGTGAAGAGCGGGTATCAAGTTGCATGGAATGAGAGAATTAATGAAGATTTGCATATATATATTTTTTTCGACAGTTGAAATGAGCTCAAACTCTTTGGAAAGAGAGGAGCATAAAAAAGACAAATAAGCACAAAAAATCAGTATAAACCAACCCAATAACACCTAACTCAAACCAACAACTGAAACTAACACATAAAAACAGAGAAACACAATTCAGACAAGAATGCAATGAAAAAGATTAATCCTTTTTATCCTTCCTTTTTCGCTTTTTTCTTTTATGCCTCATGGGTTTGTTCTTTTCATTATCAAAGACCTCTGCTAACGCTTTAATAACCTCATTTTCATCCTCAACTGACAACCCAAGTTGCTTCCCTATCTCCCGTGCTTTCTTGGCTTCGATCTCATCATTAACCTCAACATCCTCAACAATAACCTCAACCCAACTTTTCCTTTGCATATTGAAGGAGATAATGCTTCCTCCTTAGCATTCTTGAAGAATTTGAGGCCCATGTGGAAGTCATTATGAAAGCTTGATAATGAAGGACAAGGATTTTGCTATGGAGAATGATTAGGAACATTTTCCCAACCAAGGTGTTACAAGCATAAGTCCTTATGAGGTGTGGTTCTCCCAAGAACTTATACTTATATCAAATGATACTTTCATTGAGAGCTGGCCAACCAGAAAGGGCTACCTGCGGAGGGTTCTAACCAGCGGAGGGGCTAACCGTGATTGAGTAAAGCATCGCCGAGTGAAGTGCTGCTGAGTGAAGTGTCGCAGAGTGCAGCTGTCCGGACGTCGACTTTCGAAGGGGGTGACAATGTTACGAGTCTCACATCGGGAAGTTCACTTTGAAAGGGTGGCCTTATAAGGACTTGGGCTCTCCTACTCCAATAGCTAGCTTTTGAGGTATAATTCTTCTAAAGACTTATACTTGTAACACAAGGCCAGATTACAATCCAAAGGAATGGAGGTGTTGGGTGGGTGCTATTTGTGCCCAAGCCAAGATGAAAATATTTGGCACTTACTCACACTTTGTCCTTATGCCCAAGAAGCGCTGGGAATGTGTGGATTAAATTATTTGCTTGTGGCTGGTGTAGATGATTCACGGCAATGGATGTCTTGGATGCAGGGGATTCTTTCTGATATACAAGATGACCAATTGGCGGTGCTGGCTCGTGTAGGAGACTGTTTGGAAACAACGTAACAATTATTGGCAAGCTAAATTAGCTCAAGCCCCACACCTAGTTGCTCAATATGCGGTTCAAGCAATTTCCAGTTTCCAAGGAGCCAAAAGGAGGAACGAGATAATCCAACCTCATGGGTCCACTATGCCAAACCATTGGTTGAAGCCCCAATGTGGAATATTGAAAGTGAATGTGGATGCGGCAGTCTTTGATGAAGAACATGCCTCCTGTGGAGTTGGTATTGTGATCCGTAATTCAGAGGGAGATGTCATAGCTTCTAAAGCTCAAAAGAATCTAGGCCATGTGGATGCACATCGGGCTGAACTCTTGGCTGCTAAGGAAGCTCTAAATTTTGCATGGAGCATTGGTATAAGGAGCATAATTCTGGAAGGGGACGCGAAGAACATTTACTCGCGCTTAGAGGAGTCATCGGTTGATTTATCGCATAATGGATCCATTATTCATGATATTATTGTATTAGCCTCTTGGTTCGATAGATTTAAAGCTCGGTTTGTTCCTCGAGAGTGCAATAAAGCAGCTGATGCATTGTCTAAATATGCTAGGCATTCTAGCTATGTTTGGTTAGAGGATGTTCTTCCCTCTGTCGTTGAATCTCCTGTTGCTTTGGATTTGTCTTTAGAATAAATTCACAAAAAATATACAAATTGCTTAAAGTCATTTAATATTCGAAATTCAAATTTAAATTCACATTCATATCTAAATCCAAATCCAAATTCAAATTTAAATTCAAATTTAGATTCACATTAAAATTCATATTTAGATTTAAATTCAAATTCAAATTCAGCTTTATATTTAAAATTTAGATTCCAATTTGAATTCAAATTCAAATTGACATTCATGTGTAGATTTAAATACAAATTCAAATACAAATTCATATTGTACCTAACTAATCTAACTATCGACACTAACTAAAAAAAAAATTACCTTCATATTAAGTCTTCTAGCAATATGGACAGTAGCATTCAAATGATGTAAATCATGCTCTATATTCATAGATCTGCAACATAGTTTTAATAACAAGAATTAATAATTATATTAATACTTTATAGCTAAAAATATAAAAATTTTTAACTAGATATTTTTACCTTTCTCTTCTTCTTCTTCTTCTTTCCTTCCTTCTCACCACTTTTCCTATCTCTCTCTCTCTCTCGCTCTCTAAAACTAACAATACAACCCCCCTCTCTCTAACATTGCACATAAATCGGCTTAAAGTGAACCGATTTCTACGTGATTACAAATCGGTTCAGCCCAAGTTGATTTGTCTCACACATAGATTTTAGGACGTTCGTGAAAATATTCTTGAATTAGGGAATTTTGAAAATTGATTTTTTTATTATTTTATTTTAGAGAAAAAAACGTTAATAGCATGCCAAAATTAAATCTAGTTATTTTCATTTTGACACATTATACTAAGATCAATGCTTTCCAAAAAATCAAAACTAAAACCCTTGAACACGAAGCCAAGAGTGAGGGAAGACATTATATCAGCACAACGTATATCAGCACAATGTACTACAATTGTCAATTGATCATTAATTATCTGTCTAGTCAACTGTTGTTATGTTCTGTTCACATATTTACGTTGCAACATTATAGACTTCAGATAAAATGATATTATGCTCGCAAAATGTTGGAACTGATGAACCATTTTGATGTTTGTTGGCATATTTGTGCTGCAATATTCATCATGTAATTAAAGTATTACTTGACAAAAGAAAAAAGGAAATAGACAAGTGAAGTAATTTTGTCTGAATAAGCCTATTTGAAAGACTTCTTACAACACAATACATTTCATTTGATAATTAATTATTTATCAAAATAATGACCTCAATTTGTGTGTATAATTTTAATCTTATGTTTGCATTAGGTTAAATATTTTAAATTTCAATAATATAATGATGCATCGATGAATCTTTTAACATTTGCAAAATAACCTATACCAAAGCAAGAATAAAATGTCATTTATTAGAAATTTAGAACTAAAATAGCGAATGGAACCCAAATGGCGTACACAATTCATCGTTACCTGAAATTCCACTTTGTAGATGTAACAACAGGAAGTCATAGCTCATCACAGGATTTATTACCATTAAATTTTTCCTGAACGGATTTCGCAAACACCTAGTGGTATGCACTTTAAGGGGGTGTTTGGCATGTTGTATTAGGTATGATAGGATAAGGTTATACAATACATTATGATCTTATCCGTTGTTTGGTGCAATCAACGTATTATATAACCTTATCCATCAAACCTCCCTTATACGTTATAATGATGGATAACTTAATACTACTTAGGGAGTAGTATTAGACCTGATTAATTTTTAATGTATAAGGATTTTTTCATTTTTTTATTTTTTAATATATTTTATTAAAAAAATTAATTATTAACTAAATAATAAAAAATAAAAATATATAAATAAAAATAATATTATTTAATAATAAATAAATATTTTTAAAAAAATTGTAAAATAATTATTCAAATTAAATAAAAATATAAGAATAAAAATTTATTATTAAAATATATAAATAATAATATTTAATATAAATTTAATTATATATAATAAAAAATACAACTAAATATAGGAATGTGATAGTAAGCCTATTTAAATTTTGATATATAAAAACTCTATCTCTATTTTACTCTCTCTCTCTCATATTTTTTATATTTATAAAAAAAATATTAAAAATAAATAAATAAATAATTTTTAATATAAAATTATTTTTATATATAATAAAATAGAACTAAAATAATTATGATAACTATTTAAAAATTATATTTATTATAATCTCTTCTTTTAATTATATTTTATATAATACAATATCTTATACAATGACATATCAAATATTGCATCATATTAAATTTTTGTCAGACCTTATACTATCAATCCGTATCTTATCAAGATTTATACTATTAACCCTTATCCTATCGGATATATCAAACGAACCCTAAATGCACTGCACTTTCTTGCCATCTAGAGCATTAAAAAGCATATATGAAACTGATTTCACTGCTCATATTTAAAAAGACGTGTCGGATAAAATAGTCCGACATGTTTTTGGATTATGTGATGGTCTAGCCCTTTCAACCATTAGATTGAGTCATATTAAAATCTAACGGTTGATATTTGAACCGCTCCTTTTATTTAAAATTTAAACTTTAGTCTACCAAATGTTTATCTTTGCAAATGAGTCCTTCCTGTTAATGTTTGAGCGAAACGAGGTTACGTCTAATGGCTATGAGTGACGACGCATTTGTCTTCGGGAGGTTACTTCGGTAGGTTACTTCGGTAGGTTGGTTATCAGAATAGGTTGTTGATGATGCTTTTGAAGTAATGTTGAAAGAAGATTGTGTAGATCGAGAACTGAGTTGAGGTTGTATGAGAAACCCTTAGCTGGAAATGGAAATGGACTTGAGATGTTGAATGAGCAGCAAAGAAGGAGATGAATAATTGACTGGGAGCAAAGCACCAAATGAATGGAATGTAAATAGTTGCAGAATTTATTTTTCTTTTGGTTTTTATTATTAGATTTGAAGTGCCTGTTTCTTCCCCCACCCCACCCCCACCGTTGGGCGTCGATTCCATCTTTTGAAGAAGGACGGTGGTTCTTCGATATTTTCATCTTCCGCTTGCTATTGTTCCTCTACATCTAGTTGTCTCAGAGAAACAAAGAAGAAACCATTGTTAATTGTTATAATTGTAACGTGAGATACCCATTTGCTTGAATTGAGTTTCTAGGATTGTTTCTTTGTTGTTTCTCACATTCGTTCAAAAGTTTTTTTTTTTTTTTTTTTTAAATTTTTTCGGTGAGGGGTGACCATTTTGCTAAAACTGGGTTCTAATTTTGAATGATTCTGTGTGCCTTGTTCACACAAAGTTGCTTTCACCACCTCCACCTATTCTCTCCTCATTCAAACCCCACCTCAAAATCATGAAAGAAAAACGAAAATAGAAAAAAAAAAAAACTATTACTAATGTGAACAAATTTTTCTCGAACCAAGGTGGTGGAAGCTTGGTACAATAAGAAGGTCTGGCGGGTCGCGGCAAAGAGAAGGAATGTTGTGGTGAGGCAGTTGCACAAAAAGCAAGACCGCAGCAAGGAGGATCACGTTATCATCGCTGCTCCGTCACCGATTCTTGGGCTGCCGCTCCGTCCACCCGTGTGAGAGAAAGGTCTACGCTGCCGCCGTTCTGTGCACTGAGTATGCTGGGTCGTGACACCAATCGCTGCGGCCATGTGTCGCCAACAATGTATGCAGCTATCGCTGTTGAGGGAGGAAGATGAAAATGTTTGACCAGGGTATAGTGAGGTCGGCAGGGAAGAGTCATTTTTATTTGATTGTATACTTAGCATTTGATTTTGAAGTCATGTTTTGAGTCTTTGTTTCTAAGTCCCATGGACTAACATCAGTCCCCTCTATTAAATTAATAAACAAATTGTAAACCCCATTTTCAACAATTAGATGGCTCTTTTATAAAATCTAATGGCTCAGCCTTGGTATGTGTTTTTGTTTTTAATGAGATTCTTCGTCATTCTTAAATTTTTCAGTTTAATCCCTTCAATTTGTTGTTCGGAAGTGTGATAGTAACACCACTGGTGATTTCCTGAGTTGTTTGGTGCAGAAGAAAGGACTAAAGCAATGATCGGAGCACCGGTGTTACCACGATAAATTTCATCAACAATGTACTAAAACAGAGCTAAGCCGTGTAAATATGCTAAAACACTTGCTAGCATGAGAACTCCCATTAAGGAGGGTTTCACTTAATCTCAAACTACTTCGATCAACCATTACAATTTTCAATTCAAAACATTCACAACTTACATATATGTCAGTTTCGATACTAACACTAGCAGTCACTATCAAAGAATTATTAAGGCCTTTCTACTTACTAAACCAAAAGGGAAAAGAAAAGCTTGGTCTTGGATTTGGTTGACTTCACCTTCACACCTTGATTCCCTCCATTGTTTTCTTCTTTGTTTCTTTGCTGCAGAGATGTTTTCTGCGACTTTATTTTCCATGTCGGTGTTGATGGATGAAAATGGTGAATAAGGAAAATAGGGTGTGTCAGGTGAAGTGGAAGGGGTTCAAAATCAAAGTGGAGACCTTAAAGAGAATGAGCAAAATGGATTTGTCAGTTTCGTTCATTCCATCACAAGAATCCATTTTGCTCATTCTCTTTAAGGTCTCCACTTTGATTTTGAACCCCTTCCACCTCACCTGACACACCCTATTTTCCTTATTCACCATTTTCTTTCACTCCATCACAAGAATTCATTTTGCAACCACCCACACAAACGATGACACCTCGACGTAATAGGTGGCCGCTCATTTGCTCTAACAGTAATCTCAACACCTACACCATAAAATGGGAACTAGGGTAATGACTATCTTTGCAAATAAAAAAACATAAGGCCCTTATTAGCAACAAAGCGGGAGGTTCATTTAATAATTTAATAGAGGGGACTAATCTTAGTCCCAAACATAGCTGGGACTAACGAATCATTTACCTATTTCTTATGGGTCCACCATTCGCAACTCAAAATCCAAATCTTTGACTCACACTTTTCGAAATGAGCTAACACATCTCAAAAACAATCATAACCACAAAAAAAAAGCTCAAAATCAACCGGATAACCACTTCAATCAATAATATCTATTCTTTAATTAGGGGGTCAAAACTTGAATCTTTCTACAAATGTAATACATAAGGTCGTCATTTACAAATTTTAACTACCAATGTGGGGTTATTTTTGCAAATCTCTTGTAGAACCATCACAAAGTCCCAAACATATGAGGAACCATCTTATTGTGCACCTTAAAAAGAAAAACCTTTCAGGGAAAAAAAAAAAAAGTTTCATGTCATGCTGCTCTTCTATTTCAAGCAAAATCTCAATTATTTTCCATTTCATGCTACTTTAGGTCTCCACCAACTAGAGCACGAATTTGAACCGAGAAAAAAAATAAGAGAATCATTTCTTCTTAGTAAGATAGATAAAATAGATATTTTCTTTATCAACTGACATAGAAACATAGTAATAAGAACCTAGGAATTATTGGCATGAACAAGATCCTAGGATACATATGTCATTTTGAGATAAAGTCCCAACTACATAAAACATAACTACATCTATTTTGAAGCAATAATGCTTTCATGGCGAGCTTTGAAGGCACCAAAAAGTAATTCTTTAGGAGGCAAAGTTTCTTTGACAATAGGAAAGTCAAGCACTTGTTGGCTCCAATTGTAAAGCTTTGGGAATTTTTCACTGGTCAGCAACTGGAGCCCCACAACTTGGTGTATTATAGGGAGCCAAAAAGCTATAAAGACACCAACAATGTCCACTAACCCCAGTGCCTCTCCACCAAAGAACTTCCTATCCTTGAGCTCATTCTCGAGAATCTGTGAAATTTCGCATGTTTCTTTGACACCCTTCTCACGCTCTTTCTCATCAATGGTCCATGCAGAGTTCCATACTGCATATATGCACTAAGCTCTCAAATTAAAGTACTTATTAGTAGAAAATTTAGAAAGCACTTATTAGTAATCAAGTTAGTAGTTTTGAACTTTTGATGATTATGCATTTAACCCAAGTTAGATTGAGGCATGTACGTACTAGAGTTATATGATCCCTTAAATTCATCCAACTTATTATCACCATTTATTCAAGTTATGGGGAAATTTGTAGGTACTTATTTTTTTTGGGAAATATGAAATTGCTTTTATTTTGTATTCTTGAAATCCTACATAGCTTAGGTAATATATATTTTTATTAGTTGTGTACTCATATTTCTCCCAAATCTTTATGACTTGAATTGTTCACTAATCTAGTTTTTCAATGTGTCTTTATCCTCTTTTCTTTTTCTATTCCTTCAATTGAATATTAAGAATTCAATTAAAAAAAAGTGAGAGAAAAGTATTATCGATTAAAAGAAAGATTTTTAAATTAAATAATCATACTTTAATTGAAAATTTCCTCCCATATCTCTTTCGTCACATCAGTTTTTAAATTTTTAATTAGTTTCATAGATATTATAATTAACGTGACAATATTCTATTATCATAATACAAGTGGTTAATGACATATAAAGCTTTAGTTAATTACTTATATTTTATTTTCTTTTTGATGTATTGATAACAATGAAATTTAAGCCTATGATTTTATACATACTAATCAAATCAATCACGACTTGTTACTTATATTTTATAATCGATGTGATAAGAATTAATAGGATTGCGTTAATAATTAAATATACATAGTTAATTAAAAATTTATATATGACTAATTAAGGATCAAAATCGATTTATTTATTTATTTTTGGTACGAGAATTTCAGTACTCAATTGAATGTGACTGGGGTAGAAAAAGAATCAAGAAAAATGGACAAAAAGATTTCAAGTCATACTACCCATTTCTAAATTTGTGTGGGAATCCATCCTCTCACTTTTTATTCCACATAATTTTGTACAATAAAAGGTTTTGCGATGTTTCATTAAATTTGACACATCAATTTTGTGAATTATTATTATTTTTCACTCTTATTATTATTATTTTTCAATGAATGAGATGTCAAGTTATTAATAAAATAAAGTATTCAAAATCAAAACCCTACTTAAGAGAAATAACTTAAATCAACTAAACATTAGTAGCATTTTAAATAGGTGAACGTTGTTAAAAATTGTGAAGCCCAATTTTTATGTCCCAACCAAATATATCTTATGTGATAAAAATTAACATAAGAAAATCCGCTGTCATTTGCGTGTGGCTACAAGAAAGGAGAGTTACCTTTTCATCAATGAACTTGGCCCAAAACCGAGCCAAGGCTCTTGGGTAAGGCTCTGCAGGCAAGATGGGGTACCCTTTCCAGGTCTCATCAATATATTCAAGAATCACAAGGGACTCTGCTACGGGCTTCTCGTTGTGAACAAGCACAGGAACCTTTTTGTGAACAGGGTTGTACTTGAGAAGCATTTGGCTCTTGTTTTCCAAACTATCTTCAAGGTATTCATATTGGATTCCCTTCAGCTTCAGAGCTAGCTGCACCCTGTGAACAAATGGGCTTCCCGTAACTCCCAAAAGCTTCACTGCCTCCTCGTGATGTGCAGCCATTGTAGCACTTCAATTGGTTGGGACCTAAACCACTAGCAATTTACTGATTATTGGTCCTTGTCCCTATAAGTTAACTTGCTTTTATAGAGGCAGGTTTGGTTTTCAACTTGGACTAGTTCAATTAAATATAACTACATCATATACAAAAATTGATAAAAGATTTTAAAAATGTGGCGTCTGGAATTAATTCCATTTGATACTGATGGCACAACCATTATGTTTGAATGTAGACGGTTAACATGAGACTGATCGGGAGGGAAATGCTTGATCGCTAAGACATGCCCTACAAATACGATACTTATTGCGTGTTTGAATGACTGTTGTGGGTCAGATGAGCAAAGTTATATTGGTATAACTTTAATTATAATTACACTATCAGTTAATAATCTTCTATAAAATATAATTATTGATTTAATCATTGAATTACTATTCTTTATCATATAAATTATTGTACTAAATTTTTAGAAAGTTAAATGTAAATAAAAATATAATCAAATAGTTCTTATTTTCCGTATAAAAAAATTAGCTCTTATTTTTATATATTTTAAATATATGTATTGAGTTGATTTTTATGTATATAAAAATATATCAAATGATTTTAAATTTATATAAATTTTTTAGATATGATCTATAAGATATCAATTTTCAATCCAATAGTAAATTTTGGGGAAAAAAATTACTGATAAAAAGTCATTTAGTAGTATAAAAATTGCTTAAAGTTACATCAATATGTCATGAAAATATAAATAATTGAATAATTATGTAAAAATATTTTAATAGCATACCAAAATTAGATGCAATTATTTTCATCTTTTTAAAAGAGTGCTCTGCCTTACGAAATGCATTAGTCAATTTTTTCTATTTGGTAAACTAAAAAATTGTGGTGTTTTTGCTTCTAACTTTTAAAAGTTAAGGGGTGTTTTTGGGATCCCTCATGAAGAACTGACTTGTATTTTCTAAAATTTAAAAAATTAATATAATCTTACTCTCTTTAATAATATTAAAAGTAGAAATTTTTTCTTTAATATTTATGTATAATGTCCCTATTTAATCATGTCTGTAATTACTACTAATGAGGATTAATTAATACAAAATTTATAAATAAAGAGAAGAATGTAGAATAATAAGAGTGATAATGTAATATAATTAAACTTTTGTCGATATTAGAATTTCAATTGTATTGTAAAAATTTTAAGAACAGTTCCTTAGAATACTAGAAATTGATCCGTTAGAAATTTAAAAAAACAAGAGAAGTTAATTACCATGAGGTAAATGAAATCTAGTGGCCACAAATTGACCACCAAGGTCAATTTTATGACCACAAATTTTATAAAAAAAAGTCAAAATTTTCTTTATTGGAAATTGATTTTATAAAACTCAAGAAAAAAAAGAAAAGGATGAGCACATTATGCTCATCATCCTCTCTCTCTCCTCCCTCTCCAAAACTTGCCACTCTCTCCCTCAAAACCTCTTTCATTTTCACTTCTTCAACCTCTCAAAACCTAGCTTCCTCCTTAAATCACCTTAAGCCACCACCTTGATCAATCTTCACCACCCTCAAGAACACTAAAACCAAGTTTAAAAACCTCTCCTCTTCACCAGATAAGTTTCAACCATTAGATGGAGTTCCAAGGAGCTTTAGTAATTTGAACTATTAGAGAGCACTTGGGAGTTTAAGGAGACTAATTTCAAGTGGTGATAGCTTTGGAAACAAGGTAGGAGTCCTAGAACTCTTGTTATGATGAGTTTGTTGTCATGGTACTAGGGTTTTACGTTCTTCATTTTCTATGCTTGTTAGTGGCTAATTACGATGTTATGTGGCCTTGTTTTAGTGTTTCAAAGCTTGTGAGGTTGAGCTAGTGAGTGATATTAAGTTAGAGAATCAAAAGAACCCAAATCAGTAGTTCTGCCTTGGGTAGTAAAACTGGATAGGCCTAAACTCATGACATATAACTCAAACTAAGAAACTCAAAATGAGATGAGGCTAATTTTAATTGAAATCTAACTTATAGAGGAGTATACCCATAAAATTTGAGGTATATTGGTTCAAGATGAATAATTTATGAATTTTTGACGTAGGCTATAGGTAAAGTAACATGGACTAGAGCAACATATGTTCTAATAGGCATAACTTGCCTTCTAAACTTTCAAATTGAGTGAAACTAATTTTTTTAAAAAGCTAATGCATAGAGAATAAGTCTGTGAATTTTTATAGCTAAACTCTTAGTGAGTTACTCCCAATAATTCCATGAAGTTACCCCATACTCTGTAGGTATCAATACATGGCAGCCACAATATAGAGCTTATCACTTAAGCTCTGCTTAGCCAAATTGAGTAGGACTTATTTTATTTGAAAGAGGATTCACAAAGGTTTGTGTTCATGAAAATAAGGCAAAAGGATGTAAGATAAATTTTTAATAATTTTTCAATTTTAAGTGTCCAAGCCTATTCCAAAGCAGGACAGTAGTGGATTAAACTTAAGTAACTTAAGTTATACTTATCAAAATATAATACGACCAAAAAGGTTTGAAAATAGAATAATAGAGCAACAACCTTGTAGAATTTGAGCTAAAAAGGATTTAAGTTGGAATTTTGGTGCATTTTTTAATTTTTGGGCAGAATTGAGTAATTATATTTAACTTGTAACATAGATGATTATAATTCAAACTAGAGATTCCGGTCTTGGGCCCAAACCTACATGGAACATCTTATATGATGCATTATTTTGTATGATCTAGATATATTCATTATACAGTAACTAGACACTTAGGAATTGTAAAGTCTAGTAGCCTATTCCCTTTCTTATTTCCATGTATGCTGAAAAGTTGCAATATACCATTGATGAAATGTAATTCTCTAGATTTTTGGCTAGTCTGTTGTCTGTTGGAATTTTGGGAAGTTCCATATTTCAGCCATTATATTCCCAAATTTTTGGTAGAAATACTTTGATGTGATGTCATAAAGCATGAATATAAGTGCATCAAGCATCATCATATAAATTATGCACATATGAGATAATAGTTATATGAAAAATATATAGTATAAACAGGAGAATTTCACAAGTTAATTAAGTAATATGTCAGGCCTCCACCAAAGAATGGGCTAGGATGATACAATCACAAGTGATATGCCGAGCCTCTACCAAGCAGTGGGCTAGGATGACATGATCATGCATGATGGAAGTTGCTTATTGAGGATGGCAATACGTAACACTCAGGCAGGCGCAAGTTATTATTTTAGGGATGGCGGAGTATAATGTCCAGTCATATAAAGAGGATTAGCTAATGTGGATAATGATACGTAATGCTCAGGCAAGCATAAGTTTATATTCTAGGGGCAGTGGAGCTTAATGCCTAGTCATGTGAAGAGGGATGCATCTTGAGGATGGTGACATGTAATACTCAGGCATGTCTAAAATTGCATTTTGAGGACGGCAGTACGTAACGCTCAATGTTATAGTGTGAAACTAGAGAAAGAGAGAATTAGGAATGAAATCAATTTCATTGAAATGAAAAGAATGATTCTGATAAGTTACAAAGAGGCTTTATATAGCCCCAGTTAGACTCACTATAACTATCCTGCTACTGAGTGTATAATAGAAATTTCTAACTAATCATAATAGAATCACAGCTAATTAACAGTTGTCTAACTAACTGATTAGTTACTTATACAAGCATTACTCAATTGTAGATACATGTTAACACCCTGGGAATGGCAAAACATAACATCTATGTGTGTTGTCATCAGGGAGAATGACCCTAACCACTTAGTAGATGCCTTAGCTTATTTTAGAGAAATATGTCTGACTTAAGTTAAGGCACGATAAGTAGGCACCCTAGGGACGGCAAGATATAATGCCTAGGTGTGTTAAGCAAAAAAGGTTAAAGACAAGTAAAGAGGAGAAGGAATATTATTTAGCTTTCATATATAATCATCTTTACCTTACTTTCAAACCATGATAAGTAGGGTTTGTTAATTGTTAAGTCATTTAGATTAAATACTTAATAAAAGAAACCTATTGCGGAAGATCATGTTTTCAAACTTTTAAAATAAATATTGTCTGTTTGGTCTGCTCGCCTTTTTATAGTAAACCGAAGTAGCTGGGACGATGAAGATAACACTATTGTTGTTAGCCTAGGATTATCTATTGGGAAATTATATTTCTCACTCCTATGTATTCCCATATTGTCTCTAGATAGTGCAGGTGACTTTTGAAGGCAAGTTTTCTAGGTGGTTCTGACCAAGATCGGCTTGTTGACGAAGGGTCGAAATCAAGCATGTTTAATATAGTACTAAATGACTAATGTCATAGGTAAAAGTCTTAATAGAGCTCTTTTTTTTAGTTTTGGAAATGTTGTTAAGTAAAGCTACTGGTTGATATAAACAACTGCGACTATGATGTGGATTTTAGTATGTTTCAAGTAAAGTTTCCACTTTCTTCAATTTGCTTGTTATATTTTAGTCATTACAACGAATAAATTTCACGCTAATCCTTGGAGAATGTATTAAGTAAATAAACCAGGGCCGCTAATGAATTGGTAACAACTCCTAAATGCGATGGTATAACTTAAGCATGAGTTGTATTTATGAGGGTGTTACATTATGTTCATTATAGTTATTTTAGATTTTAAGAGTAATTTTACCAGACACTACTCTTGTGGCTTCTGTTTATTAAAAGTAATTTTTATATTATTTTACCAAATAGTATTATTATAGTTTTTTAAGAGTAACTTTTAGAGGGTTTAGAGAGTTCAACAACTCTTAAAAAGACACACATCAGTACCCAACTAAGTGGCTTTTAGAGAGCAATTGAGTTCTCCAGATTCTCTAAAAGCTGCTCTTAAAATGTCATAATAATGTTATTTGGTAAAATAATATAAAATTTTCTCTTAATAAGCAGAAATCATAAAAGTAGTATTTAGTAAAATTACTTTCAAAATCTAAAATAACTATAATGGATACGAATATTAAAGATAGTAATTTCTATTTTTTACTATTATTAAAGAGAAAAAAAGTTATATTCATTTTTTAAATTTTAGATAGCATAAACCAATTTTGAAAAGTACCTCATGAGAGCTCTCAAAAGCACCCCCTAACTTTTAATTAAAAGTTAGGAGTAAAAACACCTTCACTTTTTTATTTATCAAATAGAAAAAATTAGTTTATATTTTTCATAAGCAAGAGCACCCCTTCAAATAACATTATCAAACCAAGCCTAAGATTAATGCTCTTGTTCCAAAAAATCAAAACCAAAACCCTTCAATACGAAGCCAAGAGCGAGGGAAGACATTATATCAGCACAATGTACTACAATTGTCAATTAATTATTTGTTATTTGTCCAGTCAACTTTTGTTATGTTTTGTTCACATATTTATGTTGCAACATTATAGACTTTAGATAAAATGAAATTATACTCATAAAATGTTGGAATTGATGAATGATAGTTATTTGATTATTATCATTATTATTTTTTTTCGGGACTGACCAATATCATGATAGATCTTTAGATATATAGTTAACTTTAAATGAAATAAGTATAGAAATAAAAAGTATAATTATGACATTATTATTGAAGAAAATAAATTATTATTTAATGAAAAATTACACATTATTGATATTGTATAGGAAATGTTGATATTGATAGATATGATAATTAATTAAAATTGATTTGAAAAAAAGGAATGAAGATACAGTTCAAAAAAGAAATTGGATAGTGTATTTAAATTAAATTAAAAAAAAAATAGGTCGTATTGTAGGTTTTAATTATTGGATGGTGGAGATTAAATTGGATAATTCTCTTTCCCCTCCCCCTCACTCCCACTCCACTTCACCCATCTTGCTCTTGAGAAATTCTTAGAGCGCATGGTTTCCTCCTTTTCTATTTTCAGTTTCATAAAAAATAGAAAATGGCATAGAAAACAAGTTTGGTTGATCATATTCATTTTCAATTCTAGAAAATATTTTCAAGATTTATGAAAATTTTGAAAATAGCTTTTCTTTGTTTTCAGTATTTTCACTTTTAGGGCAGTGGCATTATTGAAATTTTCACAACTTTTTTTAATATTTCACCATTAGTATCATGTCTCACCACCATCACTCTTCACCATTCTTCACCATGGTAGCCAAGCACCACACACCACAAGAAGCCAATGCTCCCATATCCTGCCCCTTGATGCCTCACTTTCCTCTTCAAGCTTCATTTCAAAACCTCACATGACCCCAAAAAATCACCAAAAAAAAAAAAAAAGCTTCAAATCCTCACAACACAAACACATTCAACTCCCACTGTTGCCTCTTGTTGACAAACACATGGAAACCAACAGCGGTAGCAAGCAACAGAAGAAGACATCGCAGCACCACCACTGTCCATCCTTACTCCTCCTTATTGGTTGCTGGTTGCTGGTTTGCCTTTTTCATCATTCCTTTTATGTTCTGTCTTTTCCTCCATTATTAGATCCCAGTAAACTAGCACATCCACTCTCTCCTCTCCCTCATGCACCATTCTCTTTCGGCCACCATCCACCAACCGGTGTTCGAATAGTAGTGGCGCGGTGGTTCACGGGTTGCGATGTGCGCATTCAACGGCGGTTGGCGATGGAGGCGTAGTGTTTGGAATCGCAGCAGTGAGTGCGGAGGCAACGGGTCTGGAGCAGGGTGGAGTGGTGGCAGCTTCGTGGAGCTTGTTTAAGCGGAACAATGAAGGTGCAACTATGGGTCGTGGTGGAGCAATGTTCACTATGAGGGGCGGTGATTTGAAGAAAGTCACGGTGGTGGGGCAGATTGATCTTGATTTTGATTTTTTTTCCTTTTATTTTTTTCATTGGTGTGATCTGTATGTTGAAGGCTCTAGTTTGATTTACATTATTTTTTGAATTCGGGATTAAACTTGGCTTGGCTGATATATGGGATATTTTGGATTCTATTATGGGGGATTTGGGTTTAGATCATAACTATTGCTATCATGTGTTTTAATCTTTGCTAGATCATGGTTTTAGTATAATTATAATTTACTCATAAATTAAATATATTCCAAATATATTTTATTATTACAAATAATTTTTGCAGTTAAAGCTCCAATAGATGAATACAATATGCAAATCAAATATATATAATTCTTATAATTTAATAATAAATATAATTTTATTATCTCAAATTTGATTTTGAAAGTATATTTTGAAAATAGATAAACCAAACGCATTTCTTAAATTCAGAAAATTTAAAAATAAAAATCCTTTTCAAAAAATGAAAACAGAAAATGAAAATAGGAAATATTTTCACAAACCAAACACACCCTTAGGTAAACATTTCCTACCATATCAATAGTTAGGCATCCCATTCATATTTTGACACATAAAAATGGTGGCCTATATGTCTCAATCTTTATTAATACTATAATCTTATTAATTACTTTCTGTTTATTATGTCTATCTATTAATAATTATTAATATCAAAATATTATAATTATCTTTTCTTTTAAATCATCATTAAACCACCAAAGTTGAAAACTGTGACTACTAATATATAAATACAAGTAAAAACTTAAATAAATGTATAGGTTAATAATTTTGACAAGAATGAGCGGGCCAATTTTGTTCCTCCTTATTGGAGGTATACATTCAATACATATTCATTTTACATCTTCACATAATTTTCATATATTTTGTTTCAAAAATCAAAAGTAATTATTTTTTAAATATTTAACATAATTATAGATATATATTATTTTATTTTAATTAATTTTTATTATATGGTTATAATTTAGTTTAAATAATGATAATTATTATTTTTATGTTAACAAATATCTTAAAAAATATTAAATTAATAGTAATATTCATATATTTAAGTTTTTATGTAAAATTATAATTTTATATTATTATTATTAATAAACGGATCTAATATTTATAATGTGTTCAAGAATAATGTATGTAATATATGAATGAATATTTTAATTATACATTCAAACGTATACACTTATTTAAGTTTTCATATGTATTTTCTTTTATAATAGTCATGCTTTTCGACTTTAGTGGTCTAATAATGATTTATAAGAAAAGATAATTATTATATTTTGATATTAGTAATTATTAATAGATAGGTATAATAAATGGAAAACAATTAATAAGATTATAATATTAATGAAGCTTGATACACATGGATTACCATTTTTATATGTGTCAAAATATGAATGAAATGCCTAAATGCTGAGGTGGTAGAAAGTGCCTACCTAAGAATTTTTCTTCTCTCTTTCCCTTCACAACTTTGAGGCCGCTGGAGTTGCCATTTCGAACGGAGGTAGACACGAAGACATTGGCCTCGACTCTACCCATGTTCTCGCTCGTTGCCACCATCTCAGTCCACGGCTGTCCACGATTTGTGTCGATCATAGTGGCCCTTTGTGGTGTTCACCTCAGCCACGACAATGCCTCCGTGAATGGCAAGGGAGTGAGTGGTGAAGTTTGTGGGGTTTAGGCAGATCGTGGATAGTGGACCCAATGGTTGAGATGGATCTAGTGACCAAACAGCGCCTCCATTAGGAGCTGGCTTCGAAACAGAAAAGAAAATGAATAGCAGGTGTAATGTAATCAGGGATTTTAACCTTGATATCTATTCAAGGCCTGTAAATGATGTTTTTGTTTTCGTATCTTGGGTTATGGTTCCATTCCTTTCTTTATAAGGTTTGTGTGTTTGTGGGTCTCTTGTTTGGGGGGGGGGTGGTGGGTAGTTGCGCTTTTTGTTGTTGGTTTGGCCTTGGTGGTGCCTTGGTGTTGAGTCAGGTACTTGGTGTTTTCCTGCCTCTGTTGGTGGTTGTTTTGGCTTTGCGGGCTTTATTTCTTGGCCTTTTGGTGGCATGTTTTTTGTTTGGGGGAATAGGGTGATTTTTGAAGTTTTTATATCAGATTGGGACTTTGAAACTCATCAATTAAAGACTGGGCTTGGCTTGGTTTTTTGTGGCACATAACTAGTCTGTTGTCAGGAATTGTAGCAAAACTAGCTAAGATCTTCTTAATCCTAGGATCATTAGCGCATCTGAGGTGGTAATTGGAGAATTGGTGTTGTTTATTTAGATTTCTTGGCCTAAGTGACTCTTTTTTCTTTCTATTTTGCTGATTGGTTCTGTTTTTTGCTTTGATTTTTCACTCTGTACTCTTTATCTGATGCTCCTTCCTTTTGGAAGTTTTGAGCTCTTATAACTATATAAGAAAAAAGGCTTGATTTTCTAGCTTGCTGTAGCCTTGCTTTTTTTTTTTTTTTTTTCATTTTATCATGTACATGGATGTTTTATTGGTTCTTAGAGGCTGTATGGTTGTGGAAAACTCTATTTTATTGAAGTTCATCCCATCTATTTATCCAAAAAAAGAGGCGCTAGAGCTGAGGAATTGGGATAATTTGTGTTGTTCTTGCTCCAAGTTTGTATCTTTATTTTTTATTTGTGCTGCTATTGCTATAAAGTTATGGCTTGGGTTGATTTTGTAGTTTGGAAATTATTTTGTTATGGCTATTCTTGTGAAATAATTTTTGGGTTGCTTTGAATGAGGAGTTGATGGTGCTAGCTTGAGACTATAATTAGGAGGAGAGTAGGTGGTGGTAGGAGATGGTGATGGAAGAGATAGATGTGTGGCATTTAACCACATTTTAAATATGTGTTTAACTGCATTTTTAAAACGTGGCTAAATGACTTATTGGCCAACTCCTTCCCTACACCCTAGTCAAAGTTAAATAGTGTATGGTGCACCATAGTTGTCAAGTGCACCATAGAACTGGCCAAGTTATATTAGTATAACTCTAATTATAGTTATACCATCACTTAATAATCTTCTATAAAATATAATTATCGATTTAATCATTTAATTACTATTATTTGTCATATAAATTATTTGTATTAAATTTTTAGAAAGTTGTATATAAATAAGAATGTAATCAAATAACTCTTATTTTTATATATTTTAAACATATATATTAAGTTAATTTTTATGTATATAAAGATATATCAAATGATTTCAAATTTATATAAATATTTTGAGATATGATCTATAAGATATCAATTTTCAATCCAATAGTAAATTTTGTGAAAAAAGAATTACTGATAAAAAGTCATTTAACAGTGTAAAAATTACTTAAAGTTACATCAATATATAATATAGATATACATAATTGAATAATTATAAAAAAAATGTTTTAATAGAATACCAAATTAAATCTATTTATTTTCATCTTTACATATTATACTAAGATCAATGCTCTTGTTCCGACAAATCAAAACTAAACCAAGAGTGAGAGAAGACATTATATCAGCACAATGTACTACAATTGTCAATTGATTATTAGTTATTTGACCAGTCAACTGTTGTTATGTTTCTGTTCACATATTTACATCACAACATTATAGACTTTAGATAAAATGAAATTATACTCACAAAATGTTTGAATTGATGAATAATAGAAATGGTCCATCTTGGTGTTTGTTGGCATTTTTGTGCTGCAATATTCATCATATAAAGTATTACTTGACAAAAGAAAAAATGAAATAGGCAAGTGAAGTAATTTGGTTTGAATAAGGCTATTTGAAAAACTTCTTACAACACAATACATTTCATTTAATAATTCATTATTTATCAAAATAATGACCTCAATTTGTGTCTATAATTTTAATCTTATGTTTACATTAGGTTAAATATTTTAAATTCCAATAATATAATGATGCATCGACGAATCTTTAGCACTTGCAAAATAACCTTTACCAAAGCAAGAAGAAAATATCATTTATTAGAAATTTAGAACTGAAATGGCAAATGGAGCCCAAATGGCATACACACTTCATTGTAACCTGAAATTCCAGCTTGGACAAAAGTAACAACCTGAGTCAAAGCTCATCACAGGAATATTTATTACCACCAAATTTTTCCTGAATTGAGTCCATGCCACACCCAAAATTGGTCTATTTTAAAGCAGCATACTGGGCCTTGAAAAAGCCCAAAAGCCTATCTCTTGGGGGCAAGTTCTCTTTCACAACAGGGTGGTTAGTGAACTCTTGGCTCCACTTGAGGAGCCTAGGAAATTTCTCACTGGTTAACAAATTCAACCCCACGGCTTCTTCAATTGCAGGGAGCCAATAAGCTATGAAGCCACCAGCAATGTCTACAAGGCCAATAGTCTCTCCACCAAAGAACTTGTGCTTGAGCTCATTCTCAAGAAACTGAAGGGCCTCAATTGATTCTTGAATGCCCTTCTCACGTTCCTCTTTGTTCACGGTCCACGCAGCCTTCCCTATTGCTGGCAGGCACTAGGCACAAGAGAAAAAGAACTTCATGAAGGTTCACATTTTACATAATAAACAGTGATTGATGCATTAAGAAGTGAGAATTTTATGTTATGTTTGATAATATGACTATAGAATGTTTTAGGAAATTTTGGTGGAAATTAGCACAACTCTGCATTTCAAAGTGCTTACTATTTATTTTCTTCAAATGTTTTTGCAAAAATCTTCTAAAAAGATATTTTCTAAGATGCTTCACAACAACAAGAAGTCAATTACATGCACCTTATCTGGAATTAGTCCAATTCTCACCACTTTGTTTGCAAAGTAAAGTGCTTTTGATTTTTGAGTATTAAATTAAAGACCCAAAATTTGTTAAGTTTAATTATTTAACTTTAATTCGATGTTTATGTTACGCTAACTTTCAATTATGCAGTGACAAGTTACATAATTACTACTTGTAAAATGAAAATATAGCACTTTTTATTTCAAGTCTCTCGAAATAATTTTGCATTATTTCGTTCCCTCATCTTTATTTTCGTACACCGGGGCCGGACAAAACGAAAAAAATTACACAGACGAAAGAACAAGTCGAGGAATGACTAACATAACGAGAAATTGCCACTTTCTTCTTCATTTTTTTTGTACAATTATTTTTCATTTCTTGTATTTTCTTCTCAACTAGAAAATCAAGAGAGAAAGTTGCCACTCTCTTCTTCATTTTTCCGTTTTCTTTCATATTCCTTTTTTACTTAATTTTTTTCTTCCTGATTTTATCTTTCCATCAAAGGAAGGCAAATAGAAACAAAAAATAATGTTTAGCAAATTCAATTAAAAGTCAAATAAAATCAACATAACCCCAAATTAAAGGTGCCATACCTAAAAATATAGAAGTGATCTAGGTATAAGATAATAAAGTTGATAAAAAGAAAACACCAAAGACTTACCTTGTCATCAATAAACTTTGACCAGAATCGAGCCAAGGCTTTGTCATAGGGTTGTTGAGGCAAAATGGGATAGTCCTTCCAAGTCTCATCTATGTACTCAAGAATCACAAGGGACTCAACTAAGGGTCTTCCATTGTGGACAAGCACAGGCACCTTCTTATGAACAGGGTTGTATTTGAGAAGAAGGTCACTTTTGTTTCTAAGATCTTCTTCAAAGTAGGTGTATTGGACCCCCTTCAGTTTCAAAGCTATCTGCACCCTTCGGGCAAATGGGCTACCACCCATACCAAGAAACTGAACTTCTCCATCGCATTCAGCCATTGTTAAGTTTTAGACCTGTGCTGGTTCTCACTTAGTGTTCTTTACAAATGCGAGTGTTGGCCTCTGCTTTTAAACGGCTTTGTAAGAGTAAAACATTTGTTTGATCAAATTTTAGTTGAGTTGGTAGGATAAGAAGTGGAGAAGCCACCACGTCCATTTTTTTTTTTAAATTCTTTTGGGGCTGCAAGAAGCCACCACGTCCTTATGCAAGAATAAAGTTAATTACATGCATTTAATTTATATATACATATTTTTTATAGAGAAAACCCTCACATTCGTCTCTAAAATTGTGAGCTTTTTTTTTTTTTTTTATGGGACTAAAATTGTGAGCATTGATCCAAACAGTTCGTGACATTTGAAAATTACGTTTTAAGTCTATAGTGTTCTTATTCATCAATCAAATTAGTCCTACTTTAATATATTATAGACTAATTTAACTATTTTCAATATAATGTTAGGGACTAATTTAAATTTCAAGAATACAATATCAGCGACTAATATAACTAAAACAAAACATCGGGAATTGAAATAGTAATTTTAAAATATTAGAAACTATTTTAATTTACACTTATAATTTTAAAAATTAATTTGAGGTTTAATTTTTTTTTTTTTTTATATATACGGTATTGTAGGAATTCTATAGTTTTAATAAAATAAATAATCATAAAATTCTTACTTTTGTATGATCAATTTAACCTCAAGTATGGTAAGCATAATAATTATCATTTACCAATGAGAAATTAGACCTTAGTTGCCTAGAAGGGTTGAAGATGATAAATGCATTACGGTTCTTATATTAGATATGAGAGACTTGAGAAAGGCTTGAAAGCATTTTATCTCATAAATTGTTCGGACTTGTGTCAAAGGAGCAAGTAAACACCTATTTATGGCTAAAATAGTAGCCTCTCTATTGTGTAAATAATCTAATAGACTAAGTTTATCCATTATGATAAGTCCACACACAAGGAACTATAAATATACCCACTAATGAGCAATTCTTAATGACAATAGACCTAATAATAATAGTGGTCACAAATTTTGGGTTTGAGCAATAGTTCTAATTATTTTGACATCTAATTAACCTAAATTTCAAGATTAAATGTAATATTAATTGATGCTAATTCACAAAATAATCCAACAATTATTTCATTTTAGCTAAGTTTACCAAAATTCTTATATCCTATATTTTAATTTTATCATGATTTTATCATCTCATATAGATAGAAAGTAATTTATATGATGAATCTGTATGTGAAACACTATTTGAAGAACAATTACATCAATATAAATAATATTTAGATACTTAATTTTAAATTATTTCGAGCTTAAAATTTTGATATTATCATCTTATATATAATTATATGTTGATATATATTATCAAAAAGTTATCTAAAATATATTATCAATTTTTTTTTTGGGGGGTCGTTGAGGATATCTCTATAGATATTCATCATTAAAGAACCTCCCAACAAATTTCCTTCTCCAAGATAGGGACTTTGATCTTCTTCCTAGGATCCACTCTTTCGAGTACCAATTGGGGTCCATTTTGGCAGATAAAAAGATATATCACCACATAACATGGCACATCGAACACCAACTAATGATTTTTTTCATGGACGCTAAGGTTTGAATTAGCATGAAATGAACAATAATATTTTGATGGCCAAATTAATGTCATAATTCTTTTAAAGACTTACGAAAACAAAGGAGAATGCTATGATGAACCGAGTTGAACTTGGTTATTGATGGACCAAGTAAATCTAATGGTGGATAGAGGGGACTTACTCATACATCAGCATTTTTTAAGTTTAGTTTGATTTTAAAAATGTGGTTAAATAAATTTTAGAAGTAACTAAATTCTTTCAATGTAATCCTAAATTTAACTAATTTTTTTTTTGATATCACATAGATAAAATTTGGTCACTTCTGAAATATAAAAGATATCACACATATAAAATTTGATTAATTCAGAAGTCATTAGATTTTATCTATATGATATTGTAAATAAATAGAATTTTTTAAGGTATTATATGAAAAAAATTTGGTTACTTCTGAAATGTATTTAACCATATTTTTGAAATTTGGTTAAATTAGAAAAATATTACAGCATAATATATATGATTTGGGAGAGAACTACTATTTTGACACTTAAAATATCAACATGCTGGCAAACTAGTCCTTAAAGAACATCTTTTTAGCCCATAGTACTTCAATAATTAGCATGTTGACAAATTAGTTAGTAAAAAATTAATGTGCTGACAAATTAGTCCTTAAAAGATCAATGTACTAACAATTTAGTCCCTAAAACTTTTTTGTTTAACACTAACAAAGCCATTAGCAATAATAAAATTTATCATTGGAGTATGATGGACTAATTAATAAAACATCTTTCAGGGACTAATTTATTAGTGAATTGATCTTTTAAAGTTCAAAATAGTAGTTCTTGCTATGATTTGGTGTATGAATACACACCACTATCTCACCCTTAGATTACTTGGTACATCATGCACAAAGTGACAGACACAGCCAAGAACAAACTAATGTTCCAACATTCTTTCGAGTACCAATTTAAAGTTTTAGCCAATATGTATTTATTAAAGTTTAATTTCTATATACTGCCAGTGTAAGAGAATTTTACACTGACATCCAATTATATGCTTCTTCATAGAGAAAAGTAATTTTCTTTTAAGTTAATAAGTGCGTGTTTGGGAATACAAGAAAACAACTCTTCTTTTTCAATAAAAGCTATTTTAGAATAATTTTATATATTTGGGTAAAAAGTTTGAATGGATTATATACAAAAAATAAAAAATAAAAAATCTAATTTTAAGGCATGATTTGGTAGTTTTCTTTAAGAGGGTGCTTCTACTTAAAAAAATTGGGATACTTTTTTTCCTAACTTCTAAAAATCAGGGGTGCTCTTGAAAGCTATCATGAGATATTTTTTAGGGTTGATTTATACTTTTTAAAATTTAAAAGATTAATATAACCTTATTTTTTCAATGATTTTAAAAGTAAAAATTACTCTTTTAAATATTTATGTCTATGATAGTTATTTTAGATTTTGAGAGCAAATTATCAAATACTACTTTTGTAATTTTTACTTATTGAAAATAATTTTTATATTATTTTATCAAATAATACTACTATAACTTTTTAAGAACAGCTTTTAGAGAGTCTAGAGAGCTTAGTAACTTTGGAAAGTCACAATAATACTAAATCAAATCTAAGTATAAAATTTACTTATAAGTAAAAATAGATTTTTGATACTGTTGATTATAAGTAAAAATATATTATTTTAGAATTATAATATTTTTACCAAAATAACCTTAAGTATTAATTATTATAAAATATGAACAAATTATTTGATATCCTTTTTATTAATTTAAATTGATCATACAAAAATAATTATTTTCATACAATCTAAACAAAAATACACTACTTTAAAATTACTTTTATATTAATACATCCAAAACATAAAATTAATTTTCAAATAATTAATTATAAAAAAATTGATTATACTTATAATTAATTAATTATTAAAATAATTTTAATCTCATAACTAATTCAAATACATATTAATATTTTATATTTTATATTATTATTAATAAATACTATCCTACAAATCTCATTAAGTAAGAGGAGAATAATGTGTCTTTTAATATTATTTTATTATATTAATTATTTATTTTAAAATTTATATAATATATAATTAATTTTAATTTAGTTATCATTCCCTAACTTTATACATTAAACTCTTCTAAGACTTTTCTCTGCAAGCTCTACCACTGACCACTTTTGCCTACGTGGCTTAGATGTAAAACTCATTTACAAACAGTGCATAACTGCATTCAAAAGTGTGCCTAGAAAGCTTCCAAAACCTGTGTAGCGTTCCCTTCTAGGGATGTCAAAAATCCCCGCACAATGGGATCCTCGTGATCGCCTCTATTCGTAGCATGTGATTTTTCACTTGAGACGGGGTTGGGGATAAGTCAGAATAAATTCGGGGATGACGGGGATCACCCTTCATTCATGAGGCCTGCATATGTAAAAATACCATATTATCCTTAATAACATCTTTACTATATCTATATCATATCTATACTTTTAAGATATTTCATACTTATTTATTCTATTTAATAATTAAAAATATTTTCTAACCCTAAATCCTATTTGAGTATCAATCTCAACTCATTTCAAAGCATCATCTGTTATTGCTGCTACTGCTGTTTTTGTTGTTGTTGTTGTTGTTCTTAGATTGGACATACGCCTCTATTTTTTTGGGTGTTTTTTTTTTATTTATCTGGGTGGTACATAGTCTATTATTGTTGTTGTTGTTGTTGATCCGTTATTATTGGTGGATTAAGTCATCGTGAATATTTTTTATTTTTTTCAATTTTTTTCCATTTTCTGGGATCTCATGCGGATCATGAACGGGATAGGGAAAAAATCCCCATGAGAATCAAGGACTGGGGCAGGGAGAGTTTGGGGTCGCGGGGAGCGGGGAGGCACTCCCCACCCCCGCCCCGCGTGGGTGACATCCCTATTCCCTTCAAGATTCCAACTAAACTCCATTGACTACAATATTCCTCAGACAGCGGGTCATTTCATCTAACACATTTTTATAACATTTCCGCCCTCTATAAAAGTTTGAACCGCCCAGCAAAATCTTCTGACTCACAGCAAAAAACCCCCCAGAAAATTGATACAAAGAAAACCCAAACGCCAGTGAAAATGACGGAGCTTCCTCAAGAAGTCATGTTGGAAATCTTGCTGCGCTTGCCCGTGAAGTCCCTCGTGCGTTTCAAGTCTGTGTGCAAGCATTGGCGGTCCCTCATCTCAGACCCCAATTTTGCAAAACAGCACTTTCAACGTTCTTCCACTAGCCAGACTCATAGGATCCTCTACACGGTGGCTTTTCGTGCATGGTCTTGGGATTTCAACGCACCCTTTCTCGATGGCTCTGCTGTGTCAAGGCTTGAGTTCCCCCTTTCGTCGCCACCTGTTTATGTGAGATCTACGATGCATGAATACTTTAGAATTGATAGACATATCTGAATTATATTCGTATCATCACATATCAATACTAGTATAATATTTCAGTATTTATATTTTTAATAAAATTTATTTTATATATATTATCAATGTAAGTTTTATATAAATATCTAATTATATATTATTATATTAATAAAATATTTAATTTAATTTAATTATTTATTATTTTTAAAATTTTATAAATATAAATATTTGATTGAATAATAAGATAAATCTTTCATATATTGTAAAAGATAATAATTAAAATTTTTTTGATATATCTTTAAATATTTTTTTAGTAGATATCTATTATTTTAATATTTTGTTATCTGAAAATTCAAGTTTTATTCTTATCAATTATTTCTTTTTCTAATCATATTGTATTTTTATAAATAAATAAATAATATTTATTTTTCTATTATATAATTACGATATTTTATTTAATATATATTCCTGAACTCGTATTTTATCTTTTGCATAAAATTATCGTATTTATATAGAGTTTAATTGGTATATACTTACACTATCAATTAATAAAAATAGAGGAAAGTAAGAAATCATGATGGATCTCTCATGATAATGGAAAATTATTTATATAAATTGACACTTTTCATTATTTTTATTAGTTGGCAGTATATTTAAATTAAATTCATTTAAATTCATTTATACTCATCTGTATCTGTATCGTACAATACAGGTGAGGATCGTGGGTTCATGCAGAGGATTTCTGCTTCTAGCTCTCAACGATTATATTCTTTTGGATGATCTCATCATTTGGAACCCATCAACAGGTTCTTGCAAGAGAGTACCACAACCTCCCATTTGGGAAAACAAGTTTGTGTTCCTTTGTGGCCTTGGTTATGATGCTTCAACAGATGATTACTTGATTGTTCAAGTATCATACCATGACTGGAAGGCTGGTGGTTATGTTATTGACTATGAGACCTTCTCTGTGAAAACAAATTCATGGAGAAAAGTTGAGGTTGAGGGTCTCAGTCACACATATATCAATTTGAGGAATGATGATGTTGATACTCCTAGGGTAGGGTCGTTCTTGAATGGTTCTCTTCATTGGTTGGCTCTGTGCATGTATGGACCGAGGGCAGAACAAGCAGCAATTGTTGCATTTGATTTGAAGGAAAGGGGTTTGCAAGAGGTGCCAATGCCTGATGATTTCAATGCTGAATATTGTGATTTGGGAGTGTTTGGAGGATGCCTTGGTCTAATTGACATGAACCACCCCGAACAATTGGAGATATATGTGATGACAGAATATGGAGTGAAGTCCTCTTGGGTTAATTCAATTACTGTGTCACTGCTTCAGATCCCTTCCAACGACATTACACCAATATGCCTCTCCAAAGATGGTGAAGTTGTTGGAGTTCATGCTGGTGTTGGGTTTGTAAAATATGGTGACAAAGGGGGGGAGCTTCTAGAACACCGTGATTATCATCATGAAAAAGTGGAGTTTCCGGCAACTGCAAGTGTGTATGCCGAAAGTCTACTTTCCCTCCCTATCAATCATGGGGATGAATCAGAAGACAGACAAGTGGTGAGGTTAAACTAGGTAATGTACCTTCTCCCATTGTAGGAGTATTGTGTCTGTTTGCTTTGCTATATATACGTTTAGTATTGCAGGTTCTTGAAAAATTATGTTTCTATAATAAGATTCATGAAAATCATTCCTGAGATTCAAATTTTGCCGTGACGGTTCTACCGTAAAGGCCTTTCCAGATGAATATGCTCAGTAGCTATATTTTGAAACTTAGTTTTAACTTTTAAGTCATGAACTCATGTCTCACTTGCAAAGTGGTAACCAAATCTTGATTGTTTGTTTTTTCTCCATAACTTTTTCAGTAACTCATGCTGGACTGAAGTTAATTATTGTCTGTTGATGAGATTCCTACAAACGATTTCTCGTTTCAATGTGTTTGACTGGAAGTGGAGAACTTGTTGGGGTAGATGCAAGAACTGAATTGGTAAGATGTAATTGTAATCACAAAGGACAGCAGCTATTAGCACGGGTAAGAAGCAGCTGTATATGAAAAACAGAGAGTTTACATTCACGCCCCTACTGATAATGGAGAATTAGGGGAACATAGTCAACAATAGCAAACCAGAAAGAGTGAAGTATAGAATGTACTATCTTTGGATAGAGATTATGTTTAGAAATTAAGATTAGAGAGGTACATCTGTTTCTTTCTTTCTTTCTTTTTCTTTTTTTTGTCTCCCCTTTTAGTTGCTGCAGTGTTGGATCTCGAGTTCAACACAACATTGCTATCAGAAGAGTTGAAATGTGTGGATGACATGAATTAGTTATGCCCTATATCTAATATATAAGTTCTGATTCTGATCCTAACAATCTCTTAATGGGTCTTTGTTTCCACTTTATTAAGTAATCATATAAATGATCATGCTTTTAGTTTTGTGTATGTTCCATTATCCAAGTTCCATACTTCTATATTTGAAAGGCAGAAATAAATATTTACTTAATTAAAAGATTCATAAATAAATGTTCATTTTAGCTGTCAAACATTTATATAATGTTTCATTTATCTCCATTTATGATAATATTAAATTGGCTTTGTGAATATAATTTAATTTCGTTAGTTTTATTCTTTCTAGTGTCAATTTGATAGCACTTTAAGGATGAATTTAATGGTAGAAAATGACATTTGCAAGGAATAACAAAAGTTACATAGGATATTTGTATTTGTTATAAGGTAGTTTCTCTCGTACTCACAAAAAGTGAAAGGGTTTGAAACATTTTTTATTGCCCCAATTTAAATTGATCATGTATTAAATTTTTGTCCACTTAAATGGTGACTTATCATTATCCTGCAAATTTATATTTAGACCCACTTAACATTTTTTTATAACAATTTTATCCCAAGGCCTTTTCAAAAAGTTAAAATTTTCTTAATGTCAAACAATAAACTAAGTTACCAATCCAAATTTCTGAACTTCAAGCCAAGCTTTCTTCTAAAAATCTCAAGAATCCTAACAAATAATCAGAAGAACCCTAACTGTTCTCTCTTAAACCATGAACCCCAAAATTGGCGGCCATGGCACCATCACGCATTATAGATCCAACAGCATACACCATAGCAACGAGAACAAAATGCTAGCGACCAAAACTCCGTTGCGACTAGAGTGTGGGCGGCCAAAGCTATCATGACAAAATACAAGCAGAAAACAGATAGCACCAACTAAATGCCATTGATTTTTATTTATATTTTTTTTTTGAAAGAAAGCAACAAGCACCAGAAAGTGACAATGTAACACCTTGAGGTGCCAGCGACATGAATTTCAAGTTTGTTTGGCGTGAATCTCGATAAAACTATCTTTGAAAAATCATTTTCTTGTTAGTTTTGTTGTTATTGAAGTTAGAATATGATTAAGAATGCCTCTTGGACCTTGTGGAAATATAGTGCATTGTATGTTAAAAAAGAAAAACAAGTGCCAATGAGATAATCCATGATTCTAGCATGGGTTTGAAGAAATGGTCAGCATAGACATGTCCTACTTCTTGTTAGTAACAAAAAGACAGCATCAGTTATTGAAATAAGAGGAGTTTGCCAACTGCGGCGCAAGTAGATGATCTAATGGTATGCTAAGGGAGAATTGGGGGATGAACCTCTCTGAAGAACCCTATGAAATAGGTAGTGAACTTTCTCCCATTTTTTTTGGACATAGGAGTATTGTGTCTGTTTGTTTTGCTATATCATATAATATGTTTAGTACTTCAGGTGTTTGAAAAATTATATTTCTATAACAAGATTCATGAAAATCATTCCTGAGATTCGAATTTTGCTGCGACAGTTCTAAAATAAATGTCTTTCCAGATGAACATGCTCAATAGCTGTGTTTTCAAACTTGGTTTGAAGTCATAATGTCTCACTTGCAAACTGGTGACAAAATCTTGAATGTTCTGTTTTTGAATGACCTCGGCAGTTACTCATGCTAGACTGAAGTTAATTATTGTCTGTTGATGAGATTCCTTCAAAGAAGTTCTTGTTTCAATGTGTTTGACTGGAAGTGGAGAACTTGTTGGGTTCGATGGAAGTCCAGAATTAGCAAGATGTAATCATAAAAGGACAGCAGCTATCAGCACGGGTAAGATGCAGCTGTATCTGAACTCTGAAGAAGTGTCTACATTCACTTCCCACTGATCGTGGAGAATTAGGGCAATATAGTCAACAATAGCAAACCAGAACGACTGAAATATAGAAAGTATGGAATATCCTTTGGTGGAGAAAATATTTAGGAATTAGGATTAGAGAGTTATATATCTGTTTATTTATTTATTTATTTTTAGTATCTTTTTTTTTTTTTTTTTCCTTTCTCTTTTTAGTTGCTGCAGTGTTGTATCTCGAGTCCAACGCACCATTGCAATCAAAACTGTTGAAACGTGTGGATGACTTGAATTAATGATCCCATGTATCTAATATGTAATATCTCAACTTCTGATTCATGATTAAATATGAGCTTGAGTTATGCTTTATGTTTTTATCACCGTGATTTTATCTTTCTTTTTTTCTTTAAAAAAAAAATTTACCATATACGATAGTATTAACTTTGACTACAACATCTCTAAAATATGTAGCATTATTTATAGTGAAAATGGTTCTTATTTAGGATTAAAAATGGACTTGATTTGTCTGGTTATATCCTTAAGGTGCGTGTGTTTTGAGTTTAAGTTTATACAAAAAATAAAAAGTAAGTGGCTTGAATATATTATTTATTTTTATTTATTTAAGCAAAAATAGTCTACTCATATTGTATTAACGAAATTTGGTTCCAATCATATAAAATAATTTATTTATCTTTTAAATTTAAATAGAGTTTAATTGGTATACACTGATAGTATAAAACTATTTTATACTGTCAATCAATAGAAATAGAGGAAAGTGAAAAATCATGTTGGATCCCTCATTATAAATAGACAATTATTTGTTTGAGTTGGTATTTTCTACTATTTCTATTGGCTGGCAATATAAAATTATTTTACACTGTAAGTGCATTTAAATTAAATTCATTTAGATATACTCAATTTGTATATGAATTAAAGTTCTGTTGATTCATCCAATAAACACCATTCAAAAAACTTCGGCAACGCAAATAAGAAACTACCAGAGCAGTTGTTAGTAAAGCCAAAAACATGTTCTCGCAAAATAGAAAAATTCCTATCTCATGAGTTATTTCGAGGAATGAGGGCCTTATAATAGTCTTTCTTGTATAAAAAACTATGATAGTGTTATAATATTTCGAGGAAGCCACCTACCACCACCCCACCAAATTCCAGTCCGTCTATGTTGACCGAAAACATCACAACAAAGAACAAAATAAACTCCAAATTCTAACTTAATGTGTATTGTGCCTAATCGTTGTGCCCTATAAAGGCCAACAGGTATCAATCATATTCATGACTCATTAATCAAAGCCTAGCAACCACATTAATTTGGTGCACAATTCAGTTTTGAACTCCAACAAGTACCAACCACTAACAATGGCCGCAGAATATGAAGAAGTGAGGCTATTGGGAAAATGGCCAAGCCCATTCAGCAACAGAATAGACCTTGCTTTGAAGCTCAAGGGTGTTCCATACAAGTACTCAGAGGAAGATCTAGCCAACAAGAGTGCCGATCTTCTCAAGTACAACCCTGTCCACAAGAAGGTTCCAGTTCTTGTTCACAATGGAAACCCCATAGCTGAGTCCCTTGTCATCCTTGAATACATAGATGAGGCATGGAAAAACAACCCCTTTTTGCCACAAGACCCTTATGAGAGAGCCTTGGCTCGTTTCTGGTGTAAGACCCTTGATGACAAGGTTAGTATATTGTTTTGCTCTTCCTTCGTTTTGATCCATAAATGATCAAAATTAAAACATAAGAATATGTGACTTTATTAACTGTATATGTGACCTTTAAATAATTCTTAATCTTGACCTTTCGATGTATGGTAAATTATAAAGAGTTGGGTTATTTATTTATTTATTTATTTTTCATTTAGATCTTGCCTGCTATATGGAATGCTTGTTGGAGTGATGAGAAAGGGCGTGAGAAAGCTGTGGAGGAAGCCTTGGAAGCTCTTAAGATACTGCAGGATGAGCTCAAGGAGAAGAAGTTCTTTGGAGGAGAGGACGTAGGGTTGGTGGATATTGCAGCTAATTTCATTGGTTATTGGGTTGCTATATTACAAGAAATTGCAGGGTTGGAGTTGTTGACCATTGAGAAATTTCCCAAGCTGTGTAAGTGGAGTCAAGAGTATGTAAATCACCCAGTGATCAAGGAAGGCCTGCCTCCCAGGGATGAACTGTTTGCCTTTTTCAAAGCTTCTGCTAAAAAGTAGAACCATTTTAGAGGTAGGATTCATAATTTGTTACCATAATTTTCCTGCAAAATAATCATATTGTAGTAAGCAAAAAGCTGTTCTGTTTTCATCTGGCCATGAATTGGTTGCTGGCATCAGCTATTTCAGTTTAAAGTCAAAATATTGATTTATGGTGTTGCCTGAATTGTCAACTGTATTGAACCAAGCTGAGAAGTTGCCTTAATGGGGGTGTTATAGCCTTATAGGACTTTTGGTGCGAGAAGTTTAATAGTTGTTCTTATAACTTTCTTTATTACCCATGGCCCTATCACCCTCTTTGCTGGTGCCTTGAGGGCATAAACCACAGGTCAAATTTCATTAGATCTTGTAGTTGTATTCTATTCTATTCCAGTTATTTGTTCTAATCTTGGATAATGGAACGTGCACAAACCAAAAGCATGATCATTCATATGATTACTTATAAAGTGGAACCAATGACAATTATGACTTAGGATCAAAATTTGAGATATTAGATATAGAGCATAACTAATTCATATCATCAACACATTTCAACGCTTCTGATAGCAATGGTGTGCTGAACTCCGAGATACAACACTGCCGCAACTAAAAGAGAAAAACAAAAAACAGATATAACTCTAATCCTAATTCCTAAACAGTTTCTCTACCCAAAGATATTACAAACTTTCTATACCTTAATCTTTCTGGTTTGCTATTGTTGACAGTGTTCCCCTGATTTACCATGATCAGTGGGGAGTGAATGTAGATTCCCTCTTCATATACAGCTGCTTCTTACCCGTGCTGATAGCTGCTGTCCTTTGTGATTACAATTACATCTTGCTGATTCTGTTCTTCCATCTAACCCAACAAGTTCTCCACTTCCAGTCAAACATGTTGAAATGATAAATCATTTGCAGGAATCTCATCAACAGACAATAATTAACTTCAGTCCAGCATGACTAACCGCAAAAGTTATGGAAAATGGGAACGGTCAATATTCTGTTACCACTTTGCAAGTGAGACATTGTGACCTAAAAATTAGTTTCAAAACATAGCTGTTGAGCATGTACATATGGAAAGGCATTTATTTTGAAACTATCATGGCAAATTTTGAATCTCAAGAATGATTTTCTTCAATCTTGTTATAGAAGTAAAATTTTTCAAGCACCTGCAATACTAAACATATATATAGCAGAACAAAAGGACACAATACTCCTATGTCAAAACAATGGGAGATGGTTCATTACCTAGTTTGGCCTCACCATTTATCTGTCTTCTGAGTAATCCCCATGATTGCTAGGGAGGGAAAGGACACTTTCTGTATACACACTTGCAGTAGCCACAAAATCCATTCTATCATGACAATATTCACGGTGTTCTATCAGCTCCCCTTTGTCACTGAATTTTACTAATCCTACAGCAAAATTAATTCCAACAACTTCACCAACTTTGGAGAGGCATATTGGTGTAACATAGTGTGGGAAGGAATCCCAGCCAGTGACACTGTAATTGAATTAACCCAAGGTGACTTGACTCCATATTCTGTCATCACATATATCCCAACTTGTTCAGGGTGGTTCATGTCAATTAGACCAAGGCATCCTCCAAACACTCCCAAATCACAATTTTCAGCATTGAAATCATGAGGCATAGGCACCTCTTGCAACCCCTTTTCCTTCAGATCAAATGCAATGATTGCTGTTCCATGTCCCCTCTCTCCATCCAAGCGCAACCAATGAATAGAACCATTTAAGAACGACCCTACTCTAGGAGCCTCAACATCATCATTCCTCAAATTGGTATATGTGTAACTGAGACCCTTAACCTCAACATTTCTCCATGAATTTGTTTTCACAGAGAAGGTCTCATAGACAATAACATCAACATGAGCCGTCCAGTCATGGTATGATGCTTGAACAATCAAGTAATCATCTGTTGAAGCATCATAACCAAAGCCACAAAGGAACACAAACTTGTTGACCCAAATGGGAGGCTGTGGTACTCTCTTGCATGAACCAGTTGATGGGATCCAAATGATGAGATCATCCACAAGAATAGAATCATTGAGAGCTAGAATCAGAAAGCCTCTGCATGAACCCAAGATCCTCACCTGTAGTGGACCAATATAGGGTACGAGTATCAGACATGAAAAATGATACAATGCAATGCATAACGATACCACTCTATTGGGAACCTTCTTATCCTTAACACATAATCCTTACTTTGGCAAGACAAGTATTTCGGCTGAGCACAATAGCCTACTTATCCAGCCCCAGTTACTCATAAGGATCACATAAAAAGGACCGGAAAATTGGATCATTTGTCAGATACTTTCTGATGCACAGGTTCTTCTAAAAGATGCAAGTGTAGAGCATACTTAGCATCTTCTATAGCTTAGTTATTTCCTTTCTTTTTGTTCAAGATTACAGGAGCATACTAAGAGCAAGAAGATAAGAACTTTCAGAGAGAGGTTTAGAGTTTCAAGGCTATAAAAATACACTCTTAATATTATTGGAAAGTTCGATAATTTTTACAGAGGGAAAACTTCTCTATTTATAAGAGAAGTGTACAATGGCTTTCTTCTACGTTGTTCTTGAAGATTACATAGTCTTTGAAAAAGACAAGGCTAGACTCATAAACTTTTCATAGACTTGACTACTAATTTATCTTGCTACATACACTTATATCTACAAGAGTCAAAACCTAAATATTTAGACTAGACTTTTATGACATCCATAGACTTTTATAGCTTTAAATACTTGACTACTAACTTATCTTGCTTCGTACACTTATATATACAAAAGTCAAAACCAAATCCTCTATACTAGACTTCTATTACAAAGCTTATCAAACCTTTTGCTATGACATACTAGATTTCTATGACATATTAGGCATGTAGACTTGATGACCTCTTGAAGCATGATTTGTCTTTTCTTTGCTTTTGTGACGAATGGCATGACACCTGGTCCTATTTACTAGTTCTTGAAGATAGGTTCGTGAAAAGGTGACAGGTTGGCTCTTTCATCTTTGTTTTCTCTTTTTCTGTGTTCTTTCAGGTCTATCTCTTCTAGTACGGCCTTAATGTTTATCTCTTGCATGTCCTCATTTGAGTTTTGGGAATCTTGCATGATAAGATCTTGCATTGGACACTACTTTCCAGAATCTCGAACATGCTACAATCGGAACTGTCTTGACAACACTAAATGTAGGCAGTGTTGTTTTAACTATGTTTCCCAACTTCAATGTCCATTTCAGAGATCTACTTTAACCACTAGATTCAAAGTACAGGTTTAACTCATAGGGGCTCCACAAGATGGAGTTGCTCTAGCCTCCTCACTGCAACACCAGCTAATTTATAGGCTTCAAGATCATTGTTTTGATCTGTCTACTTCAAAAGGCTTCAATGAAAATGCCTTAATGGTCACGGCCACATCAAATAATGAAATACCATCCATTGTTCAAATTCCAAAACAGATCCCTAGAAAAGACCTCTTACAGCTTATGCCACTTGAATGGACAAGTAACTATGAAAGCTTAAAAAAGGACAACGCCCTTGCTGTATCTACTGAGGCAACCTTTCGTAGATCTGTTGATGGAACTGTCAGAACCATTTTCAAAAGGCTAGATCAGGAAGAACTCTTTGATAGGAACCTTCCTATTTTTCATACAATGATGATCACTCTTGGAGCAGCAGAAAAGAAACTGCCGATCCATGCTATCGAGCCAAATGGACATATTATTTATTTTGATAAAATTGATAGTCATTTTCCATGGGATACTCCTGGATCAGGAATGTGTGAGCCTGATTGCGACTGCGACTTGTGGTTCTATCTCATGCCAGAAAATAATGAATAGTGAAGGGCATGTATAGAAAACTGCAAGCATCCTGCTACCCCTTACAAGCCTCCTCTTAAACCACAAAGAAAATTTGATCTAGAAAATGGTCCTTGGGTAGGGATCCAACAGAAAAAGGAACCCTTGCCAATATATGAAGAAGCCTGTAAGATACTCCGACAAGAAGGGTATTCACCACCACTTGCAGATCCTGATCTTATCACCTAACCACCACCACAAAATATCACAAACTCTTTCTCCTATAAAAACGCAGAACCCACATCATCTGTCCAAACAGTATCAGAAATCCCATGTATGATGTTTGCTTCTACTTCAGCCACGTACGGAGCTGACTTTCCAGCATTGGAAAGAAAATCTAATCCTACCACCTAAACACATACTAAACCTTTTATCCAGCTTACTGAAGTACAACCAGATGAGAAGCTGAAGCCTCTAACCCAAGTTGAAGAGGTTCTAAACTAGCAAACAGAGAACTCCTTAGCCCAAAATAGCCCACTAACAAAGATAAACCAAAAAATTGATAGCCTCATGATTGCCGTAGAACAACAGCTGGGGATTGTCAGAAAAACTGCAAAAGTATTATAAAGAGACAAAAGCCAAGATTGAAGTATTGGAAATGGAAATCCAACAACTTCCTGATCGGAGCATCCATGACCAGGCTTTTGATCAAAGAGAAAGAGAACTTCAAAAGCTTAGCCATCGTATTGAAGAACTTTATGAATATACAAAAAGCCTTTAGAAACAGTCAGAACCAGACCCATTTTTTACTCCGCCATCAAAAATATTTCCTAACCTCTTACCATCCTCACAACCACACAAACCTCCACCTCTATTGCCACCAGTCCTACCACCAAGAACAACATTTTTTGGAGAAAGGTCTAGAGCCTCCAGAGAAAATCCAAAGGGAAAAGAGGTTGTTGAGTCTGCCTCTATTTCCCCAAATTAATCACTTCAAAATCCAAAATCTCTTGAGTTTGACTCATCTCCAAAGAAGACTCAAACATCAGATATTGATCCCAATACAGTACCATTGTCTCAAGCCATGATAACCTCCCATACTTACCAAGGACAAGCAGATAGCGATGAATAAAGTGTCGAGGTTTCTATAGAAGCTCCTAGTGATGATGAGTATGCTGATATCACTAAAATTCTCATGGCCACAACTATAGAAATTGAGGCCACCAGAGGAGCTCAATCATCATCCTTAAATCCTCAAGAAATCAATACTCACCCTCCATCTGGAGGACCATTGTTCACTATAGACGATATCCCACCATTTCAGTAGAGAAAAAAATTCTTGGATTTCAAGATTTGGATGGATGCAAAAATAATTGCACCAGATGCTGATTGATACCAAGTTATTGAAGAATTCTATGCACATATGACCAGTGTTCTTAAAGAATGGTACTGTAGTCTTGGCCCTGTCCGGCAAGATAAACTATATAGACTAGAAAGCACTGATACTGTTATAGCAGCACTCCACCATGAATTCCTTGGTGATCATGGTCTTGTTCAAAAGGAAATTCGAAAAGAGTATTTTGACATGAAGTGTTGTTCCTTGAAAAAGCCAAAACTTGAATGTCATTTCAAAAGAATAGCTCAAAGGTTTTATCAATTGAATGGCTATAATGACCCTAGCATCAAGAACACTTATGTCAGTTGTCTTCCTGAAGAACTTCAAACAGAAATGTATCGGATGATCAGTACTATGCAAAGAGACGTTGTAAGCATGACTCTTGGAAAAATTCACCAGATATGCCTTGTTGCATTAGACAAATTATACAGTCAACAAGTCCTCTTTGAAAACATCCTCAAAGATAGAAAGAAGTACACTAAAGCCTGCAAAAAGAATTACCTGGAGATCAAGTGCAAAGAGAAAGATTGAGGCTACCATTATAGACTAACTGCCAAGAAAAAAAAACAAAATCTTCATGCATAAGAAGGGAAAAAAGAAAAAAGTTAAGTTTTTCAAAAGAAAGTCTTATCAGGGGAAGGATGGTAAAAGATGTTTCATTTTTGGCAAAAAGGGGCATTTTTCAAAAAATTGTCCAAACAAAAAAGAGAAGGCCTCTAAACTAATCCATTCTCTTGACTTAGCTGCAAATAAAGATATTGAGTCCTAGTATGATGAGCAAGATCAACTAGATGCCTCTACTATCTTCGGACTTGAATACACAGACTCCAAAGATAGCAATGAGTCAAATTTCTCTAGTTCTAAAGAACACTTCCCTATCTTGCAAGCAGAAGAGGTTCCTAGATTTTCAAATTAAGAAATCAGTTCATTTGATCCTATTCTACCACCACCAAATATAGAAATTCACATTATGACGTACCAATCAGGGCTATTGCTTTTATGGACACAGAGGCACAAAAGACTTTGATGAATCCTGCAATCCTCCCATCCTCTGCCTGAGAACCCAGTGTTCATTATTTTAAAGCAGTAGATGGAAAGATTTTCCGTATAAATCTTATTACTAAGCACAAGATTGGCATTAAGTTCTTCCCAGAATGTATTATCTGGACCAAGGTCATTGGAACAGATTTGTCCCACAAAAATCTTATTATTGGCATGGACGTCTACATTCAAAATCATAGACTTCAAATTCTTTCTCGAGAGATTAAATTCAAAAGGGAATTCAAATCTTATTCTACTATCCCAAAATTATTTGTTCTCGCAAATACACTATTGGGATATAAAGAAATAAGAGATAAATTTCTCAATATGAGTGCTGACAACCATAATCTCTTTAAACATCCTCATCCACTTTGGAAGAATAAAAAATTCTTTATAGAACTGCCATTGAAACTGAATGAAGACATCAATTCAACAAAAGCAGTTCATCTCAGAATGTCACCATCTAACAAAACAGCAGCATTTGAAGAATGTCAACAATTGCTGAAACAAGGGCTGATTGAACCAACCAAATCCGATTGGGCATGCCAATCTTTTTATGTGAATAAGAGATCTGAACAAATTCGAGGCAAAAAGAGATTTGTCATTGATTACCATCCGCTAAATCAATTTCTTAAAGGTGATAAGTTTCCTCTTCCGAAAATTTATTCTCTTTATTCTTACATCCGAAACGCCCACACTTTTTCAAAGTTTGACTTGAAGTCAGGATTTTGGCAGTTGGGCCCTGACCCAAAAGATAGGCTAAAAACCACATTCTACATTCCTAATGCCCATTATTAATGGATCGTTCTACCTTTTGGGCTCAAAATCGCCCCATCACTATTCTAAAAGGCCATGACCAAAATTTTCGAATCCATCTTTAACAATGCTCTTATTTACATCAATTATATACTCCTTTTCTCCCCAAATAAAAATAGCCACAAACAACTCTTGAAAAAATTCTACAGAAGCTGTGACCAATACGGAATAATGCTATCATAAAAAAAGTCCCTATATTAGAACCACTAAAGTAGATTTTCTGGGAATACACTTTGCTCAAGGAAAATATGTGCCTCAATCACACATTACTGAAGAACTTCCAAAATTCTCTGATGAAAACATATCTACAAAGCAGATCCAACAGTTCTTAAGGATCCTAAATTATATACAGGGTTTCATTACTCATATTTCTAAGCATACTACAAAGTTGTCCAAACTTCTTAAGAAATGTGCTCTTCCGTGGGGACCAGAGCAAACTGAAGCTGTAAAATATCTAAAACAGGTAGCAAAAAATCCATCTTCTCTCAAAGTATCGGGAGAAGGAACATGGATTTTACAGATAGATGCTAGTGATTAATATTGGGGAGTAGTCCTCATAAAAGAAGTTAAGGGTAAAAATTCTACTATGGACATGCCAGTAGACAGTTCAAGTCAGCAGAACTTCATTATCATACAACCTATAAAGAATCTCTGGCAGTAAAATATGGAATTCAAAAATTTGATTTCCATCTTAGGGGACACCAATTCGAGGTACATCTTGATAATTTCTTATTTCCAAAGTTGCTTGAATTCAAAAATAAAGTCCCACCAAGTCTTCAAATTCTCAGAATAAAAGAATGATTCTCAAGATATGATTTTTCTATAAAATATATAAAGGGAACCTAAAACCTCATCCCAAATTTTCTCTCCAGACCAAACCAAGTTCAAACCAAACCCATCACCATCATTGCCTCTACTCACAGTTATCCATTAATCATGATGTACACTTATCCATCCAGCTCCTCTGAAGAAAGCATAGCCCAAAGAATTTTCTCGCACTAAAATTCCTCTTGGTACTTCTCTTACTCCTAAATACTTATAGGAATTTGCAAAAGCACACATGTCACTTTACCTCAACACATTTGTTCAAACACATAACCTTACTCCGCAACCCATCTGGCTAAATCCTGCTACACCTTATCTTATCATCTTCATGGGAACACCACTCATAGAATCTGATATGTGGTATTTGTGGCGTGTTTCCATATTATATTCTTATCCCATTTTGTGTCCTACCTTTAAACTAAGACAGTTCCTCTCAGAACCAAAAAATCGTTCTTCACTTCTATGGAACACTCTCCAATGGTTTTCATCTATTAATTGGTGGATTAGAGAACTTGACAGAGAATTATCCAGATTTAATATTTGAAAATTAGATAAAAATTAAGTTAATGATTTTATCTCAGTTTTTATTATCCACTGCCCATACTTCCAACATCCTCAGACAAAACTCTTTTGGACACAGAACTATTCCAGGGTGTACATACTACTCCCAAACTTAAAAGCACTTATCCAAGAAGATGAACCTCCATTTTATAGAGAAAACTTGATTTTCCATTTGCATGAAATTAATGGTGTAGAAGAGGATGATACCACCTATACTCAACCACTACACATTATTTGTCTACCATTTGAGACTATCCATACAGGTGAGGCACTAGCTGGAGGTTTTGAAACAGGCTAGACTAGTACAGCTACTGATAAAAATTCAATGCAAGATCTTATCATGCAAGATTTCCAAAACCTAGATGAGGACAGGCAAGAGATAGACATTGAGGCTGTACTAGAAGAGAAAGACCTGAGAGAACACGGAAAAAAAGAAAACAAAGATGAAAGTGCCAACCTATCACCTTCTCATGAACCTATCTTCAAGAACTGGTAAATAAGACTAGGTGTTATGCCATTCGCCACAAAAGCAAAGAAAAGACAAATCATGCTTCAAGAAGTCATCAAGTCTACATGCCTAGTATGTCATAGAAGTCTAATATGTCGTAGCAAAAGGTTTGATAAACTTTGTAATAGAAGTCTAGTCTAGAGGATTAGGTTTTGACTTTTGTAGATATAAGTATACGAAGCAAGATAAGTTAGTAGTCAAGTCTTTAAAGCTACGAAAGTTTATGGATATCATAAAAGTCTGGTCTAAATATTTAGGTTTTGACTCTTATAGGTATAAGTGTATGTAGCAAGATAAATTAGTAGTTAAGTCTATGAAAAGTCTATGAGTCTAGCCTTGTCTTTCTCAAAGACTCTGTACTCTTTAAGAATAATGTAGAAAAAAGCCGTTGTACACTTCTCTTATAAATAGAGAAGTTTTCCCTCTGTAAAAATCATCGAACTTTTCAATAATATTAAGAGTGTATTTCTGTAACCATGAAACTCTAAACCTCTCTTCTCTTTCTGAAAGTTGTTACCTTCTTGCTCTTAGTATGCTCCTATAATCTTGAACAAAAATAAAAGAAATAACTAAGCTATAGAATATGCTAAGTATATTCTGCACTTGCCTCTTTTAGAGGAACCTATGCATCAAAAAGTATCTGATTGATAATCCATTTTCCGATTCTTTTTGTTTTTAATATATGATCCTTATGAGTAATTGAAATTTAGATAAGTAAATTTATTATCTTTCAGTAGAAATACTTACCTTACCAAAGTAAGGATTATGTGTTAAAGATGAGAAGGCTCCCAGTAGAGTGATATTAGAAAAATAAACATTAATTAAATATCTATAAAAAGGATAATATGGTTAGAAAAAAGAATAGTTGATAACAAAACTCGAATTTTCTCATCTTAAAATTGTTAAATAACAAAACTTCAAGAACAATAGATATATTAAAGAGATTAATTTTGATATACCTAGATGAGAGTGTTAAATTTTTTATACAGTGAAAATATACTAAAATTAAATTCAAAAAGATATTTAGAGATATACCACAAATGTAAATACTTAAATATTATACTAGTATTGATATGCCATACAAATATAACATGGATATATCTATCAATTTTAAAATATTTGTGGATTCTCACATGATCTTGTGGTGGTGCGGAAGCAAGAGGCAACATAAGCCTTGACACAGTAGAGTCATCATGAAAGGGTGCATCGAAATCCAAAGACCATGCTTGAAAAGCCACGGTGTAGAGGATTCTATGAGTGTGGCTTGTGGAAGAACGTTCAAAGTGAAGTTTTGCAAAGTTGGGGTCTGAGAAGATGAGGGACAGCCAACGCTTGCACACAGACTTGAAACGCAGGAGGGACTTGACTGGCAAGCGTAGCAGGATTTCCACCATGACTTCTTCAGGAAGCTCCTTCATTTTCGGCTTCTTTTTTGGGTTTCTTTGTATCGATTCTGTGGTTCTTCTCGAGTTCGAAGATTTTGCTCTGTGGTTTCACGCTCTTATAAAGGGTGGACATCTTTTGAAAAATGACCCGTTCTCTGAGGAATACTGCAGTCAATGGGGTTTGGCTTGGAATCTTGAAGATAACGCTACCCAGTTTTTGGAAGCCTTCTCGACAAACTTTTTCGGAGCTGAAAATAATTCTTTGGCTATTGATGTGTGGATACACGGAGGAATGTGGCCTCATTGGAGTACCGTTAGTTTATGAAAAGAAATTAGAATAGCAACTTTTGGTCGTAATTTTACTCCTTAACTACAAGCTTTCATTTTAAGTCTTAAAAATACGAAAAAAAAATTTGTTAAAAGGACTAAATTAACCGAATTCTTAAAAAAATTTAAGGACCTCTGTTGGACTAGACTAACCGAATTCTTGATAATAGAACTTGAACATTGATAATTCTATTGAAATAAAAAAAAAAATTTGAATACAACTAAAATATAAAGTACAACATAATAAATATACAAAATTTTATGAATTATAATAAAAATATATAAATTAGATATAAATTCCATTTAAAAAGAAGATATAAATTCATAGTAAGAAATTATAAATAAAACCGAAACACATCACCATACAAGTCCTAGGAGCAAATTATATAAAGTATAACCATGCCATATAAAACAAAGTTAAAATTTCAATGGTGTTTTATTTATTTATTTATTTATTTGGTCCAGGGTGTTTTATTTTTTCAACAATGGTTTTTTTTTTTTTTTTGTCAATGCACACAGACCTTTATGGAAGGGGAAGGGTAGGGGTGCAAACAGATTAGTTTAAATCAGATTTTAATGAAAAATAAATCCAAATCGATTAAATTTAATTGAATTGATTTAGTTCGAGTTAAGTTTTAAACCAAAAAAATAAAGAATTACATTTTTTTAAAAAAGGTTTTGCTCTTATAACAACAAATAATAATATAAAACTTGATTATTATATACTTTTCGATGGTGTGAATAGAAAAATTTCTTAAATAAACATTAACAAAAAAGATAAAATGTGACTCTATTATTATAAACTTAAGTGCGAAATATTAAAAGATTAAAAATTAAAAAAAAAATTAATTGATCGAGTGATTAGGTTGGATATTTGGGTGATCAAGTTGAAAAATAAAAAATCTAAAACTAAATTAATAATATTTGATTTGATTATATTCACTTTAAAATGAACCTATTTCCCAAACCTATCCGAATCAAATCATTGATTTTGTTGGATTTTCAAGTTTATTAGATTAATCCGATCCACGTACGTCTTTAGGGAAGGATTCATATGCCATAAATTAAGATCTGTTTAGAATTGAACCCAAATACAATTAATGAGAGGTAGACAGATCCACCACTTAGTAAACTATCCAACTGCACAATGGTGTTTTAAACAAGTTAATTTTTTTTAAAGAACAAAACAAATTAATTAGAGCAGTAGTTTGAGGTTCTTGATGGGCTCCGCGGGAAGCAATGGAGAAGCGTGGGCTTTTGCCCGTTTTTTAATTGTTTTGATAGTGGGTTTGGTTTTTGTTTCTACATGGATCAACTCAACTCAACTTTTCATTACAAAAAACCAACCCAGAAAGACAGCAAAAGCAAAAGGGCAAGCCCAAAATAATAATAATAATAATTTTTTTAATTCTAACATTTTAAAGTTAACATTAATTTAATTTTTAAAATTTTTTTATATCAATTTAGTAGTAACACTCTGAAATTAATATTAATTTGGTCTTGAAAAACTTTTGATATCAATTTAATCTTAACACTTTAAATTTTGACATTAATTTAGTCCCAACACTTTGAATTTTAACATTAATTTAGTTCTAAAACTTTGAATTGTGGCATTAATTAAATTCTGACATTTTGAATTTTGACATCAATTTAATCCTAACAATTTTTTGTGTAAAATCAAATGTTTTATCAAATTATCAATATATGACTATATTGATATTAAAATTTAAACTACTAGAAATAAATTGATATAAAAAATTATTTGAATTTAATTTAAATATACTAACAGTGTAAAATAATTTTACACTGTCAACCAATAAAAATAGTGGAAAGTGCCAACTTACACAAATAACTATCCATTATAAGGAGGGACTCATCATGATTTCTCACTTTTCTCTATTTCTAGTAGTTGATAGTGTAAAACAGTTTTATACTATCAGTGTATATTAATTAAACTCAAATTATTTTTGGACCAAATTAATGTTAACTTTAAAATATTATAATTAAAAAGGATATTTACTAAAAAATAGAAGAAGAAGTAAAAGTCAGAAACTAATTCCCATTTCTTATTTAGAACAATAGGTGGAGCAAGATGTTCCTGCCAAAGTTATGGAGTCCAATCAGCTAGTGAAGAGGATTAGTCCAACTGATGGTAGCCTAAGTGTATTAGCTCCTATAGGTGTTAAAAGACTAGATTGGAACATGTCTTTAGTAGTTCAGGGAAGAGATTCTTATAGATGCCCTGCCACAAATTGGTGAGTGGCTAGGAGAGTGAAACGATTGGTGATTCAATCAGTCAACAATGATATCATGCAATTAAGGTAGATGGCTACGTTAAAGCATGTCACTCAAGGGATAAAATGTTCCGATCACATTGGGCAGAGTATCAAGCCCATATACCGGTATTATGGGATGTTTGACATTGAGGGGAGAACCTTCGGGTCGGATGGCCCTGGAGCCAAGATCGATCCGATTCACCTTCAAATGTCAATTGGACCACCTGGCCCAAACCCAGCAAAACCATGACTGAGTTGAATAGGTTAGAGTTGACAAAGTATACTCTCAACTTGATCCAAATCTCACAAACTTTGAGCTTTTAGGGTGTATTTGATTTATGAAAATATTTTTTGTTTTTATTTTTTGTTTTTATTTTTTTAAAATGATTTTCATTTTCAGTTTTTCAAAATTTAGGAAATACGTTTAGTTTATAAAAGTAGATTCTATTTCTAAAAAGTGAAAATAATGAAAATATATTTGATTTATCTATTTTTAAAATATAATTTTTAAAATCAAATTTGTGATAATAAAATTATATTTATTATTTAATAATAAAAATAATATATATTTGATTTGCATATTTTATTCATATATTAAAATTATTTATTAAAATAATAAATAACTCTATAAAATATTAAGATCAAGAATAAAATAAATTGTTCGCTTTTAAGTTATTTTATTATCATTATCAATTATTATGTTTGATTCATATACAAATAAATATTTAAATACTATATGAGTATTATTTTATTGCTTATTGAAAAGATTGCTAGAAATTCTTGCTTTAAAGTGATAAATCATAGATATTTACCCCGTTGTCGTTCTCTATCACAAAAGTGATGCAAATGATATCTTTTCCGTTTGGAATATACTTTATCTTTGTGTAAATTGTAATCATAATAACTTGAGACATGATTGAATCAAATAGCTAGTGTTTTCTCATATGATAAGATAAAACATTAAGAATAAAATAAATTGTTCACTTTTTAAGTTATTTTAATATAAGTATCAATTATTAAGTTTTGATTTATACACAAATAAATATTTGAACATTATAGTGAGCATTATATTATTGCTATATTTAAGAAGTTACTAAAAATTCTTGCTTCAAGTGATAAATCATAGATATCCACTTTTTTTTTCCGAATAAATATCATAAGGGCTCAACCCACAACAAGATGAGGAGCAAAACAAAGTCAGAGTACAAGTCAACCAAGTCAAAAGAAGCTACGAGCAAAACAAATCATATCATACAAAAATATATCAACATTCACACCTATTACTATTATGTAGAGATTTTGCTACTATAAATGCAAAGGAGACAACCATTGCCATCTTTTTCACTATCAGGCCCCAATAACATGACTTAACATGTCTTATAAACCCCAAGGCACTACCAGAAAATCTTGAAAGTAATAATTTCATATAAGCAATATTGTAGCTCCATTTGGGAGAAGCTTGACGTGGCTTACCAAATAATTTCACTACCAAATAATTTACCACCCAAAACCATCTAAAAAAAGCAACAAGCTTTCCACCTCCAAATACATGTACCAGGGGAAGGTCTTTCTGAGCTCACCACCATAGCCACACCACTCACTGTCCTCATAGCCTAGCTATCCTCCTCCTTCTTGAATCAGCCTTCAAGCCCAAACCTAGAACACCGTCTCGAACCTCCATCACCAGCTACCACCTCCACTGCATCGTTCTCTACTGACAGCATCCACCTAGTGAGCAACTCACAAGTGTCCGTCATTAAGCCGCGTGCTTCCTTTTGGCCACCGCTTATCGCCACCGTGACCTCCACCTTCATCTTTGCAAACCACCACCTTAGCTCATCCCTGTTGCTGTGTTCTTCCTTTCCCCTGTGTTTTGCATGTTCTGTTGCAAAGAGGAGAACACAGATTGGTGAGGACGGCGATCACCAAAGCAGAGGGTGGCATTCAAAGCTGACACAAGGATGGCGCAATGGTCGTGGAGCAGAGGATGCGATGGGCAAGGGTTTGGGTTCTCTGCCTTGTGCGTTTATAGGTAGGAGAAAAATATAAACCAGTATTTCATTAATATTATGGAAATGCCACCATATTTTCATTGTTCCCAATTCTCATTTTCAACGTTTTCATTGAGAATACTGAAAACCATGATTTATCGTTTTCAAAATTTTCACCATTTTAGAAAATGTTTTCAAAAAACATTTTCAAAAAATTTATATCAAACATGTTTTCAGTTCAATTTCCTGTTTTCATTGGAAATGAAAACAGAAAATGGCCAAATCAAACAGGTGCTTAGATTCTCACTTTCTTTTAACCTTGGCCCATTTACTCTCCCATGCATTTTTAACGGAAGTTGCCTCAACTTGTTAAATGAATTTGGATAAGGCTCTACATTCTTTAAAACATATGGGCTCGAAACTTCAACTAGCTCTGCTTAATAGTCATCTCTCTTTAGAAAGATCCTTTATGACGTTGCCAGCTTTTTTGTTAGAAAAGAAAGGAAATAAAAAAGATCAAATGCATTCGTAGTTTGAAAATTGCGTGCCTGTAGTTTATTTCAAATTCGGGACAGCCCTATATCCCTTCCATTTTGATATTCATATTTCAGAAAATAGTAATAGAAATCACCGTTTCCTCTTATTCATCAGTTTCACGCCATTGTACCAATGTGCTGGCCAAGTTGCACATTTAATAGAACCGAGAACAATCCCTGTCCAATTGAGGCAATAAATGAGCATAAACTATTAACTCGCTGCATTCAAAAGTTGTAATGGAGCCTGTGCGAATTAAAAGAGCTATGCTGAACATGTGAATTTGAGAATTAGCATACTATAGAAGAAAAATAAACATATGGAGAATCAAGAAACTAATAAAATTCTTGAGGTTGAAGCTTTCTCTTTCCCTCTTCAAGTTTTTCAAAATTTTTTGAGTCCACGCCAACCCAGTTGTTACGGTAGCCTTTGGTAGGAGCTCCTGTCTTTTTCCTTAGGCAAATTCTGTTGGAACAACCGGCATTATGATCAAAGAGAAAATTGTTAATTTTGAGATTAGGCAAAGCCTTGCAAGGAAAGTTAGAAAATTATGCTATTAGAGCTTATTGATTAGATCTCAACTGCAACTCACTTATCTTAGACTAAAGTCCTTTTCGCTGTGATTTGCTAGTGGTTTTGCTCAATTATAACCGCACACTTACGTTTGTTTGTCTTATTATCATATTTTCAAACCTTTCTGTAGAAGCAAAATGCATAGCTAAATTTATGCCTATGTCACGGTGAAATGTTGGTCATTTATGCCGCAACGGCAACAACACTCAAAGTCAAAGCAACACAAGGAATTAATTAGACTAATATTTATACACAAAAAATAAAAAAATGGCTAACATCGCCTCTTCTCTCACAAAAAGTGCACCTTAAACCCTAAACAAAGCCTATGAAGAGAAAGCTGTAGCCTAAGTGGAATCTCCCTTTATCCTTGTGCCAAGGGATTGTTGGTGTTCAATCAGGGGTTCAATCCCTACATGTCTATCTTTTCCTTTATCCCTTAGCTCCACTAGGAGCTTCTTAGAATAAAAAAAGAAAATGCATCTTCTTGACAGTTTGATAAGAGAAATTGATGCTTGCTGAACATCAGCATGATGCACATCACCTCTTATTTGTCTGTGGTGGGAAAATTAGCTAGAGTGGAAGTATGCATAAAAGTAACATGAGATCGACTAATGTTTAGTTGGTTTTGCTCCTCTTAAATGAGATTTTGAGTTCAGGTCTTATAGATAAAAAAAAAAATATTCAGAGAGCTTTATTCGTATAGTGGATTGATTCTAATCAAGCCAGTTAGAGTCCAATAGACTTTAAATATCAGTGATTTGAACCTAAAAAAAAAAGAGAAAAGAAATCATTAGAAGTGAGATAACGGTAAAAAATTTGGATAGTTTGCATAAGATTGGTTAAAGTGAAAAAGAATAAATAAATAAATAAAGTGAGATAGATGGAATCATGCGTTACAATGTAGATGTGAGGTAATTCGTGTGTAGGTAGCATTATTGGTTTCAAATTATAAATTTTACAAAATTTATTTTCTGGCATTACCTAGAGCCAAATGATTTTCTGATTCTCCATGTGATGAGAGGTACTTAGAGACAGAAACATCCCTTTTTGTTACCATCAAACGCTGGCCCATAAGAGCCAACAAACCTCAAATCCTGCTCTGGAAGTCTTACCTGCTCGGAAAGATGAGTAGTCAAAATTTTTCTATAGATTTACATTTTTGCGGCACAGCTTTTTTATGACTGAACCTCGTGATTAAAGTACGAGTGCTTTACACAAATTCACCATTGATCTAAACAAGGTGGAGGTGATTTTATTGAGCAAAGGACATATTGGAGCGGAGACAAAACAAAGAGAAGACATTACCTTGATGTGCAACAATAATTGGTAATATCAAATAAGGTAAATGGGCCACCAATTCTATCTATCTACCCTAAATCAAATAAGAATTGAATTCTCAAATAATTACGTGCGTTAAAGGGTCTATGAACATAATGAATCACAAACTGGTTAGAAAACATAGTCGCCTCCGTCGCTTACACAATTCACATGATATTTTAATTAATGCTCTCGTGATTTATATTATGATAGGTACATATGACAAAAAATATATCATTCCTTGTTTGAGCAAATGAACCAAAATAGAGGGGAGAGTCAGGTTGTGTAATTAATGAACATAGTGCATAGCTAAGGAGTGCATTCTATGAGAAGGAGGTGAAGAATGGATCTCTCTCACATCATGTGCCATGAGCAATCCTCAGTAATCATGATTTGGCTTCACTTCATCATCCTTCACATATAAGTAAGCAATCAGAGCTAGCCCACAAAAATGGTCCACCAATCTTTCTATCTGTCTACCCTTCACTTTCAGACATGGTTAACAACTTATGGAAGGTGCCTTCACCCAACAAAAAGTAAGAGCACAAACCCAACAACAGCAACTAAAGCAATGTGCCCCATTGGTTAATGGTGATGCCTACAAGGCCTAGTAATCTTAACCCATTTTCCATTTTGAGGTTCTGGGTGTCTCAGTCTCTTCAGAGCTTGCATTGCAGAGTTAAACTCTCAGAAGGGTCTTGCATGAGAAGGAATCAGTACAATGGCATGGTAATAAACAACGCTGTTTACTATTCTGCACCTGGTTTTCTTGAAGAAGGGAAAGCTGCAATGGAGGGTGTTGGTTTGGTAGAGAAGAATGAATTTGTTGAAGGAAATGAAGAATGTGAAAATAGCAGCAAAAGTGAGGCTTTTACTGATATGATTGAAGAGAAGAGTGAAGTTATTGAAGGAAATGAAGAATGTGAGAATGGTTGTAAAGATGAGACTTTTGCTGATTTGATTGAAGAAAAGGGTCAAGAAAGCAGTTCCAGCTCTGAATTTGTGTCATCCGAGACTGGAGGGCTTGAAGAACATTGTCAAAGTATTGCTGAGGACTCATCTTCACCAACTTCAATGGCATCGCCAGTTCAGGAAATGGATGCATCAAATTGTACCAGTCCACATGGAAGTGAAGAAGCAGAGAAAAAGGACTTTGGTCACGAGAATTTTGAGATACAAGTCTCAGTATTACCAGGTATTCAATGTTCTGTATTTATGTGCATAATCCATGTCTAATTCCTACAATGAAGTAATTTCATTGATAATTAATATAAAAATAACATGTTTTTGCATTTGATTTTAATTCTCAGTGTTAGATGTTGAGATGATGAAGGAGAGGTTTGCAAAATTGTTACTTGGAGAAGACATGTCAGGTTGTGGAAATGGGGTCCCTACAGCCTTGGCTATATCCAATGCCATAACTAATCTCTGTGGTATGCACCCATGAAACAGTTTCTATGTTCTTGTTTGGTTGTTATACTAATGTGCTTAATTAATCAATGCATGTTGGCTGTGGGTGAATTCAAATGACTGCAATTTTCTTGCTCCTGATTATTATTGCTCATGCATCTCCTGAATCTACAGCCACCCTCTTTGGCCAACTTTGGAGGTTAGAACCCCTTCCTCCAGAGAAGAAAGCAATGTGGAGAAGAGAGATGGAGTGGCTTCTTTGTGTCAGTGATCATATCGTTGAATTGAAACCTACATGGCAGACCTTTCCGGATGGAACCAAGCTTGAGGTACAACTTCAGAAATAATCTTAATGTGGACTAGTGTAACTGTTTGATGGCTCAATCTTACTGGCATAATCCTCATTTGGCATTTGAAATGCAATATTTTCATAGAAGAAGTTCCCTCCTTTTTTACCTCAATGGTTTATGAACGCCAGAATTGTTTGGTGGTAATTAAATTAAAATTGTACTGTCAGTTGTATATTATCATAGAATTAAGGACTGAAAACTGAAGTTGAAAGCCTTTCAGCAATTTATGCTTGAGGATACGCTTGTCTTGAAAAGCAAGGCTTACAGTGCTAATCGACATGACTTAGTTGAGCAAAGTACTTGATCATGATAAATTTTTTATGTGTTTAAGATTAATTTTACATGCTTGTATCAGAAATTCGTTTAATGTTAACTGTAAAATAGTCATATTAGTGAGTTGGATTCTTCAATGCAGTATCAAGCTCTGCCTCGGGCATCCTAAGTTGTTTTTCCATGTCTCTCTCTTTTCTTTGAGATGAATGAGACAAGACTTGTTGCTGTCGATTTGATTGCATATTTCATCTCACCAATGAAAATATAGGATTTTTTTAGTGATGCTGGAGAAAAGATCTAATATCAATGCTTTCTTTTCTTTTTCCATGGATTAGCCCTGCTATACCATACAGGGAATATATGGCTAGTTTCTTGATGCCTGACACTGTTTATTCTCAAATGTGAATCAGGTCATGACTTGTAGACCCCGGTCAGATCTTTATGTCAATCTTCCGGCTCTGCGAAAATTAGATAACATGCTTCTTGTAAGGCTTGATTAATTTCAATGTACATTAATCCAGTCTCAAGTAGTCCTCCACTCTGAACTTTTGTCTTTCCACAGGAAATGCTAGATAGTTTCATCAACACAGAGTTCAGGTATGTGGACCAAGGAGTACTTACCCCAGATACTACTGATGGTGCATCTTCTTTTAGGAGAGCGCTCCAGCGACAAGAGGAGAAATGGTGGCTTCCTGTGCCTCAAGTCCCTCCTTGTGGTCTCCCTGAGAATTCAAGAATGCAGTTGCAGCACAAGCGTGATTGCACAAAGCAAATATTGAAAGCTGCAATGGCCATCAACAACATTACTCTAGCAGAAATGGAGATTCCAGATACCTACTTGGAGTCTCTTCCAAAGGTATGAATGATCCTCTATGATGAAACTCCGAAATTGGTGACGTATTCATACCGCATTCGTATACAATACCAATAGTCGTATAATACTTCTGTATTCATATTTTTAGCATATCCCTATGATTTCTTTTTTAAGATATCTACCATAAAATGTTGTTACTTGAAAAATTCAAAATAAAAATTCAAGTTTTGTCTTTATCATTTTTGCAATCTTACCCTTCTAAAAATTATTACTAAAAATAGCAAATCTTCACCCTCACCAAACAAGCATGTGAGAAGAAGAATGCGTAAGCTTTGTATTGTGATCATCACAATGTTATTATTTATTATATGATTATAATATTTTTTGCATTTTTTTAATAAAATTATCGTATTTTCTTATGTGATACTCTTATTTCAAACATCTTGAGATGATCAAATGAAAATAATGGTCAAATTGCTGATCCAACCCTTCTTTCAGACTGCCAGAGCCAGCTTGGGAGATGTTATTTATCGGTACATTACTTCAGATAATTTTTCTCCTAAGTGTTTGTTAGAGTGCCTTGATCTATCTTCTGAACATCAAGCCATAGAGGTTGCCAATAGAGTTGAAGCTTCAATTTATATTTGGCATAAAAAGACCAACTCAAAGCCTGTGGGTCGCACTAGCAGATACAGTTCAAGATCATCATGGGAAATGTTCAAGGATCTAATTGTTGAGGGAGACAAAAGGGAAACGCTTATAGAGAAAGCAGAAAGCCTTCTGCTCTCCTTGAAACAGCATTTCCCTGGTCTCCCTCAAACAACCTTAGATATGAGCAAAATCCAATGCAACAAGGTTTGTATTAACTTTTTTCATGGAGTGATGTTAATAATTGACTTGCATTCATGTTGAATCCTATATGTTCCAATATATCCTCCGTTGAATTTTATAATGAGCTATGTTAACATAGCGATGAGACATTCTTGCATGACACACAATGCAATCCACGGTAAAAGATTTTTATAATTTTTCATTTTACATTTTACATTTTTTGTTAAGATTCTTTCTCAGCTAATCACTCTAGATGTCAAGCTATATGTCCACCCAGAATATACAATTACCATTTCTGTTTTGTGATATCTACTTATCTATAATTTTAAATTATGTTTTGAACCATGGATATGTTATACTATGGGATGCGCCATAAGGACGAGGCCATATTGACATCACTCTTTTTTATGTTCGAGCTTAAATTCTTTTATTTCTTTTGACTATTAAAAAGTTTGATCTCAATTCTTCAAATTGTTTTGCTGTCTAGGATGTTGGGAAATCCATTCTAGAGAGCTACTCTAGAGTACTAGAGAGTTTGGCATCTAATATTGTAGCACGCATTGATGATGTGCTCTATGTAGATGACTTGACCAAGCATTCTGATCAATTCTCATGTCTCTCAAAAGTTGGTGTGATCACTCACAAGGGTATTTCAGTTCCATACTCAGTGCCTGTCCCAAGCTCACCATATAAATCAGGTTTTGGCACACCAAGCTTTTCACCTGCACAAGTAAATAGCCCTGCAAAGGGAGAAAAATCATCATTCATCAATAGTAGCAACCTTCCCCAACAAGGGGTAGGGGTGAGTAAAGCTTTGACAGATTTTCTTACAATTGATAGAAAAGGGAAGGACTATGGATGTCCAATTGAGATGTTAGTTCCTGCACCATTAACAAAATTTGATCAAGTTCCAGCATTTGAAACAGATATGGAGTCCAGTGATTGCACAGAAGACGTTAAGCACAAGGCGCTGGACCAGGCATGGATAGAGTGAAAGGCTTTTGGTCTCACTGCTTATGCATTTCTCATTTGTTGATTTTAGCAATGCTATTCTCCTAGAATTGTTGTCAGAAAATAATGTATGAGAATAATGTGTCAAGGTTTTAGAATATAAGAGTGGAAATACAAAAATTATGGGTGAAAAAAAATGATGCGTTTACCCTACTAATATATGACGCTAATTCTGACACAGAATTCTGGCAGAATCATCCTAACTGGAAAGCAATTTTTTTTTTCTTTCTTTCTTCTGTCATTGTACGAATATGAAATATGAAATATGTAGAATGATTCACATATTTTAAGTGGATAAAATCTAGATATTATTTACTCGTGCAAGTTGGAAAACTTCTTATATACTCCACCCTGTTATACCAGTCTAATAAAAATGTAACAAGTGACACCACATAATCATGCTAACAGTTGAATTAAATTTAAAATATTGTTAATTCAGATTTAGACAGTTAAAAATAGTCCAAAATTATACAGAGTATTTTAGAATTTTTTTTCTAAGATATCCTGATATTAGCTTGTATTATATACAAATCCCATAATTTGTAAAAGTATACTTTAACCTCCCTTAAGGTTTAGATGATATTACAGTGGAACGCATACATTTTGTGAAATGTGACACTAGGCATCTCGTAAATTAAACACTAATTATCCCTATAGGGAGGTCAGTGTAAGCATACTAAATAAAAAAGTATCATGTATAGTATCACCTAATCTCAAGAGGTGAATGTAATTTACATTTTTTTTTTCTAATAAGGGACTTTTAAGTTTACTATATAACACAATAGCATCATTTGATTAGAATAGCTGATTCCACTTAGTACAAAAAATACTTGATTATTATTGTTGTTGGGGGGATCTTTTATGTGTTAATTCCCATTAACTCAAATTACTGAATCACCGCATGAAATATGTCCAGGGCTTTTGGTCTTTCCGTGAATGAGATACAAACAACAAATGGAAATATGTTTTAAAAAATATTTGGAGAAAGTAGCTCGCATTAATCAATGGGAATCGCAGCAATCTCTAATTTGGACAATTTTCTTCAGAAGCTTTTTCTTTTTAAAGAAATCATTAGAGGTTTAACCTGATGTAGGAAGGAAAAAAAAAGTTAGTGCAAACAAAGTGTCTAAATGAGAGCAACAACAAAATAAAATAAAATAAAAGCAAGTATAAAAATAATGTTAACTCACTCCCAAACAATCATAATTCTTTTTGCATTCTCTTCTTAATGAAATTCTATAATTTTTTATCTATGTTTTTTAGTATTCTCATTACAATTCAAATGCAAGCTAATAGTATATATTAAATAACAACAAAATGTAATGCAATAGTCCAATAATAAAAGAAATAACAAAAATGTTCACGAAATCTTGAACATGTTTGAATTTGCTTACATTATAAGAAAATTACCTTTTTTCTGAAGTTCTTTAAGAAAAATTCTAATTATAAATTGTTGTAAATAGAGATTAACTTTGTCATGCACTGAATCAATTTGATGAAAAGAAGTTTGGTTCTTAGTACCCAACAACTGGAAGTTTGGTTTACAGTTTGAACACAGTTGTGATTTAACTGATTTTTTCAGCTTTGATTAGACCTGTACTTTCAATTTTCAAGTAATAAAGAGGAAGTGATAATGAGGTGGCAGAATAACATGCTCTTCTGATTAACATAATGTGAGTAATGGCAGCATCTAGAAGGATCTCAACAACTAATAGAATTATTTTGGCAAACTCACCAACCTTGATTGGACAAGAGAATGAACCATATTGTGTTTACACTAGTTTTTTATAGCAAAAGTGGTGCAACTAATAACAAAAGAAACTCACCCCTTTGTCCTAGTGCAAGCTCCATAATTCTTTGTTGGTGACTGGACCAAGCACTGTTTGGATGCTTTTTGGGCCTATAAAATCCCATTAGGGGCAAGGTGCTGTTGCACTTGCATGTGAGATAGCTGAGTAGTTCACTGATAATAACACTGAGAAATGGAGGCTCATACTAAGGTCTTCTTCCTTCTTGGCCTTCTAGTGTTTGTTAGCATTTCAGAGATCTATAGGGTGGAAGCTGCAGGGGAATGTGGGAGGAATACCACCCCAGACAATGAGGCTATTAAGCTGGCACCTTGTGCCACAGCAGCACAAGATGAAAATGCTAGTGTCTCACAGAGTTGCTGTGCTCAGGTCAAGAAAATTGGCCAGAGCCCAAGTTGCCTCTGTGCTGTTCTGCTCTCTAACACAGCCAAAATGTCTGGAGTCAACCCTAAGGTTGCCATAACCATCCCCAAGCGTTGCAACTTTGCTAATCGCCCTATTGGTTACAAGTGCGGACGTAAGTATAATTTCCCCTCTCCTATTTCTTAGTCAGTATTATTATTTGTACATATCCATTTAGATATACTAATTGATATTTGTGGACCACAATTCAAATAAGTGTGAATTTTAACTATGTAAGTGTAGAAATAATATTTTGCTTTCACTAACAATGTAGATGCATTTTCAATTAAGATCGCAGCTACCTTATATAATTGAAATCTACATATGTCGATCAATATATATTTATACATTGTATCCAAACGAAAAAAAGAAACATTTCTCTTTTATTATACCCTGTTATCGTGATCTAATAGGTAGTTTATTACTCACATAAAATTGCTGATGTTTGCAGCTTACACTTTACCATAAGATTGTTGCTGAAAACAAGGAGGACTGGACTTAAAGGCACCATAGCTGATAGCTACTACTATGACTACAATTATGTTGTGTTGTCCTTGTAACTTTGACATGTAACTTTCTAATCAAATAATAGCTAGCAGCTCATTAGCGTCCTTCCTCAATAAAACATGCAATTTTACTGTTTAATGTTTCTAGACCTCTCTTATACTTTGAAGTCTACCCTTTCGTCTATCCTTTATCTAGTAACATAATTAATTACACATCGCAATTACATTGACATAAACATAGTCACTAAGATGTGCTGTATAGTGAACTATGCCAAAACGAAGTTAAGGTATCTTTGTCAAGAGACAAAAATCTTTAACATTGTACTTTAAAAAAAAAAAAAAAAAAAGAGAAAAGAAAGGGATCTTCTTTAACGGACAGACACAACGGTTCCTAGGGTCCTTATTTGTCCCACCGTTGATGGATAAGGATAAGGATAGGTGAAGGTGACGGATCATGCTTTGTATGGGGAATAACCGGAGACTAGAAACCCTTTGGAGCTAAGATAATAAATAGAATGGACAAGTTACTTAACAAGCTGTTGGACAGATGATTATGCTTGATGGGCCATACCTCACCCTATCTTTGAAGCGGGTTTTAACTTTTAGCAGTGCATGCATATAATTAGACTCTCATGGGTTCGAAGATGGTTCATGAACCTATTGGCTTTTAACTGTTTTCTTGAAATGATTCTTGCACATAGATTTTGTGCAGATACTCTAACATAGGGGTATCATTATTTCCATTGATCTTGATGAATAAGAGACAAATAGAGAAAAGGAAATAAAAGGATGGTGATGATTTAGTTAATGTGAACTATGGTGATCTTCGTATGCTGGATGCATTTGAACTGTTTATAAGACTAATTTTCTTTCAACTGTAGGAGCATAAGGATTATACTGTTTCTCAAAAAAGCTACTTTAAATTTGAACTCACATCTAGTTCTTAAAGGGTTAAAGTTACTTACCATCTCAAATAAACTTTTGTCATTCTGTGAGTATATATTCAGTTGTAGCTAACATAACTCTCTCGGGAATATTTGATTGTTCCCAGTACTACAACATCTACACACATCGATGTGCAGGAATAATGACTGAAGAATCTACAATTCTTGCATATGTTTTATTTTCTCATTAAAAAGATGTAGATCTTAGGTGTGTGAACAAGTTTCAGCCATGTCAAATTTCAAGAGAAGAGTTAACCAAAAGATGCATATATGCTGATAACTAGGCCGTGAACCCTGCTAAGCTTCTTGTTGAAGAGAGGAAGAAAAGCAAGAGATTCATTCCCACGTGGTTGGTAAATAGTATCAGAAACTATGTATGTGCTTGAGCTCCCCCCTCCCCCCCCCCCCCCCAAAAGAAAACCCACCAAAACATTGAAGTTGGCAACAACTCTATCACATATTCGTCAAATCTAAAATAAAAAGCTAAAGAGAAACCAGTGAGGACTACTTCTCGTATTACAGTCAATGATTTCGGCTTCAATCACATAAGAGTAGTTGATGATACATGCATATTCCTTAGTCACCATAGCTGAAATACAAAGTACTTGAGAGGAATACGGAAAGAGAGTTTCTTCCGTTAAGGCAAATAACTTAGAAGTTTCAGCCACATAAGAGTCGCTAATTATACATCAAGCTCCTATACCATACAACTTTTACAATAAGATTACCAAGCATAATATACTTTAGAATAGAAAGAAGTACAAATGATAACAGGTTCATATTGTGATTCTGTTGTTTGGCCTGAGAAAGCAACTAGCTGTCCACAACGTTCTGACTACTGTATAGTTCTTCCATATAATAAAAGATGGACCATAATGCTACTAAGCTATCCTCCTATATACCTGCAATAAGCATGCAAACCATGAATAACAAACATATGAATCACAATCTGAAAATGGAGAACAGGAAATATAACTAGAACTCTTGAAAAATGGTCAGATGTATTTGGATTCAGAAAATATAAAGGCATGTTTGGTTTCAAAAATCATTTTCTAATTTTATTTTCTGTTTTCAATTTTAATTACAAAAATGCCATCTTATTTTCAATCTATTTTCTATTTTTAGAATTTTGTGGAGGAAATGAAAACAAAAAATATTTTCGAAAACCAAGCAAGCCCTAAGATCCTCAATGAATGCTCAGTCTCATGTTTTTTCGCTTTGGTTTTTGGTATTATTATGCACTTTGGAAGAGGGAAGCTGCCTAGGGTAGATGTCATCTTCTTCTCTTCCTCTCCTTTTCCTTGTCACTCCACTCTTCCCCTCTTTGCTCTTTTGCTCTGTTGGGTTGGTGAAAAGTCTAAGTTCTATGTTTCTTCTTCCAATTCCTAATTCATCCTATTTGATTTCAAGCCCCTCATAACAATCCGCTCCTTTGTTTTCTAATTCTTCTTCCTTTTCAAACCAATTAAGTTTAAAAGTTTGAAGAAAGGAAAAACAATCAGATATTTAATAGTACCATCTGGATTTGACTATATGTATCAGAAAATCATATACCTTGAGGAGTATATATATATATATATATATATCACTTGGCAAGGGTGACTTTAATAATAGAGAGACCCTGTGGATTGAAAGTCAACAAAACAACAACAGAATGAGAAAATTATAACAGACCAGCACAAACCTTTTGCAAAACTTTCAGACTACACATATCATAACATACCTTGCCACCAATTTCCTCTTGAAGCACTTCCTGAATCATCTTCTACTGCATCGTTCTTGTTCTGTTAAACACGAAATCATGTTAGGCATTCCTGATACTTGAAACATTTATCAGCCAAATAAAATAGAATAAACCCAAATAATAACAGTTTCTAGCATACAATCTGGCTTGCACTCTATACAAGGCTCAGTTTAACAAGATCATGATCAGCTGCATATCTCTATCTACAAACTCTTCATTTCAGTTTTCAAGATTTGTATTTCATAGGCGACAACACTGATTACAGAATAAGTCAGTCCCTGAATGATGTTTCTAATCTGGATTTTGGCTATGTCTTTGATTCGATTTCTGGAGATATATTATAACAAAAAAAATCAATTTAATAAATGCACTGCCACTCACCAAAGAGCTTAATCCCTCATTCTGTGTACTCTGAGGATGAAAATATATGTCCTGGCCACCGTAGTAGATTGATGAACTAAGGTGACATGGTTGAACCCTTTGATCCTGATAGATGGAACTCATATCCTTATTTGCTGTGTTCTGATTTTCACCATCATTGCCCTTGCAGATTTCATCTGTATTGACACCAGCAAGAAGGCAAGGAGACATAAGGGGAAAAAGGAAAAATAAAATAAAATGAAATAATATATCTAAAGCTACTCCTATAGACCCACAGGACTTTTTTTTTGCTGGAAACACTGTACATATTATTTCATATATGAAACATCTTAACTAATTAAATTAAATGGGATCAAATTAATTAATAAAATCCACAAATAAGTTTTGTTATGATCTTTTCAAGTATAAAAATGATAATTAGCCGTCAATTGAATCAAGACCACTCTTAAGGGATCAGATAATTGAGACGCAAGGACATTGGGGAAAATTCAGAAAATGGAAAACAGTGGCAATAGGAAAATATACTATTATGTGATCTTGTCAATATCACATCTTAAAACGTGACCAAAAATGATATATACCTGCCAAAATCTGAGAAAACCAGAGGCCAAGACAGAGCACCTTACCTTGAGTACCAGTTTTGGAGCTGCATGACTCATTGGCAGTTTTGGCATTCAACTCAGAGCGCAGAGATTCTTTCCCTAACACCTGAATCAACACAAACAAGAAAAAAAATCTTAGAGATGCTTCAACATGAGTCTATATGCACTGGACTTCGTTATGATTCAATTCAACCCAACTTTAGGACTCAAAAGAAGAACTTCAAAAGGCTAGCTAAAATTCAATCCATCATCCACTAATCACATGGAAAAGCTCATTGTATATTAGCTTTGTTCTTCAAGTACAAATTGGATTGCAAATAAGAAAATGAATAGCTAATGCAAAAGTTAAAAACTTTTAAGCACATCAAAACCAATACACATAGCAGAAAATCATCATCCACTTAACCATGAAATGCAGAAAACAGAAGCAAAGGAATTGAATAAAAACAAAACAAATAATAATAATAGTAGATGTGGAAATGAGAACATTACCTTAGGTGATTGAGAAGAAAATATTGACCCAAAAATCCCAGAAGAAGGAGATGTATGAGGTTCTTTGGACCCAAAGAGCTCAGAAGTGAATGAAGAAGTACCCTTTTGCTTCCTTGCTTCCATTCTCTTCCTACCTCTCACTAAAAGTCTAAAACCACTGTATCAAAATCGCTACCCCTCTAACCAAAGTTATATAGAGTCTTTATATGATAATAATAATGATGACAGCAACCCCGCAAAGATACATCAACCACCGCCTGAGAAAGGCCTTAAAATGAGGGAATTAAAAGCATCCAAATATGTTTATTCTTTTTTTTTTGGGAAACAAAGAGAAGAGCAGAACAAGAACAAGGAAAGGGAGAGAGAGGCACGTGAATGGACTCTTCTCAAAATACACAACAGAGTTAAAGGGTGTGCTATGTATGTGTGTGTGTGTTTTTCATATGAAACCATCGCTCACACCAATTTATAAGGCTGAAAAGATGGCCTGGGAGGCAAAAAAAGTTTCATCCTTTATTATTATAATTATATTGCTATTATTATTATTATTATTATTATTCAAATTTAATTTTTATATATTATTAAAATATTTAATTATATATTACTATATTAATAAAAATATTTAAATCTCAAATTTACTATGTCAAAAAGCTTATATTTGATGGCACGTCAAAATCAATTTCTTGTTACTGTTACTGTTATTATCATTATCATTATTATTTTTATTATTCTTTGTTGGATTTTTCCTTTGACACAAAACGGAGGGAGAAACTGAAGGAAACAGAGTCCCTCTTGCAGTGTCTTTCTTTCTCTGTCTTTCATTTTCTGTTTCTGGTTTTTCTGTTCTAGTCATTCAGTTCAACATGTAACATTTTGAGCCACGTGGGTGATGAGTCATTGGGTGGGACCCCTGAAGCAAATCCCAACCTTTTACCGCCACGATGCCTAGTGGATAATATAAGACTTTTAACTCTAGACCAATGCCCTCTAAGCTAGTTAAAGAGCTACTTGGTTTTCTGGATCGGATTATATATTTAAATTGGTGATTTATGCATACAAAATTAATGATACATTATGTAATGATTGAAGTGGTAATAAATATTAAAATTTAATTTTGACCATTATTAATATAAAATATTTTCATAATTATTGTAAAAGTCAGATATTTATAATAGTATGATAATAAATAATTAAATAACTATGTAAAAAAAATTTATATTAATAATATATTAAAATTAAATTTAATACTATTCTATGATGATTAATGTATTATTTAATAATTTATATTTTTTCCTGATAATTGGCATATTTAGATATTATTTATTTTGATATATTATTAATATAAAATATTTTATAAAATCATTTAATTATATGTCATCCCCTATATGATTTTTGATATAGTTATGACAACAGTCAACAATTTTAATGCTATAACAAAACATTATTAAATAATTGTGTAAAAATTTTTATATTAATAATATATTAAAATTAAATATGCATATATTATATGGTGATTAACGTCAAAATAATATAGTACAAAATATGGCGTGTGAATACTAAATGGAAAAGCTAAACCCAGTTTTTGACTTTTCCTTTCAGGGATTGGTTTGTTTTGTTTTGATTCAATCTTGTTTTGGGTTCATTATTTGCAGGCACACAGTTTGGTAATGAGGGAGGTAGAATCTAGAGACTAGAAAGCGAGAGGAGCTGGGGAGGACACTCCTCTCACCTGTCCCCTAACCTGGCCTTATTCCATCGCCTTTTCTTGTTATCTTGTCGGACCCAAAACTGGGCGCGATTCCTTTGCTGTCCTAACCCTCTCACCTTAAAATGTTAGAATACCTTAGATTTTGTTGCTGTTTTTGAGTCATGGACAAAGGGAAATTGGAATGGCAGCTGGAGACTGGCAAGTTCAGTTGTAGTTGTAGAAATCTGGATTGATTTGGTATCAGATCAACTCAGTTATAAAGAGAGACAAATGATAAGGTTGTCACAGCATATTAGATTCATTATTCTCTTTTATGGTATTTTGAAATTTTAAATAGTACATCATTTATATAAACATCAAGAGTTCATAGCTACCAACGAGCATATAGGTCGATTGGCAAAAAAGTTGTCATAACTTAGTCAAAAGTCTCGAGTTTGAGTCTTAGACATGCAACTACATTAAAATTCGGAGGGAAAAACTTTGGCCGTCGATAGAGATCCTACCTGATTTGAGCAAGATTACTTCCAATAATAAGATATCCGTGATTTCGACAAAAAAAAATTTGTTCATGGGCATGAATGAAGAGAAAATTTATGTTTATCTTTCAAAAATTCCATTTCATGTACTATCAATTATTCAAATTGGATTCATCTATCAGCCTCGATTCGGGTGTAACCAAATCTGTCATAAAGTTTTAGCAGAAAACATTCTTTTGTGTGTGTTGGGGGTCTTTTTGTGTCTGTGTGCATGAGCGGCCCGAGCCTCCAACAGACAATAATGATTCTAAAGAAGGAAATACTCGCTAGATCTTCTAGCAACAGCTTCCCACATTCATGTTGGGATCCTCCAAAACATGAACCCCAAGAGTTAACGTTTTGTATTTATGAAAGGAGGTAAGTGAAAGCAAGCAATTAGACGCACCAGCACTTAGAAAGAGACATAGTTAAAGGCTGTAGTTAAGTAGTTAAGATCACAGGCAGTTGGGTACAAATACCAAAGTAGACAGTTAAAAGCAATCAATTAGCAATCCAAGCATTGGAAAATTACAAAGGACTGTCAATACCCAAAAGAGTTTAAAAAAAAAAAAATTACAAAGGAACACGGTCAAAATATAAGCATGACGGTTGATATATCCCTCCAATAATTAATTTAAAAATTCTTCTAATTCAAAATTTTATTCACAATGGTGTGCTTTAAGGAGAAATTTTTAGATGATCATAGAGCATCATATAGGATTGGGCTCCCATCAATCATTACTTATCATTTCAACTTAATTAGTGGTAGATCCCACCACTAATTTATATGTTTATTAATTTTTTTATAATTTTAATGGTGGAACCCACCACTAATAGAACTAAGATGGCATATAGTGATTCGTGACGTACAATCTTATACGACGCTCTATGATCATGCAAAACTTTCTCGCTTATGAATCACTCAGGCACAGATTAGTTTTATAGGTAGTTTGGAATCGGAATTCCTCACGTTATTTAGTATAAAAGTGTCATGTTATAAAAAAAATACAAAATTTATTAGTATTATTTATATTAATATGTTAAATTTATGTTTATGTATTTTTTTCATAATATAATACTCTCATATTAATGAGTAATACAATAGCATTCCGAAACAAGTAATTTGATAAGTGTATCACTCTCATGTGTGATTATTTAAAAAATATTATTAAGGACAAAATAATTCTCTCTTACAAAGTGGCAAACGAATGGCAGAAGTCTCATAAAAACGTCAACCCGTGCCAAGTAATTAAAGTAACAGATAATTATGTTGCATGTTTATAAATATTAATTACACGGCATTTTGTTAATGAGAGGAGAGAAAATAAAAAATAAATTAAAATTGTATTTTTTTTCTTTATATTTTTAAATAAATAGAAAATAAAAAAACGAGAGATCTATTAAAATATAAAGAAACATATTATTATCAGATAAAATGACATATATAAATAATTTTATAATATATATTAAACTAAAAATTTAGTTTACTAAAACTTAAACTATAAAATTTATTTTAAAATTATTTGTTTAAATAAAAATAAATGTGATATAAATTTAACTTATGATATTTTAAACCATATGAATTTTAATCTTTAATATATTTTTTTCTTTTTTCTTCAACTGTCCCACCTTCTTTTTAAACCATATGAATTTTCATTTTTTTTTACTAGATATAATTTGTTTTTTCTTCAACGTTTCCTTGTATGCCACTTTATCTAGGCAAAATAGATTTTTTGATTCCTTATCTTTATTTATTTTTCAATTTGGTCCCTTACATTAATTCTTTTTTCCAATTTAGCCTCTTATATTTCAAATCATATTTAATTTGATTTTCAGTCACTTTTTTATCACATAACTAACAGAAAATAAATAAAAAATCACCAATTATCGAATCTCAAAACATTTTGGTGCGCACTATTAAGGAAGAGGCTATGGTTCTCCCAAACCAATTGGGAGTACTCCTCACAATTTTTTTTTTTTATTTTGCAAAGCTTGATATGAACAGTAATATTGGAAATTAATATACAATTTTTGATAGATTTTTAGCTATATAATGGGGATTAAAAACTTTGCTCTTTCTAACATTTTTTCTCTTTCAAGTATGAAGAAAGATAATAAATTTTGAAGCTTGTATTCTACTATTAATGTTCAAACTGGGCATTTATAGTTAGGCAATGTAGATTTTTATAAACAAACTTGTTCTCGAATACACATTTAAATACATGGTAAAAATTGTCACTCTTCAATTGAAAATTCTCCAAGCAGTTGAGTCAATTACTTAATGGTTGTCTCCTATATATCTCATTGAATATGGAATATGCACTGTCCAGCTCCTATTCCCCCCTTCCCTTGCCTTTGTTAAAAAAAATTAAAAATTCTCCAAATTTTATATATGAATCCCCATTCAAATAATGATATAATAAAAAAGTTGGGAAGAAAATAATCCATCATTAGAGAGAGTATTTTTTTCCCGTTATATAAGTAGAAATCTCTTAAAATTCTTCATTAATTCTTATTATGTCGCACAAAATAAGGCAAGACGGCTTGAAATCTCATTGGGACTATCTAATCCTCAAAAATGTTTAGGAAGATTTTATACAAACCCCACTATTAAATCCTACTGATTAAACCAATCATCATTGACTCCCATTTTTTGAATTGACAGATTCTTCTGATTCAAATTCTTATCCTTTTATCAAGTTTGTTTTAGATTTGTTTGATATGATTTTTTTTTTCTCATCATTTGTGCCCGACCGACCTAATTTGTTTGACTTTGTTTTTTTCTTAAGAAAAAAAATCCTTGTATTCCTTTTATCTTTAGTGATAAAAAGATAAGAATTTGTTCAAAAGGAGAATTTATTCCAATAGACTAGCGAGAGAGCTCCTTAGTTTAAGTTCCACATTAATTAACATTTTATTTTATTTATTTTTCTTTTACAAAGCCTTCATTCTTGACTTAATTACGTAAGACGTAACACTTTGAACCAAATCAACCTTGTTTTTTTTTTCCCCCTTTTTCAAACCAAATCATCCTATTTTTCTCCTTCCTTTTTTAGGTAAGAAGAAACACTTGTATGTTTTTAGGATGGATGTGCCCTTCAATTTTCAAATAAACATTTGCGAAAGACACACAATATAAGGCTTGTAAATGTTTTGGATAATAAAGTAGTGATCGGGTCTAATTGCGTTCATTTGAGAATGGGCCATGATACGGAAGTTTTGCATAAGGAGAGAAATGCATCAAGTGCACTCGCTAGATGAGACCTTTAAATATCGGATATATATATATATATATATACCAATTGGTGACGGAAACAAATGCAATGCCAAACCACAAAGGATAGCTATGATAAAATTAGATAGAATAATGATATTTGCACACATTTATTTAGTATGTCCATTGATATTGTGGATTTAATGTGTAAATAGTGGTAATTTTTGTTTTGATAAGTAAGGAATTGGGTGGACCAAAACCATAAGTGATGATGTTGTCATTTATGATTTTTTCAATTCTTCACTTGTCTACATAAAATCTCCATTATTTACATGTAAAATTCTTGTCCATGGAATGATAGAACTCAATTAGATAATAATGAATCAATTTGATTTAAATCAAATTAATTGAGATTTAATAAATTTTGAATATTAATATTTTTTAAATGAATATTATATAATTAACAAAAGTGTTGGAGTAATAATAGAGACATATTATAGTTTTAGGAAGAATTTCAATTTAATTTTTAAATAGAATTCCAATTGAGAGGATAATCTTGACTATGTTAAAAATAAATTAATCTCCTTCCTTAATAATAGGAGGGAGGATACCCTTGAGGAGAAAAAAAATGAATATTGTATAAACAAATGCTTAAATAATGATAATCATATGGGTGATTAATTAGCTTAGATAAGCAAGGTTAATGATGGCAGAGGCCTCGCATTGGGATCCACATAACAAATGTGGACCCTGAAACAGAAGGCGGCAAGACAAAGGTCCACATTGCAGGCGAAGTCGTTGGGACATCATCACTGCTCGCAATTCAGGTCGCCGCATGCTCTACGTCTGTCCCTAGCACTCCGAGCCCAGGCCACATGAAATGTCGACAATCTTCTATATTATATTTTTAGAGATTTTCCTCTTTCATAATTATTATCATTTTATTCGACTTAAATTAATTTAATTTGAATTAAATCAATTTATTATAAAAATAAAATTCTGTCAACATTAATTTTTTTATCGGCAAAACTTAAATTTAAGATCTTATTTAAAAAAAAATAATTAATCATTAAAATTAACTAAGTAATATTAATTGTAATTCTAGAGATCTTTAAGTGCTCTCATAATAATAATAATAATAATAATAATAATAATAATAATGATAATAAAAACATATAATCTGCATCATTTATTGTTTAATACAAGAGCTATTATATTAAAAATCTAGTTTTAGCGATAAACAAAATGACCTACAACACTCAAGTAATGTATAGATAATAGAATTTAATTTAAATATACTGATAATGTGAAATAGTTTTATACTATTAATTAATAAAAATAGTAGAAAGTGTTAACTCATATAAATAAATCACTTATTATAATGAAAAATCTACTATAATTTCTCATTTTCCTCAATTTCTATTGATTAATAGTGTAAAATAATTTTATATTATCAGTGTATACCAATTAAACTCTAAATAATATATCGAACAATACAGAACCCTTATGATTTATTTATTCATTTTTTACTCTGATAAATCTAAGAACTTCTCCTGTATCACCACCACCTTCTTTCTTCCATCTTTGTGATGCCTAATTTTGTTGCTATGAAAGACCAATAGATTAGTAAAGATGAATGAGACAAATCACAAATTTAATCATTTTGAACTTCGTATACAGCCAAATCCCAATGAACTTTTCAGCGTATATATAATACATTGAATATGTTTTGATTCGTAATTTATTATGTCCACTTTATGCTTTTTTTTTTTCCAAAAAATGTTAGGTCATTTTCAATTTAATATTTTATATTGATTTTGCGTGAAATATAGATAGTTTGGGGAAAGTGGTTAGAAGTCCAATAATAAGGTTGATCTAAACTAATAAATTAAGTGAGAAGTCAAAATAGTAAGTCAGATGCTATATTTTGATCTAAAATCTTACAACAATTAGTCTATGTATCCTTCCAAATATATACTCTCTACTTAGTCTAAATTTAACTAATCTTTACTATTCACACTTGAAATTCCAACAATTTGTATTAAATTTTAGCTTATTTTATCAATATGCTAAAAGTCAATGTTTGGAATGTTTGTGTTGTTTTTTAAAATTGAAATGAATTAAATTAAAAATAAAAGATAATGGTTATGTTGTTTGGATTTGAAGAGAATTATTAATAAATATATTATTAATTTTGCTTACAACTTTATAATTTTTTTTTACATCGATGACAATGAGATATAAATCTTGGATCTCATGCAAATTACAAAAATCCCTCACCACGAGATCACTCATAAAAACTTTTACAACTTTATAACTGCAGTAATTATATTATTTATCATTAATTATATTTTTAATCTTAATTAATAATACAAAATTGGTTTCGAAGGACATTACTGTCCATTAAAACACTAGAATTAATAATTATAGCTAGATAAAGAGATTTGTTCAATCAGTTAGTTAAAACCATTATCAATTAGATAAAGAGATTAGTTAGCTAATAGACTTAGTCCATTTCTAGCTCATTTCATTTTGTTGTTCATTTGGGTTCATCTTAATTTAATTTGTGTAACCACATGTTATATATACACCCAATCAGGTGTTCTCATTTCTTTACCAATATTGAATAGGAAGAACTATCACATGTAATCACAAGCCATGATGTGGGCTCTAAAAGTGAAAACAAATTATAGTTAGTTGATGGAAGAATTGTAAAGTCAGATCCAGATGATCCTTTATTCTTGACCTAGGATAGGTGCGAAAACGTTTGTTCTATTGTGGATTACTCATTCCCTATGTGATGAGATCAAGGAGAGTGTGTTGTGGAGAAATGTTGCTTTTGAGGTCAAGAATGAATTGAAATAAAAGTATTATGAAGGTGATTTGTTCAGAATTGCATAGTTGCAAGAGGAGTTATTTGCTCGCAAACAAGGGGATGCATCCATTAATTCCTATTTTACTAGGTTGCAAGCAATTCGGTAAGAATTGGATAGCTTTCAACCTATCGCAATGTGTGTTAGTTGCGCAGATCAGTGTGTGTGTGTGTGGCCTATATACTGTTAGAAAATACAAAGAAAGTGATTATGTAGTTAGGATTTTGCAAGGACTGAATGAGCAGTAACGATTTGATCTTTGGTGATGCTAATGGATCTAGTACCCAGCATCAGCAAGGTCTTTTCACTGCTTACTCTATAGAAGAGGCAGCTCAATGTGGAAATGAAGGAGCCTAAAATATTATTTAATGCAGCAGAAGGAAAGAAAAAAGAAAGAAGAAAAAAGAGAAGGAGGGGGAGGAGTAGAGAAAGAGTGAAAGAAAAAGAGTGGAAAGAGGAGGAACATTGAATTTGATATAGGAAGAGGAGGGACGAGAAGATAGGGATGAGAGAATAACGAAAAAGGAGAAGGAAAAGATATAAATAAATGTGTTATGGCACCCCTTTAATAAAAATTTATTTATGATTGTATTTTAAATTTTGCTGCCGAAAATTAATGAATTCTCTTTTTAAAATTTGGTAAACTTAGCAATAGAAAATTCTCCGCTAATGTCTTAATGTTTTTTTTTTTTTAAATGAGAACACCATTAGCAGGTGATAATCCCATGCTAATTGAGAAAACTATTAGTGGAGTATTTTTTACCGCTAATATTGGAAACCAATATATTATTTAGCGGCAGATATTTTGCTGCAAATATTGAAAAAAAATTAAGAAAAAAATAGAGTTCTTACATATTAACAGTGAAAAATCCTCTACTAATTAAGATAACCATTAGCGAGGGATTTTTCGCAATTAATTCTTAAAAAAAATATTTTGCATATTGGCAATGGAAAATCCCCCACTAATTGCAATGACCATTAGCGTGGGATTAGCTTCTACTAATGTCGGAATCTAGTACATTATTTAGCGACGGATATTCCGCCACAAATGTTGAAAATAAAATTCTTTTAAAAATAGTGTTCTTTCAGCGTAGCGAGGGAAAAGGATGACCGAAAAAAGACCAAAGAATGACCAATAAGTGACATACAACACAGTTCTAGCGTAGCACGTCAAGGTGTCTATCTGTCTACATTACATACAAAGAATGCCAATTCAAATACAGAAACAAGCAACCATGTATACGATACCATCTTTTTCACATACCTACTTTCTCTTCCTTTTGTGCTAACAGTCAAAAATCTGTTCAAAAGTGAATGCCATCGTATCTGTATAAGGAATTTGCAATTACCTGGTCTCAATGATCACTACATTTTGCTGCCCACAAGTTAGAATGTTCTATACCCTGTTATTTAATATTTGATAAGCGATGCTTAAATTTCGATTATAAATATCTTAATAACATATATAATTCATATATATATATCAATATATTAGACGTGTTTATGTTTTCAATTTTATTAACAAAAATCAGCAGTTAAAGAAAGTAGCTATTTGCGCTTAAACCCATATAGAATAAATAAAAATTTAGGTTACTCAGTAAACTAGAAAAGAAAAAGTAACTCATACGTCTCCCCCCCCAAAAAAAAAAAGAGTAACTTATAGTTTTAAGTGGAAGAAAGACTTCCTTAGGATTTAACATGCTGAATAGAAAAACTTATAAATTTTCATAAACGGGATTTCGACCAATATATAGGTTATCATAATTTTAAGAGTTAAATCATAGTTAAAAGTTGATTTTAATAATTTTAAAAGATAACATGTAAACGAATATTATTTCATGCTTTTAATCTTAAAATTGATCTTCATGCCAATACGGTAATTATGTTTCATAAATTGATAATGTCTGTACGTATCAAATACTACAACTCGTATTATATTGAAGAAAATAACAACATTTTTCCCCATTTTTTAGCACAATTGCACTGATTTGCTGAAAGAAAGAAGCAAGCTGGGTGCTATATACACGAGAATTTCATATACCATCGGAACATAATGGACTTTGGGTAAACTAGCAAATCGACCGGTAGCTAGGCTTCCAACTTATAAAACGTCAAGCTCAAGTATCGTAATGGATTCGCTCCTATAGTCTATTTTGTCACGTAATTCACATGCCTATATGCCTACTGAAATGGAAGTTTGACAAATTTTCCAACTTTGAATTTCGTCGCCATAAAGCAAGGGTTTCAAGAGAGGACTAAAATATCAACACTTTGGAATTCCAAACTGATGATCCTCATGCCTGAAATATCAAAAGCCAAGTACAAGTGAGTGGAGCAAAGAAGGCGACGTACGTTAATTCATGATTCTGTTTCCACAAACGCGTCCTTTCTAAATCCACTAACTCAGAAAAAATTATATATAATACAAGATTATACATGTAACTGAGATTCCTCAGATTAACAAGGCTATTGAAATAATACAAGAAGTTAACATAAAATTGGAGACCAAGTTTCAATGATATTATTCATAAATTTTTTCGCTTCTAGTATAAGGAGATATTTGGATTGTTTATGCGTATTTTTATTAGTCTGCTGTAAAGAATTAAACAGTACTCATTTGGGATCAACAATCATAAAAGTCAAAATTCAACGATATACATAGATCACGAACTTCATTATTCACAAGTTCCTTTATTTCGGGGTACACGTAACTTCATTTTCTGGATAGCATTCATTTTTAAAAGCGTAATATTATCAATTCAGAGATTTAGCATCTAACCAAAGATAATATTCCTTTATGTTGAGTTTAGAGAGTTCAAAGAAAATATAGAAGATGAGTTTTACTTATAGTGAAAAAAGGTGTCTAATCCAAGTGAAATACAAGCTTATATAGACTAATGGGTGTAACTAACTATTAGGTAATATCTAACCAACTCGATCAACTCTAACTAACTTCTAATCCCAATTACATATTCTAACATTGTATTTGAAGATTTTTTTTTTTCTTTTGGCACATCGAGAGTTATTTTCTTTTATCTAATATAAAATGAAACAAGCATTTTTTTCTTAACTTGTTCCAACTAACAAATGACTTATAGTCTGTTTGGACGATAAGTAATGGAGGGGGATGGAAGAAGAATGATGGAGAAGAAATCATATTCCCTTATTTGAGAGTTTAATAACAAATAAAAAAGAAAAGAAATTCAGGGGGAATACTTTCCCTCAAAAACTTATTTTCTCTTGCCTCAAACTTGAGGTAAAATGAGGGGAATCGATAACCTTTTCAAATTAAATATAAGTGGTTTATTTTTTTGTCCCTTATTATATTTATAAAATTTCATGTTACACAAGTATGAGTATTAAATATGATACAATATGATATGTAAATACAAAAGTTTTAGAAAAATATAAAATACAAATGTGGTAATGTATATTAAATAAAAAAATTACATTTATATATAGTATTGAATATTTATAATAGAGTTGGAAGAATTTTTTTTTGAAACAGCCAAATGAAGTATAAGTTTTTAAAGAAATACTCAACAATGATAGGTTTCATTACATATTTCAAAGTAAACACAATCTTAATTATAAATTAAGCTGATAAAAATTTAAAATGATATAAATTTTAATTAGATTTTTGAAATCCAGAATTGTATAAGAGTAATTAATGACACACGTATTGATATAAATGTTTTTGTAGAAGAAACCCCATAAATATTGTGGTAGAAAGCATTTTTTAACCCAAAATATTATAGCACACTCCTTTGATTTGAAGTTTATTTATGTCTCCCTTTCCTTCCCTTTCTACCTCTTCTTATCGGTTCGTTAATGTAAAAACATCCTAACACACTTTTAAAGTAGAAGTTCTGTTGATAGCATGGCGATGCTGACTTCAGTCTTGAAAGTAATCATGATGTTTGAAGGATGATGCTAATCACTACTGATCTTGGAGCACTAACGATATTAGTTTAACATAGAAAAGGCACTAAGCAGTTTGTTAACGTCTTCTTCTCTCTCTCTCTCTCTCTCTCTCAACTTGCTTGTGAGATTAAGGTCTGACCTGTTGTACTTTTCAAAGGAAGCCAACAGCTAAATAGGAGCGCTTGGGTGCGGTTTGATTTTGCAATTCACCACCACATAATTGTAATGATTCGAATTCAAATTGCTTTAACTATGTTTTAGCTTCTTAACATTTGTATTTGTCCGTTTTCGTTAAGTCATGCATTGTTGAAAACCCTATCATATATATTTTCACACATGGTTAGTTGACGATTAATTGAGTTAATTAGTAATTAGTTAATAAATAATTGTTATCATCAAGTACTATCGTTACTCTATATAAAGCACGTATTATGCTTATATCAAACACCTTTCATTATTAATAAAATTCAGATATTTTATTTTCTCTAATTCTCTCATTCTTTTCTTTGACTATTACCGTGTTTTTCGACAATATATTTATAGAAATGGATAGAGTTAAACGACAGTTTCCTTCAAACTTGTGATGAGATGCGAACTACGTGGCAAGATGATTGCCATTAAGAAAAAGAATTCAATATTTACCCTAGTTTTACATTTCAAACTAGCAATAAGTTCAAGATTATCTTACAACTAAATAGTTTAGCCATCTTGAAAAAAGTGTCTTAATATTTAATTGGATACTATATCTAAAGTCATAATGCTCTTTTTTTATTTTATTTGTCTAATTCTAAAGTCATAATGTAAACTATGAATTATTTATTTATTTCTTATTAAGACTATGGATGATTCTATATCTCATCCTGACGTATCTAGACTTTGAGTACCAGTGCCTATATATGTGACCATTATGACGTGGATGTTGATTTCTATGAACTGCTCACCGTTTTTCTTGGTCCGTTGAATTATTTATCGAAAGGGAGAAAAAATAAAGTATCTAGACTTTAAAAGGGCCATCTTTCGTCTACCTTGCTTTAATCATATCTTGGATCGTATATAATGACAGAAAGGAAAGTATATAATTTCTTTCTCTACATGGGCGCTTTAAAAGGAAGCATTTGCTATGCTCTTCGCTGATAGCATAGTGCACCGGTGAAGATGGTGAGGGGTATTGATATATTATTTATCTATAATATATTATAATAATATTTTAAATTTAAAAAATAAAATTAAATATATTTTAAAAGTAATTAAAATTTATTTTTAAGATATTAAAATTAAATAAAATATTTTGAGATATTCTGAATAATTTTAAAGTGTTATAAAATATTTTTTTAATTTATTTATATAATCTTAAATTTAAATAGAATTATTCTAAAATTAAATAGAATTTTTTTAAAATTTTATTAATTAATAATATAAAATTATTTTATATTATTAATATATAATAATTAATTTTTAAAATATATCTAATCATATTTTTTAAATATAATTAAAATTTAAAAATTATTATAATATATAATAGATAATTAATATATCGATACATTGCATAATTTTTATTATCAAATTATAACGTGCAATATACCCCTTCAGCAGCGAAGAGCATAGCATACCGCGCCGCTTTAAAAACCATACATCAAGCTCTCACTGTTAAGTTACTGGCCAAACACAAACGGTCAACAAAAGAATGAAACTGTGGGCTGTGGATAGGAAAATCTACCTCCAGAATAAAAAGAAGCATAGTGTTCTTGTTGGTAGATAAGTCATGGTCATTTTGGGTCCCTTCAGTCCAGTGAGTTAGATTCAAGCCATTTCATGGTCGAGCCCACTAATTACGAATTGACCCTGTTTGAAAAACATTAGAAAATTCCAACCACAAAAAAATAACATTAGAAAATGGACTAATACGGCCCATTAGAAAGATCCATTGAATTTAGCATATGTGGGATACATGTTTAGAAACCGAAATCAGGATCCATTTTAAAAAAAACCTGAAATCAAGAGAAAGAATTCTCCTAATTTATCATCAAACCAATAAGGGACCCTTACTTATTGGATCCCTCTTTATTGGGTCTTAGAAGTACTGGAAAATAATTACAAAAATAATGCAGAAGAAAAAGGTTTTTGTTTATTTGTTTGTTTTCTTCAAATTACTAATATCTGAAATTTATTGGATTCTAATAAATTTGATTTAAATTAGATTAATTTATTATATAAGATAAAACTCTTTTAATATTAGTTTTTTATAAGGCAAAACTCGAATCTAATACCTCAGTTTTGGTGAGAAAGAGAAATCTCCTTAAACTAACTAAATGCTGGTGAGAAAATTTTTTTAATATTAAAATAGAAAAGAGAAGCACACAAAAGGGAAAAGAAAAACCCCTTTAGCACCATTCACAATTACATTAGTATTTAAGAAAGTTGAAATTAACACAGGCCCGTAGGCTTAAGGTTTTTAAATTCTTTAGTTTCTTAGTGAACATAATAATTAGGATTTTTTCCCTCTTGGAATTTAGCGTTAAAAATAATTTAATTTTAATATACTGATAATATAATTTTTTTTATATAAATATAATTATCTGATTAGATATTGTAATATTATTCAAAGTGTTTGACTCTTGAAATAACTATTTCAAGAGTCATATATATAATGATATCTGATTGGTTAATAATATAAAATATTTAACTTTAATTTTTTCTTTTTTGGTGAAAGGGGAAGAAAATAAAAACAGCACAGAAACTACAATATAATAGAAATATCTCCTAAACTATTAGCAAGCAAAGCTGGAAGAACTCAAAATTAATCTCTTAAAAAAAAATTTCATTTTCTCGAAAAAAAAAAGTTCAATTAAAGATTAAAGTTCTAACGAAAAGTTAATTCCCATAATCAATTGAAAGACATTAAACTAAAACTAAATTCATTAAAGAAAAATTGAGACTCAAGTCCTTGGACCTCTTGTATGGTAATTAATGAGATTAAAAACTAGGTTTGAAGAACTAGGTTTTGAAGAGGGGGCCATCTACATTATTTTTTATTGATCAAGGAGTATGGTGCACCTTACAATTTGATAATGAAATTGTGAGGTGATTGCAATGTGCATCGATGCTTCAATCACCTATAATGCACTATAATAATATCTAATTTTAAGAAAATTTAAAAAATATGATCATATATATTTTAGAAATTAATTGCCATCTACTGATCGTATAAAATTACACTGATAATATAAAATAATTTTATACTGTCAGTCAATAAAATTTTAGAAAAATTTTGTTAGTATAATTTTATACTGTTCATAAAAATTCTGTCTGTATAAAATTATATTGATAATATAAAATTATTTTATATTATCAATATAATTTTATATTATCAGTATATGATAATTAATTTCTAAAATATACTTAATCATATTTTTAAATTTTTTTAAAATTAATATATTACTACAATATATTATAAATAATTAATACACTAATATACCTTACAAATTTAACTCAACAGATGTGCTACCGTCACGAAGTGCCTTATGCACCTTTAACTGCGAAGGCCATAGCAGTCGAAGCCTTGAAGAACTACGTGATAAAGCTGGATGCTTGTCCTCCAGTGTAAATAATTTTCTGTTCACATGATCAACAATTTAGGTTCCCCACTTCGGGGCCCATCTATAATTAAGAGCATAGGTCGGTCGTGGTGAACAAATTCTGGAAGAAAGCCAACGCCACAATAGCCATTTTCTGGTTTCCTCAATCGTACGTAGTTTCCACTTTCCGCGAGAATCTTCAGCACCCTTAATTGCAACCCGCTGTTAATCACTTCAGACTTGAAAAAAGATATTTCCATCACAATTTTTAGTCACATAAAGGCGTGTGGGCCATGTGAAACTTTGAAAATTTAAATGAAGTGAAATTTTGAATAATTTTTATTGCTGGCATTCTCTTTTCTTTTTCACCTTTCTCCTCATTTTTTCTCCAACCAAACAATAGAAATTTTCAAAACTTCCTGCTCCTGCTTCTTTGATTTTGGATTTTTATTTGGTAATCGCTTGAACAGATGAATGAAACTCAAGACATCTATTCCAAATTAAGAGCAAGTATGGTTTAAAATATATAATTCTTTTAAGAACTCAATTAACATGCGAAATATGATAATTCCATTTAAGAAATTAACAAGAAAGACTATCGATAATACAAAACTAATAACTACTCCAGATAATCATTGCTATTGATTTCTTTAGTCATTCTCTTTCAGTGTTTGATAGGAGTGTAAAAAAGGGTGGAAATTTTTATGGCATGAAGCTCATTCATAAAAATTTTCACCCTATACCAAACACACCCTTAATCTTATATTCTTAACCATAATTTCTTTAGCCATTTCTCTTTTAATTTTATATTATTAACTGTCTACCCTGTTAATTCTTTTTGCTATTCAATGTTCCATAGAACAAAGCCTCACCTTAGGCTATGTTTGGAAGAATAAAAATGGAAGAAGTGATATGGAGTGGAATAACCAAAGTTAATTAAACCATATTTAGAAGTGATTTTAAAGGAGAGAGTGGCATAGCCAAGGAGGGACTAGATATCCCTTCCTTGCCATCCAAAACCCCTAATTTTTGACCCTTGAAGGAAACACACTCTCCTTCTTCATTAAAATCGTTGAACAACCAAACAAAAGAGTGGCATGATCTAGTCCATTCTATTTCTTGCCTTTCTTTTCCATTTCATTATGTGTCATTCTCTTCCACTCTTCATAAAACTCCCAAACATAACCTTAAAGTTTGCACATATTTTTCTATAGGAAAGGACATAAGTTTCTTTCACCATTGAAACAAGGATTCATGCATATTTTAGTCTGAAACAATTGAAAAAAGCCACTAATCAAAATGAAGAAAATAAGTATGGAGAAATTCTTAGGTGCTGAGGTATCAAATAGCAAATAGTAAATGAAATAAAACAAAATTTTTCTCTTAATACCTAGGAATGGAGTGATCGTGAAATATCTAAGTAATTTACATGAGCTTATATATGGCCTTATAGGTTTAAATTTCAATATTATAATATCAAGAAAAAAAAAACTATATACCCATTCCACATAGGGATAGCAACATATATCCTATTTGTAGGCATCAAACTCTACCCAAACTATGAAGAGTGAGTTCAAAACCCTACTCACAAAGGTGGGTTGAAAAAGTATTACAGCGCAGGACAAAAGCAGGTTTAAGAGTGTATCCATTTCCACCTTATCCACATCCCTCATATATATGAGACAGTGTGTCTTATGTTCGTTCTTTTCTACTAATATACATGAATGGGTGCGGATTGAGATAATTTCAATGTTTGGTTGTTGTTTTGTGTTGAAGATTATGTTTGATTATGAGGCATATTAATGACTACATGTTTTGATGTTTTGTGCAAAATTGATGACTTGATTGTATTATAACACTAAATCTAAGTATTTTGTGTAACTGTGGACTTATGTTTTAATTATTTTAAGTAGTTTGTTACTTTATTTATATAAAGATGCGAGTAGGGTGGAGGTTCTAAAATTTCTCTACAAGTAGAGTGTGGGGTGTAATTTTTAAAACTGGCCGAATGTGTTGGGGGGAGAGTTCTACGAGTTGTAAGGTCAAGTTCAAAAGATAACAGGGTGAACTGGAGTGAAAACAGAAAATCATTATCTTTCCATTTTATATAATTGAAATCCTATATTCCTTCAACAATTTTTGCTAGCTTACATTTGTCATATTCGCGATGGTATAATATTTAACCAACTCCTTCCCCTTCCTTTATCCCGTTTACCTCTCGAGTCAACCATTTCCCCACAAGTCATAAGTGAAATGATAACTACAGAACTTTAAAGGACCAATGCCATACTGGACATGTAGTGAACATCTAACTTGTTACCGCACCTGACTTGTCACGAATTAAGAAACTCTCAGCACAGGTCCCAAAGTTTGGCATAGTTATTCACCAAAGTTAGACAACACACACTTTGGATTGTTTAATTTCTTTAATATTTCTAAACTTGACATACAGCAAACTAGTGAAAGGCTATAAAAGATATATACAACAGATTCACTAGTGTGATTTCCAAGGGAAACACTGCAGGTTAGAGCAAGAATCTGTCCATGTGTTTGTGCAGGCTCCTTCAGTTCCATCACAGCACTTGCAAACAAGTCCAAGTGTAGCAAAAATCTTCGAGTACCCTGGGAAAATCATCACATCACACACAAAATCATCAATTGTACCACATAAGTCACAAGCACTAAAAACAGATAAACCTGTAAGAATGGAAGAGTAATTATGGGAAGCTCTTGTATTAACCTTGATGAGATATTATAGAAAGTGCCCTTCCTTCTACAACTGAAGGTTTCTCCCCAATTGAAACAATCAAGATCATTAACAACAAGATCACTGGTGGCTTATTTATACCCATAATCATATATACTTGGTGGTGAGCTTCAAAACCTGATCAGAGTTTCAAGATCTATGGAGCATTGAGGATTTGAGAGCTTTTGAATGCTTAAAACAACTCCAAGATAAGGGGGTTGCCTATTATATTCACAAAATGAAAGAGACTAACAACAATGATAGTGACAGGCCAAATTGCTTTGTTCGTGACTATTTCTTTACTATGTTCTCTAGAAGAAAGAGGATGCATATGGTCTAATTTTTGTTTTATTTTATTTTTAATTTGGATCTTGGGATATGTTAGGATGTTGGGTGGGGTGGGCTTCTGGAAGACACACAGATCGTGCCACACGTTTCCTACTCCATTACGTCTCCGTGGAGATGACTGAGAAGTTGGATACCACTTTCCTGCTTAAACCTTTTTCGGAATTTTCTGTTCTATAAAATATAAATTAATGTAAGTGGGGCCTTGGTTTTCTTTTGGGCGAGTAAAGGGACAAAACCTAGGGGTAACTGCCTTGACTTTTTTTCTCAAACTTTTTTTTTTCAAAAAAAAATAATAATATTGATTTCTTTTATGTTTAGGTTTGTTGCACTTTACATAATTTTTTATTTAAAAATAAATATATATTTCTTGTTTTGTTATTCACCAAGAGAAATGAAATATTTTTTTATTTGAACTACTAATATTTAAAATTTACCAAATTTTAATTAATTCGTAATAAAATAAAATTAAAAATAATGAAACATAAATCCTACATAAAAGCAAGTGATAAAAATATGATTTTTTAAATAAAAATATCAAATGTGGAAATGATATATAAAATATAAATATAAATATAATTTCTCAAAGAAGAGCATGTTTATTTTTAAATTTAAAATATATAAATTTAAAATAATGAAATAATTTTTAAAAAATAAATCTCATAAAAGTTATTTTAATATTTTTATTAACTTAAAAAAATTATAAATATTATATTACAAAAATATTTTTTTCAAAGAATCCTAAATAGAATACTTTTGTTGTCAGGTTCTGTAATTGTGGAGAACTTGCTCTCTCTGTTTTTTACTTTTTCTAATTTCACTTTCAACTTCCCACAACCACCACTGCTTGTTTTTTTCAATTCCACTGAGCATATGCAGTTTAACTGTAAATCGGTGAGAGAAAAGGATTGAAAATAAAGTTGAACTTCGAGAAAAACTCTACCCTGATGACGGCGTCAAAACTTAGCTAATACAAAGTAACTCAAAATCCCTTACCACAAAAAAAAAAAAAAAAAAAACAAAAACAAAACAAAACATAAAAGTAACACAAAATCAAAAGCCGCCAAAATTTTGGGAATGCGGGCTACTCAACAAATGCAAGGAAGCCCGGATAAGCTGCAACATAGAGCTGCTTGGTTATGTATCACGTGGGCCTTAAATTAATGGGTTCCGCCAAAAAATTAAATTTCACTCTCTGTTTAGGATAGTCAACTAATAGAAAACTTGTTGACCCCCCCCCTTCCACCAAAAAAAAAACTAATTTTGGATAAAAAAAAAAAAAAACAAATGGAGAACTCCAATCCTCCCAATTTGCATCAGATTCTGCTATCGCTGAACTAATATAGTACCTGAGGTACCTGCTGATCACCTCTCATGATTCTAAATTGCAATTTAGTTCTAGGATGCAACATAGGTAAGTTGAGAAATATGGAATACGGGATAAATTTTCGTTGAGAAAGATAGTAAAGAGCTCATAGGTAACAGTTCCAGTATTGTCAACTATAAAAATATCGTAAAATCAATTTATAATTCTTCCTCAAATCGACGTAATGTTGTCTATGCGGCTGAAGTTTAACCAAAACCATATTCCCCACTTTAGACTCCGCATATTTTCTAGGGATGTAAGTGGATCGGGTCAATTTGATGAACCTGAAAAATTCGAATCGAATCGATTAAATCAGTCCGGTTTGGTTTAATTCATCGCGTCAATTGGGTTCGATCTGATTGGAGCCGATCAATATTTAGTTCGGGTATTAGGAGATTTATAATCCCATACCCGACCCGATCCGAGACCATATATATGTTTTTTTTTCCAAACGCGTTAAATAACAAGCAGTCACGTTACTCACACTGAGTCACTGGCACAGACTTGAGACCCCACCCTCCCCCCCCATTCACTTTCCCTTTCCCTTCCCAAATCCCTCTCACCCTACCACCACTGCCTTGCCCCAGCTGCCGCCACCACCAAACGCCAAGCTCGCCAGTCGCCACCCCTGAGCCCACCGACCACTGGAGCACTTGCAAGCTCGCCGCTGCTAGCCTGCCACAAGGACGAAGACACTATTGCAGAGAAGCAGATCCATCTCCATTCTCCGCTACACTACAAGCTCGCCGTCGCTGCACCTCCAAGCCGCCGCTGCTGCTACACGAAGGAAGATAGTTGCAGAGCAGAAGCAGAAACAAAAGCAGATAAACACCTACATGAACCAACACAACACAGGACACGTTGGTATTGGTATAGGCTTTCAGCTTTCTACTGCTTTGAGTGGCTGAGTGCATTCCATTTTTTGAGAAAACAAAGTTAATACCAACTGTGGCTACAGCATTAAGAGTATTATGTTCTTTATAAAAAGAAATTATGTTAACGTTTATAAGAAAAATTTATGTTTATAATATAACTAAATAGCACATTATGTTTATAATTGTTAATTTGGATCTAGCTTCTTAGTAATTTGGGTATAATTTGGATCTGCCACATTTCTGTTCTTACATGATTAAATGATATAATTTTGTGCTTTATAGTTTTTACATGATTAAATGTACCCAATTTGACAAAAATAGAAAGTACAATGTGTTTTTTCTTTTGTTAATTTGTGTGTTTATCATTATTTAGTTCATATTAATTATCATGAAATTAATTCATTTATTTAATATGTTAATTGTTGAAGGTCACAACTTGGTTCTTGAATGATGCTTTACTTAATCTTCCACTGATGTTATTGTTACTTGTTATCAATTAAGGTAACATTTTTAATTTACAAGCTTATTAATTGTGATTTGTGAATTATTGTTATATTTTACTTTGCAAGCTCAAGCTTATATATGATATTTCTTTTGTTCTTTCTTCCCCCCCCCCCCCCAACCCCAATTTTCAGGAAGTAGATGAAGTATTCAAACCATGAATTAGGTGTCTCTTATTGTCATGAATTTAAAATTTGTGTATGACTTTATGGACTTGTAATGCAAGTTATGTTGTATTGTTGTTTGATGTATGAACTTGAGTTGAGCATGGATAATTTGTCTCTTTAATTGTGTTAATAGATGTTAGAATTGGACAGTGTTATGTTAATGCCCTTTGATGGTAATGGATTTGAATGAAAATTGTTTGAAGTTTGTGTTTCTTTTAATTGTGTTAATGGTAATATTAGAATGATTTAATCTTTGAATATTAGGATATAATTTGAACTTTGCTTATATAAAGTTTGATGCTTTGTGATTTTTTTTATTGTATTTTTTTTCTTGAAATTGAAAAAAAAAATTAAATAGGTAATCCAATCATTTGAACTAAACCAACCCAAATTTAATTGGTTTGGTTTGGTTCAGATTTCGTAAAAAAAATTCATGAATTTGAACCAAACCAATTAAAATTAATCGGTTCAGATTTGTTTTCCCCAAAATCCGATCCGAACTAACCTGTTTACACCCTTATTGTCTTCACTTACTTGGCTAACAAGGCTGGCCGTCTACCATACACGGCCTTAACGGGTGTCATTCTATGTAGCTATACTCAACTAATAATATCACATTATTGGGGGTGGGGCCCACAACTTAGTGATGAGTTCTATTTAAAATATTATGATATTATTATTTGTGAGCACAACTATGTGATACTCTAAGACTACTCAAGTATTTCTTTTCCAATAACGGTATTGTAGGATGTGTTGTATCAATATTTTTCCCATTGTAACAATATTCACCAACACCTAGCATTGTAAGTGAAACATCTTAGGTATATTTTTAAACATTGACTCAATGTGTCATACTATTCATCTGTATGATGATGGTAAGCTGTGCTTTGAATTGGTTCATAGCCAAGTCCGCCCGCACCTGGTTTGGAATTGGTAATGGCTATAACAACCCTGTAAGTAATGTAATTGCTAATGACGGTGCTACACATTCAACTTGATATCTTTCTTCATTCCTTTTTAGTAAAATTGATTAGGGATCCATGCTATAGTCCTTGCAATTCTTGAATGGCCACTCCTCGTAGGTGAAGAGCAGTATTCCTTTAGAATGTGTTTTTGGATGGATTATTCTCAAAGGACAATGTATTTTTTTGAGGCAATTTCAATTGATTTAGAATAAAATTCTTTGTTTGGATACTAATATAAAGGAATTTTAAAATTCCAAACATTTTTATAAATTATTATCTTAACTTCGAAAGAGTGGAGTTCAATTTCCACCTTTTTACTAGAAATTTTAAAATCCCTTCTCTTCTCTACGCTTCTCTCTTGATGCTTTCCTTCTATAAGTTTATCATCACTTCCTATCCACCCTACTTCTACTGTCCATTGCCTGCCGCCCATCGTCTAACGTCTACCGCCTATTGGTGATCGCCACCTATCATCCGCCAAAATATTCTAAGAAAATCGTATTTGATTTTCTAAGCAACTTCAAAAGAAATTTCGTTCATTAATGCTTAAAATGTTGCAAGGCCATTTGTCAAGCCCAGTGGTATGACCAACTACTCATAATGGTCATGATGTGTTCTTTTGTTTTTTTTCAAATAATTAAAGGGAATACACTCAGATCCAGTCTGAGTGATACCAGAAGAGTATAAGGAAGAACAAAATGAAACATTGAAAAAACCCCCTTGAATAACTAAGTGCAACACCCCCAACAACACCCAAATGATCAGCTTATAACAATAAAGCACAATACAGCAAGCCAAATAACGATCCGAAGGATGGATTTTGCACCAGATAGTTGCAGTACATGATTTACTTGAGGACCACCCCCAAACTGAACCTTGCATAGCAGAAACTGAAACTCGAGCAATATTGAAATAGACAAAGAGGAACACCCCAACGCCAACACACACCACCCAATCAACCATAACATTAATGAAGGCGATGATGTGTTCTAAAAGTTGTTTGGTATCTATCCTTGGGCTGAACCAAAATTTGGTGATATCTAGATCTTAAATCAATCTTGGAAAAGTATTGAACTTCATGTAATTTGTCTAAGAGCTCATCTATAGTAAGAATAGGAAAATTATCCTATACTGTGATTGCATTTAAAGCTTTGCACCGACAATGTAACAAAGCTACAATGTAACAAAAAATTCATTAATACTTCTGCACTTGTGTTATTGACTCATGGAGTTTCTTACAATAGAAAAGAAGTCCAACAGTGAAACCAGACTATTAGCAAGTATAGAAATTAACAAGACACAAAAAATAAAAGGTTCTAGAAAAAGTATGTGGAAAGTCTAGAGAAGAAGATTATGAATAAATCATCCATTTTATAGTATATACATGATTGTTGTTTCTGAATTTCCTTCTTTGCTGACTTGGTTGCCACATGTTCCTTTTCACCATTATTGTCAAGAATTAATTTGAGAGTTTACTTACTTAAGCAGAATGATTAAAAACATTTTATAAATAAATAATAATACCCTTTTGGCAATATACTAGAATTGAAATGTTGTGTTTGCGTATGCTACATTGGTTCAAATGCTAGATCTAGAAGGGAATTTAGATAGGTATTTGAGGGTTTCAGAGGCAATTAGGAGATATCAAGTTGAGCCTGATGTCATAGCTTATGCTACTATAATTACAGGCCTGTCAAAAAGGGTGGGTTGAAGTAGGTTATGAATTATTCAAGGAGATGCACGAAGAGTAAGAGCTATTTAATAGATTGAGAAATATATGGATCACTAGAAGAGTCATTTATGGCAAGGAAGAAAGTTGGAGCTACTTTTGATTTGTTGAAGGACGGATCACAAGATGCATATCATCATTGGGCTTCCACCTCCTATACCTATATGTCACGAAGGTGACCTCCTCATCCTCATTATCATAAGGGCTAGGCTTAGGCTTATTAGTAAAAAATGAACAATTTTAAAAATGTTTAAAAATTATGGTTGGCTTCAGTCGTGTCCCACACAAAAAACTACATGGCTACCATCACATAACATGATATAATGTCATGCAATGCAACTCTACATGCGATGTAGGCAAGCACAATATGCATCATAACATCTTTGCTTTAATTTCACTGTTCCTTAGTTTGCTTGTCTCACACATCATCAAAAGTGTTACTTATATTATTGTGATAACAAAACAAAATCTTTATGCTGCACTCACCAAGGCAAGTAACATAAAAGTATCTTATATTTATTCCTCTACCTTCTTGGTGGTTTAGCTACAAGTCTTAAATGTCTTTCCTTTAAGCTCTACATGCAACATAAGCAAACAAACATTATGACATCTTTGATTTTGTTTCACCGTTCCTTAGTCTGGTTGTCTTACACATCATCGAAGGTGTTACTCATATTATCATGATGATAAAGTAAGATCTTTATGTTACACTAACAAAGACAAGTAACATAAAAAGGGTTTTATATCTATCCATTTACTTTATTGGCAGTTAGTAGCAAATTTTAAAATATTTTTCCTTTAAATTACTTGATTGTCATGATGTATAGATTCACAACATATATGTAATGATGCACAAACTTAATAAATAGAGCTCAAATCATAGAATAACTTTGGCATTATGTACAAACACAAATAACACTGACAACCCAAAATAATATTTAGAATGAACATGTATTTTAGTCCGTGAAAGATTTGTGTGATATCAATTTAGCCATTAAAATATTTTTGATATCATATAGGTATCTGAAAATTAAAATTTGATATCAGGTTAGTCACTAAAAGTTGTTTAATATCAAATATGTCCCTTAGAGTTAAAATGTGACATTATGTTAGTCGAAAGTTATTTGACATTAAATAGATCTCTGAAAACTTATATTTTATCAAAAGGGGAATTGAATAGTCTTTTACTCCTTCTAAAAGTTATTTAATATCAAATCGATCATCTCATATCTTATTGAAAAAGAAGGTTCAAGTAGTCTTTCAGAAGAACTAAAATGATATCACATTTTAACTTTCAAGGACTTATTTGATGTCAAAAACTTTCAGGGATTAATATGATGTTACATATGACCTTTCAAGAACATACTTGATGTCATAAATCTTTTAACGACTAAAGTAATTTCATGGGAATCTTTAAGGAACTAAAATGCATGTTTACTCTAAGGGTCATACTTCTATGGATATTGCTTCAAACATCCACTAGTGGATATTTCTCTCTCTAGAACCTTGTTTTTCCCCCTCTCTGTACAACTTTTGTTACTGAAGAGCTCATCTGCCGAAAATATGCACAATTTGTGATATCCATTTGAGCTTAAGCTTGTGCCAACAAGCACTTCGCCTAAAAATTGGCAAACTGGCTTAGATGCACTGGCCTCATTCCGGCACTGTAAAACACCTCCCTCCAAGGCATCATCCTCCTTTCGACACCTTCCACGACCACAAAAATCTTCAGCCGCATCAATGTTATTTCAATCCTCCTCACCTATATTGTGGTGGAGCAACGACGCCACCATGACCTCTGCCCACCCTTCACCATCTATGAACACCACCACACTGGGAGAGATCCTCTAGATGTTGGTGAGGAGCGTGGCATGCTAAGGCAATGAAAGGTCATTGGCAACAATAGCACGATGGTTCTCTCACTGTCAGTGAACTTTGCAGCCTTAAATGATGCCATCTCAAATGTCCACAGCGACACAGACTCGATTTGCAATAAACAAAACACAAAACGCAAAAAAAAAAAAATAAAATAACTAAGGTAGCGCTTAGTATAGGGTAATCCATCTAGATTATTGGCAATGTTTGATTAAATTACTTGGGCCCATAACATTACTTTGTTTGGTTGGGCAACATTACTAGCAATCCAGATTATCAAGATAATATAGATTACCACCAATGTGGTAATCTAGATTGCTCCCTTGAAATGTGGTAATGTGGATTACCACCAATGTGGCAATCCTCCCATTATTATTATTATTGTTATTGTTATTATTAAAAATAATATTAATTATTATTAATTAATAATAATATTATTATTATCATTATTATTGTTGTTATTATTATTATTATTGTTGTTGTTGTTAATATTATCACAATTAATTAATTATATTAATAATTAATTATTATTAAATAATAAGTAATATGCATAATATTAATTATTTCTTAATAATAATTATTAATAAAATTAACTATTATAATCATAACTAATAATTAAATTTTCTCATTCTTATTAATTGATAATTATTGTTAATTATTAATATTATAATAATAATATTATAACTAATAATTATTATTATTATTATTATTATCATATTGATTTAATACATATATTACCTAGTAAGCTTTTTGATATACTAAATAGGGTAATATGAATTGCCACTTAGATTACCAATGCATATCAAACACTACATTTAACATTATCAGTAATTTAAAAGGTAGCAATCTTTAATCTACATTACTGACAATCTTAATAAATAATGTACCAAACGCTACCTAAGTGCTTCATGTGGCTTCTTACTATACAGCTAGGTATGTAGACTAGCCCAGTCTGCAATGGACCATCTCTAAACGGGCTGGATTGAGTTGGTTTGCAACATAAATGGACTGCTATTTACATAGGCCCGTGTTTGCATCGCACTAACTTGCAGACTAGCCTGCACCAATTTTTTTTTGTTTTTTAGTTATTTTTCCTTCTTTTTTTAAAAGGGTCTGCAATATACAAAAAATCATGATAAGCAAGCTTTTTTTTTTTTTTCTCTTTTATCCAAGGTTCTGAAAATCGGACTGGGTATTGAACCGGATAAAGTACTGATTTAGAGGTTTAATGGTTCAACTGATTTAATCGGAGGTTCGATCGGAATATAATAAAATATATATATTTATATATAAATGTATATAAATATGATTAATAACATGTTATGAGATAAATAAAAATGATTAAAAATTTTTAATATGATAAAAATAGTTTTAGAAATCAAAATCATTATAGTAAGTCATATTAACATAATCAATACAAGTAAAATATTAAGTTTTATATTGCTTAGATTTTAAATTTTTTATTCTTAAAGCTACTATAAAGCATTCAAGAAGTCCCACATTGCTTAGAGTAAAAAATTTTTACTCTTGAGACTTCTATAAATAGTACATATATATCATTTTTTCTTATATATTATCACCTCTAAACTCTTTTCTAAAGAGTAAGAGATGTAGTAATTTTTTATTTGGCCAAACCAAAATGTATTTTTGGCTATTTTTCATCATAATGAAGATTTAACTTCACCATTGATGATCAAAAAATAATTTTGTACTTTAAAAAAAAAACTGGCCAATGGGTAAAATCGGTCCGATTTGGCCGGTTCAATCCCCATTTTTTGACAAAGCATTCTTTTGTTATACTGGGACCGAATACCTGGTCGATTCCAGTTTCAACCGGCCGATCCGGTCCGATTTTCATAACATTGCTTTTATCTTAATCCAATGAAAATAAAAATAAAAAAAATCTGAAATTAATTAAGAACAAGCAATAGAAAAATAAGAAGATAAATTTGAAATTACAATGAACAATAAGGAATATGGAATGATGGTGAAGCCTGTCATCGTAGAGCAGTGGTGGTGTCGTTGGTTCTCTTATAGCAGCTTGCGGCGATGGTGAGTCGATTCTTTTCTCTACATGGCAGTGGCGGTTTGAGTGAGTGAAAGTGAGGATGAGGAGGAGGCTAGAAGGGTGAAATCGTGAGAGGTTGAGAGCTTCTTCCTCAACCACTTGTGGTTCTATCACTTTGAGTGGAAGCCAAGAGGAAATTGGGATGTGACGTGAGTTGAGTGTGGCTATGTGACAACCGACAAAAATGTTTTTAGTGTTTGGTTTGGGAGTGGTATCGTGGGCTTTTTGGGTTGGTGTAGTATAATGGGTTTGGGAAGGGGCAAGTGGGCTACATGCATTTGGGTTTCTGTTGGCATTCTATGATAACTGAAAATAATAATAATAATAATAATATAAGTCGGTTAGCAGGCTGATCTGCTAACCTGTGGGGGGTTAAAAAATATGCGAAAAATATGAACTAGCAAATTATCTAGTCCTAATGGTGTGGATTACGAGTTAAATGGATTAATTTGCGGATCATAGCCCATATATCCAGCTCTATTCATATTGTTGGGCCACCACACATTCGCACCAGTGAAAATTTCAAGTAATATCCACCTATTAATGGGCTTACTCTAACATTTAAAACATAAACTTACATAAACAATTAAAGTAAAATAACCCAAAATAATAGCTTATAAGAGAATACCAACTCATAAAAATAATTGCTTTTTTTTTTACCAAAAAAAACTCATATTTATTTTTAATAATATAAAAGAGCTCAAAATTTATCATATAAAAATATAATCATTATCTTAGAAAGAGCAATCAATGAGTTAAATAACAACTTTAACTTTAAAATTAAAATATATAAAATTGAGTAACTTTATAATAACAAAATGTAGCCATAATTTTTTTTTTCGCAAGTAAATTCATTTCCTTTCTCTTAATCCTTATGAGAATGATGTCAGCTAGCCGAGCTCTTTGTCAATTTATGCCTCTTCTTTATTTGTTTCCCTTTCTTTCTCCTCTCTTGCTTTCTTTCATTCATTTTCCTTTTTACTTCTCTTCTTCTTTCCTATCCACTCCGTTGTCTATGCTCTCTGCTGCTCTCGCCAATGACAACCCCTATTTATAATGGGTTAAAATCTTGCCTTGCAACCAAGCAAGTATAAGACTTGCAAGGCAAGTTCCTAGTGTCACCAATTAATGTTAGCCTTTCTTTTTTGTGATTTCTACTGTATTCCTTCAATTTGAAGAGGTTTAAAACTCTTTCTATATAGTCCAGCCATATTCAAACATGTAGCAAGTAACTAATCATATGGATAATGATATGGCAATACTTCAAAATGTAGATTTAGACACCTTTAATTTTTATTTGTTACAATTTCTCCTCAGAGTCATTTTAGAAAATAAAAAATTTCTTAACTCCAGTGATCAAATATATTTAGTTATTTTGATTTCTAAATACCTAAACACTTTTTCATCCCTAACTTTGTAAGAACCCTAACCTAAATTTGAAGAACACTAACTCTTCTCCCCACTATTGCCAGTCGCAGTTCTCAACATGCATTCGATGTCTCTTCTAATCAAAGTGATGGGGTTGCATGCATATACTAGCTCCAAGTCCTGATCAAATATTTCAGCCTTGGAAAGTGGTTCTTTTCTCGTTGAGCTTATATCCTCAAATTGCTAGAATATCTCCTGAGGTGTCAAACACCAATGCAATAAACTCTGAAAGGTGAATATTGAAATTTAATTTGATATTGAAATGTAACTTGATATTGAAATGAATGCCAATGTAGTAAATGTGTATATTGAAATGGAACCTGATGTTGAAACGGGATGGTCGTCTGGCTCGGATGCTTTTCACGAAGGGAGTTACGACAGGGAAAGCATCGACTGGTGGATTTAGGCTGCAATGGTGATGGTAATATGATCGGTAATTGAAAAATTAGGATTTATGAATCGAAGGGAGAGGATTTAATGTTCTTCAATGTTGGGTTTGGATTCTTACAGATTTTGAGAAAAAAATAAGTATTAGGGAATCAAAATAACCAAGTATGTTAAATGTTTAGAGCTGAAAAGCTTTTAATTTTCTAAACTGACCCAAAGGAGAAATTTTAACAAATAAAAATTAAAAGGGTTTAAATCTAAATTTTGAACTATTGCCACATCATTATGATTAGTTACTTGTTACATATTTGAATACGGTTGGACCACATAGAAAAGGTTTTAAATCTCTGTAAATTGAAGAGGTACTATAGAAATCTTTTTTTTTTCTTTTTTGTTTTTAAATCTTATCTTTGTTATTACAAAATAATCATCATTATTATATTATTAATACTTTAATATAAATACCTCTATTAATATTATTTTTAACATATTCTAAAATTACTATTGCTAATTTATTATCTTACTTTCAAGAGTCAATATCTAAGATTTAACTATTTGATCAGTTTTTAATTATTTATTGTTACAAATATAATTCAAATAAATCAACTAAAATATTTAAATTAATCAAAAGAGTCAAAATTACTCTAATAAAGTATTTTATGAAAAGGAGAATGTTACACAATGTTGATTTAACAATTAGAACGAGTTGATCGTAATTGTTAACGTAATTCATGACTTCTTTTTATATGAATATATTTGACTCTATTATGATAGTTATTATCAAATTTCTAATTGATCCTAATTGTTAACGTAATTTATTATTTTATTATTTACATTTTTATAATTATTTTTTCAATAATGTTATAAAAATAGCATTATTTTAGATGTTCGATTCTGAGTTAAAAATTACAAATACATATATTTCTAAATGAAATAAGCCTTTAATAATGAGTTATTTTTTTAGTTATCCAATCCCCACTTAGTGTTGAAAATACATATCAATATAATGTTAGGAAAGTTGGCTTAAGAATATATCTTGATAGGATTATGACTAATTTTATTTATGTGTATCCTTAGACTTGGAAATACTTGAATTAAAGAAATGAGAAATCTATTAGTATATAGAATAAGAATTTTTAGTGGCTAAGGACTCTTGGTTTATAAATTAAATCAATAGCCTAGGTGTGCAAGACAAAGAGAACATGTGAAAGAGGGATATTCTGGGTTATGAGAAAGGGAGCACAAGAGGTTTTGGGTATGGGAACAAAGTGATATTTTTATACTGTTTTTCTTCTTATAGTGAAAGTATTTTCCCCTCGTGTAGATGTAAGCATGGGATTTCTCGAACTATGTAAATTAATGTCTCTGCATTCATTGTCATAATGTCAACTTGTTAATTTTCTTCCTTTGATATTTTGTGTTTTTCTTAGGTTTATTGAATTCATACGAAAGTGTTTGTAGGACTAATTCTATTGCGCATCCCCAACATATAAAACGAATTACAGTTTTATTTTTGAGTTGTTATATGAAATTCTTCTATACAATTTTTTTTCTTTGAAAAACTACTTCAATGTAGGAGGCTAAAGAAATGGGAGAGGAGGAAAATGGAATAGATTTTTTTTTTAAGGTATTTGTTTCTCACTTAAAAACTGAAAATAGATATTCTTATAGTGAATTACACTTTCAATAATGAGTTCTTATATGGAATATTTGTGTGAAATGTTTTTTGTAATATGTCCCTAAAGAAAGGGGAGGGAAGAGAAAAAAAAATTGATTTTTTTTAGTTGTTTAATCCTTACTTAAAAATTGAAAGTAGTTATTCTCATAACATGAAAAACTATGTTTTAATAAGAATTTTATAATTCTTTATTAAACTTATATTTTATAATAAAATTTCAACAATTGAGTTATTGCATTAAATTATATTAAATATGTTGTACACAATCCACTCATGTGCATCGTACGATGCCCTCACTTGTCCCCGTTCAAATTCGTCCCTGGATGTAGTAATACATAGTTGGATGATAATATATCAAAATTAAACTCTATTAGTATTAGTGTAAAAACAAAATTAAAATAGCACAAAATTGATGAATGTGATAATTAAATTTGATTGTATAGACCTTTATATTGGTCTATAATTATATGTTATTATATATATGATTTTTTAAGATTATGATTACACAAATTAAACATTTTTATTGATGTAATAATATACAATTACACAACTTTATAAAAAAAATATTTACATTAATAATATATAAAAATTAAATTATTCTTACAATTATCTTTTATATGATTTTCATGTGCTAAACATAAGATATATGAAATTTCCAAGTGAACCAAACGTTGAATTAGTTATCGTTTGATATCTAATTATTTATTGCATATTCTGATTATAAGGTATCAGACCTCAATCATCTTGAAGAATGAGAATGAATAGTGATAGTGATTGAAAACAAAGTCACTAAATTGATTGATTCACTAATACTTGATTAAGAGAATTTATACAATTTGTGATAGTCTAAATGAAGGCTAAGCTAATAACAACTCGAGTGACAAACATAACATATTGAAAATCTTAACTATCACTAACAAAGTTAACTAATATTGGATAATTCTCACCATCCCCCGCAAACTTATGGTCGAAAGAGATGAGACCTTGAGTTTGGATCGAAAGCGATGGAAGGAATTTGTTTAAAGGGGCTTAGTGATATCTGCCACTTGTTCAAAAGAGGGAATGCTGAGAGATGAAAATTTGTTTCCTGATTGCTTTTAGTTGTGTCTTGAGTTGTTTAACCTTCGCTTTATTTGAGATGCAACGTATGTTTCAATCCTCTTCTAGATTTCATATGCAAAGTTGCATCCAACCACACAGTTTTTGAATGCAGCATCCATTGAGGATATATAATAGCCAAGACATAAGATGATGATCCTATTGCCTCCACTCTTTATAGCTTTGTGATTCAATGCTTGCAGCTTCATCTTCTTTGGATGAGAATCATGCTAGTACCTTGTTTGTATGAGACCTCAATGATCTTGAAGAATGAGAGAGAATAGCAAGAGTGATTGAAAATAAAGTCACTGAATCGATTAATTATACATGATTAAGAGAATTTATACAATCTGAAATAGACTAAATAAAGACTAAGCTAATAACAACTCTAGTAACAAATATAACGGATTGAAATTTATCTTAACTATCACTAATGGACTTATCTAATATTGGATATCTCTCATCATTGATGGCTATGTTGTCAAAAAAACTATTGTATATGTAATAAAGTATTTAGAGTTGAATAAATTAAATAGCTTGCAAATTTACCCGAGAGGTTAAGGGGGAAGACTTAAGATCTTCTGCACATAAGTGCATTTTAGCACTGCAATGCGTTTCATTCATACGCATGCCTAACTAGTCAACCTTTGGCTTTATGCGGTAGCATGTTAGTAGTTCCAAGATACCTCTAAAACTAAGCCTTTGGCTTTTTAATGTGATAGTATGTTGGTAGTTCCAAGATGTTTTAGGACTGCAATGCATTTCATTCGTACACATGCCTAGCTCGTCAACCTTTGTCAAAACTTGAGGCAATCAAATGACATTGTTGGCAATAAATAAGTACTTTTGATTCGTAGTTCGCTACATGTACAGAATAACTTGTTTAGTTAGCTTTGAATTTTAAATATATCTTGCAAGTTTGCCCAAGAGATTAACGGGGAAGACTTAAGATCTGCTGCACATAAGTGCTCGTGAATTTGAATCCCATATCCTGTATTTTTTTAAAAATGGTTTTACTTTTTTTTTTAAATTTTAACTATCTATATTTCTCATTAAAAAATCTACATTGTTATATCTCAAAATGAGTCAATTATAATTTACTATATACATTTTTAGGAGTGAGGATATTGATACTCAATTATTTATTCAAACTCTACTAATTACTAATAATTTAAATTTCTTGAATTGCCGCCCTAACTTAAACATACTTTTTTAATTAAAATTAAACTTCAATTAAATTTATTAATCTTTGTTCATTTAGACATAAAATTATTAATTATCCTATATTTTATTCATTTAACAATTAAAACTCTTGCAATTATTCAAATTTTTTTATTAAATGTCTTTCTCATGATACTTCATTGACATAAGTTGTAATAATATGTCTACTAAAGTTGCATTTGTTTAAGTTTAGAAAAATATATTTTTGTGATGATGAAATTTTTTAGAACAATTATTAAGAATTTATTGTCCTTTAATTTACAAAAAAATCACCAAAACTTTTGTTTATTGAGTTTTCGGTTTTTCTTAAAAAATACATCTAATGATCTTAATCTTTTTTCAAGTATGTCCTTTAATTAGATTTTTTTTTAAAAAAAAAAACTCAAACAATTGATTTGAATTATTAGTGGGAACTGATTTGATTTGATTTGATTTGATTTGATTTTAGTTTAAACATAAAATTAATTCAATTCCCAATAAATGTTATCAAAATTGATAGGATTTAAAAATTAAAGCAATCGCATTCCGTGAGATTTATTTAATCAAATCCTTTTTTATTTTTAAAAATTTCAAATATAAGATTTGATTTACTGATCAAATCAATTCTCAATTAATCCATTTCAAACACTATCAAATTGAATTTCAGTGATAATTATAGAGATGTAACTACCATTGTCTTTCTAATAAAAAGATATTAATCTAGCATAATCAATTTACATATGGATGAAAATTCTTAAACAACAATCATGTATATAATCTAAAATTTTCATGTAAAATTTGTTTTCCACTAACATCTCATGATTATTTAGAAGTTCTACAATTTTCATACAAAATTTGTTTCTCAGTCACATGCAAAATTTGTTTATAAAGCTATAATTCATTCAATTTAAAAATTGTATTATATATATACTATTAAAAATTATTCCATCCAAAAATGTCATGCAAAAGTTATTTTCTTCTAAAATTATATAATTAAGTATTCCAAACAAATAACTTTAAAAATCCTTAAGTAATTACTTTCTCTATAACTTATTCCATAGCCCATCATATTTACTCAAAATGAAACCATGAAAAGGACACAAATTAAGAAAGAAAAATTAGACAACCTATATGCTTTAAATATTTTTCTTAATAGGCTTTATACTTTAATTGAAATAAAAATAAAAGGTTTCCTAGCGACAACTGAACTTGTTGTCATTAAAGTTAAGCTATGCCAGCTACATGCGGCATCCCATTTATAAGTGTTAATCTATCCCAGCAACTTGAACCATCATTGTCATACAATTGCAACTATTCTCGTGACAACTAACTTGCTGCCATTGAAGTTAAGCTAACTCCACGGCATAAATGTAGAAGAAAAAAATTGATAGAAAATGAGAAGAAGATTTGATGAGATAGAAAATGGGAAATTTGGAATGAGATAAAACCGATATATATATATATATATATATATATATATATATATATATATATATATATATATATATATATATATATATATATATATATATCCCTAAATATGATATTAGATTTTATTTATATTGTTTCTATGATGATGATTTAAAGTTATCGTTATTTTATTTTATTTTTTTGTGATAACTCTTATTTTAGTGATGACTTTTAATCGTTGTCATTAAATGTAATTAGACTTTACTCTATGGATTATTGATGATATTAAGTACTTTATAATGACCAAAATGACATTATTATTTATGTCATAAAAAAAGTTAGGCCTAGTGTGACAACTTTTAAAAGTTGTCAGTAAAGTCTAGGTCTATTGTGACAAATTTACTAAGTTCTTAGTAAATATAGTTAATAATTTCAATTTAGTAACAATTATCAAAAGTTGTCAAAAAATTTTAATACTATATCTATGACAACTTGTTGTCACTAAAAGTTGGGTCTAGTGTGACATCTTTTACAAGTTGTCAACTGTAAAATGCTCGTTTGGTTTGGAGTTTGCAAGCTCCAGAAGGCCTTCTAGGAGAAAGAAAATGACTTTGTACAGTAAATGGTAGTATTTGGTTTAACTTCTTCCAAAAGAAAAAGGCCTTTTGGAAGAAGTATCTTTGAGGCTACTTTTTATCCTAAAAAAAGACCTTTTAAAAAGGAATCTTAATATTACTCTCACATCAACAACCAAAAGTAATTTTATTTTATCCTATCCAAACAAAACTTATTTTTCTAAAAGACCTTTTGACATATTCAAACTAAACAAAAATCATTCTTTTAAAAGTACTTCTTCTAAAAGACCTTCTTTCAAAAGACCTACTCTTAAAAATTAAACCAAACGGACCCTAAATAGGTCTATTGTAATGATTTTTTCAGTTTGTCACTAAATACAACTAACAATTTAAATTTAGTGACAACAACCAAATGTTGATGACTTTTAGAAATTGTCACTAACAACTTGGTCTATTATAACAACCCTATTAAGTTGTCAATAAATATAGCTGATAATTTAAATTTAGTGTCATTTGTCAAAATTCGTTGCAAAAATTAAAACTATTTCTATGATGATTTCTACATGTTGTAGTATGACAACTTTAAGAACTTGTCACTTATTAGTAGGTCTATTGCAATGATTTTATTAGATTGTCACATAATAAAGTTGACAATTTGAATTTAGTGACAACTAGCAAATGGCATCACAAAAATATCCCTTCTATGATGACTTTTTAGTTGTCACCAAAAAATTTTTCACAAAAAATCAATTTTTTTTTTTTTTGTAATAGTCTCTTTACAATTATGGTTTCATTATAATCTCCTTATGATAATGGTCTCCTTATAATTATGGGATATATAATCTCCTTACAATGATAGTCTTCTTTTTAAGAGGTGAAGATTGATTACCATTTTAATCCTTGCTTTATAATAGATTTTAAAATGAGTTAAAATCTTAACATGGACCTTTTTAATTTTTTTCCTTTTTTTTAAAGTCCATCAGTTTACTAGACTTTATTATTAGGAACCTGACTAATTTGGTTCAACTCGTAGATATTTCAGCGAGAGCTTTAAGTCTCTCATTGAGGATTTTTTCTATACCCAAGCTCAAACTCGAGACATTTGATTAAGGGATCAAAGAATCTGTCATTTTGACCAATTTCGTGTTGGTTGGACCCTTTTAATTTTTAAAAACCAACATTCATATTGTAACACTTTTTTTTAAAAAACCAACATTTATATTGTAACACTTTTTTCTCTTTGACGCGCATATTATAACAATTTGCTTTCAGCTGCAGGAAGAAAACCGTGGTTCAAGTAAAATGCATACCACAATGGAAATATTTCTGATCTGACGAAGGTAAATTGTTGGTCTTGGCGAAAATAAATTTGAGCCATGTAAGTAATATAATATAATTAGAAAAAAATGAATCGGTAATAAAAGTACATTCGCCTCGTCTTGGAAAAAAAAAATCTCGCATGAATAAAACAAATATCTCAATTTTAACATCGATTCAGTTTGATAAATAACAATAACTAATTTCATAAGTAGAATTATAATGTAGAATTTTAATTTTAATTCATTCAAAATTAGAATTAATATAAAATCTTAAATTTTATTTTTAAATTTACTAAAGAATTGCAGCATAAATTTTAATTCTAATTTTATCATTTAAGTATGTTATTCAAAATATTAATTTAATAAAAAATAATACTAATATTTATATGTAAAATAATAAATTAGAATCTAAAAAACTTTTTGTGTCATAATATTTTTATAAAAATATTAGATTTTAATAAATATTACTGATAGCAAATAAATTAAAATGATAGAGAATCATCGAAACTTTAATGAAGAGTAAAATATTACTACATTTCGCAATTGGTAATTCTTAGGGTATAAGTTAAGAATTAAGAAAAGCTCATATTAATTATTTTTCAACTCTATAGAATTAGTTTCTGAAATTACAATTCCAATTATACATATAGTTTCAAAAATAAAAGTTAGAATTGAGAAACCCAATTCTAATTTTAAACTCTAATTCTATGCTCTAAACAGAATGCAAATACAATTCAAAAGTTACTCTCAGAAAAAAAAAATGTTTATAATTGTATTCCCAAGCATTCCGATGCGCTTAACAAATTAGAAACTCTAAATTGAAATTTTTATCCTAAATACTAATTTGACAAAAAATATTTATTTGAGAAAAAATGTATGAGATTAATTTAAATACATTATTCTTATAAAAATATATTATCATTTATATGACTTTTAAAATACTTATAATAAGTGTCAAACAATTTTAATGACATGACATATAATAAAATTTTTTCAATTAAATTTATATCATCAACTTAAAGTATAACTAGATTGGAAGCATAGATTTGTTGCATAATTTTTTTAATTTGTTTTTGATATAATTTTTTTTAACCACAATCATCCAATAATATAGAAGCCGAACCTCAACGTAACAATGAAATTGTTGCCTTGTGACGTAGTCAGAAATTCAAATCATGGAAGCAATACCTCCCCTTGCGGAGGTAATATATACGTCTACCACCCCCCCCCCCCCCCAAAAAAAAAAACAAAAAAAACACTAGGTGAGAGCCTCATATATTAAATTGTTCTTTTAATCATCTAATTATATATATAATTATATCATTACAATTCTTTAACTGGTACTATGCCTACTTTACAAGACATGAAAATTAAAATATTACTTAATAATGTAAAATATTTTACTTTGATAGTGTATTAAAATTATATTTTCAGTAAATACATTAAATTTAAACAATTAGATTATTTGACCTTTTTCTTCTACCAAAAGAAAAAGAAAAAGAGTTATTAGCAATCATATCCTTTGAGGTTTTAAGATATAACATTAAACTCCAAATTTATATAAATATTGCACTCCACCCCAAGTATATGATTTTAAATATGGGAACACCATGTTCAGGTTCGTGATGAACCCCTTCAATATTAATTTTTAGATTTCATTGAAAAATGTCAACGTTTATATTATATACTTGAAGTTCATCTATGGAAAATTACCCCTTATTTTTACCCCTCAACCAAACATACCATAAGAAAGAAAATCTAAGTTGTGAAGTAATTCTCATATTTTGATAGAAAGGCATGCTTGAATTGTAGCTTCATCCTCTTCAATGATGGCTTCTTCAATTGATTTAAATCATCATCATTATTCTTTGACATGCTTGCTTAGCCTTTAACAAAAAATGGCCAAGAAGGTAGGGTTGTGAGGGTAGCACAAAGAAGGAAGTGGCACAGAAGAGTAAGAAGGCAACATCATCATAGTAGCTAAGTTATGAGGCAACAGTCTTGTTGCGAACAAGGCTATGGCGAGCTGGTGGTGTGTGTGATGGTGCAAGGATAATGAAATTGTGAAATGAAAATAATTAAAATGCAAAAATTTGATATACAGTCTTAATCGTTGATGTTTTTAAATGAAATCAAAGAGTGAATAGATTCATTATAAACCCAAATATTGTGGTCCAATATTAAAAACCACCTACTTGAGATGGAATCCAATATTTACACAAATCTAAAGTAAAGTGCAAAATTCACACAAATTTAGAATTTAGTGTTATATTTTGTAATCTCAAGAAATGTGATTGCTAATTACCCAAAAAGACTTACTATACAAGCTATTAAAATTATTTTTATCAAAGCTTAATTGTTTAAATCATTCGGTCCTTATTCTTTTCAACCAAGGTCTAAAGTTCAAATGCTTCAAATGGAAACAAACTAATGCAACAAAATAATTTACCCTTAGTGGGCCAACTTAGCTCAAGTCAGATTAATTAAAATCTAATAAACTCTGAATATTGATAGTTTAGACAAGGGGGGAACTAATTTTAGAGGAAATAAAAAAAATAGTTGTGCTACATGATATAAGATTTAATGCTTAAAACCTTATTTTTTATAATATCATTGCAAATTACATTACAGCAACTACATATAGATATGAGTATTACAACCACTCAAACTAATTTGTATGAGATAAAACATGGATAGCTAGGCTAACTAATTCTCAACCAACTATATAACTAAATAGTTCCCTGTACAAGGCGATTTTCCTAGAACTATATAAAATCTGAATCAGTATCTCTCCGAAAATGTTCCAAATCTGGATGAACATCATTACCTGGCCTGGGTGATCTCCTGAAAGATGGAACAAGAAAATGTTCATTCGGTATCTCACACACGTGTGTGTGTGTGTGTGTGTGTGTGTGTGTGTGTGTATACATATTGGTTTTGCAGTCGATGACATATTCAATTGTGCATACCAGCTTCTTTTTTTAAGGCATAACTTTTTGGCCTTTGGAAAAACCTAATCTTAGGGTATGTTTGGTATGAAGATAAAAAAAAGGTTAAAATTTCTTGGATGGGATTTATGGGGTAAAATACACATAAATCCCATCCAAGAAATTTTACACCCCCAAACCCCCCAAATTTTTACGCCACAGCAAACACATAAAGACAATTTTCCATCAATGAATATATGCAAGGCAATTGAGAAGGACGACAATTGAAGTTTTCCACCATCCATCTTATAACAACAATCCTTCTAGTGGGGTCCAATCTTTCATTTGAAAGAGGAGAAAATAACAAAAGCCAACAAACCATGATCGGAAAACACATCTAAATTTTTTGGCACAAAAAAAAAATGAAAAACACATCGGAATTCTAAACCACAGCCGCAGGCTGAAATCAGTTCAAAGATTTGTCCATAGTGGGGAATAAATCTCTACGTTCTCTTCTAGCTTAATCCCTCCCCCCGTAAATGTTAATCCCAAATCAACTTACCCCATTTTTCACTTACAACATACCATGTTAACATAGACAAAAAGTAAAAAGAGAAAGATAAAGAAAGGGAAGAATAATAGATGTATTCCTCAAGGACAAACTGAAAAATTAAATAATTGATGACAATAGCTGCAAAATGACGTATAATTTATAACTAACTCGTTCACCATACCTCTGAAACCTGTTGGGTTCAAAGCCGGGAACACCAGGTGGACCATAGGGATCAAATCGTGCGCCTGGAGGAACACCCGGAGGGACTCCCCTATTTAGATGAATGCAACCAGAGATATAAGCATAAAATTAACAAACATACATCAATAGGAGAGCAACAGACGAAAGATCTAGACAACGTACGGTTGTCCTCCGTGGAAAAGAGGTTCTCCGCCAAACCAACGGGGGTCGTTAGGCCCTGCTTCCAAGTTGCGAATTCAGCATCAACAATTTGATTCAGGGAAAACAATACGGGATTTAATAATAACTAAACCAACTTCTGTTAATACATACCTACATGCATGCTGCCACCAGTGCCATGATCACCCCTGAAATCCATCAAGGAAAATTTTAATGTAACAAAGATTAAGGGTGCATTTGTTTTAGGCTTTTTTTTTTTTTGGGGACAAAAAAGTGATTTTTTTAAATTAAAAAAAAAATCAATTTTCATAAAAGCTACTCATCTCAATTTCTACTCAAAAGCTAAAAAAGCGTTGATTTTAGCTTTCGAGTAGAAGCTACGATAAGTAGCTTCTATGAAATGTGATTATTTTAGTTTAAAAAAACACTTTTTTTGGTCAGAAAAGCTAAAACAAATGCACCTGAAAGTGTACTGAAACATGGAGCAAACGGCTGTGAAAGAAACAGAAAAAGTAATATAGGAGAAAATATACCATGTAGGATACACTCCAGCAGGAGGCCCAGGAAAAAGATCACTACCACCAATTGGATTAACTGGAGGATGTATAACCCTACGTAAAAGCCCAAAATATTTAAACTAGATTGATTAATGCAAAAGTACAAGGATATTATATGAAGGGAAGATAGAAAAGAGGCCTAATAAAGACAGCAAAGATTGCAGGCAACTGAGTAAACTGATTGCTCCATCAAAGATACTGAGTAAGAGGAGCATAAAGGGTCTTTCTAAAGACTATACACACACAAAAGTACACATGCTCAGAGTTTTGACTAATGGCTTATTGATCCTGTCTACAAGGTACGAAGCAATAGTGGACTTGGCTGTTTGCCTAAGACTTTGGTCACTCAAATTCACAAATCACAATAAGGAAATTCATAGATTAATATGATATCTTGGTTAACCCAATTTAAAATCGCGCGACGTAATTGGAAACAGTAATTTAAATTTAGAACATTATCATACTCAATGCATGTAGCATCCTGAACATCATCACACCATCCATCGCCTCACCCCCTCCCAAAAAACAACACATAGAGACTGCCTACATAGTTTCCAAGCATGGTCCATTAACTATGTAACACAAAAATATTTCAATTACTTAGATGTCCCAAACAAAACAGCTATCAAGGGGATTTAATCATTCAAGGCCAACAAAACAGCAGTTGCAGTTGCAGATAAAGCATGGTCCACCGAGCAGCATCAAAATGTGTTTAAAAAACCATATAGAAACCAAAATACCAATAGGCAAATACTTACCCTAAGGGATGAATTGGACGGCCCCCATGTCCACCAAATCCAATAGCAGGCTCATTTATCTCTTGGCTTGATTCACTTGATCCTGAGCTGTAGATTACAATGAAAAAAATTTGTGAAAAGGAACTCAGGTGAAAAAAAAAAAATTATGGTCCAAAACCATCATATGCAGGCAGTGATTCAATACGAACCCCAAAAGTTCAATTTAAATGTAAGTGCAAACTTTTATCATACAAGGTTCATATCCTGGCTCAGTGCATAAATTTTCTTTGCTTAAAGAAAAATCATTGAGCGTCAAGGTGCTCAGCACATGTCTAAAACAATAGTTACTAATTAACGAATGGTCTAGCAATTGCAGTTTCTAAAAGGTTTACCTAGGATATGGTGATGCACCCTGTCTTTAATTGCAGTATAGAAAAAATTAATTCATTTGATTATTCTGCATGGTTATTTCTTAAACACAGACAGTGACAGACAGCTGAGTTGATGCATCCACAACTCAAGTTAAATGTGAAATACGTTTTCTTAAACACAAATAAAGCCATTAAATCAAAACTCCATTTCTTAGAATTGGATCATGTTTGTGGACCCAGAACCAATCAAGAAAACCAAGAAACAGATAAAGTATTTAGGCATCATAATCAAATATCTTGAATTTCAAAGTGGAAAAAATCCCGTGATTTTTCAATTCTAGACAAATTAGCACAAGTTTAACACAAAAAAAGTTTATCAGATAAAGCATAGCAGACAACTTTTCTCTGGAAGAATAAAATATTTCATTTGGACACTGTACACGTCTGGCATCAATGAAAACAACTAAAATGTTGAGAAGGGTAATTTAAAGCCACCATTACCCATAAATATAGTATCTAGTATATGATAATTACACAATGAAATGCATATTTGATATCATACACATGAAACTACATAAAAGAAGCACAGAAATGAGAAAGTCCTAATACTTCTACCAAAATATTACATCCCCATATTACATGGGAAAAAAAGACCATTGAGGCATGAAATCACCTTCGAGGATTATTTGACGAGCTGGAATTGGAGGAACCATCTAACATAAACAAGATATCCTCATTTAGTCTATTCACCAGCTTCTCCAAATTCTTGAACTGCTCAGAATAATTGCTGCTCCCACTCTCTCCAGCATAGTCCCCAACACTGCACACATAAAACCCAAACCCCCAGACCATAACACAACCACAGTTTCATCGTACGCACAATCCAACACAAAAAAGGAATATCCAATTGTGAAAATTTTAAATTTCACAACATAGAATATCAAAAACAAAAAAATCTTGAACCCAAAAAACGGCAGCATAACCTTAATTCAAAGCAGCAGACTCAACACACACACACACACACACAAAAAGGAAAGACACAGTAGCAAAAGTTTAAACTTTGCAACACAGAATATCAAAAACAGAAAAATCATCAACAGATAAAAGCTGCATAACCATAATTCAAAGCAGCACAATTCAACACCTAAAAAGAAAACCCAGTTGCAAAAATTTAAACTTAGGAAAAAAGAAAATTAAACTTTCCAACACAGCATATCAAGAACCAGAAAAAAAAGGGAAAAAAAAAAAAAGCTTCAACAAAAATAATTTTTTATTTTGAAAAAAGAAAGACTTACTTAATCTCAAGGTGTGCAGGGTCAGAAGAGCCTTCCTTCAAAGCATCAACGAGTAACTTATCATTGATGATGAGGCACTTCACCAACACTTTGTTAGAACCCTTTTCAGGATTCAAGTAAACAAAGGCGTACTCTTGGTCAAGTTGGTTCCAGTTTTCTACAGACACCTCCTCTACACACACCCACCAACCACATATTAATAATAATCAGTACAGAAAATACTCAAATTAGTCGTAAAATTGAAGTCACACATCTAATTAGTCTTTCAAACATTTTTTTATATCAATTTGTTACTTTAGCATGAAGGGTTTTACATTATTTTTGGTGAGATCATGATGTAGGCTTATAGGTTTGGCTCATTTGAACTGTCCACAAACCTAATTCTCATTCGACTGTGGTAGCACGTAAGGTTATGCAGTATCCCTACAACCATTGCCCCCCCTTTGTATCATTATTTTGTGACTTTCAAATAATCATCAAATTAATATATAAAAATAGAATTTAATTTTGATAATATAAAATAATTTTATCTATATATCTAATTTTGTATTATTATATCAATTAAAATTTTTAATTTAATTATCTACTATTTTAAAAACTCTTTTAAAACTCTTTTAACCGAGAGAATGAGTGCATCAAAATTAATCTCATAACTATAACTGTATATTGATGGACTAAATATACATGTTCATTTTAAATATTGATTGACGAAAATGATATCCAAAATATTTGAAGTACTAACATTAATAATGCTGCTGAAAATTAAATTAAAATATAAAGAGAAAAAAGAAGAAGGGGGGGGGGGATTAGTGTAAGTGTACCGGAGGAAGGGTGGGAGAGGGCGGTGTCGGAGAGGGCTTGGGAGCCGGTGGCGGCGAGGACGTAGCCGGAGGCGAGGAAGGCGGCGTGAACGACAAACGCCGCTTTGTCGTGGTCGTTTCGAAAGGTCGGCCTCGCCGCCCTTATCACAGCCATCACCGACTTCTCGCTCGCCATCTCGCCGTTTTCTGCTTCGACGTTGGAGCACACCACGTTTCAGCTTTCAGCTTTCAGCTTCAGAAAAAGAGATTTGATTTTTTTTTTCCCCTCTTTTTTCTTTTTGATACCGAGAAAAGTGTGTTTCTTGGGAGAGAAGTTGAGAACAAAAGAGCAAACTGCTTCACGGCTAGAGTCTTCAGTAACTAGAGGCTTCAGTAACAGTTTCTATTTTTCATTATATTTTGCAAGTTTCGGTACCTTGCGTTTTTCTAAGGGTGTGTTTCTTTCGGGATAAAAATAAAAGTGAAATGTTTATTGATTCTATCTTAAAGAGTATTTTATTATTTATCTTACTAATTTAAAATGTAAATTTTTTTAAATTATATTTATATTATAATAATTTAATTTAAATATATTATTAATGTAAAAATTTTTTATATAGATATCTAATCATATATTATTATATCAATAAAAATTTTTTATATAATTATTCATTATTTAAATAATCATATAAATAAAAAATTTTAATTAAATAATAATATAAAAAAAATACTCCAACTAAACTCATATTATAAATATAAGAAAATATGCGATTAAATTATAATTAATTAAAATATTGATGTGCTTAATATAACTTGTTTTAGATGGTCCAAATCATGTACATACATCGCTGAATATATTCAAGCACCTCTTCCATAACAAATGAGAATTTGAATACACAAAAGTTCAAATAGAGTACGTGGAATTATCATGGCGCTGACTGCAATGCCCTTCACAATCAAAGGGGTATTATACATCTTGTGATTATAGTATATTTAATAGATTAGATTTGTGAAATATATTGATATATTAATTATTTATGATATATTATAATAATATATTAATTTTAAAAAATTAAAAAATATAATTAAATATATTTTAAAAATTAATTTTTATATATCAATAATATAAAATTATATTAATAATATAAAATACTTTAAAATTATACTAATAGAATAAAATTATATTGATAAATTTTTTTTTATTTTTAGAAAATAATTTTTATATATTAATAATATAAAATTATATTAATAATATAAAATAATTTTATACTATCAATATAAAATTATACTGACAGAATAAGTTCATAAAAAATCACATTGATAAAATAAAATTACGAGTAAAATTATACAGATAGAATTTTTTTATTATAATATATATAAAATTATTTTATATTATTAATATAATTTTACACTATTAATATATAATAATTAATTTTTAAAATTTTTTTAATTATGTTTTTAAATTTTTTTAAAATTAGAAATTATTATAATGCATCATAGATGATTTAATGTATTGATGCACCTCACAATCTTACCATCAGATTACAAGATGCACCACACTCCTTGACCAACGAAATGCACCGTAGAATGCGCCAATTATCAATTGTATCTGCACCTAGATGTAGATTAGCAGATATACAGGCGAAATTGTTGATGTTAAATCCTTTCAGGAACTGCGTGGCCATTCCAGATTTTACAAGCATCCATAACTATTTTGCACGAAGAGAAGTCTACTTACTTTATTGCTAAGGGCAATTCTTTGAAATTCACGTAGTGTAGCTGTTTCAGCAAACCAGGGATCAACCACCCAACTTGCTTCCAAAGTCCTTTTTTTGTTTTTTTTTCGTTCCCTCTTCTTTTGGGACCATGAGCTCTAGCCTTGTGAATCGCTTATGAGACTAATTTCTACGCTATCATGGAAGTGGGAAAGTTATTTACTCTCCTCGCAAGAATTTCTCCCAAAATGTTGCTTTCTATTTTTGTATTATTTTGGTTTAATTTCATTCCACCCTAAAAATTTCTTTCTCTGTATTTGATATAAGGTTAAAAATAGAGAATAAATTTTATGGATGAATTTTATGTGTAATTTTACACATTAAGCCTTGTTGAACGCTCTTGTAGCAATAATATTTTCAGGTGTTTACAATAAAAAGAAAAAAGAAAGGGGAGGGGGGGTTATTTGGAAAAATCCGTAAGGGTTACGTGAGCCTTGATCTTTTAAGTTAAAAGTAAAATTGGGCTGGGAAATGTCAAAAATATCGCAGTCAGAGAACAAAAATTATCAAATCAGCCTTTTGTATAAGGCCCCAAATTCATCAAAGGAATCCTTTGAATTTGTAATCGGAGTTAAGCTCTATCATTCCATTTGAAAAGGAGAGAACTCAAATTTTAGTAAAGAGCATAGTAGAAATAATTCCGATGACATGTGAAAAGCAAGTATGATCTTCTGTATGGAAGGGGAAAGAGAGCAATGGGTAATACGGGCTAGAGAAAATGGCAATTATCCCCTGGCCAGTGACGAAATTGCTTTGTTCCACAAGGTCCTTCCACTGCAATCTTAACCAATCTATTCCCCGCTACAATCAACTAGAAAGAATTATTATAGTAATGTTATGCATTTAGTTCAAATTAAGCCCTACTCAATTAAAACGAAGTATGACCAAAATGGAATTTTGAAATCATTTGAATAACAAATAAAGATAGCCTTTCCCAGATTAGTTGAACGGTAGAACTTTTATTACATTAATAGGATAAAATTGTTAATTCTCATCTGAACAAATGTAGCTTGCAAATCATAATCAATTCACTGAGTTCCCTTTACACTATGTTTGTACATAATACAAGAAATTGAGACAGAAGAAAAGAATAATAATTAAAAAAAAAAAAAGAGGCTTCTGGGCACTATGCACTAGGCAGTGATCTCTGATTTTTGCCTTCCAGTAGCTCTTATATAACAGAAAACTGACACCAAGAATGTGGAGGCAAGCCCTCCAAGAATGACTCCTCCACCTGCAATGGACTTGTCAAATGAGTGGTGGTGCTGCTTTGACAAGTAGACCCCACCCTGAGAACCCAAAACTTCATCATCATGTGGCTGCTCAACAGAATTTCTCTGATGATTAGGGACACCTCCTTCAGAACTTGATTGCATCTTCTTTTCACTTTTTGGTGCTTCAGATGGGCTAGGACTTGGGGTCATAGAGAAGCTTACTTGCTTTTGTTGGTGCTTACCAAGTTTCCTTCCAATAGAAGGTGCAGCTGTGGATGTTCTTTGGCCATAAGATGGACTTTGAGTTGGAGGATTTGAATTTGAAGGTGGTTCTGAAATAGATTGGTCACTGATTTGGGGTTGGTTTGTAGCCATGGCTAGGCCAAGAAAAGTGTTTGATAAGAGAAACAAAAGGAAAAGAAAATGAGCCATTTTCTTGGAGTTTTTTGTATGTGAAGATGCTGTGTTTGAAGCTGTGAGGGTAGATGGTTTTGGGGTTGGCTACATAAGGTTCTAGCATTATATAAAGAGATTATACAATCGTGTGGTTTGGCTGAAATTTCCTGCTATTGGATTCTGACAAATAATTTATTTTCAATTTTTGTGGAGTTGTCTGAGACATAGGAGAAATTAATTAAGTTGCATGTGGAGGCAATAGAATATCAGAAATACAACGAAGAAACAACCAAGGGAACAAGGTTGTACTGATGTTTGCATGCAGAGTTGTGATACGATTAGATTCGATTATAAAAATCAATGTCACTTGCTCCTGTGGAATTTTTCAGGTGAAGGAAGATGATTAGAAGTTGCTTAACTTTCAGTGAAAGGGCCTATTCAGTTGTACTTGCAATTACCCCTTTTGATCCCACAACACATGAAAGTGGAAACGTCGACATCCTATAATTGCCAGAGTCAGCCACATGGATCAAACAATATTTGCCTATTATAAACCATTCCTACGGCCAAATCATTAAAATTTAGATCCTTTTTAGTAGATTTGTCTATAGTTTTTCTTGACCGTCTCTGTCTCTAGATATGCAAAATTCACACCCTACATTAGCATGGAAAATTCATTTCGTGCAGACAAGTGTTGGTAAACAAATGATTCCTTTCTTTCTGCATTTGCAATAGACTCTTAAAAGCTAGCAATGAAAAATCTTACCGTATGCCTCACCGCAGGGTAAGATGCTAGGATCTAGCAATTTTTTCCTTTAAAAAATACTGAATAGAAGAACATGAAGGAATATATGATGAATGTTGATGCGCTTTTCTAGATTTACATATTTGAGAAATATACATGTATAGGAGTATAGAAAGTGTGGCATCTAGCTACCCCTACATATGAAGATGTACATTAAACGCTAGGCATAGGAACATATGTATCCTTGTATTGATCCTTGTCATTAGCATGTCATGTTTACAGGGGAAATAGACGTGAAATGCTAGTCAAATTTGAAAGACAATGAAACACTGCTTCGAGTAAACAATCTTTCAACCCACATTCATGCCGGTGCCGAGAAAACCAGATATTGTTTTATTTATTATTCTTCTACTGTTGAATTTAATTCTCCAGTCAATAAATTATACTCGCGATAGCCAAAGTCTTTACAAAGTAGTAGCTGCATTGCCTTGTACCCTCTAGCAAAATGATTTTGTCATATAGTTGGATACGTATTTCACTAAAAAGCTTAGAATAATGTATCAGAGCTTCTTCATATCGGTATTTTCAAATCAATCCAACCACAAAAAAAAAAAGGGTGAAAATTGATGGATTAAAGTGAGGAAGAAAGATAATCTATATTTCACTCCCTGTCAGAAAGATTATAGTCGAATCACAGAGTAAAAACACATAATTAGGGGAGCGTTTAGTTTGTTTTCGGCTTTTATTTTCATTTAATATATTTTTATTAATAATTACAAAAAAAATCACTATATTTATATTCTGTTTCTTGTCATTGAAGTTTTTCGAAGGAATTTTTAAAAAGGTTATTATGGATTCTTTCGCATAAATTTTGAAAATAGAAAACAGAATAAAAATAATGTGACATTTTGTAGTTACTAATGAAAACAAACTGGCTTAGAATAAAAACACAAAATAAATCAAACACCTAAGTTTTGTAAGATGGTTTCCAATTATAGGCTAAGATATATTAGTAGGACAACCCAAAATCCAAAGACCATGGACATAAGAGAATCACATTCAAATGTAATTATGTACATGTAATCAATCTTTTAAGAAAATAGGTTGTCTGCCTATTGCCTGCTGATTACAAGCCATACCATCAACACCTATGCTCATTCATCGATGGAATAATAGGGCTCGTTTGACTCACTGGAGATTGTCCCGTATTTGATTCAGGAATCTGCACCTACACACCACAACATCTACGTGCACATGGCATCATTTGAACCAAGAGACCATTAATGACATTCTGGAATCTGTAGCTTGTATCTAATTTATGTCCTGAAAACCAAAGACATAATGCGGGGTCCAAAACTTTTTGCAATAGAAGCTTCTATCATACCGTTAGTTTGGATAAATTATTATATATTTATAAAGTATCACATGAGTGTACTCTATTTAGGATAAAAATATAAATTAATGATAAATTTTATCTTAAAATATTATTTATGTAAAAATTGGCTGTAAGCACAATTCATATAGTGATCTATAAACGTATAATAATTTCTTGTTTGTTTGTGTTTTATTTATTTCATTAACAGAACATAACATTGATGAACATGAAGTACAAGGTGTTTTGTTATGCCTCGGCACGCGGAGCCCACCACAGGGTTCAAGTAATTTGATTAGTAGTTTCTGTCAGTTGGTGTGTGTGCATCATGGATTTTTAATTGAATTTGGTTAGTGATAATTGTTAAAGAGGAATAAAATGGTACAAGGAGCCAGCTAATGCATCAGAGCTGTGTACTCCCACGTGCAATGTGGCAAGAGCAACTGAGGCGTGTTGTTGAGGTTCCTAGAAAATGGTTGTACCGTGGTTGACAATTCCTAGTTGAGGATATAATACAATCAATAAATCTATGTACTTTGTCCTGCTCGAGGCTCTGGGTACATATCTTGGAAGGTTCAGATAGTTTCAATCCTTTTCGTCGCAGAATTTAAAAAAAAAAAATCTATGTTGACATTACTCTTAACAAGCTTAACTTAATAAGTAAAAGTAAACAAAAAGAATTTGTTAGAAGAATTTTTTTTCATTATGGGCTGCCCTAATTAATGATTTATTGATTTGTATAAACTAGATTAATTTTTATACACGGTTGATATAGAAGAGTTTTACTAAGACATATAGTAATATGCTTCCATATATATGTGACTTTTGAGATAGTGAAGGTAAAGATAAAAAATTTATTATAATATTTATTAGATATTTATATAAAATTTTTTTACAGTATATCAAAATTAAATTCTTTATAAAAATCGATTGATGAGTGATTCGCTTGGAAGTCAAAACCATAGTTATAAAACTTGACCCAATGATTGACTCGACTAAAGTACAGGGCAACTGATTGAACCGGATATAATTAAATAAATATATAAAATTACATAGATTATAAAATGAAAGATGTGTCACTTGCAAACTAATGAATATCCTACACATGTCACTTGCATTGGAACTCCCTATAGAAAATGGGCAATTTTACCATGGGGACTTTGTTGGAAGAGATGACACAAGAAGAGGGGTTAATTCATGTTTTAACTAAAATTTTGAACCAAAAACTTTTCAAAACAACTTTCTCAAGTTCTAGACTTAGAATGCGGAAGCAATGCGGTTAGAAATAATAGGCATCTATTTTGTACAAGAATATTTTTGAAAGATTTAAAGGTGGCATAGATTTGAGGATTGAATTCAAATAGCAAGTAAAATGAAAAAGATAGAATGGTCACACAGTAAAGTTTATCTTGATTCAACTAAACAAATGCCTACATCCAATCTCTAACTCTTCGTTGAGATTTTTGTATCACGAGCGTTCTTTTCCAAGCCTCTCCAAGCTTTTATAATTGAGTAGTCTTTCTCTAATCTCTCCAAACTTTACAATCAATTAGTATTTATCCTAACATCTCCAAGTTCACTTAGACCACTATCGAGTCTGGTTACAAGAGATTTTATAAAAAAATGTTTGTGTTTACACTCACATTAAAAGCTTTTTATAGAGTATTGATCAAATACGTATAGTGTTTGTGACTTCTTTAAATTCTCAATATAAGAATATTATCTAATACAAATCAATAGAGAAGATTTTACAAATAGAAGTTACGATGAATAACTTTCTAATGATTCATAAGGTTGATAAAGAAGATCGCTTAAATGCAGAAAAAATATTCAATCAATCTAACCATTTCTTCTTCATTTTCCAGCTTTATATAGACTTCAAGATATGACTGTTGAAGTTTGTAAATCTTGAGTTTTGGGACTCTTTGATCCATTGGTTTGTGATTGGAAAGAGAGAAATGCAGTTTTCTTCTTCAACAAATAGACTTGACACAAAAGAGGAAAAAATAGTCATTGAAATATTCACTCACTTTTCAGACTTGTTAGCGCTTTTTTTATATCTTGTTAAATTATATTTGACATTTTGAATTTATCAATTAAGTGTACAGAAGAAGCTTTGAAGGTGAGGCATTTCATGAGAAGCATGTTTCTAATGATTATCCTTCTAGATGAAGTCATCCTTCTGAATAAATAGATATCCTTCTCATAATACATTTTCCTTTCTGATGCTATAATCTCATCCTTCTGAGCTTTCTATTTGTTTCTTACGTGAGAAATCATATAAATAGCAAAAGCGTTTGTTCCAATATAAGTATATTCAAGAGAAGTATTATGGATTAAGAAACTTTGCTTGGTTTCAAAGTTGTTTAAGTAAGAGATAAAAGATTTTGTTCACGAAAGAAAACGTTTCAATAAAACAAATCATTAACAAACAAAAGTTTTAACTTAAATCTTCATTTGGTATTCATCAAAACCATGAAGTTTGAAATGTCTTAAGTTATGAGACGGTTTCATAAGGGCACTGGAGCTTACAAACGTATCTTTTGGGACCATGATGGAGCACCTCCTAAAAATAATAAAATTGACGCTGTTTTTGTATTGTTTAAAATTGTATGTTGGACCAAAATTATTTAAAATTAAAAGTTAATCATCCAAAAAATCCATGTCCAACTGTAGCCCTACTCTGGGCTCTTTTCAATGAACTTCTTTGAAAAAAAATCTTTTATAATTATCTTTTTTAAAATATCTTTTAAAAAAAGTAAATGCTATTTTATGTTTTGATATAAAATAAATTTATATTTGGATGAAATATTAAAACATCTTTATTTATCCTTAACATTATTTTTTTAGAAGATAAAAATTATAGCTTCTTAAAAAGGAGCTTTTTGTACGTTTCCTAGGAATTCTACTTTTACTAAAAAATTTATCCAAACACATAAAAAAAATTAAAAGATCTTATTTTTATTAAAAAATTATTTTTTATCAAAATAATGACACCCAAACAAAGGTCTTCCATGAAAACTTACCAATTTTGAAACCTTAACTAATACCTTTAGGGCAATCGTTAATAAAATCCTTATTTTTTAAAAGAAGTTAAAATTTTATATAGTCATATATTTTTATTAAAAAAATTCAAACTTTTTTTTAAAAAAAAAACCATGCATGACCTAGCTAATTTGATTAAATCAGGCCAGGTCATTGGTCTTTAAAAAGCTAGTTGAGTCAGATCGGTTACCATTTTACAAAAGTATGTGGAGGTGCATTATCATTTTTTGAGAAAGGATATGTTAAATGGAGGATATAAATGAAGAAGATCAATATTAATGAACAAATAGCCAATATATTCACAAAGGGATTAAACAACACCAAATTTTTAGAATTTTGAAAGCAACTTGGAATGTAAAACATATCTAGTATTGAGGGGAAGAAATGAAAAGTCAACACTAGATCCAGAAGTTTCTACATATCTATAAAAGTTTAAAACCAACATCATTAAACACTTGGAAGTCTCCTACACTTCAAGAACTATCTATTATTATTCTAAGGATTCATTCTAGTAAATTGTTTAATTAAGGTCTTAGTGAAAAAAGTTTTATACAAAATATTGTATGAAAAGTAACCTATGGATAAAATATTCTATGTTTAGATATGCAATAACAAAAGTGCTTGTTTTGAGTTTATGAAAAAGATGTACAAGAGATTTTTTTGAGAAATTTGATATTTCAACTTTCCAAAAAGCTCTGAAAATAACTTTATGAGAAATGTTACTTTGTAACAATTAAGTGCATGGGAAATGAATTTGTACAGTAATGTGTTGTGTTTGATTTTACTTTATGATTTTAGAAGACATTCTATGGTGAGAATAAGGCCTTCCATTAGAAGAAGGCAGGACTCTACTTTTCATTTTGAGTTTAAAGTAAAATTAGTCAACTACCCTCAATAATTCCCCACCCACCCCAAGTAACCAATGGCTCCTTCACTCTTCTCTTTACCGTTTGAAACTCATCACCGCATCACCCAATCTCCTTCAGCTCATCACTCCTTCACTTCAGATCACCTCATAACCTCATCACGTCGCTGCCGCAAAAGGCTCTGTCACCGCCGATCTATTGCTCGCTGCCATCGTCGTCGGTTCGTCACTCAGATCGCAGCTATAGTTTGGTCCTTCGCTCTCCTCCGCCACCGCATGCAAAAGGTTCTGTCACAGCCAATCTGTTGCTCGCCACCATCGCTGTCGGTCCTTCGCTCTTCTCCCCCGCTACACGCTCCACTGCCACTTCCTCCTGCACTTCGGACCTTAGGTCCCCCCCTCTCTCTCTCTCTCTCTCTCTCTCTCTCGGTTCATCATTGAGTGGCAGATTTGAATGGCTAGCTGTTGGAACTTGGTCTACCATAGTCAGGACTTTAGCGTTGGAACTTCGATATTGGACGTTCATCATTGAATTTCATATTTGAATGGCTAGCAGAGTCATAACTTTGAGCTACTTGTAGTTTTCTTTTTACTTAGATACCTTATAATTTTTTTTATGGAATCTGTTGCTTCTTTGTGGTTTTGTCTAATTTAATTATAGGGGAACAAATTTAGTGTAAAATTGTTTGATAATTTATGATATTATTTGACAATTTTTTTATAATTCAGTGAGTGTAGTAAAACTAATTGGAGTGGAGTAAAATTATTTTGGAGTCGTTTCTGTTGTAATGTTGTTCTGATTATGAGGTTTTGCTTCTGTTGTAATGCTATTCAATGTGTGCTTCTGTTGCTTCTAATTATGAGATTTTGCCTTTTTTACATTGTTTGATAAGTTTTGTAAAACTGATTGAGTGGAGTAAAATTGTATTGGAGTTGGTAGGGTCTTCTGATTCTAAAGTTTTTTCTTATATGTTGATTTTGGTTGCTCTGTTTTGTTATCATTGGTTTTGTTTTGTTATTTACTTTTCAAGTTATATGAAGCATTAAGCTACAACTTGTCAAAAAATTACAATCAAAATTCAAAATTATGAGATTTTGCCTTTCTTACATATTTATATGACTAAATTATGATATTTGTTATGTGTATATGAGGTAGGATGTCAAATCCTAAGCTGATTAAAACGAATAATCAGTCCAAAGGAAAAGCCCCGTCCCAAGATTTGTCCCTTAATGATCAAAATCATGGGCCAAAATCAAAGGCCATTTGGGATCGGACAACCACAAAGATGTTCATTAATGCTTGTGTAGAACAAGTGACAAAAGGTGAATGCAGTGAACATACATTATCGAAAAAAAGTTGGAGAGATGCAATTGACCGATTTCGTGCTATTAGTGGGAGAAATTATGATAGAGTACAATTGAGAAATAAGTAGAATAGTCTAAGAAAAGAATGAGTTGTTTGGTACAGTCTATTTTGACATGCAACTAGATTAGGGTGGGATAATGAGAAAACAACTTTTATTGCAACAAAAGAATGGTGGGATGCAAAGGAATTGGTAAGTATATATTGTCATTGTTTAAATATTTTTTTAGCACATCAATCAATCTTTTTATCATATTTGAAGTAATCAAAAGTTAATTTTGTGCAGGAAAATCTTGCTTGTGGTAAGTACCGCCATGAGGGACTACCATATGCACATGAATTGACATATCTTTTTAAAGATAAAACAGCCACAGGAGAGTTTGCTTGGGCACCTGCAAGCAGAGAGTTGCCAGATGGGTATGATAAATATGATCAAAATAATGAAGGGTTAAAGAGTGTTGATTTTGATAGGAATGAAGGTTCTAGAGATAGTGATGATCCAACTATAGGTGCTAATTTATTATGGTATAGGAGTAGGAAACATGAATATAAACACCTCTGAAGGTGCAGGGAGTGCAAGGAGTAGAGAAAAAAGAAAAAGGGGAGGAAAAAGGGCAAGAAAGGGTAAAATGGATAGTGCCACCATTATAGGAGAACACCTTAAATCCATGACTTCCATAATTGAGTCACATGCTGCTTCTATGACTGCAAAGAAGGAAGATCCTTATAGTATTGGTGTTGTAATGGCTGAGCTTCATAAGTTGAAACCAGTCATAGACAATACTAATTTTTATGTTAGATTTTGTGAGGTACTAATGAAGAAGGAAGCAAGAGCAATGTTTCTGCAAATTCCTAATGAAGATCTGAAGATTGGTTTTCTGAAGTGAATGACATATAAAGATAATCCTTATTAGTATAATTAACGTATGTATGACCTATTATATTTTTATTATAGCTTGTTTAGGTTCATCTTCTACTAAGGTTATGTAAATTAAGTGTTTGACTTATTTAGTTTAGGGTTTATTATGACTTGTTATATTATTATTGCATTATGTATTAAGTACATGACCTTTTAGTTTATGACTTGTTAATTTATTGTTGTATTAAATATATGACTGGTTATATAAATTAACATTGTTGTTTATACATTTTAATACTTTTATTTATTACAGATCTTTAGATATAAATGCCACACACATCCTTAAGTGCATGTGATGAAAATTCAGGAGATGAAATTGATTCCAATGAAATAGATGAAATGATTGGATCTATGGCAGCTATGGTAAGGATTTTAGTTAGAGAATGTGCTTTAAAATATTTGTACAAACAACCATGTAGGACAAGTGAACTAACTAGACATAAATGGGTCCAAAAAATATTACATGAAAATGATAGACTATGCTATGAAATGTTTAGGATGGATAAGCAGGTTTTCTCATTGCTTTGTACTGCATGAATTGAGTGTGGTTTAAAGAGTACTAAACACATGGAAGTAGAGAAGATCGTAGCTATGTTTTTGCATGTTCTGGGACACAGAGTAGAAAATAGGATAATCCAAAAAAAGTTTCAACATTCGGGTGAAACGGTTAGTAGACAATTTCATAGAGTTCTTCATGCATGTTTGAAGTTATCATTTGAATTAATTAGGCCACAGGATTACAGATTTGAACATGTACACGAGAAAATTCAACATGATAATCGGTATTGGCCATATTTTAAGGATTGCATAGGGGCAATAAATGGTACTCATGTGCCATGTGTAGGTTCTTCCAAAGATAGTATAAAATATATTGGTTGAAAGGGATATACATCACAAAATGTCATAGCTATTTGTGATTGAGATATGTGCTTCATATTTGCATTACCTGGATGGAAAGGATTAGCTCATGATGCTCGGGTTTTTAAGAATGCTCTGACAAGGTCAAAGTATAACTTTCCACATCCCCCTGTAGGTTTAATCTCATTACTATAGTTAATATTCTTAGTTTTGTAGATTATTATTTTAATAAGGTATATGTCATTTTAGGTAAATATTATTTAGTTCATTCTGGTTATCCAACACCATTGGGCTAGTTGGATCCATATAGATATGAATGACATCACCTATCTAAATTTAGGTGTGCAGCTGGCTTCAACAATCATAATGAAGTGTTCAATTATTTCCATTCTAGTTTAAGAAGCACCATAGAAAGAACTTTTGGGGTATGGAAGAATAGATTTGCAATTCTTCGCCATATGCCTAATTTCAAATACATAACTCAAGTGGAGATAGTTTGTGCTACAATGGTAATATATAACTTTATTTGCAGAAATAGTATCTTAGATATTGAGTTTTGTTGTGCAGAGGAATATGATAATAGTATGATAGAAGATCTTGACAATGATAGTAACTTGAGCACATGCCTTGATGTTGACTTGGCTTCTTCAACAGAAATGGATTATGTTCGTGACCGAATTAGAGATGAAATTGTAGCTGCCCAAAGTAGGAACTAGTGAATCTTGTTATTTATGATAATATTTATATTTTGGAATACTTGTGCAAATAGTTTGTTTGTGTAACTTAAATTGGGAGCATGCAATTATGTCATATTTTTTTTATTATCTTTTTGTTTGTATTTGAATGTAGAAATATAATTACCTCGTAATTTTGTTCCTATGAATTATTTTGAATGGAAATCCTATCAATATTAATATATAAATCTATATATAAAATAGAGCTCTTATAATGATTATTTCATTTTAAAAACATGATTTTAGGCTAAATTTATTTAAAAATATTCTATTTAATTAAAAGACTGAAATAAAAAAAATTTAATGATAATTTGAGAATTAATTTTCCTTTAGTGTCAAAATATCCGAATAGAATATAGTAAATTATCTCCAAATTGTATAGTAATTATCCTTTAATGATACTGACAATATATATGTGAGTGTTGGAGGGGTTGCTGGGATGATTCAAATATTTGATTTTTACAGAGAGAAAAAGAGAAAATAATCAATTGGGTCTCCGCTACCATCTAGATTCTGAGCCTTTTTCAAAACTTGAATTATGTCATTATGTTTGTTTTCCATATTTTGTTATTGTCTTTTTATTTGCATTTGAATATAGAAATATGATTAATTCATAATTTTTTTTTAAAATATATAAACAAAGTTGTACTTAATTTATTGAAATAAAAAAAATTTAATAATAATTTGAGAGTTAATTATCTTTTAATATCAAAATATTTGAATATAATATAATAGTATATCTCCAAATTATATTATGCCTATTTTGGTAATTATGTCTTTAAAAGTCATTCTACTTTATCTTATTCAAATAAAAATATTTCTCTTAAACTTACTTTTCAAATATTTAAATCAAACACAAATACTTTTTTTAAAAGATCTTCTTATAAAAGGCATTTTTTAAAAAGATATCCTCTCAAAAGTTAAACCAAACGGACCCTAATTTGATTCAAATACTGTATGACTTTTGACTACAAAAATGTTTAAAAAAATTTCACATGCCCAAGTATCTAATCAACACTCAAGTCGGCAATTTTCTTACTTTCATTGCCTATAAATAGGATTCATGTCCTCCTCTATGTGCACACGCGTGCATGTGTGTGAAGAGCACAAGTTAGGTGAGGTAGTGTGAAGAGAGTGTGTGGTGAAAGCAACTGGGTAAATGACGAAAGGCGAGGTGAAAGTGTGTTGTGTGAAGTGACATTGTCTAAGAGTGTATGTCACATCAAGTATAATGTATACATTTGTATGAAAGAAATTAAGAAAGTATTCACTATCTACTTCTTTGTTGCATGTTTAAGGTGAGTTTTAGCTTGGACCCCTCAAAGATTGGTCCACTATGGACCCATGCTAAGATAAAAAGTTAAAATTACCAAAATATCCTATTCTCTCTAACCAATCACGCAACCCTATTTCCCCTTCTTACCGCATTGTTGCCCCCACCCCCTCACTTCACCCTCCACAACCACCCCATCTGTCAGCACCACTATCTTATCCAGTATCATATACATCATCAATCAAATGCAACCATGGTTATTAGTATCAAACTGCCACCACCAAACTACAAATCAGTTTCATAGTAGCTTTTCAAGAATCCCCTTATTACTTCCCATGATTTCCATATGACCACCCTTTAAATTTGTTCTCCGCCCTCCACCCATGACCCTTAGCCTCCATTGCAAGACCATGAGAGTGGGGTTTTTTTGAGTGATATATACATAATGATTCATCATTTGGAATAATCCCCCGCGTCCCTTCTCTTTTATTTTCCATGGTGGTGGTGATATTATGTAAAGCACCAATTCCTCCCCTATAATAGACCCATTCTCTCTCATGGCCTCCATAGCACTCGCCACCTTCTCCGCCATACCCCTAACATGCCCATGTCAAAATTGACCTAACTGTAGTGTATGTCTATCTCATGGTGGTTGTCCCTCTTACTGTTATGGCTCCATTTTTGGCCCATGTTACCATAAGCTAGTTTTTAGCAAAGCAAATAGAGTGGATGTGAATTGTTGGAGAAAGGGGGCATATAGTGTTGAATAAGCCAGTTTTTTTAATTATTATTTATCTTTCTGGAAAAGGTAAAATCAAAAAATAAAATTGGTGGTTGGCATAAGAAATTGTAGTGCTTTTAATTTAAACGGTAGTTTTAATTTAAATCAACTTATTTGTTAAATGAGAAATTGGTGGCTGCATTTGTCTTTGGGCCTTGTGATTATGTTCTATGACAATTGGAGATGCTCGCCTAGGCCCTACCGGTGGTGGTAAATATGGAGATGGTATTAACCATAATGATGGATTCCTAAGTAGTGGTGGAACCAAAGGGAAGGGAAGGGAAGGGAAGGTGGAGTGAAGCACTTTAGAGAATAGCCCGGCTCTATTATAGTGACACTGAAATAGTTCAAGCTACTGGTCCCTTTTCTTTTTTTTTTGTTCCTCCATTGTATTAGGAGATGATCATATAGAAAATTAAACCACTTTGAAAGATTGGCATCTTAAATGTGGAGTCTCTCGCTATAAAAACTGTATAATAACAATACTGAAATATACTCTTATATTAATAATGTCCAATGAATCCAAAAGTATATCTTTTTGCCTTATATCCTAATACATCGGCTCTAAAAGCTGTTCCTACGTTATGGACAAATTGTAGGATATAAACTAACGTTATAAAAATTAGACCGATCGTTGAATTGGTGGCGGTGCTGTTGGAGCCGGTAATAATTAAATATATAATTTTAATTATATATTGAATAATAAAATAAATATGTATTCATATTGAAGTTAAAAAAAAACTTTGCGAATAACACTAAACAAATATTATCCTGATATATGTACACTTCATAACCGATAAAGTGCCAATGTCCGGTACTGGTTGCTGCAATAGCTTGGTGCATCTAGGCGTCAATGTAGAGCAAGCTCATCAAAATGATAACACGGTTAAAGATTGAGATAGGGGAAACAGAAGACCTAGGCCGTGTTTGGTGTAGCCCAGCCTTTGTGGGTTGTCGGTAATTGAGGCCGGTCCATTAATTAGTGTTTTTTTAAATTTATTTTTATAATTAGGTTTAAAAAATATTATTTTTAATTAATTTATATTAAAAGACATAACTTAATATGTATTAAAAAATTCAAAATTATTACTAAAAGTAGATAAATGCTTGTTTTAAAATAATATTAAAAAAATGCTTTAAAAGAAAAACTTAATAAATTTATTAATTATTGTTAATATTTTCTAGACTTGTGAGTTAGTTTGTTTTGGGTTGAGCCAAATAAAGTGACACTAAATTAGGTCAAAATTATTTTTTACTCTAATTTAATTTATTTAATTAACCAATTAAATTATTTTGTCAAGTTATTTGAGTTGGTCAATCAAACTCAAGACCACCTACCTCTCCTTAGTTATCTCTAAAAAAAAATTGATTTGTGATTGCTCCAGACAAAGTTCTAAGAGCCTGATCGGTCAACTATTAAACTTGACCAATTAGTCTCTAAGGTAAAAATAGACTAAACTCTCTTAGCATAAGGATATCAATACTAAGCTTGGAACATGCTTTGATGATCAAGAGGTACAGGATATATAGGACAGATCAACAGACATGTTTAACTCGTGGTGGTGTAACTGACTGGATAATTACGAGGGAGTAGTGTAACCGATTGACGACTAATTATGAGTGTTATACATGCTGATCCATTACACGAAATGCATGATAGAAAAACCTTCCAATCGGATGGGCCCAAGCTCGGCCCAATCTGGTTCGGTCCACATGCCCCTAGCTCATAAGTCAATAGAGTTCGCTTAAAGAGCTGAAAGTATATGTAATCGATCATATACAATTTTGAAAACTTAGGGCAGTCAATTTGAGCATTGTGACTCTAATCATCTACGATTGAGTATTGGTCCATCAGTCAGAATATTGCTTGACATATCCCTTCAGTTGCAATGGTTTTTTGTCAGTTCCATGAAAATTTTTGAACCGTTTCATGCATGAGTGGACATGCTTTTAGTACCCTTGAATCCACTTTAAGTTCCAAACGACTTTTAAAGGGTTGTCTCAATCATTTAAAGGAAGAATAATGATCGTTTTATTTGAGTGGAATGATTTTGGACTGATTAGTCTTAATTAATACGCGTACGGTCGACAAACCCCCTACTTGTAAATAAATTGACTTAATGAGCAAAAGTGTTTTAAGTCCATGACTTCAAAATAATATTGAATGGTTAATTGTTGATGTTTTATGAAGTGTTTATTTTCCAAAATAATACCGATCAGTTTAATTGTTGATGTTCGTAAACAATAATAGGCGATCAAAAGTTGTGGCTTATAGTCTAATTGGACTCTTTCGACAAAGCACTTATATAGGAATGACGTCCAATTGGAATATCATCTTTCAAATGCATTAGTGATGTGCACCTGAATAAATGTGTTAGTGACGAACGACTAGAATATCACCTTTATAAGATTATTAATGACTTTGTAAGTTTGCTTTCTTTGAGATGTAACATCATATATCAGAGCCAAAGATCGAGAATAATCAGTCGACACCCTATATGGGTGGAAAATTAACACCCTAGATAGGTGGATCTCTTCATATGGGAGCTTGCAATTGAGAATAGTCATTTGACACCCCATTTGGGTGGTACTCCTCGAATAGTAGCCTCCAATTGGGAATAATTAGTCAACACCGTAATTGGGTGGATCTCCTCGAATAAAAGCTTCCGATCGGGGAATAATCAGTCAATATCTTGTTTGGGTGGATCTCCTTGAATAGGAGTTTCTAATCGGAAGTAGTTAGTTCACACTCTATTTGGATAAATCTTCTCGAATAAGAGCTTTTGATTGGAAATAATCAATTAACACCCGATTTGGATGGATCTCCTCAAATAAAAGCTTCCGATTGAGAATAGATTTGGGTGGACTTGAGATTGGAGCATTTGTGAGGTCAACCTTGACAGGAGGATTCTCAAGCATTTTCTATCCTTGTGTTTACTATCTTGAAATAACACAACAACACAAGATAAACAAGAGTTGGGCAACTAGTATTTCCTTTCTTCTCTCATAACTGCACTAATTTATTAGGATCTTCATAGACGATAACTTATCAATTCAAAATAGAATAAAATCTGAAAAATATAAAACTGCCATATTTGTTGTATTAAAACAATTAAATAAGAACAACTATACACAGTCAAAAGGATAAGTTAAGAGCATCAATAAATAACTGATATTGCATAGTATCCCGACCAATGACAATAATCAATAAATAACTGATAACAAATAATATCAATAAATCATATTAATTAGAGACAACTATTTGCGTACTCATTTTTCTAAGTTTCCACTTTTAAATATTGAGTAAAATATCAAATCATTTTGTCAACTAATGAAAATAGAATGCCCTAATTAATTTATATGATAAGAAAAATCATCATGTCATGGTAGTGTCACTATAAGAAAATTGGCCATTTGCGATGAATGCTAAAATCGGCCGTGAATTGACTATTTGTGGCAGATTTTTCTCTCTTTAAATCTCCATTGTCAATAAAAATTGTTATACAAATAAAATTGTCTTTATAAACTCTTTTCAAAAATTCTTTCATCGGCTTCTTTCATTATGCAATGGACGAAGAAGTACTTATAATACTCTTTTAAAAATTTTTTTAAAATATTCCTTAAATACCATATTACAAGCTTGACCTAGAGCATTTTTTCGCCCGTTACGCGATAAGAAAAGCCAATGGAAATTTTTTTGAAAAGAGCATTATAAAGACAATTTAACCCATATAACAACTTTTATAAACAAAGGAACAATTTGTTCATTTAGTGAACTCAAGATATAATCCAAATTAAGCACCCGGCATTAATATACTAATATCCCACTAATTTGTTAGATTGGAGCAATTTGGTGGACCTGGGCTACAGTACAAATTAAGTACCCATTAGTTATAAAATGCTATGTCTTAAAACCATAATCTGCATTCGGGGCCGGATGCAAAGCAATTTTTAATTAAATGTAAAATGATTAATCAAAAATTCATTGCTCGAAATTACTTTGACATAACTCGAAAATTTCAACCCACCAAATTTCTTTTTTTTTTTAATTTTTTTAAGCAACTAAACACAATAAATTTATATGTATAAAAGAAAGACAAAAAGGCCAAATTGAAGAATCAAAGTGAATAGAATCTAGGTTGCCAGTAAAGTTAACAAAAAGTCTTCTACAATGCCTACAAAAACCTTACAATATTTTGCTTTTCATATTATCAAACTCTATAAAAATAAAACATGTGATATGTCCATTATTTTTAAAACTTTATCCAAATACATCAAAGTGATTTTTTAATAAAAAAATATTTTTTTGTCAAAATAATCTTACCCAAATGCATCCAAAATAGTACAAGGAAAACACTTTTTGTTATGAAAAGTGTTTCGTATTTGTATGACGAATGCATTTGATTGGTTACTCCACCGTGATTTCTATCCATTACCAAGTTTTTCTCTCTCCCTTGGATCTTCATCTATCTTCTGATTGGTTGAATCAAAATTCGTATGGTTTGCACAAAAATATTGTTGTGCCATATAGCATTATTGATAATAAAATAACCAAAGATGACAATAGGTACCCATATAGGTGAGAACATGCCTCTGCCTCCCGTCCCCATCCCCATTCCCTCTCCCATCATGGGTCCCCATTCCTCGCTCCTTGCGAGGAGTCAAATCCTCATAAATATGCCCGGGTCAAAACATTCATTAAAAAATAAAAAAAAATCTAAATATAATATTTTTAAATATGAATAAAATATTCATAGATATCTATAATCTATTGTAATAACACAATTCAAATTAAAAATAAAGTACATGATATAAATCCATTAAAAGATAATAAAAAAAATCCAAAATCATAAAGACATATATATATATATATATATATATATATAAACTGGGAATTAGTGGGTATCTAAGGGATGGGGACCCATCTCCTACCCCGCCCCATTTACTAAGCAGGGACTTTCCTGCAATCTCCATAGGATCAAACCTATATTCATCTATATCCTCATTGCAAGTAATCCCTGCGAGTACCCATTTTTGCGGATTTTTTTGTCATCCCTATAATTAACTAAATGTAGCAAATGAAGACAAATCTATGAACAGAAAAGCGTCTGCTCTGGCTAAACATCTAAATCAAGCAAGGTATTTTTTCATGTTCACTGGCCGATAAAAGCTTAATTTTGTTTTTCAACAAATATGCCATTTTGCAATTATTAGGCAAGATAGAGAAATTCAACTTAAAAAATAGTGCAAAAAAATTTCATGAAAAATTAAAGAAAACTGCTTGCCTTGCAAAAAAGGAAAAGAGAAGACCATTTCCAGAATGAAAATAGTGGAGATCAATATGAGTTTTGTTATAGAGATGGACCTCTTGTCTAGTTGTATTGGTGAAGAAGGGATCTTTGCTGCAACCAGAGATAACATACGGGAATCGTTTTACCGAATTCTCACAGATGGCACCAGATGTTCCAGACAAAGTTCTAAGAGCCTGAGCGGTCAAATATTAAACTTGACCAATCAGTTTCAGTTTCTAAGGCAGAAATATACTAAACTCTCTTAGCATAAGGATATCGAAATTAAGCTTGGAACATGCTTTGATGATCAAGAGGTACAGGATATATAGGACCAATCAGCAGACATATTTAACTTATGGTGGCATAATTGAGCGGATAATTGCGAGGTAGTGTGACAGATGGGCGACTAATTATGAGTGCTATAAATGCCAACTGGTTACATGAAATGCATGATAGAAGAACATTCTAGTTGAATGGGCCTAAGCCCGATCTAGAACTGTCCAGTTATAGATATACATACACTTTACACGCACAATGAATGTGTTTTCATCACTTTTTCGTGAAGAAAATCTTGATAACTAATTATAGATGATATACGCATCAACCATTATTCCTTTTTCAATAACGTTGATACAAGCTAGCTAGCCATGCTACTGCTTTTTCATTACGCACACTGAATATAAATTAAGTCGTGTCTAACGCACCAAAATTTTTTAAAACTATTAGTTACTGACTGCATTTGTGTATTTCCCCTTTAAGGTCCAATCTTAATGATCATGATCACTTTAAGCTTCTTACCTGCACGCCTTTCTCCCCAACTAGATAAGTGTTTTAGTGGGGTTGTAGGATTCAATCTTCTTCAAACCACTGGTATCCATTTAGTGCATTTTGTCTTAGATATGTTTAATTATGACAGAGATATTTATGTCACTACCGAATACATGTTAGATTTAATGCACTTTTGAATGAAGATCACGGTCAAGCCTCAGTTCATAATTTTAAAATTAGTTTTTTACCATAATTTTTGTAACATCACGATTTAGTTGTCTATAATTAACATTGTTGGAGATTAATTAACACTAAATTTATAAATAGAGATGAGAATGTAAAATAATACAAGTAATAATGTAATATAATTAAAATTTTGTCTGTACTAGAATTAATATCACATTGTAAAAAATTTTAAGAATAATTTTTTGGAACACAAAAAATTGATTCAGTAAGGATCTGAAGTACAAGAGAATTTAATCATTAGAATATCACATTTATTATATGTGACCACATGGCCAAAAAGTCAAGAAGCAATATGGGCTACACACCTAATGGTGAGTCAACTTTGCTTTTTCCCAAAAAAAAAAAATAATCTGACTGCATATCTCCCAAAAATCCAAAAAGAGCTCATCTTCTCCCCAGTCCTTCAAAATTTTGCCAGCTCTCCCCCTCCTTTCTACATCCATTTTTGCTTTCTTCCTCCTCCTCCAATCTTGCTCTTCTACTTGTTCTTTTAGTGAACTACTCAAAACCCAAGCTCTACCACCATCACTAACACCAAAAACAAGCTAAAAAACTCCTTCCTTTAGTGATAGTAGCCGTTGTCATATAGAGGAAAGAATGGGTGTTGTTGATGTTTGATTGTTTTGAAGAGTTTCGGAGCTTCAAGGAGTCAAGTTTTGAGAAGTTTTTAGCTTTGAAAGTGAGATAGGTGTCCTAAGACTCTTATTATGTTGAGTTGCTCTCATGAAGTTAGGGTTTGTGATTTATTACACCCTACATGTTTTGGGCTGAAGATGAGGATATATACCATTATTCTAGTGATTTTATAGCTAGTGAAACTTGGTTGATGAAGAATATCAAACTAGGAAATGAAGTAACATAAAAACAAAATTTTAACTATGATGGGTATTCTGGACAGTCATGAATCCGTGACTTATAATACAAGCTAGGAAATTCAAAATTAAGCAGAACCAATTTTAAATGATAACTAATAGAAGAGTCCACAAAATTCAAAGTCAATTGGATTTAGAATGAGTGAGTTATGAATTTTTCAAGTTGGCTGTGTGCTGGGAGGAACAAACCTAAGTAGTGAGAGTTATAATGGGTATAACTCAGCCTATATAACTTCAATTTGAGTTAAACCAATTTTTTTAAAAAGATGACACATAGTAGAATAAACATGTAAATTTTCAAATCCAAACTCCCAGTGAGTTGCTTCCAATATTTCCACAAATTACCCGATATGCTCTATAACTGTCTAAACAGGGCAACCTCTATGTAGAGCTTATAACTTAAGCTCTGCTTAGCCAAATCTTGTTGGGTTTGAAAGAGGGTTCACAGAGGTTTATATCCATGAAATTTTAGGGCAAAATGATGTAATATGGATATTTAGTGATTTTTCAACTTTCAAGTACTCAAGTTCGTCCCATAACAAGACATCAGTAGGGAAAACTTAAATAGCTTAAGCTGTACTCCTCAAAATTTAGTAAGAGGTTTGAAAATAGATTAGTAGAGCATTATACTTGTAAAATTTAAGATCAAATGAATTAAATTGAAATTATGGTATATTTTAAGATTTCTAGGTAGATTTGAAGAACTATAATATCACAAGATTATAACTTAAGTTAGAGGTCTCCAAGGGACTTGGGACCAAGCCAATTGGCAAGATTAAATATATGTAATGAGTTTGTGCATTCTTGGGATGTATAATATGACATACTTATTTACTTGAACATTATGAAATTAGGGTAGCTCAATGCGTTTATATGACCACGTTTACATTGGAATCTTGCTATATGTGACTATTGGCATTGTATCTTTGGATTGCTGGCTATTTAGTTGATTGTTTCTAATCTCTGGGAACCTCCCAGTATAGCTGTTATACTGCCAGACTCTCGATAAATTCATTCCTGACTTGGCATGAATGAAGCACATGTTATGCCATGTGAACAAATTGTGCATGTTAAGAGTATAAGATGATGAGAGATCCCTCCACTTGGAGACAATTATATTATGGTTATGAGATCCCTCCAACTAGAGACATGTTTAAGATTGCACTCTGAGAATGGTGGTATGCAACGCTCAAGTGCAGATACATGTTGACACCCTAAGGATGGTGAATGCAACGCCTAGGTATGTTATCGTCAGGGAGAGTGAACTTGACTAGTAACTGGATCCCTTTGCTTAAGTCAAAGAAAGATGTCTGATCTAATTTAAGGCATGATAAGATCCCTTTACTTAAGTTAGAGAAAGATATCCAACCTAAGTTAAGGCATGATAAGTAAGGAAGACTAAGGAAGAAAAGAAGATATTCAAGTTAAGGAAGTACAACAAAGAAAAGAGTATAGAGACATATATTGAGAGAAATATTTCATTCATTCATTTTCATCCTTATGTTCTATTTTAAATATTTACTTATGTAAATTGTGTGAATCTTTCAAGTCTTGGATTAAGTGCTTGAATAGAAGAAACCCACTTCGAAAATATAGTTTTGAACTTTATAAAATGAAATCTTTATTTTGTTATGACATGATCACCTTTTTATAATAAGTCAAGGTGACTGGGACAATGACGATGACATTGTTTATGTTAGTTTAGGACTGTCTACTGAGAATTTATAATTCCTATTCCTCTGTGTTCCCGTGTCATCTCCATATATGGTCGTAGCAGTGATCCTACCGGGGGTATGTGATTGAGATTGAAACATCTTGACAAGAAGGGTTGATGACGCTAGAGACTACAAAATTGGACAACCAGAGGCCAGTGCTGCGACAAAGAATGTTGTGCTACACTATAGCTCTTAGTGGAACTCTTTTGTACATGTTGTAATGTTAAGTAAAACAAGAAATTTGGTTATGTAAACTTATGAATATGACCGCGATGTGATTTTTTTTTTTGTCTTCAAGTGGAGTTTATATTTTCTTTATTTTTTTGTTTATATTTTATTCTATACGAGAAGACAATTAGTATGATATTGTCCCAAAAGCGCAATAAGTAATAAAGTAAGGTCTGCTAATTTAATAGTAACAACTCCTAAAGACGATATTATAACTTAAGTATGGTGTTGTACTTAGGAGGGTGTTACAACTTGGTTCCAATTGTGGATTGTTATTATTTGGCTACATCAAGCAAAGATTGACACATATATACTGGTTTGTCCGTCTTGACTCCATTTTGGATAACCTCTAGTATTGAGTAGCAAAAAGCTATATACGATTCACAAAGTTCAGGAAAATTAATCAATAATAAAATATCCAAAGAGCTTCTTCCAATATGATCACCATTCATGTGTATAGGTGCTATTGGCTGGTAGATAATCTAGTTGACTTGTGTGGATATATGTGTTAAAGCATTATATCTGATAGTATGCTTAATGGTTAGAATATTGTGATGTGGTGGATGTGCCAAAAATTAGATTAAGCTTCTCAGTCACTTAGCCACCCTGAATGCTCTAGTGGGGATGGGTTTATCTTAATATCTTTTATTATACTTACTGATAGATATGGTAGCAGTTCCTTCTTTTTCTTTTAATTACTTTTTCTCTAGGATACAGTAATTATTAATATATTTATTTTATAAATTATATTCTTTTTTCATTTCATATTTTCAAATTATTTAAATTACCAATTTATTATAAAAGAATAATTTTTTTTTAAAGATTATGACTATCTAAAATAGAATAAACACAATCTTTTTGTTGTTTCCATGTTTTGATAAATAAAAAAATCCTCATCATCATGCCAAATTAAACTATATATTAACTAATTATAGAGTCAAAACATATATATATTAAGTATACTTTTTTTTAATAATAATACCTTGAGGGTTTTTTTGGATGAGAGAAAAAAGATACGAAAGAAATGGAGAACAGAAAAAAAAATGGAGTAATTATTAATTTTTTCTTATTTGATATGCAATATAGAAGAGAGAAAGAGATCCCAAAGACAAAACTAAATAGAGAATATTAAGTATTCCTTTTTTCTTAACTCAATAATTATTTTCTTTTCGTTCATTTTACTCATTCAAATACACAAAAAGAAAATATTTTTATTTATTTTCTCTTTTTTTTTGAATTTTTTCTCTTCTCATTTTCTTCTCTCATCCTAAAGTATGATGAATAGAAGTTAATATCAATAACATTCTTTGATTTCTTTGTCTTCCAGGGTTGTTTCTATCTTCGAAATGTATGTTTGTTAATACTTCAAAATTTAGTGTTCTATAACTACAGTTGTCACAACGTGCCCGGAGGGCGTCGTGACGAGAGGCAACAAAAAATATTGAAAAAATTATTTCAATGGAGTCGCCACCAATTTTTATTTATGGAAAAAATCGGAAAAACCTTTTAGTTTTGCAAAACTGGTCTTTTAAAAAGATTGAATTCGGGAGTCCAATTATGCACAGGGAAGGGTGGAAACTTAATCCCACTGCACCCCTAATACATCCGTTTCGCAACGGTTACCCTAGAGTTTATCATGCCAATTAATAACTTTAATAATATTGATTTTTCCCCTTAAGAACATAATAATTATTCACAAATAGAATAAAGCAAAATTAGTATCACAACTATTTGCAAAAAAGAAGATAAAATAAAATTAATATGAAAATTATTTATAAAAGGAAAGAAAATCTAAATTGATATAATAATTATTTACAAATAAAATAAAGTTAGATTAGTGCAACAATTATTGACAAAAAGAAAAGAAAAATAAAATTAATATGATAATCATTTATAAAAGGAAAGAAAAGCAAGATTGATATGGTAATTATTTACAAATAAAATAAAATAAAGTTAGATTAGTACAATAATTATTTACAAAAGAAAAGAAAAAAATAAAATTAATATGATAATTAGTCATAAAAAGAAAGAAAAGCAAAATTGGTATGATAATTATTCCCAAAAATGTAAGATTAATATACAATTATTCACAAAAAAAAGGAAAGTAAAATTAATGTTATGATTATTTACTAAAAATAGAAATTGATATAAAAATTATTTACAAACTAAAAAGGAAGTGAAATTAATGTTACAAACACTTAAGGAATTAAAATTGAACCAAATTTAAGAAAATTTAAATTTTGATTTGACAGAGATTGTCTGCTCCTACGTATCCTCTGGTGCAATGAGGAATTCAAAATCACGTAGTTCTTGTAGAAAATGATTGTGGGTTGGATTAATTTTATTTATGAAAAGATTTTATTTAAAAAAAGGGAAAGAAAACAAATCCACTCTTGCCCAGGGTTTAGGATAGCGTAAGCTATACAATAAACCCTTACAATTCTTATAACCCTTGAGGATGGTTAAACCATACATCAATGTCATAGATTGTTGCATGAGTTCAAAAAGAGAAGAAATCTACAATATTTTTATTTTTGTTTTGTTTTCGTCTTTTTTTTTTTTAAAAAATCCATTTGCTTGTTATTTTATATATATATATATATATATATATATATATATATATGTACATAAGTGCAAACAAGGCCCAACATCATGACAAAAATTTAATTTGGACCATCTCAAAAAACAGACTAAGAAGAAAACAAAAAAAAAAAAAAAAAAAACTTATAAACGAGCAAAAAAAAAAAAAAAAGCGAGCGAAAGAAGCGAGAAAAGGAAAGTGTGATTAGTCTGGGTCATTTAGGGACAAAAAGCGAGGGAGGCGAGAGAGGTGCGGGGGCATCACGGTGCCATCTTCTATGGCGATGGTATCTTTGGCGGCGCTCGGCGAGTCGGCGGTGGCTATGGCAGCGAGATGGTGTCTCGCAAGGGGATCCACCTGCTACGACGGCGACGATGGGCTCGATGACGAGGCTGGTCGCGGACTGTGGTGGCTGTGGCGTGGGGCTCCGCTTGCTGCGACGGTGATGGTAGGCTCAATGGCGACAGTGGTTTGCGGACGGCGTTGGCTGCGGTGGATGGAGGCCGAAGGGGTGAACCGTGGAGTGAAGAATGCCAATTGCTCTGTTGTTCTTCTTTCTTCTTTTTTTTTTTTTTTTTTTTGTTGGCTGTGATGATTCTGTTTCTACTTGGTTTGAGGTGTAAAAGGGTTAGGACACTGTATTGGTTAGGGTGGGATAAGGATGCGGTGTGGCTGTTTGGAAGAGTTTCTTTTTTTTTTTTTTTGTTTTTGATCGTTTGTGGGGTTGAAAGAGCACAGGAAAGTGATGCAAAAGGATAAAGAAATTGTATGACGATGCTATGGTAACGGATGCAAAAGGGTAAATGGTAGTGCACGTGTGTGTTTGTGTTGAATGAAAATATGTTGATGTAGGGTGATGATGTGCTATATTGAAAGGAATGAAACTAATTCATACAAATGAGGAGGAGATTTACCCACAAATGCTTTGATGGATGAGAAATGTCAAACTTCAAATGAACTCCCGATCTTGCTCCTAATTTGCAAATTGCTTTCTCGAGTCCAAACATACCCCCTGTTCCTTGAATTGCTTGGTCTATTTATACGTGTTGAAGGGGATTACATGAAATTAAATGTGATTGATTATGATTGGAAATAAATTGATTTGATTGATTGCAAGATTTGATTTAATTGAAAATGCTAATTGATGCTAATTGTGAAATTTGATTTGATTGATATAAATTAAAACCAATTAAAAGATGCTGATTTATACTAATTGATACTAAGTGGATGCAATTTTTATTTTTATTTTTATTTTTTTATTTTTTTATTTTTTATTTTTTTGATTTTTATATTTATTAATTTTTGGACTAAGATGCTACTCGGATTTGGACCAAAAGATTGGCCTTTATTATTATATATATTATTTTTTTATTTTTTTATTTTTATTTTTTATTTTTTTTATTTTTTTGTTTTTGAAAAATGATTCGGACAAAATACGGTGTTCACAGTTGCCCCTCTTTACTTGTTTCCTTATTAGAAAATATAAAACCGTAGGTTTTGATATTTCCATAGTAAGGAACTAGTAAAGACATGAACATGTATTTTGTCCGAGCAAGGAAGATGATGAGAGCATATGCTTGTGAAAATGAAATGCAACCATGCAAATGCAATGCAGCTTTGCGACCATGTAAATGAAATGTAGCTTTGCAAATGAAAATGAATTGCAACCATGTGAATGAAATGCAGTCTTGCAAAATGAAATGCAACCTTGCATAATTTGAAATTGAACTTGAAGATGCAAGCAGAATTGAAATAGATTTGAAATTGCAGACGGAATTGAAATAGATTTGAAATCGAACTTGAAAATGCAAGCGAATTTGAAATTGAAGATGCAGTTTTGCAAAATTGAAATAAATTTGAAATTGGATTTTGAAGATGCAGGCAGAATTGAAATGGATTTGAAATTGAATTTGAAGATGCAAACAGATTTGAAATTGAAGATGCAGTTGTACAGAATTGAAATAAATTTGAAATTGGATGTTGAAGATGCAGACAGGATTAAAATTGAATTGAATGAGAAATTGAAATTGAGAATACAGCTTTGCAGAATTGAAAAATATTTGAAATTGAATGTGAAGATGCAGCTTTGGAAAATTGAAAATTGGAATTGAAATTAAATTGCAAATTTGTACACTAAAAAAATTGCCCCAGTTTGTTGTTTCCAAACATTGCTCTTCTGGGAAATTCTGCGTCTAATCCATAATAAGCCCTCCAGTTTCACGAATCCACCACATCAGCTTTTTCTTTGAAGCTTTCTGTATGATTTGGCTTCGTCCCTCTCTTTTGATCTTCGTTTCAAAATCTCTAACCTTCGCATTAATTTTTGCTCAAACAGCCACTTTTGGTTTTCGATCTAGCAAACCCTTTCCTTCTTTCTTTCTTTCTTTCTTGCCCTCCCTTCTTCTTCTGTCTTTCTTTCTTTCTTTCTTCTCTTTTTTTTTTTTTTTTTTTTTTTTACCCTTGCCCATTGCGCTACTGCTTTTGAATCCGGTATTGAGCTGTCTTGTCGTATCTGAGCCCTGTCTACAGATATTCCTTCCATTGTATTTCAAATATAATGTTCTAATTATGCATAGTTTAGAAGAGAACAGAAAGAACATAATGCACTCTTTGATGATGGGGACAAAGAACATGGAAAGAAAATGAGTGAAAGGAAAAAATAAAAAATAAAAGTAAAAATAAAAATGGTAGAATAAGACAAATTTATTGTATCTAGAAAGCGTCAAAAATCGCAAATAGTCATGACGAAATAGAGAAGATACAAAAGATTAGGAGGATTGCGATGCAGATTTCATATGATTAACCCATTTCATCGATTCTGTGGTTACACTGAACTTGCATTTTCAGGCCAAGAATATAATCCTTTGACATGTGCCAATGTTTGCCTCAATTCACTGATTCTTTCTTCTATCCTCCATCCATTGAATTGCCCCAGTTTAGTGTCATTTCTGGCTTCTCACCCCTTGCTCGGATTTTGAGCTGGTATCTTATTACTTAGGTCGCCCTTTCGGGTTTTCAACCTAGCAGATTTTATTGCCCTTACTTTTGCCTAGATCGCCCTTTCGGGTTTTCAATCTAGCAAGCCCTTTTTTTTTTTTTTTTTTTTTGTGCTCTAACTTTTGTCTAGACTGCCCCTTCAGGTTTTCAATCTAGCGAGCCCCCTTTTTTTTTTTTTTTTTTTTGGTTATGCTCTAACTTTTGCCTAGACCGCCCTTTCGGGTTTTCAATCTAGCGAGCTTTTCTTTATGCGAAATACTTCTTCACAAAGATCTCGAGTTGATTGGCTTGGGAAGCACTTGGCCTTCCATGTCGGTCAAGATCAATGCTCCCCCAGAGAATGCGTCTTTAACTATGTAGGGGCCTTCGTATGCAGGTGACCATTTGCCTCTACTATCTTCCTGATTTGGCAGTATCCTTTTTAACACAAGATCACCTGGTTGAAATGTTCGTGGACGAACGTTCTTATTGAATGCCCTAGCCATCCTCTTTTGGTACAACTGTCCATGACAGATTGCATCCAATCGTTTTTCATCAATCATATTCAATTGCTCATATCTCGCTTTGATCCACTCATTTTCTTCCAATTCAGCTTCCACCAAGACCCTTAAGGACGGGATTTCTACCTCTATTGGCGTTACCGCTTCCATTCCATACACTAATGAGTATGGAGTTGCCCCAGTTGAGAATCTTACCGAAGTGCGATACGCATGTAACGCATAAGGTAGCATGTCACTCCAATCTTTATACGTGACCACCATTTTCCCTAGGATCTTCTTGATATTTTTGTTTGCTGCTTCCACTGCCCCATTCATCTTTGGTCGATAAGGAGCTGAATTGTGGTGCTTAATCTTGAATTGTTCGCACAGTCTTCGCACTTCCACACTATTGAAATTGGAGGCATTATCTGTAATGATCCTCTCGGGTAATCCATACCTACAGATGATGTTATTTTTTAGGAATTTCACTACCACCTTTTGTGTAACGCTGGCATAGGAGGCAGCTTCTACCCATTTAGTGAAGTAGTCAATAGCCACTAAGATGAATCGATGCCCATTGGAGGCCTTAGGGTTAATTGGGCCAATGACGTCGATGCCCCACATTGCAAACGGCCATGGTGACGTAAGGTTGTGCAGGGGGACTGGAGGAGAGTTAATGCGATCAGCATAGATTTGGCATTTATGGCATCTTTTGACGAACTCAACACAATCTTTTTCCATTGTGAGCCAATAGTACCGTTGCCTTAAAATTTGTCGGGATAGTGTGTGCCCATTAGCATGGGTCCCACAAATACCCTCATGGACCTCTGATATGACAATGCGAGCTTCTGTGGCATCAATGCACCTTAGCAGGACCCCATCATAGTTCCTTTTGTATAGTACATCACCAGTGAGGAAGAATGACATTGCTAGCCGACGGAGCGTTCTTCTATCATTCTCATTTGCCCTAGTTGGGTACTCCTTTGCCTTAATGAATTGTTTGATGTCATGGAACCATGGTCGACCATCGGGCTCTTCTTCGATGTTCAAGCGAGATCTTTGGTTCTCTTCTAACGGCTGACTGTAAAGTAGAACCTCCACCTCTAAATCGAGTTTGGTCATGACAGCCAAAGTGGCGAGTGCATCTGCAAAGTGATTTTTGTCACATGTCAAATAGTTGAAGGTGATTTCTTCGAATTCCTTTGCTAGGCTAATCACATGTTCATAATACGACATTAGTCTATGTTCCTTGACTCGCCAATCCCCATTGACTTGATAAATGATGAGCGCTGAATCACCATAGACATCTAGGTATCTCACCAAGAGATATTGCTGCTTTTAGGCCAGTTATACAGGCTTCATATTCGGCCATGTTGTTAGTGCAGTCGAATGCTAATTTAACCGCAATTGGGAATTGTTTGCTTCTTTGGCGACACTGTAATCAAGCTCAACCCCATTCCCATGGATGTTTACAGCACCATCGAAGTACATCTTCCACATCAAGCCTTCCTCTTCATCGTTTTCGCTCTCATCTTCCACGACAGCCAAGATATCTTCATCGGGAAATTCAACTTTCATTGACTGATATTCTTCGAGTGGATTCTCGGCTAGGTGATCAGCTATGACACTTTTTCGATTTTCTAGTCACATACTTAATGTCAAATTCTGCTAGAGCCACTTGCCATTTAGACATTCTTATGGAAATATGTGGACTTTCAAAGATATATTTCAAGGGATCCATACGAGATATTAGCCAAGTTGTGTAGTACAACATGTATTGTCGCAATCTTCTTGCGATCCATACGAGGGCACAACAAGTTTTCTCAATAGCCATATATCGAGATTCACAATCGTTGAATTTCTTGCTCAAATAGTAAATTGCTCGCTCTTTCCTACCCGTCTCATCATGTTGACCTAACACAGCACCTATGGACCCATGCAACACTGTGAGGTACAAGATGAGTGGTCGCCCTAATGTTGGTGGGACCAAAAGGGGAGGATTTATCAGGTATTTCTTGATTTTGTCAAAGGCTTCTTGACATCTATCATCCCATTTACCGGGGCTATCTTTCTTTAACAACTTGAAGATCGGTTCGCATGTATGGGTCAAATTAGAAATGAACTTTGCTATGTAGTTCAGACGTCCCAAGAAACCGCGAACCTCCTTCTCTGTCTTGGGTGCTGGCATGTTTTGGATGGCTTTGACTTTATCAGGGTCCACTTCGATGCCCTTCTTCGACGATGAATCCCAATAACTTTCCTGAGGATGCCCCAAAGGTGCACTTTGCTGGATTTAATCTCAGCTTATAAGTTCTCAATCTTTCGAATAATTTTCTAAGCACGACAACATGACTTTCTCCCTCTTGTGACTTGGCCACCATGTCATCAACATAGACCTCTAGTTCTTTGTGGATCATGTCATGGAAAAGCGTAACCATGGCTCGCTGGTAGGTGGCTCCAGCGTTTTTCAATCCAAAAGGCATCACTCTGTAACAAAACACTCCCCATTGAGTGATAAAAGATGTATTTTCTTTATCCTCATTTGCCATAAGGATCTGATTGTAGCCTGAATATCCATCCATAAAGGAGAACCGATGGCTTTTGGCAGTATTATCAACCAGAACATCTATGTGGGGCAGCGGAAAGTTGTCTTTTGGACTAGCTTTATTCAAGTCTCGATAATCCACGCACATTCTAACCTTTCCATCTTTTTTTGGCACAGGTACTATATTCGCTATCCACTTTGGATAGAGTGGTACCTCTAAGAAGCCAGCATCAAGTTGCTTTGTAATTTCGTCTTTGATCTTAAGTGACATTTCAGGGCTCATCCTTCGCAGCCTTTGTTGTTTAGGTTCCATCCCCTCAAGTAATGGGATTTTGTGGGCCACTATGTTTGGGTCCAAGCCAGGCATATCTTTATATGACCAAGCAAATACGTCCATATACTCTTTGAATAGTGCAATCATCTCTTCTTTTTCTGGATTATCAACTATTTTCAGTTCTTTCTTTTCCTCGTCAGTTCCCAGGTTTATCATTTCGACAACCTCATCATGTGGATTTATCCCTTTTTCTAATGAATCTATCATTTTGGCAAATTGTTGGCACAGGTTAGGATCTTCATCTTGTTCCTTCTCATTCAAGTCCGTTGTAACACAAGAATCAATTAATGGTTTATCACAATCATTCGCATGGGAAGGAGATCCCGAAAAGGAAGAATCCCTGGAATTGAGATAAGACTAGGAATGAATAATTTTGAAAGATTGCATCTTAATTGGAAAAAGAGGAAAGAAAAGGAGACAAAAGAGGGGAAAACCATGCATAATTATTCCATTATTTGATAAAATTTGAAATACAAAATGAAAAGATAAAAGCATTCATTACTCAAAATACAACAAATCATTTAAAGGTTCGGATTCCCCATTGTTCAAATCTTACGCCCCATCACTTGGGTGGATAAGCAATGAATCCCCTCTGGCATTTCTCAGGGTATTAACTGTTTCACCCAGTTCTAATGCCACAACTTCTGCAGCCACAGTGAATGTTTCTTTGATATGCAGAACCTTCCTTGCATCGAACCAGGGCGATTGCTCTTCTTCCCCTACTTTGTATCCCAGGCCAAGCTTTCTTGGGTTATCAGGTAATACAATGGGGTGTTTGATCCCTTGTAGTTGACTTCCCAGCCCTTTTCCTTGTTGAAATCCACTTTTGAGCATCATCTGAGCAACAACTTGATTCACACCGCTCATTTGTTCCTTTGGCTCTGCTATATCTAGGTTTTGGAAAGAGACTTCAAGGGAGCCTTCAGTACAATCAATATAAGGAACTGTGACTGTTTTAGACATCAATAACTCCTCCTCCCCTTTAATAGTGATTAGCTTCCCTTCGGCTACAAATTTCACCCTTTGATGCAGGGTAGATGGAACGGCCCCAGCTTCGTGAATCCATGGCCTTCCTAATAACATAGTGTACCCTGGCTCAATATCCAATACTTGGAATTCTGTCAAAAAAGTGATTGGTCCTATTTCCAGTTGCAAACTGATATTTCCCATTATTTCCCTTTGAGTGCCATCGAAAGCTTTCACAATTATGCCACTTGGCTCTATTGTGGCCGGATCAATAGGCAATTGTTGTAGGGTGGAATAAGGAAGCACGTTAAAAGCCGAACCCCCATCTATCAGCACCTTCGCGATGACATAGCCTTGGCACTTCAGAGTGATGTGTAGAGCCTTTGGGCGACCTGATGTGGTGTTTGGGCTTATCTCGTTCTCGGTAAAGTTATCGAATTCTGGCTTTGATTGCACCTACAATTGCCTCGACCTTTTAGGAGTTATATCTTTGTTCACATAAGACTGATCCAACACTCTCTTAAGAGCATCACGATGAGCTTCAGAACTCATAATTAGCGAGAACAAAGAAATTTTTGCAGGCGTCTTCTTTAACTGTTCCACCACATCGTACTCACTCTGCTTCATGATCTTCAAGAACTCTTCTCCTTCATTCTCTTGGCTCTTTTCCTTGTGGTCTTCAGATGGTTTTATTGTTCCAGGCACCCTTTGGAGCTTCTCAGGAGTATAGCATCTGCCACTTCGGGTTACCCCTCCTATTCCTACAATATTTGTTACTGATTCAGTCACTTTAAGGTCGAGGCCTGTTCCAGTGTCGTCTTTCATAACAGCTCCATGCCTCGCAGGGAGAGCAGGATCGGTGTGATGGGATTGACTTGACACTCGGAAGATGGGTCGTGACTCTCGAGCAAGAATTGTTGCCTCAATCTTTGCAGAGCTATGACTTGCTCCAACATTTGGTTCTACTATTGTCTCATATCTCCATGGGACCGCATGATCACTTTGGTAAGGGAACGGCTTAGGTACCTTGAAAACGAGTACCGGCCTTCGAGGAGAGACCTTAAAGACGGGAGGTGTTGGGTGAATTGTGTTGACACTCTGCTCCTTAATGATCTTGGGTACCGCAAGCACACCCAATTTGATCATTCTTTTAACAAAGCATTTGAGTTCGGGACAGTCTTCAATATGATGCTTCTTCTCAACTCCGAGGCATTTGCAGAGTAATCCTTCTTCATCTCCTTTCAGAATCCTTTTTCCTTCATTTCTTTCAGCAATCATCTCATATCCTGCTGATTTTAACCCTTCCAAGATGCACTTCATTGGGAGTTTGATGTCCTCAAATTCTCCTCCCATGTGGCTATCACAACAAATAACATTTACCTGTCTTCCATCATGATTTGGAAATGGATTGTTTCTCACATTAGGCCCTTCCGTTTCTTCCAATTGAATGGCCTTGGTATCAATCAGGCGCCATACAGCATGTTTAAAGCCATAACAATTCTCAATTGAATGCCCGGGAGTGTTGGAGTGGTATTCACATGAAAGATTTGCATCGTACCAACGAGGATAAGGTGCCGTGAAAGTCTTCCCAGGGCGTGGAGTTAGCAAATTCTGACCACACAAACGTTTAAACAACTCAGAATTACTCATGTGAAAGTTGGGAAAGGGACGGTCTTTGGTTGATGGATTGGAGGGGTTACTGGCTCTAGGCGGCATTTGTGATGGGGTTAGGGGAGGGTTAGCTATTTGGTGAAGTGTAGGTATGGATGGTGTATAAGGTCGGGGGTATGAAACATTATTGACTTGGTACGGCTGAGGAGGGTAAGGCATGGTAGGTAAATAGGGTGAAGGATATGGAAAGTATGGGGGTTGATATGGACGATGAGTCTGCTGAAAAGAGGCTTGGTAGGGTTGGGGTGGTTGTGATTGTATGGTGTTGACAGTGTTTTCCTTTTTCTTTTGTGGCTGTCCCTTCTTAAATTGAGATTCATTTATTTCACCCGTCGTTGGTTCCACGTTGCCTTCTTGGATGTTTGCCTCAATCCTTTCTCCTATTTCCACTAAGTCAATGAATTCTCTGACATGAGTGCCCAACATATTCTTGAAGAATGGTCCTTCCAAAGTGCGGATAAAATAAGAGCACATTTCCTGCTCTGACATAGTGGGAATAACCCGGGCTGCTATTGCTCTCCATCTTTGGGCGTATTCTTTGAATGGCTCCTTCTCTTTCTTCCTCAAATTTTTCAACTGGTCTCTGGTAGGTGCAGTGTTCATATTAAACTTATATTGATTGGTGAAGGCTGTGGCAAGATCTTCCCAACACCTGATTTGATTCTGATCTAACTGCATGTACCACTCCCATGCGACCCCATCCAAACTTTCAGGGAAGAAGCTAATCATGAAATTCTCATCTTTAGACCACATCCCCATCTTGGTGCAGTACATTCTTAGGTGCATCATAGGATTTGTGCTGCCATCGAACTTAATAAACTCAGGCATTTTGAAGTCTTTGGGGATAGTGACGCTTGGTGCTAAACAGAGGTCATTAATGCTTATAGAACCGTACGGGTTTGGCCCTCGTAGCATCGGAGCGTGCTTGCATCTCCTTCTCCAATTCTTCCTTTAGTTTCAATCGTTCTGCCTCCTTCTCCACTTCAAGGTTGTTGTCATTCCCTGATTCATACCCCGGCTGATCGTGAGGATCATTGTTTTCATTAGTTCCTTTGGTTTTGATTATGACCTCGAGAATTTTTCTGAACTCCTCCCCTTGTTCAAGCATCATGGTCTTCAAGTCATCAATCTCTTGGCTCAAATTCCTTTCATTTGCCATGCCTTCTAGAGGGGCTTTGGATCGCAACTCGTATGAGTTACTAGGTTTAGACGAAGTTTTCTTTGGAGGAGCAATGTTTGGAAATTCCCGCTTATCATGACAACGAGAAGTAAGACAATAAGAAAAAGTTTTTTTTTTTTTTTTTTTTTTTGTGGGGAAGAAATGTATCACCCATATTTGATAGCAATGACGATGGATCATACTCTAGTAGATAGAGTCCCTGGCGGATAAAAAGTATAGGGGAGGATTCTTTCCACAATATACTTTATTAACGACACTGTAGCAATATCAAAATCTTAACCCTCCTTAAAACCCTTTGCTTTTTTTACTTCGCACAGAAGGAGAGAAAAGTCCTATAAGGCGAGTACGAGCAATAACAATGAATTAAGAAGAGAGGGTTTTGTGTAGAGGATGAAGAAACAAGTTGAGTCATAATTTCATTCCAAAAATTCACTTGAAAGTGCAAGTACATCATAAATTTGCAAAGTCTAAAAATATCGATTACATCAGAAGATTGGTTCTCTTTCTCTTAAACCCCCTTGTAAGATCCTTACTCATCTTCATGAAATCTTTTATTCCGCGAGGAAGCTGGAGCATGGGATTCGCCCACATCTCTTCTTCCGCTTTTTCGAAGTGGTAAATGAAGTTCGAGATGTGGCGATTTAGCTCATCAACCATTCTTGCATGTCCTTCTTTCAAATCTTCATGTTGTGCTTCCCATTCTAATGCTTGGGCCTTCCAAAATTTTCCGATACTTGCTGTTTGGATGAGCGTGTCTCGGTATTGCATGGACGAAGCCCATCCACGATCACGGTCACTTTTTGTTTGTGCTAAAAGTTCGGTCAATTCTTCCAGTTTGTGCTCTAACTTGCTCTTCTCTTGCTTTTGTTTATGCACTTCAATTATTAGCTCTTCTCTTGCTTGTCTCTGCCAGTTGACTTCCATTGTTAGCTCCTCATTGAATATTCCTTGCTGCTTAATTTCTTCGGTTAATTCATCCCTTTCTCTTGTAAGGATTTGTAAATTACCTTCAAGGCTTTGAATCCTTCTTGTGAGTGCTGCAGGAACTTTTACAGGGGCATCAGCCAGTTCGTCTTTCAGATGTTCAACCAATTTTGCCTTCTTCTCACACTGGCTTCGGGCAATAACGGTTTCTAACTCCGCAGCTTGCTTTTGCTGCTCTAAAAGTTGAATTTGAGCTCGCAAAACCTCCAACTGTTCGGCTACTACAGATGTTAGGCAAGAATTGTTCTTCTTTTTTGTGACTTTCTTAGGGACAGTCTGGGGCACCCTTCTTGCTTTTCTCCATGCAACGTACTCTGCGGTGTCAATCACAAGTGGTTTTCCTAACTCTGCTCTTCCTGCCATTCGGATATCTGCCCATGCTTTCTTAATATCTCTTAATAAAAGCTGAGTGTGTTCTCCATCCTTATACCAGAAGCACATTCCACCCAATCGTTCTTCTTGTGGCTTTCTTTGCGTCCAGCAAAGCTGCTTGAGTACTATTACTGGTGTGTAAGCCACACACCCTCTTGGACCCATGAGGGGTACATTAGGAAATTTTCCGCAGCTATAGATGATATCTCCTCGTTCACGTCCATACCATGGGCACACCCATTTGAATGCCTTTGTGTCAATATTGTCAAACTCAACCTTCCATTCATTTTCATCTGTTGACTTTGTTGGAATTCGGTGGAAGCTTCCCAACGGATCTGATGTACTCTTGAGATGATTGCCAGCATACATGTGTGTGATAACCCATACATATAACAGGTGTACGCAGCATCGAAGCTTCCCTTTTGACTTTCGTTGGCAGAAATCCAAGGTCAGGAATGTCTCAGCCAACACGGCAGGTACCGGGTTCCTCTCTTTCTTTTCCACCGCAAAGAAGACATCCATGGCAGCTTGATCTACCATGTCAGGTGCAGACGGAAATAACACCAAGCCATAGATGGCAAGTGCTAACACCCTTGCGAAGACTTTCCATTCTTGTGAATGTCCTAACTCTCTCAAATGTGCTTCCACAAATGCTTTGGTCAGCCCCCGAGAATCTGTATGCCCTGTCAGTCTAATTTGAGTCATAGGTACCCCTAATAGCTCTCCATATTGCTCGATTACTTTCGTCTCAGACAAATGCTCCTCTATGCGTAGGTACACTATGGAGTCTCTTCTCATTGGTAACTTCAACATACATGCATACTCCTCAATGGTGGGTGCAATATCAACCTTGGGCAACTCGAAACATCTCAAGGCCGGGCTCCAATATTGAGCCAAGACATTGAGAGCAGAGGTTTCGACGGGAATGAAAAGCAAATCCAGGATAGCCCCATATTTCTTGGAAAAAGCCTTCTTTTCTTCAAAAGGGAGTAACTGACTCAACTGTCTTAGATTTTCCAATGAGCTAACATTTATAGCTACATTGGATTTCTTCTTCCCATCGATGATATTGCTAGTGTGTCGTACTTCTTCCATCACTTGCTATCAAATATGGTGTCACCGCTATCCCCTTTTGTGAATTTGAACAAAATATCAGGGAAAAGAAGAAAGAAAAAAGAAAAAAGAAGAAATGTAAATATGTTTGATGAAATGCTGGATGTGTGATGCATTATGATGAGATATTGGATGGTATGCATGATGATTATAGCAAGAAAAGGATGATGACATGTTAAGAAAATGCATGATGATGTATTATAAATATGCACAATGCAGATGATTAAATGCTGGATGATGTGATTTAAGGGAAAAGGAAAGAAGTACGCTCCCTTTTGTCCTAAAGGGGTGAGACCTAATGGTTGGGTGCCTCTAAAGCTTGAACTCTAATTGGGTAGTCCACTAGTTTGTTCTACTGTGCACGGTTTTTTTGGACAGATCTAGACCCCTATAAGTCATGGTTCCCAGATTGCCCTTATTTAAAAATAAGGACCCAGTTTTGTAAGCACGGCCGCAGGGACATAGGAGTCACAATGCGCAGGCTCACAATTCCGGTGGCAAATCTGAGCGGGAAAATCAACGACTGTCAGGGAAGCGTGAGCTTCACAATAACCTCGTGAAAATCCCTTCTACTCCTATGGATTTCCAAGGCTCGGGTATAGAGCCCAATTAGTGTGTGAGGTAAGTGATAGTGAGGTGTGTGAAGGGAGCATACAAACCTTTTAACCCTAAAACTAAGCATAAAACCTGCAAAAGACCAAGAACACATATATACACAGTATATCAACTACCCTAAGGTTTGAGATATATACAAAATATAGAAAAGACAAAAATAAATCTACTATCCTAAGGTCAAAGTGAGGAATAATTACAAATAAAATAAACACGCACGAATAAAAGTTGTGTACAAAAATAATTATTTACAATCACAAAAAAAATCGAAAAGAAACAGGAAAGGGGAAAAATAAATAGTATTTTAGTTATATAATTTGCATAATTTACTCTAATAGGCTTGACTCTCTAGAAGTCCCCAGTGGAGTCGCCAAACTGTCACAACGTGCCCGGAGGGCGTCGTGACGAGAGGCAACAAAAAATATTGAAAAAATTATTTCAATGGAGTCGCCACCAATTTTTATTTATGGAAAAAATCGGAAAAACCTTTTAGTTTTGCAAAACTGGTCTTTTAAAAAGATTGAATTCGGGAGTCCAATTATGCACAGGGAAGGGTGGAAACTTAATCCCACTGCACCCCTAATACATCCGTTTTAACTTTTAGAGTTTATCATGCCAATTAATAACTTTAATAATATTGATTTTTCCCCTTAAGAACATAATAATTATTCACAAATAAAATAAAGCAAAATTAGTATCACAACTATTTGCAAAAAAAGAAGATAAAATAAAATTAATATGAAAATTATTTATAAAAGGAAAGAAAATCTAAATTGATATAATAATTATTTACAAATAAAATAAAGTTAGATTAGTGCAACAATTATTGACAAAAAGAAAAGAAAAATAAAATTAATATGATAATCATTTATAAAAGGAAAGAAAAGCAAGATTGATATAGTAATTATTTACAAATAAAATAAAATAAAGTTAGATTAGTACAACAATTATTTACAAAAGAAAAGAAAAAATAAAATTAATATGATAATTAGTCATAAAAAGAAAGAAAAGCAAAATTGATATGATAATTATTCCCAAAAATGTAAGATTAATATACAATTATTCACAAAAAAAAGGAAAGTAAAATTAATGTTATGATTATTTACTAAAAATAGAAATTGATATAAAAATTATTTACAAATTAAAAAGGAAGTGAAATTAATGTTACAAACACTTAAGGAATTAAAATTGAACCAAATTTAAGAAAATTTAAATTTTGATTTGACAGAGATTGTCTGCTCCTACGTATCCTCTGGTGCAATGAGGAATTCAAAATTACGTAGTTCTTGTAGAAAATGATTGTGGGTTGGATTAATTTTATTTATGAAAAGATTTTATTTAAAAAAAGGGAAAGAAAACAAATCCACTCTTGCCCAGGGTTTAGGATAGCGTAAGCTATACAATAAACCCTTACAATTCTTATAACCCTTGAGGATGGTTAAACCATACATCAATGTCATAGATTGTTGCATGAGTTCAAAAAGAGAAGAAATCTACAATATTTTTATTTTTGTTTTGTTTTCGTCTTTTTCTTTTTTTCTTTTTTTAAATCCATTTGCTTGTTATTTTATATCTATATATATATATATATATGTACATAAGTGCAAACGAGGCCCAACATCATGACAAAAAAAAAATTTGGACCATCTCAAAAAACAGACTAAGAAGAAAACAAAAAAAAAAAAAACTTATAAAACAGCCCGCAAAAAAAAAAAAAAAAAAAACGAACGAAAGAAGCAGAAAAAGGAAAGTGTGATTAGCTGGGTCATTTAGGGACAAAAACAGGGAGGGGCGAGAGAGGTGCAGGGCATCACGGTGCCATCTTCTATGGCAGTGGTATCTTTGGCGGCGCTCGGCAGAGCTCGGCGGTGGCTATGGCAGCGAGATGGTGTCTCGCAAGGGGATCCACCTGCTACGACGGCGACGATGGGCTCGATGACGAGGCTGGTCGCGGACTGTGGTGGCTGTGGCGTGGGGCTCCGCTTGCTGCGACGGTGATGGTAGGCTCAATGGCGACAGTGGTTTGCGGACGGCGTTGGCTGCGGTGGATGGAGGCCGAAGGGGTGAACCGTGGAGTGAAGAATGCCAATTGCTCTGTTGTTCTTCTGTCTTATTCTTTTTTTTTTTGTTGGCTGTGATGATTCTGTTTCTACTTGGTTTGAGGTGTAAAAGGGTTAGGACACTGTATTGGTTAGGGTGGGATAAGGATGCGGTGTGGCTGTTTGGAAGAGTTTCTTTTTTTTTTTTTGTTTTTGATCGTTTGTGGGGTTGAAAGAGCACAGGAAAGTGATGCAAAAGGATAAAGAAATTGTATGACGATGCTATGGTAACGGATGCAAAAGGGTAAATGGTAGTGCACGTGTGTGTTTGTGTTGAATGAAAATATGTTGATGTAGGGTGATGATGTGCTATATTGAAAGGAATGAAACTAATTCATACAAATGAGGAGGAGATTTACCCACAAATGCTTTGATGGATGAGAAATATCAAACTTCAAATGAACTCCCGATCTTGCTCCTAATTTCTGCAGCCGTTTTCTCTGAGTCCAAAAAAACCCCCTGTTCCTTGAATTGCTTGGTCTATTTATATGTGTTGAAGGGGATTACATGAAATTAAATGTGATTGATTATGATTGGAAATAAATTGATTTGATTGATTGCAAGATTTGATTTAATTGAAAATGCTAATTGATGCTAATTGTGAAATTTGATTTGATTGATATAAATTAAGACCAATTAAAAGATGCTGATTTATACTAATTGATACTAAGTGGATGCAATTTTTATTTTTATTTTTATTTTTTATTATTTTTTATTTTTTATTATTTATTTTTTTGATTTTTTTGATTTTTATATTTATTAATTTTTGGACTAAGATGCTACTCGGATTTGGACCAAAAGATTGGCCTTTATTATTATATATATTATATTTTTATTTTTTTTTATTTTTATTTATTTTTTATTTATTATTTTTTTTATTTTTTTGTTTTTGAAAAATGATTCGGACAAAATACGGTGTTCACAACAGTAATCATAAAATTTTCACAATATAGAAACCAGTTTAAGGGGTGTATTTATTTGTGATTTTTTGGGCAAAAAATCACTTTTTATCAAAAAAATTAGTTTTTGTATATTTAGATAATTTTTTAAAAATAATCAAATTCTAAAAAAATATTTATTTTCAATTTTTTTGGTAGAAGTTGAAAAGAGTGGCTTATGAAAAAAAAATCAATTTTTAACTTTTTCAACTATATATAAAATTTAAGTTTCAAAATCGCTTTTTTTAAAAACTAAATCAACGCACCAATTCGAGATGTTATTGTACATAGTTAAGCTTCTTATTTTTTTTTTCATCTTCATAATTCTCTACTTTATTATAAAGTTAAAATAATAATAATTAATTTTAATGCATTTTTAGCATAATTTTTTTAATATAAATATCAAATAGTGTTGTTGTCTCATTAAAAATATTTAACTTTTACAATAATTATTTTAAAAGTCATACATATAATATTATATAATTAGTTAACAATATAAAATATTTTATATTAACAATATCTCAAAATTAATCTCTGAGTAAGATACACTCCACCCCTTTAAAGTTTTATGAAATTACACTTTACCCTATTAGTATTTAAAATCTACACTCCATTCCATTATCTTAATCCTTCCCTCAACATCTATTGGAATATTCCAACAAAATATTCCTCTAAACCATAGAAAAGCATCTTAAGCCATATAAAAGAAAAAGGGAAAAAAGAAGAAGGAAGAAATGAAGCTTGTTATTACCCAAGTTGTGTTAGTTTCAAACCACTTTATCAATTCAGTGTCATTTGCCATTCTCATATGCCTTGTCCCTGGCAACTCTACTTCCATTCAAATCTTCTTCTCATAATCAGTCTTCAATCCACAAATGTGCCTCGAGGTCCATGAAGAAGAGATAATTAGGGTCAAATTTGTTTATCACGAAAAAATTGTCTTTCATGTGGAACATGATGTAAACCTTCATTTTCGCTGAAATTAAACATACACAAGTCACCATTTTGGTAAGTTAATCTAGAAATCAACCTTGAAGCTTAACATCATACCTTATGCTCCTTACTTTTTGCACCACAAAGTCAATTCCTTTCACACTTCCAAGTATGAAATTGTAGGAACAATGAAACCCTAATCCAGAAAAATGATGAAATTTTCTCTATGTTGATGGTGCTGCATTTTTTTTTTTTTGTATATATAGGCAAAAAGCTTAACCCTATAGCAGAAGAGCAATAGGAACATAGTCTACAAAGCAATTACAACAAAAAACAAGAAACATAGAAGCAGGCTACAAGCATCACAAAATAATAAAAACACACAGACAAAGCCTATAATAAAAGCCTATATATCAACTAACATACAATCAAAAGACAACAGGACAGGAAAAGAAGATAACATAACCAACAATAGCCATTCCACTGTTCTATTGTTGGATAGCAATCAAAAGTCAGATCCTCTCATTATTCTATGCTCAGCCAATGCCATTTTCTCAATGCCAAAGGGTTGGTTGATAAGCTATCAATCATCTCTTTTTTGTTAGCCATCCAAGACATTAGCCAAAAACCCCATCTAACCTTAATCTATCTCTTCTCAGGCTCCCAATTAGGTTTAACATTTTCAAAGATCAATTTGTTTCCAATATTCCACAAAGATCACACAACCACATAGAATAACATAATCTACATTTTCTTTTCTACAACATACAGCGGGACACCACACTAAGCATAAAAAAAAAGCTATAGGCTCATTGGGACAACACCACAATAATTCCCACCACATGAGGCAATCAGAACAAACTTTCCAAGCATGAATACAACCGAAGAGAATATGGTCAACTGATTCTACTTCTGAAATCTAGAACAGATAAACAGCAGCCATTGGTGGGATAATATTTAATTTTGCCAATCTTTCTCTAGTATTTAAACATCCTTGTAGTGCAAGTCACACTAGAATTTCAACATGCGATGGAGCAAGGCCTTTCCATGCTAGCCTTACCATTAGGGAGCCAATAGAATTGCTTGCCACCATGTTCTCAACCTTCAAGCAAAATGCTTTTGTGGAGAAAACTCCAGATGTGTGAAATATCCATGCAAAAACATCTTTCGCATCTGCAACTAATATATGCTGCTGAATAATAGTAAAAACTGCTCATGCAGCTCAGTTTCCCACTAAAGGAAATCTCATCTCCAACTAAAAGACCACCTCCATAAATTCCCATCCTAATATCCCATATCAGTAATTAAGGTCTTATACTAATTAGACATAGAATACAGCTTAAGAAAAGCATCCTTAAGAGCCATATCTCCAATCCACTTGTGTTCCCAGAAAAGACTAGAGTTGCCTTTTCCAACTTTTCTCCGTAACCCATTGGCTAAAACTTCAGAAATTGCCTCATGATTATACAAGGTGGAAATGATTTGTCCCCACAATCTGCCTCTATCACTTTCTTCAATGTCTAAAGCTCTCAAATCAATTATGCGATAGTGGTTAGAGACTATAACTCTTTTTCATAAAGAGTCAATGCCATTAAGCAAATGCCACCACCATTTGAAAAGAAGAGCAGTGTTTTTAACAACTAAATCGCTAACACCAAGCTCTCCCAAATGTTTCAGCTTTTGAATTATCTCCCATGCAACAAGAGGAATTGCTCTGAATACTTATAATTTTTTTCACCATTGCCAAAGGGATTTTACAAAGCCCCAAGTAATAGATTGGCAAGTTATTTAACACCAATTTTATAAGAACAAGCCTGCCAGCCCTTGAAAGGGTTCTTGCTTTCCAAACTACTGGCCTTTTCTCAATCTTCTCTATCACCGGTTTCTAAGTTGCCATCTTCCTTGGATTAGCACCAAAAGGCATACCAAGATATGTCATCGATAGTCTCATGACTCTTCACCTAAAAATCCCAACCATTTCGATTGCCTAAGCTTCCTCACACCCCATAGGAATAATGGCCAATTTGTTGTAATTGATGATGAGACGGGACATTACAGCAAACCAATCAAGAATCCTTCTTATATTTTGAATATTTTCCTCACATGTCGAGCTACAAATAATCTTGTCATCAGTGAATTAAAGTTGGGAGACATCTATTTTATTCTGACCCACCTTTACTCCTTAGATAATGCCATTCTCCTTTGCCCTCATCAATAAGCTATTGAGAACTTTTGCAACCACGATAAACAAAAAAGGGGAGATGGGATCACCTTGCTACAGACCCTTTACTAGCTTGAAAAGAGCTATTAGGGATCCATTTACAAGGATGGACATTGGTGCCATTGAGATACAACAAGCAATTCATCTTCACCATGCTCCAAAATGCATTCTTTCAAGTATCATGTCAAGGAAGTCCCATCTAATAGAGTCATATGCTTTTTGAAAGTCTAACTTTAACATAACACCACCTGACTTCTTCTTTTTCATCCACCACACAACCTCATTTGCTATCAAGGCACCATCAAGAATTTGTCTTTTCTCAACAAAACCAGATTGGGCTTCATCCACAAGTATTAGCATTACACTTTTTAATATGTTGGCCATAGTTTTGGAGATGATCTTATAAAGGCATCCCACCATATTGATGGATTTGTATTTTGTCATATCAACATTATCATCTTCTTTTGGTATAAGAGAGACCCATGTCATGTTGATTTCTCTTGAAAAATATCAAATATCAAAAAAATTAAAAACGAAATCAACAATATCACAGCCAATTAAATCTCACATATTTTTAATAAAAGAGAAATTAAAATCGTTATACCCAGGGGATCTTGATGATTCACAGCTCCACACTACGTCTTTGATTTCTTCAATGGATGGCCTTCTCTCCAATTTGACAGCTTCTTTAGGGAAAATCCTTGCCAACAAGTCATTAGGCAGCGAAATAACAGGGACATTTGACTTAGAACAAAGCTGTTTGAAGAATCTTCTAATTGTACACTTAACAACCCTTGAACCTTTCATATCTTTTCCTCCCACCCGCAGCATATGAATTCTGTTTCTTTTTCTTCTTGAAGCTAGTGCATGATAAAATCTGGTATTCTTGTCTCTGAATTTAATGGAGTTCTCTCTAAGCATCTGCCTCTAATATAGCTCCTTCCTCTCGTACCATAACCTCAATTAGCTTTGGAGAGCTAGCTAGCGTGCCACATCTACTTTATCAAAGTCTTCCGATTCATGTTTCTTTACAAGTGCAATAATTTTAGATTTAAACTTGTCAATGTTATTGTTAGTATCACCAAACTTTTCCTTATTCCATATCTTCAATGGCCCCTTTAATTTTTAAAATTTTTCAGGGATAGGAATATCCCCTAAGCAATTCCATTCCTCCCTCACCAATTTGACAAACCTAGGATGAGTAAATTGAGAATCAAGAGACCTAAAAGGTTTAGGTCCCCAATCCATAGGCTATGTCTCAAAGAAGATAGGGCAATGATTTGAAATAGCTTTGTTTAGGGCCCATAGCTTCATCTTTCGGTACTTGAGAGTCCATTCAACCTCCACCAATGCATGATCAAGTCTACTTTGAACATTGCACCTTGATCATGTATACTTTCTTCCTATTAGTATAATGTCTATCAAACCCAATTCTTGAACCATTGTGCGAATTCATCGATACTCCGCTAATTTCCCGGTACACTTCTTCTTTCATTGATTTCCAATACTTCATTGAAATCACCAATGAAAAGAAAAGGCCTTACTATGCTATTTCTCAGCAAGGATAATTCTTGCCATAGTTCAACTCTTTCTTTCTCGAGTTCTATCCATACACAAGCACCATGGCACATCTAAACTCAGATTCTCTTACTATTCCTTGGATGCAAATCCACCTCACACTATCCAAAATCGTAGAATCTACAAAAACATCCTTCCTCCAAGAGTAAATTAAAACCCCACTACCATTTGAGGCAGCAACATGACATCAATTGACATCAACATCATTCCACCAGAGCTTTATTTTCCTTTCATCAATATCTGAGTGCTTTGTTTCAATGGCACCAAAGAAATCCGGATTCTTCTCTTTGATTAATTTACTAATTGCTATTGTTTTGTGCCCTCCCCCAATGGCTCTAAGATTCCATACTAAGATCTTCATAATAAATTCTCTGGACTCACTGGAATCAGTAGCAATTTGATTAAATTTTCTTCTTTGGCCTCTTGTGTTCGCGTTTCTCCTTCTGACCATCCTCTGCTACAATCTCTTTATGTATTACTTCCTACAAGGCTTTTAGTACCCCAGCTTCATTCTCCGAATACAAGCGTAGGCTCTTCCCAGTTTCCCAAGTTCTCTTTGCTTCTTCATTGCCATTATTGGATTGGGGTTGATCCTATGCATGGTCACAATGCACTAATTCACACTGTACATGCACATCATCAATGGAATTGGGGATAAATTCCCTAATGCTAGGTTCATAAGAAATTAGTGCTATCTCTAGAATAAAATTAAAACTAGGGGGTGGCCCAAGTGAGTGCTCAGATTCCTCATTGACACCAAATCTACTAAGGCCCTAAAATCATTTATTCCTCCAATACATTTTGGGCCCCATTTTCGTTTGCTTCATATTCCTTTTCCCTTGCTTCCTAGCAGAGAGCCTGTTGGGCCTTAAAATCTCCCGAGTGTTTTGCGGCTCACTAAAAGAGATAGCAGGAGTGTTTAGTGGACCTACTTCTGCCCATTTGTTGCTACTTTGATGTTGAGACCAATGTCGAATTAACTCTTTGTCTCCATTACCCTCCCCTTCAACTTTTACAAGCTTGGCATCATGAAGCTGTTCATCTTCCAAACAATATTCAACTTGCACAGAATTGTGAGGATGCAGCTGCATTGACATTTCACTCCTAATTGGGTCTTTTATAAACTCCTTCATTTGTAAAGAAAGCACACCCACTTCATTTACATGAACATTGTAAATTTCACCCCTATACCGAAGCACACCCAAGCATCTATGCGCTAGAAAATTGTGGTGTCAATTAGAATCCCTGCCTTCTTGAAAGATGATAAGGACTTTGTTTGTATGTCACAATCCATAAATTTTCCTCATATGTCTCCAATCCTTGTATTGGAAGTCCTACACACTCAATCCATACTCTTCTCAGCTTGCAGGTCTCATCGTATGTCCATTTCCTCACTTCCTCAATTTCAGGCCTCAATCACTCATTACTCTTTGAGACAAGCTCCAAAGCTTCTTTTTCAGTCTTAAACGTGATGAGCACTTTGTAACTATCCACCTTTTGCACCACTTCAAAGCTGACACCACATTCTTTCAATTTTCTTTCTACATCGGATACTCTAAGAGATCTTAGCCCTCTCCAACAATACTGCAACTTAGCCATTTCATGTTTTCTATAAAGATCTCCCCTCTAACGACCAAAGTTTTCTGCTCATCCTTCATGGGGCCAACAACCACATCTTTGTAGGATTGATGGTCACGCTAAGCACCAAACCTCCAAAAGTTCCTTATCCTTGTGATTTTCTTGACCTTCTCCTATTGCGCATTCTTATTTGCCTATTGTCATATTTAGCTTCTGGAACCATAATCTTACAGTCTCTGATACTTCTACCATCCAACCTGTGAATGGCCTTCATTGCACAATCCTTGCTTCCATACCTCATGAACTCGAATAGATTGGTATTGTTCTTACGCACCTTCCTTGAAAGATATATATCCACTAAGCTTCCCTCATATTTGAATAGCTACCATATATATGTTCTTGTCATTGCATTTGGTAAATTGTCAACGAACAACGTAGTGACTTCCTTGCCTCTTATGTTCTCCATCCCGTACTATTTTTTGTTGACTCTTTGTATCCCATGCTCCCGTGCCTCCATTGTTTGTTGATGGTGCTGAATTTCGCTTCTTGGGAATGGTGTTGTGGTGGTGCGATAATGATGACGGTCAATTTTTCTCTTTCCTGCGCATAAGGTAAGTTAACCCAAGTAGGTGAAATTTGCCTAAAATTCTCTCATTTTGTGAAGGGTTAAACCAAAATTAACACGATGGGGTTAGGTAAAGGAGGAGTTAAAATAATGAGATAGAGCGTAAATTTTAGACTCAAATAAAATGAAATGTCATCTTATAAAACCTAAGAGAGTAGGGTGTATTTTTCTCTTAATATAATAATAATTGCGATGCGTAATATAGTGAGATGTTGGTCTATGTAGCAGTAATTATTTAGCGAGATATAGTGATATTGATGATTGATGCGAAAACAATTTCTAGTTTGAAGGGACCAATTTCTTCTGTCAAAGTTATATAATAAAAATATATTTAAATAACTAATTTAAAAGAATTATTTCTTTGGATCATAAAATTTAGAAGGTAAAGAAAAGAGTATATGAATTGTATATGTTATTGTTCTGATGACGAGTATAGCTATATTATATACAAGATGACAATATTAGTCTAGGTCCTAAAATCATATTATTACAATCAATTAAATTAGTAAATTGTGTTATAATACTATCAGCAAACCACCCTATGTTTGTGAAGAGAAAAAAAAATAGTCTATTATGACAAGAAGCAAATAGTTTCTATGATTAATATTGTACACATCCACACAAGAAGAGATGAGATAAGAAATTCTTATTGTAATTCATTTCTCTTGTCTTTGCATTGGTACAAGAAGCTACCTTTTGTAGGCAAAGTTTTGCTAGAAAATAGTAAAAACAAAGAATAACATTAATAGCAAATCAAGGTATAGCTATCAAACACATAGCATCCAAAAATTTCCTTTTATTAATTATAGGAATAGTAACAGCTTGATTTAATGTCTATAATTGCCTCCCTTAAACTAAGCTAATGAAATTAGTCATTTCAAATATTTTCTTCAACTTGCAAAATAACTCAATATTCAATGACTTTAACTTGTAAATATATTTGCTAATTGTTCTTTAGTATGACAATAATCAATCAATACTTCTTTTTAGCTACCAATTGCCGAATCTTGTGGAACTAAATATCTATATACTTGGATTTCCTATTAAATACTGGATTTTTGCAAAGTACAATAGCAGACTTATTATCACAAATATTGTTGTATGTGTGCTTTGCCTTTGATGCAATACTTCTAGAATTCTTCTTAGCTATATCGTTGGTGTAGCACAACTGGTTGTTGTTATATATTTTGCTTATGTTTTGGAGAGTGCAACAATTAGGTATTTCTTTGACAACCATGATATTGCACCTGACCTAAGATGAAATATATATCCTGAAGTGCTTTTTCTTGTCACCATGTCTCCAACGCAATCATTGTTTGTATATTTACCAAGCTTCACATCATCAATGCTTTCATAAAAAAATCCATAATTCAAGGTATTGTTAATATATCGAAGAATCTTTTTTGCAGCTTGCAAATGACAAACAAGTGGTTCCTCGATGAATCAGCGAAGTAATCTAACTCGAAATACTATACTTGACTTGGTTGCAGTAAAGTACCTCAAACTTCCAATTAAGCTCTTATAATAAATTGGATCTACAACTCTTCCTTTATCTTTTGTTATTAGTTTCAATTTTTCTTCAACAATAGTGGAAATTGGTCTTGAATTCTCCATTTGAAATTTATTCAAAATATCATTAGTATATCTCTTTTGAGAAATAGAAATTTCATCATTTTTTTGAACAACTTCGATTTTGAGATTGTTCCCTAGACCTAACATCTCATCTTCTTTACAGTTAGTTTAATTTTTTTTTTTGAATGCTTTGCATATTAATTTAATCTCTATTTTTAAAGGCACAAATTGAAATTGTATTTTGCCAATGGTTCTCCATTTTAGATACATTTTTTAACATCATTTCTACCACTTCAGAATTAATTTAAGTTATTAACTTAAATGACTATGATAAACTACTCTTGCATAATATTATTTTCACACTAAAAATTAAAATTGACTAAATATTTTGCATGTTGCAAATTGATATAAAAAGATAAGAAAAGTACACATACCACTAGTGGCCTGTTTGGGTAAATAGCTTATTTAAGCATTTATGTGAAAGTAACTTCTGAAAAATAATTTATAAATAAGTTATTTTGCAGTTGGATACGTAGTAATAAAAGTTCTTATTTATAATGTTTTAAAAAGTGCTTATTGAGGAATTAAATATTTTAACTTCTCAAAAAACATTAAAAATGACTTTTTGAAAAGTAATAATCTGTATAGTCAAATAGGACAAGAAGTTAAAAATGTGACTTTGACTTCCAAAAAGTTGAAAAATTTATAAGTGATATTATCCAAATAAGCCTGAGGAGGTTGACCAAAATATCATCTTTTCTACTACTTTGATAGTACATATTATATAATTTTCTATCATCTTTAATATTATTTATTGCCCTTTGTGTTCCTCCTTTGTCGGATGCCGACATGTGCTGCAATCCGGTAAAAGGAGTAACTTCACATTATCCTTTCACTAGATGACTACACATGACACAATTAATTGAAAGAAGCAACTTCAAATTGTTCATTTATCATATTCAGGTGTGGAAACTGGGTTGGGTCAACCCACTAATCTATGGGTTTTAACCCAACCTAATACACAAAATATGGGTTGAGTTGAGTCTATGAGTTGGGTCAGTTTGAAAAATTTATAACTCATGATATGGGTTGAGTCATGGGTTTGAAAGTTTTTGACTCATATAACTTAACCCAACTCACCTATGAGAAGTTAATTGAGTATTTGATGGATTATTGTAGTGAGAATCTAGTGAATTGTTTGGATAATACTGAATATATAAAAAGATTGAGAATGAAGTTAATAATTATGTCATTCCATATGCTTTATATGATTATTGATTTCAATAGGTTAATATAGCTTGTTATATTTTTAGGGCTTATATATATATTTTTGAAAATTACTAGGATTTGAATATGTTTTTTTAAATCTTTTAGAATTTATGAATATTTTTTTAAATTTATTTATATTTAGCTCTCCAACTCTACCTAACCTAATGTACTCTCACCCCTAATCATATTGCAACATGTGGCACAATCTAACAAAAGAAACAACTCCAAGTTTCTCCTTCTTACCCATCAATATCAATGTCAATGTCTTATTGATAGTATAGTTTTGGGGACAGTCTACGATGCGCTTCACAGTCTAAGGTGCTTAGTGCACCTTGTGATTGTAGTGCATCAAATGGTGGAAATTTATAAAGTGTATTGATGTACCAATTATCTATGATGCATTATAATAATATATTAATTTTAAAAAAATTTAAAAATATGATTAAATATGCTTTAGAAATTAATTTTTATATACTGATAATATAAAATTACACTGATAATATAAAATAATTTTATACTATCAATGTAATATTACACTGATAGACATTGTAAAATTATATTGATAATATAAAATTACACTGATAAAATTTTTATAATTTTTAGAAATTAATTTTTATACACTAGTAATATAAAGTTACATCGACAGTATTAAATAATTTTACACTGTCGATGTAAAATTACACTAACAGAATAAAATTATAGTGATAATTTTTTTTTATTACACTAGCAATGTAAAATTATTTTATACGGCCAATATAATTTTATACTGTCAGTGTATGATAATTAATTTTTAAAATATATTTAATTATATTTTTAAATTTTATTAAAATTAGATATTACTATAGTATATTATAGATGATTTATGTGTCAATGCATCTCACAATCTCACCATCAGATTGCAAGGTGTACCATACTCCTTGACCAACAAGGAGCATTGTAGATGGCGCCATAATTTTGTAGCAAAGGCGGAGCTTTAAGTACGCCTTCTATTGAGTTGGCATAAAAATTAGTAAAATGTATGATTGTTGTCTAGCATGATAAAAACAACTCCAAACTAGTAAATAATTTTACAACAACCTCAATTTAAAAAATAGTTTTTAAAATTGCATCACTTTAGTAACAAAGTCCAGTAACAAATTTCTTACTACTTAAACAAGTTCATAAATAATGTGAGAATATTTTAGAGCAAATTACAATGACCCCTAAAATCCATCAAAAATACACATACCCCTCTCTAAAATTTAAAATTACACTCGAATTCCTTAATCAAAAAACCATACCATATCTTCCCTTTTCACACGACCTGCATGCAACTATAGGTTTTAAAAATACACAAAATAATTAATTTATTATTAATTGTTTATTCTATTTGTATTGAATGTCATCTCTTCTCTCCACCCTAGTCATTACCTGCAACTCATTTCTACTATAACACACAGCCTCAAATCTTCTATACTTTGCAAAAACAATCAAAGTAAGAAAAAAAAAAAAAAGTATCTCCAATCCACCCAATCTCACCTATCCACCTAGTAATATCACCTAAACCTCAAATCAGCCTTAGCCACCCAGGAGCCACACACTACCATCCTCCCCTTCAGCCACGACCCTTAGCGAATGCTCTCGAGACCATCCCCGCAGCCTTTATGCTGCTGTCAAGCTTCATCGCAGCACCGCCTGCAGCGCACACCCATGATGCTTTCTGCCTCATCCTTGTTCACCTAGCTGCTACTGTCAACCGTTCACCCATCATCGTCTAACAATGCTCCAAACGAAGCCATCGCACTCTCCACCCCAATCTCACATATGGAGGTGCGAGTGCCGTGATACAGGGGAGCACTACTGTGCTTCATCGTCTCTTGCTTCCTCGCTAGTGCCACAATGGAGGCGCTGCCAAATCCCCTTCAAGCTTAAGATATCAGTTGCCATGGAAGAGAAAGTGGGAAATGAATGGAGGCAGCGACGAGGGAGAAGGAAAACGCTGAATGGTACGAGACATGGAGTGTACAAAATTTTACGAAATGATATGTCATAAATCTATTGGATTTTGTTACTTAATTACTTTCCCCGCCTGAATGGTTATTAATGCTTTCTTTGTGTAATTTGCCTATTCGTCGTTTTTTGTACTGCAACTCCTCGTGCCCGGGGGGAAAAGGAGAAATAGGTATTAGGTTTTTTTTTCTAGGGTTTTTTTAATATTAAGGGTAAATTAAAGATTTATAAATTATGTTAATACTATTTATTTTAAGGGAGTTGAATGTAATTTTAAAATTTAAGAGAAGACAACTATATTTTTAATAGACTTTAAGGGTAGTCGTTGTAATTCGCCCAATACTTTATTATCCTACTATTTTGCTCTTTCAAAAATTTAAAACATATACTTCAATTTCATTAACTATTATCATATTTAAGTTATAATTAAGCAGTATAAAATATTCTTTGGTAAACATTTTTATTTAGATTTGTTTGAATCCATAAAGTTGATAAAATTAAAATATTCTATTTTTATTATATTAATAAAAAAATATTCTTTTATTATAAGAGCACGGGTGTTCGAATATATAATGTCTTTAAAGTTACCCAAAGTTACACGGCGAACTCGTTCTTAATAGTTTAATAAAATTTTAAATCTAAACATAGGATGGAGCCGCCTGGAGATGGAACAAATTCTTGTGCTAGCTATTATGGTCCATTTGATTTAATTTTTAAGATAATATCTTTTAAAAGAAGATCTTTTAGAAGAATATCGTTTAAAAAAATATCTTTTAGAATAAAATTTGTGTTTGGATTAAATATTTGAAAAATAAGTTTAAGAGAAGTATTTTTATTTGGATAAAATAAAATAAAATGATTTTTAAAGGTATAATTACAAAAATAGACATAATATAATTTGGAGATATATTATTATACTATATTCAAATATTTTGATATTAAAGGATAATTAACTCTCAAATTATGATTAAAATTTTTTTATTTAAGTATTCTAATTAAATGCAATATTTTAATATTTTTTAAATATATTTAGCCTAAAATCATGTTTTTAAAATGGAATATCATCATAAGAACTCTATTTTATATATAGATTTATATATTAATATTCATAGTATTTTCACTTAATTAAATTCATAGGAACAAAATTACGAGATAATTATATTTCCACTTTGTTGTTGTCCAATCACAAATGGCCTTTGATTTTGGCCCACAATTTTGATTATTAAGGGACAAATCTTGGGACAGGGCTTTTTCCTTCGACTGATTAGTCAGCTTACGATTTGATATCCTACCTCATATACACGTAACAAAAGTCATAATTTTGCTATATACACATAAATTTAGTCATAATTTTGATTGTAATTTTTTGACAAGTTGTAATTCAATGCTTCATATAACTTGAAAAGCAAATAACAAAACAGAGCAACAACCAACATCAAGACATAAGAAAAACAAAGCATAATTTTTTACTCCACTCAAATCAGTTTTACTTCAACTCCAATCAGTCTTATTACAGCCAATTAGTATACATAAATTGTCAAATAATCAATTTTACAGTCAAATTTTTCTCATCTAATTAAACCAAACAACAACAGCAATTCTACCAAGCATCAAATTGACATAAGTCAAATGAAAAATTGACAACAGGGCTCAAAAATTGATAACAGGGCTCAGTCATATTTCGTGCAACACAAAGGGGAATTTTAGGCCAACAACACAGAATTTAGCAATGGAACCAAAGGAAGGAAATTTGAAGAAGGAACAGGTTCGAATTCAAAAATAAACCTTAGAAAGAATTGAGTTAAGAGTAGAAAGGAAGAAAAGGGAAGGGACGGTGGTGAGGGAAGATGTGCATGAGCCGGGGGTGAGGGACGAAGACACAGCGAAGATCGAAGACCACGAGCCGGGGTTGAACAGGGAAGAAACAGGCGAGATCGATGAGCACGATCCTAAGGTGACCGACGACGAGATGGCAAAGATCCACAAGTACCAACCACTGGCAATGACGAGACTCGGCCAAGCAACGACAAGATGCTGCCAAGCGACGGTGAGACAAGCGGCCAAGCGACGGTGAGAGCAGCGGCCAAGCGACAGCGAGAGACGCTGCCAAGTGACGGCAAGCAACTGGCGATCACACCAGACAGGAAAGAGACAACAACAACATGGCAGTGAGAAGATCTGAAGGTGAGAGTGAAAGAGATGAGAGCTAGGGAATGAAGGTAAAGTGAATTGAAGTGATTGGAGTGAAGGAGTAGAGAGCCGTTGGGTGGGCTTCAGATTGTGGAGGGCAGTTAGGTAATTGAGCCTAAAATGAAAAGTAAAAGCATCTCATCATCGCCTTCTGATAAAAGGCCTTATTTTCAACGAGAATGACTTTACTGTAGCACCGAAGTTAAACTAAACAGAGCAAGTTACTATATAAAGTCATTTTACTTCATGTAGAAGGCCTTTTGCTTGACGGAAAATGTAAACCAAACATCTACTATATAGGTGATAAAAACTTGGACATAAAAAGTCCCATTACAAACCTAGTCTAATATTTTTAAGGGGGGAAAAAAGGAAAATCGAACGAAAAAAATTAGAAAGCAAAAGTTTGCAAAGTCAGGGTAATTATTACTCAATAATATTATTTTGACATAAAAAAGTAAACATGATAGTATACCCTATAAAAAGAAAAATATTGAGTATTTTGTAGGTGGCGTCTAATTTAGTCCCACCCCACTTTTGGACCATTTGATGGTCCATACTTATTTATCGTTAGATGAAGTTTCAATAAAATCTAATGGTTGAAAATCAAGTTAGTCTATTTCGCTGTAAAATTAAGTAGAACCACCATAAATGTTTGTCCACTCCCAAAATTACCTACCACTTATCTAGAACCCCTATGCGATGGCGCCACCACCAACCCATATCACCACCTCTCACCTCACTTGCAGTTGTTCTACATTTTCTTCATACCCAACCAAATTGATCACCACAACCTCATTAGTTTCCTCTAACTGAACAATTCTAGTTTCAGATCTGTTGCTAAAGTCGTAAAGCCTAGTCCCAATCCGAGTATGGATTTGCTTGATTCAGATGAGGGTATCATGAAAGATATCACCTTGGAAAATGTAGAGACATCAATTTCATCAAACAAAAAGGATGAAACTTGAGAGAACACATCCTCTAAGACTTAGACACACTTTGCATATGAAGCATCACAATTTTCAAAAATTAAAAAAGTGGGCTATAGACATTGGTTGCCCGTTCTTTAGAATATTAATGGCAGAAAAGTGGGTGAAATAGGAGACAAATTTGGTAGTGGCGATGGAGCCAGTAGAGGCGAGCAGTGGCAGTGACAGTGGTGTCGACAGTGGGTGGCGGTGGTGATCGGGAGAGGGAGGGTGAAGAAGAAAAGAGATGAGGGATTGAAAGGAGCAATTGACGATGGTGAGATACTGCAGTTTCACATAATAACACTTACATATTTTATGTTATTTAGGGTCCATATATACATCTATTTTATCTTAAATATCATATATTATTAAATTAAATCTAATAATTTACAGAGGTGAACCATACAATAATCCAAAAAAAAAGAGTCGATCAAATTAAACCGCGTCGTATTTTGTAATAATAAATAAGAACAAAATTTGTATTTTTCTTCTTTTATGAGTGTATGCTCTTATATCCGCTGATGATTTGTTTTGTTCTTTAAAGGTCCAAATAACATTAATAATTATGTCTGAAGTGCGCAATTCAGCTTGCCCAAAGTCGGTTGACAATGACGGACCAATTAAGGCCACGGTTTGTTTTGCGTGACTCACACGCTACTTTGGTGCGTTGTATGGAAGAACAGAGCTATGGTCCGATGACAGAAAATGGGCACAGACATGAACGCTACTCCATCGCAAACAATGACGTTTCCCTACTTCGAGTGTCGAGCATCTTTCACGTGACCCAATTTCAAGCACTTTATGCCATACGAATTTAACTTGGCAACTTTACTCTCCATCAAAAAAAGACAACTTGGCAATTTTACTAACATTGAAACAACTTAATTATAACTTATGAGATAAGCACCAACTTCTGCTTTTTTTATTCTTTAAATTTGTCTTTCAAGAATATCATAATTATTGCTTATATGTGATGTGATGTGATGTGATGTGTGAGAGAGAGAGAGAGATTTTCATTATTTTAAAACCAGCTCAGCTTATAGTGAGTAAAAAATAAAAATTTCAATATTTGATTAGTTAAAATGATAGATATTTATTTTCTTTAATTAGTAATGATTTGATATTCAGATTCTAGATGTAGAATAACCGGATGAAAGAGCTATACCCTCCTATGGGATCTTGAATATTCAATCAAGACCACCTCTAGAAAAATGATACACGTGAAAAATAAAAAAATAAATATCCACTTCTATACAGGAGCTTCTAATGTAATTATCAATGCCCATCTAGCTCCACTAAGTCTTTAATTTAGATTGGAATACTTGAGTAAGGAATTAGGATAGTCTTCTACTTGCAGCATCAAGCTATAGCACTACTTGGCCAGATGGAGAATAACATAGCCGATTCAACACCTGAAGCTGACGATGAGATGAAACGGGTTCATGATTCCTCAGTGGATTATAAGGGCAGAGTTCCTCTCCGAGCTTCAACTGGTTCTTGGAAAACTTCTGTCTTCATTATTGGTAAGGAAAACCTGCAAGTAGCTTCATACATATCCAAGTAAGTTAATGCATCATCATATTATTAGTAGGAAGTTGATCTTTACATTTTCTTTTTGGTAATCGTTAATTAATTTTTCTACCACTCTAAAAATATTTCATCATCTGCTTTTTGTTCTATTTCGATTTAATTTTTTAATCATTTCTGGAATTTTTGTATTCGCTGAAGCCCCTTTCTGGTATTATCGATGGCTGGTTAGTTTTCTTTTTCATATATATGTGTGAGATTATTGATGAAATAAAAAGATGGTGGCCCTAAGCTAATCTTAATATGTATAATACATTCACATACGTTCATTTTCAATAGATTATATTGTTTCCAGCTAGTACAAAAGTTTTATGAAGAGTTGTACATGTGTGAGCTGTTACGCATAAATGAATACTATTTTGATCTGAAGGCTGTACTCCATTAAAGCAGCTGAGCGGTTAACACATTGGGATGAGAAATGTTTTTTTTTTCACATCTTATTAATCGATATATTTTGATATTTTATATTTATCTTTTTTATTTTTATTATTATTTTTTTATTTTTTATTTTTTATTTTTTTTTAATTTTATCTCTAAATATCTAAATATCTATAATAAAAAATAATACAAATAACACTTCTCTATTGAGATAGAGTTGCGTGTGCAACTATATGATTATGAGTGATCCAACCAAAAATTATAACCATAGCGAGGCTGTGGACATTGTCAATTGTTCATGGACACTCTTTAGTACTAATTTTAATTTCTTACATTGATCTATTCTAAACACTCGATTCTTACTAAAATTAAATTTTAATTAAGTTTATTAATCTTTATTTATTTATACTTCAAATTCAAAATATTAATTATTTTATATTTTTCTTAATATAATAATCGAAACTATTACAATCATTCATTTTTTTCGTTAAATGTCTTTCTCATGGTTCTAAATCAATATAAGTCAGAATAATATATCTACTAAAGATGCATTTATTTAAATTTAGAAAAAAAATATTTTTATGATCCAACCTTTTAGAACTTTTATTCAAAAGTTATTGTTTTCGATTTACGAGAAAATCACTATTTTATTTTTTTGGAGTTTTAGCTTTTTATTTCCATGTTAACCTACTCATCTTAAATTTTTTATACATTCCTTTTAATTAAAAGTTTTTGATAACTTAATCCTTTTGAATATGAAATATATTATATTAGTCCTTCAATTCTCTTTTACAAAATATAGTTTTTATAAAATTAGGTTTTATGGAATAAAAGAATGCTTCTCAAAAGTCTTTCTTTTTTTATTACTTTAATTTATATAATTTTGTATTGCTTATGATTATTTATACTGAAATATTTTAACATATGTTTATATCATAATATAATAATTTTCTAATATATTTAAAAATTATCATACTCACATTTTATTTTTTTTGGTTGGTTGTGAAGTTAGTCAAACTCCAAACAAAGGCTATATATATATTCCAAACAGCTATTCTATGTTGGAAATAATAATTGAGAAAATTTTAGTGTCATGTATAATTAATCACTAAGGTCATTAAGGTATTATGAGTCATTTATTTACATTAAGATGGCACTAAGCATTTAGAGTCATAGAGTGGATCATTATGGATAATCTCCTTAGCTCTAGTATTAATAGGGGATTCTAGTCTTGTCTCAAGTGAAGCACTGAATATTAGAAAACTTCTTCTTTATAGTTTTGCCTCTTCCTCCAACATAATGGTATCAAGAGGTTTGTTTTATAGAAGAGTGTTGAATGAAACGCTTAAGCAATGTTTGGTTTCAAAAAATGTTTAGGGCCTATTTGGTATGAGAAAATAATTCCTATTTTCATTTTCTGAAAACAATTTTCATTTTCAAATTTTCAGATTTTAGAAAATATGTTTGTTTTGATTCTATGTTTTTTGTTTTCAAAAAATGAAAATATTAAAAACATGTTTGGTTTGTTTGTTTTTAATAAATTTCAAAATTTTAAAAATAATTTTATATGAACTTAAAGAAAGGAGGGGAAGGACCACCAACATCTTAAGTGAGGTGGTCCACCCTAACCCCCTTTTTTTCTTCTATCTCTTTCTTCATAGTGATCTTTTTCTCATCGTTTCTTTTTCTTTTTTCACCCTCACCATCTTTATCTCTCAGAGTTCTCTCCTCCTCTGTCTCTCTTGATCTCTCTTTCACTGCACCACCATCGTCGTGCACCAGCAGCCACTGTTTGCACTTCCCCTTTCTCTGCCACTCTTAGCATCGTGGAGTCTCTCTCCCCCTTGTATTTTCTCTCTCTACCAATGAATCTCCCTCTCTTTCTCTCTGCGGTTTAGCTCCCTCTTTCTTCCTTTTTTATGCTCCGACTGCCCACTCCTGCTAGCCACTGCAACGCGACAGTTGACCATCGATCCAACTACTGCCACTGCCCCTGCTGTGCGCTTTGTGTTTGTGTGCGAAAGTGGCAATGAATAAAGAGGAAACCTCATGTCCCTTTATTCACATGAGTGCATTTAGAAATAGAAAAAAAAAAGAGTGTTTTTCCTTTTGCTGGAATCGAAGACTCTACATTCCCCCCAAATTACTATAATTACGAGACAATCACCGTGTTTTCAAAAGAAAGCGTTTTCAATGATTGAACAAGGACATACTGAAAGCATGAAATTGGTGTTTTAAATTTTGAGTGTCTTTCAAGAAATATTTTCACCAAAAATGTTTTTTTATAAAGGTAGCCAAACATATTTTTATATTTATTTTTCATTTTTTCTGAAAATGAAAATGAAAATGGCAAAACCAAACACGATCTTAATTTTCTGTTTTCATTTTTTGTTTTCAATTTTAATTAAGAAATGCCACATTGTTTTAAATTTGTTTCTTATTTTTAAGATTTTGTATAAAAGTACTGAAAACTAAAAAACCTTACTTCGTTGTTTTATTCACAAAATCATGAAAACGGGAAATAGATTGAAAATAGTATGGCATTTTTGTAATTAAAATTAAAAATAGGAAATAAAAACAAAAATGCTTTATGAAACCAAACATGCCCGTAGTGAGTTGAGAGAAATACTTAGAGAGTTTGAAGATAGAAAATAGTGACTTGAATCAATTCCAATTCCCTTATCTTACCAAAGACAATTACGATAGTTTGTCATTGTATGAAAGCCTTATTAGGTTTTCAAGATGCTTAGGAGGTTGTAGAAAATGGTTAACCAAACATCAAAATGAGGCTACCTTATCACCAGACGAGAACAACATTTTGTTGAAGACAAAGAATGATTAACAAGCCCTTGCCTTTATCCATCAATGTGTAAATGATGCAATATTTGAAAATGTGTAAGAGGAAACCACCTCAAAAACTCTCTACAAGGTGTTGACAAAGTGAAGGTGTGCCAACAAACTCTACGTGACAAGTTTGAATCTTTGCCTTTGAAAAAATCAGAGTTGATTTTGGATCTTGGCAGTAAGGTGTTGTCAATTATAAATGAATTGAAGCATTATGGAGATAACTAGGAGGATATTCGAGTGATTGAAAAGACTTTTTGTTCCTTGACCACAAAATTTGATTATGTGGTTTGTACAATTGGAGAGTCAAAAGATCTAGATAAAAATGACCATTGATCAACTACTGGATTCTCTTTGAACCCATGAGGAAAAATTCAAAGTCTAAAAAATACCTTCACGATAGATTATATGCACTTTAGTCCCTCAACTGAAAAAATGTACAACTTCATCCCCTAAACTTTCTTGAATATGTACTTTAGTCCTTCTATTAGGGTCTTATCCATTATTAATAGAAAATAAGTATACTTTACCCCCCATAAATTATAGGTCATATGTATTTTAGTTCCTAAACTAAAAAACAAGTGTAACCTTATCCCCTAAATTTTCTTGAATGTATAATATTTCCGTTAATAATAGATAGAAACTTAGCAGACATAATAAAATGCACAAGTAAGAAAGTTCAGGGATCACATTACACATTTTTTTAATTCAAGGACTAAAGTGTATATGATTAATAAATATGATGAACCTTTGGAGCAAATCCTCAAAGCTAGAGCTTCTTTGAGAGATATGGAGGAGAAAAAAACCTAGAGAGGATGTTGTCATAGCCAAGGAAAAGGAGGAAGAGAAAAAAGAGATAATAATGATAAAAGAAGCCACTAACCCGTTACAAGTCATGAAAGAGGAAAAGGAAGAGGAAAAGGAAGAGGAAGAGGAAGAGGCAACTACCATAGACCAAATGAGAGAATGAATGAAAAATCTAATGTTGAATGTTTCTATTCTCACAAATTTGGATATTACTCTTGACAATGTAGAAGTAATGTTGAAGAGAAGGTTAATCTCATTGATGATAAGCATGATCAATAATGAAGAGCCAATCTTATTGCTAGCACTTAATAATGATGAAAAAGATGACAAATGCTTATGGTTTCTTGAAAATAAAGCAAGCAGCAATATATGTGGCTATAAAAAGAAGTTTGTGAAGCTTGGGGTGAAATGTAAAAAGAAAGGTACCATTTTAATTTCTTTGAAGGATAGTGCTAAAAAATTAATCATCGATGTTCATTACATTCCTAAATTAAAAAATAATATTTTGAGTTTTGAACAACTTGTAGAAAGGGGATATTAGATTCACATGAAAGATTCTTGTCTATGACTTAGAGATCAAATTCTAATTTGATTACTAAGGTGATCATGTTAAGAAATAAAATGTTCACCTAATGTTTGAAAACCTACAAAGAAAAATGTACTTTGAAGGCTAGTTAAAAAGATGAAGCATGGCATTGGTATATGATAGTTGGACACAAACTTTGGAGCACTCAAGGCCTTAGGAGACAAAAAGATGGTGAAATGGATGCCTTCCATCGACCATCCAATCAATTGTGTGAAACATGTCTCATTGGCAAGCATGCAAGAAGAAGTTTTCTAAAGGAAGCCAATTCAAGAGCAAAGGAGTCTCTCCAACTTATTCATGTTTGTGTGTTGAGCCATTAATCCTTCATCGCTGGGTAAAAATATATATTTCTTTTTCTTTATTGATGATTATAGTAGGAAAACTTGGTTTATTTTCTGGATTTGGATATTCTAAAGTGAGAATCTTTGTAAAGTGAAAAACTGAAAGGTTATCCACCTTTATATCATTTGGTGGGGCCCACATATAATAGACGTTATTGATCCAATAGTGAATAACTCCTCTCTTTCTCATTTTACAAGGATACTCACTTTAGAGAATCCTAATTTTTATTTTGTAAAGAAAAAGTTTGAAGTATTATGGCCTTTAAAAATTTCAAAAAATGTGTTGAAAACGAGAGTGGTTAAAGGTTCCAATAGAGGAAGTGGATTCAAATCAAAAGAGTTTAATGAACTTTGTGAACAACATTCGCTGCCCTCTAATGGTTCCTAGATCTTCAAAACAAAATAGGGTAATCGTGAGGAAAAAAGAACTATTCTTAATATGGCAAGAAGTATGTTGAAGGCTAAGAATATGCATAAGGAATTTTGGGTCAAGGCTATTGCATGTGCAATCCAATCACTCTCCAACAAAATATGTCAAAGATCAAAATGTCAAAAAGCATGGAGTGGAGTGAAGCTAAGCTTTGCTTATTCACGAATCATTGGAAGCTTTGCATATGCTTATGTGCCTGACCACAGAAAATCTAAGCTTGATGGTCAAGCATGTGTTTATTGGCTATGATGCAAATTCAAAAGGTTATAGACTATACAATCCAAGCAATAGCATATTCAGTCGAGTCGAGATGTTTGGAATTAGGAAGTGGAAGTGATAGTGGCACCGACAAGTATACCGGGTCATACAAATAATAAAATATGAATAAAGTATTGTTCTCATAGGAATTGACTCAACCAACTATCAATTCCCTAACGTAGAAACTTTTTAGGCATTGCTAAACAAAGAGAGTATCATAATTAACAAAACAAAATATAAAAGATTACAATAATAGAAAATCAAATAAAATAAAAATGCAAAACAAATATCGAAGATATTAAAGGTAAGAGCACTAAAGGTTTGATTTTGCCTAGTCATTCCTATGATTATTAAACTCCTAATCTAATGAATATTTATCTAATCAACCAATGGACAGGGATTCCTAATCTAATTGGTATTTGATTCCTATAGTGCATCAATCCTCCCTAGATTTTAGAACTCAATTGATTTCTTAATTTGAACCCTAAAACTAAAGGCATTACCGATTTGTGAATCCCCTTACAAAGCCCCACAAAATCCATAATCTCTATTCCTAGACAATTATGAATTAAGGTTTCTTTTTCATTGTCTCAATTATATACCTAGATTCCTCTTAGTCAACATAACTCTATGATCGATATGTGGGTCGTGAATCCACAAATAGCATTAATAATGGATAACTGAAACTCAATTGAAAAAGAAAGAGTTCATTAAAAATGAAAATCTCAATTAGTCATGTTCACAACATAAGTTACATCATCACTCTAACATAAGGTATTTAGCCAACTAACATATTTAACAAATACAAATCCATAGATAGAATGTATATGCTATACATAAATCAAAAAGAGAAAAGAGAACAAGAATTGAACCCAATCATTCACCTCTTCCTCCTTGATATAGCTGCCAAAACCCTAGCTCCTCATTGATGTCTTCAAAGAGAATTATATAAGAAGAGAATGTAGCATGGCCAAAAAATTGCCAAATATGGCAAGGAGGGGCGAAAAGGCTAACCAAAGACCAAGAGTTGAAGACTCCTCTCTTTAGCTTCCTTTGAAAGTTTGTTTTTATTTTCTCCTTGATTTTAGGGTTATTAGATAAGAAAAGATAAGATAAGATCCCAAATTATCTCCTTAAGATTTGAATTTAATCATCTCTTACTAAGTGGTTGGGACCAAAATAATTATTTTCTCATCTAATTTAATCTAAGTAGCAATTTTGCTGCAGAGGTTAGGTCCAAATAACTCTGAGTTATATCCCAATGGGGCCAAAATAGCCCGATTCGCATTCTGACTCATAAGCATAAAGTTGTAGAGATTGAGTTATCTTTCCAACGTTGCAAAGAGCACCTCAATTGAACTTTGGTAGCTCAAAATATTGGCAAAATACTAGACAAAGATCAGGCTAGATTGTATCAGGACAGTAGCAATATTCAATCTTGCAACTAGATTTTCACCAAGAAACTCTAGGAATTGGGCTTTGGGCTAAACATCAAAGTTGTAAAACATTTTTTGAGCTTTTCAAAACATCCTCATTTGTCTCAATCCGATCTTTGTAGAGAGATATACAAATTTTTTATTATAGTAATTTCTAGAAATTACCTCAAATAAGCTCCAAAACTTTTCTATTTAACTCCGAAAATGCCTCTCTTGTAAAATTGAATAAAATAAGCTTCGAAGCCATCAAATCCACCTAAAATTTACTGTTTTAATATTAGTTCCAATAATTTCACAAAAGCCCAAATACCATGTGCAAATTGACTAATTTCTTAACAATTAACACAAAACAATGTCAAATTAAATACTACATGAGTGTATATTACACATTGATAAAGAAGAAAGCATATTTGAGTCCTTTCTATACTTTAAAGAAGGAGATCAAGAAGAATTGACCTCTGTTTGACCAATTGACCTCTGTTTGACCAATCCACCCCAACATACTTCACCAAATCCTTCAACTTCTTCATAACTCCTTCAAGCAATGAAGCCTCATCATCTTCCAAATAGAGTTCAAGTGAAAGGCCAAGAAAAATAAGAAGCATGCAAGACATATATGATGAAAATGAACCAATAAATAATTTGTTTTGTATTGTCGCCAATAGTGAACCTTTAAATTTTGATGATGCTATGAAAGATAAAAAAAAAATGGAGAAAAGCCCTGGAGAAGGGAAAAAAAATCAAAGCCACTGAGAAGAATAATACTTTGATATTGTTGGCTTTTCGAATAATCACGAAGTTATTGGAGTCAAGCAGGTGTGATAAGTGAAAGATACAAAGAAAGTCTTATTTGCTAAAGGCTACAAGTATAAGCATAGAGCTAATTATGAAGAAATATATGCACCAATTTTAGTATACAATGATAAAGAAAAAGCACATAGGCACAATGTTTAATTTTATTAGAAAGTACACTACGAAAAGGCGATAAAGCCTAATTATGTGAAGGTTGAAGACCAATAATGGAAAATTTTCACAAATCAAAACTCTCAAATTTGAAGACTTTTTAAGATTACAGCAAGCCTCAAAGTCAAGAAGAATTTTGAAGAATTTTCTAATTAAGGGGGATGTTAGAAAAAATAATTGAGTAAAATCCATAGGCATGTGTAACTAGCCACTAAGGTATCATGAGCCACTTACTTGAAGAGTTATGCACTAGTATTAAGATAACACTAAGCATTTTAGAGTTAAAGGAACCAAGGGGGGTGAATTGGTTCTTTAAGATTCAACAATAGAAAATTAAATAACAAGAATTTATAATAAAATAGTTTTGAAAATAATTTAAACATAAATAATGCCAAAAGTGAACTAGATTAACAAGAGAAAGATGCTCAGTGATTTATCCTGATTCAATTACAAATTGCAAACTACATCAAGTCCATAATTGTTTCGATTTTTCTTCACCATCACATTTTGGTTTACAAGAATTTCGATAGACCTTCCTCTACCTAATTCTCAAATAGAATCCTCCGTGGTTTATTTCTTACAAGAACACCACTAAATCTTCCTCTATATCTAGAGTGCTCCCATTGTTTCTTTTTTCTCAAGGACACTATAAAATCTCCCCTATCAAAATAGGGTAACCTATCAAGAGATGGTTGCATTTATAATTGAACTATAATGGGTTTCAAACTCTCTCAAGAGTATATAAGTAAGTGAAAGTGAACAACTTTTTGTGAACAAGATAATATCTCTATTTCTTCTTGTCTTTCTTCTTGTTGTTTCTTTTCCAATTTTTATGCCTTTTTATAGAGAATGAGCCATTGAATAATTCTAGTTGCTAGAGAAGATTTAGGCTTCCATTCGGTCCCAAAAATTTGTTCACATGCTGAATTTTGAGTCCCTACTGTTTAGTCTTGGTAATTGTTGTAGTAGTTGCTATTTATTCCTAGTGAGCTCAATCTAGCTCTGCTGCTAACTGTTGGAGCTTGATTTTCTCTCCCTCACCCTCAGTTTTTATGAATTAATTTAAGAGCAAAATAATTTCTAAACTTTAAACTTATTTTATAAAAAAGAAATTGATATCAACAAAAGAAATATTCATGAGTTCAAATAGGGCAATTATAATCCAAAAATATTTCTTTTTGTTAAAAATAAAATCCAACAATATTCTATTTTATAAAAAATATAATCCAACAATATTTATCATCAAAATCATATACAAATTTAAATATATTAATAAATAAGATATTCATCATCAAAACTATAAACTTACAAGAGTCACACAGTGGAACGTTATGGATGATAGTTTAAGAGTTTCCCTAGCTCTAGTATGAATAGGTAATTCTAATCCTTTATCAACTGCATCAATCTATTTACACGTTTCATTCGATCTTTTATCCTTGCTTGTAGCGATGGAGTTTAGCGAGAGGTTGAGCTACTTTGGAGTAGCAACTAGCTTGGTCCTTTACCTCACAACGGTAATTCATCAAGACCTTAAGACAGCAGCTAGGAATGTGAACTACTGGACTGGTGTCACCACTTTGATGCCACTGTTTGGAGGATTCCTAGCCGATGCATACTTGGGCCGTTACACTACTGTCATTGCATCATGCATTGTTTATCTCAAGGTAACCTCTATCACCATTAATCAATTAGAACTAAATTTACCAAAGCAATCAATTAGAACTAATTACTACTCCCTCCATCTACTTATAATTGTCTCTTTAGCAAAAATTTCTTGTTCACAATTATTTGTCATTTAAGAGTTTTAAGATAGTATTAATTTTTTTTTCCAATTTTACCTTTACTTTTATTTTCTCACTTACTTGTAACAATTGTTTTACAATTTCCTAAAAAAGGGAAATTTTGTCAAAATAATCTAAATTTTTCTAAGTTTGTGTAATTTTAATGATTTCTTAATCTATTTGTCAAAACCTTAAAAGACAGTTATAAGTGGATAAAGGGAGTATACTATACACATTACCATTATTAATTTGGCATTGTTATGTCTAGCTTATTAGCTAAGAAAATAATTGTTTTGTGTAAATACAGGGTTTGGTTCTGCTTTCTCTGTCATGGTTCTTACCAGGATTAAAGCCATGTTATCATACTAATATGTGCATTAAACCTAGGAGGGTTCATGAAGTGGTTTTCTTCCTGGCCATCTACTTAATATCCATTGGAACTGGAGGGCATAAACCTTCCTTGCAGAGCTTTGGTGCTGATCAATTTGATGATGATCATGCTGATGAAAGGAGGAAGAAAATGTCCTTCTTTAACTGGTGGAGTTGTGGTATTTGCAGTGGACTCATTCTAGGAGTGACCCTGATCGTTTATGTACAAGACCATGTTAACTGGGGAGTTGCTGATATCATCCTCACACTGGTTATGGCTTTTTCGTTGCTAATCTTCCTGTTAGGAAGGACATGTTATCGTTATAGGGCACCAACTGGGAGCCCCTTGATGCCAATGTTGCAGGTTCTAGTTGCTGCCATTTCCAAAAGAAATCTTCCCTATCCTTCCAATCCTAATGAATTGCATGAAGTTTCCAAGTCTGACAGCAAAAATGGAAGATTTCTAAGCCACACCAAAAAACTCAAGTATGTAGTACAATACAACTAAAATCATTATAATGAGAGAAAAAATGCTCAATTTAGAGAGGAATATAAGTTAGAATTTAATTTTAATGCATTAACAATATAAGAGTTTTATATTGTCATCTACATTGTTATATCAGCAAATATATTTGACTTTCATATCCACTACTTTTGAAGTCATGCATATAATAAGATTTAATTGGATGACAATGAATCAAAATTAATCTATATAAGCTAATTAGAGATTAATTTCTGCTATAATTTGTTTCAGATTTCTTGACAAGGCAGCTATTCTTGAAAATGCTGGAAACATAGCAGAGAAACAAAGTCCTTGGAAGCTTGCAACTGTGAGCAAGGTTGAAGAGATGAAGCTTATTATCAACATGATCCCCATTTGGGTATTCACTTTGCCATTTGGAATATGTGTGGCACAAACAACCACTTTCTTCATCAAGCAAGGTGCTATCATGGACAGAAAGATAGGCAAAAGATTTGAGATCCCTTCAGCTTCAATATTCACTCTTACTGCCATTGGGATGATCATTTCTGTGGCCATTTATGACAGGATTCTTGTGCCTGTGCTACGAAGGCTAACTGGGAATGAGAGAGGAATGAACATCCTTCAAAGGATTGGTTTTGGAATGCTTTTCTCAATCCTTTCAATGATAGTAGCTGCCTTGGTAGAAAAAAAGAGACTTGAAACTGTTGAGATGAATCCATCAAACGGTTCACTAACAATGAGTGTCTTTTGGTTGGCTCCACAGTTTCTAATTATTGGTTTTGGTGATGGGTTTACTCTTGTGGGCTTGCAAGAGTTCTTCTACGACCAAGTGCCTGACTCAATGAGAAGCTTAGGGATAGCCCTTTTCCTAAGTGTGATTGGGGCTGCTAGCTTCCTTAGTAGTTTGCTGATAACAATTGTTGATCATGTGACAAGCAAGACCGGGAATAGTTGGTTTGGTAAGGACTTGAACAGTAGCCGCTTGGACAAATTCTATTGGCTACTAGCTGTCATGACCACATTGAACTTGTTCGTGTTTGTGTTCTTTGCTCGTCAATATTGCTATAAGAATGTGCTAAAGGTTGCGGTGACTGAATGCTATGAAGACAAATGTAACGATGGTGGTGCAGGGACAATGGTTTGAATTAGTTTAATATTAGTTCTATAAAGCATAAATGAACAGGATGTACTTGATGAAAATATTTCTTTCTTTTTTTTTTGGGCAAGTTATTCCTACTATATGTCATCACCTTATTTATGTTGCCGACCCTATTTAGTAGAACAAGAATTAATTGTTGGTATTGTATAATAGGAATAGGTTAAACTTCTATATATTTTTTTTATTTGATGTTTTCATTTTAAGGTTGCTTTTTTTTAATTTAAACGTATTTTTGGAAAAAATAAGAGAAAATGAAGTAATCATAGACAGTAATAATATTTGTATCACTTTTTGGGGCACTTTTAAAGAGTTAGTAGTAACAATATCTTAAATTTAAAAAAAAAAATAGTAATTTAGCAACAGACAAGGTTGCCGCTAACTGCTGAGCACTATTGCAGTCGCTTGTCCGCCGCTAATATGGTTTATATAATTGAAAATATGAAAAATTGAATATTAGAGGCAGATTTATTCTTCGCAAACAGTATTTTTCCATTTTCAATTTATTTAAATATTTGTGTCCGCTTTTGCCACGGCAACATTTGCTATATATTTTTCCACCATAAAATTCATCGCAAATTTGCGTGAGATTGATTGACTCTGGTCCAATTTTTTTGCCGCTAATTACCATTTTTCTTGTAGCGATAGCTTGCCATATATTTAGGGAAGGTTGGGTTCCTATTGTACTAACCCACTAGAAAGTGGGCACATGGAAGTTCGGTCTCTTAATCTTCAGTTTAATCCTCCGACCATCTTCGGAGTCTCAACTTTAGCCCAATTTCCAGAGTCCGATAATTGATTGGAGCTTAACAAAAGTGAACCAATCCAATGCTCACCCTCTCCCTTCCGAAGTTTCTAACCCCACTCCGACCACCACACACCCCCCCCCCCCAACAAAAAAAAAAAAAAAACTCTCAAACCCCACCACCAAAATTTTTTTTTCTAACCTCCATAAATGTGTATATCTGCATATTGTGCATGTAAGTAAAACTTAAGAAGAAATTAAATAATAAATGGAGATATTAACTTGAAAATGAAATGAAGAATATATATCTCTTTATTTTGAAATTGCATGGTGTATTCGAAATGGTTGAATGCAGAAAATATAATAATATATAGAAGAGAAAGCACTAGTATCTTTTCACACACTACTACATATTTAGTTTTTAGCAATATTTATTAAAAAATTATTATCAAAACTCCTTAGTAATATTTGAAAAATATTGTTAAAAATATAAAAAGGTATTGTCAAAGTTCTTAATGACATCCTTGTAAGTGTTGTATATAAGCTATGAGAGTTTTAATAACATTTTCTTATAATTTAGTAATATTTTTTAAATGTTATTGAATCTCAATTATGTATTTATGTTGTAGTGACATATGTAATATAATATTAAGGAAGAGCAAGATGAGAATTGCATGTGCAAATATATCAACTGAAAATCACTTATACTAAAGTTTAGTATAGAAGAAAAAGTTGTATGCAATTATGGCGGTGTAGAATACAGTGATTGAAGGACAAGCAGACACAATAAGTAAAATAATAAGATAATAATTTAAATAGAATTGATAGGGCAATTTCAAAATATGTAAAATGTCCTGTATAACATTAACCTCTTTTTTTCGGTCTTTTATATAACATTAACCTCTAAATCAGCTAATGTGGGATTTTTATAATTGCTCATAGCCCTTGAAGTCAGTTTTTATATATTTATAATATATTAGATGGTAAAAATTATATAAATATGAGAAAATATGTGTATTTCTAAGTATGTGTAAATAATGTAGAATTATATCGTATTAAAAAATAGTAGAAACGGCGGCAGGGGCTGTATATTCTGACTAACATCTTTTAAGCAATAACATAGCTGCAACAGTCCATAGTTGTGTCAAATAGTTAATGAATTTAACTGCCACATGCATAATGCATCCGATTCCTATTCCCATGCTTAAATGGATCACAATAGCATTCAGTGGATAGAATGACAGGGTGCCAAGCTAAAAGGTTGATGTATTAGGATACTAGTCCTGTTGTTACAAAGATATAATACAATGTTTTGCAAGAGAACCGACGAATAAGAAGGCGTTGTTTGCTATGCGCTTTGCAGTGATAGTAGGATTTGTGAGGTGTATCGATATATCAATCATTTATGATGCACTGTATTAATATACTAATTTTAAGAAAATTTAAAAATATGATTAAATATATTTTAAAAATTAATTTTTATATATTAATAATATAAAATTATTTTATATTATACTGATAGTATAAAATAATTTTATAATATCAATGTAAAATTATATTGATATAATAACATTATACTTATGGAATTTTTCTGATTATACTGATAATATAAAATTATTTTATATTGTCAGTATAATTTTATACTATCATTATATAACAATTAATTTTTAAAATATATTTAAACATATTTTTAAATTTTCTTAAAATTAAATATTATTACAGTGCATTATAAATAATTAGTGTATTAATATACCTCACAATCTTACTATCAGATTGCAAGGTGCACCATACTCTTTCACTAGCGAGAAGCACCGTAGATGGCATCGAATAAGGAACCCTAGAATTTTGAAACATCAATGGATCTCTCAGTGGAAACGCTGGATAAAAATCGATGGAACATTGGCGGGTACGAGCTTTGGATGAAAAAGTTGGAATCGATAAGACCAGACCATTCTAACCAGCTTATCCTTTGTGACGAATAATACCACTAATGCACGCACAACTGTAGATAATGAGTTTGACAAGAAAAAGAAGAAGACTTTTACTTGTCACATATTGCCAACTTAGGAGAACAAAAGCTGTCTAGATAGCATGCATTATACTGTTCCGGATTGAGTATGTAAACAGCTATTACATTAAAACTTGAAGGTGTGGATGAGCATAGCGCATTATAAACAAGTGATGGATCACAAACTGAGATAGCACCTTGGGTTTAATTTCGTATCTTGGCACGATTGACTTACATAATTTCAGGGCAAGTAGTGATGTTACAACAACAGTGCGACCGTACGTCTTGAAATTCTCTAGTTATCACTTATCCAATTGTGCCTTCGTTATAAATGAAGCACAACAGTAAAAACAAAAGTACACCATCGGCAGCATTGGCTCTTGAATGTGACCTCTGCTGCTCTATTACTCGTCGTGGTTGCCATTCAAAAGTTTTGATTGATTAAAATCAGTAGTTTTCCTAAAACATCATGAGAGAAATTTTTGTATGCTCTTGAAGTAGGAAAATTTTCTTGCTGTGTTTTATTTATTATTTGACAAATTAATTATATTTCTTTAATCAATTATTAATTTTTTTAAAATTTAATTTTAATACACTGTTAAAATAAAAATTTGTTTTATATATTTTTTTAATTATATATTATCATATCATTGAGGTTGACTAAAAATCGTATATATAATTGGATGACATCAAAACAAATATTTTATTTTCTTTATCCACTGACAAAACTAATTTGTAAAACAATGAATGAAATAGAAGAAGTGAAATTTCATGTTCCAACATCATGTTAAAATTTGTCGGAGGGAGGTCAACAGAATTATTCTAGATAACTCCCAATTAGGGTTACTAACAGCACGAATTTAGCTAAATCAGACAAAAACCAGTTAAATTAGCATGTGCTTGTTCAAACATTAAAAAATATTTTTTATGATATAATTGTTTAAATTTTATTAGAGATTATTCTTTTTAATTTAAGTTCAAGGTTAAAAATAACTTTTTAAAATTTTTTTACTTATTTTAAGAAATATATTTAATTATGTTAAAATTTTTATATGCATTTTTTAGTTTAAAAACATTTTTCTTCAATAAAATTCAAACAAACGGCCCTTAGTCTAGCCACAATTTCAAGGACCGGTAAGTGGCTATATATTTTCTGCCAAGCATCATGTAGATGTACTCACAATCAATAATAAAATGACACTCACAATCAATAATAGAATGATATTTTAAGATATGATCTATATTAATTTATATATTTTTTTAAATATTATTCTATTATTAATTGCGAGCACGTACGGTCTATATAACATTCTAAAAGCACCCAATAATTTCTTCCAAGAAGTATGAGGCAGGGCCATTGCCATGCGCCAGTTCTAGAGCACTTAGAGAGGGACTGTTTCAAGAATATGCTCATCCTGAGCAATATCTTCAGCAATAGCTGATCAGATACATCGCTTTTCATATAAGGGGCTGTTTGCATTTCTTTTCAAAACATACACAACGTAGAATCAGTGAAGCACTGAAACGCAAAATAATTACGAACACAACCACTCAATAATCAGGTGAAGCGACTGAAGACCACAAATTAAATGACGATAGAAGCTACAAACTAAAGTGACAATTAGTTGCCCTAAAGTATATAGAAAAATATTAATAATAATGAGAGAGAAGCCAATTCTCAAGCGGATACTAATAAAGGGTTATCACTTATTTGTCCAAAAAAACACAACCAGGCACCTGGGAAAAGCAGGAGAATAAAAAGAAGGCTAGTCCCGCAGCCTCGACTCAACTGTTCAACGAACTAAATGAGAAGCTACACTTAAGCATGATCGAATCAACTGTTCATAATCATAGACTAGCGATAAACCCTAATGTATTTGAAGAGCTCTTTTAAATTAAAAGAATAAATTTTAAAAGCAATATTGCAGAGCTAAAACAGCAGTTTACTTTCTCATAAAATAAACAAAGGTAATTAGATAGAATAAAATAATATGAATCATTTATCCAACTAAGAGTTAACTAATATATTATGTCATATTAGAGTCTCCCTCACCGGCTAAGTTTTAGAGTTAAGTTAGGCCCACTTAAATATTTTAATATAGTATCAGAGTCTATCCTGTAATTATTATTAGACCACTCACAGATGTCTAGTCTTGAACGTAAGGGGGTGTATTAGAATCCCACATTATTTAAAAATATAACATAGATAACCTTTATAAATATTTAAGCAACCCTTCCCATTATTTAGTTTTTGGGATTGAATTAAACCCACTTAATTCTAATATATCATTTTAATAGATAAATTTGGATTTTTTAATTTTTTTTTAAATTTTGATTATGTATGGTCGTTTGTGCATTATATTCTTCTCTTCGCATTTCTCTTTCTTTCATCTGGAAACCATATATCTATAAAACATACATGTCAAATCAACTGCTAAGAAAGAAGTCAAGTAATTGGTCTTATATAGGAATGCATTTTTGTCTTGTAGCTTAACTATACGTGGTCGATTTTTTCTCATTCTATTATTTAAATTACTAGTGTATGAAGGTTGTTAGATTATAACTAATTAACTCAAGTCAAAATGATATATTATAAGAATAAACCTCTCTGAATGCTAGTATTATTCAGTCAAAAGGCTTAAATCCAAAACTTCATTTAAGAAGAATAAATGTCAAATAGCTTGAAGAAAATGACCATTAATTGGTAGTACACAGTCATTCTTAAAGCTTGAGATTTGAGAAGATAAGCAGAGAATCAATTTCAAAATCTTAATAATTAAATTTTAGAAGGACTGCATTCAAACCCCATGCCAACAGAGAATGAGTCCGGAGTCCGGAGTACTCCACTGAAAGAATTCATGCCAAGTCAACTATGCATACACATGATCTATCTGCTTCTCAGCAGCAACTTTCATCCATGAATAATGATCTCCAAGCTTTCTAAGTGGAGAAGCACCCAACTAGCCAGGACAAGCAACGCAAGAGAAGCGAATTGGATTGCTTCAAATTTCGATTCTGCAAATCGAAAAATTGCTTTTCATTACAATGCAAGAGTATTAAAAAAATATAAAGTATAATTACAGCGTCAAATTATTCAATGCAAGAATAAAGTGCCAGTTTTCAAATAACACAAATACACAATCCATAGTCACATGTCCAGATGGAGAACAATTCCAAGCAAACTAAAAACCTTTTTCATTTATAGTACCAAAAGAAAGAATTCAAATTTATCATCTATAATAAAATACGAATTTCTCTAATGAATACTGGTGAGTGAATGAAAAAAGTAAAGTTTCGATGCATTTAATACATTAAAAGTTTTTAAAATTTTACTTTTCAATTAAGTTTTTTCTTAATTCAAAATATATTGGTTGATTGCTAGTATAAAACCTAGCCTATTAAAATATGTAAAACATTCTTCATCATTATTGTTCCCTTTTAATTTTTCAAAAGGTGCTATAACGTCACTCAAATGTGTTACCCACCTTGCTCTGTTTGTTTCACTTTTCTTTTTCAATGGCGTTTACTTTCGTAGTGCGTTCTTCTAACAGCACTGATATCGGTATACTAGCTTTTAAGACACTATTAGAATATCTAAAGAATCACTTATAAATAATTAGAAATTTCAATTGTTTTATTAATGAATATGACACAAGCCGCGTGTAGAAAATCGTGAAATCTACAAGAGATTTGAAATCCGATGAACGCTCTCAAATTTCAACTCTCAATCAACTCGTGAATGAAAATCTTGAGATAGTGAATTAGGAATTTTAACCTTTTGTTTATTGGTAAAACGATAACTAAAGATATCAATAAAACTCCCAATACATGCAAGAGAGAATAACGAATAAATTTTACTAATTTTTTTTCATCATAAATTGATTTGTATATAGGTCAAGATGCCTATTCAAAATGTAAAAGGGAAAACTTATAAAAAAGAAAACTAGCCTTCACAGACCCTAAATTACTAAACCTAATTAGGCTTCAAAACATAAATAATAATAAAGGCCCCAAAGCTAATAATAATAAAACTAAAAAATACTAATAATTATTAAACTCCACTTAAGGATCCAAAACATTAATAATAATAAGAATAATACAGGCCTAAATAACATAAAAACACTCTGAATCAAAATAGTATAAATGCTCTAGATTAGCCTGACTTTTCAACTGTCGTTAAAATCAACCATCTTGCAGATCGGATTGCAATGTTAACTTGGCCTCTAGCAAATTTCTTTGAGAAAGCCCTTTCAGTCAATCCTCGCATCCTTCTAGCTTGAACAACTGGATGCTTACCTTATGGTTCCCATTGGAATCTCTATTTAGAGAAATTTGAAAAATTAAGTTTTAATAATTAGGAACTTCAGTTAAATGGTATTATGTCTACATGGTCAAAATTATGTTCTAATTCAAACATCCCATAAATATGTTATGATTCGTGCCAAAAGTGAAACAAACAGACTGCTAGCGACTCTTGCAGTTGGGGAATTTTCTCGAGTCCTGCATTTCATAGCAATTATGGAATTCAAGATGATTCATGGTTGACCCAACAGAAAATTATTAGTTCATAAGGTTCATGGAATGAAGACTTAAGAGAATAGCACTACTCCGTTATATTGACGCTTAAATCATTCGAGCTACGACGTAGTTCCTCCACCGAAATCTATATAACTTAGATTTTCTTTTGTTTATTAGAGTATCTGCTCATTTGAGAGACTAATATCTTAAAATATGATGAAACGTTTAAATGGAGATATTTTCCAATGATATTTTTTCATGCACATAAAATTTATAATCAAATCTAGAATTTCATACTTAAGGGAGTTGAACTCTTTTTACTTAGACCAACACTTTGTTGGCATCTATATAACTTAGATTATCATATTCAGAAAACCACTTTAAAAGATTGACATCTTAAATTTGGAGTCGATTGCTTTATCTTGAGGGATTCAACTTTAATATACTGTTAGCATACATTTTGTTACTAATCCAATATACATTATTAAAAGTATTTAATTTTTATGATAATTTAAACATTATATATATGATAGTATATAATCATTTAATAATATGAAAACTGAACAATATTAATATATTAAAATTAAAATCTTATATTTATAATGTCCAATGAATCCAATAATATATCCTTTTTACCTTATAGTCATAGTGATCCTCCTACAGTCCTATTCAACTACTTCAACAATTTTTGAACACCTTCTAACATTTTCAGGGATGGGACCTTAAAGCTTTTCTCATTTCTAGTCTAAAAACTGCCCCTCTACAGTTATGGATAAATTGGGGAGCATATAAACCAACGTTTTGAAAAGGAAAAGCGACGCTAAAGACCGTCAAAATTAAAGAGTTATTTAAAGAGACAGATTAATTATATCAAAGATATTAAAAAAGACTTAATAATTATTTGGAAAAAAAAAGGATAAAATAATTTAAACAAGTGGATAATAATACTCTTATTAATTGATAAATAACTTTTTTTTTTTTTGGTTGCACTTGTCTCTAATTTCATAGCTGATTTGTCTTTTTTTTTTTTCCACATGTCATTTTGTTTTCTTTTAATTAAGTGGTTTATAACATTTTTTATTCATTTAGTTGTTAGTCACTTAATGTTAACAAATAACTACTTAATAAAAATAAATAATTATTCAAAAATTGTTGCACAACTTTTCATGTCTAAAATATACTTCATTTACACGGTTAGCCATTCAAGGGTAACAAATAACCTCTCAAGAAAAACAAATAATCCTTAAAAAAATTCTTAACAAACTTCATGTATAGACTATAATATTATTTACATGATTAACCATTCAACATTAACAAATGACTACCTAAACCAACATTTAGTTGGTTCAAGGGGATTGGCACTTGTTCTCCTTAAGTAAGATTTTGAGTTCGAGTCTTATCGATAGAAAAAAAAACTAGTGTTGGGAGAGCTTTACCCCCATAATGAGCCGACCCAAGTCGAATCAAATTAATCGGAGTTCAATGGACTTTTAGATACTGATGATTTATATATAAAAAAAAAAAAAAAACAAACGGCTACCTATAAAAATCAATAGCCAATAACAAAGTTCCTTCTAATTTTCATAAATGACTCTGCTCTCTCTTTTTTTTTTTTTTTTAACACTCTTCTTTTTTTAACTAAGTGTTTTGTAACTTTTTATGTTGATTTGTTAGCCACTCAATATTGACAAATGATTACTCCATAAAAAGAAGTAACCATTTATAAATTGTTGCTAAACTTCATGTATAAAATGCACTTTATTTCCACGTTAGTTATTCACCGTTAACAAATGACATCTCAACAAAAACAAACAACCATCCACACATTCTTGACTAGCTTCATATATAAAATAGAATGTTACTTACATCATGACCACTCGGTATGTTAACAAATGGAAGCCTAAAAACACCAATAGCCAATAATAAATTTCTTTCTAATTTTCATAGATGATTGCTAAACTCTTCTCTTTTACTATTAAGCACTGTTTTGTAATTTTTTTATGCTTATTTGTTAGCCACTGAGTATTAATAAATTACATACCATTCTATGAAAGGAAATAACCACTTAAAAATTCTGTGCTAACTTCATATATGAAATAAAATATTATTTACATTGTTCAATAAAGAAAACAAAGGACGAGTGAAAAGGTGAGCAATAGCAAGACGGCGGCAAGCAGTGGCTGAACGGTTGCAAGTAGTGGCTGAATGCTTGTGAGTAGTTATTGAACGGCAGTGAACAGAGATTGGGTGGTGGCGAGATGATGGATGAACATTAGTTAATTTTTAGGACTGCCACAAGGAGCTTTCCAATTGTCTATGCCCTAACATTTTGAAAGAGCAAGACTGCATAGCAAACAAAAAGAATAGAGAAAACTAAGACATATTTGTATGGTTATTATTGTCTACTTGTTAAAATTATTTGATCTTTTTCCGCAAATAATTTTTATTAGGTCCTTTTTAATATTTTTGATATGATGTTTAAACAAGTTTTTGATCCCTAAAGTTTCTATTAATTTTGATTTTAGTCGCTATAATTTCTTTTTTGTTTAGATTTTACTCTTTATAGTGTTAAAAATTTGATTTTTCATCCCTGATATTAATTATTGGTCCTTATAGTTTTTACCTTTTTAGGTTTTAGTCCTATAGTTGGTACTTTTGATAAAGGATTAATCCCTATTTTTCATAAGAATTGATCTTTATAATTTAATCTATTTAGATTTTAGTCACTCAAGGATCAAAACCCAAATGATAAAAAAAACTATAGAAACTTATACTATTAAAAAAAATATAGTATAGGGATCAAAATCAAAATTTGATTCAACTATGATCAAAATAATATTTAAACCTTAATATAGTTAGTCCTAATTTTTAAATAAGTCTTGTCAGCACTCCTTGTATAATATTAATTTTCTCCTCTTAAGATTACACTAGTCGTTAACTTGGTGGAGGTAATGATCGAACTAATGATAATTAAATATCTTATTATATTATATATAATATATTAAACGATAAAATACCATGCTAACAACATAATATGCCTTTTTAATGAAGTTAAAAAAAATTTGCAAATAATATGCCTGATATCTACCACATTGTTTAATATTATCATCACTAATTTCATTATATTAACTATCAGCAAGCTCAGGTTTTAATCATAATTAGGGTAGAATCAGCACCGTCAAAGATAGAGATAGGAGACACACAGAAGAATTAAAGTTTGTTAATTTAGGATTTGCAGCACAAAAACAATGTTATGACACTCCTTAGCTATCTCCGAAAAAATTTTGATTTATCGGTTAGATATATATACACTTTACAGATATGCTGTTATTGCTTTTTCGATAACATTGAAAATTTGAAATAAGCTAGCTAGCAATACTGCTTCTTTTTTATTACGCAGATTGAATATAAATTTAAATCGTGTCTAATGCACCAAATTCTGTTAAATTATTAGTTACCGACTGCATTTGTATACCAACTATATCTGTCAAGGTCCAACCTTAATAATGATCAATATAATAAGCTTCTTACCGGCCAGCCTTTCTCCCTAACTATATGAGTGGGTTAGTGGGGTTGTAGGATTCAATCTTCTTCGAACCACTGGAATCCATTTTGTACATTTTGTCTTATGTTTAATTATGAAAGAGATGTCACTAACGAATACATTTTCTTAGATTCTATGTACTTTTGATTGAAAACCACAGTCAAGCTTCAAGTCATAATCCAAACCTTTGTTTTTTAGCAAAACTTGGTTTCGGTTGTGGATTGTTTTTATTTGGCTACATCGAGTAAACGTTGACACATAAATGCTGGTTTTCCAGGCCACTTGTTGTTGACTTCATTTTGGATAACTATAAGTAATGAAAAAATATTATTTATACTCAATTTTAAAATTCATTTTAAAGGGTATATTAAAATATATATTAATTATTAATTAAAAAATAAAAAAAATAAAATTCACTTTCAATTAATAACTTAAAATATATTCCTTAAAATAAATTTTAAAATTAAATACAAATGATATTACTTCTAAATAATAAGTGCCAAAAAGCTGAATGTTATTATTAACTACCAATAAAATATCCAAAGAGGCTCTGCCAATATGACAACACCATTCATGTATGTAGGAGCAATTGATCTAGGCTTCTAGATAATCTGATTGACGTGTGTGGACATCTGGCTAAGCACTATCTCATGGCATGCATTTCTTAATGGTTAGACCATTGTCTTGTGGTGGATGTGCCAAGAATTTGGTTTTTTGATTCATTTTATCTATCATTATATATATAATAAAAAATTGAAAAATAATATTTGATTAGGAAATATATTTACCAAAATATTTTGATGTAATTGTTAACATTTAATTAATTAATTTTGTTAATATTACACTACATTTTTATTAATGATATATTTAAAATATTATAAAAGATAAAATTGAATAACTAAATATAAATATTTTATTGATATTAAAAATATATAGATATTATAAACAAAAACTTTTTACCTATAGTGACAAATAATATAAACCAGAATGAATATTTAGCCACCCTAATTACTTTAATGGGGACATGGGTTTTATCTTAACATGGGTTAGTATTAACTGATAAGTATGGCAATATTTTCTTCTTTTTCTTTTAATTCTTTTTACTCTGGGATAGAACAACTATTAATGCATTTATTTCATAAATTATATTCTATTTTTTTAGGGGTAAATTATATTCTATTTTTATTATTTATTATGAAACATTCAATTATTATTTTTTTGATAAATTAAGATTATATTTGTTTGGATATGAATGAATAGAAGGAGTGCCGGCTTAAGCCTGCACCATGATCATAGCCAAGAGTTGACCAAACCATAAGTGCTGTAGCCTTGTAGGACGAGTGGCATAAATTAGGATTATTTACAATAGAATACATGTCATGTCAAATCAAACTATATACTAATTATAATTTTTTAACGAGAAAACCTTGAAGATGAGGATGTCGCTTCTACATATAGTTATTAAAATCAGATCAGGCCGGCGGATTTGAACTAGAAATCGATTTTGAGGTAGAAATATTTTGAGCTCAAAAATTGTAATTGGTAAGATTCAAATTCTGTCCATAAACAATGTAGAATATGCTCCACTATCACTAAGTCATGTAATCTATTATATTATAATATACCAATAATAATATATATTATATATTTATTTAAATTATATTATATTTTTATATATTTATTTAATTAAATTCGATTCAACCAATAACTCACTGGTTAAATCAATGACCTAGTGACCCAATATCTTGACCGGGTTGATCACCGATCCAAATTTGATAACTATGCTTCTACTTCTACTCTAGCTTCTACTCCTTTATCTATCCAAAAAGCTTTTACTCCTTTATGTTAAGCCTTGTGGAGACTAAGCCTATAGAGGTGGTGAAGTGGGTCGGTCCCCATGTGCCAAAAACTAGGCAAAAGTAGGGTGGAGTGGGGTGAGATGAGCCGAATTAGGGTTCAATATTTTAACTTGGTAGGCTAAAAAATTAAAAAATATATAAATAAATTCATTTTAATATTTTTAATAAATTAAATTATCTTAAAAAATTAAAAATAAAAAAATATATATTGAATGAAAAAATTTGCTTAAATAAAATAGAATAAAATAATTAAATTATATAATTTATATCCAAATTTATCTCAAATACAAACATAATAAATTAATTATGTATGAATAAAAGGTCATAAATAATAATTAACCTAGTCCATAATATAAAGTCTATAACATAAAGTCCACAAATTAATAAAGCATAATAACAATATAGTTTATAATAAAAATCCAAAAATTTCAAAAAAAACTTGTTGTATCCAAATAAAAAAAAGACACCCCTTAGCCCACAGGCCTAACCCGCCCAGTCCCGCCAAAGCTTGTAGGTTAGGTGGGCCAAATATGTCAATCCAATCTGCCATTTTTGGTGGGTTTGGCAAGCTAACCTGACGAGTTGAGCCTGTTTTGCTATCTCTATAAGTTTGGGCCTTTAGGAGATGAGGATGTGGCTTTAGCAAAAATGAGGATGTAGCAATAAACTAGTGTTATTTAATTGTGCGATTGGATTGATAAATAGAATACAAAGACAAAAACCATAAGGCTTCCTTCGATGGCCTCTCTTCTTCCTCTAGCATTGGATCGTCAACCACCTTCTTTGTCTAGAGATTGCATTCAATCTCACTCTGGTGAAGGTGTGGATGTGGATGACCATGCTCAGGGGTTTGTCACGATCACCAACGAGGAGATTTTCTCACTCTACATGGGAAACCTTCCATTGACGGTGACCAAACAATGGATTAGGAGCCGTTTTGGTGTTTGGTGAGCTAGTCGATGTCTTTGTATCAAAAAAGCAGAAATGTCATATTTTTACTCCTTATGCATTTGTAAGATATCAAAAATGGGAGGATGCTCAGTCCGCGATAAAAGCCATAAATGGTGCTTTTGAATATGGTTGCTGCTTATCAGTCTCTATTACCATCAGAAAGCCAAATTTTTTTTCAAGAAATATAATCAATGGAGGCAAAGTATCGACTGTGGATGGTAAGCGGGCTGAGGATATATATGCGGCACACAAATTGGAGGCAATTGAGCTAAAGAAGGTACCTAAGGTGGAATGCATACCTTGCAATTCAAAATGGCTATGAGCCATTGACATTGGTTTCTATTACTGATCTCGTTAAAATAGTGTGGGTTGATGTTGATAAAGTGATTAAATTGAGCTCTATTGAGGCATTGATTGCTTTTGATTCATATGAAGCAATGGAGAAGGCATTATTGGCAGGGGTGAATTTTGTTTCTTCCTTTTGTAGATCAATAAAGCCTTGGAACTTGAACAGATGGTCCTCTTCATGATATGTGTGGATCGAGTTGTTTGGCATTCCTTCATCAACATGGTCAAGTACAAATCTAAATAGTGTTGGGAGCAAATAAGGTAGAGTGGTTAGGTTTGATGCCACAGAGTGAGAGGTGAATACTTCTCTTATGCTAGAATGCTTGTAGAAACAAATCTAATGAGCTTTATTTTTGAATCCATAGTCATTGTATGTGAAAATCTTTGCTTTGAGGTTGTGGCACACAAGATTGCAATCTGCCCTTCTATTCCTTGCTCCGTTGTGAGTTCCTTGGAGGCGATGGCGATGGTGGATTTTCCAGCTGGAGATGTCGGTGGTGGAAGCATGAATTGCAAAATTTCGATGGCAATGCAAGAAGGTCAATGGTTTCCTCATATGCAGGGATGCATTGGAGTTGTGTCTCAACGTCATTATGGGATCGTTCCCAAGGACAGTAGCATGGGTTGGTACGAGGCAATCATTGGGAATGATTTTCCCATGATTATTGGTCCACTAAAATGACCACGTGTGAACAAGGCCTTGCGGAAGTTAGGGTTGATTTGGGCATTGATAAATTGGGCCTAGTTCTTAGTTTGGACAACTTAGTTTTGGGCAATGAGGAAAATGATCATTTATTAAGCCCTACACCATCTTTGGGTTATCCCCCTGCTTTTGAACCATGGACCATATGCAAGGCTTCTCTTGGGAATGAGCCCATTCGGGTGGACCATGAGAATGTGATAGGAAAAGCACTCGGTATTAAATGCTACAATGAACTTGTAGAGACTAAGTCCATGCCTTTGGGAGATGAGGATGTGGCTTAGTGGAAATAGCTTGTACATGCAAAAAGAGGAAAGGAGAAAAAAAAAAAAAGACTTGTTCTTAAAGGTATGAAGAAAGGAGCATCTGAGGTCAAATTCAAATGAAGAGGCATAACAAAAAGAAGAAATAATGTTATTAAGGTGACTAATGATGCTTCCTTGACGGAACTAGATGCTCTTTTTGAAGATGGATCTTATAAGCAAGTAAGACAATCATGGGAACTTAGGAAAAGGCTTGGGTTATATGTTGAGAATGAGGAGGAAGCGATTAAAGCATTGGTTGACATCCATAAGGATAAACAAGATGATTTTAAACGAAGAACATCTAGAGGAAAGAAAGGTCGTAACAATGATTGTTAGTTTGTTCTAATTTTTGTAAACATTTTTGTATAGGTAGGCTGCATGTCTCTAATGTATTGTTTAGAGTAAGCCTCACTCACCTTTGTTGTAATTTCTCTACTCAGTTGAGTGTCAAGACATCTATGAATTATTGAAAAAAAACATAAGCCTTAAAGATGCTTTGTTTTGGCTTGATCCTAGGTGGACAGTGGTCGAGGTTCAAGCCATCTATGAGGTCCCCAAGTAAAAGGTGTAAAGTAGACAAGATGGAGCATGTCTTGATTATCAAGAGGTCAAGATTTATAGTGATTCAATCAATAGGTTATGTAACTATCTAGCAGCTTATCATGAGGAAGATTAATATGATCATTAGTAGTGTTAAATTAGGAGACGCTTGGTATTCAAACAATACATTCCTTTAGTCTCCTTGGATATTGTCCAAGACCAAGTATTTGTCCATTCCATAAGCACGACAACTCATAAGTCACTAGAGTTAGCTTAATGAGCTAGAAATTAGTGAGTTTAGGCATTTCAAATATGCTTAAAAAAGTCAATTAGGTGATGGACTAATTGAAATTGGGCTTTGCATACCTTATCTCCTTAGTCTTAATGAATTGCGCATTGTATACCTAATCTTCTTAGTCTTAATGTCAATAGAGTTACCCACTTGAGAGATGTTTCTGAATATTCAAATTTGAAAGTACCAAATAGTTAGAATGATTTTTCTTATAGCTTTAGAATCTGCTCAAGGGTTATGTCATTTTAATCGTTACCCGTTTGATATTTATGTTATTGCATGACAATATTTTTGTAGTGTGGTAGTTGTTCGTTCAAATTTAATTAAGATATTACGTGATATTAAGTAACATCTAAGCATTAAGTAATGTCTAAGAAAATTTAGCATGAATTAGCATTCTAATTATGTGCTATGTTGTTCGGAATTAAGCCCAATTACTAGTGTGTTAGATGATGGCTTGATCAAAATTGAGTTTTAAATAAGCATGTTAAATAAGTGATAAGTTAATTAGAATTGAGTGCTCGAATTGGCATATTAACTTGGTTGAATAAGCGTTGGGCCAAAATATATAGGCATTAAAGCATTCAAAATATTTCTCAATTGGGATGTTAATATTGCCTAAATTGACATGTTAATTGGTTATGAATAGGCTATAAACTGTTCGAAGATATGCCTGAATTGGCATGTTAATATTGCTCGAATTAGCATGTTGATTGGGCCTAAATAGGATTTGAACTATTTGAAGATATGTCAAAATCAGCATGTTAATTTCAATGATCATATTTGAGCTGAATGAACTATGCTTTATTGGTAGTCCTTCATCTGACCAAACGAGATTGATCATGGTGTGATGTAAACACACTCACCATCAAATCCTAGTGAGTTAATGGCTAAAGAAGAATTGGAAGCTGCCAGAACAAATCAGGTGGGAAAGTTAATTAGTTTAGAGAGTTAAAGTAGTTGTCTAGCTATTAGCCAAGTTAGTTAAAAGGTAAAGTTTGTGATGCATAGAGATAGTTGTAACACCCTCCCAAGTACAATCCTATACTTAAGCCATAGTACCACACTCAGGAATTATTACTGTTACTTTAACAGACCTAGTATGACCGTGCTCTTCGGCCATTTGCAACCTTCCAAACTCTACCCAGTATGACTATCTTCTAGCTCTCTTGAGATATCTCGAGATAACATGGAAATACAAATAGGAGTAAGAATTATAAATTCTCAGTAGGATTCCCGAGACTACCACATGTCGTATCATCATTATTATCCCCAACTGCTTCGCTTTATTATGAAAAAGGTGAACATGCTATATAAACTTTCCAGTTTTGTAGTTTGAAAATATATTGCCTAAAATAGAGTTCATTTTATTTATACACTTGTTAAACGGAGAAAGAACCTAAACATCAACATAATAAGATAAAGGACAATTGAATAAGATGCATAGATCCATAATAAAATAAGGAACAACTGAATAAAATGCATAAATACAAATGACTACTTGATGTAAATGCACTTGTCTATCTTTAACTTTCTTTACTTGTATCTTGCTTCTCGGTACTTGGTCCCTCGAAGGTAGATGACCTCTCTCACCCTTAGATAATAGCCTGCTTCTCAGGTCTGAACTGGTACTTATACATGAGTGACGAGTTTACTTTCTCCAACCCTCATACCGGTCTATTCCCTTAAAGCTGGTTAGGGGCTGACCCAAGCCTTAGATAGTACCGCCCTAGCTCACTACAAGGTGGAGGCTCGGTACATCTCTTTTGCAAGTTCTTATCATCTTTTCTTCTCCATACTTTATCATGCATGTAGATGCTTTGTGCATTTATATATATGTCTCACACTATGTGTCTCATAGTTCATGCATTCATGAATAATTTACTTGAAAGATTGGTACTACCAATTCATCATTCATATACATTCTACCAAAAGATCGGCAGCATAACAGCTTAACATACGCTTTCCCATGAATAGTACACATCTAATCAGACAGCCAAGTCACATAACAGAAAAATCACAGTCATATAACATAACTTCAATAGTGTAATAAGGGTTTTGCACAAGTAAACTAGCTAAATTTACAAGTTGGAATTCAAGATCTTGCCACTTTTTGGAATTGGCCATTCTGCCTTATGTTCTTGATTCTACCTTGTTTTGTAGATTATACCATAAATTCATCTTAACTTATATAGGCCTAAAATTTTAGTATGTTATAGAATTATGTGTCTAATTTTAGCTCTTTTTAGTTCTATTAAGTTTTGATGAGTATAAATTAAGTTATTGAAATTTAACCCAAGGCTGCTGTGCTATTAGATAGAATTAAGCACTGAAATGTAAAAATTCACTAAAAATATAATTGTCATTTGATTTTTCTAAAATTTATATTTAGTTAGAGCTAATTGAACTATCTTTTATTTCCCGCAAGTTTCACTTTGTTTAGTTGAGCGGAGCTCACGTTATAAGCTCTCAAAGTTAGCTAGAATAGTCTGCCCTATTCTAGTCTAAACAGGACATAAGGCAATTTTGGATAATTTCTGGGAACAATAGAGAAAGGATCTAACTCTAAAATTTTTATAGCATGTTAGCTATGTGTTAGCTTATTAAAAAAATTGGTTGTACTAAATTTGAAGTTGTATAAGGTGAGTTATACCCTTTATAACCCGTACTGGTTAGAATAGGGCGTTTTTTACTAATGGATCATGTCTGTTGGTAATTCCTTCAATAAAATGATTATCGACAGATTTTTTTTACTATTCCGTTAGTAAGTAGCGTATTTCTAGTCGTGTAAAGTTTTCAAGTTTTGAAAAGTTTTTAAAAGACATGATTCAATCCTTCTTTCTCGTGCTAGCTCATCTTCCATTTGAATTTGTCAAACTCTATATTTGATAGTTTTGTCTCTATTGAATATTGAACCTTGGGATTTTCTTGCCTCAATAAGAGGCATATTGTTGGAATTGCTTGAGGATTCCCGAGAACCCAACAATTCCAAACAACTATTTTCATTGTTCTCGGCAGGGCTACTAAATAGCCACCGCTAATCTCAATATCAATTGCTCTTCCAAAGCATTACCTTCCAACCTTATCCTTTATGTGTCTAGAGCCTCATCCACCTCCATTCCCTCCACACCTCTATTCACTTCCTCGAGATTCCTCTTCGTATTCTTAGAAAGTGATTTGGACCCCTTACTTGCACCTACTTCCCTTGCACGCTTTTTCCACTTCTTTGTTCCTTTTCCATTTGGATTCTTGTTTGCCTCCTAAACTAACTTTTGAGAGGGATTGCTTGTCACTTCAACAACCACCTCTCTACTTTGGGGAATGTTCTCTCCTATCTCCACTTGATATCCTTCTGTCTCTTGGACATTAAAAATCGCAAGGGTCTTTCCACATGAGCTTTCTCATACTAAACTGCTAGGAGACTCTGGAATAAAAGGCATTTGACTTAAACCTTCCTTTACGTCGCTCCATGATGCCATAAACCCCGATGAAACCTTCATCCATGATCCATATTGCAACACCTAATCAGCCTCCTCCTTAAAATTTGTACAGTCATCTTTAACATGCCCTAACTCACCACACATATAACAAAAATTCAACAACTTCTCACATTGGAAATAGGACCACTATGGATCTTGGTTCTAGTCAAGTTTGATTAAAACTCCCCTTCTAAGAGGTTTGTTAATATCAATCTTGATTTTGACTCTCAAGCATGCATTTGAAACCAACTTCTTCGTGCTATCTGCCACCTCCAAAGCCTTTTCCACCATGTGTCCAATTTTCTCACCCCAAAATTTAGTCATCGGTATGGGTTGGACATCCATAACACATACCTAGAATGCTGCATGAGAAAAAAATTAAATCTGCTGGTATCTGTTTGTTGTCGTATTGTATGAGGAGCAAGTTCTTATCAAAACTCCATGGAGCCCCCAGTAAGACTCGATCAAAATCCTTCTTTCCATAAAATTCAAACAATATGATCCCTAGGCCAAACTTCTTGATCTCTACCTCTTTACTTGATTTCCACACTCCCTTCATTGTCCATGCTAATGCATTATGGTTATATGGTTTATCGATCAACAATTTTGCTACAAGGAACCACTTTTGTTGACCCATGTTGTTCACCATTACTACTACAGTATCTAACTGCACTGCCTTCTCCTCAAATAATGTTAGTTTCCCCTACCTATTGACTAAGTCCTCAGCCATTGTTCCACATCAACAACCCCTTCTAACCTCTCAACAAAAGACCCCATAACTTGACTCTTACACAAACATAGATGAATGAAGAAAGTCACCACTCACAACCATGTGCTCCTAAACTGTGAAGCACGGGTACGTATTGGGTATGGATATACTTTGGATACATGCCCAAAATATGTTTTTAGAAGTAAAAAAATGTTGGTACGGCTCCGACACAGCTAGGCATGTGGCTCTCACTAAACACAGTCTTTTTGTCCCAATCTTTTTCCTATTTTCCCTTTTTTTTTTTTCTATAAACCATTCAATAGCAACCAAGCTAACCTAACCCACCACCACACTTGTCTTCCCATTGCCCCTTACCCTATCGTCGGCGATAATGCTGATGCCCTACTGCAGGCAAAAACACACGACATGAGAAGCTGCCCTCCATAAACAGTGGATACTTACAACAACTTCATGGCGGCCAGCGATGGTGAAACAGCGAGAGGAAACTTCTGATTTCTATTCATGCTTTCTTTTTGTCTTTTTCCTCTCTATCTATGTGATTTGATTGATAAGTTTCTATTCTTGCTTCTCTATTGGAATACCCTATAATTTTGGTTTTCAAGCTGCTAGTTTAGTTACTTCTTTGTTTTGAGTCTTATTTAAAAAGAAATAAAATAAAATTTGGACAATAATTACTCATTAGAATTTTGAGTGATATAAAAATTATGTAATTATTTAATAGATGTTCGTATGTAATTTAAGATTGTTTTGAGTTATATTATCTGAAATTTATGATATATATGATGTACCTATACCCTATTTTTTGCCAAATTTTCGTACCATGTACCCGTATCTATGCAGCTCCTAGTAGTGCTGTTAGAGAAAACCCACAGCCCTAATGTTTCAGAGAAGAAAAAAGTTAGTGGTCTCTCTTAATAAAAAAATTAAGGTTTTTCTTTAGTACCATTATTTTATAAGGGTACCGGTATCCTTTTGTATTCAACATTTGTTGTTTAATCATAAATCTTAAATATAATTAAAAATAATTTTAAAAATAGAATAATTTGAATTATTGGGACATATAGCAAATTCTTAGCCACAAATAACTAAAAGATACCAATACCTTTGAATTTTATGAGGGTACTAGAGAAATGTCCCAAAAATTATCATATATTATATTTTCACTTTTATGTAAAAGGTAAGTCTTCTCTTTTTTGGTATATATTTTTTTAGCCTTTTATCTCTTTGAATTTGAGAAAGTAAACAACAAAACCACCACTCCTTAAAATTTTAAATCACTTTCACTTTTGAGAAATTATTGACAATGGATCAAATAGAACTTGTTTAAAGTCGTCGTAAGTCCATTTGCATTTTCACTTATAGTATTAGACTGTTAATTTCTCATTTGTCGAGTGTTTTTTTATTTTTCCTCTCTTGTTTGTTTGATTGTACAAATGTTAAAAGTTGCAGGCGCAAAAGAAAATAAATTCACATCTTGTATATTTATTTCTATATATAAAAAAAAAAATCTTCATATCTTGTATTTTAATTTCTTTACTCATGCATCTTCACATCTTAGTATATTATCCGCAAGTATTGAATATGCCATTTCAATAATGAAAATTATTAAAACAAAGTTGCAAGATAAAATAAAAGGTAGTTTTCTTATAGATTATATGGTGGTTTAATGGGTAAAAATGCTTTAAAATTTAATATAAATATAATAATAAGCAACTTTTATTCTAGAAAGAATTGGGCCTCTTTATTTATGATTTTGGTAGAAATACTTATTTAAAAGTAGAATTAAAAGTAGAAAATTATTTTATGTTTAAATATAATTATAAAAATACTTTTGATGAGATTCAGAAGTTATTAAAATATTTTAATGTGATAAAATAAAAGTACAATATTAGTAGATAGAGAGTGATATTTTCAAGAAAAAAATTAAGAATAGAATGGTAAAAGTATAAAAAAGTAGTGGATTCAAAATTTAATGACCACTTTTCTCTTTCTTCTACTGCTTTTGCTTTTGGGAGAAGCAGCTCCTTATCTGTTTCTCAAAAAAATAGAAAAATTGATTATTTTCTATTTCTACTTCTTTCAAAAAGCATAAATAAACAACACTAAAAATACTTTTTTTCAAATTTTTTTTTAAAAAAGTACTTTTTTATCTCTTAAAGAAGCTCAAACAAATGGGCTCATTATGGTCTTCGGCCCTTAGAAACAAATTCCTAGCTCCACCCATAGCTAGAATGAAACCATTTGGAGTGGGTAGTCTAAATTGGGTCGTCATGATCATTGGTCTATAAATAGAATAATAATATTACAAGTCCCACACCAGAAATCATGCCATCCAAATGCAATACTTAAGTTTGAAGGTTCTCTTATCCAACAGTTAAAGCTTGTTTTTTTATTTTAGATTCCATTAACCGCTAACGTGAATTGTGGAAAAGATACGAGAGCAAAGCTTTACCAAAACACCTATCGGAGATCGTGTTTTCAGTTTGAGGACTAAAACAAACAGGTTGTTAGTCTTTTGGATTGGTCTCTTCCTTTAGCTTAAGTCCATAATATTATACTATTGAAGAGCATATTGAGCTTTTATAAGGATGCTTTAACCCAATCATATGTAAGAAAACAATCAATCTCATTATTTTGTACAACAAAAATCTAAAACATTCCTAACAATAATACAAACGATAAATTATTTGTCGACTGGATAATTTATGCATTTAATATATTGACTCAAGGTAAAGTTGGGTTCAAATCTTTAATGAAAAACTAATCATTGATAAATATACATGATTCATTAACTTGGTAAATTCAATTCAGTACATTTTTTAATAAACAGTGTTACTATGCATAATATTTTATATATTCAATATGATATTAACTTATAAATCTGATAAATGTTATGATTATATAAAATGATTTATGTATTTAATATTATAATGATTTATCATCGTTTATCAGTCTTCATATTTTTTCTGATGTGAAAAAAATATTCACAAAATATGTAAATTCTTTTTTTTTCTTTAATTTGATGATCTAGATTATCTTTTTATAATATTGATCAAATTAGTTTAGGTTGAATTTGTCAAAATAATTTTAAAATAAAGTCAAATCAACACAATTAAACTTATTTGATTTAATATTTTTTCTTTAAATTGAAACCAAGCTAGCTGTAAACACCCTAGTTTGAGAAGAAGAAAACACATATTAATAAGTATAATTTTCTATTACGGGCGTCATTATCAAAATTCTGGGGTATCTTCGCTGGAATGATGCTCATTCCATAATATCTTGAATTTATTTGGCCAAAATATTATTAATTATTTAAAACCTTCAACATTAATTAAAAAAAAAATACTCAGTAGTACTAGTACCAATAAAGGATATTTTATATATGCAATGTTCTCCGTCATATATAAAACTCAAAAAGTGTTTTCTACGAGAATAAAACTATTCGAACCCCTCCCCTGACACTCGACTCCTCTATGTATCTCTCACCTCTCTTTCTTATTTTCCCTTTTTTTTTTCTTTTTTATTTATTTTTTCTCTCATTCTATCTGTGTGCATCGATCGACGCACCAAAAAGGTATGTACAAATTTCATTACCCTTTCTACAAAGCTAAAAGAGACAGGCTTTCGTGCATATAGTTGCTATTGTTCACAGCAAAGGCACATTAACCTGCAAACAAGCTGATAAATTGGCCTGATTGTCAGAATCTCGAGGGTGGGACAAGAAGATCAAAAATCATGAGCCAGCTTTAGGGAGCATATATACAATTACTTTGCATGATAAAACAAAAAGCTCTTTGAAAACCATGTGGCACGGCAAATCAAATAAACTTTAATCTTCCCAATTTTACGGTATGATTCGCTCTCCACGTATAAATATCGTCTGCTTTTTTCCTTTTTGGCATAAAACAGTTTCGTCTCACATACGCAACTTTGAATTGATATATTATCTTGAATTGTTTTTTTTAATTTTACTGAGCTGCTGACCTAGTCATCGAAAAATACTCATCACTTTCTCTTCTCCTAAGATTGTAATCCTTCTTATAACTTACTCAAAACTCAAGCATGTCTCTCAACCAACCTAAAAGCTAACTTGGGAAGTATAACTCCATCCTTGATTGCTTTTCGTCAAGAAAAAATTCAAAGGATTAGACATGCAACTAATTCATGTAATTGTAATTGTTTCTCAAAAGAAAATTCATTTATTTCAATTCCCCTTAATTGGCAGGTACATGGAGGGGACATCAGGTTGTCTACACATTTGTCGCTTAAAATGGATAAGTAGGCCTTCAACATATCATCATGTCTCAAACCATCACAAATGAACTCCACGTCAAACATAAGGGCAACTGTAAAGGTTACCAATGCATGTGTCATCAGGTCATTGCAAACCTGTCCACGATCTCGTGCCACTACAACATCATTGAAATTTATTAATATTAAAAAAAAAATTACTAAATTATATATGAAAAAATATTGTTAAAATTCTTTAATAACATAACTTATATATAACACATTTTAAAGCTTTAATAATACTTTTCAACTGTTACAAAATGTTTTAACAACATTTTTTATTAATAAATGTTACTAAAAACTAAATATATAGTAGTGTGCTATCTTAGTTAGCAGGAACTTTGCCATGATTCTATTCTGCTAAAGAATTTTCTTAAGGAAGCAAGTCTTTCTCCACATTTCTAAGTCATCATATATGATTTTCAATAGTAAAGTTTGCTTTGTATGAAAAATTTTTATATGCTTATGAAGTATTATATAAATGTATTTATAGTCAATAATATAATGATATTTTAAAATAAGATCCATTACTAATTTATACTCTTATTTAAAATATAATTTTATTATTGACTGTAAAGACAATTCATGTGGCACTCTAAGAGTATTTAAAAATTTCTCACTTTGTATTGATTTATCTGTTGCCCTTCCAAAAAGTTTGAAAAATCCGACACTCAATTTTTTTTTTAGCAAAGTTTGCTAATGAACAATAACATGAGGGTGTAAAGATCAAGATCATTTTTGGGGAGTTTTAGTTATATAATAGGAAGTAAAAAGCATTTTCTGTTCAACTTTTTTATAATATTATTAGTCGAGTAGGCATTCGTATATAAAACTTAGGAGAATTTTTCAATTAAAGAGTGGGAATTTTCAGCTCAAAAAATGCCATGTACTCAACTATGTACTCAAATAGAAGCTTGTTTATAAAATCTTTATTGCATAATAATAAATTCTCAAAAAATTGAACATTAATCCTCATTTCATCTCTTCAAAATTTTCTCTCTCTTTACGCTTAAGATAAAAAGCTAGAGAGAGAAAAAAACTTTAATTTCTACAATATGGTAACTAAAAATCCCCTAAAAGTTGTTTATTAATATGTTAGTATTCAATATCAGCACCCAAAAAAAAGTTGTGAGTATCCAATCCTCCAAACCTGTTTTGAGGACCCTAGCCCATCTTATACCCTACTTTAATAAAATATACAAAAATTAAGAAATAAAAAATCAAGACTTAATTATAATTTTTTTCACCAAAATATCTTTACGCAGTTTTTAATGTCTAATTACTCCACTTTATTAATGTCAAACTATACTTTTCAATTAATCATAATTATAAAGAATAAAATTGAAAAGTTAACTATAATTTTTTATTCATACATGAGATAAACAAATATTATAGATAAAATATTTGCCTCCAAAATGTCAAGTAATTTGGATTGAAGGGATAGATAAAGTTATTCAAAGCGTGACCAACCTGATATTTCACCTAGGCTTAAAAGTAATTGTATACAAGGTTTAAGTTCTAAAAATTAAACTCGGTCTATTTTTAAGTCAATTTTAAGTCATACTTTGAGTTAGTTCGATTAAGCTTAGGGACACATAAATTTTTTAACACTTTATAAAATTATTGCATTATATAAGACTTCTAGACTTAAATAACGAATTTTATATAACATGATGATAATATTCCTTATTAACATAAATTGTTTTAACATAAAGATTCTCTTAATCTTTTTTGTTTCTTCTCAAATTTTATAATTTTATTATACATAATATTTAAATATACATTTTATCGTAATATTATATTAATGCGGTTCATTACTAGAAATATGCAGATTATTGATGGAAGGATCTGTCGATAAATTACGTGTTGATAATATTTACTAATGGATCGTTTCCTTCTATAATTATCAACGACAGTTTCATCAGTAATTATTTGTAGTTTTTTGGTAATTATTTGAAAAATTGTCAAAGTTTTTATTGTTAAAAAAATTTAATAATGACGGATAGACAGATATTTTTGTTAATAATATTAATAAAATTAAATATTTAATTATATTTACCGATGAATTTTTACTGCATCAACTAAACTGGGCCAAAGCTTAAAGAGCAGCTTAAACTCAATTTAAAAACGCGTCAAGCCGAATTTTAAACCCAATATAAATACCTTCGAGTCAAGTCGAATAATTGAGCTCAATTAAAACCCCATCAAATACTTTAAAGTGGGCGCGCATTTCCCCTGTTTGTTCCAAAAGATATACTTTTCCCGTACAAGTGCCGAGAAATACTCAAGTACAAAATGACAGTGTTTAGAGGCCTTGATAGTTTTTTCCTACTTCTTCTTCTTCATCCTTTTTCAATATGCTAACACTATTTTAGAAATTACTAAAGATTTAATTATATTTTTGGTGAATATGATAGATATGATAAAGTAATTAATAATAAATATAAAATCTTTGTACTGAATTTAATACAGAATCATGAGTTTGAAATTAAATTAGTCAATTCAGTTGCACAAATATTAGATGATATAAGATCAGTATACTGACTTAGCCTTAGCTGTCATAGTGTAGCATATCATAATCAATTTGTTATTCATCTAATCCTTATCCTTTGTATAGCTGTTGTACCAAGTAGCTACTTCCTAACAGATATTTAGCCTTAGCTGTCATAGTGTAGCTTATCATAATCAATTTGTTATTCATCTAATCCTTATCCTTTGTATAGCTGTTGTACCCAGTAGCTACTTTCTAACAGATATTTGACTTGCTGTGTATATGTACTCCGTGATTATTCAGTACATGCAATGCAATCATTTTCCCAACTATAGTCTTATAGGATTTACTAGTAAAATAATTGAAATTTTTATTTATTAACATATGATTCTCCATATTTTTTACAAATAAATTTATTAATATTATAATTGAAATAAACAAGTATATATTACCCAAATGATATCTAAAAAACTAGTGAACCAATGAGTAATAACATTACTCTTAGGCCTTCAGGGTGATGTGTAAAATAGAAATAAAATTGCAAACAATTTTCTCAATGTCCATTGTATATTTCCTTACAAATTTTCGTTTAATTATAATTATATTTACAATTTAATTCTATACTTCTATGTGTCAAACATAAAAATATATTCAATTGCTTGCTAAACATCCACACAAGACTTTTGGCCGGTCATTAGTTTGATAACTATTTTGCTTCCTACTTTGATCAGCGGTCAAAAGTTTATAAATTGTTATTTATACTTCTTGGGCTTATATTTGTGGAATTATTGCGAGTAACTAAAATAAATATTTTAAGAATTCAATAAACGTATCAATATTGAAAAAAAGTAGACACTGTAACAACTCCCTAAAAATTGGGATGGAAAAGGGAATTTGTTATGGTATCCTGGCCATTTTATTTCTTGAGCACTTTTACCCTTGATAAATTAGTTAATATTTACTGATGCTGATTTTCATAACAAATGTAGATCTATAAAGCATATAGTTCACTTATAGAAGTTTGAGAATTCAATGAATACAATATTCAAAAGAAAATAAAAGACATAACTGAGTAATCTCATTAAAAAGAGGATTCAAATCTTTTATTTCTTCTTCTTTGTTTATTTTATTTCTTCAATTAAAAGTTGATAACCTAAGGGAAAAAAATAAAGTGAAATAAAAGTTGGAAACAGAGAAGTTAATAGGAACTCTTCAAAAATGCGGTGTAAATACATCCTACGAATTTAGTTTTTATCACGTTTTAAAATGCGTATATGCATTATGCAATCATGAGTGTTGTCATATCGTCTTTATATTTGTCAACATTGACTTGAAATTTAGCCACCATTGCCGATAAGAATGTGATTGCAGTGCTCCATGCGTCGGATATAGCTCCTATTAATCCTTTCACACCAACAAACCACAAATTATACGACAAGACAAAAGTAACAATTGTTCAACATAATTAAATCTCTTCAGATTCTCCTCAACTTTTGAGTAAGTTTAGATTCACTCGGTTAAACAATAGAGCATGTGATTTGTGTGCTTCAATTCTTGGTGTTTTCATGACCTACAGTACATGTTCTCCAACATGACCAGGACTGTTAACTTAGTTTTGAGATTCCATTTTTTTTTTTTTTTTGTGATATGATGAGAAAGAGTGTGATTTGAATGATGCAGCCCCAAAACTGATCGGAGTTTGGAATTGTGAGAATCAACGATCAGATTCGATGTAGATGTTTACCCTTTTTTTTTTTTTTTTTGTTCTCTTAATTTGATAGAACCTATCTCTGGAAGAATCGTACGCATGGAAGAATTTAATGGACGGTGGTCCCACATACATATATATGCCATTTTTTTTTCAGTTTCTCCTTTTTAATCGATTTTCCATTGATACCTTTCAATTTCAAAGTATAACGAGAAGATAATGAAAATGTAAATCACGTGATGCATTGAATAAACGACTCGGTGGTATACCCTTTTGGATTGCATTTTGGCATGGTAATAATAATCCACCAAGTCTTGCCCTTATAAAAGATTACAAATATGGTTGACCTAGAGCATATAAAAATTTTAAATTAAGTTTCTTATCTTTTTTGAATATGGTGGCATTAGCATTGATGAAGGGTTAAAGTGCTTTGGCCACAATGGGTTTGCTCTCAATTTCAGCCACAAAATGGTTTAGAGTTTGATTAAGGATTGACTTCGGCCTTTTTTTTAGTTATATTTTAGATTGTGGGCAGGGTTGACAGCATACATAACTTTCAAGAGGAATTTGTTTGGTGCAGTTTATCAATAATGTGAGGTATTATCAAGTTGAAATTCCTTTTAGCAGATGTTCTCCTCCTCCAACAAATATGTCGCTGTATAGCTCACAACATAAAATAAAGAAAGAGAATCCAAATATTGCACAAGATAATATCATTAAGATAACAACGTTTTAATTCCTACATTACTAGGTGGGAGTGGGTGTTTTATCTTCATCAGTGTTCTAAAGAGTAGTATTATTTATACATAGTCATGGTAGACATCCTTTTCGACATTTATGAAATTATGTATAGATAAGTGAAGGTTTTAATTATATAAGTGATTAATCTATCTATAAGAAAATATGAAAAATTATGTTATTAAATTTAGATTATAGTCATAAGTGGCGAATCTAATAAAAGAATTATTCATGTATTATCAATTATTTTACCATATTCACCCAATTATAGAAACATAACTAAAATTTTCAGTTATTTATATATCAATCTCTCTATATTCAAAGAGATATATAAAACTTATGTACAAATAACATTTGTTGATTCTATATTGCTTATATAAGGTATAGGGTTGGTGTCATGAAAAACAGTAGGTTATCGTGGCCCTAATAAAAAATAGATTTAATTTTATTATATTATAATTATAAAAAATTTTATATACTGCCATTTAATTATATATTATCATATTATTAAAAGTATTCAACTCTTAAAATAATTACTTTAAAAGTCATGTATGATATTATATAATTAGTTAATGGTGTAAAAAATTTACATGTATTGACAATATACTATTATTAAACTCAAAAATATATATGATTGTTAGAATTCTCTAGAATGATTTAGTATTATTTTCATTTTTGGATGGATAAATTATTGTCACTATTGTGACTTATTTCACTTTTATTTTTGAATCTTGACAAGTTTTAACAAATAATTTCAACTATATAGTATTACTTAAAATATTAATTAAAGTTTAAAAGATGGGGAAAATTGTTATCTAATTTTATTTGGTAGAGTTTCTTTACACATCTAATGCTTCGAGTTAGGGCAAAACTAAACGAGAATTTTTTCGAAAAAATAATTGTACAATTTGAAGTTTACAATTAACATTGATGTCAATAAATTCAAAAAGATTAATTTTGCTATATTGTAGAGTAAAGTATTTTATATTATCAACTAATTATATATATATATATATATATATATATATATATATATATATATGATAAGAATTAAATATTTTTAATGATGTGAAAATATATAATTAAATAAATATACAATAATAATAATAATAATATATCAAAATTAAATTAAAGTTCAACTCCCGTGTATAATTTATTGGCTGTTGATCAATATTATACCTTGACAAGTTTGATTTACTTTCAATAAAGCTTGATTTACTTGTGTCTTTCTAAATAATAGTAACTTTTATGATAAAAAAAATTAGATTAAGGGAAAAATCTCTTTACTCGGAAGTTCAGTTGTCAACTTCCCATTAATAGAAGATGGACAAGTAAATCAAACTTCACTGAAATAGATGATGATTTCGTTGGAGTAACTGAAATTTTAAATGGTATCTTGGCAAGCACTTAGATTATGTAAACACTTTTTTTTTCATGATCTGTGATTGACAATTGGCACAAACGTTAAAGAACATACACTACATAAAAGGACAAGGGATATCGATTTATCTCATCATTTGGCATAACTAAAATTTGATATTCTATTTGGAAAATTATACCTGTCCTCTTATTAATTTACTTGTGTTTTTGTGATCCGCGCAATGCATGGGTTAAAAAATATTATTTTAATTAGAAAAATTAAAAATTAATTTAATTAAGTTGTAGAATAAAATTTTAATATAAAATAATAAATTATTATTTAAATACAAAATATAAAAAATTGATATATATTGTTATATCAAATGAATTAACAGTGAAAGTATAATATAAAATTCAATAAAAAATTATAAGTATAAATTGAATAAGTATTTATCATTTTGCATTTGTTTGAAATCTTCAACTACTCATAATACACTGCATCGTATAAATATAATTATAAAAAATAACTATATATAAAATTCAACTATGAACTAAAAAGTGAAATTAAAAATAATAATCATTAGTAGATAAATATATTTTAGATTATAAAATAAAATAGATAAGTTTTATGATTATATATCTATACTATTAATAAAACAGAAAAAATTAACATGAAAAGTTTTATGTGTATCACAAACAGGTTAATTCTACATTACATGTATTAATTTTGAAAATAAAGGGTAAAAAATGAAAATCTAGTTAAAAAAGGAATAAAAAAATAAATATATTCATTTATTTGAAAAAAAATCACCTTTACATAACGATAAATTTTGAAAAGATTAAATTCAAATTTTTTAAGTAAAAATTTTCTTTTATAAATTTAATAGGTGATATTTGATTAGTAGGATATTTAATATTTATAAATATTATGTTGAATTTCTATATAAAAATTTGTAAATAAATATTATGAATATGCTTTAACTTCTCACTCTTCTATTCTTATTATATAAATATTAAAAATTTTATACATACATAAAAAAAAATTAAACTACTTTTATCTTATATTCTTAAAAATTTATATATATTAACTTTATTTTTTAAAATCTTATGCATTGCATGGGTAAAAAACACTAATTTATATATGGTTTTATATACGAATGAAATTTATGAAAATTTACTTCTTTTTTTTATTCTTATATCAAGCATATCCTAAAAACCTCTCACCCATCCTCCATCTATTTCATAATAGAATAGATAAATATTAAACTATCTTCTTTAAAATATTTTTGATTGATATGTAAAAGATTTGACTAATTAAATGAAAATATCAATTTCATTATTGTATCCTTTATATGCTCCTTAAATCAATAACACATAATTGAAAGAAATTTTTTGATACTCTTCCTTTTCTTTATCTAATTTCAAACACATCTAATTTATTTCATTAATTAGAATTTTTTGAAACAAAAATATGTAGAATTTTTCAGGTTTTGACATGTGTAAAATTTCCATATATAATAATCTTTGTTTTACAAATAGTATAGATATAATATCCTATATTTTAAATATATTTTATTCGAAAAATTACACCGACTTTTTTACATTATATATATTTCTTATATATATAATTTCCTAAATAAAAAAAATAATCGAATACAATTATTCCAAACTTCCGCGTGCGACTTCAGCATAGGATAATATCGATTCTGAAATTTCACTTTCCAAATTAGCGATTTTTTTTACGATAAAAATGTCAAATATATATACATTTATTTTACATCACTATATTTTAGCACTTTTATAATTTGATTATAATTAACTTTATCTAGTTTTGAACACATTTATATTTTAATTTCATTAAATAGATCGATGAGAAATAAGCATTTTTTTTCACCTAACATTATTCTTTGCATGATGTATTGTAAATAAGATTTTCTAAATAAAAAATAGAGTATAATTATGGCAAACATCGGATTGTTCCCACCCGAGAGAACTATAACGTCAATCGCGAAATTCTACTTCCTAATTCTCAGGCTTTCGTAATGTGTTGTATATATTTGTTTATTGTTTTTGTTCTGTTAGTGGCTAGCAATTCAACTTGCAAAGCTCTCCATTCCGGGGGTGTTTGATGTGGAATTAAAATATGCCACTAACTGTATCCAAGTGCACCGGAGTTGGAACAAGACATAATTATTTAATTTGAAAAAAAAAAGGCTAAAAGATACGAATAGTGTTGTTTGTAAAACAACGTGGGAAGGTATTAAAAAATAAAATAAGGATTGCATTTTTATTTTCAACGATTGTTTTAACTTAATTATTTCACCCATACTATTCATTAACTCCGGCACGAAAATCAATTTGTGTTAAATACGTTATTTGAATATTCATTAATTAAGAAATTAATAGACCAAATTCATAAATATTAATGCCAAAAATTATCCATCAACGTAAAACTTTTAAATACTGCTTCAACATTAATCGTCAAATTTTAACCAACAAATTTTTATATAACTTTCCAAAAATAAATTCATTTATGAGTAAAGTCTACCTTGGATTTGAATTGTATCCGCTTAAATCAAGAAGATTGATAAATTTTCAGGAAAAGAAACAGAAAAGCACCGTCCACTTCAGAGCTCAAAAGCAGCCAATGACAGATTAGCGTCAAAGTTAAATAGAAAGCTGCAAATACTGCCAGCCAATTGAAGGGAAACGTATGTATCATTCCAAATCAAAATATATTATCCCCTTAACCTCTTCTGATAACAACAGTTACCGCAAAGAGAAGCTTTGACATCTTTTACACTGTTGACGATTGAAGGTTCCAAAGTTAGCATCCTGCTGAAATGTACTGGTTCGAAAATGGCTAAGCCGGGAGTATGCCATGAAAAAGCATTTGCATTTTCGGGGTTTGTCAACGGTCCTTATTAAGTATGAAGAAGGTATCATATACTCATAATTATATTGCTGGAAAAAACTTTTTTGACCTTTAGATTTGACCGGAGATATTAGTATAGATTTTTAGAAATTTTAATATATTGACTGTGGATTGAATGACACTCTATCTTTTTTATGTTCTGTGCTCTTTTTTTTATTGGAAATTCATATATAAAGTTTTAGAAATTTTGGTGTATTTATTAGAGATATAAAATTTCTCTCTCTTTAAAAATTAAAGGCCGGAAAAGAGAGTGAGTTTTACATGTCTAATCAATATATTAAAGTTCATAGAATTTTATACACGATTCCCCAATAAAATAACTGTAAGAAAGGCAAAAATTAAAGAAAGAATAAGATTTATGTATCCAGTGAATATACTATAATTTTAAAAAAATTTACACATAGATCTCCATTATTATGATACTCTCAAAAACAAATTTTGTAAGTAGCTCTGTACCGGCAATTTCAATAGCAAACACGAAATTATGTGTATTACAATTTCATGGGTGCTCTATACTTTTTGTCAATATCTCATTTTAGGCATGTTCTACCTTTTTCTTTCTTCTTTCTGTCTTTTTCTTGCGAGTGTACTGCATGAGACTATGCGTTTCAAATTTGTGTAAAGCCATCGATATTTGAATGATTTTGGCACACCAAATGGCACACAAAGATGTGAAATTCTGCCAAACGGCAAACAAAGACATGAAATATCCGTTGGTAACTTCAAAAAATTTTTAAAAAGAAATCAAATCTTACCGACGGTTGACCTATTTTTGTATATATTACCAATAAATAAATTTAAATTAAATTAATAATTACTGATAATTCAATTGTCAGTAATTTCTTGCCCTAAAAAAAATTAAAAAAATAAATTAATAATTATCAAGCATAATCATTGGTAGTTCTATTAAATATATTTGAGTCATTTTTAACTCATTTTTTATCAATAATGCCATCTGTAATAATTCACACCATGTGGCGCATATTAGCGCCACGTATTACCGGCAGTTATGCTGAATTTAATTAAAAATCCTTCTTCTTGTAGTGACAACAAATTTTGATATTTCTATTTGGTATAAAAGAATATTGGGTCATGTTCCTGTTGAGGACAAATGACAATATGGAACTTGTTATAAACTCAAGTCTGAGAGAAAGCTTGACCCAAAAGATCGATTAGCCTATTCTTTTGGGTTGAAATCTCCTTTGGGCATGAGTCTTTAACATTAGTGCTTTTATCGAAAGGTAAACACACGAAAAAGGCAACATAAGAAAGGATTAACTTGGAAAAGGGTTACCTAAAATGGCCAGAGCGAAGTCACTCAAAGTGGGTAGCTTAGGGTGCGCAACTTACAAGGGATCATCATGATCGTTGGCCTTCAAATTGGGGTGACAATGTTACAAATTCCACACCAAGAAGCCATATTATCCAAATATAGTACTTAAATTTAAGGGCTTTCCCATCCAACAGGTCAATCTTTTGGGTTGGATTTTTTTCCCTTAAACTTGAATCTATAACAAACCCAAAAAGAATAAAATACATAACAATAAGAGATGCTAAGGAATTTACCCAGAAATCAAAGGAAGAAATGCAAGCAAAATGGATGTAGTTGTTGAACTATGGTGACTTTTTCATGTATGCATCTTGATTTTGTTGAGCAAGCAACGTACTAGACACTTTTCATCCATATTATCATTTACCCCGACCCTATTGAATTTGTCAGTGGAAATCAATTAAAATTGGTTAATGTTTTTAGAACTCATACTGTATAGATATCATATATTAATAGTAAGCAGTATATCAAAGTAAAAAAGGTATTGTGTGTATTTATGTCAAAAAAGTATTGTATGTAGTATTGTTCAAATATGGTGTTCAAATATGTTAGGATATAATACCATTTATGTGTTTCTATCTAGTTGCTTAAGTTTTTTAACTAGGAGAGATGGTTCATAATATAATATCAGAGCTTCTACAATTAAATGATCTAGAGTTTGATCCTTATTTATCCCCGTTCTTCCAAATAAATGTTAATTTCAACACAAGATAGAGTGAGTATATGCATTATCCATGCTTCAATCCCAAACAAGCTGCTGCATGAGAAGGCATGGCAGGATATAAAATAATTCATGTGCTTCTATACAATATTTTAAGCTTTTGAGAGTGATAGTTCATGACAAAATAACATCACTCATCAAAACAAGCAAAATTGATCCAAAATATTTGAAATGTTTGTAAAATCCATTTTAAAACATGAAAATGTTTGAATTGTTGAAAATTAGCTTTGAATTACGTAAAATAATAACACATTCATTTTGTTAAAAACTTTGGTTCAACAACAATTTTTAAATTCTTCTGTTTTTTTGCCCAAAATTAGTTAAAATATGCAAAATTGAATTTCAAATATTGAAAATGTGTCTGAAATAATAAGAATTCAATTTTAATACACCTAAAAAATTATACTTGTATGTAATGATGAGTAGGTCATTTAAATAATTGTAAGTACAAGATTTGATGATGATGTAAAATTTTTACACACACACACACACACACATATATATATATATATATATATATATATATATATATATATATATATATATATATATATAATTTTGTTTGAATGATAAATTAAAATCACTTTTAAAGTGTAATTACAAGTATATTTTAAAAATTTTCGAGTCCCAAACATAAATCAATCTTTTTACTGGAAAAGGTAAAACATTTTGAGAGTCAGGCTTTTCAATTCTATTCACTACAGATAAAATTATGAGAGTCAACACCAAATTTTTTTAACTCCAAAATCCTCAAGCCAAACTTGATGAAAAAAAATATAAGAGAATCGTTTTTTACCATTCAAAGTTATATCTAAGGGTTTTAAAATCTCAAACAAACATGCTTTGGTTATTTTGTGCATGAGTCTTATATTCAATAAATAAGAAGCTCAATATGATACTTAAGTCACGAGACTCTCCCACTGATCGCTCTCTTAAAGGAGTTCAAAGATGTGTTTGCTTGGTATTGTGAAGAAATGGTAGGGTTGGTCTAGCCTTGGTAATGCTGACTTGGCTATCCGACCAGGAACAGTGCCTGTGAAACAATGACCACAAAAGTTCAGCAACAAAATTGTAAGTCTCAAGTGAAGAAAGAGATGGAAAAGCTATTGAAGGCCAAATTCAAGACTAAGAAGAACTCCACTAGTCACTAGTCCTCTAGTGATCAATATTTTTGTCAAATATCCTTATTATGTGACTTGAACTTATGCTGAATCCACCAAGGCCAGTGAGCTTATTTTGAATTTGTTAATTCGATTCCCTTTCATTTATACTTTTCACAATTCTCACTTTCATGTTTTCTTTTCTTTTCCTTTCTTTTTTTTTTGGGTGCATGTAGCTTGGGATGTGGCCTTGACTCCTCCAAGCTAGAGGAAGTCTACTCCAAGAAGGAAAGCTCTTCAAGAAGAGTTTCACAAGAGAAGTTTTGAGATGCATCAAAGAGGAAGAAAAGAACAAGCTGTGCAAGAGGTTCACCAAGGCGTTAGTGGAAGACACCAAGGAGGGTGGCATTACAAAAAGAATTATTGAGAATCGAACACTACCAACCCAGCACTAAGGAGGATGCCATGGATTGGGTAAGAAAATGCGAGCAATAGCAAAAACATGGGGATTTGATACACCCACCTAATAGGGTAGTATGTTCGATTCGATTTTCATCAATTGAGCTTTTCTTATGGGCTTAAGTCATAATGATTGGAGATATCTTAAAGAATGTGGTAATGTTACGAGTTTCATATTGAGCAAATAAAATCTCTTGATATGATATTTAAGTCATGAGGCTCCATTACCCAATGAACTAGCTTTTTAGGTTAAGCTCTACACAGGATTAAGTCAAAACAATTTTTCTTGAATATCTTGTTTAAAACGTAATCGATTTTATATTGTTAAAAGTTTAGAGGAGATGGTTGTCCTATTTTTTGAGATTAAGATTTATGTTACAAATCTCACTAAAAAGTTTGTAACTAAACCAACTTACAAATGATTTATCATAATTAATCCTTCACATTGAAATTACAAACTCGAACTAGATTTTTTTTTTTTGATAAAATTATGATGCATCAATATTGGCAAGCCAGAAAATCCATATATTTAGGTACAATGGCGACGAATTTTCAATGAACTTTGTGTGGTAACTAACTAAATATTTAAAAGATAGCTTTTATACAAACCAATTTTGGTTCAAAACCAATTCTGAGAGTAACCAATGTTTTATTGGTTTTATCATCCAAATTTTCCTCTTTCGATCTTATCATTTTTTTCCCACTCCTCACCAATTCTTTTCTTATCCATTGACCATCCTCTCTTCTTTCTACCTTTTCCATCTTCTCGGCACATTTTTTTTCTCTCTTCCTTTCTTTTTTGTTCTTTCATCTTTCATAGATATCCCCATCACCTACATAGTTTTCTTTTGGGGCCAAGTTCTTGAGCCATCATATACACTATATGGCAATAAAAAGTTGTCTTATAGCTAAGACTGTTGCATTCTTGAAGAATATGATGTCATCATAAACCACGTGGAGTATTTTGAGCAACAAACTGAATTTAACGATTGTGGCTAAGTGTAAAAGAAAGCACACTTGAGGACACCAACATAAATAACACATTTTTATAACAATCTAGGTGCAGATGCACTTATCATACGAAACAATTTCTAGATCCTATTTACTTATTCATAATAAAAATTTTATTTTTAATAATCTTAATATATATATAAGTTAGTTTCGAATCAAATACCGTACAATAAAAAACTCATTCATTTTCTAGACATATTAACATAATTGATTCTACTTTACACTATATCAACTTAGATCTCATATGGATGATCAAGTTTATAAGGCATTTAATAGCCATATGACCATTTAAGTTTATAATTAAAGCGCAAGTGCTAAATGTGGATCCAAAGGAAAACTAAGATTTTGTGTGATAGTGTAAGGAGAAAATGGTAGGGTAAAATCAAGCAAACCAACTTGAATTGGATTTGATCTTAGAACTAACCCCTCTATAACACATTTTAAACTACTACTCTTGATCAATATATATTTGACAATACATTTCTTTTAAATAACTGGAGAAAGGTTAGAAAGGGTGCCAAGTTCCCGGGTTAGAAAAGGTTACGGTTATGATCCCTTTTCACTTAAGTTTTTTGGAATTTTGTCCTCGGTCAAAGAGACCAAATCTCTTACCACTTGAACGAGTCCATGGATAATGTGAGAATACTTTTTTAAGAAATATTTGGTATACTCATTTTTTATGGGACACCATGCTAATTCACACCCCATCCACCATTGGATGGGATGGATGGAGTGTGAGTTGGTACGGTATCCATGACAAATGAATACCTCTATCATAACTCTACTTTATTATCCTACAATGTTGCTCTTTCAAATATATTATATAAAAGTTGAATCTAAAACATATACTTCAATTTCATTTAACTATTATCATATTTATGTTATAAGTAAGCAGTATAAAATATTTTTTTAGTAAAATTTTTTATTTAAATTTGTTTAAATTTATAAAATTAAAAATATACTTTTATAATAAGAGCATGGGAGTTTGAACATATAATTTCTTAAAATTACCCAAGGCTTTCATGACGAATTTGCTCTAAATAGTTTAATAAGATTTTAAATCTAAGCGTATTATACTGTAGTTTATTAATTTGTAAATGCCTGCACAAAAAAGTCACCTTACAGATCGAGTCTCATGTATATCTTATTTTTAACATTCACGTTCTTCAGTCGTCGAGAGGGGAAAAAAAAAAAAGAGGGACAATTATCCAAAAAAAAAGGGGAACAAAACAGCGACAATTAAAAAAAAAAAAAACTAAAACCAATAAGCTTGAAAGGTCCCTATAATTATTTTGGACTGTGCAACTCAACTTGCTCTATGTATTGACAATGACGGGCCAACCTATAGCCATAGTTTGTTTTGGTTGGCTAACACGTAACTTGGTGCCCTAAGTGGAACAGTGCAGTGGTCCCATGATAGAAAATGGGCACGAATGAATGCTATTCCATTACAACAATGACGTTTCCCTAGTGCGAGTTTTGGGCATCTTTGCATGACTAATTTTCCAGCCCTTTAGGACTTTACCAATTTAACTTGGCAATTTTACTAACATTGAAGCAAATTAATTATGAGATAAGCACCAACTTCTTCTTTTCTTTCTTTTTTCTTCTTTAAATTTGTCTTTGAAAAATATCACAATTATTGCATGTGTGTCTGTGAGAGAGACATTTCATTATTCCAAAACCCAGCTCATGTGATAGCCAGTTAAAAAAAGCCAATATCCTCCTCTATATAAGGAGGGTCTAAGGTGAAGTTTGTCAATGCAACATAGCCACATCTAGCTCCATTAAGTCTTTTAATATAGAACACTTGAGCAAGGCTAGTCTTCCACTTGCAACATCAAAGCTATAGCACTACATAGCCAGATGGAGAAGAATAAGCTCGATGCAAAACCCGGAGAGGTTGATGATGAGATGAAATGGGTTCATGATTCTTCAGTGGATCATAAGGGCAGAGTTCCTCTCCGAGCTTCAACTGGTTCTTGGAAAGCTTCTCTCTTCATTATTGGTAAGGAAAACCTGCAAGTTGCTTCAGCATATCTAAAGTTAATGCATCACAATATTATTAGTAGGACAACTTTGATCCTTATATGCTCTTTTTGTTTCTCAAACTTCCCAATAATTAATTAATTTTTCTACCACTCTAAAAAAATTCATCATCTGCTCTTTGTTTTATTTCTATTTAATTTTCTAATCATTTCTCGAACTTTTGTATTTGCTGAAACCCCGTTCTGGAATTTTTTGATCGTTGGTTTAGTTTTTTTTCATATATATATGAAGTTATGAAGTAAAAGATGGTGGCCCTGAGCTAATCGTAATATGTAATACATTCACAAGTGTTCATTTTCAATATATTTTGTTTCCAGCAAGTACAAAAGTTTTATGAAAAGCTTGTGCATGTGTGAGTTGTTACGTATAGATGAATACTGTTTTGATCTAAGCAGCTGAGTGGTTAAAATACATACCAGCTTAAAATTTGGATGCAAGGGTGCTCCACTATATAACGATTCCTTATTTTCATGGGTTTTATTCTTTTTTTAATAAAAGAAAGAATCTTACTCTTTTTTTGTAGTTTTGTTTTCTTTAATTACTATCAAGCTAATTTTCCAACTATTCCTATGCTTTAAGTTATTGAGTGGTGGTTTTATTTCATGAGTTCTTATGTGAATATTCCTGGCCGATATGCTATATAAATCCACTATATTTCATGTATCACCACTATTTTGTCTTGCAACATATTCTTTTTATGTAGTCATTACGAAATGAGAATCATTTTTTTCCTTATATCTTTTAATATATCTCTACAACTTTAACCTATGTACATCTGAACTAAGTTTAAAGGAAGAATCAATTTTTTTATACAATTTTTGTATAAAAATATGAAAAATAAGGTAGTTTTGATAAAATTTAAAAATGTGGTTTTTTTTTCTCTTTTTTCTTATCTCTCTTCTTTTATCTTTTTTAATTTTTTTTCTTTTCTCTATTTTTTCTTCTTTTTTCTCTCTCCTCTCTCTTTCTTTCTTCTCTATCATCTCCCCTCTCTCTCTTTCTTTCTGTTGCTCACGCACACACCCACATACAAAACACAAACACTCACACACACTATCCACTAAACCAAAAAAAATATGGTAATAAAAAAAATAGAATCAAGCAACCACATGCTGGATTCCTTCTTTTATTATTTTTTTGCAATTTGTCAGTATGGATAGTGGATTCATTTTTTATATTTTTGTAGAATTTGCTTGTATTTTTGGCTGATTTCTTTTATACACCATATTTTTCTAATTTTTAAAAAAAATCTATATCCCACAAATTACTCTATCAAAATTCTATATATAAAAAATTCAGCCAAGTTTAGAGCTCGAAATACCTTTGCATTTAATTCATGAAAATAGACTAAGTTTAGAGAAAGAGACTTCTATCCCATAGGAACGTTAAACTGTATACGCAAAGGTTAGATTAAGGACAAGGCCAAGAAAATTTCTAATACACTCTAAGAAGGAAGAGTGTTTCTTCCTCTACAATAAATTATAACCACACAAAACTTTACATAGGATCCACTTCTTGTACTTTCTCCAAAAATTTTGTGGTGAAAATAAATGGTGGAAAATTCTTCCTCTACGGTGTACAGTAGAATCACTCCAAGGCCAAAGACCTCTATCCATTTCGATCTTCATAGGCTCATCACTATATATCTACATATCCAAGTGTATAAAGAGCAATTATTAGCATATATACAAAGCAAGAAAAGAAAGCTAAAGGGAAGGAATTATGGTCAAATATATTCCTATGAATTGGATTGGTCAAGAGCAGTACAACCGCTGAAAGCGTTGGGTTCCCACTACCTAAAAGTCTAAAACTAAGACATATTCTAGTAGCATTAGTGATGATGAAGGATATCAGCTTATGGGTACGGACTATTGCTAAGAATGTTGCTATTGCAAGTGATTTTCCTATTAAGATGTCCATCAATATGCTGTGAATTGGTTGACGGGAGTTGGTTTGTCCGGTACGCATTAAAATATTTCATTTGAAAGGCTTTAATTTAATTTCCATATCCTTCAAACAGGATATTTATAAATACATTTAAAAACTTTGTTGAAGTGTGTAGTATATATGCTCTAACATTATATATTGGGGTAACATTCCCTCTCTACTCTAAATTATGTAGGAAAAGAAAGAGAGTGAACTGACTTTGATGGCTGCTAATGCGGTTACTATAACTGGGCCATTACATGCAGCATATATATAAAACAATTCAGCTTTTTCTTGCTCTCTTCTTTTAAAAGAGTATACATTACTGACTACTAATGTAGCAAAAAAAAAAAAAAAAAGAGTATACATAACTAATTAAAATAGATACAGAATCATTTTACACACCTATGTCATCTTTAGAGAGAAAATTAAATATTCTGCCACTGAATCTAGTGAAATTAAATAGTGGCTTTGGGTTCTAGACTGGCCTACCTCCCACAATCCTTTCCTTTTTTTTTAAATATATATATATATATATATATATATATATATATGTATATATATATATATATATATATATATATATATATATGTATTTGCGTGTACGGTCAATATTAGTAAAAAAGTTTGTCATATTTTCCTAGTTAACCACAGATTATCCACAGATTATGGATGTGTCAAAAATACTCAAAAAGAAAGGAAATGTTCCTGCTTTCTTTCTTGGCCAATTAAGAACAAAATGTTAAATGTACATTCAAGTAACACAATTCCTCACATCGGTTATGTGTAAAAAATATTAAAGTAAAGAAAATAATTTGAGACTTGCTATAATGAAGTAGTAAGAATTATAAAAATATGAGGTGATGTGTGTGTGAGTAATAATCATTTGTGTGTGTATGTGTAACTCATAAATTTCAAACAAGTAATCCATTTACACTTACCATTCGATTTCTTATCCTTGTTTCCAGCGATTGAGTTTAGTGAGAGGTTGAGTTACTTTGGAATAGCAACTAGCTTGGTCCTTTACCTCACAAAGATAATTCATCAAGACCTGAAGACAGCAGCTAGGAATGTGAACTACTGGGCTGGTGTCACCACTTTGATGCCACTGCTGGGAGGATTTCTAGCCGATGCATACTTGGGCCGCTACACCACTGTGATCGGATCATGCATTGTTTATCTCATGGTAATATACATAATGACCACTCAATTAGAAGAACTAACACACAAATATTACCCTTATTAATTTGGCATCATGCATTGTTTATCTCATAGTAATGTCAATCACCATTCAATTATTCATTTTGGTAATGGATTACCATTCAATTAAAACTAACTATTTAGTAATACATACACATTACCATTATTAGTTCGGCTTTGTTATGTCCTGCTTATTTACTATGGAAACACTTGTTCTTGTGTAAATGCAGGGTTTGGTTCTCCTTTCTCTGTCATGGTTCTTACCGGGCTTAAAGCCATGTGATCATACTAATATGTGCACTGAACCAACGAGGGTTCATGAAGTGGCTTTCTTCTCGGCCATCTACTTAATATCTTTAGGAACTGGAGGGCACAAACCTTCCCTGGAGAGCTTTGGAGCTGATCAATTTGATGATGATAATGCTGTTGAAAGGAGGCAGAAAATGTCCTTCTTTAATTGGTGGAATTGTGGTCTTTGCAGTGGACTCGTTTTAGGAGTGACCCTGATTGTTTATGTACAAGACCATGTTAACTGGGGAGTTGCTGATATCATCCTCACACTGGTCATGGCTATTTCATTGCTAATCTTCCTGTTAGGAAGGACATGTTATCGTTATAGGGCACCAATTGGGAGCCCCTTCACTCCAATGTTGCAGGTTCTAGTTGCTGCCATTTCCAAAAGAAAGCTTCCATATCCTTCCAATCCTAATGAATTGTATGAAGTTTCCAAGTCTGGCAGCAACAATGGAAGATTTCTAAGCCACACCAAAAAACTCAAGTAAGTAGTACAATACAACTAAATCATTATAATGAGAAAAAAAACAAAGCTCAATTCAGAGAGGTATGTAAGTTAGAATTTAATTTTGATGCATTAAAAATATAAAAGAGTTTTATACTATAATCCAATCATGCATTGCCATATCAGCAAATATATTTAACTCTCATATCCATTACTTTTGAAGTCATGCATATAATAAGATTTAATTGGATGATAGTGAATCAAAATTAACCTCTATAAGTTAATTATAGATTAATTTCTGGTATAATTTGTTTCAGATTTCTTGACAAGGCAGCTATTCTTGAAAATGATGGAAACTTAGCAGAGAAACAAAGTCCATGGAAGCTTGCAACTGTGACTAAGGTTGAAGAGATGAAGCTTATCATCAACATGATCCCCATTTGGGTATTCACTTTACCATTTGGAATGTGTGCTGCACAAACATCCACTTTCTTTATCAAACAAGGTGTTGTCATGGACAGAAAAATAGGCAAAGGGTTTGAAATTCCTCCAGCTTCAGTGTTCACTCTTGCTGCCGTTGGGATGATAATATCAGTGGCCTTTTATGACATGATCCTTGTACCTGTGCTAAGAAGGCTAACTGGTAATGAGAGAGGAATGAACATCCTTCAAAGGATTGGTTTTGGAATGATTTTCTCTACCATTACAATGATAGTAGCAGCCTTGGTAGAGAAAAAGAGACTTGAAGCTGTTGAGATGAATCCCTTAAAGGGTTCACTAACAATGAGTGTGTTTTGGTTGGCTCCACAGTTTCTAATTATTGGTTTTGGTGATGGTTTTACTCTTGTGGGGTTGCAAGAGTACTTCTATGACCAAGTACCAGACTCAATGAGAAGCTTAGGGATAGCACTTTACCTAAGTGTGATTGGGGCTGCAAACTTCCTTAGTAGTATGCTCATAACAATTGTTGATCATGTAACAGGCAAGACTGGGAATAGTTGGTTTGGTAAGGACTTGAATAGTAGCCGCTTGGACAAATTCTATTGGCTACTAGCAGCCATAACCACATTGAACTTGTTCGTGTTTGTTTTCTGTGCTCGTCGGTATTCCTATAAGAATGTGCAAAAGGTTGTAGTGGCTGACTGCTATGAAGGCAAAAGTGATAATGGTGGTGCAGGGTCAATGGTTTGAATAAGTTCAGTATTAGTTGGTTCTATGCAGCATACGTGACTAGGATTACATCCTATATGTGATGATAAAAATATGTTTCCTCTGGAAAGTCATATTTCTACTATATATTCAATGTACCATATCAAGGTTGTTGATCGTGTACTTTTGATTTTTGAAAGAATAATGTCAATTACATATGATCCAAACCTATAGATTTTTAATAATTAATCCGTTTATGACAGGCGACTGTTAAGTAAAAGGGTTTTTATAACCAATGCCCTTAGGGTGCTAGACTACTAGTTAAGAAATTAAAAATAAAAATTTTTTATTGAAAAAATAAAATTTTTGAATTTTTAATGTATTTAATTCATGGGAAACAATCAAACTTTCCACTTTGATTCCTTAACCAATGACATATAACTTAGATAACCTAGAGAATTTCAATGTTAAATTTAAACTGAAACCAGTCCTCCTGCTTTGCTGAAATGCATTTTGGATGCAAATTAGCCCATTTAGTCAGTGAATGGTGGGGGTTCTTCCACTAGGCTCAATCTGACGCAAATTTTGTATGCATGAACGGCTCGAATCCGTTGAGGCCCAAGTGAAACCCAAAAAAAATTGAGTTGGGCAGTACTCCAGCTATTAGGATTAATAGCTCATCCCTAAATTATGGACTAAAATCTTTATAATGTTTTTCAAGTTTTTATAATTTAACTGCTTTTTAAGTCCTTTTTTTTTTTTAACCTAAACGTATTTTCGGGGAGAACAAGCGAAAATGGAAAAAGCATCGCAACTAACAAGCAGGCTCAAAAGATCTAAAAAATGGCCTTGGACTTTTCGATTGAGGTCCAATAATTATGTACAAAGCCTAATTCCGAAAGTTCATGTAATTGAGAGTTGGGTCGTATATTAGCCGTACAAAAGCCCCATTCGTTGTATCTTCTCAACATCAATCAACTAATTGATCGCGGCCGAGAAAAACAAAAAATCAACTGATCGATGTTTTGAAATCAATTTTTCAACTTTCCGCCTCTTTGTTTTTTAACTTTTGACAAAGGGTGTCTGAATTGGTCCCCAGGATCACATAAAAGGTGTACATGAATTCATGCATAGCACCGAGAAGTGTACTATCCCTTGTGCATGATTTAAGGGCCTTAGGATTTGTTTGATATGTCTGATAGTATAAGATTTGATAGTATAAAATTTGATTATATAAGACTTGATAAAAATTTAATATTATACAGTATTTGGTATATCATTATATAAGATATTGTATTATATAAAATATAATAAAAAAATATTATAATAAATATAATTTTTAAATAGTTATCATAATTATTTTAGCTATTTTTTATTATATATAAAAGTAATTTTATATTAAAATTTATTTATTTATTTATTTTTAATTTTTTTATAAATATAAAAAATATGTGAGAGAGAGAGAGTGAAATAGAGATGGAGTTTTTATATATCAAAATTTAAATAGGTTTAGTATCACATTCCTATATTTGGTTGTATTTTTTATTATATATAATTAAATTTATATTAAATATTATTATTTATATATTTTAATAATAATTTTTTATTTCTATATTTTTATTTCAGTTTGAATAGTTATTTTATAATTTTTTTAAAAAATATTTATTTATTATTAAATAATAATATTTTTTATTTATATATTTTTATTTTTTATTATTTAGTTAATAATTAATTTTTTAATAAAATATATTAAAAAATAAAAAAATGAAAGAACCCTTATATATTAAAAGCTAATCAAGCCTAATATGATCTCCTTAGGCCATATTAAGTTATCCATCATTATAACGTATAAGGGAGGTTTGATGGATAAGTTTATACAATACGTTGACTGCACCAAACAACGGATAAGATCATAACATATTGTATTATCTTATCTTATCATACCTAATACAACATGCCAAACACCCCCTTAAGGTTCAAATCTTGCACAAGCGTGAAAATTTGAATAGCATGCTCTGAAGAGAAGACACTATAATATGGAACGTAGAGTTATGCCATGTTGCCATTTCAACCCGTCCCATACACTTTTTGGTGTAGCCGTGTAGGTCATTCTTTCTTTCTGAGAGTGTGAATAAGTCCCTTAACTTCAATAAACTGAACTGTAATGACACATCAATCATATATGTGGCTTGTCTCTGATCACCAATGCGCCAACAACACTAGCGTACTCAATTTGTAATTTGTAGCAATTAATTATAAAAATTTGAAAATATTATATATTTAGTAGATTTAAAATATTTTTTTCACAAAAATAATTTTTCTATCTAAATTTTTTTTTGAAAAGTTATTCTTTTCCAAATTTCTCTTAAGTTTTTTATCGCTAAAAATATTTTCTTTCTTCTACTTTAAATGATAGATAAAATTAATATTTTAATAAGAATAAAAAAGTAAATTATATTATAATTTCATTAAAAGCCTCTCAATTTGGGTGTAGAATAATGGACGACAGTGGGGGGTTAATAAAACCCGCCATTGATTTTCCTTCGTGAAAAGTAATGAAACTCATGAATAGGAAAGACGAGAAAAAGTTTCATTTTCTACATAGCAAAAATAATTTTGCCAAGGGTTCCACATAAGGTGGTCTGCCACTTATTCTGGACCATGTGATAGTCTATCTATCTCCATTATTAGATATTATTTGAACAATTGAGATTTAAAGACGTAACAATTATATAAAATTATAAAATAAATAATAACACAAAAAATTAAAAATAATGATTTTTAAAATACTAAATTATCCATTAATTTCTCCTTAATCTTCCGACCCCCACCACCACCATCTTCTTTCTCCTCGTAATCGGTCGTCGCCACTACTAGCACCATTTTCTTCTTCCCCTGTGTCGTCATCAACTTTGCTGGCTCATTCAACTCTCACCACCATTATTGCCCTTATCCAACCGCTACCGCCACCCAAAAAATGAACTCTAATATTTGCCCAAAAATCTACATCTAGATCTATAACTAGTGCATAACTTCAACCCCTGCACCCACATGCACATTACTCTACTTCATCTCCAATTGGTAGGAGTAGAAGTAGGCTAGACGACTCATTGGATCCTTCAGCGTAGCCCACATTTGACCTAGCTTTTTTAGTAAACAAGCTAAGTTTAGGCCTTTTAAATAGTCTTTTTCACTTTTTCACCAAACAAGCCAGGTTATATGCTATGAAAAAAGTTTACTAGACTCAACAGGCTAACCTATTTATACTATATTATTATTATTATTATTATTATTATTATTTCACAGATTCTAATAATAATCTAAGTTTTATGATGTATTTTGTATAGACATTTTGATCTATTTAAAAAGCCTTTTGATCTATTTAGGAATATACTTTTTGACATATTTAGAAGTCTTTTGACCTATTTAAGAGTAGATTTTTTGGTCTATTTAAAAATTTTATGATCAAGCAATCCTCTAAATAAGCTTTTGAACCAGACCACGCTTTTGAAAATACCAGGTTAAAGCTCTAAGAAAAGCCTATATCGAGTAATAAGTCTAGACTCAAACTGCATATTTGTAATACAGGCCAACAAGCTTATTTAAATTAAAACCTAGTGTAACCTAACCTACTCTAACCCTTACCAGCTTTTTTTTTATTTAAAACCCATTCATTTTAAAGTACAAAAAAAAAAGATGAATTGCAATTTTAGTGTTGTTGTTGTTCGTGCTTTTTTGGTGATGAGGAGGTGGGTGTGCCCATCAACATTGCCGCTAAGATCGTCCGCCCTGCTCAAAGTCGCTCCTCTGCCATTGCGGTGTTGTTGTGCTACTTCACATGGTGTATCATGGCGTTGTGTGTTGTTGCAAGAGAGATGGAAGGGGCACAGCTTGTTTTGAACTATGTTGTTGCATTATTTCATTCATATCGAAGATTCTAGATGTGGGGTGGTGAGCAAAGATGTTGGACAAGAAGAGTTTTATGAGATTTGGGATTTTAAGGGAGAGAGAAGAGTATGGTGGTTGAAAGTGAAAATTAAAAGTAAGGTCATTTTGATAATTGAGAGGTGGACCATGAGAAGATCCAAAAGATATGGAGACCAGCTTATCACTTACCATTGTCGAGCCAATAAAGATATACTATAGAAAGAGTCTAAGGTTCTCATAAACATGTTTGGGATATATAATGCTTTCAACTATGTTTCATAGTTTATGATATAAGGAACCATGTGTAAAATTTTAGAGATTTAATTTATTAATCAGGGATATAAAATTTTCCCTTTCTTCAAACCTTAAATGGGATGAAAAAAAGGCCAAAAAGAATGATTTTTACGTTCCCTGTTGATACACTAAAATCGTCAAAATTTTATATACAAAAAAAGTTGAAGAGAAAATGAGCTTCGCATCCCAATATATATACTATAGTCCCTATAACATTACACATGATTTCCCATTATTATAATACTCACAAATGTATATTTGAGTATCATACCCCACACATAGGTTTTGAGGACCAAAGAGAAACCTTATGTCAAAAGCCATTGTTTGTTTTGGGGCTTTTTCACCTACCTATAGTACTTTTGCAAACTAATTACAACATTAAGTGGTTTTCAAACTATTTCCCTTTCTATGGTAGCTTTTGCCATAGTCGATTTTTTTTTTAATCTTTTCTCTGATTCAGATGGCGTAACTTGAAGCAGCACCACCATTGCCTCTTTGCCACCCTCTGCAAGAGAAGACAGGAGGGCACGTGGTCAAGCAAATGGCGCAGAGTCACAGGGCGCCACCCACTAGAAGCCAAAAACCACTGCAGTAGGTGGCGCAGGGCCACACAGCGCCACTCACCATGAGGACCATGTGTTGGGCAGTTTGCGCAAAGTTAATATGCGCCATCCATGAGATTTTGCCACATGGCAATAGGTTGGCGCGAGTTGCACTCCACAATCCGGCCCCCTTCCATATATATACCTTTCCTTCATGCATTCGATTCAATTGGTATTTCCATTTTCAATTTTCAATCTTTATTTGCAATTTCTAGTCTTTATACACTCTGCCTTAAGCATTTCGTCTGATTACTCTTTGCATTTTGAATTTCAGATTCCATTTGGAATTTTCAATCTTTATACCCTTTACCTTATTTCAGCATTGCGTCTAATCACTCTTTATATTTTGAATTTTCAGTTCCTATTTGTAATTTCCAATCTTTATATCCTTTGCCTCAGTTTATCATTTTTTTAGGTCCTTATAAAACTCCAGCTTACAATTTTCAATCTTTATATATTTTATCGTATCGTAGTAATTTGTAATTTCTATTTTTTTGTTAATTTTTGTTTATTGCCTTCTTCTTTTTAATTTATTTAAAAAAATGAGTAGTTTTATTGTGTTTGTATACTGGAATGGTAAAAAAATTGATGGGCCACAAGGATGTACTTTTGAAGGTAATAAAAGATCAATTAGAATAGAAAGAGGTCTTGGTTATAATGCACTAAAGAGGAAAATTGCGGCCAAATTGAATCTTCAATCTCATCAAAGAATTTCAAGTCTTACTTATAGATTTTCAATTTCTCGAGAGAGTAGTACATATACTACTCTTGAGATAGTTGATGATGATGATGTTGATTGCATGGTTAGCACTTTTGAGCAACGGTCTTCTTTAACGGTGCTAGAACTATATGCTAAGATTGATATTGCAGGCAGTTCATTATTACCTATTGCCCCTTCTATTCACTTCGGTGTTGCATTTGGCTATCATTTTAGTGCTGATATATGCTTGTCAGATGAAGATAAAGATTATGTTAGGGATCTATCTTCAGATGAAGATGAAGATGATGATTATGTTAGGGATCTATCTTCAGATGAAGATGAAGATGATGATGAGGGCGATATTCCTAATAGCGATTCTTCTAAGGCTGAAATGGATCTCCGGCTATTGCAATTTCTCTTATTGCATCCTCATTGCATCTTAGAGAACATTTTCCACAACAAGGCGGTTAGTTTACCTATAATTATTTGGATATATTGTAATTTTATTAGAACCTTTTCATAACATGATGATATCTTTATAGATGCAACACACTTGATGGACACTTTATTCTGGAATGTCTCCACATTATAATTATATCAATTGGGACCACCTTGATCAAGAGATGGATGAATTTCCTGAATTGGATGTGCTTGGTTCTTGGTGTGTTGGAGATGAGTTATATGTTGGTTTACAATTTGATAACAAAAATGATGTACAGATGGCTGTCAAACATTACTCTATGAAGATCCATCAAACATATATTTTGGAAGAAACAATACCGACAATTTTTTGCACAAAGTGCACACGACACAAAGAAGGTTGTTCTTGGCTAGGAAAGAAAACAAATAAGTGGCAAATGACCAAATGGGGTGGTCATCACATTTGTCTTAATCCAATGCTATCTCAAGATCACTACAAATTAGATTCAAATTTTATTTGTGCAAATATACTAGGTATGTCATTGATCTATATATCAGTTATATACTTTATGATTATTAAGTTTATTTGTTAATAATAATTTGATTACTTAATTTATGTTAGAGTTGGTTAAATTGAAACCATCGATTCTAGTTTCTTTGATCAGAGAAAGAATTAACAGCCAATACAAATTTCAAGTATCATACTGGAAGGCTTGGATGGGTAAGCAAAGGCACTAGCAAAGGTGTTTGGTGATTGGAATGAATCATTTGCAAAATTACCTAGATGGCTTGCATATATGTAGATGTTTGCACCAGATTCTATCTACAAAATTGAGACAACCAAATTTGTCATTAATGATCAAGTAGATAATTGATTTCACACATTTCATCGGCTAGTTTGGACATTCAAGCATTGTTGTGATGCCGTCAAATTTTGTAAACCCATTATACAAGTTGACGATACATTTCTGTGTGGAAAATATCGTGGTACACTTTTAATTGCCACTACCCAAGATGACAACAGTTGTGTTTTACCAATTGTTTTTGCTATTGTCGAAGAAGAAACCTTAGACTCCTAGTCACGGATCTTTGAAAATATTCGGCAATATGTGAAAAGAAAGCAAAGTCTGTGTCTTATCTCTGATCGACATGCAAGTATAAAAGGAGCTGTGGCAAATCAAAACCTTGGTCGGCAACCTCCAAATGTGTATCATGTGTATTGTATTTGCCACATTGCTAGCAATTTCAACCACAAGTTTAAGAATACGAAATTGAAGCAAGATCTACTAAAACTTGGTAAGAAGTATATTCTAAAATTTTTAATGTTATATGTATGAATTTTGTTCTTTTTTGAAATTAATATTTAATTAGTGTTAATGTAGGGTATATGACTTGCATGCTTCGATTTGACAGGAATTTAGAAAAATTTCATCAAATTAGCCTTGAAATTCAAAGATGGATTGATAGTATACCGAAGAATAAATGGAGTCAAGCGTATGATTTAGGAGGACGTAGATACGGGCATATGACAACAAACTTATTGGAGGCTGTGAATAAAATCTTAAAAGGTGTTAGAAATCTACTAATAACTGCGTTGGTTAAGTGCACATGTTTGAGGATGGTCGAGTGTTTTGTACAAAGAGGTGTATAGGGTCAAGTTGAGTGCTAGAAATAGATTTTGTAAGAAGTTAGTTGACGCTATTAGGAAGAATCATAAGGATGTATGTTCCCACCAAGTTCGCAGATATGGTATAGAAACCACAAGGTTTGAGGTTGAAAAGGCATTCAACTTTGTGACACAAAGTAGCGGTCATACATGGGCCCTAAACTTAACGAGAGGTACTTGCCAGTGTGAAAAATTTCAAGCATATAAATATCCATGATCTCATGCGATTGCTGCTTGTACTGCTGTGAGTATAGACTTCTACAGTTTAGTTGATCTTATTTATTCTATCCAAAATATTGTCAATACATATAGTGGACAGTGGTGGCCAATTGTCAATGAGGATTGCATTACAAGACATTGGTTTTAGATCTGTCAACCTTCGTGCGAAGGGCAGGCCGAAGTCTACACGCATAAGCAATGAAATGGATTTCAAAGAGTCGCAATGAAGGCAATAGTGTGGAATATGTAAAAGGGAAGGTTATAATCGACGTCATTGCCCTCATCCTACTGCAAGTCAAAGGTCCTAGCATGATGTTGATAGTTTAGATGACAAAAAAATTTAAACTGTGCCAAATTTGTCATCAGTCATTTGATTTTTAATTATCTTCTTGTCATTGTAATTTGCTACAAACTTAACTTTATTTAATGAATATATTATATTTTATGAAAATTAACCCTTTAACTTAATATATTACTAAAGATTTATTTTAAATAATAAAAATTTGGGTATAATTAAAGAACTTTAAGAAGAAGAAAAACTTTATAATTAGAAAGTATGCATAAACCATTTAGATATGATCATTCAAGACTTAATTTAGTTGATTTTTTTATAGCAGAGTAAATTCTAAAATCTTCAACTTCTAATAAATTCGAGACTTAGCTAACAATAAGTAGTTTTCATTAATAAACAAAAAGATATATCCATAATCAATCATGTGGAGAGTTAGGCGATAATATACAACCACGTTGCCTATTTCTCGCTTTACGACGTGGGTTTCTTCTCACATTACCGGCATCATCCTTAGGGTCAGCTACAAATAAGAAATATTCATTCAAGTTAAAACCCTGTGGAGAAACAACATTTACACCACATAGAGTATAAAGGGTTTCATGTGATAGGAAATCCACAACCCTATATGTGCACTAGGTGTGAACTCTGGTGGCACATATGCAGGTGGTGTAAATTGTGATGGACTTGGTGTAGAAGGGACGTACGTCTTATCTAGGCCATACAAATGATATGCAGCATGGCAAGAGGATACTCCTGCTATTTGATGGTAAGGTGGCCAATAATAAGATCTTTCTGGACCTGAAACCATGGGGTTGGTTGATGATGTCGATGGAATATAATATTGGTCGTGACCATATTCAGGAAGTGGAGGAAGGGTATGAACCTTTATTGTCTCTTGTCTTCTGCGCCACTGAAGTCTCTCGCTTTCTACCCAAGTCAGAGGTATTGCCACATTCACATCAGGTTATGGAAGAGGTTGCTATTGAATACGAGCTGCTGTCGCAGGTTCAGTGACCCTGTCTAATTCCTCAAACTGCTGCAATAACTCTGCTGTGACATTTCTAACATCCTCCATTAAAAAGCTTGAGTCATTAATAGAGGATAAATGATGCATCCGCTCCAAATGATTATGCTATTCAAACAAACACAAACATTACACAGAGGTGCTAATAACACAAAATAATTTAATCAACCAATACAATAATACTTACTATTTTTCCTCTATATGCACCATCTCTACTAATCCAACGACGAGTGTGCCTTGAATACCACCTCATATAGGGATCATTCTCACTTAATATCCTATTTGCTAATCACTAATTACCAAATATTATGCCCTGTCATGCCATAGTTGGATAACCGAAGTATATAAGAGCATCCCATTGTTACTCTCTTTTCCATGTAGTGTATAAGATCTTGAAGCTGTTCAGGTTGACCTGGTGGGTCCGGAGTACCTTGTTGTAAGCCAAATTGATGCATCGCCCGATCTGGCTGATGCCACTCCACAATGTGAAAAAATATAAGTGGCACAACAACTCTCCAAACATAAGAGCCTTCAAGGCATATAGGAGGGAGTGCCCCATAAATTTCAAGATAGGGTTCCCACAAATTTACAAAATGACAATAATTAATATTAAAAATTATATTCAATTAACATGATCAAAATTATACATAGATCAATAAGTAGTTCTAACATCTTTTCGCTTTAATCGATCAAGCTTGCGACGATAGTATGGCAAATCTCATCGTACGATAATAAAAGTTCTACCATCTATCTATCTATTATTTCACATATTCAACCAAACATTATAAACATAGAATGGTTATTTAAACAAAAAAAAAGGGAAAAAAGTCATACCAAGCATCACGTGGGGCATTAGCAATCTCCACTGGAGGAGTTAGGGTAATTGATGGGAATCTATCCCATTCCCATAGTTGAATCAACACAGCCATGCCTTCAATTTCATGCCGATTATAATTTGTATACTTGCAAAGCTCACGATATAAGTAAGAAAGCATAGCTAATCTCCAACTATATTGTTCAGCCATGGCAAAATCCTCTAAAAATGGTAGAAGTCTTAAAGATACCAAGTTTCCAGAATGATCTGGAAAAAGAAGTAACTTCATCAATCGCAAAATATATGCTCGAGCGAATTGCTGAACTTGGACCTCATGGTCATTATGATCATTTATATCACTAAAGTGTGTATTTAACCACCCCATTTTCAATCAATGACCATGAAAAGTATTCTGCGAGTGAGTTATGCCTAACAGTTGCTGAATAATAGGTTGCCACTAACCAGAAGCATTGCTAGCAACTGGTCTCCCATCAATACGAAGACCCGTCTAGATAGCAATATCTTGCAGCGTAATCATGCATTCCCCCGGAGGGAAATGAAAAGTATGTGTCTCTGGTCTCTAACGCTCTACTAGAGCAAATACCAACATGTGCTCAATTAGGAAAAATTCGAGCTTTGCAACTTGAAGAAACCCTGCTTACTCCAAGTATGGAATAATCTCGACAGGAATTTGCTTATTTCTACTATGAACAAAAGATTTTCCTCTAACAACTAGTATCAGATTGGGATGTCCATTCTAAATATATTGTGAAATGTGGATCTCTTGCATCGTCAATAATGATGCATCTTCTGGCCCGAGAGGAATGACGTGTGATGAAGAACAAGAACTAAATGCCATATGTAAAATTAAAAAAACTATTCATTATCAAATTAGAAATAAGACTACACATATATATAAAAAATAACCCTTATAAACCCTAAACCCTTGAAAAAATTAACCAAATGCTCTTAAACCTTTTTGTTTTTAAAAAAACTTATTGATAAATTTAAAGTTTAATCTTAAAAAAAATTAAAACCCAAACACATAAATAAATATAATATTTTTTAACACTATGATTTATTAAAAATTAAGTTATTAAGAAAATTAAACCCTAATATTGAAAACTAAATATATCTTAATGATCTCTTTAATAAATTTTTTATTATATAGTCTAAAAATTTCTAATAAAACTTATTAAAACTAAATTTATAAAAAAAATTTACCATAAATTGTTTGAATTTTTTTAAAGAAATCAATAATATTTTTTACAAATTGAGTTCATTGATAAAATTAAACTATAATCTTAAAAGAAAAAACTCAAATAAATAAAATATGTTTTAAATTACCTTTATAAAAACTGCTGAAGTATATCAAATCACCAATGTTTAACTTTTATACTTTGCAACTATCAATATTTTATCCAAAGAGCAAAAAATATATATGCAAGTGTTTGTTTGGGTTGCTATTTGTGCGGGTTGTTCGGCTGTGCTGTGTTGGGGGGTAGGGGACGAGAGGAAAAAGTGGAGGGGGAAAGTGTAGGGGGAAGGGGGAATATATACTACGCACCACCTCCATGCACGCCGCCATGTGGTAGAACCCCAAGGATGGCGCATACTCACTATGCGCCAACTTGCAACCCGTGCTCGAGTCGTCTTGTCATGCTGCAGTGGTCTCGTCATGCTGCAGGTGCAGGGAACTTGGCACTGTGTGGTCCTGCGCCACCTACTGCAGTAGTTTTGGCTTCTAATGGGTGGCGCTCTATGACTCTACACCATCTACTTGACCACGTGCCCTCCTATCTTGTCTCAGAGAGGGTGGCAGAGAGGCAATGGTGGCACTACTTTAAGTTGCGCCATTTGAATCAGAGAAAAGGATAAAAAAATTCATTGTGGCAAAAGCTACCATTGACAGAGAAATAGTTTGAAAACCACTATAATGTTGTAATTAATTTGCAAAAGTACTATAGGTAGATGAAAAAGCCTCATTTTGATAAGCTGAGACCTAATTTAGGTGCCCTACGGGATACAGAATACTCTGTGGTCCCGTGAAAGAAAATGGGAATGGATACTATGTGCCATCATAAATGGCTTTTATTAGGTGGCATTTACAAGCATCTTTAAGTTCTTTAGCTTTTTATCAAGAGAGATGTTATTTATACATAATATTTATGGAATATTGTGTTGACATACTTTTATTCATTATTAAATAAAGTATAAGACTCAAACTAAATATGACTCACACCCCATCTAATATAAATAGGATAATGTGAACATCGTATCCCACGAATATTAGATACAAATATCATTACTTTTTTAGCAATACAATACAGTAATTTACTAACTGATACGGAAAATGGAGGTAATCATCATAACTTTCGTACTGGGGTTTGTCAACTTATTCGTTAGGTCTGTGACTTGGTTCAGATTTGAAGTTCCATTATTACTGATTTGTCCTAATGTTAAAAAAGTTTTCTTCAAGCTTATAAAGGCTAAAATATATTTTTCTTCCTATATATTATGCTTATTTTGACTTTAGTTTATATCTGAAATTTTTTTAATTTAGTCGTTATTATGTACACAATAATTTTTAATTTTGTCTCTAACGTTTGTCGTAATTATAGTACTGTGTATAAAATAAAAGTACTGTACAGTATAAGAATCAAAATGAAAATAAGAGTTATATACACAAATCAAATTAAAAATGAGTATCATTTATAAAGACAAAAAGTATACTCATGACACTTAATTTTTAGTTTAGTTATAATGTTACTTTATTATAATTTTAATAAGCGGTGTTATAATGGCATTATATAGTAGGAACCATATATATATATATATATATATATATATATATATATATATATAGGGATTAAACTAATTTTTTATAGAGATCAAATTAAAAATAACTGTAATTTATAGAGATTAAAAAATATATTTTTAACCAAAACAACTAATATTTTTGTTCATTTGTAAATAATTATTATTTTTCTCGAGGGGTTACAATTCTTGCATGAGTCAGAGAGGCCACCAAGAGCTTTTGAGGTGTTTGGTAAGTAGAATAAAATTTTATTATTGGAAATGTGTTTTCTAAAAATACTATTTTTAGGAATAATTTTTTGGTGTGTAACATTTAGGTGCATTTAGAATGTAAATTGAATTTTCAAGAATCTTGCAATTTTTATGTTTAGTCGATACTGGTATTTCTGGGAATATTATATATATTTTCAAAAATATTCTTGACCGTGGCCGACTGCAGCGATGGCTAGCGACTGTGAAAAAGTGGCCAGCAGCAGCCAGAAAGTGGATGGCGGTGGCCAGAGGTGGTAGTGGGTGTCAGCGGATGGTGGTTGAAAGTGGTGGCAGTTGGTGGCAATAAAGATATTTTGATCTTTTGCTTAGAGACAATATTCTTTTTTCATGAGATTGTTGAATTTTCATGGAGGGAGGTAGAAATAATTTTGGGAGTTTTTTTCTTCTCGAGAATACAATATTCCCTAAAATATTTTTTCAAATCTTGTCTCAAACATGAAAATCTTAGAATCCCATGTCACATTCTCGGATATATTTTTGTATGCTCCCCATATCAAACGCCCCTTTTGTCTTTCTCACATATTACAATTCTTGCATGCGAGAGACAGAACCACCGACAAAATTTTGTCTCTGGCAAGGAAAACAACGAGTAGCTGATGAAACACCAACGACCACAAAAAATGCATGTGGTTACACCGCTCAGCAGCCCACTTCATGCCAACTACCATAAAGAAGGCTTCTATTTAAGGGGCGTTTCCTTTAATGTCATGTAAAATTATTTTCGAAAATAATTACTTGGAAATAATATATTTTTATATTTGTTTTAATTTTTTTTAAAAAAAATCAAATACTATCCATTTTCAGGAACGTTACGATCTAATATTTAGACAGTATTCTATTTTCATTATAGGGTATAGGAATGAAATATTCTCATGTCATAAAAATAAAAATTATTATAAAAAATAGCAAAATATCTCTTAATTATGAAAAATTAAATATATGAAAAATATTTTGAGAATTATCACATATATTTTCAAGGATATGCATTATAAATCAAATAAGTTTTAATTTATTCCCGAGAGTTTTAAAAGATATTTCCAAAAATTTTTAATACTAAATAAACAAATTTTTTAAAATGCTTAGAAAATGACATTCCTGAATATTCTTGGAAATGTAATTTCAAATCTTAAAATAAATATTCACTTAAAAATTTGGCAAAATTTTGTTTCTTAATTTTTTTTGTGATATTTTAATTTTGTTTCAAAAGAGATTTTTTTTTGTTTTAATTTCATCTCTATTTTAATATTATCTTTTTGATTGATGCTGTGAATTTTACTAACAAAGACTATTAATCTAGTTCTGATATGTCATTTTTATCTCATGTGAATATCATGTTATATATACAAAAGTTTTATTTTTGTCTAGCTATACCTATTGACATGAACTAAGTCCTATTTATAGACAATTTTTAATTAAACACTGAAGTTTTGAATATTAGGAACGACAATAAAGAGTTTTTACATGTATCATATGACATCCATATAAGATAAAAATAGATGCATTGGGTCAAGTTGGTAGTCTCCACTAATAAAGTTTATGAAGTTAACGAAAAGAATAACATTGAAATTAAGTCAATCAAAATGTTAGAAATGAAATTTAAAAAAAAAATATTTGTAAGACAAAATGAAAATATCATTAAAAAAAATGAAGGATTAAACAGAGCTTTTCCTAAAGTTTTTCAAACCTATGCTAATTTAAGGTCGTTCCAGTCAGGGACTAGAGAAAGTAAGAAATGGAGGCAACATCTCATGAGCATGATCAATGTTTCCCGTATAACTTTTAGGGCCAGTGTGGCTTATGTTAATTTTGTTGATTTTCTAGCTAAGACCGGTGCTCATGGTGGAGTGGATGACTGCTTGATTTACGACCTAACCACCAACTGATTTGAGTAATTTGTGGCATGCTAATACAATATATTTCCTTGATGGGTATGTAGAAATTAAAAGCAACACTCGCACTACTCTAAACAAATCTACTTGACTTGATGTTCTTGATTTACTCAACTTTTTAAGCTTCCTTAAAATTAATAAATACAAGAATATTTATAAGTATTCATGAAATTTTTTTAATAAACTTATCTTTAAAATATTTAACATACTTATTAAGTACACGTAAGGTTTAATACTTCAAATAGATAAATACATGAATATGTCAATATATAAATAATAATTTTAAGTGAACATATAAGCTTATAATTCCAACATTTCTTTTGTTCGGCTGAAACTTTCCTTTCCATTTTTTTCTGATGATTAAAAAAAATAAAAATAAAAAAACTCCTTTAACAAATGCCACAAATCACGTCTCGTTGCCAGCACAGTCTCACATAATCACATTTCTTACTCCAGTACGGGAAGAGTCCAAAAAGCAAATATTCCTTTATAAAAGGATGTCCTATACAATTCCTAAAGTAAAGGTTGTGGCAATTATCACTACAGTAGCTAGATCTAGCTCCCACATATATGATCTCTTAATTTAGCCTATTTGAGCAAGTTAGGAAGACTAGTATCTGCTAGAAGCAGTGATGAGAAACGGAGAGGTTGATGAGATGAAATGGTTTCATGATATTCCTCAGTGAATCATAAAGGCACAGTTCAAGTTCAACTGGTACTCGTAAAGCTTCTCTCTTCATTATCGGTAAGGAATGCCTGCTGTTGCTTTAACCTAATTAAAATTAATGCAGTTTATATGGTAGTAGGATATCTTTGATCTGCATCTGTTTCAATAAGCAAATGCTAACTTTGGTTCTAAATGAAGCAGAGGAGAGGTTCCTCAAAATTTCCCATTAATTAATTTAATTTGCCTACCACTCAAGAAATACTCCCATCATATGCTTGTTTTCAATTCAGCAGTGCTTTGTGGGACGAAACAGTTTTCGTAAAATTGTTACGAACTTCCTAATAACCAATTATAGGAAAGAGTGAAAATGCAAAGTGAGGTGAGAGAAATCAATCACACACAAAACGCAACCCACCCACTTTTATTTTTAATGTTTCGTTTGTCGTATCGTGCAAATGATTTTGTATCATTTAGCATTTTTCTTTTCCATTTGTATTTAACCATCGTATCACTTCTGCAACTTGTTGTCTTCGCTGAAACCCTGTTCTCGAGTTATCGCTGGTCAGTTTTCTGTTTCATATATATGCATTAAGTTATGACGTAAATGATTGGTGGCCTTAAGATAATCTTAATCTATAAATTCGTACACATGTTGTTTCAATATATCCATTATTAGGTATCACTTATAGTGTTAATTGTATGAAACATTTTGCTAGACCTGTACCTAGAAAAAAGTTCTGTTCAGCAAAATGAAAGAAACTTTAATTTCCAACGATATATATATAACGCCTCCTAAAACCAAATTGGCAAATCTACGAAAATTGATTTAAAACTACCTTAATATATATTTGGCTACTATTAATAGAATAAATTTTGAAAAATAAAATGTGATTTTGATGTATAAAACATCTAAAACAAACAGACTATAAACAAACTTTTGCTCACCTCTTTTAAAAGTCATTTATTAGCTAGAAACATTCTACTACTAAATCAAAACTCAAGCGACCCCTGCAGTGATTATATTAATTTGTAGGTTGGATTCTAGATTGGCTAAATCCAGAATTTCATGTTCCATTTGTTTTTTGTTTTCCTATTTTTCTTTTATATTGGCGGTCAATATTGGTGGAAGAACAAAAAAGAAAAAAGAAAAAAGAAAAAAGAAAAAAGGTGTCGCTTTCGTCCATGTTATGCGTTAGGTCATTACAAAGTGAACTTGGTGAAGTGGGTTAAAAAGAAGGTAGAAAGTGAAATTATTAGTTAGATACAATAAAGTCTAAGTATGTTATCATTTTCTACATTCTCAATTTTCATCAATATGTAATTATATCTGTGTATAATATAGGATCGAGCACTTATTATTATAATAAAAATTATAGCTAATAGGCAAAACGTAACTCTTTTTACTTAAAATCGTTATCAAATGCTATGGTTTAATCTGTCTCCGACTTTGCCAGGACCATTTCAAGACAAAATGCTAGTCTACAAACATCATATATTTTCACTTTCAATTTGTTACCGTCTGTAGTAGAGATAGAGAGTGGAAGGCAATTTAGTTTATAGGTTAAGAGATGAGCCTGTCCTACCTACTTAAACATTTTACAATGGGGTGTTATATCAATGTGGAACAAGAGGCATATATTGGGGGTTTGAGTGAGAGATTGGTGGCTACATTAAAAAGGGGGGATTTTCGCAGATTAGAATATCCTAGAGTGAGTACATATGTTTATAAAATGAGCAAATAAGAGATTAATTACCTATAAATCAATATCTTCTATTTATTCTAAAGATAATTAATTTATTATTTTTTTATTTTACAAAATACTTACTCTAAATAATCCAAATTTAATTTTCACCATGTATATAGTGAAATGGACTTGGGCTAGCCAGACACCCCAACCTCAAACTCTAAAAAGCAAAGAGGTTTTACTTAGCGGACAGGACATTCGATCAATCCGAGTTCCCTAAAGCAAAAGGTGGGTGATATACATATATATCTTCAGTCTCCATTTTTTCATTTTGAACCTATACTCAACTCACTAGAAATTATATTTTCCTAGTAAGCCACAGATTCGGTGTGTCAAAATACGCAAAACGAAATGTAACTGCACATGCTTGCTTTCTTTGCTCGATTAATTAAGAAGCTGCCGGGAGAATAAAATTAGAGATTAATGGTTCCAGTTACTTGTTCCCTTTCATACTTTTTAACCTTTGCGATCCTCCGAATTATATCTTTCAAACGCAAAAAGCAAAGTACGTTACAATCACTTTCTATTTTCTATATAAAAGAATTCTTATTGCTACTTGAAATTCGTCAACAGCTAACCATGTAGCAATAGAATCAGCAGCATATCATGTATTCCCTAGACATTTTTATGCTTCAAATACTACGCTGCCACTTGCTTATGGTGGGAATCGTATAAATTCTTAATTTCCTTTTTAATTTGTTGGTTGATCCATTGACTTTTTTATTTCTCTAGTTTTTCTTTTGAGAAATTCTTAAATATTCTTGTAATAAGAAAAAGAAATATTTTATACTATTCAATGTTTATCTTATCAGTTTTATGTGAGTGATTATTGTCTTCCATTTTATACACTTAACACTTTTAATGTTAGAGTATAACCACTATGAAAAATGTATAGTAACAACTTTTTCTGACTTTTTTTTTGGTGCTAACTTTTTCTTACTCTATCATTAACTAATAGTTTCTCTTTTTCTTTTTTCCACGTATGATTATAGTTCCATTATCAAATTAAACCCACGAGGAAAGTTCATCAGACTTTAATAAATGCAAGTAATGTATATCCTTCACTAGCACTGAGCCAGCCTGAAAAGTTCTGTATCCACAAACCCTTAATGGCAAGTATAGCAACTTTTGTTATAACTTTTATCTCTGCCACCCTCCCCACTTCTTCTCTAATTCATAAGAAAAATGACCAAACAAAGAATAGAGCAAAGAGTATAGATATCGTGAGAGATAAGAAGGGTTTAGAGTTTATAAGAATGCCATCGAGATCTCAAGCCACAGGCAATTTACCGACTCAGAGAAAGTAGGGGACTAGATCCTAAACGAAGGTGAAGATAAGTTTTATAGCCACGCCCTAGTTTGCCTCGTGTTTTTTGCGGCATCTAGATCGTGCATGAGTACATCGACTAGCCCTTAAGGATTTCTTTATTATTCTCTTTCTTATGTTTCCCCTCAAGTTTCTGTTTTGCTCTTGATTCCTAGTGTGCTTGATTTCACCAAGAAAGGTTCAAGTGAAGGAAAATTTCATTTTACTTATCTAGAAAATTCACCTCTCTAATTATTTTTCATTCTGGATTAATTTGAATCTTTTTATTTGTGAAGGTTGACACCTTTGGACAGATACCAAGTACTCAATGAGGTTGGTTTATGGGGTAGCTATTTTCTGTAATGCTCTTTCTTGCTGGCTGGATTTATGCTGTCTTCTCTCTTCCTTTTACAAATATGAAAGCTCTGCAAGCTTTTGCTTTGTCCAAATTAAGGAAAATGAGATAATTCTTTGATTTTGCTAAAAGGATGGTGAAAGACCATGAACTATGAATTCTCTAAGTAGATCCACGTATGAGTTGCACCTTCTTTATACATATTTGATATTAAAATCATTCGTAAGGCTTTGATTAACATTTTATAAGCTAATAAGAATGTCGATTCTTTGGGTGGTATTAGAATTTTTATGATTAAAAGGTTCTAAATTTAATCTTTATTATTATCCTTACTTTTTAAAATTAATGTTGAATTTCAACACAGAATAGTCAAGTCTTAAAATTGTCCATGTTTCAAGTCTAAAGTTTTTTAATGCAAAGAAGCTAACTTGTTTATTATAAACTTTTATATTATCATCCAATCATACTTTATTACATTATTAAAAATATCTAACTCTAATAATAATTATTTTAGAAGCCATATATATGATAATATATGAATTGTTGATGGTATAAAAAGAATTTTATGCCACGTATAAAATTAAACTAGACTCATAATTCTTATGTTTACATGAATTTAAGGTCATATTATTTACTAATAACCTATTTCTACTAACCTTTCGATCTTTGCTCCTCTTCTACAGCAATTGAGATTAGTGAGCGGTTGAACTACTTTGAAACAGCAACTAGCTTGGTCCATTACCTCACGAAGGGTTAATCGTCAAGACCTTAAGGCAACAATTACAGAAATGTGAACTACCTACTAGTCTGGCATCACCACTTTGATGCATGTCACTGTTCAAACGATTCGAAGTGGATGCATACATGGACCACTACTCTATTGTGTTCGCATCATGCATCATTTATACTCATGGTAATCACTCATCTCTTATCTTATGATAGGGGGGGGGGGGAAAAGGCAAAATATGTCATTTTTCAATTGGTATATTGCTTGAACTTCTTGAGATGATGGAGAGATATTCCATTGCTAAGACTTGAAAACTTCATTATGATTGAGCAAGATTGGAAGGAATACAAATGTAAACAATAAGAACTTTAATTCGACCGTGTGAAAATAATTCCAACTACTCCCTAGTTCACATGTTCCTATAAATAAACGATCAAGGTTATATAAATTGGGAGTTGTTGATATTTTCCTCATAAAGTTCATGTTAGTTTAGCGTTATTTGCTCTTCCTACGAGAATGTGAAGAAAATTGCAGTGGCGTACTACTTTAACAGTCCAATAGTATGGTCATGGCTGCCAAAGCCCAATATAATTTGTTAAAGGAGGAAACTTAGATAAAGTAATTCCTTGATTAGTGCTTATCGTGTTGTTCTCCATAGGTATCAAGCCCTCAAGAGAAAAGAGAGTTGAGCCTAAAGAGAAAAAGAAAATTAGACTGAGAGAAGAGACAGTTGGACGAGAAATGATTTCATTCTACTTCTCATGATACACTATCAAGTATACATACATAGGAGAGTTATGGAATATCTACACATGACTGAATTAGCTAACAACTACAACAAAATATAACAGCCTACAGCTGGCTTAACTAACTTTAGATGAGCTGGAACGTTGAGTTCCATCCCTCATATCCCCCCGCAAGTTCATGGGAGAAGGTAGCTGAACCCTGAGCTTGGAACAAAGCTAAAGAAATGAGGCAACAGAGAGAGGCTTTGCAAGGATATCCGCTATTTGATCATTAGAACCATATTTTCAAATTGCAGTCCGCAACCACAATTGTGGCTGCAATATTGCAGTTGCGGTGCCCTCCACAACCGCATTATAGTGGCAATTATGGCCGTTTCAAGTAAGTTTTCCTCCAGTTTTTTGCATCTCATCGCAACAGTTTTTTGCATCACATCGCAATCGTAACTACAACTGCAATTTAAAATCTTGATTAGAAAGAATATTGCCCACCAACACTTGCTTCTGAACAACTCTATCACGGACAAAATACAAGTCCAATTCAAAGTACTTAGTGTGACTATGAAGAGTTGGATTAGCTACCAACAAAACCGCACTGTAATTATCACAAGACGCTGATGAAGGTGCGGAATAAGGAAGCTGAAGTGCACAAAGTGATGACTAAAGCCAGGACAATTTAGCCATAACAGTGGCTAGGAACTTGCAAGAGATTATTCAAACGAAAAGATGTGTTTGAGTGGTATGCATGTAAGAAAGAATGTCCAACACGTCTAATAGCCAGACCTAGACGACTAGTAACCTGACTTCTGGCCAAACCATTGTAATCCATGCTGCTTATGAGGTTGTTGTGATCTGGTGTCAGGTGATGCGATGCACCATAATCGGGATGCTAGGAGGAGTCAGCTACTGATGCAGCCGAAGCAATACAAACTCAAGGATTTAAATTTGATGCTGTGACTAGGCAAGCTTGCGGATTAGGATTGGGATAAGCCTGATCAAATCTATATATGATGACAATTCTGATCCATGCTATATGACCAAGCTTACCACAGACCTGCTACTGTGGCTTAGTATTGTTCGAATGAGATCTACATCCTTGATTTGATCTCCCTCTACTATCATTCCTACTCTACCTTGTCGACCATAGCCACCAATATTGTTTCCTTGATCTACATTGAATCTTCTTCTTCCTTAGACTTGTTTGAGCCAAGTGAGCTTGAATTGAATTAACCTCACACTTTCGATGCTTCTCTAGTCCTTGTTCTTGAGCCAGGAGTAAAGCCTCAATCTTAGGGACTGAGTAAGGATCTGATCTAGAAACAAATATAGAGGTCATAAATCCATCATAGTCCTCGATCAAACCATCAAGATTACCTGTATATGGTCTCTATGCTCACTGATGCGCCTACTGCAATCAAGGTGTCCACATTCTTCTTGATTTTCAGAAGATATTCTGCTATTGATCCTTGCTTTGTTATTGATTTTAGCTGAGTCTTCAACTGCTTGATCTTTGCCCTTATTTGAGAAGTAAAATATTCATGAATTCTACTTCACACCTGATAAGAATTCTTGCAACCAACCATTGTAGTTGTAGTAGTAAACAATGCTATTATAGAAGTTAGAAGCTAAGACAACAACAATTTGTCTTGCTGCTACCAATTCAAGAATTCTTGGCTTTCATTTCCACTTGCTTCATCTTTATTCGATGCTAACCTTCTCGGAATCTTATCTTTATCCAAAATACTTTTGCAGATTCTATCCATATATTGTTGCCTCTGCTTGTTGAATCCAAGAGAGCAAGTTTTTTTTTCCAGTGACCGACACTTGATTTGAGAAAGTTTGAGGAGTGAACCTTTGTGTTGATGCTACGAAAGCCATTGTTGGAAGCTTAGGTAGATCCATGGATCCTCTGAGCTCTAATACCATATAGGTATCAAGCCCTGGAGAGAAAAGTGAGTTGAGCCTAAAGAGATAAATCGAATAAGAGTGAGAGAAAAGAGGGTTGGATGAGAAATGATTTCATTCTCCTCTATGTGGCTAGCCACGCAAATATATTTTAAAGCAAGATTTTGTTTGTGCACAACTCAAGTTGCAAATGCCTTACACAAAAGCGCATATCAGCAATAATAATTTGGACTTTCTTTTGTCCGACCAAATAGTTGATTTAATTATGCCTGCTATGTAATTTTTGTCCTTGTACTCCTAAGAACAATCAATAGATTTTAAAAATATATGATCTCCATCAAAAGTAGCCATGAAATTAATTAGTGGCATTCTTTGTGCCTTAATTCATCCATACGTTATTCCAAGTATCATTGATTAGTTCAAGTAATCTCTCGACATTTGTCTTTTCCCTTTGTAATAATGTAGCTCTTAAGTAGCCTTTGGCACATTGGCTAATAATATTAGTAGTAATATAGATTACCACTCAAAAGATTATCCCTTTTAAATTATTGGTAATACTATAATGTAGTGTTTGATATGTACGAATAATCTAATTGGTAACTAAAATTACCATATTTGGTATATTAAAAAGATTTAATAATAATAATTAGAGGATTACCGTATGGATGGTAATCCACCTATTAACTTACATAAAGCATATCAAGATTATAATAATAAATATTGATTAATTATATTAACATAGAAGACATCGATAGCACCTATTCATATTTCTTTGACATTTCACGAATAGGTTAAAGGTGCAATGGTACTAAATGTAAAACCACGGCTAAACCAACCTGCATTCACTTCAAAATTCTAGCATTACAACAACACCAAACCAAAGGACCTAACCTTTACGAACCACCATTTTGAGCCACCTTTAGCAAATACATTACTACACCAGAGAACCTAGTCACTACCTTGGCATCTATATTTCTGATGTGTTGCAAATAGAAGCTATAGTTTCCTTCATTGATTGATTGATTTCCCTAGTTATTTGAGGTGTTTCTACAATTATTTCTTCCATTGCTTGAAATCTCAATGGAAGCACTATTGATAGAAACCCTATTTGATAGTTAGGGTGATATGAACCCTGTGTAGAAACGTGACACCTATAAGAGATTTGGAATCGTTTGATGCCTACAACGCTCACTCAACCCGTGAATAAGAATCTTGGGATATGCCCCTATGGCCCTCCATCAGCCTATGATGGAGAATCTTCGGATAAGGATTAGGATTCTTGAGCCATAGTTTATAAATGAAACAAGAATTAATAAATCAAGAACTTCCAAAGTACAAGAATAAAAAGAATAAATCTCAAAATTGTATTGATAGTAAAATTCTAAATTGTCTATAAGGCAATTTGCCTATTTAAATATAAATACTAAAAATTAATAAAAATAGAAATTATTTAATCCTATCTAAAGAATTGATCCTAAATAAATATCCTAAGGTATAAATTCGAAACAAATCATAAACAAATGTTAAACAAATTTTTATTTACTAATCCTAGTTAAATCCAAAAAAAGAAAGTCAAATTCTAAAATATCATAATCAACAATGATAATAATATCTTCTAAATCAACCCAAATATTATGATATCGTTCCAAATCAGCCTATATTTCTAACTGGATCCTTGTAGCCCGATCAACTAGATCTCTTGTACTATGGTCTTTATCACTTGCATTATGGTCCTCATCATTTGTACTATGGTCCCCATCATTCGTTCCTTACATGAAAAGATTCGTCCTCAAATTTCGTCACCTATATCAAAAGGGAAAAGGCTATGAACATTAAATGGACTATTCACATTGTACTCATCGCATGAGAAATCATGTTGGTGCTCTGTTCGCTTAATTTTTGGCAACCCTTTTGGCATCTTTTCGGGAAAGATATCTTCAAAGTCCTTTGAGAAAGAAATAGCAATACTTGGCAAAGGAAAGTTATGATTATCTTCATTTAAATAAGTCTCCTTATACATTAGTAAAATCATGAGGTTGTTCACCTTATATGTACACTCACACATCTTTCTTTTGCATACAAACTCACTCTTTTTTTTTTTTTTTTGTTCCTTCATTCTTTCTCTCTCTTTTTCTCTCTCATTTTTGCTGTCTTTTTTCTCTCTTTTTTTCTCTCTCCTTTTCTTTATCACTTTTATTTTCCTTCTTATCTTTTCCACTTTGATCTCTCTCCTCACAACTTCTTTGTATTCTCAACTAGTCCTTATGCACTTGCTGTGGACTCAAATGAGCAAGGGTAAATTGCTTGTCCTCCTTCTCAAGAGTATATCTATTCTTATATCCATCATGGAAGACACACCTATAAACTTGCCAGGGCCTACCCAATAACAAGTGTCTAGACTATGGAACCACATCACACAGCACCTCATCCTTATATCTTCCAATCGAAAAGAAAACTAACACCTATTTCCTCACTTTGACTTTTTCACACTTATTCAACCATTACAAATTGTATGGCCAAAGGTGTTCAAAAGTAGGCAAATTCAACTTCTCTAGGATACTGCTAACAACATTTACATAACTCTCTCTATTAATAATCATACTGCATGTTCTATCTTGGATAAGACACCTTTTATAAAAGATATTCTCTCTTCGTACCTCATCACCATTATTCTCTTTCATTTGTGTATTAGGGTTATGCCTAGTGACTAATATACTTCTCATCACCTATCTTCTACAAGGTTCTGTCATTGATGACTCACGCCTTGCTAGTCGCTTATTCATCACTTCCAAAGTCATATTGAGGCGTTTGAATTGCTTCTGTACTACCTTAATGGTAGACTGTTCGTCCTCTTTAGCTCTTAAATGTGACATTCTTACATGTAGAGAAATTATTATTCCAATAGATAAAACAAGGTCATACCAGTCACTTCCATACATGTTTACACTCATAGGATAGTCACTCAGTCCACTCATGTTTACATTCAACTTTCGTGGCTTCTACTCTCTAATAATCTCACCGCTCTTGCCTTTTACCACTCCAAAAATTCCTTAAACCCTTGAAAGTAAGTGAGTAATAAATATCCGAGGTCTCAAATAACATCACACAAACAAAGAATCAAGAAACCCTAATCATGGATGGAAAACCAATCCCAAATTTGTTTGCCTAACTTCAAACAGTCATAACTTTTGATCAGGGTATTAGAATGACTATTATTATACCTTTCTAGAAAGCTCTAGATGAAAGCGATGCTATTGTAAACACAATAATAGTTCATTGGTCATTTCGAGGCCAAAAAAGGTCATTTCGGCATATTCCGAACACTTTTCTGCAGATTATAGGACAAACTACCAAAAGAAACTGGAGAAACCTTAATAAAGATCGATTTTTTTTTGGAACAGAATCTTTTTTTTGAGTATTTTTTTGTAAATTTCTTTTTTTTTGTGATTTCCTTTTTTTAATGCTATTTTCTTCCTTTTTCTATGATTTTCTCTTTTTTTTGGGGTGAAAATTGAATGAAGATGAAAATAAAATAATAAAAAAAGGAAACAGACTATGAACACCCAAGAAACAAATAACAACGAAAATAAAGTAAAGATAGATAGAAAATATTGAAGTTTTGATTACCAAACTGATACGAATTCTATATAAAAATGTGACATCCGTAAGAGATTTGGAACTGTATAACACCCGTAACCCTTACTCAACTCGTCAAATAAGAACCTTGGGACAAGAATTAGGATTCTTGACCTATTATTTATAGATAAAATAAGAACCAAAAACTCATAAAGTATGAGAGTAAAAGGAATAAATCTCACAATTGTATTGATAGTAAAACTCTGAATTGTCTATAGGTCAATTTATCTATTTAAACATAAATCCTAAAAATTAATACAAAAAGAAATTATTTAATCCTATCTAAACAATTAATCCTTAAAAGATTTGATCATAAATAAATATCCTAAGGGATAAATTCTAAACAAATCATAAATAAATCTTGAACAATTTTTTATTTACTAATCCTAATTACATCCAAATAAGGAAAATTAAATTCCAAAATATCATAATCAGTAATGATAGTAATGCTTTCTAAATCAGCTCAAATATTATGATATACCATTTTAAATTAGCCTATATCCCTAACTTGAATCCTTGTAGCTCGATCAACTGTATTTCTTCTGTTGTGGTCTCTATTACTTGTAGGGGTGGAAGTAAGCTAAGTGGCTCATTAGGGGCCTTCGGTCTAACCCACATTTGGTTTAGTTTGGCCGAGCTTTTTAGTAAACAAGATAGGTCCAAGTTTTTCAAAAGGCCTTTTTAACCAAACAAATTAAATTATAGGCTATGAAAAAAGCTTATTAGGCCTAATAAGTTAGCCTATTTATACTATATTATTATTATTATTATTATTTCACAAATTCTAATAATAATTGAAGCCTTATAATCTATTTTAAATGGACTTTTTGACCTATTTAGGAAGTCTTTTGGCCTATTTATGAATATATTTTTTGGCATATTTAGAAGCATTTTGACCTATTTAAGAGTAAACTTTCTGATCTATTTAAAAATTTTATGATCAAGTAGGCCTTTAAATAGGCTTTCGAGCCAGGCCAAGCTGTTAAAAAGACTAGGTTAAGGCCCTAAATAAAGCCTATGTCAAATAATAGGCCCAAGATTGGGTTGCATATTTGTAATATAAACTAGATCTGTTTAAGTTAAAATCTAGCCTAACCTAGTCTACTTTCACCCCTAATTACTTGCATTATTATCCCTATCACTTGCACTGTGGTCCCATTATAGGGAAAAGACACCAATTTCTATATTCACTTTCAGATATGCTATTACAAGGTTGTTGTTCTACTATTTATACACATACTTATTAGCAATAATTACCCCATCTATTATTATTATTATAATTATAATTTGTATCACTTAATCTTCTCCAAAAGACTTCCCTTTTGTTGTAGCTGAACTCTCCTAATTTTGCTAATCATTACCGAGTGATTTAAGTGAAGAAATAGCCTCAGTAAATTGTAGAAGACGAATCATGTGTAAGTCAGGTAGTTATTATTTTTGCTCTAGGCAATTGCTGGATTGCTTAATAGGTGCTCACATTACTGATTCTTTCTATTTCTGTATGATAGTAGTTTTCCATATTCTAACTATTACAACATGATTCTCGTCACTTAATTATTAGTTATCAAGTTATAAATCAATAGAAAATCATGAATCAAATTATTCTGAAACATTTAATCATATATCTTGGACCAAATTAATATCAAAAAATAAATTAACTCTAATGTTAAAGAGAAATTAATTCATATCCTAATCCCATTAACAAATACACTTGCTTAAACTAAAAAGGCATATTCGTCATCAAAATTAGGTGTGTAAAAGAGTTAGTTTGGATTCAGTTTGAGAGGAAAATAATTCCAAATAGATTAATTTTAATTGGTTTGATTTTATTCAAAATCATGAAATGTTTTGACCAAATTTGAACCAAATCAAACCAATCAAATTCTGGTTGGTTCGGTTCGGGTGACTAGATTATCTGTTTAATTTTTTTTCCTATTTATGTCCAAAAAATACAATAAAAAATAATCATATAGCTTCAAAATTTTCATATAAAATAAATTTTAGATTTGATTCTAATATCCAAAGGCTAAATCATTCTAATATTGTCATTAACGCAATTAAAATAAAAAACACACAAACATCGAACAATTGTCATTTTAATATGTTATTTTGTTAAGTAAAAAAAAAAGGATATAGGGGGTTGAGTCGAGTATCGAGTTGGAAAACCCCATTTTTGATAGCCAAACACAACATTGATCAGTTCTAATTGGATATTATCCGGTTAACTAGATAATCTGAACCAACCCGAACCAATTTAATTGGTTTGATTCAGATTGATCGAGTTGGTCCGATCCGCTTACACTCCTCTTAATGAAAACATAAAATTCAACAAAACTAATATCTAACTATCTTGTCAACGTGTCTCAATCAAACTACTATATGAGTATTATAATTGGATAAATTATAGAATGTTCACCTTCAAATATGAACATTAAATATTCACCTTCTTTTTACCTGTTATAGGCAGTTACTTCATTTTAATTATTTAATTGATACTGAGTTCCGAGTTCTATGGATACTGAGTTTCGAGTTCAAAATTAAGCCTGGCACTATCAAATACCATATAAGGACCGGGTTCCGAGTTCCGAGTTAGGTCTCACGCTGACATACAGACACCGAGTTCCGAGTTACAAGTTGGACATTGACAATAGGTTACCTAATGCCAACTTGAAGGACTATAATATTCTAATATCATGTATTAACATATTAAACTTATTCTATCATTCTCTATCATTAGATTTGTAAATAGCTTTAGATCAATGATTTAGTTTTAAGTGAATATTTAATATTCATATTCTATGATGAGTATTCTAAACGCTACTGTTTGAAGCAATAAAAAAATGTATTCCAAAACCAAACCTCTAAACGATGTTGATTAGTTGATCATTTTTGTTTGCCATTTGGACTTTGACACAAAGTCTTGTAATAATTTTTTTTTAAAAAAACCTAAAAGTTATTGTCCCCGTGGCAGTGAGAGTGAAAATGGAATCAAGAGAATCCTAAACCCATCGCCTATCTTTTTGTTTAAGTAGCACCTTGTTTCAATGAATGTGCAATGTTTTATGGAAGAAGGGTAACCAAAAATGAGCGAGAAATTAAAATTGTTCATTGGATTGATTTTGGAATGTGCTTTTTTTGTATCGTCACAGAAGTAGTGACAACTTTGATAGAGAAGGATCTAGTAAAGGGTACAAGTGTCTTTTGGTTGACTCCAAGTTAATTTTTCAATTATTAGTTTTGGTGATGATCTCATCTTGTGGGATTGCAGTAGTAGTTCTACTACCTAGTGCCATACTTGATGAGAAGTTTAGACCATGCGTTTTACTTGAGCATGCATTAAGGCTATAAATTTCCTCAATAATATGTCTAGAACAATTATTGAGTAGATAACAAGGACAGGAATATTTTGTTTGGTAGGGATTTGAATAGTAATCTTAGGCAAATTATATTAGCGTTTGATTTCCATAACCACACTATAAGATTGTTAAAGTAGTTAGTATCAATATACCCTTCTGCACAATCTTGTAAAAATATCAACAAGCAAAGAACACTACCATTAGCATGACCCTCCAGAGGATAATACATATCAACAACTCCCAATTTTCATAATCTTGGTTGTTTATGTGTAAAACACGTAACTTGGGGAGATGCTGATATTATCCTCACAAGATTAAAGGCTCTTGGTTTTTCCATTTCTAAAATAAAGCTTTCATCACCTCCCAATCTCTCACAATTGGTACTCAAGTCTTAGCATCAATAGAAGATTTCTATGACATACCAAAAAATTCAAGTAATGCACCAGTTGAAAAAGGAGACATTATGCCTTCTCATGTGATAAACGATGAATTTTGCTTGTGATTATCATAGGATATATTATGCATGAGGCGAACACAACAGAGAGAGGTCAAAGCATGCATTGGCTAATTGGTATCCTTCATACAGTGACATCAAAGTGGTAACATTAGCCTAGTTGTTCATATTCCTTGCTATTGTCTTAAAGTCTTCATGAATAACCTTAGTGAGGTAAAGGACTAAGCTAGTTGCTATTCATCTATTCTGAAGTAGCTCAATCTCTCACTGAACTTGATTGCTGCGAAAACTATGGGAATGTACAATTAGCATAAATAGATGACTTGTTTGAAAATTATGAGTACGTATTTACTAGTGTTCTTGTGAAATATGTGTTGGACTCTACCATTTGCTTCTTGATCTCAACTCCAAAATGAAAGCGATTCCTCTTGTGTGTTTTCAAGTCAAGAGTATTAGTCAAAACTTCAAAGTTTTTGACGAAGTGTTAAAAGATTGTCAATAAACAACAAACACATTGACAGAATGAGAATCTTTATATTCAACTTGCAATAAAGATTCACTACAAACATGCTGAAGAATAAATTGAATAGAAACAACAACAAATATGAAGGAAATGACAATCAATCTAAAAACAATAAATATTGGGGATCTCCTTGAGTTCTTCATGCATTCTTGAAGTGGCAAAGTGACTAGCAGGATTAGTGAGGTGCTTCAAGCTTTTTTCAGCCATCTTATTCTCATCCTACTGGTCCTATTTATATACAATCCTAAAATTTGAGAATGTGACAAGTGTCCTAGTAACAATTATTTGCATGATCTATACACTTGACTAACAAGTGTTCCCCTAGGTTCCAAATTGTTACAGCTTCAACCCTAACCACTTTCTTGGATAACATAATGAGTAACCAACCAACTTGTTGAAGTGACTTGTGGCTTTGGATTTTTCAAAGCCAATGTCAGAAGCAATTGGACAAAATGTCCAAGGAGCACTGCAAATATTTCTTTCGGTGCATCAATGGCAAAATTTTCAAATGGTGCTGCAGAATGAATTTTTGGTGCGCCCATCATTAATTGAAGGAAGCAATATTTCAAATGTTGCAGGAACAATTTTGAAAGCAAGCACCGAGCAATAAATTCTACATTAAATGTGGTTTGAAATAGTTGCGTTAGGAGCTCTATAAATAGAGTTTTTCATTCGCAGCTCTTGGCATTAAGACAAACCGAGAGTGAGCTTACCCCTCCACTTCTAACTAATTAAGAGAGTTGTTTGTTTCTTTAATTTTCTCTCTTTTGAGTGTTAAGTATATATATCGATGAGAAAAATATTGTGAGGTATTTTTGGTGTATTTGGGAATTGGGTTGAGTGGAGTGTGACCAATTTTTGTATCTCTATTATATTTCCTTAGTGAAATATTTAGTTGTTGTCTTTGCCTATGGACGTAGGCTATTTGCTGAACTACGTTAAATTTTGTGTCTTCCTTTCTTATGTTTCAGCATACTTATTTTGTGCTACTTTATTTGTGCCTTATTTAGAAGCAACCTCCACTATTTTATAACAAACTGGTATCAGAGCTCTTATAAAGTTCTAGGCCAATTTGTTCAAAGATGTGTTCTAGGCCAATTTATTCAAAGATGTCTACCGCAAAGTTTGACATTCAGCAATTTGATGGGCACATCAATTTCAGAATGTGGAGAGTCCGCATGATGGTTGTTTACAGCAAGGTGTAAGAGTAGCACTTGATGGCAAAGATAAGAAGGCCACAACAATGAAAGATTTTGAGTAGGAAGAGGCTAATCAAAGAGCACTTTCTATTATTCAGTTGTGCATTACAGATGATGTATTGCAAGAGGTTCTTTCAGAGAAAAAGGTGCATTCACTATGGACCAAGTTGGAGTCATTATATATGACTAAGACGGTAGCCAACTGTCTCGGTGTTTTGCAATGTCTGTATATGTTTCATATCGCAGAAGGGACATCAATTCGATCTCATATTGCTGAGTTCACATCACTCGTCACAGAGTTGAAAAATATGGACGAGACATTCTCAAGTGAGCAACAAGCAATGATGTTGCTTTGTTCCTTACCTCCTTCCTACAGGCATTTTTGTGAGACGCTTATATATGGTCGTGAAAGCCTCAAAATTGATGAGGTTAAGTCCGCACTTTTAAGTTGTGACAAGATGGAACACAATAGTGGCAGTCGTGATGACACTGTATCTGGCTTGGTTGTTAGAGGGAGGTCAAAGGAGATTGGATTGAGTAGTAGTAGAGGCAAGTCTAGACATCATAAAGGCAAATGCCGATATTGCAAGAAGGAAGGCACTGGAAAGTAGAATGTCCAAAGCTCAAAGGCAAAAAGGAGAAAGATTCAAGTGATTCAGCAAATGTTACCGAAAGTGCTGACAATGTGCTCTCAGTATCAACCAATTCAGTTGGTGATGCTTGGATACTTGATTTAGGCTACTCTTACCACATGTGTCCAAACCGCGATTACTTTACTTCTTAGTAGTCAATTGATGGTGGTGTTGTTCTTATGGGAAATAACATGTCATGTAAGGTCATTGGCATTGGAACAGTCTAAATCAAGATGCATGATGGAGTTATGAGAACATTAATTGATGCTTAGCACATACCAGAGTTGAAGAAAAATCTTATATCCTTGGGTACTCTCGATTCTCAAGGTTATAAGTATTCTGCTCAAGGTGGAGTTCCAAATGTCTCCAAAGGTGCTCTTATTGTAATTAAAGGTAGATTAATCAATGGCCTTTATTTACTTCAAGGAAGTAAAGTTACTGGTGCTGCCTTAGTATCATCTTCAGATTCAAATACTACTTGCTTGTGGCATATGTGTCTAAGGCATATGAGTGAAATAGGAATGTCCATTTTGAGCAAGCGTGGCTTGCTAAGTGATCACAAAATTGGGAAGCTAGACTTTTGTGAACACTATGTCTATGGGAAGCAAACCAGAGTCAAGTTTAGCATTGACATCCATAGGACAAAGGGCACAGTGGATTATATCCATGCTAACTTGTGGGGCCCAGCACCTGTTCCGTCAAAAGGTGGTGCTAGATATCTATTGATGTTCATTGATGATTTTTCAAGGAAGGTATGGGTTTATTTTCTGAAGCACAAGAATGATGTGTTCCATACTTTCAAGAAATGGAAAGCGCTTGTTGAGAACCAAACCAGCAAGAAAATCAAGCCTCCAAATAGATAATGGCTTGGAGTTCTGTAAAGGTCAGTTCAACGAGTTCTGTGAAAATGAAGGCATAGTAAGACATCGTACTATACGAAAGACACCACAACAAAATGGAGTAGCAGAATGTATGAACAAAACTCTTTTGGAGAGGGCTTGTTGCATGCTCTCTAATGTTGGTTTGTCAAAGGAATTTAGGGCTGAAGCTGTTAATATGGCTTACTATTTGGTAAATTGATCTCCATCAACTGCAATCGATTTGAAGACTCCTATTGAGGTATGGTCTATTGCTCCAGCTATTTATTTAAATCTAAGAATTTTTGGATGTCCTGCATATGCTCATATTGATGATGGAAAGCTTGAGCAAAGAGCAGTAAAATGCACATTTCTTGGATATGAAACTGGGATTAAAGGTTATAAATTGTGGTGTGTTGAACCTAAATCACCCAAATTTATAATCAGCAGAGACGTCAAATTCAATGAATCATCCATGCTTCACCCAAAAAAGGAGGTTACTAATGCTAAAACAAACCATGATGCCAGTAAGCAGGTGGAGTTTGAAGCTAAATCACCAAAGCAAGTACAAGATGATGCCCTTATTCAACCGATCCAAAAAGAACAACAACAAACTCCTGGCGATGTGGATGTCCCACAACAGTTGCAGCAATATAGGCTCACCAGAGATAGAGAAATGAGGCAAATAAAATCACATGATATGGTCATGCAGACATAGTCTCTTTTGCATTATCGGTAGTAGAGGATATTGAAACACAATATCCCACAATATATCATGAGGCTATTTCGAGTAATGAGTCTGCATAGTGGATTGTTGCTATGAGTGAAGAGATGAAGTCTCTTTATAAGAACTAGACTTTGGAGCTGGTGAAACCAACAAAAGAATATAAGATCATTGGCTGCAAATGGATCTTCAAGAAGAAGGAAGGATCACTTGGATTTGAATCGACCAGGTACAAAGCACGCTTAGTTGCCAAGGGCTTTAGCTAAAGGGAAGGAATAGGCTTTAATGAAGTATTTTCTCCTGTTGTAAGGCATAACTCCATTCGTGTGTTGCTCGCTATGGTTGCGCTGTTTGACCTAGAGCTTGAACAGCTTGATATCAAGACAGTTTTTCTTCATGGTGAGCTTGAAGAACAGATCTATATGCAACAACTAGAAGGCTTCATTGTTCAAGGTAAGGAAGATCATATGGCTTAAAGCAATCTCCTCGCCAGTGGTATAAGAGATTTGACACCTTCATGCTAAGTCATGGTTGCTCAAGGAATGACTATGATTGTTATGTATACCATGACTTAGCATGTCTGAGATTAAGAAATTAAAGAAGCAACTCAGTGGTGAATTTGAAATGAAAGACTTGGGTGTAGCTAAGAAAATCTTGGGCATGGAAATTCACAGGGATCAGCGTGCCGGCAAATTATATTTGTCTCAAAAGAAGTACATTGAAACAGTACTTGAAAACTTTGGAATGCAAAATGCAAAGCCTGTGAGTACTCCAATGGTGGCCTATTTCAGATTATCAATTGCACAGTCACCACAGTCTATTGAAGAGGAGGAACAAATGTCACGTGTCCCTTATGCCAGTGCAATTGGAAGCTTAATGTATGCTATGGTATGCACTCGACCAGATATTTCACATGCCATTAGTGTTGTTAGTAGATAAATGGGGAATGCTAGCAAGATGCATTGGCAAGCAGTGAAATGGATACTTCGATATCTTCGAAGTACCGTAGATATTGGCTTAGTACATGATAGAAGTTCCAATACTGGTGATAGTGTTACTGGTTATGTTGACTCTGACTATGCTGGAGATAGTGATAAAAGGAGATCTCTGACAGGATTTGTCTTCACACTGTCAGGTAGTGCAATTAGTTGGAAAGCGACTTTACAGTCTACTATTACATTATCAACCACGAAAGCTGAATACATGGCTGCAACAGAAGCAGTGAAGGAAGCCATTTGGCTTAGGAGTTTGGTTGGCAATTTGGGTTTGGATCAAGATGTTACAATTATTTACTGTGATAACCAAAGTGCGATACATTTGACCAAAAATCAGATGTATCATGAAAGAACCAAACATATCGACGTCAAATATCATTTTATTCGGGAGATTATTTCTCAAGGTGCCATAGTTGTGAAAAAAATTGGTACCTCAGACAATCCAGCAGATATGTTGATGAAGCCAATTATGACAGCTAAGTTCAAGTATTGCTTGGACTTAATTGGCATTCGAAATATGTGAGTTTGCCCAAATGGGCATATTGGAAAAGGTGACTTTGAGAATTTTAAAGCTTGATGAAAAATCAAACCAAGGTGGAGATTTGTTGACGTGACTTGTGGCTTTGGATTTTTCAAAGCCAATGTCAGAAGCAATTGGACAAAATGTCCAAGGAGCATTGCAAATATTTCTTCCAGTGCATCAGATGGCAAAATTTTCAAATGGTGCTGCAGAATGAATTTTCGGTGCACCCATCATTAATTGAAGGAAGCAATATTTCAAATGTTGCAGGAACAATTTTGAAAGCAAGCATTGAGCAGTAAATTATGCATTAAATGTGGTTTGAAATAGTTGCATCAGGAGCTCTATAAATAGAGTTTTTCATTCGCAACTCTTGGCATCAAGACAAACCGAGAGTGAGCTTATCCCTCCACTTCCGACTAATTAAGAGAGTTGTTTGTTTCTTTAATTTTCTCTCTTTTGAGTGTTGAGTATATACACCGGTGAGAAAAATATTGTGAGGTATTTTGGGTGTATTTGGGAATTGGGTTGAGTGGAGTGTGACCACCTTTTGTATCTCTATTATATTTCCTTAGTGAAATATTTAGTTATCGCCTTTGCTCGTGGACATAGGCTATTTGTCGAACCACGTTAAATTTTGTGTCTTCCTTTCTTATGGTTCCACATATTTATTTTGTGCTACTTTATTTGTGCCTTATTTAGAGGCAACCTCCACTATTTTATAACACACCTTCTTCATCGTTGTTGTCCACAATTTCATTTAGCCTTTAATTGTGCTTTGACACTTTGTTAGCAAGTTCCTATCAACCGACCACTTCTTTGGCCGCAATTATCCTTGGTCAATTGTGTTCTTCGAAGCTCCCTATTGTCCTTATTTCAACTCTCTTTCATCGACATTTCTATTAATTGACTAGTTCCAGATCGATGATTGGCTTCAGTCGATTCCCACTGATCCATAATATACTTTTGTTCCCTATGACCTTCCCTTTTTTCATGTTCCTACCATGTTAAAGAGGCTTCTATCAATGTCAAAAGCAATAACTTGAGACCCTTTTTATTTTTTTGAACAATGTCACCTCAACCTATATGAACCATCTTTTGTTCTTGCACGCTATTGTCCTTTTCCAAATATGTCAACTACAGTTGCCTCTTCGATTTCCTAAACTCGGGAAATTTTAGCTAAGCAATGAGGTTTGTTAGAAACATAAAATAATAGGGGAGTAATAAGAAATCTATTATATTATTTAATTTTTTTTTTAAAAATTTCTGTTAGTAAATTTAACTTGATAATGTTAATTGAGTTCCTTTTTAATATACAAAGGATCACATAAATAGAGAGTAAAGAAAGGGAAAAAATGAAAAAAGTTAAAGGGAAGGAAAGGAATTGGGGACATGGTAAGCATATAACATGACATCACATCTATGTAACATACTCACTATACAACTAATTCAATTTGAAGCTTTTTGGCAATAAAAAGTAATTTAACTTCAATGCATTGCCAATGTAAAAGTTTTTTAAATAATCATCTAATCATGCATTATTATATTAGCCAAAATATTCGATTCTCATAACTAATACAATAGTAGTAGCATATGATTTCATGACAGTATAAAACTCATTACACTAATAGTGTATTGATATTAATCTACTAAAAAGAGTAGAAAACATTATCTCCTCTTGGCAAAGAGAATTGCAATAACACAACATAGTACAAAATATTTAAAATAGATGAATGTTTAGAGATGAAATATCTTAAAGTTGAAGTAAGTATAGAAGGCAGAAGCTCTCAAGCACCGTTCTAATGTAGGTGCTTGAAGCACTTTGTGTGCTATTTAAATCCAAGACGTTCGTTGTTTTAATCTCACGATGAGGTATAACAATACTTCTCTGCCTATGATACACATTAATATGTCTTAAACTCTCACTCTCCCCCTCCCTCACTCCACATTCCAACACCACCATGAGTATGATGCCTCCTTGTTGGCCAACGATTCCGATAAGAGGGTAGTGGCTCCATTGTCAGCAATGGCAGAATCGGCATGTAGTCTGGCGATGAGAGAAAGGGAGGTGTGGGTGGGGGCCAAGGCCAAGTCAATGTTGCCGTCGGGAGAGTACTTCCCGGGGCGGCCCCTCTTCTTGGCAAAGGAGTCGGTGGGGAACCTGCAAGGCTTTAGGGTGGAAGAGGAACTGTTGTATGGGGTGGCATCGTTATTGTTGTTGTTGCTGTTGTTGTTGCCATTATTATTGTTAAAGAGCTTGGAAAGGTTGTTGTTACAAGGAGCAGGTGGCTACTTACAAAAAACAAAAATAAAGGATGAATGAGGAGAACTATGTATTGTGTATTTAAATCTATGATGAAATAAATAGTATGCATGGCTTTATGTAGCAATTCTAGTTAAGCTTCTAAAATCCATACCTCACTAAGATAAGAGCAAATATAGTGAAAATCTATAAAATAGAAAGAATCCTAACAAACTTCCTATAATGGACTCAAGCACGACTAAGCAAGAAATATGACTTAATAGAATACAAGCTTCTAAAAGACAATATCAAAGAATCTACGCCTAACATCATCATTCAATTGAAAATGCAAAAGTTAAATTGGGCTTGAAGCTATCTCTATATGTTTGTCTTCTTTGGCAGTGAGTGTGGGTTGAGACTATTCTCTTCTAGTTGATGGGCCTGACTATCTTTAATGGAGACTTCTTCTAATACCCCCTCGGCAAGCTAGAGGTTGGAAAATGTCTACCAACCCCAGCTTGGAGATAAAAGGAAAGAACGATCTTGGTGGAAGACCCTTGATAAAAATATTGGCTAACTGATTCTCTGAAGAAATTGGCAATAACCTCATCAACCCAGCTTGTGCCTTCTCCCGAACAAGGTGACAATCAATATCCAAATGCTTCGAGCGTTCATGAAAAACAAGATTTGCAGTGATATGCAAAGCACTTTGATTGTCACAGTATAAAGTAGCAGGTCAGGAATAATTAATTCTGAGATCCTTCAATAGGTAGGTGAGCCATTGAAGCTCCCAAGTAGTGGAAGCAAAAGCTCTATATTCAGCTTCTGAGGATAATCATGACATAGTGTTTTGCTTCTTCGTTTTCCAAGAAACAAAATGTAACATCCGAGTTCCGATTTCCGAATTCACTTCCAAGCCCATGATTTCCGACTTCATTTAGGATATCAGTTAGAATAATTATTCCCGATTTCCGAGTTTGCATGGCTGAATTCCCGACTTCATGTATTGGTATGACTTCCGATTTCGTTTAAGTTTGACTATTCCCGATTTGTGTGTTCGTGTTCAACTTTTAGCATTAATTCCGACTTCATGACCTCAGATTTCCGACTTCATCTAGTCTCAAACTCCTGATTTCTGACTTTATCTTATGATATTCTCCGATTTCCAATGTCTACGACTTCCGACTTCATGTCTTACATTATACCGGTTTCGATCTCATCAAATGTAAGATACCGATTTCCAGTGTTTAAGTACTTGGGTTTGGAAATGTGATTGAATCACCCGAAGTTCGATCTTAAGCATCCTCATTCCGACCTCAGACCTCATGCTTCATCCGATCTCAGAAGTTATAGATTAACACAATGGTACGAGAACCGAACTTCGAGTTTAATGTAACGAGTTCCAGCCTTAGTGTTGAACTCCATTGGGATGGACAAACAGTTCGGATCCTTGAGCTGATTTCACAAACACACGAGTTCCGATATCCGATCTTATTACAAGGAGTCCGACTTTGAACTGAGTTCCAGATCGGCTTGATTGTCAGCTGTATGTCTTCCGACCTCCAACCTTGATTCCAAGTCTCAACATAAACAAGATTTCCTCAAGTCACAAACAAGATGATTATTCCAGTTCGACTTAACCATGCACGAATTCCGATGTCATGTTCGGGATACCTCCGAAGCGAAGTTTCATTTCTCTGGCGGACGTGGAAACAATTTTGACACAAAAGAGAGACACTATGGTGAATCCCGCCCACAAAATTTCATCCAATCAAAGCCACTCATTCTAACTACCACTTCGAAGCTTTGTCTATATATATATATCCTCCTCCTGCCTCTTCAACTCATTTCTCACGTTGCTTTCCCTTCCTCACTTCAGCTCTCTTTCCTCTTCTCAACTCTCCCACTCTATCCAAATCTTCAAGTTTCAAAGACTTAGCTCAAGTCATACTCCAAAGATAGGATTCTACTTCTATTCTTGAATTCCTTGCACTATGATTGCATGAGATTGTACTCTTCTTCATGTATTTGATGAATTATTGGATGTATTATGATGGATTATGATGAATTATGATTGAATTAATAGAAGATTTTGAGTTAGAATTATGATTAGAAGGAGAAAATTAGAAGGAGAGAAGAATCAGTATGCTATCTGGATGAAGAATTCCACAGCAGTCCGTATGGCGGAGTGTACGGCGCCGTCTACAGCCGGTTAAATTCGATGAAACCATTTTTAGATGAAAGTAGACATTCAGGGCTTTCCATGGATATATCATATAAGGTTATTAGATTAGTATTGAAGGAGATATGAATTTTTGAAGTTTGACCTAGGGTTCAAGACTTTCATCCGGGCAGAGTGACTTTAGAAGGGTATAACTCACCCTATACAACTCCAAATCGAGTGAAACCAATTTTGTTAGAAAACCTACACACAGGGGAACACCCCAATATAAGATTCCGAGTTTGTTATGGTCCCAATTGTTCCCAGTGATTCGAGGAAGTTGTCCTATGTCCAATCTAGGCCAAAACAGAGTAGTTCAGAAAGGTAGACTTTCAGGACTTATAACTCGAGGTATACTTAAGCAAATGGAGTGAAACTTGTGGCAAATGAAAGGTTGTCCTGTTAGCTTCAATATGAGACTGATTTCGCATGATTTGAGCTTAGTTTCGATTTTTTTAGTGAATTTATACTTCCAGGAGTATAACTCGGGCTAGTGACTGAACGAGTTGAGGTAAGATTTAAATATCTTGAGTTATATGGATCAAAATGATATGGGACCAAAGGGGTTAGAAAATAGACATATAGAGCTATGATATACCCAAATTTCAGATTTAAATGAGTTAAATAGAAATAAAGGTGGTTCATATGAAATTCGGGCAGAACCACTAGAATGTGTGAATTTGCCAAAGTGATAGTTTCACAAAGTGACCCAATTGAAGATTTCACAAGTATTAGGGAAACATATAAAGTTTGAGTTGAGGATGGCCAGTTTGATATTGATATATATATGTTAAATTGATTTATGTTGCTATGACTGAATCGTTCGTGAGGGCTGGCACTATTCATGGGAAAACGGATCTCGATCTGCTATATCACAATTTACTGAAAAGTCTAAGAAGCTATGAATGCTTAGATGTAAGAAAGAATTAGAGTATGAATAGGTATATAGAAACCCTATATTTGAGAATGACATAAGTATAAGATGAGATATATGAAAATAAATGAAGTATATGTATGAGTACACTCAGTATGACTATGCTTGAATAAGCATGAGAATGAAAGAATATGAATATATTGAATGTGAGTCCCTTCACTTGGAGGCATTTACTTGAGGTCCCTCCTTGTGAAGGCAGCATAATAAGATAAAATGTGGGACCCTTCACTTGAGGCGATTATTTGAAATCCCTCCCTGAAGGCGCTAAATAATAAAGACATGGCCTTCACCACTGGCAACTGCACATTGAATCCCTCCTTGTGAAATCGCCAAGATTTGGGTCCTCTATGTCGAGGCACGCGGTCGATGAGGTCCCTCTATATTGCAGGACGCGTGGCAGATTGAGATCCCTTCAACCTAAAGGCACGTGGGTCCCCTTGTGGGTGAGCTTGTGATTTACTCGCCCGGTGAAGTCGACGAGCTCACCTCAAGGCTAGGCTACCCAAGGCGATAAATGCACCCTGGGCGACACGTGAATGCACTAGGTGTGCCAAGTAAAAAGTTAAGATTAAAGACTAAAGATTAAAGATTAAAGCTTATGCAGTACTACTCACATGAGGCATGGCATCGACTCCAAGTGTGAGTATGAGGATTGTAACTTATGAGGCATGGCTTGACCCACTAGTGTAAGTACCAAAGGAAGATCCCACATTCCTGAACAGACATGGCGATCACGCTGATGGGGTATGACATGGCGATCATACTCACTAATGTGGCACGTGAAGATTTTATGATGACAAAGCAAAAGAAAGATGCAAGAAAAGCAAGTTTTATGTATAGGCATAAATTTAAGTATGAGTAAAGAAAAGTGATGTTATGTGTGCGTTTAATATGCCACAGATATTACTCATGGTATTATATTTGCATGGATTTTATGGATTTTCCCCTAAAGCTAAGTATATGATTAAAATGAACTTTGCTTCGGATAAGATATTTACGAAATGTAAAATTAAAGCTTATGCATGCATGTTCACCGCTTTCATAATAAATCAAGAACCTGAGATAAACGATGACATTACATGTATTATAGAGAATCCTCGAGAATTTATAATTCTCACTCCTATTTTCCGTGTTGTCTCCAGAGAGTTCCAAGAGGTATCGAGTAAGCGCAATGTGAAGTTGTTGTCACGATAAGGTCCGTTTGCAGTAACCTAATAACCTGTGGTGTGGTACTATGACTTAAGCATAATACTGTACTTAGGAGGGTGTTATACAAAAGATCGACTAATGAAGAAGAAATAACCTGTGATAAAGCGTCTTGAATAAATACATCGTCCCAAGTAGCATCGCTAAAAGCTAGGAGCTGAATGGGAGAGTCTCTGGGAAAAAACAAGCCTCGGCCGGGGTAGCCTTTAAGATATCTGAGAACTCTCATAGTTGCCCGAAAATGTGATTATGTTGGATTTGCCATGAATTGGTTTAATTGTTGTATGGCAAAGGCAATATCTAGATGAGTGAATGTGAGATATAACAACCGACCAACCAATATACAATAAGTTACATTAGGAAATGCTTGACCAGTATCTTGACAAAGACAAAATGCATTATCCATGGGTGTACTAGATGACTTACACCCCAATAAACTAGAATCCTCTAATAAATCAAGATAGTACTTTCTTTGACAAAGAGAAAGCCTTGCTTCTGAGTGTGCAACCTCCAAACCCAAAAAATAATTAAGAATACCAAGATCCTTAATTCTAAAATTAGAGTCAAGAATTCCTTTAATGCTCTTTATCTCGTCAACAAAATTATCAATAAAAGCTATATCATCAACATAAACAATTACGGTAGTAAAAACATTACCAACAGCTTTGATACAAAAGACTATGATCAGCACGGGCTTACTGATACCCATAGGAAAAGAGCAATAGAGACAATTTTTCATACCATCTTTGACTAGCTTGCTTTAATCCATACAGGGATTTGAACAATTTGCAACATTGGTTGGGCCGAGAAGTTATCACACTCAGAGGTATCATCACATACACTTCTTCCTTCAGATCACCATGTAAAAATGCATTGTTCACGTTAAGCTATTGAACATGCCATCGATTGATTGTAGCCAAGGAAAGAGTAACCCTAATGGTAGCCATCTTCACAACTAGGAAAAATGTTTTGAAATAATCAATTCCCTTAGTTTGAGCATAACCTTTAGCGACAAGTCTCGCTTTATAGCATTCTATTGAACCATCGGGGCGATGTTTAATCTGGTACACCCATTTGTAGCCAATGGGTTTCACATGTAGGGGAAGATCAATAAGAAGCTTGGTCTAGTTCAGCTCTAAGGCTTCTATCTTAGCGCACATAGCCTGACACCAACAATCATGGGTGCTGGCTTCCTAGTAACTAGTTGGTTCGATCTCAAAAAATAAAAAGTAAGAATGGTGTTTGTGGTAAAACGAGACTTGAGAATAACTAAGAACAGAAGCAAGAGAGTGAGCACTCCTTGAAAGCGATTAAGAAGGCAAGTTAAGATAGGCATTGCAGTAATATTCAGCAAGATGAGATAGTCTCTTGGTGGGGCGAGAAGAATGTTGTTACGGGGGAAAAAAGGGTGAAGATACTAAGGTTGCTAGAATGGGAGGCAATGTCTCTTATGGGATGGGTTGGGATTCATTCTCTGCTGATGTTTATGACGGTGGTCCGTTAAATTACTGAAATGGACCGTGTATGCGGGATTAGACCTGTAGGATGAGAGAGAGGAAAGTTTTTGGTTTTAAATTGGGCTGAGAAAGGAAAATGCATTTCATGTAATAAGATATTCCTGGAGACAAAATTTTCTTTGTTGTCCAAATAAAAAATAATGTATTCTTTTATTCCAAGTTGAAAATACAAAAACACCCCATGCCTAGAATGTGGGTCAAATTTATTCTTGTGAATAACATAAGTTAAGGCATAGGATAGGCATCCAAAAACTTTGAGCATGTCAAAATTTAATACTTGATTATATAAAAGTTTAAAAGGTGTTTTATTATTATTAGTGGGAGATGGTACTCCATTAATAAGAAAAACTGCACGTTTAATGGAAAAATTGGTTAGTTCACTATATTGAAATATAAGTGCTCTTACGACCTTGCAAATATGTTCGTGCTTTCTTTCCACTCTCCCATTTTGTTGGGGAGTTTTGAAACATCCAAAAATTTTGAAATGTTCGATTTATGTTATTAATCAAATTATTCGATTAATTTGTATGAATACGGTTAATTAGATGCCAACTAAAGGTTAATTAGAAAGTAATTAGATGTTAATTAGAGAAATTAAGATTGAGAAGTAGTAGAGTAGACAATTAGAAAACCTTAGCAAAAATAGATGGAAAATGAGTTGCCGGTTGACAGAAAACAAGTAGAATTTCAGTATTTTCAATTGCCAAAACCAAACCAACCAAATTTAACTTACTAAACTCTACTTCAAGTGGCTCGAATTGAGCCACCTCCTTTATTAAAGTGGTGCCACCCAAGCCACGAAGAGTGAGCATGGTTGGCTCACTTGCAAGCCACTTAACTCCTCCACCAATAAGATTCAAGCCCACAACCACCACCATCATTAACCCAAGATTTCTTCCTCCCTTGTCCCTCCATTTTTGCCAAAAAATATTAGCTGCCACTCCTTCATCTTTTCTTCCTTGAACTTATCTCATCTCATGTTGTTCTTGAGCTCTAACTATCCTACTTCCTCAAGAGTTCCTTTCTCACTAGCTACGCCACTAGATTAAGGTAGGATTCCTTAGTTATTGTTGTATTTCATGAATTAGTGTTTGATATCAATTCTTCCTTTGTTTATGAAACTGCTATAATATGTTGTGTATAGGGTGATTTAGGATGGACTCAATAGGGTTTTGATGGGTTTAACTCAAAGTTTAGGAAGGAAACCACTAAAATCCCTAAAACAGAATCAGAAATCTTAGGAAAATCCTGAGCTATCCGTACTATCGTGATGTACGGACCATTATCCGGCTACTAAAACTTAATGAAACTAGATTTCTAGGGCTTTCCATATGTATAAACTATAAGGCTATTAAGTTAGTATTGAAGGAGATATGATTTTTTAAAATTTACCTAGGAATCCCATATTCTATTCTAGGCAGTACAAGTTGAGAAAGGTATAACTCACCCTATACAACTCAAAATTGAGTGCAACCAATTTTTTTAGAAAGCTTATACATAGGAAAATATCGCATAAAACTTTCAAAGATAAATTTAGTATCTATTACTCCCAGAAAATTTGTGAACTTTCCCTTTATTCTAGTAGAACAGAGATAGGGCAATCCAATCTCATCAATATCATGAGCTCACAACTTGAGTTCTCATTAGGCAACCAAAGTGGAAATTTTTCGATATGAAATTGATTCAATAAGCTTTTAAAATACATAGGTTTTGTAGAAATCCAAGTAGATTTTGATTTTTGGTGGATTTTTACTTTCTGGTATACAATTCTAGCCTGCTATAGGGCAGGCCGAAATAAAACCTCAATAACTTGAGCGACACTTATCAAAATTAAATGAGACCAAAGAGGTTAGAAAATAGACACATAAAGATCCAACCTATAAAGAATTCAAGTTCAACAAAATTACATAGAAATTATGGTGAATTTCCAAAATCAGGTAGAATTAAGGTACATAGGTTGGAACTTGAATTCAAGCGCAAGTATTATACCTATGAGAATGATATTGATATATGAATGCACTATTGTGATTTTCTGAATAATTGATGATCTGAATATTGGCATTACTCATGGGGAAGTGAACATGATCCGTCATACTGCCGAAATTCAGCATAAATTATGCATAAATTATGAGATACATATTGATATATGTGCTACTTGAATGAAACTTATAAGAGTTATATTATGAGAAAAGTTTCATAATACTTGGACCAACCTTGGATTAAAGTTAAGGGGAATAGATCGATGGAAAGATCGGGGAAAGAAAACCCGACATTCCTCTATAGAAACGAACTCAGTCTTGAGAAGCAGACTGTTACTTAGGAGTTATATGGCTAAATACTCCGAGGAGACCAAGTATGGATAAGGATAAAAAAAAAGCACCCTGGGGACGGTGATACGTAACGCCTAGGTGTGCCAAGAAAAGAAAGTTAAAAAGAAATGGAAGCATCTACATTAAGAATTTCTATCGCATTTATATTAGCATATTATTCAGTTGTTCTTTCGATTGCTATACTTATGCTTCAATTCTTTTCTCTGCTTGTCAGGAGCCTAATTGCTTACATATGTATGTATATGTTATTTTGTTTACTACACTTATATCTGGATACCTACTTTGTTTTAGAAGTGAATGAATAATTCCAATCTATTGATATGAATTAAAACTTGTACATTTACACACATCTCTATCTGCTAGCTAGTTCTTATTATTATTGACTTTACCTATTACCATTTCATAATTACTCCCTCTTTGTTTAATCAGTGTATGAATAAAATAAACTCTACTTCAGACAATATGTTTTCGAACTGTTAAATTGGGCAGAGTACATAACATGTTCACCATTTTCAAAGTAAACCGAAGCAGCTGGAAATAATAATGATGACATGGTATATGGTGAGTAAGGAATCCTACTGAGAATTTCCAATTCTCACTCTTATTTCCGTATTATCTCCAGATAGTTCAAAGAATATTGAAGATGGCCAGAGGTAGCTATCAGACAAGGTCCGTCCAGGTAACAGTAACAACTTCCAAGTGTGGTACTATGACTTAAGCATAGTACCGAACAGGTAAGGACGTTACAAGTTTCAACACAACTTTGTTGATGCAAAATTCCTTTAAAGGAGAAAAAATTGTTTGAGAAAAATTCAGGACCATTATCGGATCGAACAATTTTAATTTAGTGTCAAATTGATTTTCAACAAAATTAATGAAATTTGGACATTATTTTGAACGTCAGCTTTTGATTTTAATAAAATCACCCAAGTATAATGACTAAAATCATCAATAATAGTTAAAAACTACTTGTGGCCATGTATAGAAGTTTTGAGAAACATCCCCAAATATCTAAATGGATCAATTCAAATATCTTGGATGTTCTGCTTGTACTCATAGAATAAGGTAATTTTCTTTATTTTGCCAAATGACAAACATCACACATTTCATGGGTTTGTGATTACTACTCGGTTAGTGCACCAAATCGTTCAAGTAGTAAACATGGAGAGTGAGTATCATCCCACGAGGATTGATGTTATCAAACAACAATTCACTAATTAATTCTATTTAGATACCACAAAATTTGGATTAAAGGAAGTCCTAGAATGAAAACTTAAAACAAGAATAATAGCAACCAAAAACAAAAGAAAACAAAAACTTCAAACAAAATTAGCTAATGCTGAAAAGAAGCTAGGGGTTGAATTTATCTAATTTTTCTATAAATTAATTGAATCCTCGTGTACTTGAGTTGGAAAACTATAGATTAAAGGAAATATTCTAAGTAATTGATTCCCAATTCCTTGGTGAAACCAATTCTCCTTCTCTCACATAAAACATATCAATTCCTTAATCATGTTTTCATAAAAAGAGGGATTAAGCAATTAAACCAATCGAAAATCCATATAATTTCAAGATAAATCCCTAAACCTTGAGAATTATGAAATTTATTCCTAGAGCAAGAACATACACAATTTTTTCAATTCATATATGAACCCTAAATCAATTCATGAAAAACTCATTCACAAATTGCAATAAAAACAAAGGATAAACTCTTAATCCATAGAAACCAACACCAAGTCATAAGAAATTCATAACTAAGTCATCCACATCAGATTGCACCCTCACCCTAGGTACGAAGTCTAGTGACTCATGTTACAAAAGAAAATAAAGAAGAAAATAGGAGAAGAAACCATAAAAACCCAAGATTTGGAGTGATGATTCCTCAATCTCTCCTCCTCTAGTTGTGCCTTGGCTTCTTTCCAAAGCTGGAGCATTTTCTTTCATCTTTCCTAACCTAAAAGTCCTCCAAATGAGTGGTTATTCCTCTTTTATTATTATAGACAGCGAAAAGACACTAAGTTTGTGTTTCGCTGGCGCTTGAGCGCCAAACCTACTAAAACAGAATTATTATTAGATGCGCTAACGCTTGAGCCCCAGCTTTTGGGAGCTCGAGTGCCAAGTTGCCTGAAAACTTTTGCTTTGCTTTATTGTACCGCATGAGCACTAAGACTATGGCGCCTAACCACCATACACTTGACAAATACTTCGACTATCACTTCCCAATTAACTATAGCAAACTCATAATTTATGAATGCTACCAAAACATATACTTAGACGACAATAAATCCTCAAATAAGCTAGAAAACATGCACAAACATAAGTTATTAAAAATCAGACAAAAAAACATTCATCAAAGGTCAACTTAAAGGGATTTTGATGGCTTAAAACTCTTAAAATCTCAGCAAATTGATGGAACATCAGTATACTTGGAAATGAAAGGAAACTTTTGATTCAAAACATTCAATCTTTTTCCAAACAAATGTCTTAGCCTAAAATGCTAAAGGTTGGAAGATGTGACAGGTGTGGAGACAGAGGAGTTTGCATGGGTATATTGAAGGGATGAAAGCCATTGTTGCTTGCTGACTACTAAGTGATAAAGACCCTCGTAACTCAACCAAACCAATCGTCCTGAAGGAAGTCTGATCCTATATCTAGAAAAAATTATTATAGAAAATCAGAGTGTAATATAGAACAGAACTTAGTTTAGAAATAGAAATAAGAATGAAGTTGAATTGAGGGACACAAAGAACATTGTAAATAGTAAAGGTTGGAGAAAATTGGACAACTCCTGAATATTGAGCTGTGACCATGGAACCATTTGGCAAATTGACATGAATGGTTTAATTTTGGAAAAAAGTTTGAAAATATTGTACGAAAGAACTAATATGATTAGTGGCCCATGAATCTATAATTCGAGGGCTATTGTGTGCTGACAATGTGTGTGTGTGTGTGTGTGTGTGTGTGTAGACAACGCATGTGTGTTATCTCGTGTGGTGCTAGGCACTTGACTTATGCAACACAAACTGGGCCAGAGGGAGCATTATTAGCACGCCTAATAGGAGAGAAAATGGTGACATTTATGTGAGTGGGCCTTAGAGTGTCTGCTGAGCCTGATTCACCAATTGGTTAGATTAAGGCCATAAGACTCTGATATTAACCTAGAGTTAGCTTCAACCCGATCCCTGTTGCATCCTACTTATGCCCTTATCATCAACCTCAAGGGCTACATCAGATATGGAACTATTCATGGCGGCTGAACCAGAATTACGATGGTGGAAACATAGACCTCCCTAATATCAGGGGTAGCCTCAAGATACCTATGCTTTCAATAGCAAACCTCAATCATGTGGCTTGTGCAACCACAGTAAGTGCAGACTTTGTTGGGCTGGCTACGACCTCCACCACTTTGAATCGCGCCTCATCCTTTACCATAGGGTGGACAGCAAGTACCAGCGGAGTTAGCTAGAGCATTGTGCCCCTTAAGAATGACAATAGAGTGAGGATTCTACTGCTTGTGTTGAATCATCATAGAGAAGATTTAAGCTTAGCGAAGGCAGAGGATCCATGAGTAAAACTTGAGAATGCACGGCCCTTAAGAAAATGAATGATGAAATCTTGATGATGGTAAGTGTTGGCCAAACAATTGCAAGGGGCCATGGGGCGAAAATTATCAAGCTCTTCCTACGAGGATTTCAATGTAGTGAAATAGTCAGTGACTGATTGAGAGCCCTATTTCAGTGCACATACTTCTTCCTGATGCTCTGCAATCTGTAACAAATCGCTCTGGGAAAACGTTCTTTAAAGTCATGCCATACATCAAAAGCATGATCAAAGTAAATGACACTCTAAGCTATTAATTGTGACAAAGAGTTCAGTAACTAGGACATAATGAGAGTGTTATAGCACTCCCATAGTGAGTACATTGGGTCTGTTGAATTAGGAATGGGAATGGAACTAGTTAAGAACCCTATTTTGTTCTTGGATACAAGAGCCATTTTGAAAGACTAGGACCAAGAGTGATAGTTGTTGCCTGTGAAGTTTGGTGTGACAATGCTAGTGGAGGAACTCTCACTGGGATGTATATAGTAAGGACTAGAAGGATTTTGGGCTGTGTCTTGAGTGGTAGTTAAGGAAGGGTTTCCATATGAAGGAGATTGGGTACTAGATGATTGGGCAATGTGTTTAGGCATGGTTATGTGCAAATAAGGGTATCGGCAGAGCCCGAGGGCTCTGATACCATCACAAAAAACAAAAGTAAAGGATGAATAAGGAGAAATATGTATTATGTGTTCAAATTTATGATGAAATAAACAATATACATGGCTTTATATAGCAATTTTGGCTAGGCTTCTAAAATCTACACCTCACTAAGATAAGAGCAAATTTAGTGAGAATTTACAAAATAGAAGAATCCTAACAAACTTTCTATAACGAATCCAAGCATAGATAAGCAAGAAATATAACTAAGCATGATACAAGCTTCTAGAAGACAGTATCAAAGAATCTATGCCTAGCATCATCATTCAATTCAGAATACGGAAGTTAAATTGGGCTTGAAGTTGTCTCTATATGTTTGTCTTCTTTAGGCCGTGAGTGTGGGTTGAGACTATTCTCTTCTAGCTAATGGGCTTGACTATCTTTATTGGAGACTTCTTCTAATACCTACTACTAGTGGTGGTGGTTAGGATAGTGGTGGGCGACAAAGTGAAAGGGAATCGGGCGGTGGCGGAAGCCATGATGGAGGCAGGGTAAGGAGTGGGACCCACTCCAACCATCATGTTAGGTAGTTGCTACTAGTGGTGGTGGGGAGGTGGGTGTTGCAACTCCTGAGAATCCATGGGTAGTAGCTCACAAGGAAGAATGCAACTGGTGGTTGAGGTGTTTGGATCGAGCATAATAGTAGCAGGCTCTCGTTGAGGGTGGTGATGGCATCGATGGAGGATTAGGGCAGGCAGTGGCTATGTGCAAGGCACTGGGCAAAGAAGATGAGGGATGAGTGGGGAAGAAAGATAACAATAAGGAGGGTCTATAGTGCATCACTATTATTTGGTGTATAAATACTCCCATTGAATCTTGTCCACCATATCACAGGTGCTTGACAGCCTTTGCTAGTATACAAATTCAAAAGAAAACCACTAGTAAAATTTGATTATAAATATACTAATGATGTGCTTTTCTACATAAAATAAACAAAGTTGTGTAGTGCATATAGGTCTTATGGGTATAGATCTTACTCACAAGCCTAAGTCCATCCACTAATGCAAATTTATACATGCACTAAACATATTCCACAAGCACTATAAAAAATAAATTGAGAAAAAAGAAAAGGAAGAGAAAAGAAAAATGAAAGAAAAGTAAGTTTTCTCCCCTCTTGTTTGGATGAGAAGAAAATAGAGAGAAAGAAAATGAAAGGTATGTCAAATGACATATATATCTTTGTTATATAATAAGGTATAAATGTTATTCTTATTTAATTTTTAAGTATATTTTACAAATTGTATAAATTGATAATATACTAATGTTAATTATTTAAGAAGCAAATATAAATTTTCGTATTAATAATATATTAAAACTAAATTTATAAATTATTAATTTTAATATATTATTTTATCATTAATACACTACTTTGTTTAAATGGTATTATTGGAAAACAAATAAGGAAGCTCTTTCTCCTCTCTTTTCTACACAATGAGGGAAAGAAAACTTTTTGGGTGGGATCCACCACAAGTTTTCTCTTCTCACTTCTTTTCTCTGCAATCCAAATGAAGTAAAAAATCCAAAACTACTCCTTTTCTCTTTACTCATTTTCTTTCTGCCTTTATTCTATTGAAACAAACAACCACTAAATAGGAATAACCACAATACCCTATGTTATTTTCTTATATAATTAGTTAATACATTAATTAAAGGGATTATTTTCTTAATATTTAATTAAAGACATTATAATTCAACAGGTGGTGAGCATATAGGTCTCTAAATGACTATATCTAGTCATAAGACAATTGCATGTGGCTAAATATGTCATTTTAATGTATTGGAAAATATTCCTTCCATTTTCTTCTCAAACTTGGGGAGAAAAGTTGAGATAGGTCCCATAATAATTTTTTCTTTTTTTTCAATTTTCTTCTTTTATCCAAACAAGAAAAAGGTATATCTTCTCCATATTTTCTCTTCCCCCATTTTCTTTCCTTCCAAAATCTCTTAGACCAAACAATGGGTAAGTGCTGATTACCCTCTTTCATCACTTGAGATCACTTGAGAAAGAAGAGACTTGCATTTGAAAATACGTCAACCTAGCACTCAAATCAACCAGCATTAGTACTTTTAATATATTCTGTTTTATTCCGACATTTCTTCTTATCTGCAATGAGATTAAGCCACTCCATGGAGGCATTCGACAGTGCATGGCCCACTTTAAGATAATTTACGAAACCTATATAAATGCAAGACATCATTATTCGTAATATATACTGCAAGCGCGCCTTGTTTCCATATGTATTATTGTGCTTATCTGTGATATCTAGTCAGGTAAAGCTTGCAATAAAAGGATTTCAATCATTATTAGAATGTAGGAAGATATAATAAAACATTCAATTACAGCATGAACTCAGCTCCTTAGACAAGACAGATGGTGGCAAGCATTGAGATAACATCAAAAGTTCGAACTTGTTCGATCTGTCGAGTCTACCGACGTTTTCACTGATTCCTGTGAACAATAGTCCAGACTCCCCTATTGCACGATAATATTGAAATATGCTGCTTTCTCGCAGTGCTGATCGAATTGTAACTAGTGTGGTTAAATCAACATTTTATGTTAAAAAAAAGGGCTTATAATTAAGAGAATTCTTTTGCTAGAAATTAAGCAAAATCATACCCGTGATTCATTTTTTTTTTTTTAAGCCAGAGATTTTAATATCATTTCTTTAAACACAATATTCCATTAACTACTTGTGCTTCAAAGTGTATTAAAAATAACACTGTTTGAGTCCCAAAAGTCACTTTAACTGCAGCAATGGCATCTCATGGAAGTGTGAAGCGTAGCTTTCCACCACTTTCTTTGTCCCAAAAATAATTGCTAGCTTTAGTGGGATGTATAATCTATTTTAGTGAAAAACTGAACACAACACAATCATTGGAGCCATTGAACTGTCCACATTTGTTAATACAACAGTTTAGAAGCCTCTTACAATTGTTTAAACAATAGCAGCAAATAGATCCAAGCATAATTAAACGTCATTTGCAATATATCACAATATACCATTAAATCAAATCGTTCATTACACATTAAACAACCCATTAACAAATCAACAAACCCCAAACTATACGTTCCTTTTTTCTTTGTTTTCCCTATTAACAATTGCAGAAACTCAATTTTCAAACCTCGCACATCCCCCCCCAGAAAAAAAAATATATAAATAAATACAAATTCCAATTTTCCAATTTTCGAAAAATCGGAACTCCGAAAAAAAAAAAAGAAGAAGAAAATCCCAAAGCTACTAACTACGACACGTGCATCCAACGTGCAATGCTAGGCACGCCTTGGTTCACGGCAAACACCATGTAATACCCCGGCGGTGCAACCATCCCGTTCGGCGGGGCCGTACACCCAATCCTATACCTCCCGCTCCCTCCGCCGTCAGGCACGGCGGAGGTAACGGCTAGTTTGACCAGTCGTTGACCCTGCGAAAAGGAGTGCGTGGCAAACGGCGCACTCGCCAAATTCATTTCCACAATTCCCACCACAGGCAAAGCAACCGACACAACAACACTAAACGCCCCACCAAAACGCACCGTGTCGGGGACCTCCAAAATCTCGGGTCGGATATTAGCCTTATCCGGATCCAAATACTCGGGCGAGAACGCCTCGATCCTCAACTCGGTGGGAAACTCGGCGTCGAATCGGTAGAACACGTGCGGGTTGCTCCCAGCAAGAAGAACCCTTCCATCGGGTAACAAATTCGCGGTCGAATGATACAATCTCGGAACCGTTCCCGGGTTAAGAACCATGAACCGTAACCCGATTGGTTGGTTGGACCGGTAGAGAACCGGGTTCAAGCACGGGTTCGAAGCCATCTCAAAACCCTGCGTCCCCGACATCGCTCCGTTAATAATCAAAACGTCGCCGTTTGGAAGCATCACCATGTCGCCCATAATCCTCCCATACGGCATGTCCTCCATTTCCCAAACCGGGTCGGATCCGGTTGCTACGATCCGACCACAGCTCCCGTGGGCCGGAGTATCGGTACTTCGCTCCAAAAACGCACCGTATTGAGCACCCCCGCATATCACAATCTCCGCGCTGGAGTAATCTCCTTGTAACGCAAGCATAACAGAGGAACCCGCGGAGGGGTAATTCCGTGGACCACCGTCTAACTGAGGGTAAACCGTAAGAATTCTGTTTTTGGTGTAATCGTACATCACGGCTTTCGTGTTCGCGAACACGAAGAGGTGACCATTGGGGAGAAGATGAACGTAAGGGTAGAGGTTATCCATTTGGGTGTCTTCGGCTTCTAAAAGGAAAGGGAACGAAATGGCGCCGTCTCGGGTCGGGTAAAATTCGACTGTGTTGGAGCCCCGACCTCCAACGATGATGATTGACCCGTCTGGGAGGATCTGGTTCGTCGCATACCAACGGCCTTCTGTTAATTCGACGTCGTTTAGTTCAACCCAGTCGCATGACCCGTTTAGGTCGCACGGGTCAAATTTCCGGATCTTTTTGAACCCGTCGAGATCGCCTCCGGTTTGGAGGAGTGTGCCGTTAGGGAGGAACTGGCCGGATGAGCACCACGTGTCGGTGAGGATTTTCAGCGGTCGGATTTGGTTGGTTTTGAGGTCGAGGAGGACGGAGTGGGCGTAGCAGTCGCGCTTCAGTACGGCGTCGTTTCCGTCGAACCGGCAGTGGCCTTTCGGGAGGACTTTTCGGGATGGGCCGATGTTGGTCCGGTCCAGCAGGACCACCGTGTTGAACCGGGTCACCGCCGTGTGCATCGAGGCGATGCCGGCGTCGGCGACGAGGAGCTCCCACGTGCCGGGGAGGTCGGCACGTGCGTGTGTTAGAAGGGAGAGAAGCAGGAGGAGGCATAGTAGAGATGCACGGACAGTAGTATGATCCATGGAGAGAGAGAGAGAGAGAGAGTGTTTGTGTATTTGATAGACGTTAGTGGCTGGAAGGTGAAGTGAAGTGAAGTGAGGTGAAAGGAACCAGTGAAGCTTCTATTCCGATTGTAAAGAATTTTTTTCATTTAAGAAGAAAAAAAAAATAGAGTGGAAATCGTACAGAGAAAACTGCATTATTATGTAGTGGTTTTTCGTTTTTTCGGACTGCTATCATTTTAGGGTGTGTTATGTATGAGAGAACAAGGCTTGCAGACGATTAATGTGATGTGACATAGTGATGTAGTTTTCTCATCTAAACTACGTTATCTTAAATTTATTAAAATCTAATTAATTTAAATTATTTTTTATTTTTGACGTGGACCAATTTAAATTATTAGGATTGGATAAATGATAACAAATTTAGATACTTGGTATAAGTTTATATATTTAAATTTTAGTGTTATTGTTATATAAAAAAATTTAAACTAATTCAATTTGAATTAAATTAATTTAATATAAGATAATAATATTTTTATTTAAAAATTGGAATCCAAAACATTATTTAATGAAAATAATTTTGTTTCTATATTCTAACATCAATTTAAAAAAAATATTAAATATAAAATATAAAATTTGTTTATAGATATTGTATATCTGTATAAACATGTAAAAAATAAGATAAGTTTAAATATAATTAGAGGATTAAAAATATGTTATGATATAAAATAGTATGAGTACATTGTGTATATTATTGGGATTCAAATAAATTTTTTAAAACAAAATTGAATTACTTCTTATTTTGTTATTTTTAGTTTATATATATATTTATATGAGTTGATATTTTCTATTATTTTTATTGATTGATAGTATAAAATTATTTTATATATATATATATATATATATATATATATATATATATATATATATATTGACTTTTATGTAATATTATTAGTGATTTGAGAATTACTCGCCTAATCACAATGAGCACTACAGATCAATTGTGAAAGTGGGTTCAAAATTTAACCTCTTTCATTTAAGTAGATTACTCACCAAAAATAAAAAATATAAATAAATTTATTTTAATATTTTTTATGAATTAAATTATTTTAAAAATTAAAAAAATATATTAAATAAAAAATCTACTTAAATAAAATAAAATAAAATAATTAAATTACATAATTTATATTTAAATTTCACTCAAATATAAATATAATAAATTAATTAAGATATATAAATAAGTTTATAAATAATAATTAATTATAAATTTATAACATAAAATATATAATATAAAGTTCATAATTAATAAAAGTATAATAATAATATAATTTATAATAAAAATCTAAATTTTTTTTAAAAAATATTTTTATACCTAAAAAAAAAGGATAAAATTAAATTTAACAGCCAATGCTTCGACGCCAAAGTTCCTTGACAGCGAGTTAAGCAGCAGGTCAAAATTTTTTGATGAATTAAATATATCAATTTAATCTATTATTTTTGACAAATTTAATAGATTAATCCAATAGATTGAGTAGATTTTGCTATCTCTAAATACAAGATACATATAATTTTTTTTTTTTGACAAAAAACAGAAGTGTTTTACGTAACTTATGTTCATTTTGGGTTTTTGTGGGGGCCTTTGAAATGGATAGGCTTGGTTCGTAGCGTAGGGTAGAAGGTGGGTGACGTGAGGGGAAAGCTAAGGTGGAGAATTTGGACACGTGGGATGCAAGTGGCTAGACGCACACACGACATGGTTCAATGGCATGTCCACTTATCTATATACGCCCTGTATTCCTAGGCCAACTAATGCTTTGTTTTCTAATGTTGAAGAGGCGACAAATGACCCGTGCTGATTTATCCAAAACTAAAAGTAGGGAAAGAAAAGTTGAGAACAAATCACCAATCATATTGTTCATCCAAAACGAACCGCATGATAATTATCTTGGGATTTTTTTTTTCCTGACGTGGGATTGTTTTTTTAGTACTCGGTGTAAATAAATGAATTATACAAGCACCCTTTAGCAAGGGACGTATTATACTAGAAAACCAATAAAAATAGAAAGTATTGTAACGCCATAATCAGCAAACTCCCTTAACTCCATTGAGCATTGGCCATTATTTTTACTAGTTTTTAGTAGAGTAAAGTATTACATAAGCTAGCCATGCCATAAACTAATCTTGCTAAATTTATGAAGTCTGATCAGCTAGTGAGAGGACTAACCGAGCAGATGATAAGTTAAGAGTATTAGTTGTCATACTAAAAACTAGATCAGAATATGCCTAGCCTTGTACAGACTAAGTGATTTTATAGGAGTATAATGATCCAATTACTTAATTGGAGAGCTCATAAATTATATAAGCAAAATGATTTGATTTTAGTGCTCCTTAAACACATCATTCAATCATTTAATGGTTGTCAGTTACACGAAAATCAATAACTTCTGATCTGCCATGAACAAATTATGCTTTATTAGGTCTATTTGGTCCAATTAGATATATGTCCAGTGCAGAATCAAACCTCCATTAACTCCATTGATGAACTTTTTACCAGCTTTACTAATAATCTTTAAAATGGTTCCTCCTGGTATCTTAGATAGTCGATAGATTCCAACCCATCTTTGAGATACATAGATAAAAAGTATAGATAGACAAGATTAAAGACGTCTTATACAATTCTAGGGAGTATTTATAAAGAATGCTAAACAGCAATTTTGATCGGTTAATTAAGATTAGGCAACATTACACAAGGTGATTCATTATATATATAGGGAGCGTATCACATTAGAGAAGTGGTTAATTGTGAGAGTGAGAAGAGTAAATTTGGCACTATCAATCTTACTAACGCCAAGACAAAATATAAAGCTACATAACTTTTCTAAATGATCATGTGATCATTAAATAACTTAAAATCTTGACCATCTATATATAGTTATACAGTCCATATTTACTCCTCTCACTCTCATAATAAACCACTCCTCTCATGTGATACGCTTCCTATATATATATAGCATTGATAGGTGTCTAAATGAAGCACCTATTGAACTAAAATATTTTCCTTTGCAATTATTTGTTTCGTCTATGCTCCACCTCTTCTTTTATTTTCCTACAAATTCAATAAATAATTAAAATATAAATTCATAAATTTGTTTCAACTGTGAATATATTAATTTTTTTTTAAAAATATTCTTTGTTTTTTAATCAATACACTAATAATATACCACATAAGAAATCGTTGCAAACATATAAAAATTAATTGATTAAAAATGTATTTTAGTTTGTACCCAAAATAAAATAAGTTTGATTTTGTCTCAAAAAACATATTTTGGAAAAGCATAAATTAAAGAAAAACTGAAAATTTTGGGTTTTAGGGGAAAAAAAAAACTGTCAATGGATGGATGGAGAAATCTAAATTTGATACTGTAGGTATTTAATATAAGTCTTGGAAAAAATAAAAATAAAAAATATTAAATTAAAAATGTTAATTAAGAGATTTTTGATATCTTGAATATGAAAAATTATAATACTATTTTAAAATATAGATATATGATATGATATAATATGTAAGGTATAATTAGGTAAGATTCATCGAGAACATGCAAGTGAAAAAATTAATCAAAATGTATAATATCGTTTTAATCATTGAAAGTATTTGGCGACACCTTGATATGGTTTTGGTTGTCGTGGAATCAAAGCAAAAAGAAATGGTAAAGGAGGCAGAACCAAGTCTTACGATGGTAGGACAAAAAGAAAAAATAATTAAGGGCATGTTTGAAATGTGTTTTCAAAAGCAGTTTTTAGTTTTTTAAAATAAAAAAACAAAAAATCATGTTTGGAAGGATGGCTCTTTACATGAATTTTTAAAAATTAAAAAATAGAATATGAATTTAAAAAACAAAAAACAAAAAATAAATTTAAACATGCTTTTAGATTTTTTATTTTGGGAAAAATATGAAATATGTTGAATTATTTGTGTTAGCTCACTTTTCGACTCCCATAATCCCAGAAGGCATGTCTCTCTTGTGTATTTTATTAGGGGTCATGGGATCCCATTTATTATGTTTATTATGCCAATGAAAGCAGAATTCATATGCAAACAGTCTTAAATATTTAATGTCAATATTCTATACATGATGGTGGGCCATGGTGGAAACAATAAACTCATTTCTTTTAAAAATAGTTTTAAAAAACTAAAACATAAAAAACAGTTTAACTTACTTTTAAAAACTGTTTTAAAAAACTAAAAAATGAAAACAATTTCAAACAAAGTATAAAGCATCTTCTCTTTTCTTTTCTTTTGTTCTTTGACTGAAAAGTTTTGACATTTGGACTTTATAATGGCCGCTGGCTCGACCGGAATCGTATTCTACCCTACTGGCGGCGTCTTTGGTGCAACGCACCTAGAAGTTGCACCGTGCAATTTTTTAATTCAATCGTTGAAATTTAATAATATGTTGATGTATTAATTATTTATGGTATATTATAATAATTTTTAAAATTTATTTTTATAATTTAAAATTAAATAAAATTTTATTTATATAATTTTAAAATTAAATAAACTTTTTTGAGAAATATTTTAAAATTATATAAATAAATTTTAATTATTTTTAAAATATATTTAATTATAATTATAAAATCTTTTTAAATTTAAAAATTATTATAAATATTTAATATATAAATATACCTTTAAATTACACCCATACATCTTTAGGCATGGTGGCCCTTGTTAGTCAATGGCAACTAAGGTCTCGGCCAACAAACTTCTAGAAGACTTAATAAATTTGCCCGCGCCGACAAGAATAGTCACCTGATCGCCCTTTGTTCATAATAAGTACAAGTTTAGGTTGAAATTTTGGAGTCTTACAGTGATAAATTATACAGGATTAAATATATTTTTAATTCCTCTAAATATTTAATTTTTTAGATTTGATCTTTTAAAAACTTTTCACTTAGTTTTGGTCTCTTATTTTCAGACGTTATCAATATTAATCTCTGTCATCAATTAAGTACTGTTAAGTACTGACATGACAATATAAGATCTAATTAATATTAATATGTGTTAAAATTTTACGTTGTCATATTAGCATTTAATAATATTTAGTTAACAGCAGGGATTAATATTGATAAAATCTGAAAAATAAGGGATCAAAATCAAATAAAAAATTTTTGAGGGACCAAATCTAAAAAATTAAATATTTAAAAGAATTAAAAATATATTTAAACTAATTATATATTATGTTCTTAAAAATTATTTCCTTATCCTAAATTATTAGTAAAAAAAAAAGCAGATTTTGTTGAACGGTATTTTTTAGGATATACATTAAAGAATAAAATAAAAAATTATTAAATGAAAACTTGAGTATAATCACTACTGTTGGAATAAATAATAAATAATTAATACTTAAATGATTCAAGTGATTTATTACTTATTTTTTTTAGATAAAATCTCGATTTTAAATCTTGAGTGAAAAAAAAATTGAGTTTTGTAAGTAAAAACAAAAATTTAACTCTAAAAGAGCTTTATCCTGATGATGGATTTACTAATCTTGGGTTAAATTAGTTAAAAATAATAAACTTTTAATACTAATAGTCTAGATAAAAAATAAACAAATATATAATAAACAGTACTTTAAATTTTTTAACTTATATTTTAAGGACACACCGATAGAATTCAAGAGAAAAAAAATCTAAACAAATTTGTACATGTCACCATACACTGCCGCCATACCACAGCTGGAGGGTTGTTGTCCCTCATTTTCTATCCATGGTGTATGCTTTTTAAGGTAATGTAATCCGACTAAGAGAATTAATAAGCATATAGTCTTGTATAACTAGAAGTATGAAAGTGTGTATATATATGGAATATACGTTTAGCAACAGGCACATAAATTCTAAATTAAAGGTGAAAATTAAGGATAATACCAAATCTCATATCACACAATTTAAGTATCTTAAATCTATTATAAACGATGAGAAAATAATGAGATGTAAACTATAGAATTCAAGTTAAGTGGATAAAATGGATAAGTGCTTCTAATATTATTTATGATAAAAAATAAGTACCACTCATGCTTAAGGAACAACTTTATCACACTGTTATTAGACTAGCAATATTGTATAAGATTGAATATTGGACGGTAAAAGGCCAATAAGAAAATAAGCTTAATATTTCAAGGAAGAAAACCTTACATTAGATGAGTGGATATGATAGGCAAAATAAGATTAGAAATGAATGCTTTAAAAGGAAATTTGGAATAGTGCCTATTATGAAAAGATGATAAAATCTAGTCTTAAATAGTTTGGACATATATAGAGAAAACTTGTAAAAACCCCTATAAAGAGAATAGATGATATAAAGAGTACCTTAATAGCTAAAAGTAGAGAAAAACCTAAAAAAATCATAGGTGAGAAACTATTGAAAGAGATTTATATGTTAGTGATGTGAATTTAAACATAATTTACAACAAAATATTATGGTAGCACATGATCAATTTAGCCAGCCCCACCTAATAGAAGAAGATTTAGTTGTTATTTTTGAATTTATGTTTGTGCTTAAAATTATTTATAATAGTAAAATAATAATATTATTATCTTATATAAGAGTATTTTACGCAATATCAGACGGTATTAGAATCTTAATCAGATTTATATCACCAAATCTTATCCTATCACTTATCCTATTTGCATACCAAACGAACTCGAATTAAGTGTTCTCCTTGTTTGCAATTCTGTTCAAAGGCATAATTTTTCATTGGGAAGTGTGTTGACAAGTGGGCAAATATACGCTTGCATTCACCAAAATATGGACCAAACAAACCAAATATTCTTGTATGCCTATGGAGGAAAACTATTTCTTCCTCCACTGTACATATCCACCTTTCAATCCTCTCTCATTCCTTTTTTCTCTCTCTTTCACACTTAGTCATAAGAGTCAAGATGCATTATGGAGAAAGAAATTCTTCCTCCATAAAGCATGAAAGAATAACTCCCAAACAAACACATGCCTATTGAATTATTTCCTGTGTTGTACCTAAAAGAAGTACATCACTGAAGATTGAAATATATCACATGGGAAAATTCAAAGTGCGAAACCAAATAAAGAGATACAAAAATGCAATCAAACTGAACCAGAAGACAGCATTGAAGAAAACCTCAGGTAGCAATTCAGGTGGAAAAATGGGTACCTGTTAAACTCGTCTGTTGAAGAGCTACCCAAACACCATTCCACGAGCACTTAGCTAAACTTGTGGTGCAGCAATCATCTAAATTTCAGTAACGATACATGTCTGTGTCAAGCTGCCAGTGCATACTACTCAAATTATTTTAGACACAGAAGTCATTTCTGAGTGCACTCTAAATAACTTTTAGGGTGTGTTTGCTATGTGGATAAAAATAAAGTGTAAATTTTCATAGATGAATTTTATGTACAATTTGTATGTAAAAATAGGATGTAAAATTTCATGAATCATGGATAAAATTATACATGGAGTTACATCCTATTATTATCCCTATATCAAACACACCCCTAAGGTTATTGCCTCTTGACAAGCATACAAGGCCAAGAGGACAACCTTAAACCACTTGTACGGACAAAATCAGGAATGATAATTGGTCTAAAGGTCTTCCACAAAGTTAGATGACCCAGGTTCAATCCCAGTTCCCCGTTGACCAAAAAAAAAGCCCCAGTTGCCCGCAAACTTTCAGCTGGAAAATGAGCTGCTCTATGTTTATGGCTAAAAAAAAGGTAATGAGTAATGACTATTTAAATATTATTAGAAGTTTCTTTTACATACAAACATAAAGAATCCCCTGATGTAAAATTTGATTTATCTCACATGATTACACAGAATTTCAATTGAATTTGATCTCCCGCATCTCCCCAGTAAGTGCAGAAGACATTTTCTACATCAAATGGTATTACTGGGGACTTAAAAATAATTCAATATACAGAAAATAGCTTGTTATGAAAGCGACATTCCCTTTCAACTAGATTCTGACAAAGATACCCCGTCGTCCTCATAGAACCTGACCTGGCACAGCCTTCCACCTGCTTCATCAGCAAAGGCTATCTTTTTCCTTTCTTTAGGCACTACAGCTTGACGAACAGGAGGACCACCATCAGCTAATTTCTGCATTTGATCAAGATCAATATTGAATCAAACATGCAAAAGAAAATAGAAAACCACAGCAGAGTTGTTTAAAATCAGGAGCTTCAAGACTATGACTATGATAGAGGAAGAACATACCATTATCTTACAGAAACGGTTGCAATCCCTTGCCATGAAAGACAGGCATCGTTTTGCAGCTTCTTCAGCTTTTGTAGCATTCTTAACAGCCATTCTTGCCTGAAATCAATTCTCACAATTCTTAACAAATATCAAAATATATCAATTTACATGGATGCCTCTAGCCCTCTCAACAAAATATGAAAATTTGAAATCACAAGAAATTTGTAAAACTTTACGGTTATAAATAGGAGGAGTAAAACCTACAGTCAGCATAGTCTGCTTATTAGTAATGAAAATGAGCATATTATGAGCCAAAAAACATGAATGAAAGACATTACAATTACAATAACAACCTGTAATGAGGATCAGAACTTGAATGCAAGGATGAGTCTAAATAAGCTCCGCCTCAAGATCAGATTTTTTTTCTGATAAAAAAAATTATTAAGATGAAGAGAAGAAGTAGAAATCCTCTCTACAAAAAAACAGAAAAAAACGAAAAATTTCCTTTGGCCACCACGTTTCACAGCCACCCCCCCCCCCCACCACAAAAAAAAAAAAAAAAAGCAGTTTAACATAACTGAGACAACAGAATTGTTCACTAATCACACTAGTAGAGAGTGCTTGCATGTCACAAAAGAAACTTTACTGAACTATTTTTAGATTTTACTCATATTTAGCCATCATAAGGAAATTTGGGGATAGGGCGAGCAATCACTTGCATCCACAACTGCCGATTAATTAAATTTACTTTCAATCAGCAGAGCACTTAAATTACCTTAAATGAGCTGAAAATATAACAGGCTTCAATCAAATTTTCACTATTTCTACAGTAGAAAGTGATATCCACTAAGAAGCAACAGGTTTGTAATTATCATACCTCATTTACTTTATATCTCAGTGGTGTATTTAGACAGAATTCAGATCGTAACATATTATCCACAATGTCCTTCATTGACTTCAATTCCTTTGTGAGTTTCATTGTAAGACATTCTACATCATGCATCTGCTGCTTTGAAAATGCTATGGCACTCTTTGAGCAACTCTGGACAGAATTGCACCCTAGGCGGTTGGCTGGCCGAGAAGGACTCTTAATGCCTTTAGGATGGGAACCCCTTTTGAAGGTCTTCGGAGCAATACTAACTTTGTTAGGGTTATCAGTAAATCCAGGTCTCATAATATCATTAAGCCCTTCAGCACCAGTCTTATCAGTATGCTCAGCATAGTATAGTTTTCCCCTGCATTCTGCAACCATTATAACCCGATATAAGAAAAACACAACGTGGTAAAACATCAAAATATTTAGAAAGAACAAAAGGTCTAATTCTATATTCATGATTATAGATTTTATGCATCAAACAAAAACCATAGCCATTTTACTAGAAATCTACATTACATCTGACAGATAGAAATGAACTCATTACTCATTAGATTTCAAGAAAAAGCATGCTGCTTACGAAACAAGCACATTTTATTTCATTAAAATTTCAAGCGGGTCGATCAAGGACATAGAAATATTAACTGTTTCAAGCATTGTATGACCACTCCACCAACCCATCATGGATTAAATTTCACAAATCAAGATAACTTCTCATGTAGCAAATAGCTATACAACACATTTTTACTCTTTCAACATCATTATGATTTTATCAAAGTTATTGTCCTTTCCATCATCGTTGACTTTATGGTTTAATAAAAATGGGAAGTTTAAACGCTGACTTTTATGATCTAGATCACTACATAAAATGTTAAAACTAACTAAACACTATAGCCACTTACTCAAATTGTTTTTGTGATTTAAATCAATGGACTCCATGGCTTTACAAAGCTTTTCCTGAGAAGTGGGTGAAATGGCCTGAAGAGAAACCAACTAATGAGAAGCAGCAACATCATAAACCAAGCCAAATAGAAATAGAAATTTAGTAATAGTAGTTGCACCTTTCTGGTTGATAATAGCCTTTGAGGACGATGCAGCTTTGAACTATCTTTACGTTCATCCCGAGAATTCAATTCATCAGCAGCCTCATTGCCCTGTCTCTTCTCGTCATCATGTACCAAATTAAATGATTGCTTCTCCTCATATTCGGGTGGATCATCTGCGATACAAAGCAGACATTCACCAGGATTGAGGCCATGTTCAATAGTAGAACTGGGTTTTGCCTGAACCTTAGCACCAGCTGTAAATTCATCTTTACTGCAGTCACCAAGGAAAGTGCTGTCATCTCTAAACCCTAGGCTCACACAGTCAAGGCCTTTATGAGTGGCCACAATAGGTAGCATAACTGGGGTTTCAGTGTCATCATCAGGTTGATTATCAGAAATATCAGAGTTATGATCTTCAACCAAAGAGGTTTCCAGTTGGGGGATGTAATTGGGATCTGCATGGATGATACATTCATCACCTTCAAATTCAATTACTGGAAAGTTTGGAGGCTGGTTGCTGCTTAGTTCTGAATTACTCATAACATTATCCATACTAGACGGCCATCCCATCCGTAGTGGAATAATATCAGCATGCTCTTTCCACTCATAATTGAATTCATTCTCCAAATTCCATTCATTGGTTATCTCTGTCACTTCTTTGGCTACTATACAATAGTCATCCGGCCTGTCCAAACAATCAGTTTCAGGAACCTCAAATTTCACTTCAACAGGAGCAGCTGAAACCCCACTAGAGGGTGACAACTCTTGACCATTTTGGACCTCCTTGGTTTTGACAACTGGCATAATCTCTTGGGTATAAGTAGAGATTGGGTCTTCAATGCACTTTCTCTTCTTGGCCTTCTTTGATAGCTTAGATCTCCAGCTACTGAGAGTCTCCATGAAATCAGAATCATCTGCTGGCATTAGCGTGTTCCTGCCATCTTCCAGCGATGACGAAGCTTCAACTTTAATTTTACTTTTAGAAAAGTCAAGACCTTGCGAGTGTTTTCTCTTCCTTGTTTTGCAACTTTGTTTAATTTGCTTTAGTGTAAAACTGTCAAAACCATCATCGTCCAACTTGATTATCCGGCCATCATCATCATTGGGATTACATACTGAAGAATCCGGTTCAGTTTTCACTGTCCTTTCCTGCAGTGCATCAATGCATGATCTTTCAACCTTTGCATCATTATGATTAAACATGACATCATCATATATGTCTTTGACATCTTTAAATGAAAGTGTTGGTCGCCCACGAGTAACATTAAGGACTTTTGTAACTAAACCACCTTTAATAGCCTGGATGAAATGAAGATTACCACAACTCCGTAGCTCCATTTGGATGCTTTACTCACAAATCACAATCTTCGCACTATATTCCTCCAACGTTAGACAAAAAGTCTATCAAGAATTTCAAACCACTGGAAACAGTAAAACCAACAGGATTACAAGAAGAATCTAAGGAAACCTATCAAGGTCTCACACTTACACAAGCTTCAAAATTCATATAGGGGCTAGAAAAACATGAGATATACAAGAAACAGTTAAATGCATATACCTGAAGTACAAAATTCAAGAAATCAACATTTTCTTCATCCTGTTGTGGATGTCCAAACTCTTAAGCACTTATGCAACCTACATTAATTTCAACATACAAGTAGTATTATTAACAAGAAAAAGAAACTCAAATCTTGAATTTATTCTTCAAATATTATCAACAAAAATTTTTAAAAAACAAAAAATTATCTGTAGAAACTTCTTAAACTCAGTAGGAATTCAGCTTCTGAATATTTAAAAACAAAAAAAAATGATAGAATCACTAGAACAATAGAGGAAAACATTTTCACAGCAGAAAAAAAAAATCACGCGCGAGTAGCAATGAACCGATCTGTTGTGAAATTAAAACAAATTTGAGAAGTGAAAAATAATAATAATAACACTGATTCCTCTCTCCGCATTGAGCATTCATAACAGAAACAAAACCAAAAAAAAAAAAAGACTCAATCTTTGAATTCATTCGTCGAATACACCAAATTCCCAAATGAAAAAAAAACGACATGTGTATGAATTTCTCAAACCCGGAAACAACTTCGCTCGAAGGAACCGTATTGAACCAACTTGGTGCGAAATTGAAGAAATGAAAAAAAAAATTGAAAATTGAAAATTGAAAATTAAAAATAAATAATAATAATAATAATAAAAGCCGATTCAGCAATTTTTCAGATCTATCGGAGAAGAAGATGGTATCGGATTCAGTAAATACTCACCTGAGGCTAAGAACGAACAAAACGCTGCGTTTCGGAGGAGAGAAGAGAGAACACAGATCTGAATTTAGGGCGAGCTCGCGAAAGTGAAACGAACAGAGAGTGAGAAAAAGAAAGAAAGAGGGTAACATTGGAAAAAGCAGTACTCAATTTTCTTATGTATAAATTATGGATCGAAAGCGCGCCAATTCGTTTTGGCGGGAGTGCAGTACTGCACTTTGATTAATTTAATCTGATATTTGATGTTTTATTTATCTAATTCTAATCTACTTGGATAATCAAACTGTGATCGAACGGGTATATAAAATAAAATAACATTTAATTATAATTTATTATTAAAATTTAATTTAGATATAATATTAGTATAAAAATTTTTATACAATTATTTAATTATATATTATCACATTAATAAATTTATTTAACTTTTAAAATCAATATCTTAAAAATCACATATAATCAAATATAATATAATTAGATAATAATTTAAAATTCTTCACACTAATAGAAAGATTAATCTCTTATTATTATAATAAAACGTCACTCTTTTTATTTACACAAATTTATTAGTAAAAAGATTTAAAGAAGACAAAGATAAAGATCTAAAATTTGCAGTTTTTAAATTGAAGATAATATGGTCGAGCCCAAGGCACCAGTGGTAATTGATAGCCTCGTTGAACATCCCATCCTGGGCTCGATTCTAAACCCTTGCCCCTCACACTTCCCCCTTCCCCCTTTCCCCAACTCCCAATCCCCTCCCTGAAGGCTAAAAAAATTGAAGATAATAGAACATGTGCAAATATGTACATATTAAAAGCTTATATATTATAGGCATGTATGCAATTAGATGTATTAAATCTCTTAATTTTATAATATATTATCAACACAAATTTTGTTCATTTACAATTTGACATCTCAATTTTTTTATTAAAAATATAGTGAAAGTGTGAAACAACAACAACTCACATGGTTATAACATCAAAGTATAAATAAAACAAAGCAAGACTTTTTTCTCGCTCTAAAAATACTTAAAAATTTCTCAAATAATATAAAAGAATGAACTGAAATTTGCTTTAAATGAATTAAAATCAATTTGAACTATTTCAAGTAATATATTAAAAAAGTGATAGCAAAATCTCACTGCTCCAGTAATAGATACCATAAGTTTTTAGCGTTTTTAGTTTAAAACAAAAGAAAAATATATTACCACTAAAGAAAGGCTTCATTTGAAGGGGGATTTTTCATTTTGGGGGAAAAAATGAGGGGATGGAGATGGAACTCCTATTAGTATTACAAGGCTAAACTTTGGACCGCCATACTCTAGCTAGGGAATTGTGATATTACAAGGTTGGGCTTTAAGACCACTATACTTAGCCCACTTTCACAATAAAGCAGAGGCTTTGGGTTTTAAATTACAACACCTAACCAAGCTTAACATAGATGAGCCGAAAGTATGTGCAATAGATCCAACAAACGTCCAATTTTCAACTTCCTTCTTCAAGTGAATGCTACGGTAGTTTTGTATAACCGTGAATTTGGTGGTGGACTTTGTCGCGTAGATGGTGAGGATTGTGACATGTATTCTTAGAAAGGTGTATATTAGAAAAGTATGGTGCATGTTAGAAGACTCTCAACCAATGAAACTCGAAACTTGTATCAAAAGAGAACTCGAAACTTGCATTAAAGTGGAACTCAAAACTCTTTGCTAACTCGAAACTCGTATCAAGTCCAGTCCCAATTTCGTCATCTTCTAAACTAGCATCAAAGTGAACTCGGAACAATAAAATCATGAATTTTGTGGATTTTTGTCATTTATCAAACCAAGTATGGTGCATATTAGAAACTATCAAGATGAGGATGTTGAGACTGGACCTGATGCGAGTTCTAAGTTTCGAGTTCCACTTTGATACGAGTTTAAAAGATGATGAAGTTGGGGCTGGACTTGATACAAGTTCCAAGTTCGCAAAGAGTTCCGAGTTCCACTTTGATACGAGTTCCAAGTTCCCATTAAGTCCGAGCGTTTCATTAGTTTAGAGTCTTCTAATATGCACCATACTTTTCTAATGTGCACTTTTCTAAGGACATATGTCATAATCCTCAACATCCACGCTAGAAAATCCAGTAAATTCGTGGTTATACAAAGCCACCGTAGCATTCACCCCTTTTTCAACTCATTCAACCATTTTTGTACAAATTATAATATCAAACACTTATCACTAGGCCAAAAGTTATAACTAATGACAATGATGCAACTTTACTTCATTAAATTTTTCAGAACAATATATAGCATAAAGGACTGCACCCTTTTACAGGCACCATGGCTTAAATGTTAAGCTCATTCAATATTAAGAGTAACGCAAGCCACATAAAACCAACAATATGTAATATTAGTCCAATCTTTTTCATTTACCTATTCAAAGATATATTGGCTAAGAAAAAATTAAGTTTATATGTTGTCTATTTTTTGTAGGAGGGTTCTCTAAAGTGAACCTATCCCTAAAGGGAGAAAGTAATTATAGGATACCCACCTTTAAATTATTTAGTGGGTTATGATTACAATACAATTTATTGATTTAAGGGTAGATATTCCTTCACTTTCTAACTTTAAAGACAAACTTAATTTACATATATATATATATATATATATATATATATATATATATATATATATATATATATATAAAACTAAGTTTTTTATATCTGAAACTCACTATGATTTCTTAAAAAGCATAAGGTTATGTTTGAGAGTTTTATACATGTTGGAAGAGGAATGACTCACAATAAAATAGAATGTAAAGACAAGGAGTAAAATAGAATTAAACATGTCATCCTCTTGTTTGGTTATACAAAAAATTAAGGGAAAGGAAGAAAAATGTATGTCATTGCCACCTTTATCCTCCAATTTGAAATCCATGAACTTAGGCATCCTTTTTTGTTTAATCTCCTAAGTTGAAAATATTTATTTGTTATTGTCAAACATATTCCCTTAATGGCTTGTTTGATTTTAAAAACATTTTCTTTTCTTTTTTTGTGAGTTTAGATTAAAGGAAAGATTTGCCTTAGTTCAAGGTCATGGCATGCCTCGGGCATATTAATCGCTTACAAAGTATGTACATATTATCCACCAATGGAAAAACGTAGGAATCAAACCCAAGTTATGTTGATATATGATAAAAGGCCAATCAGGTGAGCCTACCCACGTTGGGTCTGAAAATGTTTTTTGTTTTTTAATATTAACAAAAATGCCACCTAGTTTTCATCATATTTTCTGTTTTTAGAATTTTAATGAAAACAGAAAAAAAAATGTTCAAACATTTTCTAAAATCAAATAGGCCGTTAACTTCTTAATGTTCATCCATTTTCAATATTGAAGTTGAAATATTTCTTTCTGTGATAAAGTTGTTTCACCGTAACACTTAAATAAAAGTTCTTCATATAAGTATTCCTTAGTCAAAATTCCAATTTTGTATAAAATAGAATATTTCTATGGACAAGGACATTATCATAACTATTTACTATTATGAGATTAATTTATATACACTATCATTATAAAGAGGATTTAGAAAAACATTTAATAGCAACGTAACACCTCATTATTTATTGATACATTGATACGTCATACTTTAAAAATTAGTCCACATTTTAGTAAAAAAGAATTACTCTTTACCAATTTTAGAAACCCACTCCTATCACAATTTTAAAAGCCCACACTCCTCACAGCATTTTCTATATTTTCAGTTTTACTCCATCTTCCACCATGGATCTCAAAAATTAATCCCTATTCTAGTATACATGCATTCTTGAAAGCAATAGACCTCAATACATCTAATATGATTCATGTTGGTAATGTTATCTTGTATTCTTTCCAATTCTTCAAAAAAAGTGAAATATAGCTACCATTTATTTTAGAATTTCCCCTTCCTCCAATTGCTCTAGCATAGGGTTTGGTACCAATTGAATCAATTTCATTTTCTATTTTCCTGGGAAATTTACCACCAAAATTGAGAAAGTCATCAATATTCATTTCAGCCATAAGATCAGCTCAGAAATTTACAAAATCTTGATCAAAATCAAATGTCATATCTTGAAAGAATTATAGTTCCTTGGTTATCAATGAAGAACGTGAAAGATTTCCTAGTATTTCCTTCAAACAGAGGTTTATTTGATGAATTATTTGGTGCTTTCTTCGAATTCATATTTTGCATAATCACTTGATGTAATGAACTTAATTCCACATGCTTCAAAGATTAGAAACCTCAGGATATATGAAGTTGTTGTTGTCTTCTATCCCCTCCCAAAAAATGATATACTTGCGAGCTTTGGTTGCCTTCGCTATTGTTTAGCAATATTTATACATAGCGGGATTGACATCTATATTTGATATAGACTCACCTAACTTCACCACAAAAGTTAGATCAGAAGTGGAGGTTTACAAACCCATATATATAACACCCAGGACCTGGATAGTCAGAACTTGGCAATTAGAGTTTCGGTTCTATTTATCCTTATTTTATTTTCGTTGTTATTTCTTCTTGGGTGTTCATAGTTTATTTCTTTTTTTTTTTTTTCCTTTCATCTTCATTCAATTAGAAAAAAGAGAAATTCACGTGAAAAAAAGAAAAAAATCATGTGAAAAAAAGAGAAAAAATCACATAGAACAAAAAGATGAAAAAAAAATAGAAAAATAGTCTATTGTGTCGCTTTCAACTGGGACTTTTTAGAAAGGTATAATAATACTAATTCTGATAATCAAATCAAAAGTTATGGCTTTTTGAAGTTGAGCAAATAGATTTGGGGTTTATTTTCATTAGCAGTTTTGGTATTCTTGATTCTTTGTTTGTGTGATTTTATTTGGACCTCAAATATGGATTACTCACTTATTATTGAGGGTTTAAGAAATTTTGAAGTGGTAAAAGGCAAGAGTTGTGAGATTATTAAAGGGAACAAACCAAGAAAAATTGAGTGCAAACACAGTGGATTGAGTCACTATCTTATGAGTGTAAACATGTGAGGGAGTGATTGGTAAGGCTTTGTTTTTTTTGCTGGACTAATGATTTTCTGTAGGTAAGAATGTTACATTCAAGAGCTGAAGAGGACGAATAGTTTGCCATTAAGGCAATACAAAATCAGTTTGAATACCTCAGTATGACTTTGAAGGCAATGAATGAGCAACTATCAAGGCATGAGGTGTGAAGTATATTAGTCACTAGGCATACCCTAGATACACAAGTGAAAGAGGAGAATGGCGATGAGGTGCAAAGAGAGAATATCTTTCATACAAGGTGTATTATCCAAGATAGAACATGCAGCATGATTATTAATGGAAGGTGTTGGGCGAATATGGCTAGCAATATCCTTGTGGAGAAATTGAATTTGCCTACTTTGAAACACCCTAGACCATAAAATTTGCAGTGGCTAAATGAGTGTGAAGAAGTTAAAGTGACTAAGCATATGCTAATTACCTTTTCAATTGGAAGATATCAGGATGAGATGTTGTGTGATGTGGTTTTGATGCATGCTAGACACTTGTTACTAGGTAGGCCTTGGCAATTTGATATGATGGGTCTAAGAATAGTTATACTCTTCAGAAGGATGACAACCGATTTACTCTTGCTCCTTTGACTCCATGGTAGGTGCATGGGGACCTATCGAAAATACAATGAAGTGTGACGAGAGAGATCAAAGTGAAAAAGATAAAGAGGGAAATAAGAGTAAAAAAGATAAAGAGGAAAATAAGAGTGACAAAGAAAAGAAAAAATAAAAAGACAGAGAAAAAGAGAGCAGAAATACAAAAATAAGAGAGAAAAAAAGAGAAAGAATAAGGGAACAAGAAAAATAGTGAGTCTGTCTAACGTCCAAAATTTTTTAAATGCCCGATTTACGTTATTAAGTGAATTATTCGATTAATTTGCATGAACAAGGTTAGTTAGAGGCCAATCAAAGGTTAATTAAAAATTAATTAAATATTGATTAGAGAGATTTGACTTGACAAAAAATTAGAATAGATACATAGAAAGCCTCACAAAATTTCTCCAATCCGCTTTGCCAATTTAAAGGAAATCGATAGAGATTTGGTATTTTAAACTACCAGAACCGAATTAATAAAATTACACATAAAAAATCCTAAATTTTTGTGGCTAAGAGTTCAGCCACTTCACCCCTCAAGTGGCATCATTCATACCACAACAACATAAGCATTGTTGGCTCACTTATGAGCCAATTGAGGTAGCAACCAATAAGAATTAAAGGAGCCAACTACCACCACCATCAAACCAGATTTTTCCTTTTTTCTTCCTGCATTTTCGTGCTCCCTTCAACAGCCCCCTTTCTCTCTCTTTTTCTTCTTCTTCTTTGTCTCCTCATCCTCATTTCTTCACCCAACTTCCATGCCTTCACCAAACTTTGCTTCCTTTCCACTATAACCCAAGTTTTGAGGTAGGATTCAACACTTTCACTTGGTTTTTGTGAGCTGGTGACTATTTGGAACTCTATCTCTACTCACTTATCTAATGTTATATTGAGTTTATATAGGTGTTACGGCTGGATTAGTATGTATGTATGTGGGTTTAGATTGAATGATTAGTGAAAAGTTAGAAAAGAGGTTAACCAGAATCTGAAACCCAATAAACCTTCAAGACATCTGTACTTGCAGAGTGTACGGCTTTGCTTATAACCACCGAAACTTGATGAACCTATTTTTATGTAAAACTAGACATCTAGGATTTTTCAACCATATAAAGTATAAGGCCATTGAATTAGTATTGAATGAGATGAATTTTTGAAGTTAACCTAAGGATTCTAACCCTAATTCTGAGTAGACTGGATTTCGAGGGGCATAACTCGCCACATACTTCTTCAAATTGAGTGCAACTAATTTTGTTGGAAATTTAAGATATAGGATAACATTCATAAAAATTTCAAAATTTAATTCAATCCCAATTGTTCCTAGTAATTCATGAAATTTTTCCTAAATTCCATCCGGGCCAGAACAAGGCAATGCAAGTCATCCAAATTCAAGAGCTCATAACTTGAGTTCTACTTATTTAAATGAGGTGAAACTTCTTGTAAATAAAATCTGGGTCAATTAGCTTTAAAACGATATAGGTTTTGTAGGAATCGAACTAGATTTCGACTTTTAGTGAATTTTTACTTTTCGATATGCAAATCTGCCTAATAATAGGATAGACCTAGGTAAAATGTTAATAACTTGAGTTATATATATCAAAACTTAATGGGACTAAAGAGGTTAGAAACTAGACAAATAATACTATAACATATCCAAAATCTAGGTATAAATGAGTTGCACAGAAATTATGGCTTAATTTCTAAAAACGGGTAGAATTGAAGAAATTGACAAAAAATCAATTTAAATGCAAAGGCTACCAGTTTTGTATGAGTATTGAAATGGTTGATGTATTATGTTGGTTTTCTATCTAAATGATTATCTGGCTAGCTGGCACTATTCATGGGAAGGCGGACTTGATCCGTTATGCTACCAAATTTTTGACAGAAGCATATGAGGTTATGATAACTTATGTTATGAAGAGTTATGATATGACTATGAAATTCTACATGCAAGAGTGTTTGAAAGTAAGTGCACTATAATGCATATAAACATTGCATGATGATATGATCATGATTCTTTTTAGGTAAGATTAGGTCCCTTCACTCAAAGGCAGTTATTTGGATCCCTCCCTGTGAATGTAGTTAAAAAGATATAAGGAAGATCACATATTCCTAAGAAGTGTGACATGGCAATCACACGCCGATGGAGTATGACATGGCGATCATATTCTGGAATATGGCATGATGAACACAGCCTAAGGAGTGTGACATGGCGATCACACCCCAATGGGGTATGACATGACGATCATACTCTAGCATGTGGCATGATGGGCACATCCTAAGAAATGTGACATGGTGACACACTCCGATGGAATATGACATGGCGATCATACTCTGGAATGTGCATGACAAGTAAAGGAAATTAAGAAAGACTCTGAGGATGGTGATACGTAACGCCTAGGTGTGCTAAGGAAAGGAAGTTAAAGAAAGTTAAAGAAACACAAGTGCATTTGTATATGTATATTCTGATATTCTTATTATGCTAAAATTTACTATATTTGTGAGTGCTATGACTGCTATGCTAATTATGAAATATGAATTGATCATATAATTGCAATGTGATTCAAGTACTTAAATAAAATGAACTCTACTTTGGACGATATATTTTCAAACTATAAAATTGAACAGTTTATATAACATGCTCACCTTTTTCTTAATAAATCGAAGTAGTTGGAGATAATAACGACGACATGATATATGGTGTATAAGAAATTCTACTGAGAATTTTCAATTCTGACTCCTATTTTCATGTTATCTCCAGATAGTTCAAGGAGTATTGACAACGGCTAGAGATAGCTGTTAGACAAGGTCCGTCCAGATAACAGTAACAACTTCCAAGTGTGATACTATGACTTAAGCGTAATACTGTATAGAGGAGGACGTTATAGTCTATATGCAAAAGAAAGAGATATGAAGTGTGTGTAAAAGGTGAACAAGCCGATGATTATACCTATGTATAAGGAGACATATCTAAATGAGGCTAATCATAACTCTTCTTTGCCTAGTATTATTATTTCTTTTTTGTAGGACTTTGAAGGTATGTTTCCCGAAGATATTCTAAAAGGGTTGCCACTAATTGAAGGAACAAAGCATCAACATGATTTTACATGTGTGAGTACAATGAAAATGGTCCCTTTAATGTTCTTGACCTTTTCCTTTTTGATGTAGGTAATAATTCAAGGGTGAATCTTTTCAAGGAAGGAGGGATGATAGGGAATTCAAGTGATGGGGACTACAATGCAAGTGATAGAGACCACAATGCAAGAGAACCAATTGATCAAGCTACAAGGATCCAAGTTAGAGGTATGAGTTGATTTGGAATGATGTCATAATATTTGGGGTGATTTGAAAGACATTAATATCATTACTAATTATGATATTTTGGGATTTGATTATCTTTATTTGGATTTAATTATGATTATCAAATCAAAATTTGTTCAAAATTTGTTTAGGATTTATCCTTTAAGATATTTATTTAAGATCAAATCTTTTTTATGATCAATTCTTTAGATAAGATAAAATAATTTTTGTTTGTATTAATTTTTTGGAATTATGTTTAAATAGACAAATTGGCTTTAGACAATTTAGAGTTTTACTATCAATATTATTGTGATATTTATTCCTTTACTCTCATACATTGTGAGTTACTGATATTCTTGGTTCTTATTTCATCTATAAATAATGGGTCAAGAATCCTAATCCTTATCCTAAAGTTCTCTATCACATGTTGATTGACGGTCGTAGGGGTATATCCCAAGATTCTTATTCATGGGTTGCGTGAGGTTGTGGGCGCCATATGGCTTCAAATCTCTTATGGGTGTCGTGTTTCTACACGGGGTTTATATCAGTTTCAGCCTCAACCTAGGTGAGGGTGAGACATAGTGGTGGAAGGAATGGAGCTCTTTTGTGAATAAAGGCATGGATAATCTTTAGGCAGAGAGTGAACCTATCTTGATCACTATTCCTTGAGGTATTTTATAGTGGGGTATTATCAATGAAAGGCAAGCATTAAGGCATGGATAAGTGATTTGAATAAGAGAATGGTGGCTAAATTAAGGACGAAGAGATTTTTCCCATGTGTATGGTCTAGTGGGCTCAAGCCAAGTGGATGAAAATCTAAACTAATCAATATCATTAATAATTTCAAAATTGATAATGTTAAATAGAAAGAAAATAAAAATAACAAGAAACTCCGAAATAACAATATTTGCTGATCATTGTCCAATTGGTGCTTTTGTATCTAAACTCTTTGAAGGGTCACTTAGACCCCATATGCACATGTAAATTTTTCTTGCTCTTGGATTTGTGAGCTATACACCTTATTCTTTCTTTTGGATTTCTAAGTTATACACCTTTGGTTTTGGGTCTACATTACTAGCTTATATATTTTCTGTTAAACTTTCTTTGCACTGGAACTTAGTATCACATCTTCAATTATTTTAGCGAATAGGGGCTAAGGCTTGATGAGGAAAAAGAACATCAAGATTTAGGGGTGTTTTATCTTACTAACAAAGGCCATGATAAATCTAAGCCATCTCAAATTCAAATATTATTTTTTTCTAATACCAACAGAGATATGTCTAGACCTAAGTGATTCCAAAAACATCATAGAATACGTGCTAATTGTATTGCAATGCTTCAACAAAATGTAGTTGATATTCTCATAAGTAAAGCTTTCAAATTATTTGCATTTTGACCTAACTATGTCTATTCATGGATAAATGATAATGACTAAACTATGTATAGAGGAAAAAGTATACCAACAAAGAGACTTTTCGTCTTATTAGGCACTATCTAGTTGATATATTTGAGAAATTATCCTATTTACCTTAGTTATCGTAACATGACATTTTTAGAGAAGGAGAGAGCTCAACTACAGTGATGTTAATTACTAACAAAGGCCATAACAAGAAGTCGTAACACAGAAATAGTCAAAAAATTAGTTAACCTGATATAGTCAATCTTTCACTTCAAATAGTTCAAAAACAATGTATAAGAATTTTTAAATATTGCGATATTTCAATGGAGTGATTTTTATAGAAAAACTAAAATTTTATACCTAAAATATTGGAGGTGTAACAAATTTGTCCTTAAATTATAAGAGCATACAATTTGGTCCTTGAATTTAATAGAATGGTCCCCCAAAAAGATTAACTTGTTCTAACATGGGTACATTTAGGAACCAAAATTTTATATATTTTCTAATCCAGGGATGAATTTGTTACACCCCATGTTTCACATACAAAAATATAGTTTTCTGTAATTTTTATTATGAGATTCAAGAAAAATCCTAAATCACCCATCTATTTGAAAACCTAAATTGTACAAGTCAAATTTAGATAAAATAAAAAGGCACTTACCAATGTAATATAAATGAACAAATCGTCTTTCATTTCTTTCTATTACATCTCACAAAATAATGGAGAGTTGCAACTAGCTTAATGCATTTGAAAAAACCATGAATAAGTGCCATAAAAGCCATTCGATTTGGAGGACAACCTTTTTTTTCCATCTCACTTTAAACCAAGAAAGCATTAGCAAGCTTTTTTGTTCTCCATAACCTATCCACCAAATTGTCTATGTAACGATGTTTGATTCCCTATCTTCTCTAGACATTTTGGAAAGAAATATCAAGAGCTTATTAGTAGAACAATTCTTGCACCAACTATTTATAAGTAAATTTTTAGGTTACAACTGAAGGAGAAAGATCCCTTGTAACAATCTCATCTAGCAAAATAATATGTAAGATGCAAGAAAAAAATCTTAATATAATAAGAATAAAAAACTAATGGGACATGACATTGTGGAAGGAAAATTAGTAAAACAAATGAATAAGATGTGTATTCAAGTTATTGTGCTTGGTTTAAACTTGGATATTTTTGTATGTTATGACATTTCTTCTTACAAAATGTACAACCACTAGAGCCCTTTTTGTCTAATTCCAAGCTACCTTTTATTTGTAAAGTTTTAATGACACCTTTTAGTCATCACAAGCAAGAATCACACAACATTATACACTATTGGAGACCTTTGGGATAACTTGATTAGTTAAATTACTGAATTCTTCCATTGATTTTTCAACTTCAGTAAATCAAGTCCTCTAGATAACTTTTGCAAACATTGAATACAACATCAGGGTATTTTTTTATCGTTAATCTCTTCTAGAGAGTTTCAAAGATTGAATTATAACTATTAAACAATAAAGTACTAGAAGCTTTGCTACAACCTTCTTAGGATTTTTCATTTACTAACCCTTTAACTTTCTCCTTCTTCACATTCTATGTCCATCAACATATAATATAATAAGAATATAGTATATATACTTTTTCCTTTATGATTACAACCAAGACGTATCTACAAAAAATATCCATAAACTCAAGCATATGACAGCTACAACATGCTTTATTTGAGTTTATGGGTATTTTTTGTGGGGCATGAAAAGTCACATAGTATTTAGGCTTCTCTTGGAGATTTTCTTGAACCTTGTATGTATGGTGTATATGCTTTGATAGAAAATTTAACTTTCACTACAATAAAATTTCAAGAGCAAACTAATTTACTTTAAAATATCCTAAATATCTTTATTTATAACTTTTAGAAACAACTTCTACCATAAGATATTAATTCCACAAAAAAAAATTTGAATTCATTGTCTTAAGACTTTTCTCTCTCCTTGATATAATGTGTATCAAGAGCCTTCTCATTTTGTGTTACAAATTTGCTCAACGGAGTACTTAAATTTGAAAAATTGTTATAAAACTTATTCGTGTTTTACCTCCTTTGAATAGTAAATATTCTAACACAAAAAATAGAACATACATAAATAGGAATCCATTTTTCTCAAATTATCTTGTAACCTATACTCATCAATCAATGCTTCCAAATCATATTCAAATTCTTTAGTAGTGATAAACTAGTGAATGCACTTATAAAATAGATTCTTCAATTTACTATGTTCATGATAAATATAACTCGAGTACCTTAGAACTTTTTTTCCCAATGTGACACATACAAAAATGATTATTAACCTAAGCAACATTGCTATAATAATATTAGTAATAGCAGCATATCAGTTATTGATAATTATTTTTGGATTAATTATAGACATTGCTTCTAACCAATTACTTAATAATCAAATAAAATTTTCTTTTGTTTCATCCCATAATAAAGCATAACAGAAAAGAATAGATTGTTAATGATGATTATCTCCATTGAATAGACCAAATGACATTTTTGTATCTATTATTAAGGTATGTAGGATCCAAAACATCACCAAAATAGCCATAACAAAAACTTGTTTAGTGGCTAAAATTCCATACTTTTATCATTGACCATGGGACTAGAGGAGAAAGAGTCAGCATCCCTAAGAAAGAAGGAGTAGAACTAGAACAGGGGACAAAGCCGTGAGAGGTGTATGTTTTTAAAATTGATAAATAGTAATCATTTTTTTACTAGAATGAGGATTAAATTTTAAAAAGTATGACATCAGAACAAATAATGAGCTATTAAATTGTTATTGAATTATGTGTAAAGTTCTTTATGATTAAAAGTGTACAGAAATTAATCCCTACTATTATTTGATGCATTTGGGAAACTAAAGAAACTTTGATAATATGTGCAATCAACAAGTTGAGCAAGCTTGCTATTACACATAGCTTTGTTAAATTTTCACACATTTGAGTAATTAATACTTGCAATTTCTTTTGTCAATAAGACTTATAAATATGTCTTAACATTTAGCTATTTACCATGATTTCATATAAATAGTTCTAACTCTTACCACATTGTTTTCTTTATTCACGATTTGGATAAGGTTCCTCTGAAGTGAACTTGTCTTTAAACTCTATAGTAAGAAAGTGAAGAGCATGAGCAAAATATCAAGCCAAACTAATAATTCCAAAACCACTATGTAGGAAAACAAATCAAATTAGCAGACTAACATCAAAGTCAAATATGCAGCAATAATAAATCAACAAGAACATCTATGAGATAAAGAAATTATCTCAATTCTCATAATCACGTATCATTACAAAATCAAGCTTTCAACAAACACCAGATTTTCATAAATTCTCAATAGCCATGTTTACTTTAGACGGCTATCAATGCAATTACACAATTCATCTTTAATTACTTCACTGTTAGAAATGCTAATAATTTTATTTTATTTTTTGTTCACTAAGCTATCAACATATCTATAAGAAACATTGCACATCCAAATTAATTCAAATGAGTATATGAAAGGAATATTTAATGAACAAGAAAAAATATATAAATATGAAGCACGGTAGACTTTCTACTCCTAACTTTATGATCAAAACCTTGCACATGCATAGGTAAGAGAAAGGCTCGGCAATAACCCTCTAAATGGCAAATGGAATTCATTTTATAAAACAAAAAAGGTTGAAGAAGGTTTTCTAGCTAAAGAAGCTTGGTGAGGCAAACAAAGCAAATATTGGAAAAGTGTATGGACACATACCAGTGTCCATAACTAGGCTAGATAGTGTTTGTTTTTACTTTAAATGCACATGGCTCAAACAAGCTTACTTTAAGGGTGCATGTTTCAAAACTATTTCTATGTTATATTTTTTAAAACAATTATTCATTGCTATGGAATTTAAAATTTTGCTTGAAATATAATTAAACTAAAAAACATTACTTACGAAAAAGGAATCAATCTTTTTCTTCTATTAGGGAAAGGGGATTTGAGTTCCTATAAAACAATTTGTAATTATATATTTTCTAGAACTAGGTCCACAACCTTATTATAAGCCTAAGAAGAAGAGATGATTTTTTTTGTTGATTAATTCACACTAAAACATTTTAAGTGAGTCCTACTAAAGTTATCAATGTTTATTAATTGAATTCCATTATTTCAATTTTTAAATTTTACTTAATTCAAATTTTTTGCCACTTTTTCTTACTTGAGAACAAAAGTAGAAAGCAGGGAGAGGGTTACTGAATTTTTTAAAATTTTTATTTGGTATGTTCATAAATTCTCATTAAAACATTTTAAGAATGCTTCACTCAAATGAATTATATTTATGAACTTAAACATTTCTTTATTGTGATTTTTTATCTTAGTTAAAGTGAGTTTAGTAGAGAAACAAAAAGGGGGATAAATTTTCAAAGGTTAGTTTTATCAGTAATTTGGTTTTATATGTAATTTTTACTCATACAACCAATCTATCAAAAATTATCCCCCCATTTTTAAATATGAATTTTTAGGGGATGATAGTTTTTTTTTTCTATTATTATTTGTTATAACTATTTGTTACTGATAAAATTTGTTCCTATTATATTCTCGTGCATCGCATGGGTTTCGCACTAGTTTACCTAACATATACTGTAAGTTGATACTTTTTTATGATAGCATGAATTCATCAAAATATAAGAACAAAACACATTAACTCAAAAGATAGATTAAAATTTAAAATTGTAAGTTAATTTCAACTGAATTTCACAAACCTAATGCAATATAGCCGAATATTCCTCTAATTCCAAACATGGACTCTGTCTCGTAGTTTGTGCCTCTAAAAATTTTACAAAGTCTAAAATATGCAAGTTTTGCAATGAATTCTTCGTCCAACAAAATATTGCTAGACTTCAAGTCCCTATGAATAATAGCAAGAGACGATTGTGATATAAATAACATTCTCCCTTAGCAATATCAACTACAATTTTATATCTTGTTGACTAATCCAATAAGCCCTTGTTGAGCCAATAAGCTAAAGTCTCATTTAGCATATATTCATACACTAGTAGTTTGCTGGCACCATGATTGTAACAACACTATAACCTTATAAAATTTTTGTGGCGAACGTTGTTGAGAACTTCAACTTCAGCTTTAAATTTATATATTGACACATGATTATATTTCCATGCATTGCACAGGTTTCACACTATATGTTGACATTTCTTTAATATAGCATGAATTTATTAAAATATAAGAACAAAATGTTATTCCAAAAGATAGACTGTGATTTAAAATTGTAGGTCAATTTCAAACTGAATTTCACAAACATTGTGCAGTGCAATTCCAAACATGGACTTTACATTGTAGTTAGTGCCTCTAATTGTTTTACAAAGCTCAAAGTCTACAAGTTTTGCACTGAATTCTTCATCCAGCAAAATATTGCTAGACTTCAAGCTCTTATGAATGATTGGAGGACACAATTGTGATGTAAATAACATTATTAACTTAGTAATATCAACTATAATTTTGTATCTTGTTGGCCAATCCAACAAGCTCCTACTGAGCAGATCATCTAAAATCCCATTTGCCAGATGTTTGCACAACAATAGTTTGCTAGCACCATCGTCGCAACAACACCACATCCTTATAATATTTCTATAGAGAATGTTGTTGAGGACTTTGACTTTAGCTTTAAATTTATATACTGACACATGATTATATTCCTGTGTATCACACAGGCTTCACACTAGTTTACCTAACATAAAATGCAGGTTGATATTTCTTTATAATATAGTATGAATTTGTTAAAATATAAGAAAAAAAACTCGTTAATCAAAAAGATAGTCTAAGATTTAAAATTATAAGTCAATTTCAAATTGAATTTCACAACCTTGGCACAGTATAGCTCAATGTTCCTCCAATTCCAAACACGAACTCTACCTAGCAATTAGTGCCTCTAAAAATTTTATGTAGTCCAAAATTTGCGAGTTTTGCACTGAATTCTTCATCCAGCAAAATATTGCTCGACTTCAAGTCAGTGTGAACTATAAGGGGACACAATCGTGAAGTAAATAATACTATCCCTTATCAATATCAACTGTAATTTTGTATCTAATTGGCTGACAAGTTTTTGTTGAGCCAATAAGCTGAAATCCCACTTAGCATAATATGCATACACCAATAGTGCTGATACCATTGTCGCAGCAATACCACAGCTTTATAATATTGTGGCGAAGTTGTTGAAGACTTCGACTTCAACTTTAAATTTACTTATTGACACATGATTATATTCCTATTTTTCGCATGAGTTTGGCATTAGTTTACCTAACATATAATGCAAGTTGATATTTCTTTAATATAGCATAAATTTTTTATAATATAAGAATAATGCATGCTAACCCAAAAGATAAACTGAGATTTAAAATTGTAAGTTAATTTCAAACTGAATTTCACAAATCTGGTGCAATATAGCCCAATGTTCCTCCAATTTCAAGCATGGACTATGCCTCTCAATTAATACCACTAAAAATTTTACAAAGTCCAAAAACTACAAGTTTTGCACTGAATTCTTGGTCTAGCAAAATATTGCTAGACTTCAAATTCCTATGAATGATCGAGGGTGCATAATCGTGATGTAAATAACATTCTCTATTAGCAACATTAAGTCCAATTTTGTATTTTGTTTGTCAATCCAACAATCTCCTTCTAAGCCAATTAGCTAAAGTCCCATTTGGCACATATTCATACACCAATTGTTTGCTAGCACCGTGGCCACTGCAACACCACAGCCTTATAATATTTCTATAGCGAATGTTATTAAGGACTTTGACTTCAATTTAAATTTATATATTGCCACATGATTATATTCCCATGCATCACACGAGTTTCACACTAGTTTACCTAACATATAATGCAGGTGGATATTTCTTTAAGATAGCATGAATTCAACAAAATATAAGAACAAAAGACGTTAATTCAAAAGATAGATTGAGATTTAAAATTGTAAGTCGATGTCAAATTGAATTTCACAATCCCGATACAATATAGCCCAATTTTCCTCTAATTCTAGACATGGACTTTGCCTTACAATTAGTGCCTCTAAAAATTCTACAAAGTCCAAAATCTGCAAGTTTTGTAATGAAATCTTTGTTTAGCAAAATATTGCTAGATTTCAAGTCCTTGTGAATGATAGCAAGACACAATCGTGATATAAATAGCATTCTCCCTTATCAATATCAACTGCAATTTTGAATCTTGTTGACTAATCCAACAAGCTCCTACTGAGTCAACGAGCTAAAGTCCCATTTGGCATATATTCATGCACAAATAGTTGGTTAGCACCATTATCACAGCAACACCACAGCCTTATAATATTTTTGTGGCATATGTTGTTAAGGACTTCGATTTCAACTTTAAATTTATCTATTGACACATGATTATATTCTCCTACATCACACGGTTTTCATACTAGTTTACCTAACATATAATGCAGGTAGACATTTGTTTAATATAGCATGAATTAGTTAAAATTTAAGAACAAAATGTTAATCCAAAAGAAAGATTAAGATTTATAATTGTAAGTCAATTTCAAACTGAATTTTATAAACATAGTGCAATATAGCTAGGCATGGACTCTGCCACATAATTAAAGCCACTAGAAGTTTTACAAAGCCCAAAATCAATAAGTTTTGCACTGAATTCTTCATCCAACAAAATATTATTAGACTTCAAGTCCCCGTGAATGATAGAGGGACACAATTGCGAAGTAAATTACATTCTCTTATAAATTACATTCTCTTAGCAATATCAACTGCAATTTTGTATGTTGTTGGCCAATCCAATAAGCTCCTATTGAGCAGATCATCTAAAATCTTGTTTGCTATGTATTTGTACACCAATAGTTTGCTAATACCTTTGTCACAGCAACACCATAGCCTTATAATATTTGTATAGCAAATATTGTTGAGGACTATGACTTCATCTTTAAATTTATATATTGACACATGATTGTATTCCCGTGTATCACACAAGTTTCGCACTAGTTTACCTAACAAAAAATGCATGTTGATATTTTTTTATAATATAGCACGAATTTGTTAAAATATAAGAAAAAAACACGTCAATCCAAAAGATAGACTAAGATTTAAAATTGTAACTCAATTTCAAATTGAATTTCATACTCCTTATACATTATAGCCCAATGTTTCCCCAATTCCAGACATGGATTTTGTAACACCCTCCCAAGTACAGTACTATGTTTAAGTCATAGCACCATGCCAGGTTATTCTTTTGCTACACAATGGACCTTGTCGGACAACCGTCTTCAAAACTTTTGAAACTATCTGGAGACAACACGAAAATAGGAGTGAGAATTATAAATTCTCAGTAGGATTCTCTAAGTATCATTAATAATATCATTGTTGTTATCTCCAGTTTGCTTCGGTTTATTATGAAAAAGGTGAACATACTATGTAGACTGTTTAATTTTACAATTCGAAAGATATCATGTCCGAAGCAAAGTTCATTTTTATCATACACTAGGTATCTGAGAGGATCCATAGAAATCAAGTCATGAATTATATTGGGACTAATCACGGAAGTACATTAAAGTACGATAGCATCAATGTACTAGAGGCATAACTTCTACATATACTTGGTGGAACTCTACGATATTAAGATGCCCATATAACATCAATTTGCTGAGGACATAATATCTGCACATAACTTAACTTGTATATAAATTCATACATAGACATAAAACTTGCTTTTCTTTCTTCATATCTCTTTTCTTTGTCATCATAAAATCTTTACGTGCCATATTCCAGAGTATGATCGCCATGTCATACCCCATCAAAGCGTGATCGCCATGTCACGTTCCTTAGGAATATGGGATCTGCACTTGGTACTTACACTAGCTGGGTCATGCCATGCCTCATGTAAGTTTTGGTGTTTGCATATACTTTAATCTTTAATCTTTAGTCTTTAATCTTTAGCTTTTACTTGGCACACCTAATTATCGCTTATACGCCGTCCTAGGAGTGCTATTCACTTGGGTAGCACTGGCCTTGGAGTGAGCTCAGTCGGCTTCACCGTGACCCGTCGTCACACCGACTCACAGGGAGACCCACATGCCTCTAGTCTTGGAGGGGATCTCATTACGGTCACGTGCCTCTAAGTGAAGGGATCTCTTACAGTCACGTGCCTCAAAGCGGGGATCTCATCGACCACGTGCCTTCAACATAGAGGATCTCATCGACCACATACCTCCAAGGTAGAGGTATCTGCCTTCCTGAGGAGGATTCAAGGTGCAAGCTTGTCTCCAAGTGAAGGGATTCATATCTTTATCTTTAGCTTGCCTTCAGCAGGGAGGGATCTCAAGTAGTACCTCAGAGGTGAAGGATTTACATTCATTATACTCATGTCTTTTCATTCTCATACAAGGTCATGCATAGTCATACTGAATGTACCTATATTTCATTTATTTTCATACGTCATTACATACATGATCTTCACGTACATAGTCGTGATATATAAAGGCCCGTAACCTCTTTGCCATTCTACCGGCACTCATACATATGCTTTGTCCTTTAATTTCATATACCTCATCTTATACTTATGTCATTCTTGAATATAGGGCTTCTATATACCCATTCTTACTCTACTTCATCCTTGATAACCCATATCATCTTCAAATTCATCCTTGCTTGTACACATTTCCTAGTTCCTAGAAACACTGTAGTAAATTCGGTAGCATGACGGATCAGTTCCGTCTCCCCATGAATAGTGCCAGTCCTCACAGACAGTTCAATCATAGCCATATAATCAATTTAACACATATATATCAAGGTCAAACTGGCAATTCTCAACTCATACCTTATATGTTTTTCTAATACCTGTGAAATCATCAATTGGGTCACTTTTGCCCATCTATTCAAATCTGCCCGAATTTCATATGATCCACCTTTATTTCTATTCAACTCATTTAAATCTGAAATTTGGATATATCATAGTTCTATGTGTCTACTTTCTAACCTCTTTGGTTCCATATCATTTTGATTCATAAAACTCAAGATATTCAACTTTTACCTCAGCCTATCAGCCACTAACCTGAATTACACTCTTAGAGGTATAAATTCACTAAAAATCGAAACTAAGCTCAAATCACACAAAATTGGTCTCATATTGAAGCTAACAGGACAACCTTTCATTTTCCACAAGTTGCATTCCATTTGCTTAAGTATACCTCGAGTTATAAGTCCTGAAAGTTGACCTTCCTGAACTACTCTGTTTGGGCCTAGTTTGGACATAGAGTAACTTCCTCGAATTACTGGGAACAATTGGGACCATAAAAAACTCGGAATCTTATATTGGGATGTTTCCGTATGTCTAAGCTTTCTAACAAAATTGGTTTCACTCAATTTGGAGTTGTATAGGGTGAGTTATACCCTCCTCAAGTCACCCTGCCCGGATGAAAATCCTGAACCCTAGGTCAAACTTCAAAAATTCGTATCTCTCTCAATACTAATCCAATGACCTTATATGATATATCTATGGAAAGCCCTAAATGTCTACTTTCATCTAAAAATGGTTTCATCGGATTTGAACGATTGTAGGCGGAGCCGTACTCTCCGCCATACGGACTGCCGTGGACTTCCTCACCAAGACAACATCCCACTTCTCCACTCCTTCTGACTTTCTCCCTCTAATCATAATTCTAACTCAAAATCTCCTATGAATTCAATCATAACTCAGCATAATCCATCATAATACATCATATATATCACATATATCATCAAACAATCATCAAAGAGTAATCTTTCATGCATCTTCAGTTTAGAGAAATTACGATTAGAGATTGAATCCTACCTCTTTGGAGTATGACTTGAGCTAAGTGCTGAAACTTGGAGTGTTAGAACCTTGCTAAGCTTAGAAGAATGATGGAGTTGATTAAGAGAAGGGGAGGAGGAGGCTGGAACCAGAGGAAGAGGGAGAGTGACGTAGATCAGCCAGAAATGAGGGGAAGGGTCTAACTTACGTAGGAGGGGGTAGTTGGAATTGTGGGTGTTGATTGGTTGAAGTTTTGTGATTGAAGTTCGGCCATGTCGCCTGCTTTTGTGGCTGAGTTGCTCTCCACGTCGTCCCCAAAGTGGGATACGCTTTCGTTCTACCTGAAATCGGAAATCATCCCCATAATACTTGAAGTCGGAACTCGTGACATTTTACATTGCTTAGAACTGAGCGGATGTCAGACTACGTACCATCTTGTTTGTGACTTGAGGAAATCTTGTGCAGTTTTATTTGAGACTTAGAATCAAGGTCGGAGGTCGGAAGTCATGCAGCCCGACAATCAAGCGTGTCGGAACTCCAAGTTCAAAGTCGGGACTCCTTGTAATAATCTCGGATATCGGAACTTTGGTCCATTCTAATTGAGTTCAACTCCAAGGCCGGAACTTGTTACATGAAACTCGGAGTTCAGTGCTTATATCATTGTGTTAAACTATAACTTCTGAGGTCGGATAAAGCATGAGGTATGAGGTCGGAATGAGGGTTCTTAAGGTCGGAACTCGGGTGATTCGAATCACATTTCCAAACCCAAGTACTTAAACCCGGAAGTCGATATCTTACATTTGATGAGATCGAAAACCGGGTACAATATCTTTGAGACATGAAGTCGGATACCAGTGAACCACATTCATGTTGTTCGGACTCGAATGTTAAACTCGGAAATTGTAGAAGTAATTTAGATGAAGTCGGAAGTCATAGACATAGGTGAGACGAACTCGGAAATCGGAGAATATCATAAGATGAAGTCGGAAATCAGGAGTAGTCAAGACTAGATGAAATCGGAAATCGTATGTCATGAAGTCGGAAATTGTGCAAGATGAACTCGGAACTCGGAAAAATCCCTTCTATCTGAAATTCGAAGATTGAGCTGGGAATGGAATTTGATCAAACTTGAAGGTGAAGTCGGACGTCCGTTGTTGGAGTTAAATAACGTCGAAAGTCGGGAAAATGGAGTAAGAGGTCGGAATTCGAGATGTTACAGACTTTGCCTCGCAGTTAGTGTCTCTAGAAATTTTACAAAGTCCAAAATCATCAAGTTTTGCATTGAATTCTTCATCCAACAAAATATTGCTAGACTTCAAGTCCTTGTGAATGATAGGGGGACACAATCGTGATGTAAATAATATTCTCCTTTAGCAATATCAGCTGCAATTTTATATCTTGTTGGCTAATAAGTTGTTAAGTCAATCAGCTAAAGTCTCATTTGGCATAATATGCATACACTAATGATGCTAGTACCATTGTTGCAGGCAAACCACATGCTTATAATAATTTTGAGGCTAATGTTGTTGGAGACTTCGACTTCAGCTTTAAATTTACATATTGATAGATGATTGCAGGCTAATGTTCTCGGCCTTCACACGGGTTCTGCACTAATTTACCAAACATATAATGTAGGTTGATATTTCTTTAATATAGCATGAATTTGTTAAAGAAGTTGCTGAAGTAAACCCATACCAACCAGAATGCCTCTTTAATTGCTATTGTTGGTATGGGGGTAGGCAAGATAGCTCTTGCTCAATTGGTATATAATGATGCTCAAGAGTGCATTTCTGAAGATTTTGAGGTGAAAACTGTTTTGAATAAAATGTTAAAATCCTTGAAAAAGAATGAAGTTGGTGATATAGAATTAGACATCCAACAACATATGGTTAGAGAAGAATTAAATGAGCAAAGGTATATGCTTGTCCTTGATGACATCTAGAATGAAAGTCAACTTAAGTGGAATGCTTTAAGAACTTATTTGATGTGTGGCAATGGAGGTAGTAAAATATTAGTTACTACAAGTAGTAAAAGTGTGGCACAAACAATGGGGATAAACACCACTTATGTTTTGGAAGGTTTGACAAAAGAGCAATCATAGACTTTGTTAAAGAAAGTAACAAATCTAGTGCAATATAGCCCAATGTTCCTTCAATTCCAGGCATGGACTATGCCGCACAATTAATACCTCTAAAAATTTTATAAAGTCCAAAAACTATAAGTTTCGCACTAAATTCTTCATCTAGCAAAATATTACTAGACTTCAAGTCTCTATGAACGATGAGGGGCATACAATTGTGATGTAAATAACATTCTCTATTAGCAACATCAAGTGAAAATTTGTATTTTATTTGTCAATCCAACAAGCTCCTGCTAAGTCGATCAGCTAAAGTCCCATTTGGCATATACTCATACTGATAATGTTGATCTAAATTTTCACTCACACTAACCAATTGTTAAGTTAAACATTTTCAATTATACATTAGATTTTGGGCTAGCCTGAATGTTGAAACTCCAAATTATGGCAGTGGTATATGTGTACTTAATGGTCACAAAGATACTAATTATTCAACCATTAAGTGATATATGTTTCTTTCTTTACTTGGATAAATATGCAACAAGTTCAAATTTCTCTTGAACTTAGCTTCCTATGTATGATGTAATTTGGTAGAGTTTTTAGTGGAGTTTTTCTTACATGTACCATTTATAAGTGTTTTTGGCTCTCTATTTCTTCATCTGATTGCCATAGCTACTTTTGTTTTGCAATCTTCACTAGAAATGAGGCTTGTCCATTGGCGAGTGAACAAAATATATGAAAGTTTTATTAGATAGATTGTAGGAATAATCATTTTGGTAATGAAATAAAAATATTATTTATTTATGGTAAATTGAAAGTTCGGTAAAATAAAGAAGACAAAGGTATATATCTTTTATAGCTATTTGGAATATATTGAAACTTCATGGATGTTTGATATTCAAAAGTGCTTCATTCTTTCACTATTATCTTTGTGCTTACCCCTTTTTTTTTTTGCTCTAGTCTTTATTCGAGAAGTGAGACAAAAAAATATTAATCTATACTTATCATTTGCAATTACTATTTTCAAATTCCTTATGGTATAAATTTTTCTTCTTACAACATATGACTAAGATATGAAATCAATATTTTTCGCACTATTATATGTAGAGGAGTTTTGTGTATGATTGTGTAAGAGAATGAAAAAAATGATGAGTAAGGTGAAGAAGTTGATGTTAACATTATTGAAACAATTTATTTAATGTAATTGTTATTAACTTTTAGTTTAAATGATTGTATTTTTTTTTTTTTTAAGAAAATTGTTAATTACTATAAGAGAATTGTAATTTTACTTGGTGGAATAAAAGAAAAAAAAGAATATATGAGAACCAATTGATCAACTCAAGGTGATAGATTAATATTTTTGACAATGTATTTTTTTAATGTTTAAAATAAATTTTTACGTGTTTTTAAATCAATATTTATATAGATTTGTGAAGATGTGGACACTCGAATGATATATGGTAACCATTGTAGTATAACTAATTTTATTAAACTTTATTAATTTTGCAGTTATATTTTATTCTTAAGAGTTGGAGCATTAAATTATTCTTATAATGTGTTAATGTTGGTGGCTGATTGTTTCATATTATAATTAAGTTGTGAGACATAATTCATAATGGGGAATTGTATATGAAAGTTGATAAGTAGTGATTAAGAAAATAATAATTATGCTCATTTAGTTGCCACTAATAAGGAAGAGCAGGAAAGTCTCTTAGACGGCATGCTTTGCTCTTGGAGAGTTTTGTCCAAGTTGGTTATTATACTGACGTGGAAACATGACAAATTATGGTATAGCTGAAGTGTCAATATCATATTTTGCACTTCATATTTAATATATTATAAATAGATAAATAGATAAATAGAAAGATAGATAGATAGATTGTTTTGATAATCTTGGTATGGTATATTTGCTTAACCACAAAGTGTTGAAATGAATATTCTTCCTAATTGTATGGTTTATTGGCTCCTTGTTGTAATGTTTGAAACTTATGCTTTTAGTTGTACGGTTTGTGAATCTTCATTTGTAATGATTTGCAACAAGGAAAATATTGATGAATTCATGTGATCTCTTATGGTTTGATAAAATTTCTCTCCTTAATGGGCACTTAGTGCTCCTTAGTGTTTTTTCTAAAATGTTGTTTTTTTTTTTTTAAAAAAAAGAAGGCTCATGTCCTCAAAAGAGGAGTGCAACATCAGTACAAAATGCTATAGTCAGCAAAGGAAGAAAAAACAAAAAAAACCAACAAGGGTACCATCAAACACACCAATTATGCTACAGTTGCAATCCTAGAGTGTAGAAATTGCAAACATGTAACTGCATAGTCACCTCAATGCAGTATGCCTACATGAATTATTATAATAGAAATATGCTGCTAACTCCTACAAATTCAACAAAGTTTAAGCAGAAAAAAAAGTCATGGAGGTCTAGGAACCACATGTCTCCAGCCCTTGATCCATATGTCAATCATGTAGATCATGTTGCATAAAAATGCTTCCCGAAAAATAGTCTAAAATATTAGTTTATTTTTAAAGAATGATGCAATAGTAATGTGGTGTGAAGACCAACAAATTTTACTAGTATTATCCTTAACCATATTAGTAACAATCATTAGAATTTCCCATATTCATTTTGAAAAGGCTACAATTTTTGTTGTCTTCATAATATGGAATAAGACCATAGTTGTTAAATTTTTTTATTTAAGTTTTAAACTCTTACAAGTTGGCTAACGTACAAACTCTCTTTTTGATAAACTTGTATAACTTTTAGTGAACTCTAACAAAATTAGTAAACTCTAGATTCTACTAGTGTATTTATGAGTTTAAATTTATATTTGATTTTAAATCAATTTGCAAGTGATTGATATCAAGAAATTTAATAAAAATTCTCAAACAACAATAATACATATACTATTAAAATACTACTTCCTCTAAATTTTTATGCAAAGTTTACTTACTATTCACATTGCATAATTAGAAGTCGTATAGTTTTCATGCACAATTCGTTTCTTACTCACAAGCAAAATTTAGTTATAATTTATTCGATTTAAGAATAACATCATAAATACACTATCAAAGAAGTACTCCATTCAAAATGTCATGTAAAAATTATTTCCTTCTCATATTAAATAATTGATAGTTCCAAAATAAATTTAAAATCCATCATATAACTATTCCTTTTATAATTTATTACATAATATAACATATTTACCAAAAACGAAAATATGAAAAGAACAAGAAAATAATAAAATGCAAATTAGAAAAACTATACAAAATAAAAATGAAAAGACTTCTTTTGTTATATTTCTATTAATTATTTTTAAAAGAAATTAACTAATGAAACTCATATTTTTATTCTTCATTTATCTATGCTTGAGGACAGACCACTAAGAAATGTATATTGACCATCCTTGATATATATTTGCCTTCTAAAAGTTAAGATAAATATAAGTTCAAACAAATTTTAGGGAAAAATATAAAAAACTTCCTTCAAATTTGATCTATATGCACTTTGGTCCTATTACTTTAAAAACGTGCAAATCAGTCCTCAAATTTTTTGATATGTGCAAGTTGCTACAAATGGGCAACAAACATTTATTTCTTAACAAGAAAAGCCTAAAAAACCCTCCAACTTTGGTCCATATGTACTTTAGTCCTATTACTTTTTAATATGTGAAGGCTCCTAATAAGATATTAGAGCTCATGTGCTTCTCACGTGCAACTTTCCATCAAAAGATAAACACCCTATACAAAATTGTAGTAATACATATTAATAAATTTTAAGACCAATTTGCATGTTTTTAAAGTAATAGGACCAAAGTGCAAATGTACTAAAGTTAAGGGGCTTTTTTTAGACTTTTCCCTAAATTTTATAAATGATAATAAAGTATGTTGATTGAAAATAAAATAGTTGCATATTTGATCTTTTTCTCTTCAAAGTTGACATAAGACTATGTCACTTAAAAGGGAAGGATTGATTCAATAATTTTAATTACCATATAAACCCATAAAAGGTAGAAAAAGTTGATTGTAGGTTCCTAATGTATAGATAAAGAAAAAAAAACTGAGTGATTTGTTACACAAAAAAAAAATACAAAACATATGAGAAAATAATAAAATTTTAAGACAAATAATCATTACAATTATGCCTTGTTGCTTAATGAATTGTCTAATGAACTGTTACAATTTTAAGTGATAGATATTTTTCAATATTTTTAATTGAAACGTTACTATTTCTTGAATCACATTACATTTTTTTCTATTAAAATTTTAATTAGAGTATAACAATATAATAATTATAAATAATAGTCAATTTTACATATATATATATATATATATATGTATAGAGAGAGAAAGAGAGAGAGAGAGGGAGAAATTTTTTAGTATTAATCATAAATACGTTATCTAATTATGTTTACTTACCAAGATATGTTTTTTAAACTTTTTTTTAATTTGTAAGCTCTTATAAGTCTATTAGTTGAGTTTAAGATTTGAGTTTAAGGAGTCCTCATAAATTTACCTAAACCTTCGAGTTTATCAACCTTAAATATGACAATTATTATTTTAATTTTTAAAGATTAACATGAAATGGTTTTGATGCTATTATCATAATTTAAGGTTCATTTGAGCACATCTCAAAGCACTTGTAAGTTGTGTGTGTAACATAATAATATTTGTCTACTCTATTTGATTGAAAGGATGGTTCTTTCTTTGTATTTGCTATGAGACAAATTTGAACCATTAGGCATGTATTTGTGACTTACAAGGAGTTTGTCAAACTCTACAAGTGTGGGTTTATTATATTATGCAACTCATATCTTCTGGATTTCTCTTTCATTTAATAATGAAGGCATGCTATTTATCAATCATATGTGTATGAAAGATATTCAATTTCTCTATCCAGTTTATATGGACATATATTTCATTTTAATAATAAGAAATTTTTGCAAAGTCTTCATCATCCTTTCCTCATAAAATGAATAAATTTAGTGGCCCTATATAATGATTAGCAAAGTACTTTAAATTTTAAGCAAAATACTAAAAAATTACCACTTCAATTTATTTGGAAAAAAAAAACATATATATGTGATCGAATGAGAATGGGTTTATTGTTGATTCCTTTCCATGAGAGCTACTATAGCATGCCCAGCTCACTATGATTATAAATATATGTGCATATTATAATTCCCACCATTTTCTTTTAGTTACATTCAAATTTTCTAAGCATAGTTTCATGTTTTATAGCTCTTGGTGTTTTGCCGTTACTTTCTAGGTTTGATCTTAATTTTCTTTTATGACAAATCCAGACCCGCCAAAGCACATTAATTCTTATTAGCTTTCTAAATTTGGTGGCACAAAGTAGATTTGCGAGGTAGACACTACAAAAGAGGATTGATGGGAACTTTCTATTATACTAAGAACTTTTAAGACAATGGTAGAGGATGGTACACTCAAGATAGACATATCCTCTTTTTGTATTACCATGGAAGGTAAGGGACATATCAATGAGTTTAGGAAGAATAAAAATTAAGTGTTTAAGTGATTTGTATGAGCGAGTAAGTTTGTTGATTGATGCATACATAGAATAGAATGACTATTATATCCTTAAATACATAGATTGAGATGGTGATTTGTTAGAAGAAATAATTGAACCACTTGAATTTGTTGAAACTAAGGAGGATGCTGAGAAAGCTTTTCTATTCCTAGATAAGTTAGCAAAAGTGGTGTTAATAAAAAAGACGGAATAAAAGTCGAAAAGGCATAAAGACTTCTAGGTGGTTTGTTGAGGATTTTGCATTCTGCTAACTTGTTTGTTCTACATATATGGTGCATAATGTTCTAGGGTAGCTATGGTTGAATGTAACACCCAAAAAATTTTAATCATTTTTAATCGAGTCGTTCGATTTTTAACAAATAATTATGATTAATTCGGATCCGATTTAGTATTCACTTAAATCTAATTAAGTGTGATTTAAAATGATTGGGCATAATGGAATTAGATTAGGAACATAGGAAGCCTCACAAAATTTTTCTAAAACCGGTTTGCCGATTTAAGAGAAATCGGTAAGATTTTGGTATTTCAAACTGTTGGAACCGTATCAATAAAAAATTATACCATGAGAACCCTGGGATGGATGGCCAAGATTTAGCCAAAACATCCCTACAAGTGGTGCCTCAATCAACCATGAAAGAGGGTAGCAAAGTTGAGTTTGAATGTAAAATGAAATCCACCCATCACAATCTAACTTCCTTCAAAAGTCTTGACATAATTCCTTTCTTCTCCCCTTGAATTTTCATCCATATTAGCTGCTGAGCTCTCATCCTTTTTCTCCTACTCATACTCATCTTCACTCCATCTTCATCAACCCTTCAAGCTTCATCATGAGTTGATTTATGACTGAATTTGCATGTATGTTGTGATTAAAGTTGGAATTGGTATAAAAGAACTTGAAGAGAAGAGAAAACTCAAGAAGCTGTTAGGGCTTTTACTCGATGGTCCGTACAGCAGAGTGCACGGCTCCGCCTACAGCTGTTTAAATTTCATGAATATATTTTTATGAGAAACTAGACATTCAGGGCTTTCCATACATATATAATATAAGGCCATTGGATTAGTATAGAACTAGTTATGAATTTTTGAAGTTTGACCTAGAAATCAGGACTTTCATCCGAGCAGTGTGAGTTGAGAAGGGTGTAACTCACCTTACACAACTCCAAGTTAAGTGAATCCAACATTGTTTGAAAGCTAACATATGAGGGAACATTCTATAAAAATTTTAGAGTCAGATTCATTGCCAACTATCCCCAGTACATCAATAAATTCACCTTAAGTTCAACCCGGGCTGGAACAGGATAGTCTAATAAGGTCAAGTTTCAGGGCTTATATCTCGAATTAACTCATTCAAGTAATATGCAACTTATTTCATTTGAAAGCTTGCTCTGTTAGCTTTACAATGATATAAATTTCGTATGATTTCACCTAGATTTCTATTTTTGGTGAATTTTCTCTTATAAGAATGCAATTTTGATTAGAGACATGTATGAATACTAGATCAAGTTTAGTTAATATCGAAATTTGAAACTTAGCAAACAAAGAGCTAGATCGGGTATACTTAATGTTGAACTCGGAACTTAGTGAATAGGAAACTAGATCGGGTATGGATAATATCGGAACTCGGAACTTAGGAAACACATTCATAAAAGTCTTAGAAGACCAATTATGGATTAATATCGAAAATCGAAATCACACAGCACATAAAACACTTTGAAATCAAAAGTCAAAGACAAGAATGTAAAACCAAAACATTACATAATCCCAGAAGTCGGGAACACATTACATAATCACCGGAAGTCGGGAATCAAAACATTATATAACCCCAGAAGTTGGAACTTATATAATCTCGGAACTCGGACCCAATTCAATCTCGAAAGTCGGTCCTAAGCTCAAACTCGGGAACATCAATAAAAGTTAAAAACTTGCAAGATAGATTAAGACTTAAGATTTTAAACTTGCACCTAACTACCTAAGTTTTACTCATAAGACTTTGTTTTGTGTGACAACTAGTGAAGCATATGTATGAAGTGCATTCAGCATGTCTATATATGATTATGTATGAGAATGAAAGGATATAAATATATTAAATATGAATCCCTTCACCTGGAGACCGATATGAGATCCCTCCTTGTGAAGATAGTTAAATAAAATATGATGAAGGTCCTATATTCCTAAGGAACGTGACATGATGATTACGCTCTGATGGGGTATGACATGACAATCATACTCTGGAATATGGTATAATGATCCCACGCCCTAAGGGATATGACATGGTGATTACACCCCGATAGAGTGTGACATGGCGATCATATTCTGGGACGTGGCAAGATGAGCATATTCCTAAGGAGTGCGACATGGTGATCACATCCCGATAGAGTATGACATGGCGATCGTATTCTGGAATATGTATAACAAATGAGCAAGGCTGCACTTGAGGATGGCGATACGTAACGCCTAGGTGTGTCAAATGAAGAAGGTAAAGATAAATATTAAAGGAAGACAAAGGAAGAAAAGAAAATTATATGTATCTGCATAAATTACTTTAATACATTTCAATTATTATTCATAGTATAATTCATGAATTTATTTCATATTGGCTTTCCCAAATGACAAGTGTGTGAATAAAATGGACTCTACTTCGAATAATATGTTTTCGAACTATAAAATTTAACAATTTATATAACATGTCCACCTTTTTCATAATAAATCGGAGCAGCTAGAGATAATAATGATGACATGGCATGAAATTTCTTAGTGAATCCTACTGAAAATTTAAAATTCTCACTCTTATTTTCATTTTATCTTCAAATAGTTTAAGAAGTTTCAAAGATGGCTAAAGTCTTATCGGATAAGATTGTGTATAACAATAACAACTCCATGGTGTGGTACTATGACTTAAGCATAATACTATATAGAGGAGGACGTTACACTAAACATAGTGGTCCTTTTAATAGTTTTGTGTAGTTTTTAAGTAATGGTGTTAGTTAATTTTCCATGATGAAACGACTTCTGGATACTGCCCTTTTTCTGCGAGGTTAAGCCTGTAACACCTTACCAGACAAAGTACTATGCTTAAGTCATAATCATTTATCTGATAAGAGATTACGTGTAATACTGATTAAATTCCTTTTTCTGTATTAGTATTAATTTCCCGCATAAGAATACTTGATCTCATCACAAATTTTTTTGCGTGATGGCAGAATAAATACTAATCAATCGATAAACTGTAAATAACTTAACATAAATAAAAATACAATAAGAACAGAATAACTGCAAATAGCATCATAGACATGTTCATAGATATCTGATTTTAAAGTTTGGCAAAAAGTACAAGGTGTCAAAATGAGGCCGCAAATACAAAATGAAACGGCCAATTTCTATGAACAGCACCCCAAGTGGTCCCCATGGGACATTTCTGGTACATCTCCTAATATCTATCCATCTACCCATGACCCAGACTGCCAAAATAAGGCCATTCTATACATCTACTACCACTGTGGTCCACCCACTAGCTAATCAGAATCCGAAGAAAGAAACCCATTCGTCATGGGTGCATCTGCAGGCCGGTGGTGGCGTCTTTGGGAAAGAGAGGATGAGGAGGAACTCAGCTGCGCCGATGGGTCCTCCTCGATGTCCGGCGGAAAGCATCGGATGTGGTGGTGAAGCGGGAGGAGCCATAGGGCGAAGTGCTGCGCTGCTGCTTCTTTGGAGGAGGTGAAGCGGATGGACCATATATGGTGGAATAGCGATGTGCAGGCGTGCGGATCAAGCGATGGGTGCAAAGTGCAAAGTCTCTGCGGAAGAAGATATATATATGGCTTTGCCGGATATATCTGAGTCTAGAAATGGGTGGTGTATGTGAAGCTTGGGGAACTCAATTAAAGAACTCCTGTCATGGCGTGCTCCATAGTCCGAGAATGGCCCAGCGGAATATATAATATAGTGAGAAATGAATATTTCTCAAGAGAAAATCCCTAATCGCTATACATCTGTCATCACTGTTATTCCCAATTGTTTCAGTCGTGCAAGATTTTCAGATAGTATGGTAAAATGATAATATTTAACTTAAATACTCATTTGTAAAGCATACACCGAAACAAGTTCAGTTTTAATTAACAGATATACTAATGTACTCAAACAGTAATCAAAGCGGGACAATAGCATGTTATGAATAATAAACAGAGATCTAGAACAATCAATAGAAAAGTATTACACTGTACATATGCATGTACAATGAGAAGATGCATCTTATTCTTGGAGGCTTTCGCCTTTTATAACTTATTTCCATCCTTGGTCCACAGGAGTCATTGGCCATATACTCCTGGGTAATAGTCACGCTTTAGGATGAAATTCGTTCCTATCTGAGGATGGCGGGTTACTTTCCTGACCTTCCGGATCTATTCACTTAATTTATTGGGTGGCCCAAGTGATGTGAATTTCTTTATAAATGTCATGAAATGAATACACATCTAACTTGTCTCTTTACTTCTGAAGTACTCAAGTTGTCATGAATTTCATAACTTATAAATTTCTTACCGAAATTTTGGCGTATGTGGATCGAGTGCAACTTAAGTGAATAGTGCCAGACAACCAGTCTTACAATTTCAGTATAGGGCAACAATTATACTTGTACATTTATAACATCAATCAACAATCTCAATTGTACATGTACATTCATAATCTCAATCAACAATTTGAATTTAAACATCAATAGAGTCTCAATTTAACCCCCTCTGTTCTGCCCGAATTTGGTGTGCCTCATTTCTCATTCAGTTCAACTCATTTAAATCTAATTTTTGGATATGTTATAGCCTTATATGTCTAGTTTCTACTCTCTTTGGTCCCATTTCATTTTGAGTTGTATAACTCTAGATATAAACATTTTATCTCAACATGTCCTGTTCCTAGCCAGAATTTGGTTCATATAGAAGAAAATTCACTAAAAATCGAAAACTAGATGAAATCATGCGAATTTTATATCAAAATGAAGCTAACACCACAAGCTTTAAAATGGATTAAGTTTCATGTCATTTGCCTAAGTGGATTCTGAGTTGTGAGTCTTGAAACATTACCCCATTGGGTTGTCCTGTTCTAGGCCAGTTTAAACCTAAGCCAACTTCATTGATGTGCTGGGAACAAATGACAACGAATTAAATTTTGAAATTTTTGTGGGATGTTCTCTCATGTGTTAGCTTTCAAACATATTTAGTTGCACTCAATTTGAGGTTGTATAGGGTGAGTTACACCCTTCTCAACCCATGCTGCCCGGGCGAGAACCCAGATTTCTAGGTCTAACTTCAAAAATTCATAACTAATTCTATACTAATCCAATGGCCTATTATGATATATGTATGGAAAGCCCTGAATTTTTAGTTTCATTTAAAAATAGTTTCATCAAATCTAAACGGTGGTAGGCGGAGCCGTACGCTCCGCCGTACAGACTGCCAGGGGAAATCCTATCCTGCTTCTAGGTTTGTCTCCTCCCTTCAAGCTATTTGCCCCCAAATCCAATTTTAATCACAACACACATGCAAAATCAGTCATAAAATATCATCATCACTCTATCCAAATCTCAGATTAAGCATGCTCCTCACACAGCCCCAAATCAGAGAGAATAAAAGAGGAAGTAGGATTTCCTACCTTGTCTTGAGTAGTTTAGGCTGATTTTGTGTTCTTAGTGCAAGTAGTTTATGATGAGGCTTGAAGAAGAGATGAAAATAGAGTGGAGGAGAGAATGAGGAGAAGAAGAATGAAGAGAGCTCAGCTGGGAGAGTGGCCGAATTTTTGGATGAGGATGCAAGGAGAAAAGTGAAGATATTTCAAGGTGGCTTGAATTTGATTGGTGGACCTTCCTTGGTCATAAAATCTAATTCAATCCTCCTCATCCATGGCTGTCTAGGCGCCGCTTGGGGGAGTATTTGGCTGAATCTTGTCCATTGATTCTAGGGCACTCATGGTTTAATTTCTACTGGCTCGGTTCCGACAGTTTGAAATACCGAAATCCTATCGATTTCCTTTAAATCGGTAAATCGGTTTGAAATTGTTCTGTGAAGTTTTCTATGCTCTTAATCTAATTCTATCTAGCCTAATCCTTTTAAGTTACACTTGATTTGCTTTAAGTAAATGCTTAATCAGGTTCTGATTAAACTCACTTATTTGATAAAACCGAACAATTCAGTTGTTAACGATAAATTTTTCGGTCGTTACAAAGCCTAGTTATTTTGGATTTATTACAATATATATATATATATATATATATATATATATATATATATATATATATATATATATATATATATATATGTATGTATGTCAACCTGTCTCTACTAAGTCTATGTCTCTTCTAGAAATTAGCTACCACTAGACAATCACGTAGAGCATGGAGGCTAGTCTTCTTCTTCATGAGGGTACATCAATTACACATGGGAGAAGAGGAAAGGTATTTATCGAATCTCCTCTACTTTTCAGTAAGCCATCTTACACAATGAGCCAAAGGCATATCTTGACATGCTTAGATAAGCCCACACCAATCCTAAATACAAGTGTAAGGAAAACTATTTGAATCATCCACCCTTCCCAAAATGATATTAAATGTTGCCTTATGAGAAATACCCCCATCATGTGTGTCTTCCCACAATAGAACATCTTTACCTACCTCTGGTGTGGGAATACAAAAACTTGCAATCGTATGACATATATCACTAGGCAATAACTGCCCTCAATAAAGCCCAATTCCAGCCCCCAAAAAGCACACACAATATGTAATAGGCATGATCAATTCTTTGTCAGTGAGTAGTCTCATAGCTAAAGTTTGAAGAGCCCCAACTTTTGGCACCCACCTATCCATGCAAACATTCACAGACTAGCCACTATTTATTCTACATATGATATTCTCTACAACTAACATTTCATACTCTCGAGATCCCCTTCAAATATTTGGTTGATCTTGCAAACTTTTAGTTTTGGGAATCACATCTTCTCCACACTTATACTTACTCTATTGCACCTTGACCCATAGGGCATCCAAGTTATTAATAAGTTTCCACCCTACATTTAGCAGATAAGCTAGGTTCACATCCTTTACAATATGCAAACCCAAACCCATAGTCCTCTTTGGTTGGCTAACATCTTTCAATTTGACCAAAGGAATTCTACATTGTTTTGTGGTAAAACCCCACAAAAGGCTCCTATTTCTTTGGTTAATGTCTTCACATATTAAGTTAGTTACCATATTAGTTTTCAAGGCATAAGAGGGAATTATTGTCAATACTAAAGTATACAAAGTGAGATTCCTAACAAGAGAGAGGACATTTGCTTTCCATGAGCTTAATCTCTTCATTACATTCTTGATCAACAAGCCAAAAGTATGTTTAGAAGTTCTATTGTGTACTAGCGATACCTCAAGGTGCTTTTCCAAATCAGAATGAGCTAAAAACCAAGGGTATTAATAATCTCTATTACCCTAATATGGTTCAAATTATTGGGGAAACAAATCTTGGTTTCTCCAGGCTAATTCTTTAACATAAGCAAGTACAAAAAATCTCCAAAATAAGGTCTAATAGTTGTGACCTGGTCCAAAGATACCTTAGTAAATAACAATAAGTCATCAGTAAAAAAGATAGTAATTGAGTGTCCATCTTGAGAAAAAAAAAATCACTGGCTTTCACAAATTATTACTCATTTCATTCTCAATAAGTTAGATCAATCTTTCCACACAAATTATAAAAAGGTATAGAGAGAAGGGGTTCCCTTAATTACCTAATTCCCCCTAATGGGGGCTATTTCTTCCCATTCTCTTTCTTTCTCAAACTCCATCCTTCTCCCTTTCACAGTGGCATTTTTTGTGATATCTCACCATCAGTTTTATTCTCCTCACAATCTCACTTCCTCAGTCGATGACAACAGCCTTTCTACTTCAGTTCATGCAGTCTCATCTTCTGTCTCATACCTCAATCCTCATAGTCTCTCAATCTTTCATGCCTCATGACCACACAATCTCATGGTCTCACATTGTGACCTCAGTTATCACCTTTTTCTTGTCAGCGACAAAGGCAACCATGGGAAAGACAACACAACCACGAGTTCTACTTTTTTTTTGAAAAAAAAATATGGTTTTTATTTTCTACCAGATTCTAGGTTAGATTTGATTTTGTGTGGTGATTATGTACTAAAATGTTATTTTTATTTATTTATTTATTTATTTCTTATTATTTTGTTTGGTTGACCTGCCAACCTACCCCAAAAATGAGGTGGGTTGAGCTCCTTAACCCATTTTTCTAAAATGTCTTGCCTCATTTAATTTGATTATTTAAGGTGGTGAATGAAGGGTGGAGATTCATTTTACCATTGGAGACTTGGAGTTTACAAGAATAATCTATTAAGCTTTTGTTTTTCACTCGTGTATATTTATGGTGTCACGATTTTTTCTTGGCATCGTTTTGTATATTAAGGGCCAGTCATTATTGTTGTTGTTGTTGTTATTATTATTATTATTACTATTTGGTGATATTATGTGTAATTTACTCATATTCATATGGATTTTTGTTTGAGGTTGGGTCTTAAAATTTTGTTGTATTAACATTGCATGTTGTAGAAACATTATTCAAGTATGAATTCATGTGGATTAAAGGTATATTAAGTTGTCGTATTTTCTTCTAATCTAGGAATGATGCCGAAGCCACCTATTTCGATGAAGGTGTGAGATCTGCAAAACAAAAGCAACTCCAAGAAATATTGTTGCAAGTAATTATTCCTAACTTGGTTGTTGTGCAGTCTTGGTTGTTCAACCTTTTTTTCTTTTCCATAAATATAAATGAATCATTGAAAGAGGAAAAAAAAATTGATGATTATTAAATCAAGAGTGACTAATTTAGATACTGTATTGTTGGCCATCTTTTCTTCCCCTTTAAAAGCTTTTGGAGATTTGTGATGACTTATGAGGTTTATAAAGGTACTTGATGCATTCTCAATTGGTTAACCGGGTCAACCATCACTCTGATCCACACTGAAGAAGGCATTTGACAAGGCTTTGAATGGAAAAGAAAGGTTTTCTACGACCGCCAATAATTGCATTAAGTCTTATGTGGCTTAATTTGATGAAGCATTTATAGGTAATAAAAAATTTAATTTTCTTTTTTTGGGTCGAAACCATAGGGATCCTCCTACTAGATATAATTTTGCTTGAGTCGGGTAGAATCACTTGAGCAGCAAAGCTCTCCTTCTGAGTTTTAATACAACTACATTCTCAAGTCTTAATAATAAAAAATTTATTTATTCTATTTATTAGATAACAATAAATTGAAATTGATGGCCCAAAATATGTAATGATCACTTGAGAGGGGAAAAAGAGCATACGTATAAACAGGAAGTGGATTAATGACAAAAAAAACAAATGGGAGTAGATTGTGTACAATAATTAATTTGGTGTTGAGAGCAAAATTGCTAGCATTTGGTTCATTTCCATTGTCTAGCAATTGGTTCATTTCCATAGTTTAGTGTCTAAGAAGTTAAACTTGATAATATTTGTTGAGAAGTTTATTTATATATTTATTCTGATATTCAAGCCCCTTTTTTATTTTGATTGTATAGTCTGAAGTATTTTGTAACACCCAAGCCGAGAGTGCATGAATTGTGATATTTTGTCCTGTCGAATCCTACAAAAACTCTAAGTCTAGATCCTATGCCTCATTGGAGGGCTATATAATTGGGACATTTTCATGGGATTAAAAATCCCGATAATTGTTCCTTAGATATCTAAGAATTGAATAGTGATTTTTAATGAATTTTGAGAAGTCATTATCCCTTTCGTTTTTAACCAGAAAGTTTAAGGAAATGCGAGTTTCCGAAAATTTGTACTAAAATTTAAAAGTTGGATTTTGATTCCTAAAATATTTGATTTTTCTAATATTTTTATTGGATTCAAGTGGGGGTTATCCCTTATTTATATTTATATTTTAAAGTTAATGGAGAGTAAAATAAATAAGTATATGATGATATTTGAAGGGTGTAGATGAAAAAAAAAAGGGAGCGGTGCCTAAGCATCCAAGGCCAGCGCCTGTGCCACAGGATGATGTGTCTTTCAAGTGGGCAGGTGCCCAGGCAACCAAGTCGCAATGCCCAGGCACTCGCTGGAAAGAAATAAGAAAGGGTTCTTGACCTTTCTCTCTCATTTCCCCCAAATCTCTCTCTCACCAAATCTATCTATTTCTCATCATCATCATCATCATCTTAGAATGAGTTTCTCTCTTGGAGCTCTCTCTTTCCTTTTTCTAGTGAGAGAAAATGATGGTAGGACGACTCTCCTTGCGTTTCACCGCCTTCCTCCACTCTCTAAGATAATTTTTTAGTTTAATCCTCCTTATTATACCATGGATTAGTTAGTTTTCCTATGGATTCAAGTTAAACCATGTGAGAAGGGGGTTAGGGCTTTAGAATTTGGGGGTTTTGCTTTATAAGGCTAATCTAAATAAACTCTTCCAATAGCTAAGTTGTGGGAGTCTAATATATATATTTGTCATATTAGATACTCTCCGGAATCCCTTGGTGGCTTTAAGGCTTTGTAGAGCTTGAGTTCCTTCCTATCTGGACTTGAACTGTGAGTTAATAATATGTATATAGCTTGTTTTTAATATATATACATACATACATATATATATATATATATATATATATATATGATATTAGAAATGTTATGTTTCTAGTTGAACTTGTTATTTGTCAAAAGTTGAAATAGTGCTTTATGGAATTACCTTATTGAATCTTTTGAAAAACATGTATATATGTGGGACAAGCTACTTCGAAATTTGATTATATATATAAAGTCTATGAAGCTGATATGATGTTTAGAACTAGTATTATGAAACTCTAATGTTTTAAGAGTTCAAGCAATGTATTTAGAATCCAGAACTTGATATCTGGAGTAAAGTTATTTAAGGAATTTTATGTGAACTATTGAGCAAATGGTTTTCTTCATAAGAGGGATTTGTTATCAGAACTGTACACTAACAGCAGGTACGTTAGCCCATGGTGCACCTTGGTAGAACCCCAACTAGCAGGGGAATGCTAGCCCAGCGTGTTTGGCCGACATAACAGGAAATGAATTATGGACACACTAGGGTCAAGTTATTGCGGCTGCCCAGTTGTGGATTAGATTCAATACTACTGGGGTCAAGTTGTTAGGGCCGCCTAGTGTAACGTCCTCCTTGGCATAGTACTATGCTTAAGTCAGAGTACCACATTCAGGAGTTGTTACTGTTACCTGAGCGGACCTTATTTGATAGCAACATCAGCCGTCTTCGAAGCTTCTTGAACTATCTAGAGAAAACACGGAAATATGAATGAGAATTTTAAATTCTCAGTAGAATTCACTAAGAAATTTCATACCGTATCATCATTATTATCTCTAGCTGCTTCGATTTATTATGAAAAAGATGGACATGTGTATATAAATTGTTTAATTTTATAGTTTGAAAATATATTATCCGAAGCAGAGTACATTTTATTCATACACTTGTCATTTGGGAGAGCCAATACAAAATAAAGTCATGAATCATACTATGGATAATAACTGCAACATAGTAAAATATAATAATACCAATATATTGGAAACTTAAAATTTGTATATGCCTTTACTTGAGCTTGAATTTATGCAAATACATATAATTTTCTTTTCTTCATTTGTCTTCCTTTATTTGTCATACATATTCCAGAGTACAATCACCATATCATACTCGCTCGGGGTGTGATCACCATGTCACACTCCTTAAAAATATGTCCATCCTGCCACGTCCCAGAGTATGATCGTCATGTCATACTCCATTGGAGTGTGATCATCATGTCACATTCCTTAGGGTATGGAATCATTAGGCCACATTCCAGAGTATGATCGCCATGTCATACCCCATCGAAAGCGTGTGATCGCTTAAGGTCACGTTCTTCTAATATGAACTCATCATAATATCTTTCATCATAGAATCATAAATACATAGGCTTCATACCTTATTCTCAAAGGATAATACTTGCATGGTATTCATACACGTCACATAACATTAACATACAAACATTTAGAATTATCACTAATTCTATGCCTAAATTTAGGCAAAGATAACGGATCAAGCCTCGCTTTCCCACATGAGTAGTGCCAAAGAGCGTAAAAGATCAATCAAGCATTCAAACCATCATAGATCAGCACATGTATAACAACCATATCAATCATATAGTGTGTCAACATCAATAAGGTTTCTGTTCATTATACTCAATTATGCCTGATTTTGTAAAATCCACCAAAATTTCTATCCTATTCATTTAGCCCTACATTTTGGATATGTTATAGTGCTATGTGTCTAATTTCGAACCCTTTTAGTCCCATCTCATTTTGATTTGTGTAACTCTAGTTATTTGAATTTTACCTCAATCTATCCTACTCTTGGCCTGAATTGTACTCTTAGCAGTAGAAAATCACCAAAAATAGAAACCTAGGTCAAATCACACGAAACTTATACCAATTTAAAGCTAACAGAACAAGCTTTTATTTGAAATAAGTTGCAAATCATTTGCATAAGTATAACTCGATATATAAGCCCCATAAGTTGACCCTTCTAGATTGCCTTGTTCCAGTCTAGTTTGATCTTAAGGCAATTTCATTAATGTACTGGGAATAATTGAAAATGAATCTAGCTCTGAAATTTTTATAGAATGTTTATCTACATATTAGCTTTCAAACAGAGCTAGTGGCATTCAATTTGGAGTTTTGTAGGGTGAGTTACACCTTCTCAACTCATACTACCCAAAAAAGGGCCTAGAATTTCAGGCTAAATTTCAAAAATTCATAACTAATTCTATACTAATCCAATGGCCATATATTTTATAGGTTGGAAAGCCCTAGGTTTCTAGTTTCACGTAAAAATAGTTTCATTGAATTTAAATAGCTGTAGGCAGAGCCATACACTCCGCTGTATGGACTATCGTAGGGTCTCCTAGCTTTTTCTATTTTGGTTGTTCTCCTTCATGGATTTTCATGCAAGTTTCAACCAAACCCAAGAGTTTCATGCCAAACCAGTCATGAATCATCATATGTATGTGATATATCATCTAACAAAGGGTAGAAATCCCAACCCTCATCAACCACACACAAGAGAACTATAGGGATTATTGAACCCTACCTTCAATTTTTGATGCAAGACTAACTAGTTTTAAGCTCCTTTTGGTGGGGAAGTGATGGAAGCTTGAAGATGAGGTGAAATAATGTAAAATGAAGGAAGAAAGGTGGAGAAGATACAGCTGAAGGGGCAGCACGAAAATAAATGTATAAGAAAGGAAAAGACTCACCCAAAAGTTAGATGAAGTACTTGGCAAGTTTCATTCTTATTGGCTGAAATTTTTGTGGCTGAATTGCAACCAACTCCACTCATTTTGGGGCTGTTTTGGCCACAAATTGAGTGGTTATGTGGCTGTGTATTTAGCCATTAAACATAGGGTTTAGGATGTGCAATTATATTGATTCGGTTCTGACAGTTAAAAATACCGAATCTTTACCGGTTTCCTTCAAATCAGCAAAATAATTTGGAAAATTTTTGTGAAAGTTTCTATGTGTCCATTCTAATTCTCTCAAGTCTAATTTTTCTAATTAACATCCAATTAATTTCTAATTGGCCTTTAGTTAATTTCTAATTATCCGTACATATTTAATAAAATCGAATAGATCGACTAACGGCATAAATTAAACGTTTTAAAAATTTTCGGACGTTACACCTAGCAGATATTCTGGAATAAAAATCTCCCTAGAAATGCACGGTTATTATACTTTGATTATAAATGATTTGTTACAAACTATCTTTAAATGTTTTAAGAATATGTATGTGAAGAAGTTTTTATGTAGTTGAATTCAAAAAGTGACTTGATAAACTATGGATATTTTAGAGATAGAACACATGTCAAGTATGTTTATCGGTTATTTTTATGGTATATATATATATATATACAGATGAGCATTTTACTTGAAGAATGACGTATGAGGTTCTTAAGGAGTTTGATAAAACTTTACTTTACTAAAAGCCTATTTGAAAGGGATTTGTAAAGTGGATTATGAGGTCACCAAGAAGTAGTGAAATTTTTAAGTGGTTTTAAGTTTTATAGCAATGATTCCTCAATTATGTATTTTCATAACAAGTATATTTTTTATGAAAAATTTATGTTTAAGCTTGACCCACTCTAGATATAGATATATTATTTCTCATTGAGTCTGTATGACTCATTCTTCTCCTCTTTTCATGTTTTTAGACAGATATAACTTTATGTGTGTGTGCCTTCGGCTAGCTGAAGACATTGGATTTCCAATAAAGCCACACTTTTGTTCGTGTGGTTCCAACGGTTGTCTAGATTTATGGATTGTATTTGTTTGTATATAAATTGTATATGTAATCTTAGTAATGGTCTATTAACCCACAGATAAGGTCTTGCTTCCGATGTGTTGTAGATGTTAATTGGTCTTCTATTTGATTAAACCTATGTTATGTTAAAGTTATGTTATTATAACTGTTATATGCATATTGTAGGTTGCAATCAAAGATTGCCTGGATCCCCAATAACCTAATATGTATGTTGTCTTATGCAGGAAAATATGTGGCATTTGGGAATTGCCCAAAAAAATAAGGGAAACACTTTTCGTTCCCTTGTGAAAATTTGTATGTCAGGTTTGCTGGAGGACATGTCCCCTATGCGTCGATCGCGGTCCTAGTTGGGCCATGACATATTTTTCTTCTCTTCTTAATCTAAACACTACTTCAATTCAGTAACATAAGTTCATTGTAATTTTTCTAATGGTACCAGATAAGAATATTAATTGTACAATGAGATTCTCTATAAAATATTTTAGAACACATATTTTTTCGAAAAAATAAAAGTGACATTAGCCGTATTGAAAAATGTGATTAAATAAAAATGAGGTGCGTGACTAAATAACAAAGCATTAATCATATTTTATAAATATAGTTAAATGAAAGTTAATAGTGTGCATATTTTCAGGCATGTAATAGCCACACCAAAAGTAAATATGGGTAATGGATCGATTAAGCAGTATTTAAAAAATGTGGTTATTCACACAGTGAATACTTATGTCTTCATAACTCTTGTCTAAGTTTTTTTTTTTTTTTACGAGCATATTTCTTGTTTGGGTTACTTAAACTTATTGGAAATCATGTATAGTGTCAACGTTCAAGTATAAAGCGTAAGCAGGCCATGCATGATGGCATTTGAGATGATGTGATTTCTTTTTTTCTTTTTGTCAGAAGACGATATGACATGTCATCTTGATAATGGAGCATCTCCTTGGCCCTCTGGGCTTCACTTGTGATGGAATAGCCTTTTTATAACATGATATTGGTCAGTAAGGACACGAAACAACAAAAACTCTTGCGAGTCCATTATAATGTTCCTTCTTAATTTCCTTTTTTTTTTTTTCAACGTTATGGTTGAAACTGTGAAATGATCTGCAACTTTAGGTCTTCAGCATCTAGTTGAGTTTATATTTGGGAAAGTGCAAGATTAAAATTATTTTAAGAAATTAATTTGTATATATTTATAATGTAAAATAAATTATATTGTTATCCAATAGAAATACTAGAAAATACCAAATTATGCTAGGTAATTAATTATTATGATAAGGAATCTATTATGATTTAGTGCTTTCATACATTTTTATTGACTGATAGTCAGTGTATATAAATTAAATTATTATTTTAATAATTATTTATTTATATAATTACTTTTTTATATAATCAATTATATAAAAATTAATTTATATTTGGATATTTCAATTGAAATGTAATTTGAAGATAATATGTTTTATCTAAATTATATAAAAAAATTGTTTTGTATAGTGAAATTACTAAAAAAAAAAATATGAAATTATTGTTTATATTGGAGAGAACTACCACTTTGACCCTTAAAAAATCAATTCACTGACAAATTAGTTCTTGAATGATGTTTTATTAATTCATGATACTCCTATGATGAACAATTATTGCTAATGAGTTTTATTAGTATTAACAAAAAATATTTTAGGTTAATTGTATTTTATCCCCTACATTATAGTCATATGCATTTTAACTCCTATATTTTAAAAATATGCAAATTAATCCTTTTATTAATTTTATCACACGTTCAAGAAAAGTGTAGGATATCGGATTGTATATTCATGAATATTCAGGGGGTCGATTTGCATATGACCCAAAGTTTAGGGGATATAGTATATTTAATTTAGCTGAAATGCACATTCTCAAAAGTTTAAGGAGTCAATTTGTTCATTATTAAAATATAAGAGATAAAGTATATATGATTTATAATACAGAGGATAAAATGCAATTAACCCAATATTTGAAGGACTACTTTGTCAGTACATTGATCTTTTCAGAATTTATTTGTTAACACATTGATATTTTTTGGACTAACTTGTCAACATGTTAATTAATGAAGTACCACAAGCTAATAAAATATCTTTTAATGATTAGTTTGTCTGCGTTTTGATTTTTTTAGTGTCAAAATAGTTGTTGTCTATTTATATTATATAATATTTGATATATATGGTTAATTTGATAAAACATAACAATTCTAAAATAATCAACTTTTGTTTAAAATCAAAAGTTTTAAAATATTGTTTATAATTATATGCTATTTTTCAACTTAAAATTATTAATTTTTTATTATAATCTATTTCTACATTTTTGTCAAACAAGATTGATTTTCCCAAAACAGTTTTTTTGCTAAAAACAAGTTGTTTTGGGAGCTTCCCAAACATGCCATATTACAATCCCTTATTACATACTCTCTATTTCCTAGAAAATAATATTACTATATATGTGCGTGTTTACAAAAGCTATAAGATTAAAATCATTTTGATAATTACTTATTTGTGTAATCGTTTTTTTATATAATTGATTATATGAAAATCAATTTAAATTTCGATACATCAGCTGAAAAGTGATTTTAGATAATCTGTTTTATTTGAATTGTATAAAAATATTACTTTTATATGATAAAATTATTAAAAAGGTATGGGATGATTATTTATATTATATAATATTTAATACTTAGGGTCAATTTAATAAAAATATAACAATTCTGAAATAATTAGCTTCAAATTATAATTATAAACTCCAAAAAATTACTTATACTTATAAACTATTTTTCAACTTAAAATTATCACCTTTTGAGTATAATCTATTTTTCATTTATATTAAAACATAACTGATTTTTCAAAAATTGCTGGAAAAAAAAAATGTTTTACCCACTTCCCAAATTTTTATCAATTAAAGGTGTATTTATTTGGGATTTTTTGGCCAAAAAATACATTTTTTACTAAAAAAAATCAATTTTTATATATTTAGATAATTTTTAAAAAATAATCAAAATTTTAAAAAAATCTATTTTTAATTTTTTTAATTATATATCAAATTTAAATTTCAAAATTATTTTTTTTAAGATATATAACAAATACACCCTAAGTCAAATTCAAATGCACGACCAAAATATATTTAAAAAAAAAAAAGAGAAAGAGAGGGGGGTTCAGATTCGAATGCTATCGAGCAATTTAACTATTTTTAACCATTATGAAAGGATACTTTCTTTACTTAGTTAGTATATATTTTTCCTATCATTTTTAATAAACAAAAAATTTAATTCAAACTATATATATATATAGACTGGAGATAGTAAATCTAGAAAACTCTTCAGATTTTAATCGACAAATGATTTACAGTTCGCTTGGAATTAGAGGGAAAAAAATCATTAAGGTAAGATTTAGGGATGTCAATGGGGCGGGGTGGGGGATGGGGGACTAGTAAATACCCGCCCCTGTCCCCCGCCCTATATTCGTATGCATTCGCTTTTTACTTATTCATGATTCTACTTATCCGTGGATATCCATGAATACATATTAGAATATTAAAAATTTTAAAAATTTAAATTAAATATAAAAATTCTAATATCATAAAATACTTAAAATAATCATAAATAATAATCTAATTTAACAATTAAAATTCTAACAATTTAATATACTTAAAATAAAAATAAACACATAAAATAAACAAAAAATAAGTACAATAATCCAATTCTACAATTTAAATTCTAACAACTTAAAATACTTAAAATAAAAATAAACACATAATAATAATCTAATCATTAATCTAATATATAATAAGTACAAATAAATCTAACTTATAAATTTAAACCTTAGTCTAATCAATTTAAATAATAATAATATTAGTTTAATTAAATTAATAATTTAAGGGTAAAATAATAATTTTATAGCAGGTACCCGACAGATATGGGAATAGTGATCCCCGCTCCTGCCCCATTTAACATGTGATTATTTAAAATCCATGTCTCCATTATCTGCAGGAATAAAATCTTTCCCCCATACCCACCTCATTACAGGTATTACCAGCGGGGTGGGTGTAGATTTTTTTGACACACCTAATAAGATTTAATCTCGAGTCTTTGCATTCACTTGCAAAGTACTTTACCAACTAAGCCAACAAACTTGCACATTCAGGTAGGAAGTTCTCACATGAAAATTATCTCCGTTTGTTTTATTTACTTTTCAAATTCATTAGTAACTACTAGAAATGTCACAGTTTAACTAAATGAAAATTATTTCAACAAATGGTAGCATTACAATTTGAATAATTTTTTTAGCTTCAAACTTAATTAGAAATAAATGGCTTAAATATTTTTAAGTTCTTATAAATATAGGCTATTTTGATTTTAGTTCTCCAAAACTTTTTCATGGCTTTTGATCCTTTTTTTTTTCCTAGCATTGGTTTTAGCTTTGTTATTCTAAATTTTAATCCCTATAAGTATTTAAGAATATGTGTTGCAAATACTGAAAATTTTATTTTTGATCCTTATAAATATTTTAAGAATTTCCTTTGATCCTTATAAATATCACTATTTAATTAATCATTGAGCTAATATAGTAGGGACCAAAAACACACTATATTTATTGGGACTAAAATATATTTAAGCTGAAATAAATCAAAACCTTTAGTGAGCTTTGCTTTATAAAAGACTAAGTTTTATATAACTTATAGAAATATTTCATCATATATATATATATATATATATATATATATATCACCTCTAGTTTAAATAAATTTTTTGAAAAGCGAAAAAAAAAAACCGCAGAAAGCAATGTATAGAACTGAATGAGAGTGAGATTAGTTTTATTATTGCAACTAAATGGTTATTTTGAGACCCTAGGTGCCTGTTTAGCGTGCTATATCAAATTTAATAGCATAAGTTACTATAACACATTATAACTTTCTTGATTATTTTGTATAAATAATGCAACGTATTAGAGGTGTGTTATTACTAATAGGAATTGTCTTATTTGATTGACCTTCTTTTATATACTGTTAAAACTTAAGTTTGATTCTTATATTTTTTTATTGATAAATAATCTATAAATATTTTTATAAATACTTGATAAGTGCATAAGTATATTATGACTGTTGACTTGTGCGAATTATCCCTTCTACTTAAATTTTTATGTATTAAAAAAAAAAAGCGGGTGTGTTATTTGATATCTTATTATTGCGACTGTTTTTTACACGTCTCAATAATAATTATATAACTCATTATTTGCAATGTTAGTAACTTGGTATATAAATCATTTTGCATCTAAACATTCATTTAAACGATTAATAACAATTCGACTATAAATCGGAGATGCCAAACCACATATAAGGGATGCCATAATTTCTTTCTATTATCATCTGATTAAGGAGATGTAGTGTAGAGCACCGTTATTTTCTTAAAAATTGTTCATCTACATTTTTTTTTGAATAAAAAATCAAATTTATTCATGTTCTTTCCCTTTGGTTTCTCAACATAACTAGTGTAACTTCATCCTCCAATCCTAAAAGAAAATTAGTATATTATCCACGCTATCATATAATTATTATTGAGCCACCCATAGATATCCAATTTTAAAAAAATTCACATTTCAAATATTCAATCATTGATATAAGGGGATGTATTAGAGTTTTACATCGCTTAAAAATATGACCAAGATAGCTTTAATAAGTACCTATATAATCCTCTCTCTATAAGCTAATTTTTGGAAATTGAGTTACTTACTCAATTTTAAGATGATTGTAAGGCCCTTCTTGATTAGTCTATATTATTAACAATTCATGTGCATACTAAAGAAATTTTAACTTATCTGCTACTTCATAAATAAATTTGATAATACAAATAAATTTTTACGGGTTAAAAATATTTAATTTGTGTGCTTAATATGTGTACTACAGGAAGAGCCCAAAATGAGCAACCTGGTGATAACATATAGCATCACATTTAAAAGAAAATATAATATTTGAAAGAGGACATGGGTGATCGGATTATGAGAATTGTGCTAAAAAAAAAAATCATAAATTGATATTACAAATGTATATGTAAATATAATCTCTATCGATTATAACACAGGATACTAAGGTATAAATAGGTAACATTAATGGATTAAATTAATAATTTAGTTTCTAAAATTATTCTCTACTCGTAATTTAGTCATTAAATTTGATTATTGTATGAGTTAGTTCTTGAATTAATAAAATTCATATTAATTCAGTTTGTTTTATTCCGCTTTAATTCTTAAGAATAATTGAGCTGATAGAGAGTCTTGTAAATTAGTTTAATTTTGATATATTATTAATTTAAAATTTTATATCATTAATTAATCTTATGTTGTTATATGTGTATTTTTTCTTTGAAATATATTATATGTGTGATTTTGAAGTAATTATTATGAGAGTTAAATATTTTTAATAATGTGATAATATATGATTAATGCAATAAAAAGATTTATACTTATATCATATATTAAAATTAATGATTTTATAAATTTGAAGAATAATTTGTATAAAAGCTAAATTATAGATATAAAAAATGATTTTAAATACTAAACAACAAATTCATTCAATGACAAAGATCGAAAAGAAAAAGCATGAAAAACCCAAGTTCGGAAACTTCCCAAATATTATATTAGAATCGGGAAACTATGTATAAGCTTGCGAGCCATGAATGTATGCCCCGGGTGATCCTGGTGGGGGAATAGTCCCATGGATGATGTCTCAACAGTAAAAAGCAGTGTACGCTCGATGACTGGTCTTTGTAGTTTGTAATCTTGCGTTTGACCATAACTTGGAAGAAAAAAGCCTCACTGTTTCAGACCCACAGAGATTCATTCATTCATCCCCCTTCCCTTCCTCCTGAGTCCTGACTCTGACCCGCTGTACATATGTCTCAACAGTGAACAATCACAATCCCCGTTTTGTTCGAAAACGACACCAATCACACTCTCTCTCTTTCTCTCTCCAGTCTCTATAGTCTCTCCACTGTTACTGTCCTCCATAATCAAAAGATTTTTTCAGACGCACAGTGAAATTAATTATTGGTTCACAACATAGTAATTAATAAGTATAGTAACAGTGTCTTGTTATATTCATTGATGGTACTTACTAGTGTCATCATAATCTTTCAACAACTAGGCGCAGTTTCTGCATGTATGTGTATCTTAGTTTCTTGGCTACTGTGTCACCCACCCTCCTCAGTACCCTCACCTGGAATTTCTCTTTACCCATGCCAAATCCCTCTTACATACACGGTGTCAATGGACATAGTATAAGCACTGTTGCGTCAGAAGACTCTTCTTAAAAGAGAAACAACAATAGCCACGTGCACTTATTTTATTAGATTTTTTTAATTTGTATATATGTAACTTAATTGTGCCCATCCAAATGAAGCCCAAACAAAGACATGACCATTCATTGGAGCAATCTACTAATTTGATCTTACACCAATTTATGATTAGTTTAGTGTATAATTTGTTTTAGAAGATCAATAAGTGAGAATTTTAGTAGTGATATAATATAATAGCGTAACTAATATAGTATGGGTCAGCTTTAAAACCAAATAACAGTTGTTTCTTAAAATGACTAAACATGCCTAAATAAGCTTTTGAATGATCATAATCATTCATATAGTTGCTGTGCAGTATGGTAGGACCTATAGGAGAGATTTTGACAGTTAATTAAGCAGGTCCTATTTAATGTATGATTGTTAGTTCTACCTAATTCGAATTTAAATATATAGTCCTTAAAGCAGAATTATTTTTAAAAGCTCTAAATTAATTATGATAACTTGGCCTTAAACATCATCAAAACATGCATAGCCCACTACTAATCATCTAATTCTCACGCAATGATAACAAACTTTCTTAATTATATAGTAAAACTAACTAATGAAATATACCTAAATCTCACGATCAGTATTTAATAATAATAATAATAATAATATTATTATTATTATTATTATTATGTAGTTCTTTAATGTCCCATTATATGCATAGTTCTAAATAATGACTAATCTAAAACTACAAAAAATAAAATAAGAATTTAAAATCCTCAATAAAAGATAAATAATTCTAAAATATTTAAACTATGATTGATTTCAATTGTCTTATACAACTACCATGTTATATTCAAAATCTTATACAATTACACATAATATAATCAGTTATAAGTATTAAATAAATCATGTCAATGCAATTCAACATAAATAAGACACCATTATATGCATTTATAATGTCTTTACTTTAGTTTCACCGTTCCTTTTGGTCCGCTTATCTCACACATCTCGAAGACTTTCTCAAGGAATTCCTCTCCTCTGATGTTATTCATAACATCGTAATAATAAAGCAAAATCATTATGCCACACTAACCAAGACACATCTATATTTCTACCTCGATTAGGTGCAAATCTTAAATGTCTTCTTATCAAATTATTTTCTTAACATAAAATATAAATTCTCAACATTATGCATATTTTACGACTCAAGTAGTAGAATAACCTTGGTAAAATGCATAAACCAAATCAACATAGAATAAATATAGACTTATAGCCTTTTCTTGGATGAAAAAAGAAAATAAGAAGAAAGAAAATAAAGAAAAGAGAAAATGAAGAGAAAAGTATATTTTCTTTTTTGTTGATTGGTTAAGAAGAAAAGTGGAAAGAAAAAAAATGTAATTATATGTAAAAGATAATTTTATCAATTTATTTTATATGACTAAAAGAAAATTAAAAGAGTAAAGTGGATAATTTAAACCATAAATCTCCTCTTTCTCATTTTCTCACTAATGGAAAAGAGAAAAAAAATTTATATGGAGCTCACAGGATTAAAAAAGTAAAGTGAATAATTTAAGTCATAAACCTCTTTTTTCTCATTTTCTCACTAATAGAAGAGAGAAAAAAATTTTATGTGAAGCTCATATTTTTTTTATTTTTTTTATTTAAATAAAAAAAAATTCTCATTTTCTTTCTCTTTAACTTTTTTTCTCCCATTTTTATGTTATCCAAACAAAAGAATAGAGCGCATATTAACTAAAAATGAGCAATTTTATAACAATAAAATATAGGGATGATTTTATTTTGAAAATAATTTATTATTATAGAGATAAAGACGGTGCGGACACGATAAGTTTTTACTCTTACTCTTTCTCCGTTCCTCCGTCCTATGCTGTCACCTCACTCTCACTCCAAACGCTCACTTTTTCTTTCTTCCTTTCAATTGCAAACTCTTCATTAATATTTACCTGAATAACACTCTCAATTTCAGTAACTTTCTCAAGGTATAATAACACTTGTGATTGCTTCAAAAGCGAAGCACTTGGCCTTCAATTTATAGAGGCGCTGATACATGCTTTCTCATAAGGCAGGTTGGACAATGTTGACAAGTGCAACCGGCACCGCTCACCGCTCCACTTGTTTGCTACATACATATTTTACAAAGTATCCTAGCTTTACACTTGGCTCTTGCTAGAAGCATTTGAATGACTCGTGTTTTGACAGCTGGTGCGGTGATTGCACTGCCAACAGATTTTATTTTATTTCTTTTTTCTTTAATTAGACTTATATCCTCTTAATATCATAAGTTACTATTATTGTCATTACTAGCATTATTACTTCTAATTTTACTTTAATATAAATAGCTGTATCAATATTACAATCATAGCATAACTTGGAAAAAAGTATAGCGTCATTCAACTGCCAAAATAATTATAATATAGTTAAAATTTTCTTCTACTAATTTATTTTAAACTAAGAACTTAATTAAATATTTAATTAACCTTTTAATTAATTATTCTTATCAAAGTAATGGATAATTTAACCAAAATATTTTAAATTAAAGAAATAACTTAAAATCATTTTACACAAAGTATTTAATGAAATTGGGGATACTACAATTTTATCCTCCTCCAATAAATTTTGCTTTCAAAATTCACTGACATGCTTTGCAGAACTTAGGGATAAGACTTTCAGATCTTAACTTCTAGTTTTCATGTTGCCTTTGCATGTGACAATCCCTAGCAACGTGTCCTAACTTTCCACATCGATAACACACATTCTTCTTTTGAGCTTCTATCATCCTTTTTTTGCTCAAAAAATTTTCTTTTTCTTTTTCAAATTCTATTTCTAAATAACTTTTCTCTACTATCTTACACTTGTTGACTAGAGTGGTATAGTCTTTGATTTCTAAGGTGGTTACCTTCTCCCTTATCTCAAGTCTTAAATCCCATTCAAAATCTCATAGCCTTCCAATCACTATCATGGTTACTTTTTAGATAGGAAGAAAATATTGATAGTTCTTCAAATTTAGCTACATATTGGCCTATGGTCATACTTCTCTAGTTGCTATATGAACTCAGCCTCTTTGTCATTTTTAACACTAGCCAGAAAATACTTATCAAAGAAGGTGGCTAGGAATATCTCCCATGTGATTTCAATCCCTCTAGAGTTTAATAAACTCTTAGCATTTCTGCACCAATGCTTTGCCTCTCCTTCTAACATATAGGTGGCAAAAACCACCTTTTGAGCATCGGTGCATCCCATTAGTGTAAAAATCTTTTCTAGCTGTATAATCCATCTTTTAGCTAAAGTTAAGTCATAATCTCCATAGAATGAGGGTTGTGTGGCTTTCCTAAACTTTGAGAATCCTTAGTAAGAAAGGTTGGCTATGGGGGCTTCTTCAATAGGGTTATTGTTTCTTATACTAGTGTCATTATTGTTGCTATTCTGAGTCTCTTGCATGTGCTCTAAAAACCATTTTAGTTGATTCTGTCTTGGCCTTAATAGCTTAAGCCAAACCCTTAATAGCTCCCATTATCCGTAATAGAGTATGATCTGGTGTATTTTGTACTTTTGGGATTCTTTGTCCTTCTGATGCCATATAGTCCTATAAACACAAAAATAACGCAATATTGAATTGATCAGGCTCAATGTTGTATAATTAATGCATTGAAAATACTATAAGGCGTATAAAATGAAATTGGAGCCACACCATGCAGATAATAGAGACTCAACCTACACTTAACTCCTGTTCATTCCTGGAACAAGACTCTGATACCAAAATATAATACCCATCCATAATTACACTAATGGCATGAACTCAAACAGAAAGTTTAACATTAAACCATAACATACATAAGGACATTGTAACATTTGTAAGCAGAAACATAGCTCTACTGGCTGTAAACTAACCACTCTTATGCAATAATACGAATTGCAAATTATTGGAATACTAGTCTGTAGTCCCTGGTCATTGGAAAGATCTATCTTTTTCCAGGTGACAACTGACTAATCTGAAAACCATGAAGAATAAAATGAGAATTTAAAATTTTCTATAGAAAATGAATTGTTCTAAAATCTTTGAACTATAGTTGGTTTCAACTGTGTCATAGCATGATATCATCAGTTGTAAGTATTGAATCAATCATGCCAATGCAACTTAATATAAATAAGATATCATTATATCCATTTATAATGTCTTTACTTTAATTTTACCGTTCCTTTGATTTACTTGCCCTACACATCTTGAAGGCCTTCTTAGGGAATTTCCCTCTTCTGGTGTTACTCATAATATTGTGACAACAAGATAATACCATTACACCACACTAACTAAGACACATCTATCTCTCTGCCTCGTTTAGCTATAAGTCTTAAATGTCTTATCAGCAAATTATTTCCTTAGCATAATGTATAAATTCTCAATATTATGCATATTTTACAACTCAAGCAGTAAAATAACCTTGGTGAAATGCATAAACAAAATCAACATAGAATAAATATAGACTTATAGAGTGCATATTAACTAAAAATGAGCAATTTTACAACAATAAAGCATAGCGATGATTTTGTTTCGAAAATAAATTCATCTTCTACCTTAAACTCTTTATAGAGGTGAAGATGGTATAAACACAAAATATTTTTACTCATAATCTTTCTCCGTTCCTCCTTTCCTGTCACCTCAATCTCACTCCAAAGTCTCACCTTTTCTTTCTTCCTTTCAATTGCAAACTCTACATAAATATTTACCTCAATAACATTCTCAAGGTATAATAACACTTGTGACTGCTTCAAAAGCGAAGCACTTAGCATTCTATTTATAGAGGCGCTAATACATGCTTTCTCATAAGGCAGGTTGGACAATTTTGACAAGTGCAACCTGCACTGCTCACCGCTCTGCTTATTTGCTACATGCAAATTTTACAAAGTGTCCTAGCTTTACACTTGGCTCTTGCCAGAAGCATTTGAATGACTCGTGCTTTGACAGCTGGTCCAGTGCTTGCACTGCCAACAGATTTTATTTTATTTCTTTTTTCTTTAATTAGACTTATATCCTCTTAATATCATAAGATACTATTATTATTGTTACTACCATTATTATTACTGCTTTTACTTTAATATAAATAGCTATATCAATATTGACAATGCTCAATAGCACGAAAGGAGTTTCATAAAACGGCGCACGAAGATTTTCAAGTAATTGTATTGATTTGCGTTTTAACTGCTTCCATATTTTTCTTCCCGTTGATTTTTTTACTTCCTCCTGAATGGTTATTAAAAGCATTCGTAACAATTCGTCAAATTGATTTCGTGCAACGGGCACTACTATATCAATATTACAATCATAACTAAATTATCTATAACTTAGAAAAGAGTAGAACGTCATTCAGCTAACAAAATTATTATAATATAGTTAAAATTTTCTTTTACTAATTTATTTTAAACTAAGAACTTAATTAAATATTTAATTAGCCTTTTAATTAAGTATTCTTGTCAAAATAATGGATAATTTAACCAAAATATTTTATGAAATTAGGGATATTACATGAAATTGGGGGTATTACACTACATGACAAAGAAATTTGTTACGGGGTGTGAAACTTAAGACATAGCAGCTGGTTTGAAACGCTCATCAACTTCGATTTTATATTCATTGAACTAGAACAGTATATACCTGTGCGTTGCATGGCGTTGCAGAAGCGTTGTTTATTAAGTTTAAAATTAATTATTTTATTATTGGAAAATATTTAAGTATTTCATCATGAGTTGAGATATTCTGCAATGAAAATCTGAGTCCCAACATGTACGAGTTGGAGGATATGTTTTGATTTGGTCTCGAAGCTGAAGCTACTGCTAGCTTAGATGAGGCTGAGGTTCCTAAAAATATGAATGTATTGAAGTGACAGTTGCTTTAAAATACAATAATATAAGAAAACGGTTTTTAACTGCTCCATGTTTATCAAAAAGCATAAATGGATCTAAGAACGGATGCCAATATCAACGAGAACGAGTCAATTTTATCATTTATGTTATTTCCTTCCAGTAGTCTTTTAGTTACTTTCAATTTTGTCTTTTTCGATAATTTGAAATAGAGGCTCAACACTATAGCAATTGTTACAATAGATTTATCACTGGACATCGACTTACTTAATAACAGTTACATAAAATAGCTCAAGCACAACACAAAACAAAAAAACAAATTGTAAAATACAAAGAGAAGGACATAGGAAATATAGCTAAAGGTCAAGACACAACGGCATCAAAACACCAAGCAGTTTTCAAATTAAAACTGACTTGCTTTCATCAACTCTTTCTTGCCTTTGACTCTCATGTACTTCAAGCCTTCATCTTTGCATAATTGGGAATAGGTCAGAACATTGATCATCTTTGCATCATTTTCAGTATAAAGACCAATACTCTTTCCAATCACCCATAAACAATTTGCTTCCTTAATAGTGTCATTTTCATGTGGGAATAACCATAACATTTAGTGCATAAGGCTCTCTGCCTTCAACTTCCTCATAATGTCTCCAATCATTGAAACTCCACATGCAATCAGATGCATCATTAACATATGCAGTGTTCCAAATTCCTTCACTGGCCACCAAACATCACACTTGCGGGTACTACTATCACTGCCACCGCAAGTCACATCGGCGCCAACATGACACACTCCCTACATGAATGCAAAGGTCGATGGACAACACAAAACACATAAACTCTTCTAGAAAAGTCAAAGGATCTTCACATATGGGTTTGGAGACCTCATAGTCTCCCTTAAACGATTTATATCGCATGATCCTCGATCTGCTTTCATTGGATATTCACCTTACATTCCTTACACTAAAGAGTTGATATACTCAGCCAAAAGCACCAGTCAGAGAAATATATCAAGTACAACCAAAATCATATATCCTAGCAACACATCATTAGAGCCTACAAAAGCCAAACAAGAATTAGATGAACAAAACGAGCAACTCAAAGAGCTATTCCCAAATGTCAGGCCAAAGGGTATTCTTTAGAGAGTCACTTTTGATCTCAAGCAATTGATCCCAAATAGCATCACAAAACATAGAAACTCCTTCGGCAGAGTCAAAAGATCCTCATACATGGGTTTAGAGACAACAAAGTCTCCCTAAAACGATTTGTAACCCACAATCCTCGACCTGCCTTCATTGGATATTCATCTTGTATTCCTTACAATAAAGAGTTGATCTATTGAGCCAAAAAAGCCAGTTAGAGTATATATCCAAAACTCAGACCAAAAAATTCAAGTATCAATACAACCAAAATCATATATTCTAGTAACACAGCATCAAAGCATCTAAGAAAGATGGAAAAAACCAAGTCTATTTCCCTCTTTTGGAAAGTTTGAACATCTGGCTTTTCCATTTATGCCAAACCTTGAAAGAAAGAGAACCGAGAGCCACCGCTGGTTTCAATGTCTTCACTGCACTATTGACACTAGTTCATGTCGCCATTGATTCATGTCATTCATCGTCACCATGGTCATGGTTTGTTGCAAGGTTGCGCGTGACAAAGGAAGAGTGTCATGGTGTCTCACCGCTGCAATTTTTACCAAGATCTGTCGAGGAGTAAGGGACCCAGATTGTGAATTAAAGGTTGTAGGTCTATCGAAGGTCTAATGACTGATATCGCTGTGTACGACATGCTGAACCTCTGTGGATAGCTATGGCAAAGGGAAAGAAACGCGATCCTCCATTGTTGCCACTAGGTTAGAGACGCTGTCCACCATTGATGAGGAAGATGTGTTTTCCCCATTTTGTGCACCATCCTCCTAGAGTTGTAGTGCCACGAGGAAGAGAATGAGAGGAAGCGAGTTGCTCAAGCAGAGATAACTTTCAAATCTGCTCATAGGTAGACTAGTACAAATCTTCAAGAATGCAGGTGAGTTTATCCGTATCTAGTGTAATTGTTCATCTACAAGTTAGGAAGTGGCAGGGGAAGATGAAGGGACTTGGAAAGTATGATATGAAAAAAGTTATTTTCACTCCAAAGTTTGTGTATTACATATCAATAGACATATGAACAGTGTTTGAAGATCCGATGCACTCTCCTTAATTTCTTAATCAAAGGTTTTTCTGTTGTACCAAAAAAAAATAATAAATATTAACTATAGACAGGTGAGATCAAGCTTACTTTCAAGAATATGATCTGACAAAAGAACAAGATATCTCAATTTCAAATTTGCATTGGTTTACCTATGAGCATATTTGTAGTATTTTTGGTCTAAATTTTCGATGTATACTCTTACTTTTGAGATCAAGCATATTTTCAAATTTGTTTTTAATTAACCTTTTGCTGCTTTTCTTTACTTTGCAAATAATTTACCTAATTTCAGTTGCAATTTGCAGCCATTTCTCTGCCTTTACATATGCATTGGCATTGTTTATACTTATTCATTTCAAGTTTTTTTATTTATTTTTTTAACAAAGACAGAAGGAGGGATAATGGAAGTCGAACAGAGGATATCTCAAACTCAATTAGACAAATATGAGACAATAATTAGGGCTGTTAAAATGGGTCAAATCCATCAGGGCAACCCATTTACTCACCAAAACTACGTGGGCTGGGCTTAAAAAAATGACCCATTTAAACCAACACATTTTCACCCCTGACCTGTTTAATCTGCGAGTTAAACTTGCTAACTCGCATGAGTAAATGGACCAACATGTTTACCCATGTTTCTTTTTTTATTTTATTTTAGTAAACTTATATAAATTTAGGATATAAAAACATAATTTAGTAATCAAATTTAGGACATCCTCACTTTTTTTAATGAGAAATAAAAATTTTTGTCTTTTTTTAAAATCAAATTATTTTGTAATTGAAAATAATTTTTTAAAATATGAAAAGCCAAAAAATAAATACATAAATAAACGGGCTGACCCGTTGAAGGCCATGAACTAGTCTTAAATAGGCCGGGTTGCTAAAATTTGGCCTGCGAACTAAACAGGTTAGCCATTTAGCTCGTTTATTTTGCGGGCTTAAATGAACTCAGCCTAAACAGGCTGACTTAACCCATTTGACAGCCTTAATAATCGCTAGGCTATGTGCTCAACTGCTTATTTGTTTCAAGTTCCTGTGCTCATTCCCTTGTATTTCAGCTTTGTTCATGTAACTTATTTTTCAATTAATGTAATTTCTAGTCTTTTTATTATGAGTGCATTCTTTTAAAATATTTTATTGATAATATTTTCCTTAATCTCTTAAGGACCTATGCTGAAGGGCATAATTCAGCCCTTCATGAGTTTCTAGACGAAGCTCGAAACATTAGGATAATTAATGGTGGAAGTGTACTAAATAAGTGGCTTCTATTGGTGAAGCTGGCTTTTAGCTTTTTCTTCATCAACACAAACCATAATTAGTGCCAGATAAAAACACGGATTGTTGTCACTCTTTCAGTAAAAGTTATATCATTGGATGCTAGGCTTAAATTAATGACAAATATAATATGTCATGGTAAGATGGTTATCATTTTTTTGACGTAAGATGATTGTCATTCTAATTCTAATAATGATAATAGCACAATTACTGTTTGGAATGGATTAATGTGGACGTGACATCGCAACCCTTTCACATGATTTGCATGTGTGCACTCTGTTCGACAGAAACATACGAGTGGCCAAGTAGGAGGGCAGCACTAATCGCAACTCCCACTTGGTGGTGCATGCATGCATGTCTCGACATTTAAGCTTACATAACACGCAATATTTAATTACATAATTTTTTAAGTACATGAATGTGATCATTAGAAATGATTAAGATTGATGGATATCTTTCTTACCCCACATCTAGGTAAAAAAAAGTTGAGCGGGGAAAACCCAGCATTTGCTCGAATAATGGTAATATATATATATATATAGAGAGAGAGAGAGAGAGAGAGGGGGGGAGATTAAGTGAGAAAATGGTTAATTATGAAAATAAAAAAATAAATTTTGATATTTAGACTTTATATAAAAGTTAGGATTAAAAGATATAGATATGTAACATTTTTAATTGATTATGTGATTTTTATAATAATTTTAATTTAATATTAATTATCTATATATAATTTAATAGTCAAATTTTGCTCTTCTCTTCTCTCATAGAAAATTCTCATCTCACTTGATATACCTCACTATAGGTTAGTATCAAGTTATACATATGTAAGTTTAAACAATTTTTATACTATTACATAACTTTTTTTTTTTAATTTGGACATTCCTTATGTTATAAACTATCCTTAGTCACTTTTTTTTCCCAAAACTATCGAAAAATATTAATGTAACACAAATAGCATGACATGGTGAACACTCAGATGTGACGTTATTTGTGTCATGTTAGCAATTTTTGTTAATTTTGTAACAGAAAAATGAATAAGGACCATATTGATGATTTGTAACAGTGACAATAGTGTAAATATTTGTTCTGTGTTAACTGATCAATTATTTTTTATGACTTTTGATGTGATTATGGTAAAAATCAAATGTTTTTAATAATATTATGTGATATTTGCTAAAATAATAGTATATAAAAGTTTTATACTACCAATTTTTTTTTTCAAAATTAACTCCTATTTATATACAATTTTTACACATTTTGATACATATAAACACAGATAATTTTATTCAACTTTTTTGTGTTTAATTCCAAAATTGTTTGGTTTCAATGATGTATTGCAAACTTTTTAGCGAATGAGTTATGGATGTGCTTGCCACAGTCACATAACAACACTAGAAAAGTTTGATTCTAGTTGATTAAAAAGAATAAAATATTTTTTAAAAAAGAATAAATTCCCACGTTAATGAAAAATAATTCTGATTGAGTAAAATTTAATTGATTAAACAAAGAATGCAATATGGTATATTTGAAATATAAATATTCTAATGACATTGATGGATGGAAAGTTAATAAAAAATTTAATGACAAAGTTAATTTAGAAACATTTACGTGAACTTGAGACAATTAAGAAATTAAAATTACAATAGATATGTAATAATAAATGAAAACTAAAGCGCCTACTACGTACTACTTTCAAAAAAGATCACTGCAATGTTTTTTAAACGTAGTATATGATAGAAAAGTTATGGTTATCAAAGTTACAATGTTACAATGTAAATTAAGTTGTAATACGCATATTTCTAAGAAAAAAATGTTTTATTACATAGTTCTCAACATACACTATAACAAATACTCCCAATGCATAACTTTTGTATCCTGGATTGTAATTTTTCTATACCAATTTTGTTGGAGATAATATCGAAGTCAACACCAAAACTAATATTAGGATATATTGTTATATTGTTTTTGTAATTATATAGATTGGAGAAATAAAGTAAGAAAAAAAAAAGAAAAATATTTAAGCTTTAGTCTCTATTGAAAAAAAATATTTATTTTTTCCTTAAATCCAATCTGAACCAATCCATTACACCACTATCAACATCCCATGTCACAAATTGAAATCTCCAAATATTTGCACTATATTCTCCATTCATATCTTCGTGCCAAAAGAATTATTGTATCAATTGGAATAATATTATTTGTACTACCTTTTAAGGATATATTTTAAAAAATACCTTAAGATATCCCTTAAATATTGATTGAGAATAAAATTAGGATTCACTTTTAACCAATATTTAAGAGATACTTTAGGATATTCCTTGAAATATATTCCAAAAAATAATATAAATAATATTTCTCTACCAATTATAAGGATCCAATACTCCTTATATGTTTAGTGAAGACAGTAGACAAGTCCTAAGTTTCAAACATATTTTATGTGAGGCGCCGTCTCACATGCTCTTTGCTTGTCAATGAACATAATGCATCTTGCAAGCTGATGGTACATATTGTGAGGTGCATCGAAGCATTAATTATCTATAATGCGTTATAATAATTCTCTAATTTTAGTCAAATATAAAAAATGTGGTTAGATACATTTTGGGATTGACTAAAATTTATTTGGGTGATCCTAGAGTTGTAAAGAATATCCTAAAAAAATTTGCTTTAACTTCAAGATAATTTTGTTAAATTTCAATATTACACAGATAAATTTGAAATTTTTTTTACGATACTCTGAAATTGCTCAAAATATCCCAAAAAAGATTTATTTAATTTTAGGAATATACAGATAAATTTTGATCATTTTTTAAATATATTTAATTATATTTTTAAAATTTACTAAATTAGTATAGTGCATAACAAGTAATTAATACATTGATATATTTTACAATTTTATCATCGGATTGTAATGTGTACCATGCATATTGACAAGTGAAGTCTATGGCAGCACTTGCCTTTACGCGAATATGATTGTATGAGGGCCATTTGAATAATTAATGGGCTACTATAGAAATTTCACTACTATCCATATGGTTATGCATACTAAAGGAAATATATCATGTGTATATATAAAATATAGGATATTATACCAATTCACTTTTATCTACCTTTAAATAGAGTGTGAACTCTATTTAGATTGAGTTCATATTTTATCTAATAATAGATAAAATATGAGTTGATATAATATTCTCACATCCTATATATGCACATAATATAAGATAACTTATATCAAAGAGATGCTAAGTAGGCGATGAGAGTGTGTCTCTGATACTAAGGAAGGGAAATGTAGTCGCAGACGTTTTGGCAAGACTTGAATTCTCTTCTGCTACTAATTGGATTCTTTAGCAAGCTCCCCCAGCCACCCTCGCCCTGTTGCTGCAAGCGGATGAAGCTGGAGTTTGGCGTTTTCATTAGCAGCTTCTTTAATTTGCTTCTTTACTTTACTCTTTTTCCTTAGCTATGACATAAAAAGGGGGAACAAAAAAAAAAGAGAGTTAACAAAAATCTATATGTATTATTTTCATGGAGACTTTATTGAGTTATATTAATTATCTTAATATAAGTCATTACAAGTGATTTAATAATGAGAGATTTAGGCACTTAGTATAAGATGTTAGGGTCAAATTTTATTGTTGTCGATCTTAAAAAAAAAAAAAGATAATTACCTTAATATCAACGTCAAAATCAAATATGAACAGAACTCATTACTGTAGTTTAATTCGTTCGGTGATCCCACAATCACAAGGCCCTACCAAAGGGAAATTATTATTCTATATTTTTAAAGCATAATTAATATATACTTAAAAAAATTATTATTAATTTGTAGTTGATAATTTAATAATATTTAAGGGCCCATTTGGTATGCCTGATAGTATAAGGCCTAATAGGATAAAGGTTAATAGTATAAGGCCTGATTGTATAAGACCTGATAAAAATTTAATACTATACAGTATTTAGTATGTCACTGTATAAGATATTGTATTATATAAAATATAACCAGAAGAAGAGATTATAATAAATATAATTTTTAAATAGTTATTATAATTATTTTAGCTATTTTTTATTATATATGAAAATAATTTTATATTAAAAATTATTTATTTATTTATTTTTAATATTTTTTATAAATGTAAAAAATGTGTGAGAGAGAGAGAGTAAAATAGAGATAGAGTTTTTATACATTAAAATCTGAGTAGGTTTAGTATTTAGTTGTATTTTTTATTATATATAATTAAATTTATATTAAATATTATTATTTGTATATTTTAATAATAAATTTTTATTCCTATATTTTTATTTGAATTTAGATAGTTATTTTACAATTATTTTTTAAAAAATATTTATTTATTATTAAATAATATTATTTTTATTTATATATTTATATTTTTTATTATTTATTTAAGAATTAATTTTTTTTAATAAAATATATTACAAAATAAAAAGTGAAAGAACCCTTATACATAAAAAAAATTAATCAGGCCTAATCCGACTTCCATAGGCCGTATTAAATTATCCATCATTATAACGTATAAGGGAGGTTTGATGGATAAGTTTATACAATACATTGACAGTACCAAACAATAAATAAGATCATAATATATTATATTATTTTATTCTATCATACCTAATATAGCATGTCAAACACCCTCTTAAATTTATTGTTATTTCGTGGCGCCCTGCAAGCTTGACCACTGTGTCTGTTCCTACAATTCCATCATTTCTATGGATGTTGATCAATTAGACGACCCAACTTGAAGTTTAATTATTGACTATTAATCTGGGTCCTCTCAAAGTTTACAATGATTTTAACTACAATTAATGATTAGAATCTCCACTTTTGTTAGTAATGGTTTATTAAAGTTAGTTACTAAGTGGCGTAAGAATATTTATTAAAAATTTAAAAATAAAATTTCATATAAAAGTAACTTTCAAAAAACATTTAATATGTTGAAAATAAATTTTTTTATAATATTCATTAAATTTTTCAATAAATATTCTAAAAATACTAGGTAAGAAAATGTTTATTTATGAGTTCAACATCCTTTTGAATCTTTTACAAATATAAATAAAAAAATATACAAGGGAAAGGCATGAAAACCTCGAAAAGCGAGAGAGTGAGGCAAAAAGGGCATTGGTTTGGCGGATGAGTGTTGAGAAGGGCAAACTCAGCCTTTCTTTCTTTCATCGCCCTGTTCCTTTCTTCTCACGTGCGTCATCAGCATCACTATCGCTATCATTCATCTCATAATAATTTCAATTTAAAATGATTTAATTAAGTTTTTACAACTAACATTAAAATTTATCAGTTATATTTAATGCACACGTAATTTTATTATTATCAATTACTTAACTATCTATCACATCAGCAATTATTTAATTAAAATTAAGTTAATTCTTACATTAGTTTCTAATTTGTTATAAGTGAGTCATTTTTGTCCTTAATATTTTAAAATTGTCAAATTAATTTTTTACTTTATAAATGCAAGTCACAGTAATCCTTTCTTTTAATTTTGTTAGTCTATTATCATTATTTGTTAACTTGTCATGTTAACTGAACCTGAAACTTAAAATTGGAAACTTAGGGAGTGATATCAACTTATCTGAATAATTTTTTTCCAAAATTTGAAACTCAAAAAGATTGATATCATTATTTTAAAAAAATTTACTTCAAAATTCAAGATAATACGGGTTCCAAGTTTTAAATTTTGGTAAAAATGTTATTCGGCAAATTGGTCCTCTCCTTGAATTTTAGATTCAGTTAATGTGATACATCAACAAATAATGAGAGTGGATTAATAGAGTTGGAGAAGGTATTAATGTAACTTATGTTTTATAAAATAGGGGACTAATTTAATAATTTCAAAAAATTAAGGATGAAAGTGACTCATCCGAAAAAAAATTAGAGAGTAAAATGAGAATTAACTCATTATTGTGTTAAGAGAATTTTTTTCTATGTTTATTATGATGAATATTATTATTCTTTATTAATTTATAGATATAATTAAATCACTTATTTTATATATAAAAATATAAATATAGTTTTTATTTTAAAATTTATATTTTGAATTAGAATACTTGTAATAAAAAATTAATAATTAATCACTCAAAGACATTAATACTCTTATAAAATATCAGAAAAAACTACATATTTTAATAAAAATTAACAATAGTTTATAATTCAATCAAGTTAACTTATAAAACAACATAAAATTCGAGTTATTATATTGCCAACACGATTTCCGTTAATCAACAAATCAAGTCGAATCAATTATCCAAATATTATATGTGATGTATATCAATATTAGCAAAATAATTTATATAGGAGCAATCATATAATAAATAAATAAATATTAAATGGATGAAAAAATTGCAAAAGATAAAACATATATATCAATACAGAAAACTGGAAAATAAATATTTAATTAATTTTTTAAATATTTCTAATCATTGATCAACTATAGTAAATAAATATAGAGGTCATGCATCAAAAATAAGTAAAGAGGACATAAAGCAAGAGAGGTGAGAAAACGACAAAACCGAGGAACCCCCGTTGTCAGAAATATCTGCAACACACTCACACAGAAAGAAAAGAAAGCAGCAAATGCTAGACAGACACACACAAAGGCACACTTCCAAATATTACCGGAAATAGCCGGTCGTCATCCGGTTTCTCGAAACCCTATGTACTATTGCTATCCCCAACACCAACAACACCAACACCAACACCAACACCAACAACCTCTTCCCCCTTTCGGAGGTTGCACTTTGAAGAAGAGAATCTCTGAGCCACACAAATGAAAGAGAAAAAAACCAACAGCAACATATAGACCCAGTAGCATAGTGTGAGAGAGAGAGAAAACTCACGACCTTTTCTTGAGCGTGTGTGTGTGTGTGTGTGTGAGTGTGAGTGAGAGCATTTCAGTTTCAGATGCGTGGAGTGTAGTGAAAAACCAAAACCAAAGCGGAAAACCCATACCTCAATTCACGTATCTTTCTATCTTTCTCTCTCTTTGATATTATGTAGATAAACACAGCCACTCTTTATCTCTCTCTAATCTTTTGCTTGCAGCATCACATTCAATAACATCACCATATAAATATTATACCCTTTCATTTCATCAGCACTTTCACTTCCATCACTTACTATTACTACTCTTTCTCTTTCACAAAATCTCCATAATTCCCATCACTTCTTCTTCATCTTGGGGTGGTGTCTCCAAAACTTCTGAAAAGAAAGCTTCATTTTTACCCCTTTTTTTAATTTTTGTTCTTTTTTTTTTTTTTCACTTTATGGCTGAGGAGGGGTTTGAGCCTTACCATGTCCCACAACAAAGCAGAAGAGATAAGCTAAGAGTTGTTGTGGCTCAGAACCAACCCACACTCGTTGAATCTTCTTCCAATACACTCCCTCCTGGTTGTGCATCCTTGCTTCCTTTATACGACCCTTCGCTCATTTCCTCTGATTTGTTGACGTGTGCAACCCAACACCACCACCAACAACAACAACATCACGGTTTTCACCACCACAGCAACAACAACGAAGCTTCCAAAACCAACAACTTGGGTGTGAAGGAAGAACGCTCTAGCTTGATGATGGGGTTTGGAGCTGGTTTAGGAGGAGGAGTCATGAATGGCTCTTCTTCTTCTTCTTCTTCTTCTAACTCCTCTTCGGTTTCTCATCATCACCATGCTTACTTGGATCCACAATCTTCTAATTTGCCTTTGAACCCGGGCGGTTCAATTCAGGTTTTTGGGAACAACCCTTTTCTCTACCAGGCACAGAACCTTAGGGAGTTCGATCATGGCTACAGTGCAGGCGGTGAGATCATGGTGTTCAAGCCTGAGCCATTGTCTTTGTCTCTCTCATCACACAACACTAACCATCACCAGGGTACTAATAATCTCCCACTTGAGCTGAATCTTCAGCGATATGGGTCTGTGATTTTTGGAGATAAGGCTAGTGGTAGTGTTGGTGTTGGTGGTGGTTGTGTGATTCCGGGGTTGGTTGGAGGAGGAGGGAGTAGTGCTTCTGCTTCCAATGAAGTTTCTAGAAGCTCGGTGCCAATGGGGCCATTTACAGGCTATGCTTCAATATTGAAGGGATCGAGGTTCTTGAAGCCAGCACAGCAATTGTTGGAGGAGCTATGTGATGTTGGTGGTGGAGTTTGTGCTGATGAGAAGATCATGGTGGCTGATGCATCGTTGATGGAGCCTCCTCCTCCTCCTCCTATGGAGTGCTTGAGTGCTGGTGGAATAGGTCCTCATCATGAAGATCCACTTGGGGATCATGGGGTTGAGGGTCGCAAGAAGTCAAGGCTATTAACTATGCTTGATGAGGTTTGTTGTTTTTTTTCCTTTTGTTTTTGTATTTTTATATTTTTAGTTCTTTTTTTCTCTTTCTGATTTGTGTCACTGTCGTTTGAAAATCTTAGTTAAATGGGGTTAATTCTCCTTCTTTTGTCAGCTTCATCTGAGTTCATGTTTGATGTAATTTTTGTCATTTTGTTCAGTTGCATTACTGTTTTAGATCAGTTTTGTCCAGAAGAAAAATGGGTTCTTTACCAAATTTGCCATTTTTTTCTTTTTTTATTCTTTTTTTTTCTAGGTTAGGTGCTCATGTTATCATTAATGTCTTGTTAATGATTCCTTGAAAGTGGAAGGTTGGTTAGGATATTGGTGGACTAGCATAAGGTATGATGGATTTGCATGAAGGAAGCGTGTGGTGTTTGATGAGTGTGATTTTGTCTTTGTAATTTATAGCTTTCATGGATGAACTTTTAACTGTATTCTACGTGTATTAAGATTCTTGCATTTAGTGTGATGGATGGCCTCGGTGAACTCAGTTATCTTTATGGAAAAGTTAATGGTGGGAGGGAATATATGCACGAAGATTGGTATTGTAAAGTGCCCGACAACCATTGAAAGATTTCTAATTGGTGACAATGTCACCCAGTTTGGAGGGATAATTTGCATAAAGTTGAAGGAATCCATTGGAAAAGATTTATACTCCGAAAAAGCATGTAGTGATATGATTATGGTATTCAAAGGTTAAAGAAACTTACATGTTTAGATGATAAGGTGTTTTGCCTTTAAGTGGGATTGGCTTTATTTGTTTGGGATTACTTTGACAAACAATCTAGATGCTGGATAGTACTCCATTTCAATTTATCTGTCAATTTGGACAATTTGGTAATTGACAGATAAATTGAAATGGAAGGAGTTTATAAGACCATGTCATTCAAACTAATGAGATAATTTAATACTTCTAACTGTTTTAGCCAGCAATTATTGCTAATAATATTTGCTTTTTGCAAGGTGAAAGTGATCTCATGTGATATGGTGGATATTTGGCGGATATATTCATTCTGTACTGGATATTACATATTCATATATTATTTCTGATAGGACAACATTAATAATTCACTGTAGCATGAAATGAACAATATGTTTCATACATGGCTTATGATGTTTACCTAGAATAATAGATGCAATAGTCCTATCTTTTTATTAAATATTAATTTTCTTTTTTGAGGTGGATGAAGGTACAGTATAGATTATATTATAATTGGTCTTGTGCTTCAAATGTATCTCTTAGCAAACTATAAAAGCTTCAGCTCATAACTACTATGCTAGTTAACTCCCATTTGGGTGATGTTGTCCAATGTAGGTCTCAGTTGCCCTTGAGTGTAAAAGAAACCTTAAGAAAAAGGTCGGGAACTACATGTGTGATATTAGTCTACGCTGCCTATGGTTTTTCTTTGGTTTGAACCTTTCCTTGAAAGCCAAATTTATCCTTTTTTTGTTTGTGAGAAATGCACAGCAGCACTTACATCAATAGTTTTTTCATTGAGTTTTTTTTTAAAAAATAAAAATAAAAAAGACATTCCATTGATGCATAGAAGCCTAGAATTATAAAGAAATTAAATATTATAAAGGTAGCCCCATTGTGTTAAACCAATCGATTCAGCCATGCCAAGGAAAATGTTTGTTCACATCACTTTGTCCCAACCTCATTTGTTACTTCCTGATGCATAGTGGTTGGTTCCTCTGTGGATTACTTACCCGTGATTCACCAGTGTAGAAATTATGACCAATCCTTGTGCGAGAGTTGAAATGGTGTAAAAGTGATGCAAATTAAAGTAGTGCAAAATCATTACTATATTTATATATAACTTCAACTGTAAACTAGTAAATTTATACATTCCTTTTTCTTTGTGAACATTGATTGCATATTTATCTCATTCTGTAGTGGAATAAATTTGTTAAGGATGAGGCTGTACGCAAAATTAAAAAAAAAAGTTAAGGACTAGTCAAGTTGTACCAAGTCTCATTTTTATTCTCTCATTTTAGCTGTTCTCCCTGACAAATAAAAGATATTCCCGTCTCTCTTGAAGTCTTGATTTCTATATCCAGTTGTCAATTTGGTGATTTCTTCCAAATTAATCTAATCAAATCACTCTGGTTGTCAATCACTCTGGTTGTCGATTGCTGTTTTGTTTTGCTTGTTGCTGTAGATATTATTAATCGCGAATGTGGATTTTGTATTTTTGTTTGCTCACGTATGATTTTGGTTGTCTATGGTCAACAAGCTCGAACTCCTTTCTGTAACTAATAGTTTATTTTTTTCTTAATAATTATCAGCCGAGCCCCAATAAGTTCTTTAATTTATTTATCCATTGGATATTTTGTAGTGATCAACAATTTAACTGGCTTATTACAAGCTTCATTGTCTTGCATGTAAATTTGTGTATGCGGGAAATTTATGATGTAGGAATGCATCAAATATGTTGTGATTTTATTTTAGAAACAAGGACATGAGATACCCCCTTCACATTTAAATCTTCACCTGTAGTTTTGCATCATTTTCAAATGTGAACATCAGGATGTAGACAATTTTTTCTATTATGTTATCAGGCAACTGGTTTTGAAATTGGTAAATTTAAGACATGCAAAAGGTCTGTCTTTTAAAATTTGACTTCCTGATTAGTAATATATATAGTTTACAATTATTTGTGATGTCTTATTGTAAGGGCTTTATCTTTCTAGAAAACAATGGAATGCCAATTCCTACAACTTTGTAGAATTTCAGAATTTGTGTTGACCTTCAAGCAACCTAACTGATTAGTGATTAGTACAGTGCATTAGCTGAAATCATAAATTCTTGAATTTTGATATCTGCTGGTAAATTTATATAAATTTTATGAAGACCTACCTGCCAAGAGATGGTGCTTCTTCCTGTCAATTATTGCTTGAAATACCTAGTCATAGGTCCAATTTATTGGGTTTGAGAAATTGACAAGTGTGTGTGGTTTGAGTAATAAAAAAAAAATTGTTTTATGTGCTTTTCATTTAGGTATTCTTTACTTTGTTTGTCTTAACTTTTGTAGGATGTCTAGATAAATTTATTACTATATGATGCTATAGTGAATGAAGATTTATTTTATGTTTGTGTGGGGCTTTGCATGTGACTGTCACAAATGATGTATGTGTGAACTAGGGCCATATATATCTTAAGAAAGTGTAGGTGTTATAGGAAACTCGACCCTTAATGGGCTTCAAATTGCTTTTGTACTAGTGAAATATAGAAGTGAAGATTTACTGATACATCACACCTTTTAAGTCATTGGGAAGGAGTCCTATCATCGTGCAAATGGAACTATGGTTTTCAGATGTTTGTTAGCCAAGTCTGGTGCACTAATAATTATTAGCACTTCTATGCTTTGTTTGCAGCCCAGATGTGCCTGCCGCAGGGTTCTTGTGTTTTTGCTTGTTCTCATTTCAATTGGCCCAATAAGTGATTGGGCACTAAAATGTGGTTGCTTTTTTCCAAAGTTTAAGCCTCTGATCTTTTCTATGACATGCCCTCTCTGCCCCTCTGAAACGAACAATACTCTTTTGAGTTTGGCCTTTGGGATGATAACTATGCTTAGAGAGGAATAGTACATTAATCCTTTTTTTGTGACTAAGATGACTTTCATTGGTAAAATACAATTTGGCATGATGTACCTTAACGTCAGAGATGCTTTTCTCCAAAAGCACAGATTCACTTATGAAGTTTCAAATGTCATTTGATTTGGTTGGTCCCGGTGTGCCTCTTAATTTGGGTTTAGTGACATAATTATAGTTGTCATGAAACAGCTTGTTTCAACCAACGAGGATATCTCTGGAAAATAAAAATAAAACAGCTTGTTTCATAATATTGTCGGTCAAGTTATTTGTTGAGTAGTTATATGGAAGGCGCAAGGATGGAACAGTGTTTGATAGATCTGAAGAATTAGTGTTGCTTTGTAAACTGAGACTAAGTAACACTACATTTCTCAATTCTTATTTTAATTGGATGATACTTTTCCAATTACTTTATTCTTTTTCTTTCCTTAATGTGAGGATAGATGATCTGAATGTATGGCCCAGTTAGATGTGTGCACTTGTGATTTGGACAGTTCTTTTTTTATTTATTTATATATGGTTTTAGTCTTGGCTTTCTTTGATTAAGTCCTTCGTTACTATATGGTTGGTAAATTAAGTAGTCTTTATTAACCTTTAGTTGAAATGGGATCTAGTCTCAGCTTTATTAGATTGGTAGCTTGAGCAATCATTTCTGCTTACATTTCAATTCTAAACTTATTAGTTAAACAGGAGCAGCAAATATCAAAGCATTCCTTAACTACAGTGAAGTTTGATTTTTAATCCTAATCGTGGGAATTGTTGTTTCTTTGTTGTGAACAGGTTTACAGGAGGTACAGGCAATATTATCAACAGATGCATGCAGTGGTAACATCATTTGAGTATGTTTCGGGCCTCACTAATGCAGCTCCCTATGCAAGTTTGGCTATAAAAACCATGTCCAAGCATTTTAGATGCTTGAAGAATGCAATTACTGACCAACTCCAGTTTGCCAATAAGGCTTATTTTCACCTAAGCAACAGGAAGGATGAATCTCCAAGATTTGGCAATGATGATAGAGGCCCTTACAGCCAGAGGCCGGGGTTTATTGAGCACCAACCTGTTTGGCGACCTCAGAGAGGACTCCCTGAGCGTGCTGTGACTGTTCTCAGGGCATGGCTGTTCGAGCACTTTCTGCACCCGTAAGTGCCCTTTTATGTTTATTAACATGGATCATGTGATGCCTTGACTCTAATATATCATTAAAGACATGGTGATTTTTTGTTCCCTTACCAAAGCTATTAATCTCTATGTACATTTGGTCCCTTTTCTTGTGCTTATTATGTTTAGACTACTGAATTATTTTTTTTCCCCTCATACAGTTATCCTACTGATACTGACAAGCTAATGTTGGCTAAACAAACTGGTCTATCTCGTAGCCAGGTGAGCATTCTTGATAAAGGATCCACCTCTAAATCATTTCATGCTTATTACTTGATTTGTGTTTTCAACTGATATTTGACAATATCTATGTTCCAGGTGTCTAACTGGTTTATTAATGCAAGAGTGAGGCTCTGGAAACCAATGGTGGAAGAAATACACATGCTAGAAACTCGGCAAGCTCAAAAGAATTTGCAAAGGGAAGAACATAGTAGGAACAAATCAAGTGATCACTTACCTTCAGATAACTCTCTTGTTTCTGAGAATCCATCTACCTCCACTGATAAGTTTCAGGATGCCCCTTACAAGTGCACTATGAATGAACTTCCTAATATGCCGGTTAGGAGTCAGGAACAGGTAAATCTTCCCTGCACAGGCAATGAGCCGGTGGGTGTTGGAGTGAGCTTGGGCAGTGCAAGCAATAGTGTGTCACTGACACTAGGCCTTCACCAAAATCATGGGATTGGTTTAGCTGAACCCTTTCCCTTGGGCGCAGCTCAGCGCTTCGGTCTTGGTCTCGAAACCAATAATGAAGGCTATGTTATGAGTGGTTTTGAATCACAAAATAGGCATTTTGGAAGAGATGTTATTGGAGGGCAACTGTTGCATGACTTTGTAGGCTGAAGGTCCTTCAATCTTAATAGCTTGCTTGGACTCTTTCATTTGATTGGGTTGATATACTAACAATGTTTCTGCTGTGCTTTCATGAACCATCAAGAAATTTGGAAGAAAGGAGAGCCATTGAAATTGTTGCCACTGGTGTTAACTGCTCTTCTCTTTGATCCCACATCATGTATGAAGGCTGTAAAATTATTGTGTAAATTCATTTGAGGGGCTAAACAAAAGAAAAAAAAAGATAGTGTCATATGCTGATCGATTCACCCTTGTGTTGCCCTTATAATCTGGGAACAAATTTCTGGCTCTTTCAGCAGTTTGTAAGCTCTTCCATTTTATATTGTCATCCAAACCAGGTAAATGGATTTCAATGTGTAATAGTTAAATCTTGCACATGGATGTGCAAGAACTTGTCTTGTTATGCTAGTCTTATAGTTATTTCTCTTGTACCCTGTAGCTCTTCACATGGAACTTGTAAGTTTCTTAACTTGTCCACGAATTGAAGCTGTTCCTTAAGAAACTGTTTGCATACATTGATGACTGCAATTAATGACAATCACTTCACTATTGTCTAATAATCACTTTCATTAAATGCCAAAAAAAAAAAAATTACAATGTAGTTCGTTTGCATGTTCTTGTATTGGTTACAATTTGGATTGCTCATGTAGCTGCTAGATCTTTGCATGTCCTCTTCACTCCTATTTGCCATCAAGAAAAAAGTTAGAAAGCCAAAAAAAATTTGCTAGAATTGATTTGCTCGATATGGTATGCTACTAAATTTTGGATGGATGAGCTATCAACTCTTGCATGAATAAGTGAATTTTATCGTTTTATTTAATCCAACAATTCTCATGATTCATATCAAAGATTCTGTTTCTTGTCATAATTATTGAAGTTACTTGGCATGCCTTAAATGAAGAGTTATTGAAATTTCAATCATTTTTTTTATTTCAAAATATGGAGAAATTCTTATAATATAGAGCAATTCTTAGGTACATTGTGGGCATTGGGCAAGTTATTTATTTTACATTGCCTCACAATCACATTAGATTTGTGACGAACCAGCTCTTCATAAATGTGATGTGACAGTCAGTGACTAGATTAGAGCAAAGAGAAATGTTTAGCTTTTCCAGCATCTAAGAATTTATGTTGAACTCACATTTTTTTGTAGACAAACTAGTCACATAAATTCAAGGTAAAAGGTAACTATTTTAGTTTATTGGTAGTTGTTAGTTTTTACAATAATAATATAGATCATAAAATAATTTTTTTAAAAATTAAAATTCCCCGTTAAGTTTTTTAATCTAACACTTCTTTCTTGATAAATCCAAAAAATAACTTCACTTTGTTATTTTCATGACGTGGAACAACACATTTTTCTAAAGATTTCATTTTTGACATGAGTCTAATGAAATGTTTGAATGGAAGGTTTAGGAGGAAAAAGATATTTTATTTTCATATTTAGAGAGTTGTAGACTATTAATAAAGCTAAAATTAAGATGGTAGGAAGATTTCGTAAAAATAAATTATTTTTTAAAAATAAATTAGTAATAAGTAGTTTTAAAATTGTATGAAATTTTACACAAATGTTCTGGTTGGTTAAAATTTTTGTTTCGATGGTTAGATTGAAGAAATTTAATATTTGTAAAAAGTTATTTAATAGAGTACCAACAAGCATTAAGCATAGTGGTAAGTAAGTTATACTCCTGTTAGATGACCAAAATTTAAACTCTTGACAAGACAATTATTAGGAGTGTCTCCCAATCACAATAGTATTCAAAGAATTAATCTCAGCAATTTTCATAGAGATACACTAAAAGTGGAGAAAAAATGTTATTTAATAGAGTAGTTTGGAAGCTATCTATCTATATAAATATAAATATAAATATATATAGAAAAATTCACTTAAAGGTTGCATTAATTGCAATGTATAATCAAAAATTTATATTACATGAAAATAAGTATAATAAGTTAAGGATAATTATTAGAGTATTTATAATGGTTAAAAATTGTAATAAGTGTTTGCCTGCTCAGGTTCTAAAACAATAATTATACGAAATTATAAAATTTAAGATAAATTATTTGATGACCTATATTAAAATAAATTTCGTAAACACAATAAATATTAGGAAAAATTATACTTTATCCTTTAAAGTATAGGTCATATACACTTTAACTCTTAAATTTTAAAAATATACAAATCAACTCCTTGAATTTTCGCGAATGTACATTTTATCCAAACTAAGTGTACAATATCCCTTAAACTTTGGGTCGTGCAAATCAACCCCCTCAATTTTATTAAATATGTAACCTGATACCCTAAATTTTCTTGAATATGTGATATTATTGTTAATAATCGATCAAAAAATTAACAGAATGATCAATTTGTATATTCAGAAAAATTTAGGGGAATTTGCATATTTTTAAAGTTTAAGAGTTAAACTTCATATAACCTATACTTCAAGAGGTAAAGTGCAATTTTTCCTAAACATTATATTGAATATTGTTTGATATGAACAAATTATATTATTTTAATGAATATAATACAAATGATAAAAAATTTATTGTGTTATATTATTTGATTTTATTAATACAATATTTTTATTATTCTATTTTTAATTTTAATATTATTTACAAATATTTTTATTTAGATTTTATTTTAGTATATGTTCTTTTTTAATGGAATTCTTCTTTAGTAATGATTATTTTATGAAATAAAATTGTATATACATACTAATATTGGCAATCAAACACTATACTAGAGTAAGAAAAAACATTCCAACATGGATTAAAACACTAAGACAATATCTACTTAAACCAATTGGTAATACAGTGAAACAAATTGTTAATAGCATATATCTAAATTTACAACAATGCATGCATGATGAAGAATATCTTGAAGAAATAGCAATACTCACTCCTTAAATGACAATGTTGATGAAATCAATTATTAGATATTTCACGTGAAAATCCAACAAAATAGTAAATACGCTCATATGAGATTGACAAACCAATTAATAACATAGCTGAACAAAAGCTTGTATATTAGCAGAATTTTTAATATTTTAAACAAAATTCCAAAACCATTGCTTGCAACAAGAAAAAAAATGTCAATTATGCTCCTTAAGAACTAAATTTGGCATTAGAAATTTATGCACAAAGGAGAGTAAATAATAGAAGCAAATTATATGAAGCAATATTGGTGCAAAAAGTTCTTATTCTACGAATAGTATTGCGAAGAACTGACTCAAAGTGACCTTTTATTTTAATAAAACAATTCCAAATAAAAAGTGTGATATGCAATACAATAATAATAATAAAAAAAGCAAGGCCACTTATTGAATTATACGAGGTTATATTTGCTAAAATGAATATTTTATTATAAATAATTATATTTTGTATTGTCAAGAGTGATTCAATAAAAATATTGAGAGTTCTTATAGTTAAAGAGGATGAGAAGTACAATAACTACATAAAATAATATTGTTTATAATGAATTATTCAATATGAACTCCCGAAATATAATTACTTTTGAACTTTTGATCTATTTCATTGTTTAGAATGATTAAAATTTTCATTTTTTTTATTTGATGGGAATAATTACTCAATCACCACAAGGTCAAAGCAGGATAGAGTTCAACATAGTTAAAGATAGCAAGGTCAAAGAGAATAAAACCAAAAAAATTTATATATATACAAGCATAGACAACTGAAAGGACCAATAGAAATCAATTAATAAACACTAGTAGGAACTCAACTCCAGTTGCAATCAATAGTGCTCATTTCTGGTTCTAGGTGGACAATGCCAACTTCTGATCGCTTGAAGATTATGAGCAACAAAATTAGGGGAGAATGGGTGTAACGTCCAAAGAATTTTATCGTTAATAACTGAATTTTTCGGTTTCCAGCGAATAGGTGGGTTTAATTGGAATTCGATTAAGCATTCACTTAAAGCCAATTAAATGTGATTTAGAAGGATTAGGCTTGATAGAATTAGATTAGGAACATAAAAAATCACCTAGGAATTTTTCTAAAACCGGTTTGCCGATTTAAGAGAAATCGGTAAGATTTCGGTAATTTAAACTATCGGAATCGGATCAATAGAAATTATACTGTGAGAACCCTAGAATGGATGGCCAAGATTTAGCCAACTCACCCATGCAAGTGGCGCCATCTCAACCCTCCATATGGGCTGCCATACCAAGTTGAATAACCTACTCAAATCCACCAATCATGCAACAACTTGCTTCAAAAGTCTTGAGATAATTCCTTCCTTCTCCCTTGGTAATTTCAGCCAGCATAAGGAGCTGACCACTCTCCATTTCTCTTCCATACACACTCATCTCCACTCCATCTTCATCCCCTTTTCAAGTCTCATCAAGAGTTGCTTCTATCTAAGACACCCAATCAACAAGAATTCAATTAAACAAGGTAGGAATCCAACTTCTCTTCTTGGTTTTCTTTATTTTAGGGCTATCTGGAGATCTTGTTTTCCTCATGAATATTGATGTGATGATGATTTATGACTAAATTTCGTGTGTGTTATGATTAGAGTTGAAATTGATAGGAAAGAACTTGAAGAAAAGAGAAAACTTAAGAAGCTGGTAGGGTTTTCCCTCGGCGGTCCGTACGGCGGAGTGTACGGCTTTGCCTACAGCCGTTTAAATTTCATGAATCTATTTTTATATGCAACTAAACATTCAGGGATTTCCATACATATATAACATAAAAGCCATTGGATTAGTATGGAGTTAGTTATGAATTTTTGAAGTTTGACCTAGAAATTAGGACTTTCATCTGGGCAGTGTGAGTTGAGAAGGGTGTAACACAACTCCAATTTGAGTGAATCCAACGTTGTTTGAAAGCTAACTTATGAGGGAACATCCCATAAAAATTTTAGAGCCAGATTCGTTAAAAACTATCCCCAGTATATCAATGAATTCACCTTATGTTCAATCCGGGTTGGAACAAAGTAGTCCAGTAAGGTCAAGTTTTAGGGCTTATATATTGAATTATACTCATTCAAATAATATGCAACTTCTTTCATTTGAAAGCTTTCTTTGTTAGCTTTACACTGATATAAATTTCGTATGATTTCACCTAGATTTCTATTTTTGGTGAATTTTCTCTTATAAGAGTGCAATTCTGGCTAGAAATAGGGCACTCTAGGATAAAACACAAATAACTTGAGTTAATATCAGAATTCGGAACTTAGTAAATGGAGAGCTAAGTCAGGTATACTTAGTGTTGAACTCGAAAATTAGTGAATAGAAAACTAGTCGGGTATAGTTAATGCCGGACCTCGGAACTTAGGAAACACATTCATAAAAGTTCTGGAAGACCAATTATGGATTAATGTCGGAGATTGAACATAATCCCGGAAGTCGGGAATCAAAACATTAACATTATATCCATAACCCCGAAAGTTGAAACTTATATAATCTCGGAATTCGGACACAATTTAATCTCGGAAGTCGGTCCTAAACTTAAACTCGGGAACATCAATAAAAGTTAAAGACTTGCAAGTATGATCAATTAAGAATAAGGTACAAAGCCTGTGTATTTGTAATTCTATGATGATGGATATAATAAAGGTCCCATATTCCTAAGGAGTGTGACATGGCGATCACGCTCTGATGGGATATGACATGGCGATTATACTCTGGAATGTGGCATAATTGATTAAAGTGGGCAGAAAGCCTTTTTCTAAATCACCTATTGATATTGTTATATTCTTGGTATGAATATGTTACGATGACATGATCATGAATTATTCTTATGAGAGCATGCATATTTGCATATGAATAAAGGAAAAATATATGAGATCCTTTGACTTAGAGGCAGTTATTTGGGTCCCTCCATGTGAAGGCAATTAAAGGATAAAGATGTGTGTTCCTTCACTCGGAGGCAGTTGCACATTTGGGTCCCTCCCTATAAAGGCAGTTAAAACTTTTGGGTCCTTCTATGCTGGAGGCATAGGCCAACTGAGTCCCTCCAACCTAGAGGCACGTGGGTCCCCTTGTGGGTCAGTATTATGTGACGATGGTCACGAGTTGAGCTCACTCCTAGATCAGACTACCCAAGGGCAGTAAAGACTAAAGTTCAAATCACATGCAAGCACCTTAGGGACGGCAATACGTAACGCCTAGGTGTGCCAGGAAAAGAAAGTTAAAGGAAAATATAAGTGCATTTGCATGAATTCAAGTATGAGTATTTGCATAATTATATCCCATGTTTTATTGAAGCTGAGACTATTTTATCTACTGATGCTGTGGTTATTATTCTAAATATGAAATATTGCCAATGTGACTCAAGTGCGTGAATAAAATGAACCTTGCTTCGGACAGTATATTTTCGAACTATAAAATTAAACAGTTTGTATAACATGTTCACCTTTTCATAATAAATCGAAGCAACTGGAGATGAGAACGATGACACTATGTATAATAGTTAAAGAATCCTACTGAGAATTTTAAAATTCTTACTCCTATTTACGTGTTATCTCCAGATAATTCAAGAAGTTCCAAATATGGTTGAAGTTGCTATCAGATAAGGTCCGTTCAGGTAACAGTAACAACTCCAAGGTGTGGTACTATGACTTAAGCATAGTACCATACTTGGGAGGGTGTTACAGTGGGATGCCTTGGCCCAATATCCCAAACGAGTTTTAAACTACTGGATCTCAATTTCCCAATTTGGAGAAAAACTATAAAAAAATAATTATATTTCTAATTTTCCAAATTGACCACAAGAGCACATCATAGATATCCATAGATTTTTGTCGAAACCTTTGAAGGGAGCACCAACCCAAGTTGCAAAGAAATCCATGGGTCTGCTTGGATAACAAAAGCTAATATTCTGCCACTGCATACAGTTGAACCAGAGTCTCCATGCTATCGGATTTGAAAAGAACAAGTGGGAAATAGATTGATTGTCCTCCAAACATAGTGTGCATTGAGATTCCTCCTTTGTTACGCAGTTGAACCTACGAAGGCAATCTTTTGTATTCAGCCTCTCCAAAAGGATTAGCTAAACTAGTAGTTCAACTCTCGGTGGGACCAACCTTTTCCACACCACTTTCGCTTGATAAAAAATCGGAAGTAATGGGACTACATTCCTGAAACCCTGCAAAGAAAATGATTTAACAAAGAAGTTACCGGAGGCATCAAATCTCCAAAGAATCTCATCATCAAGACCCTCTACAAAATTCTGTTGCTCAATGCTTTGTAGTAGGTTCTGCCTAAGATCTTCTTCCCAAGCAAAGAGATTCTTCCTCCAAATGAAATTCCAATGCCAAACATTTTGATACCAATAAACCATATTTGAGATGAATCTGTTTTGTTGCAAAGAAATAGAAAATAACCTCGGATATAAATCTTTCAAAGTTCCAAGTTCAAGCCAATTGTCACACCAAAATTTTGTCAAACTCCCGCAACCCACCTTTCTACGAATACCAACCTGAGCAGTCCCCTGAATGAACTCCCCCAAGTTCGATAAGTCTGTCAGTTGATTCCACAAACTACTAGCCTTCAAATCAAAAGCAGTCAAATCTTGGCCACTATAGTGATTAGATTGGATAATCCTTTTCCAAAGGGAGTCACCACGGTCATTAAAATGCCACCGCCACTTTAACAATAGTGCAACATTTTTAACAATTAGATCTCCAACTCCAAGGCCTCCAAGTTCCTTTGGTTTTTGGATAGCTTCCCACGCAACCAATGGAATCCCCTTCTAATTATTACTAGAGTACTAGAAAAAACTTCTCTGCATACTAATAATTTTTCTAGCCACAGATTTTGGAATTTTAAACAAACTCAAGTAGTATAACAGCAAACTATGGAGCACAGGCTTTATAAGCATTAACCTTCCCGCTCTAGAAAGGAATTTTGCTTTCCATGTGACAAGTCTCTTCTGAATTTTGTCTAGAACCCGTTGCCAAGTTGATATCCTTTTGGTGTTTGCACCCAAAGGAATACCAAGGTAATGGACAGGTAAACGAGCCACCGAGCACCTCAGCTGCACCTTAATGTCTTCAACCGAAGCCTCTTCGCATTTGAAAGGAATCAAGACTAAGTTGCACCAATTAATGTGAAGCCCAAACATTACTGAAAAACAGTTTACTAAGCATCTAAAATTCAGCAAGCACTCTCTATTATTGGGGCAAAGTAACAATGTGTCATCCAAAAATTGTAGATGAGAGAGTTCTACACCATTGAATCCAAGTTTGATACCCTCCACTAAATTTAGTTCTTTCACCTTAACCACCATTTTGATGAACACCTCACCTACTAGAAGAAGCAGAAATGGTGATAACGGATCACCTTGCCTTAACCCCCGACACATTTTGAACGATGCTGAGGGTAAGACATTTATGAGTAATGACATTGAAGTCGTGGACATGCATTGCATGATCCAGCCTCTCCATCTGCTCCCAGAACCCATACACTCCATTACATGATGAAGAAACGTCCAATTAATTGTGTTGTATGCCTTTTGGAAGTCCAATTTTAACATTATAGCACTGGTTCTAGACTTCTTTAGCCACTAGGCTGCTTCATTAGCAATTAGCACTCCATCAAGGATTTGACGGTCACTAATGAAAGCGGATTGGGATTCACCAACAATATCTCCCATCACTAACTTCAACCTGCCAGCTAATATTTAAGCAATAAATTTGTATTCTTATTTTCTTACCATGCCTAACTTTCAAACGCTATTATAATTTTTTGTTAAAAAGTATTCTTATTAAAAAAATTAAAAAAATATATAAACTTGTGCAACATATAGGAATTACCTCTAATATTGTAAATGAACAATACATCATAGGGAGTGGTTATTGCCATTCTTTTTTTGTCTATTGCTGCTTTTACTCAACAAATATATTTACTAATTTCAGTAAAATATTCTTCCTTATTTTTCATAATTAAAGTAATAAAAATGTTCAACTTCATAATTTTTTATAAAATATATTTGATTAAATTTTTTAAGTAAAACATAAATAAATAATTTTGATATGACTTATATTTATTATTATAATAATGGAAATGGTTTGGAAGTTAAATTACATATATTTTTTACGATATAGTTATTTTAACACTCTTTAGGAGGGTCTATTGTGACTTTGATGCATCTAACCATCCCAATTACTATAAGTATTACTCCCACTTTGATTTTTGCCATTGGAGATCACACACAGGACTGGGACTGAGAATGTTGAGTCTCATTAAACTGGGATGCAAATTATTTGCGGATCATCCAATAGCCATGTGACAATTGGATTGTGGGAGCCTTTAAAGCAATTAACCATACATTAGGTTTGCAACTAGGGATGGCAATGGGTACCTATGGGTGGGTATATATCCCCCATCCCCCATCTTCATTTAGGATTTTGCCCCTCGTCCCCGTCCTCATCCCCGTCGTGGGTCCCCGTTCCCCATTCCTCGTGGGGATTCGAATCCTCGCGGATATCCGCAGATTTCTATAAAAAAAATAAAAAATATAAAAAAAGATAAAAATATAAAGAAAATACTTTTAAGCTTAATAAAACATCCATAAATATTTATAATTCATATTATTATCCAATACGACATAGTACAATACAATTTAAATTAAAAATAAAATACATAATTATAAATCCATTACAAGATAATAAAAATATTCAAATTATAAATTACAAATATTCAAATTACAAAATCAAATATGTAAATTCTAAACTCAGTTAGTAAATTTCTTAATAAATGTGCAAGTCAAAAAGAAACATAGGTAGTAAAATCATATATTTTGTTAATATAAGACATATATATATATATATATATATATATATATATAGTAATTTCATATCTAAGTGGGAACTTCATGTCTCCATAGAGGACCTCATCCTCACTCCCCCATTAGCTAAACGGGGACACTCCCCATCACCGTGGAGACCAAATTTGTCCCCGTCCCAGCCCTCGTTGCAAGTAATCCCTGCAGGTATCCGCTTTAATGGGTATTTTTGCCATATTTTTCATAATTAAAGTAATAAAAATGTTCAACTTCATAATTTTTTATAAAATATATTTGATTAAATTTTTTAAGTAAAACATAAATAAATAATTTTGATATGACTTATATTTATTATTATAATAATGGAAATGGTTTGGAAGTTAAATCACATATATTTTTTACGATATAGTTATTTTAACACTCTTTAGGAGGGTCTATTGTGACTTTGATGCATCTAACCATCCCAATTACTGTAACTATTAGTCCCACTTTGATTTTTGCCATTAGAGATCACACACATGGATCGGACCGAGAATGTTGAGTCTCATTAAATTGGGATGCAAATTATTTGTAGATCATCCAATAGCCATGTGACAATTGGATTGTGGGAGCCTTTTTTTAAAAAAAAAAAAAATCAATTAACCGTACATTGAATTTGCAACTATTACTTTGTTTTATTTTATTTTATTTTTTTTACTTTATAAATACCAACCTTTTCCCACTTCCAATTTCACAATTCCTTCCAATCATTTCCAATACTTTTGAAAGATGATATTCCTGACATGCTTGACACTATTGCTCCATTGTGCAAAGCACATGTGGGAATAAGACAATTTTGTTGACACTACTCTTTAAAATGTGGTCCATCAGGGTGTGTCAATTTATTTTACTTGATTTTTTGTTTTCTTGTCGAAAACAAATAAACAACAGTGTTAATTTGCTTCTAGATCTCAATTTAGAGAATAGAAGTAGTTTCTCTTGTAGGCTCTCATATTTAGAGCTTTTATCAAATGACTTTTGAAAATAATTTCTTTTCATTTTTTGATGTATTCGGTGATCTATCAACTTAATCAAGTGCCAAGTATGTTACGAAATGAAATAAAATATAAATTAATAGAAGTGAAATATAAAGATCATGAGCTTGAGGTAATAAAGTACAATAATGATAAACTTTAAGAGAGACATGATATAATGATTTTGATTAAGTAAAGTTCAAAGTAACTTAATACAATAAAAAGGAGGAGCAGAAAAGAAATAGTAAAACAAAGAACTAAACTTAGAAGAAAAGATATGAGTTCAAGAAAATATATTTGATATCTCATTAACTTCACATTATCACCGTGACAAAGGAGTATTTAGGAGTATTTATAAGTTTATTTTTTTGAATTGAACACCCTAAATATAATGACTACTCTCCTTAAATAGACTAAAATGACACCATCTGATTTTGCCAGATGTCCTTAATAGTTATTTCATCCAAAGCCTCATAATGCTCTCAATTTAGATTTCTAGTAACGGTTCTCGCCTTCGCACTAGAAGCAATTTCCTTCTCTTACAACCGCTATAACCATCAAGTCTTGCTTCTGCCTTGTAACGTCCAATGACAAGACTAGCCACGTAACCGTCAACACATCATACTGCTGAGCTCCTACTGCCCCACGCGTCAATTCACCTTTGACCAGAAGTTGACACGTGTAAAACTCTTGAAGTTATCTAAGTCCATGTCCAGCTTCTTGTCCATTACTTCATATTGTCATTGTCAATGACAATTAAATTCCGTCACTTTAAATAAATTTCAGGCCCAACAGTCACCACATGACAAGTTCACAAGCAAACTGAGATAAATTTTAAAAAGTGTTAAGAGATAAATGTATAATTCAGCTTTTTGCCTTTTAGTTCTAGCAGGGACGTCAAAGTGTGTGCTTTAAGCACAATTTGTAAAGTTGAAGGTGTGATTTGCTTCATTTTAATTGAAGGAGTTCTTTTGAAGTCTAACGTTATATTATTTAGAGATTATAATTTTTAGTTTCATACTTTCCCCTCTATTACCTCAATTTGAAGGGAACAAGAACATGAATTTTGAGAGAAGTGGGAGAATAATTTTTCTTAAGTCTCTTTTCATTTCTATACATATTTAAACTCTCAAATAAGTAAATCGATTTCCTTTCTTTGTATTTTTCAAAGTTTTAAAAATTAGACCGAGCATTAAATTGGATAAGATATTAGTTTAAAAATTTATTGGTTTAACCCATTTTATCGAAGGCTCAATATATATATATATATATATATATATATATATATATAAAGTTAACAAATTTCACATTTTATTTTAGATATAAAACCCTTCTTTTCCTTTTCTTTCATTTTATTTTACTTACGTTAATTACAACTCATAACTTTTCTCTTAATTAATGTCCATTTTTTACTATTTATATCTTTATGAATACTATTTTTTTCTTACTTAAATATTATATAATTACAAATTTATGTAATATAGCTATTTGCTAGAGATATAAATTTACGTTGCTTTTGTAAATATGCATTGCCTTTTGTAAATAATGTATGATACGTAAATTTATACAAAACAATATTAAAAGGGAAATAATATTTAGTATGACCAATGTTAATTTTCCTCACTCAATGGTTTTTTTCTCTCTCCTCCCATGTTTTCTACCCAAACAACTAATTTCATTAGTGACTAGAATTTTCGTACTATTTTGTGCACTTGATTTTCGTACCAAGTAGCACTGGTCATATTAAAAACAAAATAATTCAAAAATTCATTATTAGGATTGAACATGAGTTAAAAATATACTGTATGTAAATTTATATGAAACAAATAATGTATGCTACATAATATCACTATATAATTACAATGCAATGTAAATTTATACAAAGTCAATGTAAATTTATTAGGTACGACACAAATTTAACAATTCATGTTTTGTTAAATTAATCAATTTTGCATTTATAAAAATGTTTTATTAAAGTAATATTAGATATATTTATCCAAAGTATAGTAATGATATAAAAATATATTAATTTCTATGCACTAATAAAAAAAAAGTGCCAAATCATGATTGTAATTATATGGGTAGTTATCTAACATGATTTGAAATTTTTTGCATTCTTATTGGCCGATAATATAAAGTTATTTTATACTATCAGTGTATAGAAATTAAACTCATATGATGATACTAAATAAATTTTTAATCATTTATATATCATTGAAAAAAATAATATTATTTGAATAAAGGAGAATGTGGAGAGAGAATATTAATTATAAGAGAGAACAGTTAAAGAAGTAATTAATGTAGATACAATAAAATTGCAAATTTACCCATAATTGTAAATTGAGTTAAGAAAGGAAGAAGGGAGTTATGTGTCTAAAATAAAATGTGGAGAATGCTAATCTCCGCATAAAGGTAGGGATTAGTAATTCCTTTTATATATATATATATATATATATATATATATATATATATATATATATATATATATATATATATATATATATATATATGTGTGTGTATGTGTGTGTGTGTGTGTGTGCGCGCGCGTATGTATGCTGTAGCACCTTTATATACCCTTATATACTGTAGCACCCTCTCAAGTACCTTATCAAATATAGCACTATGCTGAAATTATAGTACCACATTCAAGAGTTATTACTATTACTCGAGCGGACCTTATCTAATAGCAACCTTGGCCATCTTCGAAATCTTTTGAACTATCCGGAGATAATACGAAAATAAAGCATAGAAGTGAGAATTTAAAATTCTCAGTAGAATTCTCTAAATTGTCACACACAGTGTCATCATTATTATCTCCAGCTACCTCATTTTATTAGGAAAAAGGTGAGCATGCTATAGAAACTTTTCAGTTTTATAGCTCGAAAACATATTATCTGAAACAGAGTTCATTTTATTCATACACTTGTTAAACAGAGAGAGAATCTAAATATCAACATAGTAATATGAAGGATAATTGAATAAAGTGCATAAATTCATAATAAAATAAGGAACAATTGAATAACATGCATGACTGAATGCAATTAACTTCTTGATGCGAGTGCACTTTGATAATAATAACAAGAACACAACATATGCTTATGTAATTGCTCATTACAAAATCATGCAAATACACTCATACTTTCTCTATTTTCTTTACTTGACATACCTAGGCGTTACGTATCGTCGTTCTTAGGGTGTCTGCTATGTTCTTAAATCTTTACTATCTTTGGGTAGCCTGATCTAGGAGTGAGCTCAACTTGTGATTGTCATCACACAATACTGACCCACGTGCCTTTAAATTGAAAGGATTCAGCTGCCGAACTGCCTCCAACGTAAAGGGACCTAATAGTTTGTCTTCACTGGGAGGGACCCAAATAACTGTCTTTAAGTGAAAGGACCCACATCTCATCTATTTAACTGCCTTCACAAGGAGGGACCTAAATAACTGTCGCCAAGTGAAGGGATCTCATATTATCTGTTATATTTTTTCATGGTTCATATGCTCATGTATTCTTATAAGAATATGCTTTAGAGACTTATGCACATGTTTCATACATTATTTTCAAATATTCATACTTGTATAATATTCATGCACATAACATATAGACAATTATAACATTTATATGTTTCTGTCAGAATTTTGGCAGCATAATGGATCAAGTCTATTTCCCCTATGAATAGTGCCATTCAACCATAAAACTAGTCACAACAATTATAACCAATACAATGTGTCAACCTTTTAACATTGATACAAATTCTACAACATTCAAACTTGAGTTAATTCCATGTATGTATTAGGGTGTAAAATTCTTTAGATTGGATATGTTGTCAACTATGCTCGATTTTGTAATCTGAAATTTGAATATGTTAAAGTATTATGCGTCTAGTTTTTAACCTCTTTGGTCCCATAAGATTTTAATAAGTATAACTCAAGAAATTGTAGATTTATCTAGCTCTGTTCTGTAGCCAAGTAGATTTACATACTAAAAGTAAAAATTCACCAAAAATAGGAATCAAATTGAATTTATATGAAACCTATATCATATTAAAGCTAATTGAACTAATTTTTATTTCCAATAAGTTTCATTTTATTTAAGTGAGCAGAGATCAAATCATGAGCTCACAAAGTTAGTTGAATTGGTCTGCCCTGTCTCTGTTGAGTCAGGATATGGGGCAACTTGGCGGAATTACTGGGAGCAACAGGGATCGAATTTAACTCTGAAATTTTTATAGGATGTTGCTTTATGTGTAAGCTTTCTAAAAAAATTAGTTACACTAAATTTGAAGTTGTATAAGGCGAGTTATGCCCTGCACAAGCCACTCTGGTCAGATCCAAAGGCAAAAATCTAGGATAAACTTCAAAAAATCATATCTCACTCAATAATAATCCAATGATCTTATAATTTATATAGTTGAATGTCTAGTTTCATTTAAAATTAGTTTCATTGGGTTCTGATGGCTGGATGAGAATCCGTACACTTTGCAAGTACGGACACCGTAGGGTTTCCTAGTTAAATTCATCCTATTTGCTTTCTTTTTTATTCTTTCACTAATGAACCATACAAAACTTAGTTTATACCTAATAATTCATCCATAAATATTCACATAAACTTATCATAACATCAAATATAAGCATATGCATAAATTTCTTAACAGTTACCAGTCCACAAGAAATCACATAATAAGGTTGAATCCTAGCTTAACTTGATATTGAGACTAGCTATATTTGAGTTTGGGTTGAAGGTTTTGGGTGAAACCTGGAGATAGAAAGCAGATAAAGGGAGATAGGAGAAGAGAAGATGAAGTTTGGTCAACTGAAAGGTGAAAGAGGGCAGAAACTTTGTGGGACAAGAAAAGAAATTTTGAAATCTTAAAATCACTTGGTAGTTGAAATAATGCCTTCTCATTGTTGCTTACTTGTATGGCTCATAAGTGAGCCAACTATGCTCACTTCTTGTGGCTGAAGGGCGCCAGTTAGAAGGTAAGGTGGCTGAGTTCTCAGCCACTAAGTTTACGTTTTGCAATGTTAAATTCGGTTAATTTGTTTTTTGCAGTGTAAAATACCAAAATTCAACTAATTTTCTTCAAACTGGCAAAATATTACTAGATAACTTTGCAAAATTTTCTATATGCCTATTCTAATTTTCTCAAGCCTAACCCCTATTTAACCTTAATTAATCTTATTATCCAATAATATAGAATAAATTGATTAATGACGTAAATTAAACGCTTTAAAAAATTTCGGACGTTACACATGCTAAATTACATGCTATGAAATAAATAAAAATTATTAAACTATAAAAATAAAGAGTAAAATAAAATTTTGACTTGATAAAAGCAGATTTAGAAAGCAAAAACATTATACATATATCTCCTTTAGGCTCTTTTTAAAATAGTAAGAGGACTAATAATCTTTGGTTCGGCTAATTAAGGTATACTTTTAACCATTTTTTAGCATAATGAAGTTGTTAACTTCACCATTGATGATCAAGTAATATTTTTTGCATTTGTTAAAAGAGAAACAGTCAATCGGTTTGGTTTGGTCAAGTTATCGATTCTCGGCTGGTTTGGTTGGTTTGAAATTGGTTTTCTTGGTTCAACCAGTTAGACTGGATTACTTGGTAATTTATCTCAATTATTGATAATATAATTTTAAATTGTTGGAGCTCACAACATTATCTTATTTAGTTGGGTTTCATTAGTGGCTGGGCATGTCTACGGATTATCATCCGTGTGGCAATCCTCAAATTATTCTTATTAGAAATTATAAAATAATATTAAATATTAATATTAATATTTAATATTGTTACTAGTAATTATAATAATTATCAATAATAATATTATCATCAATAATAGTTAATATTCATAATTATTATTATTATTAGTAAATGATATATGTTACCTAGTAATATTTTTGTTATACCAAATTCAGCACGATGGCATAACAAGCAATTTAAAAAGTGGCAATTTTTTTTAAAGATAATCTAAATTATTAATAATCTTATTAAATAATGTGCTAAACACCATTTTAGTTTCTTTTTACTTTTTTAAAACACTCCTTCCCAACATATTTAAAAATCTTAACAAAAATATCACTAACATGAAATATAAAGTAATTTTTTTCTTTTTTCTTTTTTTTTTTAAAGTTTCAAAGAAATAAAGATACATTATAATCTAATCATGATTATGCAAACCATAAAGTGTATATAGAATTAAAGTTTAGTTTAGCTTATAAATAAATAAACCATTATAATTTCTAGAAAACTTTCACTTTATTTTGTTTTCTAGAATATCTTTTCGTCTTATAGGTGAGAGACTAATCTTCTAGGGTACAATCAGATGCCTAAGCAAAAATCTCTCATAACAATATTTTTTTTTCATATACATAAATTTTGGGATCAAAACCAGGACTACATAAGAAACTCGAGGCTCTTTCACTCGGATCAATAACTTGTTGGCATAGATAAATATTAAAGTGCATTCAACTGCCCTAAGCTTTATATCATTTGCAAATAAAAAATATTATTTGTACTCACTTTTGGAACTTATTTTAAGGGATACACTAAGGTATCTCTTAAAAATTGATTGAGAATGGATCTCATCTTTTTTCAACCAATAATTAAGGGACACCTTAATATGTCCCTTAAAATGAGTCTCAAAAGTGAGTACATATAACACTACTCTTTACAAATAGACACTTTAGACTTTAATTTTCTCCTAATTGATCCTTTAAAGTTTTGCAATTGTATAGATATGATAGTGTTATAATTTAAAAAGATGAATAGTTATGATTAGTTCATTATTAATTTTAACAAATATTTAACAAAAGAATATATTACAATAAGGTTTTGTCTTAAATGCACCTGACAAAGTTAGGTGTGTGATGCACTGCGAGTTCACCGAAAGTGCAGGTTTGATTTGAAGCATTATTTTATGTCAAATAGCCATGGGCGATGGGGATTAAATGGTGGTAACCTATGAAGTAGGTTATTAGATGTTTAAATTTCTATAATAAAATAAATGTAAATAATAATAATAATTTTTAAATTGAAGTTGGTAAAAATAAAATGCCGCTATTTCAAATGTTCCTTCTTCCTCCACTTTCGCAACATTGCCGGCAACCACCCACTTCCCATGGTGTACTTCCACTCCCACCACCCTCCCTGAACACAAATGAAAAAACATTTCAATTCTTTCTTCCTCACCCACCATTAACAAGTTCCAATCTTTTCCAGTACCTACATCAAATCAACCTTTTCCCTTAGTGTTTCCCCATCTGGGTCTCTTCCCACATCTCAAATTTTTAATGGTCCTTTACTAAGTCTCAATTTTTTTCCCAATGTCACAAGAACAAGGCTATGCCATTGAGCTGTTACTTCAACCCAGCCTTGGAGAACCAGGTACTCAAAGCATGGAACGTGCTAGTAGGCAGGCAAATGAGCACAGACCTCATTGAACCCTCACATCATACTCTTCTCTTTCCTTTCTTCCTTCAACCCTCCCAAAGTTGAGTCCCTCCTCAAGTCCTTCGCCACAAAGCAAGAGTGTGGAGTTGCCCAAATGGGTGCCCATCAGTGATGAGCAGAGTCACGCGAAATGGGTGGCTGCCGACAACATGCAAAACCGCCATTGTTGATAGTGATTGATTTGGAGTCCCTTTGGGTCATTGAGACCATGCCTTGGGGCAGACACATAGTGATGCTCCCAAACGGCAACGCTTTGATCCTAAAGTAATAATCGGCTACAAAGCCACTCACCTCAAATCACCAATCGTGTACCACATTAAGAGTAGGGTAGTATATGGTGCATCAAGCACCTTATTTTGTAAGGTGTATGACAGCAAGCACCTTGCAATAATAGTAAAATTTTAAGGATGGATTAGGACAAAGTTAAAATTTAGAGTGTCTATTTATAAAATTTGTATTATTTTGTGTTTAATTTTATAAATATTAAGTGATTTTCTTAATTTAAAAATAATAAAATCTACATTTCTTTTACTTTTCTTCAATGCCACTCAATGCAAATGTTAGATGTTTTTGTATACGAAGTTTCTAAAAATATACTCTTAAAACAAAAGGTAGAAACAATTTAAGCCGCTTATATTAATCTGATTTATAGAGTATAAAATTCAACAAAAGTTGAGTACAGTGATAAATAAATTGTACTTATAAAAAAAGAATGAAGTATAAACCTTAATAACAGAGCTTGTTATTCACCAGTAAAAATATTCTAAAATACAATGATAAATAAATTATACTTATAAAAAGAGAATAAAGTATAAACCTTAATAAAAGAGCTTGTTATTCACCAGTAAAAATATTCTTAAAAAAAAAGAAAAATATAGAAATGTTAATTACTTCTAATTATACTTTTTTTAAAACGCTTATAAAAATTAAACTCAAAAAGGAAATATGATACAAGAGCCTTTTTCTTAATTGTGTGATTGGTATAAAGGTAAAAAATAGAATAAAATTTTTTTGGATGAATTTAAAGTATAATTTTATGCAACCATTTTTATGTTTGTACCAAACACACCCTAATAAGAAAAGCATAAACTAACCCATTACTTAACAAACTCTAGGTAGTGTTTTGATGGATAGCAACCAATGGAGTAGCAAGGTCAATTTTATAAAATATGTATTTAGGAGTTATTAGTGAGGAAGACATGAAATAATTAAAGAAGGACTACAAAACTCCTCCTTATCATTAAAAAAATTAAATTTATTATCCCCTAAATTGGAGGATTTGAGAGAAATAAATATTTTTTGTTAAGAAAATAGAAGTATTTTAATATTTTATTCCATTATTAGCTATTAAACTCTCGAATATCAAAATTCTTCTCCCTCTCTGTGTCAAACTCCAAAAAAAATAAATGTGGCATATATACATCCATGTCATTCCCTTTTTTGCCATTTCATTTCAATTACTGACCATTACTTTACCATCATAAATAAATATTTCAAATAGACCCTTAAACTACGCATAAACCCTAGATTTTTCAGACAACATTCCGCTCTCGAGAATATAGAGGGTTTTACTTTTGCATCCTTCAAAGCTTCCACCTACACCTTCTCCCTATTCATTTCAATTCCATCCATGTCCTTCTCCAATTTCCCCAATTCAAACTCCTCCCACAGTAATTCCCATGTAACAGCACCATCCGCTTCTGAAATCACAGTGACGGTGAATTTTCCAAGGTTCTAGAGAGTGTTCTCGGTGAATTATGGAAGCTCGGGTGGGGATAGTCGTCGAAGGAGGGCAGAGAGCCCTCAACACCGCCCACGGCGGTGTCGTCGACGGCGCCGCCGCCGCCGCCAAGTTCCTGCCGCAGAACAGCCGCCGGGACCAGCAGCAGCAACAGCGGCAGCAATCGCAGATAGGAAGCATTCATCAGCTTGTTGCTGGTGGCATCGCTGGTGCTTTCAGCAAAACCTGCACTGCACCCCTTGCGCGCCTCACCATCCTTTTTCAGGTTACTTTTTTTTTTTTGGGTTGAAATTGATTTTTAGTTAGTTATTTATTTATTGTTTGGAGATTCCTTTGTTACGCTTATAAAATAAGGTTACCGATACTTTTTATAAATGAGGATCTAATATTTAGTCATGCAGGCACTGGGTTTGTATATAGGAAAAACAAGTGCCCTTTACACAGTCCCTAAGATAAAAACCAACTGCAACCATATATCCTAAATTTCCTTGAATGTGTACTATGACAGAAACTTAGATGAAAGACTAAAGCATATCGAAGACAGCTCGGCGATCACATCGCACATTTTTTCAGTTCAGGGGTTAGAATGTACATGACTTGTATTGAGGGCTAAAGTGAAATTTTTCCTTAGATATGTGTGCTTTTTTTTTTTTTCATATTTTTATTTTCAAAGAGACTAAACATGTGGCTAAATGTTTTCCACCATAAGACTGCTTTTACCCTTTTTAAAGTAATGTAAAATTCCATCTGGAGATTCCTTACCAGTAAGCTTGGACTATGTTTGGATATTTCGTGGTCAGAGGAATGAAATGGAACGAAATGTGACCGAATGATGTAGAGTGGAATAAAATGGAATAAATGTGCCCTTCCATTCTTTGGATATCAAAGGAGGGAAAGAAATTTCAATCCCGTTATTTGGAAATACATTGGAAAGTGATGGAATGGTAAGATTTTTAATTTTAAGTTATATGTTCTCAATCCATTATATTTTATCTCATCCGCCTGAATTGGAGGGGAAGAAAAGTAAAAGTATTGGATGGAATGGAATTCCATCCAATACCATTACATTCCATCCCATCTTATCTTAAAATATCTAATAAGTGGAACCTAATATCATTTCATTCCACTCCGTTTCATCACTTTCCATCAATCTAGGCATAGCCTTAAAATAATGAAGGGAACCCATTTGTTTTGATTTCTTAGGGGAGGAGGGGGTTTTGTTTAGTTTTGGAGGCCCAATATATTGGTGTCGAACAGTTGCTTTTTGAGATGATGAATGCTTGTTCGAATAACCCAAATGAATGGCTCTATCAGTCTAATATAAGCTGCACTGTATGAGGTGTGGGTTGCAACTTGCAACTTGCTGCTGTGAGACTTCACTCTTACATTTCATTGTATTTTTAGCCCAGATAATAGGCTCCTTTTTTTTTTGGTAATTATATCAATGAGGTGTAATCTGAGAAAATTAGAAATTTGAATGGAACAACCAGTTTACTTTCTTTCTTGAAATCTTTCGGTATATCCTCCCATGTTTTTTTTGGAAATATAAACTTTGAGATTATTTGGGATCATACCAATCATCTTCTATTGGGCAGATGAACTGGGCATAATTTTCTATAATAATATGTTTGCTATATGTGTGTGTGTGTGCACATTGTTCTTTCCTTTCTTTGTCTGATATTTTTGTAATTGTATCCAACTATCCTTAATTTGTGCTTACTTCTTTCCTTTGTGTGTTGCTGTTCAAAATTTATATGGTACAAACTCCAAATTTCACTGTTGTTTTATGTTGGTGATGACTATGGTGCTCACTGGTAACCATGATTGCATAATTCTAGCTGCTTTACTTTTCTTCCCCCTTCCCCCCCCTCTTTTCCTTTTAATGGACATTTGATCTCAAAATGTACGTTGATTGATTTCATTGTATAGGGATTTGATTATAGATCCATCATTCCTCTTGCTGATTTAAATGCACTTCTCTTGACTAGTTTTTATCTGACTTTTCTTTCTTGACTTTAACAGGTACAAGGTATGCATTCTGATGTGGCAGCATTGAGCAAGCCTAGCATATGGTGTGAAGCTTCCCGTATTGTCAATGAAGAAGGATTTAGAGCATTTTGGAAAGGCAATATGGTGACCATTGTTCATCGTCTTCCATATTCTGCAGTCAACTTCTATGCGTATGAACACTACAAGAATGTAATCTCTGATGTTCTTTCCATAATGTAAGTGGTTTAGAAGTTATTGCATATATTCTCATGGCTTGAATTAATTTTGTCTTTTCATTATTGTGTTGCAGCTATTACAGTCACTGATGGGTGAGAATCATACAGGAAATGCTAGTAAAAACCTCTTTGTGCACTTTGTGAGTGGTGGTTTGGCAGGTATAACAGCTGCTTCTGCCACATATCCTTTAGATCTTGTGAGAACGCGACTTGCAGCACAGGTATTTTCGCAACTTCTATGAGTAGATTCGTTGGAGACACTTTTCAAGCCCTCAGTTGATTGCATGAATGACATAGTGCTTCTTATTGTTTGATTGAATTGGATCCTATTCATCATATGATATTCTGTTTCTCTTTTACCTTGTTTGTTGAGATTCTTATATTACGTTCCTTTGCAGAGATGTGCCATATACTACAGGGGCATCTCACATGCCTTCAGTACCATTTGTAAGGAAGAAGGTTTCTTGGGTCTGTACAAGGGCCTTGGAGCGACATTGTTGGTATTCTCATGATTCATTTTCACTTCTTTTTTGGCATCTTTGTCATCTTGCCTTGTTTATATAATTGTCATAACTCATAACTAATTATTTTGTGTGATGCAGGGTGTTGGGCCCAATATTGCTATTAGTTTTTCTGTTTATGAGACTTTACGTTCTTTTTGGAAGTCCCAAAGGTGAATATCTATACTTGCATGGAATTGAAGAGTAGTTTGTGCTGAAGGTTTACTTCATGCTCACTTCATCTGATTTTGTTAATATTGTTTATTTCTTTAAAATTTAGGCCCAATGATTCTACCGTCATGGTCAGTCTTGTTTGTGGAAGCCTTTCAGGAATTGCATCATCAACAGGTGGTTACTTGTTAGTTGTAGCTATCTCCAATAATTGAGGATGAATTTCTCAAGTTCTAAAATAAAATATTCAACATTTAGTGCTGCATGTGATTTAAAATGTATTTATATTTGATGCTCATTTAATCACTTTTGATGCACATGATGAAATACAATTACTATTGTAAAGCTGCTGGAAATTCATAGTCATTTATCTGAATGTCAATTTGGTTTTCTTGTTACTTTTCCTCTCACTTTCTTCAGAGCATTGGCTATGAGTTTTTTAAGCTTTTATTAGTTAAAATTTTCTGTATTTAGATGGTTTGGACACTTTTGGAGAAGACTTATAGAGGCCCTAGTGAGGAGAGTGGATTCGATGGAAAGTAGTCCTCTAGCTAGAGATAGTGGGAGACCTAGAAAAATCACAGGTGAAACTATTAAAAGAAATTTAGATGTTAATGGTTTAAACGTGAATGTGATTTACCATAGAACACTATGTCGTTGTTTGATCCATATAGTGGATCCTACATAGTGGGATAAGGCTTAATTCTTGTCGTTGTATTAGTTAAAATTTTCCATATTTACTTGCTTCTTGACTGTGGGGCTTACATATTGGTTGATGATATTTTTTAGGAATTTTGAGAAAATATGGTAGTATTGTGCAATGTGCAGCTTGAATTACATTTTTGCAGCATAATGATTTGGTTGGCTTGCCTTCCCTTCTAAGTGATCTGTCAGTTTCTTACTGTTTCTCTCTAATATTATTAGATGTGTTTGAAATATGGAAATGAATGTGATCAATTTCTTGAGTTTGACTTGCTGCCTATAAGATTGTTGTTGTATTTTGATCATCCCATATCCATGTACCTTCCTGCACTAGAAGTGCTGATTGCAGTTCTTAAGAAGGAACCTACGGGTGTGTTTGTGAGTTGAGGTTTTGGAGGGGAAGGGAGGGGAGAGAGGGGTTTGAAGAGTAACTATACTCACAAACACAAGCTAAAGGAATTAAGTCTTTGTTCAATCCTTTTTTCTTACTTTCTGTTCAAACTACCTAATTCTATACTTTTATCAAAAACTTGATACACAAACCAATGCTTAAGGAATGCCTATTTCAAGTTTTATTTTTTTTTTTTTGGGGGGAGGGGGATAAAAGAAGAAATAGTATTAACAAGAAGAAAAGGATATTACAAACAGCATGGAGGACAAGAGATCCTCAATACAAAAAGAAGGATTAGACAAAAAATATCAAAAAAGCAATGCTTTCCAATCTCTTTGCATATCTAAGAGAGATACCCCTCTAAAAAGATTGTGCGCCTTGCACCAAATAGAAGCAAGACGCCTAATCCTATCCTATAAGACTTGCTTATTAGAATGCTTGCCATTAAAATTGCGAGAGTTACGCTCCAACTAGATCCACCAAACAATGGCACATACTTGTCAATAGCGCACGATAGTGGCGCTATAGCAGGGGAGCGGCGCGGAGCAGTGGGTGGCCGCGACGGAGCTTGCAGAAGCGTCGCGTTTTGTCATCGCGGCCGTCGCCGTAGCTATCGCGGGCCATCGCGGCTGCTATTGCTTTCAACGAACCAAAGGCCAATAATACCTCTAGTTTTTGACCGTTCTGGGCAGTCTGAGGGGGCCGGAAGGTCATTTTGACCCTTCCCCTCTCTTCTTCCATCACATCGTGAACTTAGGTTCACTTTTCCCCCCTTTTCTCTTCTCTCTCAATCGGTCTCTCTCCCCTCACATCTCTCTCTCCGGCCATCCTCTAACCTCCGGCAGCGGCGACACGAGTTTCCGGTGGCGGTTGGTCCTTCCTCCCCTTTGTTCTATCTTGTTTCCTTCTTATCCTCTTCTATCTTCTTCTGCCTTCATTCTTTTCCCTTCCATTCACTGCTTCGTGCCTTCTGTTGTCCCCTCCCCTTTGTTCTATCTTGTTTTCTTCTTCTCCTCTTCTATCTTCTTCTGCCTTTGTTCTTTTCCCTTCCATTCACTGTTTCGTGCCTTCTGTTTTTTTTTTTTTTTCTCTCCCTGTTTTAGCAATGGCAATATCATCAACTCTCTGTTTTGTTAGTTTTAGAGAGTAGAGACTTAGGTTTAATTAGGATTTGATGTTGTCTTTTATATTTTGCTGTCTTTATACTACTTGAGGGTGCTATTTTTTTTTGTTTTACTGCTCTTAGGACTTGATGTTTATATATTGGATTAATGATGATTGCGTGTTTTTAGAGTATGGAATGGATTATGAATTTTTATTATTGATGTGAATAAATTTAATTGTGGATAATTTCTTATTTTTGAATATTTATATATGTTATATGAATTGCATGGTAATTATGTATTTTTTATCAAATAGTGGTTGGAACGCTATCCGTTATCTGGCTATAGCGTTTTTCGGGAGGGCCGCTACGCGCCACTATCCGCGTTTGCAACTATGCAATGGCATAGACAGCACATTGCCACAAAGATTTGGCTTCCTTCCTCCTCCCAAAACGAACAAAGCTAGTCAATAAGTATTGGTACAAAGCTTTAGGACACACCCAACACTCACCAAAGATATCAAACAAAGCATTCCATAGAAAATCAGCCATAGAACAATGCAAAAAAAGGTTGTGTAGTTGATTCCGAACTAGCACCACACATAACACACATATGAGGGGAAATTGCCTTTTGTGGTTTTCAATTCTGCAACATATCACTGGTGTTAATTTAGTTAAGCAAAGCTGTCCAAACAAAGGATTTGACCTTCGAGGGAGCTTTGGATTTCCAAATGGGCTTATCAAGACAAAAAGGAGTTTTGTTTAAAGAATGGGTTAGAAATTGATATTTCAAGTTCATTTTACGTCCTCTCTGATGTAGGATAAAAGTCCAAAGATTAAACCACAGCACATGAGATACTGGAACAAGGTGGACATAAGAGATCTGAAGCTAGGAATGGTCTTCTGATTTTAATTTAAACAACAGATGTTTAGTAATCCCTAATTCAAAAATAATCCTAGTCCATTGGTTAGGATAAGCTGTCCAAGGTGACAGTGTTGTTAAAAGCTGGCAAATGTTGCACCGTTACCCTGTGACGTAGCGGAAACACAACAAAAAGCTGCTAGGAAGTCATGGCGTTATGGATTTCATGTGGCAGAAAGTGGCAGTTGCAATCTTCATGGCACTATGGTGGTTATGGGAGACCATTGCTGAAATGGCAGTCTGCAGGGCATTTTGGTGATTCATAAGCACAGGTATATGATTTGTGTGAACCATCTCACTCAGAGACCGGCATTCCATCTCTGCAACAGTGCAACCCTACCGCACTTTGCAACCCAGCATATCCAGTGAACAGGACCTCCATCAATGGCGGTTTCTTCTACAGCAAACATCCCTGTCATTGTCAGATGTTTCTTCTTCGTCTTCAATCTGCATTATTGGTTTGTCTGATTCTCTCATGTTTTTCCTCTCCCCCACTGTCAGAATTTTGTTGCTGTTCTCTGTTCTCTATCTTCTCCATCTTTGTTTTTGCCGTCTGTTCTCTTTTTTTCTTTTTCTTTTTATTCCTGTTCTCTTTTTCTAGCAAATTCTGGTTCTCTGTCTCTGGAGAACTTAAGTGTGGCTGCGAACTTGTCTCTCACATCTCTTGCCTCACCCTCTGTTCTTTTGGTTTCTTTTCTCTTCTGGCCTATGCAAATCAAATCAAGCTTCTGCATTCCACTTATTGCCTTCCCTTGTTATTGCTGTGATCCATGTCTCATTGAGGAACCATTTGACCCATGTATTTGTAGTCCAAATCTGATTTGGGCATTTTAGAGATTGGTGAGGTTGTCTTGATAGATTGGATATACTCATTATCATATTATTATGTTCTTTTTTATCAATTTTATTTTATTTAATTTTTAAAACATTTTATGATTAATTAATTAATATTTTTTATAAAATATTTTAATCAGAAGTATTGTATTAAAATGATCGGGATAAAGAATAAAAAATATTAAAAGAAGAATAAAACAAAAAGATAATAACAATGCATGAACTTTTACCCACTGTTTTTATACTTATATTAGTTTATTTCATGCTTTTTCATTGTGTTTCATGCTTTTTCTTTCTCTTAGTTTATATATCTTCGGTGAATTTATGTCCTGGATCATGTTTCTATAATTTATTGTTTTTTTTTTTGTTTATTTTCAGCAGATTATTTTAGTATATTTCATGTAGAATTTATTATTTTTATATTACTGTTGCGCTTCTGCCATTGGCTGCTATCATCTATATTTCTATGGTGGATTTTTGGCAAACTGCCATGGGCCGCTATGTGCTGTTGATAATACTGATAGCAACTTGAGGCAAAAGAAACTGAAAGATATCATATGTAACTGGAGCCAAAAAACTGAAAGATAGCATAAGTCAATGCCAATAGACTATCCTACTTGCAGTTTTGTCAATAATACTCATCTGCGTTAGCTGAAACTCATCTATTATAATTGACCTCCTTTGTCCTCCATTACTCTTGAAATACATGAAAGAGTAGGCCCATTTCTTTTCCCAGTCAGAATCATAGGACTAGGCTATAATCACTTCGCTAGTTTGGCTGCACGTAGAAGTTCTGTTAGGTGTCTTTTGTGCCTGGTGAGCACATTAAATTATGTGTAGATAATTTTGCACCCCCCCCCCCCCCCAAAAAAATAAAATGGTTAAACTCGCATTCTGGTGTGAGCTGACTTTTCTTGAATGATGTATCATAATGACTTTTCTTGAATGAACTTATTTTCATTGAAAGAATCTGCACTTCCATCTCTTCTCATGATTGATTTTGACAAGGAAGAATTCGTTTTATAGAAACTGATTATATTTGATATTATTGTGTATTTGATATGATTTTTTCTAGGCATTAACTAACCATTTGTGTGTAATGGTCCTCTACAACATGCAGCAACGTTTCCTTTGGATCTTGTAAGACGGAGGATGCAGTTAGAGGGTGCTGGTGGCCGAGCCCGTGTCTATAATACTGGCTTGGTTGGGACTTTTAGGCGCATAATTCAAAATGAAGGGGTACGAGGTTTGTATAGAGGGATTCTACCTGAGTACTACAAGGTTGTTCCTGGTGTGGGCATTGTCTTTATGACTTATGAGACATTGAAGATGCTTCTATCAGGCATTTCAAGTTATTAGCATATTCAATTGTCAATTTCCCATCATTTTTGCAGAGGTAAAGTCAATTGAAGAACACAATTTGAGTGGTATATGATCTTTCATTGAAAATGGTATACTAGAAAATATCATAGGTTAACATATTTTTAGTTTTTATTTATTTATTTATTTTAATTTTTGTGTGGTGAATTTTGCTGTCATTGCCAGCATATTTGTCTGTCTATAGGTAATTGTAGCTTATGAGTGACATCAGTTGTACCTCCATGTTGAAACCCTGTTGTGGCTAAAGCAGCTTTTTTGTAGCTACATTTATTTTTCATTGGAAGAATATGCACTTGTCACGTCTTGCCATGATTGATTTTGATAAGGAAGAATTTATTTTGTGGAAAGTAATTAGATAAAGATATTATTGTGTATTTGGCAATTTTTTTATAGGCATATCTAACTTTTTGTGTGTACTCTTGCTACATGCAGCAATTTTTGGATCTTGTAAGGCGCATGATGCAGTTAGAGGGTGCTGGTTGTAGAGTCCATGTCTCTAGTACTATATGGCTTGTTTGGGGCATAGGATTCTGCATGAGTATTACAACGTTGTTCCCGACGTGGACAATGGCTTATGAGCATTGAAGGTGCTTCTATCAAACATTTCAATAAGATATCTCAAGTTATTAGCATACTCAATTGTCAATTTACCATCATTTGTCGATAGGTAAAGCTAGTCGAAGAATACGATTCGAATGTTGTATGATTTTTCATAGAAATGATATGCTAGAAGATGTCGAGGGTTAACATTTTCTAGGAAATTTTGTAGTGAATTTTGTTGTTACTATAATATATTTGTGTATATAGGTAGTTGTAGCTCACGAGTGACATTGATTGTATTTACTCCGAATTTAGATTTAAACCATATTGCAGTCAACCGGCAAAGCAATCTTGTTGCAGGACATTTGTTTACTAGGTAAGACTTGGAACCCTCATCGTTATATATTTAATGAAATAATTACTATATTATCATTAGTAGTTGATTAACATGTGATAGAATGATCATTTTGATGATCATATTACTATTACAACAAAGTTCTTATTAGGTAGGGTTAGCCATATGGATCAAGTTATGTCATTATATTCTATCATAAATTATGTATTTAGACAAGTTATTTAAGGAAGTGTTTACGCTGGACTCTGGTATAAATGATCCAGACATGAACTTCTTACTTCTTTATCTTTATCATGATTGTAAAAAGAAATTGAGATTAATTTTGATGGATTGTTAGTGTAAAAATTTTTATATTATCATTTAATTACATATTTCTATTTGTAAAATTTTAAATTAGTAGATAATTGAGTTAAATATTTATTGATGTGGTAATATATGATTGAATATATGAATAAATTTTTTTTATATCAACGGTATATCAAAATTAAATTCAAAGAAATAATCTAAAACTTAATAGCAGTAAAATACTCACTGTAGTCATCATATGCAAAATTTTGACAATAGGGTGTCAGAGAGTCAATCACTGTCGCTCAAATTACTGTAGGGTTTGTCCCACAATTTCAAACTTCTTTAAAATTATATTTTTTCAAAATATATTAGCAATAAATTATAAGATTTTTAGATTTGGATTATTACATTTTTTGTAAAATATCTCTTAAAACTTTGTTTCTTCTAAAATTTTACGATTTTGTCATGCATAATATCTAAATTTATATATGTTGTCTAAGTATTGAATTGGCTCGTTCTAGTTTGGTTATTAGTTTGGTCAAGTTTGAGTTCAAAGAAATTGTTTAATCAAAGTAGATTAGATTTAAATTAAACTTTACTCATTGTATCCATTTTACACCCAAATCAAAAGCTCCGTCTATAAAAGTCCTAGTTTGAGACAAGCAATTTAAGAGGGAATAAACTTTTTGGCGGAGTCTATCATGGGCTTGACATTTTTGGGACCAATTCGAGACCAACCGTCATTTAATCTCAACCATTAAAAATTAAATCTAATAGCTAGAGTTCATTGGAATTATATATATATATATATATATCATGCAGAACTTTGTATTTATATTTTAATATTTATAAAAAAAAATATAGTTATAATAAGTTATCCATTTTACCCCATTTCCTTTCTTAGCCACTCCTGCCAACCTCCATCACCATAAGCGCCACTGCCTTCGCCACCCTCCACCAGCCTTACTTTCTTGCACCTAAAGCACAAATCTTGCCGTCATGTCCCTTGACGCCATCATCATCACCACCAGTCCCCTCAACAGTCAACACCACCACTAAAATCTGCAAGCAAGTCTGTCACTCCAACCTCGGTGCCGCGCCCATGTTGAGCCTCGTCAGTTTCAGCGCGCTCTCAAGGTGTGGGTGACTGCGGCAGTTTCTGAGGTTGATGATGGTGGTGCGCGGTGAAGGATGATGGGGCGAAAGGGAAGGTTTGCGAGGGTGGCTTTTGTGTAGTGGTGGTTCTGGTAGTGGGTGGCTTGCAGTGGCGCTTGGTGGTAGAGTTTGAAGATGGTCCTGTGGGCTGCAAAGAGAAAGAGAAGGGTAGGGGGGAGGGGTGCTACTAGCAGAGAAAGAAGGGGAACGAGAGAGTGTTACAAAAGACATCCAATAGAAAGGACAAAAAAATCATTTTATTTTATTTTTTTATTATAATATTACTCGGTCCAAATTGATCCCAAACTTGTCAAGCCCCATCAGAGACTCTACCTAAACTTCTTATCTTTGAGAAACCTTATGTAACGTAACCATTCAAACCTTAAAAAGAGACCTTTTATCCTATTTTTTTGGCTGTTGAATTAAATTACTCTAAAACATTAGAGCATTTAATTTCTCCGTCTTAAAAGTTAAGATTTCTGTATCATTTTCTTGGAATTAATAAAATGAGTTACTAATATATATTAATTAAAAATTATTTAATTAACTTCCAAATAATCTTTTTAAAATAGTAACAAATAAATGTTCCCGAACCAGTATTTATAGAAATACAATGATAACTCTAGCAACTGCTTTTATTTTCTTTTTTTTTTTCCCCCCAAATTTGATGATGATTCAGAAGTCCCAACGCAATAAAGAAAAAAATTATGATTTCATGAACATCCAATGATATATTGGAATGGCAGTGGGGATTCGAATTTGAATAAAGAAAATAGCATGACGCAACAAGAAGGACCTACACCCTTATTTTTTTTGGGTCTGGAGGACATGCACTCTCATGATACCTTAAGAAACTTATTACTATTGAACAAATTCAAGCTAGTTGGTGGAGCCTAGGTACTTATGGGTCCATATCAGAACCCAATGCACCATATAAATTTACCATCAAGAATGATATCCATAAATTTACACTATAACTAAATCTGCAAATATGTAAATTATGTGCAGGCTTCACTTCCATGCTTCTAATTAATATATCAGTCATGTTATTTGTATATACCTCTTTAAAATCAAATACAACATCCCTCTCACAGAAATATATACAACACTTTTTTATTTTAATATATGTGCACTCGGCACTTACCACACTTACACTCACATTTTTCTACGATGTCTATGCATGACATGTTCAAATAATATTTTCTTAATGAGACATATTTCCTCCCTTCAATCAAGCAGGAGAGGAGTTCAAAAGATTTTCCTTAAAGGTAACCAATGACATGGGGAAAAGAGTCTCTCTCAATGCAACCCTTGCAGCAGAGTTCATTCCACATGATAGCTTAAAGGTGACGTATCATCGTCACAAATTCAATAAAGACATGATCATAGCTGGATATTAGGAATTTGCTTTATTTTGTTGTAAACCAATAATTGGCACAAAATGGTCCTCTACTCTGGCAAGAAAACCATGTTTTGTACTCTGCAATATTATAGGCTTATCGTGAACAAGTTAAGATTCTATACCTTTCATATTTAGTGAAGAATAAATAATGCTCTTATGGTCCTCAAGCATAGGACATGGTCTAGAAAGAAATAGAGTAGTTAATCAATGCAGAACATCTGGTGGTATAAATTCTTGACGGATTGGATGGAAGTGTTTCAAGGAAGCTAGCTCATCGTATTAGTTATGGCTTGCAGGTTGGTGCAGCCTCTGCGTCAGGTGGTATTTATTCTGAATTAAAGAACAGCAAGTTCAAGCATGAGAAAGGGAAGTAAGCAAGAAGGTGTGTTTGATTCATTTGGCACATGTGCCTTATTCAAGATTGAGCCAAAACTGAATGTGACATGTTATGCAAGTTGATGATTATATTGCCTACGGCTATGCTTGATCCATCTTGAAAATCCCAATTTACTTTGAAAATCTATCTTAGTTACATAGCTAAATTGTCTTTGATATTTTTTATTTTTTAATATATCTTTCATACTTTAAAAAGTGAATCTTAACAAAAAGATATGCTGTTACCTTATGACCTGAAGAGCACGAGTTCAAACCAAGGAAACAGCATTTTCACATGTAGGGGCCGAATAAAGTTACGTACATTTACCCTCCTTAAACCCTACCAGATGGAAACCTCATGCACTGGGCTGCCCTTTATCTTTGATATTTCATTTCAACTCACAAGGTACTGACTTGGAAGATCAAACTCTACAGCATACCACTCAAGTGTTTTTCTGTTTCAGACAGTAAATAATGAATTCAATCCCTTACAAATCCAGCAAGTTTATCATTGAGCATATGATAAAATATATTATTTACATTGATGCTATTAACTTGAGTTATATATTACCATGAATTTAATTTTATAATTTTAAATAATGACCTACTAGTTCGAGAATGCATCTATTAATCAAATCAAAACATGTATCTGCAAGCGAATCATCAGCTTGCATGTTGTGAGATGAAGACATCGAGTAACTCCCAAATGTGGCAAGATACAACACGTCAATCTGGAAAGCTTTCCTTTTCAATTCACAATCATCATTTTGGGACTGAGATCTGAAGGATAGGTAATCTGCATTCTGAGGTTTAGAGCATTATTTTTTATTGTATCTGTTCCTTGGGATGCAGATTACCTCTTTTCTTACCACCAATTCAGTACAGTGTAATTAATTTGATAACTTCCATTGGTTCAATGCTTCTTGGACGAGTCAATCTTGGGTCAGGGTGGGGTAATCTGCCTCCTGAGATTTAGAGCAATACTTTTGTCGTATGTAGACCTTGGGGTGCAGGTTAAATAGTGACTTATTTTGTATTTTTATATTGGACCATACTTCTTAGAGGAAGTGTTGAGGTTGTTGCATTTATATTTTACACCGCCACGTAGAAGCCATTGTATTATGCAACAGTGTTTAGCATGTTGTGTTAGGTATGATAGAATAAGATAATATAATACGTTATGACCTTATTTATTATTTGGTACAGTCAACGTATTATATAAGTTTATCCATTAAATCTCCCTTATATGTCAAAATGATAGATAACTTAATCCAGTCTAAGGGGGCCATATTAGGCCTAATTAGTTGTTGGTGTATAAGGGATTTTTTTTAATATATTTTATTAAAAGAAAAATAATTATTAAATAAATAATAAAAAATAAAAACCATATAAAGAAAAAATATTATTATTTAATAAAAATTTAATAATAAATAAATATTTTAAAAAAATAATAATTATAAAATAACTATTCAAATTAATAAAAAATATAAGAATAAAAATTTATTAATAAAATATATAAGTAATATTTAATATAAATTTAATTATATATAATAAAAAATACAACTAAATATAAGAATATGATATTAGGTTTGCTTGAATTTTAATTTATAAAAGCTCCCTCTCTATTTCTCTCTCTCTCTCTCTCACACTCACTCATACTTTTTATATTATGAAAAACTATTAAAAATAAATAAATAATTTTTAATATAAAATTATATTTATATATAATAAAGATAGCTAAAATAATTATAATAAATATTTAAAAAATTAAATTAATTTTTAAATTTTAAATTTAATATTCAAAAATTATATTTATTATAATATCTTTTTCTGTTTATATTGTATATAATATAATATCTTATATACTGACATACCAAACACTATATAGTATTAAATTTTTATCAGATCTTATACTATCAATCTTTATCTTATTAGATCCTATACTATCAGGCATGCCAAACGATCCCTAATTTACAAAATTCAATCTATAATAACATTGTATATTAAAAGGCAGCATTTTGCGAGAGAGAGAGAGAGAGAGAGAGAGAGAATGAAGGATTTATAAATCACTTATTTCATCAAGCTTCTAATAGCTTCTTCTTCACTTGTACCGAAGTTTTTTAAGGACATATTTGTTTTAATTTTAAAAGAAGTGATTTTAAAATTTAATTTTTATATATAATTGAAATAATTAAAAATTTATTTTTTTTAGATGCTACTTTTTTTAATTTTTACAAAAAAACTGAAAATTTATTTTTTTATTATTCTAATTTTTTTAAAAAAATTATCTAAATATATAAAAATTAATTTTTTAATAAAAAAATAATTTTTTACCAAAAAAAATCCCAAACAAACACACCCATAGTTGCATATTGTACATACTCTTTCATTCGCTGAGTCTACTCAATACAAGATTCGAGATTTCCTCTCATAATAAAAAGCATTACTCTTACTTTTCCTATACTTTATTCAACTTTGTGTTTTATAGAGTTGCAAGGTCTTGTGGCCAAAGAAAATTACAGAAAAAAAAAAGAGTTGGTTTTGTATATAGGAACACACTTGAGGAAAATTTTAGATTGGGATGAAAATCTTCTACAGTTACCTTTTTGTTTATATTTTCGTAGTCTTCAAATTATTTTTCATCATTAAGATGACCTGCCGCTGAGAGCTGTACTGCAGGTGATCCATTTCCTTTTAATTGACGTACTTGAGGTATTTAGTACTAAGAAATGATATATATATTTTTTTGGCTAAAACAAATCATGTCAAAACATTATATATAGTTATTAGCAGGGTTATGGTAATATTGTCCGTATTGGATTTAATTATAAATATAAATATAACCAAGACATTATGATATATATTAATTCTCATACTAATTTTATTTTCAGTTTATAATCATTAATAATCTTTTTAACTTTTTCGTCATGGCAAATTCTGAGGAGTTCCTGATCAAGAAAGAAATATCACAGTATAATAACCCATTTATTTGTATATTATTACCATGACCTTGGAATGACCGGCAACATAATCAGTAAAAGATGAACAACTTGCATGTATGTAATCAATAATCTAAGAATTTTTCATTAGAATCACAAATAAACGTTATCAGTCAAGTTGGTGGAATCCCAGGTATCTAGTCTTTATAAGTTTTCTTGCTTCTTGGCTAGGATAGAATCTTAGGTGTTCATTAGTTGGATGCACTCATGCACATCATTTCAAGCAACAGATGACATGTATGCTGGCGGGATCAGGCCTCACACCGTACGGGCTTAACTTCCAGAATTTTTTAGATATTTATATTTGAGTTTTATTAATAACTACTTTATTTGATTAAAAAAAAGTATTTATTAAAAAAAATAAAAAGCTTCAATATGTGTTAAATAATTTAACAAAATCCTGTATAGTTTTGTAACCCCAAAAAAAAAAAAATTCTATATAGTTTGCTATAAAATTCTAGCCACCATGGCAATCAATTGATCATTCGATTTAATAGATTTACTTTCGACTACACAAACATTGTGTAAGACTTCTTATGACACACATCTATCAATAAACTAATATTGTAGGCAAGGAATTTGCTTTATTTTGCTCGAACCAGTAATTGCTGAAAAAAAATCCTCCACTCTAATACGCCACCATGCTTTATGCTTAACATATATTATATGGTCTTTAAAGCTCATGATGAAGCACCGAACAATTGTGGCTTTATATCAATTGCATTTATTCCTTAAAATTATAAACGGAAAATACAAGCATGAAATATATAGAAAAAGGGTCCATATGATTCGTTTGGAAGCTAAAATCTAGAAAGAATCTATCATTATATATTTTTTGGTAGTTTACGGGTGCCTAGCACCCAGAAAACGAACAAAGAAAAACAATTACAAAACTCCCCTAGGGAAAGCAACCCCCACCAAATCTTTGGCAAAGTAACTCACGACTACAGTGGGAGAGGAGAAGCAACTCTCAGAGGATTCAATTCTTCTGTCTCCTCCCTCCCCCCCCCCCCCAAAAAAAAAATTCTCTCTCTCCTTCTATGCCTTGCTAATAAAAAGTTATCATATATATAAAGAGGTTACTGTAATTCACACTATAAAAAATTATGAATAATTTTTAAAGAGTTGATTTTTTTAAAAAGATATAAATAATGTCATATAAATATATAAATACCAACTTTTGATTAGAGGGACATAGAAGAAAAAAAGGAGAGAAGACTTCATGCATACTCTCTATTTTTATTATTACTATAATTATTTTTTTCATACATTTGTGACAATGAAATTTGAACATAAGATCTTATGCATACTATCCAAACTCCCAAATCACTCCATGGTGATTTTAACTCCACTTTCATTATAAAAATATAGAAGGTTGTCAACATTTAAGAAGGATGTACTTAATTAATGATGTATTAGTATTGGACTCCAATAGCCTTTTATTAAGAAAGAATTATTGCAAATTACTGTCCTGGCCTAAGAATGAAAGAATCTTGTTGTCTAAGTACGCGATGATCATAAAAAAACCTGAAATTATAGACGATTTTTCATCATATGTTAAAGCACACAATCAATGGCACCTATGTCCTCAAATGTCAACATCAAGTGATTATCCTCTGAATTAAGAATATATTTCTATATTTTTTAAAACTTTGAAAATGGCTATAAATTCCCAAGAACAAAAAGCCTCAATCCAGCCTGCTGCAAACATTCTATTAACTTTTTTGCTTTAGTTCTCTATTCTACTCCGATTGGATCAAATTCAAACCTTCTTCGAAGAGTTAGTATTGGGTCAGGATCAGGTAATCTGCATCCTGAGGATTAAAAACAACACCTTTATTGTATCTAGTTCTCAGGATGCGGATTACCTCTTCCCTATGATCAATGAAAAGCATTAAGATCAGTTTGAGTATGTTAACATCATTTATTTATCGTTATATACTCATGCGTTTATTGTATATTGCACTGCTGGTGATCCTTTAAGGTGATGCTGGTTTACCTTGAGACATGGCTGTGGAGAAAATGAGAGTTTCCATTCTCTGCATCAATGAATTATGTATCATTACATGCTGCACAGGTAAATGATGCACAATAGAATCTGTGTCATATTCAACAGTAGGATTTTGTCAGCATGAGTGACAGTCCAGCCACATAGACAATGTTCATGAGAACGTCCAAAATAAGATATTACAATGGAGTTCTCATTTCTCAAATTGTTTGTAAATGTTTTATTAATTTTATAGTTGATGACAAATAATGACTATTACGACAAACCAAACCATTTCAAGAGCTTAAATTGGGGAGTTGAAATTACTCCTCTGCTAAGTTCTTAAGTTAAAAGTTTTGTCAACTTTAATATTCGCCACTTATTTGGTCGAAACAAGTTTTATTGTCCAACTTAAATGCATGCTTTGCCACAAAGGGGTAAAGAAATACACACAGAGTTTGAAATATAATTGGAACTTGGATATAAACTTTGAATTGTCGATTTGTTACAACACCGAACTGGAAATAGAGAAATAAAGATGCAAGGAAACAAATAGTGAAAACAAAGACTGAAATGTAAAAGGCTAAAAACTAGATCGAAGAACAAAAAAAAGGAGAAAATAAAAGAACATAAAAAAAAATTGAAATGAAATGAGATGAAATGAAATGAAAGAAATAGAAATGAAAAGAAATGAAGACAGAATTACTTGAGTTTCCGTAACTCTTGAATGTTAATATGGTCATGACCTGAAGTTTGTAAAAGGGTTGCTTAAGTAAAAGTTCCATCAACCCTCTTCTCCTATTTACAGGCTTCTCATATTTGCATGCTTGACAAGTGTCCTATAGCAGTTAGTTGCCTTTGCAATGTCAACTCATGTTCCATAGCCGCTTCCTTGACTATGATCTTGCCCCTGACAGTTATTTGACAAGCAAATTTGAATTTTAAGTGACCCTTTTTGAGTCACTCACCTATTAAAAATCGACTACTATACATCGACCCATTTTTGGACTTGGGAATATCTTCTTAAATCTCACTGCTCCTTCGAACATCGAGCCATTCTTCATACATCGACCATTATTTAGCCACTTTCCATGTCTTGATCTGCTCGACACATTTTACATTAACAGTAACATAGCTAGACACAGGAAGAGCACATAGATATTTTATTCTGCAAATCTAACCCGAAATAACTGAGGCGCACAATTTTTTTTTATTATTTCTTTTTAATGTAATTATTTTTCTTGAAAGATTTAACATGTTAAGCTCAGGTCAGTTAGAGATAGCCAGCTGAGGTTTCTCCATTATATAACCTAATAGAATTTTAGGATTAACGAATTAATTGCTATTTCTTGCTTTCTGCAGCACTACTACTCTACAGATTCTTCCTTACTTTATCTGAAGATCAGAACTTCATCATCTTCACGTAGATGAATATGGAACTTCCACAGACAAATGTGTATAACAGTATCTAAAGTTGCCAACCACATAATTCCAAGCAGGTATGTGATTCATCAAGTTAATTCTCTAACAAATTAATTATCTGAAATAGCTTCTTACATCACTATAACATTATTGAGATTTAGCAATATTTGAAAAGTTTTGCTAAATTATAAGAAAATATTGTCAAAACTCTTTATTAATATAGTTTATATATATACTTATAAAAATATAAATTTAATTTTGATGCATAGATCGAGTAAAAGATTTTTACACAGTCAACTAATTATATCTTTCGATTTGTATGATCATTCAAGTAGTGAATGTAAAATTTAACTATATTTATTAATATGGCAAGATATGATTGGTTGACTACAAAAATCTTTTACACTATTAGTGCATTAAAATTAAATTCTAAAAATATTACTAAAGAATTTTAACAACATTTTTCAAATTTTTAACAATATTTTTTAAATGCTACTAAACTTTTTGTCAATAATGTTGCTGAAAATTAAATATGTAGTAGTGCATTAAACTATTAAAGATTAATAAGGACCAACATGCTGTAAAGCACAAGGCTTGCAGGCTTAGCTTAACATGCCCATTTATGCATGTCAGTTGAAGCAAAGGAAGTATGGCAGTGTTGATGGATACAGTAAATTCATTACGTGACCGCTTTCCTGTCAAGATGTTTGAAATCAATTGCTCCGGCTGCATGTAACTTAGAAAGCAAAAGTAAGATGCCATATGCTTTTCATTATGAGTTAGTGATTGTTTGTTTCTTTGATTGTAAAAGGTACATCTATGTGTGTGTGTGTGTGTGTGTGTGTGTCTGTTTAAATTTCTTGATACATGTAACAAGATTGAAATTCTTTGTAGACTATGTAGTAGCAACAGGCCAGCAGCCTCATTTCGGAGTTGTGTAAATGGTAAGAGAAATTGTTTTCTAATTAATATTAATTCCTAAAGCATAAAAAGAAATTTTCTTTTTTTCTAGTGGTTAATATCTATTAATTTAGAAATGATATTTGTAAAGCATATATTAATTACAAAGTCAATAGAAATGGACCAATGGTGAGAAATTTAGATTATTTGTATAAGATTATAAGTTCAAACCTCATTGCCACTAAAAAATAAAAAACAAATAATTACAAAGCAATATGTATACTGAAAAAACAATAATATCTACTTTTACATTCAACTGTTTGAAAATAAAAAATTATATTAGAAGGTATATTTTTCATATTTTATTATTTAAAAAATGATAAGAATAAAATGAAAAATGAGGTGCAAATATCTTTATTGTTATTACTTTGTGGAAGAAAATAATCAACCATCAAGCACGAGTTCACGACAATTTAATAGTAATTAGGGGATGATATAATATGTCTTTCAGTCCACAATAACTATCATTTTGAAAAATTGGTATATATTTAAATTAATATATTTTAATACAATTATATTTAGATACATTAATTTAAATATGTACCAATTTTTCAAAGTGACAGTTATTGTGGACCAAAGAGAGTCTATGCTACATGTTATTTTATTAAGGCAAACATCCGATCCAAGGGAAATTTTATTGACATTGTCCCTATTGAATTTTTCCAAAACATTTGTTTAACCTATTTCACACACTTTTTACAGAAGTAGATAAAATTTGTATGTATTTGGGAAAGATGTAAAATTAAAATTATTTCAATAATCACTTATTTGTATAATCGATTTTTTATATAACCGATTATATGATAATCAATTTATATTTGAATACTTCAGCTAAAAAGTGATTTTAAGATAATTTATTTTATTTAGATTATATGAAAAAAAGTTATTTTAATATGATAAAATTATTAAAAAAGATATAGAATAATTGTTTATATTATATAATATTAGATACTTAGGGTCAATTTAGTAAAAATATAATAATTCTGAAATAATAAATTTCTACTTATAATCAAAAGTTTTAAAAAGTTACTTATGATTATAAGCTATTTTTTAGCTTAAACTTAATGGATTTTTTAGAAACAATTTAAAAAAAAAAAAAGCTATTTTTTTATGTGTTCCCAAACATGTTGGAAGTGCCCTTATTGCTTTTGTCCAGCATTAGAAGGAAACAAATGATAACATACATCACATTTCATTTCATTCACGGCCAATGAAATCTTTTCAAAAATAGGAGTAAGTAAGAAAAAGTATATATTAGCTTTGCATTGCTCCAAGTGCTTCAAATTAAAAAAGAAGGGGGAAAAAAACCATTGTTAAGAAAATTAGACCGGACCAACCAATTGGACCGATTGAACTAGGAACCAGACCCCCATATGGTCTGGGTAGCTTTTGAAATCAAAAAATTTAAAAACTAACATCAAACCAGAAAAATTGGCCCATAATCGCTGAACTGGTTGAACTAGGTGTGGTTCAAACACTTGGCGGTTCAGAAAACAATTCTGAAAAAAAAAATTAACATAGTTGGGAATTTCACAGCTACCCCCACAACTGCCGCTTACCACCGCCACCGCAGCCCCATCTTCATTTTTGACCTCCAATGACTCATACTGAGACACAGTATTTTGTTGGAAGTAGTGAGATAGGAAGACCAAAGCTCAGCACAGCCATTGGAAGATGACCAGGGAACTCTAGGTGAAGGCATGAGGCTTTGTTAGTGATAGGGACTTCGAAGGAGGATGAGGGGTTCATGAGTGGTGCTAAAGAAGAGGATGATGATTTGAAAGGTTGGGTTATGTTCTTCTTGTCCCTATTCCTATTCGTTGGTTGTACCACGGTCATGCTATTTTTGGTCTTGCACATCGAACTATGATCAGTGCTTCTTTTTTTTTTTTTTATTTTGTTCTCCCTCCCTCTCACTAATGTGCGCCTTGGGTTGACAGAGTCTCATGAGCGAGATGTGAAATGGTTGCTGCAGGGAATCCTACATTTTGATTGGAGCTCTAGATTTCATGATCAGAAGAGATAAGACTTTGGAAAATAAAACTAATATAGGATGGCATTTTTGGGTTCATGGGTGGGATGGCATTTTTGTTTCTTGGACTTTAACTTGATGTGTTTATTTATCTATAGCCCACTTTAAATTGGGATGTGGGATGGCTTTTTTTTTATTATTATTAGGCTATAATCTAATCTAAGACTTTTTGGTTTGGCTTGTTTTTTTAATTATGTTTTTTGGTATTTTTTTTTAATTTTTAAAAAATAATAAAGATATATATATTATACTCCGATTGAACCCTTGGTTGAATCGGTTGGACCTCTAAACCTTTGAACTAGTACCTTGATCGGTTCGATATCCGGTCGGGTTTTCTTAACCTTAGAAAAAACACATGCACCCTTTTAAATTTCATGTTGAAATAGCCACACTTTTTATCCTAACATACCCCTAACATAAGAGGTATATCTTACCTTGTATGTTTTCATGTCGTGAAAATTTTAACATTTTGTCTAGATTCTAACATTGTGTTTGGATTTTTTTAAAAAAATTAATGGAATAGAACGAAACTAATAGGAATAGGCTGAAAAAAAAAGGGAAAAAATGCAACAAAGTTACTTTCCTTCTTATTTGGGAGATGAATAAACGAACGAAAAAAAATTCATTAATTTTGTTTGGAAGTGCTAAGTATCATATCAGATATCTAAAGAAGAAAAGATTCAATTCAAGAGTTTCATAGAGTCTTTTAGAATAGAGATTAGAATGAGTTTGTGAAACTGGTCTTGATTAACTTCAATAACACATGATGATGATGTTTATATAAAGGAGTTTTAGCACATGCATAACATTGTGATTTGCATAATGACTAGTGCTAAAGTGGCATAGCTGCATAACTAATCAATAAACAAATTTAACTAATGCCAAACTAGGTACACCAATCTTGTAATGCCCGGGTCAAGAGTCACACGAATTGTGACACTTTGTTCTGTCGGATCCTGTGAAAGCTCTAAGTTTGGACCCTATGCCCCCTTGGAGGGCTATAGGTTTGGGACATTTTCATGGGATCAAAAGTCCCGGTAATTATTCCTTAGATATCAAAGAATTGAAGAGCGATTTTTAATGAATTTTTGGAAGTTATTAACCCTTTCATTTTCAAGCTTGAAGTTTAAGAAAATGTAAGGTTTCGGAATGTTTGTACTAAAATCCAAAAGTTGGATTTTGATTCTTAAGGAGTTTGATTTTTCCAATATTTTTATTGGATTCAAATGGAGGATATTCTTTTATTTACATTTATGTTTTAAAGTTAATGGAGACTAAAATAAATGAGGACATTAACTTAAAATTAAGAAATGTAAATAAGTATATGATGATGTTTGAGAAGTGTTGGAAGAGGAAGAAAAAAAAAAAAAAAGAAGCAGGGACTGAGCGCCTAGCCACCCAAGGCCAGCGCCAGCGCTGTCATCTTTGCAGTAGTGCGGCTTGGTGGGCGGCGCCAGGCGGCAGTCATGGCCTTGAGCGCTCAGGACGAAATTTAAAAGAAAGATCTCGTCCCTTCTTCTTCATTCTTCCTCAACTCTTCTCTCTCTTCTTTCTATCTCTTCTCTCTTTCTCTCCTCATGAATGCCATGACTCTTTCACCATTTTCTAATCAAATCCTCCACAAATCCCTCTTCATCATCATCATCATCATCATCAATCTTCTTCTTCCTTGAAGCTCTCTCTCTCTCTCTCATCTCTTTTAGAGAGAGAAACGAAGATGGAGGAGACCCAAGTCCTCCATCAAGTTTCTTCCTTCTTTTGCAATCCAAGGTAACTCTCTGAGCTCAAATCTTCTTCTATTTCATGGGTAGGGAAGGATTTTATTGGAGGATTAAGTTTAAGGTTGAGGTTTGGGAACCTAGGGTTCCAAATTAGGGGTTTTGCCCTTTGGGGCTAATCCTAGTATATTGTTGTAATAGTTAAGTGGTCGAAGTCTAACATATGTATTTGTCATGCTAGATACTCTCCAGAATCTCTTAGTGGCTCTAAGACTTTGTAGAGTTTGGCTCCTTTCTTTCCAAACTTGATAAGTGAGTGATAGTATACCTATAGCTTAATTCTTATCTTTAATTTCCTAAGTACATGCCTGAAATGTATTTTAGTGAAGTTTTATGAAATAGTTGATTCAATGTGTTATACTCTATATTTATAGAACTCTTGAAGTAATGATGTTAGTTATGTACATGTGTATATATATATTTAAGTAGGATAAGCTCTTATCGAAATTGATTTCTGACATTGAGTAATTTGATAGAAAAAGACAAAGTTTCATGTGTATAGAAATTGCAATGTTTTAAAGTTATTACGTTGAATGATTCAATGGAATGAGATAATTTAGATCCAATGTTTTGAGAAAGAACTTTAGATTACTTAAAGCTTGAAAGATTTGAAGGTATTATGCCTTGAACCTATGGTTAATAGTACAGTTAAATTACACATAAATTGATATAAAGAAGAATTTTAATGACAAGAACTTAGAAAAGATGAACTTTCATGTTTTTAGAAATTGTGATGTTTTAAAGCTAGTTTAAAGCTAGAGATGTTTGAAAGAAAGAAAATATGTTTCAAAGGAGTTTTAACCAAGGGCTCACATGAGGCATGGCGAAGACCCAGCAAGTGTGAGTGCCTTTTTGAGGGGAGGAAACTGTAACAGAACTGTTTGCTAATGGCAGCAGCATTAGCCTTGGTGCACCTCGAATAACCCAAACTAGCGGGGGTGATTGCTAGCCCGGCATGTCGGCCAACATGTCGGAATATATATAGACACGCACAGGCGTGAAGTTATCTTTTACTGCTGGAGTTAGGCCACAGGGCCACCCAGTCAGGCAGCTATTTCTGAAATAGGATCATCCCTTAAGCTTTATGATGATTTTAAAACAAGTATTTACTTTTTATGTTATAAGAAAGTATCTCTATCTCTAAGCCTAGATCTTATATCCTTATTATGCATATGATTTGTCACATCTAATTGTAAAAGCGTTATGTATATATATATGGATGTTTTAAGGACAGATTATACTTCAGGTATGTTTTGCCAGAAAGTTTATAGTATGTTAACATATAGACAAAGCCTTTCCTTAAGAGATGATGTATAAGTTTTTGAAACAACTTATGAGTTATACTTTTGCTAAAAGTTATTGTTTAAGCTTGTTCCACTGTCGTTATAGATATATTATCCCTCACTGAGTCTGTATGACTCACTCTTTTCTCTCTCTCTCTCTCTATATTTTTAGACAGGTGCGAGATTGTGCTTGAGCTTTCGTAGCTAATTAGAAGTTCCAGCATCTAAGTTTAATTGTAAAAATCCCTAGAAGTGCTCTATTAACCTATAGGCAGGGTCCTCCCTGTGTTGGGTCTTATGTTGCTATATGTAAATTGTTTTGAATTGTAATTATTTTAATCTAAATGATTATGTATTTAAGCTTCTTGAATAGTTATGTAAACATTTTTTTTAGTGATTATGTTTTAAATTCCTATATTGTGTGCTGTGGGGTGCATTCGGAGAATGCCTGGATCCCCAATGATTTTGTGTGTTTGGATTGTTGTGCAGGTGGAGGATCCATATTTGGGAATAGTCCTAAATACAAGGGAGACTCTGCCCAAATTTTTTTAGAAAAGGTCTAGTGTAGGCTTGCTAGGGGACGTGTCAAATCATGCCCCCTCAAATTCAAGGGTGAGCTAGAGGACACCCTCTGTTTGTGCTTGAACTTGTGGAAATTAGCAACATAAAGAGACTTAGTAGTGAGGGTGTTAGCTACTTGATCTGTGGAGGGATGTGAGATACAAAAGTACACTTGGTTCTTACTGACTTTTTCTCTAACAAAGAATAGATTAAGCCTCAAAGTGCTTGGTGCGACTATGCACGATTGGATTGGCAACCAAGAGGACAACAACCAAGTTGTCATAGAAGACGATGGGAAGCAATGCACATGGAAGATGTAATTCAGCAAGAAGGGATTGGAGCCACGTGAGTTCAGCAAGAACCGCAGCCAAATCTTGAAACTTAGCTTTTGTAGTTGATTGGGACAAAACATGTTGTTTCTTGGTTACCCATGAAAATGAATTTGGCCCCAAGTAAACACACTAGCCAGTGGTAGATTTCCTATTATCAATAATGAATCACCAATCTAAATCACAAAAGGCCAGAGGTCTAAGGTGTTGGGAAAAAATAATTTGAATACTAGTAATTTAGCTTTAAATAATAAGAATAAAATGACAGCAACAATGAGATGTAGTAGAACAAGGTTACCACGAATCGTGCAAGGCACTGTCCTTAAGGGTTTAATTCCGCCCTACCCAAAGCTATGCTCGGTGGAATGGCGTTGACGGTTAACCCTCCAGGATTAGACGTGGGTCTCCACAGGAACTCGTCCACACGATGATCCCGGTACGTTGAGCAGCAGATCTTGCAAGAGGCAGAAAACGCAATAGAAACAGTGGGGTAGCTTCTACTGCGCAGAAGAGTGAGAATGAAGAGATAGGTGTATATGTTATGCAATGTAGCAGGGTTTATATAGGGAAAAGAAATAGCTGTTGTAAAAGAGCCGTTGAATAACGGTCAGAAAAAGAGCCGTTGAATAACGGTCCCGTTGGAGCATTAAAGAGCTGCAACGGTAAAAATAAAATTTGCAGAGTAATAAAAGTTTGGCAGGCCCACACGCGCGCGGACGGACGAGACGAGACGGGGCGGGGCGGGGCGCGCGTGTGTGTATTTAACTAAGGCCCAAGTCCACAATTGTACCTCAATACCATAAGGTATTTACCGGTTAAGTACCATCATATATAAATGTTTATTAAAACATTTTCATGAACAATGTGGGACTTCTTCCATAGTTAAATACGTATAGACAAACTAAGTTTGAAACACACTAAGACCCATATATATACAACAATCCCCCACATGTTTCAAACTTAGAGGAATAAATAGGAATGTTATGCTTTAGTGTAGTATCCAAAGGATTTGAACTTCACCTTAGGTACAGGTGGGTGACAACCCTAGGAAATTTGGTAGAGAAATCTCTTTGAACCAAACTTCTAAGATAACGGTTGGAGCACGTCCACCAACCACACAACATCCCATAAGATATGCTGCTCTTAGCCGTTTTGCGCATTAAGGCCATGCGCTATCCTGGAATCATGAGAGCTCTAGAGTTTTATGCCCATACTCATGGAAGACGGCCTCATCTCCACTCTCACTTAGGTGGCATCCATCAGGAGTATGCTACAGCAGATACCCCACCCCCACATTGAGGGCTATGGATCCATTAAGAGCTTTGCTCATCCTAAAACACCACTGTAGCGGTACTGTCATACATCATAGGGAGGAACTCTTCACCAATCATCTCATATGACTGGCAGAAAATAGTAAGAAGCGACAATACCCTTTATGAGACTCGTATGACTTCGTTTACCACATTGAACCACCTTCATGGGATCTCCAATCACAGTGGTTGGGTTTCCATCATACCGCCTTAAGTTATAGGCATCAGTCCCATCCCCCTCGATGTTTCACTTTCTAGCGTCCTAGTAAGTGGCTTCGTCAACGGGTCAGCCAAGTTCTTTTCTGACCTTACAAAATCCATGGATATCACATTGTTCTCAATCAACTGCCTTACAATATTATGTCTCACCGATATGCCGACTTTTTCCATTATATATTTTGTTCTTTGCTCGAGCAATGGCAGCTTGACAATCACAATGAATAGACACAGATGTCTGTGTTCTATCCCATAATGGTATGTCCACCAATAGGTTTCTCAACCATTCAGCCTCTGCTCCTGTCTTTTCTAAAGCTATAAATTCTGACTCCATAGTGGACTTGGCAATACAAGTCTGTTTGGTGGACTTCCAAGAAATAGCCCCACCTGCCAGCATAAAAACATAACCACTTGTAGACTTTAATTCATCAGAGTCAGAAATCCAATTTGCATCACTATATCCCTCTAATACCGAGGGATAACCAGAATACACTAAACCAAAATCTTTAGTACCTTTTAGATACCTTAAAAGTCTAATTAAGGCATTCCAATGGATATCATTAGGATTATGAGTATATCTACTTAGTCTATTCACAGCATATGCAATATCTGGTCTAGTGCAGTTCATTAAATACATCAAACTACCAATTATGCGTGCATATTCAATTTGTGATACACTATCACCTCTGTTTTTAACTAGATGCAAACTAGAATCATAAGGAGTAGATACGGTTTGTAGTCAAAATATCCAAATTTCTTAAGCATGCTTTCAACATAATGAGATTGAGATAAAATGAATCTATCATTTTCCTTACTCAATTTTATTCCAAGTATAACGTTAGCAACACCCATATCTTTCATATCAAATTGAGAAGACAAAAATTTTTAGTTTTAGTTATAGTATCTAAACATGTACCAAAAATCAGTAAATCATCAACATATAGGCAGATGATAACACCAACACCATCATTAAACTTGCTATATATGCATTTATCGGATTCATTTGTCACATACCCATTGGAAATCATAACATGATCAAATTTTTCATGCCATTGTTTTGGAGCTTGCTTTAAACCATAAAGAGATTTAACAAGTTTGCATACCTTGTTCTCCTTGCCCTTAACCACACATCCCTCAAAGTTGTTCCATGTAGATTTCTTCTTCAAGATCACCATTGAGAAATGCGGTTTTCACATCCATTTGATGCACAACAAGTTTATAGATAGATGCAATGGCAAACAAAACTCTAATAGATGCAATTCTAGTAACAGGAGAATAAGTATCAAAGTAATCAAGATTCTTTTGTTGCTTGTATCCCTTAGCTACCAACCTGGCCTTATATTTATCTACACTACCATCTGGTTTTAATTTTTCTTAAATACCCATTTACATCCAATAGGTTTTGTCTTAGGTGGTAAATCTACTAATTCCCAAGTATGATTGGCCATAATAGATTCAATCTCAGCCTGTATAGCATCTTTCCAAGGGGGAGCATCAATAGATGTAATAGCATCATTATAAGTTAAAGGATCATCAGAAACAAGATAAGCATAAAAGTCATCACCAAAATCTTTTTCTTTCCTTGTTCTTTTACTCCTTCTCAATTCATTATCATTTTGATCAACTATATCCTCAGATATATTCTCATGTGAGTTTCTACTATGCTTTTCTTTAGTTTTCATAGGAAATACATGCTCAAAGAATGATGCATTACAAGATTCAATTATGGAATTATGTTCTAACACATCACTTTTGACAACAAGAAATCTATATGAAACACTATTTTGAGCATATCCAATAAACACACAATCACATGTTCTGGAACCAAGTTTCCTTTTCTTAGGGTCTGGCAACATTACCTTAGCTAAACACCCCCACACTTTCAGGTGTCCTAAATTAGGTTGTTTATCAAACCAGAGCTCATAAGGTGTTTTACTAAGTTTCTTATGTGGTACCCTATTTTGTATATAGCAAGCCGAGAGGATAGCTTCCCCCCATATATAGTTAGGTAATCCCGAACTAACAAGCAAGGCATTCATCATTTCTTTAAGAGTTCTATTTTTCCTTTCGGCTATACCATTAGATTCAGGTGAATAAGGTGGAATTATTTCATGTATTATACCATGTTGTTCACAAAACTCATTAAAGGAGTTTGATTCATATTCACCTCCTCTATCTGTTCTTAATCTTTTAATTTTCTTACCAAGTTGGTTTTCTACTTCATTTTTATATTTAATAAACATTTCACAAGCCTCATCCTTAGATCTCAACAGATATAATTTAGTATATCTAGAATAATCATCAACAAAGATTATGTAAAACCTTTTACCACCTCTTGTCATTGTGTGCTTTAAATCTCCTAAATCACTATGTACTAGCTCTAATAATTCACTTTGTCTTGTTACTTGTTTAGATGGTTTCTTAGTTATTTTAGTTTCTACACAAATTTCACATTTATCCAAGCTAGTATTATCCAATCTATCAATTAGTCCCATTTCTTTTAATTTTAAGATATAAGGAACATTTACATGTCCTAATCTACCATGCCAAACATCAAGAGAATCAACCAAGTAAGCAAAAGAAGAGCTTCCTTCATTGTAATTAGTAACTACATTCAAAACATACAGACCATCATTAAGATAACCTTTACCAATATATATGTCATTTTTAGATAAGGTAACTATGTTACTATCAAAGGTTACCTTCACATTGGCATTGTTAAGAAGATGGACCGACACCAGACAATGTTTAATGGCAGGTACAAAGAGTACTTCAGACAGCACAAAGGTTTTCCCAGATGTCATTTTTAATGGCACCTTTCCTTTACCTAAGACTGAGATTTTGCTTGAATCTCCTAGGTAAACATAATCCTTCCCATCCTCTATGGGAGAAAACTCAAAGAACATCTCCTTCTTAGCACAAATGTGCTTTGTGGCACCAGAGTCCACAATCCATCCCTTGGCTTCCTTCTCTAAAAACATTCAGACACTCCTGCCACTATAACATCATCTTGATGTTCCACCACGTTTGCCCTTGTCTTTGATGATGATCCTCCTCCTTTATTTGCGCCTCCTTGATTGTTCCTTCTCAATCTACAAGCGGATGCAAAATGACCTGTTTTGCCACAAATAAAACAAGCACCCTTCTTCTTTGTTGTTGGTTAGAATCATGCTTGAAATGTGGTTTATGAACTCTAATGTTATGATTTTTAGAGCCATAAAATGAATTTTTAGACTGCATATCCTTAACAATGTTAGCTCTAGCATGCATTTCCTTAGCATTTTGTTCACTAGCCATTAGTCTATTTTTCTCCTCAATCTTAATATGCACAATAGTTTCTTGCAATGTCATAGCTTTTCTCTTTGCATGAAATTCATTTTATAATCTTTCCAAGATTCAGGTAGTTTATCAACAAGAGTTTGAGATACAAACCTTTCAGGCAGAATATCTCCTTCTTTAGCTAATTCATCTACAAGCTTAGTAAATTCATTAATTTGAGAAGCAATGATTTATTTTCATCCATTTGAAATGCATTATAATTATGAACCAAGAATTCTTTACTACCTTCTTCTTCATAAATATATTTTTGAATCAATGCATCCCAAATATCCTTTGCATGAATATAATGACAGTAAATATCATACAAATCATTTGATAAAGCTCTTAAAATATTATGTTTGCACAATTTATCAGCCAATTCCCAATCCTTCAAGGCTTGTTGATAATTTTCAGAATCATGTTCCGGTTTAGGATCTTGTAAAACAAAACTGATTTGAGAAAAGTCTAAAACTTCTAAAATTTTGTGTTGCCATCGTTTAAAATTATTTCCATCAAATGATTCAATCCTTGAAGCATCAGGAATGACCTTAGCAGCAGCTAAAATACTAGGATCCATATTTAAACCCTTAAGAATGTTGGGAAAAAATAATTTGAATACTAGTAATTTAGCTTTAAATAATAAGAATAAAATGACAGCAACAATGAGATGTAGTAGAACAAGGTTACCACGAATCGTGCAAGGCACTGTCCTTAAGGTTTAATTCACCTTACCCAAAGCTATGCTCGGTGGAATGGCGTTGACGGTTAACCCTCCAGGATTAGACGTGGGTCTCCACAGGAACTCGTCCACACGATGATCCCGGTACGTTGAGCAGCAGATCTTGCAAGAGGCAGAAAACGCAATAGAAACAGTGGGGTAGCTTCTATTGCGCAGAAGAGTGAGAATGAAGAGACAGGTGTCTATGTTATGCAATGTAGCAGGGTTTATATAGGGAAAAGAAATAGCTGTTGTAAAAGAGCCGTTGAATAACGGTCAGAAAAAGAGCCGTTGGGTAACGGTCAGAAAAAGAGCCGTTGGAGCATTAAAGAGCTGCAACGGTAAAAATAAAATTTGCAGAGTAATAAAAGTTTGGCAGGCCCACACGCGCGCGGACGGACGAGACGAGACGGGGCGGGGCGGGGCGCGCGTGTGTGTATTTAACTAAGGCCCAAGTCCACAATTGTACCTCAATACCATAAGGTATTTACCGGTTAAGTACCATCATATATAAATGTTTATTAAAACATTTTCATGAACAATGTGGGACTTCTTCCATAGTTAAATACGTATAGACAAACTAAGTTTGAAACACACTAAGACCCATATATATACAACATAAGGTTTGCACACTTGTGAAAGAGAAGCCCTTGATCAATGGTACCACAAAAAAATTGCAAAATTCTCTTAACAACTTTCCAATGAATATCAAGAAGATTATGCATAAACTATATTACTTTATTCACAGTAAATCAGATGTCAAGCTTAGTGATAGTTGCATATTGCAAACCATCCACAACAGACCTATAAAGAAAGAATCAGTGAAAAATGCATCGCCATGGATAGACAATTTCTAATTACTCATCATAGATATGGGCATGGCCTTGGCTCTTGTCATCCCAGCTTTTTTCAACAAGTCCTTAATATACTTGGTCTAACTGAGTTGAATTATCCCAGCAATGGTTTCATTAGCATCAATTCCTAAAAAATAATGCATTTCACCACCTTACTTTGGATGCGAGAAACCTGTTGACTAGCTTAGAATTCGATGAATATGAGCATGTGCAAATTGGTAATGGTACAGATATGGATATTGAGCATGTTTGTAGTTTCTATCTGCGCTCTAAAATGTCTAGCATCGAGTGAAGACAAGGAAAGTCTAATACAAAAAAGACAAGCAACAAGAGAAAAGCATGGAGGAGAAAAAAATAGCAAACTAATAACACCAAAACTGCTTATCCTTGCAAACTCCCAAGTTGGTGACTTGTAGACCACTTTGATGCAGTGGCCTACCCTTGTATTACACTCACATTGTACTTCAGTTTCTGTAATATTTCATTTGTGGCACAAAAGACTACGACACTTGACAAACAAAATTGTAACTTATGTACTATCTCACCGTAATATGTCCCACTCTTGTAAATAAAATTTGTTCCGAATATACAAGAAAAATAGCATTTTGCAGGTGACTTTTCTATCGCAAAGGCTGAAAACCGCTATAGAGAGGGTGTTTGTGGTGATGTCAAGTCACCTACAAAACCCTTGGAAGGAAACTGATTTGTAGTGGCTTTTCTGACCACCACAAGGTTTCTAGTGGTCTTTTCACCTACAAATTTTGCGATGATTTTTTCACCCGCAAAGTTTGACACAACTTTCTCACCTACAAAGTTAATGGCAGCTTTTTCACCTGCAAAAGTCACCACAAACTTTGCAAATGTTTAAAAAAAAAAGTTCTTGCAACATGTCTTGAACCATGCTTTTTTCCCTTTTTTTAGAGACAAATCCAAGCAATTTGAAGTTCAAAAGCTTGATAGCATTACTTAACTTAAAAAAGTCCATACAAGCAACAAACTAGTCCTAAGCAACATAGTTAATTCAAACAACCAACAGTAAATCTAAGTAACATAGTCCATACACTAACCAACTATAAACATTAACCAAGCTTAATCAACATAGTCCATACAAATAACACTAAACCAACAAAACATAATACAATAAAAGGAGTTCACTGACAATGTAATGCAACATAAATAGCCATAAACCAACAAATCCAATCATTGTCTCTATTTCCATTACTACCATCAGCTCCATCATCATCATTAGATTCATCAATCTTCATCTTAATTCTATCAATGCGGATTCTCGGTTGGAGGTCATGGGCCACGTTGCTGAATCACTTGCTTCATCATTTCACTAATTTGTTGCTAAATGATCTATTGCTACTGCTTCACATGTTATGCAAATTGCCGCTCCCATGCTTCATTAATATGAGGCATTTAGCTGGGCTGTTGTGGCAAAGCTATTTTTTCAAGAAGGTGATTCCAATTCAAGAAGAAACAATTTTCATTTGTTTCACATTTGTCCCTTACCCCAAGCCTTATACTTGATGAAATTTCAGCAATATTCCTGTTGATGTCTAAGTGCATCACTTTAGTGTGCACCCACCACTGAATATGCACCTGGAGAACAAAAGAAAATTATGCAGTTGAACTTTCACCAAATATAACATTTGGTATGTAAGTAACAAATGGGAACCAAACAACAAAATGGTTTCTTCTCAAACTATCTAACTTGTACAATTCAAGATTCAATACCATATCACCAATTTTGTACATATGCTCATGGCATTGAATCTCAAATAGGAAGCTAATGTTACACTCAAATTTAGGTACAATAATACAACAACAGATCACAAGCACATAACAACTGAAAAAACAAGTATTAAATTAGTCCTGAGCAAAATTTAGTTAAAAAAGAAATAAGCAAATGACCAATTAAGTTACCATAGGAAAACAGAACCAAGATCAAATTAATATGAATCTAACATAACACACATGCAACATTGCAAAATCAAGTTTGAATTACTACAATATAGTAAACATACAGCATTCTAAAAATAATATCAAATTACATCACAAATATACATCAATAATTAATGAAAAAATTTTAAATTTAATAATCCATTTATGTAGAAGAAAAACAAGAACAATATTGAACTTGTTTGTGCTTTTTTCACAATGGAAATGGTGGAGAACTCTTTGGTGGCGGCAGTGGTGCAATGGCGGCGACGGTGGCTTCCTCCCAGTGGTAGTGGCGACTTCCTCTAGGACCCTTGTGCGAACAATGTTGGTGGTGGGGGTGGAGAGAAGAATGGAGGAATGGGAAGAAGAAGGGAATGAGGAGAAGAAGGAGGAAGAGAATGAGAAAGGAGGAGAATGAGAGTGAAAAAAGAAGAGGAGAGTTGAGAGTTGAGGTTTGCGGCGGTTTATTAATATTTAAAATTTTTTGTTTTTAAATACATTGCGGCAGCTTCAATTGCCAATTTTTATTATTTTAAAAATTAATTTTTTCCATTTAGGCGGCAATCACCACCTTTATTTTTTCAAAATTGTTGTGGCGGTTTGAACTACCAAAATTTTTTTATCTTTTTTCTTTTTCAAATGCAAGTTACGAGATCACTAGAAAATTTTCAAAATTTTTCTTTTCTTTTTTATGACCCCATATTGCAGGTGACAGGACTGCAGTAATTCTATTCAAACTTTGTGGTGGCTTTGATCGTTGCAAACTCTAATTTCCAAATTTTTTAACTTATAATGGCAATTGAAAACTGCAAATTTTACAAAGGCAATACTCATCGCAAAAGGGCACAAAGTTCTTCAACCATCACACTGCCGCAAATTTTCACCCGGAAATAGTGATTTTTCTTGTAGTGTGCAATGCTTGTTGTATGGCTAAATTTCATCAATTACCAAGTCTTACCTCTCCAAACCAATACAATACACCTCTTGATCAAATATATGGGAGCACCAGTTGCTACAGAGTTTGGCAGTAGGTATTATTTGTGGTTTATTGATGCATACTCTAGGTACACATGCGTTTACTTCCTGGTAAACATCCTAGTTGTTTCAAAGCTTTTATGCAATACAAATCCATGATTGAGAATGTCATTGGTTACAAAATTAAGGTCTTACAAATAGATAATGGAAAGGAATATCTAATACTTTTATCCAATTTTTACAAACCAGTGGCATAATGCACATAATCACCTATCCATATATTCAACAGCAAAATGGCAAGGCTAAGAGAAAACATCGGCATATTATTAAGACTAGACTTTCCTTGCTACTACCTCACTTCCACTTCAATTTTGGGATGAGGCTTTCATATATGCTGCCTATCTTATCAATTGCCTACCCTCACCTAACACAAATTACATATCTCCTCACGAACTCATCCTGAAACAAAAATCAAACTTCAAATCACTTAGAGTGTTTGGCTATGCCTGTTAGCCGAACCTTAGACCTTATAATAATCACAAACTTGATTTTAGGTCTCAACAATATATGTTCATAGGTTATGATCGAAAACACAAGGGATCTAATTGCAGTTCACCAACAAATAAAGTGTACATCACAAGAAATGTGGTTTTTGATTAATGTGAAATTGCCATGAATAGAGTGACAATAAAAAATTCTTAGTTAAAAATTAAAAAATTCAAAATCTTTTGAAAATGATAGTGAGCTTCAATTATGTAAAATACACAAAAAAGTCACATGATTACCGTATCACATTCACATAAAATATCTGTAGTAAAATATCAACGTATAATGACATGAGAACATCAACTTAGTATTACTTCTTATTTGAGCATAACATATTTTGAGCTAATTTATTGTCTTATTTTAAAGAATTAATATCTCAGGATAACATATTTTGATGTTATGTTTTATTTCTTATTTTTCTGTTTTATTTCTTCTTCTTCTTCTTCTTCTTCTTTTTTGTCAAGTGCTTTTCTTCCCCCTAAAGTACTGATAAACCACTCCTCTCGATCTTTCTTTATTTTCGTTTCACATTCTTTTCCTCCTTCTAAAAAACACTTCTATTTTTAGCTTTCTTTCATTTCAATTCTTCCACTAAAAGCTTTGTCATATATTCAAGTATTTGAGGCCCACCCTCTCCCTTCGACTCTCACGATGGATCTCACTATTTTTTTATAAATAAAAAAAAAAGGTGAAACACAAAAGTCACACTAGACTAACAAGTAAGCAAATAAAGATTGTAATTTTGTAATAAGTTGTAGTAAATTTTTTGTTTCACGTTGTTAACTTTTAAGTTGTATTGTTAGCTGTAACTTTAAGTGATTGAAAGTATCAATGTTTCTACCTATAAAGTTTATAAGAGTTCCAATTTTGTTTTAATCTATTGGTCAATTTATAGTCAAGCTACTAAATATTATTTGCAGGAATTTGCAATTTTGATGTTGAGGTTTATGTCAATACTAAAGAATTATTACTTTTATATTTATGGTGCTATGATAATATTTTGTATTGATTATTAATTTCTTTATTGTTAATTTAGTTTTATTGATTGATATCTTAATTCTATTCTATGACTTATTAAGTATTTATTTTATAATTTTTTTATTTTATAGATAAAGTTATGTTTTTGCAATATTCACATGATAACAATAGAAGTTTTACAGGAAGTTGCTATTTCTTGCTTTTAAGTGTTTATGATTTAAGGCTTAGAGTTAGGATTTAGGGCTTGCTCATGGAAGAGGTGCATTACCCATTAAGTATGGGGCATTCTAGAAAGAGCCCATGGTAGATGATTAGTTGTTGTGTCATCCACAAATTCAAGTTAGTTTTTAAAAGTATATAGTGTTTCTGCTTCTTTGATCTATTCAAATTGTGAGAAACATTGCTCTCGTAATTCTGGGGGATGAAGTATTTACGGTTACTTTCCCTCCCAACAAGTGCGCATCTCAGGATTCAAACTTCTGTCTTCATTCTTATGGGAGACTAAGCTGCTCACCATTCATCCAACAGTTTGCTAGTATTGTGTTTCTGCTTCTAGAGATATTGTGCTAGAACTGCATTATTTGCTTGATAATGATTAATATAAGAGTTGTGATTACAATTTCAATATTTTCATTTTCTATTTCAAGTGTTTTATTGGAACTTTTAGAAATATTAGTTGCTCTAACATGTTTCAAGCTTTCAACTTGATGATTTAAATGTTTAATAAGGTTAACTTACCTTGAAAAATGTTTCAGGTATAATTGTAACTCAGAAAAATATCCTCTTATCATTTTAATTTGTGCAATTAAAAGTCAAAAATCTCTTACATTAAATCCTTTTTTACTCCATACACAATTTCAGCATTTTTCAATCCACTCCAACAAATCATTCAATAACTTATTTAATTTTCAAGTTGTTATCAAGAGACTGTGATACGTTTCAATATAAGAAGCTTATTTTGGTTTTGTTTGCGAAGCCCCTTTAATATTTCTCATTATTATACACAACATAGTAAAATGAATTTAGAGATTTGGACTACTGCCGACAAAGTTATACCATAGGATAGGCCTAAAGGGGCAATATATTCAGCATGTCCTCCAAAAGATCTACAACGAGTAATTTAAAAACTTGATATAGCAGTTGCTTCAAAAATTTCGGAACATCCATCATTCTGAAAAGACATCTCAATGGAGATACCGACCTTTTTTTTTCGGAAAAAAAAAAAAAAATCTGAAGCACCTATGACCATAGATTAATATCAATGAATAATCAATTCAAACAATTAAGCAAATTTTTAGATCTAATCAAGAGAAATTATCGTGTGTTGTTAAAATGTAGTTAACTTTTTCTTTTTAAGATTTATTACTAATTTCAAATAATTAATGTGAAATTAATAATAAAAACAACTTAAAATATATATGTTAAATGTGTCTCAAATAATTTCTAACGTAGGCGTTCAATATATTAGAGATATCAATCTAATCAATTGACATGATGCATAGTCAAGAATAACCTAGGCGTTCAATTTATGGAAAATATCAATCTAGTCAATTGACTAATGATGCATAGTCAAGAACAAACAAAGACAGAGCCAAATGAAATAACAAAGATTCCATAACGTGCTCCGATACCATCATACTATATTACATCCAAATATCAATCGAAAAATATTACATCCAAATATGGAGAATACAATATCGAAGATGAGAATAGCCCTGGATTAAAATCCCATCAACCTATAGATATGGGTCACAATATATATCCCACTTGTGAGTATACCTGATCCGTATGGAGTGGATTTAAGACCCTACCTGCATAAGGATGGAATGGGATAGGTTGGAAAAGTGTTGCGGGGTGGGGCGAATGTGGGTTTAGGATGTATCCGACTTTACTCCACCCGCACTTTTAGTAATTATGAGAAAATAGTTTTATGATAGACAATTGTGAAAAAGCATGATATGTTTGAAATTAGGAGATACATTTTCAAATCTTTGGTTATTATTATTTTATTTGTTTTCCTTTAGCTTGCTTTGTTTAATTTTAGCACTTTGTGTAATTGTGACTTAAGTTTTTATTGACAAAGATGCAAGTGGAGGCAAATAAGGTGCATGTTTTAAATTTTTCGTTTGCACGTAGGATGTGATTGTGACTTTTCAAATCCATGGGGTCTGTTAGGGGAGGATTTCGAAAATTGTATTAAGATGCAAGATAGGTTTTAAGTAGGCTAAAATCCTACTCTATCCTACTCATTATCATCCTTACCAGAGGCGGATTTTCTTTAAGACAATGCCCCCCCCCCCCCCCAATTTTTTTTAAAAATTTGTATATATGTGTATGTGTTTTGTATGATAAATAATTTTAAGTCTTATCATACTATTTTACATAAATATACTTCTCCAACTAAAAGGCCTATTAGTTTATTTTTTAAATTAAAAATAACTAAATTAAAAAGATCATATCACAATTAGCATCATTTTATAAGAGTTAAGTAATCGGTTCAACAATTGAGTAATAAATTTGTTAACTCCAAATTCTGCTTTGATTCCTAAGGATGCTTACAAAAGTTTGACGTTGTTAGGTGTGCGGTTCAAAATGCAAGAAAATTACTTTTTTTTTAATAAAAACTGTTTTGAAATAATTTCACATGTCTAGGTAAAAGTATGAGTGGATTATAAGCAAAAATATTCTAATTTTAAATATAAAATCTACTCATAAGTAAAAGTAAATTTTTGAAGTTTAATTATAAGTAAAAATTAATTATTTTTAAATATAATATTTTTATCAAAATAATCCTAAATGTAAAATATAAATAAATCATTTCACACTATTTTTTAATAATTTATCATACAAAAATAATTATTTTTATATAAGCTGAACAAAATATATTTTAAAATTATTTTTAAGTTAATACATCAAACATTATAAGATATTAATTTTTTAGTCCTTCTCTATAAAATTATTTTGTCATGTTAGTTAATTACTTTAAAGTTTACATATATAATTTACTATTAATTTTGATTTTATTATCATAATTTAATTTACATATCAAATTTTGGCCCTCTAAATTTTTTTGAAGCTCCGCCATTGATCCCCTACCTATATTAGATACCCATTCTCCTCTTAAAAAGTTGATGCGTGTTAACATGGTCCCGCATAGGTTTAGGATTATGCAATGTTCCATCAATAAAATTAGAAATTGACCCCGTGCCTTTCTTTTTAAAATTGCAATTGAAGTCTTTATCCATTTTTTGGCAAAGTAAGATCGCGTTGGCCTCCCTTATCCGATGATGGGTGGCGGCGCTTTTGGCGCTCTCCTTAATCAACTGCACCATCCCTTAGTTCTATCTCTATCTCTGGTCTAAAGTGTAGTAAATAAATAGCTAGCTTAATCTATTCTTGAAATATCATTTCTTCTTCATTTTGTTATTGAACTGGGACAACAATCCTGCAAAACACAGCCAAAAAAAAAAAAAAAATTTTCCTCTAACTTCTTTGCCATTTTGGCGGCTTCTTCTTCCACATTGACAACACCTCATCTATGCATTTTTCATTTGTCATTCACCCATAAAGAACTGGAAATAAACTGCTTATGGGTGTTGCACATAAAAAAGTGTCTCTTTTTTAAATGTCACTGTTAGTTTGTTAAGGAAAATTTGGCAATCTATGTAAACCTTTTGATGGAGTTTCTCTGAAGTAATATTTTCATGGTTTCACTGGTTGACCGTGAAGGATTAAGTTTTGAATTTGGATCTTGTAAAGGTGCTTGTATTGTTTACTACCTACGCGTCTCATTTTACTTTTGAAATCTCAACTGAACTGAGCAGATACGAGATTATCAATTTATCATGATTCAGCTAGATCTTCAACTGAAATTAAAGGTGTTATGTTATACACATCTTTACAAATTTCATATTGAAAGCCAAAACGGTGGCCCAAAAAATAAATAAATAAATAAATACACAAAAGACATAGAAATGGCAGTTCCCAGGAAGGCAGTTAAACTGGTAGGTGGGCCAACTTCGCTGTCGCAGTGGCTGTCGCTGTAGTTGCAATCGCGGGTTCCAACGAAACTTCAATGACAGCACCATCGTGAAAGGCCACCGGTCATATTTAAACCCATACTACTCCCTTTGCCATAGCTCCATGGTGCTTCATCTACAATTGATTTGGGGCCAAGGGTTTCCATTCAACATCTCAACTCCATTTGAAACCAAGGGTTTCTAATACTACTGCACCTTAGCTCCTCATCTTCATCTGCGATAGGCCTATTGAGACTGCAATCCCACCACCGACAGCACCTTTTGACAACAAATGCCTCGCCACCCGCCCACTAGTAAACGTGAGCTTTGCTCAAGCACAAGTGGCGGGGGCTAATAGAGATAAAATTTTCTTTAGAAGACTTGAATCTAAAACCTTTATTTGAAAAGAACAATTTCTGACCCACAACCAACCACCATGAACACAACTAGTGATTAAAGGCTATGCTTACATGAAGGGCGTCCACTTCCACAAAATATTCCCTCCTATTATAAAGCATATTTTATAGAGGACAAAGGCCAATGTAGATTTTTTATTCCTTTCCTGAAAATTTCGTTTTACAGACTGAAGCAATCTCTATTATTTATGACCAATATTTCTTTTGGGTGAATGCTTATTCTTGCATTTATAATTTTTTATAATAAATATTAAGTTTTTAGATATTTGAAAATTTTATGTGCCTAACTTAAGTTGTTTAAATATTTGTTAGTATGTGATAATATATTTAAATTTGAATAAATTAATAAGATGCATTTGTTAATTTACTTAAACCTGATTTCATGAGCAGAATTTATGATGATTGTACTTGTGATTTGATTAAGCTACTTGTGATATGTGTTTTATATTGAGATTTTAAATTTGAATTGGTAAGATTTTTAATATGTGATATATGTTTAAATGTTTAAGATTAGTTTTATTGATAATTTATGACTTGACTTGGGTTAATAAGTGAGGAGAATCAATTTTTAAGGTTGAAATATCGTAAAATGATGTCATATATAAAATAGAGAACCAATAATTAGGGATGTTAATAGGCCAAATTAGATTTGACTTAACTTAACGTAGACCTTTTCAGGCTTGAGCTTGACTTTTTTCAAAAGCAAATTTAGCCCGAAAAGACAACGTAAACTAGAAAGGCTTATGTCACATTTTTAAAACTTTTAAATGGGCTTGCTTCTAAATCGGTGAGCACACCAAGGCTTTATTTGGATGGAGGAAATAAATTAGAAAAAAGAAAATTGAGTAGGTTTATATTTTTTATAAATATATTTGAATGAAAGAAAGATGAAAGGAAAAGGAAAGAGATAATGTTGCCAAATGACAATTTTATTCTTGTGTTATTATAAAACATATTTCAACTATATTAATTAATATCAAATAAAAAATTTCACTATTTTTTAATTTAACAGTTTAAAATAATATCAACCTATTAAATTAAACTAATATTAATAAAAATAAATTATTCAAAATTATTTAAAATAGAACAAATATTTTTAGTTAATCTAATATTTCAAAACTTAAAAATATGTTTTATCAAATAAACAATATTAAAAATATTATTCAACTATTATTTAAACTTGTAATATGGCATAAAAGAAAATTAAAACTTATTTAATATCCTATTTAAAATAAAATATTGGTAACCAAAAAATTTTAAAATTTTATATAGCTTGTACTTTAGGTATTTTTATGTATTTATTTTTAATAATATAGTGATAGAGGAATTAAAATTATTTACATAAAATTTCTAAAAGTGTTGATTTAAAAAAAAAAAAAAAAGAGAGAGAGATAAAAGAGAAGAGGGACTACGGAACACCTTAAATGATGTTGCCCACCCTAAATCCCTCTCCTACTTCATCTTCTCTCTTGGACATCTCCCATCTCTCTGTGCAGTAAGGAGGGGCAATATGGAAAAACCAAAACTCCCACCTCTTCCTCCATGAATTATCGCCCAATAGTAGGGGGAAAAGATTTGTGCACTGTTCATATGGAACCCACCCACTATCATGCACTATTTATTCTTTCTTTCCCAATTTTTCCTCATAACCAAATAAAGAAAATACCATATTTTCCTTCCTATTTCTTTTCTCTCCTTTTCCTTCCTTTCAAAATCACCTCAACCAAATACACACTAATGGATAAAACTTAAGTCTATAAAAGATAAGGCCAGTGATTATAAATACAAAAATAGACACAAAAAAAAGTCTACAAATGATAATAATTAATTGAATTCCTTTATAAATTTAAATATATTAATAAAAATATTAAATTATTTATAAATAATAATAGTAATATATAAATAATACAAAATTATAATATCTACACTAATAATATAAATGACTAAAGGTCAAATTCACAAGCATAAAAGGCTTTAATAAATTTATTAAAAAAAAAGGCTTTATTAAAGGTTTGAAAGTTGATTCGTTTACTATATAGGCTTCTCAAAATGCTTGACCCTGACCTTTTTGTTAAATAGATTAGGCTAGATCAAACCTTAATTTGGACAGACCATAAACCCATGATAGGCCACTCAGCCTATTCCCACCTCTACAAACAACTACTTTAGCACATGTTAGACAAACCAACAATCATCTGAAGCGAAAATAGCAACTGTCTTAATCTTCACCTAAATCATTTCTACGAACAAGAAAATCGGTTCTCCTGACTTCAATCACTCTCCAACAACTAACAAATATATTAAAGATAATTCTTCACATCTTATCTCTCAGAAAAAAAAATCTAGGTATCTTAATTTATCATACATATCTATTAATTAAAAATATTTTTTCTTAACAAATTCTTTTTTTAAAAAAAATCCCTACATCACAATTTTTTTTTTTGGATAAAAGAATTATATTGAGATGAAGAAAGAAATTTACAAGAAGTTAAGAGGACAAGAGATCCTCTATAAAAGAACAAAAATAAAGTTCGAGAAAAACTATCAATGAAACATATATTTCCAATCTCTCGACATATTTGATAAGGAAATTCCTTTAAAAAGATTATGCTTTACACTAAATAGAGGCCAAATACCAAATCCTATCTTACAAAATATGCTTATATGAAAATCTGCCATTGAATGTGCAAGAATTGTTCTCCATCCAAATTCTCCAAATAGTGGCATATATAGAGTATTGCCACAAAAATTCAGTCTCCTTCCTTCTACCAAAGCACATAACTTGTCAATAGGAATTGATTCAAGTTTGCATAGCACACTCAACACTCACCAAAGATGCCAAAGTTTTCTATGAAGAGTCAACCATAGAATAGTGCAAAAAAAAGGTGAGATATTAATTCTAAATTCATCGCACGTAATACACTCATCTATGGAAATATCCTTATGAGACCTTTGAGCCTGTATTGGTATTAATTCTAGTAAACACAACTTTCCAAATAAAAGATTTGACCTTAGAGGGAGCTTTGGATTTCCTAATAGGTTTATCAAGGAGGAAAGAGGTTAAAGTTAGGGAATGAGTTAGTAATTGAAAATAAAATTTGCAAATAAACACTCTGGAGAGATCAAGAGACCACAACTTTATATCTAGGCTAAAGGACATAAAAAAATAGAATCCAGAATACCCAAAAGAACAACTAATTCAAAGGACTCTTATCATTTAGATTTCAATAAAAGTGGAAGTCCGAAAAATAGGTGAGTCCTATACACTAAAAAAGTCCTGGATAGGAAAGTTGTGTAATGAAAATAGGCAAGCAAAAGCAAGAAAAAAAGAGGTATCTCCTACTCAAATGGTCGTCCTAAAAGTTGAAATAAGAACTATTATCTAACTTCAAGGAAAGCAAAAACTTAAAGGAAGTATAACCTTGGAAAATAAATTTCCAAGGGCGAGAATAAGTTTGGGCAGCAATATTAATGTCCCATCCGACCTTTGTCTAGACCACATTTACTCCAGATTACCTGATGTCATAAGAAATGAGATTCTAAAGAAAGTTGCCATAGCCATTTAGCCAAGGCAATATTCTTAGACATAAAGTTGCCATGACCCAAACCCCTTGCTTCTTAAGACGACATCTATCAACTCATCAAGTGATCACGATTCATATCCAAAACACCTAACCAAAGACAATCCCTCATGATCTTTTCCATAGTATTAGCCACCACCACTAGCATTAGAAACAGATATTGGAAATAGAGGGAAGCACTAAAGAGACAAGCCTCAATGAGAGTGATTCGGCTGCCTAAAAAGAAACAAACCCCCTTCCAATTTCCAAAATGCTTAGAAATCTTTTTAAGAACAGGATCCCAAAATGATACAAATCTAGAATTATGACCCCGAGGAACAAACCCTATATCACGTATATTACTCGGTCACAGGGAACTTTTGTCCTTCAAGGGCAAATGTGAGACGATTCAACCGAATTGAACTCATTGATCACATTTTTAACTATTGACAAATTTAATGTTTATGTTGTTAACAGAATTGATTGGCATTAATAAGCAGAATATTTAGGCAGAATATCTGGCCATTTGATTGGCAGAATATCTGGCCATTTAGACCAGCAGATCCTGCTTGATTGTATAGCTGTAATTATGTAATTATGTTATTATTTCCTTAATTAAGATAGGCCAGCTGTAGGATAGCAGATTAGCTAGCTTTTAGGGCTAAATTTCAGATTGTATTACACTATTTATAGGAGAATCCTCTAGCAGGAGAACACAGTTTTTGACCTACATTTATCAAGGTTTAACATGGTATCAGTCTAGGTTGCGATCCTATCCTAGCTGAGTCAGAAAATTCCTAGACTCTTGTCTCTTTTGTCTCCAGACTGTCCTTGTCCAGCCTAAGTTCCTCTTGTTTCTATCCCTTTCTTGCAATTTATTCCCTGTTCAGACTTAGTTCTTTGTGTCTTTTTTTCCCCTTAGCCTCATGTCGACTGAAAAGTATGATGTCTTATTGGTTCGCCTTAATGGCAAGAACTACTCAGCTTGGGCATTCCAGTTCCAGATTTTTGTCAAAGGTAAGGACCTTTGGGGTCATGTTGATGGTAGCACTTCTGCTCCTGACAAAGAGAACCAGAAGGATGAATATGCCAAGTGGGAAGTCAAAGATGCCCAAGTCATGGCATGGATCATAGGCTCTATTGATCCCAATATTGTTCTCAATCTTAGACCTTTCAACACTGCAGCTAAGATGTGGGCCTACCTAAAGAAGATATATAGCCAGAATAACGCTGCTCGCAGGTTCCAGCTTGAGCATGAAATCGCCATTTTTCAACAGGACAATCTCTCAATTTCTGATTTCTATTCTCATTTTATGAACCTTTGGGCCGAATATACTAACATTGTTTATGAAAATTTGTCAGCTGAAGGTCTTACTTCAGTGCAATCAGTTCATGAAACTACTAAACGAGATAAATTTCTTATGAAATTGAGATATGATTTTGAAGGTATTCGGTCCAATCTCATGAATAGAGCTACTGTCCCCTCCTTGGATGCATGCCTCAATGAACTCCTCTGTGAAGAACAACGACTCCTTACTCACACTACCATGGAACAAAAATCCTCTTCTCTTCCAGTTGCATACATGGTACAAGGCAAGCCTAGAGGACGGAACATGAATGCTGTTCAATGTTTCTGTTGCAAAGAATTTGGACATTTTGCTTCACACTGTCCTAAAAAGTTCTGCAATTACTGCAAAAAGATGGTCATATCATTAAAGAGTGTCCCATAAGACCACCCAAGAAAACTGCAACAGCTTTTACTATCTCTGTTGGTTCTTCTACTGCTCCTAGTTCTGTGGATATAGCAAATGTGCAACATAATGCTCCTGCCCCTGTTCAAACCTTGACTCCTGAAATGGTTCAACAAATGATAGTTTCAGCATTCTCTGCTTTAGGCATATCAGGTAAAACTTTTTCTACCTCTTCTCCTTGATATTTTGACTCCAGGGCATCCAATCATATGACCAACAAAGCTGAAACCCTGACAAATGTCACCAAATATTCTAGAAATCTCAAAATTCATACTGCTGATGGAAACCCTTTACCTATCACAGCAATTGGTGATATTTCTTCCTCTTTAACTGATGTCTTTGTCTCCCCTGCTCTCACTAGTAACCTTATTTCTGTTGGTCAATTAGTTGACAATGATTGACGAGTTGAATTCTCAAAATCTGGTTGTCTTGTGCAAGATCAACACTTAGGGAAGATGATCGCAAAGGGGCCTAAAGTTGGACGCCTTTTTCCCCTTTGTTTCTCCATGTCTCCATCTTCTTTTCTGCCCTTTGTTTCTTGTAATTCAGCTACTGTTAATCTCAAAATATGGCATAAGCGTCTTGGACATCCAAACTCAAATGTACTTCATGACTTGCTGAAATCTAGTGTTCTTGGTAATAAAGAGTTCCCATCTCTTAGTTCTGTTCAATTTGATTGCAATTCTTGTAAACTTGATAAAAGTAAAATTTTACCATTTCCAACTCATCAATCAAATGTAAGACAGGCTTTTGATATGATTCATAGTGATTTATGGGGGATGGCACCGGTTATATCTCATGCTAATTACAAGTACTTTGTCACTTTTATTGACGACTATAGTCGTTTCACATGGGTCTATTTTTTGCGCTCTAAAAATGAGGTATTCTCTGCTTTCAAATTCTTTCATGCCTATGTTCAGACCCAATTTTCTTCAAATATTAAAATTCTTCGATCTGACAATGGGGGGGAGTACACATCACATTTATTCCAAGATTTCTTGCAAACAAATGGCATTTTATCTCAAAGGTCATGTCCTTCCACTCCCCAACAAAATGGGGTAGCTGAAAGGAAAAACCGCCATTTTCTTGATGTTGTCCGCACCCTTATGTTGGAATCTTTTGTGCCATCTAGGTTTTGGTGTGAAGCTCTCTCCACTGCTGTCCACATTATTCACCGCCTACCTTCTCCATCCTTAAACAATGATTCTCCTTTCTCACGATTATTTGGTCACCCACCCACTTATTCTAATCTCCGCACCTTTGGTTGTGTTTGTTATGTCCATCTTCCTCCACAAGAACGCACCAAGCTCACAGCCCAATCTGTTAAATGTGCTTTTCTTGGTTATTCAGCCCATCAAAAAGGTTTTCTATGTTATGATCCTGATCTACATCGAATTCAGGTCTCTAGGAATGTCATCTTTCAAGAAAATACATATTTCTTTGCAACTAACTATGACACTCCTTCCTCATCCTCCATATCTATTTTGCCACTATTTTCTAATAATTCTGCAGGACCAACTTTACCAAAACCTCTCTTGACATACTAAAGACAAAAGGCTGTCCTTCCGAATCAGCCATCAGTAACTCTAGGGCCCCCTCCAGATCACTCTCCGTCACGATCCAAAGACATGATCCAGAACCAGCTCCTTTACGACGTAGTTCTCGCGTTCGTAAACCACCAGAAAAGTATGGTTTCTCTTCCCCTTTATCCTTGACTGCAACTTTAGCATCTATTCCTATTCCTTCTTCCTATAAACAGGCAATGGAGCATGAATGTTGGCAGAAAGCTATTGAAAGTAACTTCTAGCACTAGAAGAAAATCAGACATGGGATGTTGTTCCATGCCCCCCATCTGTTAAACCTCTTGGCAGCAAATTTGTATTCACTATAAAGCTTTGTTCGGATGGATCCATAGATCGTTACAAGGCTAGACTGGTTGTTCTCGGAAATAAGCAAGAATTTGGCCTTGACTATGAAGAGACCTTTGCACCTGTTGCCAAGATGACTACTGTGCGCACTATTCTTGCCATTGCTGCATCTGAATCCTGGCCACTATACCAAATGGATGTCAAGAACGCATTCCTCCATGGTGACCTCAAAGAGGAAGTTTACATCAAACTTCCTATAGGTATGCCTACCCCATCACCTAATGCTGTTTGCAAACTAAAACGGTCTCTATATGGATTGAAACAAGCACCGAGAGTGTGGTTTGAAAAGTTTCGAACAACACTACTTGGTTTTTCCTTCACACAAAGTCAGTATGATCCATCCCTTTTTATACAAAGGACTTCTAAGGGAATTGTGATACATCTTGTTTATGTAGACGACATGGTGGTGACTGGTTCTGATCAAGAGGCTATCTCTACACTCAAGAAATTGTTGCATTCAACTTTTCACATGAAAGATCTTGGCCAGCTCACTTACTTCTTGGGGTTAGAAGTTCATTATCAACAAAAAGGCATGTTTGTTACTCAGCATAAGTATATCCAAGATCTGATTCAATTAGCTGATCTCACCAATGCAACTATCGTTGACACCCCCATGGAAATTAATGTAAAATATAAACGAGATGAAGGTGAACTTCTAGCAGTCCCAACTTTATACCGAAAGCTGGTTGGTAGTCTTATCTACCTAACCATCACACGACCTGACATCTCTTTCGCCGTCCACACAGTAAGCAAATTCATGCAATCCCCTCGCCATTTCCATCTTTCAGCAGTACACCGCATTATTAGATATCTCCTTGGCACCTCCAACCGTGGCTTATTCTTTCCTGCTGATTCATCACCACAACTCCAAGCATACAGTGATGCAGATTGGGCTGGATGTCCAGACACAAGGAAATCTACTACTGGATGGTGTATGTTTCTAGGTGATGCTCCAATCTCATGGAAATGCAAGAAACAAGACTCAGTCTCTAAGTCGTCCACTAAAGCAGAATATCGCGCCATGTTTGCAGCATGCTCTAAGATTATTTGGTTACGTGGTGTTTTTTCCGAACTTGGTTTCTCACAAGCACAACCAACTCCACTACATGCTGACAATACTAGTGCCATACAAATTGCAGCAAATCCTGTCTACCATGAACCAAGCACATAGAGGTTGATTGTCACTCCATCCGAGAAGCCTATGACCGAAGAGTTATCACTCTACCTCATGTCTCCACATCTGTTCAAATCGCTGATATCTTCACCAAATCATTGACACATCAGCGCCATAATTTCCTAGTCAGCAAATTGATGCTTGTAGATTTACCAGCATCAATTTGAGGGGGGATGTTAACAGAATTGATTGGCATTAATAAGCAGAATATTCAGGCAGAATATTTGGCCATTTGATTGGCAGAATATTTGGTCATTTAGATCAGCAGATCCTGCTTGATTGTATAGCTGTAATTATATAATTATGTTATTATTTCCTTAATTAAGATAAGCCAGCTGTAAGATAGCAGATTAGCTAGCTTTTAGGGTTAAATTTCAGATTATATTACACTATTTATAGGAGAATCCTCTAACAGGATAACACAGTTTTTGACCTACATTTATCAAGGTTTAACATATGTACATTTTTTAACCAAATTTAAACATTTCAGCTATTCATAATATAGTTCACGTAAAGCATACATAATCAAATGCACATTTAATCATTCCTAATCACAATTGAATTCTACAACAGCCTACGCTGTGCTAGTTGGATTCACATCAGCATCCCCAATCTCCCCTCCCTCAAAGAATAACTGTACAAATTAATAATTTATCGCGTAAAATGGGAGATAAAGAAACCATTACTAAAACTTTTCCTTGAGGATGCCTTGACTATCATCACATTTCAGAAGTGTCATTCGCTGAGACCTTGAATAACCTTGCCTGTTATTAAGAATATCAATGTAATTCTGGAGCCTGTAACGGTCGGAGTTGGTCAGAGAAAATGGAGGATTAAGAATCAAGGATGGTGCTTCCACTAGAAGGAAGACTAACAGGCGGACAGCTTTTGAATACAATGCTGCTGCACTTTCCATTTCACCCATGAGCTCTTCCACCTGTCAACAACATATGAGAATTTAACCTTAGTTTGGTTTACCAATTTAATGGTTTAAATGTAAACATAATCTATAATAGAACACTATAGCATCATCTAATCCATATAGTTGACCTTACTAGTGGGACAAGACTTAGTTATTGTTGTTGTTAGTTCAATTTTAACATCCATAAAATGTCCAAAACGTCAATATATATATATATATATATATATATATAATCGGGATGTGGCATGCTTTCTCATTTTTTGGGGGAACATAAAAGATTAGGTGGAATGGAGTTTGTCCCATTCAAAGGTCAAGGCAGCCTCAGTGCAGGCTACAATGGCATTCATAGACAACCTAGCAATGGAATGGAAGTCCTCTAGTGAATCAAACCCAAGATCATTTTGTCGACACTGCTTGATCCTCCCAGTTGAGCCAAACCTCATTGCCAATATGGCATGGTTTCTATCTACAATGCCAATTATTGACAAGTAGATCTTCGCTTGAAAATAAGTTATTGTCCCATAAGATCATGATGGAGCTATTTTCTGTATATCGTCACTTTTAGCAAACTTAAAGCAGCGACGAAGGCACAGGCATTCCTACAGGTTTTCTTTAAATTAGCACATTGAGTCCAAACTCATGTAAGGAGTCAACCAAGTCCCAATTATTTCTCACAATCTCACTAGGGTAAAAAATTTAGCATACAAAAGAGAATCCAGCATTGCTAAATAATTTAATGAATCTAAAATTGTATTTTTTAAGCTGGACTTTGAAACCGTATCCAAATGGAAGAAATGAGATGCAGAAGGAAATGTACTTACACCCCCATGTCTCCCAAAAGCAAGAGCAGATTGAAATATTGTCTCCATTGCATCCGGCATCTCTGTATTTCCTGCAATTAGCATAAACATTATATATCTTACATATTATGGAATGAAACTATAAGAGTCCCTATGCAGTGTACTCTACATCAGTTCATAAGATGCACAAGTTTAAACACAAAAAATAATCAACTCTTGTTTACAAAGTACTGATGGAAAAGCAGATATATTTTACTTCAGACTGACAACATTTATCACACTAATCAATATTTGATGCAAAAGATAGCTGTTTTAAGAAAGGAGGGCAAATCAACTAGGCATTCAGCTCATAAATCAAAATAAAAGTGTCATACCAGGCTCAATGGCCTTGGCAAGTTCTTCAGCATGCTCAAATTCCCTCAGAAATTCACTTTCAATTTGAGATAGCATATCCATTGGCCCTTGGGTGCTTCCATCGAGGCATTCTTCTGAATCAGGACTACCATGCTTCTTGCTGGTGCTCCTCCTGTATCTTGAAGTTTCTTGATTTGGACTTCCTTCCATGGCTGAGGCAGCTCGTGTATGGCATATATGCAATGCTTGCTTCCAAATGGCAAGAATTACAAGCTGAATAGAAAATGCTTCTAGCTGCTTTCCTGCCTTCATCTTTTGATTTTTAGGAGGGAAAGAGAGGGCAATGGAGCAAGCAGAAGGAAGATTATCAAGAAGTTTATAACAAATAAAAATTTCAATAAATGTACTTGTAAAACCATGTTACATAATGCCAAAGGCAAACAATAGCATAACACGCACATCAAGGCAGACGTAAAAGGGTAACAGGGTTCAATCATTCTCACCAAAGGAAGACCAAGTAGTGAAGTAGATAATGCCTAAGGCATACTGAAGGCAAAACTCAACTGATTTACTGTTTATGATCATAATAATAACAAAAACTAGTCATAATCTCACATCCATCCACACAGCCTTCCACAAAGTAATGTAAGACCATGATCATGTATGAACTGATCCACATTGATCCATTCCATTGTAGACAAAGTCCAAATAAAAATGCCTAGGTAACCTATTGTATAATTAGAAGTTAGAATGCCTGTATCCATTATTTGAAATACACAGCATTACTCATTATACTAGACCACACAATGTCCTGGTTAGTTTAAAAGATCATGCAACTCATAACTTCTAAGGGCTCAAGTAGAGACAGAGTGAATAACTAGTTAATGATTTCCACATATAATGATGAAGATCCGTTAACTTCAGTGAAAAACTTATACAGATAAAATTACAAAGTTGCAAACTTATAGCTACATGTACCTTTTCATTAACTAATTCTGTGATGGCAGATGCACACTGTTGTAATGATTTAATCCTTGTCATGCAGTGAGATGATGGCTGTTCATCACCTGTATCCATTGATCCATGTGAAGTCCCAGGAGCAGAATCCTGACGTTCTGAACTTCCAATTTGGCATGTGCTACTGGTAGGCACACCAACTATTGGCATTGGAGCACTTAATCTAGTGATTGTATTAGGAGACTCTTGGGGAAAACTACCTGACCTATATGGGGAATGGCTCGGCTTTGAAGCACTCACTGAAGATGATGAAACATCCATAGGAGGTCCAGACACAAGAACATAATCTTGATCAATATTCTCGAGTGAATCTGTAACTGCCAAATTCATGGAACAAATACAAGAAGCATTATATATAATTTAGAAAAACATATCCTGAATCTAACCACAAGAAACAAAACTGGGAAAAATGAAGCTTAGTTTGGTAATTAATACCTTTTGAATGAGGACCGGAAAATCTCTGTTCCAGAGATTCTAGAGGATCAGCGAGAGTTCTTCCTGATACTCTAGGATTGTCCAATCTATTAGTAGTGTTTTCAGGTCTGTGTGTTACAGTACGGTATCTGGAAGTGTAATTTATGTTATTAGAAATAGGAGATGCTGACTCTGGTTTTTCCAGTTTTGTATTTAGATCAAATCCATAGGTAGACTTGATTGAGGACCTCTTCCCTGAAAAGGAAGGACTCCCCTCAGGACCACTAGTATCATCATCCAGAAAGAAAGGTAAGCAATCCTCTGGATAATTTTCCTCAGTCCTTCTCAAAGGGTCAGATTCTGTTGAACTAAATCCACCTACCAACCTTGAAGAACTTCTATTCCTGCAAACAAAAAATACTTAAGTCTGCAAAACGAAAAACCATAACAAACAAAAATTTGAAGAGCCTTCCTCGTTACCTCAACGGCTCATTCCGTTCTGGTTGCTTCTGAGAAAGGAATGGATGGTTAAAGAATTCTTCGAAAGTAAGACGTTCCACTGAAAATTGGAAATAGATAACGAACAATGTATCAGAATAGGATTTTATCTGGACATATGAAGTATACTGAAAATCATGGCAAATACCCTATGACCTTATGTCCCTTTCCCTCTTTCTCTTACACAAAATAAGTGTTGAAAACTAGAGCAAGAAGGGTTGTAGGTTGGAACACAATGTGTGAATTCTCCCCCAGCCTACACCTCAATTTATACTACACAATAGACAATAGTGAATTATTACAAGCATACTTTATCAATCAATCACCCCTCAATCAGACTCCAATCAACCATCAACAATCAATCCCGAATTAATCAGTTCATTTTAGGGCCAACCCTTCCTTAATTTGTTAGACTTTCCTTAACAGTTGTGTATACTCTTAACAATGAGTAATAATTTACCTTTGCAACAGGACCACTGTATCAAGTAATTATGTATCTAAATCTCACACAACAAGCCAAAATAAGCATTCTTCTGTGTCAAGTGGTCTGATCTCCATTAGCAGGAAGAACAAAATCACAATATCGCTTGATTCTTGTTAGCATGGTTAGCAGGAGGGTGGTTCAAGTTATGTAAAAGCCTGAAACATCAAGGCAGATCTGTTGGCCCAATTTTGTTGTAAGGGGGGGCCGCCACACTGATGGCTACCAAAGCAAATCTAATTTCACAGACAGGTTGGAAATACTACATTCACCCTTCCCTGCTCTCTCTATCAAAACCAGTTTTCCAGGCAATAGTCATAGAATGACTCAAGCAACTCATGAACCAAATAGTACAAGTTCCAACAATTAAATAATTATCAGAAATACCAACAGGCCCAGAGATTTCACACACTGTCATTTATGTCTTGGGTTTCAATCTGCAGTATAATCAAAACATACCTGGATTTCGACGTAGCAATTTCTGACACAAATCTTTGCAGTCAAAACTGAGACTTTGGTTATCAGATGGGAACAGCAATTCTGTTGATTTCACAATGTTCTGCAGCAACTGCAGAATCCATGATTATAACAGTAAGCTAACTATGAAGAACAAAGGAGTCATACCAAGTTAAAGGACTGCATTACAGATAATAGCACCAAACTATATAAACCTAGAAAGCACGGACATGCCAGTTTATTGACCTGTACTCGTGTCCAACTCAAGTCATACACAGATAATTAGCAGACAAGCATACGACACGGGTTGGACAGGTGTCCCTATGTGTCCAATTATGTATATCGGCTTGAATGCACTTCAAACATAGCTAGACATGGCTCAGATAGAAGGTAGACACAGTTCAGACACATAGGGGGCACAGCTCAGACACAATTTATCTTTTTTCATCTATTTTATTGGATCAACTCAGATATTGAAAAGCCCAATCTCATACCACTTCAGACCAACTCGATCTATTTTTTGGAGAGTGTATTCTTTTGTCAATAAAAGAAATAACAATGGTAGAAAAGAAAATAAAATTAATCTTTAGATGGTCACTTTAGTTATTACTTTGTTGTACAAGTACTTGAATATGGCAAAAAGTTTTACTAAGACACGTTCATTTAGGGAATTCTTTTGAAAATGTCAATAGAAATGATGCCCTATTTTTTCTTTTGGAATTTGGAAGGGGCTTAAAAAATAGTGAAAATTGATAGTTTCACAATAATGAGTAGCTAAAGATATTGTAGATCTTAAACCTGAAATATATATACACACACACACACACACACACACACAATATATATGAGATATTATGAACTTTTAATCCTTTTTTAATTTGTATTTTATCAATCTCTCTCTCACTCCCCCTCTCCCCCCCTCTCTCTCTCCCTCTCTCTATCGCTATATATATATATATATATACTGTGTCCACGTCGTAGTTCTACAATTTTAAGTTGGTGTCTCCTTGTCCGTGTCATGTATGCTTCATAGATATAAACTATTGATCAGCAATAAACTACTTTATTTTCCACAAGAGAATACTAAAAAATACTACAAGAAGGGGTACAAATATGAGTTATATACCTGTATTTGATTGCTTCCAGTATAAGGTGTTCTTCCTGTTACAAGCTGAAATAAGATGGCACCAACACTCCAGAGATCTGCCTGTGTGTTTAATTCAAAATAATTAGGAAGGAAAGCAACTATGAACACTCTGCAGTTCCAAACATACTAGAAAGTAAAAATCACCTTAGCATCATACTTCTGTAGTTGCATGATTTCTGGAGCCATGTAGAGTGGTGAACCACACAAGGTTTCTGCAAGGCCCCTAGGTTGCAGAGATCTGCCCAAGAAGAAAATTATGTTTTAACAACTAAGTTGCAGAAAGAGTATACGAAAACCTGTTCCAGATAGAAATCCCAGCAATTTGAAAGTCAAAAAGAAACACAAATGCAAAAGAGAAAATAATGTCAAAGCAAGCAACATATTTGATTTGTAAATAGATGCATAGTGTAAAAATCAAGAAATTGGTGGGAGCTTTAAAATGAAACTTTAATGCACTATTGAAATATGCTTTAAGTAATTGTAATTATCATAAGTTTTTTTTTAAGAATAAAAACAACTTAATATCTCATAATCCCAATATCAGTTACATCATCACCCTAGCTAATAAAAGATTTAGCCACTAAACATGGTTACAACATCCACTAATTATCATAAATATAACACTAAGCACATACATAACCAGTAATAGTTTTTAGAGTAAACCCCTAAATTAGTCCTTGACAATATTTTGGTGGCCACATTGGTCCCTGACAAAAAACAATTGGTCTCGTAATCTCTTACAATTGCAAAAATTGGACTTCGTGGTCCCTGACAATTGCCAAAATTGGACACCTGTGATCCCTGACTCACTTGCGATGTGGGGGTAAATGATGACTAGGACTTTTCTAACCTTATCCCATGTAGCGCCCTCTAAACATACAGTTTGCATAACTTCTAAAAAACCCCCCAAATGCATCGCTTTGAAAGGTTAGGGTTGGGTGTGAATCGTGTGATAGATTAAAATGATGCATTTGCAGGGTTTTTTTCATGTTATGCAGATTGTGCATTTAGAGGGTGCTACGTAAAATAGGGTTAGGGAAGTCCTAGTCATCATTTTACTTCCATATTAGACTCTTTGCTAGTTGCAAATGAGTCAGGAACCATGGTATCCAATTTTTGCAATTGTCATGGACCAAAGGACCAATTATTTTTTGTCAGGGACTAATATGTCCACTGAGAATATTGTCAGCGACTAATTTGGGGGTTTACTCTATTTTTTAAAATGCTTGAGCTTTTATGAGGCCTTAATCATTTTTGGGGTCCTAAAGATGCATGACGTAGATATAATTAGGCTACCTTGCAAATCCAAAGTCAGCAATCTTCAGCACTGACTTCTCATCATTTCTGGACAGAAGAAGGTTCTGTTTCAAGGATGATAGGCATTACTAAGACAGACAAAATAAGAACACAACCTTCATAGAAGGATAAATTTTGAAGACTAGACAGTCTATATTCTTGATATTTATAAGCATCACCTACTAATGCAAGTTGCAAACTATAAAGAAATATGATTTCCTGCTATTAACACTTTCTTGCTCTTTAGTTGAAACTTGAAAGAAGATTATAACCAACTTGATAGAAGGACATTGGGTACGATTTTGAACTAAATGGGACATCAACTAATTGATAGGCATTTATGCTAGTAAAGATTAGGTTCAAACACAACCTGCGGTTTCAGATCTCGATGAATTAGGTTATTGTCCCGAAGAACTTGTAGGCCAGCAGCTGTAACACAAAGAGGTCTCCTTTATTCCACAAAACAGTTAAAGAAAAAACAGCTGCATAAACCTGAAACCTACCCAGCTGCTGCATAAAATGCTTTGCAGTTGGCTCCTGTACCCTTCCATGTTTTTGAATGTACAAAGATAGGTCTCCCCCTTTGCAGTACTCTAAAACAAGATGTATCTTACCAGGAACCTACATAAAATGAACAATGTTTCTTAGCAGGTACTTTATATTTACACTACTGAATGAAAATTTAATTTGGCACTACATTTACACAAATAGTAATGCCATCCAATTCAGACCAATCTATTCACAGAATATTAAGCACTAATTCTTATTCAAACCTCACACTTTTTTGTTATGACTAAAATGAATCAAACCTTAGGCTTAAACCTTGATTGATAACCCTAGCAGATAACCATATATCAGCGGTCATCAGTGCAAATGAAACCCAGCCCAGAGGCCAGAGCCAATTTCAGACAACTCAGTTTATGATGAAACTATGGCGGGCTACCAAGCACAACATCCGGAAGCATGTTAATAGATCACAGGCGACCAACAAGATTTCATAATCAAATAGCCATAATGGCTGCTTTCTTTTTTTGTACAAAGCTCTTTATTCCTACACTAAAGCAAGCTTTAGCCTCAACATGTTTCACAATCACAGATTCCCCCAATTCAACTAAGCAGCAAAATATTGCATCAAAGTTAACGGGGAGAAGCTGTGATCTTTCTTCATTTTCCAATTAAAAAAGAGAGAGAAGCAACAGCAGAGACCTAGGTAGCAATCGGGTGCAGTGGCACCCCAAAGCCAAAAACTCACTAAATATAGTATACATAACTCTATGCAGACACCCCCCATAAAGTAAAATCTGTTCCCCTTCCTCAAATTCTACTGTATATCACCCAATGATCTAAAAACCGGACCGAACTGCCTGGTTGAGTCAGTGGGACAGTGAACTGGCCACGTTTTTCTGGTTCAACCACAGTTTAAACACAATACAAGAAGTTTAACTAATCGAGCCCATGAACCAGAAGCTTGCCAGTGCAATCTCTGGTTTGGCTTTAAAATAATGATATCACCCCCACTTATAAATTTCTGGCTCAGCCCCAGGACAAAAAAGGAAAGACATCTCAAATCCACTGTTAATAATTCCAAAACTTTGCAAAGTCAACTACACATTTTGTACTCATAAAACAGCACCAGTTTCAGCAACAAAATAAATAAATAAATAAATAAAAATAAGAACTTTTTACCTCATAAATTTCTACAAAAACACGTCACACCTAGCCATACCCTCAAACTCAAACCCCCCAAAACAATTCAACTAAAACCCGAAAAAAAAAAAAAAGCCTTCCCTCATAACAGCCAATCTCCCCCAAAAATATAAATTCACAATTCTATCTAAGTCTCACTCCCAATCAAACAACAAAGCTTTAGATTACACCACACAACTACCCGCACCATAAGTCAACATCAGATTATACTTAAAAAAAGGGGCGGCCTAGTGCACGAGCCTCCTTACCCCAAAGCCGAGAAAATAAAAATAAAACTAAAAATTGAAACCGAATAAAGAAATTGAAATTAAATTCCAACAATCCACACCGAAAAATTCCAAACAAAGAATTGAGATTGGAACCTCAATGATGTCGTGCAAACGGATGATGTTGGGGTGGTTAATGCGCTTGAGGATGAAAATCTCGGACATGAGGCTTTCCCGGAGCTTCTTGTTGAGGCGGAGCGTTGCGATCTCCTTGATGGCCACCTCGGTGCCGTGGACCTTGTGACTGCCGTGCCACACTGTCGAGAACGAACCCGCACCGATTTGCTTCCCCACGATGTAGTCCCCCACCACCCTGCTGCTCCGCCCCGTCGCCTGAGCCATTCGCCCCCAATTCCCAAACAAAAACCCTAGAAGAAGAAGAAGAAGAAGAACACGAAGAAGGTGAAGATGTAGGACGAGAATGAGAACCCGGAACTAGCTCCGAATACCCGAGGCTAGAAAACGGGTTTTCCTTTTCCCTTTCTTTTCTTTTTTTTTTTTTTGAGTTTTGTTTTGGTTTGGTTTGTTTTTGAGGTTTGAGATCTCTTGCCGTTTGTGTGCGTCTTGTTCTACTTGGTTTGGTTTTGTTTGTTTTTGTTGGGATTAGTATCTGTATTTGTCACGTTAGGGGAAGACGATGACGATGGTGATTTGGTTGTTGACGACTGGGAAGAGGAAATAATTAAAAGCTTTTCCGGAATTAATTAACGCAAGTCTTTATTATTAGAATTTAATTTAAATATATTTATATTATAAAATAATTTTATATTATTAATTAATAAAAATAATAAAAAATATTAATTTATACGATCAATATATTTAAATTAAATTCTTTTATTTTTCTCTTTATATATGTTTTTCGTCTCAATAAAATAGTTCATTAGTAGGTATGGGGATAATATGCATTCAAATTTTATTGTGGTTGATATAAAAAAAAATTAGTTTATTTTGGTTTTTGGTTTTTTTTTTAATTTTAATTTCTTTTTATTATTATTATTTTTTTGTCTATGTCATATAAATCTAATATTAAATAGTAATATTTATAAAAATAAAAAAATTTTAAAATATTTATGGAAATCATTATTTATAATAATAAAGATTAAAAAAAAAAAGAGAGAAATAAAGGAGACTAAAACAAAAATTTTTAAAAGAAATTAAAATTAAAACAATCTACATATATAAAAATTAAAAAATATGTAAGTTTTTTTAATTTGTAATTTCTTCATTGCGAAAGAAAATGATACGTTTGAATTGAATTGAGACAATCTATGGTGTTATGAATGGATTATTTTTTCTTAAGATTTAATTAAAGAGACAGGTAGTATAAATAGTTTTATATTATTATTTAATTATATATAAATATGTTATTAAAAATATTTAACTTTTATATAAAAGATGATACTAAGGTATGATTATAGAATAAAATTAATTTTAATATGTTATTTATATAAATCATTTTATATTGTAATTAATTATACTTTTTATAATTTGATTTTTAAAGGTCATTATAATAAAAGTTGAACGAATTTTATATTTATAATATATTAAAATTAATTTTAAAGATCTGGTATTAAAATTAACAATATGAAATTAATATTTAAAAATTAAATATTTCTATTAATATCATAATATATAATTAAAATAATATATAAAGAATATATGTAATCAAAATTACATGCTTAATTTAATTGGAAGAATTTAATTAAACAATTATTTAATTAAGTGCATTGGCGTCTACGTACGGACTACGAAGATAAGAAAAAGTGAAAAAAGGAAATCGAAAATGGAAAGAAAAAGAGAAGCAACGGCGGCTGAAGGAAGCAAGAAAGTTGCTTCATTTACATTTCCTTTCAGAGACGTCTTTTGCACATTTTACTTATAAGTAGTATTTTCGGCATTTTTTATAATTAATAATAAATTTTTTCTCAAGTTTAAACTATATATCTTAAAAATATGTTTGTAATGAAATGCATAAAATATAAGAATAAATATTTTAATTAGTTATTAAAACATATTAGTAACCTTTTATAAACAATAGTATAGAAAAAATTTACTTTACTTTTATTTTTTCGCTTAAATTACAGGAGTCATATTGATCTCAATTAATCTAATTTAAACCAAATTAATCTATTATCAAAATAAAACCGGCATTTTTTTTTCTATTTATAAAACTCACAATCAAGACATTTCATAAGAGAAATAACTATCGCTTTATATGAATCTAACTACACGTTGATAATTGCTTTACTTAATTATTTGATATAAATAAATCGGTCTACTTCATAATCGCTTAAACATATATATTCTATTTATATCACTTATCAAAAAATGATATAAATAAAGTATAAGTATATGAGAAATAAAATAAATTTAGTTATAATGAAATAAAAAAGATTATAGAAATACAAAATAATATATGCTTGGCTTAAATTTTAAATATTAATTTCATGAGCTATCTTTATTTTAAAAGAATTTAGCTTCATTATATTGCTTCAATTATTAAAAAAAGAATCAAATAAAACTCTTGTAAAATTTTAAATTTATCATATACTGATACAAACTTATTTTCATGTAAAAAAATTACTTATTTTTAATTTTAATGCTGGCTAATGTAAATTTCTTGTTAATATTTTACTATATATTATTAATTATGAAAAAAACTTAACCTCTTAAATTTGGTATTAAATTCTTTTGATGTATAACAAAAATATGTTAACTTATTTTATAATAACTTTTAATTAGGCATTGATTTGCCTGGTTAGCCCCAATTCATGACAATTGAATGACTTAAAATTAAACTTAAAAGAGTTTCATGTCAGTAATTATATTTTTTGACAACACAGTTTCATGCTAGCAATTTGTAAGTCTACATAGACAAGGTATCTAATATAAAATTTTTAAACAACACGACTGTCAGAGCTCGAGTTCCGTGTAACTGCATATATTGACAAATTTTATTCATTTATTTTTATATTTTCTAGTTTATTGAGTATTTGTAGATATATTTATTGATCATTTATCAATAAAAAATATAAAAATTAAACCAAAGTTATGATAATGTATAAATAAAAGGCCAAACAGATGAGTAACACCCAATAACAACTCCACTTTGATTTTATATCACCTATGATAATGTGAAAAAGTGGGTTGCTTGCGGTTGGTTTTGGCTCGATTTTGGACGAAAAACAATCAAATCGAACCAATCGGTTGATAAAAAATATCAACCGATTATTTCTCTAGTTTGTTGATAAATCGAATTGAACCATATTCTATTTGGTTCGGCCGATTTTTGGCTCCCTATCTTGACCCCTGATTCGCATTAAAAAAAACTATAAATTGATTATAATTGATAACCAAAAAGCACATTTATAAATCTAGCAAACATATAAATAATCAATCCAATAAAATTATAAATCTAACAAAATTATAATCAATCCATGGTTTAACAAGTGTACCAAGTACCAACTGAAAAACAAATTATTCAAAGCTAAAATAAACTAGTTTACAACAAGTCTACAGAAGTACAAATTACACCAGATTTCCAACACCAGAAAGATAAAATAAACTAGAATTTATAATTATAACAAAATTGGCCACACAAGTGTCAAATCAAATAAGCCACTAAGACGGATTTTATAACTCAAATCAGCAAACAAATTAAATCAGACCAGCCACCATGATTAAACAAATTCAGCACCAAGGTCTTCATCATTAGTTTGAGGGGTTGATGCAAGTTCAGCACAAAAATTAACAATTAATTAGTACTTATCAATATATAATTTTATATTAGTTAAGAACACATATTAATAAGTTATAAAAGATAAATGAAAAGGTAATTTGCATACCTAATTCCAACTTCTCAAAATCTTCAATAAGCTCCTCAAAATTAGTAGACAATGGTGAAGTGCAGACCCAATTATGCGTACAAATTAAAGCTTCAACTACCTTTGGAGTTAGAGAACTCCTATAATTGTTTAGTACCCTTCTCTTGGTATTAAAAACAGACTCTGAAGCTATTGTAGACACAGGCATGGCATATACATTCCTAGCTATTTAGCCAAGTGTACAATATTTGGTAGAATTTACCTTCTACCAATTCAAGATATCAAAATTATGAGTTGTCTTCTCTAAAGCCTCTATGAGATATAAATCCACCTCATTCTTGTTCATGCTCTCACTAAAATGCATGTCTTTCTCAAATTCCAAAGCAAAAGAAGAATTTTCTGCACTTGCCAAATTTGTTGCATCCATATCATATGATGATTGTGCCATTGTTTGAGATTGACCATCGCCATTCAAAAGCTTATAGTTATCAAACATATTGTTAATGTCTCTGTCACTCTTCTACTCAAAAGTTCAGCATCCTCCTTTTCATAAAGCTTCTCAAAGCCACTCTACAAATCCAAGCTTATACCGAGGATCAAGAACCATAGCAATAAAAATTATCATGTTGATATTTTTAATATTACCCCAATATTCATCATGCTTGGCTTTCATTCTCTTAGCCATGCTCCCAAGCAATGAATCTAAACTTCCAACCCAATGCTTGAATGTGTTTAATATCAAGCAAAACTCATGAAAATATTGGGAAGAAGTCACAAACAAAGAACCCGATACTTTCTTTGTAACATCATGAAAAATCTTCAAAAACCTCAAAAACACTTTTACATTGTCCCAATCATCATTCTTAGGGATACTACCTTGCATTAAGGCATATTTTGCATATCTTTCCCCAAACCTCTTAAATGCCTTTTAAAACTTTAAAGCACTCTCAAGCATAATATAAGTGAAGTTCCATCTAGTAGCAACATCTATTTGCACAATACACTTCTCTTGTATCCTAGCCTCCTTTATTACATTGCTAAATCAATCCATGTGACTAGGTAAAGCACGCACAAATCTAATAGCATTCCTGATCTTTCTAATAGATTCGTGCATTTCTTTCAAACCATCATTAACAACAAGGTTTAAAATATGTGCACAACACCTAACATGCAAATACTCTCCTTTCAATAGATGTGAATTCTAATCCTCCATTCTACATTTTAAGTAAGAAATAGCAAGATCATTGTAGCTAGCATTATCAACAATGATAGTGAATACTCTAAAAATCCCCCATCCTAAAAGTTATCTTTCAATCTTTCTGCCAATTGTTTCCCCTTTATGATTCTTGATAAGACAAAAATTGATAATTTTCTTTTGCAATTTCCAATCATTATCAATAAAATGTGCAGTGAGACAAAGATAACATAAATTGATTAATTGAAGGTTCTTCCATATAATAAACAGCCAAATGCCAATCAATTAGTCACACATAAAGAGATCAAAACAAAATCTCTCTCACACATAGCCCTTCCCCCTAAATTGATTAATTGAAAGTCTTTCCATATAATGAACTGTCAAATGCCAATTAGTCACACATAATTAAAGAAACCAAAACAAAATGTAACATACACACACCCCCTATGAATCATTCATCAATAACCAACTCAAATCAAAGTTCAAAAATATTAGCTCAAATAAAAAAACTAAAATTAAAAAAAATACAAATCAATGTTTAAAATTTGAATAACAAAACAACAAAAAAATAGAAAGCAAAACAGATGCCACAACAAAATAGAAGACCAAAATTCCAAAAACCATAGAGTTAATTGGAGACATAGGTTAATTTGGAATGCTTTTATATTTTTTGGGCTGATTTGGAAGACATTACTATTATTTGTATTTTGGTCCATTAACTAGAGATTACTGATCAAGATATTTTAGGATTTGATTTTATTATTTGGATTTTTAATTAGGATTAATAAGATCACATCTTTTAGTTAGCATCATATATTTTGGTTATGATCAAATCTTTTGAAATTAGATCAAATCTTTTAAGATGAGATCGAATTTTTTAGATTTGATCAAATATTTTTAGGATTAAATAATTTTTATTTTTATTAATTTTTGGGATTTATGTTTAAATAGGCAAATTAGCCTATAAACAATTCAAAGTTTTTATGATCAATATATTGTGTGAGGTTTATTCCTTTTTTAGTCTCATACTTTGTGAGTTTTTTATATTCTTGGCTTTTGTTTCATCTATAAACAACGAGTCAAGAATCCTAAACTTTATCCTAAGTTTTTTCATCACTAGTTGATTGATGGTTGCAAGCAGCATATCACAAGGTTCTTATTCAAAGGTTGAGTAAGGGTTACGAGCGCCATACAGTTTCAAATCTCTTATGAGTATCGCGTTTCTACACGAGGTTCATATCTACAATTCAAGTGTTTAATGGATACAAAAGTTTATCAATACTTTGTTTATACGAGTGGTTTAGTATTTATTTCTTTTAAATAAAATTTTAAATTTAAGTTTATAAATAAAAATAGAGTTTAATTGGGATGCATTGCAATATAAAATTTTTTTACACTGTTATCCAATCAAAACCTTCTATTTGCATGACCATTCAAGTAGTAGGTGGTTATATTAAAGAATTTTGCTAATATAGCAATATATGATTGGATGTCTGTGTAAAAATTTTTTACACTAACAATACATTCAAATTAAATTCATAAAAATAATATTAAAAAAGTTTTATCTTTATAATAGTATGACTTAATTAGAGAAAATGATGGTAGACGTTTATCATGATTCTATTTTTTTTTTGGTACAAATCATGATTCTAGATTTTAGTAGTCATCTCCTTATCTTAATTTTTCAACTATCAAAACATAAACAAGTAATTTAGAATTTTGACCAAAAAAAAAAAGTTTTGGAATATTGTATATATATATAGATATAAATTTGCATCATCTTAGTAAGATTAAATTTTAATAATATAATTAAAGTTGTAAATTTTCTTATTTTACAATTGATATTGAAAATGAAAAATAATTAGATAAAGGCGTAATATATTTATCATTTTAAATTAGTTTTTATTCCGCATGACATCATTCTTATTTGGAAACTATACTTATATTTCTTTACTTTATTATTTATAAAAAATGGTGTGATAAATGTACATGATAAACGTGACATACAATAAACGTTACAGTAAAAGGGGGAAAGAAAATACTACAATAAACGTTAAGATTAAAGAGGCTGTGATCGATTTCCACCTGTGACTATGAGCATATACGTGGCATGTGTTGTCCTGTACTTGTCGCATTCAATGGGTATCTTGCTTATTTTTATTCTTACTGGTTGGATGCGGTGTATCATTTATATTTTACCCTATTATTGGAGGAATTCTGTTATAGAGCATCTTAATTTTTTATTTTTAATTTATTTTTTATTTAAAGCCATTAAAAATAGTTTAGTAATATGGAGTTTTAATGCTTGAAATCAACGATTTAAATTTTATTGCTACTTTTGTTAAAAAAAAAAAAAGGAATTTATTTTTCGTTTATATTTTTTTTAATATTTGATAATTAAGATTCACCTAAAAACAATTTTGTCCAAAAATTATTAGAGTGGGGTCAGGTTCACCGTTCCAAAAACACAATGGTACAATGTATGTCGCAACTCAATCTTATCCAAGGACTCTCTCATTTTCAACGTGCTTATTTGATTCAATCATTTTTCTTGACTTAATATGGTTGTTGGCTGACATGAAAAACTTGCTCTCCCACTACTAGGTGCCTGCTGTGATGCACCTTAAGGCGCTTATGCACACTTTAATATGGTGCTCCTAATGTGATCTGCTATCGGTAAGCAAAGGTAAGTTGATTGTAGAGCCGCTTGTAGATTTTTACTTTATTTTTTTACCTTTTTTTTTGGAGTAATGATGCTACATATATGAGACGTGACATGATAAAAATAAAAAGAAGTGATTGGGAGACGCATAAGATAGTATGATGCATAAAAAAAAAAAGAGAAAAATAATAAAATTATTTAGATGATAGATTTTATATAATTATTATTATTTTTATTTAATTTTTTTTTGTCTAGAAACTTATTAGCTCAAACAGTGCATCGCTAATAAGTTTTGTATATATATATATATATACAAAATTTACTAACGTTGCCTTATTTGCGGTGGTAAGTTTATTTTTTTTTTTTACAAAACTTACCAGCATTGTATTATTTGTGCTGATAAGTCTTGTAAAAAAAAAAGACAACTTACCAACATTGTACTATTTATGCTGGTAAATATTTTTATTTGGATACTTATTTCTTTTCTTTTATTTTGTAATTTTTCTGTAATAATTATTGGTTAAGGGTTCATTAATGAGCCAATTTAACATGATATTGGATTTAATTATCTAAATAATTAGATTTTAAAGAGTTTCTACAACACCAGTAAATTTTTTAAAAATGCTGGTAAATTTACATCAAAATGTTGGTAGATATATGTAATACGCTGATAAATGTCTCTATTTGGATACTTATTTTTTTCTTTTCTTTTACAATTATTTTTATAACAATTATTGACTAAGGGTATATTAATGAATCAAATGGAGATATTTAAAACAAAATAAGGGCCATTTAAAATCAATTTCAAATTTCAAATTAGCAATGCATCATGATTATTAATTACCTAATAAAATGAAAGTCAATTTTTTCCAAAATGATTTCTTTTATTTAATTTAAATTATTGAAGCACTAATTAATTTCGGACTAATTGAATTCCTGATAATGTATGTATTTTCGATACACTACTAATCGAGGGTTTCATCAGTATATTAATTTAAAAGAAGATTTCAACTTCGTTAAGAATATATTCTTGTAATAGAGATTTTGTAAATGATAACTTTTAACCAAAATTCAATTAGAAATTAAATATTATGAATTTCTAATTATTAAATTCAGGTATTATATTTGTTTATAATATTTTTCCAGAAAAAGAAAATATAACAAGTTTGGAAAAAATTTTTAGTACTTAATTAATTCATTAGCTATTTGAATCTCCATCTATTAATAGAATGTTCATTTATAAAATTTATGGTATATGAAAGTAGAGGATAATATATATATTTATATAAATTTACATGTCATTGAATCTTACTCTCTAAATAATCAGAATTTAAAGAGTTCCTAAAATGCTGATAAATTCTTCAAAAATGTTGGTAAATTTGCATCAAAACACTGGTAAGTATATGTAACACGCTAGTAAATGTTTCTGTTTGGATACTTGTTTCTTTTCTTTCATTTTGCAATTTTTCCTGCAACAATTATTGGCTAAGGGCACATTAATGAGCCAATTTAACATGACACTGGATTTAATTCTCCAAATAATTAGATTTTAAAGAGTTCCTAATACGCTGGTAAATTCTTAAAAAATGCTGGTAAATTTGCATCAAAACGCTGGTAAGTATATGCAATACGGTGGTAAATGTCTTTATTTGGATACTTGTTTCTTTTTTTTATTTTACAATTTTTTTCTTTAACAATTATTGGCTAAGATCATATTAAGGAGCCAATTTAACATGACATTGAATTTAATTCTCTAAATAATTAGATTTTAAAGAATTCTTAAGACACTGGTAAATTCTTTAAAAACGCCGGTAAATTTGTATCAAAACGCTAGTATATATATGTAATACGCTAGTAAATGTCTCTATTTGGATACTTGCTTTTTTTCTTTTCTTTTACAATTGTTTTTATAATAATTATTGACTAAGGGTACATTAATGAACCAAATGGAAATATTTAAAATAAAATAAGAGCCATTTAAAATCAATTTCAAATTTCAAATTTGCAATGATTTATGATTATTAATTACCTAATAAAATAAAAGCCATTTTTTTCCAAAATGATTTCTTTTATTTAATTTAAATTATTGAAGCACTAATTACTTTAGGACTAATTGAATTCCTAGTAATATATGTATTTTTGATACACTACTAAACTAAAGTTTCATCAATATATTAATTTGAATGAAGATTTCTACTCCATTAAGAATATATTCTTCGATCAGAGCTTCTGCAAATGATAACTCTCAACCAAAATCCAATTAGCAATTAAATATTATGAATTTCTAATTATTAAATTCAGGTATTTATTTGTTTATATTGTTTTTCAGAAAAAGAAAATATAACTAGTTTGAAAAAAATTTTGAGTACTTAATTAATTCATTAGTTATTTGAATCTCTATCTATTAATAGAACGTTCATGTATAAAATTTATGGTACATGAAAGTAGAGGATAATATATATATATATATATATATATATATATATATATATATATATATATATATATTTACATGTCATTGAATTTTACTCTCCAAATAATTTGAATTTAAAGAGTTTCTAAGACATTAGTAAATTCTTCAAAAACGCTAGTAAATTTGCATCAAAACGCTGGTAAGTATATGCAATACGCTAGTAAATGTCTTTATTTGGATCCTTGTTTCTTTTCTTTTATTTTACAATTTTTTTGTAACATTTATTAGCTAATGGCACATTATGAGCCAATTTAATATATATATATATATATATATATAAATTTACATGTCATTGAATTTTACTGTCCAAATAATTTGAATTTAAAGAGTTTCTTTGTAATATCCTGTTCAAAATAAAATACATATTAGAATAAACTATTGATAACTCAGAATTTTTAAAATTTTTCATAGCTTATATTTTGAGTATTTTCTTTATTTACTTTTAAGAATATAGGGATAGAGGAATAAAAATTGTTTAGATGAAGTTTTTAAGGTATTTCCTATAAAGAAAAAAAAAAGAGGGGCTTAAGAAGGGAGGGACCACGCAACACCTTAAGTGGTGTTCCGCACCCTAGACCCCTCTCTTCTTCCATCTTCTTCTACGATGATAGATATCACCATTTCTTTCTTCTTTTTCATTCTCACCGCCAATCTCTCTCAAACCTCTCTTCCTCACTTGCTCTCACCTCCCCGCCCCCCCTCATTGTTTCTCTCAACCACACCGCCACCGCGACCACCGCGTGCCTTTCCCTCCGCCGCACTGTCACTATCTCGCGGTCTTTCTCTCTCCCTATGTGCTTCTCTCTCGCCTGCGTCTCTCTCCACCTTCTCTTTCGCTCAATCACGCTCCCTCTATTCGCGTTCTACTTCTTGTGGGTAGTTGGGTCCTTGTTTTGGCTTTGCTTCCAAAATTAATCCACAGCCTTGGTGAGTTTTCCCTCCCCTCAAATTGAGTGCTTGTTTTGGTTCTTTTATTATTGAAGACTCAAATAATAACCTCAAGTTTCTTTCTCCAGTTTAAAGTGTATTTTTAGTTATGAAACTCTTATGTTTTAGGAAATAAATTATGAGGTTCTTGTCTCAAATTTATATTGAGGACTCTATTTACTGCTATAATTTATAAGCTGTTTTCAAATTCTTTTTCAGATTTAGAGACCAAAGAACTATACCTGGAGGTTGCCTTAGTTTTAGAAAAATTTTGTTTAGCAAGTTACCTCAGTTCCCAAACTCAATTCCAAATGCTTAGATTATGAAATCAGGTCTTGAGAAATTTCGAGATAGTATGATTTAACTTGGGCTATATAGTTGCTATCACAGCCTATGGGTACGGGTATGTAATTGCTTTCGAATTAATTCTTTCAGTTATTCCTTATTTATCATAATTTCATTAGTCACTTGGCAACGATTAACCCTTAAAAAAAAAATAGTTAATCAAAATGACTAAAACTTGTATCATGTTTAGAGATACGCTATAATCTATATTTTGAGTAACACGACATGAAAAGGTTGAACTGTGAGTTGATGCGCAGTCAGTTACAGAATTAGGAGGTTGTCTTGAATTAAAAAAATAAGTTGATCTTGACATGATTCTGAAATGAATTAAAAGCAAGTTTTAGCAAATGGTAGGGAACTAACATTTTATTTTGTTAAAGTTGAAGAGAAAGGATTAGGATTAGATCCTAAACTATAAATTTTGTGTAATTAGGAATAATTCATCATGTGTTGGTTTCATATTTCCAGGGAAGACCCACCTTCAAGTTCGATGGCCCCTAAGCGTTGATTCGGCGTTTTCGGCTATATGTGAGTGGACAGTGCCTCTATGGCATATGGTTTTCTGTATGCAATTAATATTGATTTAGTTTTAGTATATATTGGTAATTTAGTTTATATATTTGGTTAATTATGAATATTCTGTTTATAGTTTGATATATTTATCTATTCATGGATGTCTATTTTGAATTTGAGGAAATTTTATTAGTATGTAATCGTTCAATGTTTCAAAAGTTTTCTTTAAAAAAAAAAAAAAAGAGATTACATATTTTATAAATGTTAGGACAAGCTCCGGAATAGTGTTTAAATTATTAAACTGAGTTGTTGAGAACCTTAATTTGAGTTGGAAACTTTACTTGGGATTTCATCTTTGGAAACTCTATTGTATATTTATACCTTTATTTTTGAAGTTTTATTAATATCTATTACTTTAGTTTTTATATAATTTGTGGGAGGATTCTTAGTTAATCGGTAGCTAGCGGTCGCTGACGTTAGCCTTGGTGCACCTTGGTTCGAACCCAGCTAGCAGGGGAGTTGCTAGCTCGGTGTGTGTGTGTATGGCCAACGCACACCACCGACTCTGTTAACTTTGAAGGGGCTAATCCTGATTTGGAAATTTCTCAGAATTGGAAGCCTCCCTGTCTTGGATTTATATTTGAGAATCGTGTTGTAAGGTTATGAAATAATGCTACTTCCTTATGTATATACATAGTATTTAATTTTGATTCTTTACGTAAATATTATTTAAAATGATGATTTCTTATTTAAACTTGATTTATGATATTAATTCTTTATTTGAGAATAAATGTTTACTTCTAGAGTTTGTCCTCATATGTTATAGTTACATTGCCCCTCACTGAGTCGGTTGGACTCACTCCCCTTCCTTTCCTATTTCAGATTCTAGCACAGCATCCAACTCGGTTCCTCCAACTTCTTAGACTGCTCCATTATCCACAAACATGATCTTTCGACTTGATGGTTTATTTTATAAGAATAGTCATAGTAGGCTTGCTAGAGGTCTGCTACCTCTAAGCACCGGTCACGACTCCGAGGTGGGTCGTGACATTCTTAGACGTTGGTAAATTCTTCAAAAACGCTAGTAAATTGACATCAAAAAGCTGGTAAGTATATGCAATACGCTAGTAAATGTCTTTATTTGGATCCTTGTTTCTTTTATTTTATTTTACAATTTTTTTGTAACATTTATTAGCTATTGGCACATTATGAGCCAATTTAACATGACATTGGATTTAATTCTCCAAGTAATTAGATTTTAAAGAATTCCTAAGATGCTGGTAAATTTTGTAAAAACGCTGTTAAATTTGGATTAAAATGTTAGTAAATATATGTAATACGCTGGTAAATGTCTCTTTTTGGCTACTTATTTTTTTCTTGTCCTTTATTGATACTGCAACTACTAGAGCTTAACATACCAAATATCCAGAAAGAAAGTGATGAGTTTTATAGTTCATCAAACTTTTTTTACTCTGGAATCTTTTATGTTTGTTAGTGTTTATCTACAATTTTGAATATCCCACAAAAAATCCAAAGCTTTCTTTGTATCCAAAATTTCATTTCTTCATTTATTTTTTTTCTATTTCTAAATATAGTTAATCTCCATGACTTATTTATGGATTTATGAACCAAACTCATTTTTTAGATTGCTGCTTTGAAAACAAAGTTGTAAACTTCCGAAAAAAAAAATTGAGTCTTTTGGGTAGTTGGTTTTGTGGGTACTGGATACCTTTGTTATTCTTGTTCATCTTGGTTTTGTGGTGGAAAACTGTCGGAGAGTTGATGGAGTGAAGAGAGTGGTACTGTGGTAGGATCACAATTATTTTGTTGGAGAGAGAGAAAGAGATGATAGAGAGGCTACTGTGTTGTGCGATTGCCGAAAATAATTACAACTATTTAATATTACTTACTTTAAATGGACGGATCATATTTGCTAAATACCCACATATACCCTCGGTGCATCATCAAGTATGGTGCATTTAAGAAAGAGTCGCATAACTAACCTAAAAGTTAAGCAAGGGTGGGATAATACTAAGAGATTTAAATAATTTACATTAGATTATATGTTTAAATTTTATTATCAATGATGTATCAAAAATTTTCTTTTTTAAAAAAAGCTTAATTGGTATGTACTAACAGTATAAAATAGTTTTATACTGTTATCTAATTATATACCTTTTTTTTGTCAAAATTAAATGCTTATATTTATAAGACTTTTAAGGTAATGGGTGGTTAAGTCAAATACTTTTACTAATGTGGCAATACATGATTAGATAGCTATATAAATTTTTTTAACATTGATAATATATATCAATTAAATCCTTAAAAAAAAAAACCTAAATTCACTAAGGAAATTTACTTAGCATTCTCAGCAAATCCAACATAATAATCTTTCACTCAATTTTTAATTAAATTTAATTTTGATATACTATAAATATAAAAGAGTTTTATATTATCATCTAATTATATGATATTATATTTAAATTTTTAAGGTAGTAGATATGAAAGTCAAATATTTATACTAATATCACAATATATGATTATCTATATGTATATATAAAATATTTTTACCCTAGTATTACATTAATAAATGGACATTTTCGCGCTTGCCTTTCTCAGTTTCGTAAGTTTTTAAAACATTATAATGATTTTTGAAGAAAAAGTAATATTTCAAAGCTAAAATTTTCGCAACGTTAAAACATTTATAAATATTTCAAAGCCAAAATATTTATAACCTTTAAAACATTATATCTTTTTGAAAACTTTGCATAGCACAACTTATACAAGTATAGATCATTTTTTCCAATTGATCTTTTCTTTTTGTGGTTTTTTTTTAGAGATATTTTTATTGAAGGTAATTTTATTTAAAATATGATTAGACATTAAAGGTAAGCACATCTTTCCATTAGATTCCAACCGTAATTTACCATATTGTAGGTGACCAACCCCATATGCTAAACTCATTCTAAGTTGGTTTTCAAGTGATAGTTTAATACAACATCAATTTTTTTATTTTTTATTTTTAAATATGAAATGCAACATCCCAATTGATTCTTGTGCTGGCTGACGAGTTCATAAACCCAAAAATAGAAGCTTGTAATTTCCCGTAGTAAGCGGAACTCCAACGGTTAATTCCATATGGCTGTTAAGTGTTAAAATAATGTTTTCTTGACAAACATTTAAATTGAAAAGAAGACTTGCTTCAATTAAAAATAAGACATGTTTAATGTTCAGCAAACTCTTATAAAAATACATGTGATTCATTAATCGAACTATTAGAAATAAAAACCAGGTTATGATAAAAGATCTAGTAAAGAAACTAATGCCCGTCAAGGAAAGGAAAAAGTAAAGAAATTAATGCTACATATGTATATTTATAAACATGTTACCTTAGTTTTTTTTAAGGGATGGTAATGAGCATCTATTAGATTTCTATATTGCTTAAGGATATAGTTAATATAGTTTTTATAAATACTTGGATAACTTTTCTCCTATGAGCTAGCTTTTGGGGTTGAATTAGACCCATTTAATTTTAAGATGGTATCGGAGTCTATCTTGTGATCATTATTGAGCCTTCCATAGAAGTCCAATCCTGCAAACTTCACGCTCTATATGTCCCATCTTGAGCGTGAGGGGGTGTATAAGCTAACTTTTGGGATTAAATTAAACCTACTCAATTTTAAGAGTATCCATTTGGGCCTAGGACATGCCTCTAGCCCCAGTCCCTATTGGGAAATTTACCCCCCATCTCCGTCTCCATTCCCATACAAATCTCTATTCCTTACAAGAATTTGAATCCTTACGGATATCCACAAGTTTATGCCAAAAGAATTCAAAAATTTTCCAAAAACAAAGAAGGGAAAATGCATAAAGAACACCTTTTAACTGAAGTAAAGCACACATGATTGTAAGAAATTTTGAAGGATCAATACAAGAAATTTAGAACACCAGATTAAATGTTACCTCTTGAAGTTTTTGACTCTTCAATCTCCAATCTGAGAATCTGCAAGATTGAAAGACAAGGTCTTCCTCTGCAACTCCCATTCTTCCTCACAGCACCTGTTAATGGGGCGAGCCGTAGAGTGGCAATAGCTAGCATTTGAGAGTGCAGAGGGGACTTAGCCTATATATAAACATAATGTAATGGGCTTTCCCATCGAAAGTCTATTAGGTTGAGGCCTATACTATTATCCACATTAATTAGTTACAAATGTCTAAGCCCAAAATAAATGGACCACTCAAATCAATAATTGGCCTTCAAGATTGCATCCTAACATGGATTACATATTAGCCTGTTTTTATCAAAGCCGAAATGTCTCAATTGACTGCAACCTACAAGAATTATTAGATAACTCTAACATTCTCTCACTTGGCAAAATCAATTGAGTAGTTTTAAATTTAAAAAATAAGTAAGTAGATATTTAATAAATAAAAATAAATTAATTGAAAACATTTGTTTTGAAAACGGCTCTCGGGCTAATAACTATTTTGTTAATGTGGCCACATTTAAGAAAATGCATGATCCATGATGCGACATTATGACTCGATCCAACAAAAGCCAAGCAACATCGAATCATGGTAGTCATTACATCCTTTGTTAATGTAGGATCAATCCATAGTTCCAAATGTCAACGACTCCGTCAACTAGTTATTAGTGTGGAGTGTAGCAAGAAAATAGCATGCCAATGTGATCCAACAACCATACTGCTATTTTCCTTGTTGGTCCTCACAATTTCTTTCAATGCTTTTAAAGCCAAAGAAATGGTATGGTCCATGAAGAACCATTTTGCCTCAACTCCAAAATAGTGTCGACCACCAGCATAGTGGTCCCAACGACAACGAGTTTTAAAGATATTATTATGCCTCAAACTCCAATATACTATCAACCATGTGCATAGTGGTCCTAACGACACCGAGTTCTTAAGATATCATTATGCCTTAAGCTCCAATATGGTATCGACTATAGACACAATGTTCCTAACGACAACGAGTTCTAATGATATCATTATGCCACAAACTTCAATCTGGTGTCAGCCACGGGCACAATGTTTCTTCAACAGCACCAAGTTCTAAAATTTTAGCAATTGATATACGGATGTAACTAAATAAATAAAACTTTTTATATTATCAATTGCTTAAGAATAAACAATGCATTCAGTTAAACACATGTTCAAAATCAAGGTGCGACATAACAATATAAATTTCCGAGCTCCCACTAATCAAACATATCAAAAGAACTCAATTGCCCACATTTATGACATGTCTTTCAAACACTATAGGCCTTAGACATTTGTCTAAAAGATTAGCTAGTTGGAAAAATTTAGCGTGTTCAGTGAAATTGATCTCCTTAAGGAAATTTTCTCAACCGGCTCAATAGGTTGTAGAACCTCAATTGTAGCAAGAGAAGCAATTATATTATCAATTGAGGAGGATCAATTATAACATGTTGTAACTCGAGATTCAACTCAAATAGGGGTAATAGATGAGATGTTACTGAAAAATTAGGCAAAGAATAGTTGATAATGACTAGCAGTGGAAGCAATCCAAGCAAAATAAAGCAACAATTATCAGCAACAAATAAATGTGAGAGATTGAAATAACTTACAGGATAATAAAACCTCCATTATCAATAGAAGCAGAGATATAGAGAAGTCTCACAAGATATAAGCACTGTGCACATAAGCACAACTCTTCCATAACATCAAATGGTTACCCATAAGGGCCCAAAGACATCAACAGGATGAAACCACCAAAGAAGAGTTCAAAAATCCTTTTTAGGACAATCAAGATAAAAATATTGGATTTCTCCCACTCTGCACTATTAAGGTATATTCTCTTCATTATAATCACTTGGATTGTTCATACAATGCCATGTCAAGGTCAACAACTTTAAAGAAAATTTCTATTGGATGCACTCCAATGGGACTTTCCTAAAAGGTTTATTTTGGCCTAATCAAAATTTTCATTGAAGCTAAACAATTATTCATCAGAGATCTACGCATAAATAATATGGACAACATATAACTCAAAGTTAAATGATTGTCACATTCCCCTTTAGGCAGAATATGCCACTATGGTAGCAACCATGGTTAGAACCTCAGATGAGTTAATCAATGAGCATACGTCAAAATTGAAAATCTATCCCTTTTGTGCAAATAGATCCCACAAACCAATGCACTTGTACCTCATCTAGAAAAATGGAAATGTATTAAAATTAATAATTGGGCATGATATAAATTAAAACTAGATAGCTATCATAATGAGGTCAACATAACATCACACATTCCCCTTTGGGCAAAATGTGCGATTATCAACCAAGGTCGTAATCTCAGATAAGTTAATTAGTGATTGTACACTAGGTTCAAGAATCCATCCCTTTTGGGCAGACAGACCCTCTGGACCAAGGTATCTCTATTAACATCATCCACAAAATAAAGATGAGTTACTCAATGAGCATGCATTGGGATCATAATCTTCTTTAGGCAAATGAATCTCCTAGACCAATATATATATAAAAACCACATCTAAAATTAGTCCCTAATTATCACACACAAAAAACTCCCTTTGGGTAGGTAATTGCATGAAACAAACTAGAAATATTCCTCAAATTACAAGGATTTCCACAAACCCCATATAAGTAATCCCACTTTAGTGGTAATTACTAATTTATGAAAACTCTTGTATAGGAATTGATTTTCTCTTGCCCAAAATTATGATACAATCCATAAGCAGGTGCAACACTTCTACTGATCATAATTAATTCAATAGCATTCCCTAAAATGTTTTGTCCATAATTAGAGCACATAGAAAGCACAATACACATGCAAATTGCATCACATGATACATGATGATTGATTTTTCAATGTGCCATCATTCAAAATATCACACCAAGATTTAATATTTTATACTTTATTAGAATTTTTTACAAATAAGTTGAAAATTCTGGGTAATCCAATGGCTCACAATATCCTCCATCATTCCACCAATTTCCTATACACATCACTGCACCTCCCTTTTGGGCAGAGAATGCAGAACATGCAAGATATCTGTCTTGTATAGGAAAAACTCGGCTCCAGAAGTTGTCCCCTTTGGGCTGACGAACCTCCTTAATCAAAATATTTCTCACAAGGTTGGTTCCAGAAATAGAGTATCAACTAATTACCAAAAAGTAATTCCATATTTTTCATGTAAATTTCCTCTTACAAATATTTTAGTTATGAGCTCAATTTTGTTATTAGTGTCATTTATGGAAAAATTCACAAGAGTTGAAAAAAGGGCAAGAAAATGATTGATTCTTAATCAATTTCAATTATACCGTCCCAAAATATTAATTTTGCAAGTAATCCACTTTAGCGGCGAAACTCACTCAACCAATAAAGCGCTTAACAAGGATAAACAATTGCCCAAATAACCAATTTCGAATTTATCTCCTATTTTTCCAAACACTTATAGTAATTTCCCAATGTGACTCAAGAGGCAATTTTCAATTCTATAAACTTCATTTATTTTTGTTTGGATTTAAACAACTTAAGTGGAAGCAACTTGATAAATAAGCATTTTGAGCATACAACTCGGGCAAAAAAATAGCGAGAGTCAATATCATGAAAAGATTCAAAATATAACAAATTATCTTTCCAGTATATTATTATTTTATTAAATATTAGCTAAAAAATAATTAAACACTTATGACAATTCACCAAAAATCATAGTAATAAAAGAAAATTAATGAAGGAAAATATCATATCGTGCATATAACAAATTTGGCTATGATTTTTATTAAATCACCATCAAACAATCAGTAATTGACGACATTAATACTACTAGAAATTTGTCAATAACCGACAAATTTTACCGACAACTTGCATCCATGGAAAATACCGGCGGATTATCCATTGATAAAATTAAATAAATGATTGACGTAAAAATTTACCAATTGTTTGATATTCTATCGGAAAAATCATCGATAAATTTTTGCGTTTAATAATGCCAAAATATTACTGGTGCAAAAATCGTCGGTAAGTAATTATTTTTTCCTTTTAATTTTATTCAAAATTAATATTTTACTAACGAACAATCCGTTGGTAATTAAGATTAAAAAATTAATTTTTTCATTTTTTCTTCAGAATTTAATTTTTTGGTATTTGAAAATTAGGAATGACTATCGTTATCTGTTAATTATCCATGTTATCGATGGAACATTGGATTAACAAAATGATTCGTTTCATTGTCATTTTATTGATGAAATATTTGTCGGTAATATTGAATTAATAAAATGAATCATTTCATTAACTTTTTACCAACAAAAAATTCATCGGTAAAAAAGAAACGGTTAATTAAAACACGAGCCCGCTTCTTCTTCTTCTTCCTTATTCCATCACACACACACACACACACACACACTTTACACTCTCAATCCCCCCACACAGCCATTGGCCTTGTCACCACCGCTAGAACTTCAATTTCACCACCGAAGACCTCCATTGTGTTCGTGGTAAGTTATTGAGCATTTTAATTAGTTTAATTTTTTTTGTTTGGCCGTTTTTTTTAATTCCTTTTCTTTACTTAAAGTTGTTTGTTTCTTAGTTAGTTAACTAACCTATTTTGTTATTTTGATTGTTAAAGATCTCATTTGGAGCACTTTGAGTGCTTCAATTATAGCGCATTCACTGATTTGAGCTTCGTGGTGTATTAGGTATGTACAATGTACTCTATTTTTAAATCTATATTTTCTGAAATATTAGAGACTTAAAATTTATAGGATGGAAGAAGTAGGGTGAAATTGCATAATTAGGGGAAAGCTTAGAATTCATTCTCATTGTTTGAATTGTATGATGTGGTGTTGTATGCATGTATGATATGAAGCATGGGATGCGTTCTAGAATGGTTTTTAGGATTAATTAATTAATTTACATAAATGCATGTGTTTGTTATTTGTGTTGAAATATTGAATTAAATAATTATTGTTATGTAATAAATAATTATTATTTGTGTTGAAATGTTGAATTAAGTTTTGTGGAAGCTCCTAATTTAAGGGGAGACTCTGTCCAAATATGTTTTATCATTTAAAATATTCTTTGAATTAAATAATTATTGTTATGCTAAGTGTGTTGTGTATTTATTTAGTTAACATATGTCTTATGTTTTCAATTTTATACATGTTATATAGATCGCTTATGGCAGAATGAGGACCTAGTTCTAGACGAGGTACGGGTAAATCGAGGAAGCATGGTTTACTCCCTTGCACTTGTGCTCCACTGACCACCTTTACTGCGCCCACGTCCAACACTCTCCCTACTACTTCTATTGCCACACCCACCTCCAAGAGGTGAGGCCCGCATCTCATCTGTACCTGGTTCCACACATTTCCCTATCCTAAGCTAGCCAGGTTCACAAGGTGCCAGGGCCTCCTCATCCACCCCTTCATAGGGTTCTACGAACCAGCGTGTGGAGCTAGATATGATGGTAAATCCTAATAAGTAATTTCAAATTTAAGTTTATTATAAATTTTTAATTATGATAAAAAATTTAACTAATAGATATCTGACATAATATGTTGTTTATGACACAGTTGGTTTCCACCACGGCCGAGGCTACCCGCGATTACTGAGGTATTCAAGGAGAACTTTCATGCCTCGTATACCAGTTTTGTGCAGGCTCCTGAGGCCACACAATAGTTGTGGTGGAAATAGTGGAAGGTAAAATAATAATTATTTTTATTTTTTTATTATTAGTTTTGATTTCTATTCTTATGCATGATTATTTATTACAATTTTGCTGACTATTATGTTCCATGTATGCAACATATGTTCATTATTGATCCACGCAAAGAGGCTTCATCTATAGGGTGTAGAAGAATAAGGCCAAAAAACGACTTCGCTATATTTTTTATGACATTCGTGAGAACAGTGCTAGCACCTATTGGCTCACTGATGAGATCCTCCAAGTACTAAAGGCCAACTAAGACTCACCCGGGTTCAAAGTGAAGCAGGTGAAGGCCTGAACAAGCAGAGGATCAGCTCGAGGTGGCTCTTTGCACATTGTCTCCACTACCATCGAGAGCACGTGGCTGAAGATGGTAAATATCGTTCGTTACTCGTTTAGTTAATCAATTTCCATATTAAATATTATATGATCATGAAAATTGTTTGAAATGTAGGAGAAGGCGATGAGTAGGCCCCCAACTTAGGGGGAGCTATTATGAGAAACCCACACTTGGAAGCAGAATAAGTCCTAGTAGGTTAATATTTGATCAGAGACCACATACATAAGTACTTATAATTTTAATTTTCAATACTTTTAATTTATTATAGTTGTTATTCTCTAAATCTAATTTGTTTTATTTCTTTCAATTGTAGCGTGAGTTCACCTAGCAGTTGACCAAGGCCTGATCGCAAATGTCGCAGCAAGGGGACAGGAGCACTCTTGCCGCCCTACCTATTAGCGACAATGAGATATGCATCTAGACAATCGACAGCCCTACAAGGGACGAATCTATAGGATGGGGACCTTTTACAGCAGATCATATTCTCCATGCTCTCTCTAGAGCTAAGCCCACTGGGATTGATGCGGAGAACATTTGTGGTAAGGTCCATGCACTCAATGAATCGGTCTAGTGGTAGCTCGATGAGGCCGACATAAAGTACATGGAGCTATATGAGTGCCGTGGGAGGAATAAAGAGCAATGGATGTAGCAAAAACAGTCCATAGAATAGAGGATGATGACCATGTACAACTATTTTGAACAGAAGCGAAGTGGCGGTTCTTTGTCTGGTGCACAACCTCCACCACCTTTGCCCCCGCCTCTACTGCCTCAACCTTCTCTATGCCACTGCATATCTCGAGACGACGACGACGAAATTTCGGATACTGACGATGATCAGTATTGATTGTTTTTAGAATTTTTTTTTTTATAGAATTATGTTGTGACAGTTTTTTTTTTTTTTAATTTCTTTCATTATTGATAGGTTTTATTTTAAGTAACAGTGTATATATTTTATTTAATTAACAGTTTTTTTATTTCTTTTATTTTTATGTTTTTAGATTTATCAGTATTTTTATATTTGTTATATTTTTATTTATATGGACTTGTGAAGAATTAAAATTATAATTTGAAACATTTAAATATTAATTTCAAATATTAAAAATTAAAACAAAAAAGTAATTTTTAATTACTGACATATTTTGCATCAGTAAATTTACAATATAAATATTATTTTTATATTACCAACAGATTATACATCAGTAATTATTAATAATTCATCGATTTAATTTTGTCAGTGACAGTTTCTGATGCTATTATTACCAACGCATTTTTATTTTACCGACGAAGTTTTTTTGTCAATATAATTACATAAATTATCAACAAATAATCTTTTCCATTGGTAATATTCATTTTTTTTAATTATCGACGCATTTTTTACTTACAGATTGTGCCTGTCGGTAAGAATTTTACTAATGGATTTTGTTCATTTTTTGTCAGTAAATAGGGCATTTCTAGTAATATAAGATCTGAATTTTCTCATATAATAAAGTAAATGCAAGGTTTTAGGGACATGTATAGACTTTTAAACAGCATGGTCCCCAAATTTCCTATATCCAAAGGATAGGGACCCAACCCATGAATTGACCACAAGAAGAAATGAACCCTTTCAATATGGTCAATCCAAGATGTTGGTAACAATCTGAGCAATATTCCAACAAATGCCAAGTGGGCATGAGGACTTCAATAATAATGTTGAGATCCCTTCAAATCCTTAGCTTACACAGGCTCAAGTAGAGCCCAAAATGTGTATGAGATAAGTGTAAGGGAGTTATTAAAAACAATTCAATTATGATTAATAAAGAGATAATAAGAGATCAATTATATCAATCACAATTGATTGAGAGATAAGAGCAAATCAACTATCATAATTGATTAAGAGATAGAACGAATTATATAAATCATAACAATGAAGATATAACAACAAATCAATTATATTAATCATGATTAATTAAGAGGAAATAACAAATCAATTATTTCGTCCTAATTAATTGAGAAAATTAGAATATATCAATTCTAATATATATTTGAATTCTAAATCAAGAAATTCGATTCCAAAATATAAACACAATATATATTTTATACATATACATGCCAAACATATAAATATATAAACACAATTCAGCCATGTGTATATGCAAAACACAATCCAGCCATTACAAAACATATATGTAAATAAATAATTTGTCTTATTCTTTTGAATGAACTTCTTGAACCCCCCTATTTTTAAATTGATTATGTGAATATATAATATATAAAACTTACAATTTGAAAAGGATATATATGCCATATAGATAAAAGTGGTTAACTCTCACGCTCACTATCTTAAAAGAAAACCACTTTTACCTATGTGATAGCATATAATTAGATATCAGTATAAAATGTTTTTAACAGCGCGCATCTTGCAAATTTTCCAAAGAGTAACATGAATGTGCACATGTGGTCCGTGAGGTGCCGCTATACGTATGCTTACCGAATGCCCCTGTCAAATTTCTTGGTGACTATACGAGATAGCCATGGCGGATGCCCAACAAGGCGGTGGCGCGAAGGTCAGCCGGTAGCGAACGGGGAGCTAGGAACCGCGAAGTCTAGCGTGACCAACGTCATCCTTTTCCGCGGCGGTCCCACGACCATCAACCTGCCTTCCCGACAGCAGCGGGTGATCGCCGCCATGAGCCAGTGGCTGTTCGTCTCCTCTCCAACAGCACGACGATGGTGCGAGGAAACGGCAACGACAGTGACAGAGTAGCAACGACTCTCCTCCTCCTCCATGCAAACGCCACCAGTTACAACACCAAGGTATAGCAGAAGCAATGGTCATGCAGTTTCAAGAAAATCACAGCAGCCATGTGTTCTCAAGGTTATTCAAGACAAAAGCTTAGTCATTCAAATTTTAACAAGCATGACAACTTAGCGATTAAAATCTCATGACAGATTTGATTTCAGGAGGAAAGGAAAGAACTTTTAAACTTTTAATCTGCGATTTTGATTGTTTGAAAATTACCTAATCAATTTCTTAAGATACTAAGAAATACTTAACTGCATTCCAACTCCAAGCCAAACATTGGTATTCAAGAATTTTTCGAGCAACATATATCCACACCTTTCAAAAGATTCAAGAAATATGTTCTAATGCAAAAAATTCATTGATCCAACCAAGACACATATTCAAGATCGAAAAATAGAATTTTGCAAATCTCAATTTCTTGTTTTAATCTAGTGGGTTCTAATCTTAGAACAATCTACTCTAATACCAAATCTAAGAAATTTTGAAGAATTAATACTAGAAATTTAGAACACGAGATTAAAGGTTACCTATTAAAGTTTTTGATTCTTTAATCTCTAATGTGAGAATATGCAAGATTAAAAGACAAGGTCTTCCTTTGCAACTTCCACTCTTCCTCACGGTGGCCATCAATGGGGCAAGCCGTAGAGTGGCAATAGCTAGCATTCGAGAGCGTATAGGAGATCTAATCTATATATAAACATAATCTAATGGGCCTTCCCATGAAAAATTTGTTATACTGAGGCCTATATTGTTGTCCACACTAATTAGTTACACATGTCCAAGCTCAAAACAAATGGATCGATCACTCAAATTAATAATTGGACTTCAAGATTGCATCCCAATATAGATCACATATTAGCCCATTTTTATCAAAACCAACATATCTTAATTGATTGCAGCCTATAAGAATTATTAGATAACTCTAACAATGATATCCAATAATCTATTGCAACACTATTAATACAACAAAATCTAACTTAATAATAAAAATACGTGATGAAAATTCAATAATATATATTTAGGTAAATTTATATATACTTAAAAACATTTAGGTAAATTCGGATCTATGGGGACTTAACAGGTCTCAATATGATGGAGACCCCATCTTCACCCCCATCTTGTCTAGTAAATAGGGACTTTATCACAATTCCCATAGAGACTAAAATTGTCTCAATACTTACTTCCTCACAAGTAATCTTCGCAATTACCTGTCATGACCCAACCTAGGTCTTGACTGGCGCATAGGGACATGTTCCTAGCAAGCTATCTTAGACCATTTCCAAAAAAAAATCGGGCAAACTTTTCTTTATATTTAAAACTATTCCCAAATAAGGATCCTCTAACTGCACAAATAATACAAACACACAAATATTATTGGGGATCCAAGTATTCTCAGAATGCACCCCATAGCACACAATATAGGAGTTTAAAACAGATTCATTCTTATGAAAATATATATGTATATATCCATACATGAAACTTAATCCATAATCATTAAAACTCAAACTTGTCATAACTAAACAAATATAATTTTACTACAAATCATAAATTGACACAGGAAGGACCCTGCCAATAGGTTATTGGAGCATTACTAGAGGTTATACCAAATAAACTCAAATACTAAAAATATCTGGAAAACCACACGAACAAAAATGTGGGTTACTGGGCATTCGACACTTCTAGCTAGCGGTAAGGACTCGAGCACTTATCTGCACCTGTCTAAAAACATAGAGATATAAAGAGTAAGTCAAATAGACTTAGTGAATGATAATATACCTATCACAGGAGTGGGACAAACTTAGACATAAACTTTGAGCAAGATATAACTTTATAAAACCTTGTACACATTTCTCAAGTAAGATACTTCATTTATAAATTAAAACACCATAAAAACTTCCAGTAAAACATATGTGATATATAATCTATCTTTAAAACCATCATAGTTCATTGAAACACCCTTTTTAGGTCAACTGGACATAAATTTCTTCATATCAAATCATATGCATTTTAGCTTATAACCTCAAACGCATAATAAAATCCAACGAAGTTTCATACTTTCAATAAATATAAGTTTCAACTAGTAAACATAAATGCATAAGAGAGAAAAATACTTTCTCAAAACATAAAAAACATTTACTTATCTCAATATCATAATAAAACATAAGGGAGGATCCTATTTCGGAAATAAATTCTTGACTAGGCAGCCCCAGACAACCTGACCCCAGTAGTAACTGATTAATCTAACGTCTGAGCGGCACCAACAACCTGACCCTTGGTGTCTATATCTTCCAGATATGTCTGCCAAACAAGTCGGGCTAGCAATTACCCTACTAGTTGGGTTATTCGAGGTGCACCAAAGCTAATACTACTGCCATTAACAAACAGTTCTATCACAGTTCTTCCCATTAGGTAAACTTTACTCTTTGCTAAAATCTTGTCACTAAAACTTTTCTTTAGCTCAAATCATATACATTCCTACTCATAGCTTTAAATGCATAAGAAGATTCAAGATATAGTACTTTTAGACTATTCATTATCCTGAGTTCTTTTTCACTTTATTGTAATTTAGCTATCTCTTTCTATCAAATTGCTTAAAGCATTGATTTTAAGAATATAACAATTTTCTAATAACTTGAAACTTCATATGTTTCTATCATATTATTGAAATATAATCAAACAATTCTATAAGAGCTTGCCCCACACATATATACTCAAACATAGATATACATGCACATAACTAACATGATTACTTCAAGAGTTCTATAAATAGGGAGTAAAACAAATTAAATCAATACTTTCATAAAACTTTACTAAAGTACATTTTAGTCATGCACTTAGGAAATTAAGGATAAGAAACTATCTATAGATATACTATCATTCATAGTGCTAATCCAAGGGAAAGGCCACAGAGCTATGGTCACCACACAAGTTATCTAGCATCAAAAATATCATTATCCAAACACTAATTAACCTATAGAACCATAGATTAACTTGAAAAACATCCCAAGATATAAAATCCCCGATTGGAACCCTAGGTTCCTAAACCTCAACTTTAAACTCAATCCTCCAAGAAAATTCTTCCATACTCATGAAATAGAAGAAGATTTGAGTTTAGAGAGTTACTTTGGATAGCAAAAGAATAAAGAAGCTTGATGGTCCTCCCACCTTCACTTTCTCTCACTAAAATAGGAGAGAGAGATCCAAGCTAAGGTATGATGACGATGATGAAGGAAGAAGATGAATTTTATGGTGGATTGAGTGAAGAATGGTGAAGGAGTGATAGAATCATGTGGGGGAAGAGAAGAATGAGAGAGAAGGAAGAGAGGAAGAGACATGGTGGAAAATGGGGGAGAAGGGTCGAGATTCACCCTTTATTTCCGCCCAATGGGCGCCTGGGCATTGCGACTTGGCTGCCTGGACATCCACCCACCTGAAACGCATCAATCCAGCAGCGCAGCCAGCACCTTAAGCGCCCAGTCCCTTTTTTTCTTCTTCTTCCAAACACTTCTCTCATATCATCATATACTTATTTACATTTCTTAATTCTTAATTTTAAGTTAATGTCCTCATTTATTTTATGTAAATTAGGGAATATCTGAATCCAATAAAAATATTTAAAAAATTAAACTCCTTACGAATCAAAATCCAACATTTGGATTCTAGTACAAATTTCGAAAAATTCTCATTTCCTTAAACTTTCGGGTTAAAAACGAAAGGATTAACGATTTCCTAAAATTTATTAAAAAAACACTTTCAAATTCTTGGATATTTAATGAATAATTACCGGGACTTTTAATCTTATGAAAATGTTCCAAACATATAGCCCTCCAAGGAAGTATAGGATCTAGACTTAGAGCTTTTCCTGAATTCGATAGGACAAAGTGTCACAAATTATATATCTCTTGATCTGGGCATTACATTACCTTTCTAAATGAGTTTTTTTTTTTTTTGGTCATCCCTAACTTTTCTTATTTAATCATAACTACTTTTATTTTACTTTCATTGCACCTATATTCTAATTTCACCATCTTAGCATGTATGAGGAGATGTGATTTCTAAGTAATGAAGTATGGATACAATATGAGACATAATACAATATGACACGGATGTTGAGATATGACAATTTTAAAAAGTTATAAATAGAGTACAATTACAATTATAATATAAATATTATATAAAAATTATTGGTAAAAAATTTAGGTAATATATATGAGGTCCTAAATTTAAATTTTATTATTATCGATATATCAAAAAATAATATGATATATAAAATTAGTACAAAATAGACATACAAACATGAATATTAAATAAAAAAGAAAAGAATAATGATTTAATAATTAGCATAAATAATTATATTATAAATATAATAAAAACACACTTACCTATTTAATGATTATGGTATTTTCATTTATATAGCTACAAAATTCAAAAAATAAAAATAAAAACTTGTCAAATTTAATTAAAAATTTCTAAAAATATTTATAACAATTCGGACATGAATATGTACCAACATGAAGACTATTTTCAAATGTTTATGATTCTTAATTTTTAAGAAATAAACCAAAAAATTTTCCTAGGCATTAACAGAGTTGTGAGTCCTTCATCACTAAACCAAGTATGAAAGTACGAACTCACATTAAAAGACAAAACTCATCATTCCTATGTAATAGCAGTAAGAATGATTTTAAATTCTCTGCGATTTTCTGGCACAAACTTCACTGCGATTAATTAAGAAAGTATATTACAAAATTTAATATCAATTCTAAATAAGAGCTTAACTTTTTGTCTTTTTTTTTTTAAAATTTTTGAAATTCTAAAATCTTCCGCGACTTCGAATGAGTTAATATTCATGATAATAATTAGTGCTTGGATAAAATCCAAAATTGAAAAATGCCATCTGCAAAAGAACCCAATTGTAAAAGAAATTGAATCACGCGATAATATTATTAAGTGGGGGAAAATTATCTAGATGAATTAATACCCATTGAATACCAACAAGGTAATGGCATGAGTGGAAGGTGTTCGAGACCTTTAAACATGCGGCTTTAGGTTTGATTTTGGATTCATATGTATGAAAAAAATATCATTGAGAGGAGTCCTTGCTTAAGCATCTGACTATACTTTGAAATATTAGTTTATCACCTATTAAGTGAAAAGATATTCTGGGAAACCAAAAAATACCCATTAAATATTTTTTCACTCCTTATTTAAATATCCTAACATTTTTTGTGTGAAAAATTAGTATTTCTGCCAATAATTTATTTTTATAAGTTCAAAGTCTTGATATTATAAATAAAATTTAATATTTTGGTATTCAAATAAAATTTAATTTTGATATATTAGTATAAAACTTTTTATATAGTCATTTAATTATATATTTTTATATCATTAAAAGTGTTTGACTTTTATCATGACTATTTTTAAAAGCATACCAAAAGATAAGATATAATTGCTTGAATGTATAAAATATTTTACACTGATAATATATCAAAATTATTCTCTAAATATTCATCACCTATTTGCTCTAGTTTACTTACAACTTAAACTGCAATTTGCTAAATATATATTAAATTATTTTTACTAGTGTGAAAAAAATGGAAAATCCTTAAAAGATTTGAACATACAACATGATATGTGCAAGAAACTTACGCTAGTCTTTTGAAGCAACTAAAAAAAGTTCAAAATCAATCCCCAATCATAGGAAATCCTAAATTATGAAGATCGAATTATTGCATCTGCTTACTTGCTGGTTTCTTCGATGTGTCGTACATATTTGAAACATTGTATAAAAGCAAGCAATCGTACTTTCTTTCTTGTTCTACCAAAATTTCCTTGTCCCTCGTAAACTGAAAATATAAGTAACAACTAACAAGCGCAGACTAAACAAATAGACAAATAAGGGCTGAATTTCATTTTAGGAACTGCACTATGCAATTTAAAAAAGAAATTAATTAATAAATATTCCATGCTTTGCATTTGTTATGAAATAAATATAAGCATATCAAGAAATAGAGGAAAAATACCAACAAGGTATTGGTCCAAATGAAAAGGAGTCGAGATCCCTTAAATATAAGGTCTTATGCTTGATCTCGAGATTAATGTGTATGAAAAAAATACCGTTGGGAGAAATACCCATTTAAATATCTCACCGTATTCTAGAAGATTAGTTTTTTATCTATCGGATAAAGGAATACTATGAGAAATCAAAAAAGGAAAAATGTAGAGAAAAGTGTCATTGATCACATTAAAGATTTATAATGCTAAGAGTACTTGAAAGAGTATTTATAGCCCAAATAGATGAGGTGTCTAAGGCTATATACAAGTTTTTTATAACCAAATCTAAATTAAATTATAATCAAATCAAGATTGGAAAATAGTTTCATGACAAAAATTTTTCGAACATTGACTTTTTAATAATGTTTCATAATCCTCCCTAGTAGATGTTCAATAGGGATATGTCTCATTAAAATTTATATTAGTAAAAAAACTTGGTAGAAAAAATCCTAGTGAAAGAAAAAAAAAAAAAAAAAAGAGTATAATATCCTTTATATAGGAACCTCATCATTAAAAATCTTATTAAGGAAAACCTTGTACACAAAACCTTGACCAAGAAAAAAGAGTACAATATTCTCCTCTATTGATAATATCACTTATTTTAACACTAACTATAGTTAATCTTGTTTAGTTATTTAACTTTTAGTTAGTCAGTTATAGACATGTTGTAAATAACGACTTAGCATTGTAAATGATGATGTTGCTTATGGTTAGTTAGTGGATTGAGCCAACTTGTCACTAGCATACTAGGGTGCGTATTGTTTGAATACATATGAGACAATTCAATCTTTCAGTTTCAATTCAAGAGAGATATCATTCCTCTCAGTTTCCCTTCATTTCTCGCACGGTGTTAGAGCTAGCTCTCTTTGAAGAGAGAGCTTTACTATGCACTTTGATCAAACAATATTCTTCCATTGGAAGAGTCGCACTGACCTTGTCGAGCTTCAACATTGGAGGTTCGAGTCACCATTGAAGGTTGTGCTATTATTTTTTGCTTCTCTTTCAAAGATTGACTTCAAAAATGGCGAATGCAGTAGCACCTTCGATTGATCGAAATAGCCCATTCTTTCTTCACCCTAGCAAAAATCCAACATTGCGTTTTGTTGATTACCATTCTGGTTACTCCTTCCCTTGCAGAAGCCAATTACCATTATAGAGCAATGAGTGCGACCCTTAGATCGAAGAGCAAATTACGTTTTGTTGATAGTAGTGTTGTCAAACTAGACCCTAATGACCTCCTATCTTTACCTTGGGAAAGAAACAATACCATAGTTTTTCAAGAGACTAATTTGTCCAGTGCTATTTTTGACAGGGACCAAATTAGGGGGTCTTGCTAATCACTTGAGTCAGTTTTTGGCTAATCTTATGCAGCAACATTTTCAAGCTGCCATCGACTCCTGATATGTCTCAAAGGATCACATGGTGCTAGCTCATTTTTCTCTGCTGATTATAAGCTTTATTTGAAGGCATTTCGCGACTTAGATTAGGCTTCGTGTCCTGACACAAGATCAAGTACTGGCCTTTGTCTGTATTTGGGACAATCATCGATTAGCTAGAAGTCCTTGAAGCAGGCCATAGTTTCAGGACCTTCAACAAAGGCAGAGTAAAGAGCCATGACAACCGCCACATGCACATTGCAATGGCTACATTATATTTTGGAAGATCTTCAAGCGCCATTCAAAACTCCCTCCTCTATTGTGACAACTAGGCTGCGTAGGATATTGCAACTAATCCTATATTCCATGAGCACACCAACACATTGAATTGGATTGTCACGTGCTTAGAGAGAGAATTCAAAGTGGACTCATTCATTTGCTCGCTATTTCTTCTGCTGCTCAGGTTGCACTTGGGATAGCTTCTTTGGCTGACTTAGACCTTAAATTTAAAAAACAAGTCAGACTTGTTTAATGCAAAACCTAACATAACCTCACCTTTCCTTCCCTACATGGAGAATTGCATAATTCTTTGGGAGACTCGAGGGTGATGACAATGTTAATGTCGGAGGTTTATTCTTTGATCCTTCACCAAATTTCATATACTTATTTTCTAACCAGGTGCTTGCAATACCATCATGCCAAAACTTTGAGCTACAAATTTGAGTTATAATTAATACACCACCCATTTCATAAAAGGCAACAGTAAGGTAGAAAACATGATGCCCTCACAGGATGGGAGCACGTAAATGCGCACAGAAAATAAAGATAAAAGAAGCAGAATACATGCCATTCAAGAACTGAAATCAGACCACAATGTGCCAAAACAGAAAGGCATACTCAGAAAACGAAGGGTATCATTATTGTAATCTTTTCCCAAACATCGACAACACTATCAAAATGAATGAAACCTACTAATCAGAAACACAATTATTTTGTCATCGTGTGTCACAAGTTTCTTGAGGCAATTAAGGATTGTGACAACTATGGATGGTTCTATTATTACATGTCAAGCCTACAGCCAGTATCAATGATGCAATGCTTCCTTCGAAACAAAATCAATGATGAAAACAGTGTACTTTACAAGAAAAAAGAGAAAAAAAAGAAAAGAAAAGAAAAGAAAAAAGGATTCCTGACAATTTACAATCTGTAGGCAATCTTCAAATAATTGGCAGCCTTCCCTAGAAAGTTCCATTCCAGCTAAAGGAAATCAGTTTGACCGAAAAGCAGCAATACCTAAAATCATAGTTGTCAAACGCGGGTAGTGGCGTGTAGCAACCGGCCCCAAAAACGCTATAACAGGATAGCGGATAGCATTCCGACCGCTATTTGATACAAATGTATATAATTATTATGCAAATTATATAACATATATACATGTTCAAAAATAAGAAATCATTCATAATTGAACTTATTCACATTAATAATGAAAATTTATAATCCATTCCATGTTCTAAAAACATGCAATTACCATCAATCCAATGCATAAACATCAAGTTCTAAGGGCAACAAAACCAAAAAAACAGCACCATCAAGTAGTATAAGAGCAACAAAATATAAAAGACAACAATCTCTACTCTCTAAAACTAACAAATCATTCATCATCATCATCATCATCATCCTCCTCCACCACCGCCAAATTGAACTAGAAAACAGAAAAAAAAAAAAAGGAAAACAGAGGGACGGAAAAACAGGGAACAGAAAGAAAAAAGAGATGGAGGAAGGAAGCAAGTAGATCGAAGGAAAAAAGATAACATGGAGGAAGGAAACAAGCAAAAAGAAAAAAAAAAGAAAAAAGAAAACCAATGAATGAGAAAAGAAAGAAAGAAACAAGCAGAATAGAAAAGAAAGAAAGAAACAAGCAGAACAATGAGATGGAGGAAGAAGAGGGACCAGCTGCTGCTGCCGCCGCTGGAAATTGACACCACCGCTGCCGCCGGTCTCACAAACGCAAGCCGCCGCCGGAGGTTGAACGATCACAGGAGAGTCAAAAGGGTGGTGGGGGAGAGAGATCGATTGAGAGGGAAAAGACGGGATGAAAATCCCTAAGCGATCGAAGAAAAAAATTGAAGAAAGGAGGGGAAATGATCGAAATGACCTTCCAGCCCCTTCACTGTGTCCAAAACAGTCCAAAAACAGGGGCGTTTATTGTCTTTTGGATGTCACGAACAATAGCAGCCGCGACGACGAAATGCGACCCTCCTGCCTTCTCTGTCGCGCTCCCCCTCCACTCCGCCGCAATAGAGGCGCTATCGCGCGCAATTAACAAGTATGCCTAAAATAACATTCATAACAGCGAGCTGTACTCAGTTTTGCAGTCAGAATCAACATTAGAAGTTAAGAACAAGTTGGAAATCAAGAAGGAAGAATAATGCCTTTTTCAAAAATCTAGTATATAATAGACAAAATGTTACAGAATTATACTCAAAAACCATGCCACCACCAATGAAGTACATGTCAACACCCAATACTGAGAAATATAGAGGGACCCTCAGGCACAAATCATAAATAGTTAAATGACTCCTCTTCCGAGTTCTCCAGCCAGAAAAAAAATCTTAAACTAAGCCCGCAGAGCACTAATTGATTTTCTTAGCTTTCACCTACATCTGGTGTTAAATTTCAGATTTATCAGATTTATCACACATCAATGATATCAATATGATGACATAAACTAGAAGGCTTAAGAGATCCGACCCCTCTTTCAGTTACAAACTTTTGAAAAATCAATAATCCAGTAGTAACAATGCAAAAGGTAAACAGAAATAGATAATCAATGATCAAATACAAATGGTAAGGCCACCACATTTTGAGCTCTATTGAAATGTATATATTGCTCATATATCACAAGGTAAACCACTTATTTCATTCTAATCCCAGTAAAAACTTAGAATACGATTAGAGCTCATTCGTATACCCAACAGTCAGCAAAACATAGAACGATGGTTATCCAATATGTCTCATCCATTGTTAGTGAAAACTAAGTTTTAGTAGAATATATTAACTGAGAACAGGACCTTTTATGGCATTTCTGAGATAAGACAACAAACACAGCAAAAACTACTACAATAACAAGAACAGAAGTCTTACCCCACCCATGGGGCCAGCTACATTTGTCAATGCCATTGGGCATTTGGGCTCTACCAAAGTCCATACAATAAACAAACTTCCAGTAAGGTCATTTTTAATGGTTTATCCTTACAGTTTCCTAGGTCTTCCTCTAAACCTTTTAATTGAACAATCTTCCATTTGGTCCGCTTCTCTTACCAGAATCTATAGCCTCTAGTCCTCTATTATTCATCTCCTGACATGATCAAACCACATTAGGCAGCTTTCTTTCATCTTCTCCTCAATAGCTGCTACATTGCTGTGCTAACGGCTACTTCTTCACTATAATACCTATATGCTACACATTCGTACTTTACATAATTTTTTTTTTTTTTTTTGATAGAAGAAGAAATTTTATTAGAAGAGATGAGAATGTACAAAATAGGACGAGACATCCTCACTTAAACACAAAAGGTATGGCTAAGACCTAATTGGATGAACCATGTAGTAAAGCATGCCAATCCTTTTGAATATCAGCTAAAGAAACACCCCTAAACAAACCATGAGCTAAGCACCAAAGGGAAGCCAAAAAAGTAATCCTATCCCAAATAAAATCAATAGATGAAAAAGAATCATTAAAAACCCTAGAATTCCTTTTCAACCATATACACCAGAGCACAACAAAGACTGAGTTCTGCCATAGAATCTTAGCTTCTTTACAAAAACCAAAACCTCTGAACTTAATGAGAAGAAACTAATGAAGGCAAATCCACAATTCTCCAAAGATCTCAAAAAGTCTAATCTAGAGATCTCGCCATAGGCCTCGGAATCGGAATCTAAACCGCACATTATACACATATTAGGGGACAAAGCCATGAGAGGCCTGTGCTTCTAGAGCACGTCATTAGTATTAATCCGAGTATTAATCCGATTAAGAACAGCGGTCCATACAAAGGCTTTGACCTTAGAGGGAGATTTAGATTTCCAAATGGATTTATCCAAGAGAAACTTGTCTATGCTAGGAGAGGAAGTCAGAAATTGAAAATAAGATTTACATGAGAAAATACCAGAAGAGTCAAGAGTCTAGATCCTAGTGTCAGGAGTATTGGATAGGTGAATAGGATTAAGCAAAGGAAGAAGGGACTCTAATTCACTAACCTCTATCATTCAAGTTACAAATAAAATGGAAGTTCCAAGAGAGGTCGTCGTGAGAAAAAAATTGACAAATAGGGAGTTGTACTTTACATAATTTGCACACAAACTAAAATAACTAAGCACATAGTCATATGCAAGTGTAAAGGCAGAAAGCACTCACATCCAGAAAACACACTGCAAACTACAGCTCACTATAATTGCGCCACACTGCACGAAATTCTTCACGGAAAGTGTTTAGTCGTGCTTTCAAGTTAGGTGTTCTGAAGCTCGCATGCAGGATAGTAGCTGAGAGGAGCAAGAGAGTGATCAACTTAAAAATAAAAACATAAATGCTAAAAAGATTAAATAGTAAACTTTTCAGTATGTAATGTACCAAGAAGACCAACAACAAGCGCCCATAAAACAGTTAGGAGACCAGCAGAAACAAACCAAAGGAAGAAAGATGCTGCAAAAGAGAGGGTAGAAAAGTTACAAGGATTGACAGAACCCCCCTGAATAGTAATGATCATAAAAAATTATCCCCATTTAAAAGACTTCATTTACCCAAAGAACATATCAAGACAAACACCCAACGTGGCTGACCACATATATAAATTGCTCTCCTAGCCGATGGACGTCCACGAATAACAGGCCTGGAATTTGAATAGTTATTAAACCCACAGCAAAATCTGATGCCTTACAAAGACAATAACAACCAAAACATACGTAAGAGGAGGTCTCATCTTGGCTGCTAAGTGTGGTGAGAACTTCCTGACTGTTCGTGTAACCTTTTCACTAAAGGTACCAGCAAAGCTGCAAGAAAATTATGAATCAAGAAATATCAAAGAGTGACCTTAATTATTATGGCAGAACTGGGGCTGAGTACACTTAGTCAAGAAATGCGGGAACCAAATGAAGGATCTCATTTAGCAATATATTTTTATAAGAAAACTCAGAAATGGTTCAAGCAAGCATAATTATGGTACTAATTACTAAACATTTAGAAGTAAGAGTGAATAAAAGCAAGCATGAACAAGTATTACTACTTTTCTTATTTGGATGAAAATGCGATTCAACTACTTCAGTTATTATAAAACTAAATAATAGCTTGTTCATGGAGACACTTAAATAAGATTTATGTATTCAAGCTCAAACCTCAATGTCAGGGATGAAGTACATTACTCATCAAGAAAACCAGATTGCCAAATTTTCATTCAACAAATCCCACAAGTCACATGTTTGTGAAAAGCAATATGGACAAAATCCAATTGACATGAGATATTTTGGTTGTGCAAGTGCAAAGAAGAGACCATCAGCTCATAAAACTAGCAACAATATCCTAACTGATACAAAACTGATCCACTTAAATAGTACAACACCATTAGACTAGGATGTTTGTGAGCCAAAATCAAGTTAATTAACTCCAATCAATGATGAAATGTAGTATAGAAAAATAAATAACTGCATTGCTTACCTGTCGTTTAGAAAAGCAATGCTAAGTGCGGTAAGAAAGGCAGCAACTATGGCGAGCGGCCTCCGAAGAAAACCCAATACTACAATTTAAAATTTGAATGTTGAGACAAGAAGGATGATCAATCGGAGATAATGAACAAAAGATATTCATTATGTTCACTTACTGAGAACAGAAACAATCAAAATGAAGTAGTTGGTCCGATAGCTGCAAATACAAGCATAACCAACATTAATTGATAAAGAAAAATATATTAGATATTCAAATCATACCTTGTTCTGTTATGTAGAGATAAATGAAAAGACAAAAACAAGTCATTCCCCAAATCTAAATGTTTTTATCCAAGCTTCGGGGTATGGATGGTTACAGAACACGGGAACTTAATTAATTAGTGAGTGATATCATCCTTGTAGTCAAAAAGTTATCATGGAAGTCTCAAAAATTTAATTAGAAGACATAAGTTAACTAAATAAATGAACCATGCAAAAATCATTTTTAAGAATGAACAGAAATATCATGATAAAATGTAACTGACTATACTGTACCTTCACTAAGTTAATACATTTCTAAGTAGCATAAGTTCAATAAACAATAAAGCAAGCAAACCCTAAATTTATTTGCTAATCATCCAGTTTCAATGGCATAAACTTGTCCATGGGCCTAACTAGAGGATGTTTAATTTATTTTTCTCTTTTTATTTCCCGTTGATATGTTTTCATTATTAATCACAAAATTGTCTACATATTTAAATTTTGCTTCCTTTTTCAAAGTTTTGTAAAAGAAATACTGAGAATAAAGAAAAAGTTGTTTTTCACTTTTCACCATTTCATTTTTTTGGTTTTATGAATTGCTCACGCAATTACGTCCTCGGTTTGGTAGTTAGGTAAAGCCCTTCCTAAAGTGGAGATTTGAACCCCCGACATTCTGTATCACAGTCTATTTCCACTGTGAGTAACCACTACTGGGTTTTCACCATTTCATTTACAGAACTTCCTAAATATTGGAAATCAAAGGAAAATAAAGGATCATTTTGATAATTATCAGTGAAGACATAGGATCTAAAAACAAAAACAGAAAACAGTCCAAGCATCCCCTACTTCCTTCCTCAATCAATTCCTACCAAACTTCAAAATCCAATTGATCAAACTTTCCACATCATTCACAGAGAATTTCACGGTCATGCCAAGTTGGAGCTTCAATTAGTAAACTCCCCAAAACAAACTCAAATTCAGCAGCAAACAAGAAAACTAATACAACCATAAAATGGGGTAAAAAAACAATTATAACTACTTAAATCAAATCATTCAATTAATACGAAAAAGAAGACACCGATATTCAGTGATTGGGGAAAAGCGAAACCGTACTAGTAGAGATTGCATTTGGCGCGGCTATTCCACTTGGCGTAGGATCGAGGAACGGTGAATCGGGAGAAGAATTCGGAGAGAGGGCGCGGCGGCGATGACCAATCCACTTCGCGGAGAGCGTCGATGAGATCCTCTGCTGTCACGTTCCCCCAATCCATGTGCCTTCGATTTTCCTTCGACACAAAACCCTAGCGAGAAAACTCGTCGCAGAATGACGGAAAATCGTTGCGCGACTGAAATTGTTTATTATTATTATTATTATTATTTCTTTTGGTGGTAGTAAGGGGTGATTGTGAGATTTGAAGAAGGGTTATGGAAAGAGATGGAAATTAATTGGTGAAAATTGTCTGTCAGGAATTTAGAATGGTTTCTTTCTGTGGTGCGTACTATGGTGAAGATGGATTTTTCCATCTTCACGTGAAGATACGACGTGTTGTAACGGATTGGTGACATGTGGCAGAGGTGTATTGATGCACCAATCACTTATGATGTATTGTAGTAATATCTAATTTTAAGAAAATTTAAAAAAAATAATTTTACATTGCCAGTGTAATCAAAAAATTTTATCAGTGTAATTTTAATTATTATACACTGACAGTATAAAATTACACTAGCAGTATAAAATAATTTTACACTGTCAGAATCAAAAAATTTTATCAGTGTAATTTTACGTAAAATTATACTGGCAATATAAACTAATTTTACACTATCAGTGTAATCAAAAAATTTTATCAGTATAATTTTAATTATCATACAATGACAATATAAAATTACACTGACAGTATAAAATAATTTTATATTGTCAGTGATAAAATTTTTTGATTACACTGACAGTATAAAATTATTTTATACTATCAGTGTAATTTTACATTATCAGTGTATGATAATTAAAATTATACTGATAAAATTTTTGATTCGATAGTGTAAAAATAGTTTATATTCTTTAGTATAATTTTTACATGAAATTACACTGATAAAATTTTTGATTTTGATCAGAAAATTATTTTATACGTAATTTTATTTTATATCAGTATAATAATTAAAATTACACTGATAAAATTTTTTGATTACATTGACAATGTAAAATTATTTTATATTATCAGTATAATTTTATATTGTTAGTGTATAATAATTAATTTTTAAAATATATTTAATTAGTGTAATTTTATACTGTCAGTGTATAATAATTAAAATTATACTGATAAAATTTTTTGATTACACTGGTAATGTAAAATTATTTTTTTAAAATTTTCTTAAAATTAGATATTACTACAATACATCATAAGTAATTGGTGCATCAATATACCTCTGCCACATGTCACCAATCCGTTACAACACGTCATATCTTCACGTGAAGATGGAAAAACCCATCTTCACCAGAGTACGGCCCACTTTTTTGTGTTAGGAACGAAAACAGTGACGGCTTGGTGTTTGCTATCAATAGAAAATGAAAGCGAAAGCTCGATTGTTGCTAGTGTTGCTAAATACACACTTTATATAATTGGGATATGCTTTTTATTTTCAGTTGATAAAAATATCTCTTATATAGGTGAATTATATAATATTAAATTTTATAAAAAGTAGAGAATATTTTTGTTAGTTGAAAATAAAAAATTTATCTCCAGTCATATAACATATGTATTTAACTACAACCAATGGATTATTTATTAAATGAATTTAATTTTGATGTGCTAAAAGTATAAAAGTTCTTGGATTTAATTTAAATATATCAATAATATAAAATAATTTTAGATGTCATCTAATAGAAATTAAAAGAATTGTTAACATGGTCTATATTTAGGTAACTACATTTTTTATAATTTTTATTAGATGATAATATAAAATTATTTTATACTATTAATACATGCTAATTAAAATCAAAGTTTTTATACAAATATTTTTAAAGTTTAATTTTTATACAGTGATAGTGTAAAATACCTTTATATTATCGGTCAATAAAATTGGGCCAAATAATCTATTTTAAATCTAATTTTGATTCAAATTTAAAAAGATCGGGTAAGGAGAAGAGTTGTCAAATTTTTATTGATTGATCGTGTAAAAATATTTTATACTATCAATGTATGAAAATCAATTCTATAATTCTATAAAAAAAATTGAATTTAATTTAAATGCACTGATAGTATAAAATAGTTTTACACTTTCAACCAATAGAAATAGTGAAAAATACCAACTCATATAAATAATCACCCATTATAATGATGAACCCATTATAATTTCTCATTTTTTCTTATTTTTATTAGTTGATAGTGTAAAATTATTTTACACTGTTAATGCATACCAATTAAACCCAAAAAAATTTACGCAAATATTATTTGTAGAATAGTAAAATGTTTAACTTAACTTTTACTTTCACTATTTTAAAAATCTCACATATAATATTATATAATTAAGTAATTATACAAAAATTAAAAAAAATAATTAAAAATTTTTTTACAACTACTGTCAATTAAAATTATTTTTTTATTAATTTTCATTTTATTTTTATCTTATTAACCTTCAAAGGTAAGCATTTTTTTATTTTTAAATTTCTTACATGTATTGTCCATTTATTTGAGATACGGTCAAATATTAAGTGTGTATATCTTTTCCCATTAAAATTCAAATTATAATTTATTAATCCCTTCTATTATATCCAATCCCTATTGACAAATATGAGATGAGACTAAGTTATTAGAAGTATGGGTTTTGTTTGGAATTTGGATGTATTTAGTCTTTATTAATCTAATTCTAAGTTATCAAACAATTTAGGAGTGAAAATATTTATTTATGTTATGTTTTAAAGGACTTTTTCCTAAGATATACCTTACCTATTTACAAAATTCATCCTAAGTTAACTCATTCCCATCCTAGTTAAGAGTTGTGGCTTATAAGGATGATCATGATTTCAGATAGACCTAACTATTTGACCCAATCTAATTATAAATATTCACGTTGTGGTTTGAGTTTCATTTAGTTTATATCGAACCCAACCAAGCTAACATGATACTAGTTTGGGTAACGAGTTTGAAAATTATACCTGAGGACTCAAATAAAACAACATTATTTTGGTTTTTTTTTTTTTTTGGCTGTAATTTTACATTTTTGAGATTGAAAATTTTCGTTATTCTCGTCTCATCTAAATTTCTCTAAAATCACTGTTCTCTGTCTCTAAATTCTCTTTGTTCTTGCCCTATCCACTGCTATCGCTAGTTGTCCTTCCTCTACGTGATGCTAGCCAGCTACCACTACCCTTGTTGCCTCTTTATCCTTGTGTTTCACAACCACCACCATTGGTCCGTCTCTCTACCGCTGCCACCATCTACGCCTGCATCTTCCATGGCTCCACCACTACTATCACTACGAAATTGCCACAGCTAGTTTGCCTCACTTACTCATTTGAGCAATTTCTCTCATCCTTTTTGTCTCCTCAGTGCTTATGACTTGGTTTCCACCAAACCCTAATAGTTCAATCTTATATATAACTTTCATCCATGCTCATGGTGTGTATGTTTTCCCTCTGAGTCTGGCCTAATGCGATCCATAATCACCTCTAGCGACTTAGTTGAAAAGTTTAATTGAGCATTGCTAATTAGTACAAGAAATGTTTGTAAGAATTAATGACGAAAAGATCTTTGTGAAGTCCTAAAAGCAATTCGAACAAATTAAAAAGATAAAATTTCTTATTAACGCTCAAGCTGACTCAAATACTACGGTAAAGAAAACACCGCATTTTCAAAATGTGAAATAGTTTATATGTAGGTAAAGGGAATGTGGTTCTCGTCAAAAAAAAAAAAAAAGAAAAAGAAAAAACCAAAAAGAATTTGGTTTGAACCTTCCCTTAATTATTTATTTGATTTGATGGGAATGGGATGGCCAGATGAACCGTCAAAGGAAATGGCGAGCTTCCGAGGAAGGAACGCGTTGATTGGCATAAACAACAACCACAAAGTAACAGTACTACGATTGAATAAACTCAAATAGCAACTTTTTCTTAACGTGTATCTTCAATATCACACCTTTTATTCTAATAATGCTTAGCATATTTATATTTAGATATAATTTTGGCATATTTTAATTTCGTTCTTTTTACACAATTATCTAATTATTATGCATAATTATATTATTAAAATTATTTATTTTTATTTAATTATTTTAAAAATCAGATTAAAAATTATATAACTAATTAACAATACAAAATATTTTATAATAATAATATATCAAAATTAATTTCTTATATTTATTATTAAATGACCATGAGCGGCCTAGGTCACCTAAAGCACATAGAATGCATCTATGGTCTCAGCCGAATGAGCAAAGAGACCACCCAAAGTTATCAATTACAGACTACTAATTAAATATTGATTTATGTTCATTCCATATTGGTTATATTTATTGACTTAAATTTAAGAATTTAATTTTAATATACTATCAATATAAAATTTTTTTTATACAAACATCCAATCATATATTTTCATATTAGTAAAATTAATAATTCAATCACTCATTACCTTGACAATCCTACAATTAAAAATATGTGATTGGATGATTCTAATAGTGCATCCAAATTAATCCCTAAATTTAATACAAGTTTAAATGAAAAAAAGACCACTAACAAAGCTTAAAAGTTTAATAATATCAAGCATCACTAAAAATCTTTTTTGGCTAAAAATACATAAATGACTATTGAAGAAAGAAACCACAAGTTGATATTTGTGGCTTCAAGAGATAATGAGAGGTGGAGATTACTCCTAAGTGGCCATTAGATACACGGGCTGGCCCATGTTATTTCGGCCTCTTTCAAGCTCAGCCCATGTGCGCCACCATTTTCCTCACTCAAAATCTCTCTTCACCATCCTAGCTGATACCGTTATGCTCTTTCTCTAAAGGGTAGATGCCACCCTTCATTGGCCTCAACTCTAAACTCTCAACTCTCGTCATTGATGGCATCTATGAGGCTTAGAAAGCTTATGGTAATTGAGGATCTCAGATGATGAAAGGAGCTGAACATCAAAGAAAAAGACTAGTGAATAGAAGACAAAATGGAGCATTACTTGAGTTTCGCAAAAGCTTTGGCTGCTGCATGGGGATTCATGTTGTTGGTAGGTCTCATGTGCTGTTGCCTCATCACCAAACCTCGACAAGATGAAGATACTATATCCAGCAACGATGGTTGCACTTGTGATGATGGTGGCCATGGTTGTGTATGATTTTTTTTTTCTTTTTCAATTTTGATCTTAGAGCTTCTTTCAGGCAAAGAGGTTTCTCTCTTCATCTTAATTGGATTGGAAATTGGTTGGTGAGGTATATTTTGTGTATAGAATATAAAATCTTGCTGATTTGTTATTATTAATATTAATATATTATCGCCTTTTTTGGTCCATTCTTGATATTGAAATAATAGACGAGTTTGCTTATCAATATATTTGTAATTCAGTAAAGGATTTCGCAAATAATCACGTAATGTAGACATTCAGCTTGCTGGAGGGTAACTAGAGGACATGACTGCATATATATATATATGTTAATTTGAACTTCCAAGCTTTATAATTTTGCTTATAAATTTATGCTTAATAAAAAGAAAAATTATAAAAGAGTCTATTTTCCCACAAAAAAAAGAGAGAGAGAGAGAGCGTATTTAACCTAAAATTATTTAATAATTTTTTATCACGATATATTTTATTAGTTTAAGGGGGAATACAATTTTACCTTTTAATTATATAAACGAATTCGTTTTAAGGAAGTCTTATTTCAAAACTAAATATAATACGTTCCAAAATTATATACAGTCATTTCTCTTAATTTTCATTTAATACAGCAAAGAAGATGCTGTAAATTGAATCATTCTTCTCCCTAAACTCAAATTCAGGAATCCGCCTTGCTTGACACTTTTCAAGTCCATATTGATAAGCGTGAGCGCTTGAGCACTTTCTTCGCTCTTGCTATTTTCCTTCATCGGCGAGGAATATTTTACGACACTACAGTGCCTTTTCACAATGTAAGGCAAGCTCACTTTCAGTGCGAACAATGCCTTTCCTTCCAGCGACTAATTATTAATAATTTATCTACTCTTCAGAGTCAGCTTGCCTGTGCTCAACAACTCACACGCTCACACCTTCCGTAACCCCGAAAATAAAAGAGTCACACTCCTCAATTTGTTTTGTTTTTGTTTTGGGGAGTTTTTTTTTTGTTTTTTGGGAGGGGGAGGGAGATTTCATTTGTAAGCAAGTCCAATCATGGGGGGAGAGAAAATTTCATTTCTCAGCAAGTCCAGTCATACTTACAGATCAAAAAAGATATATCAAATCTAAATTTAATAAAATATAAATATATTTTTTATTTTATATTAATTATAATTAATAATTTGTAGACTTGTTTCTTTCTCAAAGATTATCGATATTTAAGTATCTTTTACATTAAAGACTAACACAAATAATACTACAGCTTAAAGAATATATTATATTTCATTTTAAAATAGATGAACAACTTTTTCATTTGTAAGTGCATTAAAATAAAAATACTTATAAGAGGAAATCAAAATATCCACAAAAGAGAAACAAAAAATACCTAAAAAAGGAGACAACAAAAATACTCACAAAAGAGATAATAAAAATTTTCACAAAAGGGATAATAAAAAAAGACCAAAGACAGAGAACTTAAAGCAACTAAAAGGAAGGAAGATGAATAAAAAAAGTTGCCACAAAGAAGAAATATGACAACCCTTCCGACAACAATCACACACCTTAATATAGTGCCATGTAGCTGATGTATTACACTAAAACTAGTGTAGTGGCCCGCGCATTGCATGAATTATTATCATAATATAAAATTATAAGTTAATTTGTATTATAATTATCAAATTAATTAAAATAATAAATTTAAAATCAATAATAAAATATGTCAATTTTAATACAAAGAAGTCTAAATAAAATCATAAAATAAAAAATTAACATAAATCTATAATATGCACAAAGACCAAAGTTCAAAAAATATCTATTAATTTTTTTAAAAAATAATTTGCACATTTTATAACTAAAAAATACAATAAATCAAAAATTGATAATTAGCCAATTCTTTCCGTTCATAAAAAAGCTAAAAAATTAATATTGAGCAAAATATAGATTTTAAAGTAAAATGAAATTATAGATCCATAGTTGAAATTTACTATATTTAAATATATAATAGCAATTTTCATGTTACGATTTAACAACTAAAAATAAAATTTTTACCCTTTTTCTTATATTTCTTACAATTTAGTTAAGTTATATTGTATGAAAAGAATATGATAAAATATAACATAAAATAATTCAAATTTTATGAAAAAAACCAAATATCTTTATAGAAATAATTACGTAAAAAATATTTAATATTTAATATAATAATTTAATTCTGTAATAATAATTATGTAAAGATAAATATTTTTCATGTAAATTTTTTAACTTATACAAAAGATTCAAATATTCAATTGTAAAATATTAATTTTCATACTATCAAATCATCAAGAATGAATTAGTTGATATGTTACTTTTTCGAAGAGCTGAACCCAAAATTTACATAAATGACTACTATAGAATAAGTACTTTTATAAATAGATGAAATTATCTTCACCAACATTTAATAAGTAAATATATTAGTAGATATATAAATATATTATACATTGTAATCTATTAATAATAATCTGCTTATTTACGTTTCCAATACCAATTTTGCTTGCTTTAGCTTCTTTAAGAAGATATTTATGATTGAGATTTTGTAGTAAAGATTTTTCATGTAATTAGTGCCACATAAGCATTTATTATTGGTACCAAATGGCAAATTTATTTTTCAAATATCAAAATCAAAATCTAAATGGCAAAATTTGTCAAGGTCATCTTTTTATATATTAGATATTTGATTAGTTACAAATGCGTTTGTTTTAGATTTTAAAAAAGAGTGATTATAGAACTAAATTTTTTTATATAACTGATAAAGTTAAAAATAGATTTTTTTAATATTATGATTATTTTAAAAATTTATCCAAATATATCAAAAATAATTTTTTTAGTAAAAAAAATAATTTTTTCCCTAAAAAATCTTACCAAGCACACCCTAGATTTTTAAGCAGACATGATTTATTATATGAATTGTTAATATACAAAAAATCGTGGATGTCACATTAAAAGTATTATATATATAGAAACTTCAATATTTAACAATAGCATTGCTGAATTCTATCGGCACATGCCTGGTGGTTGTGTTTGGAAAATCCAATGATGACGCGGGTGTCAAACAGAAGTAGTAGGAGTCCGTGCGAGATAAAATTTAAGCCAGATATTTCACTATGGGCCAGAGACGGCGTCTATGCTTCGGGAAGTCAAGGTGTTTGATCCACCGTACAATTTATCAATCAAGATTTGATGGTGTATCAATTATTTGTAATATATTATCATAATTTTTCAATTTTAGCTAATCTTGAAAAATATGATTAAATGCATATAGGAGTGGGGAAGTACTTTTTCAATTCAATTAGATTGATGTAAGAACATTAAAAACGCGCTAAGAATTTGTCTATGGAGTAATGCTAATTGGTATGAACCAACAAGCAACAAAAACTTTATGAAATCAATTGACCCAAGAAAAATTAATAAATGATAAGTCATTAGAAGTGGTTTAACAGTGAAAGCCTGAAAAATTTAGATAATATGCATAAAATTATACGTCTAAATTTTATTGTTATCAATATATCTCAAAAAATAAAATTCATAAATCCTTTTAAAGTAAGAAATTTTTTTTATTTTATTCCATTTAATGTTTAACATATCAACTTTGTGGACTATAATTGTCTTACATTATAACTAGAATTTTTAATATGATTACTGAAATATCAAATATTGAATGATTTAAAGTAAAATTTTTTTCTTAGGACACATAATATCTCTTGAGGCAATCAGATTTTCACTAGGATAAAAAACATGGGATGGTCAAAGTTGAGGTTACATTTCATGATTTTCGTTTCCCCTTCATGCAAATGCTGCGAAATTGATTTCACGCGAATTCTCTTGTCTATAATCTACAACTAGCGGTATATATACCACTTGGCGATTTAATTTGACTAAGAATATTTTATATATTATTTGGCCATCTAATTTGACTAAAAGTACTCTATACAGTAGAAAATTTTTAAATGTATTAAATAGAAAACATAACAAATATATTAAATGGCAAAGGTAATTTAACCAAGTAATTTGAGCATAACAATCAAGAAGTTGCATGTAAAATTGTAATAATAAATGATAAACGTACAATAAACTATAATTTTCTATTATAACTTTGTCCAAACTAATAATAAAGTTAAAAAATTATTTAAAAATGAGAATAAAATGAAACAATAAAAACATTATTCACTTTTGACATTGCATCGGAAATTTGAACTTCATAATAGACACTACATTGAGTTAGGGCAATGAGATATTTAATTAAAAGCCTCCCATTTCTATCATTCTCATAAAGTTCAAACTCTAAAGATTGTAAATTCTTTAATAATACAACAATGAAATATATTACGATTAAAAGACTTGTGTATCACAAACAAAAAATGCACACACGTAAAAAGGGTAAAACGGTTTAAATCTATTAATTTATTTTTGTTGCTTGATAGGATTTTTTTTATTATAAGCATAAGGAATAAAATCTTAGATGCTCGTTCTTTTATATTAGGGAAAATTACATTTTATTCCCCTATAATATATGTTATATACAGTTTAGTCCGTAAACTTTAAAAATATGCAAATCAACCCTCTAAACTTTCGTGAATATGTATTTTAGCTAAAATAAGTGCATTATACCCCCTAAACTTTGAGTTATATACAAATTGATCCCCTAAATTTTCTAAAATATGCAACTCTATACTCTAAATTTTCTTAAATATATGATATTTTTGTTAATAATTGATGAAAAAATTATTAGAATGGTCAATTTGTATATTCAAAAAAATTTAAAGAGTTAATTTATATACTTTTAAAATTTAAGGGATAAAATATATATGACCTGTATTTCAGGATAAAGTGCAATTTTCCTTCTAGATTGTTTTATACAAAAGCTCAACCCACAGAAATCAAGTGGGAAGCAAAAGTCTTTGAGCAAAATTACACAACAAAAATTCCCGACAACCCATATCCTGCATCATATAAGAATTCCCCACGATACACTTTGAACAAATAGACGCACCTACTATTACATAGTAACAAAAACTACATAAAACACACCTAAACCCAGATAACGGCAGGCTTGAAGTTCCTCTTCATTATGATATCCAATCTTTCACCATTGAGCAAAGGTTGAACCATGAAAATAAAAACAGTGAAAAATGAATCCAAAAATAGGATCTTGTCAACCGTAATTATCTACCACATCAAGAAGAGTTTGCTGCTCAGTATCATTTTCTTAAGCATGCAGTTTCAAATGGGCTGTTTGTTAAAGACCTGCAATAAATAAGTTGAAAAAGTAATTAAACACCATTGAAGTAAAAAATTAAATTGCGGCACACATCAATAATGCAAAATTGCATCATGTTACACAATGTCACAGTAGTAACATTCACACAAGCCTTAAGGAAAATCACATCAAGTTTTTGGTGGGGAAAGCCATAAATAGGTTTTCATTTCTAACTACTACGGAAGTATCAAATATCACGTGGCAAAGAATATTGAGACATTTTATTCCTTTTGTTAAGGTACTTTTCAACTATATTTTACAAAAGCATAATGCGTTCAAACTTAGCATAGTCCTTCATTTCCTTTTTATGAAATGGGAAAAATGCAAACCACATGCCACTTTTCATGCTCTACTTTGTTCTTATTATCTCAGCCAATTTCATGCTCTAACAATCAATCTACAAAACTAAAACACATCAACAAACAAAATAACTCCAACAAATCTACGGTGTTTATGCTTTGAAGAAAAGTTGAGATAAAACCTTTGATGGGATCTTAAAGGACATTATTTGGGTCCCATTAATTTGCACATTGATGCTTCAAAATTAAACTCCAAACAGCAAGCTGCAGCGAGATTATGAAAGACAAAGGGGTTTGTTATATGAGCAATTTTATCATCTCATAGTCATATCATATAATATCATAAACAGATACAACCCAAGAGAAATTTATGCTTACATGGAAATTTAGGATTAAAAAATTCATGAAAATAGCTGAAAATTAGATCAACAGCTATCACTTTAGCCCAACAGCTACTCTTTTAAAGCATTTTAGAGTGTTGCCCACCAGATAACAAGAGGGCAGCCCATGCATAACAAGAGTGCAAGACACGCCTCTCTTTACGCTCAGAGTCAAATTTTTGTTTTTCGTTTGTTTTGTTATTTTTTTCCCGACCCTTATATGGGTCAGTTCTCTCCCTTTTCCAGCCATTCTCATCCATAAGGCTTTGTTTGATTGGGGGATTATAAAGGGAAAGAGTGGGAAAGGAAAAAAATAGGAAGGAAAGATGTTACCTTACCTTATTTGGTTGTGGGAGGAAGTATGTGAGAAAAGAATAAACAGTGAAAAATAGTGTGTGGGATGCACAAATATTCTTTCCCCCCACATTTGGACGAAAAAATGTTGGAGAAGGAAGTGATTTGCCTAATTTCCAATAATGTCCACATTCTATCCCTACCCTGTTCGCATCTAAAGGAGAGCACTGCCAACCACACTGTTTCTGCTGCATCATCCCACCATTGCTTGCGCTACATCCTCCCATTGCTACCTTCCTTCCCTATCGCCGCTGCTTCACCAAGTTGGGACAATGCCGCAGGATATGACTATGGAGCTTTGGGTGAACTGTGGCGGCTTTGGGTGGCTTGATGGTGGTTATCGGCCTTGGCAGGGGAGTGGCCAATCGAGGTCGAAGGTTGTGGTGTAGGCGGAATGGAGGTCAAGGAGCCAAAGCCATGGTGAAGCATGGTGGAGTGGCTGAGATGGGGGCAATGGAGCTTGTGGTGATGCTTTAGAGTACAACCTAATCAATGGTTGTATAGATACTCTATAATAATCCTAATCGTTGATATCAATCGATTAAAATTGTGTGGCTTGAATTAAATTGGCATGTAGTGCACTTGACTTTATCTAGTGCACCATAGATTTGGCCCTAAAAATGAGCATTAGCTTTTTTTATCTTGCTAAACAAATCATCATAAGATATTTAAATATGCTTTTAGCCTAAGTTAAGTTTTTTATTTGATATTAATTAATATAATTATTAAATATAAATTAAAAATATAGACGCGAATGCTTTTATGTAAATATAAAAGGTCAATTTTTATTATATTTAATTATATTATTTTCATAGATAAATTTATGACAAGATTACATTAGCTTTTTTGTTTCTACTAATTTTTTACTAGACTCTATATTTATAGTTGAAATACTTTTTTATAATAACATAAGGATAAAATTATCATCTGACATTATTATCTTTTTTTTCTTTTTACTTTTTCACACAAACAAATAAGAAAAAATAATTTTTCTTCTATTTCCTTTCCTCTCATTTTCCTTTTATCCAAATATACTTGTGGAAATAAAAAATTCACCTAATTTCTTTCCTCTTAATTTCGTTCCTCTCATTTTCTTTCCTCTCTTTTTCTTTCCTTTACCAAACACACCCTAAGAATTGTCATTCCCTCACCATTATTTTTATACTACAGTCCTAATTTTGCTTATTTTGAAAGAGGAAGTGCCATGATCTCTCCTAACAAAACTCCATCATTTCCTTCTATTTTGACTTCCTCTCCTACCCAGCCTAAATCTTGATGCACAACATCTCCAACTTTGGATTTGGGCTTTTGGAGATCCGAAAGTGGAGGGATCAAGGTCATGTTTCTGGTTGGCTCCAAAGAGGCGAGATCGAATCTAGCATTCTTGGAGGCATTGGGAATTGGCGAAGAGTGGTGGCACTAGATACGAGGTTATGGGCGACGTAGATGGAGAAGGAAAAGGTAACCTAGATAGCCATAACAACAATTGGTATGTTTGGTTTAACTTTTAGGATAATTACTTTTGAAAGAAGATTTTTTAAAAGAATTACTTTTAAAAGAATTATTTTTAAATGAATGATTTTTGTTTAGTTCAAATATATCAAAAGTAAGTTTAAGATAATGATTTTTATTTGAATAAGATACAGTAAAATTATTTTTGGTTATTGATGTGAGAGTAACAATAATATTTCTTCTTAAAAGGCCTTTTTTCTATAATAAAAAATAATTTTAAGAATATTTTTTCTAAAAGATCTTCTAAAATTTTAAAATGAGTTTAAAAAAAGCCTTTATATACCTAAACACATTAGTTATTATATATTTTTATTCTCGTAAGAATAAAGGACCTTTTGACCCTCTAAAAAATACATCAAAATGGACTAAACGTTAATTAGGTTGAGGAAGAAGATTAGGTACACGGTGGTTTGAGGGAGAGATTGGGGGTCCTTTCATTTCTGAGAAAAGGTGATGGTTAAGAGTGTAATTTGCTCCTTTTTTCCCCTTATTTTGGTGTCGATTTCATTTTTAAGCTATATGACTGTAGTTGGTTCAAGTGCGGCATGTATTGTTAAGGGAACGAAAGTTGAAAAGAAAGCACTCCAGTCACTTCCAAGATTAAGAAAATCAAGATAATATCTTATTCGTGCGTTTCTTCATCAATCTCATGTTGATATGCCCTTTCTTTTATTTGAAATTCACAAAACTCTGTGAAGTTTCTAGGGAGAACTTGGTTAGATTATAGGAATCCACCTTGACGGGGCGTCATCCTGCCCAGTTTCCTAAAAATGACCAAACTCTTCCTTTTAAATGTTATATTTCATTAACCACCCCTTTAATCACTGTTTTAACTTGTAATTAGTTTTTGGGTTGCCATCAGGTTTGAACTATCCATTATTTGATGGGATGGCCAGGTACATGCACCGTGAAAGGAAAAGGCAAGCTTCGAAGGAAACACGTTGATTGGTATAAACTATAAACAACAAAAAGTAATTACACGATGGAATAATCTCAATAGCAACTTTTTTCTTAACGTGTATCTTCAATATCACACCTTTTGTTCTAATAATGCTTAGCATATTTATATTTAGATATAATTTTGATATATTTAATTTAATTTTTATACATAATTATTTAATTATATATAATTGTATTATTAAAATGATTTATTTTATGAATTTAATTGGAGTGCACTGACAGTGTAAAATTTTTTTATACTGTCATCCAATTAAAACATTCCATTTGCATGACCATTCAAGTAATGGGTGGTTATGTCAAAGACTTTTGCTGATGTGGCAATATATAATTGGATGTCTGTGTAAAAGCTTTTTACACTGACAGTGTATTCAAATTAAATCTTTATTTTATTAAATTATTTTGCAAATCATAACAATATAAAATACTTTATATTAATAATATATCAAAATTAATTTTTTATATTTATTATTAAGGGACCCCGAGCGGTGTAGGCCACGTAAAGCACACAGAATGGATCTATAGTCTCAGCCTAACAAAGCCAAATAAGCAAAGAGATCGCCCAAAGTAACCAATCACAAACTACTAATTAAATATTGATTTATATTAATTCCATTTTGATTATCTTCATTGACTTAAAGTTAATACAAATTTAAACCACATTAAGACCTCTTACAAAGCTTAAGATAATAATCTCAAGCATCACTGAAAAACATGTTTGCCTAAGGATACATATATGACTACTTAAGAAAGAACCACAAGTTTGTGAGTGGCTTTAAGAGATAATGAGATCGAGGTGGAGATCATCGCCAAAGTGGCAATTAAATACACAGGCTGGCCCATGTTATTTCGGCCTCTTTCAAGCTCAGCCCATGTGCGCCACTATTTTCTCACTCAAAACCATGTCAATTTGATGCGATGATTCTCTTTCTCTAAAGGGTACATGCCACTCTTCACTGGCCTCAACTCTAAACTTTCAACTCTCATTATTGATGGCATCTGAGTCTTAGAAAGCTTATGGTAATTGAGGATCTCAGATGATGAAAGGAGCTGATGAACATCAAAGAAAAAGACTAGTGAATAGAAGACAAAATGGAGCATTACTTGAGTTTCGCACAAGCTTTGGCTACTGCATGGGGATTCATGTTGTTAGTAGGTCTCATGTGCTGTTGCCTCATCACCAAACCTCAACAAGATGAAGATACTATATCCAGCAACGATGGTTGCACTTGTGATGGTGGTGGCCATGGTTGTCTATGAATATTTTTTCCCCCTTTTTCAATTTTGATTTGGAGCTTCTTTCAGCCAAAGAGTTTCTCTCTTCATCTTCATCGGATAGAAAAGCAGATGGTGAGGTATATTTTCTATATATAGAATATAAAATCTTGCTGATTTGTTATGATTATTAATATATTATTATATATATATATATATTTTGTCCATTCGTGATATTGAAGTAATATACGAGTTTGCTTATCAATATCTTTGTAATTAAGGATGGGATTTCGCAAATAAAATCGTAATGTAGACATTCAGCTTGCTGGAGGATAACTAGAGGTCATGGCTGCGTATTACACATATATGTTAATGTTAGTTTGGACTTCCAACTGGTATTATTGTCTATCTTTCAACTTTTCTTCTTTACACAGCTTCATACATTTGCTTATAAATTTATGCAAAAAATTCTTATAAAGAGTTCATTTTTCGAAAAAAAAAAAAGAGTGTATTTAACCTCAAATTATATAAAAATTTATGGTCATGATATATTTTATTAATTTAAGGGGGATACAATTTTACCTTTTATTTATAGAAAACGAATTCATTTTAAGAAAGTCTTACTTCAAAAGTAAATACAATACGTTCCAAAATTATATATAGTTGTTTCTCTTAATTTTCATTTAATACAGCAAAGAATATGCTTTAAATTGAATCATTTCTCTCCCTAAACTCAAATTAAGGAATCTGCCTTGCTCGACAATGTTCAAGTGCATATTGGCAAGCTTGAGCACTTTCTTCGCTCTTGCTCTTTTTCTTCATCGGCAAGGAATATTTTACGACACCACAGTACCTTTTCACCAAAAAGAGGCGAACTATGCCTTTCTTTCCACCAATTAATTAATAATTTACTTATTCTTGAGAGTCAGCCTACTGGCGCTCAACAACTCATCTTCCATAACCCCGAAAGTATAAGAATCACACAAATGTATGTCGCACTTTATACATCATCCATGAGGGCTATAAAAATTTATTAAAAGTATTTAGCTTGCCTTCTCATAAATATAGTCTAGCACAATTCATATTTCTTGTCTCATAGGAAAGAACAAATAATGTGCTAACAAGAACTAATAAGTGACTTGTTACTATTCATGTGAGCAATATCTTGAGCTAGACACATTGAAAGTGAGTAGGACCAAAGAGATATGAAAAAAGGATGGAGGAAACTCCCCCTAAAATTTAAGGGTCAAATGACTTAAATTGGATTTTTGGTGATTTTTTGAAATATCTAGTATATTATGGAGCTAAACTAGGACAACTTATGTGTGAAACGTGCCTAACTTAAGTTATAGGCCTCTAGTTAACTTGGGACCAAAACTAAGTGATAGAGCATGTATAAAATATGATGTTTGAGATGTGTTGAATTAAATGGTGATGGTTTGCATATCAAATTTTTCAATGGGGGGCAGATTTTAGTGCCTATAGCTTAAGGTGACTAGACTTGGCTTAGGCATGAGAATTTAGCCTCTGGTGAGAATCCCCACAAAGATTTTGACCATGCTAAATGAACTCGAGTACTTGGGACCATATGAGATAGAAGTAGACATAAAGTTAACACTTAAAGTCCAATTATTGAGAAAGGTGATTAAGTTATGCGAAATGTCAAGTGCTCTTGAATTCCCAAGGACTAGTACGTAAAAATATCATAACAAACAAGTTAATATTGCTTACAATGGTATTCAAAGCCTAATGCATGATTTGATATGACTCTACGAATAGAACTATGAGTTTATGATAATTGAAATGAAGGTCATGACTTATGGAAAATATGTGAATATGCTTACAATTAATATACGAATGTTAATGTATGCAATGTAATGGGCCATATGATTTAGATTGTGAGCTATGCATGTGATTGAGTCCTATGCTTCCTAATAATACATAGGCCATGTCCATGATGCCAGCATTGTAAATTTAATAGTGTATTGGGCTTCGCCTAGTAGCAGTCACAAACAATATGACCCTAAGTGAAATGACGTATTGGGCCTCCATCAAGTAATGGGCCAAAACAATATGGTCATAAGTGATATATTCGGCTCCCACCAAGGAGCAGATTAGGACAATACGGTCACAAGGAAAATCTCATAGTGGTATGTATGGAATATTGGGTCTCTACTAAGTAATCAACTAGGATAATATGAACACAAATGAGATGATGTATTGAGCCTCCATCGAGTAGTGGGCTAGGATAATACTGTCATAGATGATGAATCGACCCTCCACCGAGCAGCGGGTTAGAACGATACAATCACAAATAATGGATTTGGCAAGGAAACATCTGACAATCACAAATCACAAATCACAAATCAGATGTAAGACATGATGGGAACCCTACGACCATAGCCATAGCAACAATTTAAAGTGAAGAATGAGTTTTAATAGATGAGGGCTATGGTTGAAAGTATGCGGAGCATTTGACTAAAATTTTACTGATGGTGATCACTAGGCAAATGCCTATTTGTATTTCTTATTTGAGACATGTTCACTTTCCTTATCATTGTTAGATGATATGAGGTTGATTCTGATTTTAAGAAGGTGTGTGTTAAAAAGAACTTGCTTTGTGAAATTTGTTTTAGAACTTAAAACTAAATCTATGTTTATGTTGTTTTCATGACAAACCGAAATGGCTGGAATAACAATGATAACACTGTAGTTAGTGAGGTTTTGTTGCCTATTGATAATTTTAAATTCTTATGCCTATGTGTATTTCTGTGTTATTCTAGAGTGGAGAAAAGAATTTAAGACTACAGGTTGATTGCGGACTCTTGATTATCGGAAGAGTTGTGCTTACTCTCAGTAGCTAGAAATAATTGTCTGAGCATTCAATTGGTCTCTTCAGTAGCATATAGTGACAAGTTTAGAGCCTTATTACCATTGGTATATGCTTAGTCATATGTATACTATAGAGAACTAAAAATGACCTATGTACTTTATCACAAGACAAACAAGGGCTTGGACCTTGTAATTCTCAAATTTATCCATAAGTGAAAGGTTTCAAGGGTCATATATTATGTAACTAAGATACGAAGTTTTAGTGAAATTGTAATAACCTCTAAATATAACATTATGACTTAAGCATATTGCCTATATTTAGTAGGGTGTTACAATAATTCCATCCAAAGCATTTCAATTGAACTTTGCAACATTGCATAGAAAAAGGATCACATCTAATCATTGTTGGTCAAAGAAAAATCAAGTAGATCCATAGGTAACAGAAAAGCTTTCAGAACTCCTTTTTGATCAGCCTGATGCAAGTCTTAACTATAGAAACATTATGTTGATTCTAGGATAGCTAAGAGTAAAATAAAAATCAGTGCTGGAATACAATAGAGTACCTAAGTTTTATTCCATTTTGATCTAGTGGCCAATAGAAAAAATCATAGACCTACAAAGGCATTTGTTTCTATTAATTCTAGTCAAGTCTTTAGTTACGGTAGTTTCCATTTTTTTCAGAAGTGGTCATTCCTTGTGACTATTTTAACTATTTAGTTAGCATGTAAATTAAACACATTTCTCATGCACATGTATTGAAAAGATGATGAGAAACTTTTACTTTCTCTTGTTGTTAATGATAGTTCTCATAGCTCCTTAAAATTTGCCTTTATGCAAAACAATTATGTTGAATCGAGTACTTACTACTCAACCAAAAGTATCATTGATGACAGCACAACTTAATTTCCTTAAAATTTCTTATAATTGCATCTAGCATAAGGGTTACACCCATTACAAGTGCCATGGGCCAAGATGTTAATTCCATCAAATCTTGGCAATGTAAGCAAAACAAAGCTAATACAATACATATCTACCATTTGAGAGTGTAACATCTTAATAATATCATACTATGCTTAAGTCATTTTATGGCATTGTTGGTTGTTACTTTTACCTAGTGAAAGTTCTTTGTATTTGAAATTAGCAAAATAAATGAAAATAGCATATAAATTTTTTCTTCCTATCAGTCGTATCGACATAAAATCGTTTATTCTTGAAAACCAAACTTGTAAGTGCTTACTTACTTATATAAATACGAATGCTGTTTCTCGTATCACTGCGTTACTAATAGGCGTATGACATAATAGAAATAATAGAACAACCAAATTCAATACAGTAACATAACCATAGGTAGATCAAGAATCATAGTCATACATAGTATTTATCAAATATGTAATAGATTAAATTAAGTAGCAAGACTTCTAACATACTCTTAATTACACATAAATTGCCCAACTAGGGCTTATAAAAAAAATAAAAATGCTACATTACTACACTCGATTCTTCTTAGCTAAAGAGTTGTAACATGACAACTCCTCACGTCCAGTCAGGTCCCTTCAAAAGCACTACCGAGGATGCCATCGACTTCGTCTAAAGACACTACGAAAAGTAGGGGTGAGATATATAATTCCTTAATAGGACTTTAACTAGGTAACTATGTATCGTTGTTATCGTCCCCAATTATTTCGGGTTTCTTATAGAAAGGTGAATATGTATAAGATTTAATTTTAATAAGTTTGAAATCATTCTTTAATCGAAGTGGGTTTCTTTTAATCATACATTCTTGTCATGCCTTACTTATGCAAAAAGAACATGAACGATCATAAGTAAGCATAACTATAGCACATAAACATTCATTAACAAGCACATAATAGGTCACATAAGGCATGAATGTCTTTCTTTATTTTTTTGACTTTGACTTTCTTTTGACTTGACTTAGTCATTTAGCATATGCTTAAACATTCGTATATCACTCTTGGAACTTTACTTTCTGTTAGAACAAGAGCTCATGCTTATGATGATCGTCATCAATCATTACACCTTACTTAAATTGGCTGGCAAGAAGGTGTTCCTTTGTGGGTCACCTTCCCTTACCGAAGAATCACACCCGAGTGTCTTCTTAACTATGAAACTTACTGTTAAGTCTTATGTCATTGGTGCCATTAAATAAAGAAATTAGTCTTTCATTATCTTAACACAAGTTACCATCATTAATTATTCCTGACAATTATTTCTAAGTCTACAAATTTGGTGAAAATTCGGTAGTATTACGGATAGCCGGGAGATTTCCCAAAATTGCAAACAACCAATCAACAACTATAGATAGTATTCACATCATAATTAAACATTCATGAATAATCAACCATATGCAAATATTATGATTCTTGAGGATTTTGCCCCAAAAATCCTACCACTCAAATCCAGTACAGTTATATCATTAGGTAATAAGAATGTCATTCACTATTTTGTTCGTAGATAAGGAGTAAGGACAAGTACCCATAACTTAGCTCCCCCATGACGCCAATTCACACATACCACTAGCAATGAGAAAAAGGCATAAAAATGCACCCAAGAGTCTTACGAGCATAGTTAGGTTCTCAGGTGCAAGCTGTTTGTTTATCATTTTCACTTTAAGTCTTAATTGATTTTCAAGGGGCGTTTTACTAATACTTCTTTCTTAGTTCAATCTTTAAACTTAGAGGGTTGATTTGCTTGGCCTCTTGTTACTTAGAGTTGTTCTTTAGGCTTAAATCAAGTTATTAAAACATATTATATTCTTTGATTACGTGATGTGGCCGAATTGGTCCTAAAGGGGTTTCTAAGTCTTTTGTTTGGTTCTTGTTCAATGAATTGATTAAGCCCATTAGTTAAGTATTGTGGAAAATTATCCAACTTCTTTGTAGATTAGAATTCTTATCTCTTTCTCTCTCGCTCTTTCTTTCTCTCTTCAAGTTTAATTTAATGTGGCTAAAGCCACATCTAGGGTTTTGCTTGCCATTTTCTTGATCTCTCTAAGTAATTTACTAAGTTCACTTAGGTAGGATGTTATTTTCAACCTTTTAGTGAATTAAAAGTCTTATCTTTTCCTTTTAGTTAATATGGCCCAATTACCTAGAGGGAATTCCTAAGTCTTTTATTTTGTTTTTCTTCTAGTAAATTGTTTGAGTTTCTTACTTAAGTGTTATTGATCTTCCACATAAATTGAAAGTCTTCTTTTCGTTAATATCTTAATGAGGTCGTGGCCGCCTTACTTAGGGTTCACAAACCTTTTCATTTTATTTTCCTTTAAGAAAATTACTAAGTTTATTTGGTTAGATGTTTTCGGACCTAGAATCCATGTCTTTGTTAATTAAAATATTTTCCCACCTTATTTAGGCATTAGGGCCGAAACCTCTCCTTTTATGGCCTTAAACTTCTTTTAATTTTTCTTCCTTTTGAGACCTTGTTTAATCACTTAGTTACATTAAGTTTTATCATCAACTTGACCAAAAATATTTTCTTCCTTTCTTTTCTCATAGGGCCATGACCTATGCCCTAAGTTATACCAAGTTCTATTTTTATTTTTCTTGTTACAAAGTCCTCAAAATTTTATGTAGATTCAAGATCAACCGACCAAAGTTTCAAACTTATTTTCCTTCCCTATTTTCCTTATTTGGCCAAATGTATATATAATCCAAGCTCCCATTTTTACTTTTCTTTTCTTCACAAATCTTTTTGATCTTGTCATTTAAAGGCTTATGGAACTTAGATTTAAGCTTATTAAAAATTTTAGCTTCATGGAAGTACTTAAACGAGAGGTAACCCTCTTATTTTCATATTTTAAGATCCACTTTCTCATGGATTAGAAACCAAGCCAATGAATATAATGTCACAAGGAAGCAATTTTAAACATTTTTATGAAGCTAAGTATGAAACATGCCAAAAAAAGAATAAAGTTTGAGTTTTTAAGCATTTTCTCACGACATAAATCGATTAAAAGCTTTCAAGAGGCATTAGAAGCAAAACTAACCCATTAAAAGTCTTTTAAAGAGCCTTAAAAACATTTTGAACCGATTAAAATCACATAGGAAGCTCTAGAAACAAAATGAACCATAAAAGAGACATTTTTATGCACTTCAAGAAGCAAAAAGCTTTGAACCAGGCTTAATACTCAAAGCTATGGACAAGCTTGAGTATTTTAGGCACTTGTTATGAAAAATGAGGTGTAGAAAGAAGATCTTACCAACACAAATGGGAGTAGACACTTGTGGAAGGATCTCCAAGCTCTGAGACACCAACTTTAAAGAAGAAAACTCCTCCAAGTGGTATATGGCTATAGGTTCAAGAGCATCAAAATGGGATTCTTTGTGGTTCTTTCAGGCTTGTGGGGTTTAATTAGTGTTTAGGATTGCAAGAGCCAAAAGTTATAGCTCTTGCAATGGTGTTTAGGAAAGATAGGAGATTAGAGAGGAGGAACAATATGTGTCTTAGAAAAGAAGAAGAAGAAGAAGAAAAGAGTTTCCCTAACAAGGATGGAGATGACTTAAATTCAAAATGAAGAGAGAGAATAGAGAGAGGGAGGCCATGGCCTTGAGGGAGCAAATGGGGTTAGGGGTTGTAACATTTTCCTTATAAGTGCGACCATTTGGAGTGATTAGGGTTAGATTAAAAAAATATGACTACTTTTAATCCTATTTTAGGCTAATTTGGAGACAATCTAGTCATAGAATTAACCACAAAGTAGAATAGGAATATGCTTATCATAACTTTTACTTTAGTGACATTATTATGTACTTTATTGTTTCTTTGACTTGAAATTTGAATTTGATGATGAAATTAAGTATTGTTACTACTCATGTGGGCTTAATTAATTAAGGATTAGTGATTAACTCATGTTCCCTTAATTAGTGTAATTAAATTCTTAATTATATTTAATTAACTCTTAAGGGTATGGTTTTCTTTAATTAGCATGTTCTTAGTTTTAACTAGGTTTTTCTTTAATCTATTACCCCTTAATTAACCTTCTAAGCTTTCTTCTTTGACTAATTTAAAAGTTGATCCCCCCTATATTTTACATACCCTTTACTTAATTTTAAATTAAGCTTTACTAATCATGCACTTCTTAATTAAATCTTTAAAACTTCCTCTTGCACTTAATTAATAAAATTGATTCTCTTAATTAACATGCTTTTAGCTTACTCCATTTAATCTTAATTTTCTAATTGTTCGTTCTTTGATAAATCTTTTATTCCGTTAATTAGACTTTTAGTTTTTAATTTTCATTAACCTAATTAATTACTCAGTAATACTGAGTTAATTAATATAGATGAAATTTTGGGATATTACAAAAAGGACATGCAATGTTGTTTTCAACATCTAGAAATATAACCAACTAAAAACAATCACATTTACCTTCTTATCTTTGGTGAACTTGTTTTATGTGATGGAACCATTCGCTTGTATAATTATTGAATTTGTCTCATGTATACTGCTATGAGAAATATTTGAAAATTGTAAGGGAGGCCTTTCAGGAGAATACAAGACAGACTTTGGAGGAAATGGCACTAATTAAAGTGGTCCCTCTAACATCTCTACTACTTTACTCATGGATGACCTACATGATGGATGTGTTCGAATACGCCATAGACTCACCAAAGTAATCTTCATTACCATCTCATTTTCTTCCTCGGTGTTGACTAAACACCTTGCAAGAATACTACCTAGCTCAAGATCCTTATAAATCCAATCTGGAAAGTATATCTCACTGGTATATGATCCCCCAGTATCATAGTTCTTTCTTCCTCCAACCACTTCAAGAATCAACATACTGTAACTGTATACATCAAATTTGTGAGATTCTCCACCATATGTTCGGCTAAATAATTCTAGTGCAATGTACCCTGGAGTTCCTCTTGTGTCCAGTATCGATACAATACTCTCCTTCTTGTTGCGTATTTTAGCCAATCCAAAAACAAAAATTTTTGGGCAAAAATTCTCATCCAACAAAATGTTTTGAGGTTTAATATCAAGATGCAAAATCCTTGTATTACATTCTCGATGTAAGTATTGTAGTCCTCGAGCAATGCCAATTGTAATTTGGTACAATGTGTTCCTATCTAAATTGCAAATAGCATTGAGAGATCCTTCTTTGTAGATGAACTTATCTAAAGAGCCATTAGGCATGAATTCATATATTAGTGCATTTTTGTTCACCTTATAACAAAATCCCAAAAGTGAGACAATATTCACATATGATGTTCTACTAATGCTAGCAGCCTCATTTATGAAATCTTCCGCACTTCCTTTGCACTCGCTTAGCACCTTCAATGCCATTTGTCATTCTTGTCACTTCTGAATAACTATACTGCTTTAGTGCCAAAAGACCACAACTATTTATGAAATTCTCCATATTGTGGTTGGCAAATGTTGTTTTCTTGAACATTAGCTTTTGTACTATACTTAGAAGGCGAATTCTGTGATTCACACACCTTCCGAATTCAACGGTTGGATGTGAGAAGTATGGGTAGTTGCATAAAATACACCTTCACATCCAATCGTTAAATTTAGAAGGTATGTGATGCACTTCACAAAAGTGAGGTGCATAGAATTCACCTACTTAGAAACCTCTTATTGTTGTACAAAACCATGAAGAAGATTGCAATGACTCCAACGGTAGCCGCTAGTGTACCTATATGTATGCAATGAAATGGAGAACAATTGCGAACAATAATCTAAATCCTTGAGAAATAGTCACCAGCATGAATAGTGGAAAATTTTACGATTTATCTGTTTTTTTTTTTTAAAATATTAAGCAACTAGTACAACTTTGAAAATGATCCTACAATTTAGAAATCGAGTTAGAAATAGGACATCAAATATCGAAGCAAAAAATCAAGAATCAACATAGTTATCGCCACTGCATGCGTTTTATGCTCTACATCATAAGTTCATATATATCTTCAGTCATACCACAATATGACCAGATTCAGAAAGTGTTATTTCTTTTCAGTCATTGTACTCTATGAATTTAATTTGTTTCTTTTGTTATCATATAGAAAAAACTAATAACAAAATTTGATTAAATATTCTTTTATATTTGTATGTAAATAAGTTAGTAAAATATATTTATAATTTTAACATTTTTAATTAAGTAATAAAAAATGATAATTTAAAATGTTAAAATTTTTCTTTGTATAATAATATGGATAGAAAATACTAAATAATCCAAAGTTTTATCTAAATATATTTGTTAAAATGACATAATATCGTTGTTCATCATTATATGAGTAAATGAATATTGATAAATTCTTAGGTACTTTAGGATACATTTACTAATTGTCACATCTGCATTATGGACCCAAAAAAAAAAAAAACGAATGAATCATATTACTTTATTAGCTAACTAGCTATAGTACCCATGCTTTGCAGGGGTTATAAGTAAAAATAAATAAAATATGTTAAAATATAATTTTTTTTATAAAATTTAACATTTATTACATTAATTATTACATAAGTTTAACAAAAAAATATATTATAATAGAAATAAGAAAAATGTGCATTCTGAAATAATAATTTAATATTTTTATTTATACTTTTTTATTATGATGCATAAAAAGCAAAAATAAAACAATAGTTAAATAATATTATTTATTATTTTTAATTTAATAATAAATATTACAATAAAATATTTGATACTTTATTATAATCATTTTATTTAATTAAAATTATATTAAATATTATTGTTTTTATTTAATTAAAATTTATATTAAAAATAATATTTTTTGGCTTAATAATTAATTTTATGGAATAAAATATAAAAAATCAAAGAGCAACAGAAACTTTATTCCAATTTGGTACAATATATATATGCCTAATTACATAAATGAATATAATATATTATAATTTTATTAATTATTTGACGTGACCAATTTGTTGTAATAGCTTATTTATTGAAACTTTTTTATATATCAAAATAACATATAACTCAATTAAATCTTAGGATAAAGATTCGACCTAATTGAAATTTGATATATAAAGGCTTTTTCTTTCATTTTTATTTCTCCCTCATATTTTCATATTTACGTACTAAAAATAATTTATATATATATATAATAAATTAACTTTAATATAAATTATATATAATAAAATTAATAAATAGTTAAAATAATTATAATTAAAATAATATATAAAAATTTAAAGATTTATATTAATTTTCTATTTATAATTATATAATTAATAAGAATTACTGTTTCATAATAATTTTTTTTGTATACTTATAGAAGGAACAGAAAACATCAACAAATAAGAGAGAGTTTTATGTTTTATTAAAATTAAAAAAGCTTGTTAAAAATATATAGATAAATAATAAATATTATTTCATACAAACAATAATTAAATATAATAAAAATAAGATATGTTTAAAATATTTATGCTTCAAAGGAAAAATTATTTGAATAATAATATTTATTTGTTAATTTATATTTAATAAAAATTACTATTTTTATTGTAATTTTCTTTATTATATTTATGCTTTTATTATAATAATTTATTATAGTGAAAGGATACATTATTTATGTAATTAAATATTTTATACAATGGCATATAAAATATTTCTTAATATTAAAATTTTATCAAATCTTAGACAATCAAGCCATATACGATCTAAGATTATACTATTAAGGGATATCCTATTAGTGGTGACAAATAGACTCTAAGGGCTCATTTGGTATGCATGTTAAGATAATGTCTCATAGTACAAAACATAATTATACAAGGCTTAATAATATATAATTTGATAAAATTTTAATATTATGTAATATTCGGTGCAATATTGTAGAAAATACTTTGTTTTATAAGATAATAATATTATCCTTTTATTATGACATATAATAATTTTAATCACAAGAAAAAATATAACAAAAAATGAACTTATGATAGAATGGCAACTTTATTAATTATATATTCAAAATTTAAAAATAAATAACATTCATTAAATATTTAAAATTTTTTGCTTATAATTTTAAAATGTAATTATTTTTAATTATTTAAAATATATTATTAATAAAATATTTAATTAGTTTTAATTATAATTAGTTTATTTTTATTTTATATATTATTTTTTATTTTTAATAAATATTTTTGTTTCCATAAAATATAAAATATAAAAAAGAAGAAATATAATTTTTATTTTTTATTTTTAATAAATATTTCATATTTTTGTTTACATAAAATATGAAATATCTCTGGTGTGTCAATACTCAATAATCAAACAATGAACATACATTCAAAACAGAAAAAGGAAAAGAAAATAATAATATCATAATAACTGATTTGATAGTTTTGGGTATGAAAAGAGTTGTTTGGAATACTTACAAATTTTATATACAGAATATATATATTTTTAATATATTATTTTTTATTTTTAATAAATGTTTTTGTTTGCATAAAATATGAAATATAATTTTTGTTTTTAATTTTTAATAAATATGTTTACATAAAATATAAAATATATCTAGTGTCTCAATGCTCAAAAATCAAAGAAAGAACAAATATTCAACAAAAGAAAATAATAATAACTTTAGATTAAATGAGTAAATGAATATCGATGAATTCTTAGATACTTTAGGATACATTTACTAATTGTCACATCTGCATTATGGACATTTGAAAAAAAAAAAAAAAATAGGAGGTCAAGAATTCTCAAACGAATCATATAACTTTATTATCTAATAACCATCTTGTTTTCTATTAAGAAAATTCTAACGATTTTTTATTAGTGTAGCATTACTCAATGTAGACATAGTAACAACGAGTGTACCTGCAATCCAACGACGTGAGAATGAAGTTTTAGATGCAGTTGGGCTTGTGCTATGAGTTGTTCCATTCGCTTGAGAAAGACTAAGCAAAACATTACCTGCACGAATGAACCTGACCGTAGGTGAGAATCTGGGAATATTTCCTGATAGGTTGTTGTTAGAGACGTCCAGAACCTCAAGTTGAGGCAGAGTTGTCAAACTCTCAGGTATTGAACCCATCAAATCAAATTGTTCCCACCCAGACACAAGTGCCGCAAATCAGTTAAATTGCCAAATGCAGATGAGATTCTCCCCGTCAATTTCTGCTTCGTCAAATTCGCAGTTCTGATCTTGCTCCCATCGCACGTACTGAAACTCCAATTTTGGCAAGGATCGTTCCTTCGCCACGAACGCGCCAACAGAATGGGATAGCCGAAAGCCGCAGCAATTTCAAGCAAAATTGTCACTCTTTTGTCACAAGGCCCAACATGGTCCAGACAGAAGCCATTGGCGGTGTTAACACCAAGACTCGCATCCATGGATTTGCGTTCTTTAAACACAGGCACAGGACCCTGCAAAAAGTTGCCGTCCAAATGAACAGTCGCCAACGACGGGAGACTCATAACAGAAGGTGGAACTACACCTGTTAACAGATTGTCCTGAAGGCGCAGAACATTCAAGTTCGTGCAATTGGATAAATCCGGAATGGCCTACAACCCAAGTCAAGTTGGTAAAGCGAAACAAAAGAGGAATAAGACGGCACATTAGCATTGTTCGGCCATTTTGTCTGTATTCTCTGATTAAGGTCGCCTTTTATTTTTTATTTCGCTCTGAGATTAAAATCATCTCAAAATTGTGTTTTACAGTTGTGCGTTTGTAAAATCCGGTTAAGTATCTACACAGGCCCTACCATGTGCATTATGGAGAATTCGTTCTCTCTTGCAGGTTTTTTTTATATATAGACTTTAAGGGGTCTTGTCTATTAGATTGTTCTATTTGCAAGAAGAGTTGCGACGGGGAAATTGGCATATCGGTTTGCCTTCTAAATTTCAAGTTTTCTACGTGCGTGAAATTCTTTTGGCAAGTTAGAAAAATGGTGAATAGCATTTTTTTTTGGAGAAGATTACGTGCTAATCTCGTTGGAGGTTTGTTTGACTTGTTATTTCCGTGCTAAAATCTTTGCCCTTTACACTTTAGGTAAGCAGTATGCAGAAGCAGAACATTAATTTTGTTATTTTCTAAATCAAGAACGGAAAATAATGACTTCGATACAGTGATTCAGTGAAAGTGATCAAATTGTGCGTGTGATTGTAAGTGACAATTTATGTATTTGATATGAAGACAGAGTTAGGCTAATATTGTGTTCAAGTTTTTAGCGCAACATCAATTATCATTAAAATACATCATTCATCAAAACGACCTGAGTGTACCAAGTGATTTATATATCAGAAATACTAACTTACAATATTTTTGAAAGGATTTGACTGTACATAATATTTTATGTATTTAATATGATAAATTGTGAGGGTGTCAAATTTTATGGTTGTTTTTAGATGCACAAAAAATATCATTTGTATGTAGAATGTTATTATTTTGCCTTTTTTTTTTCAAAAAAACAAAATTGGAACCCTGTTTGAGTTCTATTAATCTGACAAAGAAATGCTTTTGATGACATCAGGAACATACGGGATCAAAAGCACTATTTCTGAATATCAATTAGACAGTCATTAATCGATCTTGGCCAATGAGAGATTCTGATCACTAAAACTTCAAACCAAGAATGGGCATGTGATGTAATCATACGGATCATTGGTGACATTGTCATCACATTTGAGCTCAAAGTTTGGCTGACCACAATTCTCTGCTCTGTTTTCTTTGCGGAATGGGTACTAGAAGTTTGATATGCTTTCACAATAAGGGTTACTGTAATTCAGATACCGACTATCATCAGCACAAAATGATGTTGGAATACATCTAAAACATGTAACAGTATAATAAAATGAAAGTTCTTTCTTAGGAATCCATTAGTGTTTGTACCATTCCAAGTCAAAAAGAGAAAGAAAAACATGACATGAATGCTTAAGAGAAAGAAGGCACCGGCAACTAGGAAATTACTAATCTAAAAGTTAATACAAGAATGTATTGACCGAGGACAACTTTGAAAACATGACATGAGTGCTTAAGAAATAGAAGGCACCAGCAATTGGATAAGAAATTACTAATCTACTCCCTTCGTTTCAAAATAGTTGGTATATTTTTAATTTAATGTATCTAGATATAATTTATATTCAAATAGATTGTTAGATGATATGAGATTGATTCTGATTATAAGAAGGTGTGTGTTAAAAACAATCTGTTTTGTGAAATATGTTTTAAAACTTAAAATTGATCTATGTTTATGTTGTTTTTATAATAAACCGAAACGGCTAAAATAACAATGATGACTCTGCAATTAGTGAGGTTTTGTTGCCTATTTAAAATTTTAAATTCTCACATCTATTTGTAATTCTATGTTCTTCCATAGCAGAGAAAAGAATTTAAGACTATAGATTGATTATAGACTCTTGATTATCGGAAGAGGTGTACTTACTCTTAGTAGCTGGAAATGATTGTCCGAGCATCAATTGGTCTCTTTAGTAGCATATAGCGGCACGTTTAGAGCCTTATTACCATTGGTATATGCATAGTTATATGTATAGTCTGGAGAACTAAGAATGACCTGTGTACTTTATCACAAGACAAGCAAGGGCTTGGATCTAATAATTCTCATATAGTCATCCATAAATGAAAGGTTTCAAAGGTCAAATATTATGTAACTAAGATATGAAATTTTAGTGAAATTGTAACAACCTCTAAATATAATATTATAACTTAAGCATAATGCCTATATTTAGTAAGGTGTTACAATAATTCCATCCAAAGCATTTCAATTGAACTTTGCAACATTGCATAAAAAAAGATCACATCTGGTTGTTGTTGGTCAAAGTAAAATCAAGTAGATCCATGGATAACAGAAAAGCTTTTAGAACTCCTTTTTTATCAACTTGACACAAGTCTTAACTACATAAATGTTATATTGATTCTAGGATAGCTAAGAGTAAAATAAAAAATCAATGCTGGAATACAACAAAGTACCTAAGTATTATTCCATTTGGATCTAGTGGCCAATAGAAAAAATCAGAGACCTAAAAAGGCACTTATTTCCATTAATTCTAGTCAAGTCTTTAGTTACGGTAGTTTTTGTTTTTTTTGTTTTTTAAATTAGTCATTTCTTGTGACTATTTTAACTATTTAGTTAGCATGTAAATTAAATGCATTTCTCATGCATATGTATTCAAAAGATGATGAGAAACTTTAATTTTCTCTTATTGTTAATAATAGTTCTCATAGCTCCTTAAATTTTGTCTTTGTCGAAAACAATTATGTTGAATCAAGTGCTTACTACTCAACCAAAAGTATTATTGAAGATGACACAACTTAATTTCCTTAAAATTTCTTATAAATGCATCTAGCATAAGAGTTGCACACATTTCAGGAGCGAATTTCATCAAATCCTAAGGTTAGGTAGGTGAAACAAAGCTGATACAATACATATTTAGCATTTGAGAGTATAATACTTTAATAATACTATACTATGCTTAAGTTATTTTATGACATTGCTAGTTATTACTTTTACTTAGTAAAAGTTCTTTGTGTTTGAAATTAGCGAAATATATGAAAATATCATATAAATCTTTTCTTCTTATCACTCGTATCTACATAAAATCGTTCATTCTTGAAAATTAAGCCTTTAAGCACTTACTTACTTGTATAAATACATGCAATGTTTCTTGTATCGCTGCATTACTAATAAGCATATGATGTAATAGAAATAATAGAACCACCAACTTCAATACAATAATATAACTGTAGGTCAATCAAGAAATATAGTCACAAATAATATTTTTCAAATACGTAATAGATCAAATTAAGTGGTAAGACATCTAACTTGCTTTTAATTACACATAAGCTATCTAATTAGGGCTCATAAGAAAATAAAAATGCTACATTACTACTCTTGACCCTCCTTAGCTAAAGAATTGTAACATGACAACTCCTCGTCATGTCCAATTAGGTACCTTTGAAAGCACTGCCGTAGATGCCATCGACTCCGTCTGAAGACAACATAGAAAGTAGAGGTGAGAAATATAATTCCTCAATAGGGTTCTAATTAGGCAACTAAGTATCATTATTATCGTGCCCAGCCACTTTGGGTTTCTTATAGAATGGTGAACATGTATAAGATTCAATTTTAATAAGTTTGAAATCGTTCTTTAACTGAAGTGGGTTTCTTTTAATCATATATCCTTAGCATGCTTTACTTATGCAATAGGAACATTATTGATTAAGTAAGCATAACTATAACACATAGACATTCATAAACAAGCACATAATTGGTCACGTAAGGCATGAATGTCTTTCTCTATTTTCTTTGACTTTGACTTTGACTTTGACTTTCCTTTTACTTGACTTAGTCATTTAACATATGCTTAAACATTCATATACCACCCTTGAAACTTTACTTTCTTTTAGGACATGAGCTTATACCTATGATGACATCATCACTCATTACACCTGCCTTAAATTGGTGGGCAAGAGGAGGTTCCTTTATGCGTCACCTTACCTTACCAAAAGATCACACCCGACTATCTTCTTAATTATGAAACTTAGTGTTAAGTCTTATGTTATTGGTGCCATTAAATAAAGAACTTAGTCTTTCATTATCTTAATACAAGTTACCATCATTACTCATGACAATAGATACCATCATTATTCATGAAAATTATTTCTAAGTCCACAAATTTGGTGAAAATTTGGCAATATAACTACTCGATTGAGAAATTCCCCAAAATTGCAAACAATCACTCAACAACTATAGATAGCATTCACATCATAATCAAACATTCATGAATAATCAATCACATGCAAAGATTATGATTCTTGAGGATTTCTCCTCAAAAATCCCAGCACTCAAGCCTAATACAATTATATCATTAGGTAATAAGAATGTCATTCACTATTTCATTCACAGATAAGGAGTAAGGACAAGTACCCATACCCCTCCCTCATGTGAGATGCCAGTTCACACATACTACTAGCAATGAGAAAAAGGCTTAAAACACACCCAAGAGTCTTATGAGCATAGTTAGGTTCTTGGATGCAAGCTTTTAGCTTATCATTTATAGTTTAAGTCTTAATGGATCTTAAAGGGGCGTTTTACTTATACTTCTTTCTTAGTTCAATCTTAAACTTAAGAGTGTTTATTTGCTTGTCCTCTTGTTACTTAGAGTTGTTGTTTAGGCTTAAATCAAGGTATTAAAGCATATTCTCTTCCTTGGTTACATGTTGTGGCTAAATTGGTCCTAAAGGGGTTTCTAAGTCTTTTGTTGAGTTCTTCTTCAATGAATTGATTAAGCCCATTAGTTAAGTATTGTGGAACCTTATCCAACTTCTTTGTAGATTAAAATTCTCCTCTCTCTCTCTCTCTTAATTTAGTGTGGCCAAACCACACCTAGGGTTTTGCATGCTATTTTTTTTATTTCTCTCTAAGTAATTTACTAAGTTCATTTAGTTAGGTATTGTGGATGTCATTTTCAACCTTTTAGTGAATTAAAAAAGTCCTATCTTTTCTTTTTAGTTAATATGGCTGAATTACCAATAAGGAATTCCGAGGTCTTTTACTTTATTTTTCTTTTAGTAAATTGTTTGAGTTTCTCAGTTAAGTGTTATTGAATCTTAATCCATTTTCCACATAAATTGAAAGTCTTATTTCCCTTAATATCTTAATGAGGTCATGGCCTCACTTAGGGTTCATAAAACTTTTCATTTTATTTTTCTTTAAGGAGATTACTGAGTTTATTTAATTAGGTTACGTTAGGACCTAGAATCCACATCTATGTTAATTAAAATATTTTCCCTCCTTGTTTATGCATTATGGCCGAAACCCCTCCTTTTATGGCCTTAAACTTCATTTATTTTTCTTTCTCTTAAGACCTTGTTTAATCACTAAGTTACATTAAGTTTTATCATCAACTTGACCAAAAATATTTTCTTTCCTTTCCTTCCTCTTAGGCTTGTGACCTATACCCTAATTTATACCAAGTTCTATTTTTATTTTTCTTGTTACAAAGTCTTTAAAATTTTATGTAGATTCAAGATCAACCAACCAAAGTTTCAAACTCATTTTCCTTCCCTATTTTCCTTGTTTGGCTGAATGTGTATATAGTCCAAGTTCCCATTTTTATTTTCTTTTCTTGACAAATCTTTTCGATCTTGTCCTTTAAAGGCTTATGGAACTTAAATCTAGGCTTATTAAAAATTTTAGTTTTATGGAAGTACTTAAACAAGAGGTAACCCTCTTCTGTTCATATTTTAAGATCGACTTTCTCATGGACCAGAAACCAAGGCAACAAACATAATGTCACAAGGAAGCACCTTTAAACATTTTTATGAAGCATAAGCAGGGCACAAGCTAAGAAAAGAATAAACTTTGAATTTTTAACCATTTTCTCATAACACACCCCTTAATTAACCTTCTAAGCTTTCTTCTTTGACTAATTAAAAGGTTGACTCCCATATATTTTTCATACCCTTTATTTAATTTTAAATTAAGCTTTATTAATCATGCACTCCTTAATTAAATCTTTAAAGTTTCCTCTTGCACTTAATTAAAAAGATTGGTCCTCTTAATTAACATGCTTTTAGCTTACTCCATTTTAATCTTAACTTTTCTAATTATTCGTTCTTTGATAAATTTTTTATTCCCTTAATTAGACTTTTAGTTTTTAATTTTTATTAATCTATTTAATTACTCAATAATACTGAGTTAATTAACATAGATGAAATTTTGGGATGTTACAAAAAGGACATGCAAAGTTATGCTCAACATCTAGAAATATAAGTTAGATCACAATTACATTCACCCTGACTAAGCAAAAATAATCACATTTACCTTCTTATCTTTGGTGAACTTGTTTTATGTAATGGAACCATTCTCTTGTATAGTTATTGAATCTGTCTCATGTATACTGCTATGAGAAATATCTGAAAATTGTAAGGGAGGCCTTTCAGGAGAATACAAGACAGGCTTTGGAGGAAATGGCACAGATTGAAGTGGTCCCTCTAACATCTCTACTACTTTACTCATGGATGGCCTACATGATGGATGTGTTTGAATACACCATAGGCTCACCAAAGTAATCTTCATTACCATATCATTTTCTTCCTCTGTGCCAACTAAACACCTTGCAGGAATACTACCTTGCTCAAGATCCTTATAAATCCAATCTGGAAAGTACATCTCACTGGTATATGATCCTCCAGTATCATAGTTTTTTCTTCCTCCAACTACTTCAAGAATCAACATGCCATAACTGTATACATCAGATTTGTGAGAAACTCCACCATATGTTCGGCTAAATATTTCTGGTGCAATGTACCCTGGAGTTCCTCTTGGGCCCAATATAGATACAATACTCTCCTTCTTGGTGCATATTTTAGCCAATCCAAAATCAGAAATTTTTGGGCAAAAATCTTCATCCAAAAGAATGTTTTGAGGTTTAATATCAAGATGCAAAATTTTTGTATTACATTCTCGATGTAAGTATTGTAGTCCTCGAGCAATGCCAATTGTAATTTGGTACAATGTGTTCCAATCTAAATTACAAATAGCATTGGGAGATCCTTCTTTATAGATGAATTTATCTAAAGAGCCATTAGACATGAATTCATATATTAGTGCTCTTTTGCTCATCTCATAACAAAATCCCAGGAGTGAGACAATGTTCACATGTGATGTTCTACTAATGCTAGCAACCTCATTTATGAAATCTTCCCCACTTCCTTTGGACTCGCTTAGTACCTTCACTGCCACTTGATGGCCATCAATTAAGCTTGCTTTGTATACAGTGCCATATCCTCCTTGTCCTAATTTTTCACGAAATGAGCTCGACATTCTTGTCACTTCTGAATAAGTATACTGTTTTAGTGCCAAAAGATCATAACTATTTATGAAATCCTCGACATTGTGGTTAGCAAATGTTGTTTTCTTGAACATCATCTTTTGTACTATACTTAGAAACCTCTTACGGTTGTAAAAAACCAAGACGAAGATTGCAATGACTCCAACAGTAGCCACTAGTGCACCTATATGTATGCAATGAAATGGAGAACAATTACGAACAATAATCTAAATCCTGAAGAAATAGTCACCAGCATGAGTGGAAAATTTTACGATTTATCATTTTTTTCGTATTAAGCTACTAGTACAACTTTGAAAATGATCCTACAATTTAGAAATGGAGTTAGAAAGAGGACATCAAATATTGAAGCAAAAAAATCAAGAATCAACAAAGTTATCGCCACCGCATGCGTTTTATGCTCTACGTCATAAGCTCATAGCTATCTTCAGTCATACCACAATATGACCAAATTCAGAAAGTGTTATTTCTTTTCAGTCATTATAATAAATGTATTTAATTTGTTTCTTTTGTTATCATATAGAAAAACTAATATCAAAATTTGATTAAATATTCTTTTATATTTGTATATAAATAATTAGTAAAATATATTCGTAATTTTAAAATTTTTAATTAAGTAATTAAAAATGATAATTTAAAAAATTAAAATTTTTCTTTATATAATAATATGGATAGAAAATATTAAATAATCAAAAGTTTTATCTAAATTTATTTATTAAAATGACATAATATCATTGTTCATCATTATATGAGTAAACGAGTATCAATAAATTTTTAGGTACTCTGGGCTACATTTACTAATTGTCACATCTGCATTATGGACTAAAGAAAATAAGGAGGTTAAGAATTCTCAAACGAATCACATTACTTTATTATCTAATAACCATCTTGTTTTCTACTAAGAAAATTCTAACAATATTTTGTTAAGTGTAGCATTACTCAATGTAGACATAGTAACAATGAGTGTACCTGCAATCCAACGACGTGAGAATGAAGTTTTAGATGCAGCTGGACTTGGACTACGAGTTGTTCCATTAGCATGAGAAAGACCAAGCAAAACATTACCCATATGAATGAACCTAACCGTAGGTGAGAATCTGGGAATATTTCCTGATAGGTTGTTGTTAGAGACATCCAGAACCTCAAGTTGAGGCAGAGTTGTCAAACTCTCAGGTATTGAACCCATCAAATTGTTCCCACCCAGATACAAGTGCCGCAAATCAGTTAAATTGCCAAATGCAGATGAGATTCTCCCCGTCAATTTCTGCTTCGTCAAATTCACGGTTCTAATCTTGCTCCCATTGCACGTAACGAAACTCCAATTTTGACAAGGATCGTTCCTTCGCCACGAACGCGCCAACAGAATGGGATAGCCGAAAGACGCAGCAATTTCAAGCAAAATTGTCACTCTTTTGTCACAAGGCCCAACATGGTCTAGACAGAAGCCATTAGTGGTGTTGATACCAAGACTCACATCCATGGATTTGCGTTCTTTAAACACAGGCACAGGACCCTGCAAAAAGTTGCCGTCCAAATGAACAGTCGCCAACGACGGGAGACTCATAACAGAAGGTGGAACTACACCTGTTAACAGATTGTCCTCAAGGCGCAGATCATTCAAGTTGGTGCAATTGGATAAGTCCGGAATGGGACCCTCAAAGCGGTTCCCCTGGAGCTCCACATACAGCAATTGGGTCATGGATGAAAGAACCTCAATTGTACCTGACAACTTGTTGTAGCCCGCCTGATCGCTGAGATATAAACCGACAACCTTGGATCGTGCAAAAGAGTTGGGCAAGATCCCAGTGATGTTGTTGCCAGAGAGCATAACGGTCTGCAACATTGGAAAGTGATGGAATATGTCTGGTAAAGAGCCCATGAGGTTTGTAGCCTCGAGGTCGAGAACGCCGAGTTGCGAGGAGTTAGTCAAATCCATGGGGAACATCCATGGTGCGAGGTTGGTGTTGTTTCTCAATATGAGGGCCTGCAAGCTACCTAGACCCTGGAAGCAACCTTCAGGGATAGAGGTGAAGTTGTTGCTATTGAGGTTCACGTTTTGGAGCAAGGAGAGGTTGGCAAGAGAGGGGAGAGGCCCAGAAAGGGAGTTTTCGCGGAGATCAAGTTGGGTGAGCCTGGAAAGGGAGTTGAGACCTGAAGGTATTGTTCCTGTGAGCGACCTTGAAGGCATTCTTGGTTGTAGCATGATGGCGTCAACGTAGCCCAAGTAGTCGCAGTGCACACCGCTCCATTGGCACCACTGTGCTTTGTTGGACCAGCCGGAGGGAGTTGGAGTGAGGGCATTTAGAAGCTTCAACATGTAATCATCTCTGACCTGACCGTAAACACCACAGGAGAGGACAGAGAAGATGAAGAAGAAGAAGAAGAAAAGTGTAGAAAAACTAAATAGAGCTTTGAATTTTGATTTGAGGTGAGCCATTCAGATTTGAGAAAGCAAGATATTACTGCTTGTTTCAGTGACTGCGAAAGGTTACGCTCAGGTTTGACTAGAAGAACAAACAAGTTACTTTCACCTTCTATGTATGCAAATTTGGATAACTTGAGATGGTCTCAATCATATAGACCACAGATTGTTGTCTGGGTTATGTTGATGTGTTTGTATCAGAGAGGGACAGAGACAGTGGAAGGAAGAAACGAAGGGGATTGGACGAAGAGGACTGTTATACGGTAAAGGCCTACAACCCAAGTCAAGGTGGGAAAGCGAAACAAAAGAGGAGTAAGACGGCACGTTAGCATTGTTATTCTCTGATTAAAGTGTCTATTTTCTTTCTTTCTTTCTTTCTTTCTTTCTTTTTTTTTTTAGTAAAACCCCAAAGTGGTCATTACCAATTTTTATATCAGATGTATTAGTTTCTAATAAAAATAAATTAATAAATTGATTTTTAATCTTTTAAAATATCAAACAAACTAATTTCTAACAAAAATAAATAGATAAATTGATTTCTAATTTTTTCAAAATCAGATAATTTAGTCTTTTTATCAAATATCTTCACATGAACTAAATTGTCTAATTTTAAAAAAATTAAAAATCAATTTATTTATTTATTTTTATTAAAAATTAATTTGTCTAATATTTTAAAATATTATGAATCAATTTCAATATATTTTTATTAGGAACTAATTTCTCCGATGTAAAAATCGATAGAGACCATTTTGGAGGTTGACTTTTACTTTTTTATTTTTTTGGTCTGAGATTCAAGTCACCTCAAAATTGTGTTTTATAGTTGTTGTGCATTTGTAAAAATCCAATTAAGTATCTACACAAGCCCTGCCATGTGCATTATGGAGAATTCGTTCTCTATTGCAAGTTTTTTTATATATAGACTTTAAGGGGTCTTGTCTATTAGATTATTCTATTTGCAAAAAGAGACACCACGGGGAAATTGGCATGTCGGTTTGCCTTCTAAACTTCAATTTTTCTTCACGCGTCAAATTCTTTTGACAAGTTAGAAAAAAGGTAAATAGCATTTTTCTGAGAAGATTACACGCTAATCTCATTGGAGGTTTGTTCAACTTGTTATTTCAATGCCAAAATCTTAGCCCTTTACACTTTTGGAAATAAGAAGTATGTTTTCTAAATCTCAATTGTGTGTGTGCTTGTAAGTGGCAATTTATGTATTTGATATGAAGAGACAATTAGGTTAATATTGTGTTTAAGTTGTTAGCGCAAGATCAATTATCATTATTTACATCATTCAAGGGAACGACATGAGTGTACCAAGTGATTAATATATCAGAAATACTAACTTACAATATTTTTGAAATGATGTGACTGTACATAGTAGTTTATGTATTTAATATGATAAATTGTGAGGGTGTCAAATTTCATGGTTGTTTTTAGATGTATAGAAAATATCATTTGTATGTAGAATGCTATTATTTTGCCCTTTTTTAAATAAAAAAAATTGGGAACCCTGTTTGAGTTCTATTAATCTGACAGAGAAATGCTTTTGATCACATCTAGGAACAAACGGGGATCAAAAGTACTGCTTCTGAAAATCAATTGGACATTTACTATGTCATTAATCGATCTTGGCCAATGAGAGATTCTGATCACTAAAAGTCCAAAACAAGAATGGGAATGTGATGTGATCATATGGATGATGATATTGGCGACATTGTCATCACATTTGAGCTCAAAGTTCGGCTGACCACAATTCTCTGCTCTGTTTTCTTTGCGGAATGGGTACTACAAGTTTGATATGCTTTTCACAATAAGTAAGAGTTACTGCAATTCAGATACCGACTATATGTTGGAATACAGCTAAAACGTGCAAAAGTATAATAAAATGAAAGTACTTTCTTAGGAATCCATTAGTGTTTGCACTATTCCTAGTCAAACAGAGAAAGAAAACACATGACATGAATGCTTAAGAAATAGAAGGCACCGGCAACTAGGAAATTGCTAATCTAATAGTTAATACAAGAATGTATTGACCAAGGACAACTTTGAAAACATGACGTGAGTGCTTAAGAAATAGAAGGCACCAGCAATTGCGTAAGAAATTACTAATCTACTCCTTCCATTTTAAAATAATTGGTACATTCTTAAATTAATATATTTAAATATAAATTATATCCAGATACATTAATTCAATAAGATACTAATTTGATCAAAGTAATAATTATTTTAAAATAGAGGGAATAATTATTTATACAAGAAGGTATATATTGACTATGAAAAATGTTCAGCCTAAATTATCGTTATTATTTTTCAAACAAAGTTTAAGAGAGAAAAAGTTGGTCAGGAATTTTATTAGGTACCAATTTAAATTTTGTGCACTTGGAAACTTAGTGAAAATGGAAAACTTTCAGCCTGAATATCATGATCATTTTCTAAACAAGTTTAAGAGTGACAAAGGTGATGAAGAATTTTATCAGAACCAATTTAAATTTTGTGAACCTGGAACCTTTGTGCAATATAACAGATGATTTTTGTCATGGAGTAGCCGATAGGTTAAAAGTAGAATTGAGTTACTCAAATGCTATTACGCGTAATAGAAAAATATTTTTTGAACGTTAGATGTATAGACATCATATGTAACATTATACAGGATTATCAAAAAATATGTAACATTATATACTAATATGAGCGTAAATATGTATTAAAAAGTACATATGTAAAATAGACATAACAATTTACATAAGAGGGCTGTTATATCTAGTGTCGAACTAGTGTTTATTTCCGTGATTTCACCGGTTCATTTTAACCCTTTATTTTTTATTTGATTTTTTCATTATTTTTGTTTTTGTAAATAAAGCATATATTATTTTATTTATTATGAAATAAAATAAATTGTTTGCATTGAAACATATTACAATCTCTTGATAGCAACTTCGGAATTAAATGTGTCATTAAATGTTTGTTGAAATGATTGAAAAGTAGTAAAATTGTATATGAAAATAGAAGAAAGGATTTTGATATAAGAGATTTCAGCCTTTTAATAATTGCACAAATTAAAGTGATAGAAGAAGATTTTTTTTGAATCACAACTATGGCTAAAAGCATTTTCCAAAGTAAGTCAATCTTATAAAACATTAAACTATCAAGCTAAAAGTCTGAAATATCTTAAATCAACCAATATTTCTAAAAGCTCCAATAAGAAACTTAAAATAAAAGTAACAAATTTGAAATTATAGTCACAACTCTTATAATCATTATGATAGACACAAAATGCACTTCCAGCACAATATCTTTAGAAGCAAAAACACTATACATTTTTAAAAACCCACTTAATTTTGTGGCCAATACAGCAGACTAATAATCTACCATTAGCACACTAATTAGAATAAAGGCAAGAAAATCAAGTTCAAATTAAATATGTATAATTAATAGAGTGCAAGAATCATTTGACAAAAAATGCAATGATTAGCAAAAGGAAAAGGGTGGAAACTTCTAGGGTATTTTGGCAGGAATAATTTTCCTTTAATGGTAATTGTGAGTTGTCTTTTGGCACTCAAAGGTAGCCTATTTAGATATAGATAATTAGAAGGTATCACTGACATTTAGAGGTAGTCAATTTAATTATAGATAATAGATTAAGAGTTGCCATATAGCATTTAAAGGTAGTCTAGTTAGTTATAGATAATAAATAGATACGATATTTTGGTAGGAATAATTTTTCTTTAATTGTAATTAGAAGTTGTCATATACATGATACTTAGAGATAATTTATTTAATTATAGATAATAGATAATAGATTAGGAGATGCCATGTATTACTTATAGGTAGTCCATTTAGTTATAATAATAGATTAAAAGTTGCTACATGATATTTAGAGATAGTCAATTTAGTTATAAATAATAGATAAATACGTAGGTAGGTAGATAGATAGGATGTTTTGATAGGAATAATTTTATTTAATTTGTAATTAGAAATTGCCACATGCAATTTAAAGATAATCCATTTAGTCATAAATAATAGATAATAGATAATAGATAATAAATAGATAGGGTGTTTTGGTGGGAATATTTTTTTTTTAATTATAATTAAGAGTTGCCACATGACATTTAGAGATAGTTTATTTAATTATAGATAATAGATTTTTAAATTTTTTGTTTTAAAATTTTTATTTAAAATTGAAACAAATAAAAATATAATAAATGTACTTTATACATAAAAATATAAAAAATAAAAAAATTAATTAAATAAAAATAAATATTTACATATTTTTTTCTTTGCAAAACAAGTATTTACATATTTTTATTTTAAATTATAACTATGTTTAAGTATTTTTAATTTTTTTATTTATGTAACTATAATTTATTTGAAATATTTTTGACTGATTTCTATTTTATAAAATACAAATAAAAATAAATTTTACATTATAGAGATCATAGGATGGGAACGTGAATTAGAGGATAGTTTGGGAAACAAATAGCAAGTCACAATAAATCTGCTTGTGGATTAGAGACGGTATAGAGAGAACAGTAGAATGGGTGGCACTCAGACAAAGATTGAGGTTACCGCATGTATAAAAGAAAAGAAAGAAAAAGGTGGGAATAATTTTGGCTCAATTGTAATTAGGAGTTGGTATATGTGGCATATAGAGATAACCCATTAGTAATAAAAAATAGAATAATAGATGTTGGCATACAAATAATAAAACTTGTGGGTAACCATGGTTGGGACAACAAACACTACGGCATATTTTGCTGTCGTTTCCCCATGCACTCGTTAACAAACACTACTATGTGTAACCAATCCCCCAAGATGCATTTAGCCATACTCTTGCAACACTTGTGACAAAACAATTCACTCTCAAATATTAGATTGATACACTTGTTATGGAATTTCGAAAACAAGGCCTTGTTGCTAAAACATAAATTTCCAAAGGCTTGCCATCACCATTTTACTTTGCTATATAATTGTTATCCTCGAAGCAATTGCTTGATTATTTTAAGGTAACAATTAAGGTTATAAATCTTTGTTTCGCACAAAATTTTGGTTAATCGAATGAGATGCAGTTGAAGGCATGCCAGAAACTATTCCAAGTTGATCAAGAGATTCGGTTAGTGCAAAACACAACTGATTTGCATGATTAAACGATTAATTCCAAGAGAAGGACTTTATCTCTTGGCAAGTAGGTTCTTAAACTATTCCAATGAGCGTTTGGCATGTAGATCAATGAATCAAAACACTAAAAAGAATATTGGCAAACAACTGAAGGCTCATGAGATGGATTGAAACTTAAAAAGATTGAAAATAAATGAAATACTGTAGATGAAATGTGATAAAGAAAAGCTATAAAGTGTTGAAAAGTAAATGCCATGAATGTAAAAGGCCAAAAACTAAAGTGCAGAAAATATAAAGATAAATGTAAAAGAAACTTCTGTTTGATTTATCTGTTTGGGGTCCTTATACATATTGGGCTTAAGGCTATATATATACGTACAAAACTTAACAATCATCCCAAGGCATCTATTAACTATGCCCTCAGACAACATGGTCAACAAACTTTCTCTTGGTAACTTTCTCGTAATTGTTTTCCTTGTCTTCCTTGAGTACACTCCTCATAGCATAATGGTAACCGCTTAAATTGCTCTTTGCATTTTACCTGTTCTCCCTACTTTTTGGACTAGAAATTGTCTTCCTCAACTACTCCTATTTTCTAGAAAGTGATTGTAGACTTGGTCAAACTCTTATCCTTGGCTACTGAAGCACATCCTTTCTCCAACCAAAGCCCAAAACTGGTTCATGGGTTACAAACTGTCAAAAGGCCCAAAAGCTTAATAGGAAACTCATGCCCTCAATTAACGGCTAATATCACTATTTGACTGTCAGCTGTCAATTATCGACTATTGGCTAAATCTGCCGTCAATCTTCAAAATATGCAAATAAGAGTTCCTATAGGCGACTACACAAAATCTTAATTACAAAATGCAAGGCAAATTAGTTGAGGTGAAATGGAAAAATGGCCGAAACAATATCAAAACGGCCTTAACTGAGCCAACCTGGGTTGCCACGTCAATGCTCTCATTTGGGGCTTTACATAGATATGCAATAATAGTTATTCTGATACCCCAATTTTAGCCAGCAAATTAAAGTTTGGTTGAGCGTTTCAGCCTCTTTCAATTAATTTATGTTGAGTAACACATTCCATATTTGTCATCAATTATTGTCTATTCTTCAGCTAACTACTCTCGGCTATTGGCTAAATTTGACCGAATATTGCCTTATCCAGCTATTTCTCCTCAGTTGATATCCATCCTCAGTTAGCCACAATTTTTTGATGCCAACATAGGTTAAAGATGCCCAAAAAACCAAAACTTCTATGATTAAATATTAAGTTTAAAATAATATAGCTCAGGGTAACTATATCACCTTAACAACAAAGAAACATAACTTTTCATAAAAACATCAACTCTGTATCAAGAAATATTTGAGTATGGGTAAAAGCATACAACACAATATTATTTACGTAATGTTCCACTTAGTAGCCACAAATGTGATTGCATAGTAATCTTACATAAGCAAAGGTGGCCTCACTTGTAATTTTTTTTTTTTTTTGGGTGAAACTTAGGTACCTAGCAAGTTGCACACATTTGTGATATAACTACAGAAGGAGTTTTAAGATCCATTAATCAATCAAATAGTGTACTTTTAGTTGTTATATGCTAAACAAATAATTTGAAGTTTAGACATTACATTTCTAAAAAGATAAAGGATTCATATTAGAATTTAATTTTAATACACTGTCAATGTAAAAATAAAATGTAAAAATAATTTATATAAATATCCAATCATATATATATTGCCACGTTAGCAATGTTTGAGTCTCATACCTACTACCTCAAAAGTCTAACATATAATAATATATGATTGGATGACAGTGTAAAACTCTTTTACACCACAGTGTATCAAAATTTAATCTCTTTATATTAATGTGTCCTTTACCTTTTGTGGTTTCTTGACTGATTGTGCTAAAGGTAGTCAAGTTTCACTAATCAGATTTGTAGAATGTTTCTCTAGTTGGGACAACCTTATAGTAAAGATAATCTTACATCTAATTTTACCATAGGGGTAAAAAGAGTTTTCAAACTTCTAAATGCAAGCTATGCCTCTTCAAAGAATTTAGCTTTAACTTAAAGAAAGTTAGCAGTCATTTTGAGCATGAATCAAAAGTGAATCCCATGGCTTCACTTTCATAAAGTAAACACTAGATTCTCCATAGAAAGGAAAACTAGAATTGCATGATCAACCGATGTGCATCTATTCATGCTTTATTCCCTCCATGCACAACTGTTGTTTCAAGTATCCTAGACAGCAGAAAAAATGGCCACTTCATTTCTCTGGAAAGGAAGTTACATATAACCAAACTAGACTAGTTTAGTGCATGGACATAGTAGGATGGCATGCTCTAGTGTCTAAGGCTTTGAGTTAGAAATAGGGCATGAGGGGTTCTAAGCTAACTTATGACTTCTTTTCATCAAACTAGACTAGTTTAGTCCATGGACATAGTAGGATGGCATGCTCTAGTGTGTAAGGCTGAGTTACAAATCGGGCATAAGGGGTTCTAAGCTAACTTCTAACTTCTTTTCTAAACAAGTTTGCTCTAACTAGAACAACATTATGGCAAGTTTTCCATAGGGATATTTTGAGTTTTTAGGGACCTATATTCCAAATTGCTTTGCATAACTTTGGATTGGTGTTAGAAGAAGTAGATGATTAATTGAGTTATGTGTTGATGCAGTCCTTGGATATTGTGGTATCCTCTTTTAGCTACATAGTCCCTTTTCTTATTATAATGCTACATAAGCCTATTAGGCCCATGGATAATCCTTATGAGGGTTTGTAATGTTCTAATAGCCAAATCAAGAGAAAAAGTAGCCTGAACTCTTTGCAAATCCCAATTCCCTTTGTCTGGAATAAGCCTAATCTCCTTTTAGTTCTCCTAGCTTGGCACAATCTGATTCCCAACAAACCAATTTCCCATGCTTCTTTAAGAACTTCTTTCCCAGTATAATACTTGTCCATAACATATTTCTTTTCCTTTTAGCTTTTATAAAATTAAATGAATAATTTTCAAGATATATGGCTTTAACAATTTGGATCCATAGGGCATTAGGGTTTGGAAGAATTCTCCATGCTTTGTTTAACTAACAAGGTTGTATGCAGATGGAAAAAACAAACCTAAAATCTATTCTTCCTCTTCTCTTACTGAGAATGAAGTTGGCCTAACTTTTCTGGTGTGTTCCTCTAGCTTTCTATGAGAATGGTACAAATGCTGAAGAAATGAAAGAGAAATGAGAGAAATGGGAAATCTGATAAAGTATTGAAAATTGATGAACTAACCAAGTCAAGTTCTTCTGTGTACTAATCTCCTACTTATATATAGGTGCTATGCTACACTACTTGAGTACAAAGGAAGCTAAGCTATACATAAATAACTAAATAATGGAATTAACTATCATAACTAATCAACTTTAAGTCACGTGCTCAATTCCTTCATGTGCCTCACATGTTGCTGTTGCATTTGGATTCTCTATACTCGATAACACCCCCCAAGCTGGAGCATAAAAATCAATCATACCTAACTTGGAATGGAATGAAGAGAATAAACCTGGTGCTATGGGCATGCTGAGGATATCAACCACTTGGTGTGAAGTGGAGATTGGCAACAAATGAATAACACCATACTGTAGCTTGTCCCTGGACCACATGGCAATCAATCTCTATGTGTTTAGTCCTTTCATAGAAAATGAGGTTGGCTACAATGTGGAGTCTAGACTGGTTATCATAATATATAGCAATTGGGTTTGGATAAGGCAACTAAAAATCATGGAGCAAGTAAATCAACCACTGTGCCTCAAATGTAGCTTGAGCAAGGGCCTTGTATTCAGCTTCTGATGATGATGATGATGATGATGATCGAGTTACGGTGGTTTGCTTCTTGCTTTTTTAAGAGATTAAAGATGATACGAGGAAGAAACAGAAGCTTGAAATTGACTTTCTAGTATTAGCACAAGCTCCTCGATCTGAGTCAACAAACCTTATGATAGTGAGGTTTGAAGAAGAGGAAAGAATAATCCACGTATTGGAGCCTTCTTCAAGTACTTAAGAACTCGATGAGCAGCTTAGTGATGAATGGAATTGAAGGAATTGATTGAGTTTGCTAGCTACATAGCTAATATTAGGTTGAGTGTTAGTTAGATATAACAACCGATCAACCAACCTTTGATATTCTAAAATATCAGTAATAGTAGCCTCCAAGGACTTGGATTGTTTGAGAATGTAATCCATTGGAGTGGAAGAGGGCTTACATCCCAACATGCCACAATCCTCAAGCAAATCGAGGGTGTACTTTCTTTGGTAAAGAGCAATTCCTTACTTAGTGCGAGCCACCTCCATTTCCAAGAAGAATTTTAAGTTTCCAAGGTCCTTGATTCTGAATCTATCATCAGCAGTCTTTTTATGCCCTCAATTTTAGGGAGATCATCACTAGCTAGTATTAGATCATCCACATAGACAAGAATAGATATGAAACCAGTAAAGGTAGTCTTGATAAAAATACTACTAGAACTCTCAAAAACACTTTTCCTATCACCTTCTAGAATGATAGATTTTAATCTAAGCTTCTAAGCAAAGATCATTCTTTCCTATTGGATAAAAATGTAATTGACTAAATTTCTCTAAGAAATCTATCCGAAAACAAAATCCTAAAGATTATCACTATGCAAGCGAGTTGTGCCAAGGGGTGGGTATTCTGCCCTTTAGCAAATGAATTCCTCAATTATCTCATGCAAGTAAGTATTGAGCAAGATCGATCAACGAATGATTGAATAAAATTGAGCTTGAATTAATATTGAGAATTCATACAAGCTAAAAACTTAACAACTAAATAAAAGAGAGCTAAAGCCTAAATGGAATACTAAAAAAATGAACAACAAAAATCAACTCATAATTAGAATGGCTTGATATCAGCATCTCCCCTTTCTTCTTGTAAAAATCCTTTTATATGACCCGAGAATCTTGTACATGTATCACAACTTTTTTGAACATGATCCTTCACTGACCTTCAATCATGTGATCATGCCATAACCAACTCACCCATGTCTTCAACTAGTGGTAACTACTTTTACATACCTCACTTAGCTACAGTCCCTAACTATCCTTCATTCTTTCCAATTCTTAGGCTTCAACATGCTTTCCTAGCCTGGTTCTTCTATCCTCAAGTTGATGCACGCTTTATTGACCTTAACGCACTTTTATTGCTGAACCAATCCCAAATCACTCTTTCTTAGCTCACACTTACTAGCCCATAATTAATTACCCTAAGCATCACTTTAACCTTAACCTAAATCATTAAATTATGGTGCCAACATATGCCCCCTATATTACCTAGCTAATGACTATTTACTAAGCTAGATAATGTATTTAAACCCTTTATCATTATTGATTCTTCTCCTTCATTAAATAAACTTTCCTTTTCTTCTTTTTTGCTTATTCAATTTCATTTCCTTTTCCTTTCAGCCTTCATCCACCTTTTAAATTCTTCTTTGCCTCTAATCTTTCATGTCTTTTTTTTTTTTATTTTATAAAACTCTTTGCTTTTAATCATACACAATGTCTTTTGACCATTTTGATCCCTAGAATTCCTAGTGGGTCAGCTACTCGTGACCCTTTAGAGAGCTTTTCTTCTAGCTCCAAGAGTTCTTCCATTGATCTAGCAGCTGATTCTCCCTAACAATCAATTGTTAAAATTGAACGATCAGTTAAGGCTCTTAAAGCTCTTGCTAGCAAACCCAAATCGGCTCAAGGAGCTTCATCATCTTGCCAAGCAAGAGAACCTCTGCCTGAAGATAATCCTGGAGCTAAAGTCCTCATTGCTTACAATTAGGCCTAATGCACCTACACCCTTGGTCCTCTATGTATAGAGCCTCATCTGTTTGCTCACATCACAGAGTCTTTCATCCTCCTTGATAATTTTAAGCTTCCAATAATCATAGTAGATTGGATTTCAATTTCAAGACGCCCTAAGGAATTGCATGGTTAGCCAAAATCGAGTGATGACTACATTGAATGGCTTGATAAGGTAGCCGAACAATAGGGAGATGAATAGAGGTGTTAGGAGATTTATGACATGATTATGCTCTCTAAGTTGTGATTCTTGCCCAACATCGATATATTCCTCTCCTTCCTCAGCTTCTGGAACTCTACCATCAAAGCCTTTGTCTTTCTATTTGGGGTTATGTCCCCTGTACTCTTTGATATTGTTACCGTGTTGGATTTGCTAACCATTGGTGAAGACATACCCATTTTCTATGATGAAGATTTTGAGAATTTCGGCTACCCCATGTACAAAGAAATTGCTGGCTATGGAAAATATATGAAGAAGCATAGGCGAGAACAATGTGCTATATGCAACATTGAGCATAATGATTTTGACTTCTTTTGGCTCTGCAAATATTTTATTTGCTCTTGCTATTGTTAATAAATATTTTTATTATGTACCTACCATAATTTTTGGTAGGCTAGTGAATTTAGGAGCATTGTTCTTATCTTTTTTATACGAAGATTTAAAATTGTAGGTTGATCAGCTGAAAGTACCAAATCCATGTCAGGTCCCAAGTGGTTTTTGTTTCTGTGAATTAATGAGTATTTCCCTGAGTTCTACCAAGATTGCTCCATCACGGCTAAACTAGTTCGAGATGCCTCCACCTATAGCCTCTGCTACAAAACTGTCCCTATCTCCACTTCTCAGCCTTTCAAATAGCTGAACAGCTATTTCAAATAAAGCCTAGGCTATATGTGGAAATCTGTTCTTTCCTGTATTGCTCTTATGGTCTTACTTGGGTGTAGTTGAATTTGCTGACAGCATCTGATAAAGAATTAGCTGAAGTGGCTCCCGACTAGAGTAGTGCTTTAACTGGTAGGGACTTACCAAATGGGATTCGTTCCTAAGCTCGCTTCAACAAAACTTCAGCCGAGCCCTATAACCCAAATTGCTTTGCTTAGTAATTTGGTTTGCTTCAAGGACTTTCTGCTCATTACCAATCTATGATAGGCTTGAAAGATAGACCTTCCATCTATACTTAGGAACAAGCTGAGCTTGTCACCAACAACAATGACAAACTTGCTTAGTTTTAGTTCAAGTCCTTTATGGTCAATCCTAGAGTCACTCCAGATTATATGGAATGGTGGAGGTCTACGTTTATCAAGGCATTCACCTCTGTACTTGAGTGCTACTTATCCAAGTTGATTAGTACTAGCCGCGATAGATTTTCTCAACCTCCTCAGCCAATTGCTAGGAAAAAATAGGCAAAGATGAGCAGCAAACCAATGCCCAAGTCCAAATCTATCAATATTATAGGTAAACACCTCAATTTCCTTTCAGGTAATCTACCTTTCCTTTATTTGGCATCACTTAACTCTCTTTATTATTGCATTTCTAGAACCTCAAGTTTTAGACATGGAAACTCATGTTCCTTCACAGCGGAGGTCTATAGCTATTGTAAGGAAAAGTCCTTAGAATCTTATTTCCCTAACTCCCTTCAGAGTGGTAGCCCTAGCTGAAGCTTCAGAGCAGGAAAGTTCTCCAATAAAGGTAAAAACCTCTTATCCTTTTTTTACTTTAAAGAGCATCATTTTTTTATTTCTTATATATTTGTCTGTTTAATCTATAGAAGGAAAGAAGAAACCAAAAAAAGGCTGAGCAATAATCTCCACCAACTCCTTCATCGATAAAAACCAAATCTTACAAAAGGAAGGCTATAATTGAAGAATCTAAAGAAGAAGAGGAGGCTGAAGAAGAATGCCTTCTCAAAAGGCAGCTTAAAACTGCTTCTCGGCCAGTACCCTCAGTTTTTCACACTCCTTCCTTGGCTGATATGGTGGATTAGCTTCTTTCTCCTGAGCTAGATCAAAGATTCATGGCTGAGACTTTATTCAAAGTCTTCTCCACATTACTGCATCACAAGAAGATGCCCCAGCTGATGAGACTCAGCCTGATGATCAACTATCCGCTCAATTGAGAACCCCTATAATAGCTAAAGGAACTTAACCAGGCTATGCCTCAGAAGGAATAAGAGTTTCAACTTAACAGATCCCCACCATTCCTCCTAGTATTTCAGTTTTGGTTCCTCATGAAGAGCTAGAGCAATATTTCAACACGTTACTGACTCACCCTCCCACTAAAAGCTCATCTCCCATGCATCAATATCTTTTGACTATTAAGGAAGAACTCCAAAAGCCATTCCCCTCTGCTAAACCAAAGAGGTCTAAAGGTAGCTGAAGTTGAAGATATTGAAGTTCCAATTTCAATATGGCAAGCCTGCACTAAAATTGCTCTCACCTTATTTAAGGCAGTCTTGGACCACCAAATGTACAAGGTTTGCACGGTATAACAGGATGAAGGATCTAGAAGAATTAGCCTTCTTGAAGGCTTAGAAGAGTAATTACTTAGCTCAATATTAGGCCACCAAATCCAATTGAGACAAATATCAGCAATGACAACTCCATCTCACTAATCGTATCAGCTCAATCCATGAGGGAATTGCCAGACTGCGGATCAAATTAAAAATTTTGGAACCTAAACTAGCCTCTGTCTTAGCTAACATTAAGACTGAAGATGAGCAGAGACACCAGCTTTATGCACAAGCCAAAGCTTTGGATGGCAAGATCATGCCCTTAGTTGAGAAACAAAAGCCTCTAAAACAAGCCCTAGCAGTGGATAATAAAGGAATGGCTGATATTGAGTCTACATGGCACTCTTTGCTTAGTCCGTTCCACAAGGCTCAGAAACCTCCTTCCTCAGGTAATTCCTTGTTATGTTGTTACATTCACTGTAGTTCTTCCATATAATCTTTTTTATACTTATCATGGATTCCTGCAAAGACTGTAGAATCAACTAGTTTAGAACTTGCTTTGATCACTGCCACATTTACTCCTTTTCTAATTCCTAAGCTTAGACTCGATGACTTTTAAGACAATATCTTGGCTGCCATAGGAGATGCTTTGATAGCAGTGCTATAGGAAGAACCTGCTGCATAATTAGCTGCTAATGAAGACAAAACTGAAAATGAATCCTTAGCAGGCCCTAGAGTTTAGACTAGGATTTCATTCTTTTTCTTCCTTTTAAACAAGATATTGTTTAACTAAATAGCCGGCCTGTGGCTATAACTTTGGTATTTCAACAACTTTGGGTTTCCCAAATGGATAGATGATATTTCTTTAAAAATTTTCCATGAATGTCTTAGACAATTTTTTCCCATGCATGTTAACCAATTTGTATGCTCATCCATCTATAACTTGGCTAACAATGTAAGGTCTTTCCCAATTTGGAAACCATTTGTTGAATCTAGGATTCTTAGTCCCAATAGGTAAAATTGCTTTCCAAACAATATCATCTTCGACAAATTGTTTCTTTTCCACTTTCTTATTATAAGATTCTGTAACTATTTCCTTATTTAATTTAATATTCTCTAAGGCCATGATCCCATCATCATTAGCTGATTCTAGTTCTTGGATCATGACCTAAGAATATTCTTCAAGTAGCAAACCACATTATTTTGCAACTTATAATGACTTAATATTTATTTCCATGGGCAAAATAACATCTTGGCCATAAGTTAATCTAAAAAGGGTCAAACCTGTAACCTTGTTTTTCGAATTTCTGTATGCCTAAAGCACCCTAGGTAATGCTTCATACCATTTTCTAGGTTGATCTTCAATGGTTCTATTAATCATATTAGTTAAAACCTTGTTTGTTACCTCAACCTAACCATTGACTTGAGCATAATAAGGTGATGTATGTATTAATTTAATTCCATATTCTTGTACAAACAATTTCACCTTATCGTCTGTGAACATAGTGCCTTGGTCAGCCGTTATAGTTTTAGGGATGCCAAATCGATGTATAATCTTCCTTTCATTGAATATTATCACATCAGCTTGTGACACACTTGTCATAGGCTAAGCTTCCACCCATTTTGTAAAGTAATCAGTTGCCACTATGATAAAGGTATACCTTTTCGAAGATGGGGAATATATCTTGCCAATAACGGCTATTGCTTAACCTCTAAATAGCTAAGGTTTGACAATAGTATGTAACTCCTCAGTTGGCACCCTTTGAATTAGCCCATGTAGTTGGCAAGTTTTACATCCCTTGGTGTAAGCAAAACAATTAATTGTTTTAGTTGGCTAATAATATCTGTATCCATAGATTAGCTATTTCATATTGTGACCAAATTTATGAGCTCCACATACCCCTTCATGGACTTCCCCTATTACCTTCATGGCTTCCTTTTTATTCAAACATTTAAGTAGCATACCTTTTTGAATTTTTCTAAACAGATCACCATCAATCAACAAATATTTCAATTCTTTTTGTTTCAACCTAAAATCAACTTGAGCTGAGGGATTAGCCAGATATTGGATTAATTCTTAACTCCAATTGGCTAACATACTTGGCTATTAACCAATTGTTGTAACTATATTATTTGCTCCAAATTGTTGATGGTTGGTGCCATAAGTTTGTATCCAAAGGCATGCTACACCAAATCATTTGCTGCTTCGTTAAAAGCTCTAGGAATGTGGGTTATTATGACATCGGCAAAATGTTGCAATAATTCCTTGGCTTGCCTAAGGTATTCTTCTAATATTAGGCTATTATGTTTATATTCTCCCAATAATTGGTTGCTTACTAATTGTGAATCTCCCATTATTTGCATAGTTTTCACATATAAGGATTTCGCAATTTTAGGCCAATAATGAGAACTTCATATTCTACCTAGTTATTAGAGCACTGCACATCTTACCAATACATAAACTTTTTGTCCACCCCTTTAGGACTTGTAATTATTGCTCCTATTCCAAACTTTTTTTGATGTTTTGATCCATCAAAAGCCAGAGTCTATAGTTTAATTTGCATATAACCTTGACACTCGGCTAATGGGTTTTGTATTTCCACACATGGGTGTTGTGCTAGGAAATCAGCCAACACTCGTCCTTTCATGGCTTTTAAGGGCACATATTTTAGGGCAAAAACATTTAACTTGATGTCCCATTTCATTAATCTCCCTTAAAGTACTGGCCAATTTAGTAAATATTTAACTATATCAATCTTAAATACTACTAACACCACCCTAGGCAAAAGATAATACTACAACTTTGTACATGCATGGAATAATGATAAACATAATTTTTCTATTGGAGTATACCTGGTCTCGGCATCATTCAATGGCCTGCTCAAATAGTATACTGCCTGTTGAGTTCCATATTCTAAATCTTAAGCTAATAGACTCCTAATAGAGTCCTCAACGGCTGATATATATAGCTTAAGAGGTCTGTCGAGAATAGAGAGCACCATTACAAAAGGTTTAACTAGATATTACTTAATATAGTCAAATGCATTTTGTTACTCGCTACTCCATATAAATTCTTCAACTTGCTTAAGCCTTAGTAAAGGTGAATAGGCTTTCATCTTGCCAGCTAAATTTGTAATAAATCTCCGCATGAAATTTATTTTGCCTAGTAGACTTTATAGCTCTTTTTTGTTGGCTAGAGGTCTAGTTTCTAGCATGGCTCTGACTTTATTCTTGTCCACCTCAATCCCTTGTTGGTGAATTAAGAATCCAAGGAAGTTTCTAGCCAAGACTCCAAAAGCACACTTAGCTGGATTCATTTTAAGTGAATGTTTCCTCATTCTGAGGAAGTTTTGTTCAAAGTGTTCTTTGAAATTGGCTAACATCACTACCACATTATCAATATATACCTCCATATACTACCCAATCAAATCATGAAAAATAACATTCATTGCTCTTTGATGGGTAGCCCTAGCATTCTTTAAGCCAATAGCATGAACACCTGCTCAAAGATGCCAATGGCCCCTAGGCAATGAAAAGTAGTTTTGTGTGTATCTTCTTCAACTAAATAAATTCGATTATATGTAGAATAACCATCTATAAATGATAAAATACCATTATTAGCTGTGGCATTACCTAACATGTCCATAATAGGCATAATATACTCATCTTTAGTGTAGCTAAATTTAAATTGTGAAAATCTATACATATTCTAACTTGACCATTCTTTTTAATTACAAGAACAATGTTTGAAAGCCATTATACATATGTGGCTGTCTTGATAAATCGGACTTTCAAACATCTTTCAATTTCCTACTTTATCTTAGGCATCAATTATGGGTTGAACCTTCTAGGTGGTTGCTTGAATGGCTTGCAACCCTCTTTAATAGGTAAGTGGAGCTCAACTAATTCCCTAGGCAACTTAGGCATTTCATGGTAATCCTAAGCAAAATAGTCTTTATATTATGTTATTAGCTGTACCAATTAGTGTCAATCACCCTTGCTAAGTAAACCACTGATCTTAGTTTGCCTTAGCTTATTGGCTATTCCAAAGTTAACTTCAATTAAGGGGTCTTGGGCTTCAAAGCTTGGAGCTTCTTTTTTTATTGGGGACATGACCCAATCTACAATAGGTTCCTTCCCATTCTATTTCTTTACCCCTGAATTGTCACTCTCCATGACCTTAAACACTTCCTCATCCTTCTCTACTAGCTCTTGTTGAAAAAGGCAATCTTCAATCTTTACCTCAGCTGAGTACAAGGTTAGCCTTTGCAAGATATCTTTTGCCATTAGCTTATGGCTATTCATTGGTAATGCCTTGCTAAAACTGTGTTTCAACCTCTACCTCAATTTGAAAATCCTTATTAGTAAAATTCATAATATGGGTGGTATCCTAAAACATCCTTAGAGGCCAAGTTATCAGCTAGAATTCAGGAGTATAGTACATAGCTTCAACCATCTTGATATCAGTTAAAAAAGGCTTCTGATCAGCTAACACTACTTCCACTTTGCAATTATTCCAAAACATAAGCTATTGATGTAAGGTGAGCAGGGCACACATATTCGAATGAATCCAAGATCTTCCTAAGAGAAATGAACATCCTAGTTTTGCATCAACAACAAAAAACATAGTGCTGGATGTCTTGCATCCCACCATAAGCTCAACTATATAGAATCCCAATGCTTCTCTATTTTCTCTTGTAAAATTAGCCATCTTCATATTTGTTTCTTTAACATTCTTCTGGGATTTGCCTAATCTTTTCAAAATCTCCACTAGCATGACATTCATGATAGCACCACCATCAATTAGCACTGGGGTAATTGGTCTACCATCGATATAAGCCTTGATGTAAAGTGGCCTTAAATGTCTTGCCAGTTGAGGTTTTTCAAACCTTATTGCCTTTACCTCCTTATCTACCTTAACTTGTTATAACCTTCTGCTGCTGCTTCTTTGTCTTAAGCTAAAGTAGTCCATACAGATTCCTTAGCTAAGACATCTCCTTCTAACTGCAGTAGCTAATCCTTTTTCATAGCAAACTTACATGGTAGTATTTCAATTGAAGCCGCTAGAGTCATATCTTCTTGTACATCATCCGCGAGGATTAGTTAGTCGTCATCATTCAGAATTTGATCAATTCAGTTTTTAGACAACTCTGGTTTTGTTATTTGCCATCTTTTGGCTATCATTTCAGTCATTGGAGCTTGAGTTTGATCCCGAATCTACTCCTGACTTTCCTGCAAGATTTCTTTCCTTGGGTTGCAAAACTCTTCTCTTTCCACATGTTTAGCTTGGTCTAATATAGCTACCATATTTTTCATTTCTTGAATGGACCTATTTCTTTGTAACCTTCTCTTCTAAGTCTTGGCTAACTAAGTTGGCTCTTCTTCTACCTGCTTGCCCTTACAATATTTGTTCAAGAACCATTCTCCTTTATTGGACTCCTTTCTTGGTTTGCTCATTCTGGTGTTTCTTGACATATCATCATTTCTAACAGTAATTCTAAGAATGGATTTTCCTTGGTTGAAATTAACTTCAACAGCTGTTTAGACACTTTAGATGCTGGATGGTTCGAGATATATGGAATTTGCCGATGGTCATGCCTTTTCATCCTTGGCTAATTCTCTTGCTGAGGAAAGTGTAGTATTTTAAACACATTCTGCTGAAGTGGTTTAGATTGCCCCCATATTCTATCCTTTTCTCGAATTTAGGCCTTCATTCTTGCCTAACATTCTTCTTTGAATTGTTGTACCTCAAAGCTCTGGTATGCTCCTTTACCACTATTGATTTGGTCTCCACACTTGCTCCAAATGTTGCATAGGTCGGAAAGATTAAGCCTCCTTCTTAGCACGCTTGCTTTCAGTTGAGATGGAAACCATGTTAATAGTGGTTAAAGGAAAAAGATTGGTATCCACAACCATGTTGGCTCCCTTTTTATTTACAAGTTTAAACCTTCCTTCTTTCAAGGCCTTTTGAATAATGTTACAAAAAATGGTCCAATTATTGGTATAATGTGATTAAGAATTGTGCCATTTGTATTACTTCATATTTTGAATTTGACTCGTTAAGGGAAGCTTATGGCCTTTTGGAAGCTTAATCTATTTATCTTTGAATTGTGCCATGGTGCAATTATCTTTAACTAAGAAGTTAAAGATTTGATTCGCTTTTGAAATGTCAAACATATATGCTTCCTTCTTTTCAGTTTTGATATTCTCTTTCCCTTTAGCAGGGGTGAGTGCAAGACAAGTAGATGGCTTACCCTTTAGTAACTTAGTAGCCATAATTTCTCTTTGTAAAACTCCCTCCTTATCTCCTATTTCTTCTTTGGTTGAGTCATACTCGACTATAGTAACTAATTGAAAACCTTGAGGTCTGGCCCTATTGGCTCTCCTTAGCTTCCTTTTTATAATAAACTGCTCTACCCGAGAAGCTTTCAAAGAGAGTTGGGCTAGATCCCCATGTTAAAAAATAATCAATTTTTCCCTCAACTGAGGATTCATGTTATTCACTGCAATAGAAGCACATTTAGCCTCAGGCAATTGCACACTGGATTTTCCCTTTAACTCTTCTAAATCTTTCTAATAATTTCATGACTAGCTCATTAACTTGTTGCTTTATAGCTAACAAATCCAACAAAGAACCCTTGGGTTGAGGCTTGTAAAATCTATCATGGAATAAGTGTTCCATGTTTGCCCTTCCATACGAAATTTGATGGTAGAGATGAATACCAAGTGAATGCCACTCTTATCAAAGATAAAAGAAAGAGTTGCAGCCTTAAAAAGTCATTTCGACTAGCCTTGACATATTGGGCTATGAATTGGCTGATGTGTTCCATTATAGATTTGCCATCTTCTCTAGAGAAGTTGGTAAAATTTGGGGTTCTAAAACCTTTAGGAAACTGGACCCTATCCATCTATTCAAGATATGACTTCCTATAAATTGGCTTCTCCAGAGGTTTTAGCTGGACGCCAAAATGTCTTCTCATAGTCTCGACTATTATATTTGGGTCAATTAGCTAAAGTAAGGCTACTTGAGGCTTAACCATTAAGAGTGGTTGGATGAGTACAACCTACCAATTTGGTCCCTGATCAATTGCCTAAGGCATCCTATTTTGGGGTTGAATACATGGTGGCCAATTGTTAATAGGTAGCGGAGGGTATATCGGTTGTTGAGAAGCATAAGTGGGTTGTGGAACATGGATATGTGGTGGAGTGTATATAGGTTGAAATGACCCTAAAGGCTTAGCCACGTAACCCCCAATTGGCAGGGTGTTAGTTCCAAAGTTATGACCAGCCTATGGGGAATCTCCTTGACACCAACTCATTTAGATCAAGGGGTCAGCCGTTGGGATAAGATTAATATAACCAGGCTGATCTACATTGCTATTAGAATTACTATAAGAGCTAGTACTTCCCGGAGGCAATCCTAAATTCCTTAGTACATCGGGGGGCCTTTAAATCATATGCACTTGACCATGTTGGGGAACCTAATGCCCCCATTGTTAGTTATTACTTCATTGATAGCCTCAAGTATAACCCCATATACAACTTCAGCTGCATGATCCTAAGTATGTGAAACTTATTTTTGTTGTTGTTGTTGAACTAGTTGCATCTTATTCTGTACCATTGGCTTCACGATCTTAGCTAGTTGCATAGAGAGCTCATGCATCAAGTCATTTATACCCAAATCTATTTGTTGTCTAATGAAAGAGGTAGTCATAACAATTGATTGGCTCTCCTCGTGTCCAATCTGTGTCAAGCTAGACATGCTCGAGGACATTGCCATGGTCTTGGCGGTTGGGAGGCAAAGGCTGTACTTGGTTGCTTTGAAGTTACCACTAGAGGTGTAGTCAAGGCAATTGCGTACGTCACTAGTTGTCCTCCTCCTTTCTGCTTCGAGGCCAAATTTTGGTTTGTCAAACTCATGTTAATAATTTTTCTAAATCTTAAATTCATACACTAAGTATGATCCAGACTGAGAATCAGAAACTTTCGTTGATTTGACCTTGGACGTCCCACTGAGTGTGCCAAAAATATATGTTGGATAAAAATGTAATTGGCTAAATCTCTCTAAGAAATCTATCCAAAAACAAAATCTCAATGATTACCACTATGCAAGTGATTTGTGCCAAGAGGGGTATTTTGCCCCTTAGAAAATGAATTCCTCAATAATCTCATGCAAGTAAGTATTGAGCAAGAATGATCAACGAAAGATTAAATAAAACTGAGCTTGAATTAATATTGAGGATTCATACAAGCTGAAAACCTAACATCAAAATAAAAAAGAACTAAAGCCTAAACAGAATTCTAAAAAATGAACAATGAAAATCAACTTGTAATCAAAATGGCATGATATCATCATCTCCCTTTTCTTCTTGTAAAAATCCTTTTATATAACATGAGAATCTTGTACATGCTTCACTACTTTTTTGAACATGATTCTCAGTTGACCTTCAATCATGTGATCATGCTATAACCAACTCACCCACGTCTTCAACTAGTGGTGACCACTTTTACCTACGTCACGTAACTATGGTCCCCAACTATCCTTCATTCTTGCTAATTCTTGAGCTTCAACGTGCTTTCCTAGCCCAATTCTTCTAACCTCAAGCTGATGCATGCTTTATGGACCTCGGCCCACTTTTGTTGTTGAACCAAGCCCAATTCACTCTCTCTCAACTAACACTTGCAAGCCTGTAATTAATTACCTTGAGTATCACTTTAACCCTCACCTAAATCATTAAATTACGGTGCCAACACTTCCTTTGCTGTTATTATCTCTACCTCATATGCATTAGGTTCCCATGGTATTTTCGGGTCTTTGCTGCAATGAATCTTCCTTGCCAATCCCGAATTATAATTCCCACTCCACAGCACCTATCTTCAATAAATAGTTCCCCATCAATGTTGACCATGTAAACACATGGAAGAGGAGGCTCCCGATGCTTGCTTGTTGAACTGTTGGGACTAGGGGTGTGCACGGGTCGGGTTGGATCGGATTCAGGGAAAAAAAATACCCAAACCAATTAAATATAATCGGGTCGGGTCGAGTTTTAATTTTTTTTCCTAACTTCAACCCAACCCTAACATTTTCTGTTGGATCTGCCTGTATAAGAGTAGATAGCATTTTTTTTTTTTTGATGAAAGATATATTAAAATACTCAATTTTGTGACATTTTGAAACCTTTAAATTGTGTTTTTAAAACTTGAATATAATCAAATATATTTTTAAAAAAATTACATACATAATTGATAATTCCATAATCATAATCATGAATATATTATATATTATACATTATACAATATCAATCATCAATAAATTTAATTATACACTAATATATTAACATAATCTAAAAGTCAATATTTATAATTATAATTTTATAAATTAATATATAAATAAATGAATCATTATTTATAAAAAAAAAAAAAGAAGGGTTCGGGTCGGGTTGGGTCGGGTAACATGTTTAATTTTTAAACTCACACTGAATCGAATATTGACGGCCAATCTGATTTAGACAGACTCGACATCTGACCCGAACCGACTTTTTACATTCTCTGGGTCGGCCTGTGTTCATGGTCGACTGCACTGCACACCCCTAGTTGGGACAAGGAAGGCTTTCTTTGCTTCGTACTCTTCAGTAGCTCTTCAAGCTAGTGGTGACATGCAAAAACAATTAGATAGTTTGGATAATTAGTTTATTTTGCCAAGATAAATTCCTTGGAATTATATTTCATCCCAAATGGCAATTAGCAACTCATTTTCCCTCCATTCCAGTAAGTACAGTGTTGCCTGTAAATTGGACAACCATGATTAACCATTGCCAATATTCCTGCCAAGGTCTAGATTAATTTCCACCATGCTTGTGTGTCTTGTGTGTACTGGCAGTCTTTAAAAAGATGCCATACACTTGCATGCCCATAATTACAAAGCTAGCACCTATCCCCTACTTGGATTTTTTTTACTTTTTTTTGGTTAACAATATAGTTCAACTAGGTAGTATGTTTCTTACTACTCTCCACATGAATATTTTCATTCTAGGCTGCACGTTAAGATTCAAAATCAGTTTCCATAGTTGCTTAAATTGGGCAATTGTAGCATATTGTTCAAAATGCTGGTGATATGTAAAATTTATTAGTGTTTTGAATAATACATTGGCAAGTTTATGTTGATAATTTTTTTTAAAAGAAAATTGAACAAAAGTAATAATAATTATGTGAAATCTATTATCCAAATATTTTTTATGTTTTGCTCACTTTTTTCGTATGTATCACATATTACATCGTAAAAAATGCGTCCCCATATCACTTCTCTTCGTATAAAGGATATCTGTACGAAACTAAAAAAATAGAATTTTTTTTATTGAAATATTTTAGCATTTATCTTTTAAAAAAATAATTTTTATATATTATCGAGATAAAAGAATTTTAAACATATATAAATATATATATTTTGAGATAATAAATGTGAATATCAAATATTTTTATTTATATGATAATATATAATTAAATATTTATATAAAAAAAATGTACACTTATAATATCTCGATTTTTTTTGAGTAAATAGTTGAATTTATTGATAATCAAATCGTCCAATAACAATGTATTAAAACTAAATCTTAGAAAAAAAAAATGTAAACCGATTGACTATAAAGTGAATGATAAACTCCTAATTCTTTGTGATAAATAAAGGCAAACAAAAGAATAATAGTAAATAAAAAATTAAAATCAGAGAGAGAACGTGGAATAATTTGAAGAAGAAGAAAAAAAGGAAGATTATCTGTTTTCAATAGTGAAAAAAAAGAAAAGTGCAAAGGAATGAAATGGAAATTTACACCATAATATCTATCCGAGGGAGTAACCAAAATTCCAAACAGAAGCATGGTCATATCCTCTTGGATTTGCTCAAAACCTTAGACCCTCACACACAGCACAACTCAAACCTCAAACAACTCCATGGCTTGGTGCGGCATTCACTACAACCTTAATCGCTCTTTCCCGTCCGATGCGGCGCCTATTCCGCACACATGTCACAGTCACACTCCTCCGTCTCACCTCTCTCTCACCACCACCTCTTCTCTCTTCAGAACTAGAAAGGCAATTAAAGACAATGTTAATTCCAATTTTTATGTCATTTTCTTTTTTCTTTTTTCTAAAAGACTCACTTTTTTGTTTTTAATTCTTAATTTATTTTAATTTAATTTAATTGATCTTTTCTTGTTTTCATTGATTATGAGAATCTCGTTAACAATTATATATTTTGAATTTAATTTAATTTAAATTATTCTTTTTGATTCCATTAATATATATATGCCCTTTATTCTGTGTGTGTTGTTGTTGTTGTTGTTCTCCCACTCTCAGATCTCTTTCTCCAGTGCTCAGCGCCGTGCGTGTGTTGCTGTGAGCTCTCACATGACTATGGAGGAGAAGCCTGTCTCTGAGAACCGAATGCTCGTTAGTGTTTTCTCTTCTCTTCTTGTGATTTTTTTGGCTTGCTAGGTTGGTGGGGTTTGCGCTGTGTTTGGTTCCTTACAAAGAGAAATGGATGGGAAAGGAGCCAAAAAGTTTTTGTTTTCTGGTGATTTTTCTGTGGTAGCTTGTTTTGTTGATTAATGTGTGTTGTTTTTTTTTTTTTGACTTTTGGGTTTATGGGGTTTTGCAATGTTTGGGTTTTTTAGGGAAAAGAAATTATAAGAAATAAGAAATGGAGGAAAGGAGCCAATAGTTTTTGTTTTTTGGTGATTTGTCCGTGATAGATTAATTGGTTGTTTAATATTGTTTATTGGGGTTTCTTAATTCCTATTTTTGTTTTGGCTTTTGGGTTTATGGGGTTTTGGTCTGTTTGGTTCCTGAGACAAAAAAAATGCGGGGGAAGGAGCCAAAAGTTTCTTTTTCTATGATTTATCTTTTTGGATTAGCTTATTTTGGTTTAAAAGAGTTTATTATCATTTTCCCAAAAAAATTATTACCAAACATGCACTAAATGGTTGATTAATACGTTTTATTGCTCTTGTGGTTTTGGCTTACGGGTTTCAGTTTTTTGATCTGTTTTGTTCCTGAGAAAAAAAGAAATAGAGGGAAAGGAGCCAATTTCCATTTTGATGATTTTATCTGTGATGGCTTAATTGGTTGATTAATATGTTTGTTTGGTTTCGAAGGTGTACGTGCCTCCACATCCTTTGATCAAGCATTGGGTTTCAGTTCTGAGGAATGAGCAAACTCCTTGTCCCATCTTCAGTGAGTGGCAAAGTTTCTATTTTTTGAGCAACATTCTGTAATGCGAACCTAACATTGACCTGATTTTGTTCAGTTTAATGTAACCAATGTTGGAACAGCTTCACCACTTTAGTTAACATAATATCTGCTTGTGATTAATGGTTAACAGCAGTGTAACTTGTATTATTGGTAATGTGATTATTACTCGGTGGCTCAGTTGATCTTTGAATTTGATAAGGCTGCCCTTTTTGGCAAACTGTTGATTAGGCATTAGTGACTCACTCCGTGGAGTGTTGTTGTTTAGTGTGGAAATAATGTATGGCTTATTACCATTAACGTCTAGGTTGCACAGTGTGGCTGATACTTGATAGTTTTTCAATCCTCATTACTCTCACTTAGAGTCAGCAATCTGCTAATTTGTTATCACTGGTAATCAGCTCAAAACAAAATGATGCCTTAAGTATGGTGGGAACCTGGAAATGGAGCAACCTAATTTGAATCTGTTGGTTTTTTCCTGAAGCAAATTGACTCTTGAGCAGGATAGACTTGTGTGCCCGTAGCATCAGTCTTGCATTTATTGAAGAGTTGAACTTTTCAGTTTCCCAAATTTCCTTCAATCTTCTAATTTTTGTTTTTTTAACCTGCATTTGGTTAACTTACTCTGACTTGGTGCAATATTAATTGTGTGAATGTTGATTTGGCACTTCGTGTTCCTAATGTTTTAGGAAATGCAATGGCTGAGTTGGGCAGGCTACTGATGTATGAAGCTTCAAGGGATTGGCTGGTTAGTTGCAATGACATTGACCATGTCCTTGCTATAATTTTCATGTTTCTCACTTTGACTCTTTCTACAATTTAATTTGCTATTGTTGATTTTTTTTTTTTTTAAATAAACCTTAAAGCTTACAAATTTAAGGCATTGTTCTAATTTAGAGGAGGTCAAGCTAAAGTGAAATAATTTATAAATTTTAATGTTGTGTTTCAAACATCTAGTACAAGTGTCCAATTGTTTTTTCTATCTAAGTCTTCAAAATGTTGCTGGAGCTATATGTAGAGTTTGTTCTAGATGTATTGCTGGCTGTCTGTTTCTCTCTCTCTCTCACGTAGGACAAACAAATTCTTAGGATTTACAGTTTAGTGTCACAGTGTGTGATTACTGGTAAAATGTACACATATGGGGGATTCAAAGACTAGTTAGTGGTATTTGAATGCTAGAATAGCCCTGATGCCATGCATTTTGAGAGTCAAATAGGTGGCTGGTTGGGTTGCCATGAATGATACATAAAATATGTGTTTGATGGGTTTAAGAGTAGATCAAAGTAAGAGTTGATTGATATTTTAAGAATCTTAATGCCATTTGTCACACAAAACAGTTCTGTTCTGGAGTAAAAATTAAATAAAACAGCAGAGATTAAGAAGACAATGGAATTAGTCTAGGCTTGGCATGATACATTAGGTTAATTGCAACAATCAATCAAGAAAGAGTTATCTTTCTGCAGTGGTTCATTCAACTGAATGCTCCTCCTAAAGAAACTATTACGGCATTTAAATAGACATCTTACAATAGATCGTTTTACAAGGTTTTTCAATGAAATCCTAATCTTACATCGAGACTCCCTAATAGGATGTTACCACTAAGCCTCTAAGGATAATTTCAGCATTAAAGTAAGACTTTTTCCTACCAAAAAAAAAAAAAAAGATATGCAAATAAAAATATGACCCACTGACACAGTAACACTGAATAGAAAAAGCCAAAAAAAAGAAAAAGAAAAAGAAAGAAACTTTATAAATATGCCCCAAATACTTCCCTAGGGCATAGAGTGGTGAAATTACTCAGATACCCCCAGAACTGTAACTATGAAGTTCACTAAAGTATCAGCTTTCTAACCCTAACAATCCTAAAATGATTATGATACAATGAGCTCTTTAGAATATTGTATTCAGCCTTATATTCATAAGATATTAAAAATTAGAATGCAATTTGATTCTTAAGCTTATGGTTTTCTTAGTGCTAGTGCAATCCTGCACCACTCTCTCCTTAATTCAGGACTCTGGAAGTTGTCTCTGACTAGGAGTTGTGATGATGAATCGAATTAATAGTTGAATGATTTGATGTTACTTCAAATTCCCATTTAATAATCTTTCTGCATCTAACATGACACTCAGGCTTATTGATTTATATTTTTCTTTTCTTTGCTTTGTGTTGCTTTAATTGTTTTCAGCCTACTGTGGCTGGGGAGATTCAATCACCAATGGGTGTTGCCTCGGTGGAGTTCATTGATCCAAGGGAGCCTGTGGCTGTAAGTAGCATATTGCTTGCTTTCAATATGTTTGTTTCAAATTAGAGTCCTTGTGGTCTGACAGTTATATACACCCATTATTCTATATTTTTTATATTCATACCAAATTGTGAAGAATTTTGAAATATAATTTCATAAAACAAAACCATGCACATGACTTTGCAGTTACTTTTATACTACTAATATCTGTCATTGTTGGCCAAACTTAAGTCTTTTCATGGTCTTGTTACTGTACTTGTGTAGTGCCTTTCTTCAAGGAAAAATCTTAACATAGACTCGAGTTTATGGTGGACCCTATACGTGGTAATATATCAACCAATGATTATATAATATCTATATATTTATAACTTTAAATTATATTTTGAATGGTTGAGATGTTTCCACATATAGGATTTACTGTGAACCTAAGTTGACAGTAACATTACTTGTTCGAGCTACTAAATGTTTTTCTAGTTTTTCAGGTAGTTCCAATCTTGAGAGCTGGTCTTGCTCTTGCCGAATATGCATCATCGATCCTGCCTGCAACAAAAACTTATCATCTAGGTAATGATAAATTCTTATTAGTAGTTAATGAAAATAAGTGGATGCACCGGTGCTAATTTGAAGACTGGCATTCAGAGGCACACATTAAACAAAAATAATTAAGCGGAAAAAATCTGGTTTTACATATTTTGTATAAAATTTTGTATCATAGTTCATTTGAATAAGATAATCACTTGTTTGAAGCTTGTAAATTCTGGGGATGCACATCTTTAAAACTGGAGTACATGTCTCTTCGAATTCTTAAATTGAATAATAACCATATTTTTTTTTTGCTTCTCATTTGCAAAAGGAATAAGCAGAGATGAGGAAACACTTCAGCCAACTGTATATTTGAACAAGTAAGAAATTCATACTTGAAAGAGTAATATGCTTTTTTCCACTTTTTTCTGGGTGAGATCCATGGAGACTGCCCTATTGCTTCCCTCGGTTTTGGCTTGTTTTGCTTAATGGCATAGCACCTTTTGTTATATATTCATATATATGATTTCCAGGTTACCCGAGAAGTTTCCAGAAGGATCTAAAGTATTTGTAGTTGATCCTATGCTGGCAACAGGTATGTATAGGGCCCGTTTGGATAACACCGTTTATGAATTTTTTCAACTTTTTGAATGTTAAAAGCTGCATTTTTAATTTTTTATCCTGGTTGACTATATAACTTATTACTTCCCAAAAAGACATTGTTAATGCTTTTTGATAAGTTAAAATATCTAACTTCTCAAGAAGCACTTTTTAAAACATTCTAAACAAGCACCTCAATTGCGATATATTCAAACACAAAATAACTTATCTATAAGTTACCTTTCAAAAGTTACTTTCACATAAGTCCTTAAATAATCTATCTATCCAAACAGACCCATAGTGTACTAATGTTTGAGCTTTTACTTTCAAGCATAACATCCATCAAGACTGAGCCTTTTTACAGCTGTCCTTATCTTAGAAGTAATTTCTTTATATTCATGTTGATCGGTAGGTTCCAAGTACACTAGCATGCTTAGTTGCTGAACCTTTTATCTCATCTTGCTCGCATCACATAATGCAATTTCTTTATTACATGTGTATACGTATGCATGTAATCCTCGAAGCAACATTTGTACACAGTTCTGTCATAATTGCATATGCAAGGGAGCTCAATGTTAAATATTTAGCTGAGCGTCACTCTTTATGGTTACAGGAGTATGAGTGTGCCATCATGGACGAACTAGTGCTGCATATGATAGTGATTGACTTGCTTGTTTGGCTTTAAAATTCTTTTTCTTTAATGTATCATATAATAGGATATTAATCCAGCAGACAAGTAGAAATTTAGAGCTATATTCATGTCAGCTTGGGTTGTTTTGTTTTTTATTTTAAATTTTACAACCTGAGACTGAATAACTTTTTTCTGAAAATTTCAATCAATTCAAACCAGTGATGCTGGAAGTGAGTTGGGTTAGTGGGTTGGTTCAAATTTTGGACACAATAGTGCAATCTACGATTTCTCTGCATTGTGTTCTGTGTGCTTGAAAATCTGTTATGCCATAAAGTGGTCTCCTTGTGTGACTTTTTTTTTTTTGGGGTAATTATTATTTGTTTTTTTTTATGTGAATTTCAGGTGGTACTATAGTGGCAGCCCTCAGTCTCTTAAAGGAACGTGGAGTTGGCAACAAGCAGATTAAAGTGGTAATGAATAACAAAATAGATTTCTTTTAATAACCAGAATTCCTTATATTTTTTAAGCCGACGTATCTCTATTCAGCAACAATAAAAGCTAAGCTTTGTCACAGGTCGACTACATAGATCAGACAACACCGTCTACCAAGGACATTACTTAACCAGAGTTTTTTTTTTTTTTTTGGTTTTTTGTTTTTTTTTTTTGGTTGTTTTTGTTGTTTTGTTTGGGGGGGGGGGGGAGTTTGTTCTTTATGCATTACGCTATCCAAATATTATGCATGATATCATGTGTTCAGTAAAATTTCCAATCCTCTGTTATCTAAAGCAACTAGTAGTTGATACATCAGATGGGTATTCTCAATACTCAATATATGTGCAACATAGCTGAGTTATATTATTTCATCAACTCTCTAGTTAATGGATTCATGACATTGCAGATATCTGCTGTGGCTGCCCCTCCAGCCCTTCAAAAGCTGAGCGAGCAGTTCCCTGGGTAGTCACATAAATTTCTTCACTTTTTTTTTTCTTTTCAAGCATTATATCTTTTGAGTTTCTAACTATTGCATTTTTCAGGCTTCATGTATATACTGGAATAATTGATCCTACAGTTAATGACAAGGGGTTGGTGTCTCACTTCATTATAATCAATATTTTATTGGGAGTTAGCCAATCTATAGAATTGCATCATTGTTAATGTATTTAATTTCACTTGTCTAGGTTTATAATTCCCGGCCTTGGAGATGCTGGTGACCGCAGCTACGGCACTTGATCCATGAAACACCACATTTGTTCCTCCCTGCCACGTTTCAATTTTGAGACACTACAGTTATCATTATTTGTCGATGGCTGCTTAACTTCAATATCATTTAATCAGTAGCCCTCTTTGAGAGTTCTCTTTTTTTTTTTTAACTTTTTTTTTTTTGAAAAAAATGATTTTAAAACTCCTAATGTGGAAACTGGCAAGTGTCTAAATTTTGTATAATATTATAGCGTTCATGTTTTTGGTCCATCACATTTTGTTCAATTTATTTTGTTTTGGGTCAACATTTGTTCAATAGAATTGGAAGCATGAAAGATACGTTCGTTAGGCCTGAATGAATGCTAATCACGCTGGTAGTTTAGACTTATTTTCTTGGGCGAAGGTTGCTAATATTTGAAATCCACGGGCCTGAAGTCTGGCAATTGTTCCATGGCTCTGAGACATTAGCCCAGGTCAGTATCTTTGAAACATTAGTCCAAGCCACTATAGTTTATTGAGTCTATTGCCCTAATCATGAGCTTGGACTGCATGGTGGATGGGTAAAGCAGATATGTTTTGTCTTATTTCTCACAAGTATCGTTTATTAGAGATAATACTATTTGAGGTATGGTTGGACGCCTTCGAGTTGAGATTTGAATTATGGTTTAACATGGTGGGGATTAGTCTCATCTGCAAGACCAAATAGGTTGCTAAAGCAGATATTTTAATTCCATCCAAACCCGTATATTTGTGAGGTGCACTTGAAAATGACCGAAGGCCAAGTGGAGCAATCTAGGAATTAAGATGTTGGTTATTATACTACTTATATTATACCAGTTATTTATTTTCTTAAAACAAACGACGAAAAAAAATTTATTAGTATTGTTATGAGACTAAGCTTTTCGACACTAGTGAGTAAAATTTTTTTAAACAATTGTTTTCTCCAAGTTTGTATTGTTGTCGTATTTCTGAAATGATAATTCACATACTAGCAAAGCCATTCTAATTCGAGAACAATAAATGATGCTCTCACTATTAATATTGTAACGTGTTTCTCTTCTTACATAGTTACATTTGTGACCGAACATACATTTAATAATTTAATATGATTACAAATTTAGGACTTAAATATTTAAATTCTTAAATAAATAGGTAGCATAATAGTTTGAGTAGCAATCGAGGTGAACATCTTCAAAATTATAGAACCTTAAAAACACACATAATAAATGTTATATATAGTATATTATTCAACCCCTTTTTTTATTTTTGTCTAGAGAGTACTCTTTTTTTGGGTCAACTACTACTATTTAACATTTTAGCTAGGCATTTGTCCATACATGCTAACAATTGGGCCCATTTTTGTCACCATTTTTTAATAGCAAACGCAAATATTGTAAACTCATAGATTTAAGATTCTAAGTCAATTACAATTAACAATCTATCATCTAATCATATTGTATCATATGTATGACTTTTTTAAGATATTTATTAGAAAAGTCAAACACTTCTAATGATATGTTAATATATAATTAGATATTTAAGTAAAATCCTTTGACATTAACATTGTATCAAAATTAAATCTATATTGTGTATACACCTATTTAATTACACACATTATTTTATATAATTATAGTTAAACAATATAACCCATCGTATTTTATCTTTACACATTTTTATTAATTCTTTTTGTCTAAGTTTGAGCTTGATCAATCTATTACGACGGTGAAACTCTCCTAGCACTATTTTTTTTTAAATTAATAAGACTTAAACTTTAGACCTTATTTAAAAAGAATAAATGTTGAATCATTTATACTTTTTTTGATAGGAATAGAAAATAAGAGAAAAGAGAATAAGAAGAAAGAAAATAAAGAAAAAAGAAAATGAAGAAAAAAATATGTTTATTTAGATATAAAGAAAATGAGAGGAAAGGAAAGTTATATAGTTATAAAATAACATATATATCCCTAATAAGTATAAATATCTTTTAGAAAAAATTATATATAATATATAATAAAATACAAGCATATTATTTTATTTTATTTATTTTATAATTAAACATATTTTATATGAATTTTGTAATATAAATAAATATATTTTACATAAATATTAAGTTAAATTTGCTGCCCCTCTTCTCTCTTACTAGTCTAGGTCCATCACTTTGATGTTTGTCTTTTTTGTGTTGAAAGGCAGCATAATTTGAGGGTAACAATGTTAATTGTCACATTTCTTTGCAGCTCGAGAGTTTTCTTTGCAAAACAACAAAGAAAGATTTTATATGGCTCCCGCTCACAATATTTTCTTTCCTTTCTAATTTTCTTTTGATCCAAACAAAAGAAAACATCCATTTCTTCTCCTTTTCTGTTCTTTCAATTTCTTTCCATCCGTTTTCTTGCCATCCAAACACACACTTAGTGTTTGTTTACGAGTTTGATTTGGAGCGGGAGGAGAGAAAGGGAGAGGTTTATGGAATTTTACTCCGTTCACAAGTTTTACTTTTTTATGATGGAAATATTTTTGAAGGGTTTTATTAATCCCTCAAAATTTTTCATCACTCTCATTTTATAGTTTCTCAAATTGGAGGATTTTTAATGAGATTATAAAACAATTTATTGTTTTTTCCCAATTAAGTGTTGAAATGTCATTTTTGCTTATCTTGTAAATATATTAATTATATTTAATTATCTTAATAAGAATAAAAATTATAAAAATATACTATAGGTCTTATATTTCCTTTCCCTTATCTATTGTATACTACAAATAAGGGTAAGATAAGAACTCTTTTAAATCTCCCATTTCTTTATCATTCCTTTCACTCTTATGTTTTTCCTTCTATTTTCCTTATAACTTGCGAAAATGCCCTTAATGAAAGAATTGGTACACATATACATGCTATGATTGTGCTACGTCCCCTTATTGTTGTGGTTGATTGCCAAAATTTAGCCTCCATTTGATGCAGGTCCCATATCAGTGAGGCAAGGAGGTCTTGGGTGTTATATATATAGGTTTGCAAACCTCCACTCCTGATCTAACTTTCATAGTGGAGTTAGGTGGGTCCATATCATATGGTATCAGAGCATATCTTTGCACTGGCCAGTGGGTCATCTTCATGGTTCTCTATTCCATATACAAAGTCTAAAAGGGTCAAGAACGATGCTGAGTGTAACACCCTACTAACTTAATGTTATGCTTAAGTTATAGCATGAAATTGGTTAGGTTGCGTTACCGTGTTAGTTTTCTTTCTAAAGCTGTATTCATTATCTTATATTTGCTTTTTCTTATATATATATATATTTGATCAATATACCTACGAAATTGCGCGCTGTATATAATAAATGTGATCAGTATTTTAAAATGTAACAAAATTTAAATAAAAGCACGACAAAAAGGAATAAAGACAGGTGGTATATCATCCGTCATATACATACATATGTGAGTTGGAAGCCAACGCTTCAGTTTATATATATAAGTTTCAAAACAGGTGAAATATAAGAACAGCAAAATTCTTATTGCTAAAAGGTAGAGACGGAAATGGCAGGAGCCGGCTATGTACAGCGAGTCCAACTCGGGGTCCTGGTGGAGCTGCAAGTCTGGAATCTTAATAAAAAGAGTGGCCGTCGAGTCCATCACCAGCGTCTGAGAATGATGCAAAAATACAATGGAGGTGAGAATTTAAGAAATTCTCAGTAGGACTCGTGTACGGTAAGTCACATTCATTCTCAGTTGCCTCGGTTTTTATTAAATTATAAAAATATGGGATCAAACTAAACTATCCATATTCAATAAGTTTAAGAAAATGTTTGGTCCGAGGTAAGGTTCAGTTTTACTTAAGACAGCATAAGAAACAGAATAGACTACTAACAATAAATACAGAATAATGAGCAGAATAAATAAACATATAGCAGTAAGTAAATATAACAAATAAACTCTAAACAACTTGTAATGACTGTTCAATGTAATCATGCTTTTAATATAATCATGCAAAACTTATTCTTAAATCTTTTTTCATAAACTTTTCTATTACATGGTTCCCTGGGAGTTCTTGGTCATTTTAGACTCCTTGGTAATAGTCTGCTTTTCAGGATCAAGCTTGTTCCTATACAGGAATGCCGGGTTTACTTTCTCCGACTTCCCCACCACCCTTAACTTTATTCTGGGGTTGGCCTAAGTATTATGGAACTTTCATCATAACATAATCTTTATGTTTATCATAACATAACCTTAATGACTTTTTTGAAAATGCACATGTATCTTATACCTCATGCATAAGTCTTACCAAAATTTCGGCGGCATAACGGAACGTGTCCGCTTCCCCATGAATAGTGCCAGTACTCAGTATACCAACTTATCAAAGAAATCATAGCATTCCATTCATAATTCAATATTAAACTCATAGGAACATTAGCCATATTAAAACAGGGTTACTACCTCAGCACAACCATTCAACTCGATTTTTATAACTCAAGCCAAAATTTCTATCTAACTCATCTGGACCTGAATTTTGGATATGTTAAAGTGGTATGTGTCTATTTTCTAACCTCTTTAGTCCCATCTAATTTTGACAACTATAACTCAAGTTATTTAGGTTTTATCCTAGGTTGCCCTGCAACTGGCTAGAATTACACACTTAAAAGTAAAAATCCACTAAAAATCGAAAAATGATTCAAATCATACGAAATTGGTCTCATATTAAAGCTAATAGAACAACTTTTATTTGCAAAAAGTTCCATTCCATTTGCCTTAGTAAGGCTCGAGTTATAAGCCCTGAAATTTGACCTTCCTGAACTGCCCTGCTTTGGCCTGATTTGGACATAGGGCAAATTTCTCGGTTCACTGGGAGCAAACGGGACCTTAACTAACTCTGAAATTTTTATGGGACATTCTACTATGTGTAAGCTTTCTAACAAGGTTAGTTTCATTCAATTCCAAGTAGTATAGGGCGAGTTCTACCCTGAACAACCCAGTCTGCCCAGAATCAAAATAAAAAACCTAGGTCAAATTTCAAAAATTCATATTTCTCTCAATACTAATCCAATGGCCTTATATGATATATGTATGGAAAGCCCTGAATGTCTAGTTTCATTTAAAAATAGTTTCATCAAATCTAAATGGCAGTAGACAGAGCCGTACACTTTGCCGTAAAGACTACCGAGGGTTTTTGGTTCTCTAGCCCTTCAGCTCTTCCTATTTTCATCCTTTCTTACTTTCTATTAGAATTCAACATCACAAACAGCCAACAAACCAGCCAAATATCATCATATTCACTCAATCATCATATCAAGAATTCAGAAAATAAACCACCACCAGCTACCCACAATCAGAAAATCAAGACAAGAATTAAACCTCTACCTTTTATTATATGTGATTTGGCTTGATTTTGGAGCTTGGATGAACAAAACTTGGTTGGGCTTGATGGTTTGATGGAGTTGAGTGAGTGGAGAAGAGAACAAGAGAGCTGAAAAAGGGAGAAGGCAGTGCAGAAATAGGGCTGAAGGAGAGAAAGAAATGAGTCATATAAACTTGAGATGGTAGTTGGTTTCTTGCAACATGATTAGTTCAAAAATACAAGGCTGAATTTCAGCCAACTTTCCTCCTTTCTTGTGGCCAAAGTGGCGCCACTTTCATGGGTTAAGTGGCTGAGTTCTCAACCACTTAAGGTAGGGTTAATGAGTTGAAAATCCTATTGGTTCGGTTCCGACAGTTTAAAATACCGTAATCTTACCGATTTCCTTTAAATCGGTAAATCGGTTTCAAGAAAATTTTTATGAAAACTTCTATACTTCTAACCTAATTCCTTCATATTTAAACTCAATTAGTTGCTAATTAATTGATCCTAAATAAATATTTAGTCGATTTTTAATTAATCGCAATTATTCGATAAAAATCGAACAATTAAGCGAAAAACGACAAGAAAATTCCGGGGGATGTTACATTGGGTCCCGATTATGATTGAACCTTTGTGTTTGCTCTAAAACAATGAGCTGAGGTGAATGGCAACTAAGAATAAGTTAAGGTAACTTAGTTGAGGGATAATTCAGTCAAGGACCAAAGGACGGTTAAGAATGTTATCAGCCGAGGGAATAAAAGCCGTAATTAGTGAAGCCAAAATTGGAGCTGAAGTTGTTGAGAAAGAAACAATGTACAATTTAAATTGACAGTTGAGAATGACCATGTGCAAAAACAATTATTGAGAGAGTAATCAAGGTTATCTTAGGAAAAGAGTGGAAACAAATGTCCACAAATAAGTTGTTGAAAAATGTGAATAGAAACACGGAATTTTTTTCAAACTTCGACGTCTATTAGGAGAAGAAGGAAGCTCATGGTGGAAATCAAGAAAGGAAGGAGGTTGATTGGAGACCCTAGAAATATCAAAACTAAAGTAGGACACTTCTTTTAGTCTCTATATAAACAACATAACGTTCTAGTTATTGAATTTGAGGAAAGGTTAGTGAACAAGATTGTTGCTGAAGATGCTACGTCTTTAGAAGTTTTGCCTTTGATGGAAGAAATAAAAAGTGCCATATGATCCTATGATTCAACCAAAGCCCCAAGGGTTGATGGGTTTAAGTTGAACTTCATTAGGAATTGTTAGGATATCATTGGAGGTGAGTTTTCCACATGTATTTTGGATTTTTTTTTTTTTTTGTTTAAGGTTCTTTTCCAAGGAGGCTCAACATGACGTAGGTTACTCTGGTTCTAGAAGCTGATGATGCAAAGAAAATTAAAGATTATATATTGATAAGCATGGTGGCATGTGTATACGAGATGGTGGCGAAGATTTTGGCCAACAGAATCAGCAAAGTGATGGGGTCGCTAGTAGGTGAAACACAATTAGCATTTGTTCAAGGAAGTGAAATCCTAGATGAAGCTTTGATTGCTTGTGAGGTAGTCCACTAGTTGAAAAATAAAAAGAAGAGTGTTGCATTGTTTAAGCTTGATTTTAGGATGGCATATGACCTTATTAGGTGGTCATTTGTGGATCATGTTCATGAGAGGATGAGCTTTGGTAGGATTTGGAGGTCGTGGATAAGTGGTTGTTTGAAGATGGTAGAAATGTCAATAATTATCAATAGTTCCTCCACTAAACCATTTTCCATAGAGAAAGGGCTGAGGCAGGGTGACCCCCTCTCACCCTCTCACCCTTCCTTTTTGTCCTTGTTGTAGGAGTGTTAAATGGGCTTACAACAGAGCAGAAGATATGAGGTTGGTAGAAGGACTGCAAATTGGCAAAGAAGGAGTTAAGCTATCCCATCTCCAATTCACGGATGACACGATTTTTTTTTGCCCGACTAGGTATGACATGGCACTATCATTAATTATAGGCCGATTCTTGACTGTTTCTCAGTTATGTCGGGATTGAAAATTAATTGTGATAAATTTGCTTTGATCCTTTTACATTGTGATGAGTTCTAAATTAATGGTATGAAGGGAACTTTGGGATGTTTAGTGACAAAACTGCCAATTAGATACTTGGGGGCAAATCCGAATCGAGTGGAGATATGTCAGTCGGTATTAGATAAAATCAAGAGGAGGTTAAGTGGTTGGAAGATGAATTTATTATCAAAGACATGCAAAACAGTCTTGATCAAGTTTGTGTTGAACAATCTCCTAATGTACTATTTGGGTCTTTTTAGGATGCCGAAAATGGTTGAGAAGGAGATTATTGCTGTCCAAAGGAGATTTTTCTGGGGAAAACAGGAGAGTGATCGATTCAACCCACTAGTTAATTGGGAATTGATCCAACGTCCTAAGAAGTTAGGTGGGTTAAGAGTTGGAGATATTGTCATAAAGAATGAACCTTATTATTTAAATGGTAGCGGAGGTTTTCTGATAAAAGTAATAGCCTTTGGAAAAGAGTGGTATGCTCATGTAATAATTTTTCCATGGAGAGACCTATAAGTGGTCAGTACTGTATAAAGGGGAGTGGGCCATGGAAAGCTATTTATAATGTTTGGAGAACTAGCAAACTAGTGAAAGATATATGTAGTACTAGCTTTAAGATTCTCATAGGAAATGGCAGTAGGATGTTGATGTGGGAGGATTTGTGGCTGAGCATTAGTCCTTTAAAGAGTCATTTTCCCAGACTATATCTGTTATCAATGCAGAAACAAATAAAAGTTGAAGAATGTGGATTATAGGATGGTTTGACATGGACATGGAATTTAGTGTGGAGGAGAGAGATGTTTGAGTGGGAAAAGGTTTTGTTAAGGGAGCTATAGATTCTATTATCACAAGTTCAATTGATAAGGGATCAATATGATAAGAGGTTCTGGTGCTATAATGGATCGAGTGAATTTTCTTCAAAATCATTTATTGAAGCAGTCTCCAAACTGCAATTTGGAGATATCGATGTGTTTGATTTTGCAACAAAGGTATGGTGTAATGTAGCTCCACCAAAAGTGGAATTATTGGTGTGGTTTGTTGTTTTAGGGAAGCTCAACACAAAGGACAAATTAGCAAGGTTGAGCATCATTGCCAATTTAGATGTCAAGTGTGTTTTATGCAATCAAAGTGATGAGAGCATAGAGCATTCGTTTTTCACTTGTTTGTTTGCATGAAAAATTTGTTGTTCTTGTCTAGTCAGGTGGCAAGTTACTTGGGTTATGCCTACTAACCCGAGATATGCTTTTGAGTCATGGCTGGAGACAAAGGTGAGCAAGTTTTAGAAGAAACAACGGTGCAGTTGCTTCTTTGGTGTGGCTTGGACGTTGTGGGAGGCGCGGAACAAGGTTATTTTTTATCGACATGCTTGCAGTGTTGAGAGATGCATTGAAGTGTTCTGGCAGAGATGACATTTATGGGTATCTGTGTGGTGCATCTAAGCTTTGGGCAGCTACATAGTTTATCTGTGTTGAAGTCTTTATTTTAGTGTAATTTCTGGTTTGTGGGTTTTTGCTTTTAGCAGTTTTTCTGTTGGTGGTGTTCTGTGCTCTGTGGCTAATTGTCGAGTGTATTATGTATTGCACCGGGGGTTTTATCTCATAAGCATGATTATGTGTTGTTCTTTGTGGTTGGTTGAGTTGATATGCTCTAGGTGTTGTGTGTCAAGTGTCTGGATCTCTTTGGTGTTTTTGGCTTGTTATGTTCTATGTTAGTGCTCCCATCCAATTTGGGTGGCTAAGCCAATTTCAGTAATCGAAAAAAAAAAGTCACTTTCATAAAAGGTTATTGGTAGTCTTGTTATCAGCCTAGAAATAGGATTTTCTATTGATAACTACCCCATGTGAACATAAGTGTATATATATATTGGAAGATCACAGCTGAGATACAAGTTTTAGTTTACATGTCTTCCAACATTTTACTTCTCGCTTATTTACATTTCCTACTTTTACTTTCGTGTTGTTTACTTGCTAATCTTTTATTGCCTTTCTTCGTCTTTCACCCTTTAAACTTTAGGAAACTTTTTAGGTTCGATCTTCTAGGTGCTATTTGGAATAATTTGGAAACCCCTAATCAAGAGATAGAGTCCCTCTCCTATGATAATCACTTGAGCTGTGGAAATTGGTAGTGTTTGCACTAGTCGGGTTAATGAGTGTGTTTGGGAGAGATCCTTAGGATGCCATTAGCTAATTCTATTTAGCTAGCCAAAATATTTGTTCAAACACTATGATATAAAATTTGATCTTCCGATTTCAAATTTCATTTTTGTTTATGTCTTTTACAATAAAAGACAAATTTAAGGAATTTAAAACAATCAACAAATCAGTCATTTTAAACTTAAATTAAAACTTTAAGGATTTTAATTCCAAGATGCAAGAATTAGTAAAATGTATGAGATAACTTGCACTTGTTTTAATAGTTCTAGAGAGTCACTTATGTTTCTTTGATATACTTCAACAGTTGTGTGTCAAGATTGCTGCTTTGCCACCATTGATGGAGACTACAATTGTCATAACTACTATCATCTCAATTACTATTGCCAACCATGCTGTGCTCAGAGAAAATCTTGAAAAGGTATGTAATTTGAATATAGCTATTAAACAGTATTTATGGATATTATGTAGGATGCTTGTTAAAAATTCTCATACCCTTGTTTTTAGGGAAAAAAAAATGTTGTATCTATTTCAGCTAACTCATGTCTCGTAGAATGTCAACATAGATGTCTAAAGATAATATATAAAAATCATTTCCCACTTTTGTTACACAAGTTTTACAAGCCTGCCATTGAGCTTACATAAATTCCCAATCCTAGTAACCATTTTTAATTCAAAAGCAAGGGTTACAAGAAATTTTGAATGATAATTTTTTATCATAAACATGCAAATTAACATTTATCACTGTTTATAAATATTTATAGTAATGTTAAATGAGTGCCACAATTGTCACTTTATACATATTATAAAAATAAAAGATATTAATTTTAATACATAATCAGTATAAAAAGTTTTATACCATTATTCAGATATATTTTATTATATGTGTGTAATTTTTGAGGTAATAATTATAAAAGGTAAACACTTTTATTAATATGATAATATATAATTACATAATTGTGTAATATCTTACATTAAATTGTGGTGGGACATAATTTCTTAAAAATATTGAATAGTTAGTTTAGTATCTTCTTAAAATTGGGATAACAAATTCAGGATACGTTTACAATATTTCATGTAAAACTTATTCCTGAACTCTTCAATTCTTTTTCTTAATGGAACACCAAACTGATTGATATTTGGAAAGAATTGTTAGGAATCTTTGGTTTCACACTCAACTTTAGTAAACTGAGTAAAGATACTTCCGTGAATGGCTATGAAGCCACAAAGTTGTGCGTCGTACGAGATTTTTAAAGTTGGTAACATGCGTCATATAAGACGGAAAGCAAGATATAAAAGTCCCATAACAAAACAAAAAAAGGTGGCTCATCTCCATTGTCCTACAAAGCATAAACCAAACAAATGGAAAGAAAGGTTAGAACTAACATGCAAAGGAGGAGCACTAGTCCCCGTGTATTCTACGGCCAACTCTTTCCCAATACAGCCTACACCCCATCATCTAAGTCTCCTCCACAAAAAAGCAAGTTCAAGTGGTTCAATGATCAACACTGTTTTAAACTGAGTCGCAGTTGCTGTTGCGATACAATTGTAAAGAACTCTACAGCCACAATATTGCTAAGGGTGTAAATGCGTCGGTTTAGTTTGGATTTGAAGAAAATTCTAACAAATAAAATTTAGTTGGACTAGTTTGATTTAATTTTTGAAATGTTTTTAGAAGATCTGAACTAAATAGATTCGACTAAGATCAGATTAGTTTAGTTCAAGTTATTGGGTTAACAATTAATAATAACACTTGGTTATGAGATATTTAATAATAGTGTAAAGATATAAATGCTATAAACAAATGCAAACAAAGAAAATAAAAAATTAACTTTATTATTGAAAACTTAAGTGCAATAGTTTGAAAGCTTAAAAAAAAAAAAAAAACATAATTGGTTGAGCGATCAAGTTGATTCGGGTTTCGAGTTAAAAAATCATAAATCAAAAAATAAGTTAATAATAATTAGTTTGATTTTATTTTATTTTAAAATAAATTGATCACCCAAATCAATTCGAATTAATTAAACAGATTCAATTTGGATTTTGGAATTTATCGAGTCAATTTGATCAGACAAACACCTCTAAATATTGCGACTATAATTCAGATCAGAATTTAAAACCTTAATCAGTAGTATGAATGATTGAATTACAAGCAATCGAAAAAAAGAAAAAGATAAAAGCTATTAGTGGCGTAATTGTTGTTCAAAAGATTGACAATCTTGTCACCGGGTCTGTTTCAACTTTCTAGCGATACAAATATGCACCCAAGAGAAACCAAGACACGTTAAAAAAAGATGGGCATGGACAATCCTTCCAGAGGAAACAAACGCTTCCGCACAAAGGCATTGAAAATGAGTCATACCAATCATGCTAGTTAATAAATTTTAAATTGGTCATTATAGTCGAGGCTAATCAACAATAACATTATGTTCCTCCATCGTTTTGTTTTTTGTTTTTTTTGTTTTTTTTGTTCCATGAAGTACAAAATCCCAAATGGATACATATGAACACAACTTTGGAACGATTTTGAGTATATACAAAGCACTCGACAATATTCCGTAACTTTGGGAGAAACGCCGTTTTGCAATCTGAACATATTCATTCCACTTTGTTCTTGTTCGCATATTGTTTTTGTTTTATTCAATATTTAATTGTTAGAATAAAATAATTATGAATAATGGTGCTGCACAAACTTAAATATATAATTTGGATATAATCTGGACCTCACTTGCTCCGTGCAAGTTATTTAGTGATAACACGTTGATTAATCTATTATAACCTTCTTCTCTTTTTTTTTTTTTTTTGGGTAGAATCGTTGTAATTGTTTTCTAAATTGTTAAAATTTTGCCCCTACCTCACAACATTTATATAAGTATTTTTTTTAAAACAATATATATATATATATTATATATATATATATATATATATATATATATATATATATATATATTATTTTTTATTAAGACAAAATTTTCATTTTGGTTGTTGACAAAAATTTGAGGGACAAATTAGCTGTTTAAGTGGTGTTTAGTATAATATAATCCATGCGGATTACTAGTAATTTTTAATTAAATTATTTGTATTCACTACATTATCTTATTTGGTATGACATATTACCTAGCAATAAAGATTACCTAAGTAACCTAGATTGTTTTTAAAGTGACAATTCATATTACCCTTATAGAGGTAGGTAATCTAGATTACCATCTACATGGTAATTTTCTATTATTATTATTATTACAAATAAAAATAATAAGAAAATAATTTATTATAATATTAATAAATAATAATAATGTTATTATTATTTGTTAATAGTATTATTAATTATTTATTAATATTATTAATATTACTATTATTATTTTTTTATAGTTATTATGATTATGATTATGATTTTATTTTTATTTGTTATTATTTTATTATTATTGTTATTATTTTTTTTTTACTTTTTTTTTATTTTTATTATTATTTGGAAGATATTTCAGTAAAAGACATATATTACTAGTAATTTTTTTAATATACCAAATAAAGTAATATAAATTGTTAGTTAGATTGTTTATGCATATTAAATACTGCAATGTAACGTTACATGAAATTTAAAAAGTAGTAATATTTTTAAGTAGTAATATGAATTACTAGTAATTTTGTTAGGTATTATGCAAATGCCACCTTAGGATTAGAAAGTCCCACCATGTCCCTCATCATTAAAAAAGTGGAACACGTTAATCTCTCCGTATGAAAATAGTAAGAACTTTTAAATGATACAAAGGAATTAATATATTCCTTTTTTTTGAATAGTGAGGGACTACAGTAGAATTTTTAAATTTTGAGAGATTAATTTATCTCTCAAAATTTTTGTTAGAGCCTAAAATTGGGGTTTGGTCTTTTATTAATTATTGCAGCATCATTAAAAAATCTTATTATAAAAATATGCAAGATATAATATGTTAATAGGCAATTCTATGTGCCTGCTCTCATCTCATGTGGGCCAGTGAAGCTGTTCATGTGGCATAAGAAGCTTTCGAGTTCCAAGTTTTGAGTTCAACACACCCAACATTGTTAGAAGACTGAACCACATGGAGTTCTGAGTTCCAAGTTAAATGAGAGAGTTCACTTTTTCCTTGTTCTATATTTCCGAGTTCAACAGATTGAGTTTGTTTCTTCCTTTTTCCTCAAGTTTTCAAGTTCCAAGTTCAGAGTTTAATAGAGATTTCATTTCTACCTCGTCCTAAGTGTTCGAGTTCCAAGTTCTGAGTCACTCAACGTGGAGATTCCACTTCTTCCAAGTTTTTAGTTCAACAGAGAGCTCACTTCTTCTTTGTCCATCTTTTCGAGTTTTGAATTCCAAGTTAAACACACTTAACGCCATTAGAAGAGTTAACCACAGGCAATGGTGCACGTTGGTAGCCGTGAGCACCGTAACATGCACCTATGTTAATTAATGCAACAAAAGATTGTATGAGTCAAATTCTTCCCAATGAAAATGGTAGTTTTACCAAACGAAAAATGATGGCAGTCGTGGACATACGTTATATATGTGTGCCTGTATAAAATATTAAAAAATATTCAAAGAATAAAAGGAATTAAAATTGTTAAGAAAACCAAATAAAGAGAGATGTGATGATTTTTTTTTTGGGACCTAAACATCAGTATCTAAAATTTATTGGATTGTAACTAATTTAACTTATTTCGAGTCGCCGCACACTATTTATAAGAGTCAAACTCAAAATTTTACTTAAAAAAAAAGATCTGAACTATTTAAACCAAAAAAAGCATTGATAGATATGGTCAGTTATTTGCATAATAATGCGTTAGTTTTGGATTCTATTTCTCTCCGTTACATGTTAAATACTTTTATACGAAGATTATGTAGTTTTCTTATGATAGTTGTTTTATTTTTAGAGTTTAATTGATATGCATTGATAGTGTAAAATAGTTTTATACTATCAACCAATAGAAGTAGGGGAAAGTAAGAAATCATGGTGGATCCATTATTATAATAGGTGATTATTTGTGTAAGTTGACACTTTCCACTATTTCTATTAACTGACACTGTAAAATTGTTTTACACTGTCAATACATTTAAATTAAATTCTTATTTTTAATTCAAACTTATGACTTTCTTTCGAAGAGATAAGAATTGTCTATCCTTTTATTTTTATTTTTATTTTTATTTTTTGGGCAAGTTATCATATATAAACTTTTTGAAATAACAATTAGTAGGATTATTTATTTCTAATAAAACAAAAAAGTATATCAACATAGGAATGATAATTAGTAGATAGTCACATAATGGCGAGTAAATTTTGAACATTAACTTTGCAGAAGAATTTTAAACATTAACTGTAAACATGCATGTTTATTAATTTTATATTATTTTGTATTTTTATACAACTAAAACTGTAAAAATGGAAATTGTAAATTTATTAAATTAAAATTTACTTTTTTTTCATCTAACTCACCAAAAAAAAAGTTAATTTCATCTAATTTTTTAAATACTTACATTATATTTGGATGTTCTTTCACTAACAAAATGGATCAAAGTTAGTAGGAAGGATTCGGAAAGGGAAGGAAAAAAATAAAGTTACTTTCTTTAAAAGATTAATAAGGGAACAGAAAAAAAAATTTTCAATCATATTTGAAAGTTATATTATAAAATAACGGAGTAGACAACTATAATTATTAACTTTCCATATTTTAAATTCTCCTCATTCCACCCCAATTTTGGGAAAAAGATAATAGACTTTTGAAGGAAAAAGATGGGGAACTATTCCCTTGAAACCCCTTCCTTTTTTAATTGTTATTAAACTCTTAAACAAAAAAAACAAGTTCCCTTTCCTAGGAATGGCAATGCAACAGTATATTCGTCAACACTTTTTAAAAGTCACAAAACGCCTTACAATTTAGAAAGAAAAGAGCAGAAATCATGTCATTGGTCATGAGCAACAATTGTTGATGAATTAATTTTAATTTATTTTAAGACTTGCATATGTTGTAAAGCTATCAAAAGCAAATCTTAATTGTCCAGGTTAAGAAAAATATTCTAACTCATTTTGACATACTTTGTTAGACAAAATCAATTACAAGGACTATTGGATTTATTTTTCTATTTAAGAGGGCTGTTAGTTTGGGAATGTTAGGAAATTCACTAGACGTAAGAAATTAAGATTGTTGTTGGATGATCATCGCATAACATTTTGAATTATTTAAATGAAAAAAAAATCTAAAATTAGGATTTTAGAAAATTTAATACATATAATTAGAGGCAATTTAAACATTTCATATATCGGATACTTATGGATATAGGGTTAATGATTCATGTCCACATCCTGTTTAGTAAACTCATATTTGAAATATCAATCTCTATTACCTTTATGGAAAAACTTTCTCCCATACCCACCATTATCTGTAAATATCTACAGGTGGGTAAAATTGCCAATCCCACCCGTCCTTTTTTCTTGTTGGTTATTATCCAAATACACTTTAAATAAATTTTACTAAACCCATCTTTATTGAAAATTGATACTTTCATGTCAAAATTTTATGATATTGTTATATATAAATTTTTGTTATTGACTAAATTTTTTCATGTCTTTGATCAAGTCTCATAATTTTTTTTTATCAATAGTAAAATTTTACACATAACAACATCATATAAAATCTTGATATGGAAGAATCGATTCCAAATTTTATCATATATATAAATGTGAAACATACATGTCTAAATACGATGTATAATTACACATTTGACTTGAAATCATTTTTTATCTTAATCATAGCTAAAAAGGAAATCCTAATATGTATAAACAGGAGTTCTCTATCCCTCCAAATGTATACCTAGTCTCTATATAATATTTTAGTAATCAATGAATGGCCAACGATGATTTGCTCCTTTCTATTGCATCAACTACATTCTAACATCAACATTATAGATCCAGATCTCTCTAATATGAGAGTAAGAGCCGTGAAATCCTTTGCTTCTTACAAATGGTCAAATTACAACGCAACGCCAATCATTAACACAAAGCCCTCAAATCGGATTCCACCTCGTGTTGCAAAAAGATACTTAAGGACTGTGGATAAACGACGTACTGTCCACAACAGAAAACGACACCGCGAAAGCGACACATGTCGGCCATGTGGCTTCTGGAGCTGCCGAAACGCAAGGCACCAAAGTGGAACGTACCAATCACGGGTCGTTGCTTGGCACCGTGCTATACACGTGGTGGCCACAAACATCAAAGTTTGCTGAAAGATCTTCTGCGCCGATTGATCGAGTGCCCCAAGTGTCCTGTGCTGACGTGGCGAGAGTCTAACGGAGTGGTGGGAGTTGCAATGTTTCGCGTTTGATGAATCAGATGTCGTCAGGGAAAGCGATTAAATTTTATCCCAACAAGTGGTAGTCTCCTGACGATTGTCGTTTTGCCCAGAAACGCGGAGACGTGGCAATTCGTTACCTCAATTTTTGAAAGGTTGATGATAATTTTTATCACAACAAGTGATAGTCTCTTGACGATTGTCGTTTTACCCAGAAACGCGGAGACGTGGCAATTCGTTACCTCATTTTTGAAAGAGTGATGATAACTTTATGAATTTGGCTGACCTCGTAGCATGTCACGTCACATGAAAAAATCATTAGTTCATTACCATCTTCTTGTTTTATCTTTTATGAAAATAAAAGTTATGGATTTTTTTTGGTTTTTTATTTTTTATATAATATTTGAATTGTATATATACCAAAATATGAGAATTGGGAGAAATTTATGCAGATATAGGATTTAACAAAATCAGAATTTTCGATTTCAGAAAATGTGAAATCGGAATTTCCAATTTCAGAACTACAGACAAAAAATAAAATATTATTTAAATTGAAATAGGAATTTCCGATTTCACATTTTCTGAAATCAGAAATTTCGATTTTATTAAATTCCATAACCATATAAATTTCTCCCAATTTTCATATTTTTATAAATTTCGATCCAAATATCATATAAAAAAAAACACCCTTTTTTTTATCAATAATAATAATAATATATTTTACTCAATCAAATTGTTTGTTATTATATAGTAAAGATTAGTCTCATCTGACTAGGGATGTAAGAGAAACTTGTAAGATCAATAAAAGAATTGCTTCTAAGTTTATTCATCAAATTAATATTTTTATATTTTAATTTATATATATTGATAATATAAAATTTTTTTAAGGTCTTAAAAATTGGACTAAATATCGAATCGGATAAGATTATAATTTAGATGTTTATTGATTCAATTAGTTTAATTAGGATTCAACCAGAATATAATAAAAAATATATAAATATATACATATAATTAATTATATGTTATAAACTAAATAATAATTATTATGTAATACAAATAAAGAGTAAAATATAATTTGAATATGATATTTAATAATATTATTATTGAGCTAATTTTTTTAGAACATTGTTTATATAGCTTATAACTTATATGAACTCAATATTTTTATGATGCAAGAGCATTTTATTTATAAAAGTTGGAACATAGACTACTAAAGTTTTACATTACTTAAACTAAGCCTTTATTCTTAAAACTACTATAAAGCACTCAAGTCCTACAATACTTAGATTATAAATTTTCTACTCCTAAAACAACTATAATATCCATGTATTACAACACTTTATATTTGTCTCCTCTAGGCTCCTTTTTTTTTATATATACATTGCCAACAGTGAGGTTTAAACCTAAGATCTCATATAAATTATCTAAATCTTTCACTATTAGACTATCCCTAATGACTTTCCTCTAGGCTCTTTTTAAAATTGTAAAAGATCAAATAATCTAAATATTCATTTTTTTAAAAAGAAATTGTCTTTTTTTTCAAAAAAAAAATCAAATCAGCTAACCAGCTGAACCAGTTAGATTCAACCAGTTCATCGATTTTGGACTGGTTCACACCGGACCTCACTAACTTCTTGAATTCCAGTTTTTTTGCAATAACCAGACTAGCTTGGGGATTGGTTTCCATTTGAACTAGTTGGACCAGCCGGTCCGGTCCGATTTTCTTAACTATGAAAATTTTTACACAGTCAACCAATCATGTCGTTTTATTTGTATAACCATTCAAGTAGTGAATGTAATATTTAACCATATTTGCTTATATGTCAAAATAGGATTAGACGACAATATAAAAAAATTTTATACTATCAATGTATCCAAATTAAATCCTATTTTTTATACAAATTATATATTCAATTTTTTCCTTGTACATTAATAACCAAAAAGATCTTCTTGTAAAGAGCACACAACAAGTATTATTATAAAATAAGAAAGGGCGAATTACACTGACCTCCTCTGAGATTCAGAGTAGTTACACTCGACACCCCTTTAATTCACTTTGGTCAGTATATTATTTATAAACAGAGGGATATCGAGTGTAATTACACTAAACCTCAGGGGAGATCAATGTAATTCGCCCAATAAGTAATAATGAGTTATTTTACAGTAAAATTAGTATGTATGTTTTCGTAATAAGATTACCTTCTTATGTTATTCAATTAAAAAAATTCAAATTCATTAATCAATTATTTTTTTAAATTCAGTGTGAGTCATGGAGAAGTAGAGAACAGATATAATTAGAAAATAATAACTTTTCACAAATTTTATCTTAATTAAACTTTCACCAACCAAAAGATAAGCTCTCATATGCCAACGTGGGTGGGTTCAATTAGTTTTACCGTTGTTTTATGTATAGTAAAAGCGGATTTAGATTTTTTTTTTTTAGTGTGAAATTTTCATATGGTTTAATCATATGTAAATTTTTATCATTGATCCAATTTTATCATATGTATTCTTTGGATTTCACTTTCTTAACAATGGTGAAAATTCTTGTCCAAAAAAAAAAAATACAATGGTGAAAAATCCTATATAATCAGGTTATGTGAAAATTTTATATGAAAGATTTCAAATCTAGTAAAGTCGTGTAAAAAGTGGTTTTCTTATATTTAGTTTTTTTAAAAAAAATTATCAAATAAAATAACACATTTAAAAAAAAACATATAACAAAGGTTTTTAATGACAAATGTGAAAGAGTTCAAGCCTTTAACACCATGTCCCTTAGGTCAAAGGTAGAGTGGAATAAATGATGTTATTCTCATGTTTGGATGTTTTAAGTTTAATGAAGAAGAGAAAGGGAAATGTGTGACAATTCTTTCTTGACCTTCCAATTTGAAAGTGTAAAATTTTGGGGCTTTGAGTTGTAAGAGAGAAACTGTATCCCTCACTTGTCATTCCATTCTCTCTTTTTAAATTACTTCGAAACATATTTTGTTAAATTCAGTCATGTTATTCCATATCATTCTCTCTTGTTATCCTTCTGAGCACTTTCTTAATGTAATATGCCCAAGAAACACTTCACACTTTGTTAGTGCATATTTTAAAGCTCTTCTAATCTTGTCATGGCATAATAGTCATTTACCTAAGAGACCTCTGTGGGTTAGAGAATTTAAAATGATTTTTGTATGAACAAAATTATTTGAGTGAGTATCATGAAAGTAATTATCTAAATGGATTTTTGTCATTTATTTGGATATTAATTGATGGTACTAGAGTAATGCATTATTATAATTATTATTAGGGTGAATTACACTGACATCCTCTGAGATTCAATATAATTATACTTGGCATCTCTCTATTTTGTTATATTACACTGACCTCCCTAATTTCTCACGGAGGACTGAGTTTCGAGTTCTGAGTTACCAAATTCCAAACTAAATCTATCTTTTAACTTGATAATTCACTTCCGAATTCTGAGTTCCAAAATCATTCCATGATAGTTTATCTTTTTGTAGGAGTAGTTATCTCAGAGCCTGGAACTCATAAGTGAATTATCACGTTAAAAAATAGGTTTAGCTCGAAAATTGATAACTCGGAACTCAGAACTCGGTCCTTCATGAGAAATAAGGGAGGTCAGTATAATATAGCTAGATAGATAGGTGCCAGATATAATTACACTGAATCTCAGGGGAAGTCAGTGCAATTCACCCTTATTATTATTGTTATTATTATTATTATTTCAAATAAAAAGCAAGTGGCTTATATCAATATGTCGAGACACAATAGCGGAGGTGGAGTGGTAGCTAAATATGAATAGCTAAGCAAGTGTTTTGTCAAATTAACAGAGTTACCCAATGATTAAGAATGTGGGGCCAAGTTATGTTTGGATGTGGATTACGGGCCTAGTAATGGGATGCTACCTAGGAGTTGAGAGTGGGCAATCTTGGTCATGTTTTAAATTCATTTTAGTAGCTGAGGAAGAGGATTGACTACACTTGAGTGCTGGTCTAGTGGAAGATATATCTACTTCTAAAGAAGTGCACTCAGGTTCGAGTTAGCAAACTTGGCAATGATTAGGATCCCCCTCCCCTTGACCCCCCCAAAAAAAAAAAGGATTGACAAAATCTCTAATCACTCCCTAAAATATATATAAGAAAAGTGAGAGGAGGTGATTTCTAATTTAAATGAGGGAGGAGGTGGTTGAATAGCAATAAGATAAGAGTTTTGAAATTAGTTGATGAGTGTTCTTGAAAAATAGGACTACAAGGAAGTGATCAATGACCAAATACAATGAATTTGAACATAATTGGGCATCAAGTTAGCTGATATGGAGTTTATTGAATGTTGAATGTTGCTAACTACTAGAGCTGAATGTGAAAATGGGTAGAATTTATGGTTAATTAGTGGGGTTAGCATCAAGTAATCGTTTTCTTTGTAATTATAAATAGTATTGTATATTCTTGTAGACAATTACAACATAACCATCAATAAAACAAGCTTGTTTTTCCTTATTTGTCTTTACATTCCTCTACTTTTAGCCTTTATTTCCTGCCCTTTTATTTACTTGCCTTTATATTTTTGTAATTTGCAATCTTTCTTTACCACATTTCCTTTAAGGCATGTTTGTGAGTTTGGTTTAGAAAGGAAAGGGAAGGAAGAGAAAGGTTTATGGAGGTTTTACCTTATTCATGAATTTTATCTTTTAAAAAGGGAAGGCATTCGAGGTTTTAACTAACCCCTCAAAACTCCCTAAAACTTCTATATTATGGCTCCCCCAAATTAAGGAGTTTTATTGAGATTTAAATTTAATTTACTTATTTATCCCTATTGAAATATTAAAATACCATTTTTTACTTATCCATTCTAATTTTATTTCAGCTTTTCATGAAAATTATATTTCTATCTTAATTTTTTATCATTTTCCACCGAAATTTGTTCCCTCATCACTATTAGAAATGTGCTCATTATTGACGGATTGACCAACGTAAAAAATCCGTTGGTATATTTTTAATTATCTGTAAATTCGTTGGTAATAAACAATATTATTAACCAACGAAAAATTATCCATTGGTTTATTTTTAATTTTTTTGACGGAATATAAATATCTGTAAAAAAATATATATGTCAATAATAATAAAGTAAAGAAACATCAATTGCGGTATTCTACCAACGAATTAACAATAATTATTCGTCGGTAATATCAAAATCTAATATTTTATATTATATATTTACCGATGTAAAATTCGTCTATAAAAAAATATTAAATATTTTTTTATCAATTATTATTTATTTAGAATTATTAATAATTATTATGTCAATGATTATTAATAATTATTTTTTTTTTTAGGTTTAGTTGCAGAAGAAATTAAAAAATAATTAATTAAATAAAAATATATATAATGTCATTTAAAAATATTTACAATTCAATTCTAAAAAGAAAAATCCTAAATTTATGAATACTAATTATCGTTAGTATCCGATATGTCATCCTCATCATGGTTGTCATCTTCATGTCCAACTCTAGATGATGGCCGTGTAGAGAAGGCTGAGGCAGCGGAAGTGGAGGCGGAGGTGAAGGCAGTGGAGGTGGTGCAACGGATGATGAACTACCGCTCTGCATCTACTCGTAGAAGGTCTACATAGCCGTCATCCTGTACTCCATAGTCTGTAGCTTTTGCCTCCATTGTTGCGTGTCTCTCTCGTGGTGCTGATATAGCTCCATGTACCTTCTATTGGCCTCCTCAAGCTGCCTATGCACTGACTCATTTAGAGCATGGATTTGATTATAGATGGACTTCGGATCGGTCCCAACAAGCCCAACTCTACACATAGAGCTTGGAGAATATGACTTGCTATAAGAGGTCCCCATCCCGCAAATCCGCCCTTGGTAGCGGCCGCCAACCATCTGGGCCTATACCTCATCATCGCTAACAGGTGGGCCGGTAGGAGTACTTCCGTTCCCCTGTTGCAACTGCTATGATCGGGTCTCAGTTAGTCGTTGGGTGAACTCACACTATAATTAGAAGAAATCAAATAAATTAGATTTAAATTATAATAACCATAATGAATTAAAAAAATTTAAAACCCTAAAATATAATTACTTACGTATGTGGTCTTTAACATCGTATTAACCCACTGGGACTTGTCCTGCTTCCCGATGTGGGTCTCCTGGAACAGCTCTCCCTAGGTTGGGAGCTTGCTCATTATCTTCTCCTACATTTCAAGAATTTTTATGTAATTATATATATAACATTTAATACAAAAATAGAAAAACTAAACAAAAAAAGGACGATATTTACCATCCTGAACCATGCGCTCTTGATAGTGGTGGAGCTTCCAGTGTGCCAAGAGCCACCGCGGGCTGATCCTCTACTCGTCCGAGCCTTCACTTACTTCTCCTTAAATATAGGTGAGTCCCAATAGGCTCTCAAGGCCTAAAGGATCTCATCCATGAGCTAATAGGTGCTTGCATCCTTCACACAAATGTCGTGAAACATATTGCGAAGGCACTTTCCGGCTCTAGTCCTCGACACTTTGTAAATGACAGCCTCCTTGCGTGGGTCAATAATAAATACACGCTGCATATACATAACACAATAGTCAGCAGTCAAGTAAAAATCAAAACTAATAATAAAAAAATAAAAAATACTAATTATTTTACCTTTTACTAATTCCACCACAACTCCTGTGCGTCATTAGGGGCTTGCAGAAAACTGTGATGCGGAGTTTGGAAATTCTTCCCAAATACCTTAGTAATCCTGCGCAGCCCTGGTCGAGGTGGAATCCAGCTATCTCATAAAATAATAGATTATATCAGATATCTGTTAGTTAAATTCTCTATCATAATTAAGAATCTATAATAAATTTAAATTTTAAATTACTTACTAGGATTACCGTCGTATCTAAGCTCCACTTGCTGATTCGTGGAGCCTTGTGAGGGGGTGGATGAGGAGGCCTGGGCACCCTGCGAACTAGACTGACTGCAGGTCTCACCTCTAGGAGGCGGGCGTGGAGGTGGAGAAGCATGCTGCGGGAATGACGGCCAAGGCTCCAAATTATGATACCCAGGGTTGGGTATCATAACAAACTCCCAAGTATATAGACTAGGAGGGACGGAGGAGCCACCCACGGGAGTGGTGGATGTAGACGCAGTGGAAGTGGTGGGTGGGGTATGGGTGCGAGAGGGTAAAGCATACTTCCTTAGTCTACCTCTACCTCATTCGGAACTTGGTTTCCATCCTGCTATAACTAATCTGTATAACATATAAAAGTAAAAATATAAGACATTATTTAAGTTTAATAATATATTAAATGATTAAACAAAATTTGGGCAGAGTCTCCCTTAAAATTTGAAGCCTCCACAAAAATTAATTTAGTATTTCAACACCATAGCATAACCAAAATAAAACACAATAATCAAACATTTTAAAGTTAATCCTAATAATTGATCCAAAGTGTATAACATCACACCACACAATTCAAATAATGGGAAGGAACTCTAAGCCTTCCTCCAATCATACAATCTAATTCTACAATTCTATTTTAGAAAATTTCAATCTCTAACTAATAAAATAACTCAGTTAACTAACTAATAAATATTAAACTTCGAGTAAAGAAATGGAATAGAAAAAAAAAGCCAAACTAAAAAACTAAACTGATTAAAATGTTAAAAATTAATTAGAAATGTAAAATGGCAAGGAGAGAGAGATAGCGCAAAGAATGGAGAAGAGAGAGAGAGAGAGAGAGAGAGAGAGAGAGAGAGAAGAAAATGCAAAGTGAGGAAGAAGAAGGAGAGCTCACATCTGAACGATCAATTTTGATTTATCTGTCGATAAAAAATTAATGAAATGATTTGTTTCATTTATTCCATTTTACCGATGTCAAATATGTCGGTAATTGTAAACCAAAATGAATCGTTTTGTTAATTGAATATTACTGACGGAAAATCCATGGGTAAAATGGTACATGAAAAGCCACCGCGCCGTCAATCCAAATTTTCAAATACTGATAAATTATTTGTCAGAAAAAAATACAAATATCTTATTAAAAAAATTAAAAAGTTATTTTATTTTTCGTCGGTATTTTTATAACATTATTTTTAATTCATTCAGAAATAATTATTGTTATTCACCAACGGTTGTTCCATTGGTAATTGTTTGGCGCAAAATAGCGGGAAGGTTTATCGACGTTTTTACCAACAGATAGTTTTGTCATCAGTAAATTTATGTGTCAATATTTTATTTTATTTTATCTACGGATTTTCCGTCGGTACTACCGATAGATTTTACTGTTGGTAATATCCATCGATTTTTGACGAATTTCTTGTAATGCATAAAAATATTCTTAAAAAATGAAATAGATTTTAAATTTACAAAAATATATAATATTTTGTAATTTTTTAAAATTAATATTATTATAAAATAGATTAATTATACTTAATTATTTTAGTAAAGGATAAAATTATAAAAATATATTATAAGCCTTCCATTTTCTTTCCCCTATCAATTTTAAACTTATGAATAAGGGTGATTGAAATTGTCTAAACCCCCTCCTTTCCTTACCCTTCCATCCCTCTTATGCCTTCCCTTTCTTTTCCTCCATAACTCGTGAATAAATTCTTACTATTTTTCTTTACTTTTAACTTTTATGTTGATATTAGCATTAATTTTCCTTATTACCCATTACTCACGTGTCATTCAACTTGATTGTGCGGTGACCTAATTAGCTAATATATATGCATACCAAACACTTTCTTTGATAGCTTGGCGACCTATAACTAAAGAGTAGAATCTCCTCCAGTCCTCCTTGAGGAAATCACTTGAGCTTTGGAATCAGCTATATTTTGCACCAGCCTAGCTCACTTTGAATGTTTCTTGGAAATAGTTGGAATAGTTTTCTAACACACCCGCATTCAATTAAAATGCAAGTAGCCAAATAAGCAAAGTAGTGCTTAAATTATAATCTCATTGAGTTGTTCCATCTTTTATAACATTCGTTAATCATAGTTAATTGTACTATCTCATTAATTAATAAAGGGTACATTTGTTTCAACATTTTTTGTCAAAAAAATGCTGGAACAAATGCACTCAAAATAACAATAAAGATATATTATGAATAATAGTGATAAAAGAGTAATAATTTCCCAAACCAAAACATCTTTGTAATGTTTCACCTTTTAATATTTGTTAAATGAATACTTATGCATAAACTAAACATACTATCATATCATTAATTCACTTGTTATATCTCTTTCTTCTCTTGACAACCAATCGTGCCCATCAAAATTCTTTTTGAGAGATATGTGAAACTTGTGTATCAATCATTGAAGTAGATTGAAGTAGACGAGAGACAGTCAAAAATCAATTATTTGTCTATTTATGATCCAAGAAAAAGTGTTGAAAATTTTAATCTATTTGTCACCTATTTTATAAATAATTATTAACTCACCTATTAATTATTTTTTAGACAAGAATAATGTACTTATCCCCTAACTTATTTTATGTTTTTAAATTGAGATTAAATTTGATACACTATCAGCATAAAAAAGTTTTACATTGTTATCCAATCATATATCTCTATTTGTAAGACTTTTAAAGTAGTGGGTGATTGAGTCAAACATTTTTATTTATGTAGCAATAAATAATTGGGTATCTATATAAAAATTTTTTACATTGATAATGCATCAAAATTAAACTCTTTCAAATTTGTCCTCTAAATAATAAATTTTTTAAATTTATCCTCTAACTTTAGAAAATGAACATGTTAATTTATCTTTTTTGTAAATATAATGTTGTTAGTCCGTAAAAATAGTACAAATGACATCTCATATGGCAAATTTCGTTTTCAAATTCACCCTCTAAGAAATAAATGTTTCAAATTCACGCTCTAACTTTTAAAAGCCAAACAAGATTATCCTCTTTGTAAATGTTATTTGTTACACTAAAAGAATGTTGTTGCCCTATTGTCATATTATCTTATCCACGAATCACATTAACCAAAACCTAAAAGATTGCTTCCTTCTATACCAATACAACAAATGACATTTGTGAAGAGAACAAATATTTTTAGATTTTAAAGATTAGAGGTTAAATTTGGAACATTTATTACTTAAAGAACAAATTTTAAAGCAAAAATTGTCATGTAAGATGTCATGTGTACCACTCTTGCCAAATCAAATGCCATGTAAGCTCCTTCCATTAATGTAATAAATGATGTTTATAAAAAGGATAAATGTGTTTAATTTTTAAAAGTTCATGGATGAATTTAGAACGTTTATTACTTAAAGTAAGAATTTGAAAACAAAAAATAAGTTATGAGATGAATCAATTATTTTTACCTCTTTTTTATAAACAAATTCTAGTTTATTTATTTGCCTATCGCTAATCTCCACATCTTCATATAGAAGATAGCAAGCTCCATATTTTAATTTTGAGAAAAATAAACCCATCTTTTATATTTCAAATCAACCAATAATTTAGAATAATTTTATAATTTTAATTCATCCATATTAATTACTACTTTAATTTTCTCTCACCATACTAATGTTCTTTATCTTCAATCTCTCTCTTCACTACTTTCATCTCCTTCACCTCCACTACCCCCACCAACATTTTCATCTCCTCTCATACCACCCATATCTTTTATACAAACAATAACCATTATTTTCATCACAAGAACCAAAATATACATTATTATAAAACAAAGGAATTATTAGAACCGTAAAAGAAATAGACACAGCAATTAATATTTAAAACGAAGAAAGCTAAGATGATTGGGATCTAAATAACTCATCGATATGGAAAATTCTATTAAAAGCACGCTTTTGTTCTTCATAGAATCATTTTTTTTTTCCAGACAAGCACTTACGTAAGTAACAAAAACCCAAATTGAGGTTGTTCACTACATTGAAAAAATATGACTATGTAATACCCCAGCCGCTGTTAAGGGCAGCATGAGCTATTTGTTAGGTGTAAGAAAGGTTAGTGGGTGTTTTAGGTGGAATTTGTTTAGTTGTAGCCTAGGAGAGGCACGCTCGAGCGCAGGGCAGTGCGCTTGTGCATGCGTCTACGCTCAAGCATGGATAGCTGCACTCGAGCGTGCATTGGTTAGCGAGATGGAAGCTTCTGGGCCTAGCTTATGCTTGAGCATGGGGGTCTACGCTTGAGCATAGCGAGGCGGTGGGAGAAAATAAAAAGGGCCGAAGGGAGAGAAATATCTCTCACTTCATTTTCTCTCTCTTCCTTCTAACTTCTCTTCTCTCTCTCTCTAAGAACTTTTAGCCTATAGTATTTTTACCATCTTTTATCCCCGTTTAACCCTGCCTATTACCTAATAGCTATGCCCCTAACCCTCCTACCGATTGTTTTTCCCTTGGAAGTAGTCAAGGAGTAGTTTTGGAAGGCTTAGGCAAGAAAGCTCGAACTCTTGTCTTGCTTCTTCTGATTTCTAACCTTCTAGGTAACTTTTAGAGTCATGGTTATTCTCATATAGGGATACAAGTACACTTCTTCTCACTAAACTGACATGGGGCTTAGATTTTGGAAGTCTAGAATCATAACCTTGGGGTTTTGTAAGATATAGACACCGGTTATGTTAGTCTTTTCGGCTATAGCTAATATTTGGCCCATGTTGTCAGATCTAGAACTCAATACCTGATCCAGAAGCTGTTCATAGCTCCCTTAAAGATTCTCAGCTTGTGGTTTTGTATTGTGAGTAGATAGATTGTTTATGGTAGTTTTAATGTTTTCTAAATTTATGATTGACGATCGATGGTAATTGTTTAAATAAATGGTATTGACCAGGGGCATGGGATAGTGAGATTTATAAACTATTTTGGAAAGATAAGTGAGTCATGGGGTGAGTTTTCCATAGAACCGTAGCTAATGACGGTAAGCATTAACCTTGCTACACCTCATACAGACCCCAGCTAGTAGGGGAGTTGCTAGCCCGACAAGTTAGGCCAACCTGATCGGATAACAAACCACTAAGGACGGTGCCAGCGTGGCTGCTCAATGCCTGAGGATGATACTAACATGGCCACTTAGAAGATATTACAGAGATTCTATGTTTAGGGCCTCACACTCAATGCAAATGTATATGTGTATTCAAACTTATTACATGTGTTATAAAAGATTAGTTAGAAATTGAAAACTTATTTTATTTGTTTTTAACATAAAATAAGCTAGTTAACGAATTTATCCCATATCAACTATAAATAATTTATCTCTCACTAAGTTATCAACTCACTCGGTTGTTCCCCCTTTATTTTAGATTCAGAAGTGGGCGCAAACCTTACTCCACCAGCTGCTTAAGCGGTCTGGGAGTAAACTTTTTGGTGAGTCACCATGGAGTGTGGATCTCTGTATGTCCCATCTGTGTAGGGCTCCATTGAATAGTAGGCAGGGTCCCGTCTGTACAGGATTATGGGCGAAGGCTAACTTATGCCCAATGTTTTAGTATCGTTTATAAATTTCTTATTTCTAAACAGAACCAAAGTGTCTGTATTTATGCTAATTGTAGTAAGACTTGCAATGAAATATTACTTGTAATCAGGTTGTCCACTCTCAATGGTCAAAATTTAAGGGGAAACTGTAACATCCCGATTTCCTCGAAGTTCCGATTAGTTCCTCAGATTGATCAATTTCACTTCCGACTTTACTAATTCCTGCATGTATGGGATTATTTCCCAGTCCCGAGTTCGTCTTGACTTCTGGTGTCCGATTTCTGACTTCATCTTATTTTGATCATTCCTGATTTCCGACTTCATATTCTAGTTTCGAGTTAAATGGGTGACTTCCGAGTTCCAATATCCAACATCGAGTTAAAGTATACTGGGACATGATTTCCGATCTCTAAACTTATGTCCAGGTCTCAATGAGATTATTCCTATTTTCAGAGTGGTTCAACTTTCAAAGATAATTCCCGACTTCCGACTTAACCTTCAAGTACAAACAACACGGATGTGATTACCGATATCCGACTTCATGTTTCAAAGAAATGTGCCCAATTTCCTGTCTCATGATGTAGCCTCCAAAGGTCAAACCAGTGGCACCGTAGTTTCGACTCCTGCACTTCATGCTTCAAAATAGTGTACGGGTTTTCGATCTCGGACAGTTAACAACATGATGCAAGTACTGACCTCCCGAAGTTGAATGCAACGAAGTTCCTACTAGAGTTAAACTCAATGGACATGAGTTCAACCGAAGTTGATTTCCAGTCATACGCGATCTCCGATCTCCGAAGTTTATGTCCAAAGATTGACATTCCCGAGTTCAAATGAGGAGTTCCGAGATTATATGATTATGTAATATATGACTTCCGACATCCGACTTACTTCCAAGTTTCAATAAACAGATAAGATTTCCTGTCACAAGCAAGATGGAACGAGTTCCGACATACGGCTTCAGCTTCGAGCTCAAGTAAAATGGCACGAGTTCCGACTTCAAGCATAATAGAGACAATTTCCGATTTTAGTCGGACGGAAGCATATCCCACTTTTGAAACGACGTGAAGAGCAATTTGGCCACAACAATGGGAGACATGGCCGAACTTCAATCACAAAATTTCAACCAATCAACACTCATAATCCGAACTACCCCCATATATTTAAGTCGGCCCTCCTCATTTTCGATCGATTCCACGCTCCTCTCTCTCTCTTTGTTCCGCCTCTCCTTCTTCCCTTCTCTCAATCAACTCCATTACTCCTTCAAGCTTAGCAAGGTTCTAACACTCCAAGTTTCAGCACTTAGCTCAAATCATACTCCAAAGAGGTAGGATTCTATTTCTATTCTTGAGTTACTTGCACTATGATTGCATGAAATTGTACTCTTCTCCATGTATTTGATGAATTATTGGATGTATTATGATGGATTATGATTGGATTAATATGAAATATTGAGTTGGAATTAAGGTTAGAAGAAGAAAACTAGGAAAAGTGAAGGTTTGGAATGCTATCTAAGTGAGAAGCTCCACGGCAGTCTGTATGGCGGAGTGTACAGCTCTGCCTACAGTCGGTTAAATCCAATGAAACTATTTTTGGATGAAAGTAGACATTCAGAGCTTTCCATAGATATATAATATAAGGTCATTGGATTAGTAATGAGAGATATATGAATTTTTGAATGTTAACCTAGGAACCAGGACTTTCATCCGGGCATGGTGACTTGAGGAGGGTGTAACTCGTCCTATATAACTCCAAATTGAGTAAGACCAACTTTGTTAGAAAGCTTACACATAGGGAACATCCCAGTATGAAATTTTGAGTTTGTTATGGTCCCAATTGTTTCCAGTGATTTGAGGAAGTTGCCCTATGTCTAATCTAGACTAAAGCAAAGTAGTTCAGGAAGGTTGACTTTCAGGACTTATAACTCGAGGCATACTTAAGTAAATCAAGTGAAACTTATTGCAAATGAAAGGTTGTCCTGTTAGCTTTGATATAGCACCAATTTCGTATGATTTGAGTTTAGTTTTGATTTTTAATGGATTTATATTTTCAGGAGTGTAATTCAGATTTGTGACTGAATAGGCTGAGGTAAAATTTGAATATCTTGAGTTGTATAAATCAAAATGATATGGGACTAAAGAGGTTAGAAAGTAGACACATAGAGCTATGACATATCCAAAATTGAGGTTTAAATGAGTTGAATAGAGACAAAGGTGGATTATACAAAATCCGGGCAGAATTGAGTAAGATTGGCAGAATGGTCAAATTGATATATATGTGTTAGATTGATTATGTTATGCATGACTCGTCTGTGAGAACTGGCACCATTCATGAGGAAACGGAACTGATCCGTTATGCTGCCAAATTTACGGCGGAAGTCTATGACACTAAGAATGTTTGTATGCGAGAATGATATAAGCATGATATGAGGTATATGAAGGTAAATGATGTAGTATATGTATGAGTGCCGGTAGAATGGTAAAGAGGCTACGAGCCTTTATACATTATGAATACGTACATAAAGATCATATGTGCAATGATAAATGAAAGTAAGTGATGAAGTATTTGTAAGGAGTACATCTCAGACGCTTCATGCATGACCATGTATAAGAATGACAAAGCAAACGTACATAAAAATCATGTGTGCAATGATACATAAAAATAAATGAAGTATATGTACGAATACACTCAGTATAACTATGCTTGAATATGCATGAGAATGAAAGAATGTGAAGATATTGAATGTGAGTCCCTTCACTTGGAGGCAGTTATTTGAGGTCCCTCCTCGAAGGCAGCCTAAATAAGATAAAATGTGAGTCCTTTCACTTGAGTGCTATTTGAGGTCCTCCTGTGAAGGCAAATCTAAATAAGATAAATGTGGGTCCCTTCACTATGAGGCAAATATTTGAGATCCCTCCCTCGTAGGCATGAATGATAAAGACATGAGTCCCTTCACCTGAGGCGCTTGCACATTGGGTCCCTCTCCTGAAGGCAACACTTGGGTCCCTCTATGTTGGAGGTAGTTGCACCTTGAGTCCCTCCCAACCTAGAGGCAAGGGTCCCCTTACTAAGTTTGGCAGACGACGGCCACTGAGCCGACTCACTCCAAGGCCAGCTACCCAAGGCAATAATAGCATCCTAGTGGACGGCGACACGTAACGCCTAGGTGCGCCAAGTGAAAGCCAAAGATTAAAGACTAAAGACTAAGGCATATGCAAGCACCCCACTCAATGAACCATGGCATCGACCCAAATAACGCGAAGACAAGTGATTAACTTTATACTATGCATGATTTACTCCCTACTAAAGTGAAGACTACAAAGAAAGATCCCATACCCTAAGGAAACACGATACATGGCGATTACGCCTCGATGCATTGCATTTACGATCATACTCCTAACGCCAGACTTAAAGATTTTTGATTTAAAAGAGAGATGAAGAAAGAAAAGCAAATTTTATGTATATGTATGAATTTAAGTACGATAAAGTTAAAAGCAAATGCTACGTGCGCTTAACATATGTTGCAATTATTATCCATGATGTCATTCAAAGAATTGATTTTTATGGGTTTTTCCTAAACGATGTTTCCATGAAGAAATCAACCTTTGCTTCGGACGTTATATTTTCGAACTATAAAAATTAAATAGTTTGTAAGGTATGTTCACCTTTTTCTTAATAAACCGAAGCAAACTAGAGATAACAACGATGACATTATTTATGATACTCAGAGAATCCTACTGGGAATTTATAATTCTCACACTTATTTCCGTGTTGTGTCCAGATAGTTTCAGCTCAAGACTACTAAGTCATTGCCGTATGACAAGGTCTGCTCAAGTAACAATAACAACTCCAGGGTATGGTACTATGACTTAAGCATAGTATTGTACTAAGGAGGGTGTTACAGAAACTCCGTCTGTTTTCCCACTAAGTCGCAGTTTAGGCTTGCAAGAGAGCTAGGGCTCCTTGTGCGCTGGTCACTACCTAGTAGGGTCGTGACAGACTATTTGATTAATATCATGTTTACACAATCACTTGAGTGCAATTAAATTAGTATATAATGTGTTTTCTTAATTCTCTAACGTCTACTCTAATATAACGATATTGAAGTCACCGTATTAATCTTTTTCTGGGAAATGAATGCAACAGAGAAAATGTGGAGATTGTGGAAGAGGTGAGGGTGGAGAAGGGCGAAGAGAACATTATTGAGGTGAAAGACAAATAAAGTAGTAATTAATGTGGATGGATTAAAATTATAAAATTACCCTTAACTATTAGTTGATTTGAAATAGAAGAGAAGGAGTTTTAAAAAAAAAAAATGAAAATGTGGAGGTTGCTAACTTCCACCAACACACATATATAGGCCTAGTTTGGTAATGTTCTCCGAATGAGTGTTCTGGCTTATAAAAAACATAAGCTAATTTTTTCTATTTGGTAAACCAAAAAGCCGAGAGATTTTACTGTTGGCTTTTAAAAGCCAAGAGATGCTCTCGGGAGCTCTCATAGGATACTTCTCAAAGTTGGCTTATGCTTTCTAAAATTTGAAAGACTAATCCAACTTTACTCTCTTTAATGACATTAAAAGTAGAAATTATTCTCTTTAATATTTATATCTATTATAGCCATTTTAGACTTTAAAAGTAATTTTATCAAATATTACTTTTGTGGTTTCTGCTTATTGAGAGCAACTTTTACATTATTTTACCAAACAATACTACTATGATTTTTTTATTGCAACTTTTAGAGAGCCTATACAACTCAGCAGCTTTCAAAAGATTGCAATATCAAACCAAGCCATAATCCAATAGGCAAGATAGAGGGGTACATCCATAAAATTTTTTCTATGTGATCCTAAAATTAACTAAAATTCTTTGGGTATCATACAAATAAAATTTAGTCACTTTAGAAATACAAAGAATATCACATAGATAAAATTGGATCGATTTAGAAGTTATCAGATTTTATCTGTGTGATCTAATAAATAAATAAATTTTTTTAGGCAGAAAAATTTGATTATTTCTAAAATGCATTCAACCATTTTTTTTTTAAATCTAGCTAAACTAAATAAAATTACATATAATTTGATGTATAAATACATCTCACTGTTAGATTATCTAATGTATGATCACAGGATTCTTCATATATATAATCTGAAATATAACTTGACTCGTATTGGATCAGTTCACTATAAAGATAAAATTATCTTAGAACTAATTTTTTATTCATAAAATTTGAATTTAAAATTTTTTTTAGGAAGAATAAGTGATAAATTACTTGAATTAATCGAACATTGATAAATCATATTATATTTTTTAAAAATTTTACCTTTTACTACAAGTAGCGAATTTTAATTGATTATGGATGATATATTATCCTTGCAATACATGAATTGAATTTAATAAACTCAATTTATCAAAAATGATGCACCAATAAATGAATTGTTTTGGACATATATCGCAGGTAAAATCAAAGTTAGATTGAAATATAAATGCAATTATTGATAAACACATATTGTTAAACCAATACTGCTATATAGTATGAAATTTTTTTTAACGAAAAGAAGTACGAAACACATGGCAGTTTAAGATTGGACAAAATGTTAATTAACTTGGATATACATTGCGCCATTTACGGGATACATGGTTGGGGGTGAATGTAAAGCTGTAGGCACGATTTTCGTTTCGTACTAAAGAGTATTTTCCTTGTTAAAGACAAGTATTAGAAGGGAATCTTTCGTTGTATGTCAGCTATTGCCCGAAACAAGATTTAAATGGGAGAGCCAGATTGAATTATAAAGTTAAAAAAAAGCGGAAAAAAAAAACTCCCGAACTAACAATTGTAACTTTTGATTATTCAAAGACAAATGAAAAAACCTAATAATAAGTTATCAATCTAACATATAAAAAAGTGGAGAAAAGATATTTTTAGAACCACCAGAAAAAAGAAAAGAAAAGATATTTTTAGCGATCGCACATGCACCGGGCATCTAAAACGCCACCTCTTGGTTCCGGATATTTTTTAGATGATTCGCATCTAAATTGCTGATACCAAACGCCTCCAAGCTAGGAGTACTGACCGGAGTTTGTTAAAAGATCGAAGACACAACCTAAGTTATTCAATGACTGATGCTGATAAATATAATAGAAGTTAGACCTTTCTCTTTTTACTTATACTTTCTAATATTTTTGTATTGAAATAATTGTCCACGTTTAAAATATTATTTTTTTTATAAATAATTGTTTTTTAGAAAATTTAAATAATATTAATTTTTTTATTATACCTCTATTAAATAAAAAAGAAAGGACAAGAGAAAATAATTTAAAAAAATAAATAAAAATAACTTTATAAAATATACTTAAATTTTTTAATATTAATTTTTTTAATCATTTTTTTATTTATTGCATATTTAAAACTGTATAATTATTTCCAAATAAAAATAATTGAAGAGAAGAATGTCAAAATTATTTAGCATATGGGAGGTTATTAAATGTATTTAACAACGTTTGCTTTCTTATTTAAATTATTAAATGATAAGTATTTCTTAAGGCAGTAGCCTTATTAATATCAATTAAAAAGTATTGTAAATCCTTAACTTCTTTGTGTTCTTAATTTTTTTTGGACACTAAAGTCTCGAATTTTATTGCTAATTTTATATTAGAATTTATTCTTGCCCGTCAATTTACAACGTTTTGATTTGCTAACACGAATTGATGCTGTTGTAAGGTAATTTTACCACTATAAATTTTTGGAAGATGCATTGCATGCTTTATCTTTTGAACAAGTAGCATATCTTTTTTAAATCTTTAAGGAAAACTACACTTTGGTTTATGAAAAATTTGCATTTTAAATATTAGTCTCTTGAAAAAAAATTACATACAATTTAGTTCTTATGTTTAGAGTAAATATTCTTTTTATTCCTAATATTTTAAATTTGATATGAATTTAGTCCTAAAATAATTTTTGACGTCAATTTAGCCTTAATATTTTGAATTTTGATATTAATTTAGTCGTATACAGATGATTTGATGAAAAATTTGATTTTATGAAAATTTGTTAAGACCAAACTAATGTCAAAGTTCAAAATGTTAGGACTGAATTGATGTCAAAATTCAAGGTATTAAGATTAAATTGATGTCAAAATTTTTTCAAGACCAAATTGATGTCAATTTTAAAATATTAGAATTAAAATGGTTATTTACTCTTATATTTAACAATGTTTGAATAAATTAATCTTTCTATTAATATCATATATTATCTTCTAACAAAAATACTAATCTGGCTTGTTAATTGTTATGTGTTATTTGAGTCGTATTGACTAATCAGTAAGAAAAACTGTGTTAAAACCTGAATTTTTAAGGATTAATGTGTATTTCTTCTATGTTGTTTCATAAGAGTTTATTTAGTGCATGTTTGGTAACCTTTAAAAATAGCTTTTTTCTAACAAAAAAGCTATTTTAAAATAATCTATCATGTTTGGTAAAATTTTGAAAATAGATTATAATTAATAGCCGATAATTTTAAGCTGAAAAATAGATTATAAGCATAAGTAATATTTTAGAGTTTATGATTACAAGCAAAAGCTGATAATTTTAGAATTGTTATGTTTTTATCAAATTGACCTTAAGAATAAAATATTATATAATATAAATAATCATTTTATACCTTTTTTTAGTAATTTTACCACGTAAAAGCAAATTTTTCCATATAGTCCAAAAAATATATATATCTTAAAATCATTTTTCAGCTAAAATATCCAAATATAAATTGATTCTCATATAATCGATTATAAAAAAAAGAGATGATATAAATAAGTGATTATTGAAATAATTTTAATCTTATAGCCTTCCCAAACACGTAAGATGCTTATGTTTAAATATGTGCTGGAGAATCATTATTGTGACAGATTAGGATGGTCTCATCATGAGCATAGTAAACTAAATAATAAAAATTAATTAATTACCAATGGAGATTCAATTAAATTAATATGCAAACAAAACATTTTACAAGACTTCAATTTATAATTTGCTGCTAATAATTTCTTTGATAGACTTTAATAGTTGTGAATTTCATGTCAAAATTTTTGAAGAAATGGCTTTCTTTTCTCTTATTATTTTACATGTCAAACAATAAATAAATCGTCTTTGTTTAAAGAAAAAAATAAAAAGATAAAGGCATAAAGAAAGCTTAAAAACCTGTTTTATTTTTTAAATTATTTTTTCTTAAAAGTAAATATTTTCTATTTACATTTTATTTTATTTTTCAATGTAATAGTTTTTCATCTTTCAATTTTTCAAAATAACTTTGAATGTATAACAATAGCAAAAGCAGTGGACTGTACAAGGAACTCATTAAGGAAGTGTACCTCAACAAACACATTTGTCTAGTAGACGATTTTGATATCATTTTCATTTGACAAATTATATTTACATCCCCTGAAGTCAATTAATATTTTACCAAGATCCTTCTAAATTTTAAAATTACACTCATTTCCCTTAATTTGTAAAAAGACATTATAGTATTTTCTCTTATAGATAATAGACTGATAACATTGTTAATAATACATAATTTATTAATTTTGAAAAATTCAAAAAATATGTAAAATGTCAAATTTGCCCATATTAGCCCATTAGCCCCTCCCCCTTACCACATAGTGCCATTTCCAACCACCCCCATCAAATCCTCCTCCCCACCATGCTCCACCACTGCTAGTGCCATTGTGAACTACCTCAAGCTTCATCTGCCCTTTATCTAGAAACCCAACTCCATTGCCATTACCCTCAAGAGCTCTCCTTCTAACCCAACAATCAGTCCCCTCCACCTTAAAACACTATCTCCAAAATCTCCTTCCTAGATCACAAATTACTAAATTTTTACTTCTTCACAAAAATCTTAAACACCCATCATAGCATGGCTGGGAAAAAAAATTGATAACCACACATTTTTTTTTTAATTAACATCACAATAATATTATTAAAAAAATGAAAAAAATAACACAAATAACAAGCAAATGAAAGCAAGCTGAAAATATAATACTTGAGTCAAGAATTACATAAATGGTGATATCCTATCTTGTCAAAACCCGTGGAAGTTCTAAGTTTGAACTCTATATCTCCTTGGAGAGCTATATGATTGAGACATTTTCATGGGATCAAAAGTTCAGGTAATTATTCCTTAGATATCCAAGAATCAAAGGGTGATTTTTAATAAATTTTAGGAAGTCATTAACCATTTCATTTTTAGCTCGGAAGTTTAAGAAAATGCTAGGTTTTCAAAAATTTGTACTAAAATCTAAAAGTTGAATTTTGTTTCTTAAGGAGTTTGATTTTTCTAATATTTTTATTGGATTCAAATAAGAGATATTCCCTTATTTACATTTATATTTTAAAGTTATTGGAGAGTAAATAAGTGTGTAAAACTATGGCCTAAAGAGCATTAGAGATCATAAGAGAAAGAAAAACTAAAATTCTGGAAACTAGGAGCCACGCTTAAGCGCAGCTCCTTGCACTCTTACGTGCTCCCAGAATAGTGAGAAGAAGAATTTGGAACCTGGCCACACTCAAGCACAACCTCCTGCACTCCAATGTGCCCGATTTAGTGAGAAAAATAAAAACGGGGCTTCCAATCGCAATCTCTCACTTTCTCTCTGCTCTCTCATTCCTCTATCTTCTCCCTCAATTTCTCTCTCTTCTTTCCCAATTGTTTTTCTAAATATGGTATTTTTACCATCTTATACCACTTTTGTCCCTACCCGTTCTTATCAATTATATTCCTAACCTATCTACCGATTGATTCTCTTGTTTGAGCAAGTAAGAGAGTCTATAGGAAGTCATGGGAGGAGACTCAAGCTTTCCACCATGGTCCTTTCCGTTCTTTGGTACTTAAAGGTAAGTCCCAAGTTTAGAACCTGTTCTATATCAAGATTTAGGAAACTTTTCTCGAAGGATTTTCTCTTAGGCTAGGATCTAGAGTCCTAAATCCCAGGATCTTTTATGTTTAAAGGTAGTTTAAGTTAATCTCTTATCTCTATGGGTGAGGTTTAGTTATACTATCCTGTTATGGTTTCAGATTTATTCCTAGAATGACTGCTTGACTCAATGGTTTCACTAAGAAGCTTCCATCTTTTTCTAGTTGGAGTACTGTGAGTAGATAATTTATCTATAGTAGGTTTTGAAATGGATATACTTACAAGATTTATATATGCTATGAATATATCTTTTATATGTTTTATGAATTTATCTAGAAAGTTGGATAGTAAAACAAAGATTTAAGAAATTAGTTTTCTTATAACTGAAAAGCTATTGAATATAAGTAAATGTATGCTATGGATATTTTTATGTAAAGTGCATGGGACTAGCTTATCTGTGTATAGTTTCCAATTTGAGTTAAATTATTATAATTTTTGAAGTTACTAACTATTTATATAAGGAAAGGGATAATTTATTTTAGCTATACCATGATAGAAAAGTTTGAGTTATGTTCATTAAGAAAAAAGAGTTTATTTGTGTAATGTTTCAAACTAGCTTTGAATTTAGATTTGTTCTATTGAAAGGAAACGAGTTTTGTAGGATGAGTACTTCATAGAACCATAGTTAACGGTGGGTACGTTAGACTTAGTGCACCTTGTATAAACCCTAGTTAGCAGGAGAATTGCTAGCCAGGCATGTTAGACCGACACGACCGAATTATAGATCACTGAGGGCTGTGCCGATGTTATCGCTCAGGATATTACAGCAGGAATTCTATAATTGCGACTTCCCACCAACTATAAGTACATATTTTAAATTCCTATGTTTTATGAAAATGTGTTTCAATGGGATTTCCAAAAGAAAATATGATTTTGATTCTTCCCAAATGACTCAAATGATTTCCACATATACCAAATGTGTAGCAGGGCTATACCTCCAATGACTTTGTAGAGTTTAAAAATGAGGTTACTAGCCACCTTCTAAGGTGAGCAGATTTTTTTTAAGTTCTAAAAATATTTATAAGGATTATATTTTCCAGTGGTTTTCAGGAATAAAGATGGGATCATTTTCCTTAAGTATGTTACATTCAAAACATATTTTCAATGACCTTTTTTGTTATGAGGATTTTTTTTAATATATTTACTAAGTTGAATAAATGTAGTCTAGCTCTCTCCTATGCTTGTTATAGATAAATTATCTCTCACTGAGTTGTTTAGCTCACCTAGTTGCCTCCCCATTTTTTAGGTGCCAGTATTTGGCTGCCAATAACCTGTTACTAAGCCCAACACTTAAGTGGCCCTCTTTTATCATCATAGGGAGTATGGTAATTGATACGAGTTAGTGCTATATTGAACTACAGGTAGGGTCCTAAACTGTGGTAGTTAGGGACTATTTGTGTTGAACAATTTATAAGTATAAATATTTGTATATGTGTATATCTATTTAAGTATTCTGGATATCTGTGAGCAGATTGTATATAGGAATTATGTATGGAAAATGTCCAGCTTTTCAGTAAAATTTCAGTTAAAGCTTGCTAGGGAACCAAGACTCTCTATGCACCGGTCATAGTCGAGTTGGGTTGTGATAGAAAAGGGGAACAAATTAGGGATTTTGTAAAGAAGGTATTTTTGAAAGCTTGGGGGTGCAACAGAAGCTGATTTGTAGGGCAAGATGGAAAGGTAGATGGCGAAGGGCGCCACTGGGCTTGGCAACATGATACAACAATTGTTGCAGTGTTGGTTACGCAAGAATGAGTGGTGCAGCAAAAGTGTGTGACTGGCGATGGCTGGTGGCATTTGGGTGCGGAGCGATGGTGCTGATGTGGTGGAGGATGCAATGACTTCATGGCACGGGCTCGTTATGATGGTGACAGTGAGAAGGAAGGCAAAAGTGGAGGTGATCAAGGCGATGTCCAGTGAGTTTCGACACAGTGCGAGTAATGGAGGTTGCATGCAGTAATGTCGCTCAAGTTGGGATAGGGGATTTTTTTTTGGTTTGAAGAGTAGGGTGGCTGGCAATGAAGAAGGAGTTGGAGAATGGGGATCGGTAAATTAGGGATTTTTTTTATTAAGGGTAATTGAGAAAGCTTGTAAATTATGCTAATGGAAGTCAACAATGTTAATCATAAGGAAGGTAGATGTAATTTTAAAACTTAAAAAGCATAAGTGTAATATCAACTTATCTCAGGGAAGGTCAATGTAATTTGTCATTTTCCTTTTGGGTGAAAACCTACATTTTCTGTTGTTTTAAGCCAATTCTTAAACCCCCAACATTTTATTTCACCAACTCTAAAATCCCAACATATTTTGTTTTCCTTCATGAGACTTATTAATTGAATTTTCATGCTTCATTTATTTCACGGCCAACTTGAAATTAACTTTAACTTCAATAATATATTACATTTTGTAAAATTGAGAGACAAAAAACTTTTACATTAAAAATAAAATAAAATACTAGGAGAAAATAAATAATTTTTGAAAAAAAATAAAAAACATTATTAAGCTTTCCTTCTGTCTTTTATATGTTTTTTTCTTTAAATAGAGATAGAATATTTTTTTAATTTAAACAATGAGAGAATAAGAAAGCTATCTCCTTTGAAAATTTGGACAAGCAATTCCAAACTATAGAAAATCTATCAAAAGAAATTATTTGATAGCAAAAGTAAATCTGAAGGTTTATAAAATGTTTTGTTTATTATTAACTTAATTGATTCTCCATTGGTAATTAGTTAAATTTTGTTATTTAGTTTACTATGCTCATGCTGAGATACATCCTACAAAGACATAATAATGAATGTCTAACACATATTCAAACATGAGCATTTTTTATCTTGCACTATATAATGTCTTGTAAAACAACATAAAAAAAAAAAATACTCATTGTTCTATAAAAGAACCAGATTTTTACACATTAGTCCCTTATAGATTGGCTACATCCAGCTAAGATGACACATGACAATTAATAGACTAGAGCAACATATTTGTTGTTAACGGATGCTATTAACAAAAGGACTAATTTAGTCAAATTAGGGATGTTTAAAACTAAACCAAACTAGATAAAAATTGATAACCAATCTAAAAAAACCAAAAACACATTAAAACTAAAATAAATTGGTCTAAATTGGTTTTTGTTTTATGAAAATTGATCAGTTCATAGTTAGTTCTCATTTTATGAAAAATGATCGGTTCGGTTCAATTTTCAATGTTACTTTCTAAAAAATTGAATCGATAATATATTACTAAGATACCACACACTTACTCACACACGTGCCCGCATATGCATATGCACACGTAGACACACATGCACATCCACATGCACACACAAATGTAAGATATACTATATATTACATATTACTTAACTATAAAAATATACATATATGTGCATTTTATAAGATTCTAATACTAAAATTATTCGTATATTCTTATCACATCTTAATTCAATATTTTAGATTTATAATTCTCTATTATTTTTTTAATTTACTTAATAGTTTTGAGTACATATATGAATTTTGTTCAAATTTTTTATTAATATTTCCTTAACTTGTTATAATTAGACATTAATATAACTTTTGATAATTAGCTTAGATTTTATATTTGTATAGTTTTATAAAATTATTAATGATTAATTTAATTTAGTGAACTTAAAAGTTGTATGTTTATATTCTACAAAAATTTTAATAAGAAACCAAATCAACCAAGCCAACCCAAACCAATTTAAATTGGTTTGGTTTAGTTCAGTTCCTAAAATGTGATTAAACCAAACTAAACCAAACTAAATTAAAATTTATTATTTGGATCGGTTGATTTTTTTTTTTTTGGCCTAAAAATCGAACTAAATCTAACCATGAACATCCTTAGTTCAAATGGTAACTATAGGGGGCATGTGTAGATAGAATGTTTTTATATTTCTAGGAATCTAACCATGGAAATGTAAGATTTTTATGTTTGGTACACAGTAAAAAAAAAATATTATTAGGTAAGTAGCATTCTTGAGAATGGAAAGTAGAGCTTTTTTTTCCCCCCACACCTCTTGGGAATCATAGATTCTTATAGGAAGGAAATGTTTCCAAAAAAGAAAAAAGATCAAAATGTCCACCACCACCACCACCACCATTGCTACCATATCACCACTACTACCATCGCTGCCGTAGCCACACCACTACCACCACACCATTGCCACCATGTTACAAGAGCTCTCCCACCAATAAACTAGTCTTTTAGATCAGGTTTTCCCTTGAATTTGAGTCCATAACACAAGTGCTTTCACTATAAGAAAATTGGCCATTTGCAATGGATTTGCTAAAATCAGCTACAAATGGTTGTTTTGCTTGCAGTGGACATTAGGCCACTGCATATTCATAGGCTACTAATAGATTGCGACGGCCTAGTCTCCCTCTAATTTTAGCAGCAGCCTTTTCCCCCTTCATTTGTGGTGGCTTCTGCCCCTTCTAATTAGCGGTGAAATTTTTCCCTACTAATTAGGGGCAGCATTTTCCCCCTCTAATTAGTGGTGGTATTTTCCTCCTCTAATTAGCAATAGCCAAATTAGTTAGTGGCGAAATTGGCTGCTGCAAATGACCAATTTGAGAAAAATAAATAAATCTTTAGATTCATACAAATATTATGTAACAAAGCAAATCCAATCCAAATATTTCAAGTTCATATACAAGTAAAAAAGATAGATATCTTAATAAAACTTTGAAAGCAATATTTTCAACATAGTTCTAACTACATCTAGTTCAACAACTTTCATTGAGTCTTCAACTTTCTTTAGTGAGTCTTGAACAACTTCCCCTGACTCTTCAAAAACTTCTATTAAATCTTCAATAATTTCTACTGAGTCTTCAACATATTCATCTATGCCTTCTAGTAAGTCTTCCATTACCTCTATTGTGTCTTCAAATCATTAAACCTGTATTTGGGAGCCCGTTGAGACATGCTAGAATCAATTGTATGGCCTAAGAATCGATTTTGAGCATGTTGGATGATATTTGATTGTTAAATTCCAGAATCAATTTTTGTCTCTAAAATTGATTATTAGAGATGTGAAAAAATTTTACTTTATGTCAGAATCACTTTTAGATGAACTACCAAATGTAAATAACTTTATCTCAAAATCAATTCTACAAAAGTAGAACCAAATACGCACTTAATCTTTAACAAAGAACTACACAACAATCATTAACAATATCAACAACAATAAAAATCAGTAATATATATTATGAAAAATTTAAAATCAATAAAATAATTTTTTAAAAAAAACTGGTGCCAACGGCAGCAGTGGGCACAAGAGAAGGTGAGGAAGGAAGAGGAAGTGTGTAAGGAAGAGAGAAAATGCAAAAGGAGAGAGAGAGAGAGAGAGAGAGAGAGAGAAGGACCAAGAGAAGGAGAGGAAGGAGGAGGAGGATGAAAAGAAAGGTGGAGGAAGAGAGAAGGTGTGGGAGGAGGAGGAAAGGAGAAGAGAAGAAGGAGAAAGGAGAAGAAAAAATAACATATAAGTTACTCTGTGATTTAGATTTAATATAAAATCTATTTTCAACAGAGTTTTAAATTTTTGGGCAGCATACCTTTTTTGTTTTTTCTAATTTTTGTTTTTTAAAATTATCTGATATAATTAGCGGCAACTTTCTCGATTAGACCGCCACAAATGCTATAAATTTTTTTTTTAAAATTGTTTCTATGATTAGGTGCAAAAGCTATAACATTCTTTTTTAATTGTTTTTGTGATTAGTGAGGTTTTCTTAATTAGCGGTGACCTACAAACTCTATAACATTTAAAAAAAAATCATTTGTGTAATTAGCGGCTGCCTCAAACGTTTTTTCAATTAGTGTTAATATTTTTTTTAAGTGCATGTAATAATTAGTGGTGGCAATTGATCACTTTGCCACCATAAAATGCTTCGCATGTCTTTTTTTTTTTTTTTTGATTGAAGAAATAATTAGTGGCAACAAACTTTTCATCACTTTGCCACAAACTATTTCTCATATCTTGTTTTTTTTTTAAGTACACATAATAATTAGCAGCGACAATTGTCGCAATAAAACATTTGATCACTTAGTGACGGCAATTGCTGCTGCAAAATGCTTCACATGTCTTTTCTTTTTCTTTTTTAAATCAAAGTAATGGCTGCCACAATTAGCATGAGCACATTTTTTTTGACAATAGACATTGCATTTAGTGATGACATTTGCCACTGCAACTTGTTTATGGTTGCAAAATCTTCCCCTAATTACAACACTTCGACAAGTTAGCGGCATCTTTGGTTGTGACAATTGTTTTCTGAGTATTATTCTTGAGGAAAAAAAAATTAAAGAATATTACCGTTAGCACTAGAATTTTTTGCTGCAAATAGTTTTTTTTTTCTTAATGCTATTTGGTAACATAGCTTCCATCTGCCACTGCAAACCACCAATTAATGATTTTCTTGTAGTGTATCGTTCAAAAGTTGACACACGAAGGGGGCTACTTAGGGAATAAGCGACCTAGAAGCCCAAAGTAAAGCCGCTTAAAGCAGGTAGAACTGTCAAAATGGGTCGCAACCCGCGAGCCAACCTGGCCCGACACACAAAAATGGTGGGTTGAGTCACAAAAGTGGGTTGAATTGACCCGGCCCATATAATCGGCGGGTTAATCAAGCTTAGGTCGGGTTGGGCATGGGTTGGCTCATTTCCTTACAATCTTTAAAAAAAAAAAAAAAAACACACTTACTCTCAGTCTCTCATTGTGTCTGTCTTTCTCACTTTAAACACACACACACATACACACACCTTTCTTTCACTTTCACAAATCATAGCCCTAAAACTAAAAAAGAGAGAACCCATCTTAAGAGGTTGTCGTCGCCACCCCTCCTTTATCTCCGTAAAGCCACCGTTGTTGCACCTCTTCTTCTTTTTCCCCTTCGACATTTGCGAATCCAGTAGTCCAGCCTTTCATGATCATGAAGCACGTCTAGCCGCTACTGTCTAGCCCTTCGCAGTCGTCTCCGTCCAGCCCTTCACAATTGCTGCTAGTCACCACTATCACCACCGGTACTCTCTCTTTCTCATGAGTCTCTGTCAGTTGTGGGTGGTGCGTTTTAAGGATTTAATTTTCTTGTTAATTTCTGCTATGTTATTCTCTGTAATCAAAGATGAATATTTGGTTTTGGGTTCTAATCATTTTGAGTTTTGAATTTTTTTTTTTCTTATTCTCACAGGATTGCATAATTTGAAGCCTAAAGTAGTGCACTAGTCATTTTGGATTCTAATCATTTTCAGTTTTATTATTTTTGGGTAAGCCAATCCGTTTAACCCACCAACTCAGGTGGGTTGAGCTGCGTTGGTATTTTCATGGCTTATCAAGAAAATGAGCCAGCCCGTATAACATGTCCCAGCCCATGACTCGTGGTGGGCCAACCTAGGTGAGCTAAGTTGGCCCATCTTGACAGCTCTAAGAGTGGGTAGCTTAGCATGGACTGCTGTGATCACGAAGGGGGCAACCTAAAGAAGGGATTAGAGTGAAGCCACTCAAAGTGAGTAGCTTAGAGTGGACCACTGTGGTCGTTAGCCTTTAAATAGGTGGCAATGTTACAAGGTCTACATTGGGGAGCCATACCATCCAAGTATGGTACTTATGTCTAGAGACTTTCACGCCTAATAGGCTAATCTTTTGGGTTGGCTCTTCTTGGACTTGAGTCCATAACACCCCACCACTGTCGCATTGCCACCATCATCATCATTGTCATTATCATTATTGTTATATGTAAATCATGTTTTTAAATGTCTTTTATGGTTAATTTTTTTAGTTGAAAACTTGAAATTAATAAGGGTACTTTTGAAAAAATATATAGTATTCTCGAAAACATCAATGTCAACCAAACACATAAATGGTTCATTTCCAAGCATATTCTACAAGATCCATGGACTTTAATCTATGAACCAAACACGCTCAAATGTCGTGCCTAGGAAAGCTATTCCTGGGAATAGCAATCCTCTGGATGGTATTCTTAGGAATGAAAGATTAGCTTGCATACCACATGTCTCAATAGGGGCGTTTGGTATGGCAAAGGTGGTTCGATGGCCGTTGGTGAAGGTTTGGTAGTTGATAGCGAAGGTTGGCAAATGCTAGTGGAGGTCCGACGGCCAGCAGCAGAGGTCTAATGATAGGGGATGATGGACGATGACCATGAATAAGGGTTTCATGGCTGGCAATGGTGGTAGTGGTTAATAATTGAGGTAATTTTATTTTTTTACTTTTGCAGAAACATTCCCTTCCCATGGAATCAAACATTCCCAAGATGAAGGTGGGAAATTTTCATTCTCAGAAATGCAATTTACCTGGGAATATTTTTTTAAATCGCATACCAAACATGTGAATTTTATATTCCCATGGTGACATTCTTGAAAATATAAAAACATTTCATGTGTCAAATGCTTCCATATAAGGATTACATTGTATCTTTTTTTTTTAAAAGACTAATGTATTAAAACACAAATCTTTTGGGACCAAATCGAGCTTTTCTCTTTAAAATTAAGGTTAAATTAAGTTATTTGTCCCTATACTCTACATTGGTTTTTAAATTATTTCCTATATATATATTAATTGAGTCCCTATAATTATAAATATTTTCAAATAGATCTCCTTATTATCCTCAATTATAACACTATTAACCAAGATCAATGTTGTTTCACCTCAAATGCTATATGAGGTTTCCATTTGACTTGCTAATCCTTTTCATTTTCATCTCCCAAATTCAATTATCTAAAGCCTAACAAAATCATATTGACTGAACAAAAACCTAAGAAGTATCGCGTTGTTTTTTTCTCTCATTTTTGTCCACCCATCTTCATCCTCTTCTTCCCCTTATATTGTTAACCATGAATGGTGAAACGTTCATGGCTAGCCCAAGTTGAAATTAATATTGTTGTAATTTAGGGAAAAGAGAAGGGTTCTATTAGGAAACGTTTAAAATTATAGGGACTAAATTACATATAAAAAATATAAAAACTAATTTAAAAATTACTTTGAAGCGTATAGATCAAAAACTCAATAAAAAAAATGATTTAGTGGACTAATTTTCATCTTCCACGAGGACTTTTATATTTTAAGGTGAAAGCAAATCTTTCTTTTGGCGTATATTAAGGTAGCTTTGGCCATATATATTTCTGGTAGAATTTAAGCCGTTATATTGTAAAAATAAAATTTGCTAAGATAACTTAGACTGTAAAAGTCATAACTACATGAATATGTGTAGCTATTGTCCAAAATCAATGCAGATAGTCTTAAGGTTTGGAATAGCTAGCTATAGAATAAATATTATTTTAATAATTGATTGTATATGTAATCAATTTTCTTCATGATGAATAATGCAATTCGCTTCCTATTAGCCGAAAAGCAGTTTCACGAAAAAATATTTTTATATGTAAAGAACTCAAATTTTAATAATCAAAATGCTTAAAGAAACCTTTTGAATTAAATTTTTATTATAAAATATTTTATATTATCAACAAATTATATATATTTATATGTTTTATTTTTGAGAAAATTAGTGTAAGAATTAAATACTTTTATTTATGATAAAATAATTATGTAAGATTATTTTATACTAATATTATATTAAAATTAAATTAAAAATTTAAATAATTCTTAATTATAAACAATAAGTCGATTTTTTCTAAACATATCACAATTTACCGAAAGCAGGTTTTTTTCTTTTGAAAATAGGAAAAGGTAGTGGAAAAAATTAATTGTTACCGAAAAAATGCTTCACTAAGAAGTTAGTAAAGGAATTTTTTTTTTTTTTTATAGAGAGATGTACCAAATTTTATTGAATATAAATTATTTTTTAAAAATAGAAATCCCGAAAATCCATTGCCTTTAAAAGCCCTCGTCCTTTGTTCTGAAGTTGATACCCGTGGCTTCGTTCATTCATATCTCCCACAGCGATGGAACCTCTGCAAAACGGCCTTAACTTGTTTCTCGGCAGCAACCCTCCTGAGTTACCCCACTCTAATGGCCTTAACTCTTTCTCTGAACCTGAGTATTTGGGAAACATGGATCCTTCTAGAGCCTTTGTCAGGAAAGTAAAGCGTCTTATTGTTAAGGTACTGTTTTTAATTTCTCAGCTTTATTCATATGTCTTTTTTTCCTTTCTTGTTCAGTAACCAGCAGAAATGAAGCACTTGACACCTATATAAGAATTTGTGAGTTTCTTCATGCCATCATTTTTGTAGCAGCAGTTGCAGAATGCAGATGATGCATATTTGTTCTACTTTTTTAATTTTATTGAATATTTCTTGGTATGAAATTTTGTTAAATTTTAAATTTTGTATTATTGTCTCATAATTTTCGTGGAGATCAAGGTAAGCAAAAGTTTGGGCTGCACCTTGCCCTTTTGGGATTTGATCAGATCAGGCTTTTTGTTGTAGTACTAGATTTTATGGTTGGGGGTTGAGACGAGAGTTGTTGCATGATTATTAACTCAAATTCGTGTTCGAGGGGGAAAAAACGCAAATTCTTTCTGTCTTTAGAATTATCTGTTTTCAAATTTCAAGTTTGATTTTATATTATCAAGAGTTCTTCTTTTTACCTATCATTTGTCCCCTGAAATTGTAATTTTCTATGTGTGAGGAATTTTTTTATCTGAAAAAAAAAATTAGTATAATCTTTTATGAGTTCGTTTATTGGCGTTCTTGTCCTACTATACCATGTCTGTCAGCACTTGGATTTGGTGCAATGTTGATTGTGTTTGTATGGGATTTTTTTGGTAAAAAATTATTATTTTTATTAAAAAAATTAATTTTTATATATTTGGATAATTTTTTAAAAATAATTAGAATTTAAAAAAAATTATTTTTAATTTTTTAAAAATTTAAAAGAGTAATTTTTTAAAAAAATTAATTTTTAATTTTTTTAATTATATATAAAATTTAAATTTTAAAATTACTTTTTTTAGAAGATGAAACAAATGCACCCAACTTCGTTTAAAATTTTTCAGGACACATCTAGGTGGAAGAATTTGAAAAAGAAGAGTGGAGAGGATTTGCCTTTCATTTCTAAATTTAAAGAATTATAAACTAATTATATAAGTAAATAAATACATAAAGGATGGTTGAAAACTTATTTAATAATATTTCATTTTATTTATCTTATTTTTATGAAAAAAATTAATAAGAAAAATATTTGAAATTACACATAAAATTAATCTATAAAATTCTTCCTTTATTTTTATTTTCGTATCAAACACATCTTATGAGCTCTATATATGAGTAAATTTACACATAAAATTTATCTATAAAAAATTTTTAATTTGTACTCTCATGGTATGGAGGTAAATATAAAAAGTAAGATTTTATACATAAATCCCACATATAATTTTATACATAAAATTTATCTATAAAATTTAACACTCTATTTTTATCCTATATCAAACACATAAAAAATTATCTCTCTCCTTCATTTCCCTCTAAACTCTCCTATCTGTTCATATTGGATGCGCTTTATGTTTTCATGTGCAGCAAAAGAAAACAACCATATTTTTCCTCAAATATTTCAATTTATCCATATTTGTACTTTGCTCTTTTCCCTTTCTACTGTCTTCTTGTGATTGGCCTCTCCCATAATTTTTTTGTGGCCTGCGTGCTTCATAAAGCTTACTCTCGCTATCTTCCATTGTTGGGTTTGATGTGTCTCTATGTATACGTCCTATTCGGCTACCTGATTAGAGTAGGAGATTACGTACGTGATACAAAAGGAAGTAAAGGAAAAAAAAGATAAATTAATTTTTTAGGATATGTGAGGACTAAATCCATGATTTAATTTGTACCAAAAAAAAAAAAAACTTGTGATCTAATGCTAATAACCCTGAACTACAAGAGAAATAATTTTTCTACCATTTGAAGTAATAGACATCTACTGACATTTTTTATTTTTAAAGTTGAAAGAGTTGAAAAAATAGAGTGTGGCAATAATAAAATTGTGAGGACCCATCTTTATGTGTAGGTGTTTATTAGTATCTCTAAAATTGGATGTACAAGTAACAATTGAAATTACAATTGGTTGGCATCTACAATTTAAAATTTTTAGTATATAAGTAATTCCTTATCTTCTAATTTTTGACGGTATCTTTATTTTCTATTTTAGTTATACATATAAATAGATAAATGACAGTTTACTTCTATTCATACATTATACATTAATTTATAAATACTGAACCTCTTTATTAGTTAAAACGGCTAATTGGAGAGTTAAATGGCGTCAGTTTATATGGTATATCACTTTTACTAAAATTTATAGTGTGTGGTCAACTTGGAATGTGACAATCTTTCTAAAAAACAGAGGTTAGATAGTCGTACACGATCATTATTTTGTCTGAGTTGACAATTTTAAGATGCATGAGGGTTAAATGTTACAAATGACTAAAATTTGGGGAGAGAGTTTTACAAGTGAAACCTCACTGCTTTTAGATTGCACCAGAAGTTCTTAATCTGTTAGATTGCACCAGAATTTAGAGTAATGAATTGTTCCAAGTGAAATTTTATGTGGTAACTTTAATCGATTAATCAAAGGAAATAAAGTTGCCGGAGAAGAATTTATAAAAATTTCCTTTAAATATTTATTAATTTTTTGGTAAGCAATATTCATGAAATTTTATTAAACACGTTTAAGAGATTTAGGTAAATTATCTAAACATGATTTTATGTATGAAAAAAATTTAATGATTATTTTTATATATAAGAGAGAAAAATAATATAAATTTAATTTCAATATTAAGGGTGTGTTTGATTGAGGGTAAAAATAGGGATAAAAATTTTATTGATGAACTTTATATATATTTTTATATATAGAGTTTATCTATGAAATTGTTATCCTTATTTTTATCCCCAATCAAATACACCTTAAGTGAAAATTTTTTTATATTAATACTGTTGATTAAATAATTAAAAAAAAAGTTTTGTACCATATAACCGTTTTATATTTGGAATGATTCTAAGCTGTTTATATAAATAAAATCGATATTGAAAAATTCCTTACAGAAACCGAAAAACTATAAAATAATTTCCTAAGATAAGGTGGGTCAATCTCCTATGGTGCGCATGGAGGCGCTGGACGTATAAGTGTTTGGCATAACAAAACCAAGCCATTCAACAAAAGAATCAAAGTTTTAAATTTTCCAATCGGAAGAGAACAATCGTTTTGCAAAGAAAACTTGGTGTAATAATCTAATGAAGTTAAGTTATAAACAAATCAAGTAATCCAAAAGTAAAAAATGCGAATCTGAAAGTGGTGTCAGATAAATAAATTAACATTTTCTATTGAGAGACGTGTCGTGTAGATCTGTTTTTTGCCTTTGATCTTTGAGGATTTCACTGTTTAAATAAGTGGGAGACTAACCTCATCTAGTTGTGTGTTTGGTTTGAAGATTTGACATCGGCAAAAGCTTTCAACAGCTTAATTATTTAACACGGAGTTACTTATTATCTAAGTGTTTAATTTCAATATGTTATAAAGTTTTTTTATATTATTTATCAATTATTATCCCTCTATTCAGGATCTGAAGAAGAGTGTATAAAACATGGATTTGAAAAAGAAGCACCATATATATAAACGTTTGATATTATTATTATTATTATAAGAGCTAAATCTTATTAATATGAAAATAATAATTACTTAATTAATTAATTAATAATGTCGATTGAACCCATAACCTAATAATTGTTTTTTGTATGTTTTATTTGAGTTTGAAATATCTTATATTTGACTCCCATCTTCTCCCTCAAAAATATTTTCTCAGAATAATTTATAATCTCATTACTTTCAATAAAAAAAGTTTAATTAATTAAAAATATAAAAAAATTGCTTAATTTGTACCTAGGAGAGTGAGTCTTTGTTTGTGATTTTTCTGGGTAAAAAATTATTTTTTTATTAAAAAAATTAATTTTTATATATTTGAATAATTTTTTAAAAATAAGCATAATTTTAAAAAAAATTTATTTTCAATTTTTTTATAAAAAATAAAAAAAGTAACTTCTAAAAAAAATTAATTTTTATTTTTTTTAATTATAAAATTTAGATTTTATAATTATTTTTTTTTAGAGTTGAAATAAATATACCTATAATTTTGGAGCCAATAAATTATCTAGGATAGTAAAGAGTGAGGGATCTCAAGAATGGATAAATAAGACCCCTCGTTATATTTCAGATGTATTAGCTGAGAATGTTTTGAGTTGAATGAATTCACATTTTATATAAAAAATAATGTATAAAAAATTAAATTAATAATATATTAAAATTAAACGATCTATTTGGTCTTTATTCTTTATTTTTAATTTTAATTACAAATTTATTATTTTATTTTCAACCTGTTTCTTATTTTTAGTATTTTGTTTTAAAAAAAAAGAAAACAAAAAAATCTTGATTTCCGGTTTTATTTTATATTTTCACTTTTTTATAAAATTTTAAAAATAATAAATAAATTAAAAATAAGATAGCATTTTTATATTTAAAATTTACAAAAAAAAAAAGAAATTAAACATGGTTAAATTTATTATTTAAATTATTGGCAATATATATATATTTGGACTGCAGCCTGCAAGTAATGATCAAAAATACATTTCTTTTCTCTTTAATGCTAGCGCAATTAAAAAATAAATTTAATTTAAATACATTGTAAAATAGTTTTATACTATCAATAAATAGAAATAATAAAAAATGTTAACTCATATAAATAATCATCCATTATAATGAGGGATCAATCATAATTTTTTATTTTTTCTTATATCTATTAGTTGATAGTGTAAAACTATTTTATACTGTCAGTGTATAATAATTAAATTTTTAAAAAATTTAAATGACACAAATAAAAAAGAAATAGAGATAAAAAATAAAAGAAAAAAAAAATTCCAGGGTATAATGGGAGTGTTGGCGCTGGTCGAGTGGAAAAATGCCTGAAAGAAAAGTGGGAGGAACCACCCAACAGAATCCCGTGATTCGTGGGACCCACATATCCCATTGGTACACGTGGCACTCCTAGCCGCGTCTCCCAAAATCTGCTACCTATATATTGTCGCTGAATCTCGCTCGTTTTTTAAATTGTTCAACCTTCATCGCTCACTCACTCACCGAGTCACTTAACTCGTTCATTGAGTATCGACTCGGTCCTCTGCGTTTCCAGTTATCATGGACTCAATGTCCATTGATCCCACTCGAGCTTTCGTGAAGCATATCAAACGCGTCGTCGTCAAGGTCTCACTTTTTTTTTTTTCAATTAACCACATTATATTCTGTAAAATAGAGTCCCTTTTTATATATAAAAAAAATTACATAATTTTTTGCAATGCATTTTCTAGGTGAACAATATAGATAGGATCGATTTCAATCGAAAATAAAATAGGCGAGTATTTCTTTATGGCTTTTTTGTTCTTGGCTCTTCACAGTTTGATGATTTTTAAATGTTGTATTAATTGCAGCTTTTTGGTTTTTATTTTTTGGGCTGAGATTTTACTTTCTGATGTAATGTATTCAGCTCTAATGAATATCATTGGATTTTTTTAATTTGTCTTGCTTTAACCTTTGATTTTTTTGTGTGCATGGTTTACTTCTTGTGTTAGTGTCTCATGGGTTATATTATTATTGTTCTTGTGTTGGGTTTTGTGTCTTGTTCTGCAATTAACACATTTATTTGTTTCATCGTCTTGATTGAAGGTTGGAACAGCTGTTGTTACTAGAAGTGATGGAAGATTAGCACTGGGAAGACTTGGAGCTCTCTGTGAGCAGGTGTATTATATATCTACAAGTTGCAGATAATTTCAGTCCAAGAATAAAATGGTTTTTAAATAAAATAATTTTCTGTAATTTGTTTTTCCTAAATTGAAGTGCATGGAGAAGAGAAAAACAGATAAATAAAATGATGAAGCAAAAAAGAGAGAAAAAAAACCCCTTGAAACAAAATAAATAACAGGGAGGTGGTGAATAGGGGAAGGCAGTTCTAAATTCCTGTCCTTACCAGTCATGTAAATTTTTTTTAATGGTTCATGTGTTCTTTTATTATTGTATTTTGTGGCTGAAAGCTGTCTTTCCTATGACATTGTTGCAGCTTAAAGAACTAAACACTCAAGGGTATGAAGTTATATTGGTGACTTCAGGTGCTGTTGGTCTTGGCCGGCAAAGACTTAGATATCGCAGATTGGCCAATAGCAGGTTCTTATCATTTCGCTTTTGCAATGATACTAATTCAGATTTCCAATTAATAATAATGGGGTTCATACTTTCATTGCTTTAATTTGAGAAGATTGATTAGCTCTTCAGTTGTACTTTTTAGGTGATGCTATAAAGTAATAAGAGTTTTCATGCAATACAAAAGTAAAGAAAAAAACCTATCTTTTTATTTTATTATATTATTATTATTATTATTATTTTTTTTGGGGGGGGGGGGTTACAGAGTAAAAACTGTCTTAAAGATAACTGAAAGTACTTTTAATTTTTCATCCCTTACTCGTAGCATGCTTCCTTTTTATCTTTGTGCAAAAGGACTGGCATAGGATTGAAGGTTTCATGTAAATTTCTTCATTTTCTACTAATATGAGGTGGTGGAGTTTAAGAGATAGAGGGTGGGAATGATTGATGAGCCTGAAAGAAATTGTTTGCTTGTCGTGCAGCTTTTCTGATCTTCAAAAGCCGCAAGGTGAGCTTGATGGAAAAGCATGTGCAGCTGTTGGGCAAAGTAGTCTCATGGCTCTATATGATACCATGTTCAGCCAGGTTGACACAAAACTAAGTTGCTTGTTGATTATGCTCTCAATCTAATATACATTTTTTTTGGCCTTAATATAGTAGCAGATGCTTTTATTGTATCCTCCTTATTGATGCTGATATGGGATTTTCCTGATGCAGCTTGATGTGACTTCATCCCAACTTCTTGTGAATGATGGGTTTTTTAGGGATGCAGGTTTCAGAAAACAACTGTCTGACACAGTGAACTCATTATTAGATTTAAGGGTTATCCCCATTTTCAATGAAAATGATGCTGTTAGTACCAGGAAGGCACCATATGAGGTCTGCTATTTTCTATTTTCTATTCACTATTTCATTTGAATTATCTCCATTTGTTTATTTGGAAAAACTTTTAATTTTGCTTTTACCAACTATCTAACCTTGGTTGGTTGCTGTCATAGTATAGCCAAACAGTCTTTGTCAAAACTATTTTTGTTTTGAAGAAAAATAGTTCACACCAACAATTTGTTAGTTTGATTTTATTGGCTTCGTGATATGTTCTATAACAAAAACAAAAAATGCAAAATCCCACTAGGCGGGGCTGCATGGTGGCTTTAAACAAGTAATTACTTTTAATTGTAAGCACTGTCTGCAGGATTCTTCAGGAATTTTCTGGGACAATGACAGTTTGGCAGGTCTATTAGCTCTTGAACTTAAAGCTGACCTCCTTGTTTTATTGAGTGATGTTGAGGGCCTTTATAGTGGTCCTCCGAGTGACCCAAACTCAAAGTTAATTCACACATATGTAAAAGAGAAACATCAAGGAGAAATCACTTTTGGAGACAAGTCAAGGTTGGGCAGAGGTGGCATGACCGCTAAAGTTAATGCTGCTGTTTGTGCTGCTAATGCTGGCACACCAGTGATTATAACTAGGTATGTAGAATTTTGAGCTATGTTTTTATTGATAGAGCAACAATGTTTGTATAACTATTTTTGTTTCACTTTTATACTATAGTGAACTTGTTTTTTGCCATTTCATTTTTTAGTTGACCTTTCACGGAATCAGTAAATTTTCTGTTAATAACTCATTTGCAAAGGATTAATAATTTTCTTGGTTGTGAAACTACATCAATGGGTGTGTACCCCCCCCCCCCCCCCAAAAAAAAACAAAACAGCACAAAAAAAACACACAAAAGCGAAAATCCCCTCTTCTTTAAACACAACATATATGCAGTTTATGGATGTCAATTGAACTGCCAATGGAATATAATGTAGATGTTCCATTAAATCAGGGTATAGCATGTATCTGATGGTCTTTGTCAGTTTGAAATAAATATAATGATCATTTTCTATCATGCTATCTAAAGTAGCTCACGGTGGCTGTTACGCTATGGAAAAAAGAATAAAGCCTTTTTCTATTGTCTTGCAACAGTTGGTATTTAGTGACAGTATCGTAATGAAAAAAGATTCTGATTTCCGTTGTGAGCGATAATCTTAATTTGTTTTTATCTTTTCTTATATTCGCTTAAATACACGCTTCTATTGCAAAATATCAGGTACACATGTGCATTTTTCATTTTACTGACTTTGAATTGTATTTTGATCTCCATTTGAAGTGGTTATGCCACAAACAACATCATACGAGTGCTTCAAGGGGAAAGAATAGGTACTGTCTTTCATAAGGATGCACATTTGTGGACCAACATAAAGGAAGTGAGTGCACGTGAGATGGCAGTTGCCGCACGTGAGGGTTCTAGACGACTTCAGGTAAGTGCAGTCACATATTTGGGCGTGTTATAGGCCTGCCTTATTTCCGTCGATGCAAATTTTTAACTGGTGATTTATTCTCTCATTTTTGCCCCCAACACAATGAACTGAAGTAGTTAGTCATCACTCATTTGTATTACATTAATGTTTTCTGTTTCAGGTCCTGAATTCGGAAGAAAGGAGGAAAATATTGCTGGCAATAGCTGATGCACTGGAGAAAAATGAAAGTACGATAAGGTTTGAGAATGAGGCAGATGTTGCTGATGCTGAGGCAGCTGGATATGAAAGATCTCTGATATCACGTTTAACCCTGAAGCCTGAGAAGGCAAGAACTCAATTGATTGCGTGCATAGTTAAACATCAAATGATAATATAACATTCTCAGCTTTTCGTTGTTGACATGTCTAACACTGATTTCTCACTTTGCAAAATATGTTTTTGTGAGAGCATGGTTTTTATTTATTTATTTATTTCTGATCTTGATTCTTGCAGATCTCTAGTCTTGTAAGGTCTGTTCGCATGCTGGCAGACATGGAAGAACCAATTGGTCAGATTTTAAAGAGAACTGAGGTCAAAATCCCTTTTCTTTTATTTGAAGGAGGATCTCCAATCCTCCTAACTCTTTGTAATAATCTTCCCTGTCTTAATGATTTTATCTTTTTTGTTATGAAAATGACCTGACAAGTGATAATTAAAATGTTAAATTGGCTGTGTGATATTGAAATGTTTCATCATTTTTCTCTTTTAGCATGTTTAAAGCATAAATGTTTTTTTTTTCCCCACTATTTGGTTTTTACATTATAAAATAACAAATCCTCGAATGGGTTTTGTAACTCATGTTCTCCGATCTTGATATATGGAAAAAAAATATATATTGTCCCTTCTTTGACCAAAAAATGAATAATGTTATAAAACTATACATTCTACTTTTTAACACTAATTTTGACTGTTCTTATTTCTGCTTTCTTTGTCCAGCTGGCTGATAAACTCATCCTGGAGAAAATATCATGTCCATTGGGTGTCCTTCTGGTTATATTTGAGTCTCGACCTGATGCCCTTGTTCAGGTTATTTTAAGTTTCCTATTCCTTCTCATTCTTCCTCCATCTTCAATTAAACTTCTGAGAATGACAACCTTATGAGCACAATTACAAATTATCCATCTAGTGATAAAATGATCATTGTTTTGCTACATTATCAAGTTTCAGTCAATCCTTTTGGTTTATGCAACTTCTGACTTACTTTTTCAGATTATGTCATTTGAATTTGTTTAGTTGTTTTGAGTATTGATCTCTAAGTTGTTTGTTGTAATGGATAATAGATAGCTGCATTGGCAATTCGAAGTGGGAATGGTTTACTGCTTAAAGGTGGAAAGGAAGCCCGACGATCGAATGCTGTCTTACACAAGGTTTATCTATTTGTCTTGGTTGAGGCTGCTGCTTTATAAGTTTAATCTGAATCAGATTTGACTGTTGTTTCTTTGTCCTTATTTTAGTTATAGATATTATTTCATCTTTCATATTTCTTCATTATTTTAGGTCATCACTTCAGTCATGCCAGATACTGTTGGCGACAAACTTATTGGGCTTGTGACTTCTAGAGAAGAAATTCCAGATCTGCTCAAGGTGGATATTGCAAGTTTATAATTACTTCTCTGTTATGATCTTCCACTAAATTATACTCTGCCACAGCTTGATGACGTGATAGATCTTGTGGTCCCTAGAGGCAGTAATAAGCTTGTTTCTCAAATCAAGGAGTCAACAAAAATTCCTGTTCTTGGTCATGCTGGTAATACATACATATAAATTTCTGATTTATGGTTACACTAATTCCAGTTCTCTCTCAACTCAAGTGATACGCTTTTATTGAATTTGTTATTTTTGTTATGCAGATGGAATTTGTCATGTGTATGTTGACAAGTCTGCTAATATTGATATGGCAAAGCAGATTGTTAGGGATGCAAAGACTGATTATCCTGCAGCCTGCAATGCAATGGTAATTAGCATTTACACCTATTACTATGCCTGCAGTAAACCCGTTCCCTTTTTGGATTTGGCTACCTTGTTATGCATTATATGAATGGGATCTATTGAATGTCCCCGTTAAAATATTGTGTCTTGATATTCATAGGAAACTCTTCTTGTACACAAGGATCTGTCAAGTAATGGTGGACTTGATGAGCTTGTTCTTGAACTCCAACGTGAAGGTTTGACCTTACTTGCAAATGGATTTATGGTGTAGAGAATGGATTCAAATTGAAATTTTTGTTTTGTTTCCTTTTTCTAAATCCCTTCGTGGGATTTAAAGAAATTTTGATATATTAGTTTCATGATATTTACGTTTTCCTTTCTATTTATAATTTTATAGTTAGACCATGCCATGAAATTCTGCATACTGCAGTAGTTTACAAATTTTTTTTTTCTTTTAATGAGAAATTAAGTTGCAGTAAAACGTGCATGTTAAGGGAAGAAAAAATGACCACATTGCAGAGATAGGATTTCAACTAAAATTGAACTTGAGTCAAAAGTTTTAGTGAAATCGAGATGATCGGCTAGTGGATTCTTGAAGTGATTATTCAAAAGAATAAAGAAAGAGGCGTTTATAAACAAAAATTGGAGTTTTATCTGAAGACAAGCTTCTGGGGAAAAAAAGAAAAGAAAAGGAAAAAGAAGAAGTTATGCATGTAATACATCTTATGGGCAAATTTTTCTTTATTAAGAGAAATAAAACTCGGTTTATTAAAACAGAAAAGGTAAGAATAGAACAGCTTTATTGAACAGCTTTCATAAAAAGATAATTGATGGTGATATTTTTGTTCTGAGGCTATCAGTTTTGGAGATTGTGAAACTGAAATCTAATTTCTTTTCTATTTATTTTAGTGTTGTGTTTAAATCTAGTCAATTTCTTTTCTTAATGATTGGGTAAGGTTATGGTGCATGCAATATCCTGCTTAGTTGTCTTCAAAAGCAGGAAAGTCTTGATTAAAATGAGATAATTTTTCTTGCAGGTGTTCAACTGTATGGTGGACCAAGAGCCAGTGCTTTACTAAATATTGCTGAAACAAGCTCTTTTCATCATGAGTATAGCTCACTTGCTTGCACAGTCGAAATTGTAGATGATGTATTTGCTGCCATTGACCACATAAATCAACATGGAAGGTATCTTGGGGTCTTCTACATAATTTTCATTTTCATTCTCTTTATCATTATTGTGTCTAGAAGTCTATCATACTCTTTTTGCTGTTTATGCAGTGCTCATACTGAATGCATTGTCACAGAAGATTGTAAAGTTGCTGAAACTTTCTTGCGTCAAGTTGACAGGTATGTCTTTATTTTTTCTTTCAGTGACATTGTTCGATCCTTTGCTTCAAATAGATACTAATAGAGCATGAGTTGACAGGGTACTCCAGATGCTTTACATAATTTGTCTGAATCTTCAGTTGACCCATTATTGTTAATATTGGGGTATACCATTTATCCATTCATGCAAATGTTTCTTGTTACTTTTCTTGGGTTCCATATATATAAGGGCTGATTTAGTTTGGTGTCGTAGTTAATTCTGACCTTGTGGGAAAAGGTTTTGTTGTCATTGCTGTTGTTGTTGTTGTCACTGTTACCTATTCATTCTTACATTTAAATCTCATCTTCAACTGTCTTAAAGCTTGTAATATGTGTCTCTGTTGGTATGTCTATGCTCTTTTAGCTCATCACCGGGTCATCAAGGGTAGTTTTATACTAGTTATGCAGGCTTTCATGGATTATTCCATAGCACCTTACTTTTCCATTCCCACGAAAAACATTCTGTAGACCCGAGAATCCACTGGAACCTTTAAACTGCAGAGTCATTGTTTTGCATTCCATCTTCTTCTTCTTTTTCTTTTCTTTTTTCTTTTCTTTTTTTTTTTTTTTTAGGGGTGCAGAAAATTTTATCTCCACGACCTTTTGTCTTTCATCCTGTTCTCTGTTCACCTATCTACAGACCTCACATCTAGTCATTAATGAATCATTTCTTGAGATTCAAAGATTTGTATAAACAAACACTTATATAACAACCATGTTTAATTTGGATGTAATTCTGTTTTCAATCTTAAATAACATTATGCATCAATGTGTCTCTACTCATAGCCACTCCAAAATAAGTATTTTTTGCTCACTTTTTGTTGTTCATTGTGGAATATCTACATTTTCACCTGATGCACAAACAGTGCTGCTGTATTCCACAATGCAAGTACACGGTTCTGTGATGGAGCACGCTTTGGGCTTGGTGCAGAGGTAGTGTATCTTCTAAAAAGCCTCCTGTTATCAGTGATGTAGTTTCACTATTTTCTCATCTGTTCTTGGTTAATTGTTGAACAGGTTGGAATCAGTACAAGTCGAATTCATGCTCGAGGTCCTGTAGGAGTAGAGGGTTTGTTGACAAACAGATGGTATGGGATTGTGCACTCATCTCTTGGCTTTTGTTATGATAAATAAAATAGAACTTCAACTGAACAAACGTGCAATTGTAAATGGTTTTTATCTTGGTGGATTGTCTGAGCTATGTTTCATATTATTTTCACTTTCTAATCATGCATACCTCTGTAGTAGTATTTCATTCTCTTTGATGTCCTTCATCTATTCCTCATATCCAATATGTCCTTTTCTGGTAATTTTATGCTATACTAATTTTTTGACCATGTCTTCTCTGATTTTGTATATTTTGTGGATGTAATGCAGGATACTGAGAGGGAGTGGTCAGGTGGTAAATAGTGATCGAGGGGTTAATTATACTCACAAAGAACTGCCACTAAAAGCATAACTTAGCACCCAAGGGACTAAACAAGTTCAGGCTAGTATGCTCACCTCCTCATCAAACTGGAAGCTCTCTTCTGTTCTATTTTGATATACGGAAGCTGCTGAGATGCCATGTATAATCTTGAACTATCATTTGCCCCATTCCAGAGCATTTTTCTTACCTGGAGCAAGTTCAAGGGGGATAAAATAATCGTATGAATGTTATTATTTGACTATGCAGTTTGTCGCTCTTTCATAAAGTATTCCCTGAGATAGTAAAACAGCAATGCTGTGACAGTTATAAATGTATTCACTACTTCCTTGTGAAGTTGAATAATCATGGAGTTATTCTCGAGCTATTCTTTTTGGAGAGTCTTATTTTGTTTTATGCGGAATCATGAACTTGACTTGGAAAGCAATGGTGTCAGCTAACACTACACATAGCAGCATTCAAGTCATTGTGTTAAAAAGTGAATCAACATCTCGTTTTTGCAATAGAATGAAGCTGATGAAGCCAAGGTAAGCAAGAACTGTATGGATTGGAAAGGAGATTGAACATTGGGATTTCATGTTTGGTCCTTGCTGAGAAAGACAAAAACATTATGATGTGATGAATTTGTCTTAATACAAAGCAATATGCCAAAACAAACTGAATAATTTAGCAATTCTATTCAATGTGAAATGAATGTTTAACAAGTACAGGTCTAACTTTAAAAAAAAAAAGAAAAAGAAAAAGAAAAAAAAAGGGGGTAAGGCGGCATGATTTGATAGGAAATGAAATGAAAATCATGTCAGAGGAAAACGGAGGTAAGAGATAATGAGAAAAAAATGCTCCATAATTAATACTGTACTTATAATATAAAAATAGATGAGATAATATAAAAAGTATATAGTTCGTAAGAAATTTTTGAAAAGTAATAGGATAACAACATAGGTAGTAATTGTTAGTTTTTTTTTTTTTTTAAATTATTCTCATAAAAAATTGGATACAAAATGGACTATCCTCTTTATTATAAGTGATTTAGTTAATAATATAGCAAAATAGAAAGAGTAAAATAAGAAAATTGTGTCATAAACAAAAGTGTGAGATTTGGTTTCTACTGTTTATCCTCATCTGGAGGATATTCCGGGTATCAATAAAACTGTTGTTTATTTGATTCCAAAGATCCAGTACCCGGGGTATGTTAAACATTTGAGGCCTATTAGGCTTTGTAATATGACTTATAAACTAGCGAGTAAGATTATTGCTAATAGATTGGAAAAGATTAGGCCTTCTATTATTGTGCCTATGCAATGTGGTTTTATTAGGGCAGGAATCGCTTAAATAATATTATTGCTGAAGAGGCAATTCATAAGATAAGGATTACAAAAGGTAAGCAATGGTGAATGGCTATTAAAATTGATTTAGAGAGAGTTAATGATCGTCTTGATTGAAAATTAGTGGTGGATTTTCTGAAAGAAATTGGTATGAATGATCACTTTACTAGTCTTATATGGCACTACATGTCCTTTGTGTCTATGAATATTTTGTGGAATATAGAGCATCTTGACGTGTGTGTATGTGTGTGTTTGTTTGTTTTTTTTGTTTTTCAACTAGGGGCATTAGATAGAGCGGCCCAAATCCTTTTACTTTTCCCTTTTTAATTTATATTAAGGGTTTGTTTGGATAAGTTTTTCAAAAATAATATTTTTTAAAATAATATTTTTAAATATTTTTTAAAAAAATAAAAATTATTTTATATTTAATTTTATATTTAAATATAATATTAAAAGATCTTTTTTTATTATCAAATATCTTTTTTATATTATAAAAAAGATCTTTTTCTAAAAGATAAAAATTGTAACTTTTGGTTTTTTTATACTTTTTTCTAGTAATTCTGTTTTTACTAAAAGATTTTATTTAAACATAAGAAAAAACACCAAAAGCATTTTTTTATTAAAAAATTCTTTTTTTTAATCAAAATAATAACACTCAAACAAGCAGGAAGCATTTGTCTCATCTTAATATCTTATTCAAGTGACACTAGCTCATAATATATGGAAGCCAATGACTTACTTTAGAGGATATTCTCTTATCATCCATCTTTGTTTTGTGGATGGTTTATTTATTTTTGTAGAGGCTTCAATATATTCCGTAGAGACCATTAAAAAAGATATTGATACTTTTGGGAATAGTCCTATCATTATTTTTATATTTTTTTTAATTTGGTCCAATATGTTTTAAGTTGTATTCAATTTAGTTCCTAGTAATTTTTCCTTGACATAATTAATGAAAAATTTGAGATGGCATAATCCACATCAGATCTATGTATCCACCATGTCAATACTAATTTGTGTTATATCAACATTTTTCATTAATTATGTAATATAAAAGTGACTAAGGGCCAAATTAAAGACAATTTGAAATATAAATGACTAAATTGGAAAAAAAAAAGATAAGGACCAATTAAAAGATAAATATAAATAAGAGAGTAAAAAATCCCTTTTGCCTTTAAAATATTTTTTTGCAAACTATTAAATCTTTTCAATAATCCCCCACTTAGTTTGCAAAACCAAGTAACTTTTCTACTTGTAAGTTCACGCGTAAGAGATAAATATTTGTTTCGATTTGAACTTTCTTCCTACAGTATAGTATTTCAAAGTTAAAACAAAATCAATGGTAGAATTCATTTATTTAAATTTTCACAAGAAAAAATGTTTTTAATTAAAAGTATAAAGATGTTTTGAAAATTAGAAAAAATAAAACTAAAATTATTACAACATTTTTATTAATTATATAGATTAAATTTTTTTGAAAAAGGTTATTTGATAAAAGTTTCTTTTTTTCCAACAAACGAACTATTGTTTTATTCTTTAAAAACAATAGATTGCACTCTTGTATCCTAGCGGTTAGCGTAAGGTTCCAATCCCTGGGTTCAATTTTAAGGGTTTGCTTCAAAACTAAGTTAAGAACCACAAGTTGAGGTGCTGAGTGTGAGATTATTTTAGTCTTATAATTGTGTCAAAATTTGGTTTTGATACTTGTTACGAACCATTCTTGTAGAACCAATTGATAATGGGCTCCCACACTATCTAAGAAGGCCAAAATCAGAAGGCAATATCTAAGGTTAAGAAAATCAAATTGAGTATTAAACTAGTTAAAACACTAATTCAAAAGTTCAGATGTTCAATCAATTTAACCGGAATTTGACCAAAATATAATAAAATTTACATATTTACTTCAAAAATACCATTATAAAATCAACATATATATGAAGAAAAAATCCATGACATTTTTTTTTTGTCAGAGCCCAATTGACATTGAACCCCTAACAAAACTAGCATTTGTAGTTAATTGGACCCATAACAAAACTAAACCCAATCCAATAGCCCCCTAATGAAAAAACCCTAGCATTTGTAACTTCCTTCTTTTGTCTTATTGTTGTAGCCGCCGTACCCTCCCTTTCTTTATGATATTGAAATCAGTGCTTCTTTCCTCTATTCTTGGTTTACATTCATATTGTTTTCTTAGTTGTTGTCTGCTATAGCTTTTGTTTGCAGTATTCTATTTGCAAAGGATTGCTGGCGAGATCAAGTCTATCGCAACTGATGGCTTCTGGTGTAGCGATGTTCTTGAAGACCAGCTGCTGCCATGCCCGCTTTTCTTACAACTAGAAGCTGGGGCACCCTCTCACTGGCAACGACGAGCTCGAAGACCAGCTGATCGATGCCATGGCAGCTTCTCCTCGTGGTGGTTTGAGCGGTGGTCCCTTTATCTCTCGTCACTCTTCTTTTTTTTTTTTTTGTTGAACTGCCAAATCGGTGAACTGCCTCCGGTTCATGCGGTTCATTGGTTTTTGACCGACTTTTTCGATTTTTGACCGATTTTTTGAGCCACTGAGTTTTACCAGTTGATCAAACCAAAATAGGGTCCGATTCTCGGTTTAACCAGTCAGACTGACCGGTTTCGGTCTGGTTATCTTTTCCTTAGCAATATCTTTGATACCTTATTTGAAATAAGAAGAGTGCTTTTCATGGGATATGGCCTTCTCCCAACACCTTCGACCTTTGAGATAGGAGGACACGCAGAACAGAGGTAAAGATCCTATAAAAAGTGGAACTCAACACCTCCTCTTTCAAGCTCCTTAGCATATAAAATGTTACCAAAGTAATGACTAAGGTTAGTCATCAATCTCTACTTGCCTCGTGTACCCATGCTAACTACCGAAGTTCTTGCAAGTACAACCCACCACGAGCTTGGAGCTTCATCAGCAATCCCAAGGATATCTATCTGATTCGCAGGTAATCAGGTAACTACTTTCCTTTTTGGATAACTTGTAAACAATACCTCTAATATTTTTGTTTTGGGACAAGTCCTAATAATTTTCTGTTATTTAGATTTTGATCCTTAAACGACTAAAACCATTAAATTGTAGGCACTCATCCTTTATAAAAAGAAACTACAGCGACTAAAATCTAAAATGTTAAAAATTATAAGGAGATAAGTAATTCAGGGACCAAAAATCAAAATTTTGAAATTATAAAGACTAAAACCTAAACTAAAGAAAGTATAGGGAATAAAATTACAATTAGTAAAATTATAGGGACCAAAAATTAGTTTAAATCTAATTAGTTCTTTTTCTAACACTATTATAAGCATATTTTTCAATTTTTTTTGAGAGACCTTATTAAATATAAGAAGAAATAATAAATGAAATACTAAACTTCACTCTTTTAAGGTAGCGTTTAGCACATTACATACTAAGATTGTCAATAATGTAAACTATCACTTAAAAAGATTATTACTTTTTAAATTATTAATAATATTAAATATAATATTTAATATATACAGATAATTTAAGTGATAATTCATATTATCCTATTTAATATATCAAAAAATATTACTAAGTAATACATATCTTAAACTATTATTATTATTATTATATTAATAATAATAATAATAATAGTAGAGAAATTATCATATTAATAGTAATTCACATTACCACCCCGTATAGGAGCAATCGACGATATCATATTGATAGTAATCGATATTATTTTAGAAATCTTGATTACCAGCAATATTACCTAATCAAAAAATATAATACTATGAATTCAGATAATTTAATTAAATATTACTAATAATTCATATAAATCAAACGGTGTCTAAGTTTCTAATGCATTAAATATATTAAGAACTTGAAATACTTTTCACTTTTAGTTTTTTCACTAAGACTCTCTTAAAATATAATCCTAATAGCACGCGATTGAACCCACAAATTAATAATTACCTTTTACATATCTCATTTAAATCTAAAATATCTCATATTTAACTCTGATCCCCTCCTCAAAACTCTCTCATACAAATAATTCCTACCTTCACTAATTTCTTTTGGAAAAAAACTCCTGACACCACGACAGGTTTTAGCCAGACCGCGATCTTGTTACCATCCCTCTGAAAACGCGTTTCGATTTTATTCAAAACCAAATTCCACCCTTATATCCCATGCCCAGCGGCTGGCAGTAACACAAGGTTCCAATCCTTGGTTTCAATTTTTGGCTTTTTGCATCAAAGCGAAGAGCAGTATAGAGAGAATGTTAATGAGAATGACAAGGTATGCCAACCTCAACTCCAACTTCCTCCTTCGTTTGTTCCCCTATCTCCCTTTCAGGCTTTATGGTCATTCTCCTGTACCAATTGTCAATAGTGTTGATGATGCGGTCGCCTGCTTCGCTCTCATTCTCAATAAGCGCCACCCCCCCCCCTCTGCAGTGGAATTTAACAAGATTTTAGGGTCTATTGTTAACATGGAACACTATGCCACTGCTATTTCACTTTTTGCACAAATGGAGTGGGAATCACTCCTTCCATGAGTACTCTGAGCATCATGATCAATTGTTTCTGCCATTTGGGTCATATTGATTCTGCTTTCTCTGTATCGGCCAAGATTATCAAGATGGGTCATCAATTGGACGTCATTACTTTGGACACGTTAATGAAAGGGTTCTGTGTAAACGGCAAGGTTAGGGAAGCACTGGAGTTTCATGACTGGGTAAGAGCACTAGGATATCATCTTAATGAGGTCAGTAATGGGACTTCAATCAACGGGCTTTGCAAAATAGGGCAGGCAAGAGCTGCCGTTGAGTTGCTTCAAAAGCTGGAGAGACAACCAGTTAAACCTAATGTGGTAACGTACAATACAGTCATTGATGGGTTATGTAAAGATGGGCTTGTAACTGAGGCCGCCAACTTGTTTTCTAAGATGATTGCATAGGGGATTTCTCCTGACGTTATCACCGACAATTCCCTAATTCATGGCTTCTGCTGTGTGAGTCAATTAGAAGAAGCTGCTCGATTGCTAAATGAAATGGTGGAAAACAACATCAAGCCCAATATATATACCTTTAATATACATATTGGTGGGTTATGTAAAGATGGAAGAATCACTGAAGCCCAAAAGATATTTGATATGATGTTGCGAAGAGGTCATGAGTCTAATGTTGTCACTTACAATGCTTTAATTGATGGTTACTTTCTAATCAATGAAGTGAATGAGGCAACAAAGTTATTTGATAATATGATCAAAATAGGTTTGAGACCTGATGTTAAGAGTTATAACATTATGATTAATGGTTATCGCAAGAATAAAAGGGTGGATCAAGCCATGACTCTATTTAAAGAAATGCATCATAAAAATTTAGTTGCTGATACAATAACTTACAGTTCTCTTATTGATGGCTTGTGCAAATTAGGGAGAATATCATGTGTGCAGGATCTTCTTGATGAGATGCATGATAGTGGTCAACCCCCTGATTTAATCACTTATAGTATCTTGTTAGATGCTTTATTGAAAATCCAACATTTTGATGAGGCAATTGCATTATTTCAAAAAATTGTTCACAAAGGGGTCCATCCAAATGCGTACATGTGCAATATTCTTTTGAATGGTTTCTGCAAACGGGGAAGCCTGAAGACTGTGAGAGAGTTTTTCCAACATCTTTTGATCAACAATTTTTGTCTAGATGTTTGGACTTATAGTATTATGATCAATGGGCTCTGCAAAGAGGGCTTGTTTGATGAAGCAATAGTGTTACTTTCAAAAATGAAAGGCAGTGATTGCCCTCTGAATGCTGTAAGTTATGAAATTATTATTCGAGCTCTTCTTGCTAGAAATGAGAATGACCAGGCAGAAAAGCTTCTTCGTGAAATGATTAGTAGAGGTCTACTAAAGGGAGGAAACAAGGTGAGATAATTTAGTTACCATTTATCACACTTGTGTTGATGTTGGAATATGCATGGATGGTTAGAATATGCTTGTTTCTAATGGGTGAGAGATGATGCAGAATACATTGCCCTCACTGTTGCTGATGATGTTTTGATTATCTTGTATTTGCTGGTAGAATTTACTTTGACCTTCTGGTGCTGCAATCAGTTAGTTAACATGACTAATCTATTAATCTGTTTTTATTAACTCCTACATTGTTCATATTTATTGATTATGAGATCGTGCTTCACTCAGATGTTATCGACAATGTTGAATTCTAACTTGTTGTCATAACCTTTATTGGTATCAGTTTATCATATGTCAAACAAAATTAATACTGACGCAATCATTAATGCCCATTCATCTCTAAATTTGAACTCCTTTTGCCCTTAACAACTGAAAGTAAAAATAGACATTTTTATTTTTTATTTTTTACCCGATATACTTCCATGTTCTTCATGAAGCTAGGAAAATCTCATGACTAACACATATTTTGGTTCCTCCGTCAATGCAGCTTTAGATGTTTGAAACCAGTCTGAAGTGTTGCTTGATGTGGTTGCTGCTTAATGGGTTGTTGCTATGCCAAGGGCTGTTGGTGATTTTTTTTTTTGTTCCAGTTTTGGGATTACTTGTAAGGGAAAACAAACAAACAAAGTGGCCTACTGGAGATTAAGTCTAACGGTTCTATAGAATGTTTGGAATTAAATTTTATAGTAATTGTATATGGTATCATGTTATGAAAAACAAACAGGCCAGTGAATTGGTACTTGTTGCTGCTGGTTCTAGTTATGGCCTTAACTAGATTCATGCATGGTTTCCTGTTGATTTGATTCTGCTTACATAAGCTTCCCATTTTCTTTCCTTTGTTTCTTTTATGGTATCTGTAATTGTTTAGTGCTACTTCAACCATATTCTTTTTTCTTCTTTTTTATAAAGGATTTTAAGTCAGTGGTTCACTATGAGGTGGAACGGATTCTTGAAAGTAAATTTTGCTCTTCTTGAAGGTCAAAGAGTATCAAATGATGTGTCAATTCTGTGTCTTTTCATCTCCTTAGGTGGATAATTTAATGATTATATATTGGCAACTATGGGTGGTTGGCTGGGTTTTCTTGTCACTTGATATTCTCGGGGAAGCTGAGTGTATTTTCTCTGTCTTTCTATCTTGAAGGAAGTTGTTTTCCCTTTGACATCTTGAAGATCACAGCAATATCTTGATATTTCTGTTCCTGAGCTGACTTGTAAATGTGCACGCCTTTGGGCTGGTTGAAGAAGTGAGCTTGGCATAAATCAAAATTGCCTGCACTAAGTAAACACTACTTGTCACTGCTAGCCTAGTGTTTTTGGTGTATGGCCTGGCATGTTTGGTTTTGGGGGAGTATGGTTTTAATTCCTTAGCCAACAGTGAAGATGAAGCTCAATCAACTGTTTTTGGAACTTTTGCTGGAAATTCTGGTTTGGCCTTGCTCTGAATCTTGTTGTAGATCATTGCAAAACTATTGCCATTCAATTTTGGAAGCACTTGTCCAAGAAGAGGAATCTGCTTCTTTGCTTTAATGGTAGACAGCAATGCTTTGTAGTATTCACTTAATGTGATGATGGTGTTGTCAGAAGCCCCAATAGCTTTAACATTGTAGTGTCTGGGGCCTTGGAATTGTGCATGAGAAGGATTGTTTGCCCTATGTGTGACTCGCGCAATGTTTTGTCTTATGCTGTTTTATATAATTTACAATTTAGTTCACTAGGCCTATTGCTTATGATGTTCCTTTTCTGCAGATCACTAATACCTGTCTGTAATTGTAAACCACATTGTATTTACAATGAAGTTCAACTATTTGGCCCAAGATCTAGCCGTGTGAACTAATAGATTCATTTTACCAATAAATCAACTTTTTATTTCTTTCTTATTACACTTTTTCCTGCTACTATTGTGATCTTTTGATATAAACGGCATGACACCTTAGGTTATTTGACTCAATGTTTGACAGATTTAACTTTGGGTTCCAAAGTTTTACAAAAAAATTTAGTGCCACAATTATGCAGGTGGAATCTTAGCATGTACTAGCAAATCTTGCAGCTTCATGGTTGAGAAATGCTCACATCAGTGAATGATGACTTGCAATGGGAACCCGTAAACAAGTGAGCAAGCGAAATAAGAGTATTGTCCTTGGCTTCGGTTTCGATATTTTAATATTTTGAGATTTGATATGTTGTACAAAATTTTTTTGTCATAGTTTTGAAATTATTCTTCCAAGAGAATAGGGCAACTGATTTCTTGTGGCCAACAAGACTACGAATATATCTTTTTATTTCTTGCTAGCGAATATATGAGTATTGCCTTGGCTTTTTGGCCATGAGTATTTGCCTATTTTTTGAGCCACAGTTTGTCCATTAGCCTATTGGCTTCAACACTATTTGTCAATTTAGTTAACCATTATCAGCAAAATTATTATTTTTAGAATAATTATCTTTTCCAATTATGTGCACAAATAATGCATAATATTTTTAAAAATTATTATAAATTTAATTTTAATGCATTATAATTTTATTTAATGATTGTCAATTTTTTTAATAATAATAACTGCTTTAAATGACAGAAGAGAAATAAAAAATGTAATTTGTATTATATCACATTTGCAGTTCATTCTACTCAATACATTATCTCAAAAAAAAAAGTGTTTCACCTACAATTTTGATTCTCTAATCACTTTCTTGCTTTACAAGAATACTTATTTTAAAGAATCTTAATCCTTTTAATTAATATAATTATAAATCGAATTTGTAGTTAGCTATGATTTATCCAGAAATGAATTTATAGTTTAATTATATTAATATGAATTAATTAACATTAAATGAAATCATTCAAACAGGCCAATCTTTATTTTAAAAATAAAGTCCCCATATAATATTTTATGACTTTCTTTTAAAAAAAAAGGTGGCTTAAATATATTTTTAATTCTTGTAAATGTTGTAAATTTTGGTTTTGATCTCTATAAAAAAATTATTTTAGTTTAGGTCCAAATATTTTTAAAATGTTTAACTTTGATCCCTATAAGATTTTCGTTTTGATTCCTAAAAGATTATGATAATTTGGTTTGAAGAAACTTAAACTAATATTCTAAAGAACTTAAACCAAATTATTATCATTTTTTAGGGACTTAAAACAAATATATTGCTTTGGTCCAGGAGCCAAAGATCAACCAAAATAATGGTAGGGATATAAATCAAATATTTTTTAAAATATTTCAATCTAAACCAAAATTTGTTTTTTTATAGGGACCAAAACAAAGTTTGCAACATTTTTAGGGATTAAAAACATATTTAAAACCTTAAAAATTTTGTGTTGTTTAATATATATTATTTTATTAGAGACATTCGATTAAGCTCATTTAAAAACTTAGACTCAAATTTCACTCTGATTTAGTTTTAACAACATCGATAACTTAATAAGAAAACTATCAGGCCAATTGTTGGCCAAAATAAGCTGCTGCTAAACAAAATGCACAAACTTAAAGGATTGGTAGTAGACGGTGGCAATAGAGAATGGAAGACAGTGGTGGATGGTGGCAACAGGCGATAGTGATGGGCAACTAGTGGTAGTGGACAACGGTGGCAAATGATCGACAAGGTCAATGGAGTAAAAAAAGATTGATGCGAAGTGAGAAGAAATAATGGAAAAAGATAAAATAGAAGAAGAAAAATTTTAAACAAAATAAAATTAATTTAAAATTATTTTTTTTCTAAAACTGATTTTAGGCTCAAATTAATTTAAATAAAAAATTAATTTTAAAATATTTAGGTAGTTATAAAATAATATTATTAAAAATTAAGTCCCATTATACTTAGTTATTCAATTTTTTTAGTTTGCCAAATACCACTTAAAATGAAGAGATCTAGAATCTTTCACATGTCATTAACTCCACGAATGCAGGGCTGTATAGCACTTTCATTTATTTATTTATTTTTCCCTTTGAGTCACTGTATATTGCATATCGGTTGTATTGAAGAACTCAATGAATGAATTCACCCTATTTTTCTTCCTCAACCCTCGATTCCTTCTTAGCACTCTTATCAGGTAAGTGAACAGCAAATTGGCTTCCACTTACCCATGACATTCTTGAAAAGTTACCATCTTCCTAAGTCTCAATTAACTATTTTAATCAATGGTATCTCAGATATGTGATCCTCAACGAATATGGCAGATGCCACACATTCTCAAACATCCATTCAAGAATTCGGAATGCTTGTCCGCTGCCAAGTCCCAACTTGAGGTCACTCAAGCTGATCTGGTTTCTTTGGTTGCTCGTAGAAGAGCAATGGAGCAGGCCCAAGATGTTTTCAGAGTCCCAATCTCCTTGTAGGCTGATGCTTTACCTCAGTTGCAACAAGATCCTTGTAGTATTTTGTTTAAAACTTTGTGCCCTATATTTTGTTGCAACGTTAGAGTAGTCTAACTTGTATTAGGTTGGGGCCTTGTAAACTCTAGTTGCTTTGACACTTCTTTAATTTTCGTTGTTCCTTTCCTTACTTTGACTTGGTTTGTCTTGTATTGCTACATAACTATATTTTGCAGAATCTATGATGCTCTATTCGATTTTCCTTTTATTTGATGCTTATCATTTCTCTTGTTTCTGTGCTTTCATTTTGCATTCCTTATTTGCGCTTTCTAACCTGTGACGTTGGGTCGTGCATGTGGCATCTTCCCCCCTTGTGAGAGCTTGTTTAGCCAACATGAGGTTCTGGTTCACGGTACCTATACTTTAGAGTTCACAGGGGGTTTTTTCCTGTTACATTTCTTAGTATTAATCAATTCAGAGTCATCAGGGCATTAAGTCTAATTTTTTACTTCTTTGCTCTTTTGGAGCCACTAAAGACTCCCTCTTTGCATTATCACGTTCATCACTAGTTTCAGTTTGTGTTCTTCAAGAATTTTACACCTTTTGGATCATCCAGCATCCTCTTTCACGGCTCATGACCTTTTGCCCTTTTAGAATTGTTAAGGGTCCTCTCTTTGGTTGATCGGTCATTTTGCCTTTTTAGGACCATCAGAAGTCCTCTTGCGCTTTCCTTTAGCATGATTCTTTTGCATACTGGCTCAGTTATCATTCTTTTTCATGCATTTCCTGATTTTGCATGCACCATACGCACATATTCACTGTTTTATATTCTGAGTCCTTTCATAATCCTGTATGCATTTTTTTCATGCTTTGCCCTGCGTGAAGAGTGTATTGCGCTTTGGGGCATCTATTGCTTTGAGTCCTTATGCTCTGTTCCTAGCATCTCTAGAACTCTCATATCTTAAGTCCTTGTGCTCCAAACTGTGCACCTTGAGGAACTTTGCAACACTAATCTCTGTGCTCCGTACCTTGCACCTTGAGGGATTAATGTTACCTTTTCTTCTTCATGCTCCATTCCTAGCATAATGGAAAGAAAGGGGACCATATGAACATACCTTTGGTGTCCTTTGCCCTTAAACCCAAAGTGCCATGATGTCCATATGTTGAGACTGTGAATCAGGCCTCCTTTAGCCAATTTCTTGGTCCCAAATTGCTAAACTAGAGGTTATCGATTATTAGAGGCGTGAGGCTCTAAATGTGTTTTAAGGGTGTCCCTTGCGCCATGGATCCCTTAAATACCGAGATGCTTAGGCAATATAGGTGGGCTCCCATAAGAAGGTGCTTATAGAATTTCCTAGGCCTCGAAATTCTATATACCGGCAATTGAACCTTCTTATGTTTGGGGCGGGTCAATGTGTTTTGCAAATTTCTTGTCCTAAAATTTGCAAATATTGCATGATGCTTTCGCGTAACACTTACTCATAGTGGGCATTGGTTATTGCTTCTCCTCTCTCATTTATCATCATTCATCATTTTCATTCATTTTGTTTATTTTTTTGGAGAAGCAATCCATAGGAGATGAACATAGGATCTGCCTTTCAGGCTAGGGATGCTATGTACCGAGACCACCCTATGTTTAGGGTTGGCATAGGGGTGCTTCCATGGGCCTCTTGCCCCTAGACCCACGGAATACCGTCGACAGCCTTGCCAAGTGGGCTTTTGTCCTAGGAGGGGGCGTCATTGCCCTACACCATCCTTTCCTCATTCCTAATAATTCATCCTGTCTCTTTGTTTTTTTTTAAGAAACTAGTCTTACATGTTAATCAAGTACCTTATCTGTTATTACACTTGTTCATTTCAACCTTATTTCAGTTACTGACAAGATAATACCTTTCAGCGTTATCCATCCTAAGGTTTAAGAAGATGCATATTCAAGCCATAGCAGGATCATACTCAAAATATTCATTCATCATCCTGTTATATTTTAGGTGTTTACAAAATGACTGGTTCATCATGCATACATCATGTTCAAAAAGCAAAAGCATCACGAGTTATGGTTTCAAGCATAGTACTTTTTGATGTACTTAAAGTTGATGGGCCTTGTTCTCTTGCCAGTCTCTAGATTCTGCACGATACAATATCCATTGGGGTGAGCCTCTTGCACTATGAATGGTCCTTTCCACTTAGATGCCCATTTTGCCATAGCTTGCTTCCTCATTACAGCATCTACTACTTTCATCACCATCTCCCCTTCCATGAACACAGCGGTAGGGATGATATTGACTCCCGAACCACCATCCACCAATGCTCGTCTGACCTTATGCCCTTCTTCTAAGGCTTCTACATATAGGGGTCTATTGTGGTAGAAATCATAGCCTATGGAGCTGGGCTCCCTGAACACCACTACTATGGCATGGGACCTTGCCAACTTTGTGAGTGAAGCGTTGGCAGTGTGCAGGCTCCCACCTCCTTTTGTTATTACTTGGACCAGAGCTCGTGCTGCTTCCTTCAGGGCGCCATCCTCTAGGCCCAGTTGCCTAAAGAGTACCTTGAAGCCTCGCATCTTCATCAGCCCCTTAACGAGCATCCCTTCTTCTGTTAAGTTTTCCTGCCTTGGGGGTGTATCTGGTACCTCCTTTTCCTCCATAGCTACATCAAGCCATGTATCTCCCTCCAATATTATTACACCTATATCGTGACGTGGAAACGGTTTATCATGCAAGTCTTCATCTCTTCCATCTCGTTTAAGCAGCAAGATCTTTCGTTCCTCCATTTGTCTGTGGAAAACTTTTCTAATAATCCAGCAGTCCATAGTATTATGCTTCCTAGTACGATGAAGAACACAATATGTCCGATCTTTAAGCTGTTCCTCTAAAAGGGCTTCCTTCTCTGTTCTCGGTCTCAGCGTCCCATCTTCAGACCACCCATCTACTATCTCCATTATCTAAGACCTTGAGATTGGAAGGCTCATTCTGTCTTTGTTCATAATTTTTTGGTGGAGGCGTAGCTTTGTAACTGCGTTTTCTGGGCTTGTCTGCAGAGGCGCACATCTCCATAACCGCATTGGACTCTTTTGGCCTCTCTCCACTTCTTTGCATTGCTTCCGAAATGTCAGCAACTCTCTTTAGCAGTTCAGAGATCATGGAGATTCCTCCAATAGACAGGAAAATCTGAGATCCATCCTCCATGTTCTTGATGCACCCATAAACCATATTTGGTTCAGGCAGCATCTCCTTACATTGCAAGGCCCTGTCCCTATACCTTTTGATGAATGGTATGAGACCCTCTCCAGGTTTCTACTTCAATCTTCCTAAGTCCATGATGTGCATAGCACTTTCTTCCTCTAGAAATTTGTTACAAAACTCGGTCACCATCTGTTCTCAACTGTTGATAGAATTGGACCTCAACTTGGTATACCAAGTGAAGGCTCTCCCTGTCAAGGACTTTGAGAACTCCTTTATCCTCAGATCTTTATCTCCTCTATGGACGCCCAAGTCATCCAAAAAGGAGATAATATGCTCCCTAGCACTGCCAGTACCATCAAACTTTCGAAAATGAGGAGGTTGATACCCTGATGGATAGGACTTGGCCATTACCTCTACATTAAAAGGTGGGTCTACATCCCACATGAACTTGCTAACCTCTCTCCTATTCTGGAGGAGATGCCTCAGCTCCCTCTTGGTGATAGGGGTGTCCTCACCCTCACTTTCTCCCTTGTTAACTTTACTAACTCTCTTTTTAGTCACAAAATCCTTCACCATGTTGGAGAGGTTATTTTCTGCTGTTACAATAGAGTTCAGGACATGTGTAGGCATAGTGACTTGAGGAGAGCTGGGCGTGGCTATGTCAAAGGGTGTCTCCAAAGGTGTAAGAAGGGTCAGGGCTAGCCCGATTTCTTCTTCTCTTCCACCTATCCCGCCACTTGCTTGACCAGTCTCATGCTTTGTTGCTTCTGTTTCTGTTTTTGTTTCTAGGAAATCCTCCAGGTTAAATGTCAAGGTCCTCGGAGTGATTGGTATAGTTCCTTTGACTCTATCATGTGCTGCCATTGCTCACAAAATCCTCTCCAGTGGAGTCGCCAAATGTTCCGAACCCATTTTTATCGTAGTAAGAGTTTGTGCTCTAACCAAGATTAGAGATCTGGATTCGTAAGCTTTGGAGGAGTAATATGAGCAAAATGGGATTAAAAGGAACTACCCGTCTTCTAACTTTGGAAGAAAACAAATACTGTCATCACCCTCAGCCCTTTGGGGGATGAATGGACGCTGTCTCCGACTATAGGATGCCCTCTGTATCAAAAAACAGATTCTCAATACTGGTTTTCGGTGTTTTTCGGTTGGGGGGTTTGTGTTCCAGGCTAGAGAAGGTGAGGTTCAAGTGTGTTTCTTAGTCTCGGTCACTGGTATGGCTTTGGGTACATGAGTCGCAGTCCTTTCGTCGGAGGGAGAGGTTCTCTCGCGTGTATATTTTGCTTCTTGTCTTTTTCTCTGGCTCATGTTACCATTTTCTTACTGAGACCTTGGGTGCCAAGAGAGTCACATGGTCCAAGGTAGCAGTAAAGCAAAGCCTCCTGGTCAGTGTGAAAGGGACCTTTCCCTGCCCCAAAGGACAAGTAAATCACCTTTTCATTGCTGCCACTTATCAGATAACGTCATTTGGTTATAGCAAAAGATAGATAGTGGAAGCAAGCTTTTAGGAATCTTTCCTTTCTAGTATAAGTCCGGTGTAGGCCTTTTTTGGTTTCTTGGGCTTGGAGGGCGACGGGTCAAAGGGCGTCATCGTGGAGCGTCAGCTATCCTTGCCAAGAGCTGAAGACAATGTCCCTTTTTCAGAGGTTTCACCTCCAAAGGCACTACAACATCCCAAAATCCTTTCAATCCATAACACAAATAGTTTCCAAGAGAGAACATGGTTATAATCTTAGGGATTTACCAGTCAGGGCGTCATCCCGTGCACTCCATATCCTTAAATAACCACATTCTCCCTTTTAATCCCTTTTTATATTATAATTAAATAGTTAATAAATACAATTAATTATTCCCTAACTTAATGTTAACTTTGGGTTACCAAAAATCACTAATCCCTGTCTGTAATTGTAAACCACATTGTATTTACAATGAAGTTCAACTATTTGGCCCATAATCTAGCTGTGTGAACTAATAGATTCATTTTACCAATAAATCAACTTTTTGTTTCTTTCTTATTACACTTTTTCGTGCTACCGTTGTGATCTTTTGATATAAACGATATGACACCTTAGGTTATTTGACCCAATGTTTGACAGATTTTACTTTGGGTTCCAAAGTTCTACAAAAAATTTTATTCCCACAATTATGCAGGTGGAATCTTAGCATGTACTAGCAAATCTTGCAGCTTCATGGTTGAGAAGTGCTCACTTCAGTTAATGATGATTTACAATGGGAACCCGTAAACAAGTGAGCAAGCGAAATAAGGACCGATCAAAGCAAGCATTGTTGGGTTGTTTCTGCAAATATTGTTGGAGTTGATATTTTAGGTGATGAAGACACAATTGACTGGTTGCTTATATTATCCTTGGGTTCGGTTTCGATATTTTAATGTTTCGACATTTGATATTTTGTACAAAATTTTTTGTCATAGTTTTGAAATAATTCTTCCAAAAGAATACGGCAACTGATTTCTTGTGGCCAGCAAGACTACGAATATATCTTTTTATTTCTTGCTAGCGAATATATGAGCATTGCCTTTGCTTTCTGGCCATGAGTATTTGCCTATTTTTTTATTCACAGTTTGTCCATTAGCCTATTGGCTTCAACACTATTTGTCAATTTAGTTAACCGTTATCAGTAAAATTATTATTTTTAGAATAATTATCTTTTCCAATTATGTACACAAATAATACACAAAATTTTTAAAAATATTATAAATTTAATTTTAATGCATTATAATTCTATTTAATGATCATCGATTTTTTAATAATAATAGTTGCTTTAAATGACAAAAGAGAAATAAAAATGTAATTTGTTTTATATCACATTAGTAGTTTATTCTGCTGAAGACATTATCCTAAAAAGATGAGTGCTTCAACTACGATTTTGATGCTCTAATCACTTTCTTATTTTATAAGGATATTTATTCTGGAGAATCTTAATCCCTTCAATTAATATAACCATAAACCAAATTTGTAATCACTTATAATTTAGCTAGAAATGAATTTATAGTTAAATTAAATTAATATTAATTAATTAAAATTAAATAAGATCATTCAAACAGACCAATCTTTATTTTAAAAATGAAGTCCCCATATAATATTTTATGACTTTTTTTTTTCTAAATTCTGTGTTGTTTAGTATATATTATTTTATTGGAGACATTCTATTGAACTAGCTCATTTGAAAACTTGGAGTCAAAGTTTCACTCTGATTTAGTTTTAGCAGCATCGATAACTTAATAAGAGAACTATTTGGCCAATTGTTGGCCAAAATAAGCTGTTGCTTATAAAATGCACAAACTTTAAATGAAGAAGTCTAGAATCTCTCAAGTGTCATTAGATCCCTGAATTCAAGGTTGTATAACACTTTCACTTATTTTTGTTATTTTTTTTTCGTTGCAGTCACTATATATTGCATATCGGTTGTAATGAAGAACTCAATGAATGAATTCACTCTCTATTTTTCTTCCTCAACCCGTGATTCCTCCTTAGCACTCTTACCAAGTAAGTGAACAACAAACTGGCTTTCACTTACCCTAAGATTCTCGAAGAGTTACCATCTTTCTAAGTCTCTATTAACTATTTGCATCATTGGCATGTCAGAGCTGTGATTCTCACCGAATGCGGCAGATGCCACACATTCTCAAACATCCATACAAGAATTTGAGATGTCCTTGTTTGAAAAATAGCTGAAGCTACAACAGACTTGAATTAGAAATATTTGGGGTTGCAAACACAGTTCCAGGCACTTACTTCCGCTATTATTACACAAAAGAAAAAATGTCATAATTCTTCATATTGTTTGGCAAATTATGCATTTGCTATTTTTATTTATATTAAAAAGCTAATTTAGTTGGAGTACGGTAGCTAATAAATAATGGTAGTTTAGACGGAAAAAAAAAAAAACTCAGTTAATTTTGTATAGAGAGTTTAAGGTGAAATCACAGAGGATTTCTATAATTTCAACCTTTTCAAATTCTTTATAAATTATTCATAGATTGAAAGACACATACTGGCCATTCAAACTATACTTTTAATTTAATATTATTTTATAATAACTAATTTATTTTAAAAAAATAAACAAAATATCATTCACATAATATATATATATATATGTCTGCAACTGTCTGACAATATAATAATGTAAAAAAAATTAATTTTTAGATTCTAATATTGTTGCTCCCTAGCATGAGAAAAAATTACAATTCACAAGCAGATTATAAAATGTAGTAGGATAAGAAGAATTTGTTTAAAAGAAATTAAAATAATTATCCAGCGGCATAAAAAAAAGGTATAATCTGGACAATAACATAAGTAGTTATTACTAGTATTCTTATAAAGAAAATTGGATACCAAAAATATTGTCTCCTTTATTATTTGTATTATTAATAATAGATAATAATGTGAATTTAATTTTAATATATTATCGGTATAAATAATTTTTTGTATAGTCATTCAATTATTTAGAGTCACGATAGTAAAATTATTTGATTCTTATAATTATTATTTCAAAAGTGATATATTTAGTAGTATATAATTTAATAGTAGTATAAAATTTTTTATGAGAAGAGTATATCAAAATTAATATATGATAATATAAATAAATAATTAAATAAAAAATAATAGAGGAAAGTAGTTTTTTTTTCTTATTTGTAATTAAAGAAAGTAGTTAAAGTAAGTGACTTAAAGCCTTTATATAATGAATATAAGGAATTCCTATTTGAATGGTCCATCCCAAGAACTTGGTGTTACTCTCATATAATTTTTTAATTAAATTTTATATAGTAAATATAATAGTTTAATTGGTATGCACTACTGTTAACCAATAGAAATAGGGAAAAAGTGAGAAATTATGATAGATCTTTTATTATAATGAGTAATTATTTATATGAGTTAGCACTTTTCATTATTTTTATTGGCTGATAATATAAAATAATTTTACACTGTCCATGTATTTAAATTAAATTCTAAATATAATCTACTCTTTCATTTATTATTTGGATTTTGATTGTTGAAGGATTAAAATCAAAGTAAATTAAACTATAGGAACTCGTTCTATATAAAATATAGAAATTATAGGGACTAAAATCTAAAATGATAAATTTTAGAGACCAAAAATCAAATTTTTGATAATATAAAGACTAAAACCTAAATAAAAAATATAGGGAATAAAATTAAAATCATTAAAAATATGTTTGATATATTGTATTAGACATGATAAAAAGACTTAATACTATATATTATGATTTTATTTTTTATTTGGAGGACAAAATATATTATATGAATTTAGCTACTATAACCCTTTTTATATGAAAATGATGAAAAACTTGTGGCGAGTCACATCATGAGTGTGTTTTCTTTTTTTTTTTTTTGCCATGTGGTGAGTTACTTGTAGTGCTCGCAGCCCAGTTGGCACTAGGCAATCAGCTAGCCAGTCCGCGATCTTGCTGCATTCCCTGTGAAAACGCACTTCGGCTCGCAGTAACACAAGGTTCCAATTGTTGGTTTCAGTTTTTGGGTTTGCATCAAAGGGAAGAGCAGTGCAGAGCGAACGGCAAGTTGAGGTGCTGAGTGCGTGAGCGATGATAAGACGTTGAAGACATTGACGATGATAAGGTATGCCAACCTCAACTCCAACATCCTCCTTCGTTTGTTTCCCTCTGTCCCTTTCAGGCTTTATGGCCATTCTCCTTTACCATTTGTTAATAATGTCGATGATGCTGTTGCCACCTTCACTCTCATTCTCAATAAGCGCCATCCACCCTCTGAATTCGAAATCAACAAGATTTTAGGGTCTGTTGTTAGCATGAAACAATTACCCACTGCTGTTTCACTTGTTGCACACATGGAGTTTAGGGGAATCGCTCCTTCGATGGTTACTTTGAGCATCGTGATGAATTGTTTCTGCCATTTGGGTGAGATGGACTCTGCTTTTTCTGTATTGGGCAAGATTATCAAGATGGGTTATCAATTGGATGTCATAGCTTTGAACACGTTAATGAATGGGTTCTGTACAAATGGCAAGGTTAGTGAGGCACTAGAGTTTCATAACAGGGTAAGAGCACTAGGATATCGTCTTAATGAGGTTAGTTATAGGACCTTAATCAATGGGCTTTGTAAGATCGGGCGAACAACAGCTGCCATTGAGTTGCTGCAAAAGCTGGAGAGACAACCGGTTAAGCCTGATGTGGTAATGTACAATGTTGTCACTGATGGGTTATGTAAACAAGGGCTTGTAACTGAGGCTGGCAACTTGTTTTCTAAGATGATTGCACGGGGAGTTTCTCCTAATGTTATCACTTATAATTCTCTAATTCACGGTTTTTGCTGTGAGAGTCAATTAGAAGAAGCTACTCGATTGCTGAATGAAATGGTGAAAACCGGCATCAAGCCAGATGTGTATACCTTTAGTATAGTAATCAATGGGTTATGTAAAGAAGGAAAGATCACAGAAGCCCAAAATGTGTTTGATATAATGTTGGAAAGTGGAAATATGCCTCGTGTTGTCACTTACTGTGCTTTAATCGATGGTTATTTTCTAATCAATAAAGTGAATGAGGCGGCAAAGCTGTTTGATAGTATGATCAAAACAGGTTTGACACCCAATGTTAGGAGTTATAATGTTATGATTAATGGATATTGCAAGAATAAAAGGGTGGATCAAGCCATGACTCTCTTTAAAGAAATGCGTAAAAAAAATTTAGTTCCCGATACTATAACTTACAATTGTCTAATTGATGGCTTTTGCAAATCGGGAAGAATATTACGTGTGCAGGGTCTTCTTGATGAGATGCTTGATAATGGTCAACCCCCTAATTTAATCACTTACAATATCTTATTAGATGCCTTATGCAAAATCCATCATCTTGATGAGGCAATTGCATTATTTCAGAAAATTCTTTACAAAGGTATAAGTCCAGATGTGTTCATGTGCAATATTCTTCTGAATGGTTTGTGCAAATGTGGAAGACTGAAGACGGCCGAAGAGTTTTTTCAATATCTTTTGATCAACAATTATAGTCTAGATGTTAGGAGTTATACTATTATGATCAATGGGTTCTGCAAAGAGGGCTTGATTGATGAAGCAATAGCATTATTTTCAAAAATGAAAGACAATGGTTGCCTTCCAAATGCTGTAAGTTATGAAACAATTATTCGAGCTCTTCTTGCTAGAAATGAGAATGAACAAGCAAAAACTCTTCTGCATGAAATGATCAGTAGAGGTCTACTAATGGGAAGAAATGAGGTGAGATGAATTAGTTCCAATTTAAGTTACACTTGTGTTAATGTTGAATCTGTGTAGATGGTTAGAATAAGCTTGTTTCTTATGTGCTAGAGATGATGTATAATACATCACGCTCACGGTTTCTGACTATGTTTTATCTTATGTATGCATATTGAATCTACCTTGACCCTGTGGTGATGCAATTGGTTAATTAACACGATGACTCTGTTAATTTGTTGTTTTTTTTATATAATTTTTTTTATTTGGGTACATTCTATTAATCTGTTTTATTCACTCTACAATGTTCTTATTCATTGATTATGAGGGAGTGCTTCATTCAGATGTTAATCCACAACATTGAGTTCTAACTTGTTGCAGTAACCTATACTCGTATCAGTTTTATCATATTTCAAACAAAGTTAATACTGATACAATCATTAATGTTAATTAATCTCTTAATTTGAACTCCTTTGCTGTCAATAATAGAGTTAAAACAAACATTTTTGTTGTCTCTTCTATCTACCTCTGTGTTCTTTATAAAGCTAGGAAAATCATATGACACACATATTTTGGTTGCTCCATCAACACAACTTAAGAAGTTTGAAAGTTGTCTGAATTGTTGCTTGAAATGGTTGCTGCTCAATGTGTCATTGCTATTCCAAGGGTTATTGTTGAATTTTCTGGTTACAGTTTTGGGTTTACTTCTTAGCAAAAAGCAAACAAACAAACAACGTCACCTACTTGAGATTATGTCTAACGGTTCTACAGAAGGTTTGAAATTAATTTTATAGTAACACGATCTGGTTGTATTAGTACAGGCTTGTGAATTGGTACTAGTTACCGTAGTTTCCCGTTGATGTGGTTCTGCATACATAAGCTTTCCTTGTTTACTCTCTTTATTTCTTTTACAGTTTTTTTAATTGGTAAGTGCTGCTTCTAACTATATATTTTTGTTCTCCTTTTTTTATGTAGGATTCCAAGTCCACAGTTCCCTGTGACGTGGAACGGATTCTTGAAAGGGAATTCTGCTCTTCCCGACGGTCCAAGAGTATCAAATGATGTGCCATCAAAATGGGCGGGAAACCGGCACTCTCCTTTTATAATAAGATATAATTTGATATTGGCAACTCTGGGTGATTGGGTGGGTTTTCTTGTCACTTGGTATTCTTTGGGGAGCTGAGTGAAGACCTACGAACGCTAGCTTGGAATTTAAGACTATTCCTTGAGCTTTATTATGTCAAGAAGGTATTCTGCCTTGGACATCTTGAGGACTGCGGCAGAATCATGAACTTTCTGTTGCTGAACTTAGTCGAAGATGCATGTGCCTACGAGCTGGTTGAAGAAGTGAACTTTGATGAACCAAAATTACCTGCACTATGTTAACATTATTACTTGTCACTGCTAGCCTGGTATTTTTGGTGTTATGGCCTAGGCATGTTTGGTTTTGTGGGTCTGTTTTAATTCCTAGGCAAACTGTGAAGAATAAACATCAATCAACTGTTTTTGGAACTTTTGGTGGATATTTTGGTTTGGCCTAGCTTTGAATCTTGTCTCAGATCATTGCAAAACCAATACCGTTCAGTTTTGGAAGCACTAGTCCAAGATCAGTAGTCTGCTTCATCTCGCTTTTAAGTTTGACAACAATGCTTTCTTGTACTCAAGTAATGCGGTGATTGTATTGTTGGAAGCATCAATTAGCTTTAACATGGTGGTCTCCGGGGCCTTGTAACTCTGTTTAAGAAGGACTTGATTGTTTGCCCGCGTGTGATACGGGCAATGTTTTGTCTTGTGCTGTTATTATATGTAATTACCTGTTCTGTTTGGCATATTTGTATGTTATGTTTTTTTGATACATTGGTGGCGGTGAGGTTTGAATCTAGAATTCCGTGTAAACTACTTAAATCCTCTACCATTAGACTACTTCTAATGACTTATATGTTATGTTTCTTTTCTGCAAATTACTTCTGCCTGCCTAATAGTATATAGAAGCAGATTATAATCTTTTGAGTCCTTCTTTTCGTAAATTATAATCTGCTTCATAATGACTAACAATTTTAGACTTCTTTAGCATTATAATCTGATTACATAAGAAATAAAAGAATAAAAATATGACAATATGTTGTGCTTCATAATATTATAATTCACAATTTTAGACTTTAGAATTATGAAACCAAATATACTATACTCTGCATATACTGCAGTCCTTTAGCCATACTTTACGTAACCGATCCCAAGCCTCGATAAAAGCAGAGGGTTATGTTACACAGTCAGCAAACAACATAAAACTTGGGCGAATAAAATTGATCAACAATTAGCCATCTCCACCAAGTAGTGTAATGCTCGGTCTGTATATTAAAAAAAAAAAAAAATCCTTTTTGGTCAACCCCGCCTAGAAGTATAATGCTTGGTTAAGGTTGTGATTGGTGTTTTATATTAAACATGATAAAATAAATTAATATTATATGTTATTTGATACAGATAATATATCATATAAATTTATTTATCATAATTTTTTTTATACATCAAAATTATAGATAATTTAATCAAATTTAAAAAGAATATATTAGATTTGAATAATTTTTTATGTATAAAGACTCTTTTATTATTTTTTTTATATGTTTTATTAAAATAAAAATAGTTATTAAACAAATAATAAAACTATATAAATAAAAATAATATTATTTAATAATAAATAAATATTTAAATAATATAAAAATATAAATAATAATAAATAATATTTAATATAAATTTAATTATATATAATAAAAATAATTATATATGATATATAATTTAATCAAGAATTGAAATATGAGATTAAGGCTAATTGAATTTTGATATATGAAGATTTTCTCTCTCTCTCTCTCTCTTTCTCTCTCTAATTTTCTTTATTTATGAAAAATAAAAAATAAATATTAAAAGAATATAAATAAATAATAAATAATTTCCAATGTAAATTATATTTATATATAATACAGAACAATTAAAATAATTATAATCAAAATAAAAAATACTTGAACAATTATGGGTGGTGGCAACAAGAAGCAAGGGTTAGGAGTCCGGAGCCTTGGCAAGATCTACAATATCTAAAGGCGAAAGATTTCCTCATGGCTGTGGGCGGCGACAATTAAGAAGAAGAGTGATGGTGGCTAGACGAGTGGGTCTCTGGACAGGGACAGGGACAGGGACAGGGGCAGCGCGACCGTGTGGCAGAGAAGCAGAGCAGCAGTTCGCGGCGGTGGTTCGCAGCGGATGAGCTCGACAGTGCGTGACTTTTGGTGCGGTGCAGGCAACAGGTTTGGCGGAGGCTAGGCTTGTGGCTCGACGGCTTCGCAATGGTTGTCGATGATGGCGTGGCGAGAATGGCGGTGAAGCAGTGAAGACGGTGGCGTGCGGCATTGCGGTGGTTCAAAGCTCATTCTGTTCAATCTTTTTTTATTTTTTTATTTTTAAGTTTTAATTGGGGATTTGGTCTGAGGCTTCAATGTTCTTGGGTTGATTGTGCCTTGAATGTTTTGCACTTTTTGGGTTTTAATTTGATTTGGTTAATTGGTTGAAGGATTGATTCTGGACTTGTGACATGGAATGGCAGTTAACAGAAATTGAAAAAATAGTTAAAGGGTATAAAAATGCTTTTATATGTTTTTAAAGTTTTCAAAATTATTTTTCAGATTATTATTGATGGTCTACTATTTAGATATAAGAGGTGTTAGTGTAATAATTTTTAAATAATTAAGGAAATTGAGTACAATAATAAAATCAATAAGAAAATAAGTGTAATATTAATTAATTTTAAGGGAAGTAATTATAATTGATTATATAATATAATATTTTATATATTGACATTAATATTATATAACATTAAAATTTTATATACTTAAATCATATATTATCAATTTTGTAGAACTAAAAATAGGCCAAATAATCTGATTTGTTTGCCTAATTTTTTTAATAAATAAATTGGCCTCAACCTTTCTAAAACCTATTTATTTAAAATATATATTTAAAAAATTATAAAATTAAAATTATTTTAATAATTAATTTTTTTATATAATCGATTATACGAAAAAAAAATATTTTTGTGAGAAAAAAATACTAAAAAGAGTATGAAATTTAATAAAAATATAATATTATATATATTGTACAAAATTTTTTTTTGAAATAATGTCAAAAGAAAAGCTTTTACTTTTTTCCCTCAAAACAATTTTAATTTTTCAAATTTAGTTATGATCCAATTCAACAAAACTTAACCAAACATAATTATTCTTCTTCAACAACTTTTTTGTTAGAAAAACAGCTGTTTTTTTGCTGTTTCCCACACATACACCAAACCCTAGTCTCTTTGCTCAAGGTTTTTCAGCCTGTCTGGCCGCTCTTTTTCCTACCAAATACTCGCCCATGTTATTCTCAATCTCTACTCTATTGTCCGCTTACTTCCTCAGTATAGGAACTGCGCACATAGTATTGATCTTTAAGAAGCGTGTGGTCACGTGACCACTTTATTTGTTATTTTAATCTCATCCATCAAATTTGATCTAAGGCCTATGAGTGCTTTTCTTTCAATAAATAAGTCCCCTCATACGATATGATCCTTTTTTTTGAAAATATTATTTATTAAAAATAATTATAAAAAATACTAATAAACAAATATCAATTAAAAATTCTAAAACATATAGCTAGAAACAAGTCATTTAAACCACTCTTGTTGGCCACAAAATGGCCATACAAATACAAGGCTCAAGAGAATTTAACTCCTCCTTGATATCTACTAATGGGATTTAATTACCTTCAAGGTGAGTTATTAAGAGATCAAGATACATATTTCTCTTCTCTCCTTGCAAATTTTCGTACGGCCACCCCCTCATACTTTCCATCTTCATTTTCTTCTCCAATACACATATACTCACCTAAAACTCTTGTGCTTTTGCCTTATTTAATCAAATTTTCCACTCTTTTTTTGTGTTTCCTCAAAAAACCTCAAGATAAGCTCATAAACTTCCTTCTTTTGGATCATTTAGCTTTAACCACCAAGGAGAAAAAGACAAATCATCATCATTTTGAAGCTCTAGTGAAGAAGAATCACCAAGAAAACTCAAACTTAGAAGCTACAAGTTATATTTGAGGTAGGATTTCTTGAATTGATTGATTTTTAGGGTTTTTGGGGATGTTAGGGTTTCTTATATCATCCTTTATTTGATTTTGTATGATATTAATATAACCTATTTCTAGTGATTTGAGATAAGAAAACTTGATTTAAGTTAAAGAATAGATCAGAAGAACAAGATAGAACCAAAACAGAAAAGTTGTTGCAAGGAAACCCAGAGATCGTCCGTATAGTGAATGGTATTGCTCACTTTGTAAGTCTCAAAAACTAATTTTAGATGAAACTAAACTTTAAGATAAATCCAACCATATAAATTATAAGACCATTGGGCTTAAAATAAAATAGTTATGAATTTTTTAAATAAGTTGTTGGATTTCACTCTCTGTCCTAACCAGAGTGTGATGTGATAGGTATTGCTCGCCCTATATAACTTAAAATTGAATGCAACTAATATTTTAGAAAGATAACACAAAAGGAATCATGTCATAAAAATTTTAGAATCAAATTATGAGTGAAAGTTTTCTAGTAATTCCTTGAAGTTGACCTATGCTCTATTCGGGTAGAAATAATACAGCTCACTTGAAGAGCTCATAACTTGAGCTCTAATTACCCAATTAGAGTGAAACTTGTTGGGATTGACAAGTGATCCAAATAGCTTCATTTTGATGTAAATTTCGGATAAAAATAATGAAGTATGGATTTTTACTGATTTTCCAAGTTTAAGTGTGTAAGTCTATGTTGAAACAAGACAGTCTTGAGTAAAACTTTAATAACTTAATTTATACACTTCAAAATATAGTGAAACCAAAGAGCAAAAGTAGACAAACAAGGCTACAACCTATTAAATTTCTAGATTAAAATAAATTAAAATAAAATTTTAGTACAATTTAGAAGGATAGCGAAAATTTAAAGGAAGTGAAATAACTTGAGAATGTCTTGATTTAAGGGGTTCCACAAGCTAAGAGAAATTCAATGGCATAAACATTTATGAAATTGTGCATCAAAGTAATGTGATATTGATATATTGTCTATGATGATTATAATTGCTATGGCTAACTGACTGGCTAATTGTACTATCTATTTTGGGACCCTCCATGTTTCAGCTATTATGTTGCCAAACTTCTGACAAAAATATGTGAATGTTATGAATATTTATGTGTTATATATACAGAAATCATACATGCAAGTATGTTTGAAAGTAATATATAAAGCATGTTCATAAATCTCTCTAGCATATTCATACATGAATATATGAGCATGTGAACTATGAAGGATATGAATACACAAGATGAGATCCTTTCACTTGGAGGCAGTTATTGGATCCCTCTTTATAAAGACAGTTAAATAGACAAGATGTGGGCCCCCTCACTTGGAGGCAATTACTGGGTCCATTCTTGTAAAGGCAGCTAAAAATATTGGATCCCTCTACTTTGGAGACAGTTGGCCAAAATGAGATCCCTTCATATTTAGAGGCACGTGGGTCCCCTTGCGGGTCAGTATTGTGTGACGACGGTCACAAGTTGAACTCAGTCCTAGATCAAACTACCCAAGGGCAATAAAGATTAAAGAAAGTTAAAGAAAGCCAAGAAAAAAAGTGCACTTGCATGATTACATGATGTGCATCTACATATGCATACGTTATAATATTTTGATCTCCATTATGAAACTGCTCTCTTCATTGTCAATTGTGTGAATAAAATTAATCTGCTTTAGAAGGACATTTTTAAACTTTATAAAACTAAAAAGTTTATGGCATGATCACTTTTTCATAATAAATCTAAGCAGCTGGAGATAATGATGATGACACTATACGTGATAGTCTAGAAAATTCTATTAAGAATTTGTAATTCTCACCCCTATGTATATTCCCATGTTATCTCTAGATAGCTCAGGAGATATTGAAGATAGTCATATTGGATGGAGTTGATTAAGATTGGAGGATGGGTGAAGGTCACTATTAGATAAGGTCCGTATATGTGTTAGTAACAACTCTTAGATATGATACTATGACTTAAGTATGATACTATACTTGGGATGGTGTTACAGGATTATTATTATATATTGCATATCGGTTGTAATGAAGAACTCAATTGAATGAGTTCCCTCTATATTTTTCTTCCTTAACCCTTGATTCCTCTTTAGCACTCTTATCAGGTAAGTGAACAACAAATTAGCTTCCACTTACCCTGAGATTCTTGAAGAGTTTGTCACCTTTTTCTAAGTCTCTATTAACTATTTACATCAATTGGTATCTCAGAGCTTTGATCCTTAACAAATAAGGAGATGCCACACGTTTTCAAACAACCATACAAGAATTCGAGGGGTCCTTGTCTAAAAAATAGCTGAAGCTACAACAGATTTGAGTTAGAAAAATTTGGAGTCTCAAACATAGTTTTAGGCACTTACTTATGCTATGATTGCAAACAAAAAATGGCATAACTCTTCATTTTGACAAATTATACATTTACTATTTTTAATTATATTAAAAAGCTAATTTAGTTGGAGTACAATAGATATCAACTACTAGTGATTCAGATATTTTAAAAAAAAAAAGCTCACTTAATTTTGTATTGAGGGTTTAAGGTGAAATCACATATGATTTTTGCAATTTCAATCTATTCAAATTCTTTATAAGTATTCCCAGATTGAGAGATACATACTAGCCAATCAAATTATATTTTTTATTTAATATCATGTTATAATAACTAATTTATTCAAAAAATAAATAATATATATATAGTGTGTGTGTGCGCGCGTGTGTCTATAATATATAACAATATAAAATATTTTATTTTTTAATTCTAAAGTTGTTATCCATTAGCATAAGAAAGATTACAATTCACAAGCAGAAAAGTAGTAGAATAAGAAGATTTTTTTTTTTAAAGAAACTAAAACAATTATCGAGCAATATAAAAAGGAATAATTTGAATAATAACATAAGTAGTTATTATTAGTATTCTTATAAAGAAAATTGGATACCAAAAAGATCGTCTCCTTTATTATTAGTATTATTAATAATAGATAATAATGTGAATTCAATATTGATATACTATCAGTATAAAAAGTGAGTTCTTAAAATCAGACTGAATATTAAATCAAACAAGGTACGGATTCAAAGGTTTGATAGTTCAACTAATTAAATTAAGATTCAACCGAAATATGTATAGGTTCAAAGGTTTGATGGTTCAATTGATTTATATATATATTAACAACAAAAATAAAAATAAAAATTATATAATTTATATTTTTTGTCAACAATTATATAATTTAGAAAAGTGGATCACTTTTTGGGATAGAATAAAATGACTTCAAACTTGCTGCTTTAAGGGCTAAGACTCATCATCTGCCCAACGTCTCAAACCCAATTACTCAACCCACTAAAAGCCCTACCCTATTCTTTTTCCTTGTGCAAACGACATAGCTGCACACCCCCGCACTTAGGTCCCGATTGGCATGCTTGATAGCATAAAGCTTAATAGAATAAGGGCTGATAGTATATAGTCCGACTGTATAAGACCTGAAAAAAATTTAATACTATATAATGTTTGGTATGTCACACTATAAGATATTATATTATATATAATATAATAAGAAAAAGAGATTATAATAAATATAATTTTTAAATATTAAATTTAAAAGTTAAAAATTAATATAATTATTTAAATATTTATTATAATTATTTTATCTATTTTTATTATATATAAATATAATTTTATATTAAAAATTATTTATTTATTTATAATATTTTTTCATAAATATAAAAATATGAGAGAGATAGAGAGAGGAAATTTTTATACATCAAAATCCAAGCAAACCTAATATTATATTCCTATATTTGGTTGTGCTTTTTATTATATATAATTAAATTTATATTAAATATTATTTATTATTATTTATATATTTTAATAATAAATTTTTATTCCTATATTTTTATATTAGTTTGAATAATTATTTTACAAGTATTATTATTTAAAAATATTTATGTATTATTAAATATTTTTATTAAATAATATTTTTTGTTTATATGATTTTTATTTGTTATTATTTATTTAATAATTATTTTTCTTTTAATAAATATATTAAAAAATAAAAAAGTGAAAGAGCCCTTATATATTAAAAGCTAATCAGGTCTAACACAGTCTCTCTAGACTGGATTAAGTTATCCCTCATTTTGACGTATAAAAAAGGTTTGATAGATAAGTTTCTATAATACGTTGACTGAACCAAACAACGGATAAAGTCATAACGTATTATATTACCTTATCCTATCATACCTAATACGGCATGCCAAACACACTCTTATGCAAAAGTGGAGACTCAATGTCGCACAGCCACTGAAGAGCAGCTATGTGCACTTGCGCAGACTGCAAAGGGTGTTGCGCACCTCAGCAAAGAGAAGGAGAGAGGGTCATTATTTCCAACAACTTGCAATTTGGGAGGAGCAGTAGTTGGCGATGGGACCTCGTGCATCACTGCCTAAATCGCAAATCTGCCTCTTCTCTTATTCTTTTCTTTTAAATTTTGTTGATCCGCTAAAGCGCCTAAACTGCCTCGATTCAAGCGGTTTGCCGATTTTTCACCGTTTTCACCGGTTTTTCGTTGGTTTTTGGATTGCTGCTTTTTACGAGCTACCCGGACCGGACAGGAGTCTAATTCCTACTTCGATTGGCCAGTCTACTCTGATTTTTAGAATAATGTTAAAATGTTTTTTACATAATTATTTAATTATATATAATTATGTTAATAAAAGTATTTAATTCTCATAATTATTATCTTAAAAGTTGCATATTTAGTAGTATATAATTTGATAGTAGTATAAAATTCCTTTACAATGAGGTTATATCAAAATTAATCTTTAATAATATAAATAAAAAAATGAATAAAATAAAAAATAATAAAGAAAATTAGTTTTTTCCTTATGTGTAATTAGGGAAAGTAGTTAAAGTAAGGGACATACGACTTTTATATAATGAGTACAAATAATTCTTATTAAGTGTGAGGCATAGCAAGGAACCATAAGGAAAACTTCTTGGCAGTTTGTAGAATAAATCTTTATGAGTGCATAATAACTTCAGTAAAGTTATGTGGAGTCTTTTGGGCCATGATTATAAGTCAAGGTTTGGGATTTACGAAGGTGTGGGTTGAAGCAGTTTAGGATCTATTTGGTTCAACTTTTGGGAGAATGTCTTTTGAATTAAGGTCTTTTTAGAGAAATTACTTTTAAAAGAATGATTTTTATTTGGTTTGAATATGTCAAAAATAAGTTTAAGAGAATGAGTTTTGTTTGGATATGATAAAGTAAAATTACTTTTGGTTGTTGATATGAGAGTAATAGTAAGATTTATTTTTAAAGGGTCTTTTTCTAGAATGAAAAATAACCTCAATGATACTTCTCCCAAAAAATCTTTTGGAATTATATATCCAAAAGGCCTTTATATATCTAAACATATTAGTTATTATGTATTTTTATACTCATTCTAATAAAAGACCTTCTGGACCTCTTAGAATAACACTTATAAAGCAGGATGTCTCGGAAACTCACACATGCTGCCTTAGACAAGGCCATACGCAGACTACCAAAGAAATATTGGAATGTGGATTTAGATTGATATACCGTGAAGACAAATATGGTGTGTGGAACTGTGGATAACTTAGCTAAAGTTGGGCATGGTTTTTCTTGTGGCCTTACTTTCTTTGATAATCTTTCAATCTGTATTTCAGTAGATTTTTTAGCAGATTGTTAGCTGTTGTAGTACCCTTATTGTAATAGTGTAATTTCTTTTGGGCTTAGGCCTGTTGTAAATAATAATAGTAATAATTCCTATTTGAATGCTCAAACACAAAAATTTAATGATATTCTCATATTATTTTTTATTAAATTTTACATAGTAAATATAATTTACTCTTTTAATTATTATTTGGTTTATATATCATTTTAGTTCTATAGTTGTATCAAATTTTGGTTTTGATTCTTGTTATGGACCATGTTCCTATCTCAACTCAGAGAAAGAGTCTGGGTGGTTGGTATATGGGTTGAGATGAAGTTGCTTTACCCCTTCCCCTTACCATGGTATTTATAGGGGGTGAGAGTGGCACCCGTTATTAATGCAAGGTGGTGAAATGGGCTTGAGTCAAGTAGATAAGAAGCCCAGATGAATCACAAGTCCCCAGGCCTAAGGTCTAAAAGAGTGAAGAGGTTTATAAGTGGGAGTTGGTCTAGTCAAGATAGTGAGGTAGGTAGGTCGGGCAGACCGACCGAACCGCAAGCCCTCCAACATTGAGCTTGTGAGAGCAAAGAGGTTTGTAAGCAAGAGCTAGTCCAGTTGTAGGTAGATTAGGTAGACTGACCAGATCATAAGCCCTCCAATCTCGAGCTTGTGAGAGTGTAGAGGTTTATAATCGGGAATCGGTCAAGTCAAGATAGTGCAATAGGTTAGTTGGGTAGACAAACTGGACCACAAGCCCCCCAACCTCGAGCTTGTGAGCGAAGAGGTTTATATGCGGAATCAAGTCAAGTCAAGGCTGGTTGCGTGAGAAGCTAGTTGGACAATCCGACCAGCCCATGTGAGATTGACCAACCCATGAGTTTTCCAACCTCAAGTTTGACAGAGTGATTGGAGGGGGTTATTTACTCGAGTGGAAGGCAGTTATATATGCGTCTTTGCAGTTTTCGAGGTAGTGCGAAATACGTTATATGTCCTATTTCTATTGATCGACATGGGTAAAGTTAAGTATTTGATCGAGAGCTATTATTGTTTGCTCAATTGGGCACTAGTAACTTTGGAGGATAGTGATTTAGTGAAAACTTGATGCATAGTAGCATGGTATATAATAAGGGTTTTAGATAGTGCCAGGGTTGCTGGACTTTTGGATGGTGCTTGAGTTGCTAGGCTTTTAGATAGTGCTAGGATTGAACGGGTTTTGGTAGGTTGACCTTTAAGATCAGTACAAGAATAATTGACTTTATAGTAAACTTACACTCATTTTGATACAGTCATGGCGAGGCTTTTAACAATCATGCTAGTGTGGCCAGGCTTTTTGGAGATCATGCTGATGTGATTAGGCTTCTTTTGGAGATTGTGCCCGCATGGTCAAGCTTTTTAGAGATCATACCGGCGTGGTCGGGTTTTTTCGGAGATCATGCCGACATAGCCGAGCTTTTTAGAGATCGTGCCAATGTGGCCGAGCTTCTTTTGGAGATTGTGCTGCCATCATGCTGGCAATGCCTGGCTTTGGCAACTACCAGTAATAGCTGGGTTTTTGGAGATTATATCGGCGTGGCCGGGCATCTTTTGGAGATCGTGCTAGTATGGCGGGGCTTAGCAAGTACCAGCATTGGTTGGGTTTTGGAGAGTGCTGGCAAGGACTGATGAGAGCGTCATTCAACTTCCATTTCTTGCTCCTGTTACCATCTTTATACAACCACACTGCCATTTCAAAAGTTAGCCCTTAACAGAATAATAGGCTATAACTAGCTTGTCCTTTCATCTTTTATAATTGCAATAATTTATTGGGATCATCAAACACTATAAATACCAATTGAAAATAAATACTAAAGAGAATAAAGAAAATATGTGACTATATTCAAATAAACTATATTAATTATGATAACTAAGGTCAGTGATAACTAAATCAATTTTAAAATGTGACCATTATAATGGATTGAATTTGAAGCTAACATTGTATTCATATGACAAGAATCCTGGCCATTAATAATAATTATAGCTAATCAATTTAAATTATATCAGCGTTTATGGAGTAGTGCAATGAATTAAACTATGGTGACAAAACATGAAAAGGAAACAAAGTGCATATTGAATGAATAAGGAGAAATTATCAAAGTGAATTAATACCCAAAGCTAGCATTATAAACTAGAATTAGAGAATTATTTTTCTTTCATCATTCATAACCAAAATAGAATCATTAAATATCGTAAATTTCAATTCAAAGGGAGCACTGAATAAGTTTACATATCAAATGAAAATCCCTATGTGCTATATTAATATAAGCGTACTGCCATTTCGAAAATTAACATAGAAAATAGAAGCAATAGTAAGTTGAAATTCGGGAATCAATTTTTCTCATTCTATTTCATAATTTCACTAATTAAGTGGATTCCATCCATTATGCCTGAAACCACATACTCTTGTCAAAAACAAATTATCATATATTATTTTAATTTCTTACCGCACACAGTAATAAACTAAGAATTTAATTTAAATATTTTATATTATCAGTTAATAAAAATATTGAAAAGTGCCAACTTATAACTATCCATTATAATGAGAGATCCACCATAATTTCTTATTTTTTTCTGTTTTTATTAATTAATAGTATAAAACTATTTTACACTATCAATGCATACCAATTATAAATATTTAATTAAAACAATGGAAGAATAATTAGTGCAACGCCACATAGATAACCTTCCCGCACCCAACTGAACCACAGTCTCCTCGCCCTGGCAAGTATTAAGCAGGTGGTACAGGAAAATAATTATTAGCACTTATTATAGTTATATTATACAAATTAATTATAATTAATTATGATTAAACATATTGCCTATCTTGGATGGGTTACAATTATAATTGTCATTGGCGGTGAATAGAATTATTTAAATTGGTAAGTTATAACAATGAATATTGTAATGCGTTTTGATTAGTGGTAATATAATATGGACCAATAACAATTAACGGCAATCAATGACAATGAATCACGTGAGGAAGTTATATTTAGGCCCAACTACAATTATAACTGATCAGTTAAAAATAAAAGTTATATTGGTAAAAATGAAATTAAAAAGAATTTAATTAATATATACTAACAGTATAAAGTATAAATCAATATATTTAAATTAAATTCAATTAAAAATGCTATAAATGAAAGTAACTTGCCCTTCAATGATAATCATAACCGACTAAATCAAAACCGTGTCAAATGGAAAGCATCGTATTATAGACCAACATTAAGTATTCGACCAAGATCCATATTTGGTAAAATTCTGTCTACTAAATTTGTGGAGGAAAGGGAAAAAAAAATGCAATCAACGTTTCCTTTAATTTATGGAGTGAAAACATATAATTATACCTGTTAATCATAGACCGTAATTAAGAGGAGGAAATTAAGGAAACGTTATTAGTATTAATTCAGTCATAATTCGTATTTGATTTTATTGTATACAATTTTTTGAGAATATAATTAATGATGATTATTATTGACTGATTTGAAAAATATGAAAATGCATAATTGTAAACGGAATTTAAGATGTGAAAATATAGCACGAAAAATGAAGCAATCCGGTAGAATTAAAGAGTAGTACAATAATCATAAATGCCAATTTCAAAATAAGATTAAAGATCGAAGTGCTAAACTGACATATCAATCATGCGTAAGAGGTTAGCAGTAAATAAGAAGAAAACATGTAATGCTATTTGGATTCCAGAAAACAAAAGTTAAATAATTCTCAAGGCTTGAACCAAAACACGATTTATCGTTACCGTATATTATGAATACCATCGAATGATCCCACACTTCTCAAATCACATCATATGAGATGTTTGTTTGAGACCAAATTAATCACATTAAATTATATCGTGCCAATTTGGGATAATTATTGCCAATCACCTATTTACAAAATTACCTGAATATTGAAAGCTTAATTATTTCTCATTAATTAATTAAATTATTTGATAGTTAATTATACAATAGTTTTGATATTGTATATGGGCGCACTTTCATTTTTCTTTTAAAAAGAATGCATGTATCTGGGCAAGTATATTTATGAAGGTGTCTTTATAAAAAGAAAATCATTGAAAATATATATTACGAAGATATTTTTATAAAAGGAAAATCATCGATCGAAGGAATATATATATATATATATATTCTTTTTATAAAGACACCTTCATAAATATATATACATATATATATAGACTAGACTAGACTTAAGTTATCAATTACGTTAGTAATTTTTATGTACATTAGAATAGACCAGACTTTCACTCTGAGACAATTTCAAGAATTAAACAGAAATAAGTAAAAGAAGATTTTAAATAATAATAATAATAATAATAATAAGATAAGACCACAATTATTCCTGGAAAAGTTAGTCAAGAGGAAGGAAAGAAATAGAATTTCTAGAGTCGAATTGCCTATTTGTTTTCCTTACCATGTACCAATTATATATATTCAAAAATTGAGATTTCCTTTGTTAGCCGGATGGCATAGCACAAAACAAACAGTATAACAATATAAATAATTAAATATATCGCTTAAAAAAACTGGTTTTTATGCCATTTCATTGAAAAGTGAAAATTGATTCGAGTTACTTTGATAGCAAAGATAGAACATACCTCTCCATCACCGTATTTTCCGAAGTATCGCTTCTAAGTCACAGAGCTAAAAACTCGTGATCTGCGCTGGACACCTTTGGGTGAGTTCCATACCGTGATTTAGGTTTGTGACATTTGGGTTTTGATTGGTTCTGGTTGGTGGTATTCCATGTGCTACACAGTGCGGCCATGTCGATGGAGAGATGCATGTAGCTTATGGGTATTAGGGTATATCGTGGGAGCAGTTTTACCTATTCCCCGCAGAAGGTGCCAAAAGGTTCCTATCTCAACTCAGAGAGAGAGAGAGAGAGAGTGGGTGGTTGGTATATAGGTCAAGATGAAGTTGGCTTACCCCCTTCTAGGGGTGTCAAACCCGCATTCATGATACCATGAGTAATACTGAACAGGCGGATATGGGGAAGATTTTGCCTCATGGTAATGGGGACGAGGATTTTCAATACCCGCATGTTAAACGGGGCGGGGGCGGGGATCACTATCCCCATACCCGTGGGTACCTGCCATGAAATTACTATTTTATCCTTAAATTATTAACTTAATTAAACTAATATTATTGTTATTTAAATTGATTAGACTAAGGTTTAAATTTATAAGTTAGATTTATTTGTACTTATTATATATTAGACTAATGATTGGATTACTATTATGTGTTTATTTTTATTTTAAGTATTTTAAGTTGTTAGAATTTAGATTATAGAATTGGATTATTGTACTTATTTTTTGTTCATTTTATACGTTTATTTTTATTTTAAGTATATTAAATTGTTAGAATTTTAATTTTTAACTTAGATTATTATTTATGGTTATTTTAAGTATTTTATGATATTAAAATTTTTATATTTAATTTAAATTTTTAAAATTTTTAATATTCTAACGGGTATCCATGGATATCCACTGCACCAGTAAACCCGCTGAGTAAGGAAAAACGGTACCAGACGGATATAGGGCGGGAGACGGGGGCGGATATTTACTCGGGGTGGGGACTGGGCCTATCCCCACCCCGCCCCGCCTGCTGACATCCCTACCCGCTCCCCTTGCCATGGCATTTATAGGGAGGAAGAGTGGCACCTGCTATTAATGCGAGGTGATCAAATGGGCTTGGGTCAAGTAGATAAGAAGCTCGGATGAATCACAAGCCCCTAGGCTTGAAGTCTAAAAGAGCGAAGAGGTTTATAAGCAAGAGTCGGTCCAGTCGAGATAGTGAGGTAGGTAGGTCGGATAGACCAACTGAACCACAAGCCCTCGAACCTCGAGCTTGTGAGAGCAAAGATGTTTGTAAGCAAGAGCCAGTCCAGTCATAGGTAGATTAGGTAGACTAATCGGACCACAAGCCCTCCAATCTTGAGCTTGTGAGAACGTAGAGGTTTGTAATCGGGAGTCGGTCAAGTCAAGATAGTGTAGTAGGTTGGTCGGTTAGACTAACCAAACAAGACCACTTTTGTAACATCCCCAATTTTGACGACCACTTAGTATCCCTAATTTTGACGATCACTTAGTGTAATGGAAATTCTGTCAACGAGAAGAGGGCAAAATGGTAACCTAATTAGCTTCAATTAATAAAAAGAATAAAAATACCAATTTTAGATAATTACCTTGTTAATAGTAATTTTAATACAACTCTCAAATTAATATATATGGCTAAATATCTCCACATAAAGGGTATTCTCAAATAAATCCAAATCACCCAAATAAATTATCTGACACCTTAAATTAAATGTTAAGGGTCCCATATTAATATTGAGTAATTTTTAGAATTGATATTTTAATTCTTTAGGTTGGGATAAGCCTTAGAAATAATATTTTGCATGGATTATAAGGTGGTAAGGTTTCATGCATATCTTTAAGTCACTCCCATCTATGGCCACCTTACACATACCTCATACACCCTAAACCACTTATTTACATAACACCACCCCTACCACTTTCTCCATCATCATACGGCTATCACCACCTACACTAACATTCACATTTTCTTTCCTCCATTGCCATAGACTTCCTAGCTTTGAATGCCCCACCTAAAGCCTTCAAATCAATTTGCTTCCTTCACAAAAGTTGTTTCTTTCAACCTCCTCTACCCGTCCATCCCACCATTGTTGTGATCAAGCAAAATTTGAGGCCACCATACCTTGAGGACAGCCACGGCTTGCTTTGAATTTGGAGGCGAAAGATTGTTGTTGTATTGTGTTGTTTTGAGCTTGGAGTTTACCAAGGTAGGTAGACTAAACTTAGGCCAAGTTCTGCCCATATCTATGCATCTAGTAGCTTTAGGCTTTTGATAGTTATTTATGATTTTTCCTTCTTGATGATGATTGTTGTATAGATGCATGATTTGGAGTTTATATTGTGTTGTTTGTATGAGTTAAATGATGAGGTTGGTTACTTTGTTGTGTAACCAGAATTAAAATAGTTATCCTACTGTTATGGTGTCTTAGAAATCATGTATGAACATGCTTATATTAGTTCGAGAGTAGGGTAGGAGGTTTAGAATTAAATTGTTGAGTTTGAATTAGTTAGAGACTACGAGTAAGTGATAAACTAGGAAACTAGAGTTAGATCAATAAACTTGAATCTATATTCAGCCTAAGTTAGCTAGAACAGTGGGATAGTGACAAGAAATAAGAAATTAGGCTCAAGAAATTAAAGGGATAGAGTTGCACTGAATGGCCAAGTACAAGAACTAACAAAATTCGGCACAATTGGTTAATCAACTATCTAAGTTCAGCAACACTAACTCGAGTTAGAGATAGGATTTTCAATTGGGACTTGTTCTGGTGGAAGTTTGATGATAGAACTGCAATTATACCAAGAATTAGGAATTAACAGCAAGAAATGGAATTTTGGCAAGGATCCAAATTTACTGCTATAACAGAGTTGACAATACTAAGTAAATTTGGGATTTGAGTAGTGACTTTGAGATAGAAGGCCAAGTATAGTGTCAAGTCATTTGTTCTAGATAGTATTAGACTAAATACACTCGCACACAAAATTTCAGACCCATCCCGTATATAGATAAAAAGATATGAAAATGGAAAAATTACAAATCTGCAGAACACCAAGTGTGCAGCAGCAGGATGTGTCCTTTATATTTTGAGGTCTAGACCTTTGTTTGAGATGAGACAAATTTTATTAGAAAGCTTGAATCATTTAGTTTCTAAATGGAAAGTTTCAAACTTAGATGAATTTTCGAGAATGAGTTACAATTTCTCAAATTTGATAGTAGAATCACAGAAGTAAAACTATGACAGCTTAGGTACTTACATGCCATCTTAAGTTAAGAGTGTTAGACGGGGTATGCAATTATTTTTCCTTGAAAATATAAGTAAAAATAGACTTTCTCATAAAATTTTAAGTCAACTAGAGCTATAGAACTTAAGATATGAATTTCTGAAGTTGTAGGTTCTGCTGAAAACCAATTCTGCAGCAGTAAATTTATAGCATGTATAACTCTAGCTAGAGGGCCTGGATTTGAGTGAACCAATTTTAAATGAAAGCTTAATTGATGTATTAAATAACTGAAAAGTTTGAGCTTCATATGAATTTTCTAGAATTAGTTATACATTTCCAAAATTTACTGCAGAGAATGAACCAAGGTGCATGACAGCCACTATGTTTAGGATATATCTTGCATTGTACATACTGAAATGAGATGGTACCAAAGGGAAATGAAAATATGATGGAAATGGAACCTCCCCATAAATTTTTAGGGTCTAATGACTTAAATCCTATTTTTAGTGAATTTCTAAATTTTCTGGTCTGTTATGGAGTGAAACTAGGACAAAATGTGTCCAAATGTGCATAAGTCAAGTTGTAGGCCCCTAAACCACATGGGACTAAAACCATATGATAATAAAGTATAATATGTGCTGTTGAAGGTGTTTTGAGGTGGTTGATGATGAACATCATAATTTAGTGTAAAATCTAAATTGGGGCAGATTTGGACTTATAGAGCTAGAGTGAGCTTCACGAACCTAGACATGAAATTTGATTTAAAAATGTATCCCCACTAAGGATTGGAACAAGATCAATGAAAATTGACTGTTTAGGCCAAACCAAATATGAATGAAAAGTAGAGAGGTACTTAAGGCCTACTCATAGGTAAATTTACTCCAAATGAGAATATATACCAAGGGTTACTAGTTAACCACATGAAAGCTAGAATGAATGACCTGAGTGTGATATATGTATGTGTATAATGACATTGAGATTTTCATAAATGTTATGCTAGGAATTGATATCCAATCCTATGAGTTGAGGACGCCTGCTATGATTATAATGTTTTATGACAAGCTATGTGCTATATGTGCCCATAATGAAAGTATGAATAACAATTGCATGAAATGTGAAAGGTATGAACAATTTATGCATGATATATGATGACATGAAAGCGAACTATGAAAGTAGTGGACCTATGCATGCGAAACATAAGTAAATGCCTCTAAATGGTAAAAGGCTGCTAGCCAAATGTTAAAGTTCCCCCCATGATATGATTAGCACTGGAATAAGCTCATGTCCACGCATGGGAAGTAGCTTTAAATCCCGTGCTGGGTTCCTCAATGGGTTGGTAGCCCCTAACAGGCAATTGAGGGTAAATAAGGATTCTCAGTGCTGATCTAGGGGATGAATGAAAGTTATTAAAAGAAGGCATGACATGGCGATCATGACCTTAAGAGCATGTGCTAAAGTGAAACTCTAGAGAGTAAATGGGAATATGACATGGCAATTATATCCCAAGGAATGTGACATGGCAATCACATCCCAATGGAGTGTCAGATGATGATCACACCTCAACTGGATACGATATGGTGATCCTACCTAGGAGAAATATGACATGGCGATCATATCCCAAGAAATGTGACATGGCAATCAGATCCTATATAGTAAGGGAATAGGACATGCTGGTCATATCCCAAGGAATGTGACATGACAATCACATTCCAAGGAGCTTGACATGGTGATCAAGCCCTCCAAAGTATGATTTGGCAATAATGCCTTCAAAAATGTATGAAATGAGACTTATGAGAAGTAGCATGATGCGATGTTATGTTTATGATGTTTTATGAGTTATGATTTTGATATATTTTGCTGTATAGCAGCAAGTAATTGTTAAAATGAACCTGCTTCGAGAACTACATTTGGACTTAAAATTGAACCCATGCTTATATGCAATGTTCATGGTTTTCATAATAAACCGAAGCGGCTAGAATAAATATGATGACACTTTATATGAGTAGTTGGTTTTGTTTACCTACTGAGAATTATCAATTCTCATTCCCTGTTTGTGTATCAACCTGTATTCATTCCAAAGTAGGAAATAGGTGTGTAAGTCTACTATAGGATTTTAGAATCTCAAGGACGGGATAAGGTAGGTTTAAGCTCCATGATCAAGGATTTAGTCCAAGAGTTCAAGTCATACTCTTAGTATCATGTACTGACACATGCAAGGCAAGTAGAATAGATTGCACCTATATAGTTTTTATGTAATATAGGATGAAGTCTGAATAACTTTTGTATTTATATCTATATCTCCATAGTGGGTGTATGGATTTTTGTAAGTCCTTGCTATTAAAGAAGCATGGTACTTCAAGGACCATATATTATGTATTTAAGTTTAAAAGTTTTAATGAATCCTATGGCAACCTCTAAATATAACATTATGACTCGAGCATGATGCATATATTTAGGGGGTGTTATAATTCTTGTAGGCCCAATTGGTAATGGGCTTTGAGACAAGGAGGCCAAAATTAAAAGGAAATGCTTCTTACACCTTATTTCAAATAAGAAGGGTGCTACGACCAAAAAAAAATAAATAAATAAGAAGCGTGCTTTTCATGGGATTCAGCCTTATTCCAATACTTGTGACCTCTGAGATAGGAGGATGCGCAGAACAAGGGGTAAAGATCCTACAAACATTGGAATTCAACAACTCCACTTTCAAGTTCCTTAGCATATAAAATGTTACTAGAGTAATGACTAAGGTAAGTCATCTATCTCAATATTCTGCCTCTTATACATGTGCTAACTTAAGTATCAGAATCCTTACAAGTGTCACCTACCATGAGCTTGGAGCTATATTGTCATCCCAAGAGTATCTATCTAATTCTCAAGTAACTCCTTTCCTCTGGATTACTTGCAAACAATACTTTTTGTTTTGGTATATAAGTCATAATAATTTTGCATTATTTGGATTTTGAGTTTTGAGGGACAAAAACCATAGGGACTCATCTTTTATAAAAATAGAAACTATAGGGACTAAAATTTAAAATAGTGAAAATTATAAGGACATAACTAATTTCCAGGACCAAAAATCAAATTTATTTTTGACACTATAAAAAATAAAACCTAAACAAAAAAAAGTGAATAAAATTAAAATTAGGAAAAATTGCAGGGACTAAAAATTAGTTTAAATATAATTTCTTTTCTAACATTGTTATAAGCATTTTTTCCAATAATCTTTTTCAAGAGATCTTATTAAATTTAAGAAGAAATGAAAAAATGAAATACTAAACTTTGCTCTTCGAATACATGCTATTTAATTAAAATACGTTTTTTCTGAACACTAGTTAAGAAATTAAAAAAAAAAATGATTGAAAGAGTTAAGAGCTTGTTTGAAAGTGGTTTTGTTTTTTAGTTTTCTAAAACTATTTAAAAAAAATAAGTTTAAGTTCAATTTTAAAGAATAAAAGAACAAAAAGAATAGGTTTGATAACTTTACTCTCAAAATAATTTTTTAATGATAAAAAACAAAAAATCTATTTGAATAATTATTTTTACAAACAAATTTTAAAAGTAATAATACAAAAACTAGGTTGACAAATATTTTCTTAAAAGTAGCAAACATATAATAGCATAATTTAATATAATAATAAATTTAATACATAATATTGTGATAAAATTTTAGCACATAGAGTCTTAATGCAACTTGATGTATTTTTATATTTATAAATTTATTTATATATTATGCAGTATGTTCTTGTTGCTACATCTAATTTGCAATTTGGACACGATGTCTTATCATTTCCCTTGCAGCTTCATCAATTAATTTTGTTGTGTTGTCATTATTGAAATTTACCTCCAAATCTGTGTTACCATTTTTAGTTTTAATTTCAGAAATTGCCGCATTGAGCAATAGATTGTTGATGACCCGACAACAATTCATTATACACAAGAGGTGCAGCAGCATACATCTCCTTGTGATTCTTTTTGCTCCTTTAAAGATTTGTCCTTCTTCTTCTTCTTTTTTGCAGTTTTGCATTCCCCAGTAGCATTCTCCTTTTGTCCACCTCACCATTGCAATCATCTACTTTTTTCTCAGCACCTAAATTTTCAGAGGCCAAATTAAAAATTCCAAGTAAGAAAGTCCTAAATAATCAGTCATCTTAGCATGACTTGCAAAACATATTGGTGAATGTGTGCTTGTGCTTGTTCAAGCATCATATTAATAAATTAGAAATCAAATAACTTGTTATGTCATTCTACCATCCAAAACGGTAAAATCAATAACAAATTCCACTTAACTAGATACTTCATTTGAGAGAACTAAGATATATTTAAGTAGTTTTCACCCATGATCAAAGGCATTATACCATGGGAGTCATCTTGGCCACTGGGTTCTTTTTGTGTGTATCCTAGCTCGGCCAAAACAGCTTCAAGCTCTTCAAGCCCCCTTTTCTTCAATTCCTTCTTTGAAAGTTGCCTTTCTTCAATTCCTTCAATACATCATGCGCAACACACTATCACATCACACACTCCTTTTTTTTCATTTTTTTTTTTTTTTGATAGAAAACACATCACAATCAAAATTCAAACCTGTTGAAACACATGCATCCGCAATCCAATACACAAACAGAAACAACAAATAAATAAATAAAGGAACAAAACTTTTTCGCCTCTGCAACGGATCCGCCTTCAATCGCGGCCTCCGATTCAGCAGCAGCAACGGGAGAGCCCCAAATGGATTGAGGAGGAGCAGCGGTGGCATAATAGTCATCATCATCTTCGTCGTCGACATCGGCCCATGACTTCACCGTGAGAGGCGGCGGAGCCCAGAAAACCTCCTTCTTCTCCAGCTGTTGGGCGGAGGATGCGGCGGCAGATAAGGATCGAAGCAAATCAGAGAGGAAGAGTTGAGAAGGAAGGAACATTAGGCTTGAGTGACAAGTGATTTGGAAACAAGATGAGGGTCGAAGACTGTCTGAAACCAACAAACAACATATTCACAAAATTGCCACCGTGCTTTTATGCTGTTTTTTAAAACAACAACCCAAAAGCAGTTTAAAAGTGTTTTCTATTTTTCGTTTTTAAAAAACCCATGTTCTATTCTTTAGTTTTTAAAATCAGTGTGAAGAAAACATCTTTCCAAACAAGTTGTTTTTCTGTTTTCATTTTTAAAAATCAAAAACTTTTTTTTCAAAACACTTATCAAACCGGCCGTAAGATTTTTTATTTTTGCATTAAATGCATTGAGAACTTGAAAAAATCTCCACTCTTAATTTCTTAATTAGGACTCTGTTAAAATACAATCTTGATACGCAGCAATTTTTTTAGCATGATTTGAAAAATTGCATTTTCAGAATTCATTTGTTATAATTTTACTGGAAATACGGTTTTATTTTTATAAATTAGGTTTAATTAATCTGCTTATCTCTATAATTTTATTTAATTTTTAAATAAATTTTTATAATTTAAAAGTTTATAATCAAATCTCTATATTATAAAAAAAAATTCAATCAAGTCCCTAGTTATAATTATCATTACAAAAATATTAATTTAAACAAGATATTTTTATAAAATATTCTATCTTCTATGCAACTTTTGCAGCTACCAAGGCACCGCCAAGTTTTCACTACTTCTTTTGGTTTCTTTTAGAACTTTTTTTTCTTTTTTTTTTCCTTTTTTTTATTTTTGCTTTCCTTTTTGTTGCCACACTTTTGCTTCATTCTCACCTCGTTCTGCCTCCAACACCCACTGTCCACCACCCCAACCACCACCCACCACTCCTAATCTGCTTCTAGCCTACCTCCCATCCTTGTCCATTCTCGTTTACCTCAAAGAACCATCATACACCACAATTTTCACTAAAACTATTGGCACCCATAACTCCAAGCCATGATGGTTCTAGGTGGTTTTCTCAATATATATATATATTTCACTTGATACTTGATTGATTTGTAATTTAGGGATAGTTGTTGTTTTTTGGGTTAAAATTGATTTTGATTTTGGGGTGTGATTTTGATTTTGGTTAGGAGCTGATTTTTGGGTGAAGATGGTGGGTTAGAGAGTGGTGTTAGAGAAGAAGAAGTTAAAATATTCAAAAATTAAATTGAAGTGATTTTATTATTTTTAAAATATTCAAAAATTAGAGGAGTTGAGAGAAGTTAAAAAAAGTTAAGAGAAGTTAAGAAAAGTTGAGGGATAATAATAGAAAATAAAATGTGATCAAAAGAGAAATTAAAATGCTACAATCTATTTATATAGGAGTATAGATGTAGATTAATTAAACCTATAAATTATTAGAAAGTGATTTTTTATTTTATTTGTTTATTTATTTATTTTTGGAAAAAAGGTTACTGCCGCGTATAGTGAGTTAACAGTGTTCGCAGCCCAGTTGGCCAGCCAGTCAGCGATCTCGTTGCCTTCCCTGTGAAATCACACCTTGATTTTATTCAAAAAGAAATTCCACTCTTATATCCCAGCGGCTAGCTCAAGGTTCCAATCCTTGGTTTCAATTTTTGGCTTTTTGCATCAAAGCGAAGAGCAGTATAGAGCGAATGTCAATGAGAATGACGAGGTATGCCAACCTGAACTCCAACTTCCTCCTTCGTTTGTTCCCCTCTCTCCCTTTCAGGCTCTCTGAGTTTCATTCTCATAGTAATGTTGATGATACCGTCGCCTCCTTCACTCTCATTCTCAATAAGCGCCATCCACCCTCTGAATTCGAAATCAACAAGATTTTAGGTTCTATTGTTAAGATGAAACAGTACCCCACTGCTATTTCACTTTTTGCACGAATGGAGTTTAGGGGAATCACTGCTTCCATAATTAATTTGAGCATCGTGATGAATTGTTTCTGCCATTTGGGTCAGATGGATTCTGCGTTTTCTGTATTGGGCAAGATCATCAAGATGGGTTATCAATTGGATGTCATTACTTTGAACACCTTAATGAAAGGGTTCTGTATCAACGGCGAGGTTAGGGAAGCACTGGAGTTTCATGACAGGGTAAGAGCACTAGGATATCATCTTAATGAGGTCAGTTATGGGACTTTAATCAACGGGCTTTGTAAAATAGGGCAGACAAGAGCTGCCATTGAGTTGCTTCAAAAGCTGGAGAGACAGCCAGTTAAACGCAATGTGGTAATGTACAGTGCTGTCATTGATGGGTTATGTAAAGATGGGCTTGTAACTGAGGCAGCCAACTTATTTTCTAAGATGATTGCTCAGGGGATTTCTCCAGATGTTGTCACTTACAGTTCCCTAATTCACGGTTTCTACATTGTGAGTCACTTGGAAGAAGCTTCTCGATTGTTGGATGAAATGGTGAAAAACAACATCAAGCCCAACGTATATACCTTTAATATAGTGATTGATGGGTTATGTAAAGAAGGACAAATTGTAGAAGCCCAAAAAGTGTTCGATATAATGTTGAAAAGTGGAAATATGCCTGATGATGTCACTTACTGTGCTTTGATCGATGGTTACTTTCTAATCAATAAAGTGAATGAGGCAGCAGAGTTGTTTGACAGAATGATCAAAACAGGTTTGACACCCAATGTTTGGAGTTATAACATTATGATTAATGGATATTGCAAGAATAAAAGGGCGGATCAAGCGATGACTCTCTTTAGAGAAATGCATAAAAAAAATTTAGTTCCTGATACTATAACTTACAATTCACTAATTGATGGCTTGTGCAAATCGGGAAGATTATCATGTGTTCAAGATCTTCTTGATGAGATGCTTGATAGTGGTCAACCCCCTGATTTAATCACTTACAATATCTTGTTAGATGCTTTATGCAAAATCCATCATCTTGATGAGGCAATTGCATTATTTCAGAAAATTGTTGACAAAGGGATCAATCCAGATGTGTACATGTGCAATGTTCTTCTGAATGGTTTGTGCAAATGTGGAAGACTAAAGACAGCAAAAGAGGTTTTTCAACGTCTTCAAATTAACAATTATCGTCTAAGTGTCCGCACTTATAACATTATGATCAACGGGCTCTGTAATGAGGGCTTGATTGATGAAGCAATTGCCTTGTTTTCAAAAATGAAAGGCAATGATTGCCTTCCGAATGCTGTAAGTTATGAAACAATTATTCGAGCACTTCTTGATAGAAATGATAATGTACAGGCAGAAAAGATTCTTCGTGAAATGATCTATAGAGGTCTACTAAAGGGAAGAAACAAGGTAAGATAATGTTTTGTCTGTCTTATTTATGCGGATTTAATTTACTTTGACTTTGTGGTGCTGCAATTGGTTAATTAACATGACTTTGTTCATCTATTTTATTAACTCCTACAGTCGTTCTTATTCATTGATTATGAGGTAGTGCTTCAGTCAGATGTTATCGACAATGTTGAGTTCTAACTTCTCATAACCTATAATGGTATCAGTTTTCATATGTCAAGCAAAGCTAATACTAACACAATCACCGATGCTTTTTCATCTCTGAATTTGAACTGCTTTGCCCTTACCAATACTAATAGAAAGTAAAAACCAAACATGTTCTTTATAAAGCTAGGAAAATCTTATGATACACACATATTTTGGTTGCTCCGTCAATGCAGCTTTAGATGTTTTAGAGTAGTCTGAGTTGTTGCTTGAGGTGGGTGCTGCTCATTGGGTCATTGCTATTCCAAGTGCTACTGGTGATATCTTTTGTTACAGTTTTGGGACTTGATACAAAAAACAAACAAACGAACAAACAAAGTGGCCTGCTGGAGATTAAGTCTAGCAGTTCTATAGAAGGAGGTCTGAAATTTAATTTATGGTAACTGTATGCTTGTATTAGTGCAGGCTTGTGGATTGGTACTAGTTATTGTGGATTCTAGTTATGGCATTAACTAGATTCATGCACGGTTTCCTGTTGATTTGGTTCTGTGTACTTAAGCTTTTCTATTTTTTCTTTGTTTCTTTTACAGTATTTGTATTTGGTTAATGCTGCTTCTAACTACTTTCTGTTTTCTCCATTTTTATTTAGGATACCAAGTCTACGGTTCTCTGTGAGGTGGAACAGATTCTTGAAAGGGAATTTTACTCTTCTAAGAGGTCAAAAGAGTATTAAATGATGTGTACTTCCTTTGTCTTTCTATCTTCTAAGATAGATAGTTTAATAATTTGATATTGGCAACTATGGGTGGGTTTTCTTGTCACTTGATATTCTCTGGTGTGCTGAGCTAAGACCTGTAAAAGCTAGCTGGGAACTTAAAGACTATGTCTTGAGCTTGATTATGTCAAGGAAGGTATTTTCCCTTGGACATCTTTTTGACTCCTGAACCAACTTGAAGATGTGCACACCTTTGGTCTGGTTGAAGAAGCGAGATTGCTGTAAACTGCAATTGCCTGCACTAAGTAAACATTATTACTTGTCACTGCTAGCCTGGGCATGTTTGGTTTTGGGCTTTAATTCCTATGCCAACAGTGAAGAAGAAGCAACAATCAACTCTTTCTGGAACTTTTGCTGGAAATTTTGTTCTGGCCAGGTTTTGAATCTTCTGGTTGCACAACATTGCAAAATCATTACCATTCAGTTATGGAAGCACTGGCTGAGTAAGAGGAGTATGCTTCCTTCTCTTTAATGTTTGACAGCAATACTTTCTTGTACTCAATTAATGTGGTGATTGTGTTGTCAGAAGCATCCAGGCCTTGGAACTGTGCTTGAGAAGGACATAGATAGAAGCTGCAACCTGCCTATGATAAGTCCTGTTGATGAATTGAATGATCCGTGGAGTCCTTCTTCGCAGGTTATTGTAAGATTAATGTAGATGGGAGCGTTTTTGGATCACTTCAAAAGAGAAGAGAAGAAAGCAGAGGGGGGGGGGGTTTGGAGGTGTGATAAGAGATGCTAAAGGATGTTGTTATGCAGGTAGAGTTTCATGTTGTGATGGGTTGGCCATCTTGTAGGGTCTCAAATTTGCTGGGGCAAGACTATGAACATTGTTTGTGAAACAGATTCAGTGAAGGCCTATAGACTGATTTCATCTGGTCACACATGTCAGACTGGCTTCGTTGCAAAAGCCTTGGGCTACAACAATGCCAGAATTTCATATTGCAAAAGCTGTGTAAATTAAGAGATTCAATATACCAATAATCCTTTTTTTTTTTGTTTCTTTCTTATTGTATTTTGTCCAACTACTGTTATAATATTTTAATATAAATGGTATGAAACCTTGGGTAATTAACTCAAAGTTTGGCAGGTTTTGTTTTTTTTTTTGGGTACAAAAGTTAAGCAAAAAGATTTAAGTGCGACAATTATGCAGGTCGAATCTTAGCTATGAGTAGGTCGAGGAGCTTCATGGTTGAAATGTGTCTTACATCAATTGCACCTGCATGACATGAAGAAATAACCTTCAATTGCATTCTTTGTATCTGGAAGAAAGAAGGGAGCCCTGAGCTCAGGGTCCTAACATCATCATCCTGGCTTTGTCTATAAGGCCATTCAAACAGTCATGAAGAGCTCACTTCAGTAAATGGTGATTTGTAATGGGAACCCGTAAACGAGAGCAAGTGAAATAGGGACCAACCAAAGCAAGCATTGTTGGGATATTTTTGCTAATATAGTACTAATGCTGGAGTTAACACTATAAGTGATGAAAACACAATTTGATTGGTGGTTCAAACTCAACTGGGGTTTAGTTTAGATATTTTTATGTTTTAAAATTTGATATACCGTACAAAATTTTGCTCTAGTTTTTGAAATTAGTCTTTGTCCTGAGGGATGCTTGGAAAAGACGGGGATAGGGGCAACTGATTGCTTGATGCGGAGAGCAAGACCGAATATTGTTTTCTTGGCTAACGTATATGAGTATGACATTTGTTTTTAGGCGATGAACATCTGCCTTTTTTTTTTTTTTCTGGGGAGACAATTTGTCTACTTGCCTATTGGCTTCAACACAATTTGTCAATTTAGTTAATCATCATAAGCAAAATTATTTTGTATAGAATAATCATCTTTTCATATTATATAAATAAATAATACATAATATGATTTTTTTTAGCAATATACTATACATTTAATGTTAATTATGGATTTAATATTAATACAATGTAATTTCACATGATGACTCTCAATTTTAAATAATAGAAATGATGATGATAATAATAATAATAATAATAATCACTTTAAATTTGAAAAGGAGAAATACCCTATCCAAAAAAAAAATGAAAAGGAGAAATAGTAACACACATTACAGTATATTCTTCTTCTTTTTTATGTGAAGTATGAATTCATTTAAGCCTAAACGTCAGAAGAAAGTACATCCCTTATACACATAGGGGCCTCATTTGTCCATATCTGGCTATCTCTATTCCTAGCTATCTTAGCTAGCTTATTTGCCACTAAATTACAAAATCTAGGTACAAATGGGGGCCTTAAAAAAATGAAACTTAAGGCCAAATTACAAGCATCAGCAATGATTTACCTAGTAGGGTCATACTTCAGTGCAAACTTAAAAAATTTGCACTGGTGCAAATCTAACGTGACTTTCTGAAATTAAGACATTTGGCAAAGATTATGGTAGAGCTCCTTGGTTGTGTTTCTCAATACACCCCTCTCTCTCAACACCTTCATCCAACCCATGGCAACCAAGGGCAACTAATAAGCTTTTGATGGTGGTTGAAGAAGCGACGGTCGTCGTGAGCGGTGGCAGAGGACCTCCATCTCAGTGGGTGCATGGCCTATCTCCTATAGTGAAGGAAGGTTGAGAAGACACATGGTGGATGAAATCGACAGGGGAGCAGAGGGAGGTTGAGCAGGTGACATTGGTGAGGGTGGGCTAGGCGGCGACTAAAAGAGAGCTCTTGCTTGGTGGTAAGGCAGCGAGTGGAGGAAGAAGAGGAAGACATGTTTTGAAGAGGTATGTTTATTGTATTATAAAGCAGAATTTTGAGGTTATATAATTTATCTTTATTATAGAGTATGGTCTAGTAGTATAGTTTAGTGTAGCTTAATTTAGTTTACTTTTAGTTAAAATAAAAGAAAATTTTGATGTTTAGGATTTAACTTTATTTAGCTTAGTATCATTTTATTATAGAGCATGGCGATTGTGTATTGCATGTGAACAATTCATGTTAACAATATTGCATCCATGCTATCTAGCCTATTCGAATGATGCGCACTAGGCATCACCATATACCTAAGCCACATGCGCTCAAGGACCAACATAAAAATCGTGCAAACCTTGGCTAATTTCTATACAATCTTGGACAGTATTGAACTTGTGCAAGGCTTGACCAATTTCTATACAATATAGGTATTTGGAAATTGTTATAGCTTGTAATGATTTCTCTATAGTAACCAAAAACTGGACATTTTGGAAAACAAAGTTAAAAGAAGACATATATGTAAATAATATTTTTTTAAAAATTTATTTGGATAAAATAACCTTATATAACATGCGTTTGTTTCAGTTTTTTTTTTAATAAAAAAGTAATTTTTTAAATTACTAAAAAAAAACTTTTCACAGAAATTACTTATTTCAGTTTTTATTCAAGCTAATCACAAACCTTTTTTTTTTTTTGAGTAAAAGATGATGAATCTTTTATAAAAAGTGAATTTTTAGTAAAAAAAAAAATCACTTTTTTTGGTAAATTAAAAAAAAAAAAAACTGAAACAAACACACTCATAACCAATCCTAAGCTCTGACAAAAATGAGGGGTATGCTATAGATTCAACAACCAATGTGAAACATTGGCGAATAAAAATGATTAACAATTGGCCAACTCAAACTTGCGGGATAATACTTGGTTAAAGTTTTTTCATACAATCACAAATGCAAGACACAGTATAACATGCTAATTAGCTAATTTTGACGCTCGAAAGAGGTGTGCTTAGTCAACTGCGATAATGCAACACAAAACCATAATCTCTTTGAATCCCATTCTTGCTAAGAAATTGATTAACGAAAAAGAACATTTCATATAACTTTATAATTGACTTAAAGCCTTTATAAATAGTCGATTTAATTAATTTATAAATTTCTATAAATTTATTCAATTTTTAATTAGACCTCTATAATTTTAAAATTTATAATTAGGTCTCTATATTGAATAAAATTTTATAATCAAATCTTTGGAGCAACTCATTAAATATTCCTTGATTTCCTGTGATGTGGGTGCAGATGTGAGTAACCTCTGCATGGTAATATGACTTGTTCTTCTTTCTCTTGTAATCCAACAATGGGGTATACTAAATACATTAGATTGGCTTCCCAGAAGTTCAGCAGAAGAAAATTTCACATCACATCTGAAAGAAGCTCAACATGCAAGGATCTTACAAAGAAAGAGTTAGAAAATGGAAAGTGGGGAAGAATAGAAGAAAGTGACACATTTTGCATCTGCGGGGTCTCAACAAACATGCGGCGAGTAGAACCCAAAGCCTAGAGGCCCAACAACATCTCAATTGGTCCTTACCGCAATGGAGCACCGCACCTGCAAAAGATGGAAATGCCCAAGAAGAAGTTCTATTACCGCCTCTTCGATCCAAATGGTATTAATGGATCCAAATTAGAGGAGGCTTGAAAACCAGGTTCCACTTTTGTTTTGATCAAATTGTTTGCTTTGACAAACAATAGTGCTCATTCATTCGTCTTCACAACAACCATGCATGAGTCTTAAAGCACTTGCTCTTAGGTTCTTTTACCCTTTGCTGCAAGTAGATCAGACAACATTCCAGAATGTGACATAGCTGATCAGTTTCAAAGGGCATCACTTTCTTGATCCTCTTCGATCTAGCATTAGGCCCAAACTCAAGGGAGAAGAACCAAGAGTGGGCTCAACATTGCATGATTCGCTCTATAACTGAGTTAATGGAGGCTGGTGTGAAGATCAAAGCAGATGAGAATTGGAAACTGATGGATATAAGCTTTGGAAGAAAGTGGGGGTGCTAATGAGGGAACTCAATGTCCCTTCTTTGTACATCAATGATCACATGGGACCGATGCATTGAATGCCTTGGAGAGCAACCACTTTGATGTCTCTTTTATAGATGCATTTGTTACCCCCTTGTCTCACCTCTGCACCCACAATGGACGAAATCAAGGAATTTTTGGTTTAAGCTCATGCTTTTGTAAGAGTGGATTGCTCCCGAGACTTCATCACAAAATTTTATTTAATACAGGAATTCGATTATAAATTTTTAAATTATAAAAAATTAATTAAAATTGAGTAAAATTATGAAAAGCGGTAAATTAATTAAATCTAAATAGTATGGATAATTCCTACTTGAACGCTGAAATACCGTAATTATGTGATATTGTCATATCATTTTTATCAAATTTGACACAATAACAATTTGCTCTTTCTTTCCTCATACATTTGTTATATAAGCTTTTATTCAATAAAAAAATATTTTTTTGAGAGATCTGATTAAGAAATAAAAAAATGAAAAATATTAAAAATAAACTCTTTAAATATAACCATGATGCAAGACAAAAAAAAAATAGTAATACTAACTAAACTATATATTTTTTTTGTTTTTGAATACAAACTATTTAATTAAAATATAATCATAGTTCCTCAACTGTTTTTAAGTATGATTTGAAAATTGATTTTTCAGAATTCATTAATATGAATTTTAACAAGAAAAAATACTTTTAATTAGGAATATAGAAAAATTTAAGAATATTTTATAAACCATTTTAATTAATCATGAAAATTTATCCCCAATTTTTACCTATACCAAATACACCTAAAAAAGTAATTTTTTAAAAAATTTAACTCTTTTTTTTTATCAAAATTAAATTATATTAGTATAACTTTAAATAACTGTTATACCATTAAATAACTTTTTATTGGTGCAATTTTTTTTTACAAAACTCACCATTGAATGAGAAATTTATATCTTATAGATTATATCAATAAAATTTTATTTTAATCTAAAATTATTTGACATATATTTTACATATATCAAAATCAACATAATATATATATTTAAAATATATTTAAATAAAAGCTATGATTATATTTGTATTGATATTCAATTTTTATAAAATTTGATACGAATGATTTTCATAATATATAATTATAATTTAATAATTAAATTAATAAAAAAATATATTTTGTAAAAAATTATTAAATAACATAACTATATTTAAAATTACATATGCGTAATTTTTTTTTTATTCTTTTCTTCCTTTTCCCACTCCGATAAACGCACTTCTATTTTATTCAAAAAATAAATAAATAAACTGCATCTTATATCCAAGCGCCTAGCGCAAGGTTACAATCCTTGGGTTCTGATCTTCTGATTAAGGGTTTCACTCGAAGTAAAGTGAAGTCAGTCTTGGAAAACATATTGCAAACAGAAAACTGTTGAGATAATATTAAGAGCTCATCTTCATTCATTACTAGCATTAGTTATTTATACAAAAGCAATCTAAGAGAGGGGAATTGCACGCAAAGCATGCATTAAAGTTGCGAAGAAATACGCGGGAAAATTACAAAGGGAGAGGAAGAATGGATGATATGAATCATTGAATCTGTTACAAGATCCGCAAAGTAAGGAGAGTGGGATTTCTAGCAAACTCTAGCGCTTGCAGCAACAAATAGCTGAGGCGCTGAGTGTGAGATTGAGAAGAAATGTTGAAGACAATGACACTGACAATGACAATGACGAGGTATGCCAACCTCAACCCCAACATTCTCCTTCGTTTGTTTCACTCTCTCCCTTTCAGGCTTTATGGCCATATTCCTTTACCAATTGTTAATAATGTTGATGATGCTGTTGCCTCTCCTTCACTCTCATTCTCAATAAGCGCCATCCACCCTCTGAATTTGAAATTAACAAGATTTGAGGGTGTATTGTTAACATGAAACAATACCCCCACCGCTGTTTCACTTTTTGCCCAAATGGAGTTTAGGGGAATCACTCCTTCCTTGGTTGCTTCGAGCATCTTGATCAATTGTTTCTGCTATTTGGGTCATATGGACTCTGCATTATCAAGATGGATTATCAATTGGATGTCATAGCACAAAATCAGCACTAGATATCGCTAGACGTTTCTACACTTCAGCAGAAACTAAGCACTGCCAACATCACGAGACAGTTGGAAGTTTCTACACTTGAAGCATTGTCTAGAAATTAACTAAAATACTGGAACAATCTAGCTAATTTAAGTCGGTATTTTCACCGACCTTGACTGCCTATAAATACTAGCGAAGTGCATTTGTGTAATGTGTTCAGAGAGTAAGCAATCAAGTGTGTGTGTGCCGAAGCAAGCAAGTGAGGTGCAGTGAATGGAGGGCCAAGTGAGTGCTCTAGTGTGCATAGTGCAAGTAAGGTGCATGTGTGCACAAGTGAGTTAAGTTATTTAGTGAGCGGAGTCACAGTGAAGTGAGTGACGTGACTTGAGGTGAGAGTGTAATGTGCAATAGTGAGTGTCTTATACGTAAGCAAGAGGAAAGTTTGATTCTCATAGTGGTTCCTTGTTCTACAATAGCTTTGAACACGTTAATGAATGGGTTCTATATAAATGGCAAGGTTAGGAAAGCACTAAAGTTCATGACAGGTTAAGAGCACTAGGATATCGAGAGCACTAGGATATCATCTTAATGAGGTTAGTTATAGGACCTTAATCAATGGGCTTTGTAAGATAGGGCAAACACAGCTGCCATTGAGTTGCTGCAAAAGCTGGAGAGACAACCAATTAAGCCTGATGTGGTAATGTACAACATAATCATTGATGGGTTATGTAAACATTGGCTTGTAACTGGCGCCGGCAACTTGATTTCTAAGATGATTGTATGGGGGATTACTCCTGAAGTTATCGCTTATAATTCTCTAATTCACGGTTTTTGCTGTGAGAGTCAATTAGAAGAAGCTACTCGATTGCTGAATGAAATGATGAAAAACAGCATCAAGCCAGACAAATATACCTTTAACGTATTAATAAATGCATCTTGTAAAGAAGGAAGAATCACAGAAGCCCAAAAGATGTTTGATATTATGTTTGAAAGAGGCCATAAGCCTGATGTTGTCACTCACAATGCTTTGATGGATGGTTACTTTCTAATCAGTGAAGTGAAAGAGGCAACAAAGTTATTTGATAATATGATCAAAGTAGGTTTGAGACCTGATGTCCAGAGTTATAGCATTATGATTAATGCTCATTGCAAGAATAAAAGAGTGGATCAAGCCATTGCTCTCTTCAAAGAAATGCGTAACAAAAATTTAGTTCCAGATACTATAACTTACTATTCTCTTATTGATGGCTTGTGCAAATCAGGGAGAATATCATATGTGCAGGATCTTCTTGATGAGATGCATGATAGTGGTCAACCCTCTAATTCACACACTTGCAATATCTTGTTCGATGCTTTATGCAAAATTCAACATCTTGATGAGGCAATTGCATTATTTCAGAAAATTGTTGCCAAAGGGATCAGTCCAGATGTGTACATATGCAATACTCTTTTGAATGGTTTGTGCAAATGTGGAAGATGAAGGACTGCAAAAGAGTTTTTTCAACATCTTTTGATCAACAATTATCGTCTAAATGTTTGGACTTATAATATTATGATCAATGGGCTTTGTAAAGAGGGCTTGTTTGATGAAGCAATAGCCTTACTTTCAAAAACTTAAAGGCAATGATTGCCTGCCAGATGCTGTAAGTTATGAGACACTCGTTCTTGCTCTTCTTGCTAGAAATGACAAAGAACAGACAGAAAATCTTCTTCATGATATGATCAATAGAGGTCTACTGAAGGTCTACTGAAGGGAGGAAACAAGGTAAGATAAATAAGTTCCAATTTCAGTCACACTTGTGCTAATGTTGAATATGCATGGGTGGTTAGAATATGCTTGTTTCTTATGGGTTAGAGACGATGTAGAACACATTATGCTCATTGTTTCTGACAATGTTTTGATTATCTATAGATGCAGATTGAATTTACTTTGACCTTGTGGTGTTACTTTGTTAATGTAATTTATTAAATCCTACAGTTGCTCTTATTCATTGATTATGAGGTAGTGGTTCAGTCAGATGTTACCGACAATGTTCAGTTCTAACTTGTCATAACCTATAATGGTATCAGTTTTATAATATGTGAAAAAAAGTTAATACTGACAGAATCACTAATGCTCGTTCATCTCTAAATTTGAACTCCTTTACCCTTAACAAAAGAAAGTAAAAGCAAACATTTTCTTTTTCTTTACCCTATATACTTCCATGTTCTTTATAAAGCTAGGAAAATCTTATGACACCCATATTTTGGTTGCTCCATCAACACAGCTTTAGATGTTTAAAACTGTCTAAATCGTTGCTTGTAGTAGTTGCTGCTCAATGGTTGTTGCTATTCCAAGGTTTTTGGTTAGTTTTGGGATTACTCCTTAAGAAAAACAAACAAAGAAAGTGGCCTGCTGGAGATTAAGTAAAACAGTTCCATAGAAGGTTTGGAATTTAATTTTATAGTAACTGTATATGGCTGTATGTGTACTGGCTTGCGAATTGATACTGGTTGCTGCTGGTTATAGTTATGGCAGTAACTAGATTCATTCATGGTTTCCTGTTGATTTGGTTCTGCATACTTAAGATTTCCGTTTTTTCATTCTTTGTTTCTTTTACAGTATTTGTATATGTTAGTGCTGGTTCTAACTATGTTCTTTTTTTCTCCTTTTTTATTTAGGATTCCAAGTCTACAGTTCCCTGTGAGCTAGAACGTATTCTTCAAGGGGAATTTTGCTCTTCTAGAAAAGGTCAAACAGTATGAAGTGAACTGAACATCCTTTGTCTTTCCATCTCCTAAGATGGATTGTTTAATAATTTGATATTGGCAACTATGGGTTGGTTTTCTTGTCAATTTATATTCTCTGGTGAGCTGAGCTAAGCCTAAGACCTGTGAAAGCTAGCATGGAACTTACGACTATTTCTCTAGCTTGATTATGTCAAGGAAGGTGTTTTCCCTTGGACATCTTTTTCATTGCAGCAGCATCATGAACTTTCCATTCCTGAACCGACTTGATTATGCAGACAAAAGCAAGCATTTGCAACGTAAAAGGACGAAGAGTACGAGGAAAAAGAAGGAGAGTAACTCAATCCCTTAGATGGTCTCTTTTCGAGTCCCTGTGTATGTAGTTCCTTAAGCTCATTTCCTTTATTAATCCTGATTCTTTCTCCTTTTGAGGGTAGGTGGGTTTTTGCTCGCCTTTGTCCTGTTTTGAGGTTTTCTGGGTCTGTTTTTAGTTGGCTTGGTCGTGTTGCTTGAGTCCCGGTGTCGTGTTTATAATTATATGCCTGTTGATGGCTCTTGCTCCTCTCCCCTTGGAGAGTTTGATTGGGGGGAGGGGGTGAGCGGAAGCTAGATTATGGATTTTTTTTATTACAAGTTTTTTTTTTATGTGAAAATGTTGATTATACAATACACATAATATTATATTTTTATCCAATTAGTCTTAAATATTAAATATTATATAATATAAATAATTATTTATATTTTTTTAATAATTTTATTATATAAAAATAATTTTTTTTATTAAATCCAAATAAAATAGATTACCTTAAATTATATTTTGGCTAAATTATTTATATAAAAAAATAATTATACAAATAAATAATTATTAAAATAATTTTAATCTTAAAACTCTATATACATACAATTATCTCGAGACAATCAGACTTTTGCAAGGACGAAAAACACGGGAAGGTCAAAGTTGAAGCTACATTTCATTTCCCTTTCACGCAAATGTTACAAAACAGGCTTCACACGAAAGAACATTTTGACATGTCTATAATCTCTAACTGGATACATCCAAATAACGCGTCAGGAATTGTCTATAGGAGGACCCATTTAAAATATCCCTTATCATTTTCTAAAGTATAAAATAGGACCTTTTTTTTCTCTTTTTTTTTTTAATTTGAAAAATTGCATGGGAGATTGCTTTCGCAATTCTAAGAGATGAAATATTTACGATTATTCCACTTCTAAAAAGTGTGCTGTTTCGGGATTTGAAGCTGTTACCGGAACCAATCACTCATTCAATAATTTGTTGTATAAAATGGGACCTTCTCTACCACATAAAAGTAATAATAAAATAAAAGAGAATACGACGTTACCTCAAGATGAATATATCTTACACGCTTTCGTATCTTCTTCTGGTCAATAATAATCCAAGAAATTATACAAGTCTATCCTGTGACGGAACCGAGCTATAAAAAGGATGGCACACGGAGAAGTAACAGGCGATTGCGCATGCAAGTGAGCAACCGAATAATCAAACATAGCTGAACTTGAAGAGATGGCCCAAACAGCAATAATATTAGTTTTCTGCGTGTTTGGATTGTTCATCGCCATAGCAGTTATAATGAGTTTCTTGTCTCGTCGCCGTGTCAGTAGTGAAGGTGAAGGTGGTGGTGATGATGGTGGTGAAGGTGGTGGTGATGGTGGTGGTGAAGACGGTGGCGATGATGATAGTGGTGGTGACAATGATCAACAAAATGACCAACGCCATCATTCACATCATCACAATCACCACCATCATACAAATCACCAAGGTCACCATGGCCATCATGCACATCACCACGGTCACCATGTACATCATGCAGATCACCACCATGTAGATCATGCACATCACCATGATTTTGGTGGTCATCATGGTGCCACCATGCCTAATGTGTGGTGAGATTATTTTGATGCATAGAGGGAAGGGACTAGATTTGCCTGTGTTGGTAGGGATTGGGGATGGAAATTAGGGTGGGAAATATGTCAAGTTGGTTAATTATATACATTAGAGATATTCCATCTTTCAATTGTACGACACAACAAAATAAATTCAGATTTGTTGGTGAATATGTTGATTCTTGTGTTGTAATTACTCTCTCATTCTTGTCATTTTTTTTTAATTAATGTATATGTGCTAATAGAAAACATTCTATGGTATTCCGATTATATGTATGTAAAAGCTATTTCTTTTAACTGTATTCAGCAATGAAGTACACACTAATAATCTTTAACACATGAGCATTTGAAAATATCAAGGGCCCTTGATTTTATGTCCATCATGAGAATGTGCATAACAATATGGCGTCATGATCCTATTCCAAATATCAGTGTGTCATTTGAGCTATGCTATTTGTCCCGAAGGAAACTTCGTGCAAATAATACGAAACTTCCTTTAGACCAATTAGAAAGGGAGGAAAGTAAAAAGAGAGAGAAAAGAGGATTTGAACAAAATTATGAGGTGGTTAGCGAACAAAATGTATTTGTATTGCAAATATGAATTTATTTTCGTATTGAAAAGTATTTTTCTATTGACATTGAGCTGTGCTATTTGTCCGGAAAGAAACTTTGTGCAAATAGTACGAAACCTCCTTTGGTCCAATAAGAAAAGAAAGGAGAATAAAGAAAGAGAAAAGAAGACTTGAATGGAAATCATGGGCGATAAGACAATAAAATGTATTCATATTCCGAGTACAAATTTAAGTTTGCAATGAAAAGCATTTTTCTATTGACATCGAGCTATGCTATTTGTCGCAGGGCTCGTGTTACGTTAGTCCCACATTTTAAAATTAAAAACACATTCACATGAAATTACAAAAGGAGTTTATTTTTTTTATTTGTCAAATAGAGACTTATCCCCTTCCTATCCCTAGAGCGTATTGTTCGCTTTGTCCAAGTTCTTGACCACCTCGCATCTAGTCCAGTGTTGACACCTTGGAGGGGGTTTAGAAGTTCAAGGAGCTGTTGCACAACAATAGATAAGAGACCTAACATATTAGATCTGCGGCATCTACCCTTTTTTTTTATTTAATTTTTTCTCTTTCTTTTTGCACACATTAGGTGGAGTTCACAACGGATTAGTGAACTGTGTTGCAGTACGCATCCACTAAATTACTTAGCTGTCACACACAGAAAAGAATACTAGGGAAAAATAAAAAGACCAAGAAACAGTGAAAAGAGAAAAAAAAAAAAAGGTAAGATATTGAAAAGTTGAGGGCAAGATGAAATTTTGAGATGAAAAACAAAGATCTAGAAGGAGGAATTAAAATGGGCATGAGCAAATTTCGAAAAAGAAAGTGACCTTGGTGGATTTCTTGGCCAACAAAATGCCAACATTGGCATTGGTTTTGGATGGAGGGATGATTTTCTCAACTAAGACCCGATTGAGGAGTGGAATCAAGCGCTTCCCCATTCGGAAGGAACACACAACAACACAAGATGATGAACCTACTGAGTCGCCTCTAAGCTTCTAGAGAAATCTCAAGATAATTCTGTTTTACAAATTGGAAAAAAAAATTACGAGACACCCTTTTGCAATTTTACATGAGTGTATTTTCAACTTTAAAAAATTGAACTAAGTTATTCCCAAACTTGTTGGGAGTAATATAACACGATCCTTGTCCAAAAGAAAATTTGGTACAAATAATGTGAAATTGCACCATTCATTCAGAAACCTCATTTTGTCTGTCTAAACTAATATATTTACCCATGCAAATGTTTAAAATGGCAAATATATAAACGTAACAAAAAAATTACATTCAAATATATGTATTGATTGGTCTATATTTTGTGTTATGAATTTGGTTAAAAATATATTATTGAAGTTGAAATTGGGAATAAATTATTGAAGTAAAAGATGTGTATCATTTGTAGAAATAATTATGAAGACTTTTGTCCTTAGGTACCATTGCTGAAGACAAGGGTACATCAGAAGCTTGACATTCATGGCTTATCCAATACCATTTACTTCCCTATTTTTGCATATTTTTCCTAATTGTTCAATACTTTGTTCTATCTTGTGAGACTTTAGAGAGCGAGCTTGAAACTGTTGCTAAGTTCTTGTGCTTGAGACCTTGTTATTTTATTTTTTTTCAACTACTAGTACTATTCTATTGGAGATCTGGCTACATTGGTGCTTTCCTTAGCGATGGTCAAGGAAGCTAACGCTGAGATTAAGAAGATGTGTGAATTGATAGAGCATAATGCCAATGAACAAAGAGCACTCTCAGCTCAAATTGCTGAGGAAGCTAAGTTAGGGATGAACACCTTTTAAAAGGCACTAGAATCCTTCATGCAAAATCAATAGTACAACCCAACCCATGGAATGAGCTCAACTTTTGATAATCAATAGCCTCCCCCTCACACATATAGGTTCAGAAACTTAACCTAGATCTACCCCAATGACGATACCAAGACTCTTCAGTGGATTTTTAGTGTGGAGAAAATTTTCGATTACTATAATGTGCCTGATCATGAACGAATATTTGTAGATGCTATACACATGGACAAGGTGTTATCCCTTGGTTCCAAATGATGCAAAGGAATCATCCCTTTCAATTGTGGCATGCTCTAGCAAGAGCTATTGAAGTTGAATTTTGACCTTCTATTTTTAATTATTCGAGGCCGTATCTATTTAAATTGACACAACAAGGCACAGTCAATGAGTATTATATGCAATTCATGGCTTTAGCTAATCACTACCATATTGAACTGCCAGAAGCACTGTTAGATTGCTTTCTTAGTGAGCTAAACAGTGATATTCACAAGGATGTCATGACTCAGAATCCTACTTCCCTTTTGAGAGCTGTGGCTCTAGCTAAGCTTTATGAAGAGAAATATGTTACTACCTTCAAACCATCATTTTTCCCCCAAACATATCCGTACTTAACAATGGACTATAAACACATCAACATTACCTAGACTACCACCTAAACCATCCTTTCCCCCTTTACTACCTACACCAAACATTAAACCAAATACCACAACTTCCAAACCATTAGTTAAGAAAATGACAACAACTAAAATGCAATTAAGATGTGAAAAAGGGTTATGCTATCAGTGTGATGATAAATTTTCTCTCAACCACAAGTATCTTAACTGGCAATTCATGATGCTACAATGTGAAGATGAGATTATTGAAAGTGAGGAAGAATAGCCCACTAATGCAATTCACAATAGTGAGAATATTGAATAAGCTGTGCAAGCTGAAATTGAGCACCATTTATCCTTGAATACCATGAAGGGAAAAAGTGGAGTAAGGACAATTCGGTTTCAAGCTTAAATTCAAGGTGTGGATATTTAAGTTTTAATTGATGGAGGGCGTTCAGATAATTTTCTATAACCTTGCATTGCTAATTCCTAAATTTTCCTATTGAGCCTGCTCCTATGTTTAGAGTCAAAGTAGATAATGGCCATCACATGACAGCAAAAGGGTTGGTCAGGAATGTGAAAGTGCATACCATTAAGGTAGCAATTTACTTATTGCCTATTTCAGGAGCAAATCTTATTCTTGGGGTAACTTGGTTAGCGACTTTCCAATGGCATTTGGTTAACGATGATTCCTTATAGATTAAATTTTTTTCATCAAGGCAAATTTATCACCTTGAGAGGTGAGGCTTCACTAAGACCGGCTGTAGCTTAATTCAACCACATTAGAAGATTCCATGCCAAAAATTCAATTGCTAAAGCTTATACTATAAAGCTGATTGACATGACTTGTAGCTCAAACCCATTGCAGGAACTTCCTGAGAATGTTGAACCAGAATTAGCCTTGTTGTTGCCTCAGCATCGACAGATTTTTTACAAACCTGTGGGGTTGCCTCCCATTGGAGCTCATGATCATCATATTTCCTTGGTTGAGGGTACATGACCTGTTAAGGTAAGACCCTATCACTATCCTCATAGCCAGAAAACCAAATAGAAATGATGGTTCAACAAATGCTTGAAGAAGGCATCATTCAGCCTAGTAGAAGTCCTTTTCCATCTCCTATTCTACTAGTCAAGAAAAAAGATGGTACATGGAGATTTTGCACAGATTATCATGCATTGAATACTATTACAATTAAGGATTCATTTCCTATCCCAATTGTAGATGAATTGATTAATGAACTATTTAGAGCAACTTATTTTTCAAAGTTGGATTATTTTTCAAAGTTGGATTTAAGATCCGAATATCATCAAATTTGGATGAACTTGGAAGATAGATGCAAGACTACCTTTAGAACACACCAAGGGCACTATGAGTGGTTAGTCATGCCGTTGGGGGCTAATTAATGCACCTGCCACATTTCAAAACCTAATGAATGACATATTTCAAGGTTTGTTGAGAAAGTTTGTTCTTGGGTTTTTTGATGATATATTAGTATATAGTGGTGATTGGAACTCATATCTACAACACTTAGAAAGGGTGCTGCAAATATTGCAGAAGGAAAAATTGTATGCCAAACTCTCTAACTGTTCCTTTGGCACTGGGACTATTTGGGCCACACAATTGATGGTGCTGGTGTTTCAATGGATAAGAGCAAATTGTGTGCTGTTTGGGATTGGCTTATTCCTACAAACCTCAAGCAATTAAGAGGCTTTATAGGATTGACTAGCTACTATAGAAAAATTTTTAAAGGGTAATGCTTCAATCACATCTCCCTTAACTAATAGGCTATAGAAGGACTCTTTCTTCTGGAATTCAAAGTTTACTGAGGCTTTTGAAGCTCTAAAAAAGGCCATGACCTTCGCTCCGATCTTGAACCTTCCTGATTTTAAGCAAACTTTTACCTTGGAAATTGATGCATCAGGGAATGGAATAAGAGCAGTTCTAAGTTAGAAAGGACACTCCATAGCTTATTTCTCAAAGAAGCTCGCTCCTAGAATGCAAAGGCTAGGGGTCTTCATGACCCAGCCCGGCCCAAAGCTTGTTGGGCTGAGTTGGAGTTGTGAAAATTGACCCGGTGTATTTTTCGAGCCGAGTTCGGGTCATGCTTCGGGTTGGCCCAACCCGGCCCGAAGTTAAATAGTTCTTTAAAAATTTTATTTTTAAAAAAAATTTGTGATAAACTATAATATTTTTATATTTCAATCAATACATTTTATATAACATGATGTTATTTTTATCTTGATATAATTTGTTTTGAAATATGTATTGGAACATATTTTTTTAATTTGTTTTTTGCTTCTAGGATTTTATGATTTCACTATATATAATGCCTAAATCTTTATATGTTATATAAATATCAGGTTGACCTAGTCACTAATCGAGTTGTTATCGGGTCGGGTTCGGGTCCAACGAAATGACCCGGTCTTAAAATAGGATTAGATTTGGGTTTGGCCTAACCCAGCCCAATCCGTCCTTTGTATACCCCTAGCAGAGGCAATCAACATATACTAGAGAACTCTTTGCGATAATTAAAGCTAAAACTAAATTTCAGCACTATTTGTTGGGTGTCAAGTTTGTGATAAAAATAGATCAAAAGAGTTTAAAATCATTATTAAGTCGATCACTTGAAACACTTGAACTACAAAAATGACGGCATAAGTTTATTGGATTTGACTTTGAAATCCAATACAAACCAGGGAAGGAGAATATTGTTGCAAATTCTCTATCTAGAAGTTTCGATATCGCATGGTTAGCACCTTCTATGGACTGGTTTAAGCAGTTAAAACAAGTTGTGCAAAATGATGATGACTTGAAACAATTATTTCAGCAATGTACTCATCAGACTCAACAGGATAAGCACTACTTAGTAAAGAAAGGACTTTTGTATTGGAAGAACAGATTAGTGTTTCTTACAAACAACCACTTAATTATGGATATTTTGAGAGAATTTCACTGTTCACCAGTGGGAGGACACTCTTGTGTAGCAAAAACAACAAATAGAATTTGCTCTCAATTCTATTAGCCTAAGATACAACAGACAATTTGGGAGTTCATCCAATAATGTGAGGTTTGTCAAAAGGCTAAAGCAGAAAATGTGCAACCTATTGGTTTACTACAACCTTTGCCTATACTAGCCAAATTGTAGGAGGATATTTGCATAGATTTTATAATAGGGCTTCCCCCTTCTAATTCTTACACAGTTATCTTGGTGGTTGTTGATTGATTATCAAAATTTGCACACTTCACTAAAAACATACTATAATAGCAAGAGTGTAGCTGAGGCATTCATTTCTAATTTTGTCAAAATACATGTATCCCCAAATCCATCATTTAAGATAGGGACAAGTTCTTTATTAGTCATTTTTGGCAACATCTCTTTAAGTCACAAGGCACCACATTAACTATAAGCTCTTCCTACCACCGCCAAACAGATGGGCAAAAGTGAAGTATTGAACAAGACGCTTGAGATATACTTGAGTTATTTCTATTTTCAAAATCCAAAGCATTGGCTGAAGTTGCTTCCATGGGCTCAATATTGGTATAATACTTCTTTCCATCATAGCATAGCCATATCTCCCTTCAAGGCCTTATTTGGGAGAGAACCACCATTACTTACTCAATAAGGAGTTAATCCTCAAGATACACCATCAGTTCAAGAATTATTGCAACAAAGAGATAAAAGTTTGAGAGAACTGAAGGCCAATATGCAAAAGTCACAATGGTATATGAAGACTCAAGCTGACAAAATCTGAAGAGCTTTAAAGTTTCAGATTGGTGATATGGTTTTGGTCAAACTCCAACCATATAGACAGCATTCCTTGGCCCTAAGGGGGAGCCAAAAGCTTGGCATGAGGTTTTTGGGTTCCTTCAAAATAATAGCAAAACTCAGTTCTATGGCTTATAGGTTTGAACTTCCACACCATCCTAGAGCCTATCCAGTTTTTCACATTAATTTCCCTCTTGAAGAATTTTAAGGGAGACTTCACTAATCAATACATGCCTTTGCCACTTACTACGTTAAAAGAAGGACCACTTATTCAACCTGACAAGATCTTGGCCACTGGAACTATTAAGCAAGGAAAGCAGCTAATACCTCAAGTCCTTGCTCAATGGCAAGGAACACAAATTGAGGAAGCTTCTTGGGAGAATGTGTCTGAATTGAAAGCTAATTTTCCAAACTTCAACCTTGGGGACAAGGTTGTCTTAAATGGGGAAGGTATTGTAACATGTGGCTTAGGTAAGACTCATGAGGAAGGGGTGCATGATAGAAATACAAAAAGCAAGTTAGTTACAAAACCTTTACACATGGCTACTGAAAATGGAAAAAAGAAAAAGCAATCGTGCAAGAGCAACAAATAGTGGATGGAGGACTTTGTCTACAAGATCATTGTGGTATCACTTCTCACTCTCTCTGACAATTTCTCCCTCTCTCTAATATTCCTTTTCCTTGTCTTTCCCTTCTCAATTCTCATTGGTGACTTTTGTCCTTAGGTACCACTGCTAAAGACAAGGGTACATTAGAAGCTTGACATTCATGGCTTATCCAATACCATTTACTTCCCTATTTCTGCATACTTTTCCTAATTGTTTAGTACTTTGTTCTCTCTGGTGAGACTTGTTTTGAGAGCTTGAAACTATTGCTAAGTTCTTGTACTTGAGACCTTGTTATTTTATTTTTTTTCAACTGCTAGTACTGTTCTATTGGAGAGCTAGTTACATAAACTCTAGCTCATTACCAAGAGAGAAGAAAAGGATGGAAACTTAGTCCAGTGCATTATATCATCTTTTGGTATGAAAAATTACAAAACAAGGAAAAAGAAACAAAGAATAAGTTTATCAAAACAATACATGCGTAAGATATCTTCCTAAAAACTCGTAAGGAAATATATAAGGCATCATTAGAATTATTCAAATTAAGCTCAATGTCTGATGTGAGAGTTATTGCACAATAGCATAAGTTGGTTCCCATATGTCAAAGAAGAAAGTATAATTCTTGGTATCAGCAATATCCCCTTCCCAAAATGCTACTACCTGATATGAATCATTACAGACAGTGAATGCCATGACAATTTTCTTTCTTTTCGAAAACCATTAAAAATATATGACCAGTGCATATCAAGCAAAAACTCTCAATAAACTTTGTTGATTTGTGCCCAAGAAAATACTTGTTTGACATTACAACATCATTTAAGAATATTTTGAAATATCGAACATGTTATTCCCTGTAATGAAACCAAATATGTTATGCTCATGTAAGAAATTAGAACTAATTTCTGGTGGGATCATATTGGTCATTGCTGCCATATAAAATAGGAAAGGTGATTGTTAACTAAGCAACTTCATAATTAAGAAGAAGATAATTATTATGCAATAGCTATGACAAATTCTAGCAAATAGTAGGTTAACATCAATCTAAAAAGTCAGAAAAAAAAAAAACACAATTGGCTGCTTAAGTACTTATCAAAAGCCACTATGTGCCATCAAAAGGAAATTCAAACATCATAAAGGCATGTCCATGAACAATTAGTTTGATAAATATAAAAAATAGATTATGATAATATAATTTATTTCATATTAATGTTGTCCTAAATCTACATATTCCAAATTGTGACAAAAATTGATTAACACAATAAATAGCTCAAATTAAACTAGAACAAAAATCGTAAACATGCATATTTTTCTAAATGAGAAAATTATATGTATTTGTAATTTCATTTTTTAAGAAAAAGGAACACTAAATAAATTACTTACTACCGTGTCTGCAATAGGAGCATTAGAAAATTCCATGGTGCTACTGCCGCATAGATGCCCATGCTTAGGGTTACATCATTGTATACGAACATATACTCTTACGCTTCATCCTTTTGTATTCTTGAAAAATTCCAGGTGCCAGAGAAGGCCTGTAATTACAAACAAATTGAGTAATAAACTTTGAAATTAAACGATATATTGGCCTAAAGATGAAAGTTTTAAAATCTAATTAATTGAGTAGGTAAATTGTTGAAGTTGTTTTCGCTAGGATGCTATTTCTGGACATTGTCTAAAAACAAGACTTGATATGTAATATCGATGTCAAGAATCACACGAATTATGGATCTTGGTCTTGTCGAGTCTTGCAAAATTTGTAAGTCCGAACCTTGTGCCTCTTTGAAGAGATATATAATTGAGACATTTTCTGGATATCAAAAGTCCCAATAATTATTCATTAGATATCAAAGAAATGAAAAGTAATTTTTAATGAATTTTAGCAAGTAATTAACTCCCTCCGTTTTTAGCCCGGAAGTTCATAAAAGTGCTAGTTTCTATAAATTTATACTAAAATCCAAAAGTTGGATTCTAATTCTTAAGGATTTTGATTTTTTTTTATAATTTTATTGAATTTAAATGGGGAATATTTCCTTATTTATATTTATGTTTTAAAATTAATAGAGAGTAAAATTAAGTAACTCTGGCTTACGTAGTATTAGAGGTAGGAACACTAAGATGAACTTATTTGGACATTTTGGACCAAGGGGGCTACGCTTGAGTGTAGTAACTTCTGTTTGAGCATGAGACTAATCCGAGACGAGGGAGTTTGCCCTAGGCCACGCTTAAGTGTAGCAAGCTGCACTCGAGCACAGCAAAAGTAGTGGAGAAAAAAATAAAGGGGACTTCTCCCCCTAAAAAAAGAGAGAGATAGTTTCTCTCTCTTCTCTCTTGAACTTTCTCTCTCATCTCTCTCTAAATCACCCCTATTTAGTATTTTTATCATCGCATATCACCATTCATCCTTACCCACTCCTTATTAGCTATGTTCTTAGTCTTTCTATCGATTGATTTTCTTATGTGAACAAGTAAAGGGAAGTTTTGAAAATCTTGGGAGGCGACCCAAACTCCCGTCTTTGTTTTTTTTCATTCCTTGACACTTAAGGTAACCTTTAAGCTTATGGTTTCCTCTATGTTAGAATTTAGGTAACTTCTTCCTATAAAATTGATTTTTAGGCTGGGTTCTAGGATTCTAGAGTTATAAATCTAGGATTTTTAAGGATATAGGAGTAACTCATGTTAATCTTTTGCCGTTATAGCTAATATATGGTTATGTTGTCATGTTTATAGTGTTATATCCATTCCAGAAGCAGCCTGTTATTTTTGTGCCTCTATAGAGGAACTCCCAATTTGTGGTTTAAGGAAAGTGAGAGGATAATTTATTTATAGTAGTTTTCTATATTTATGATTATGTATATTTAACGAAATATTTTCCCTATATCCTATGAGGGAAAAGAAATTAATATGAACTTATATTGCAAAAAATGCATGAGATGTGATTTATTGTGGTAAATTTCAAATTGCCTAGAACTTGTTATGAATTAAATACTATATGGTTGTTTACATGAGAACAAGGAATTATTTTCATAGTATGTTATGGAAGAAAAAAGGGATTTGGGCTAGATTCATTAAAGAAAAAGGTTTGTGGGGTGAGTCCTTCATAAAACCGTAGCTAGCGATGGTAGGCGTTAAACTTGGTGCACCTCATATGACCCTTAGCTAGCAAGGGAGGAGCTAGCCTAGTGTGTTAAGCCGACACAATCAACTTGTTGTTTCACTGAGGGTCAGCCATTGATGCCGCTTAGGGTAGTATAGCAGGAATTCTATAGTTGTGGCCTCTCACCAGCTATAAAATATGTATTTTAATTTCCACATTATAATGAAAAATGTATTCCAATGGGATTTCAAGAAAAATAAGATTTTTGGTTGCTTTCTGCTGACACAAGTGATTCTCATGTGTTTATAGATACTTTGTCTAATCCTATGCTAGCTATAAATAGATTATCTCGCACTGAGTTATTTAACTCACTAAGTTGTTTTCTCCCTATTTTAGATTTTGGTGTAGACTCGAGCCTAGCTCCACTAGCTCTATAAACAGCCACTAGCTTTCTTTTGGTGAGCCTGCTTCACGAGTATGGGCCTTCTTTTGTATACTCTGTTAGAGCTCCATTAAACAATAAGCAAGGTCCTGATCTATTTGGCGTTATGGGCATGATTGCATAGTGCCCTATGTTACGTACTAGTTGTAAAAGATTATATATATATATATATATATATGTTAAAATGTAAAGAATGATGTGTATGTACATGTAATCATGTTTACATACTATTCTAGCATGATGATGATTTGTTTAAATAGGTCTAACAACTTCTAAGGAGCTCAATTTTTAGAGGAAACTCTGTCTTTTCTTCTTTAGGATTCCAATTAGGCTTGCTAGGGAACCAAACCCTCCTATGCATTAGTCATGGCTAGGTTGGGTCGTGACATGATATTGCCATTCTCTCCTATCTTTTGCTTCCAAGTTCTAAAGTACAAACAGAGAAGGATTAAAGCAAACTTAGCAATACTTATAGATTATGATTTCATTGATTTAATCATCATTTGCTTAATATAGCTGTTCAAGGTCTAATGTAAACAAGAGTTATCAGTAAATGTCCATCCGGAGAAATTAAGTTTGTAGTTATCATAGCAAAAGCACTTTGTGACCCTACATCCATGTAATGTTCATACTTTCCTCTTATGTATCAATGTAATTGATCTTCAAGGCATTTGGAATTGTGAAACCTATATGAAATCCATCACTAATACAAGACATAACCCTCCTATGTTGTATTGCTTTAGCCAAATGTTGTATAGGATGTGTTTGTTTTAATTTTTCTTTTTCTTTTTCTTTTTTGATAAAAAGTGATTAAAATTCCATGCAAACTAAAAAAAAATGTTATTTAAGAAATGTTTCGAAAGATTTAAAATTTATGTAATACTTTTTTCAAAAAAAAAAAAATCATGTAATACTTATAATTTATTATATTATTAAATATTATTTTATATTTTTTTATTAGTAGTTATGCTTATTTCAATATAGTGACATAAAAGTTCAACTTAATTTTTAAATAAAAATCATGACATTAATAACATAACTTATGAGTAAGGGTGTACAAGGAATATGTTAGGTTGGGTTGAATTGGACCCGAAGCCAGCTTAATTTTTTAATTGGGTAATTTTTTAGAATCCAAATTCAACCAGATAATGACTTGCAAAATGACCAAATTAAATATGGTCAACTTGGTGTTTAAACAACATATACAAATTTGAAAATTATACATAGTAAAGTTATGGAATTTTATAAGTTTGAAACAAAATTCAAGAGATATTTTTATAATACATATTTTAGAATAAATTATTTCAATAGAAAAGTAACATTATGTTATATAAATCATATTAACTGAAGTATAAAAATTTCATAATTTATCACTTATTTTATTTTATGAAAAATACAACTTTTAGACTTTAGGGCCGAGTCAGGCCAACCCAAGTATGACTCAAACTTGATCCAAAAATGCACCTAGTCAAAGTTTTAAAACCTAAACTCGCCCAAAAGCTTCAGGCCAAAATGAATTATTGGATCAGGTCGAGTTATGAATACCTCTATTTATTAGTCACTTTTATCCTCATCTTGTTATCATCCTGAATAGATATTATTTTTAGGGTGAATAAAATCATAATGAAATTAAATACTAAATTTTGTATTTATCAATAATTTTATTACTTTAATATTAAATAACATTATTTTTAAAATTTAATTATTCAATTAAATTAATTATTTATATAAGTTGCAATCGACAATTTTATATTTATCCCATGCATTGCACGGGTTAAAAGCACTAGTAGATTATGGTTTCATCAATTTAATCAGCATTTGTTTAATATAGTTGTTCAAGGTCTAATGCAAACAACAGTTATCAATAAATGCCCACTAGGACAAATCAAGTTTGTAGTTATCACAGCAAAAGCACTTTGCGACCCTGCATCCATGTGATGTTCATACTCTCCTCTTATGCGTCAATGTAATTGATCTTCAAGGCGTGGAATTGCGAAACTTATATGAAATTCATTACTAATACAAGACATAACTCTGCCTATATATGTTGTATTTCTTTAACCAAACTTTATATAAGATGCATTTGTTTCATCATTTTTTTTTAAAAAGTTATTTTTTAATTATTAAAAAATTACTTTTCACATAAACTATTTATTTTAGTTTTTACTCAAGCTAAAAGTAGACTCTTTTTTTTTTTAGTAAAAGATGAGATGAATAACTTCTATAAAAAGTGATTCATTTTAGTCAAAAAAATCACTTTTTTTGGTTAAAAAAACTGAAATAAATGCACTCATAACCAATCTTAAGCTCAGACAAAAAAAATGAGGGTTATGTTATAGAGTTAACAACCAATGTGAAACTTTGGCGAATAAAATTGATTAACAATTGGCCAACTCAACTAGCACGATAATACTTGGTTAAAGTTTTTTGTATAATCACAAATGCAAGACATATATGGTATTTTATTGTAATTAGCTAATTTTGAAGCTCGAAAGAGGTGTGCTTAATCCATTGCTATAATGCAACACAAAACCATAATCCTTTGAATCCCATTCTTGCTGAGAAATTGATTACACAAAAAAGAACACAAATTATAGGCCCTTATAACTTAATTTTCAATAATTAGGTCTCTATAGTTTAAAAATTTATAATTTACTTTTTACATTGAATAAAATTTTCTAATCAAGTCCTTAGATCAACCTACTGTTAAAAAAAACGTAAGATTAAATGGCATATTCCTTGATTCCATGTGATGCGGGTGCACACGTAGAGGTGGAAGTAGGCTAGGCCGCTCGTCGTGGGCTTTTGGCCTAACCAACATTCAGCCTGATTTGGCCTAGCATTTCTAATAAACAAGCTAGACTTAGGCTTTTCAAAAAGTCCTTTTAACCAAACAGGCCAGACTACAAGCTATGAAAAAAGTTTATTAGGCCCAATAGACTGGCCTATTTATACTATATTATTATTATTATTTCACAAATTCTAACGATAATCGAAGTCTTATAATCTATTTTAAATTGACTTTTGACCTATTTAGGAAGCCTTTTACCTTGTTTAGAAATATGTTTTTTGGCATATTTAGAAGCTTTTTAACCTATTTAAGAATAGACTTTTTAGTCTATTTAAAAATTCTATGATCAACTAGGCCTCTAAATAGACTTTTGAGTCAGGTCAAACTTTTAAAAAGACCAGTTTAAGACCCTAAACAAAGCCTATGTCAGGTAATAGACCCAGGCTCGGGCTATATATTTGTAATGTAGGCCAGGCTTCTTTAAGTTAAATCCTAGCTTAGCCTTGCCTACTTCCACCCCTATGTACACATGAGTAATCTCTACAAGGAAATATAACTTGTTCTTTTTTCTCTTGTAATCCAACAATGGGGTATACTAAACTCATTAGATTGGCTTACCAAAAGTTCGGCAAAATAAAATATCATGACATTGCTGAAAAACGCTCAACATGGAGGGATCTTATAAAGGAAGAGTTAGAAAATGAAAGCATGGAAGAATAGAAAAAAGTGACACATTTTGCCTTGCATCTAAAGGGTCTCATCATACATGCGCCAAGTAGAAACCAAAGCCTATAGGCCTAACAACATCTCAATTGGTCCTTACCACAATAGAGCACCACACTTGCAAAAGACGGAAATGCTCAAGAAGAAGTTCTATTACTGCCTCTTCGATCCAAATGGTATCAATGGATCCAAATTAGAGGGGTGGTGCCTAATTTGATCGGCCCTTTCTTCTATACAATTACATAGACTATCTTTATAAACCGTTAGATTTAGTTTAATGAAATCTGATGGCTAAGATAAAATAGGTGCGTACATGGACCCTAAATAACATACAACATGTAAGTGTTAGCTCTATGAGGTTGGGGCATCTCACCACCATGATTGCTCCTTTCAATCCCTTGTCTCTTTAACTTCACCCTCCTTCTCCTAGCTTACATTGCCACCCTTTGTTGACCCCACCATCACTACCACTGCTTGCCTCTGCTGGCTCCATTGCCACCACCAAATCTGTCTCCTATTTCACCCACTTTTATGCCATTAACATTCCTAAAGGACAGCAACCAGTACCTGTAAACCACTTTTTTAGTTTCTAAAAATTTTAATGCTTCATATGCAGAGTGTATCTGAGTCTCAAAGGATGTGTTCTCACAAGTTTCATTCCTTTTGTTTGATGAAATTGATTGTCTCGACATTTTCCAAGGTGGGATCTTTCATGATACCTTCATCAAAATCAAGCAAATCCATTCCCAGATTGGTACTTGGCTTTATGACTTTAGTAGCAGCTCTAAAACTAGAATTGTTCAGTTAGAGGAAACTGACGAGGCTGTGGTGATCGATTAGGTTGGGTATGAAGAAAACATAGAACAACTGCAAGTGAGATGGGAGGTGGTGATATGGGTTACTGGTGGCACCATCACAAAGGGGTTCTAGATAAGTGTGGTAGGTAATTTTGGGAGTGGACAAAAAATTAGGTGGTTCTACTTAATTTTAGAACAAAATAAACCAACTTAGGATGCTCTTGGTTTGTGAAAATATTTCCTATTTTTATTTTTTATTTTCATTTTTTGAAAATGATTTTCATTTTCAGATTTTTTGAATTTAGGAAATACGTTTAATTTATAAAAGTAAATTCTATTTTCAACAAGTGAAAATAATAAAAATATGTTTGGTTTGTCTATTTTTAAAATATAATTTTCAAAATCAAATTTGAGATAATAAAATTTTATTTATTACTAAATAATAAAAATGATATATATTTAATTTGTATATTTTATTCATATACTAAAAATATTTATTAAAATAATAAATAATTTTATAAAATATTAAGATTAAAAATAAAATAAATTGGTCATAAGTCAATTGTAATCAATTTAATGAACTTTGTTCATTTGGAGTTTTCCCTCATCGGCTCGAAGGAAGGAGATTTTCGGTCCTAACAATGGTGCTCTTGTTGGGAGGCTCTACAATGGCAAAAACAACTCCATGAGAGGCCCTACGGAGGATTTCTTTGTTTGATGGGAAGGGAGTGGAAGAGTGGATTGCCGAAGTAATGCTATAAACACTACTCATAGATTTGAAGCACACCCATCCCTTGTCAACCAATCCACTATGCATGCACTTAATACACCTATAAAAGTAACATCATTTGGTTTAATTCCTTCTGATATCATCTTGAAGAAATGTTCTAGAGCCTGATCACCAAATCCATGATTTGCAAGACCCATTATCATGCCACTCCATGCAAAGACATCCTTTTTATGCAAAAGCTCAAACATCCTCAGTGCACTATCTATGTCCCTACACTTGGCATAGATGTCTAAAAGACTAGTCCTCAACTTCATGTCCATTTCAATTCCATTGCTCCGAATGTACTCATGAATCATCTTGCCCATTCCAAGGGCACCCACATTCCCACACGCAGATAAGACACTGATCGTGGTGATCTTATCAAGGACCACATTAGCTAATTGCATTTCATGAAACAGCCTCAATGCCTCATTAGATTGTTGTCTCTGTTCACCATCAATGCCAAACAATTTTTGAGCTGCCCCACATCACCTAGTGAAGCATGCCCATGAATCATGGTGTTCCAAGAAACCAAGTCTCTGTTAGGCATCCTGTTGAATAGTTGATGTGCCATCTTAATCTCCCCAATTCTAACACACTCAGCCAACATCACATTGTAGGAAACCGAGTCCGGTTCTTCCATGTAATCCAAAACCTTGCCAGCATACTCCAAGTAACCACATTTTGCATACATCTCAAATAGTGCAGTTTGGACAAACAAATCAGGACCAAACCCAAGTTTCACCACATGTGTATCTTTCTTCCATTGCCCCAATCCAACAACCTCCAACTACAGCTCCAGCAGCAACGACAAATATTCACCAACAAACAGAGAAATCAACATCAACAAATCAAAAATCAGAATCAACCACAACGAATCTACAATCCGAAACAGCAACAGCAGAAATTCAATACCAAATCAATGAACAAATCAAGAAATTAAAAGCAACAACAACATTAGATTCTTGCGCAACACAAGCAGAGATCAACGATGGTGAATCGATCAAAAAGGAGTCACAGATCTCAGCCACAAGGCTCCCTCTTATGGTAGAGAAGGCGAAGCTCGCTCAACCACCAGCATCGGATTCACAAGAACCAGATCTTAGTGTGGTGACTTGCAACGGAAGTGATCCGTGAGCAGCGAAAGGCGAAGCAAGTAGCGACTTCAAAGATCGGAATACGAGGGAGAGAGATCCGGCTAATGACTTTCCATCGTATTAGGCGTGTGGAGGAAGTGGCGTGGCTTGGTCATGGTGGATAAAGCGACCGAGACGCGAAGCGACATCCACGAGGCTCCTGATGGCGGTGGTGGAGAGCTTCTAGTTGCGGTGTAGACAGCAACTATGACGTTTCCAAGTGCGGTGAAGGTAGCAACCTGTGGCGGCGGCAGTCATTGAGCGACGATTGTTAGTGCTTTCACAGGGGAGATCACCGGTGGCGCTAGCAGGCGGAAGGAGACTCTACAGGGGGCTAGAGCACAAAGAGGGGAGAATGAGCATTAGTGAAAGTGAAGGAAAAAAAAAAGAAAATGAATTTCATTATTATTACAAGTTTGCCACCGTGCATTTTGGATGAAAACATTTTCAACATCCGAAAACATGAAAATGACGTTTTCAAATTTCCACGAATTTCTAAAAATGTTTCCTTAAAATATTTTCAAAAGAATTTAACCAAACATAATTTTATTAGTGTTTCTTGTTTTTATGGAAAATGACAACAGGAAACACCCAAACCAAACGCCACCTTAATTTTCAATCATTAAATTTTATTGAAATTTAATCTAATGATAAATAAGTATGGACCATCAAATGATCCAAAAGTGGGGTGGGACTAAACTGGGTGCTACCAATTAGAGGAGGCTTGAAAACTAGGTTCCACTTTTGTTTTGATCAAATTGTTTGATTTGACAAACAAATAGTGCTCATTCGTCTTCAAAACAATCATGCATGAGTCTTAAAGCTCTTGCTCTTAGGTTCTTTTACTTTTTGTTACAAGTAGACTTAGACAACATTCCAGAATGTGAGAAAGATGAGCTAATGAGTTTTAAAGGGTATCACTTTCTTGGTGGATTATACGCTGGTCCAGCATAGTTTGGGATCATTTGATGGTCCCCGTTTAAAATCACAAGTTTACCACTGCGCACGTCTAACCGAGCAATAAAATAATTGCTATTCTGTCCTTGTTTTATTTTCGTTGATGAAAACTTTAGTCATTCATTACATTGCTGCATGGGAAAGATGGAAGGCAACATAGGCTTGTGGATTTGAGAACGTGGAAACAGAAGCAACCATCTGGAGTCACAAATTTGTTACGAGTGATCTGAAGAAGATACTACTGTGCTTGAGCAGCGACACGGCCATGGATAAGTTAGTCTGTGGTAATGTATAGCAGATGGAAGCACAAAGCACTCACGATGGGCAAGTTATTGAAATCAGTGGAGATTTTCCTGATCTAAGAAGGAATTCGGGAGGAAGTAATATTTGTAGTAAAATAAGAGAACCAAGAGAATGTGAAAATAAAATAAATAAATCAATTGTGATTGGTCTACCCCCATCTTGAAAGCTTTTGAAAGTTGCTATGGGGGTTTTGAAGTGCAACCTTCGCTGTGAATGTTCTCAGACAATGTTTTACTTTTTTCCAAAACTGTAGTGCTGGAAAAAATGTAGATGTGCAGTTGTTTTTCGATCTCCTACATACTCTCTTCGATTGCTCACCGGACTTGAACAATGCCTTAAAATAGATAAAATAAAACAAGGACTGAATAGCAATAGTTTTATTGCTAGATTAGAATGTGCGTGATAGTAAACTTGTAAATTTAAACAAGGACCATCAAATGATCCCAAACTACACCGGACCAGCATATAATCCACCCACTTTCTTAATCTTCTTCGATATAGCATTAGGCCCAAACTCAAGAGAGAAGAACCGCGAGGAGCTCAACATGACATCATTCACTCTATAACTGAGTTAATGGAGATTGGTGTGAAGATCAAAGCATATGAGAATTGGAAACTGATGAATATAAGCTTTGGAAAAAAGTGGGGGTGCTAATGAGGCAACTCACTATCCCTCCTTTGTACATCAATGATCACATAAGGGCTGATGCATAGAATGCCTTGGAGAGCAACCACTTTGGATCTCTCTTCATAGATGTATTTGTTACCCCATTTCTCCCTTGTGCACCCGCATAGCATGAAATCAAGGAATACTTTGTTTAAGCTCACACTTTTGTAACAATGGGTTACTCCAGGGACTTCATCACAAAATTTTATTTAATGTAGGAATGCGATTATAAATTTTCAAATTATAAAGACTTAATTAAAAATTGAGTAAAATTATAGGGACCTATAAATTAATTAAATCTAAATAGTATAGATAATTCTTACTTGAACACTAAAACACCACAATTATGTGATATTCTCATATCATTTTTATCAAATTTGACATAATAGTAATTTATAGTTTAATTTTTTTTGGTACATAAATTTTTTGGTACATAATTTTTAGGTACATAATTTTTAGGTTGAGTCATTACTAAGGTGCGCTATTTCGGGGTCACACACTACACCACTGAGCCTCATGCCTCGTGCGTAGGGGTGTCAAAAAAACCCGCATCATGGATCTGCATGAGTATACATGACAGAAGTATGGGGAAGATTTTTTGAGATAATGTGGATGGGGATTTTAAATACCCGCATGTTAAACGGGGCAGGGGCGGGGATCACTATCCCCATACCCGCGGGTATCCGTCATGAAATTACTATTTTACCCTTAAATTATTAACTTAGTTAAACTAATATTATTGTTATTTAAATTGATTAGACTAAGATTTAAATTTATAAGTTAGATTTATTTGTACTTATTATATATTAGACTAATGATTGCATTACTATTATGTGTTTATTTTTATTTTAAGTATTTTCAGTTGTTAGAATTTAGATTGTAGAATTGGATTATTGCACTTATTTTTTGTTTATTTTATGTGTTTATTTTTATTTTAAGTATATTAAATTGTTAAAATTTTAATTGTTAAATTAGATTATTATTTATAGTTATTTTAAATATTTTATGATATTAGAATTTTTATATTTAATTTAAATTTTTAAAATTTTTAATATTAATGCCGTGATATCCACACTGTAAACCAATGTAAGTAAAAGGGTATCTGCGGATATGGGGCATGGGGCGAAGCGGTATTTTTGCGAGCGGGGCGAAGTCTATCCTCCGCACAGTTGACATCTCTACTCGTCCGCAAATTAAACTACTATCAATCATTTTTCCATTTTTTTTTGGGTCAAGAACTCTCAATCATTTAAATTTGTGCATTTTGTAAGCAACAACTTATTATGGCCATCAATTGGCCCAATAATTTTCACATAAAATTATCAATGTTGTCAAAACTAAACTGCAGTGAAACTTTGAATTCAAGTTTTTTGATGTGTTAATTGAATCAAATGTCTTCATTAAAATAGTATACGCTTAACAGGCTAAAACTATTATGAAAACTATCATAAAATATAATTTTTTAAAAAAAAGGAAAATGGCAATTTTATTTTTTAAAGACTGGCCGGTTTGAATGATTTTGTTTAATTTCAATCAATTTAAATTATTTTAATTTAACCGTAAATTTATTTGAGACTAAATTATGACTTACTATTTATTTGGTTTACAATTAGATTAGTTAGAGCATCCATTTTTGAGGATAATGCATCGAATTGAATGAATAACGTGTAATGTAATATAATGCAAATTACATTTACTATTTCTCCTTTTCAAATTTAAAATGATCATTATTGTTGATGCTATGATTAATATTATTATTTTGTCAAACTTTGTACCCCAAAAAATAAAAAAAAATCTGTCAAACTTTGAGTCAAGTAACCTAAGGTGTCGTACCTTTATATTAAAAGATTAATCAGTAGTTGGAAAAAATATAATAAGAAAAAAAAAAGTGATTTATCAGTAAAATGAATCTCTTAATATACATAGCAAATTTTGAGCCAAATATTAGAACTTCAACATAAGTACAATGTGATTTACAATTACAGATAGGTAGTATGCAAATTTGCAGAAAAGAAACATCGAAACTCGTTAACATGGAAAACAGAATTGTGAATAGCATATAACAACAGCACAAGACAAAATATTGCCCGTATCACACATGGGCAAACAATCAAGTCCTCAAACACATTTCCAAGGCCCCAGACACCGCAATGTTAAAGCTATTCCAACAACACAATCACACATTACAGCGATGAAGCAAATTACTCTTCTTGGACTAGTGCTCCCAAAGCAAAATGGTATTGGTTTTGCAAAGATCTGCAACAGGTTTCAAAGCTAGGCCAAACCAAAATTTCCAGCAAAAGTTATTAAAAAAAATCAGTTGATTGATGCTTCTTCTTCACTTTTTGCTTAGGAACATAACACCAAAAACACCAGGCTAGCAGTAACAACTAATATTGCTAACATAGTGCTGGCAATTTTGGATTAAGCCAAGCTCACATCATCAAGTCAGTACTTCAGGAACAGAAAGTTCATCATTCTGCTGCAATCCTCAAGATGCCAAAGAGAAATATCTTCCTTGAAATAATGAAGCTAGAAAAATACTCTCAAGTTCCAAGCTAGCATTCACAGGTCTTCCCTCGGCTCACCAGAGAATATCAGGTGACCAAAAACCCAGCCAATAATCCATAGTTGCCAATATCAAATTATGAAATTATCCACATAAAGATATGGAAGAACAGAGAATATACACATCATTTGATACTTTTCGAACTTCTAGAAGAGCAGAATCTCCTTTCAAGAATCTGTTCCACTTCACAGACAACCCCAGACTTGCAATCCTAAATAAAAAAGGACAAAAAAGAATATATTTAGAACCAGCACCGACCAATTACAGACACTGTAAAAGAAACAAAGGAAAAATAATGGAAAGCTTATGCATGCAGAACCAAATCAATAGGAAACCCTGCTTGAAACTAGTTAATGCCGTAACTAGAACCAGCAGTAACTAGTACCAATTCACAAGCCTGTGCTAATCTAGCTAGACTTAATCTCAAGTAGGTCATGTTGTTTGTTTGTTTTTCCCAAGAAGTAATCCCAAAACTCTAACCAGAAAAATCAACAATAGCCCTTGGAATAGCAATGACCCATTGAGCAGCAACCACTTCAAGCAACAATTCAGACTACTTTCAAACATCTAAGGTTGCATTGGCCAATGATGGCAGAGCAACCAAAATATGTGGGCATATGATTTTCCTAGCTTTATAAAGAATATAGAAGTATATAGGATAAAGAAAATGAAAACGTTTGTTTTCAATCTATTATTAAGGGAAAAGGAGTTCAAACTAGGAGATGAACAAGCATCAATGATTGTGTCAGTATTAACTTTGACATATGATAAAAACGATACCATGATAGGCTACAGCAACATATTAGAACTCAACATTGTGGATAGCATCTGACTGAAGCACTCCCTCATAATCAATGAATAAGAACATCGTTGGAGTGAATAAACAGATTGACAGAGTCATCATGTTAATTAATCAATTGCAGCACCACAATGTCAAAGTAAATTCAAGATGCACATATAAGGCAATCAAAACATTGGCAGAAACAGTGAAAGTAATGTACTCTACATAATCTCTCACCCATAAGAAACAAGCTTATTCTAACCATCAACAAATTCAACAACAACACAAGTGCTGACTTAAATTGGAAATAATTTATCTCACCTTGTTTCCTCCCTTTAGTAGACCTCTGCTGATCATTTCAAGAAGAAGCTTTTTTGCCTATTCATTCTCATTTCTAGCAAGAAGAACTCGAATCATTGTTTCGTAACTTACAGCATCCAGCAGCCAGTCATTGCCTTTCATTTTTGAAAATAAGGCAATTGCTTCATCAAACAAGCCCTTTTTACAGAACCCATTGATCATAATATTATTAGTCCAAACATCTAGATGATAATTGCTGACCAAAAGATGTTGAAGAAACTCTTTTGCAGTCTTTACTCTTCAACATTTGCACAAACCATTTAGAATAATATTGCACATGTACAAATTTGGACTGACATCTTCATCAACAATTTTCCGAAATAATGCAATTGCCTCATCAAGATGTTCGTTCTTGCACAGTCTTAATTTTTCTTGCCTTTCAGCTTCCATTCATGCGTCTCTTGTTAGTTTTTATGTAGGTTTTGATGTGCTTATTGTTGGCTTGCTGGATTTTTTTTTTATTTTATTGTAAATCAGCAAGATCTGAAAACAACCAACTTGGCAAGAAGACAATGCGGCAAACTAAAAGAAGGAAAGGATACTGCTAACAAAGCTAGCTATAAATGTCAGTCATAAAACCCATCTATGGGTTACACCAGAAATAGTACAATGTACAACTTCAGAGTTCAGATTAATGCACCTTACACAAAGAAGTGAATACTAATCTGAGAAATATAGTAAACACTCTTTTAGACTCCTATCCCAAACCCCTTTATTTATCTGCCCAAAAATTACTTAATAATCACCTAAAATTTGTATGTGCAGCTTCCATCATCACTTCTGGCTGTTGGATCATAGTTTTCTGCATTAGGGTCAGTGCAACCTTCAGGAACAGGAATATGAACCTGCTGAGCTCCTTGTCCTGCATCCAAACAATAAGGAAACATTTATTTAGTCTTGTTTATCCTAAATCTTTGCTGCATGATAATCCTAAAGCTAGCAGCAATTTTCCCATCAAAGGCTTTAAGGATCAATGGTCTAACCATAGAAGTTTCCAGTTTTCATGGCATCTTCATTTGCGTCTCCAAGAGCTGCCTCTTTGAGGTATTTGTCAGCCAATTGAACCCTCTTCACATTCTCTTGCTCTTGGACAAGCATTTTTCCGTACTCGAGGAGTTTCTCCAGAGTCATCTTCGGTTGGTCGAAAGTTGGAGGTCCCTCCTTTGAGTTCACCAGCTTTTTGCCAACATTCTCCACTCCAACACCAGAAATCCAATTCCTGACTTCATCATCATACACTCTAGCCCTCAAGGCACCAAAGAAGTCTACACAAAAACACATCAAAAATTTGATTGTTCACATTTCATCCATACAATCTGATACCAATGTCTCAAACTTTTATGCTTAATGAAAATGAGGAATTAGCAAATAGAAATTTTAGGATCTGTTTAGTTTTTATTTTCATTTTCTATTTCCATTTACTCTTTTCCTGTTTTCAGGATTTTGTGAAGAAAATAGTGAAAACACGAAAATTCTATTTTCTGTTTTCATTTCCTGTTTTCGTACTATTGACTTTACAAAATCTTAAATACAGAAAAAAATAGGAAATGAAAACAAAAAGAAAAAACAAAAACCAAAAACCAAACAGACCATTAACTTGCAATGTGAGACTTGGATTGAGAGGTAAGGCTTACCAATAGATTGCCCAGGGAAGGTGTCAACAAGCTTGACAATGTCCTCCTTGGGAACATTGTCTGTCCTGAAAATACCTTGGCAGACACCGATCCTGTCTTCCCGAGTAGGCGCCCAGTAGAATTTCTCCATACGTCCATCACGAATGAGAGGAGCATACAGTGTTGAGAAGTCATTACCAGTGACTATGATGGGGACCCGGGGATTCTCCTCCTTGTTGTACATACCAGGGAGTTGGACATTGGTTGGGTTGTCAGCAATGTTCATGAGGGTTGCATTCACCATTTGGTTGTTGACCGTGTATTGGGTGGTTCCACCCATCCTACCAGCTCCTGCATCGAGATCATTGATGAAGAGGCAGCACATCTTTCCTTTCTTGATGATGTCCGCCGCCTCGCGGTACCTTTGCCTAATCAACTTCGCAGGCTCTCCAGCATTTCCACTTTCCAATTCTCCAGCACTCATCATTATGGGGCTGAATTCAATGACAAAAGACCAAAGAGTAAGTGAGTAAGCATCAATTCCATCTTGGATGCACCTAAGCCTAAATCAACATCAGCATTTTGTTGTTCCTGTAAGTTCACCAATATTTTTTTACTTTAAAAAGAGGGGGGGGGGGGGGGAAGTATGTTCCAGAATGTAACTGAACTTACTTGATTCCCAGCTTGGCAAAGACAAGCTCACACTGAAATGATTTCCCCTGACCTTTGCCTCCCCAAATTCCCAGAATAAGAGGAACCTTAATATTTGGCAAGCTCAAGAAGTTCTTGGTGATGTGAACGACAACCTTGTCCATAAATGCAGGAGCAATGTAGAAGCCATCCATGGTGTTGTCCAAATTGTACCTGAAAAAAAGTCCATTAGCATTCAAGAAGTTCATAAAATGAAAACAAAAAAGCTTCAAGCTCTTGCTATCTAAATAAGGTTCAAAGTAACTTACTGGCGAAGACCGGCACTGATGTAATCATAGGAACTCATGACAGCATAGTGAGTGCCAGATTCCATGGGGGCTTGGAAGAGAGTGTCCACCATTCCCTTCCCTCTAGTGATATCCTGCTGGTCATCTGAAGTGTCATAGGCAAGTCCACCCCATTTGTCCTTTGAGGTCTGCTTCTCCTCGTCATATTCAATTTGTGCAGAAACCTTGAAGTTCCCAGACAAACTCCTCTGGTTGGAAACCACTGAACTGACCCTCTTCAAGCTGGTTCCAAAGAATGCTGAGCTTGTCATAGGAGCTCCACTGTTAGATCCATTCACTTTCAACTGCAACACCATGTACACAGCCCCTTATCAGTCCCCAATGAATCATGAACTCTATATAACAACAACAACAACTAAGTCTTGTCTACCAGATTATGCTATAGTATCCTATCATAAATCCTATTTACATCTAAACCATTAAACATCTAAATCTCTTTTCTAATTAGAAAAAAAATGTTGGAACAGACCCAGCTAGCATAAAACTCAATATATCAACTCAGATTACCAAAAATTCAGAAGGAATCCATGGTTATAGTAGTAAGCACACAATCTACCCCTACTCACGTGGATAAATAGATACATAGGGGGATATTTATGCACCATGTCTAGAATAAACTTAACAATACAATAGACTGAAACTAAACATGTTCCATATATGAAACAAAAATATTAGAAAAACCATGAAACAAGAATTTAAAATTATTATAGGATGAAACTAAATATGCTCTATATATGATATCAAAGCCAGAACAATTTAGTAATTAGCATGACACAATAATGCGGGAAAAACATGGTAGTAGTATAATACCGGTGGCATGTTAATGGCACCAACGGTTGGCACTGAAGTTGCCATTGTGTTATAGTGATCCCAAAGGAAAAGTTTTGTAGGAGTTGTTTGTAAGGGAAGAAGACGAAATGGAACTGAGTTTGAAAGTGTTTTTCGATTGAGGGAAAGAGAGAGGTGAGAGGGTGACTTTATAGTGTGATCATGCAGCTGAATTTGGAGTGTGGCAAAAGAGGTGATAAGAAAATGGAAAGAAAAATCTGTGGATATGGCTTGAGAATTTATCAACAGCCACACAAATGGGATTGCCAGTATTACACTATTAGTAACTACGTGGCTTTTGGTGAGGTGGACCTTGGTTTTGGAATGTGGTATTTGAGGATAGATGACTTTGTTTACAAACAAAATGGAGGCTTCTCGGAACTGTGCTTATCTGAGGCTTGTGTTGAAGCTCCTCCCTCCACCACTCGTATTTTACATATTTGGTAATTTTATTGCCGCAAAATTGTGAAAAAATAAAGTCAAAATAAAAACCAGTTCCGTATAGAGAAAAAGTATACTTGTACCACTTGTCTTTTTAAGTATGCTTAAGTTCCACAATTCATTGCCCCATAAGTTTGAGTGGATTATTGTATTTAGGAAATAGTATAAATTATTATTATAATCAAGGCTTCAAATTACAGGCAAAGATTATGTGATGCATGCAATATTATTGTGTATCGCAATCAGACATATCGATTTCACATATGTTGATTGCAATGTAGTTATATTAGGGTCAGAATTGATCGCATCGTAGTTACGATAAATTTAATGAATTTCAATTTCAAATCATAAACTAAAAAAAAATTTACATTGCTACAACTACAATGCATATCACAACAAACACAATGTATGTAATAGCAATAATCGCAACTGTAATTTAAAATTGCAATTTAAAACCCTAATTATAATAATAATGAAACAAGAGCAAGTGTTTAGAGTTAACAGAACTTGGTAATAGATTTTCTATATTCTAATTCAAGTTGCAATAAAAAATTAATAAATGGGAACTTTCAATTTTTTTGAAAATAAAATAAATGGCTAAGTTGGCGAATTCAATAATCATTTTGCTTGCTTTGAATTCATTGAAATATGATTAACTTTGAACATGTATATTATGTCCAAAAGAAGACTTTAAACATATATAAAAGGTGATGATTTAAAATATAATATAGGTAGGAGACATTATGTATAAAATTCTTTAAATTTAATACATGATAATTCATCAACATTCATCCACTTAAATAATAATAATAATAATAATAATAATGTATGAGTAATCATGTTTTCTGTATTCTCTTTACACATTTATTTCTTCTTTTGATATATTGGTGACATTAAAATTTGAACCTATAATTTTATATAAATTACCTAAATCCCTCACCACTAACTCAATTCAAATGGCTTACACACTTGTTTCTACTTGCATAAAACTATTACTTTCAACTTTCGAGTTCCATTAACAAAATGTTTGAAAATTGAACTCAAACGGCTCAAACTCAGTTCTATTTTTTTTTTTCCTCGTTACTATGGTGCTACAGTTTTAATACTTTATTTTAGTTAAATGGACGAACCACAAAATTAAGAGTATCCAATATCATCAAAGCGCCCAAACAAGTAATCAACAAAATCGGTTTGGTAGGGAAGAAGACACTCAACTTATTACTACTCAACCACCCATGTCACTACAAAATATCTAGAAATCCGGAAACTTCACATGTGATAACACATTGGAGCTTTCTACTTTTCTTTATTTATTTATTTATTTTTTTTTCCGTTAAAAGCACTTTCTATTTTTTCTGGCTGAGGATGAAGCTAGCTTATCAGATGATAGGATAGAAGCCAATGATAGCTCAAGTTTTTGTAGCATTTAGTTTGCTTGCATTGCATGTGTGTGTTTAGAATGCTCTATGTTCTTGTTTTGAGAGTCACTACAACATTTCATTGTCATTCATTTTCGTTTGGGAAATGGGAATAATTGCTTGTGCATTTGCCACAGAGCCAGCCATTCCTGGGCCTTGTTATGCGGAGATTGGTGTCACTAGAGCAGGCCTTTGTAATTCTTTTTGCATCATAATGGGCCTATTATAGGTCGTCAAATCAGCATATTCTTCTCTTTTTGGTATAATAGATCCACTTACTTTACTGCCTCTTAAATTTTATCACGGCCTCTGGAAAAAAATTTTATAGGGAAACTCATACTCCAAGGTCTAATTTGGTCTTTTGAAAGAAAAGAAATTTGAAAAAAAAAACAAAAGTTCCTTTGATCAAATATTGAGCAAAGACAAAAGAAGTGGACAAAAGAAAAAAAAAACTTTGAAACTTTTACGCTTTATTTGCATGATGTGATCCTTTTTTTATTTTCTTTTGTAATAATTGGATAAATTTTTTTTTTCAAAGTGATGACTCTAATATTTAAATCCTAGATATTACAAGTAAAGTTCAGTTGGGATCACATACCATTTTTATTGTGACCAACCATTTTTGGACAAACTTAAATACTTAAACTAGCAAAATCTCCGTTGGAACCTTACACGAATAACAGATCATGTCTATCAATATAATTGATATTATTAAAGCATTAAATATAAAATGTTTATAATTCATAAAAGATATTTTAAAATGGACTAAGGTTTAAGTATTTAGATGCACTCTCTCTTATCTTCTTTTTTTTTTCCCCCTTTGCTACATCAGAAAGCAAACGAAAGAAACTAAAATCTACGAAAAAAAGTCCCTGTTAAATTAGCTTGAAGTAGCCGTTGAAGCTCTGCCATCGGAGCATACCAAACCTCAATCTCAGAGTTGCCACAAGCCCCTCTCTCAGCCAAAATGCACTCTCTCTTATTGAAAATTTTTTAGTTGAGTCATGAGTGTCACTTTGATGTATCAAAGCTGTGAGAGCTTTATTTTCATCTATATTAGGTTGACTTGACTTGAGGTATATTAATTATATTACAGTGAATTTTAGATACTTATAGTTTAGATCCAAAAAGATATGAGAAATTAAAAAAGAAAAAAAAACGTGGTGATCAGTTAGCAAAATGTCTAAAGAAGTCTTACTCAAATTCACAAGTTCGAAATTTCAATTATTTTGTGTTGAATGCTGGAATAATGAATACATGAGACATCTTTAATCGAAAATACTTTTTCTTTGGTTTAAATATCATTTTAATCCCTATAGTTACACTAAATTTTACTTTTCATCTTTATAATATTTTTGGCTTAGTATATAAATCCCCATAGTTTTCTACTATTTGGATTTTGATCCTTAAGGGATCAAAACTAAAATAAATTAAATTATAGAGACTTATCCTTTAAAAAAAAAAATAGGGGTCGATTCTTTATAAGAAATTACAACTATAGGAAGAAAAACTTAGGAAGGTAAAAACTATAAAGACCAATAATTAATTTCAGAAATCAAAAACAAAATTTTGACACTGTAACTCTTTAAGGACAAAAACTTAAACAAAAAATTATGGGGACTAAAATCAAAATCAGTAAAAATTGTAGGGGACAAAAAATTTATGAATTTAATTAGTATAAATTGATAGTGTAATAGAGTTTTATATTATCATCGAATCATATATTAATATTTGTAAGACTTTTAAGATAGTGGGTAGTTATGTCAAATATTTTTATTATTGTAACAATATATAATTGAATATCTGTGTAAAATTTTTTTATGTTAATAGTACATGCCAATTAAATCTAAAATTTATTTGAACCTTTATTTTTATAAAATTAAAACAAAAAGATAGTTCAATAAAATAATTAAATTTAAAAGATCAAGCAAAACTAATTACGCATGCAAACAATTATTTTAATATTAATATTGGGTCAGATGTTTCAATTCATAAAACAGAACGGTACTAGAGTTTGAAAAAAGAAAAGGAAAGAACAGAACAAATGAGGACGAATCAAAAAGAAAGAGAAAGAATGAAATAAAGTTATGAGCTGATTAAGATGTGGCATTTTGGAATCTTTTTTTTAAAGTACTTCTCATGTACTTTGATATTTTCAAATAAACTTTTTTTAAAAATACAAAAACACTAAAATAATACGAAAGATAGTTTTTTAAGGAAACAATTTTTAACTTTTGAAAAAAAAAATAATTGATCATAAAACAATTGTTTTAAAATAATTTTTAGACGAAAAATTCCTTACATAATTTTCATAATGACATCTTATCTTTTATATTCTAAACTTGGTTGCTACCATTCAATACATATATATATATATAATCATTTGAATAAATTTTATTTATAATTAAATTAATTTTCCTGTATTTTAAATTATTAGAAGAAATGAATCATAATAATAATACTTTCAATTGTAAATAAATTATTATTATATAAATATTATATAATTAAATTAAGAGTTGTAAATTTTTTTTAGAACGTTTCAATTTCAATATGAATTCTTATTCTCTCTGTTTTTTTTTTCCAGTTTTAGTTTTAACATTTAACATTTAACATTTAACAATGGATGCTATAATTATAAATATTTCTAAACAGATCTTTCCTTACGAACCTCAGTTATAATATCATAAATTGAAGTCTGATATAACAAATGTGTGTCATGTTGTTGTTTCCACTCAATGTGAAATAAGCTTTCTATTTGGCATACTATTTCGTGTTATTTTCATCTTCCAAATTCACCCATCTAAAATGTAATTGTTTGATGCTAATTCTTGTATTAAAAAAGCTATTCGACGGATCAATTTTGATTCCAAATTTCAATTTAAAGAAAGAAATAAATAACTTCCTCTCAAAAAGGACACAAAATTTGTGTTAAGTGAAGATTCGATATAGAAAAAATATATGGAAAAATTTTACCAATATATATATATATATATATATTTTCGATGAATATTTCGTCGGTAAGAATGAATAATAATATTTATTTATTTTTTATTTTCGTTTATTTTTGATAGAAAATCGGTCGATACTAGTAAATTTTTTTTCACTAATTCAATTTTATTTAATTATAATAAAAAGGATCAAAAATAAAATTATTATGTACAAATAATATATTAAATATCCATTAAATAATGTAAAGCATCAATATTAAACAATCTACTAAATACTATAAAAAATATAAAATTAAAAAAAAAAAGACAAGTGTAGGAGTACTCCTGCTAGCTCATTAGTATCTAGGATGCTATCGTCATCATCCGTAGTAGCCGAAGAAGAGGAAGATGAAAAAAACATAACTGCCATGGCCAATACCTCTACCTGCTATATTTGAACCACACAATATATATATGGAGAGAGAGAGAGAGAGAGAGAGAGAGAGACAAAGAGAATAAAAACATGATAAGGCAAATGGTTACCTCAATTAATTCGAAAGCTTTGGGCTTTCCTCAACACTTTTGGATTGAACATCATCCTCAAATTCATCTTACTTTTGTTCATCCTCGGTGACTTTTATTATTGTTGTTGAATATTGACACGAAAGATCAATTACGTCAACTTCCCTATAAGTAGAAAGTAGATTCGAGGGAATGTCTGCACCAACAACTAGTCTTGAAGGGATTGGGTCATCTAATTGATAAGCTTCATCTGATACTTCTTCAGCTTCAACTCGATCCCTTACTTTAGTCTTGATAACCACACTCCAATTTGATTTGCATTTTCCAAGGTAAGGTAGATAACATACTTGTCTCACATTATGGGCAATAATAAATAGATCATATCTCTAATATCTTTTGGCATGGTTAACTTCAATGATTTTATAATAGTTATGCTTATGTGTTCTAGTTGGATGCATTGGATCACACTATTCACAATTGAATAGCATAACCATTTTCACAGGCTCATGTACATACTCCAACTCAAGAACTTCTTAAATCACTCCATGCCAATCAATTTCTCCTTCCTGACATCACCTTTAACACAAATTCTATTGTCCTTTTTTTTTTCCCCCTCCCCATTGGACTGTACGAAACTTGTATCCAATGACATAATACATAGACCAACTATCAACTTTATTTTTAGGGCCACAAGCTAAATTAACTAAGTAAGAGTTAGTTATATTATTCCTCGTATCTTATATTATTCCTCATATCATGCATCTATGAACAAATATTCAAAGTTTAAACATTTATGACAATATGAACAGTGGAAAAGTTGATGTAATTTTATATATGACATACATAAGATTTGAACCATAATGAAAATTCTTCAAAGGATTGTTGACCATGTGTTTGTTCGAAAATACTTGCAAGCATTGCAACATGTCAAACAAAATATACTTTATCACAACATATCGATATAAAAATGGACTTAGGACAACCAAAAAGAAAAAACCAAAAGAGTTCATTTACGTTCAGAATGGTTGCACTTGCTCACAGTTGATCAACACATACAAGTGTGTAGAATTAGGTTCCTTCCTTGTCAACCATCAGTCTTTGCATTTTCCAGTAGCACAACCAGGTTGGTCGAATATAGACAAGATTGGCTCAATTGAGCTTTCACCTTATTGTCATTCTGACCAATCCTAGTTCTTTTGGATTGAACATGAGGCTCAAAGTAATAGGAGTAAAATTTGCAATCTCTCTAGAGATATATACTTGGTATATCAATCCTTCAACTTAAGCCCTATTTTTCACAATTCTTTTAAACCCTCCTATCTCCCTCTTGAACAAATACATCCATCTATATTAAACCGGGCTACACTCTTGTGCTTCATATGCGAGTGTATTAGCAAGTGTTCCATGTAGTCAAAAAAAATCCAGGGGAAAATTTCTCTCCAATTTACATAGAATACTGGGAATGTCTTTCTCCATCACTAAGAGATTATCAACCCTAAAGGTGGATGAGCACAGGACTCTAAAATATTCACTTAGTCCAGTCAATGGCTTCCAAACATGGTTAGGCAGTTCTTTAAATGCAATAGGAAGCAAACACTCCATGAATACATGACAATCATGATTGTTTAATCCAAAAAACCTTCCTTGTGCAACATGCACACACTGACCTAAGTTTGAAGCAAAGTTGCCAGGCATTTTCAACTCTCGCATTCATCTACACATATTTTGTCTTTGTATAGAGCTTAATGTATAACTTGCCTTAGACTTGCATAATCTACCATACCCTAATTGTTGCAAGTTCAACTTAAGACACCTACAGTACTTCTACAAATCCAACCTAGCCTTGTCATTATATTTAGTTTGGTCGGTATCCATCACGGTGTTCATAATGTTGCCAAACAATTTTTTCTCTATATGCATGATATCCAAACAATGACAAACTAAGTGATCTTTTTACTTTGACAACTTCAAGAATATACTTTGTTTGGTCCAATTATGCTCTATCCCATAGCCTAGCAATCTTATATATTTCCCGATTTCTATTATCTTTGGAAGGTGCCAAACCCTTTCCCAAATTTGGTGACCATTTAACCTAATTGAAGCCTCATCATTCTCTACAACATTCTTTCTAAATCCATGCATATTGCACTAATATAGATGATCACTATCTAAAAATCTTCTATGACAATCAAGCCATGAATTCTTTCCTCTATATGTGAATGCCTTTATATTCTCCATACAAATTGGGCATGCTAATTTGTTATCCATCCAAACAACATTCCATAAGCTGGAAAATCATTGATGGTCTATATTAATGCTGCCCTCAACATAAAATTCTATTTTGTTGAAATATCATAAGTCAATACTCCTTGGCACTATAACTCATCCAATTCATCAAACAAGGGTTGGAGGAAAACATCAATCTTTGCTTTGGGATTATCCAGATCGAGGATTATATAGGGGACGAATAAATAAGGATCTTTCGTACACATCTCAAGAAGAAAGTTGTAAGAAGTAACAATCATAAACCAATAAGTATAGGTTTTACTAAATTGATTGTTCGGAGTATAACCATCAGAACAAAGCCCTAACCTAACATTTTAGGGGTTAGAGGCAAAATCATGGTAGGTTTGATCAAAATGTTTCCAAGTTTTACCATGAGATGGATGAGTCATTACATCATCATTTCTCTTATTCTCAACATGTCATCTCATGTGCAATGCTGAGCTCATTAGCGCATATAATCTTTTAAGTCTAGGGATTAGGGGCAAATAATGCATTCTTTTTTGAGGAATATCCTTATACCTCCTACTTTCCTCTCTCTTGGGCTTAAACCTTGGCTTTTCATAGAATTTACAATGAGTTAAAGTAACATCATCCTTGTAATAAAGCATGCACCCTTTCACATAACACTCAATTTTTTCTTCTTTTAACCCTAATTTAGAAACTAACTTCTTAACTTGGTAAAAGTTTTTTGGAATGGAGTTAGGCTGTGGGCTAAGCTCCCTAATCGAATTAGTCCACTGATCAAATGAAAGTTGGCTTTGATTTACTTCTGACTTAATATTCAACATCGTTACTGTCAAAGACAATTTCGAATGCACACATTCTTCCCATAAAGGCTCTTTCACTGCCTCCAAAAGACTATAAAACCTTCGAGCCTCTGGAGTGGGAACCTCATTAGAAGGTTGGGAGCACATTCCCAGGTCCAACAACATCAAAAACCATTACTGGATAATGATTAAGGTTATCCTCCTAATTTACATTACTCATAGGCCATATCCTGATTACCCTTGTTGATTCCACTGCCAAAATTATGTCCAACATAACCTATACTAAATTGATTCCCCTCAGTAGCAACTTCCTTGTGCTTAGTCGAGACCCAATAATTAGGCATAAACCTATTTTTGTACAGATGATACTTACTAGTTTCAATATCTAAATAATTTTGACATCTTCACCTAGCACATGGACACCTAACTTTTCCTTCACTTAAGAACGGTTGTGATTGACATGCAACACTTGCAACTTCCTCAGCACCCACATAAAATTAAGGTTTAATACTGGCCTAACCTATGTGCAACCTATCATACATCTATAAATGGTTTCCAGGAAACATATCACTCTTAAACAATATTCAACCTAAAAATTAATAGCAGCAAATTAATTTAACAAAAATTCAATAGAATCTCCCCTTGTATGAGGAGTCTCCACTTATCAAATTAAATTATTTTTGTAGTTATGACAACAATATAAACAATAGCAAAAACTTTGACAGAGTCTCCTCTTAGATTAGGAGACTCCTCTTAATTTGTTTTTCAATTGAAAACAACATGTTTGAGTATTAATAAAATCGGACAGAATCCTTCCTTAAATTAGGAGTCTCCACAAATAATTGATTTAGCAATTAGAGCAAATAATCAATACCAAACACATACAGTCATGCAATTTCATCAATCCTAAGAATAGTTCTAAAGCACACACTTTTACTCCACAACATACAAGCACACAACACCATAGCATACAATTCAGATAATTGGAAAGGAATGCTAAGCTTTTCCCTAGTCATTCAATCACATCTTCCTTTTTCCATCCTACATCTCTATCCAACAAAATATAAGTCTCTAATTTTATATAAATGCTAATTAAAGTAATAAACTACATATTATACTAACCTATACTTCAGAAACAATGTTCCAAGGATCAACTGGTCCCAAATATGGCTCCAAAAGTACTCCTTATTAAATAAAAGAAGAGAAACATTAAGTTAAATAAGGTAGGAAGTAAAGAATTTTAAGCACAAAAATACACTGGTAAAAAGAGACTAAATGAAGAAAGTAAACCAATTAAAATACTCTATACAGTACTAGGAACACAATGGCAGCCTCCAACGGCATTCAAACTACTCCAGCGGCTGCGGAAGAGAGGGTGGTCGTAGGTGGCATTGCGGTAGAGAGAGAGAAGGGAAAGGGAAATGAGGGAGGAAATCCGTTGACAATTAAAAAAGTAGTTGTTGGCACCAACAAGTAAAATTCAAATAACAACATAAAATCCATCCATAAATAAAATATAATAAAAATTCATTTTTGATGTAGGAAAAATAAAATATTAAAAGTTACGGATAGATTTTTCATCGATAAATTTTATTTTAAGTTATTTAAATGTAATGTCTATTTAACAATTTTATCGTCGGATAGTGTTCTGTTGGTAATTTTCTACTCTAAGAAAATAAAAAAAATAAAATTAAAAAATATCGATGGAAAAGCTGTCAGTAATTAAATTATAGAACCCAATCGATTTATCTGTCACCAAATTTGTCAGTAATAATTACCCACCAATTAGTGCCAAAATTTACCGATAGATTTACTGATGAATAGTTTTTTTGGTCAATAAGTTATTGAATTTTTCTTTTTTTAAATTACTTATTGGCATATCCGTCAGTAAATTTTGACGATATTTTGCATGTTTCTAGTAGTGAATGATAAAATGTCTTTTTAACCCTTATTAATTTCTTTTTCTTCCAACTCCTTGCTGAACCCAATCTAGTGAAACTTGAAAAAGGGGATAGAAACTGACATGGGCAACACTATGTGTGCTCAGTTTGCTGCTACCCAATCATTGGTTCTAGCTTGAAGAAGACAAAATCTCATTTTCTTTGGAAAAGGTTGAACCTTTTTCAAAATCCATGAAAAAATTAACGTGGTGGTGGCTGTGTAGTTTACCCAGTCCATGGCAAAAGGCTCCCACATGTAATATCCAAGTGCCTAGTATGGTCACCACCCAAAAAGTCATTGCTTTTGCTTGCCTTATTAAATGCATCCTCCACATTGGCAACCCAACCCTTCTCTTTAGGTGCTACATCAACTGAAAAGTGGTGTTGCACTGGTAAGGGCAAAGGCAGAGTTGGGGTGGGGGTGGAGATGGTGATGGTCAATGGTGGCTTGTTGGAGGAGGTGGAGGTTGGAGACAAAGATAAAAGGGGTGGTGTTGGGGAAATGGAACCTCTCAATTTAATTTTTCACTTGGCAATGTTAAACATAATCTTTTACCATTAATTCTTTTATATCACATGTCTTGTCTAGATCCCACCTTTTAAATTAATGTGAGAGATTACACTTGATTTTATCAAATGAAATTGAGAGAATCCATTCCCTTAATGTTGGACAGTATATATTTATAGTGAGGGTAAAATGGGTAAATCATATAAATATAAATATTTAAGATATAGATATAAACTATTATGAAATTATGTTTTTATAATAAAAAACCTTCAATCCTAACCCCTTATTTTATTTTCAATGGTGTAAATTTAGTGACCAATATGATCACAAACTCAACCCAACTCACCTGATGATATGTTTGTTGATTTGTCTCTTTGTCATTGATTTTTATGCTTATGGTGCTACTATTGTTTTTTTTTCGTTGGTAATAGTATTTGCTTTTATTTTTTATTCCCACAACTACTTTCTTTATCAATATTTTTATGCTTATTATTCTACTCTCTGTCATATCATGAACGTATCATACAGCTAATATATTAGTAATTACCTATCCTAAAATAGCTATTAAGATACATAATTTACATAGAATTAGGCAGCATTGGAGCAATAAATCCACTTCGAAAACTAATTATAAGAACCTGGTACGATAGGATTTAGATATGATTGCTCATCGCGATTGGCTATTGAACTGTTTTACTTTTCATCCATTATTTGTTTGTGATCTGTACGCCGGTTTTGATTCATTTTTGCTTGCAGCTCACATTTTGATAAGTTGCTCGTATGTCTTCCATAATATGTTTAGCATTGTTCAATGAAATAAGTTTTAACATTAATTTTACTAATTTATCTTCATTTACAAGACGCAATGTGTTAAGTATTTGAGACAGTTTGAATAAGGGGAACATGTGATATCTCATTGAATTCTTTATTTTTAAAGACCATATTTATTTAACATTTTAATATATATATATATATATATATATATATATATATATATATATATATATATATATATATATATATATATATATATATAAAATAAAAACATCATTTACAAAAGTATTTTAGCATGTCTTTTTGAATGATTTTACTATTAAAAAACTACTTTTACATTTTTTATCCAAATAATAAAAATTTTTAAAAATTAAATTTGAATGAAGGATTTAAATATAAAATTACTTTTATTTTTTAAATATCTTTTAAAAAATTATATGAAACATATATTTTTTTAAAAAAATCTCATTTAACGACCCCTATTTTACTTGAGTTTTCCTTATTGCAATTCAAGTTTTCCTCTTATGGCTTTTTTTCCACATTTAAAATAAAAAAATTATTAACATGAATGTTCTATTTTAACTTTATTTTTTAAAATATCCTATTTTTGTGATCTATAGAAAAAATTATATGAGGGTGACACAATTTCTTTAAATAGAAAAATGACTAGAAATTATAGGAAGGTCACACAATTTCTATACACAATTTCTATTTATTGTAGAAATAGAAATTGTGTGACCTTGGCATGATTTTTAAACCTCAAAATTTTGCTTTATAATAAAATAAAACCACCCTAAAAAAATTAATCTAAGCAAAACTTATTTAAATACAAAGATTAAACATATAATTTTGGTTTATACCAAATAAGTATAAACTAAGATATACAACAATAAACTAAATCAGACTCTATGCACTTAATTAAACCTCTAAATTTTGCTTGAAAACCCTGAAATAAACTAAATTGAATTAAACCAAATTTATTCTAAATTAAATCTCTAAATTTGCTTTGCTTTAATACTACACTAAAGTATACTAAACTAAACAAAACAAATATTTTATATTAAATTATGACAAAAAATTACGTTCACATTCATATCTGCAGCAATATGCCCGAACATGTTAAGACGACATAAGTCATTGTGCTTTATCAGTATCCAAGTCTCCTTCTCTCTTCCTCCCCTTCTTTCTATCACTTTTCATTTTCTCCTTTTTTCTGCCCTTTTCGCTATTTCATGCTCTCTCTACCAACTTTCTCTTTCTCTTTCTATCCACCTTTCCCTTTTCTCTCTCTCTCTCCCCCCATACCTTCCCATGATTTCAAAATGTCTCCATATCCCATGATTTCACAATTTATAGGCACCACTCACATAGAAATCATGGGAGTGCCACAATTTCTATGTAATTGAAAAGCAAAAAAATTGTGCCACCCTCAATCGATTTCCATGCTTTACAATTGCATAGAAATCATGGCTCCGCCCATGATTTTTATGTGATTTTATGAGCCCAAAAATTATGCCACCCTTTCACAATTTTTATATTACATCACAAAAATAGGATATTTTAAAAATAAGGTTGAAATAAGACACTCACATTAATAATTTTTGAATTTTAAATATATAAAAAAGCCTTCTTCTTATTTAAATGAGTAATAAAAAAATAGATAAGAGTTTATTTTTAATGAAAAAATTAATTTTTTAAGAATTAATTTATACAATACAAAATAAAGTACACCAAAATTATTTTTAATTTACATAAAAATATTTTTCCCATTTTATATCACATTTTTTAAGAAAAATATCTAACTGATTTAAAAGAAAAAAGAAATAATAAATTTTTATAAATTCTATTTCCTTTTTTATTTTTTTTATTGGTAATGAAGTGGAAAAAGAGAAAGGGAAAAAAATAAGAAAATAATTACGTGTTTGGGAAAATTATAAGATTAAAATTATTTCAACAATCACTTATTTATATAATCGCTTTTTTATATAATCGCTTATATAAAAATTAATTTATATTTGAATGTTTTAGCTAAAAAATAGTTTTAAGATAATTTATTTTATTTAGGTTGTATGAAAAAGTTATTTTTATATTATAAAAATACTAAAAAAATATAAAATAATTACTTATATTATATAATATTTATTATTTATGGTCAATTTTATAAAAATATAATAATTTTAAAATAATTAACTTTTATTTATAATTATAAATTTCAAAAGTTTACTTATATTTATAAATTATTTTTTAACTTAAAATTATTAATTTTAAATTATAATCTATTTTTATTTTTTAAATCAAATATAATTAATTTTTTAAAATAATTTTTTTTCCGAAAAAAAAAAAGCGCTGTTTGTGCTCGGTACCCAAACATGCACATTTCAGAAACTGACGGCCATACCACACTGTTGATAACCCCCTCGACCAGACGACTGGTATTCCTTTCAGGGGCTGTCAAGTAAAAAAAAATATATTAAAAAAATGAAATAATAATAATAAAAAATTTCTAGTAACCCAACACATTTGGGGTGGGGCCCCGTCCTTCCAGACTCCAGTCTCGGGTGCAGCACAAGTGGCATGATTTGGGAGCTTACATAGTTATGTTTACACTCAATTATATAAATATATTTTTATAAAATTATGTATTAATAATAAATTTCATATAAAATACATGGTGGATCGGATAATCCGGCCACATAACACTCCCACACCAAGTAAAAATTTCGGTCCTGTTTTAGCCTTCATATCGCACACCGCGTAGTGACTGAGGAAGCGCACCACATCGGGATATCGCAACGCTCCAAGCTCCGCCACCCGACAGGTTTGATGCCCCATTTTATTCAATTTTAAACCCGCAAGAAAAAAAAAAAACATAAATCTCTCTTTGCGTTCCTTCGTTCCTTTTCATCAAAGACAGTTTTATTTAATGCAACAACCTTAATCGACCATTCATCCTGGTTTTGCCAGCAATAGAGTCGAATGTTGCGGTCTTATTCATCAGGTGTGTCCGCTTTCTCTCTCCATTGCTCTTCACAGCAGAAGTTTTTGTAAAACCCTCAACCTCTCACCACACCTTTTGATCTCTATCACAATTTCACAAAAACCCAATGCCCCAATTTGCAAGTTCCCGTTTTTTCTCGTCCCTTAGGCTCAAAACCCTTCCTTTCTTCACCCAACAAATGGGTATGGCCTCTGTTGCTGACACCCTTTATGGCCATTTACATGATAGAAGCAATGGCAGTGTTGAAAGGTCTTTGTCTAAGGTTAAGCCCAAACTTGACTCTAGGTGTGTCATTGACGTCATGAGTAGGTGCTACCCTAAGGATCCCCAATTGGGTCTAAGGTTTTTCATTTGGGCTGGGTTTCAAGCTGGGTACAGGCATAGTGCTTTCATGTACAAAAAAGCATGCAACTTGCTTGGGGTTGATAAGAATCCTAGGATTATTTGTGATGTGATTGAGTCTTATGAGGCTGAAGAAGGGTGTTTTGTCACTGTTAGCATGTTTAGGGAGGTTCTGAAGCTGTGCAAAGAAGCTGAGCTTTGTGATGTGGCTTTGTGGGTGTTGAGGAAAATGGGGAGCTTTAACTTGCGTGCCGACACTGTGATGTATAATGTGGTTATAAGGTTGTCTTGCAAGAAGGGTGATGTTGAGATGGCTGATGAATTAATGAGGGAGATGAGTGATAATGGTCTTTGTCCTGATTTGATTACGTACATGACGATGATTGAGGGGTTTTGTGATGCAGGTCAACCGGAGGATGCTTATTCAGTTCTTAAGGTTATGAGATTACATGGATGTTCGTCCAGTTTGGTGGTTTTGTCGGCCATTTTAGACGGATTTTGTAGGTCTGGATCTATGGAAAGGGCACTGGAATTGTTGGATGAAATGGAGAAAGAGGGTGGGAGTTCTAGTCCTAATGTTGTCACTTATACATCTGTGATTCAAAGTTTCTGTCAGAGAGGTCAGCGAGCAGAAGCATTGGGTATTTTGGATAGAATGAAAGCTCATGGGTGCCTTGCAAATCATGTTACTGTTTTTACTTTGGTTGAGAGTCTTTGTGCTGAGGGTCGTGTGGAGGAAGCTTATAGGTTGATTGATAAATTTGTGGTGGAACATGGTGTTTCGTATGGTGAATGCTGCAGTTCACTTGTTATTTCTTTGATAAAGATTAAAAAACTTGAGGAAGCAGAGAAGCTCTTCAGGGAAATGCTTGCTGGTGAGGTAAAGCCTGATACTTTCTCATGTAGTCTTTTGCTGAAGGAGCTCTGTATGAAGGACCGGATGCTGGATGGATTCTACTTGCTTGATGAAATTGAGAATAAGGGATACTTATCTTCCATTGACTTTGATATTTATTCTATTCTTTTAGCTGGCCTTTGTCAAAGAAGCCACTTGTCGGAGGCCACAAAGCTGGCACGGATAATGCTTAAGAAATCAGTTCGACCAAGACCTCCGTATCGAGATAGTGCAATTGATATTCTTAGTAAACATGGAGAAAAAAACCTTGTGAACCAGTTGATGGGCATGCAAAAGGGACTTTCATGACTAATTGTTTTATGAAAGTGGTCACATCCATTGTTTGTCTGCTTCATTTGTTCTTCAAGTTTACATTGTGTAACAGCAACTGCAAGGCTGACGAGCTTGGTTCTTTTTCTTCCTCTAAGTTGGCAGGGTGGTTTTGCTATGCTTCTGGACAACAGTATGCTTGCATCTGTCTCTTTTGCTTAGCCTTTTCTCAGTTGTAGAAACATTAGATTCTAGTTGTTCTTGATGACTTTGTAAACCCATTTTCCTTATAAAAATTGATGACCTTGAAATTGCTGCTCTTTGATATAATAAAGATACTGAATGATAAATTGTTTTATGAAAGTGGTCACATCCATTGGTTGTCTTCTGCATTTATAGTGCTAATAAGCTTGGTTCTTTTCTTTCCTCTAAGTTGACATGGTAATTTTGCTATGCTTCTTGTTGAGAACAGTATGCTCGCACCTGTCTCTTTTGCTTAGTCTATTCTGTTATTGAAACATTAGATTCTAGTTGTTCTCAATAACTATTTAAACCCATTTTGCTTCGCCTATTTTTATGGATGTGGGTTTCAGAAAACAACTGTCTGACACACATATTTTGGTTGCACCATCAACGCTGCTTTAGATGTTTGAAAGTAGTCTGAATTGTTGCTTGAGGCGGTTGCTGCTCAATGGGTCTTGCTTTCCAAGGGCTATTGTTGATTTGTCTGGTTACAATTTTGGGATTACTTCTTAGGGTAAAAAACAAAGTGGCCTACTGGAGAGTAGTACTGGCTTGTGAATTGGTATTAGTTACTGTTTGTTCTAGTTATGGCATTTAACTAGATTCATGCATGGTTTCATGTTGATTTGGTTCAGCATGCATAAGCTTTCCCTTTTCTTTTGCTTTGTTTAATTTTGTTTACAGTATTTGTAATTGGTCAGTGCTGCTTCCATCTATATTCTCTTTTTCTCCTTTGTTATTTAGGATTCCATGTCTATGGTTCCCTGCGAGGTGGAACTGATTCTTGAAAGGGAATTCTGCTCTTCTAGATGGTCAAAAAGTATCAAATGATGTGTAAATTCTCTGTCTTTCAATCTCCTTAGATGGATAATTTAATAATTTGATATTGGCAACTATGGGTATTGGGTGGGTTTTGTTGTCACTTGATATTCTCTGTTGAGAGTGATGGCCCCTGCTGTTTGATATAATAAAGATAATGACTGAAAGTGGTTTAAGTACAAGTTTTTGTGCTTTGCCTTTTTTTGTCATGTATAAGATTGACTGATGCCACGTTGATTGCTGCTAGCCTACTAAAATTCCATTTCATTCTCTGGAATGTATGAAAATATTTCATCTTATCTTTATCATATCTTAGAATATTGAAGTGTATCTTAGCTGATATTTTAGGATTTATTTAATATTCTCTTTTATTTCATGATTTATTTCCTTATTTAATTAAGGTTAGGAGTCTAGTATTATTATAAATAAGGATTAGTGCTTTGTCTTTGCTAAGCAAATTGATGAAAATTTTCACATCTGCTTTTTCTATGAATGCTATTCTTACATATTGGACTACATCTATTATAGTGGGTCATTAGAGTATCCTATGTAATAGGCACTAGGTGTATGGCTACTCAACCTTGTGCTTGTATTATAGTTAGATCTCCTATGCAGGGTCAGAATTAGTTGCGAGAGCTATTAGTTTGTTATAACAATTATCATTGCTATTAGGATGTGATGTTATAGCTGTAGTGTATCTTCACATCTGTAAATACCTGTATCTAATAGAACATAATAAGAGTGGAATCATTTTCATTCAGATCATTCTCTCTTGTCTCTTCTACTCTCTTTCTCCTCTAAGACCTATCATGGTGTCATGAAGTTTACTCCACTGGATATGGAAGCTGAAGCCTCCGCCACAATGCCTTAATTGCCGTCACATATGGAACCAAATGCATCAAATCCATGAATTTTCGCCATGCCACCACCTTCATCCTCATCCTTGAGCTTGATGCAGTTCCATCTGATCAGACTGGATGGACAACAATTTTCTTCTCTGGCAGTAACAAGTGATCGTCACCATCAAAGCACATCAACTCCACCGTTTCATCAATCAATTGGTCATTGCTCCGCCGAAATTCCTTACTCTGCAAGATGCACTCCATGATCACACATCTGAGGAGTTTCTCCCATGGGAAGCACTGGGCCAACTCTTGGGTTTCTTGGTTGCTAGCCTCCACATCCAATGCGGTGCTCACACTAGTGGTTGGTTGTTCTCACAGTTAGCGAGTGTGAGAGAAGATTCAAGTTTATGTACTGAACTGGAACTGAGAAATGAACAGAACAAGAATTAAATGTGTATAATGCTGAAGAAGATGATACCAAGGTGATATCAGCCCCTTCCTGTATATATTATTCACAGTTTAGAAAAGAATTATAAAGGATACACTAGGTTTTTGACTTAGTTCTATCCCAAATTCCACCAATTTCTGAGGCACCCCCCCGGTACACCCTCCCTCGGCCTATATTCATCTCAGCTCTTCCCCCAACAGATTCAGATTCTCTCCCCTCTGCGTAGCTGGCAGAGTCTGTTACAACCCCATCCCTCATGCTGACACATGCCTCACATTTCTTCTTATTCTTCCTAGCATACACCTTGTCATATGGTTGACACTTATTATCAGGTGCAACACTATCCTGGAACCCTCCAATAATCTCTGCAGAAGGACCCTGACCACTAGAACTAGGATCATGAGCCATGACAGTTTATTATTCAAGACAGCTTGAGACCAGAAATCATCGGTGTGCTTAATTAACCCTTTTGCTTTATCCATCTTAGCCTTGAGCAATAAGTCTTTAGTGTACTTCTGTGGAGACAAGTGTAAAGAGCTATCTTGAAGGTGCTTGAAAACCCAAGTCCTTGAGCCAAAACACAGAATTCAGATTCTGGATTAGAGACTGAATAAAACCAGAAGATGACTCTGTAACAATGATGTCATCTATATATACCAGAATGTTAGTCTTGACAAACAACTTAATGAACAATGAGGGTCACATTTACACCCTTGAAAAATGAAAACCAAACTTGTAGAGAGTGCTAGCTAATCTTTCAAGCCAGGACCTTGGAGCCTGTTTTAAGCCATAAACTGCCTTGTGTAACGTGCAAACAAGTCTGGGATTAGAGCGCTTCAAGGGGAAAGAATAGGCAATGTCTTTCATAAAGATGCATATTTGTCGACCAACATGACGGAAGTGAGTGCACATGAAATGGCAATTGCTGCATGTGATCGTTCTAGACGAGTTCAGGTAGGTGCATTGACATATTTAGGAGTGTTATAGCCCTGCCTTATTTCCATCAATGTAAATTTTTAAATGGTGATTTACTTTCCCATTTTTTTCCCCAACACGATGAACTGAAGTAGGTAGTCATCACTCATTTATATTGTATTCATGTTTTTTTGTTTCAGGTCCTAAATTCTGAAGAAAGGAGGAAAATGTTTCTGGCAATAGCTGATGCATTGGAGAAAAATGAAAGTATGATAAGGCTTGAGAATGAGGCTGATGTTGCTGATGCGGCAGCTGGATCTGAAAATCTCGGATATCATGTTTAACCTGATGCCTGATAAGGCAAGAACTAAATTGATTGCTTGCTAGAGTTAAAGGATAATATAATATACCCCGCTTTTCATTGTTGTCATTGTCTAACGCTGATTTCTCGCTTTCCAAAGTATGTTTTTGTGAAGCTTTTGTGTGACCATGTTTTTGTCTGTCCTTGTTCTTTGTATTTTACAGATCTCTAGTGTTGTAAGGTTTGCTTGTGTGCTGGAAGACATGGAAAAACCAGCTGGTCAGATTCTAAACAGAATTGAGGTCAAAATTCCTCCTTTTATTTGAAGCAGGATCTCTTATCTTCTGAATTTTCTGTAATAATCTTCTCCGTCTTAAGGATTTTATCCTTTTTGATATTGGAAGACATGATAAGTAAAATGTTAAATTGGCCCTGTGATATTGGAATATTTCAACATTTTCCTCTTTTAGCGTGTTCAAAGTATGCAATGTGTTTCTAATATTTGGTTTTTACATTGTGAAATAACAAATTCTGAAATGGGTTTTGTAAGTTATGTTTACATATCTTGATCTAATAAAAAAAATATGTTCCTGCTTTTACTAAAAAATGAATGTTATAAAAAGCTGCTGAGGTGCTGGTCATGTATAATCTTTGAACTGTCATTATTCATTTGCCCCTTTCCAGATCATTTTTCTTACCTGAGCAAGTTCAAGGGATTGTAAACCGTGCAATAATCATATGAATGTTATTATTTGACTGTGCACTTTGTTGCTCTTTCATAAAGTATTCCTTGAGATTGTAAAACAACAATGCTGTGACACTTATAAATGTATTCACTACTGCATTCTTGTGGAATTGAATATCATGGAGTTATTCTCTAGTTATTCTTTTCAGAGAATCTAATTTGTTTTATGCAAAACCATGAACTTGACTTGGAAAGCATTGGCATCACTATCTAACTACACGTGGTAGGATCCAAGTCATTGTGTGAAAAAGTGAATGAACCCCATGTCTTTCCTGTCATTATTGTTTTCTTTAGCATAAAGTGAAAGGTGACAAAACTATGCTAAGCAAGTATCGAATGCAGTGGAAGGGAGCTTAAGAATTAGGCTTGCATGTTTGGTCATTACTAAGAAAATCAAATATTATCTGCAAGTATAACGATTGAAATGACTATACTGAATGTGATGATTTTGTCTTAGTACAAAGTAATAATGAATAAATGAAGTTGGAAGGCAGTGTTAATGAGATGATGGAGAAGATAACTTTGCTGGGAGGAAACTTTGCTTAATGAGAAGATGGGTTTGATTTCAAACGACACAATGAAGAGGGAGTTTCAAGATTCATTGGTCTGGAGATTTGAAAAGAAGGGAGTTTTTTCAGTTAAGTCTTTCGTAATGCTGTTGGTTTGATTCATCAGCAACCAGTGGCAGTGAATCAGTTCAAAGTGTATGGTGTGGCTTGGTCCCACCTAGAGTAGAAATGCCTACATGGTTCCTTCTTATGGGCAGACTAAACACTAAAGATAGATTAAAAAGGCTGAATATTATTCAAGAAGGTGAAGATAGATGCGTTTTCTGTAATAAGGATGTTGAAAGCATTCAACATTTGTTTTTCACATGTCAGTTCTCTTGGACAGTGTGGGGGGATTGCTTACGAGAATGGAATGTTCCCTGTTGCTTTCCAAATGATGTTAATACAATAGTTGCAACTTGGGAGAGTGGCCTTTTCAGGATTTTAGATAAAATATTGGATGGCTTCTTTCTTTGCTGTAATTTGGGTTTTGTGGATAGCTTAACATCCTGGTGTTGTCACTTACAGTGCTTTAATTCATGGATACTTTCTAATCAATGAAGTGAATGAGGCAACAAAGTTACTTGATAATTTGATCAAACTAGTTTTGACACCCGATGTTAAGAGTTATAGCTATGATTAACAGATATTGCAAGAACAAAAAGGTGGATCAAGCCTTGAATCTCTTTAAAGAAATGCGCCACAAAAATTTAGTTCCCAATACTATAACTTACAGTGCTCTTATTGATGGCTTGTGCAAATCAGGTAGAATATCATGTGTGCAGGATCTTCTTGATGAGATGTATGATAGTGGTCAACCCCCTAATATAATCACTTACAATATCTTGTTAAATGCTTTATGCAAAATCCAACATCTTGATGAGGCAATTGCATTATTTTGGAAAATTGTTGAGGAAGGGGTTAGTCCAAATGTGTACATTTGCAATACTCTTCTGAATGGTTTGTGCAAATGTGGAAGACTAAAGACTGCAGAAGAGTTTTTTCAACATCTTTTGATCAACAATTATCATCTAAATGTTTGGACTTATATTGTCATCAATGGGCTCTGTAAAGAGGGCTCGTTTGATGAAGCAATAGTCTTACTTTCAAAAATCAAAGACAATGATTGCCTTCCGGATGCCGTAAGTTATGAGACAATTATTCATGATCTTCTTACCAGAAATGAGAATGAACAGGCAAAAAAGCTTCTTCGTGAAATGATCAGTGGACGTCTACTGAAGGGAGGAAACAAGGTGAGATAAATTAGTTCCAATTTAAATCACACTTGTGTTAATGCTGAATATGCATGGGTGGTTAGCATATGCTTGTTTCATATGGGTTAGGGATGATCTAGCATACATTATCCTCATTGTTGCTGACAGTGTTTTGATTATCTTATATATGCATAGTGATTTTAGTTTGACCTTTTGGTGCTGCAATTGGTTAATTATCATGATGACTCTGTTAATTACTTACTACTTTCTAAGCCTCTTCTTAAAAAATGGAACATTTTTTATATATGTCGTATGTGTCAATACTTGCTATTCCCATAAAAAAAAACATGGGGCATCATTTTTATTTAAACTTCTGAAAATATCCTTACATGAACGTGTCCTTGTAGAACTAGCCATGTGCAAAGTACATGTACCCAAAAAAAAAAAAAGTGTCCATCATGCATCCAAGCTGAAATAAAATATTTTTAAAATTGGACAGGTGTGGATGCGTGTCCAACACATATTGTATCTGTGTCCTACGAGTATCCGTGTTTGATGTGTATTGGACATGTAGCCATGCATGACGCATCTAAGCTGGTGTGTCCTTGCTTTCTAGTGTGGTAGTGCTTCGAGCAGTTGTTGTACACAACTTTGAGTTTTAATTAGTTGTCTTATCCTATAGTGGTATCAGTTTTATCATATGTCAAACAAAGTTTTATGCTGACACGATCCTTAATACTGCTTCAGTGCTTCATCTCTAAATCTGTTTTCCTTTTACCATTAATAGTAGAAGTTAAAAAGAACCATGTTCATTTACATTGCCCTATATACTTTCGTGTTCTTTGTAAAGCTTGGAAAATCTTAGGACATGCACATATTTTGGTTGCACCATCAATGCTGCTTTAAATGTTTGAAAGTAGTCTGAATTGTTGCTTGAGGTGGTTGTTGTTGCTCAATGGGTCGTTGTTTTTTCAAGGGCTATTGTTGACTTTTCTAGTTACAATTTTGGGATTACTTCTTAGGGAACAAAAGAAAGAAAAAAAAAAAAAGCGGCTTACTGGAGATTAGTACAGGTTTGTAAATTGGTATTGGTTATTGCATTAACTAGATTCATGCATGGTTTCATATTGATTTGGTTCTGCATGCATAAGCTTTCCCTTTTTCTTTTCCCTTTGTTTCTTTTACATTATTTGTAATTGGTCAGTGCTGCTTCTAACTATATTCTTTTTTCTCCTTTATTATTTAGGATTCCATGTCTACGGTTCCCTGAGAAATGGAAGAGATTCGTGAAAGGGAATTCTGCTTTTCCTGATATTGGGAGCTATGGGTATTGGGTGGGTTTTCTTGTCACTTGATATTCTCTGTTGAGCTGAGTGATCGCCCTGAAGTTGCTGTTCTTTGATATGATAAAGGTAATTAGTGAAGAGTAAAGTGATTTAAATACGAGCTTTTTTGTCCTTTTGCCCTTCTTTTGTCATGCATAAGATTGACAGCATTCCTACTAAAATTTTATTTCATGATTTAGAATATATGAAAATTTGTCATCTTTTTTTTTTTTTTTTTTTTTAATATCATATCTTAGAATATTGAAGTGTAGTTTAATGTTCTCTTTTATTTCATGATTTATTTCCTTATGTAAGACTAGGAGTCTAATATTGCTATAAACAAATATTAGTACTTTGTCTTTTGTAGCACAGTACATCATATCAATATCAATTTCATAGTATTCACTATGCTTATTCTCTCTTTTTTCTTTCTTTCCCTACCTAAAACATAGTATAAAAGTGGTACCATCATCCTTGTCCTGCCACTTTCGCCAAAATCTGGAACTCTATTGATTAGTATGCTCTGATTTTGTTTTCTATATGCCACGCACAAATTCTAGTCATTAAAACCCTACACCTTCTTTGGTCAAAGTCACTCTCTCTCTCTCTCTCTCTCTCTCTCCCCCTTCTTTTCTTTTTCTTTTTTTTTTGATATAAAAAGAAATATTATTAGATAAGAAGGGAAAATTACAAGAGAGGATATGGTATCCTCCAAAAGAAACCACAAAGCTAAAAAAACAAAACAAAGAACCAGAAAAAGAAAATCCCCCATAAGACTTCACAAAACAAAACATTCAAACAAGAAAATTGAAAAAGGAACCACCACAACTTCCCCAAAACCCTCCTAGGAAACTTCCCTCAACAAAACACTTGCAATTACAGGGGAAAATTATAACAAATCAACACAAAACAATGCTTCCTTTCTCCTTCAAAACTTCAAAAGAAAAACCTAATTAAGACTTCTAAATCCTTTTGGATGTTCATAATTTACTTTTGTTGCTAATCTCTGAAGTTCCTTTTCTTCCTTCTCTGAAGAGGCATGTTAGAGTATCCTATGTAATAGGCACTAGCTGTGTGGCTACTTAAGCTTGTCGTGCTTGTATTATTGTTAGATCTCCTATGCTGAGTCAGAGTTAGTTGTGAGAGCTGTTAGGTTTTTATAACAGCTGTCATTGCTGTTAGGATGGGATGTAATAGCTGTAGTGTATTATCACATCTATAAATACCTGTATCTAATAGAACAGAATCATATTAGAATCATTTTCCTTCAAATCAATCTTTCTTCTTGCTTCCACTCTCTCTTCCCTTTCAAGTTCATCTGAAACCTACCATGGGTGTAGAAGGATGTAGTTCTTTTAGTTTGTTGTTGTACCATAGATTGTAGACGAACACGTTTTTTTTTTTTACCTCTGACTAGCTCGATTTCTAGAGCTAGCTGTTTAAGCTTAAGCCTCACTTTTACTTATGGTCTCAAAGAAACATCTAGCAAATTAGCTGTGAGTTGAAGTTAACCTTTTTTTTTTTAAATTTCCCTAAACCCTAATGATACTTGTTTGCAATGTTAAACTGCTGTTATTTGTTTGCAAATATTGATATGCCTTATTTGTATTTGGTGCACCAATTTTTGGGGTGCTCTTGAATATGCTGTCTTAAACAGTTTGATTGGAGATCCTGTTTTGGTAAGTTGGATTCGTAGGGTAGGCTCTATACAGTTAACTTCTGCTTCATTATACTATCTAGACAAACACTATTCTTATTCTTAAGGTCTCCATCTTCAGCCTACTGGTGAGAATGGAGCTACTTGAGCTCATATTGGCATTGATCTAAAGTGAAATTGTTCTTTGAGCAGCAAATTGATTTTCTTGCAGATTGAGGTAAGCTCAATCTGAAATTCTGGTCACTGCTTGATCTGGGAGGAACAACTTCCTCGCTTTCCTTTTTCCCATGAAACAATTTTCTGGCTTGGTGAAGAATGCATGTTGATAGGGGTCTTGCGTGATTTTCTTTCCATATGTGAATTCTGAATTTAGTTTCAGTGCTCATGACCCATACCTTATTTCTCTCTTACCAAACCCAAGCCACAATCCTGACTGTTCTCTGTGGGAACCCAGGAAGCACGACGAGTGCCGTTTGTGTCCAACAAAGCCAAGGTAGAGTATGATATGAGGATGGTTATGGGTTTGTTTGTGGGGAAGTCGACTTTAGGGACATGGGCATGGTGCTAATGGAGCAAAAGCGATGGATGTAAGCCATATACTTGTTTACTTGGATGAACTTGCAGGTTGACGTCCCATATTCGGTTTTTGGATGATATTTGGTCACTTTCCTCTCTCTTTGCTTATATGTGTATATATAGTTTGATTTCACCATTTAGTGCTCTCTCATAGGTTTGAGGAATGGTTAGAAGCCTAGGACACTATGCATTTTTATGTTACAAGTTCAACTGTTTGTGCAGTTTGAACTTTATCTATTGTTAGTATAATTTTATTCTCTTACAAAGTATATTTGACATTTTCCCGTTGTGAAGCCTTAGTAAAATAAATGAAAATTTCTGCCACCTTAGCTATTTGGTTGTCATCTTGAGTTAAGGAAATCATCTTCAATGCCTTAACAGCTTGAGCCAACCTGCCGTGGCATGGCATTTATCTCCCAAGTGACTGGTCTTCCAGATAAGATGTAAGTGGTGTTCACCTAAAATGGTAAAAATAACCAAGAAACAAATTACTGAAATTAGTTTCAGTGTGCCTTCGTTTCGAATTTGTATATATCTGTGTTCTAAGTTCATGGTACTTAGTTGAAGCTACTGCATTATCAGGTTACCATGAGTGCAAGATCTTAGATGGATTTAAATTGGTATGTTGGGAAAAGAATAAAACAATGACATACATTGGCGACCAGTAAAAGAGGGAAGGCTATAGGTAGATAGTATAACATGTGAACATATTATGTTTCCTATGAGAGCCCCACTTGTGGCTATGACTGTCTTCTCTACGGCTTGACAACCATAGGAATATGGCAGTTACTTTCGTTTAAATTTTATCATTATGGTTTTGCCCCTATTCAAAGACTATTTTTGCAATAGGTTATATTAATATTCGCCAGGTATAGGTTGTTAAATGTGTTTAAATTGGTTGTAATTTTGCTGATAATTAAATGCGTTAGTCCTTCTTAGATCCTTTTTAAAAATATCATATATAATAATGAGTGCAAATGTTCACTGGACTCTAATACCTAGATGACATGCTGTATGCTTCTTAGATATCCATGGGTGCTTAAGCCTTTGTGGGAGTCTTGAACAAGAGTAACATACTCGAGTTATTAATTATATACCGTGATGCACCAACTCTCCTGATGATATTACCATCCAGATCATGAGTGAGACTTTCCTTCCTCCATGGAGTATATTAGCTGTTAGATTTCTGTATTTTGTACTTGTAAGTGGGTCCTATATAACCATCTAAAGGTGAGAATGCATTGTGGATGAAGAAAAACTCTTCCTTCAGCGTATAAAAGATTTTTTCTTCAGATCATAATGCCGATAGTAAGCGCTGGCCCTGCTATTCGTCCTTATATATATGCGGCAAAATTCACAAATTAAACCTCATTGGTTATCTTGGTGGCTTGAACAATAAGAGAAATATTTTTTGAACATAATAAAATGGGACATAATATACAATGTATACATGTAAATTTAGGTGAGTATTGAGGTATGTATGTATCGAGATAAGATAATATATTTTATGTTTATGTGAGAGTATTGTATTTTGACGTCCCAATAAGATGTACATGATGAAACTTGTACAATAATCTACACTTCTACAGAACTTGAAGCAACTATAAGTGATGGTATTGCTGTGAATTCTAAACTCGGCAGTTTATTGTCAAGATCTGCAATTTACCTAGTTACATTCATATTCTGGTCTCTTTGGTGGTGTCAATTCTAACGACTCAAAGGGTGTAATACCGTATTGCCTAGACCCCCAATTCCTTACATATGTAAGCCTGTTGATCTGCTTAATTGGTTCCTGCGTGGCCAAGTCTATGCTTGCCGATCTTCAGGAGTGTGTTGTTATATCGATTATTATTGTGTCAACTAAATTATACATGACGGTAATTCAAAATTTGTACATCGCTTGTGCAAAATTTTGGGTGTGTGTACGTCCATCAAAAAAGAAAAATAAACTGGATGATTTTGCAAGAATTTCAAGCATCCAAACAAAGTTTAAAGAAGTTTATTATACTCTTTCATTGTTTTTCTCTGCATTTTCTTCCGATTCTTTCTCTTTTTCCGTTCTCTGCTCCGATAACATACTGACCATCAAGTAGGGGCAACACGTTAGCCCTAAAAATTTTTCGAAATTCACGTTTTTCATAGTTGTTTATCTTTAAAAAAATTTTTGTGGGGGGGGGGGGGGGTGGTTTGAATTGGAGGTTGAAACCTTTAGAATTTTATTTTTTTTCATAAATTCATCTATAACAACGTAATCATATGTTATTACGCGATGAGAAATTTGGAATAAAAACCTCCTCTACGTCAAGAATTGGAAAAAGATTGGATCTTTAATCAAAGTCAGCAAGGTTGTTACTAGATTGAAAATATCTTTTTATGTGTAATTTTTATGTGGCCAGATCCTGTAAAGAAAGAGATACAACAAAAATAACAATTAAGTTTTGTTTTACTAGATATAATTAATTATATGGATCAAATGATGTCATAGTATTTTATCATAAATCATATTTATGTTTAAATCCTTAATATCTGATTCTCTTTTAATAGCTTTACTTATAGTTTTTTGAAGTTTTTCTCTAGCTCTAGCTATAGGACTATTCTCTATCTAATTCACTCTCTTTCCTGGAATTTCTATTGATCTTCTTCATACATGCCAAAATCACCTGAAGGAGATTCTACTATTTTTATTATAATAGGCGATATTCTAATTCTTTCTCTGCATTCATTTTTAAACATATCTTGTGTAGTGTATCTACACATTTATCACAACATACTCATCTCAACAATATTTAAATGTAAAAATTTTAAATAGAGTTTTATGACTTTTAATAAGATCTCATTTATATGAATCACCAAGCCAGATTCAACACAGCTCACCATGCAAGCGTGTCCGGCGCCTTTCGCCTTTGAAATTACTTTGATGGCAGTCCAAATCATTGAATTGGTTAAATTATGGTAACCCAAATCATCCTAATAAGTGCCAGCTGCAGAAGATGTTTTGACATTGGAAAATGGAAAGCAAACCCTCAGTACATCATGAAAGTGACTTGAATGTGCAGCCATCAAGCCATGGTAATGGTGTGAATGAGGTTTAGGTCTTCAGGTGGTCAATTGTTTTATTAGGTTTGCGGGCCAGTTGTTCACCTCTAGTTCTAGTTTGCTTTCGGTTTCTAGTTCTTTTTGTTCTTTGTGGGATTCATAAAAGCTTATCTTGTTGATTTTTTTTTAGTTTAATTTTTTTTTTATCTTGCTCCCATAGCCAGCTAAGAAAAAGATTGTGTATGTCATTTTCAGGTATATCTACAGTTAGTTATGCAGGAGCATTAGACACTCACCATTGTTGCAAACAAAAAAAAACTTTTTTGACATTATAATTTGAAGGGGGATGGTAGCATAAATGTCTGACGATTTCAATATGTTAGTTGAGCACAAATTCTTATTTCTACTATTTTTCGTACTCTCTTAAATGTTAATTTATAAGGATTTTAGTATATTAAGTGTAGACTAAAAGTTTTCTTTCTTTTAAAAAAAAAGATGGAGATAAAGTGAGTTTTGCATCTTTAGATAGTGCAGTAATTTCTCATACTTTTAGAGCTTATTTGACACGTCTAATAGTATAAAACTTTATAAAATAAGAGTTAGTAGTATAATACCTAATAAATTTTAATATTATGCAGTGTTTGATATGTAATTGTATAAGATATTATATTATATAAAATATAATTAAAAAAAAGAGATTATAATGAATATAATTTTTAAATATTAAAAATTTAAAAATTAATATAATTGTTTAAATATTTATTATTTTTATTATAATTATTTTAGTTATTTATTATTATTATTTATTTATTTATATTATTTTAATATTTTTTCATAAATATAAAAAATGTGTGTGAGAGAGAGAGAGAGAGAGCGGAAAAATAGAGAGGGAGTTTTATTCATTGAAATCCAAGTAGACCTAATATCATATTCCTATATTTGATTATATTATACATTATATATAATTAAATTTATATTAAATATTATTTATTATAATTTATATATTTTAATAATAAATTTTTATTCTTATATTTTTATATTTGTTTGAATAGTTATTTTATTATTATTTTTTATTTATATAGTTTTATTTTTATTATTTATTTAATAATTATTTTTCATTTAGTACAATATATTAAAAAAATAAAAAGTGAAAGAATATTTATATATTAAAAGCTAATCAGGCTTAATACAACATCTCTAGGCTGCATTAAGTTATCCACTATTTTGATGTATAAGAGAGGTTTGATGAATAAGTTTACACAATACGTTGGCTACATCAAATAACAGATAAGGTCATAATATATTATATTATCTTATCCTATCATTATGCCTAATACAATATACCAAATATACCCTAACATATAATATCCAGTAAAATAACTGTACTGAATAAAAAAGTTGAAGAGAAAATAAAATATATATACGTCCCCAATGTTTATGCTACAATGTCCAGATTTTTACACATTAATTTCCATTATTGTGTTTCTGAGTGCCATATCTATGAATAGATCGTGAGGAAATATTTCAAAAATTGGTCCGACCATTGAACGGATAAAGGCACTAGTTCTTTGTTTACTGATTCAAGTGTGGTTGAATCATGATCGAACTAATGATAGTTAAACATATACTTTTTGATTATTTATAATACATTAAATAATCAAATAATATATATTGATAACGAAATTGGAAAAAAAAAAAAAACAGTTTTAGAAGGGAAAAGAAATACACGCAATGGCAAAGGAAAAATTATAAAATCACAGTTTTCCATTACCGCCAGCCGTGTTAACATGTTACCGCGTATGCATCGATGGCTCAATTCAGCAACCAAAAGGCAGAGGGGGAAAAAAATCATGGTTTTGGGTGACAGGCTTGCATTGTTTGTTTAATGTCCTTTGTTTGTAGTATAATTGAGCAAAAGATCCCATTTCTAGTACAGGCATGCTTGATAACTTAAAAGAGGATGATTGTGTGTCCAAATTAAAGTTTGGAGCATTTGTAGCATATTAATGGGAACTGGTGGCGATTTATGAAGATGAGGTTGAGGCATGGTTTGGTATTGTCGTGATTTTTAAAAGCTGTTGAGCTCTCTCAGCTCTCTAAAAGCTGCTCTCAAAAAATTATAGTAGTATCATTTGATAAAATAATATAAAAATTGCTCTTAATAAGTAGAAGTCACAAAAATAGTATTTGATAAAATTACTTTTAATATCTAAAATGACTATAATGGTTATAAATACTAAAGAGAATAATTTCTATTTTTAATATCATTAAATAGAGTAAGGTTATATTAGTCTTTTAAAATTTGGAGAGTTCAAGCCAGTTTTAAAAAGTATTTCATAAGGGCTCCCGAGAGTACCCCTAGCTCTTAAAAGCCAGCAGAAAAGGCACCATAATTTTTCGATTTATCAAACAGAAAAAATTGACTTATACTTTTTATAAGTCAAAGTATCCTTTCAAAAAATACTACTAAATTAGGCCTGATTCTCATTATTGTAAAGAATGATATGGTGATTTCGATGAACCTTTCTATTTAAAGGGTTTTGAAACCTTTTCTACATGGTTCAATTATATTTTAATATGTAGTAAATAATTCGTACAAATAATGATATGGCAGTGCTTTAAAAATTAGATTTAGACCCCTTTTAACTTTTTTTTTTTTTTACAATTTTTCTCATAATCTCTTCACAAAATAATTTTTTAAAAAAATTTTAAACATCACTTATTTAATTATTTTAATTCCTAAACGACTATACATTCTTTTTATCTTTAAAATTTTATGAACCCTAATCCTAAATTTCTCAATTTCGATCAGAAAACCAGCATCGACAACCAAAAAAGCATCTGGCCTATCTTTCTCTCTGGTCTTTTTGTCTTCAAAATTACCCAGTAATGAAAATAGATAGCGCAAGGACTCCAAATGGACAATTACTAAAAATTAGTTTTCGACTTTTTGTTAGCTTCTAATGGCTAATGATTCCGATCATAACTTAAAACCACCTCCGCACCATTCATTCAACGCTTCCAACCATTTTTATCTTTTAAGGATTAGGACCAAGTTGTACCATGGATGCCATAGGGGGTTCAAAGAGGAAAGTAATTAGGGTTGGGCATGGAGGATATTCCACGTGAGAGAGGGAGAGAGAGTATGCATTAGGAAATGGATACTAGAAGTAAAAAGAGGCTCTTCCCATAAATGTCCAATCAAGAGCACAAGAAAAAGGGTTGCCTTGTTCTGTAAGCAACCAATGCCCTTCATACATTGTACCTCTCACCGTCGACCATGGTGTTTTAGCTGTGATGGTGTTGTGACCGGAATTGAAAAAAATCAAGATTAAATTTAGGATTATGGTTCCTAAGATTTTGAATATAAAAAAGAATGTTTAGATGTTTAAAAATTAAAATAATCAAATAGGTTTAATGTTTAAAATTGAGAAGTTTTAAATTTGTAAAAAAAATTATAGAACAAAATTGTAATTAAAAAATTAAGGAGACTAAAATTTAAATTTTAAAATATTGGCATATCATTTTTTTATGACAATTATTTAGCACATATTTAAATATAATTGGGCCACATAGAAAAGGGTTTCAAATCCCTTAAAATAGAAGGATATCATAGAAATTGCTGAATAATATTTGGGTAGGTGCCAGTGTCAACATATGGTAGATGCCAGTGTTAACTATGTTATTTCGATTGAAGTTCGGCCAAAACATTCTTGATCATAATATTTTTTTGGGTGGGGCTATTGATACTTGATTTTGTTTATTCAAACTCGTTAGTAGTTTATGGTTTTAATTGGCTAAACTACCGTCACTTAAATCAACTAATTTCATTAAAATTAAATTAATTTTAATTAAATACATTACTATTTATCTATTTACACTTCCAATATAATATTAATTACTCTTTCAAAACTCTATCTTATAACTTGTCCCTCTATTCTATCACATCCGATCATTCTCTTTATCACACGCTTTTTAGTTTATTGATATTTTTATTTTTATACAAAATTCCCAAAAAAAATGATACGCAAATATTTACGAGAAAAAATTATGTAAAAATATTAGTTCTAATTAAATAATTAACATTAAAATATCTCAATAAGACTTTAACATCCAATCATTAATAAAAATATATAATTCATAATAACAAGTGCACGTCACATTAAAAAAATGCATGTGAAAAGCTAACATTTTTTTTTCATATATTATTAATCCGAACAAGCCTACATAAAATTAAGAACAAGTGATCATACCGGTTTGTATGCATACCTTTTTGTAATTTATTTTCTTGTTAATTAGGTTTAAAAGAAAATTTATCCACCTTCGATTGATTGCAATACTTATACTTTTTTGAAAAATTCCTTTCCAACAAGAATAACAAAACAAAATATAGTATTATGAATAGTATTATATATTTTTTATTAATCACTAGTGTTAAATTTTTATTGGGCTATTTTGATGTTAAACATTTACTTAAAAACTATGTTTTTATAGGATGATTCTAATTTACAATCAATGGTAATTCCAATCAATCAATTGCATATATGGCAATTGACATTCATAAAATACTTGATTTATAATACTCCTCCTTGGATATCTATGGAATAGACAACATGTTTTGTTAAAATCTTACTAAGAAAAAATCTTGTAAAAAAAAAAAAAAAAAATTAGTGAGGAAAAATGACTACACATATCTTGTAAAACATAGAGGTATCCGTCTAATTAAAAATCTTACCAAGAAAACCCAGTTTGGGACAAAACCTAGGTTAAAGAAAAGAGTAAACACGTATTACTCCCCCAAAGAACAACATCACTTAATCTCTCTAAGTTAGCACATTCCAATCTGGTGTACCAACTTCTCAAATGTTAAAATAGGCAATACTTTAGTGGATATATTTGCCAAATTATCATTGAATGAATTTGTTGAACTCTATATCACTGTTTTGTTGAAGATCATATGTGTAAAAAAGCTATGGTGAAATATATTTTGTTTTTTTCTCCTTTAATGTATGCTTCCTTCAGCTAATTATGCAAGCGGAGTTGTCTTTATACAAAATTGTTGGTATTTCCTTTTCTAAGGGCAAGCCACACATTTCTTGGATGTGTTGGGTGATTGATCTAATCCAGATACATTCTTGACTTGTTTCATGAATCACTAATATTTCTACATGATTTGATGAAGCAGTAGCTATAATTTATTTTGTTGAGCACCATAATATAGTTGTATCTCCACTAGTGAATAAATAGCCTATTTGGAATTTTCTTGTGTGTGGATTAGATAAAAAGTATGCATTTGCACATGCAATTAATTAGGGTATAGATTCATTTGAATTAGAGATGATAAAATGGGCTCAGCTTGTCGGGTTGACCCATCATACTTGCAAAAAATGATGGGTTGGATTGATATATTGAACCTGCCAAAAAATTTGAGCATGTCTAACCCGCCCCACCTAACCAACGGGCTGAAGCGAGGTGGGGTGGATTGAATATGTGGGCTGAGATTTTTATTTTTTTTATTTTTTTATTTTTTGGGAGGGCAGCTTATAGTTGGTCCACGAGAGGGTCATAGAGCTATGCACCAACATAAATGCCTCCATCAGTCACTGAATCTTGGTGCATTCCAGTCCCAAGGAAAACAGACATGGCAACAACGGCCATCATAGCCATCTTAATATGAGGGAGGAAAACGTTGGTAATGAATTTGATCATTTGAACAATATGTACAGAGCATGAAGCACTCAAGTGTAGAATTGCAATGTTAAAACATACTTGGCAAAGTTTGAAGACGTAGGTAAATGAATTGCATTTCATGAGTAAATATTCTCTTGATAAGCAAGCTTTTAAGAGTTCCCATTTTCCCATTCCATACTTATTTGTCGCCAAAGCAGCAGGTGGCTCTTAGACTTGTACTAGTAAGTTCATCACCATGGCTTCTCCCAAAATGAAATGGGTGAAATGCCGCTGCAAACTCTTCTAACACATGTTTTTTTTTTTTTTTATTTGGTCATTTGATTCTTGTAATTATTATTTGTAGACTTCTTATTTATACGTCGTAATTAGTTTATTATGTTTATGTTTGAATTAAATTTGGATATAGATTATATAGTTTAATATTTTTTAATGTTTATGGGAATATTATTCTATTATATTTAAGTAAATTTCTCATTAAATATATTTTTTTAATTTTAAAAATTTTTTAAGATAATTTAATTCATTAAAAATATTTAAATAATTCTTTTTGCTGGCCACTCTGCTAACCCACCAACCCGCCCATAAAAGGGATGGACTAGCATATTCATCTCGTTTTCCTAAATTGGTCCGCCCCACCCCACCCGATTCTAGGTGAGCTTTTGGTAGGTTGGGCTCCGGCCCGCTTTACCATCTCTAATTGAATAAAATAAACCCCTATCAGTTGCTCCTTGAAGATATTGTAATACATGTTTAACACCATCCCAATGTCTTCTTGTTGGATAAGAACTAAATCTTGCTAACAAGCTTACAAGAAAAGCTATATCCAGACATGTATTGTTAGTGAGATATACTAGTGCTTCAATAGCCCTAAGATATGGTACCTTAGGACTAAGGAATTCTCCAGCATTTGCATAAGGCCAAAATGGATTTTTATCTACATTAAGTAATCTCACAACTATTGGGGTACTTAATGGATACGTTTTATCTATGCAAAATTGTTTCAAAATCTTCTCAGTATAAGTTGATTAATTGACAAATTTTCCATTTGTCAAATATTCAATCTGTAAGTCAAGACAAAATTTTGTCTCACCAATATCTTTCATTTCAAATCCTTTCTTTAAATAATCCACAGTTTTTGGAATCTCTTAAGGAGATCCAATGATGTTTAAATCATCAACATACACTACATCTATAGCAAATTTAGATCCAAACCTTTTTAATTATGAAGACACATGGCCAGTAAGATCATTTTTATATCCATCTTTCAATAAGTATTAGCTAACGTGATTTTTCCACATATGCCTTGATTTTCTTAATCCGTATAAGGATTTCTGAAGCCTTATTGAACAAATTTCTTGGGAATTTTTATATGCATCATGCATTTAAGGCATTTAGAGATTTTTATATAAATTTCGCTATCTAGTGAGCTATATAAATTAAATAGGCATGTCTGATTTTTTATTTACCGCTAGACTAATTAATAAGATATCTAAGTATAATCGAATCCACCTTAGGAGAATATGTCTCCATATAGTCAATGCTAGATTTTTTTAAAAACTTTTGTGCTACAAGTCATGCTTTATATCTTTCTATTTCATTTTTCTCATCTTGTTTTTGTATAGAAACCCACATGCACCCTACTGGTTTTACACCTTCAAATGTTTTGACTATAGGTCCAAAAACTTCACATTTTCAAGTGAAGCTAATTTAGCTTAAATTGCATTTTCCCACTATGGCCAATCATTTCTTTGTTTGCATTTTGCAACAAATTTTAGTTTAATATCCTCATCTTTCTTTATATAGTATTCTAATAATAGCATTATATGCAAAAATGTTGTTGACAATAGTATGCTTTCAGTTCCATATTTTTCTTGTAGTGACATAACTTATTAAGATATCTTTGTTTCCATCATTTTCACGTACCTAAACCTCTTCTAAGGTTCCATCAATAGTTATGTCTTAGGACTTTTTTTGAGCACTTACCTCAATATTGTAACCATCTTGATCAACTGCTTCTTTCCTTTTTCGAGGATCTTTATCTTTGAAATTGACTTGTCTACCACGCATTAGGTGTGGCTGTAACACCTTTCCAAGTATAGTACCATACTTAAGTCATAGCACTATACTTAAGAGGTATTACTAGTGCATATAAGGATCTTGTCTGACAGCAATTTTCGGCCGTCCCCAAATTTCAATCAACTTCATCCAAGAGGTTGTCTTCAATATCTCTTGAGCTATCTGGAGATAACACGAGAATATACATAGGGGTGAGAATTATAAATTCTTAGTAGGATTTCTTAGACTGCCACATATAGCGTCATCTTGCAATATAAATTCTTATCAACTCGATTCTTATATTACAAGCTACCGTAAACAAACTGATTTTCTTCAAACTAGTTAAACATTAATATTTGTTTCATAAAATTTCTTCTACAAAGAAACTTGAATCCTCTAACCCTAATAGATACATTTCGATTTGGCTTACTCATATATCTATAATGTATCCAAAAATTTAGTTATTCGATAATGCTAGTTATATGAAATTTAGGATGTTACAATGGCTTACTTTCATTTAAACTAATAGGTTGTCCTTTTGGAACCTCAATTCGAATTTGGAGCATATGTTGCTAGTATATAAGATGAGATTTTGTAACTCTCTTTGGGTCAATAAAAGCATATGGCAGTTGATTTATAATATCAGGTAAATGAATTATCTTTTGTAATTCTAGTTTACATTTTCTTATACGTGAATCTAAATAAGACAATGTATTTCATGTAACTTCCTTTTTCAGATGCTTATTCTTTCCCCCCATTAGTGGAAAATATTTTTCAACAAAATAGCAATTAGAAAATCTTATCGTAAATAAATCTCTGGTCATTAGTTTGAGATATTTTATAATGAAAGGGATTCATAACTAACATATATTCCTAATCTTCTTTGAAGTCCCATTTTTCTGCATTGTGGTGGAGCAAGTGGAACATAAACCGCACATCCAAAAATTCTAAGATAGAAAATATTTGGCTCTTGACCCAAAGCCAACTGTAATGGAAAGAATGCATGATAACTTGTTGGCTTGATGCTTGCAAGTGTTGTTGCATCTAAGATAGGATGTCCCCATCTTGAAACAAGAAGTTTTGTTCTCATAAGCAATGACTTAGCTATGTTTGAGGTGTTTAATAAATGCTTCTGCTAGACCATTTTGTGTATGAATACGAGCAGTAGACTCTTCAACTGTTATTCTAGTTGACATACAGTTAAAAGCTTGATATTCAAACTCACTAGCATTATCAAGATGAATTGTCTTAATGACACAATCTGAAAACTATGCTCTTAATTTTATTATTTGAGCAAGTAATTTCACTAACACCAGGTTATGAGTTGATAATAAACACACATATGACCATCTTATTGATGCATCTATTATAATTATATAACATCTAACAGTCCACATGGTGTGTGAATGGGCCCACATATATCACCCTAAATATGTTACAGAAATGCAAGTGATTCAAATCCCAATTTTAACTTGTGTAATGATTTCGTAATTAATTTTTCTTAAGAAAAAGTAGCACATAAGAATTCCTTAAATTAAAGAATCTTCTAGCTTTTCAGCAAATATCCAAGTGAATTCTCAATAATTCTTCGCATATAATTGAACTAGGATGTCCTAGCCTATCACTGCAAATGGTAAAAGCATTTACGTCAATAAACTTCTAATTTACTGCAACTTAAGTTTTAATTGTGCCAATATTTGTATAGTACAAACCAAAGGGAAAAATGGGTAGTTTTTCTAATACACATTTCTCACACAATATAATAGTTGTAATATGGAGATATTCAATGTTCTCCTCATTTACAGTCTTAACATGATATCCATTTTGGCAAATATCTTCAAAACTTAATAAGTTTCTTTGAGACCTACTAGATAATAAGGAACTATCTATAACAATTTTTTTTCCTCCAGGTAGTACTATATTAGCTCTTCTAGAGGCCGATCAATTTTGTGCTGCTAGAAATTACACTAAAAATATTGGCTTCTTTCATAACAAGAGAGGCAAAATTTTCTATCATCTTTAAGTATTGTATATGCTATAGCACTATCAATGAGACATATAACTTCTTTGTTGGTCTTGGGTCTAACCAATGAGGGAGGAATATTCAAATTCTTCATTTGAAAATAAAACGAAGAACATCAATGAGAAATGTAACAAAGATTAAACTTTAAGAAATTATAATAAAGAAAACTACTAGAAAAACAAATCACATAAAAATGAATTGTTCTAATGATTTCTATCCCTAGTAAAATAATCAATTCTCAAAAGAAATTTGTTGCATCCAAATGTGTGGTATCATTTAGGCCATCTATATTTATTATGTTATCGAGGTTAGCAAAGTCATCATCACTGGATCTAAAATTTGCTTCAACATCATTTGCCTCAACTTCATTATTGTGGAAAGTCACATTGGTCTTTGCATTGTTCCCCTTCTTTTTCATTGAAGCATGATATAGCTTAACAAATTAAATGTTTAGGTGTACGACAGGTACTTGACCAATTACCATTCATTCCATATTGATAGCACAAATATTCTATACTCTTTGAAGGAATACTTGAAGCACCCTTATTTTTTCTCGTTTATCACTATTATTCCAATTATGGTGGTGAGAAAAAAAATTTGTTGTGACCACTATGATTACTCTAATTGTTGCGCCACTTGCCACGACCACAACCACGACCACGACCACGATTTTGTCCCCTTTCAAATTTATGAATTGGTACATTCACTTTAGGGATTGAGGCAGAGCCAATAGGACGAGCTTCATGATTTTTAATTAATAGCTCATTATTTTGCTTAGCAACTAAAAGATATTATATTAATTTAGAATATTTCTTAAAATCCTTTTGACAGTATTGTTGCTATAATAGGACATTTGAAGCATGAAAAGTGGAAAATGTTTTTCTTCCATTAATTCCTTCTCATCAATGATCTTTTCACCACCTAATTTCAATAAAGAACTTATCTTAAAGCTGGTGAGTTATACTTGCTAATAGTTTTAAAATCTTGTAGCCTCAAATGCATCCACTCATAACAAGCTCTAGGCAAAATCACAGTCTTTTGACGATCATATATTTCTTTTCGGTTTGGTCCACAATTCTAGTGGATCTTTCATAGTTAAGTATTTTGGTTTTAATCCTTCATGAAGATGATGATATAGAAAAAAATCATGGCCTTAGCCTTATCTTGGCTAGATGCTTTTCTTTTTCATTTTTCATTTTTCTTTTTTTATGTTTGTCATATCCAAAAGACCTCTAGATGAGTTATTGCATCAAGTACCCACGATGATAAATAGTTCTTGTTCATTCAAGTGCAGCAAATTCAAATTTTGTCAAATTCAGCATAGTAGGAACTAGTACATAAAACAATACGAAAAATTAAAAGTACATTCAAGAAATAATAGTGAAAAAAAAAAAGAAAACAATTTACAGATTAAGCGGACCAGTTTAATTTTGGAAATTGGTAAATAATGAATCCATTATATTATCCGCCGTAGGAGAATATGAGTACTAAATTATAAATACCTAAAGGTACAAAAATTAACAAACTATAAATACTCAATTATCTTTACAGATACATTCACTTCGAGGAATGTAAAATATGAAAATATTTATTCTAAGAAATGTACAAACTAATTTTAGACTACATTAACACACACTTTAGGTAATGTAAATATCAAGATTCATTCCCTTTAGCAAATGAACTTTTGACATATTCACTTATGGGAATGTGTAAATCTTCTTGAACAAAAAAAAAAAAAGTTTTATTTTTCGAATAATTTTGAATAATAAGGATGCATTTGCTTCAAGGAACGATTACCATTTGGGAATGATTTTATTTTTCTTATAGCTGCGATTACCACCTACTTCAAGATATGGTATTGAAAGGGAAAAAATAGAATAATATAGAAAGAGTACGTGTTGAAAAAAACCAAAACATAAATAAAAGATAAAAACAATTAATTGATGAAAAAAAGAACTTATACAATATATAAATAAAAAGGAAAAAATTTAAACCATAAACCCCCCATGTATACACAAATGTATTACATAAACAATAGTTGGGCAATAAATATATATACACACACATACGGATATTTAATTGATCGATAAATCATTTGGTTTGACTCGATAATAAGAACATTTATAAATGGTCCAAAATTGTTAAACCATAAACATAATATAATTGATTGATATAAGTAATAGGCAAATAACAAATCTAATCATCCCCCCAAAAAAAATACATATGTAAATCTTAATGAAGTATGAAGAGATGAATTTTGTTTTAAAAACCGGCATCAATAGTGATTAAAAAACATATATCAATAAAATATAATATATGAAAAATATATTAGAGGAAAAAATGTAACAATGCAGAAACTAATATGCGTGTGTGTATAAAAAAAAAAAAAGAATTACCTTGAATAATCCTTCAAAGTAAAGTTGATTCTTTGAATTTTTTACTTTTCAATTTTAGAGCAAAGTCGTGTGTTGATAATGTTTATAAAACAATGGAGAAAGAGGGAAGAGGGAGAAAAGAATTACAAGCAGTTTGAGAAAGTAGAATAAGAACGAGAGAATTTTAATTTTTGAAGAAGTATCGATAATGTCGCTTTAGGCCTTTATTTATAGTCTCTTGAGTACAATGAAAATAGAAGGATTTACAAAATGTTGCTAATTGATAATCAATGGAAATCTGATCAATCAATTACATAAATATGGCAATTATGGAAATCTATAAAATATTTGATTTACAATACTAAAGAATTTCTTTTTAATAATGTACCTTTGTTATCACTTGTAGATTTTTTTTTGGAGGGGGTGTTTAGGGTTTTTATATTATATATAAGTGTGTATGTATATCACGATATCCCCTCATTTAACAGATGAGAGATTAATCTTCAAGATATGGTTAGATGCATGAGTAGGGATCTCTCAAAACGATGTTTTTTTTTTCTATACATATCAATTTCGGAATAGAATTCAAGACTACTTAAAGGATTCAAATCCCTTCAACTTGGATTAACACCTTGTTTGGTGAAAGTATTTTAGATATTTTACATAGCAAACGATTGCCATTAATGTGAGAAAATAACCTTTTTATATGAGATTGTGAAGATTTTGAACCCAAAAAAAAAAAAAATCACTTTCAAAAAATAACTTTTAAGGATTTTGATTTTTAAATCCTGTATTAAACGTTGAATTCTAACATTTTCATGTGAAGATTTATTTCAAAGAACAAAAAAGTCTGCGGACCAAAACTTCCCTTAAGACCATTTTGATATAAATAATGATAATATGAATTTGGGTTCACATTTCAACCATTGAAAATATGTTTTAAAATTATAAATATATAAATATTAAGAAATAAATAATTGAGACGTAATTAAGACTCGGATTCACGGTAAACTTAATTCTTTATTATCATTTCTCTTTTGATATAACACAACTCTCCATTTTTAAATTCAAACTGATATTATTTAATTACTGTGCCCCTTTACGTAGCAAAATGTTATACATTGAGACAGAAAAGATGACCAGGAACCCACGTCAATACTTAGAAAATGAAATATCAATTCACAAGTGTGAAAACTCAATTGATATGACTTTCCATCAGAAAGAAAAGAGTTGAGTGAGTTTGAGACGCTACATTGACAGGCCTTACAAGTCCACACGATCTTTGACTAAAACCCAATCATACTTGAAAATGTGACCAATAAAACTTTGGAAATAAAAGAGCAAAGAATGTTGGGACAACGTACTAAGCTCAATTGAAATCATGAATATTGTTAGTACTTCTTAGTCAAGGTCACAACACGAATCAGTTGCCATAATGCTGAAGAGTTCTTGTGTTTACATTCTGTGTAGTACGTGGAGGTGAAAAACTAGGTTCAATTGGTGAACTTTCATGGAGCAGTGGTGGAAGAAAATCTTGATTCTATGGAATTATATATTAAAGAGAATCTCGACATGACTGTTTTGAAATGACTTGAACTTACCACAGTCGCTTTAGTGGAAATATTTATGAATTGAATATAGTAATAATTATGAATTAACTATGATAATAAATAAATAAGAATCCAAGGCTATAAAAAAATATTAAACAATTATTATTAAAAAACTTTAAATAATTAATACTCAATTGGTTTAAGTAATTTATTATTCATTTATTTTAAGATATTAGATTCAATTTATAAATAACAAAATAATAATAATAATAATAATAATATTGGTCTATTGAAAAAAGTTTTACTTCATAATAGACTGACTTAACTTAAACTAAATTAGTCTAATATTAACATACATCCGAATATTGGAGATTTAAATATAAAAGAGACTTATAATGTTCTGACCTATTTACCTATGGTCGAGCATATCCTTGCTAATTTGAGCTATGTATAGTGTTAGTGTAAGACCTACATGGGATTCTGATGCCTAAGTCGATGTTTGTTCAACTACATATGAGCGGAAATGGGTGAATATATAGAATATATACATCAAGTCTAGAGATCAAAAAGGTTCATGTTTAAAATTGAGAGGGAGAGATGATCGTTAGGGAGTTGTTTGTAGGTTGATGAGCTTGTCCTGAATGTCCCGAATGGTTCCTATCGATAAGGGATATTTAAATTCAAGTGGGAAGCGCTCTTCGCTCGTTCCTAATGACAGATTAGTTAGCAAGCAACCCTCGGTATGATATTTTCTTGAAGGTTTTGATCCTTATGAGTTGAATGGACTGAGCTGTAGGCGCAGCAAAATGGTTCTATCCATATATAGTTCAATTCAAATGAGCCAAACTTGTAAAAATGATCAAGATTTGTTAATTTCATTCACATAATTAATTATCATTCCTCCCACTTGATATACATACTCTATTGATTAACTTTTTATAAACATTGAATTTCATCAATCCAATTATTGAATCATGTGATATTATGTTGATGATTAAGTATAACAAATTTTTAAAAAATTGGACATTACAATAAATATGTGGTCTGATAGTGAAAATTTACGTTTTTTTTCAAATCCATATTATACATTGAAATTAAGTGGGTGGATAAAGTATCAAATGGTTTTTAAATTGTATAAAATTTTATAATCTTGATCTACAAAGTAAAAACTTTCAATTTAAGAGTTGGATTAATACAATTTAATGTCTATAAAAAATATTTAATGGTGTAAAATTTAATGTCTATAGAACATATTTAATGATGTAAATATGTTTATACATATCTTAAAGTAGTAGATCCCACCTATATATAAATAAAATCACATTAGTAGATATAATAGCTGGATTTAACGCGTAATTTAATCAGATTGTATATATAGTCTAGAATTATTATTCGACAAGATTTGACTTCTTGTTTTTTCAATCTCCTCATCCGTTCCCCTCAGTCTCCTCCTGATAAAAATAGAAGACATAGTCAAAGGTTGTTTCATGGCAGAATCCGACTTAAGTATGAGAAACGTTTTTAATTATCCTAGGTGGCAGTAGTAGGCAAACACAATCATTTCTGCTTTTACTATATATTTTTCAATTATTATCCACTCCATCATTATTTCCTATGGGTTTTCCCACTGTCCAAACGCGTCCTCAATCCTTACTAGTCATCAAGAATCTTTCAAACCCTTAAATATTCTCTATAGAATTTATGATACCTTAATATATTTGTTTCCTGGTACGACTTTCATAATCGATATTATCACAAAATTTGTCTAGAATTTAAAAATTAAAATATATGACTATTATATAAAATTTATGCTAATCTCCTAATCTTACATTATTATGTTATTGACAAATTTAATTCTTAAAACAATTACTTTAAAAGTCATACTACAAAATGATAATTGTTAATTGAATTATAACAGCTATTCTAACATTATATTATTTTTTACATGAACAATCTAATTTTATCACTTACTCCTAGCTGAGAATTGAGAATAAATATCATCCACTAAATGTGGAACAATAATTTTCGTTATTCTTTAATATGATTATAAAATATGCATTCAAGAGGTATTATCTTAATAATGTACCTACAGTTTACCTATAGGTCAATCTTATAAATTGTTATATGCCCCTTATATATCAGGTATACATAGAATTGTAATAGTTTATACTATCTTAGACAGAGTTACTTTTTCCCTTTACGCGTTAGTGATAATGGGATTGTTAAATTAATATTTCGTATGACATTAATTTTGAAAATTTTTATTTTCTTCCCGTAAATTTATTTCAAAAAATTTTTATAATTATTTTTTTTGTGTTTGATCATGATTACCATGAGGTTAATCTATAGGATCACAATTAGTCACTAATCAGAAGAGTACCCTTCTAACAAGTTTTTATTGTAAGGTTTGAACTGTAAGTTTTTCTTTAAGAACATGACTCAATTATGATAAATTATTATCACAATGTTCGATTCTTTATAACATACTTAATAGGTACTAAAAAAATATTTAAGAATATCAATTCCAATTTATAACATTAGAGCGTATGCCTGTTGTAATTTTGAGCCTCTTTGGTTTCCGAACATTTATTGTTTTTGTTTTTCAAATTATTTGTAGATTATTTTATTTTATATAATAAAAAAATATTTGTTGAAATAATTGTTGTTATAATTTAGCTTGCACAAATATTTAGTTGATATAATTGATTTGATAATTATTTCTTCTAAACAAGATTTTTTTTTTATTTTTAAGACTTATATAATTTCAAGTTGAGGATAGAGTATTGTGAATAGAAAAGAAAATTACCTTCCCTGAAATTTAACAAGAAAATAGCGAAATAACTAATTTTAGTCTTCAAATTTATTCCATTTAAAAAAAATCATTAAAATCCAATCAAATTCATTTTTAATTAAACTTGTCCCATGTTCTTATTAAAAATGAACCGTGTTCAATAAATTAAATCAAACACGATCCCCCTCCCCTTTCCCAGGTTTTAATGTCACGGACACTCAATTTCTTATGCTACGACGAAACAGGATTTAATTGAGTAGATCACTCTTTCTCAAATAATTACTAATGAAAAGGACAAAAATATAAAACACCAAAAGAAAGACACGGAGCACTTTGAATTGTTGTTGTTGGAGTATTGTACTATAAACTGAAACGAAGGTGACATACTGACACCACCCTTTGATTCAATCGTTAGTGGAAGTCAAATCACATATCGTGTTCCCACACTGTATATAGTACGTTAAATTACTAGCGTTGGCCCGATCATGCGGCAGTAATGAAGCCTTCGGGGCAGATTCGCGGCAAAGCCATCGACTACGTTACACATGGACAGCCAAATAAAGAATTATAAGTTTTTCAAATATCAATATGTCATTATTTTTGTTCGATTCAGTGATAACCAACAAAATATATTCAAAGGCTAGAGAAAACTAGTAGTGTGAACATCTATCAATACATGGTTGATTGGGGTAATATATGCTCCATCTTCTTACTTAGTGGCCTTAAGTTGGAGTTCTTGGATATGAAATAACCGATATTGAAAGGACAATATCCTCTATTGGATTTCAATTTCTTTTTATCTCATGTGAAAACCTAAATATATTTGATATATAATTAATTATTATAAAAATTTAGATTTAATTTGAATATAATGTCAGTGTAAAAATTTTTTATATAGACATTTAATCATGTATTGCGACATCAGCAAAAGTCTTTGATATAGCTACCTACTACTTAAATGGTCATATAAAAGGAAGGTTTTGATTGGATGACAGTGTAAAAAAATTTTATACTGTCAATATATCCCAATTAATCTCTAAAAATTTTTATATAATCATCTAATTATATATCATCACATAAATAAAAGTATTTAACTTTTAAAATAACTATTTAGTCCAATTTTTTTTTTTTTACAATGGCTATATCAATATATATATATATATATATATATATATATATATATATATATATATTGGGATAATAGTATAGACTCTTTATATCGATTTATGCTATATATCAGTGTATTAAAATCAATCTTTTATACTATTAAATAAATTTATAATTGACATAATTATTGTCTAATAGTCAAGTAATTGAATAAAATATCAATATAAAATTAAAAAATACTCCATCCGTTTCAATATATTTGTCAATTTGACTAAAGTGATATATTTAAAAATTAATATATTTGGAAACAGTTTGATCAAAATGATACATTTGAAAATTAATATATCTGAAAATAATTGTATCCAGATACATTGATTTTCAAATGTATCACTATAATTAAACTGACAAATATATTGAAATGGATAGAGTAATATAAACAAGCTTTTACTTTAATGAGCATCAAATTTATAATATAAAAAACAAGGAGCTCACTTTTTATAGAATAATTTAATTTGCACATTCCTTTTAGAGGGCATTTGATATAAGGTAATCTATCTAGATTACTAGTAATATAACTTTAAATTATTTGGGCCCATCACATTACTTTATTTGATTGAGTCAAATTACTGACAATTCAAATTTCAAGGCAATCCATATTACCTTCAAAGTGATAATATGGATTATCCTCTTGGAAGGGGGCTATGTGGATTATCATATAGGTGGTAATCCTCTCATTAATAATTATAATAATTATTATTTTTATTATGATAAATTATTAATAAAAGACATATATTGTCTAGTAATCCTTTTTATATATATAAAAAAGGTAATGTAAATTACCAGTTAGGTTGTTTGTACATATTAAATACTGTATTGTAATATTATCAATAATTAAAAAGATAATAGTCTTTTTGACTGATAATCTGGATTATGAGTAATCTTGCTAGATAATGTACGCCACCTTATTTACTTATGGTTGTGTGAAATGCTTTTAAAACAACTGATCCACTAACATCCTTGATTAAAGTGATTCAATACTTTTTTCTTTAATCAAAATTTTAAGTTTAATTTTATAAATGAAAAAAAAAATAACATTTAAAATTTACACTTATAATAAACCAACTTGACACGAATTATTGGTTAAATAAATTTTAAATAATGATAATTTAGAAAAATAAAAGTTAATAATAACTTAACAAAAAAATGTGATATAAGATTAATATTTCTCTAATTGTTAATAATCACTAAGTTTTTGTCTGGAGAATAAATAATCACTACGGTTTCTCCGTAAGTGTATTCAAAGCCTTTATTCATATTCAGATAAGAAACAGTATCTTCGGTATGTGAAACCCACAAATAACAATTAATATTTTTTATAGCAGAAAGGATTGTGATGATGGCGGTGTGTTGCTCTTTTATTTTATTTTTTTAAATTTGTTTGGAATCACCTGATCTACAGTTGTATAATCCTATTTTATATATTGTAGATTCACATTATGAGAGTAAAAATTATTCAAACAACAAAGACTTGAAATATAATTCTATGATAAGTTGTGTAATTCTTATAACTCTATAAGATTTTGAGTGTATAATTAGAACTCCATGATTTTTATAGTCAGATCTGGCATTTTACTATTAATTATTATTGACATATTAAAAAAAAAAAAAACAAAGAGTACTTGTAAATTAGCAGAATAGAAGTCCCGATTCAATGTCACATGTCATCAATCAGGAATAACTATCCTTAACTTAGCATGCACGTTGAATTCCATAGCAGCGATTATATATTTACGAGAATTTTTTTTGGTGTAAATATATTCACGAGAATTTGATTTTTATGAAGAAAAAAAAAAGTCTGATGTTCAACTTTCAAAACAAGTATCGTCTATTTATGACCGACTTGTACACTCTCTGTAGCGTTTAGAATACCCATAATATAAATATTAAATATTTATTTAAAATTAAATTATTGATCTAAAATTATTTATAAATTTAATGATAAAAAATAAGAAAATAAATTTAATATATTAATATATAATATTAAAATATTTTAATCCATCAAATTGGGATTAAGTAATCTGTTATTAATATCTAATTTGAAATTTGGAACTCAGTATATGTATGTTTTTGTCAATATGAAACCCAACTCAAAATTTGAAACCTAATATCTATATATTGGTATTTATTAGTACAAAACCTAATTTTTAACTCTAAACTCAGTATCCATAAATTTCAAAATTTGAAAGTCAATATTAATTAAATAATTAAAATAAAATAAGTGCCTATAATAAATAAAAAAAATAAATATTTAATATTTATATTTAAAAGTGAATATCGTATAATTTTCCTTGTTATTAATACCATATAGTTCAATCCACTGGACGCGTATACGCTTCTCTTATCCATAATGTGTACACAATTCTACCATTCCCCAAGGAAACTATAAAAAATAATTAAAAAAAAAACTATTTCTCACTTTCCTTCTCCCTACCCTTCCAAATAAAAAAGAGAGAAAAATAAGGATAGATTTTATGCCCCGGAAGAATCTGATTTGGCGATAGCTAGGAATCACAATCAAACGATGAATCAAAACTTCTGAATGTCCTTAATAAAGCTTTTTTTTTTTCGTTCAATTATTTATCTAAATCGGTGGATTGATTAAGTCACCTAGTGAAATCTCCACTGTCCAAACGCGTCATCCAGAAGAATGTTCAAAACATTCCACGTAGACCCCTTGCAGTGTATATAGTATATCCACCACAACCCTATATATACCCAACACCACACATACCTGTCCTCAAGTAAAACATTCTCAACCCAAAAAAAAAAAAAACAAGGATACAACCTCAATTCCCAAAAACAGTCAACAGTCAACACACAGCCTCACCCAATAAAAGAAAACAGCAAAACTTGTGAAAGAAACGCAGGACAACAAGAGAGAAAAAGGACCCAAGTTTGGCAAAGTTACTAATATTCTTTCAGCACTTCAAACGTGCGAGTTACGATCATGGTTGTGGTCACCATGGCAAGGCGACACAAGGCAATCTTGGGGCCGAAGGCGGGGACTCTTGGGATCCTCGCCTTCGACGCCGGCAAGACCATGTGCCGCCTTGTCTCCCTCTACAACTCCCTCTCCGACAAAGAAATCGCCTGCCTCTGCAGCGAGACGATCAAGTCGAAGGGGGTAACCTACCTGACTTCCCAACAAGAATGCTTCCTCCTCAACCTCGCCGCGGCGGAGCGCCTTGAGGACCTCGACGAGGTTGCCGCCACCGTGTCGCGGCTCGGCCGGAAGTGCTCCGACGTCGCCCTCTCCCGCTTCGACCTCGTCTACAATGACCTCAAGCTCGGCATCATCGATCTTAGAAAGCTACATTATGGAACAAGAAGCGCCCAGAAGATCATCGAGAAGATGGAGAAGCTCGTCGCCGCCACCGGGAACCTCCACGCCGCCATGGAAACCATGACGGAGTTGGAAGCTTCCGAGAAGAAGATGCAGCGTTGGAAAACAACAACCACAAGCGTAAAGCATAATATTAACTACAACTTCCCCAAACCGAATGTTGATTACTTCAACGAGAAGATAGCGTCTCAGAGGAAGCAAGTGCAGCACTACAAGGAGGTCTCGTTGTGGAGCCAAACGTTCGACAAGACCGTCGGGATCATGGCTAGAGTTGTGTGCATTGTCTACGCTAGAATATGCTCGGTTTTCGGAGCCTACCTTTCATGTCCTCACAACATGAAGAACAATAACAACCACCACGACAACGTTTATTGCCTCATAGAACACCGTCTGTTGTACCAGTCAAATCTTCCTCTATATGATCAGTACCAGGAATTGGTTCATAAGCGCGGCACGAAATCTGGTCCCCTCGCTAAAGCCACAAAATTGTGTGATATCAAGTTCTACAGCGGTCCTCTAAAACCTGATATCACAACAATCAATCACAATATTCATGGAAATTTTGCTGGCAAAGACACGAACAATGATAAAAATAGTAAGGTTTTGAAGTTGGCTCCGTCGTCCACGGTCGGCGGGGCGGGGCTGGCGGTGAGGTATGCCAATGTGATATTGTTTGCGGAGCGGTGCTTGCACACGCCGGCGACGGTGGGGGAGGAGGCGCGTGAGGCGTTGTACGAGATGTTGCCGGAGAGGCTGAGGATGAAGGTGGGGGCGAAGCTAAGGGGGAGGTGGAGGAAGGGAGAGAATGAGGAGGTGGAGGGCGAGCTGGCGGAGGGGTGGCGGGAGGCGGTGGAGGAGCTGTTGGAGTGGCTGTCGCCGGTGGCGCACGACACGGTGCGGTGGCACAGCGAGAGGCACATGGAGAAGAGGCGGTTCGAGACGAAGGCGACGGCGCTGCTGCTGCAGACGCTGCATTACTCCGACCTGGAGAAGGCGGAGGCGGCCATCGTGGAGGTGCTGGTTGGGTTGAGTTGTATATATTGGTATGAGAGAAGATAGGGTCTAATTCTATTGTTGTGTGTGTTTGTTTAATTTAGGTGTAAGACATGATGGGAGCATTATTTGATTTTAGAGATTAGATTCAATTTTGATAAATTATATTAGTAGTTATTGAAAGAAATCCAATTGGTATGAAGTATTTAGTTTATTTAAGAGAGAACAGACATTGGTTGCATTCATTTTTATAGATAATGATGATGATGATGATGTAATTAAGGAGGGAAGGTTAGGGTTTCATATAGTTTTGGCAGTTTAGATTTGAGTTTTAATTTTGTTGTTCTGTTTTCTTTGTTTCTGTGTAACAAATTCGTGCTAGTGATGAGTAGTAAAAACATTCTTTCATGCCTTTGGAGTTGGATATAACTGAAAATGATATCCATCAAGTGCTTTTGTGTGTATAATTTGTATTTAAAGTATGGGAATGGGGCCAAATAAAGGAGTAAATTACTGTCGTGAATTATGGTCGATGACATTACTAAGGGTCTTACATTGCCCGTTCAATTCCAAGCCATTTGTCAGCATAGTTGCTTTCCATCTGCATTTCTTGAAAGGTTGAGAGAATGTAACAAAGTGCCTTTTTATAAAGCAGCCTACATAAAGTTTAATAAGCCATAAGAATGGGGTTGGCTTCTTATGCTTGGGTTTATGGAGGGAGAAGTTGTTGTATCCTCCACGGAAGGTACCTTTTTCTTTCTTTATCATAGATTACAACTATATAAAATATTATATGAGATTCACTTTTATATTTTATTTCAAAAAATTTGTAATAAAAATAAAAGGGTAAAGTATGATTCTCTTTCTTAGTTGAGGAGGATAAAATTTCTCTTATGGAGGTCTTGAACTCATGGTCAGGGTCAAAGCTATGTCATCATTACGTGAAAGAATGCTGGTACAATATGACTATTCCTAACAGTATCCAAAACAGTCAAGATTCAAGTCATTTCGTAATTAGAGCTGACTATTGCTTAGCAACAATAGTATTATTTCTTTCTACAATTCATTTTTAATACACCTCTCTCTTTTATGAGAAAAAGAGAGATCAACTTTTCCTTACTTTCTTCCCTTCTTTTCATAAAAGGAAAGTGTAAATTAAGAGAGTGCAAAATAAAGTATAAAGATAAAGTTTTATTTTCTTAAACATTTGTGATTATTGTAATTTAAATAAATATAAAATTTAATTATATAAGTATTAAATTGATATTTTATTTTTGTTAATAATGTAGATATATTCATAATTAATATAATATTTAACATTTACATAATTAAAATTCGTATTTATTTGAACTGCAATTATCGTATATCATTTTGGGTGTCTATAAATTATGTAAAACAAATATTTCTCATAAAATTAACATTCTTGTAAGAAGAAATAAAGAGGAAATTATAGAATGCAATTGATGTTTCATTGATTCCTTAATTAAAAAAGGGAAAATGTTATGTAGTATGAAAGCTTTCCTACCTTTTTCACGAATAGTGTTAGTTGAGGGTAGTTTCTTTTTTTTTAACCCTCACCTACCCCCGTGTTTTCCATTAAAGAGTGGATGTTATTGGGGGGACGAAAATTTGTGATTCATTGCAAATGCTATTCATGTTAAATAGCATTGTTCTTAAAAAAGGAAGGAAAATAATGGAAATGCAATAAAGTTATGCTTATAAATGTATAAGTTATGATGGTTGGGTAGTCGTAAATGGTTAGTAAAGCAATAAAAAAGAAGACATAGTCATTATGTATATAACTGTAAAGGGGTGTAATTGGGTCAAGTTGCTTCAAGTTTAGGGGAAAAAAATAAATCTGACTAATTATTTTTAATTGGATCTGGTGTATAAATTTTTTTTTTACCAAATTCAAACAAACCAGAACCAATCAAAATCAAAATCAGTTTGGTTCTGTTCAGATGGTCAAGTAATTTCTTTTTAATTCCTTATTAACAATCAATAAAATATATACTAGTTTCATTTTACAATCAAAAGTTCGAAGTTTCATTCTCCAATATAGCCCTCTTTTTGTGCAAAGAATGAATCAAATAGATATCATAACAAAGGGATATTTTCATTTTTTTCCATGCTTTTGAAAATAAATAAGTATATATCAAAGTTATTTTCAATCTTCAAATTGGTGCCAATGTAGGATTAGCTAAAGTAGTAGGTGCCTTGACCTCTTAATTAAAAATTTCGGGTTTGAGTCCTGAGAATAGAAAAAATCCATACTGGGAGACTCCTACCCCCTTCAAGGACTTCCGTCGAGTCAGGCCGGATTATTTGAATTCTTAGTAATAGGGCCTACATGCCGATGATTATTCCATTGAGACAAAAAAAGAAAATCTTCAAATTGGCACATTTCAGTTTTAGAGTTGGGCAAGGGGATCAATACCTATAAAAGAGGAATTAGCAATGGTGGGATTAGGTTGTTATAACAGTTGTCACTGTTAGCTGGGGGCACCTGGTGTGGGTGTCATGGTTAGCTTGCAGTGGTGGCTAATGGACATGCGATTGTTATCGATGAAAATGTGTGGGGATTGCTACATTGTGGGGGTTGTGCGGATGAGTAAAGGTGCAACAACCATGAGTCATGGTGGCTTGGATAACCAATGGTTTAGTGGCTGGGGTTTGGGGGAGAATATTGAGCCCAAATAAGTTGAGGGGTTTCAAAAATATATATATATATATATATATATATATATATATATATATGTGTGTGTGTGTGTGTGTGTGTGTGTGTGTGTGTGTGTATTGAGCCTACAAGTTTGAAATTGCAGTACTTGATACTTGATACTTGAACTGAGATGAGTTTGGTTAGGTTCTACGCGATTAAATATGATAATCCCAACCAACCCAAATCAATTTAATTAGTTCAGTTGGGTTTTTCCCCCCCAAAATCTATAGATAGATTTGAAACAATTTATGTCCCTATATCTATACATGCTCAGTATACTTGAAGAGAAATGTTTTTTTTTTGGACATTAAAACTTGCATATAAAGTTGCCTTTTCCCAATAAAATAGAAAGGAATAGTAGAAAATAATTTCTTCTAGTTGCTTTTTTACCCCCCCTTAAACTCTAGTTTAACTGTCATCTTAGTGTCCCAAAATGTGTGTCCAAATAACATTTTTCATAGTTAAATTATTGACGATACACAGATATAATTGGGTACATGTCCTGGCCATGTAGCTATAGGGGATACGCAATTGTAATGTTGTGGTGTTGAAATGGTTTAAGAAAATACATTGATAAATGTATGTTAGAATTGTATTAAATTGTTCTGATATCGTAAAAAAAATAAAGGACCAAAAACAATCCCAGTGTATATGTTGAAGGATGTAATTGATATTTTTGTTCCATAATAGTTGCTTGGTTGGTAAGAATTAGAGATATACATATAGAGTGATGAGGTTCGATCTCTACAAATGTTTTTCATCCTAATTTTCTTGTCCTATTACCCATCTCTTTTCTCATGCTCTATTAGGATATTAACTAGAAGCATTACTAGGAAGTTACTTGGTTAAACTTGCAAGTAGTCATAAGCCTAAAAAAAAATAATATTTAGAAGAAAAAGAAAAGATACTAAAATGAGGGACAATGAGTTCATTGAACTCTAACTATAGAAGTTATTGTACCTTAATTAGTTTTGGGGAAGACACATGAAATTTGCAATTTATTTTGAAAATGAGGAAGATTTCAGTTAACCTCCTCAAACTTAATGCCAAGTGTATTTTTGCTCTTAAGAGCATGTTCATGAGTTCAATTTAGAGGAGAAAAAGGGAAGAAAGATAATTTTAGGGTTTTACCCATGTTTACGAATTTTACTTTTTAGGAGGAAAAGACTTGTAATGGTTTTATCAAACTATCAAAATCTTTCATTACCTTTATTTCATGATTCCCCTAAATTAGGGAGTTTTTAATAAGATTACAATATAATTTATTATCTTATCCCTATTAAAATGTTGAAATGTTATTTTTATCTATCTTATAAAACATATTAATTATATTTAATTATTTTAATAAAAAATAAAATTATAAAGAATACATTATAATTCCTCCTCCATTTTCTTCCCCTTATCTATTTAATACCCATAAAAAAAAGGCAAGGTTAAACCTTCCAAAACATTTTCTTTCCTTACCCTTTCTTTCTTTTTAATGTTTTTTATTCTCTTTTCATAGACCCTAAGTTTATGAATGTATAATATTGACCTTAAACTTTTGAAGTGTGCGTTTTATTTCTTTCCATCTAAGTTTCCATCGAACATTGCAAAAAATTGATATGATCAAATCACATGACCATTTGTTTTAGTGAAATTTAATCTTAAAAATCATAAAATATGACAATTTCTTTTAATGTTTGACACAAAATATTTAACAAAAGGATTAAAATATACACATTACAATGTTTAAAAATCAGCACATTTTCAAAACTTGAGAATCAAAGTACGTATGATCCTAAATTAATTAAAAAGAATAAACTAAAATTTTCCATTTAAAAATTAACAAAGCACAACTTTTATTTGTTTTTTTTCCCCTTCCTGCACGATCTGCAGACGGTAAAATAATATAGTTTTTTAACTTTTTGCATATCTACTTTATGACATATACTTGAAGAACTGGAAAGGGTGTGTTACCTAGCTTAACTTCCTTATTTAGTCAAAAACCCTTTCAGCCTGCCAAAGGTTATCACAAACTAATAACCCAAATTCACATACAAAAATTTCAGTTCATAATTAAGTAGCGACTATTATTGTATGTAATAGTCAGTATTTTCAACAAAAAAAAAAAGCAATGGGTTTCGCTACATAGGTTGAAATATTCCTACTAAATGCATATATATGTGTGTGTGTATGTATGTATGTATATATATGTATAGAGTGTTATTTATGTCTTTCACATTTTATACAACAGTTTTAACTTAGCCTCAAAATTTTTTTTATTATGTCATCTCTAACATTTTCAAAACGTTTCAATCTTATTTTTTTAATAGACGACATCCAAATTATAAAAAAAAACTAATATTACGGTCAAATTTCAATGTTAGTAATATTTAAACACCACTGATAGAGATTGTTTATCTTCAATTCTCCAAGGACAAATTTCAAATATGGATTTTAATAGGAAAAAAATTAATTGAACATTAAGGGTGTTTAAATTAAAAAGGAAAACTTTCATATCCTTAAAAAATATCGAGAGAAATGATGATAAATAATATCATCTATTTAAATAAATAATGAATATATCATCACTAATATTATAACATGATTTTCATATTAATTTTTTCTGTTTATAATTTAAATGCCGAAAGATAAAATTGAAACGTTTTGAAAATATTAGTAACATAAATAGAACATAAAAAACTTTTGGAATTAATTTAAAATTATTATAAAATATGAGGGGTGTAAATAAGGTTTTACCCTATGATAAATAGTAAATAATGGATCTAACGGCCTATAGAAAATTATTTTTGATGTTGCATAAAAATAAAGGACCAAAATAATGTCAGTAAGTTGGAGCATATAAATGGAAGTTTACTCAATTAAGAAAAGGGTAGCTTAAACCGGGAGAAAAAGACAATGAGCTCATCGAACTCCATGTATTGAAATTATTATATCTTAATTAGTTTTGGAGGAGACCTAAGAGATTTGCAATTTCATTAAAAACTAATGAAGCAAAATTTTAGTTTTTCTCTTTTCTTATTTCCAAAAGGGTGGAAGAACATATTTTGTTGAGTTATTTATTTTAACTTTGTGTCATATTCTTGAAGATCTATAGTCAAATGCATATACAAAAATTTAACAGTTCATAAAGTGGTGACTATTATTGTCGGTAACATTCTGTCTTTTACGACAAAAAAATGCAATAGACTTTGTTAGATATGTTGAGATTTTCTTATATACCTCTACGCATATATCATACAGACACATGATATATGATAAATTGTTTTAAAAAAACAATTAGCTTTTTTAGTAAATGTTTACTTTAGTCTCGAATTTGCATGAGGGCATAACTTTAATCCCTAAAATTACAAAATTAACAATTTAGTTTCTCAAATTACAAAAAGTTATTCAAATTAGTTATTTGGGTGATTCAAGTTATTCGTTATGAACATCAACCTAAATACTAACTTGAATCACTTTATGTAATTTCATGAACTATATTATCAATTTCTTAATTTTAGGGATTAAAGTGAAGCACATATGCAATTTCATGGATCAAAATGAGTATTCACTTAATTTTTTTTTTTAGGTCTTGGTATAAAATTAACTACCGTAACTGCCACATATATAGACATTTTGTTTTTGGTGAATATATGGACACACGAATAGATGGGCCTAAGGCAATAGACCTATTTTTGGTTCACATGCAATAACAGATTTATCTAGCACACATTGATGGCTGGGCCAAATGGCCCAATAGAAGGCTACGACCAATAGAAGCCTCTTTGATTTTTTATTTTCTTTTCTTCTTTTGGTGAGGAAACAATAGCAGGCTACAAGAGAAGGGCATCACTAGGCAAGAATTCTTATTTCATTTATTTATTTTCTCGTTTGAACTGAAAGATAGTTTCACTGAATTAAGGAGAAAGATCTAACAATAAAATATGGGAAAGAAATCCGGGAGGATGGTTGACCCAACTATCTGAAATGCTATCTTTGCATAGTTAGCCACAACTTCAGCAGCTCTGTTGCAATGTCTAGAAATATACGCACATCCTAAACCATGAACAATAAAGGAAAATGTCTCTTACAATGTTGCCACTATATGACCTGCATTCGCTCCATCGATAATGCTTGTGTAGACATTGAGTGCAAGCGATTTTTTGGCAAGTTCATTATTCGTCGCCCAAAACAGAAATTTGAGGCGTACTTATTTATTTATTTATTTATATTTATTTTTGGATGCATTGGCTAAGAGTTCTATATATATATATATATATATATTAAATACTACAATTCCAATCCTTCATAACCAGCAACTTTAATATCTAGAATGAGTGACCAATACACAGAAATTAATTTGATTAATCATGTATTAACCTCATTGCCTGTAAATAATCCACTCCACAAACCATCCTCCTGAATCCCCTCAGCGAAGCCAAGCCAAGCCAAGCCCATTCTTGATGGCTAACAATTCCACAGACAAATTATCAGCAATCCCCAAATGACTAGAGTACCCTGCAATCCAGTCACCATTGTCTTGGCACAGTAACCCACCAAAGCCTACAAGACTTGGGTTCCCAAATAAACTCGGATCTACATTTAGTTTCCACAACCGAGGCTAGTCTCGTGAAGGAAACTAGTGTGCATGCACCAAGAAGGCTCGTGATTCTTTGCGTCAGAACAGGCTGTGTAACATTCATACCTAGTGTTCCAAATTGAGGTTGCAGTTGCAGAGGGGGTTGCTGTGGGTACAGGCATAGCAGCTACTCCGATGTGGATTGCGGCGTTCTGGAGTGAATATTTTATATTTTGCACAAAATTAAAAAAAAAAAAAGAAATACAAATATTATAGTACCAAATAAATATCTCCCCAACTAAATTGATACAAACATGTCATGTTTTTAGAATGTGATGCCATAAAACTGGAAATTTTAAGAGGAAATGTAATTTTCTGTGGTTGTGACCAAGTTACTAATTGTCTAATCCAATGAGCAATTAACCACTTATTTTGACATATGACTTCATTACAAAAGAAAACATAATAATAAACTATAATTAATTAGTATCTTAAGATTTTAAAAGAGTTAATATTTTTCTTCGCATATATATAAATATATTAACTAAAAGTATCACTTAAAGCTAAAAAATAAAATAAATAATTTAATTAAAAATAATAGCAAATAAATCAAATAGAACTTACATCATACTTATTACTATATGGTGGAAAGACATGGTAGATCATAACTTTCACTTTCATTGCGGCTATCACTTTGTGAAGCTCTTGTCCAAAGACATAATAAAAAAAATCCATTGCTTAATTGTTGATAATAAAGATCTTGGTAATTTATTGATAATTGGTGATATGGTGGAACTTGACCACTTGCATATTGGTTATATATGCTCAAATAAGGATGGTGGTAATATAGTGGATAATTCCCTTGACTCTTTTAAATGTTCAGCAATACTAGAGTCATTGTAACTTTGCTCAATATTCGAATTGAAAGACAAATTTTGCCTTAAAACAAAGAAATCTGGTAGGCATCTATTAGTTAATTAGTACACTGCTAGTTAATACAAAAGTATAACATAACCAAGTATCCGAGGATAAAGGAATGAGAAAATTGCATTTTATCTCTGAGCTATAGGCTATGTACATTTTAGCTCTTATATTTTAAAAGTATATAAATCGGTCCCTCTAAATTTTTCTAAATGTGCGTTCTAGTTAAATAAATATAGTATTTTCTTGAACTTTGAATTATGTGTAAATCAACCTCTTGAATTTTTTTAAATATGTAATTCAATACCCTAATCATTCTTGAATATGTATTGTTTTCATTACTAATTGATGGAAAAGTTAACAAAAAGGTCGATTTATTTATTTAGAAAAGTTTAAATAGTTGATTTACATATTTTTAAAATACAACCTATAGTTTAAGGGAATAAAATACATTTTTTCCTAGAGGAATTTGACATTTTCTCATTTAGTGTGAGGATTAACAATATTTACAAAGTGGCGACTACTTTGCTACCGTTTCTAAAAAATATAACATGTTGTTTTCATTTATAACTTAAGGTAGAAAAATTATAGTATCAAAAGTTAAAATGTTACAACGTAAAATCTAAAGGTCTGTTTGGTTTTTAATTTTTATTTTTAGTATTTTGTGAAGGAAATAATAAAAATAAAAAAATCTTGATTTTTGTTTTTATTTCCTATTTTAACTATTTTCTTCATAAAAAAATATTAAATGAAAACAGAAACCAATCAGGCCTGAGTCTTACGTTTTTAGAAAATTTTGTTCTACTGCATGTTTTTCAACTTACGCTGCCACAAATTTCCAAGTTTGTGACTTTTTTATTCCAAGCTACTTTTTTTTTTAAAAAAATTCAAACTGTATTTTTTTTTTTAAAGTTGCAACATACTACCTCTTTTTAAGCAGTACCACAGTCATCATTCTAAAAATTATCTCTAGCAAGAATAATGTCATACCCCCAAAAAAAAAAAGTGAAAACTTTTATAAGATAAATTTAAAAGAGGATGCATGAGATAACTGAAAATTTAGAATTGTCAGATCTTCAATACGATTTCCGATCCTAGGCGTTCAAACTTACGTACTAATGAAAAACACCAAATTCTCAGTGATTACTTTCGAAATATTTACAAAGGTGAAACTTGGATGACAAGGGAGATAGACTACAGTTTCAATTGACATATGCAAAACTTTAAATGCTAAGTTATCCTCAATCATTTATAAAAAAATTTATTTTCTTTTACTATTTTGCGCATATTCCAAAAGATAATAACTGATGTATTCCTATTATTTTCCTGGGAAGTGTGACAAGGATTTATTTATGAGCTTTCGCCATATGTAAGTTGATAGCAATTTTATATATGTGGTACCTGCGATTTGATAGCATGACTGCATCATTGGTATTAAAGTTATACGAATTATAAGATACTAACTGGGATCTATATTTTTAATTAATTGGCTTGAAGTCTTCATTATCAATCTTACTAGCAGCTTCTCAAGCAAATTACGGTAATAGGAAAATGTTAAAATTTCCAGCAGCATATATTCGTTGTTGAATTGCAAGGAGAAAATAGTGAACAACAAAAACTATCGAAAGATATAACGCACGAGTTATCAGAACTTTGGAACATGTATAAGATCTAATATCGAAGAGTGGAAGAATTAACTTTCATTAATCCATTCAATTGCTCGCTAGAATCATGTATATGTAGAAAAGAACAAATAATAGCTATATATTAACTTTATATAAAAAGCAACAACTTCATATAATAGCTATATATGATTACAAAGCAATAATTGATTTTATATATACTTTATATATATGATGATAATATTAATTACTGACAAAATGAAAAAGATATACAAAGAATTACAACCCATATGCAACAGCAAAAAGATATACAAGCAATATTAACATAAAAGTTTATATGATAATGTCCAATTATTGAATCAATTAATATGGCATACTTTAATTACCTTCAAATAGATGGTGGTGGAAGAAGAGGTAGCTAGGCATGAAAAACCAATTAACCTGTTGCTGAATTTCCAATTGAGGAATGCAAACTAAAAGCTCAAAAGAATTCTCTGGTGCTCTTAGTTGGTGCCTTCTGTAGCCCTAAGCGAAGCTCAAGGTCCACATCAGTTTTCTTCTCTTCAATACTATCCAACACAACACCTTCCCTTATCTCATTTTTAGAATTTGGCATCCAAACAAGTAGAGGAAGCTGTGGAAGTTCAGAAGTACCAATTATTGCCTTGCCCCTTTGAAGTGCATGATCATCCATGTTAGGTAAAGTGCATGGCTTTTTATGATTGCTAGTTCTTTTTTGTTGATCATCACCAGAATCCAATTGAAACAAAATTTTCTCTTCCCAAGGCTGAGGCTCATCATGGTCAGTGGTGTTCTTCATTGACATGTCCAAAGAAAGCAAGTTTTCTTCAAGAGATTGCCTAAGTTTGGCTCTATCTCTTCTATGAATATTCATGTGACCTCCAAGTGCCTGTGCATTTGAGAACCCTTTCTGGCAAAAATTACAAGTGTAAGGTCTGGCTTGTCCAGGACTAAACTCCATCTTAATTTTTCTCCGGCAAGAAGAGGGCAAATAGCAATAAGACAAAGAATAATAATAATAATGATAATAAAGTTTGTTATAAAACTGGGGTCAACAGGGTCGGCTATATGATAAATTTATAATCACATTAGAAAACCACAGAAGACATGCATCTACGAGTGTTTTTTGCCCCTTATTTTAATAAGTCAGTTGAATAATATAGTTACCAATAACTTAGCATGTCTGCTTTCAAAAGGGTCAGAGAACCCTTAAGACTGATTCAATAAAATAATAGCAGAATCTGTTTTTAATCATTCAATGGTTCTACTAGACATCTTTCCTTTATGTTGCCCGGAGAGTATCCATAAGAATTAATGTGATTTTTATCTTGTGCTCTTTTAAGCTTTATGGAAAGCCAAGGAACGATTTCACCATGGCTGAAAAGTTAATATTAAGGTTTTTACTTATTATTGTATTTGCTTTTGTGCTTCAGGGAAATACTCTATTAATTACTTGCTGGATTATCAGCTTGTGTGTTTCAGGCATATATCTAGTTGTGCTTTGTTAGAGAGCTAACAATAGAACACAATAGCTGTCATTTTTATTTTATTTTATTGTAAAACATAAATATTATGGGAAATCAAATAGATTTTTTTGGCTCTTTGTATGCTTATTGTATTAGCTTGTGTGTTTCAGGAAAAAACGCTAATTGTGTGCTTTGGAGAACTAAAAGAGTTGATCACAATAGCTGTCATTTGCAATTTTGTTTTGGGTAAATTAAAGAACTGAAATATTTGATAAATCAAATAGATCTTTTTGGCCCTTTTGAGTGGCATTAAACTCCTCATTTACAATTAGGAAATATACATATATTCTGTAACACACTTCATGGAGATAATTGAATATCAATTCCTTTTCTAGCACCAATCAAAGCAAAGTGTAACCCCTTTATTTGGTTAAAAACATTTTTAACATTTTCAATAACTGGTTTATTTATACGATACATATAAGAGTTTCTTTAATTAGTTAGTCCATTTTTTTCTCTAATTTTGCAAAAAGAAGTTTGATATGAAGGAAAGTGGATCACTTAATTGTAACTTGTAAGGTTAAACACACCACAAACCTCAATAAGTAGAAGTTTACCGTGGAAATAATCTAGCTTGACACTATTGGGTCTTCCCAGTTGAGTCAATCATCATTGACAATTGATCCATTATCTAATCTCGTTGCAATCGTTTCTTGTTAAATTTATCATTTGCCGGTGGGTCTATTTTATGTTTATGTGATTGCTACAAGTATTTGGATACAGCTAGGGCATGCTAAAAGTAGTTTAAAATAACAATTACACTCTTCAACTTTGATTCTTTAATCAATATCTTTTTCTGTCTTTTATTTTTTAGGACAAATTATACTTTACCTCCTGAAGTATAGATTATATGCACTTTAACCCCTAAACTTTTAAAATATATAAATCAATTCCCTTAAATTTTTTGAATATTTAAATTGACCATTCTGTTAAATTTTCTATTAATTGTTAATAAAATTATTATATATTCAAAAAAGTTTAGGGTATCAAATTGTACATTTAAGAAAACTCAAAGGTTATTTATACATGATTCAAAGTTCAGGGGGTATAATACATTTACTTTTTACTAAAATGTACATTCATAAAAGTTTAGAGACTTGATTTGCATATTTTTAGAATTTAGGAGTTAACGTGTATATGACTTATGATTTAAGAGATAAAGTGCAATTTTTTCTATTTTTTATGTAGATCACTTGTATTTTCAATCATATCAATTTATTCGTTTAAACATTCAATACTAGTTAACAATTTTTATTTTTATTTTTTGCTCTTAAGAATTAGTTATGCTATCTCGTGCCTAGGGCGATGGCTAAGTAAAGTATACTAAGTGATGACTATAGGATTTGAATCCCTAAAGTTGCAAGTGTTGAGTACCAAAAGCACGAGAAATATAATCACAAACTCTCTCATACTAGAGGTAAAATATTGCATTTGCACATTGCTCTACACTTTAACGTGGTTTTTATAAAAAGTTACATCATATGGACAACTCATAAAAATTATCTATATAATTTAGTCACTCCCAACTCAATAGACTAAAGCTATTATCTCAGATACTGCCTAAACCAAAAGCCCAAAGGCTTTATTTATAGACCAAACCACCTATAAGGTTATTACTTCCACTCAATGTGGAATTTTGGCTTAAATGCCAACAAATCCTCACTTAAATCAAAGTGCTATCAGAAGCATTGATTTTAAATTGCACCAATAAATAGTGTGGCAAAAACTCTTCAAATCACACCCTCAACAATTGCAACAACTCTAAGATTGCTTCCAGGAGCTAGCTACAACAACTCTCTCCATGAATATTCTTCTTGCACTATCCTTGTATTTTTCGAGTATCCAATGGTGTTAACAAGAGCCTACATACACTCTCTTTACTTATACCATTGTTATTCATAGAACACACTGCTTGACTTTTACATTGCCAAAAAGACATTTGACATAAGGGACGCCAATATGGATTCACTAATAATAGCCATTCCTCCTATACTTGACCATGACCAATTGATTTGAACCATTAGCTCTGCTACCACTTATTGGGTAATGAAAGCACAAGAAATACAATAACAAACCTTTTCATACTAGAGGAAATAATGCAAGAAGAAAATACAACATAAAAGAGACAATACACAATTCTTTAGTGTGGTTCAATCCTTTAAAACTACATCCATGAGTCCTACAATGAGTACCAAAATCTTTTATTGCCCACAACTTTTGTACAGACAAAGTTATTGTAAACCATTGTTACAAAAGATTACATCCCATGGACCTCATAAAAACTATGTATACAACTCGATCACTGCCAACCCAATAGCCTAAAGCTATTCTCTTTGATGATGCCTAAACTAAAAACCCAAAGGCCCTATTAAAAGGCCGAATCTCCTATGACATTTTTACATTCATATGAAATGGGACTTTGGATTAAATGCTAACAGCAAGTAAAGTTTTCCTGATGTCACAGTCCATTTTTAATTTTAATATGACAATTATACCACTTAAACTTTTAATAAGTACGTGAAAAGTATTTTTTGCGGTTTCTATTTTTTCAAGCGATAATATGGGATTATATAAAACTACAAAGGTTATTTATGAGATGTTTTAAAGACTGAAAGTGTTATTTACAAAATGTGAAATTGCCAAATTATTTTTCACTTATTTTAATTGAGCTTGGTACTACCAAAACTGAAATCAAATATAGTTGTTTCCAAATGATCAAATTTGAATCGAACAGTTTATATTTTAATATTTAACATTAAAAACAAGTAATTCCAGCAATTTCATGCATCAATTAAATCCATTAAATAAATGAGATGTATTAGGCTTATTAGCTTTTACCTTGTTGTTAGTTTTGTCCCTAAGAGGATGATGCGAGCTTAAATTCTAGGAGGCAATTTTTGTAAGGAGATTGCATAATCCCAGCGTTCCAGCAGTTAAACAAGGATTAATTTTATAAGGGATTCAAATAGGTCAAACATATAAGGATACGTCATGAATTTAGTGAAAATGTATTTACTTTAATTTGTTTCAAATATATACATAACGTAACCAACACTACTAGAATTTTGGCTGATTGCGACTATTTTTTCGGTCGCAAAATGAGTGAATTCGGTTGCAAAGGTCATTTGCTACCGATTTTGTGATCGATTTTTTTAGTTGCATTTAGGCATGTTGCAAATATATTTGTGATCGATTTAGAGCAATCATGTACCATGTCTGAATTGGTTGTTTGTTGACTATTTTGCGACCGATTTTTAATTTGCAACCGAAAAATCGGTCGCAAATTTGCCACCGAAAAATCAGTTGCAAATTCAAGACTTTGCGACCGAAAAATCGGTCGCAAAATTTGGAACCGATTTTTTGGTCGCAAATATAGAATTCGATATCAGTCGCAAACATTAATCAGTCACAAAATCGGTTGCAAAGTTACAAACAGAAAAAAAAATAAATCACTAGAATATTATAAATCTAAATTAAATACACTTGAATTCAACAACAGTCCAGAAAATAATATCCAACAATCCATAATGCATCTTTTTGTCTAAATAATATTCAACAACCACAAGTTTTCCAACATACATAATATTGTCAATACTACTATCAACTACATATATTCTAAACACAATATACATAAACTAAAAAATATAACAACATACATTGTTGACCAAACTACAAGGTTCTTCTTAATAAAACTTTGGAAGATAAATTTTTAGCATACTTCTAACTAGTTCTCGTTTCCATGATTCTTCAATTATTTCCATTGAGTCTTCAACTTTCATTGATTTCTCATCAACTTCTATTGTATCTTCAACATTCTCCATTGAGTCTTCAACAATTTCTATTGAGTCTTCCATTTTATCTAATGAGTCTTCAACTATTGAGTCTTTAACTTGCTCAGTTGAGTCATCCACAACCTCTATGTCATTTTTTGGTCTATCCATTTAGTTTTCAACAAATTAAGTACATATTAAATAATTATTAATATAAAGAAACAATCTAATAATATGAGGAATTAAAACATAAAGAACAGATATGAGGAACTAAAAACATTAGAACAACCCCATACTCTCACTTTCACCTGACAATATAATTAATCCAAATTCCAAATAAAACAACAATCCATTAACAATAATAATCAACCAATAAAATAAAAAATAACAAACAGAATAGAAAATTTGCAAAAAGAAAAAAAAATCTGCAGTGAAACATAACAGGAAACTAACAACAACAAATGAACACTTCAAATTTATTTAAAAAAAAAAAACAAACAGAAGAGTAAATTTATGCAAAAAATAAATAAATAAATAAAGGCAAATAAGAGCATCACAATGGAGGAGTAGTGGCGGCGGATCTGGCACGGTGGCGGTGGATCTGGAACGACGACGACGGATCTAGCGTGGTGATGATAGCGGGACAGCAGCGTTGGGGTGGGGGGCGGTGAGCATGACAACAACCTGCGGCGGGGCGTCTTCGTGAGTTTCCTCTCCGGCATAGGCGTGGCAGCGGCAGCGGCGTGGGCTAGTGGTGGGGGGAGGGTTGTGGTGGAGAGAAAGTGGGGAAGTAAAGGTGGAAGATACTAACAAAGAATGGGGGGAGAGACGAGTTCTGTAGCTTTTTTACGTTAAAACTTTTAAATTTGTGATCGAAAAATCGGTCGCAAATTTCAAGATCAATTATTTTGAAAATTTTTAAATTTTCTTAAAGTGTTAATTTTGCAATCGAAAAATTGGTCGCAAAATTACTACACAACATACTGTACGAAATTTGGGGTTCAAATTTGTGACTGATTTTTTCAGTCCCAAATTTCGAGACTTTTTCTCAATTGGCAGTTCAGTGCTTTGCAACTTTGCGACCGATTTTTTGGTCACAAATTTTGTTAAAGAGTTAATTTTGTGACCGAATTTTCGGTCACAAATTTCAACACTTTTTCCCAGTGTTTACCTTATTGCTTTGCAATTTTGCAACCGAAAATCTTGTTAGAATGTTAATTTTGCGATTGAAAAATCGGTCGCAAATTTCAACACTTCCCCCAACCTTTACCTTATTGTTTTGTAATTTTGTGACCGATTTTTCGGTCACAAAATTAAATATTTGCGACTGAATTTTTTGTCGCAAAATTCAATAATTCTTTTATGTTAAGATTTTAAATTTTGCAACCGTTTTTTCGGTCGCAAAACTAATGTCTTTAGTTTGTTAAATTTGCGACTGATTTTTTGGTAGCAAATTTCATTATTTGCGACTGTATTTTTGGTTGCAAAATTCAATAATTCTATGTTAAATTTTGCGACTGATTTTTCTGTCGCAAAACTAATGTCTTTAGTCTGTTAAATTTGCAACTGACTTTTCGGTCGCAAATTTCATTATTTGCGACTGAATTTTTGGTTGCAAAGTTAATGCCTTTATTCACGATTTAATAAGTTAAATTTTGCGACCGAAAAATCGGTTGCAAAGTAAATGAAATCTTTGACTTTTATTTATTCATCGGTCGCAAATAATGAATTTTGCGACTGATTTAGTATTCTATATTTTACCCCTTTTATTCCCAAATCGGTCACAAATTTCAGTTTTTGCAACTGAAAAAATTCAGTTGCAAATTCGGTCGCAATACCGATAGTTTCTAGTAGTGCAAAATATCAATGATTTCTTCGACAAATTTCAGTTCCTTAATACCAATCTTTATTTGGACAAATTTGAAAGCATGAGAAATTACCGGAATTGAATTCATGGTTCGAGGATCTACAATGGCTAGTTACTAAACTCTTGTTTAACATTTAGCAGTACTAACAAAATAATTTCGAAAGGGGAAAACATTTTCTGACAGATAATATTTAAGAAAATCAAATAGCTAGGAGGTCCCTTTTTTAATTCTTCTAAGTAGATTCAATCGGACTATTAGAGACAGAGAACCAGACAGCCAGTGAACCAATACTTCTTTTATAACAAATTAGAATAAACGGCACGGTGTTAGAAGATGCTGGTTAATTAATAGGAAAAAAGACACTCAATGAAAACGAAATAGAAAGAGAAAAAAAAGAAGGAATATAAAGATGCTTGAATATGATTGGACCTTAGGCAGATGGCAAGTTACTGGTTGATTTGTGGTCTACAGATCGTGAAATATGATGGAAGATTCAGCTGAATGTTGATAAGGGGCATAAAGAGTAGAATTCGGCAATTTAGTAGTAAATTATGGTTTCAGTTACAGCATTACAGAATAAGGAACCTTTTAATTTGAATTTGTATACGGCGGAGTCAATTTTGTTAGTGACTTGCTGTTTTAATTTTCTTATATATACTATGGCTCATGCTCATGTAATTGATGTTTCCCACCATGATTTCAAATTGTGATCCATAATCGCAATTGCAGCTGTAGTAGCAACTATGACTGTAACCGAATTTTAAAACCATACTTCCAACGTTATTTGTAGTGGGTTGAGGTAGGCTGAATTTATCAAAAAAAAAATTATTGGACCTTAGGCTGAGTGAGGCTTTCCGGAAAAACAATGTTTTACCCTCAACTTGCAGCAATTCAAAAATAAGAGGAAATGTGATGGCAAAACTAGCTAGAATATATGACTTGCATATTTGGTTCGGTGTGATTAAATTTTTTATTGCTCCTTCCGTCCTTCCATATTTCTTTTACTATATATGAAGGAATCTATTGAATAGATCATATGAAAGACAAACTGATAGAAGTCATTGGCTCAACAAATGAGAAGAAAAGGCAAGAACTAAAGTATTGGTAAATTTTGACTTAACATGCCATACTGAAAGAGATGCAACCCATATCGTTTATAGTAAAAATTTAGAGCTAAATTTCCATTATGTCATTTTGGCTTATCAATATATGACGCCAAGTGGATTATAGTTGAGAACTATACCAACGGATTGATGAAGTTCTGTCCTTCATTGTCTATCACTTTCGTCTGAGTAATATTCTTATGTCTCGTGGAAATCTCCCAAAGTGAGAGCACATAGTTTTCTAAACCATCTTGAATTTAGTTTGCAAACAGATGTACATTAGACCGATTGTTGCTTTAAGGTTAATGAATTTATTAAACTTGACAAAAGCTACTCCCCATATGCATCCATACATACATATCCAATATTTCCTTGCTTAATCGTCTAAGTTATTCCTTGCTCGAGTAATATTACTATAAAATCTTTATTCATAATTTATGCAGAACTGTTGGCGTGACGGTATTTAATTTTAAGTGGCCACGGTCCTAACTTAAATTTTAAACTCAAATGTAACTGGCCACGTCAAAAAAGAAAAAAATTTGCATAACATTATTACTTTCTTATTATGAAGGGTGTTAAGTAACACTGTTAGCTAATAAAAACTCAGAAAATTGCCAAAGCCAAATCATGATGAATAATTATCCATCATGATAATTGTCTATTTTGATTTGGCAATTTTTTAAAATTCTATTAATTAATAGTATAAAATAATTTTATATTAATAATATATAAAAATTATTCTTTATTTTTTTTAACAATAAATTATCTACAAATAGGAAATGTAACCCCAGAAAATTTTGGATTGACATAGAAATAATTAATTTTTTATATAGCAATCTGTAAAAATGTTATGCTAAAAGATATTACTATTGCAGTGCTCTATGCAACAGTATCATAGCGGTAATTACGATCATTTTAAGTATATTTTTTCGTAATTTTTTGTATCGCAATGTAATTGCAACTGTAATCACAACCGCAATCTAAAACCATGATTTTATCACTTGTTTTCTTTTCACATTCTATTGGATGCTCACACATGGTAATGGTTGATCCAAAATGACTCGTTATCATGCGCCTTCTCTCTCCTAAGCAATTATATCATTAGGCAAAACTTACTATTGTGGATTAATGTCTCCCTTCAGCAGGAGCAGTAACTCGTGACGCAAATGCTGGTGATCTCAACCAATTATTTGGAAAGTCGATTTTTCATGAAAACCACCCATACCACATCACATACTCTCCATAGCAGAGTATTTTCATCCTCTCAGCAATCTATCAGCATCTGCACAAAATGCATGCCATATAGCACGTGATCTACAACAAAAAACATAATCGCAAGACCTTCCACTTTCCATACCGGTGGTTAGAATCGGTTATTAGTTACTTGCACTACAAGCTTTGTATTGTATGTTCATATAAGTTGTACTTCAGATCCCTCAAAACCTCTCTTCCTGTTCTCTCACTCTCTCCCTCGCGTCTCTCTTTTCTCATTTCTCATCTTTGGTTCTGATACCTTCACACCTATTATCATCTCAGATTCCTCATTAATCAAGATTCTCGTATAAAACACAGGTGATTTATTTGCTAGAAGATTGATCAAGAAATATTGGAATCAAAAAGGCTTAAACATGGTTTTCATTGATTTGGAAGAAACGTATAATAGAGTGCTAATAATGGTATTATTGAAGGCTTTGAAAAATAATAGAGTTTATATTGTTTGTATTTTAGCAGTAAAAACTATGTATGATCAACTCGCAACTAATATGAGAACAAAAGCTGGGATCACATAAAATTTTACTTTAATTATAGGACTTTACTAAGGGTTAATTTTGAGTTCTTATTTTCTTATTATGGTATTGGATGTGCTTACTAAATACATTTAAGAGCCAGTGCTATGATGTAGACCTTTTACGGATAATATAATCTTAGTACGGAAGTGGAGAGAGCAAATATGTACTAATATATCATGATGAATTTCCCGAATATAAATATACGTATTCTTAATTTCACTATACTGTCAAATATAATAATATTGCCAATTAAAAGAGGTTGGTGGAGCATATTGACCTTTATTTTGTCCTACAATTCAAGCCTAACCAACGAATCACCAAATTGATGAAGTGTTTGTCATTAGGGTTGTTTGCATGTTGAAAATATAAAGTATTAATTTCCCAAGTGATGATGAAGGAGGTGGCATGTAAAGTGGATTTTAGTGATTTTCTACGTTCGATATCACCATCCAGCATCCGTCATAATATGCTGTGTCGGCTTCACTTATATCTGTTTTTTACTTCTGCACGCATGACGATAAAGTTGACAATTGATGACAACTAATTAAACATCAACGTGAGCTTGCTAGCCAAGAAGCAAATAATTAATTAGTTCATTAAAAGGAGATGATCTTTGGGGCTGAACGAACTAGAGGCTGAGAAGGATCATGCAAAAGTTTATTGCATACATTAGCTACTGTTGCATCATCAGTATAGAGGTGACACATGCTATAAAAATTCAAGCTCAAAGAGCATTGGACAAGTGTGAATTGCGAAGAACAAGGGCTTACTATTTTTTTAGGTCAAAATATAACTTTAGTCTCTATATATGTTGTTTATTTTAAATTTGGTTTCTTAGACCAAAAAAAATTGAGTAAAATCTCAAAGTGGTCCTATCAATTTTTATATTGGATAAAATAGTCCCTAACAAAAATAAATTATTAAATTGGTCTATAACATTTTAAAATATCAGACAAATTAATTCTTAACAAAAATAAACAGATAAATTAGTTTTTAATTTTTTTAAAATCAGACAATTTAATTCCTCTATTAAGCCTTTTTATTGGAACTAAATTGTTTAATTTTGAAAAAATTAGAGACCAATTTATCTATTTATTTTTGTTAAGGATTAATTTATTAGATATTTTGAAAGTTAAAAATCAATTTATCAATTTATTTTTATTAAGGACTAATTTATTTGATGTGAAAATCGATAGGGAGCACTTTGGTAGTTTACTCAAAAAGTTTTTACATTTGTCTTTACCTATATAATTATATATAAAAAAGTCCCTATTATCAATATAAGTTTTAATTCCATTAATTCTATATAATTAATAAAATATGATCTAACTATTTGACTTATTTTATTGGATATTACGTGGTAGATATTAAACAATAGAACACATACTAGGAATCATATTGCGTTAACTACGTAGAATTCATGATATTATATAGCTAATTAGCAACAGCGATTTCTTTACAAACAATTGTATTTGTAGGGATAAATTTAAAGACCTTTTTTTTGTGTAGAAACTAAATTTAAAATCGATGACATGCATACAAAATTATATTTTAACAATCTTTATAAAAAAGAATAATAAAGTTTAAAACTTTATAGAAAATTTTATTAAAAATTCTGATAATATTTTTCTAATATTATAATATTATTCTTTTTTTTTTCTTACTTATTCGAGTATTCTACCTCATTTAAGTGTGAAATCAATGTTATTCGTGATTTTGTGACTGCTTTTCTTAATAATACGTTTTTATAAATTTGAACTTTAAATATTATAAAAGTTTCTTTTAATCCTTTAATTTTAAATTTACTAATCACTTAAGCTAATACGAGTAGACATTTCACTTAGATAATTTGCATAAAATAATAGGTTTAAATCTCAGTGTCATCAATTTTTTTTTAAAAAAAGGTTGAACTGAAATCCTATTGACAAAGTTTGACTAATTAAGTTTTAACAATTTATATTCCATCAAAAAGAAAAGTTTTGACAATCAATAATTCTCAATTTTGAATATATTCGGCCTCTGAATTTTCATGATGAGATATTGGTAGTTGATTATGTTATTAAAAAAATTTAGCTTTTAAGCGCAGCAAACCTCGAACAACAGTGTCGTCAACATCTCTCTGTACTTCACATAGAACATCAAACTAACAATTATATATTGGAAGATCCAAAATAAACGAGCAAGAGTGATCAGACCTACCAGCATTGAAAGACAAAATTACACTGAAACCATTTTTCAAATAATTTTTAAATAGATATAATATATTATAAGCACATAAATTATTATTTAATATGTATAAATTCGTAGAAACTATAATATAAATACGCATATTATTAAAAATAACTTTAACATATATAAATAATAATTTATGTGCTTAAAAGATATGTAATAAACTCTACCTAACTAAGATTTTCTCTCTTTTTTGATTTGAGATGTTTTGTCGGATGACATACATTTCTCTTTTGCTTCCATTAATAAACTTTGCCCAATGTTCTGATCTCTATTATTTTTTTTTCCAGTCTACCTAATCCTAAGGTGACTCACATCCCCAAAGAAAGAGAAGTTAAAAAAAAGAAAAAAAGGAGGCACACACAAAGTTAAAGTGACAATGGTGTATTTCAGAGTTTTTTTTTTTTTTTTGTTTTTTGGGCAGCTGGCATGTTTCAGTTAGTCCAAACAACTGTTCTCTTTTACGTTTCAAGGACGTGCTGCCCACTGAAAGAGAAAGCTTGTTACAAGCATAAGCCCATTAACAATTGGGAATCGACAATATTTGCTTGGGCCTTCGGAAAACGCAACGCCCAAAGGATCGTCCGGCCCTCGGTCTTATCTCCTTCTTCTCAAAAATCATATATTACATTATACGCCACACATCTTAAGCATATTTCAAGGTAGACCCAAAAAAAAAAAAAAAAGGCAACAACTCTATTTTCATTCTTGAACTTTTAGCGACATATTTTGATTGCGTCCTAAGAGATTTTTTTTTTTGTTTTAATTTTGTCCCTAACATTTCAATAAAGTTTCAATGTTACCTTTTTCATTGACACAACCAACTTTACTAATGAAAACTATCAACCTGGTTATAATATGTTCATTTTTATCTTATGTGGTCATAATATATATGTAAAAGCTCTATTTTTGTCCCTAATATTCTAAATTCCATTGTTTAGAAGTAGGAGTTGTCTATAAATGGGACTTAGTTCATTTTAATAAGTATGGTTAGACTACTTAGTTCATTTCAATATGTATGGTTAGACTAAATAATATAGCTTTTACGTATATAGCATGACATTTACATAAGATAAAAATGGACATGTTGAAGCTAGCTCAATAGTTTCCATTCGCAAAATTTATGGCGCAAGTGAAAAGGATAAAATTGAAACTTTATCAAATCATTAGCGATGAAAATAAAACAAAAAAAAAAAAAGAATGAAATCAAAATTTTGCTAAAAGGTCAGGGACAAAAATAGAGTTTTTGCCCTTTATAAGGTAAAACCTACAACCATGGGAAATGTTTGTTTTGAATAAAAAGGTCCACATAACTCATATATGTGGACGTGTCATTAACGATGAAGAAAAAAGGAAAAAAGGAAATAAATAGTAAGATATTGAGAGTTATGTTAAAAATCTTTTTATAGTGTAATTGATATGGTATTGGATCACTGAGTCGCTGGTGAGAGGATTAGCCAAATTTTATATTTAGACTCAGTCTTGAGAGCAAATCATGGAGTAAAGGCAAAGGATGATATTGAAGACCTAACCTCAGATGTTGTGGTTGTTAGACCAATATAGCAAATAGGTATAACTAAGGATAATGCTAGAAGGCATAGGAAGAGTGCCTTGTGGATGAGAGACTATTATGTCAATTAGGGAGTTATGTTAGTTAGGGGACTGGTTAGGTGGTTATAATACAATTGGAAGGATTGGAAAAAATAAAAATTCATTTTGTTGTAAGGTGTAGAGTTTTGGCGTATCTTTTCTCTTGAACCATATCCAAAGAGAAAAACTTACTTTGTACAATTTCCCTATGAATAAAATTTCTTCAATGAGTTCCATCAATTTGGTGCTTTTGTGGAGTGGGTTTCAACCATGGCTGAAGGAACTCATTTCTCCAAGTTAGAAAAACCAAACAAAGAGTTTAAAGAACAAGTGATAGGGTTGCTCACTAAGAAATCCAAAGGCAAGTTTCTGAAACTAAAAGGCTTGTTCTGATATGAGTGCAACTATGAAGGGTGAAACTTTACAAAACTAGGTTTAGATGGTGCAAAAAAAATCTAAATTCCATAGTGAACCACCCCATTCGTGTAGAGGAAGAAGGATAAGTATCAACAGAGGAAAGATCTAAGGAGGGAAGGGAGAATAAATGCAAGTTCCACAAAAATATGATGGTGGTAATACCTAGCTTCGATAGAGAAGGAGTGGAAGAGTGAGTCTTCAAGGTTAGGCAATTCTTTGGATTTTATGAAGTGTCTAAAGCCCAAAGAATATGGCTTATATCCTTTCATCTGACAGGAGTAGCCTATGCTTAGTATAGATGGGCAGTAAATAATTAATTGAGGTACACTTGGGATAAGTTCCTTAAGGGAGTGCAGATAAGATTTGGCACCAACCTTTTTCATAACCTTAGGGCTTCTTTGAACTAACTAAAACATGTGGAAATAGTTATTGAACATCAAGAACAATTTAAGGAGATTTTCAACCAAGTAACTAAACTCCCTGAGACTTGGTTGATTTCCTTTTCATAGTTGGATTACATGATTATTCATGTGTAACTTTTGGCCAAGCCAACTATTTATGTGTGTACAAGCAATATCTTTAGCTAGGTTGTGTGAGAAAACCAATTTTGGTTATATCAACCCTAAAAGATGCGATGTATAAGAAATCGAGGTGGGAACTATAACAGAAGGGTGAGTAATGTGAATTCTATTGAAAATATGGTAATATCAAAACCTACTACTAGCGTTGTAGTCATTACTCCAACCTTAATCATGATAACAATAATACAACCACACAATAAAGCCAAGATTCTATGAACAATCCTCCCCATAAAAGGATGATTGCAATTTAGATTATGCACAAAAGGGAGAAAGGCCAATGTTATTATATTGTGATGAGATATACACTCCTAATTATAGATTTAAAAGTACCTACCTTCTGTTAATAGGAGAAGAATAAATAGAGGAATTATTAAAAGAACATAGGATGGAAAAAATGAAGGACAGGAAGAAGAGGAGGGATCACCCTTTGAATTAGCCTTAATGCTATGGTAAGGCAATACCCTGGTAACACCTTGAGATTGAAAGGTGTTTGTGAAAGAAAACCCATGATGATATTAATTGATAGTAGGAGTACTAATAACTTCCTATAAGACACCAGGTATTCCTTTGAAGGCTACTAAACCTTTCAAGGTATACATTGGAATTGAGAAATCAATCTTATATCAAGCAAAAGCTGATGTGTTGAAGGATAGAAGGGTGGTGGAATTGTATGAGTTGGAAATGAATGGGTCATTGACATTGTGATGGAGGTGCAGTGGTTGCAAACTCTAAGAATTATCGACAATTGCAAAGAATTAATAATGGAGTTTGAGTTGAGAGAGCAAAAAGTAGAATTACAAGGGAAACAAACATAAAAAATATCTTTATCGGTAGGAAGGCCTTATTGAAGTTGATGATAGTAGAATCTATTATTTCCCTATATATACCACTTGAAGGTTCACATAAATATGGGAACAACTATAGAAGGAAAAGCACTAGCAAATTCTAGATAAGCTTCTAATTTATCGGTTTATGAGAATGGAATCCAACTAGTAAAGCAATAGATCTTAGAAGGGGAAACATATAGTCATAGTTATTAATATCTTCTTACGAGTTTACAATCCTACCATACTAAAATGAGTTAACTTACGCATAAACTCTTTTTTGTCAAACTCGTACGAGTTTAAGTAAACTCTAACAAAATCGGTAGACTCTAGATTCTACAAATGAGTTTACGAGTCTAAAATTATACTTAATTTTGCTATTCACATGTAAAATATTGGTCATTTTTGTTGTTTACTTTAGTTTACTTATTTAGTTCATGCAATATTTATTGATTTTATTCAACTAATTTTATCTATTTGTTATTATTTAATTATGTTTTGTTGAACTACAAAATAATATATGTATGGTATAAAGTATGGTATAAAAATGAAGTCATATATTGGGTTATATTTTATGATTTTTTCATTTATGTTGTTCTAAAGGTAAAATTGTTCAATATTAATCATAAAATATCATTTAACTATATTTAATTACTAAAATATATTTTTTAAGTAATATTTTTTAAATATGTAAACTCTTACGAATCTACGAGTCGAGTTTACGATTCAAGTTTACAAAGACTTCATGAGTTTACCTAAACTCTGGAGTTTGATAACCTTGCCTATAGTATCACAATAGTGATACAAAGGCGTGCTAATGTGTTTGAAGAGCCGACTTCCTTCCCCTCACACAGATATTTGGATCATTCGGTACATTTGATGCCAAATTCTAAGCCTATGAACATCAAACCATACGAATATCCTCACTTCCAAAAGCCAATGAAATTGAAATATTAGTGCAAGAGATGTCACAAGCTAGGGTAATTTAAGATAACTAAAACCCTTTCTCAAGTTCAGTGCTATTGGTAAGAAAAAAGATAGAGATGGGCATTTTACATTTATTATAAGGCCCTAAATTCAATTATCAATAAAGATAAGTTACCCATTACTACAACAGAAGAGATTCTAGATGAGTAGTATGGGCTACCTATTTTCTAAGTTGGGTTTATGTTCTAGATATCATCAAACTCACATGAAAGAGATTGATATATATAAGATTACATTGTGCACTGATCATATGGGGCATTATGAGTTTGTGGCGGTGCCATTTATCCTCGCAAATGCCCCATCCACGTTTCAAGCCATTATGAACAAGGTTTTCCAACCTTATTTGGGGAAGCTTATTGTAGTCTTCTTTGATGATATTTTAATCTGTAGTAAGACCATGGAGGAGCATATACAACACTTAAATTTAATTTTGAATATGCTACAGCAACACTAACTTCATGCAAAATATTCTAAGTGTGTATTTTTCCAAAAAGAAGTAGAATATTTAGGTCATATTATCACTCCAACAGGGGTCAAAGATGACCATAAAAAAAACCAACTAGTGCTTAGAATGACCTAGACCCAAAAATGTGAAACAACTAAGGGGATTTGTGGGGTTTACTAGATACTATCGAAAGTTTATCCAAAGTTATGCTAGCATAGTTTTTCATTTGACTGAATTGCTGAAGAAAAATGCATTTACATGGACTCAAGAAGCTGAGTTAGCCTTCGTGAATATTAAATCAGCCATAACTACCACACTAGTATTAACACCACTAGATATAAATACTATGCTTAAAGATCATACCCCCAACTTCATGCTACTCTTATTCAAAACTACAAATAGCTTGGGCTACCATGAAGAAAAATGTTGATCAACATTGATAAGCAAAATAGTATGAAGTGGTTTCATGGGTATTAGTTAAAGCACATTAATTCAAGCAACAATTCTTAGCTCAATGCCTAAATTTTAAGCTAGCTAGGCACTATTTTGGCCGTTTGCAAATTCTTCAGATGGTGGATCAAGTTGCTCATAGTTTGGAGTTTTTCACAACCTATAGGATGCATCCTATCTTCCACATATCCCTATGGAAGGCTTTTCATGGATTCCTTCTTAGTGTGCCTTTCGATTGGCTCATCAATCGTACTGATTTTATATCGGTTCCAACTGCCATCATCAACCAGCAGGCACAACAACAAGAGGATGGCCTCATCCATTAAGTACTCGCTGAATGGGAGGGATGCCTGAGGGAAGAGGCCACATGGCAAGAGTGGGCCACGTTGTGCAAGATAGTTCTTGAGCAAGACCTTAAGGACAAGGTCCTCTGATGATAGGAAAGGTATTGATAGGGGTATTGGGCTGTTGGTGAGATAATTAGACCCAACCTTAGATGCTATGATTGCTGGGTTAGTACAACAGGTGGGCTCAATTAGAAAGAATTTTAGAAGGCAAAGGAAGAGTCCCATGTGAATGAGAGATTATTTTGTTAGTTTGGGAGTTATGTTAGTTAAGGGACTAATTAGGTGGCTATAATAGAATTGGCAGAGTTAGACAAAAATTGAATAAGGTGAAGACCTTTGGGGTTTCTTTTCTCTTGACCGATAACCAAAGAGAGAGAAGCTTGCTTTGTATAGTTTCCTTGTAAATACAATTTCTTCTATGAGTTTCATCAGTAATGTTATTCAGCTCCAACTCTTGTACGCACTATGCACTACATAGTAGCTGTTGATCTAAAACAAATGTTATAAGTGCTAAATTGTTATTAAAATGCTTAAAAGGGTGCGTAAGTTCCCCCCCCCCCATTGCAGCGGCCTAGCATATCATAGGTCAGCCACTAGAGATGCTATATGATACCATAGGAAAAATGAAAATGTTAATTGCACATATGTAAATTTTGTGTGTAATTAATATTAATGAATTAGAGGGAAAAATATGAAAATAAATGAATGGTGATAATGAGAGTTTTCCAAGAAATTTTACATATATAAGTAAAATAAATTTTTAATTCTTTTGGTAATGAATAAAACTTTAATTAAAAATAGTTAGTAAAAAGTATGAATAAAAATGAGCATCAATAACATTATCCTTGAGTTATATGTAAGAAGTGCTAGAGTTGATTAAAAGATGTTGATTAATGAAGATGGAGAAACATTGTGTTGGTTATTCTGGCTCGTGATCATATTGCTTAATTAATAACATTATCCACTCATGTCGCTTGGATATATTCTCATGATAATAAAATTCATACCTTTAGCAAGAAATTCATAGAAACAAAATCAAAGATGACTTTAACTTTTTGTGTTCATCAATTCCATTTTTTTTTTCGGAAAAATATGGCCGCCGTTTTCTTTGTTTTCTTATTTAATTATTCTCACACATAGCCTAATAGTTAGTAAAATATTCTTCATACTATGTAGCTTTGGTTTTGATTTGGGGTAACTTTTCATAGTATTAATTATTTTGTCTCCATATGTTTTGTGGTTTGCCCTAGACAGATGTCATGTTTCAAGAATTTATTTTAATTTTAATAAAATTATTGCATTTTAGCCAATAAATTATAGCTCAAGTGGCATCTTGATTAATTTTTGTGACAAGAAGTTTTAATATCGGATTAGTGGTTCGATTTCGCATTGCCTATCCTATCCTCCATCTTTCTAGCTTCACTAGAAGCCCCTTAAAAAAAAAAATCTTGCATTTTGTTAATAAAAAAACAAAAATTTGTGCTGACTCATGTGTAACTTTTAGTAACACTTACTATTGAAAGGCGTTGTTAAAATTTTTTAATAACATTTAAAAGGTGTTGTTAAAAATATAATAAAAAGTGTTGTTAAAACTTTTTAGTAACATTTTTTACTAGTATTTAGACTATGTTGTTAAAAAATTTTACGAATACTTTTATATGATTTAGTAATATTTTTTAAATGTTACTAAATCTTAATTATATTGTAGTGTGTCTTAAGTACTTCTTCCTTTTCTTCAAGTTTAACTTTATTTTAAATTCCTCTACATAGCCTAAGAGTGAATATAAACATTTGCGAATAAATGAAATATATAGAGAGAATGTCGTTGAAAAGCGTATATATATGGTGACACAAACCCATTTTCTTCAATTCAATTAGACAGAAAAAAGGATTTATTAATGTATATGAGGCTTCTGGATATTACTTCCCAAGGCAAAGTTATATAAGTTGATCACTAGTGAGTCATAAATCTAGTCTTCTCATTTACACATTTCACAATTCAATTTCATCGTTGAATTGAGAACACTTAATATTAAACTCAATCAATAGTGTTTCTAAAATGATTAAAGTCAAAATTAATATACGATGTTTTTAAAAATAAAAAGAAATTTTGTGAGGTATCAGAATACAAAACCGAAGAGAGAAGAGATGAGTTTGTGTACATGTGAGCTTATATACATGACAAGTTGCAATACTCGAGGCTCATTTAGCTAAATTGCTTATTTAAACGCTTATATAAAAGTAACTTCTGAAAAGTAAATTGTTAATAAGTTATTTTATATTTAAATACATAATAATAGAAATATTTGTTAAGGGTATTTTAACAAGTGCTTATTGAGAGTTAGACAATTTAATTTCTCAAAAAATATTAAAAATAATTTTTTCAAAAGTAATAAATTGTACAATCAAACAGGATAAAAAGTTAAAAATATAAATTTTAACTTCTACCCACTTTAAACTGGGCCTAACTAAAGCCAAGGTGGCATAACTGACTAAATAGATGGATAACTAATAATTGTCACTGACTGAATCTAACTAACAGCAAGAAGAGTTACTACTCTTATCAAATTTAACTGATAAGGTTAGTACATTTAATACATAAGTTGTGACTGAATATGCATCATAGCAACTATTGTTTTATTTAAATTTTAAATGATAGTTTTAATTTATTTTTTTATATTGTTAGTATAAAATTTATAGTATCATAATGTACTAATGCATTAATGAAAAAGTTATTTTAAGGCAATTATTTCATAGCCAAGTTATTTTAACAATATGATAATATATATTTAAATTTCTTTAACGGAAGAAGTTGCGAATCAGATTCAAAACCATTTTGTAGATGTTATTTAACTTGATTCTGCAAGTTGAACTAATATTTATTAATATGTATTATTAATGAGATTATTTTGATGCATTATCAAATATTTTTCACAGTAAATCAATCAAAATTAAATTCTTAAATAATAATGTATACATTTTGTTACTTAAAATTAACATTTTCAATTAACATAAATTCACTATTTTTTATTACTAAAAGGACTATGTATATTCTTTTTATATATATTAAAGGTTTTTTTACTTCATTTACCGAGAAAAAAAGGACTATATTCAAGAACTTCATTTCAGTCCTACTATTAATATATAAAAACGTTTTACGTCAACTTTAACAATCTCCAATGGGATAACATATATGTCGTATATATGTGAAGAACCTTTATCATAGGTATCCATTAAGTTAACAACACGGGGGAATACGTTATGCTATTTATGGAAAATACTTCAATATAAAGGACATAATATATTCGTGTATGACTTTTATATATATATATGTGGGATATGCTTGATCTAAATGCATTTATTTATTGAATGATTGATCTGCTGAGCATTAGGATTTGCATATCCATATAAACTCATGTAGTTATGCCTGAAAGTATGATTAATGCGATCAATTATTCAATAAATGTATAGGCATATCTCCAATAATATAGTATTGTTTATTTTTAAAATATTCTGCAGCCCTGTGATTGAAGTTTGAAGGAGTAGATTTGTCTACTGGCACACATACTCGTAAATTGGTTCGATCTTACTTTCCATCAAAATAAAGGAAACGGCGAAGAAATTAGAAGAGAAAGGCGAGAATACCCTGCTTCCCCTTTAGTTTATTTTATGTGTTGAGTGAAGTTGAAAGTTTTGAGTCACGTTGAAGCAGAATAAGTGGATTTCAGCTACAATATGTGAATTTAAATCTGATTTGTTATTTATATAAAATTTTCTACATAATCAATAAAGAAGAAATGATGCAGTATTCACATAAAAAAAAAAAGGGAAATGATGCATTATTAAAGTAATAAAGTGACTATTTAAAATTCCATTTACTTTTAGTTTGAAAACAAAACCAAATTAAGTGATCATATAACCAAATTCGAACCCTCTGAAGCATGAAAAAAAGCCAAAGAAAGAGTTATGAAGGACAAGACAATAAGTACGGAAGATTGTGAGCCTTCAATTCTTCAAAATTTTCCTCTGAATTCTTACCGACAGTTGTGGAGGAATTCTCAAACACCCCCGAAAGTTAGAAAATTTAAGAAATTTAAGGTGAAATTTGATGGGGTTAAAAAAAATTGGGTTTTATTCATCAGCTATGTTAATGATGCTTTTGTGAGAAGGGTTTTAAGAACCACTCTTTAAAAGGGTTGCTCCTTCTTAAACTTTAAGGGATAAATTGCTCATAAAGTAAAGTTCAAGAGAGTAAATTATATATTACCCAATAAAAATTACAATGAATCGTAAACTTATTCCTCACATTCACAAGTATGCAAGGATACTAAAATAGGCCACACAGTGAATTGAGAGAGTCAGACAAAGAGAGAGTACAGAGATTCTATTTTATGCGATGTAAGTGAGCTCGTGATCAAAGGGAACTTGCCCCCATGCAAATATACTCTTAGACCTTAGTTGTCATAACAATTATAAAGAATAAAATCCCAGACAATACCAACCCCCAATGCACTGGAATTTCCCTTTCAAAATTCTGATTCTCCAAAATAATGATTTGGTATATTAAATTAACAAAACATTTCTCAACAGGAGAATTCCCACGCAAGCTCATGAGAATAATAATATCCCATTCCCTCCCACTCCTTCCCTTCACTGACTCAATCCATAGTCCTATTCTACAATCCCCTCCAATTGAACAGAGAAACGACAGTTTCTCCCCATGTGCACCTCTGCAACTTCACCCCAAAACTTCACTGATTCCTTCCTGTGTATATCAGACCTACCCATCTCAAAACCCCAAAAGAAGACAAAGCCCACCAACTGCCTTTAAAACCCCTCCTACACAAATATAGGACCTCATTTCCCTTATATTAATTATAAGTCTCATTTCTCTTCCTTTCCCAATCACATGCAAAATTGAGAAAAACAAATTAACACTCAAATCGAAAAATAAAATTGAATTTAATTTTTATTGTCATTATAAAAATATTTTATATTATCATATAATTATATATTAATACATCATTAAAAATATTTAACTCCTATAAAAATTTATATATATGAAAATTCATATATGTGATGACATATAATTAGTTAACAGTACACAATTTTATATTAACAGTGTATAAAAAATAAATTAAAAAGAAATGCGAAAACCCCCTTAAAATCATTAAAGCAATCTTCACTCTCTATCATACAAGGGAATTTAAATGTTGGGTATGGCTTAAGTTCTTCAATTGATATAAGTATATATGAAAGCTATGTTTGGAATGACCTTGCTAGGTACAAAAGTCCATTTAAGTCAAAGGGTGTTCCATCAAATTCCTATTAAAGGTACGATCAAAATGAAGTACCCAGAATGCTCGCCTTGTGTCCTGCAGCGAGTTATGCATCAAAACTTGACCACCTAGGGTTAGGGTTTATAGGGGAATTTTGGAGTTCACGCTTCATTCTTTATAATTCAGGGCTTGTCATCATTAAGTGTGTGTATGTACATGTACACCTAACTCTCACATACAGAAGAAGAAACCAAAAGTATGCGTAGTTACCGCCTGTGAGTCATGATGGAATAATATTCTCTTTGTGATTATAAAATTGCAAAAGCACAATATCGTAGTGAATTTTTTATATGGTTTGATTCCGGAGTAGGTGGCAAATTTTGGAGGGATTTAGAAGAGAGGTTGCAAGTACAGGGAGAAAAAAAAGGTGTGAGAGAGAAAACAAGCAAATGGATTTGTGTGTAAAGGGATACTAACTTTACTAACTGCACCAGATCTGAGGTGATGAGAATAATACAAAGGAAAAGGGAATCAGTGTTGGGATGTATCTGACTTTATATGGCTGTGAAAAGCTCAATCAGTGTGTTTTATGGGTTAGTTTAGTTGTCTATTTGATGGAATGTCAGTGAGGTACTGAATGGGAAAAAGAGCTCACGATATTCCATGCAGCTCTTACTCAGTTCCTTGGCCCCTTAAACCCCACACACATGCCCTAATACCAATACTTCAAAAAAAATTTCAGACACACAGTACATTATCTCTATTTCAAATTCTCAACAGCAATGTTTTATATACATAGTGTATAGACACCTAGATTGATATATAATAATTGTAGCTTAAATAAATGTAGATTAGGCTATATAAGTGTTAAGAGCAATTAATCAATAATGGATTTGCATTATACATGGAGATAATACATAAATTTAACAGTTATATAATTAAAATTCATATTTAATTAAACTGCAATCTCCATATATCAACTTAAGTGTCTAAATCTCTATATACAAATAATCAAATTGAATTCTCAAACTGTCATTCTACACCTACCCATTTTGGCCTTTAATGTCAGAGAAATGTGCATTTCAAGTACTGTTTCTCACATGCAGAATAATGAACTAGACTTCAAGGCCATGCCACGCCATGTTATGTTTTAATCTTTTCCAAAATTAAAAACCTGCTTCCATTAGTTTTGCTCATTAACAATGGAAATAAAGTACTCTTATGCGAAACTGGGTTATAACGATTAAGATAAGAAGCTTGCATGAGAAACCCTGATTAACTTTGAAATGTAAACTAATTACAACATATTTGTTCGGATGAAACTAGAATATATGTGTTGGACTATTTAAAGTAAAGATCCAGCCAAATAGATTATCACTGTCGGTATATATTAAACTTTTATTTGATCCTAGTAAAAATCGATGGAGCCATCAATTACAATGTCAAGTATTCTGCAGTTATTCAAAACAATCCACTGTTTGGCCACTCTACATCTAGGAAGAATAAGTTTACAAACTTGTCTATGATTGCAGGATTGTTATTACCACACCTTGCAGATATATAGGGCCCCCAGAAGATCCAATCAAACATGATGAAAAACATCCTTGTGAGGTATTAAAAGAAGTAAACAAACAACAAGAATCAACATAAGTAATTTATATTCATTAACAGTGGGTATTTTCTATATATTCTACTATACCTTGGACCTGTTACCAAGCCTTAACTCCAGATCTAGCTCTTCAATGGAGCTAGGGCTTAATTCAAACACCTGTGGTTGCATGTGATGTCTATCAACTGAGCTTGACTTCGGTAAAAATGGAATTAATGAAGCATCTGTTTTCCTCCTCTTGCAACTGATATCTGCTTCTTCAGTCTTAAACTGCAAAGGTGAGTGAGCTCTACAAACAACCAAATTCAAGCTCACAGCCACATCAGTATCATCATCATTATCCAACCCCTTTGAGGCTTTCTCAACATGACCTTCAGGGTGGAACTTAGAACATAACCTGTGATTATCTCCCCCTAAATTTGACCATGATTCAGAAGAACAGACTTGGGATGTCTTGTGGATAATAGAAGAATTACAAAGTGGAATCATGGTTTCCTCTCTACATGAACCATTAACTGATGGAGGTGCTAAAGCCTTGGAAGGTGAGGATGATGAAGGTGAAGCAATAAGAACATCAAAATCAGAATTAGGGTTAGCTTTATTACAAGCCAATCCACAAACAGGAGAAGGGTATCGGTTATTACATCCCAAAGATGCGAAAGGATTTTGAATTGGCTTGTCGAGGTGGTGAGTCTCAAGGTGATCATGGTATAGAATTTCATTATTCTTGGGGCTAGACGGTTGCTTTAGCCTTGCTCTATCCCTTCTATGAACATTCATGTGGCCACCTAGAGCCTGTGCTGATCTAAACTCTCTCCTACAAAAGCTGCAAGAATATGATCTTGGTGGCCATATGCATCCACCAAGAGAACCAGCTGCATCTTCTGCAAAAGCTTGTTCTTCCCATGAATCATCATAGGAAGGGTTACTAGTTGGTGAAGTGAGGTTAGAGGCCAAAGAGAACTTCCTCTTTGCTTGCATCCAACATTGACCCTGTTCCATTGGGGACACAGATCAAAGGAGATTACCCCAAAACCTTAGGAAAAGAGAAGGATTTGGAGAAGAGAAGAAGGTGGTGGATGTGGATGAAGGTATGGTGGGTGCAAGTGATATCAATATATCTAAGCTTGGAATTGGAAGCTACATGATAGGGATATGCTGGGATCTTAGATGATAGGGATATGGCTTTTAGAGGAGAGTTTGTGTGGAAGGTGAAGTGGTGGGTACTCTACCTTTGCCTGTTTTGGTGTATACGATTAACCTTAATTTTTGGTCTTTTTTTTTTTTTTTTTTTTTTTTTCGGGTTGGCTTCCAATATGGGTCAATGAGACATCAGAATGAAAGGAATACTAAACCAGGTTCCCTTTTTTTCCTGCATTTTCTTTGTGAGGGGAAGCAATGCAGCCATGGTTTTTGAAAATTACTGATGTGGGTCCTGAATTGTCTTAGCATGAGATGTGAGGTGGGGTGTGGCTACACAGTACAGAACTTAAGTCAAGAAATCTGACTGAAATCATCTCAGAGAGATCCAGCAATGTTTTTGGCTTTTTTATTTTTATTTATTTATTTTTTATTTTCTGAATGACCTTGGTCTTCATTGCACTAGAGAACATATGGGGTTTTCCAGTGTCCTTTAATAACAACAACAACGACAACAAAAACAATAATTATAATAATAATAAGCACTCCTGAATTGAACAACGTTCCAACAGTCAATGTGATTTTGGAATAACTCACCACTACACTTGCTTCTTTGGTAATAGGAAAAAAAAACCAATTACTGAATGCCTTGGGGACTTAATTTGTGTAAAAAAAGTATTTTTTAAAGAGAAAAGTTTTTTTGACATGGCCTTTAAACACCCAAATTGATATGTGGTAATAATTGTGTAAATAAGTATAAATTTTAAATATGTATTAAATGCTCTATTAACTAAATTGTACACATACACAATTACTAAGGACATTGTGTCAACAATTATGTCGCTGAAATATACACTTATTTGCATATAGTTTACCACAAGTCAATTTAGTTGTTTAGGTATGGTAAAATAATGGAACTCCTATTTTGTAAGATGCTGTTGTTCTTTTGTTCTTATAAGGCTTCTTAATATTCATTCTAAATACTGAAGTTATTCCTCCTCACACAAGTACTTTTTTAAGGGTTAAAATATTATAGATATCCTTCAATTGCTGAGTTTATGCCTGCTTACCTTCTATACTACTATTTTGATTAAACATATAAGGATAATGATTATTAATATTATAAATAGTTGGTTTTGATGGTAAAGCATGTTTTGTTTTGTTTTTCATCCCATAAAGCGTTTACATAAATAAATTAAAATGGTTCTTTTAACATTTTTTCTTATGGATATCAATTCTTTGGGATGATTAATATATTATTTTTTTATACAGCTGTGGAAAAGCATATATTTCTCCAAGCAATGGCAACAAAAAAAAAAACTGGGTAAAGGGTGGAAAATGACCTTTTTCGTAGGTGTATCAATAATCTTTCTAGCCAAAGTCACACAATAAAGTGGAAAAAAGTCCTTTCGTCGAACAGCTGTTTACTCTAATTTTCTTCCACCTTCATGTTTATATGTATGTAAAAGATTCAAACAGAGATGCAAAGCAAGTGAAATTCACTTTTTGGAGCATATAAATTATGTAATTTGCACCAGATTTACACATTTTATATAATACGATTTGGCTCACTAGAATGTATATACATTAATGAAAGACAGTTCTAATGGCAACAACAATAGCAGCTCGTGACGATGACAGCAGTAGCGATAATAGAGTGGTGACAAAGCTAATTACGTGCCAATAATTTTGATGAAAGAATTTTTGTCATTTTAAGAAAATGATACGGAATAAAATGGTGAGTAAAATCAACTTTGATAAAATGGAATGAACACTCTCATTAACTTATATTATTAATTCAAAATTTATTACTTTAACCAATTGGAACTTTTGAATATATATACAAAATATGAAATTATCAACATTTATTACAATTCAGTTAGATATGCGTTTAAGCATTCATTAACATTTTTTCTATCTCAAATTTTTTTTTTTTTTTTTGGTTTCTCAATATGCTCTTATTCAAGACAATTCTATTTAAATACTATAAAGTATTTAAATATAAACAACTTTTTCAACTGAGATACAACTAAACCAAATCTAGTTAATTGCCTTAAAGAAGTTTAAAAACGCGTCATTTAATATAAGAAATTACTTCCCAACGAATATCCATTTTCATTCTCAACTTTTAATTTGTTTTCATTTCAGCTTTCCATTTTCCTTTGTACTATTTTATTAAATTTAAGGGTGTGTTTATTTATTTTTTTTTTTAAACATTTTATGATATAACTTTTATTTAGAAGTTATTCTTTTTAATTTTAAGAAATAATGAAACTATTTTTTAACAATTTTAATTTTTGGAAAAATTGTATTCAACTATTTATATTTTTAATATCTTTCAATTGTTTTTTTTTTCATAAAAGAACTCAAATAATCAATGTTACACTGTGTTTGCATATTTTTTTCATCAATAGAACGTTACAAAACTAATAGAAATGGACTAGAAAGGAAAGGGAATGAACAAAAGAAAGTTACCTTCCTTCTTATTTGGGAGATTAACAAGGAAACAAAATGAAAGTTCTTTAATTTTGTTTGAAGTTTATATTATAAAGAAATAGAACAGAACTTTCATTTTGTCTAAATATTATAACTTTAGTTCTGTCCATTTCCTCCATTCTACCCCAATTTAATTTTAAGTGAATAAAAAAAGAGACTTTGATGGAAAGAAAAAAAATGGGAATAGTTTCCCTTAAGTTCCTTTCCGTTTCTAAGTATATTTAGACTCCTAAACAAGATATTTATTATCTTTCCCCTCATTTCCTTTTCATTCCCCTCGTTGCTTGTCATCCAAACATATATAAAGTTGGAAACCAAATTTTTTTCCTTTCAAAATGAAAACAATGCTCAGAAAAAAAAAAAAAAACAATGCATTTAAAAAATCCAATTTCGCAAACAATACATACGAAGATCTGTATCTGAGCGTGATGCACCATAATTAGCTAGTGTCTCAATCGCATCATAAACCATAGCAAATTCTCTTGTAAGTTATGTTGTTTATGAACTGCATTAATTTCACTGTAATGTAATAGAGCATTTATCGATTAACTATCGTTATTGCCATGAAACGGTAAGTGCATGGCTGATAGGACAGGAGTTAGTTAGTGACCGTTGAATCAGTTACTGGTAGTTAGAAGGGTTACTTTTCTGTTAGAGTCATCGATTATTAGCTAGAGCACTTGCAATATATTGAAGTTAGAAGAGTCGTCAGTGTATAAATATCGCATCTTGTATTGGAAAGTTCAGTTGAGTGAATCGCAATTTTGTTTCCAACTCACCCTTGCATTCTTTTTCTCTTCGTGCTCTGCATTCTCTCTACTCCTTGGGACCTTGAGGTCAGATACCTAACAATGACAAATATTAGTTATTTTATCGACTGAAAATTTCGAGACAATTCTTCCACAAAATGTTATTTAAATATATACTAGTAAAACACCACAGTATTCATCTATAATATTATTTTTTAATTTTTTGGTACGTGTTCCTTTTCCTTTTTAGTGTATGCACATATACATTAAACATCTAAAGAATTTACTATGAAGTAACCACGATTATATATAGTGTCATGGAAAACACTCTCATTTTGACTATCAAGAGGTGAAAAGTGAAAACCTTTTTTTTAGATACATCTTCTTATTGTAAGTATTTGAAGGCTAAAAACATAAAATATTCTCTCTCACAAATATACACACACACAAAAATACTGGATAGTAATTTAGAATGTTGAAGCTCTCTCTCTCTCTCTCTCGTTTTACTTTTATAATAAATTGAACCAATTTAAGCTATATTAATTAGTTAGAATCTAATAAAATTCAAGTACTGATACTTTAGATTGAAAAAAAAAAAATTGGGTTAAACCGCATCAAAGTGACATCAAGACAATTAGTCAAACAATTGCATCGTGCTAATTCGGAGCAAGGTCTCAGTAACCTTCAAAAATTATTTCGCCAAAATAGTGCACCAAGAAATGTTGAAATTTGAAAATTAAATTCAAAATTTTTGTAGGTTGCAGAATTTTCTCAGAGAGGAAAAACTAGCTATAACACTCTAGAAGGTACCGTTTTCATATTAAGTTGTCTGAGAGTGAAAATTATTTAGACTGTGTTTGACAAAGCAAAGAAAAGGAGAGGAAAGAAATTGAGAGAAAAAAATTGAGTGGAATTTTGTTTTCCACAAACATATTTGGATTAAAGAAAAATAACAAGAAAGGAAATAAAAGAAGAATTATTTTTTTTTGTTCATTTATTTGAAAAAGTGAAACAAAAATAATAATAATAATGCCAAATAACAATTTTACCTTTATATCATTATATTATTATAAAAGATTATTTCAACCATAAACATAAAGTCATATAAAAAATTAGTAAAAATATAAAAGGCAATACAATTTTATCATAAATTTATCTATCAAAATAATATAATAAAAATTGACCTTTTATTTTTATATAAAAGCATTCATGTATATAATTGAGGTCTAATGAGTCAACAAAAAATAACAATAATACAACTAATAAAATTAATTTTAGAGCAAAATTAATTTTCATTTCAATAGAGATTTTGTAAGATCACAAGCAAGGACGTCAAATAGTGACAAATAAATGAAGACATTGCCATCAGAAAACGAGGCAAACAACCCGTACATGATGTAATCAAAAAAGAATAATAATAATAATATAGACTTGAATTCATAAAAAGAGTAATAATATAGATTTAGATTTATTGTACACTTAAATCTATATTATATCTTAATTATTGAAAATATATTTTAAAATTATAAATATAGAAATATTAAGCAATCAATTATTGAGATATAATATAAATTCGAATTTACAGTGGATCCGAATCTATATTATTATCTCTCTTTAAAAAATGAGTATGCCATGACAAGGAAAATTAAAAAATAAAATAAAATAAAACACACTACCTCAAAGACAATCAGACTGCGGAGTTTATCACAAATACACTGTTCATCAATGAATCGACGTCACTACAGGGGTGGGGGGCTCAGGCTCGTTCATCCAAAGACGTAGAATAGAAGCAAGGGTAAGTTTGGAATTAAGGGTATATTTATTTGGGATTTTTTTTTGGTAAAAAATTATTTTTTTATTAAAAATTTAATGTTATATATTTAAATAATTTTTTAACAATAATTAGAATCTTAAAAAAATTTATTTTTAATTTTTTTGTAGAAACTAAAAAAATAACTTCTAAAAAAATCAATTTTCAACTATTTTAATTATATATAAAATTTTAATTTTAAAATTATTTTTTTAAAAAAATTGAAACAAATATGCCTTAAATAATAGAAGTGATTGAGTTTTTTTTCCCTTTCCACCCTGTTGTGAGGGGATAAATTAGTGAGTCCATAATTCTTTATATACTGTTTATTCTTTCTATTCCTTTTTCTTTCCTGAAATAAATAAGGGAAATTCATCTCTTCATTCTAATTTCTTTCTATTCCCTTCCCTCCTTCTGTTTTACTTCCAACTAAACAAAGCCTTAGAGTGGTTCTACATATATATGCACACATCATTTTACATCTCTACAATTTTTACTATTTAAGCAGTGAATCTTTTTTCATAAAACAATTATATCTGGTTAAGTTAATGTTCTTATTCACCTGTCATGCATTTTAAGACTAGTCATTAATAATAAAATGTTTTTATTTTTTAAAATTTGTTTTTTTTTTTAAGAAACCTAATTCAATAATTGAACATATTCTCATTGCTACCCCCCAGGGGCCAAAAAAAAAAGAACAACTAATGGGCAAAATGACATCCTGCGTCGGAAGCAATTAGCTGAACTTAAGAGTTTCTTCTTAGCTATTGAACAAAATCAAAAAGAGACAACTATCCATAGTTATAGAGTTATGTGATATATATAATATTTTTTAGACACCATATCGATACATACTCATCTACCATTGGATGGACTATCCAAATGAAATCCACATCATATCTAATGGTAGATAGGTATGTGTCGATACGGTATCCAAAAAATGATTATGCATGACATTTCTCATAGTTATGTGCGGCCAAAAGGAATTTCATTCGATAAGTGAATGGAAATACATTGTTTAAACATTATAATTAAAATTATCACTTTGAAGTATATTGACACCTTTTCTTGCAAAACATCCCCACAACTACCGATCGTGATGCAACATCTATATATATATATTTTTTTTCACTGAAACTCCTAAAAAGATTCTATTTGGAAGGTTGCTCTTCTAGTATTCAATGTGCCGTCTGATGGACATGACCAAGAACTTGGTAGACATGCTCATGAAGATATTAATTAATGAATGGAAGGAACTAAGACCAGCCTTTGGTCATCAGCAAATTGCGTGGCCATATTAATGAGGAAATGAGTCTGAGCAATGCTACTTTGACTAGTTTCTTAGTTGGCTTACTTACATGTGGTTCTTTTTTCCACTTATTTTCTTGAGATAAAAGGTCCGATCTCGACCCATATGCTTATTGTATTATTCACAGTACAAACAATTAGCAAGTCATATACTAAAAGATATAACTAGCTTATTTTTCTTTTTGGCAGCTCCTGGCCACCAAGACGTTTTTAAATCACAGGTCACGCTTATTTCTGGAGACTAGAGTTTGATTAAAAAAAATTTATCTTTATTTATTTTGTTTTAAAAAAAGGATAGTTTCCGGCGGATTTGACTATATATTGCAAATATATGCTCTAATATTTTTATTATTTTAAGATTATTTGTGTGTTTGATTTTCAATGGGTCAAGTTAATCACCAGAGAATTTTAAACATTTAATGTACGAATTTAACTTTGATTTACAACTAATATAATTTTTTCATCAAATTATCGAATTATACAATATGTTGCCACATTATTGAAGTCATTTGACTTTTAATGCAACTATCTCAAAATGTTACACATATAACAATATATGATTAATTGATACTATAAAAAAGTTTACACTAAAAATATATCAAAATTAAACTCTTCATATGTTATTATATTTCTTGATTGAAACTATAGGTATTTTTCTATTGGAGATAATTTTACTCGAGTTAAGTAGAACTACTTAGATAGAACTCATATATTGCTAAACGTTTTCGGCAGATTAGGTTGCTGAAATATGTAAAATCCAATTTTATTATCATTTCTGTTTTTATCAGAGGTCTCAAATTCCCCGGAAATTCCAACTAGAAATTAGCCTTTTCTGGTGCCAAGTCAAGTCCAATATCTCATTGCTTTGTCAAGAATCATGTCTACCTAATACATTATTTGCAACTAAGAAGGAATAACACATTTCTCTAAATAGTCATTGTTTTATTTTATTGGTAGGACAAATTTAAGAATAAGAAAAATAACAGAAGATTTGTCTCATTTTGAATTAAATAGAAGAATGAGAGAGTGAACTATCACGACAAGAGTCCCATCCTATATATAAGTTCAAACTTAGATTATTTTTTAATGAATTGTTAGAGCCTACTTAACCCTCACGTCGTTTTGTTTTTAAAGTGACGGAGAAAGCCATAAAGCTAGGTTTCAACTTACTGATCTCGTGTAAACCATTTAGACTCTCTCATTATTATCCAATTTTTAGTGGCTTCTTTCATCTTATTCTGAATTTGTTGTTTTGATCCATTGTTTAATCATTAATTGTAACTTATGTTACGAAGTTTTTATGGTAAAGCAATATCACTACTAGTTTCTTTTTTTTTTCTCCATAATATGTATCACTATTAATATGTTGAAATTTTAAATGTGAGTGATGAAGTTTCACACTGGTTAAGAATAGACGAGTATATAATATGGATAATTCATAGATTTATAGTCTTTATATTTTGGGTCAAGATGTGGTGTTTGACCGATTATCGTGGTTTTTCACTTAATTTACTAGTTTAAATCTCTCGGGTTTTTGGTTCTCATCTATGTTAGGCCTCCTTATACTTGAGAGGAGAAAATATTGAAATTTTAAGTATAAGAGATAAAGTCCCAAATTAGTTAAAAAAATGAATTAAATAAATGAAAAATATATAATATGAAGGACATATAAACTCATTACTTTAAAATTTTGGGTCAAAATATGAAGTTTTATCCGCTATTATGATTTCTCATTTAATACATTGATTTGGATATCCTGAATTTTGGCTCTCCTCCTAACACAATATGTACATGGTACGAAGTAAAAGGACACTATCATAACAAGGTATTTATTTGGGGGCATCCTGTTATAATAGCTTTCTCTTCCATATGTAATAAATTAATTATGATGATAAAAAGTAGTTATATAAATAGGAGAAGAAGACATGACCGTTAATTCCTTTTTAAGTCGTTTGTTGGCAAACATCCCTCTTAAGTAGGTAATCAACACCTCATGCTGTGTAGGATGAATTAATTTCATGGTCCTGGCGCGGAAAACAAGAAGCTACATATCATTCTCAACATAATAATAATAATAATAATAATAATAATAATAATAATAGCTTATAAATAAGTTATAAAATGAAGTTTTTTATTTACCATCATCTTGTATTTTTGTGTGATGAAAATTTGAGCATGTTAAATTGGTATACGATATTATTAGATCTGAAAAATTTACAGGGATTATATATGTGTGAGAATGCTTGCAGATTCGTTGTCTCGTCTTAATAGTTCAGTTGTTAATTAATCCAAAAAAAAAAAAAAGTTGTTAAGAGTTATGGGCATCAGAAAAAATAATGAAATTTAATTTCTACAAATACTCTACACCAAGTATATTCTAATTTTTCTACCCTTATCCCTTATCCACCTTCCCATGTCTTATTAGGAGACTTCTTAAAAATCATACTAGGAGGTTCCTCTCCTAGGCTAATCCTAGCCCTTATTAACAAAAGATGGTGGCCTCAAGCCTGCTTTATGTATTGAATAAAAAATTCACACGCATTAGACTAATTGAATTTAATTTGAATAGAAAAGTATATGTGGGACAAATTTTATCTTAAAGCAAATAAAAAATTCTAAAGCTCAGATATCTTGCTTGCTTAATGTTTTATTTTTGTTCATTTCAAACTCACTTTACGGGCAGCCAGCTGGAGTTTTCATTGATTTAATTTATATAATTTTTTTTAACAAAAATCATATATTGAGTTTAATAGTTTATTTGAGAATATCTTTCAGATTCAAATAAAAATATATATGAAAAAACTTCAACTGAAGAAAAGTATCACTAATTAAACTACAATAAAATCCCAAAAAAGTGAGTAACCAATTAATCATGAAAATTCAGAATAATAGAATTAGCCTAACTTAAAAATGTGAATAATTGCGTTTGTTTGCTACTTGCTATTTAAAACGAACACATCAATTATTCTTTCCCCCTTATTCGACAGACTAGAAAAGACATGTACCTGCTTCATAAATTATAGTTATCTCCTTTGCAATCAAATAGTTCCTCTATTTTATTGAAATAATAGTACTATAAAATGTCCTGTCCTGGCTCTCCGAGATGTTGCTTAAACTGTCCTCATGCTCTCTACTTTTGTTACTTGTGTTTTCTTTTTTCTTTGTTTCTCCAAATCTAAGGCTCCCATTTCTTGTTTATAATTAACACCTATGTGGAAAGAGAGACAGTTCAGGACTATATATTGAAGACTTAAAAATCAACTTCATCATGGAGACTTATTTATTTATTTTTTAAAAGTGGGAGAGAGAGAGAGAGGGGGGGGGGAGGATGATAACTAATATGGATATCACTAGAAGGAAAAAAAAAAAAAAAGGATCAAATGGTTAGATACGGATGTGTGTTATGACACTGGATAGCCTACGGATAGTAAGATTTGAATCGCCACCTCTAATTTCCCACATTAAATGTGACTATAATAATGTTTTCCTTAATTTATGTAATTTATGTATATTGGATATGTGCATTTTTTTTATTTGGTTGCAGTGACAGTTTCTGCTCAGAGATATATACTCTCTCAGAAGAGCATCTCTTTTCTCAATTTTGCCTTAAAATTATTGACGACAGTCCATATATATTAGCGACGTCAAAAAATGGAGAAAATTTGAAGAAATGGTGTCGGTAGGGTCATTATCTGATCAATTAACTGGAAAATTATTATTGATTTAATAGAACAATGCAAAGACAAATTTAGGTGCAACTAGTACTTTATTATAATGCAACTTTGCTATACGTGCGCCTTTGATAGTGTTGTTGTTAGTAAACATTACCAGCAAATATCATGCCATGCAAAGAGACAACTTTTACCACTATATGCTTGTAATCGAAGCATGATAATTCTCTTATTATTATTATCAAGTCCTATTCATAATAATGCACCGTGATCCCAACGGCTTTGCAAACCATTTGACTACAATTGGAGAGTCACTAGCTTTGAACTTAATTTGTTCCACATTCTTTTCAAATGATGTGATGCTCAAGCTGTTTAAATATAAGTATTTCAAGTAGCAAATTGGGCGTACGCCACTTGTGATGTAAGATTTGTTCAAATTAATTGTATGTAACTTAAATGGGTTGGCTTAGAATATATGGAGGTGGGTCTTGATTATGCGTGTTTAATCTTAAGTTAGCATTTTTTGAAAAGTCAGTTTCTCCAAATACTACAAATCAAAGTGAGATGGATAACGAAGATCATTGGAGAAAAAAAAATTTCTCAATTTGCCAGAAAAAAAAACTATGTACAACTTTCCCTGTTTCACACGACTACTGACAATGAGTTTAATTGGTGAAAAGATGGAGCAAACATTAGATGCATGGATTATAGGAAACATAGGCGCATGGACAGTGCATTTAGCCATACTTATATGATAATTAATTATATTTTGTTTTATCATTTAACCATATTTGATCCATGATGAACCCAAAGTTTTGGGATCCGCTGTAAACGCCGCCATGAAACATATATTAGATATTTGATTTGATTTACGTCATTTTTCATAGACATATATAACGCGTCATGGAACATTGTATGATACTCTGACGAAACTAAAAAGCTGAAAAGTGAAAACGTTGCAACGAGAGGCATGGTTTTTGTAAACCAGCAAGCAATTTTTAGATAAATATTCTTTAGTATTTAAGTATTTCTCTTTTTTTTTATATATATAATCTTATTTAAGTACTTCATTTAACATTGAATAGAGATAATTTTTATGTACTGAGTTAAATGATAAATGATTTGGCATTTTTTTCCATAAAAATTAAATCCCATTATAAAATTTAAATATACGAAAAATCGTATCAAAAATGTATTTATTTCTATCAATAGGAAAAAGATATATAGTTTTTTTCTTTTTTTTACGTGAAAAAGATCTATAGTTGGTACTAGGAAAGAAAGTTCATACTGTTGAACGAATTACTTTAGTTGCTTCGAACCCGTTTATTTTTTTCACCCATTGGCCATTACTTTCTTTCTTTCTCTCGTTGCATTGTTTGTCACGTACTATTCGTCAGATTTCGTCAGAAGATTTTTGTACCAAGTCTCCTATCAATATAATTATATATATCTTAACTGTGAATATATTACTTATGGCTGACAGTTAGCTATAATAAATTTTATTATAAGCAAGCTAGGGACTAGGGTGACGCACGCCATGCGAGTAGTAGTTACCACTGCACAAGAGTCCCTGTATTATCATCCACAAATTCCCTCTGTCCCTTGCTTGAATGCGTCTAGTTTCAAACCATTTGACCATTCATCCACGATTGAGAATTTGTTACGTAGCACTATCAATTATAATTTTTAAAAAGGGGAAGAGGACCAATCTGAAATTAAAATACTAGCACACGAAAACAGATTTAAACGATTTATAACGCTGATATTGAAAGGGCCATCCTGTTTGGAGGTATCTTAGTATGATTTAGACTGATCAGTTCATTGGAATATAATTGGTCCAGTCCACAAATGACCAATTTCTGAGAAACACGGCAATTGCAAGAAAATGTGAACATTCTTGACTGTTCCAAGGCGGATTTTGGCTGACGTGATATTTGCAAAATCTGCGTAATAGACTTTGAAAACAACCTCTTAAGACCTTTTATTCAATGATGAAGGATTGGAAAATTGTGGAAGCAAAAAAGAACGGATTTAGAATCTGTTTGTAATAGTTAAAAGTAAGATTTTAAATTGCAGTTGTAATAATAGGTTAATGACTGTATCATGGTTGTTGCCGATGTGAAAGATTCAAGTAAAAATATGGTTATTGGGGATCACACCACAAATAATATACAATAATGATCCTCAAAATTTGACACCCTGGTCACAAATTTCTTGAGGTGTGTTTCTCTAAAACTTCGACTCACAGACACACTGTTAGGTGTCTAACTCTTCTCTCTTGTTATCTTGTACCAACAATTGTTCCACCACCCACAAAACAAAAGAACTAAGTACTACTGTTGGTTCAGGAAGTTGTCTAGACTAGGTTTCTTGGCTGGTTTTATTATTTAACCAATAAATGGCCGTAGCCAATTTGTCGTTGCTATTACTAGGTAGAGCTATGATAAAGGTACGTCCCAACGCACAATACTCTAGCTTGTGAGGTCGAGATAGTTAAATATGCATAACCTTATTTTTATGATTTTTATAAGGGAACAGGTTCGTTTTTTGATTTAAAATTATGACTTCTAGATCGCAAGTCAACAACCTCACTATTATATTGAGACTCATCCTTATAACTAAAGTGATAATATGCATAAAAATATTTTAAATGAAAATTACATAACCTTAAAATGTGTGATCGTAAAAGTTTTAACTATGGCCTTTTCATTATATACTAAGATTATCAACCACACGAGTAAATTTTTGACATTTCTGTATGTAAAATGTCTTTGTAGGCAGCTTTTTCTATTAGGCGTCCACCGTCCGTGAATTCTAGGATGAGAAAAACCATAGACTGAAGGGAAACCCTAGTAGTTGTTTGCATGCAAAATTGGAACAGAACTATCAATCAAATAACATGGCTATAGCATTGTTAATTGATAATAAAGGAGTACTGAACCAGACAGAGTTGATGATTTAATGGCTTCAAAGCACCCTTGTATTCCTTCAGCAAGGTTGCTGTTAGGTCATTTTGTAATCAGAAGACACGGCCACTTGCTAGTAATGCTCTCATTGATGGAAGCAATTTTATGGAGAATATATATACTCCTTCATTGTCTTTTTCTCTCCCTTTTCAGGTATTAGCTTATCATTAACCCAAAGTCTACTAAAGAGGGGATGAACACAATAATTTGTGCGATTACGTAGAGGCTATTCCTTAAATGTTGTCTCAACTTCTAGTGAATCTACGGATATAGTGTACAACCAGCTAAAGTAAAATTTGTTACAAACTGACTGCTACATTTTCTTGGTTTATTAAGATTCAACTTCTATTTGAGACAGAGGTTTTTCTTCTAAGCTGCAAGAGATGCAATAAAGGACATAAAACATCCATTCTGTGAAAACCTCTTGGAACCTGTCCATGTTACAGAAAATATACCTCAGAATTCGGTCATAATCAAATTAGGCATTTTTCTGCACCACAACAGTGAAAAGAGCCCAAAATGTTGCAGCCTGTATGCTGGGCGGCCATAGGTAGTGCGTGTAGAGTAGGCAAAATGGAACATGTCTTGATGATTGAAAGGTAAGAGATTTATAAATGACCAGTTGGCAGGTTTGTATAACCATCCAATAGCTAATCATGCATGAGAACGATTAATACGACCATTGGCAGCGAGATGCTTGATATTTGGGGGTTATGTTCATAGCCTCATTGACCTTATGAATCCGGTCGTCTAGGGCCGAGTTTCGATCTGGTCCACCAGATAGTGCTTGCTCGAATGGTTTTCTAAAATGCCTTTCAAGATAGTAGACTTCAGTCATTGGATCACCTAGGCAATTTCCTAGAAATTAAAAGTACATGCAGTGAAAGTACATGCTCACTGCATGTCATCTGTCAGAGAGGTTGTAAGCAGTTGAGTAATTTCCTATGTTGAACGAATATGAGTAAGGAGTACGAAAATTTTGTAAAAGTTGGGGTACGGATACGTTAATATATAATATTTAAAAATATAAAAATTTCATAAATATCATAAAATAAAAATAAAAATTTTATATTATAAATAAGAAAATTCATCAATTTCAATATAAAAGAAGTCTAAATTATTTAATATTATATCATAAAATAAAAAATTACAATACTTAAAATATTATTTAAAATAAATATATAATAATCATTTAAGTATAATTAACAATCAAATTTTAACAGTCTCAATCTCATCATTTTCTTTCTCATTATCGGTGACAAGAATAATTTCACTCATTATAAAAGAACTAAAATTAGAGCACCAAAAAAAAATTTAATCACTCATTATGTGTTTCAAGAATAATTCCAACAGATCAGCTCCAATACGGTATATATAACAAAAAAAATAAAAATAAAAATGAAATAGTCAAAAATGAGATAAGGAGTCATACCTCTATGTGTTTTCGAAAAAAAAAGGGAAAAAAAAAAGAAAAAAAGTGGCAAAATGACGTAGTTTAATTTAAATTCGTACCCAAGCCGTATCCAAACCGTACCCAAGCCATATCCAGCTATACTCGAGTTGCACCCAGCTATATCCAATTTTTTTCCAAAAAAAATATTTTGTTGGGTACGTACCCATACCCAGAATGTACCGGATATAGATACTTTTTACAAAAGGACGTACTCATACTTTACGGGTAAATTCAGTCCTGTATTTGGAAGATTTCATAACCAAGTTTTAATGGAGAAGGGTGAGTGAAAAAACCTATTAAGATTTAGAGTACCAATAATGTAGATTACTAGTTACAGAGATTGCCACCTTTTAAATTGTTGATAATGTTAAATACAGTATTTGGTATGTATAGATAATCTAAGTGGTAATTCACATTACCACATTTGATATATTAAAAAGATTACTATGTAATATATCTATTAAACTAATATAATAATAATAATAATAATAATAATAATAATAATGATAAATAAATAATTAATAATAATACTAAATAGTTAATTATTATTATTATTATTAGAAAATTTAATTATTAATTATGATTATACTAATTAATTTTATTAATAATTATTATTTAATATTAATTAATTAATTATTAATATAATTAATATTTAATTATTATTATTATTATTATTATTATTAATTAATAATAATTAATATTATTTTTAATAATAGCAATAACAACAACAATAATAATAATAATAATATTTATTGTTAATAATAATAAATTATTATTATTTATTGATAATAATAATATTATTATTAATGAATACTAATTAATATTATTTGTAATAATAATAATAATAATAATAATAATAATGGGAGGATTATCATATTGGTGGTAATCTATATTACTTTAAAAATCTGAATTGCCAATAATATTACCCAACTAAATAAGATAATGTTGTGGGTTCAGACAATTTAATCAAATATTATCAACAATCCAGATAGATTACCCCATACCAAATGCTACCTTAGGTTATTACCAACTCTGGCTCTTTTCTTGCTTGTGCTAGAGAACTCTGATTGACTATTAGGGTGCACATGACTAAAACCAATCCTTTGGGGGATATTTTGGTGGAGATGGTATTTTCATCTTCACATGAAGATCTGATATGGGTGTAACAAATAGATGACATGTGACAGATTGTGGATGTTGTGGGGTCCACATACAAGAGTTAATTAATGGTGCGTTCTATGATGTACTTTGCTAATCAAGGAGCGTGGTGCATCTTGCAATCTGAGGATGAGATTGTGAGGTGTATTGATACACCGGTCACTTGTGATATACTGTAGTAATATCTAATTTTAAGAAAATTTGAAAATATAATTAAATATATTTAAAAAATTAATTATCATACACTGACACTGTAAAACTATATTGGCAATATAAAATAATTTTACACTGTCAGTGTAATCAAAAAATTTTATCAATGTAATTTTAATTATCATACACGATGTAAAATTATCTTGTGATATAAAATAATTTTACATCGTTAGTAATCAAAAATTTTATCAATGTAATTTCAAATACACTGATAAAATTTTTTGATTATCTTAACGATGTAAAATTATTTTATATTGCACAAAGATAATTTTATCTTATCGATGTATGATAATTAATTTTTAAAATATATTTAATTATATTTTTAAATTTTCTTAAAATTAGATATTACTACAGTGCATCATAGGTGATTGGTGTATCGATGTATCTCACAATCTCACCAACAGTGCAACCATCTTCGCCTGACAATGTACCATAGAACACGTCATTAATTAACTCTTTCATGTGGACTCCACAACGTCCACTTGTCACATTATTATTGGTTATCTTTATATGAAGATTTTTATACAATCTTCACCAAAGAACTCACCAAATCGCTTTCCTAATGTGCCTCATCAATCAATAAGCTTCCATCAAAAGATGCTGATGTGAAATGGTTATTACATTCATATCTGCCCTCAACAACAACTAGTGCTACAACAACAACGACAAAGTCTTTTCCTACTAGATGGATCAGCTACATGGAGCGAAAAGTGCATTGCATCCTATCATAAACCACATCTATAGACAAGCAATTTAAATTCAAAGTCATCAAAGTGCAAGCATTTCTTCTCGATTCTCATATCTAAATTGTCCAAAATTCAGAATGAATTTGTGGTTAAATTTTATTAGCAAGTTATACTTGAAGCATATATGAGGCACTGCATAAGTTACTAACAACAGTATCTAAAAGACATTCAGCATCAACTTTGGGAAACACTAAAATTCTTGCTTTTTTTTTTAAAAAAAATTTCTATATCACTATCTAAAAATTGAGCTGCTGTATTTATCCTTAACAAATATATTTCGACATAGATTTGAAAGTCTGTATATACACAAACAGTCAAAGGGCTTAGTGCAATTGAAAATTCATCGGAAAAGTGACTAAATAATTCACATTTCTTAACATCGTTGTAACCTCTGTCTGTGCCTCTAGATTGTTGTTTTGTCATTTTTTTACCAGAGTAAAACCCTAATCCGTCCTGCATTGTTAAACTGAACCAATGAGAACAGGCCCCTAATTGTTCTATCATGTGATTTGGTTTTGTCTCCACTTGACCTATGCGGTTTGGATCAATTGACGTCTCAGTTGATGAGGAATTGATCTCAATTTTGCTTGCTATTTTGAGAGAACCTGGCCGATTTTCTCCAGATGCGCAACATTTATCATGAATAAATGATGGCATTGGTCGGTTGCACCTTCTTGATCCGTATACTGATCTTGCCAATGTTGAATGATTTGTAACTGTTGTTAGGGTCCAAATCCATGCTCGAAGTTTTCTACAGATTGCTCACTGAATTAATTCTTGTTACTGAAAATCTATTTCAACTAAGAATATATCAATTCAATAAAGATCTTCCACAGGTACATTTAGTTGACAAGATCGACCTTTGCTCATGATATATAATGTACCCATATCAGGAGTCTCATATCTCATGTTTTTGACATTTGTGTTTTTTCAATCTCAAGTAAATTAGACCATCTATCGTCTCTTAATTGCTCAAGGAGTGATTCTATAGTAGAAACAAGATGCATGAATTGCATTTAAAGTAACATCTTGAGAGCGTAATTTTAATGATTGACAAAATAATATTACCAATTTCCATGATATCAAGCATCAAGTGTGATGTGAAAATAGATTCAAATGATGCTATAATCTTACTAGCATTAGAAGCATCGCCTCTTTTAGAATAAATGACGACAAATTATTGCATGCTCCTGAGTACTGCGGAGGGTTGTATTCACCCCATTCAGTATATGTCATTTCATCCTCGGGATTGTGCTCCTGAGTAATTTATATATATTTTTTATTTTTTAAAAATTTAAAATTATGATTAACAAAACAAATTAAATGCATAAATTAGTGATAGAAACCTTTCATTGGTGTTCTAATTTCATATAGTCCCTTGCATAATTTTTGCATACATAAACCAAAATTGTGATCTGACTTCATCTATGACTACTAGTTTATGCAAGTATTTTATCCTCTCTGTTTTCTGGTCGAAATAGACAGTAGTTGCAAGGTTCTTTTACGGGCATTGCCACGGGTGAGATGATCACTTATTTATAAAACATGGGCCAAACAAAGTTTCAGTATCATAGAAAATAATGGGCCATAATCCAGCTTTGATATTTTAACATCTCTGATGTGTCACAGTAATATCTTGCTCAGCCCTTACTGAGCTGGCTCCGACCCCCAAAAAGACAAATTGCTGAGCTGGCCAGTCTATAAAGAATTGGTCAGAAAAGTTGAAAATCAGCTAGTAGCAATAGTGTTTTATTTTTTTTGACTGGATAAAAAATTTATATTACAGTTAAAATATGGAAAAAAAAAAAAGAAACGAAGTATGGAGCCATTGTAATTTTTTTCTTTTCTCTTTTTTTTTTAGAGATTCAGGTAAGAAATTATGGGAATTTTTAGTTCAAGACTAGGATTGACAAAAGCAAAATTTTTGTTTGCCCAATTGGAGATTCATATAAGAAGTTTAGAAATTTTCAATTTAAGGGTCGGAAGTGAGAAATCCATTTTTTTATTTTTTACTTTTTTAGTATGGTATCATTGAAATCCAAGTGTTATTTTTTGAAAATTTTCAGTTTAAGAGTGGAGAGTGAGAAACTTTTTTTCACTCCCTATTATTAAATTCAAAATTCCCCAACTTTCCTACATGAATTCTCAATCGGGCTAAAAAAAAACTTGCACCAGTTGTAAATATTGACAATTCCATACATCCATTGTGAGGACCGAACAGAACTCCCGCTTTTAGGCATAATGGTGATGGTAATAATCGTCCTTGATTTAGGCTTTTTTGGGACAAGAGAAAATATCATGGCATAGGATCCAATCATATATATGGCTATATTGTCAATTGAGCTACTGGCTCTTTCGTCGGGCATTTTTTTTTATTTTTTATATTGACTGTTTTGATTATTAGGTTCCGATTACTTAATATAAGATTTTTGAATCGAAGTTATCCAATAAATTTTCATTTTAACTTTATTAATATTAATTGATTTAATAAATGATGAAAAGCATACTTTGCTACTTGATATTCCCCGATCATAATACTTTAAAATAAAAAAATAAAGTCAACTCAGATCTCGATATATCAATAAATATGGATAAATAAATTGACAATGAAATAACTATAAAAAATCTTAATTTTTTTTAGTTGAGCCACTAGTTTAGATAATTGATGAGTCATTTCTGGGCACAAGTTCGGATTATCTGCAAAGAAATCGCGTGGATAAAATTAACATCCAATTCGTTGCGGTTGGGGAAAACTGATTGAAAGGAAAATGTCGTATAGCAATTGGGCGTTGATGTAGGCGCGTTGATGTAGGCGAAAGATACACTAGTGTGTGCAAAAGTTGATGCTGCTCGCACCTTGTTTTGTAACTTTTGTTGTTTTGCAAGCTAAGTTCAAAAGGGAAATTCACACAACCTTAGACTTTGACACCACGAAGCCCCAATTCTTCCATCTTCACCTAACTCATCCCACAAAGCTTAGAGGCACGCAGTTTATATGTTTACGGCATTTTGCTTAGGGACTTGCAAGGAATCAATCTCTTGTTTGAAGCTAAAATACTTATTGGGGAAAGAAAATGACATGGTGTTAATGACTCATGAACACTAATTTTCAACCCTACAAATTTTCATAATGATGCAGACCATGATTTCATTTAAGACTGGGACGGTGGGGTTGGTATTTGCATGAAGCAAGCATAGGACAGTTTGTGATTTAAAGAAGTGTGTGTGTGTCAAACTTCCTTAGTTAAAAAATATTTGCCCTTCTGTTTGGCCCCAAAAAAATGAAAGATATTTTCTATTAATGGTTATAACTGTATTTGAAAACAGAATCAAACATTGTTTCAAACAAGGAAGAATTAAACATCTGCAGCACAACAGCAAGCAATAATTAGTCTATGGGAAATGATATTTGTATAAACTTATTTAGTGTATTTATCAATAATAAGGAGTCACGTGTAAATAATAGGGAACTCACATTAATGATTGGGGAGTGAAGGGTTGCAGTTATTAGTGATAATGCTGTTATCCAATGTTCCAATCATATGTGTAAAATTGTCAATCATTTGCATTTGAATTCCCAATCAGATGACAATATTATCATTTATCACTGTAGCCTCTCCAATTTCCCTATTATTTACACTTGGCTCTCTAGTGTCAATAGATAGTAATTTAATATGTACAAATATCATTTTTATATAAATTAGAAGCTATAGTGTGCTGCACAAATTAAAACTATGAGTCCTTAAATAATACTTCATTCTTAAATTTTGAACAAAAAAATCTTTATTTATCGTTATTTTTTGACATGTATTATTTAATATTATTATTGAGATGAAAGACAAGAAAATTTCATGAGCTAGAAGAATAAAAAAAAGCACACACACATATATATAGTACACCTCACTAGACCCAAGAAAATATATAGATACAACTTTAATATTTTAAATTTAGGCACACTAAAAAAAAAAGGTTGATAAAATTTCATAAATAAATAAATATATTTTATATAAATTTGATAAGGCTCACTTTTTTATAAGTGTGTCAAAATATATAATATTAAAATTATATCTATACAAGAATCTCTACTATACTCCGGGAAAAGTGTTGAAGCCATCTCGCAGGACAATGGACAACGCCATTTACCATTCTGGACAAATAGGCTAAAGAACACCTATTAGCTGCAAACAAAGCTTTCAACTCCATAATTATTAATGAAAATAAGACCCCGCTCCGATAAAACAGTAACTCCATGGATCATAGACCCAATTGCTTTTTCATACAATCACTTTCAATTATAATACCTTTCTATTCATGATCCACTGCAAGTGGTTTAGCACTTATTTTCTATAAATAAAATCGTTGATTCGAGACACATGAATTAAAAAAAATACTAAAAAAGCTTTATTTCTATAATAATATGACTCAACTTGAGGCATATTAGTTGTAGTTAAGTAAATTCTATTAATAAGGAACCTCAAACTTTTGTCCTACTTTCTTTTGGTTCATCATGGGAGCGTTTGGTAAGAGGTTTAAATTTTTATTCTCAGAAATTCTATTCCCGTGAATGTTATCCTCGGAAATAGTTTTTCAATCATGTGTTTTTTAGAGTGTTTGGTAGACGAATTAAATTCTCATAAATATTTTATACATTTCCAAAAATATCCCTAGTGGATGGCAGCCAATAGGCAGTGGCGGGTGGCAGTAGATGGCGATAGGAGTAACTTTTATCTTTTTATAGGGAAAAATATTTCCAAATTATGTGAATGCTACAATCTCATATGCGAGATGAAAATATTTTGGGGGAAATATTGGGTTAAAACCAATCCCAAAAATGCAATATTTTTGAAATTATTTTTGCAAATTTTGTACCAAACATGAGAATCTTGTTTACTTTCTTGGGGATGTGTTTTTAAACCTTTTACCAAACACCTCATAGGAAACAAAAAAAATTGGCCCCTAGCAAAGGTTACACCGAGGAATCATCCAAGAGAAAGTTTCAAACTCTGTAATTTTCCCCTAATCCTATTTTTCAAAACTTCATTTGTGAGTTTTTGATAAAAATATTTTTACATATACTGTTGTATGAGACAGGATCATTCACTATGTCTATTGTATGTTTGAAAAAGATAAATAAACTTGCGAAAGTTGAGAGTAGGCGTAGAGAGAAATTAGATGAGAGATTTCTGTGAATTTGCTGGTGCGAGTAGCACTCGGCATTCTTGATATTTATGTATACAAAAGAATAGATATGTCTTACATTTACAAGTATTAACTATTTTCTACGACTCTAATCTTCTCAATTATGATGAATTGACTCCTTTAATTCCCATTAACATTAGTTAATTCACTATTTCGAATTCTATAATTCCCAATAATATTAAGCACTACCGCTATTTCTATCACTGCCTGAATCTGGAGTAAATAAGTCATATGCACCAAGATTACAACAAATATAATGACTGAGTCCTCTAAGAGACTTCGTAAAGATGTATGCTAGTTGATCTTTTGAACTAGTAGGTTCGGCAATGATTTTGATAGAAAGAACTTTCTCTGGAAAAAAATGACGATCTACTTTAATATGCTTTCTCCTTTTCATGAAAAATTGGATTAGAGGCTATAAGAGGGGCTGCTTGGTTGTCAGATGACAACTTCTTTTATTGAATATCTCCAAATTTCAATTATTAAAGAATTTGTTTGATCCAAATGAGCTCACAAGTAGTTGTCGCACTAGAACGTGCAGCAACATTTTACTTCTTAATCTTCCATAAGACAATTTCTATTAATATTTGACAAAAAATTAAATAAAGTGACTAAAATGAATGTATTATAAAGTTTTGTGCTTGCACTATAAGTTAAAGTATTTAAGTGTACATATGATCTCAAATTTTTTTTTTTTTTTAACTTTTCTCCAACGTAAATACTCATTAAATATACTTCTGCATGGTTAAAGCAAAGTAAGCAACAAAAGATGTAATCAAGACATAATTGTTAAACTTGAATAACATCGAAAAAACAAGAAGATAGTCACAAGTCTCATTTCTTCATATAATAATGAAAAATGTAATTTAAACATCAACAAGTAGACATCACAAAAATATCTTAGGGAGAGATATAAAATCTTGAGTTTTCTCTTTTAACACTTACTATGATCTAAGGTTTTGTGTCTTTCCATTATTTTTTATGTCTAAATAACATTTTTCTATAATAATTTTGATTTTTTCTTATCACAATTAAGCTTGAAGTACTTTACATATCAGTGATAAAATTGAAGAAAACACAAGTAAATGACACTTGTTGAAGAAAAGGAAAAGACACATTGGGATTTTGTTGGATTCAATTAAAGCATTTGAACCTATTAGATTTAAAGCGTTAGTTGGAGAAGAACATCTCAAAAATAAGGATGAGACAAACAAATCTGATCTTGATGCATTACGCCATTATTTTGGCACGGGCAATATGCGAAACATGGTTCATAAAATCTTATATCACAACTCATACGCAGATACAAGTGGCCATCTTTGAATAAACAAAATATTAGTTTATGAAGAACCATGCTTTAACACAAATTCTGAACAAAACAATAGAGTTCAAGACAAACATTAAAATAAAACAAGAAACCAAGTACGGAGAAATAAGTGGTTACTGGCCACTCACCAGTTTCATATTAAATTTAAAAATAGAAAAATCACATCAAACCTACCAATCTTATTCTTAAAGCTCAAACCCATCAAACAAGACCATCAAAATAATAGTGGGAAAAGTGGAATGAACACAAGATGATTCCAAAGAGATATTGTTTTTTATTTTTTGCAATGAATGTGGTTTGCACATAGCTTTCAAGGTCTCTCACTTGTGGGTTTGCGTTGAAATCTTCCCTGGCTTAGCGTGAAGTGCTGGACTCCAATACATTCTATTACTCCACGTCATGATAACCCTCCCACACCCTTTAAACCCCAAGAACCTCCCTTACTCTCCCTCTCACCTTCAATCCAATTCACAAACCAAATCACCAATACACCTTTCACTTTCTCTGTTTTTGCTCTGTTTTTCTCTGTTTTCCTCTGTTTTTCTCTTTGATTCTTTCTCTCACTATCATACATCAAAATGGAGGGTCTTATTCCATTTGTGTACAAAGCTATAATGCAATACAAAAATGGCAAAGAAGGGCCTCTAGGTTCATGGCTTTGTGAGTCACCTTCCTACTCATACATAAAGCTTCCCGGCGACTCGGGCCGGTTTCAAACCTCTGCTTCTTCTCTGCTGCCCTCTGATAATGGGTTTGCCATGTCTTCGCCATCTTCCAAGCCTGCTACTTCTTCTTCAAGCCAAGTCAAAGTTTCATCTGGGGTTCAATCGCCACATCGTCCCTTGAATTCTCATAGAGGTTCAACATGAAACTTGTTCTGGCACATGAATGTGACAAGTGCATATAATGTTAAGTGTTACAAGTTTGTCTTTTCAAAATCGTGCAAGCATGGAGTCTAGTTTGAAGTTGCAAGCGTGTGGAGAAGAGTCCTGCGCTTGGTTATTAGTATTGTGCAATTGTAAATATTAGTTCTGATGCTCAAGAAAATGTGTGTGTTTTATGGCCAAAGGTCATAGGAACTATGTGTTATTAGAGGAAAAAGATGTATGGTAAGTGAAATGTTTGGGTTTCTTGGCCTAAGGGGCCATGGAACTATAATTTGTGGAATAATTAGACTGCAATTGTTTGTTTTATTTGATGTTCTGATATTTATTCCCCCTTTTCTGGGGAGGGTGCTTCTTAGATTTTTATTGGTATTCGAAATGTGGCTCTATGGTAATTGTCCATTAAAAAGAAGTAGGAATGAGAGTTATTCTTTTAGCATGTCACTAATGATTTGTATCTCAAGTGACACCACCCTTAATTCTTATGCCAAGAAACTATTAGTATTGGGTTAGAGTCTTCTACACGTCTTATATGACACTATTTTTCTAATAAGCGAAGTGCTTTTTTGTCAGACTTTTGGGATCATCATCATGCAACAAGATTTTCATAAAATTAATGTTTCAACTTATTTATTTTATATCTTGTTTGGTGGATGATGGCGTGTAAAAAGGGTCACTGTCTTCTTAAGTAGCCTCACTTGCGCCAGTTATATGCTTACATTGAAGTATCAACGTGTAAACCTTCCCAACTTGTGCCAGGTATGCTTACATTTAAGTTTCGACATGTAAAACTAATCCAACTTGAAAATTTTCATTATGCTAAAGCTTATCCTGTTGTGTTTTACTTTGTGTTTCACGTCGGTGATTTTAAGCAAGAATCTCGATTCTCTATCTTCCCTTACCTGAATTTTCATTGTTAATTACTGAAAACTTTCGCATCATATCATATAAATCAATTATTTGTTTTGTTTGGATCTTATATATGGATTACTTGATCTTATATCTTAGTTGTGAGACTATTCCAGTGAATCACTAAAACTCTAAATCACGATTGACAAGCTCGAGAGTTTAGATAAATTCGTAGAGATTCAACAAACTTGATTTATAAATTCAAAAGTGTTTACTTACTTCAAAAATATTATTTAAAAATATATTTTAGTAACTAAATATAATCAGAAAAATATTCATTATTAATATTGAAAACTTTAACTTTATAACAAATAGAATAAAAGAACATAGCAAAAACATAATACCTGATTCAATTGTTATATACTCTTCTTAACTTTGCATGTTCAGCGAAACGTAACTAATTATAATGAAAATATAAAATTAGCTTAATAAATTCAATACAGATTGCATAGCATAAGTAATTCAACTGTGATAATAAATGGTTAAATTAATTTGCTAATCCCTATAATTTTGTTAACTATAAGGACATGTTTAACAAACAATGCAGTTGAACAATTCCTTATAGTTTATCTGAATTTTCAAATAAGTTCTTATAACTTAACAAATATCAATGATTGGTTGAGTAGGGACACATTTAAAAAATAAATAAATAAATTATAAGGATTTAATTATAGACTTTTAAACTATAAATTCCCATTTGAAAAGTTTGTGAAATTATAAGAACTATCAAATTAATTTAACCTAATAACATTAATTTTTTTTTAAAATTTGCAAAATGACATAGTTCTAATATTGAATCGTCGAGAATATTTTTTCTCAAACCTATTTTTGAACTCGATTAGTAATTGAGTTAATTAAATTTGACTTAACTACTCGAACCAACTCAAAAATTAATAATCAGATTGAATAAGGTTTTTATACCCATAAGCACACTCTGTCCTATTTTCACCACTAAAATGCAGCTTCCCAAGGCATGGTGGTAAAGAAGGGCTCTCATTCTCTTTTTGTAGAGAGTATCTCAAAATTCGGAATATCTCATTTGCATTGTTCAACCAGACAAGCTATCAACAATATTTATGTGTTTCGGACTAAACCATTTGTAAGGACAGAAAAAATGAGCTTTTGAAGCTGGTAGTTCAGTGGTTAACCGCATATGGTATCCGCAATGAGTCGTGTGTTCGACTCCTAGGGTCAAAGTACCGCCTGTTCCCCCCTCCCCCATGACCAAAAAAAATAAGGTACTACAAAATGGAAAAATGGTTTCGCGCAGCCGCATTGTACATTCACTTGGGAGTCTCACAACTTGGATTGAGATATATTTGTGTAGTGTTTTCAAAAATTAACATGCAGTAAAGATTAAAACATTGATTAAAAAATCAATACAATCTTTAAAAAATAAAAAAACCTCAACATTTCTTGTGTTTGAATATTTAGACATAGAATGAAATAAAGTTTGATACTCCATTGTTCGAAAATTAGTGCAGAAAGAAATGGAAAAATAAAGATTTTGTATCACATCAGAAGAAAGATGAGATTCTCCCCCCCCCCCCCTTCTTTCTCCCCCCAAAAAAAGGGAATTAGGAGAGGAAAAAAACAAAAGGACATTTCATCATATTCCATTCCAATCCATTCGGATTTTTTATAACCAAACAATAAAACTTTTAAATTTTAATTATTTCATTTTCGATTTCATTCTATTCCACCGCCTTTCACCAATCCAAAAGAGCAAGTGATTTTCTCCTCATGGAAGTTTTATTGGATAATACTACTTGATTTTTACAGCCGCATAAGGTTTTATTTTAATATGAGTAACCAAATATTTTTAGTGAGTGATATACAATAGTTTCGCAGTATCTCCTATCTTCCACCGTGTCCATTAAGCACTTGAACCTAAATGAATCTCATTTTTAGGTTCAGTTTCCTTCATTCAGCTGTCACTAGCATTATTATACATGCCCTTCATAATCCCCCCATATACAGATGAACTCTTCAAGCACTAGAAATAACTTAAGAATATTATATGCAATCTGTATGGATTTTAAATTATAGCAAGTGAGATAATACTCCACTTGCTTTCTACGTTCTACAGGCTAGTAAACTGACTGAATATGATTATATATAACCGCATGCATGCAGCTGAAGTATGACATGTCTGTTACAATAAACAAGAAAAATAACAGAATCATATCCAAAGCTTAGTAAACCAGTATCTAATTCTAAACTGAGAGGTGCTTACAGATTGAAAAAAGAAAAATCAATCAGTGCTAAGGAGGGACAATAAGGAAAATTTTTTGCCCACATGTCTTGGCAAGAACGGATTCACCATTTACAAGAACTTTCAAAGATGCTGTGATGTGTATGGTGGTCATCGCTGCTGTCTAGCAAGCGAAATGAGTCAAGCTAAAGTGCTAGACTGAGGCTAAGATCCAAAACATCACATGTGATGACAGTGCTGTAAAAAACCAGGTGATAAAAGCCATGGCTACAGAAACCTGGTACCTGTGGCAAGGGATGTTCTTACGCTTCATGCAGAAATCCAGGTCTCTTGCATATAAAACTACAATTCCGGCTGATGAGCATGCAGCTGCCAGCGACAAAGTAGCCGTTACCTGCATTTCATAAATCACTATTATTTCACCAGGTAATCCTTAATTTTTGTCAGATTATCATTAATATAGTGCCATATCAGAAAAGGAAAATGACAAAGGTTTGGTTCCAATCCCATCATTATAAAATTGCAGCACAGATTTATCAACACTTCACCAGTCTTAAGTTTCACCAATGATAAGAACCGTAGGAGAATCAAATCACAAAAGTTGGCTATTGTGATTAAGAGCCCAAGGTCTTATGAACCCCCCAATCGGAATCACATACTTCCGTTGTGGGATTCAAGTCCCATACCTTGCAATTGGATCTTAACAATCAAGCATGGTTAACTAGATAACCAAACAGAGAAGTACTAAAGCATTAACAGACACCATTGTTGTGCCATGTCCATGGGTCTGTGTTGGACCTTATAAGATATACTATTGACACAATTGATATATGTTTAATTTAAAAATTATTTTGACTCCTACATAAACAAGGCCATTTAAAATTTGAAAACAATAATAATAATAATAATAATAATAATAACAACATGCAAATTTTGGACCTGTTTTAAACTTTTAAGCAACTTTTAATAATCAATAATAACAATTAAGCCTTTTCCCACTAGACCAGTTAAGAAATTTTTATTAATGAACAAAGAATATAAGACATGGATGAAACTTATATGCATTGATATTAAGAATAATAAATCTTTTTGTTTAAAGTTTAAATTATACACTAGCAAATTGACAGGCCCGGACAGGCTTGTCAATCGGAATTTTTATTTTTATGTATTATGTTAATTTTTTTATATTATGAAATTTATAGAAGTTATAATAATAAAAATAATTAAGATTAAAAGTATAAAATGTCATTTTTATACATAAAGAGTTATGGACAATTGAAAAAAAAAGCAAATAACATAAAACAACAAAAATAAAAAAAATGGTATGCCATGAAAACAAAAAAACAAAAAAGGGATAAAAGACAAAGGGCTTGTTTGATTTTGTTTTTGTTTTTTAGTTTTTTAAAACAGTTTTAAAAAAAAAAATTAATTCAATTTTTAAAAACAAAAACACAAAAATTTTGTTTGGCAGCAATGCTCATAAAATAGTTTTTAAAAAGTAAAAAACAAAAAAATTGTTTGGAAACTCACAAAACAGTTTTTGTGCGTGAACCAATGATATGCATACACTGTTGGGGCCCACACATTTTATTGGGTCTATGCCACAGCTCTCTATTCTCTGTCAATCTTGTTTTTAGGAATCGAAAGGAGAACAAAACCAATACAACAACAAAATTACATAAGATACCACCGTGTTTTCAATGTTTTTTAAAACAAAAAAACCAAAACAACTCTAACCTGTTTTCTAGTTTCTGTTTTTAAAACTCAGTTTCTATTTTTTAATTTTAAAAACAACACAAAAAAAATAACATACCAAACAAGCTTTTTTGGTTTTTTGTTTTTAAAAACTGAAAATTGTTTTACAAAACACTTTTCAACCAGCCCCAAAGGATCTGAAACTGTTAAGAGTTATTGTGCACATGTAATTGCTAGTGTTAATGGGCTTGTGGGATGGGGGTTAGTGTTAATTTCAACTCTAAATTGACATGTTTGTCTTTTCCTTTTATTTGAGTTTAATGCCATGATGATGTCATTTTGGGAAGATTAAATTTGGATACTAAACTCTCTAATTTCCATTGTCATTATTTAATAAATGATATAATAGATGATGATGCCATTGTGGGAAGATGAAATTTGGATACTAAACTCCTTATTTCCCATTATACAATACATATATGACATGTCTGTGTATTACAATTTTTAAAATTTGGTATGTCCCTCATGTTGGTGTCGTGTGGTTTCCCATTTCCATGTCCATATCTATGCTACATAGGCATTATTACATTGATGTCAAAGTAGCATGTGGCATTTGTTTTTAACTCTTTGCCTTTATCAATGAATGATGCTTATACAGAACATGAAGATTTAGTCAACACAGATCATCAGTTCATTAGATGTTGACCAGAGATAAGAACTCTCACAAAAATTGAAGATATATAGACAATCTGAGATTCTGAGCCAGCCGTAATTAACATAAAACATTTAAGTTCAGCTAGAAATTTTGTGACTATTCAAGTAATTAGTAATTACCAACCATCTATTAGCACAAATTGAATCCATGTTCAATGAAACAATACATATGATTATGTTATGTTTATGCATATTTTCTCTTTTCACTTTCTCTTGATAAACTTGAACTTACTTTTCCACATAAAAATAGGAAAAAGATAACAAAAGCGCCTGACTAGTTTTTCTTTTCAGAGAGAAGAGAGTGGCCTGATTATTACCCAATCACCGACAACAAACAGGCTGACAAGAATTGGATTTTGTAGGTCTCTTTTTCTCCTCAAGGCATAGATATCAAGACATGCAAGTCCAAAGCTCCAGAGCACTTGAAGTCCCATTGATGCAATTAAATAACTGAAAGTTCAGAGAAGTACCAGAGTTATTTTCACAAGAAAACATGAAAATCTACTTTAAGCCAATAGAAAAAAAGGGGAAAATGAAGAAGAAACCTTTGTTTCTACTCTATAGGGGGGGAAAAAAGTTGCAAACATTTATTCAAATTTTAACCATTAAACAAAGCTGCCTGAGAAACCTATGCACTGAATAAATGACTAAAACACATACAAAGAGTGCCCATGGCTGACACAGAAAGAAAAAGCATTAGCATCTTACATGACACAGAATTGCACTTGATAAATTTACCCAAACTAGGCAGGCAGGAACAAGCTACAGATTCCCATAATTTGCGTTAGCCTAGAATCCTAGAATTCTTGAATCTCAGGGCTAGAGTATTACACTCATGTTCATTGCCCAATCCAAAAATAATCAACCAAGAATGTAAAATATAGATATATATCAAAAGAATATACAAAAATCATTACTGTTAAGGTTTGGAGCAAATAGATGCATCCAATTTCTAGTGCAAATTGCCAAAAGCCCACATGTTAAATGGGTTGTCCAAAATTGTAGCCCAGTGAACCCTATTTATATAGGATGGACTATGGGCTAAAGAAAATTTTGACACCTCTACGTGCAATGTTCTATAATCTAAAATGTGAAGAGGCTGTTCCTATAAATAAAAATGTGAAGAGGCTTCAACTTGTTTCTAACTTAACTATAAGCATGCTCAAATTATGCTATTGCTCAAAAATGTCATACGCAGAATGTAGTGAAGCTGTTATCGTGATACCAGTAATGGAAGACAGAAATTTTTTAGGCTGCAAAAATCAACACTGAATACTGTGGAGTGACAGACAATCTTATTCTCTTTTAGTTTAGATCTTATGCACTCAAAATTATCATCTTTCCCTTAAACCATTAAACAAGGACAAATTCGTATTAACAGCAAAGATTTGAGAAGCAGATGTCACTGATTAAAATATTAACAAAGCCTTTTCCCACTAAGTAGAGTCAGCTACATGGACCAAACAATGTCATTGTGTCCTATTGTAAACCATGTCCCTAGGCAAGACATTTCAATCTAAATTACTTATTGTTTTAACTACTCACTGAAAATGATACTAAGAATGCATCTCCTTTATGCATTCCGGCAGCAGCTAAATTGGTTGTCTATCTGGGTACCAATGTGTAATTTATTTTTCTCCCTTTTATAGACAGAAACATATTGTTAAGAAAAGAACCATCCAATCCTCTTGTCGCAATACACGACAAAAAGCATGCGGAAGTTTCTCAATCACAAAAGTGTACACGACAGAATAAGTATGCATTAAGATCCACATAACGCCAAACCAGAGGAGCCATTGTTGTGAATTAGTCATATTCAATAATCAGGTATTTCAGCAGTTCCCAAACTTCCGGCACTTAACAAAATCATGACATTTACAACATCTAGGAGGAATATTCCAATGCCAATTTTATCCAATAACTCCAGTCCCCACACAAAGGGTCTGCTTGGTTAAAAAGGTGAAAAGCAAGAAGTGGAAAATTTGGAAAGAAAACCACTTTCTTACTTGGTGCAACAAAAAATATATATATAAAATAAATGTAACTCATTTTCACTCTTAACAATCAGTTTGGCTGATCCCTTTAAACTTGGGGTAAAATAAATGCAAAGATCAGCATTTAATGCAGTCTTTCACATACAACTCATCCTTGAAGTTTTTTGACACCCGTTTTTAATAGGAAACCAAACTGACCCGTCAGTTGAAATTTGAAAACCATCTACACTCATTCGATCATTCCTCTAATTTGCCACCCACCTGCTTACATCAGGGTCTGATTTCAAGATACTAAGGGCATGTTTGGATGGAGTTATTAATGTATCATTCATTTCAAGTAAAAACTCGCTCTATTTGGGAATTTTATTAAGAAGTAAGAGATCATCAATGCACCAACGTAACTTCTCAATCATCCCTTACTCATCTCCACAAACATATCATACCCTCTAAATTTAGAAATGATAATTCACCCATCCCTTCCCAAAATAAATAAATAAATCCAAACGCACCCTAAATCCTAATTAAGCACATGCATACATACATAAATACCACATACAAATTCAAAGTCCCACCACAAACAACGAAAGCTAGTCACTTTGAGCAAAACCAAATTATCTAGAACCTTAACAGAAAACCTTAAATTGCACCAAAATTCATTAAATAGACAACCAAAAAAAAAAAGTTTAAAAAAACAGAAAAGAGGAATACCAGAAAGCAGTGTAGTTAGAGAAACCAATTGCAGTGACCATGAGGCCAATTGAAGCAGAACCAAACGCACATTGCCCTAACCTCAAGAAGAACCCGCTCCTCGTACCTGGACCACCCAAAAACCGCTTCATCATCCCCTTTTTCTTTCTTCTTCTTCTCTTCTGTTGTCAAGGGAAAAAGAACCAAAGGAAAAACCCTAGACTTCAGAATGCTTCCATTAATGGGGATTCTATCTTCCTTTTTTGTTCTCTCTCTCTCTCTCTCTACATTTGGTTGCAGAATGTGAATTGTGAATTGTGAATTGTGAAAGTGAATTTGTGTGTGTGTGTGTGTGTGAGAGAGAGAGAGAGAGAGGGGTTTGGGAGAAATAGGGAGGGAAGAAGAGTGAGAGGGTGTGTGCGTGGAACAGCTGAGGGAGTGAGCGAATGATGAAATGGTTGTGTTGTGTTGTGTTGTGTTGTGGTGAGTGCTTTGTTGCTCACCAAAAAGTGTTTTTCTTTCCTTGCAAGTTGCAACTAGGAGGAGCATGTTTCAGCATGTTGCTTTTTTAATCTTATTTTCTTTTTATAAAAAAGAACGTTATTCTCGTCTATTTTAAGAAAAATTCAATATAATTTTGACGCACTGTAAAATAAAAATTATACAGATAATCATTTATGTATTAATATATTAATAAAAATATATAAATTATTTATTTATTATCTTAAAAAATTTATAAACAAAAATATATAATTAAATAATAATATAAAATTTTATATTAAAAATAAATTAAAAATAATTTTTAAAAATTAATCTCTTTTAAAAATTTAATTTTAATATACAATCATAAATTTTTTTATATAAATATTTAATTATAGTTTATCGTATTAACAAAAAAATATTAATAATACGACAACGAATTCATACTCACCACTCATCACATATTTTGTCTAACACTGAACTTTTATTTTTATCTTTTATTACATATTTATTTAAGTGGGGTGCAGTTCGTCCATGTATGCATTTGTGCAATTTCGTACCAGAGTAGTGATATATTCTTCTAATCATCAATTTAAAAATCTTTTTAATTTAAAATTGTATTCATAATAACATGAATTTCAATTTATATAATATTTAAAATTTATTTAATATATATGAATAAAATTTTAAATTAATAAAATTTTTAAGCACATCTATTCAAAAAATTTGTTATTTCACTTTCATACAAAATCTTTCTATACCGTCCAATAGCTCGCTATCAGACTCTCATAATCATTATCCTAAAAGTAATACATACAATAGTGCATAATTTAATGATTCTTGATACTGATATGTTTGTTTGGTACAATAAAAATGTAAGTTGAGAAAAAAATCGTAACAGTATTTCGTGAGCCATGCGATTCAATTCTATATTTAAAATTTGTAACAATTTTTTCAAAAAAAATGCATTATCATGTTCTTTTAAATTTTATTTAACAAAAAAATTATAGTAAAAAGTAAATAAACTTAATTTTTTTAAAAAATTGTATTTTTTATTTGATAATTGAAAATAATATTCAAAGAATTGATTAAAAGACTTTACAATTATTTTGTTAGAACTTGTTTGTCTTTTATCTATTATTCTTTAATGATAAAAATAGTAACTTAATTAATTTTCTTGGGGAGGGTGCTTGATCTGACATAAATTATTTGGCGTAGGCTTTAACATGGTAATAATGTAATAAAGTGAAATTAAAGACTTCAAATCAAGTGTCTTAAAGTGAAATTGACTCAAAACGATGTTCCGGAGCTTACCTCTAATTGCACAATCATTAAATCGGTATGTAGATAATGGAAGAGGTTACAGTACTCCCAATTGGATTTGCTTCTCACAAAAATAAAAATAAAAATAAAAATAAAACTTTTTGTAAAGATTAATATGAATTTTTGAAGGGTTTTTAGTTATATAATAAAAATTGAAAAATTTTTCTCTAATATTTTCTTTCTCTCACGCATGAAGAAAAATGAAATTTTAAAACATATATTTGAATACATAATAAAAATTAATGTTCAAATTTTTTAGAATTTGTATTTATATAATGAATTTTTATATATAAACTTATATTCGAATATGTATTCTCTCAAATTTTATATATAAATCTTTATCTTGATAAAAAAATTGAAAAAAAAATAAATTATTATTGGAGAGAGAATTTTTTTACTCTCTATTATATAATTAAAAATCCTCTAAAAATGATCTTTAATCTTAATATTAGTGTTTATTAACAACTTGTGCCAAAAAAAAATAGTGATGATCAAATCCTTCCAACTGGGAGAACGATAGGCAAATCGATAAAGAAACAAATTTGTACCAAACAATGTTCCAAAAAAGATGATAATAATAATAATAATAATAATAATAATAATAATAATAAAGATTTGTATAAAACAAAATTGATGAGATTCGGGCCCAATTTCTAAACATCAAAGAAAGAAGGTTTTCATGGAGCAAAGAATTGCATGGAGCTTACCCTTTTTCTTTCCTTTCCAAACTTCTTTGGTGGGAAAGCAAATTAGTTTGGAAAAATCAATGTCTACAAGATCCACATGTTCAAAAGGTTAAAGTATAGTCACCCAAATTCAGATAGTGATAATTAGGAAAATCCTTTTTTAAATAACTATATTTATCGATTGAAAATATATATTAATGTCAAATGATCCAAATACGGGATCGAAATATTGTTTATGTTTTTAATGTCAAATATTATTTATGATAAAAAAAAATTAATTTATAATTGTTTTTCTTTCACAGTTTCACATTTTGAAAATGTCAAATGATTTTTCATTAGTATTAATAATATTATTAAATTTTTTTCCTTTACGTATGTGATTAAACAATTTAAATAAATTTCAAGTTATTTTATTATAAATATATTAATTAACCGATCATATAAGGATGAATTTAAAAATATGCAGACAATGAGAATAACAAATAAATATTAGAATCTAATTTTGACATATTTTCAATGTAAATTTTTTTGTACCATTAACTAATCACATGTTATAGTATGTATCATTTTTAAAATAATTAATATAAAAATTAAATATTTTTAATAACAGAAATATATATAATATTAAAAGTAAAATTGGCCGCGAAAGAACCATAGCAGTATGTGAATGGCCATTTTTGAGTCTAGCCTAGTTTTATTTAAAAATGAGATTTGGAGAGAATGGGCTAGACAAATAGTTCGTTTGGATAAGATTGATGTCAATGCAAAAGCCTCTTCAATAAAAGGAAAGTAAAAGGAGCTTTGAAACAAATTGAATTGGGAAGTGGGGTTTCTCCTTCAAGAACATTAACCAAACATGCTATTTATACTTCACAAGAAGCATAATCAATTGAGACATAGTTTAAGTAGTTTAATATATATATATATATATATATATATATATATATATATATATATATATATATATTTAAAAAAAATACAGTCTTAAGTTCAAATTTTATAGTTGGAAAAAAACTAACGTTTGGAGATCTTTGCCACTATAATTGATTGACGTAACTTGAGTCAAATTACCTAAAGTTTAGTGAATTCCAAATATTAATGATGTCGACAAAAAATAAAAAAAAGGTGTAACCATAGAATTATGCAAGAAGAGCAAAATCATAACCAAGAGAAGACAAAACCTTTAAAAAAAAAAGTAGCAAATATTGTGAAGCCCAGAAGGCATAGGGGCTTGGTATTTGTGATGCTTGCAAGGCTAATATTTCACTACTAGCAAATTGATCTGGGATTTATAACATCATAACGACAAGTTTTGGGTCACAATTTTAGCCTCCAAGTACCTTAATGGCACTTTGGAAAAAACCTTTGTGCCGCCCCCCTTTAACGTCCATTCTTCACTTGTTTAGCACCACTCCCTCACCGTTCTTTCTCTCTAGCCAATCTAGAAGGGGCACTGGGCCCCATGGAGGTGGCTCAGCTCCTCCATTGTGATTTCTGGTGACCCCCTCCCTCCACTCCTCCTTTTTTTTTATCCTCCTCCTATTATCCCCACCTTCTCCATTGCATGTTGGTTCGTTGATATCCCACCAGAAATTTTTTCTTAATGGCAGCAACGTCTAAACTGTGAATGAATGTTGTTCTCATGGTGACTATTATGTTTAGCTAGATCGGAGGATTGTAATTGTGTCAGGTTATAGATCTATCTCTACTTATAGCTATTGGTTGGGTGGTTTCTGTTCCTATGGTGACGACACATTTATTGAGGCATTTAGCCTCTGACTTTGGCTCTTATCTATGCTCTAAGATGCTATAATGAAAAAGAATATGTTTGCCAAGGCTAAAGGACAAAAAAAAAAAAAAAAAGTGAAGCTTTCTATTGGCTGAAAATGATACAATTCGAGTATAAGATGGAAGATTAGGCACAAGAGAAACTCTAAGAGTTTCTTTAGAGCAAGATTATCTGTATGTATCTTTATTCTTAAATTGGATTATTGAAATTAGGTTGGGTTTGGTTTTCTTGTTTTAATATATTCTAACCCATTGCCATAGGTAGCATGTTAGGCTTATAGCTAGTAAGTTGTATTGGGCTTTAGAGTCTATTTCCTAACTATGGGCTTGGAGTTATTGGCATTATTATAATCTATCATTTGTATGTTGGGTTTAATTATCAATTATATTCAATGTTTTTGACCAAAAAAAAAAATGTTGCTTAATGGTACTTCTATTTTTGCTACTAAGAATCTTAGAAACTCTTCCTATGTATGGCAAAGAATTATTAAGGCTTTGGAGGTGTTGAGGGACGACTTTCATTTTAATATGGGCTTAGGAGATTTTTCTTTGTGGTTTGATTTTTGGTATAAGGATGGGCTTTAATGTTCTATGGTTGATTATGTGCACATCTCTAATTCAAACTACAATCTACATGATTTATGGTGAAATGAATTTGAGCAGGCAAAGTTTAACTTCATTGGCATAACATGAGGCTTGTTGGGCTTGGTCAGGGTTCGAATTTGGTTTTTGTACTACTACAGGTGCTTACAAGTGGCTAGCCAATTCTTTGTTTCTTTGGAAGAAGTAGGAATTTGGAGTTGGGTATGGAGAATTGCTAGCCCTTAAAAATATCATATGCTTCTTTGTCTTTTAATACATGAGGCATTACTAACAAATTCTTTGAGATTTTAACAACATCTGACTAACTTAGCCCAGTGTCCATAGTGTGATCAAGTAGTAAAAACCCCCTCCATTGCTTAAGAGATTGCAATATAGCCAAGCAACTTTGGTTGGTTCTAGGGTTTGATGAGACAAACTACAATAACCTATTTAAAAATAAAATGCCTGTTTAGAATAAAATATTGGTAATCGAAATATTTAAAATTTTTTTATGGCTTATGCTTTGGATAATTCCTTTAATTACTTGTAAAAAGTGTAATGATAGAGAGTTTAAAATTGTATAGATAAAGTTTTTGAAGTGGTTGTTTAAAAAAAAACACGATGGACTATGATGCACCATAAGTTAATATGGTGCACCCTAGACCCCTCTCCCCCTTCATTTCACATTCTGGAGCCTTCCCCACATGCCATTTCCTTCCTTTCTTTCATTTTTCCTTTCCTTTGACATGTTCTTTCATTCTCTTCCTCTCAAATTCACTTCTCTCTTTTTCTCTCTCAATATCCCCTTTCCCTCACTCCCATGATTCACCACCTAGGCTTCCCTCTCTCCGCCACACACCACTAACTACATCTCTCTCTTCCTCGCGATCTCTCTCTCTCTCTCTCTTTGTGTCGTCTCTCCCTGCTATCTCCCTGGCTCCGCCTTGCTTCCTTCTTGGTGGCTGGGAGCTAATTTTGCCCTTCCAAAGCAAGCCATAGTCTTGGATTCTCTAGGAGATCAATCCACAAATTCAACGACATCAGGACGTAGATTGGACATTTCCTGACATTTGGTGAATGGACAAGTCCTCTGTGGCATATGTTATTCTTTTTATGCCATTAGAATTGGTCTGGTTTTAGTATATATATTGATAGCTTATTTTTATATATTTGGTTAATTACGAATATTTGTTGATAATTTGATATATCTATTTATTTGTGGACATCTGTTTTGGTTCGAGGAAGTTTTACTAGTATGCAATGGTTAAATGTTCTGAAAGCTTTTTGGAAAATACTATGGATTTTCTGAATGTTAGGATATACTCTTGAGCAGTTGTTTAAATTATTGAACTAACTTAATGAGAAATCTTGTTTTGAGTTTGGAAACCTTATTTGGTATTTTTGCCTTTGCAAACTCTGTTTAATCTTTATATTTTTGAAATATTATTTATATTTTGGTGGGAGAATTCTTAATTTAATGGTAGCTAATGGTCGTGATGTTAGCTTTGGTGCACGCTAGCAGGGGCGTTGCTAGCTCGGTGTATGTGTATATAGCTAACGCACACTGCCGACTCTGATGAATCTGAAGAGGGCTAACCTTTATCTGGAAATTTTTCAGAATTGAAAACCTCCCCGCATTGGTACTCATATTTGAGAAATATATTTTTAGGGTTTTGAGGTTATGAAATAATGTTACTTCTTTATATATCTACATAGTATTTAATTTTGATTCTTTTATCATATATTATTTAAAATGATGATTTCTCATTTAAACTTGATTTATGATATTAATTCCTTATCTAATCATAGTTTGCTTTATTTCTAGAGCTTGTCCTCATATGTTATAGTTGCATTGCCCCTCACTGAGTCGGTTGGACTCACCCCCTTTTTCCTTCCTATTTCATATCCTAGTGTTGTACCTGATTCAGTTTCTCCAGCTTTATAGAGTGTAGACACCTTTGATAGCCCTTCTACATATGAAGGCCTTCTGTTGGCTTTGATTTTAATATTTTAGATATGTTTGATGCTTTAGAGTTGCTCCACAATCCACAGACAGGATCCTGTGGCTTGATATTCTTTTTGGATGAAATCTTTATGTATAAGTCATCTATATGGAATTATGTTTCCTTGTACATAGAGTAATGGATATGTGTGTGTATGTATATGAATACTAAATATATGGGAGTGAATGGATACTAGTAAATATGTATACAAACTATTTGAGAGTGCCTTGAGAGCCTCAATTTTTGATACATGGCTGGTTCGCTGTTTGATACAAGTCGAGCTATTACGAGGAAGTTGGGAAAACAGAGGAAACTTTGTCCGATTGTCATAGAAAATTACATTTTGGGCTTGTTGGAGGTCTGTCACTCTAAGCGCCGGTCACGACTCAGGGGTAGGGCGTGACATAGACCATTTCTTCAATATTGATATTAATGTCTAGTTTGAGTTGCATTTGAAAGTGAACTTCAACCCTTTTTTCATGGCAGTTGTTTGGTGGAATTGGAGATGGCAAAGCCAGAGTATCATTAAAGACAAGTAGTGGACATTACCTTCGTAATTCATTATGTTTGGAGTTCATTTAAGTTTTATAAGACACACATATGGTCTCAGCTGGGATTGTATAGGTGCCCAAATAGGTGGTTTGGATGAAGCCCGATTTTGATGAAGTTAAAATTAATATTGATGGGAGCAAGTTTGGTGGTGACCCTCCTTGTGCTGGGTTTGGAGGCATAATTAGAGATGATAAGGGTGTTTGACTGAGTAATTATTCCATATTTTTGGGTGCACACTTAGTGATTTATAGGAAGCATGGGCTGCTTCAAGCTTGGGCAAAGGCATATAGAAAGATTTGGTGTGATACTGATTCACCTCAAGCTTTATGGCTTATCGACTTAGTACAGAACCATGGTTTCATGTTCATGCTACTGTAGTGGAGGATATTAGAACCCTGGTAGCTTGTGATTAGCACATTCATTTCTCTCATATATGGCATGAAGGTAATAGGTGTACAAATGCTTCGACAAAGATAGGTAACGAGGATCTTATTCCTTTGAGAACTTAGGATTTTCCATTGGAGGGAGTTTAGTGATTTCTAACAGAAGATAGTCATGGGATTATATTTGTGAAGGGTGTTGTTGTTTGTTTTACTTTATGTTTCATACTCTACCAAAAAATAAAAACTAATCCATGAGTCGATTGAGTATGATGATCACAAATTAAATTTTATATGTACTAGCATATGAATTGAAGGTATAATGGTAATTTTGCAACATAAAATTTTCTTTTCTCTCACTTTTATACACAACAAACAAAATAAAAAATCATTATTCTATTACAAATTTAATTTTGATATTTTATTAGCATAATATTTTTTAAACTTACTTTTATAGCTGTATGATCTAGATCTACTTGACTAGTTGAATCAAAAAGTGTGCAACCCAATCTTTGGTTTAAGGGTGTTCAAAACAAAATCGGATCAAACAAAACCAATAAAAATGACCTAAACAATTGAAAAAAATATAGATTGGTTTTTTTCGAATTTTTTTAAAATCGATCAGTTTAGTTCAATTTTGGGTTACATGTGTAACATCTGAAAAATTTTAACGTTGTTAAATCGATTTATTCGGTTTTATCGCATAATAGGGATTAATTAGAAATCGATTAAGTATTTATTTAGAGCCAATTAGGTATTAAATAGAGAGATTAGAATTAGAAATAATTAGAATAAAAACACAGAAAACCTCACAAAATTCTTCAAGATTGTTTGGCCGATTTGAAGGAAATCGGTAGAGATTCGGTATTTTAAACTGTAAGAACCGAATCAGTAAAATTATATACAGTTAAAAACCTAACATGGGTGGCTAGAATTTAACCACCACTACCCCACTAAGTGGCACCACCAGCAGCCACAAGAATGGGGAAAAGTGGCCAAAGGAATACCATACAAACAACAACCAATCACAACCCAAGATTTCAACTACCAAAGCCTTATAAAATTTCCTTAATTCCCTTCAAATCCTATCATTCTCGTGCTGCCCTCTTCAGCTAACTTTCCCCCTTCATTCTTCTTCTTCTTCACTTCTTCTTTCTCAAATCTCTAAGCACCACCCACTTCCTCCATCAATAGCTCAAATCTAGCTAGTTTCTACACCAATTTGAGGTAGGATTCAACTTCTTTGCTTGAGTTTATTAAGTTGATGGCTATTGGAAAGTTTTTCTCTATTCATGTAATTGATGATATATGATAGTTATGTGATGAATTATGGCTGGTTTATCAAGTATTTGATGGGATTGAGATTGAATCTTGTATGAAAAACAAGATAAACAAACTAGAATCTGAAACCTAGAAAATCTTATGGCATCCATACTAGCGGAGTGTACGGCTCGGCTTACAGCCACCGAAACTATTTTTATGTGAAACTAGACATTTAGAGCTTTCCAACCATATATAATATAATGCCATTGGATTAGTATTGAGTGAGATATGAATTTTTGAAGTTTATCTTAGGATTCTGACCTTGATTTTGAGCAGACTGGATTTCGAGGGGTATAACTCGCTCTGTACTCCTTCAAATTGAATAAAACAATTTTTTAAAAAAAATTTAAAATATAGAGTAATATGCCATAAAAATTTCAGAACCAAATTCAACACTTGGTACTGCCAGTAAATTCGTAAAATTGCCCCATGTCTTGATTGGACTAGGGCAGTTTGGATTAGCCAATCTTACAAGGTTATAACTTGAGCTCTATTTACTCAAATGACATGGGACTTATTGGATATGAAAATTTAATCAATAAGCTTTAAAACGACATAGGTTTGGTAGGAATCCAAGTAGATTTCGATTTTTCATGGATTTTTACTTTTGAAAGTGCAAATCTACCCAACTACAGTGCAGGCTGAGGTAAATCCTCAATAATTAGAGCTGTACTTATCAAAATCAAACGGGACTAAAGAGGTTACAAACTAGACATATAACATTCCAACATATCCAAAATTTAGGTCCAAAGGAGTTAAGTAGAATTTATGGCGTGATTTGTAAATTCGCGCATATTTGGGCGCTATAGGCAGAATTATTATTTGAGTGTTTGGCTACTCTATTGCATGAATGAAATTCAATTAGAACTTGATGGTTGTAAACCTATAATATTACTGAGGGACTAATGTATGATGTTAACTCTGCTATTGTGACTGTATGTCTGTGTGAGTTGGCATTATTCACGGGGAGGCAGACTCGATCCATTATGTTGCCGAAATTTTGGCAGGAATATGTGAATGATAAACATGTTTATATGTTATGTCCATGGATGCATATCATGCAAGCAAAAATGTTTGAAATCCAGATACGAAAAATGTACATGAACCTCTCATACATGAAAATATGAGCACATGAACTATGAAAGCACATGAAAGATAAGATGAGATCCCTTCACTTGGAGGCAATTAATGGGTCCCTCCTTGTGAAGACAGTTAAAGCTATGAGAACCCTCTACCTTGGAGGCATGTGGCCAAAATGAGATTTCTCTAAGACTAGAGGCATGTGGATCCCCTTGTAGGTTAGTTATGTGTGATAACGGTCACAAGTTGAGCTCACTCCTAGGTCAGACTACCCAAGGGCAGTAAAGATTAAAGACAAAGATATATGCATGCAGACACCCTAGGGATGGCGATATGTAACGCCTAGGTGTGTCAAGTAAAGGAAGAAAAGAAAGTATAAGTGCATTCGCATGAATTCATGATGAGCCATTGCACCTGCACAATCTGCTATTGTTATTATTACGAAATCACTTACAATCTGCTATGCTTATGCTTTAATTCTTGCTCTGTTTATCAAGTTTATGACTAAAATGAACTCTACTTCAAACAATATGGTTTCAAACTATAAAATTGAATATATTTATATAACATGCTCATCTTTTTATAATAAATCGAAGCAGTTGGAGATAATAATGATGACACGGCATGTAATTTCTTAGTGAATCCTACTGAGAATTTATAATTCTCACTCTCATATACATTTCCATGTTATCTCCAAATAGCTTAGGACATACCGAAGGCGGCCACCTAGAGTTGACTAGAGATATTGAAGACGGCCGAAGAGCACTATCATACAAGGTCCGTTAAAGCAACGGTAACAACTTCCGAGTGTGGTCCTATGACTTAAGCATAGTACTGTACTTGGGAGGATGTTACAACATGAATCAAAACCAAACTGAGGCAAATATATATAAGTACAAGTTCTAATATACCCTACTGGCTCCTATCATCAAGCTTTGATCTTTCTCGCTCAGGAACTTGAACATATGCAATAGATCCAAAAACCCTTAAACCATTCCATGCTCTTGAGGTGTCACATCTTTCAAACTTTTGGTAGGTGAACAGTTTGAAAGATAAACTGCACATGCAATTGCTTCTTCCTATAACTCTTTTAGCAATGACTTGCTCTTCAACATTGTTCTTGCCATATTTAGAATTGTTCTATTCTTTATTTCAGCAACTCTATTTTGTTGAGGTAATCTAGGAATAGTCCAGGGACATCGGATACCATGATTATCACAAAATGTCTTAAATTTATTTGAAGCAAACTTTCCACCTCTATCAGTTCTTAGAGATTTGATCTCATACCTGTTTTCTTTTTCAACACGAGCTTTGAACCTTTTGAATGCTTCAAATTCTTTACTCTTTTGCTTCAAGAAATAAACCTATTTTTTTGTGAATAATAATCAATGAAAAGCAAAAAGTAAGCACTTTTTTCGAGTGACAAGGGCTTAATTGGTCCACAAATATCTACATGGAACAACTGAAGTGACTTGGTGGCTCTTAATTTGGATTGCTTTGGAAAACTCTTTCTTGAATGTTTTCCAAGTAAGCAAGCTTTACATAACTGGTGAGGATGATTTATTGTTGGAGTGCTTTTTACCATTTTCTTTGTTCCTAATTCTTTGAGCCTCCAAAATTTAGATGTCCATATCTCATGTGTCAAACCCATGATGGATCTTCAATAAAGGATTTCAAGCACATAACTCCACTAGTTTCATATTTAACAAGAACATACAATTTCTTGTCATAGAAACCTTAGTAATAAGGTTCCCTTCTTTATCTCTGTGCCAAAGATAGTGATCTTCCATAACTATTTTGCAACCATTTTTTATAAGTTGCCCAATACTCAAGACATTATTCTTTATCTTTGGGACATAATAAACATTAGGAAGAATCTTATGGCTTTCATTATTCAACTTAAATAGAATCATGCTTTTATCCTTGATCTCCACTTTTGATTCATCTCCAAAATGCACATGGCCTGTCACTTTGGTGTCAAGTTTTACAAATTTACTTTTGTCACCTGTAATATGGTTATTAGCCCTATTTTCATGATACCATGTACTATCTTCACATTTTTTTGTCTTCCTTAAGTGTAAGGAATAATGTTGCTTCTTCAACATCTTCACTATGCACAATAAGTTTATTCTCTTCTTCTTTCGATGTTTGACACTCCCAAGAATAATGTTCATGCTTTCCACATGAATAGCATTACATGTGTCTTTGATGAACTATTCTTCCTCTTCCATAACCTCTTGAAAAATTTTGATTTTTTCTCTCTTGAGAATAAATTTTCTCATCGCTTCTTCTTCTACGACTATTTCCTTGTCCATGGCCTCGTCTTCCACTTTCATTTGGTTTGTCCTTTAGCATTCAATGAAAGTTTTGCTTACAAGATATGCTCCACATGTTCTTGCTTTCCTTTCCCCATTCTTTCTTCATGGGCCCGTAAGGAGCCATTTAACTAGTTAATGGACATTGTCTCCAAATCTTTATATTCTTCAATGGCTATCACTACATGGCTGAATTTTGAGTTGAGAAAATGAAGAATTTTCTTAACAACATAAACATCTTCTAACTTTTCTCCAAACGTTTTCATTTGGTGCACTACCACTAGAACTCTGGTTAAATAATCTGAAATGGATTCTGTCTCTTTCATCATTAGAGACTCAAACTCAGCTCGTAGAGTTTGAAGACGTGCCTTCTTCACCTTTTCAACTCCTATGACAAAATTTTGAAGAGTTTCCCAAGCTTGCTTGGAGTTGGTTTTATCAGCAATCTTCTCAAACATCTCATCATTTAAGCCTTGATGAATGATGGTAAGTGCACATTCATCTTTCTTTCTTTTCCTCTCTAATTCCTCTTTGTGAGCTTCTTTTAGCTTCTCCACATTTTTTGGTTCTACATAGCCTTTCTCAACAATCTCCCGCATTTCCTCCATGAATAGCCTTCATTCGAACTATGCAATTGTCATAATTGAGCCTGGTTAGTTGTGGATATTGAAAGGAAAGAGTCATTCCTTTTAAAGACTTTTTCGTAATTGGCTCTTATGTCACTTTGTTGAAAACACGATGGAGACACACAAGGGAAGAAGACAAACATAAGAAGAAACCACAAACTTTATATTTACAAACAATAATTAGAATACAAGGCTACATATAACATTCAAGGAATTCTAAGTTTGGTATATCCAAATAATGAATGGTTTTAACTCATAATAAAAATAAATAAACTTAGATAACCCGTTCAAACTATGGTTACAAACCACCCTTCAATTTCAATCATTAATCAAGTTTACATTTCAACATAGCCAACCACCGTGTTCATCATGCAAAACACCACCAAAGGTTGCCCTATACAGATTACCCATCACACTACCATCCATGTTGAGCTTGATCCACTCATGGTCAGGCTTGATCCAAGAGACTTCTCTAGGAGTTCTCTTAATGGACCGAGTTTCGTCACCATAAGTGCAAGTAACATCTCTTCTACTTGCTACAATTTTATGTAGAACTTCATACAAGTTCCATCTTTCATCACTCAGTACATGTGTGATTCTCTATCTCCACAACCACCAAATACACACAACGAAATGAACCCCTCCCATACCACAAATATTACCAACAAGCCAAGAAAAGACATACCCATTAAACAACCAAGCTCCATTAAACCCCTTGAACTCCGACAAGTTGCATGACGAGCAGAAATCGCGCAACACATTTAGAATGTCTTCAAAATCACTTCCACACCTAACACAGCCGGAGGTGACGCATAGCGCACGTTGAAACCTAAACACACTAATATTCCTCACCCTATGTGTCACTCTTTCTTTCTTTCTTTCTTTTTTCCAACATAATATTGATAAAGCAATGATGACATCTTATCTTAGTTAAGAGTTAGATACTTAGTTTATTATGATTTTAATTCAATTTTTTGTATCTTATCCTTAGTTATAGCTTTATCTTTATCATTTTGTTATCCATTATTTTATCTCCTATTTTATTGTTATCATTGTAACCGCTTTATCTATATAATAAATTTCCTAGTATGACTTACACTTAAGTTCAACTAGCCTTTCATTCAAAATGTCTTCATCGTATTAGAGCCTTTTATTGCTAACGCCAAACCAAATGCCAAAATACTTGGTGTCTTTTTTATTGAAAAAACTCCAACGACCCTTAACCTTGGTGGCTTTATTGGAGGAAATCCAGCGCCCCTTCCAATGATCCTTCCTCTTGGAAGTGCATGTAACCAAGTAAGAGGTTTGATCATCTCATCCTTGACTTTTGCCTCTGGTACATCTTTTTTTATCTTGTTAGAGCATGACTCACAAGTTATCTTATTGAAGATCTCCTATTATTTGGCTATGGATGTAAGATTTTTTCAAAAGGCTTGGTTGTTACTTCAATATATTCTTCATGTCTACATATGGTATTCCAAGGCTATACGTGATGATCTTGTGGTTCTTGTCAAGATACTTTCCAATCAAGATCGACTTATTCACCCTCATTGTAATCTAGGCTCACCGATTGTTTTCGTTGCCATCATGATCCAAACATGGCCTTTGCATGGCGATCTCTATTTTGAAACTGTAACATCCTCAATTTTCCTCCATGCTTAATTATCTCAATAATCTTGAGTAATTAGGTACTTAATGAGAAATTAAATGATTAAGGCTAATCAATGGATTAACGAGATAATCATGAAGAGAAAAGTTAAGAAAATACTTAATTAAGATTAGAGAATCTCTAATTAAGCGAGTCAAACTCTTAATAACTTAATTAATGCTAATCACCATTAATTAGCTTAATCAAGTTTAATTAAGGGTAATTAAGCTTAATCAAAAGTTTAATTTTTTTAATCATGATCATATGAGTTAATCACTTATCCTTATTTAATCAATTAATTAAGTTGCAAGGGTACTTAATCATATCATTAAAATTTAAATTTAGTCAATTAGATAATAAAGCATTGATAACATCAGTAAAATAATAAAGTAGAAGACAACATTACCTTTTGCAAGAAAAGGTACAAGACTTGTCCCCCCATCATCCATCTTGTCTCCTACTAATCATAATTAACACAAAATCAACAAAATATCAACCCTAAACTAAGAAGAAACTTACGGCCACTACACATGCACACACCCACCTTCATTTCTTTTTTCAAACATATAATTCTCTCTCCAACATTCTTTCTTTCAAGAGCATTCTTCGTCCTCATCTTCTTCTTTATTTCTCCACCACCACCATAACCAAACCTTTACCACTAAGCCCTTTAAAGATCATATCTTTTGATCTTTGGAGACAAGATTCAAATACTATAAGTTTTATTTCCTCAAGAACACAAGAGTTCTCATCTTCTTCTCTTGTGACTGCCACCATCACCACTTGGAACAGCCATCATCTTCTTCATTTTCCTCTTCAAAGAAGATGCCAAACACACTCTTAGGTCATGATCCTCACTTCTTCTTTTTATTAATTAAGAAAACTTGCAGTTTGACTCTCACAATGGTTAAGAACTTCAAGTGAGAACTTAAGCAAAACTCCATGCTTTTCTTAGGTAAAAGTTTCTGCTTTTAGCAAAGTTTGTTTCTTGATGCTTGTTTATGAGATATTTTATGTTTGTTTAAATATTACTCTTCTTGAATGCATCAAAAGCTTTCATTTTTCTCTCTTAATGCATGTGTTCTTGGTATTTTGTGGGTTGTTGAAAAGAAAGATGCTTTCTTGGTGGTATCTTGTTTAAAGTTGGTTTGTTTTTTAAAAGGTTCTCTTTTGACATCTTCTTCATGATTTTGGTATGATCAAGAACATTTTAAAATCATAAAACTTTAAACAGTTTGCTTGTTGATGTACTAAAAGTGGCACTAATCATATATGTTTCATAAAGTTTCATTTTGTTTTTCTTGAAGACAAGAATATGTGTAAAAGTCTAAACTTTCTTAAAATATGAAGTTTTTTAATCATAAAAATAAGAACTTGTCACTTTATGTCTCAAACATTGGATCTTGAAGACAAGATACTTCATAAAGTTTTAAACTTTCTTTAAGAATGTAACCTTTTGGTCATAAAAATGTAAACTTGCAATTTTATCTTGAAAAGATTGAAACTTTTTGAGTTATAAATTTGAGATCTTGCAAACTCTAAGTTATAAAAGTAAAAACTTGCAACTCTAAGTTACAAAGTTGTAATCTTGAAGGCATAATAATGATTAAAAGTCTCAACTTTGTTAAAGAGTAAGGCTTTTAGCCATAAAGATAGAATCTTGCATATTTTATTCAATAAAGCTTAAATCTTGTAATTTGATTTGTAATAAAAAGCACTTCTTGATGATGGTAAGCACATGTGTTGTTGGGTTCATGAGTGTGATTATGTATTGTCATGACCCAAGGAACTAGAGAGATCTCGAAATCCTTTGGGAATGGAAGTAAAATTAAGGCCTCTAAACATATCATTAACCTAAGAATCACCAATGCACTATCTCAAGGAAACTAAAAGATTCAAATGCAAAATGTTAGTTAAAACCCATCATAGGTTTTGGCCATGTTAAGAGGGAAAAAGAAAATAAGTGTCAAACTTTATTAACTTCAACAAATTACTCTTTAAGTTGTGTACATGAGAAATTTATTAAGTTATTTGGTAAGAAAGAATCCCTAAAGTAAAATGTGCTTTTCTTAAGAACCAAGTGACTAAAAGCCTACAACATACATTCATTTTAACTATGTGATTCTTTCATCAGTAAACATGAGGAATCATATAATGATTCATAACTTACAAAGAATACTACAACTATAGACACCCTTTAGTGTATGAATATATGATGCTATTAAGCATGATGTATGGTAAGTTTGATTGAGCGTTGACTCATAATTGACTGATTTGTTGATGATTACTATGATGAAATAAGATGACTATGATTGGTTGTTGGTTGAAATTCCATGTTTGACAAATTTTGGGAAAGCTCCGTTGTAACTGTTATATTGCATATCTACATGTGTCATGTCTTTGATTTCAATGCATATAAAGATGTAAGATGTAATTATGAGAAAAGAAAGGAAATAATTGGATATGATCCTTTGGTCACTTTGGTAAGGGAAGTAAGGGAAGGTGATCCAAAAATTCAAGATAAACGAGCATAATCCTTTAGTAAGGGAAGGTGACCTAATAAAAGACACCTCTTCTTTGGAGGAACAGGGCCTGGATCTCTTCAAAACTAGACAAACCGTTATCAGCTTAGTCTGGTTTTAGATTAGTACTATGTGTTGATGACCACAGAATGAGCTCATATCCAATAACAGTCTATTCTAAGGGTATGTAAAAAATGTTAAGCATGTGCTAGGTATGAAAGTAAAGTTAAAGAAAGACTCTGGTCAAGTCTATGAAGTTATATGAATGTCTATGCATCTCTATTCTCTCATATACATGGTCATAAATATTTATACTATGTTCTCATATATATGTTCCTATCTTATGGCCTTGTGTCTCTTTATATTATGTTTATATGATTAAGATTAAAAGAGACCCACTTTGAGAACTTATGTTTTCAAACTCTTTAAAAATTGAATCTATCCATGCTCACTATTTTTATAAATAAACCCGAAGTAGTTAAGACGATGACGATAACACATTAATGATCTAGTCAGGTCACTATTATGTTTCCGTGTCATTTTCGGACGGAGTTAATGGCATCAATGGTAGCACTCGCGGTGGTACCTGACTGAATAAAACGAGAAGTTATCATGTTACAATAGGAGGATCAAGAAAGTAACATAGTATTTTTACTTTCTCAAAGGCCCTAGTTAGGTAGTTTATATGTAATTAAGAGTATATGGGAAGTCATGCTACTTAATTTGACCTATTACATATGCGATAATTATTAAGTGTGATTATAATTCTTTGTTATCTATGATTGCATTATTATCTTAAAGTATTGTGTTATGTTATTTCAATTTCATCATATGTCTTACTAGTAACTTAGCAATATAAGGAATAAAGCTCATATGCATTTGAGTAAGTAAGTGCTTAAAGGCTAAGTTTTCAAGTATAAAGGTTTTACAAAAATAAAAAAAAAAATTATATGCTATTTTCGTATGTCACTCTAATTTCAATTATAAAAACTTCCGCTAGTTAAGAGTAATAACTAGTAATATCGTAAAATAACTTAAATATAGTATGGTATTATTAGGGTGTTACAAAGACCTACCCCCTCATAAATCTGTATCTTCGCTTTAACATTGGAGTTGTTCTCACAAGCGTTGTTCTAAAAACTGGATCGGACCGGCTGGTCCGACCGGTTGAACCGAGAACCGGCGAAGTATCCGGTCCAGCAATGCCTAAGGAACCGTTGCGCCAAAAAATTGGTAAATTGGCCAAACTGAACCGATTTTACTGGTTGGCCGATGTTTTTTTTTTTTGAAAAAAGAAATACAAAATTTTGATCATCAATGGTGAAGTTAACTACCTCATTATGATGAAAAATGGTCAAAAATACATTTTGATTGGCCAAACCAAAAATTACTATATCTCTTACTTTTAAAAAAGAGCTTGGAGATGATAAATATAAGAAAAAATTATACATGGATACTATTTATAGAAGTCTCAAGAGTAAAAATGTTTTATTCCAAGCAATGTGAGACTTTTTGAATATTTTATAGTAACTTTAAGAATAAAAAATTTAAAATCTAAGTAATATGGGACTTAATACTTTATTTATATTGATTATGTTACTATGACTTAATATAGTAATTTTGATTTCTAAAACTATTTTTATCATATTAAAATTTTTTAATTATTTTTATTTATCTTATAGCATGTTATTAATCATATTTATATATAAATATATATATATTTTATTACATCCTAGTTGAACCTCTGAATGCCTGGTCAGATTTTCAGAACCTTGCTCACAGGCCTTTATGCACATTCGTTGGATTTCTTCCTATGAGAAGTTAATTTGAATTCAAATCACATAGGATCATTGTTTCATCTATCTCTGACTAAATTCTTCTAAGAGAGACTGAGAAAGAATATTTGGTTCAAATAAATCTCCTTGAAAAGTTGCTAAGCTTAGCTCTGCTGACTATGTCTACCCTATTAAATCGGGTTCCAACCCGTTTGATTCTAATGATGAGGCAAACGACAACGTGATGTATAATTATTCGAGCAAGAGTTCTGGTGACCATGCACTAGTTTTGCAAGAAGCCAACATGAACCCCTTTGATGAAGTTGATGCCCGTAGGCATGTTTCATCGCCTTCTTATTCCTTTTCATCGGGCCGATCGAAATAGTATAAGAATGATTTCCGTGACTCTAGAGGGTTGGAGAATCAATCAGTGCAAGAGTTGGATAATTATGCTGTTTACAAAGCTAAAGAGACTACCAAATCAGTGAAAACTCTTTAAAGATCGTAGAGGAGATAAGAGAGGATGCAGCCAAGACTTTGGTGATGCTGCATCAGCAAGACGAGCAGATTACCAGGAGTTACAATGTTTCTGTTGACATTGGCCAAGGTTTAAGTCGGGGAGAAAAGCTTTTGGGAAGTCTTGGTGGCATCTTCTCCAAAACTTGGAAACCAAAGAAGATAGGCACAATAGTTGGCCCTGTTATTTTCAAAGATGATCCGGTCAGAAGAAAGGGTAGCCACCTGGAGCAGAGAGAGAAGTTAAGATTGAATTCTGCACCTAATCTCTTGGAAGAACTTAAAGAAATGGCATTGACTTGGGATCTGAAATTGAGAGGCATGACAAAGCCCTAGATAGTTTTGAAAATGACATAGATAAATTGAATCCCCGCATGCACGGTGCCGATCAACGTGGTCGTCATCTGCTTGGAAAATAGGCTGGTGCTGGTGCACATCATAATAAGATAAGGTGTTATCTTTATATTATCAAATATTCAAATATTAATCACTGACTCTTTACTTGTGTTTACCATGATTTCCCCTACCCTTTTATATAGAAATTTTTAAACTTGTCACTTGTGCTCAAGAACATCACTAGTGAAGATTTTCATTATTTTTGTTTTTTCTATTTTTTCTTACTTCAACTCATTTTTCCTTATTATTATTTTTTTGCAAAGACTTGACTTCAACTCTTTCTAGTCCCCCTCTTTTTGTTTTATCTATTATTATTATTATTATTATCTCCTCATATCAGATATATGTATTAAAAAATCTAATAATTAATATCTAAGTTTTAACTATATCAGTTAGTTGTTACAAAATCAATTTAAATAAATCAACTAAATATTTAAATTATTTAAAAGTACTAAACTTTACTTAGCACAAAATATTTTATAAAAAAAAGGGATGTTACACTTAACAATAATAGCGATCACAAATTTTGGTTTTGAACAATATATTCTAATTTTTTATATCCAATTAATTTGGGCTTTCATAAAATTTGATGTTGACGTATGCTAGTCTACATAAAATATTGGAAAAAATACACTTTTACCTTTTTGAAGTATAATTCATGTGCATTTTATATCTCAATATTTAAAAATGTGTAATTCAACAGCCTGACGTTTTCAAATTGTGCAAATGAAACCTTCCATTAACTCTGCTGTTAAATACCACCATTAGTGATCATGTGCTATTAAACTTGGAACTCACTCACATGTGTCATTGAACTTGGAACTCGGAAATTTGGAACTCACTTACATGACCCAATAAATTTATAAATGTGTAAACAAGGAAGAAGTGAACTTTATATTAAAATTGAAACTCAGCAATTGGGACAAGAAAAAGTGACCTCTCTCATGTTAAGTGACACATCAAACTCGAAACTCGAAACTCATACTATTGAAGTTGGAACTTGTATTTAACAACAGAGTTAACAGAAGATCTCAATTGCATAATTTGGAAATATCAGGATGTCGAATTGCATATTTTTAAATATTAAGGAGTAAAGTGCATATGGGTTATGAAGACTTCATTACAATCAATGGCCAAAATAACTTAAAAGACAAAGAGAAACCAATTCCTTTAGGATTGAGACTTGATTCCAACCTTTGGGTAAAAGAATTTGAAGGACAAAGAGAAATCAATTGATTACGGATTAAAAGTTGATTCCAATCAATGGCCAAAAGAACTTAAAGGACAAAGAGAAATCAAATCCTCAATGATTAAGATTTGATCCCAATCTTGGCTAAAGAAATTTAAAGGATAAAGAGAAACCAATACATTACGGATTAAGAGAGATCACATAAGTGAAATCATTTTAATTAAGTAAGAAAAGGTTCTTTCAGTTAATTGAATGATATGTGACCATAATAAGATGTCAAATTCGGGCCAACACTATCAACCAGTGGTTCAAGATGGGATTACAAGCGCATTAACAATGCAAAAAATAATACTCAAATGAATATTACTATCGTGCATACAAGATCTCAGATCCTGATGACTTAACCATATGTAGTAGATGTGTAAATGGAAACGCACAACAAAATTGCTTGAGCAAATAATTGTTGAGTTTTAACATTGTCACATGAAACTTCACTTGGAACTTCCCAATTGCCAGTGCCTCTCGCCAATTCATTACTTATAAATTAGAATTTTATAAATCTTCAATAATAATATGAAATTCAATCTTATTTAGAAAATTACTTTGAAACCCTATTTGCCTCCTTCCCTCTCTTGAACTCCAACTCCTTTCTTCTCTGCCTCATATCTCATCCTTCTTTTGATCCAACGTCTAAATAATATTAAAAAATTAATGTAAATATATTTTTTTGAAAACTAATATACTTTTTAAATTGATAAATAATGTAAATATTAGTGTGATAGATAATGTAAAAAAAAGGAACTAAGACATAATTTTATCAAGAAACGAATACCCATAATTTATTCCCAACGTGTTATAATTATTAATTATTTTTAGACAATATTAACTTGATTGATAATTAATGTAATGTTAGTAACGTGTTTTTGACTTTTTTTTTTTTAAAAAATCGACGTAAATATTAGTCGTTTCTTGATAAATAATGTGAAAAAATAGGAAATGAGACATGATGCAGGAAATAGATCATAGATGCCAACAGTAAACATTAATAAGAGTAATTATTAATTAATATTATAAATTAATTATCCATTATATTTTTTATTGTCAAAGAAAATTGATAAATAATATTGGTGGTTGCATAGGACATTAGGGTTGAAGTGAGTTGAACTGAAGATAACAAATGAGCCTAATTTTAAAGTTCAAACTTGGGTTATTAAAAGCTCATGAGTTTACTCGATTTAGATATAGATTATGTTTATTTTACTATAAGTATATAATCTATTTTCAATATAATTTACATACTATCCACCTAATACAAAATACTCAACATATCACGAGCTCCTGAGTCCAACATGGCAAAGCTCAAGCTCATATCATGAGATCAGCTTATTGAGCAATTAACAAACTAAGTTAGAAATAACTCACAAGCTGGTTTGACTCACTTCCAGCCCTATAATAAATGATGTAGGAGATATGGCATTGAAGTAATGTAAGAATGTTTTAACCAAATCCATTTATTAAGTGATTATTTTATTTACAATGCAATAATATTACATTGTATTTAAAAGTTTTAATATCTTTTTAATTTATGTTTTGAATTACTAATAATCTTGTTAGATAATTTGCCAAATGTAACGATAGGAAATTCATGATTATTTTTGGGCTTCAAATTAAGCGCATAAAGCCTAAACAATCAGAAAACTTAATCTCAAATAATATACAATTCATTTGTTTTTTGTTGGGCCGCGGGGGTGAAGGGGAGAAAATGGGGGGCTGAAGGCCCAAACACAGAAAGAGAACTAACCAAAAATAATACTATAAAGTCTTACTCCATGCAGCTTGCATGAAGTCTTTGTGGAACTTGAACTTCCTCAAACCACTGAACCCTGAAATCATGCTGTATGCGACAGAGTTGTGCAAAGCCATCTGTAACATGATTAGCTTCACGGTAAACGTGCTGCAATTCCACTTCCCAACCTCGTTGGAGCAGATTATGGATGCTAGAAGATATATTGAAGGCTAGGTGCTTCTTGTTATTACAAGTGTGGATCAGGTGCATAGGCACTTTTAGAATCAGTGTCCATCCTTAATTTTTGGAAAGCCAAATAATACACAATTCTATATATACGGCCACAATCAGACTAAATTGGTTTTAACATCAATTGCTAGAATTTTATATTCAAAACTATAGCTTGATAATCCAAAATTATTCCCAAATTATGGCGACAATAATAAAAGGCTAAATGATACGAATAGTTAGAAAGGATAATGATGATGTGACTGAATCCTTGAAGGAGATCGTGACATATATATATATATATATATATATATATATATATATATATATATACTTCCCGCAATAGCTTGCTCTTGCGTCAACGTTGACGGACACTAGCTAGGGTGGTTAGGATAGGGGCCCATTTCTATATATAATTAGATTGTGACACAATTGGATATACATACCTGTTCTAGTAAGTCTACATAGAAGACCAATCAAAATTCCCACCAATGAGTAATGGTTAACGACAATACGACCAATAATAGTAGCGACCACAAATTTTAGATTTAGATAATATGCTCTAATTATTTTGGCATACAATAAAGCTGAGCTTTCCTAATATATAATGTTTTCTTATGCTGTTTCACATAAAATATTCCAACATAAGAAATCAAAATTAGTTTCTCATTTATGAATATTTTATTTTTAATTTTCTAATATATTGTTCAATGAACTTGATATTTTTAATTGAGATTAATTTTGACACATCGTTAGTATAAATTATTTTATATTGTCAACTAATCATATAATATTATATATATGATTTTTGAGGAAGTTATTGTAAAAGTATTTTTGGTCACGAGTTATTATGAAAGTTAAATACTTTTAATGACATGGATTGGATATTTATGTACAAAACTTTTATATTGACAATATATATTAAATTCGTTGGCACCTACTAGAATATGAAAGTTTGCACTTGATCTATGCTACATGCGGGTGATATGTCTTGTGTGCATGTGCTTCTAACGGCAATGAGGGGGTGAGCAGTGATTCTGTAATACCCTACCAATTTAATGTTATACTTAAGTCATAGCATAAAATTGGATAGGTTCTTACTGTATTAGTTATAAATCTAAAGCTGTATTCATTATATTATATTCTCTTTTCTCTAATATATATATATATATATATATATATATATATATATATATATATATATATATATATATATATTTGATGAATATCTCTACAGAGACTATTGTTGTATATAATAAATGTGATCAGCATTATAGAACGTAACAAAATTTAATAAAAAGCACTATAGAAGGAAATAAAGACAGGTAGTATATCATCAGTCGTATACATACATATGTAAGTTGGAAGCCAATGCTTCAGTTTATATATGGGTTCAAAAGCGGGTAAAATAAAGTAACAGCAAAATTCCTATTGCTAAAAAGGTAGAAACGGAAATGGCAGGAGCTAACTATGTACAACAAGTCCATTATGGGATCATGGTGGAGCTGCAGGTCTGGGATCTCAATAAACAGAGTGGCTATCGGGTCTATCACCAGGGTCTAAGAATGATGCGGAAACACAAGGTGAGGTGAGAATTTAAAGAAATTCTCAGTAGGATTCAAATACGGTATTCAACTGACATCACATTTATTCTTAGTTGTCTCGATTTTTATTTAATTATAAAAATATGGGATCAAATTGAACTATTCACATTTTATAAGTTTAAGAAAATATTTGGTCCGAGGCATAGTTCCATTTTACTTAAGACAACATAAGAAATAGAATAAGCTACTAAATAGTGATACACAGAATAACGAGCAGAATAAACGAATATACAGCAATAAGTGAACATCACAGTTAAACGGTAAACAACTTATAATGACTATTCAATGCAACCATGCAAAAACTCATTCTTAAACTTATCTTCATAACTTTTCCATTACTTAGTTCCCTGGGAGTTTTTGGCCATTCAGACTCTTGGGTAACAGTCTGCTTTTCAGGATCGAGCTCATTCCTATACAGGAATGCCGGGTTTACTTTCCCTGACATTCCCACTGATCTATTCCCCTTAACTTTATTCCGAGACTGGCCCAAGTATTATGGAACTTTCATCATAACATAACCTTTATGTTCACCATAACATAACCTTTATGAACTCCTTGCAAATGCACATGGATTTGAATGTAGATTATAACTCATGCATAGGCTTTACTGAAATTTTAGCAGCATAATAGAACGTGTCCGCTTCCCCATGAATAGTGCCAGTACTCAGAAAATCAACTTCTCAAAGATATCATAACATTTCATTCATAATTCAATCATCAATTTCATAGGAACAATTGTTGCATTTAGAACATTGTTGCTGTCTTAGCACATTCATTCAACTCGATTTTTGTAAATCAGGTCATAATTTCTATTTAACTCATTTGGACCTAAATTTTGGATATGTTATAATGTTATGTGTCTATTTTCTAATCTCTTTAGTCCCATCTAATTTTGATAAGTATAGCTCAAGTTATTTAAGTTTTATCCCGGCCTACCCTGAAACTGGCTAGAATTACACACTTAAAAGTAAAAATTCACTAATAATCGAAAACTAGTTCAAATCATACGAAATTAGTCTCATATTAAATCTAACAGGACAAGATTTCATTTACAATAAGTTCCATTTCATTTTCTTAAGTATAACTTGAGTTATAAGCCCCGAAATTTGACCTTCTTGAACTACCCTATTTTGGCTTGGTTTGGACATAGGGCAATTTTCTCGAGCCACTAGAAGCAAATGGGACCTTATCTAGCTCTGAAATTTTTATAGAATATTTTTCTATGTGTAAGCTTTCTAACAAAGTTAGTTTCATTCAATTCTAAGTCGTATAGGGCAAATTTTGCCCTGAACAACCTAGTTTACCCAGAATCAAACTCAAAACCCTAGGTTGAACTTCCAAAATTTATATCTCTCTCAATTCTAATCCAATGGCCTTATATTATATATGTATGGAAAGTTCTGAATGTTTAGTTTCATATAAAAATAGTTTATCAAATTTAAATAGTAGTAGGCAGAGCCATACACTCTATCTTACGGACTGCCGAGGGATTTTGGTCTTCCAGCTCCTCCTTGTACTCTACTTTCATTCTTTTCTACTTCTAGATCGATTTTGATATAAAAAATAGCTAGCAAATCAGACAAAAATCATCATATTCATTCAATTATCACATCAATAAGTGAGAAAATAAAATCCCAAATCAGCCACCCATAACCAAAATAACAAGAACAAAGTTGAATCTCTACCTCCTTATATGTGATTTTGCTAGATTTTGGAGTTTGGATTGATGGAACCTTATCAAGCTTGAAGGTTTAATAGAGTGGGTTGAGAGGAGAAGAGAAGAAGAAGGCTAAAATCAGAGGGGAGAGTGGCACAATCAGTATGAGAAGGAGGAGAGAAAATCTGATTTAAACATAAAGGGGTAGTTGGCTTCAAAGGTTGTGATTGGCTGAAATTTTGTGGTTGATTTCTAGCCATGCTTTCTTCTCCCTGTGGCTTTCCTTGGGCCACCAACAACTAAATGAATGGCTGAGTATTCAGCTATTGGGTTATAGGGTTTTGGGCATATAATTCTATTGGTTCGGTTCTGACAGTTTAAAATACCGTAATCTTACTGATTTCCTTTAAATCGATAAATTGGTTTGAGAAAATTTCTATGAAATCTTTTATACTTCTAACCTAATTCCCTCATATTTAAACGTAATTAATTGCTAATCAAGTGATCCTAAATAAACATTTAGTCGAATTTTAATTAATTTCGATTATTCGATAAAAATCGAATAATTAGGTGAAAAATGATAAGAAAAATTCCAGTGGATGTTACAGATTCAATTAGGAATGATATTTTGGTAGTGAATCTTGTTAAGCTTGTGCCATCACAGAATCCGAAGGTTGTTGATCCAATTGTTGAAACAAAGCAAGAGATGGAGAAAAGCTCAATTAGGATTTGGGTTGGACTAAAGTTAAAAAGAAATGGCAAAGTGCAAAGAAATTAAATGGAGTAAAGGCTGCTAATGTAGGATCGCGAGATACAAGGTATTGGAAGGATAAATCTCTTGTGAATCATTATGTTAAGGAAGGACCTACCAAAAATGACATGCAATGTGAAGTTTGCATGAGTACAACTCTTGCACATACAAAGGTTGGTGGCTCACACTCGAATATGGGCTAGCCTAAGAATGAAAAGGTTTTCTCAGCAGTACGTGTGGACTTAATTGTGAAGGGGTGTATCATGAAGGGTGTGAGTATTAATAAGACAAAATAAACCAATATTAGCCTGCTAGTTATCATTAAAAAGAGGCATCGAGGAAGCAAGTCTCCTTAGGTGGCCACGATGAGTTTGAAAGCTTCTGGGCCCGAGGGGAAGCGTAGCATGCCATAGGAGCCTTTGAGTAAGGAACTTGTAATCTCTAACGATGATAGGTAGGAAATGATGGAGGTTTAGAGTTCTACTGCACATGAGAACAAGGAGGCTTTGGATGATATCCAGTGAGTGGGCAGTGGCTATTACCCTTTTTATTTTTATGATATGTGTGATGATGATAAGCTTTATGGATTGCAAAATAGTCTCTTGGAAAATTAAGGGTGCAGTGAATCCAAGGACTAAGAAACATGTGAAGGAGCTTGTTTGTAAATATAAGCCAGAAGTTTTTATTGTTCTAGAAACTCTCACACAGTTCAACAATATAAAATTCTTTTGGGAGAATCTTGGGTTTTTAGCGGTTAGGATAACTAAAGCCAATGGTCATGCTAGTGGGGCCTGAGTGTTAGTAGCTAGCAACTCTTTCCAGGTGACTGTTGTGGATATTTTTCATTAGTTTGTTTCGGTGAGATTATCAATGGGTACTCAGATGTGGACTTGTAGTCTTGTTTATGCTAGTCCAATACCTACGGTTAGGGAAGTTTTGTGGAGTTATTTGGAGGAATTTTGCTTTTCTGTTCAGGACCCATGGATGATGATTAGAGATTTTAATGATATCCTCCTATCTAGTAGGGTGTGATGTGGGGCATGCTTACTTGGGAGAGCTGCCAAATCTACCAATGTTCTTCAAAAGTGTAACCTTTTGGATATTGGTCCTATGGGCCATAAGTTCACTTGGCTTAGGAGAGCTACAGGTAATAGAACAATGGCTAAGAGATTGGATAGGGCGCTAGCTAATGTTGCTTGGCAACATGCATTCCCTGAAGCATTCCTTGAAAATTTGAGTTGTATACATTTGGATTATGCTCCTATTTTGCTGAGGTGCAATGGTCTTTCTATTGAATGCCAGGTCCGACCATTCCGTTTTCAAGCTGCCTAGGCATCACATGAGGACTCTAGCAAAGTTGTTAAGGGGTCTTAGGCCTATGAGGCTAGGAATATGAGCCTTTGCTTGAACATAATGTTTGGGAATATTTTGAGAAGGAAGAGGGTCTTGGAAGCTAGGATTGGGGGTATCCAGCAAAGTTTAGAGAGGTGGGATTTTCTAGAATTGATTTAACTTTATGACCTCTAAAGAGAGTATGATGAAGTCCTCACTTAGGAGGAACTTCTTTGGTTCCAAAAGTCTTGTGAGAATTCAGTTAAATTTAATGACAAAAATACCAAATTTTTTCATACCCAAACTTTGGTTCGACGGAAGAAGAATAAAATTTCTGGCTTATTCTTAGATAGGGGTATGTTGTGTACTAATCGAGCTATTTTGGAGGAGTAAGCCATTAGTTTTATAAAAATTTGTTCGCTTTTGAAGGGGTGCCGGATCTTAGTGCTTGCCATGATGTTTCTACGCCTATGTTGTCAAGGATGAGAGGCTATTATTAGTGGAACTTGTGACTAAAGAGGAGGTTAAGAAGGCAGTTATGAGTATGAATTCTTTTAAGGTGCCTGGATGTGATGGGTTCTATATTTTTTTCTACAAGCAATATTGTCATACTGTGGGGGATAATGTTTGGCGCTTGGTGCATTCAGCTTTTGCTACAAGGAGCTTTGATCCTGTTCTAGTTGAAACTCTTTTGGTCCTTATTCTGAAGCTGGATGACTCGAACCATCTTAAGAATTTTAGACCAATAAGTTTGTATAACGTGATTTATAAAATAGTCACTACGGTGTTGGTTAATTGTATGCAGCCTGTTCTTTCGAGAATTGTTAGACCTCTCCAAGGTAGCTATATTCCTTGGAAAGGTACATATGATAATATTATTGTGGCACAAGAGATTTTTCATTAGATGCACAAATCTTCCAACAGGAGAGGGGTTGTGGCATTTAAGCTGGATTTAGAGAAAGTCTATGATAGGGTGGATTGGAGCTTTTTGCAAGTAACTTTGTAAGACTTTGGTTTTCCTTAGATTATTGTTGAGTTGATCATGCATTGCATTAAGTCTTCTCATTTGTCTATTCTTTGGAATGGATCTAAGTTGGAGAGTTTCTAGCCTTCTAGGGACCTTAATGATGGGGATTCTATGTCTCCTTATTTGATTGTTCTATGCATGGAGAAGCTTTCGGTGATGTTCAACACAAGGTGGCGGAGGGTTCCTGGAAGCCTATCGATGATAGAAGAAATGGCCCTGGGATTTCTTACCTCTTTTTTGCTGATAATGAGTTATTATTTTGTAATGGTAAGATATCTCAGGTTCAGATGGTCATGAAAATAATGGAGGATTTTTGCAGAATGTTTGGATTACAAATTAATCTAGAGAAGTCTAAAGCGATGGCTTCTAAATCTATCACTCCTCAGAAGAAGGACTCTTTGATGATGGTTACCTCAGTTCAATTTATAGGGGATATTGGCAAGTACTTGGGCATTCCTATTCTGAAAGGGAGAGTCACTAAAGTCATGTTCAATCCTATTTTGGATAGGATTAGCTCTAAATTGGCATCTTGGAAAAGTAACTTACTTAATAAGGCAGGCAGAGTTTGTTTGGCAAAGTCAATGCTCTCTTCAAATCCAGTTTATGCCATGCAATATCTTTGGTTTCCTCTAGGCATTTGTGAGAGGATTGATCAATGTACCAGAAATTTCATTTGGGGTGGTAAGGGTGAGGGGAGAACCTGGAATATGGTGAGTTAGAAAACTATTACTAAGCCTAAGCATTTTGGTGGCTTGGGTTTGTCGATAGTTAGGATGATGGAATTTTCTTCGTTACGGAAGTTGATTTGGGCGCTGGAACATCAAAGACAGAAGTTATGGGTGCAAATTCTTGTGGCTAAATACCTACATTATGGCTCAATTTTTTCAACTAAGGAATGTAGAAATGTATCCTATGTTTGGCAAGGTATTATGAAAGCACTAAATGCTTCAAAGGGTGGCTTCCATTATAATCTAAGATCTAGCAATATCTCTCTTTGGTTTGATTTGTGGCATCATGATAGGCCTTTGAGCTCTCTTGTGGATTATATCCGTAATTTTGAATCTGCTTATACATTATGGGACTATGGTGGGATGATGATTGGTAACTTAATATTCTTATAAAGTCTATTATGGATTACATACAAGTTTTCTTGTAAAATCAATGTTTGACCTCTCTTTACCATTGTGATCACTGTTGGAGATAGTAAGCGGATGAGTCTTGGGATTTATTTTGCTTTAAGTGCTTACAAGTGGCTATTAAAATCTGTAGGCTTCATGAAGTGTAAGAGATCTTGGAGCTGGGTTTGGAACCTTGTTGGGCCAAAAAAGTTCTAGTTGTTCATTTGGTTGATTCTTAATCAGGCTTTGCCGATTAATTATGTCTGTTTTGCTCTCCATTTAGTAGCCACAGATGTTTGCCAACGCTATGATCATGTAAGAAAACTCCTCTCCATTGTTTGTGTGACTATGCCTTAGCTAAACAAGTATGGTGTGTGCTGGGCTTTGGTGCTAATACTTGGTTTTTCCAATTGGATTATCTTTTTTGGATTGAGAGCAACCTTAAGCTATCCTTTAATCCTTTGTTTCTGGTGACTTTGTGGTGGCTTTGAAGATGGCGCAACCAAAGTGTTTTTGAAGAAAGGCTGTGGTCTTTGCAGTTTGTTGTTCATCAGATTTGGAGTGATCATGCTATTCTGATTGCCATGCAAGTGGCCTCAGTTGGTAAAGTGAATCATCCCAAGCAGGTGATGTGGGTAAAGCCTGTTGCAGGTGAGGTTAAGATCAACACGAGCAATAGTTGTTGTGGAGACCTTCCTCACGCTAGGTTTGGTGGCATTCTTAGGGATGAGGATGGTGGTTAGGTGGAAGGCTTTTCTGGGAATCTTGGTGCAACTTCAATTCCATTTGCAGGAATTACAAGGAATTAAGCATGGCCTTAGATTGGCTTGGGATAAGGGTTATAGGAGAGTTTGGTGTGAGAGTGACTCTCTCTATTCGCTAGATTCATGTGACACATGACATCTAGTATCATGTTTATGTTGATATTATGTTGGATATCTAGTCCTTAATGACCAGACAGTGGCAAATTTGTTTTTATCATGTCTCATGTATAACACCCTATCAATTTAATGTTATGCTTAAATTATAGTATGATATTAAGTAGATTGCGTTACTGTGCTGATACTCTAATTACATTTCATTTATCATATCACATCTTCTTTTTTTTTTGTATACAGAAGAAATGGTGTGCTATATATAATGAACAACTGTATACATGCATATATAGGTCGGAAGCCAACGCTTCAGTTTATATACAAGTTCAAAATAGGATACATAAGTGGGGCCAGTGTACCAAAAAGACATAAAGCCCGTGTCAGTCAAAACAATCCTATGGGGGTCCTCAGAGGACATTTGAAGCTAGCTGATATGCCTACTGCTAAGTCTATGACCCAAAGTTGTATATTGCCAAAAGAGGATCATGCTGTATAGTATCATCTGCAACTAGGATCTGCTCTGTCAGATAGCCGTTGGCCATATCAGGTCCTGCTGGAGAGTAGTTTACACTAGGTCCCGAGGAGGACGACAAGTTGGTGGCCTCAGAAAGGTCGCTCTTTGAGCTGAGTGGTATGTCTGGAACCACCTATGGGGGTGACTTTGGTGCAAGTCGATGGGAGGCTGCCCAGTCTTTGTGGAGTCTTTGGAGGTGGGTGTGCCACATGCAACGGGACTGCAAAATATGGAGTAGCAGGGTCAAAGGCAGGATGAAATAAAGGGACGGCAAAATTCCTATTACTAAAAAGGTAAAGACGGAAATGACAGGAACCGGCTATATACAGTGAGTCTACTATAGGATCATGATAAAGTTGCAGGTCTGGAATATCAATAAAAAGAATGGCCGTTGAGTCCATCACCAGCGTCTGAGAATGATGCAAAAATGCAAAACGAGGTGAGAATTTAAAGAAATTCTCAGTAGGGTTCGCATATGGTGTTTAATTGACGTCATATTTATTCTCAGTTATCTCGATTTTTATTTAATTATAAAAACATGGATTCAAACTGAACTATCCATATTTAATAAGTTTAACAAAACGTCTGGTCCGAGGCAAGGTTCAATTTTACTTAAGATTGCATAAAAAAACAGAATAAACCATTAAGTAGTGATACACAGAATAATGTGCAGAATAAACAAACATACAGTAATAGATAAATATAGCAGTCAATCTGTAAATAGCATATAATGACTATTAAATGCGACTATGCAAAATCTCATTCTTGAACTTATCTTCATAAACTTTCCCATTACTTGGTCCCCTGGGAGTTCTTGGCCATTTAGACTCCTGGGTAATAGTCTACATTTCAGAATCGAGATCATTCCTATATAGGAATGCCGAGTTTACTTTTTCCGACCTCCCCATCGATCTATTCCCCGTAACTTTAATCAGGGGCTGGCCCAAGTGTCATGGAACTTTTATCATAACATAATCCTTATGACTTTTTTGAAAATGCACATGTAACTGAATGTATATTATAACTCCTGCATAGACTTTACCAAAATTTTAGCGGCATAACAGAACCATGAATAATGCCAGTACTTAGAACACCAATTTCTTATAGAAGTCATAACATTTCATTCATAATTCAACATTAAATTCATAGGAGCATTAGTTACATTAAGACAGGGTTACTGCCTCAGAACAATCATTCAATCCAGTTTTTGTAAATCAAGCCAAAATTTCTATTTAACTCATCTAGACCTGAATTTTGGATATGTTAAAGTGTTATGTGTCTATTTTCTAACCTCTTTAGTTCCATCTAATTTTGATAAATATAACTCAAGTTATTTAGGTTTTATCCTAGCCTTCCCTGTAGCTGGCTAAAATTACATACTTAAAAGTAAAAATTCACTAAAAATCGAAAACTAGTTCAAATCATACGAAATTGGTCTCATATTAAATGTAACAGGACAATCTTTCATTTGCAAAAATTTCCATTCCATTTGCTTTAGTAGGGCTTGAGTTATAAGTCCCGAAATTTGACCTTCCTAAATTGCCCTGTTTTGGCCCACTTTGGACATAGTGCAATTTTTTCGAACCACTGGGAGCAGATAGGACCTTATCTAACTCTGAAATTTTTATGGAATATTCTCCTATGTGTAAGATTTCTAACAAAGTTAGTTTCATTCAATTTCAAGTAGTATAGGGTAAGTTTTGCCCTGAACAACCCAGTCTGCCCAGAATCAAACTTGAAAACCTAGGTCGAATTTCCAAAATTCATATGTCTCTCAATACTAATCCAATGGCCTTATATGATATATGTATGGAAAGCCCTAAATGTCTAATTTCATATAAAAATGGTTTCATCAAATTTAAATGGCGGTAGGCGGAGCCGTACACTCCGCTGTACGGACTGCCGAGGGATTTTGGTTTCCAAGTTCTCACCTCTTCCTACTTTCATCCTTTCTTACTTCATAATCGATTTTAACATCAAGAACAGCCAACAAACCAGCCAAATATCATCATATTCATTCAATCATCACATCAAGAATTGAGAAAATAAAGCCACCACTAGCCACCCACAACCAGAATAGCAAGACAAAAATTAAACCTCTACCTCTTTATATGTGATATTGCTTGATTTTGGAGTTTGGATTCATAAAACCTTGTTAAGCTTGAAGGTTTGATGGAGTTGGGTGAGTGGAAAAGAGAAGAAGAAAGCTAAAGCAAGGGAGAAGGTAGCACAAATTGGGCTGAAGGGAAGAGAAAGAAATATGTTAGTAAAGCTTTGAGGAGGTAGTTGAAATCTTGCAATTTGATTGGTTGGAGCTTTGTGGCCAAATTTCAGCTAACTCCCTTCATCCTTGTGGCCTTTATGGCACCACACTTAGGGGTTTAAATGGCTGAGTATTCAGCCTTAAGTCATAGGGTTTTGGGCATGTAATTCTATTGGTCCAGTTCCGACAGTTTAAAATACCATAATCATACCGATTTCCTTTAAATCGGTAAATTGGTTTCAAGAAAATTTCTATGAAATCTTCTATACTTCTAACCTAATTCCCTCATATCTAAACTCAATTTAATTGCTAATCAAGTGATCCTAAATAAATATTTAGTCGAATTTTAATTAATCTTAATTATTCGATAAAAACCGAACAATTGGATAAAAAACGATAAGAAAATTCCGGTAGATGTTACATCATGTAGACTCAATGGTGAGATTAGGTGTAGAGGCCCTTGATGATTTGCAAATCTAGGACAACCTTCTAGATAGGGTTGTGAGTCTTCTATCTAAGGATAGGGAGGGGTTTGTGTATTTGAGGGTGTAATTGTGTTTGTTTTTGTTTGTTTTCTTTTTTACTCACATTACCCATTAAAAAAAAGACATACTTAATTGAAATTATTTTACTTTTGTTGGAATTTTGTTCATCATTGAACTCTATTTTTTTTTCATGTTCTTAATTATTAGTAATTCTAATTTACAGTATTTGATGGTATTTTGTAGGCATAATGTCAAGAAGAAGTTAATTAATTTAAGTGAGAAATCCAAGTTAAGATGCATTCTGACATTGCGCTGCGATAAGTTAGGCATAGCTGGAGCTATAATTGTCGTATTTAGTCGAGTTTGGTGGCATTGGAAAGCTAAGAGGAAAATTTGCATCTTTGATGAAGTTTTCAAAATCTGATTCACACATGTAAAGCATGAAAAATTCTGTGCAAGTAAAAATATAGATAGTGGGTCCGACTACGCTTAGCAATGGCATGCAAGTGAAAATTTCCTTTCAAGTGGTTGGGTGTCTAAGCGCCCATGGAGCAGCTAAATCAAATTTTGCATGTTTAAATAATTAAAAAGAATTTTTGAGGGAAAGAAGGTGAAAAATCGTGCAAGAAACACTTGGAGCTCTGGGAACGGACCAAGGATACGAAGAAGAGGAGAGATTAAAGATCTTATCACTCCAATTCTTGGGTTTTTCCATGGATTCTTCTCCTCTTTTCTTCTCTGCTTTCTTTTGTAATAAGAGTCACTAGACACTATAGCTAGAAATAGGGTGAATATCTAAATTGGGATGAAAATTTTTCTAAATTTTTGATTGCTTGTTATTGGAATTGATGGTTACAATTTGTGAATTAGCCTTTCATGAATTAATTAAGGTTCAAGCATGAATTGGGAAATTTATTTATGTTCGAACTTTAAGGATGAACTTCATAATCGTCAGTGTTTGGGAATTTATCTTAAAATTATGTAGATTTTGGGATTAAAATTGTGTGCTTAAATCCTTAAACCCTCTCTTTGTTCAAACAGAATTGAGGAGTTGATATGTTTGAGTGAAAGGAGAATTGATTTCACCAAGGAATTGCGGTTAATAACCCATAATCCTTTCGTTAGTCCATTAATCTCCAACTCAAGTAATAAGAATTCATTTGATCTTATGATAAAGTTCAGACTAACTCGAACCTTTAGCATTGTTTGAACATTGCTGTTATATTTGTTTATGTCATTGCTTTTTCTGTTGTGCTAGTTATCATTTTATTTTAAGTTGTTAATTTAGGACTTCCTTCAACCCTAATTTGTGACAAACTAAATTGAGATTAATTCAGTAAATTATTGCTTGGTAACGTCAATTCTCGTGAGACGATAATTTTTTTCACCCTATATTACTTGAATGATTTGGTGCAGTTGCTAAAGAGTTATCACTGGGTGTGCTAGGTCCATGCCTCCTTGAGTTGTTGTGTATATTCATTCAATTTATCAATTAAGGGTTAGAGGTAAACATCAATCTTGGCTTTAGGATTATTAAGAACATAAATTATACAAGTGAAGAATAAATAAGGATTTTTTATGAACATTTTAGAGGAAGATTGCAAGGCATAAGAACCACAAAACATAAAAAATATGAATTCCTAAATTAATTGTTTAGAGTAAATTCATCGGCACAGTCCTAATCTAATATTTCAGGGATTAGAGACAAAATTAAGGTAGATTTGATCAAAATATTACCAAACTTTATCATAAGATAAACAATTCATTACACTATCATTCTCTTATTGTCACTATGCCACTTTATGTGAGGTGCTGAGCTCATTCGGACATACATACTTTTAAGTCTAGAAACTAAGATTAATCTATGTGTTTATATTTTCATCATCATTATGTGTATTTTGTATGATTAACAGGTGTCTCATCAGTTATGGACAAAAAGCATGATTTGTTAGTGGATTATGTTATTTTCGCATTATTCTTTTTTACATTATTATCACATTCTTTTCCTTTTATACAATAAAATAAGAAAAAACATACTTTATACAAATTCTCTCTCATGTTTTGAAAAGTAGGTGTAATGAAAATAATATATAAAAATTATTCTCCGTTATTAATTGTTTAATCGTTTGATTTACTTAGAATTTAAAAAAAAAATCTTATTTCATACTTAATTATTTCCATCTCTCTTTGAATCAATTTAACAAATTGCTTACTAAGGCTAATCAATTATGATAACATCGGCAAAGTTGCTGGTAAAAGATGTAAATATAATAGCGATGTTGTAATTTCTTCTGGTCAACAATAAAGACTCGTTATTCTATTAATGACAACTGCGGCGGCTCCTTCTGCGACATGAGGGGACGGTGGCCTCTATATATATATATACTCTTTTGGTTATGAAATATTTATTTTATTTAAAAATTAATTTTGATATATTGATAATATATAAAAATTTTATATTATTATTTAATTAGATGATTTATTTATAAAATTTTTAACATAATAAATAATTGAATCCAAAATTTTTGTTAATATAATAATATATAATTAATTAATTATATAAAGTTTAATATAGATAATATATATAAATTAAATTCTTCTATTATAACTTTTATTTAAATTTTTAGGTAAGAGTCAAAATTAAAAATATATATTATTTTTTGCATAAAATTAACTGTTAAGCATTGTCCCTCGCAACGATGAGTTTAGCTCCACCTGAATAACAATTTCTCACGTGTGATTAGAATAAGAAATAAGAATAACTAAGAAATAAGAATGAATTGATATAATATATAAGAAAATAAGAATGACTTACAAAAAATTGATATAATAAATGTAAATGATAAATTAATTAATTAAAACAAGAAAATTTGTATTATATTTGTCTACAAATAATTATTATTTTAATAAAATTCATATATTAATATATGTAAATATAATTATATTTATATATTAATGCAAAAATATACCAATTCTGTCAACATATTATTTGTGAAAAGGGGTAGTGTGGTCCAATTTCGAATGTCGCGTTCGAATTTCTTCTCCATGTCCCCATACGTTGAAAGATAGGTGCGACTTGTGGCAAGAGACCGCCCTGGCACCCATCCTATCGCTTCAGTTAATGACGTGTGGGCAAACATCAGCTTTACTGTCCAAAGGCAAGCCCCCCTTGCGCACGCGCACGTCCACATACACGCACACACATTCCGTTGACCTTTCGTTTTGAAGGACGTCTTCATTCATTTCATTTGCTAACCAAATTTTTTGTCTATAAATTGTTTCACACTTTGATCAAATAGCATAGATCCGCGCAAGCAGCTGATAACTAACAAAATAGCAAAGCCAAGTTATTGTTGAGAAAAAAAAAAAAAAAAACAAATGGCAGAGGAAATCAGGTTCTTTCAGCTGAACACTGGGGCGAAGATACCTTCCGTTGGTTTAGGAACATTTCAGGCTGAAAATCCTGGTACTTTGGCCAAAGCAGTCACTATTGCAGTTAAGGTAAAAATTACCTTTTCAAATTTTTTTTAATTCTTTATTGTTGTTGGAGTTTGGGTAAACAACTCTATGGTTTTGATTATTGTAAGTAGAAGAGCTAACGCATGAGATAGATGACTATTGTGTGTGACATGTCAGGTTGGATACAGGCATATCGATTGTGCTTCATCTTATAACAATCAAGCAGAGGTAATAATTAATTTGTATATGATGATAATGCGTTTTATTTGGTTTTATGTACTGTTTCTGGTACTGCCTTTGGGTACTACTATATAGCATATAAATTCTGATGTTATTAAGTATTGTATTATGAGATATGTCTCAACTTATGCTTATTTACAGTAAATTTTACTGAAGTTGCTGGTGAATTCATTTTTCTTTGATAAAGTGAAGAGCTGATTGCCTTATGATAGCTAATAAACCTTTTTCTCGTTTTTCTTTTGGAATCTTGGTTTGTATAGATTGGTTCTGCACTCAAGAAGCTATTTGATGAGGGTGTTGTAAAGCGTGAAGACTTATGGATCACCTCCAAACTATGGTTTACTCCCTTCTGAAAATTCTATGATATTTCTCAATGTTAGAAATATATGTCAGACTTCGGTTGCTGAACAAAGATCCCTTGGTTTCTTGACTATCTTCAGGTGCACAGATCATGATCCAGAAGATGTACCAAAAGCATTAGATAAAACCTTGCAAGAATTGCAACTTGACTATGTAGATCTCTATCTGGTATGTGTTATCTTTACTGCTATGCAAAATTTTATTGAAGATCTGGAAGATTAGACACTCTTAAATCATGGTGTTTTTTTTTTTTTTTTTCAAATAATTTAGTATAATGGTTACAACTACTCTACAGCTAGTTGCAAAAAATCAAGGGTAATCCATTAATCTTTTCCTTAATTGAATTGATTCATTTTGTAGATTCACTGGCCAGTCAGCATGAAAAGGGGATCTGAATTCAAACTTGAAAATCTTACAATACCTAACATACCCAATACATGGAGAGCAATGGAGGCACTGTATGACTCCGGCAAGGCTAGAGCTATAGGAGTGAGCAATTTCTCTTCAAAGAAGCTTCAAGATTTGTTGGATATAGCAAGGGTGCCTCCTGCAGTTAACCAAGTCGAGTTGCACCCAGGATGGCAGCAGCCGAAGTTGCATGAATTCTGTAAATCTAAGGGAATTCACCTATCTGTAAGTATAGCAAATAAAAATCAGTTAAAGAATATCTCATATTCATGCACATACATTGAATGAATTGTTTCAAAATTGTGATGGTTCAATGAAGGATTAATTGTTTCGTTTAATTTGGTAAACTTATGTTGAGCCAGTTGAAGATAACTTTGGTACATCTTCAAATGATGGTACATATCATTAAACATTCTTCTGATTGCTGATTGTCTATGATGATCAATTTCCATTTTTCAGGGATTTTCTCCACTAGGGTCTCAATTTCGCAAGGGTGACCTCCTTCAAAATCCTATTATTAATGTGGTTGCTGAGAAGTTAGGGAAGACACCGGCACAAGTGGCCCTTAGGTGGGGTTTGCAAGTGGGGCATAGTGTGCTGCCTAAGAGTGCTACCGAGGAGAGGATCAAGACTAATTTTGATGTCTTCGACTGGTCTATACCTGACGACCTAATAGCCAAGTTCTCTGAAATTAAGCAGGCAAGTAAATTAATTTAATCCAGTTTTTCATGTTTAATTTGTGTTGGTTCAGCTAGTCCAAGAGTCTTGCATAAGGCTTTGGCCTTCTTCGCCTCTAATCCTGCTAATTGGTTATCCCTTGGCGTCTGGAGCCACATATGAGTAGCCTCTATGTGGTGACGTCCCTTAAGTGAGTAGCCTTGTGACAATTTTCTAGGTGAACCTCTTGTTGCACTTTAGAATCCTATCCAATAGTATTGGAAGAATTTATTCTTCTTGCTGTCTTTCACAAGAAAAACTAAAAAATCTAGTTTAATTTTTCATCTCTCTTAGCACTTATTTCCTCTAGCATTTATGTTGAAGCCCCAATTCGATATCTATTTGTGGCACAACAATAACAATGCTAGTCAGAATGCGGAAAGCTTCTTTTAAATAACACACGGAATTTACTCATGCAGGCTAGGGTTATTGATGGTACTGGATTATTTGTTCATGAAACTTATGGTGCCTATAAGACTCCTGAAGAACTCTGGGATGGTGAATAGAGCAGTATGCAACATTGAGATGGTTGCAAGTCCACTGCATTTAGTGTAGATTGGTTGTGCTTGATCTGATAGCAGCCTGAAAGTATACCTGCTCAAGTGATTTGTTGTATTGTATTCAAATACTGTTGTTCTTGGTGATAGTACAGAATATTTAAAAAAAATGGTTTCTCATTATATGAAGTTTATTTTTCAACTTTCTAGTATGCTGTTTGTTAAGAATAAAGCATATGACTAGATATATTTTGCCATGTAATTAGTATTGCAGTGGAAACGATGGAATTCAAGGCATTGAAATAATAGTAGTCACAGAACATAGCTTAAGTCTTGTTATTCTTGTGAAAGTTATATATGTTTCTTTTCATCTGTCAATATCAATATGGTGAGTGCAATATTATTACTCAAGCATTGCACCTATTGAACCTAAGCATTTCTGCGACATATATTGTTCCACTATCCGATTGCTTAGTTTCTAAAAAAATTGGGAACTCTCATTCAATAAGCTTTGGTTCTTCTTTACAAATTACAAATCTAAGGCATCAAAAGCACTCTGTTATTCTAGTGGTTTTGGTGCTCTGTTCCTGTGCTTACCTTGCCTCTTCTTATTGTTCCATATCTTCGGCAAGCTACTCAACGCCGGCAAACCATTATTCCTACAGTCTCACTCCCTAGTCACTGTGACCATTGTCTAGTGACAAAGTTTCTTAGCCGTGTATCTTACCAACTATCTTAATCTCTGTTGTACATCCTACCAACACCTTTCCACCCTTTTCTAGCCTAAACAATTTCAAATTAAAAACTCACGTTAGAACGAACTAATCTATCTTGAGGACTAATTTTGTTAAATTTAGGTACCAAATTATATCTTTTTTATTCCAAGAGCAAATTTGCTACACCCTAAAGTTTGCAAGGACAGAAATGTATTTTTCCCTATTATTTTGGATGTTAGATTAAATTATTAGTTTTTTTTTTCAGTTTTACTTTATTGGAATTTTGATCCTTATAGGATTTTCTTTCAAAAAAAATTATTAATTTAGATTTTGATCTCCTAGGGACTAGTACCTCAGTAATTTAAAATTACTAGGATTAATTCTTACTAAAACCATAAGACTAACATTTTTACAAGTAAACATTAAAAAAAGGAAGTAAAAATTGAATATATGAAAATACAAAGATCCTACCCTAATGATAATGATTAAAGTCTAAAAATATGATAAATATAAAAGTTGTATTTAAAGAAAGAATTACGTAGATCAAAATTCAAATAAGGTAGAAAGAGTATAGGGTTTAGTATTTAAATTGAGATGAATCTAACTCCTACCCATGCTATGGTATTTATAAAGGGTACGAGGTATTTGCCTTTAATGTGAGGCAAGCGTCAAGGCGTGGATAAGGGGTTTGAGGAGAAGGAGGATTTTCCCCATGTTTGTGGTGAGGTGAGCCTGAGCTAGATAGATAGGAAGTCCAGATGAATCACAAGCTTTCCAGTTTCAAGCTCTAAAGAGTGAAGAGGCTTTAGTTGGCAAACAAGACATTCAATCAAACTGAGCTTCCAAAGGCAAAGGGCCAATGAGTGTTTGTGTTAGGGTGGATAGGGAGCTTGAATAGATCACAAGTCCTCCATTCTCGAGCTCTAAACAAAGAGGCTTGGGAAGCAAGTGTTTATGGGTAGGGTTTGTAGGTGATTAATCCTATGATGAAATTTCAATTGACCATTAACAATTAAATGGCATGATGTTTTCTTTGTTGTGCTCCAATGGGCCAACTAATCATGACCAATATGGTAAACCCTTGGCAAACACTTGTGGACCCAAGAAGCCAAGTATGCATCACAACTTGGTTGGCCAAACTGGCTCATAGCAACATTTCTCTCTTTGGGGTAGATACTAGACAGTCTAAGTGTACATCTTGCACCAACTAAATTATTTGATTGGTCATATTTATGGTTGATCATATACTATACTTGAGCAAGCAACATGGACGAGCTTCCAATATTACCGCTAGATGTATAGTCATTCTTCATTAATCCAAAAAGAATATGCCCAAGCTTGAGACTACTTGACTTGATCCAAAGGGTGATAACCTGTCCGAATTAGGAATAATATTGTTGAGTGTAAGATTAACTTAGCCAAACCTAACAATAAGTTGGCCAAGCAACCAAACTTAATAATAAAGTGGCCAAGCATCCACTAATCTATCTTGTGACCAAAACATTATAGCACCATTTGCATATATGGATGATATGTGTCAAATATTTAATTATGGTCAGCCCAACTAGCGTGACCGAGTTGAGATAGTTTGTTCAAGTGGCGTCCAAGTATTAAGTTTGTTGGATTTACATAGGGTCATGTCTTGTAGACTTTGTCTCACAATGTTGTACCCCAAGCAAAGCTCGACCATTCCCTAGGTTGGATGTTGTACTTGCATAGGACACAACTGATAGACTTGGCCTCATGGCATTATCCCTCGACATAGCCTGACTGATCGTTGGACCTATTTTTTGGTTATCATTGCACAAGCCACAACCGACTGACCTAGTCTCACAATGTTGTACCCCTAACATAGCCAGATTTTAGATAGTGCTTGGGTTGCCCGAAATTAGGATTGCATGACTTTAAATAGTGCTGGGATTGCCCAAAGCCAGGGTTGCTTGGTCTTAGATGATGATGTCGGGATTGCTAGGTGCTTGGGTTGCTTGCAATGAGATCATAATGCTAAGGTTGCCTGATGCCGAGGTTGCCTAGACTTAGATGACAATATCGGGGTTGCTCAATTCTAAGGTTACTTGGCCTTAGATGACGATGCCAGTGTTGCCCAGTGCTAGGGTTGTTTAGACTTGGACAACAATGCTGGGGTTTCTCGATGCTAGGATTGCTTGGACTTAGATGACGATACCAATGTTGCTTGATGCTAAGGTTTCCTGGATTTAGATGACAATGCTATGGTTGCCCGATGCTAAGGTTGCCCGATGCTAAGGTTGCTTGGACTTAGATGACAATGTCAAGATTACCTAGTGCCAAGGTTGCCTAGATTCAGATGACAATGTCAGGGTTGTGCAGAGCTAGGATTGCCTAGTGCTAAGGTTGCCTAGATTTAGATGACAATGTCATTGGGTCTTCAAACATTGCTTGCATATGCTAGGCTTTGATCCCAGTTTTTCGAGGTTTTGTGCTAAGAGGTGGGCAACCTGATCTACATGTCGTGAGAGTATCTTTCTCATTAAACAATCATCAAACTCACTCCTAACGTAACTGTTACCATCTTGAAATAATACAATTAATAGTAACAACTAATTTAATGTTTATGAGACAAGACAAAATAAAAATATTAGAGGAAACTAAGGAAGCGGATTGTCCATGTTTCACAATAAAAGGAATTTTTAAATAATGTTGTAGAGTAACCTATAATAAATATATTTGAATAGCAATTACTTGAAAGGTTAAAGGTAATTATAGACAATAAATCATTTAGATTATAACCAATGGTTATTAAGAGTAATTGCTAAATTCTATACATAGTATGTCAATAAATTGTATCAATGGTATTTAAGAGTTTCTATTTACGATATCCATGTTTATTATCAGTATTAATTGTCATAATATCTTATTATTATTGTCAATTGATCCATGCTATATTACACTATCATGGCATATTAGTATTTATTTACTTTCTCGATTTCAATTTATCTGTCAATTTGAATAACATGGTATATTCTTAAATCAATGTATCTGAATCCAGATATATTGATTTGAGAATATATTAAGTAATCCAAATTGATAAATAAATTAAAATGGAGAGAGTATTTTTTTTAGCACTGATTCCCTCGTATCAAGGAATATTATGTCCAATAATATTAGATTTATTAAATTATATCTATAATCCATAAATTACTTTAAGTAATACTTATGCAATCATCGGTCATGAATGACTATTAATAGGAATTGTTGTCAAGGCTTTAGGTGTTTTAGACCTTTCTATATTAGTGTCAATTATCTTCATAACAAGAATTATTACGATGATGCTAAAATGGGAATAAAGAATAGTTAAAATGATAATAAAACCAGAATCAAAGGTATACCTATACTAAAAGCCCATAAATAGTAACTGATAGTAATTAAGATCCATAATCCATGTTAATTGAGATTAAAGAATCATATAAATTATGGATAACGGACTAAAGTAGTGAATATTAAGCATAGGCTATTGTTTTCTCTTATTCAATGCTAACTAAAAGCAATAACTTTTCCTTTTTTCACTACGAACACATTACCATTTTAAAAGATAGCCCGAGAAACAGAGCAATACATTGTAGTCAGGAAGTCCGGGCGGATCAATATCATTAAATACTTATATGTCATATTGATTATTAAAATAGAAAGATGATTATAAAAAGAGACAATATTTAGATGCCTAAGAAGTAAAGAACGCATAAAAATTGGATTCCATAACATCTTCCTCCAAATTGGTATTCTTGTCATCCTCTGCCGGCGCCGAATATGCTACCGACTAGTTGTTTGTGAGCTCTAATTCAATAATTATTGACGCTTGGATTATTATCTAATAAATATGTTTTATTAATGGCACAATTTAAGTAGAATTAATTTTGATTCGGTCTTATTATAAAAATATTTTATATAAATATTCAATTATATAATGATACATTGATAAAAATATTTGACTCTTACTTTTATTATTTTAAAAGTCCTATATATATAATATATAATATAATTGGATGATAATATAAATTTTTTTTATACTAACAGTGCATTAAAATTAATCTCATATAAATATTCCAGCTCCAAAAATATAAGTATTTCACATTGAGCCAAATGACTGACGAACTATGCTAAGTAATAAGATTAGTTTGAAAAAAAAAGGGCTAAAACTTTCATTTAAATAGATTTTAAAAAAATATAAGTGAAATTATTTAAAAAATAAATTTAAATAGGTTTTGGCTTTTTTAATGTGACGTCATTTGATTTATATAATTGATTCTAATTAATGAAGAAGGTTTGAATTGTTATTGTACGTGTACGTATAATGTATAATATTAAAAAAGAGAGCAGCTGCCACTACCACCTATTAACCTTCCCTCCCCAACTCATGCAGCTGCAAAATAAAATATCAAAACTTTAAATTCAATACATAGAATTCACAAAATTGAGATTCATTGCCTAACATATTCTCACAAAAAATTATGAGATCCACTTTTGGACAGGTATCATATACTTTTTGTAATGCCTTGTTTCATTATAAGGATGTTAAAAAAATCGAGAATGTGAAAATTTCATTTCATTTGTGATTTGTGCTATTTTTAAAAATGAACGTGACTAAGTGAGTAAGCAAATTATGTGTCTCCAATTGATCTCTAATTGGGCACGTTATGCTACACGTCGCCTCATGAATAGTGCATCACCCACTTGGGTGATCCAATGGAGAAGATTGGAGATCAGGCACAATTTGTGCAAGAGATTCCGATGTGGATGTACGCAGTCCTTTGTCGGTCACATCAGATGGAAACTCAAGTGCAAGATCCTATTCCAACTCAAAGGTTCGGGATTGAGGGTCCGGGGTGGATGATTTGAGGTTAAGTTATGTACGATGGAGGCGTGGCAGTATAAGTAGGCAAGCTTGCACTGTAGCACAAATGTTGCGCTATAGTGCAACCCAAACAGCATAAATACGTGGCGCGGGGCTTTGAGCTTCATTTTTCCCCTCCCCCGTCTCTCTTTACACTCAAAATCCTCTCCCCTTCCCTATAAAACTCTCTTCTCGTCCTTAACATTTTCTCCTTCCTTTTCCTTTCCTCCTTCAAAATCTTACCCTCCCTTCCCTCATTATCATTCTTTTTCCCTCTAAACTCCATCAAATCTCCATTGTTGACGGGTGGGAGCTTGTGTTGGTAACTTGCAAGAACACCTACATACTCCCTCTTGCTCCATCCTCCTTCTTAACATCTCAAGTAAGTTTTGAGTTTAAGAACTCTTTTATGTCATGGTTTATGCTATTTTTCCTTAAGGTTACTCATGGGGTAGGAGATTTAGAGGTCTAGGGTTCAAGAATTGGGCTTTGTGTGTTTGGGTATAATCCTCATTATTTTCTTTATCTTGTACCTAATCCATGACTATATTGTCATGTTGTTGTGTAAGGGAGCTTCATGGGATCTCCCTCTTGATTCGGGTGTTCTGAGAAGATACTTTATCACCTCTTGGAATGTGCTGTGAATGGATTATTTGTCTATAACTTGTCTTTTTCACATTTATTCACAATTATATGGCACATGAACATTGGATTGAGGTATTAGTATGAGATAGGAAACTATGGCTATATGTTTTAGGCTGTATATTTTATATTCTTGAAAATTCATAGGTCAAGCTCTTAAAGTTTAATGACACAAATTTAGTATATACATGGAATTTAGTAATAGTATTTTGATCATCACCGAAGGTATTGGAAATTTGTTTTCTTGAGTATTATATTTAATGAAAGTTTTAAACAAGAATTGTTTTGGGAAAGATGATTTGATGAGATGATAGGATCTGTATGCTAACAACAGAAAGCATTAGCTTGGGTGCAGCTTGTCTTAACAATTTCATATCCACTCACAGGGTGGTTCATGCCTGTTTTCAAGGCCACTTAACAGGGTGCTTCCTACCTGTTTTTTGGGTCACACAAAGGAAGGCCGCATGAGTGTGATTCTTGTCTATTTATCCTAGAGTAGGTAACTTCCCACTCATTTTTTATAACCCCTTAGCATTGTTACAAAGTATATATATTTAGAGATAATGGTTTATTTGAACTTATGAATTTCTTGACTTTGTCTATTTTCTCTGTTTTGGAAAGAAGAATTGAGAAGTTAAGATTTATGGCTAAAGCTCTACTTAGAATTTGAACCTCATTCTAGTTTTGTTAAAAGTAACGATATCCCAAAAAAGAATAATAGGTTTTGTAGTTTATCAAATTTGTATTTTCTACAGATACCACCTCATTTGAAAAAGTAAATTGATTACTTGGACTTATATGATTATATTCTAAGTTTTACTATTTATTTTATGAGTTTATCCTATGCTTGTTATAGACTTATTATCCCTCATAGAGCCAGTTGAACTCACCTTTCATCTCCCTTTCAGATGCAGGTGTTGCCCGCTGTCCTTTGGAGTCTTTTGGTGAGTCCTCTAATAGCGATATAGAGCTCCATTATCCAGAGGCAAGGCTAGCTTCTGCTGATTGAGTTGTGTTAACTCTTTGGGAAATGTGTGTTAGTGTAACATGTTTCTAGGCATGTTGGGGGAAGGGTTTCTCTTACGCACCGGTCATGGCCTGAATTGGGTCATGACACGTTTGTCCGATAACTCTCTCTTCTTGAGTGAGTCAGTCAGCCAAATGACTACAAACATCATTTCTATAATAAGAATATTTGAAAAAGATAATGATAAAGTTTACACTTTACCATGACTAAATTTTAGAAAGAGATCATGATTATCTCCGAGACAAGATAAGAGGGAAGAATTTTTGTATCACATAATAGTTTGCTATTGCATCAACTTTGATGGGGTGACAAGACACATTAGATATTTAGACTGGATAGGATTAAAGGTCTCTTTGTGTCTATAAATAGCAGCATAATAGGTTAAACCTACTATCATAATAAGCTCATACACAAGATCCAACAACATACTTGTCAATAAGTAATGCTTAACAACAATAAGCTAAATAACAACATCGATCACAAATTTCGAGCTTAGACAATATGTTCTAATTATTTGACATCCAATTAATTTGGTTTTTCATAAAATATGATGTTAACCTATGCTACTAATCCATATAAAATATTTCAATAGTCTCTTAATTAGATTGCATAACTCCAGTTATTTTAATTAAGAAAAGGTTTTCTCAATTAATTGAATGATATGTGAACATGATAAGATGTCAAGCTTGGGCCCACATTCTTAACCAATGGTCCAAGATGGGATTACAAGCACATCAATAATGTAGAAAATAATAGTCAAATGAATACTAATATTGCACATGAAGATACTCATATCCTGATGACCTAGCCAAATGTGGTAGATGGGCAAAGGAGAATGTACAACAAAATTGCATGCACAAACAAAGGTTGAGTTTTAACATGTCACACGGAGCTTCACATCGAACTTCCCAATTGTGAGTACCTCTCAGCAATAAATCTTCAATATAAATCTTCAATAATAATATGAAATTCAATTTTATCTAGCATCCTTAAAAAGAATCTTCTTATTGCTTGAAATCCAAATTTCTAAAGCAATCCACTTTGCCTTCATATTAGGATGTATATAGCCCTCATGGGAGCTATCTATGTGGATTATCATCCATATAGTAATCCTTCCTTTTTATTTTCTTTTTAGCAAAAATACCTTGAAACCTTATTTGCCTTTATCCCAATCTGCAACTCCAAATCCATTCTTCTCTGCTTTACGCTTTCTCCTCCCTTGGCTCTGACATCTTAAAAATATTAAAAAATAATGCAAATATTTTCTTTGAAACCCAATATGCTTTTTAAATTGATAAATAATGTAGACACTAGTGTGATAGATAATGTAAAAAAATAGGACTTGAGACATGATTTTATCAAGAAAGGAATATCCGTAATTTAGTCCCAACGTCTAATAATTATTAATTATTTTTAGACATTATTAACTTGATTGATAATTAATGTAATGTTGGTAACATGTTTTTGAGACATGATTTAAAAAAAAAATCAATTTAAATATTATTCGTTTCTTGACAAATAATGTAAATCATAGATGCCAACAGAATAAACATTAATAAAAGTAATTATTGATTAATATTATAAAATAATTATCCATTGTATTTTTCTTGAAAGAATTTTAATCCCCTTGGATCAAGATTTGATTCCGATTATGGCATGAAAATCAAGAACAAAACCATAAACAAGATTAGATGTGAGAGAACCTGATTCAATCGATGAAGAACGATCGATTCGAAGCTGTTTAATATTCTTTGATCCTGGAGAAAGAAGAGAGAAGCTGGCCAAGGAAGACCAAAGGGAAAGAAGAGCTCCTCCTATTCCTCAGGGAGCCAAAAGGGCGTTCTGTTTCAATGGGGCCACAGATGCCTATAGATAGGGTTAGGAGGAGGGACCTCTCCCTGTGTCAGAAAAGTGATGTGCCAAGCTACCCATTACAGCAAGGCCCATATACACAGAGATATATAATAATACCTACCAATGAGCAGTACGTAGGCCCAATTAAGCCCAATAACAACAATAATTACAATAATTTGGGTCCCAACAATTGGCTTTAATCAATTTTGATATTCAATTAATCCGAGTTCAAAATTAAATGCGATTTGATTTATGTAAGTCCACAAAATGTTCAACAATCTCCCACTTTGATAACATAAATCAAATTCTTATGAAACAATTTTCCAGACTAATTCATAATATGTGGCCACACTATGATATCAAAATTGAGCCCACACTCTCAACCAAATGGTCCAATATGGGATAACAAGCACTCAACAATGCAGAGAATCATACTTGAAGAAGTACTGACATCATACACGTAAGATACTCATTTCTTGGTGACTCAATAGATGGTGGTACATAAGCCAATACGAATGCACAACAACAAAATGGCATGCCGATAGATTACCAAAATGCAATTCCCAATAAATGGCCTTAGCCTCTGCCCCAGATGCTATATGAGATTTAAAAAATCTCACCACAATATGAGACTGGTCCGAATTGTCTCCAATATTTGTCATATCAACATAAATGTGTACAATAATATATGACAATATAAGCATTCGCCTAAGATGCTCTATGAGATTCAACAATATATCTCAGCACAACAAAATTGAGACTGGGTCCAATATGTCTCAATAATAATGCCATTATGCAAATTGCGTAAATAATTAAGCTATGCAAACTTAAATGGCGTCAACAATAGCAAAAGGTCACAATAAACCTACAAAATAGCTCCTACAAACCCAAAATACCAAAGGGACCTCAATATACCCATAAGGGTTACAAAATCAATAATAAAACCTTTGGCGGCTAACCATTGGTTAGAGGATCAACAACAATATGTTCTGTAGAAATATACCTAAGAAGAATCTCAAGTCTACCATAAATTGCCATATAATCATAAAAGGATGCTAAATAATATATGGCACAATATCTCCCACTAATCCAATATAGCAAACAATATAAACATTCCCATTAGAGACCACAAGATTTCAATATACTCTAATGGTACAATAATCAATAGTGGGATAAGCAATAGTTTGTGGTAAAGTGTTCAATGTAAATTTGAAACTCACCATTATTCTCTCGAATAACAAAAGTACAAAATAGAGATAATCTCAAAAGTGCAGAGTCAATAAAACTTTTAGCCACAAAGTTTCACAAAATTGGCTTCACACACTCTGCCTATATAAATGAGGAGATCGTAAGTGTCCTTAACACTTTAAAACAAATATCCCCTCTCTTTGTTATCGCAAACTCAAACAACAACCAAATTATAAAGGATATAATGGAATTAATATGCTAGCAGAACCATTTTGGACCTATATATAGCCATTAATAAGGACATAGCAAAATATAAAGTCTTTAACTCTCATTATAACAATATTTTTTACATAAAAATGGGATCAACATTACATTCTAAAAGACTCACAATGTTCTTAAATAGGCCTCAAAATAATAGAGTGATGACAGACCAATAAGAAAGGAGAAAACCTTACACCAAAATATCATAATTTATTCATATAATAAAATTGGTTTTCTCACGTTCAATCAATTGGGCAATTAATTGAATTAGAGCTCTTGTATCATTGCAATCCCACTGAAGGGTCTTAGATCACAATACACAAGTCTCTTCCACTTGATAGAGTCTTCTCTATCATACAATGATTATATCAAATAAAGTCACACCAAAGGGTATGTTTATTATCTACATAACCCAACAATATTTGCAATCCATAAAATAATTTAATTCAACTAAAATAAGCTTCACCATATGTTGAAGCAAAATTCACAAAATTGAATTGCTCTAAAATGCCCAATTAATAAATGGAGGTCTCGTGTAATTGCAATACCTTTTTAGGGTTTCAAAATTTAACACATGAGTAAACTCCAATAAACAATAAAATCATGTCTCTAAAGCTAGTATCGAGAGGATACTGAAAACCTTAGAACACAATTTTCAAATCATCAAGAATTATGTCAATAAAGACAAACCGAAGGGTAAGTTCATTATTAACATAATTCTCGATGCAACATAAGCAACAATATTTAAATTTCCACAAAGATTAAAGACAGCACAACCAAAATAGGAGAGAAACTAAACTTTTGAGTTTATTAAATGAATGCTCACAATATCAAAAAATAACTCCTTGAATTTTCTAAGAGGAAAGCACAAAAGGTATATAATAAAAAATTGTGAGCAAAACTCCACTTAAAATCAAAATGGCACATGACTGTCAGCTTGTGGAATCAAATATAGAGAGAATTTCAAAATTTAAATTATTTCTCTCGTTTTATAATGGTGAATCACATCACCAAAACAATTTTCCTTTATGGAAAATGGGATTTTAGGCAAAGGTAGTAGCACTTTGGCTTTCACAAAATTTGTGTTTGGATAACAAACACTCCCAAGAAGTCAATATTTTCAAAATTCATAACATGCTACAATATTTAGACATGTATTTAATTTGGATTAAATCCAAAATTCAAATTCTGATTTATGCAAGTCCACAAATATCAAACACTCTCCCACTTGGATTGCATAAATCAAATTCTCATAATTTTACACAAAAGAAGTCATTATTCCATATAAAATGAGAGTGCGTAGCAAAATCATGTTCTAACATTTTAGAAAATAATTCTCAGAACAATATTGCCCAACATTATTCGCAAAATCAGCATTTATCAAAATTGGTCTTGCGAAGGCGAGATCACAATCATGAAAAATGCCCAACAACATTGCCAAAATATTCCAGAAATTAACTCTCAGAGTAACATTGCATTAAAAAAAACTCACATAATTACAAAATTTGCAATGTTCTATAATCAATATAAACAATAGAGGTGTCCAAAATTTATTTTAATATTCAAAAAATTCCAACTCTGAAAGTTCACAAATTATGACATACCCAGATACGTCATAATTATGCACAAAATTTTCCAGAATAAAATTCGGGGAATATCATACTACTTTAATCAATTTGATTTCTAGAAAACTCAAAATAATTTATTTGATACCTAAAATTTCATTAATGCTCAAAACAATAGTCTTGATATTTCTTAAACTACAATTCTCATAGTAATATTGCACAATATTTAATAACAGTGACATCTCATAATTTTAATATGCAACATAATAAACATAAGGAGCTCAAAATTATTTCAACATGCAAGGCACATTGACTCTGAGAGTATGCTTAACACAATATACCCAATAATAGCACCAATGTGCACAAAAAATTTCAAGCCAAAATTCGGAGAGTACCATATAATTTTGAGCTATTTAAATTTGAAATAAATTCAAATAAATATTTCTAATGCTCAAAAAATTAAATAAAATTCACCAATAATTTTATTTTATTGAAAGACCCACGCTTGCAAATTTTGGTGAATTTTGGGCCACATTTGGGCCTTGTACACGCCCCCACGCGCCTGGGCCCTCGATTAGGCTTCGCGCATGGACATTGTTCATCACCTTCAACCTCCAGACGGGTTGAACCCGACCCGCTTCGTGACCCTCCAAGCCTTAAACGGGTCGAAGGCCATATCTCCCTCATTTGTCGACGAAATCAAGTGATTTTGGTGTCTATGGATTCATGAGAAAAAGAGAGCTACAAAACCCATGTAATATCTCGAAGAACCGTGGCCAATAACTCCTGGGCTTGCTCGAGGAAGATCCGCATGGGTTTCCACGATTTTTCACTCTTTTCTCCCTCAATTCTCAACAAAAATTCATGTTCTTGGTCTCTATAGATTCAACTTGAAAAGCTCTACAAAACTCATATGGAGTTCGAACGCAAATCGGTCTAGATTACTAAACTGGAATCTCGATCAAAGTGTTAAGGTTCTTCGGTTCTTCCTTCGATTTCTCTCTCAATACAGCTCCAAATCACACAATAATCGGCTCAATGAATTCACAGCAATATGAACGACAATAACCCTTAACAAATTTTGAAATCAATCGGCAAGAATCATAAATTCAAAATTGATCCTTTGGGGTTCATAAAGCTTTCGAACTTCCATCACCCAAACTCACACTAAAACACAATCAGCAGCCATAATCAAAGATCAAACCAGGCTCTGATACCCCTTGAAAGAATTTTAACACCCTTGGATCAAGATTTGATTTCGATTATGGCATGAAAATCCAGAACAAAATCATAAACAAGATTAGGTGTGAGAGAATCTGATTCAATTGATGAAGAACGATCAATCCAAAGCTATTTAACGTTCTTTGATCCTGGAGAAAGAAGAGAGAAGTTGGGCAAGGAAGGCCAAAAGGAAAGAAGAGTTCCTCCTATTCCCCAGGGAGCCAAAATGATGTTCTGTTTCAATGGGGCCACAGACGCCTATATATAGAGTTAGGAGGAGGGGCCTCTCTCTGTATCAGAAAAGTGATGTACCAAGCTACCCATTATAGCAAGGCCCGTACACATAGAAATATATAACAATACCCACCAATGAGCAGTGCGTAGGCCAAGTTAAGCCCAATAACAACAATAATTACAATAATTTGGGTCCCAACAATTGGCTTTAATCAATTTTGACATTCAATTAATCTGAGTTCAAAATTAAATACAATTTGATTTATGTAAGTCCACAAAATTTCCAACATTTTTTACTGTCGAAAATTTATAAATAATATTAGTGTTTGCGTAGGAAATGATGCAGGAGAGATGGGATTGAGGTATCGGAAGAATAATTTTAATTGACTCCATCTTTTAAGTGATTATTTTATTCACAATGCAATAATATTGCACTGCATTATAGTATTATTGTCAATTAAAAAGTGACAATTTTTTAAGTGGTGACTTAAATTATTAGCAATTTTATTAAATAATGTGCTAAATGCAACCGTAGAGAATACATAATTATTTTTGGGTTTCAAATTAAGCACATAAAACCACAACAATTAGAAAACTTAATCTCAAATAATACACAATTATTATTTTTTTTTTTTTTGTGGGGGGCGGGTGCTGAAGTGCCAAACACAGAAAACTATCTAAAAATAAAAACTATAAAATCCTACTCCACGCAACTTGCCTGAAACCCTGTGGAACTTCCTCAAACCACTGAAGCCTGAAATCCTGCTGTATGTGACTAAGTCATGCAAATTATGGATGCTACAATTCCACTTCCCAACCTCATTGGAGCAGATTATGGATGCTGGAAGATATATTGAAGGCAAGGTGCTTCTTGTTATAACAAGTGTCGATCAGGAACATAGCACTTTTAGAATCGGTGTCCATCCTTACCTTTCGAAAGCCAAATAATATACAATTCTAGACGGCCACAATCATGATTAAATTGACTTTAACATCAATCGCTAGAATTGTATATTCAAAACTATAGCTTGATAATCCAAAATTCCCATATTAATTTATTCCCAAATTATGGCATTAACAGTAATAAAAGGTTAAATGATACGAATACTTAGAAAGTATAATGATGGAGTTTGTTGTGACTGAATCCTTGAAGGAGATCGTGATTACGTAAGCGAAAGAGATGATTAGAGAGAACTATTACTCCATATCCCACAATAGTTTGCTCGTGTCAACGTTGATGGACGCTAGCTAGGGTGATTAGGATATACGGGTCTTTTTCTATACATAATTAAATTGTGACATAATAGGATGTACATGCCTATTCTAGTAAGTCTATATAGAAGACCAACCAAAATTCTCACCAACGAGTAATGGTTAACTAGTGATGGCAAAGCGGGCTTGCCACCCTGCCTACCCTACCAAGCTGCCAAAAGCATGGTGAATAATTGAATTAGGAAGACTGATATTTTATCAGGTTTAAGGACAGCGGGTTGGTAGAGTTTACTACCAAAAATAAAAAATATAAATAAATTTATTTTAATATTTTTTATAAGTTAAATTATTTTAAAAATTAAAAAATATATTGAATGAAAAATCCACTTAAATAAAATAGTACAAAATAATTAAATTACATAATTTGTATCCAAATTTAATTCAAATACAAATATAATAAACCAATTAGGATATATAAATAAGTTTATAAATAATAATTAACTATAAATTTATAGCATAAAGTCTATAATATAAAGTTCACAAATCAATAAAAGTATTATAACAATATAATTTATAATAAAAACCTAAAATTTTCTTTAAAAAATACTCTTGCACCTAAAAAAAAAAAAAACAGAGACAAGATTGGCCCAGCGAGTCAACCCACCACGGCCCGCCAAAGCCTGCGGGTTAGGCGGGCCAAAATTTTTTTGCGGGCTAAATATGTCAATCCAATCCGTTATTTTTGACAGGTTTGACGGGTCAACCCGGCGGGTTAAACCCGTTTTACCATCTCTATGGTTAAGGACAATAAGACCAATAAGAGTAGTGATCACAAATTTTAGATTTAAATAATATGCCTAAATTATTTTGATATACAATAAATCTAAGTTTACCTAAAATATAATGTTTCTTATGCTAATTCACATAAAACATTTCAACATAAAAAATCAAAATTAGTTTCTCAGTTATGAATATTTTATTTTTAATTTTCTAATATTTTGTTCAATGAATTTGATATTTTTAATTGAGATAAATTTTGATACATCGTTGATATAAATTATTTTATATTGTTAGCCAATCATATAGTATCATATATATATGACTTTTGAGAAAATTATTGCAAAAGTTTTATTTTGGTCACTAGTTATTATAAAAGTTAAATACTTTTAATGATATTAATATTGACTATATACGATTAGATATTTAAGTAAAAAAATTTTATATTGATAATGTATTAAATTAAATTCATTTTAACTACTGTATAAAAATATGATATTTGTAATGAAGAAAAACTACAATAATTTGCTACTTTTCTTTCCCATTCACTTAAAATGGTGATGGATCATTTGATATGATACATATAATTGTTCACAAAAGTAACATTTGAGAAGATATGTACATAAGTTGTACTAACGCTACAAGAATTACTGAGAAATTCAACGAAATTAAAATTTGTTAGCAATTAAATTACCAAGGGATCACAGATGTAAAATTAAATTATCGATAAAACATGTGTTAGTGGTTATTATTAGAAATGCACTATTTATCAGCAGATTTACCAATAGAAAAGTGGAGCAAATATGTCAGCAAGCATTTTACCAACAGATTTATTAACGAACACAATTCGTTGGTAAAGTATGCGTCAAAAATTAAAAAAAAAAAAGAATATCACTGACGGAAAAGCTTATCTGTCGGTAATTTATGTAATTATATCGATGGAAAATATTTGTTGGTATAATTAAAAACAATATCGGTAATAATAGCATCAGAAACCGTCATTGATGAAAAACTAATGAATTATTTACAATATAATTTTACATCTTTTTAAACTATTATCGATGTATTATCTATTGGCAATATAAAAAATAATATTTTAATGTATATATTTATGATAGAAAATACGTCGATAATTAGGGAAAATAATAATTTGGCCATTGATTATATTATTAAAATTTGAAATTAATATTTAAATATTTGAATTTATTATTTTAATTATTCACAAATCTATATAATTAAAAATATAATACAATATAAAAAATATAGACTATAAATTATAACAAAAAGTGTCAATAACAAAAGAAATAAAATATAATTGTACATGCCAAAGTACAATGCTTAAAACAAAAAAAATCCTAAATATTTATGAATACTGATCATCGCCAATATTCGAAATGTTGTTGTCATCTCCGAATGTGTAATGATGTGGAGAATGTGGAGGTGCTGGATGTGGAGGCGGAGGTGGTGGAGGCTGTGCATCGGACGATGAACCGTCATTCCACATCTGTTCAAAGTAGCTATATATTATCCTCTGCTCCATGGATAACATCTGCTATGCCCACTACTTCTTATCCTTCTCGTGCCACTCTTGTAGCTCCATGTACCTCCTGTTGGCCTCCTCGAGCTACCTTTGCACTAATTCATTCAATGCATGCACCCAATCACAGATGTCCTCCACATTGGTCCTAGTAAGCCCAGTTCCAAACAGAAAGCCTAGAGAATATAACCTGTAGTAAGTAGTCTCTATATTGTAAATCCATCCCTTGTAGCAGCCACTAACCGTCTGGGTCGATATCTTGTCATCACTGACAGGTAGGCTAGCAAAAGAGCTTTCTCCCCCTTACTATGACTACTACGATTAGGTCTCGGTCAGCTGCTAAGTGAATTCATGCAATAATTGGAAGAAATAAAACAAATTAGATTTAAGAATAATAAATATAATAAATTAAAAGCATTGGAAAAAATTATAAATACTTAGTATGTGGTCTCCGATCAAGTATTAACCCAATGGAACTTGTCGTACTTCCAGGGGTGGGACTCCTAGAATAGCTGCCCCTGAGTCAGTGGCCTGGTTATCGCCTTCTCCTATATTTCAAACAATTTTTACGTGATCATATAATATTTAATGCAGAAATTAAATAATTGAATGAGTTGATATTTAACATCCTTAATTGTGTGCCCTCAATGGTAGTGGAGTCTCCAATGTACAGCGAGCCACCTTGGGCTGATCCTATGCTCGCACGGGCCTTCACCTGCTTTGTCTTGAACTAGGGTGAGTCCTAGTAGGCCCTCAATGCCTAGAGGATATCATCAATGAACTAATGGGTGCTAGTGTCGTTCTCACAAATATCGTGAAACATATCGCGAAGCTGCTTCCCAGCCTTATCCTCTATGCCTTGTAGATCAATAGTGAACATAGCTGCATATGAGTAACATAATAGTCAACTCAATTGTAATAAATAATCATGCATAAGAATAAAAATTAAAACTAATAATAAAAAAATAATGATTGTTTTACCCTCTGCTCTTTCCAAAACAATGCCTATGCAGTCTCAGGGGCCTGCACCAAACTAGTATACGAGCTGCGAAAATTCTCCTCAAATACCTCGGTAATCTTATGCAGACTCGGAGCTAGTGAAATCTAGCTATGCCATAAACAATAGATTAAGTCAAGTATCTATTAATTAAAATTTCCATTACAATTAAAAATACATAATAAATTTAAATATGAAATTACTTACTAGGATTTACCGTCATATTTGAGCTCCATGCGCTAGTTCATAGAGCACTGTGAGGGTGTGGATGATGAGACCTAGGCACCCTGTGAACCAAGTTGGCTAGGGGTAGGGGAAGGAGTAGGACTAGAACCAGGTACATGTGAAGTGTAGGCCTCACCTCTTGGAGGTGGAGGTGGAGATGGAGAAGGCTGAAGGGAGAATGAGAGTTAAGACTCTAGCTTCGTTTAACTAAGGTTGGGTATCATAACAAACTCATAGGTATGTGGAGAATAACCAAGAGGGGTGGAGGTAGTAGCAGTGATAGGAGTGGTGGGCGCGGGCGCAGTGGAGGTGGTAGGTAGAACGCGAGTGTAAGGGGGTAGACCATGTTTCCTTGGTCTACCTCTATCTCATCCAGAACCAGATTCTAATCCTGCCATAAATGACCTATATAACATATGCATAAATCAATAAACGAATACAACACACATAACATACATATAACTATAAATGAAAAGAATTAAACTTTAACATGGAAATAGATATGCACAAAATTGAACGCATAAGACATATATTAATTGAATAAAGACACAACACATTTGGCACCCCCATTAATCTGAAAGTTAAGAACTATCTTCATCACTCTTGGTTTCAACATCGTCATCGAATTCCTTATCCTCATGCTCAGTGCTAGTCCTCTCTCATCAGACTCAATTCTGTTCTACCCCACAGTCAGGCAATCTAGTGGATTTCATAACTTTTGTAATCCTTGGAAATCACCTAATCCTGTTCTAAATTTGCTAATCAGTAAGTCTAACAGGATCCCCCTCACTCTCTATGTTGTTCTTTCTAAATCCATACTTATTGCATCTACAAGTTTGATCCATATCTAAAAACTTTCTATGACAGTCAAACCAAGATTTCTTTCCGCCCAACTTAGAGTGAATGCTCTTTTATCCTCCATACATATTTGAGACACCAATTTCCCCTGCATCATCCATCCAAACAACATCCCATAAGGTAGAAAATCATTGACCTAAAATTTTGCTTGCTTGAGATGTCATAAGTTAAAGCACCATCACACCATAACTCATTCAATTCATCAATTAAAGGTTGGACATAGAAATTAATCTTGGCCTTCGGATTATCAGGACCGAGGATTATGCAAGTTAAGAATAAGCAAGGATATTTCATACACATTTCAGGCAAAAGATTATAAGGAGTAACAACCATAGGCCAACAAGAATACGATTTTCTAAATTGATTATCAGGAATAAAACCATTGGTATATAGCCCTAATCTAATATTGTGGGAATTAGATGCAATATCAATATAGGGTCGATCAAAATGTTGCTAAGCTTCACCATGAGAAGGATGTGTCATTACACCATCACTCTTTTGATTTTCAAAGTGCCACCTCATATAAGGTGCTGAACTCATTAATGCATACAACCTTTTACGTCTAAGGACTACGAACAAATAGTGCATTCTTCATGCAGAATATCCTTATACATCACACTTCCCCCCCCTTTTCGGGTTAAACCTAGGCTCTCTATAGAATTTACAATAAGTCAATATAGCATCATCTTTATGATAGAGCATACACCCATTCAAAAAGCAATCAATCTTCACTTCATTCAATCCAAGTTTAGAAACTAACCTTTTAGCTTAGTAAAAATCCTTTGGGATAGTTTCTAGTTGAGGACTAATCTCACTCATTAAGGAAGCCTACTGATCAAAGGAACTTTAACTTTGTTTTGCCTCTAACTTGTTACTCAACATTCTTATCACCAGAGGTAACTAGGAATGCACACACCTTCCTCATAAAGGCTTATTCATTGCCTCTGACAAACTATAAAATCTCTCATCATCCAGATTGGGAGCCACTTCTGAAGGTTCAGAATATATTCCAAACTCATGGCCAATAGTATCAAAAATCATTCCTTGATAATGATTAAGATTATTTTCCCAAGTCACAGTCCTACCCTCTTTGCTACCTACATGGACCCCAGTCGAACTACTTTCAACATAACTCACACCGAATTGATTCTTCGATAGTAGAGCTTCCCCATGTTTAGTCCAAACACAGTAATCAAGCTTAAACTCATCCTTGTATAAATGATATCTAATGGACTCTATATCTAAAAATCTCCTAAATCTATATTTAGAACAAAGGCACCTAATTGTCATTTCACGTGTAAATTGCTATATCCAAACACAAGCCGTTATGAATTCTTTAACTCCCTCTTAAAATTCTGGTTTAATCAGCCTTACTTGAGTGCAATATATCACACATCCGTGCTTGATTTGAAGCAAATATTTTGTATCTCAATAATATGACACACCTACAAAATAATACAATCACATATCAATAAAAAAAATTAGGCAGAATCTCCCTGTAAATTAAGAGTCCCCACTAATTCTTTTTATAATAATTCACAACAATATTTTAATGCACACTTCTAATATTTATTTAATTCAACAAATATTTTTAAATAATGTTAAAAAAGTTTAGGCAGAGTCTCCCCCTAAATTAAGAGTCTCCACAAAAATAAATTCATGAATTAAACATAAATAACAATCACCAGTTTCATTATAATAATTATTTAATTCAAACAACATTCTAAATGATCAACAAAATTTGGGCAGAGTCTCCCCTTAATTTAGGAGCCTCCACAGAAATCATTTCATCCATCAAATAAAAATAACAAGTATATGCAGTCATATAAATTAATCAGTTAATCCTAAAAATTGTTCTAGAGCGCTTCCCTTTACTTCACATCATGCAGGCACATAACACTATATCACACAATTCAAACAGGGAAAGAGCTCTAAGTCTTCCCCAGTTATACAATCCCATTCTTCTTCTTCTATCGTACAATTCTATCCTAGAAATTTTAAGTCTCTAATATTTTAGAAAGCATAAAGTTGAACAAATGGTTCAATATACATACCTAATGCCTCCTAATTCATTTCAATCAGCCAATGCATCAATCAACAACGGCTTCAAGTGCTCCAAACAAGATATGTAACAATCAACATGATTAAATAACCTAGTTAGCTAACTTAGAAACTAAAAATTTTGAGTAAATAAATGGAACAAACAAAGAGGCTAAATAAAAACTAAATCGATTTAAAGACTAAATGATATACCATGAACACAATAGTGGTCTCTAGTAGCACTCAAATAGCCAATAGCCAAATAGGGGATGAGAGAGAGAGAGAGAGAGTGAGTGAGTGAGTGACTGAAATGGTATGAACAAGGAAGAAGAAAGGGTGTCTCGTATTTTAACATTTTAGTTTAATATTAACAATGGATTTTTTGCCGGTAATAATTTAATGAAACAAATCATTTCATTAGTCACATATTTACCAACAAATTTTCCATTGATAAATTGATAATAAAACGAATAATTTCATTAGTCAACCATTACCGACCAAAAATCCATCGATAAAATGTGAATTGAATGGTCTCTGGAGGTAACCCAAATATTTCGAACATTGATGAAAATATTGTCGGTGATATTTAAAAAGAAATTCTGAAGAAAAAATAAAAAATAATATTTATTATATTTAAATTATTGATGGATTTTTCTATTGATAACATTTTAAGTTTTTAAATTAAAATAAAAAATAATTACTTATCAACAATTTTTCCGTTGGTAATTTACTTTATTTACCAATGGAATTGTCGTCAGTAGAATATTGAATTTAAAAAAATTAAAATTAAAATGTAAAATGTTATTGATAGTATATCCATCAGTAATGGTTTGGCTCCATTAGGCGTGAATTAACGGTTTTATCGATGGAGTATGAAATCGTCGTAAAGTTCTATGTCAACATTTTTTTAATTTTACCCATTATCTGTCGATATTTTCGATGGATTATTACTGTCTGTAAAATTTGTCAGTTTTTAACAAATTTCTAGTAGTGAGTAAATACTAGCGGGATATCATATTCATCGCTAAATTATAGACAAAATTACTAACAAAATATAATAAAAATTAGTCGGCAATTATTTGGGAATTTTATCAAAAATTTTATTGTTATGAAAATAATCTCAGACTGATTTTTTAAATATGCCAATGGATGTTCCATAAATAATTTTGTCATAATAAAATTTTTAATTGCGCCTACAAATGGATATTTTGTCAATAATTGCAATTTATAAATAATATTATAATTATGATTAATAACAATACCGACAGTCAATTCGTCGATAATGTTTGAATTTATTTTTTTTACTTATTTGTGACCTTTAATTATATTTTTTAATCCAATTAAAAAATACAATTAGTGATATTCCAGGTAGCTCTCTTCTACTAGTGATGTTAATCCTACTCTTGGAGCTACTATGCCTGAGCCTAAAGTTTTGCGTTCAATGCATGGGCATAGTCACGGACCTCGTCACCCGTAGCAACTGAACTTGCGATCATAGAGGTAGGGGACAAACTATTAGAATAGTAGGTTCCCATCTCGTAGATATGATCTTGTAACAATCGCCATTCGTTTGTAACCAGATGTCGTCATCAATAACAGTGGGATATTCGGTGCTAGACCTACCCTACCTGCTTGCTTGGTGATAGCTCTATTTATGTTCATAATATATATAAAAGTATGCTAGAATTTTGAAATTTGAATTAGTATTAATTGATTTTGACTTAGATTCCAACTTAGATATATTTAATTGAAATTATTTTACTCTTGTTGGAATTTTGTTCATCTTTGAACTCTATTTTTTGTTTCATGTTCTTAATTATTGGTATTCCTCATTTATGGTATTTGATGGTATTTTGAAGGCATAATATTAAGAAGAAGTTAATTAATTTAAGTGAGAAATCCAAGTAAGGATGCATTCTAACATTGCGCTATGAAAAGTTGGGCATAACTAGAGCTATAGTTTTCGTATTGAGCTAAGTTTGGTGGCATTATAAAGCTAAGAGAATAATTCATAACTTTGATGAAGTCAGCAAAATCTAATTCACACATGTAAAGTATGAAAAATCGCATGCAAATAAAAGTATTGAAGTTGAGTCAGGCACCCAAAAATGGCATGCAAGTGCGAATTTCCTTTTATGTAGCGAGTGCCTAGGTGCCTGTGGCATAGCTAAATCAACTTGTGCACATTTAAATAAGAAAAAAGAAAGGGTTTGAGGGAAGGAGGGTTGAGGATCATGCGAGAAACACTCTTAAGCTTTGGGAATGGACCAAGAATACCAGAGGATGAGAGATTGAAGACCTTATCACTCCAATTCTTAGGGTTTTTTTTTTCCATGGATTCTTCTCCTCTGTTCTTCTCTATTTTCTTTTATAATATGAGTCACTAGACACTATAGCTAGGGGTACGGTGAATGTTTGAATTAGGATGAATTGTTTTTGAATTTCTGTTGCTTGTTGTTGGAATTGATGGATTAAAAGTTTATCCATTGTTCTTATTGCAATTTGTGAATTAGCCTTTCAAGAATTGATTAAAGTTCATGCTTGAATTGAGAAATTTGTTTATGTTCTAGCTTTAGGGATGAACTTCATGTTTGTCAAGGTTTAGGAATTTATCTCGCAATTATGCATATTTTGGGATTAAAATTGTGTGCTTAAATCCTTAAATTGTTCGAACATAATTGAAGAATTAATATGTTTAAGTGAAAAAGGAGAATTGATTTTACTAAGGAGGTGGGATCAATAACTTATAATCCTTTCGTTGGTCCCTTAATCTCCAACTCAAGTAATAAGAATTCATTTTATCTTATGAAAAAGTTCAAACTAACCCGAACCTCCAGCACTGTTTGAACATTGCTATTATCTTCATTTACATCATTGCTCCTTTTGTTCTACTAGTTATCATATTATTTCAAGTTGTTGGGACTTCCTTCAATCCTAATTTGTGACAATCTAAATAGAGATTAATTCTGTAAATTATTGCTTGGTAATTAACATCAATTCTTCTGGGATGATACTTTTTCTCAACCTATATTACTTGAAGGATTCAGTGCACTTGCTGAAGATTTATCACTTGGTGTGCTTGGTCTGTGTCCCCTCAAGTCGCTGTGTATATTCATTCAGTTCATCAATTAAGGATTGGTGGTAGACATCAATCTTAGCTTTGGGATTATCAGGACTAGAAATTATACAATTGAAAAACAAATAAGGATATTTTATAAACATTTTAGAGGAAAGTTGTAGGGCGTAAGAACCACATATCAAGAGGAATATGGTTTACCAAAGTGATTGTTCAGATTAAATTCATCAACTCAATCCTAACCTAATATTTCAGGGATCAGAGGCAAAATTAAGGTAGGTTCGGTTAAAATATTGTCAAATTTCACCATGAGATAGATATGTCATTATATCATCATTTCTCGTGTTCTCATTATGTTACTTCATTTGAAGTGGTGAGCTCATTGATACATATAATCTTTTAAGTTTAGAAATTAAGATTAATCTATAGGTTTATTTTTTTTATCATCATTATGTATATTTTGTATGAATAACCAGTGTCTAATCAGTTATGGACAAAAAGCATGATTTATTAATGGATTATGTTATTTTCAGGCTATTTTTTTACATCATAATCACATTCTTTTCCTTTTATGTAATAAAATAAGAAAAAACATACTTTATACAAATTCTCTCTCTTTTTTGAAAAGTAAGTGTAATGAAAATAATGTACAAAAATTGTTTTCCGTTGTTAATTGTTCACTAATTTGATTTACTTAAAATTAAAAAAATTCTTGTTTCATACTTTATTATGTCCAACTCTCTTTGAATCAATCTAACAAATTGCTTACGCAGGCTAATCAAACACATTAACATTAGCAAAGTTGCTGGTAAAAGACACAAATATATATAAAAGTAAATTTTGATGATTAGATCTTATATGAATTGTCAAGATTAAAATATAAAGTCATGTGACTTTTTAAGTGATCATATAGACTTTAAATAACTTTAGATCTTGACTATCTATATATGGTTATACGGCTCAAATTTATTTATTTCACTCTCACAATAAATAACTTCTCTCATGTAATACGCCTCCACATATATATATGGAGAGAACCAAGTGAGAGAAGCAGTTAATTGTAAGAGTGAGATAAGCAAATTTTGACCATTAGATTTTACATAAATGGTCAAAATTAAAATATAAAGTCATGTAACTTTTTAAATGATTATGTGACCTTTAAATAATTTTAAATTTTGACCATCTATATATGATTATATGGTCCAGATTTGCTCCTCTCACTTTTATAATAAATCACTCATTTCATGTGATATATATATATATATATATATATATATATATATATATATATATATATATAATTTGGGACCTTTGATTTAAAAACTTACAATTTTCCATATCAAAGGCCGAGAGTAGTTTGGGATTCTTCTTGAACCAATCTTTAACCTTTTGAGGACTGATCCAAGAAGTATCAAATTCTGCCCACCATTTGACAAAAGCTTGTCTCTGAAGAAAGGGCATTAAATTTTTGTTTTCATGAGTTCCAAAAATATATCGCCAAGAAAAAATTTAAGCTAATGAAAATTTGGAGTAAAAATGGAGATCTACTGGGAAAGGATCTCCTAAAAGATTGATCATTCTTGAAAAAGTTTGAAATCCTTCTAAGGCGCTGCTAGGAATGTAACACCCTACCAACTTAATGATATGCTTAAGTCATAGCATGAAATTGGATAGGTTGCGTTACCGTATTAGTCTTCTGTCTAAAGCTGTATTCATTGTTTTATATTCTGATATATATGTATATGACTGACGTATATACCTATGAAACAGGGCGCTCTATATAATAAACGTGATTAGCATAGAAATATCATTTGTTGCATATACACATATATAAGTTGGAAGCCAAAGCTTCAGTTTATAAATACACATATCAAAAGCAGAGTGAAGTAAAAGGGCAACAAAAATCCCTATCATTAAAAGTAGAGCTGGAAATGGTGGAAGCTAGCTAAGTACAGCGAGTTCAACTCAGGTTCCTGGTGATGCGGCAGGTCTGGAATCTCACTGAAGAGGGTAGCCGTCGGGTCCATCGCCCACGTCTGAGAATGAGGCGGAAAATACAAAATGAGGTGAGAATTTAAGAAAATTCTCAGTAGGGTCGTGCATGACGTTTAACTGACGTCACGTTCATCCTCAGTTGCCTCGGGTTTTATTTAATTATAAAATCATGAGATTAAACTTAACTATTCATAGTCAATAAGGTTGGGAAAAATGTCTGGTCCGAGGCAGGGTCCAGTTTTACTTAAGGCAACATAAGAAACAGAATAAACTAATATTAACAATTCACAGAATAATGAGCATACGGTAGTAAGTGAATGTAACAACTAAACTGTAACTGACTTATAATGACCATTCAATGCAGTTATGCATTTAATGTAATCATGCAAACTTGCTCTTGAACCTTTCTTCATAAACTTTGCTATTACTTTTCATCATTTTCATCACTTGGTCTCCTGGGAGTTCTTGGCCATTTTAGACTCCTGGGTAATAGTCTGTTTTTCAGGATCGAGCTCGTTCCTATACAGGAATTGCCGGGTTTACTTTCCCCGACGTTCCCACCAATCTATTCCCATTAACTTTCTATCCGGGGTTAGCCCAAGTATCATGGAACTTTCATCATAACATATTCTTTGAGTTCATCATAACATAACTTTCATAGCTTTCTTGAGAATACACATGCATCTACATGTATTTCATAACTTATGCATATACTTTACCGCAATTTCGGCGGCATAACGGAACGTGTCCGCTTCCCCATGAATAGTGCCAATACTCAAAGCTAATTTCTCATAGGAATCATCATAGTTCATTCATATTTTCAAACATCAATTTATGGCACAATTATTGAAATCAAAACATGGTTGCTGTCTCAATACTTGCATTTGACCCAATTTTTGTAAATCAGGCCATAATTTCTATTTAATTCAGTTGGACCTCAATTTTGGATATGTTAAAATGTTATGTGTCTATTTTCTAACCTTTTTAGTCCCATCTAATTTTGATAACTATAACTCAAGTTATTCAGGTTTTATCTCGGCTTGCTCTATGGCTGGCCAGAATTGCATACTCAAAAGTAAAAATCTACTAAAAATCGAAAATTGGCTCAATTTACACGAAATTGATCTCTTATCAAAGCTAACAGGACAAGTTTTCATATGCAGAAAGTTCCATTTCAATTGCCTTAGTAGGGCTCGAGTTATAAGCCCCGAAACTTAACCTTCCTGAACTGCCCTGTTTTGGCCTGGTATAAACATAGGATAACTTCTTCAAATCACTGAGAACAACTGAGATGACAACAAACTCGGAATTTCTTTGTATGATGTTCTCCTATGTATAAGCTTTCCAACAAAATTAGTTTAACTCAATTTGGGGTTGTATAGGGTGAGTTACACCCTTTTTAATCCATACTACTCGGGTGAATGTCCTTATTTCTAGGTCAAACTTCAAAAATTCCTATCTCTCTCAATATTAATCCAATGGCCTTATATGATATATGTATAGAAAGCCCTAGATGTCTAGTTTCACATAAAAATGGTTTCAACAATTTTAAACGGCGGGAGGCGGAGCCGTACACTCCGTCGTACGGACTACCGAGGGTTTTGAGTTTTTCCAGCCTCTCAACTCTTCTTATCTTCATCCTTTCTTGTTTTCAATTCAGTTTTAATCTCACAAACAGCCAATAAAACAGCTATAATTCATCATAATCATTCAATCAATATGTCAAAATTAAGGAATTAAACCACCACCAATCAACCAAGAATCAGAAAATCAGGTAAGAAGAAACCTCTACCTCTTGTTAGAACTTGGTTTGGAGATGGAACTTGGTTGATCTTGAAAGTGGGATGGAGTTGGGTGAGTGGAGAAGAGAAAAGAGAGCTGAGGTGAGGGAAAAGGCAACGTAGAAGTGGGTCTGAATGAGAGGAGGAGGAGGTGTTATATAGGCATGAGTGGTGGTTAACTTGGAAGGTTATGATTGGCCTAAAAACACAAGCCTGAGTTTCAGCCAACCTTCCCCTCTTTTTGTGACCAAAATGCTCTCCACGTCGCCCTCTTTTTGTGACAGAATTGCTCTCCACATCGTTTAACAGTGGGACTCGTTTCCAGTATATTTTGAAGATGACATCGGAACTCGTGCACTTTTTAAGATGAAATCGGAACTCAAAAATATTGTCTGGTTTATTCAAAACTTGAAAGCAAAGTCAGATGTGAAACCAAACACTTAAATCCGGAAGTCGGAGACATTACGTTAACTTAAATCGATTCTAAGCATAACACCGGAGATCGAAAATCAAATCACTAATCATATGTTCTAGGAAATCAGAACTCATAGAATCTCGGAACTCCAAAATTAATCTCGGAACTCGGGAAAATTAAGAGAAATGAAAAGCTTTTGGCAATAAGCTCGATATCGAAACTTGTGAAAATTTTTGGTCGAACTCGGAGTCCAATTCAGACCAACTCGGAAGTTGTGTTTTGTGTCCATCTTGAATCACCTAGGGTCGGAACTAGGATATCGTGTTTATTTTAACTCGAGCTTAAGGTCGGAAATCGTATATTACGTGCATAAGGTCGGAAATCGAAAAATCCAACCAGTCCATGTGAGCCTTGGAGACGAAGTCGGAAATCGAAACTCTGACATTGCATTACTAAGGTCGGAAGTCGGAAATTATGCAAGGCAAACTTGGAAATCGGAAATTTCAACATTAAGTGATGAGATCGGAGGTCGGAAATCGGGATGTTACAAGGAATGATTTGGTCAATTGGTCCAAAGAAATTCCACCACTGGGAAAACCGATGAGAAAATTTGTATAAAGCATTCCTTTTAAAATAAATAAGCCATGAATGGCGAAAAGCTTTATTTTGGAGCCAAAATACGTTGGTCCATGCTTGAACATAATCCCAGTAATTATATCCAATTTGATCAAAGTTTTGAAAAAAAAAATTTAATATTGTTTGGATTCTTTCCAAAGTCAAATGGTGTTAAAACCTTAAGAATTTGGAAAGTTGAATGAGTAATATTTGGAGGATTGGCCTTGTCCTTGTAGTGTTTGATAATCAAAATCTATTAGGATAAATTCATAATATTTTTATGTCCTGTTTGGAGAAAAAGGTTTGAAATAAAAATCTTTTGGGAAGATTTTTGAGGATATTTTGTTGGGATTTTTATCCCAAAATTTCGGTTCAATTTAGGTTACTAGCATGAATTTTTCTTTTGCCAAGTATTGGGTTTGGGATTTTTTGGTAATAGTTTGATTAGTCATCAATTGTTTGGACGACTTTTGTTTGGTGATCTGTTTGCTCAGATTTTGAATCATGAGGGATAATAGGTAATCTTCATCATCTTCGTCAGAGGTAATTTCTGCCCAAGACTTTTTTGGTAGTTTGGTTAAGCCTTGATCTTGAAAGGCCAACAGTGTTTGAATTGGGAAGACATAGTCATCCTTGGTTTGTTTTTGGATTTGTGTTTGCTAGGTAGATGACCCAGATAAGTTGGGTTCTTGAGTAGATGACCCAGTTTGATTTTTTGCTTGTCCAGTTAGGACAATTTCTTTTCCTTTGTTTTTTTCTTTTTCTTTTGTTTTTCCTCCTCTAGAGGAAGATGATGACTTTGGCATTCTTTTCCCTACAAAAATTCACGGGTGAGGTAATCAGGGAGAGCGTTTGAAGTGCCTTTGAGATACTCGATATCAAAATAAAAAACACTTAAAATAGCCTGCAATCTTGCAAAATTTTGTTTTGATGCAAGGTTTTTAACATCTTTTTGCAAAATGTCTTTTGCTGATTTACAATCTACACGAACCAAAAATCTTTGATTCAATAAATCATATTGAAATTTTGATATGCAGAGGACAATTGCTAAAACTTCCTTTTTAATTGTGGAATACTTTTGTTGAGCAATATTCCAATGTTTTGAAGTGTATGCAATGACATGCTCTCTATCGTTTAGTTTTTGTTTTAATATGCCGCCAAAACCTAAGTCAGATGCATCAGACTCGACAATTTTGAAGGCTTGGGGGTTTGGTAAGTAAAGACAAGGAAGAGTTTTAACTTGATCTTTAACCTGTTTGACAATATTTGTATGAACGTCTGTCCAAGGGGGAGGAACCTTTTTAAGATGATCATGGAGAGGTTTGATAAAATTATTAAGCTGAGGAAAGAAGTCAGAAACATAATTCAGACAGCCTAAAAATCTCTGTAATTGGGTTTTATTAATAATTTGATTCGGAAAATTATCCGCAAAGCGGATTGCCCGGTCAATCGGGACGATAGTACCTTGAAAGATATTATGTCCAAAAAATTTGATTTTTGTTTGAAAAAGATCAATTTTTGTTTTAGAAATAGCAAGGCCATTTCTTTTGATTATGCTCACAAAAATGTGAATATGTTTGAAGTGTTGATCAATAGATTGAGAAAAGATTAGAACATCATCTATGTAGACGATGATAAAGTTTGAATAAGAATAAAAAATATCATTCATGATTTTTTGAAACTCAGAAGGGGCATTTTTGAGTCTAAAGGGCATTACGTTCCATTCGTATTGCCTAAAAGGAACAGTGAAAGCTGTTTTGTAGCGATCACTTTCTTGAATTTGGATTTGCCAGAATCCAGATTTCATGTCAAATTTTGAAAATATTTTTGCTGAATGCAAACAATTTAGAAGATCTTTTTTGTTTAGGATCGGATATCTGATCCATTGAAGTGCTTTGTTTAAAGGTTTATAATTTATCACAAGCCTTGGAGTACCACGTTCAATTTTCGCTTGTTTATTGACATAAAAAGCAAAACAAGACCATGGACTCTTGCTTTTTCGGATTAGACCTTTGTGAAGAAGATCATCGATCTCCTTTTTACAGTAAATGAGGAGTTCTTCATTCATCTGTATTGGTCTAGCTTTTGTTGGAATTTGTCATTCATGGAAATCCTTTTCATAAGGAAGACTGACGACATGTTTTTTCTTTTGCCAGAAGGCAGTAGGAAGATCAGAACAGATTGTAGTTTGAATATGCTCGAGAACATCTTGGATCTTCTTTTGAACATCAAATTTGGAAAGTTAGGATTCAATATTCTTAAAAGAGATTTCTTCTTTTAAAAAATTGATCTGGTTTTGCTTAGTTTGAATCAAATTAAGCTTCTTTGAAATCGATTTTCTTAAAAAAGGAAAACTGATTATTTCACCTAGATATTTAGTAAAAATAACTTCATTGGTGATGTTTAATGGAAAAAGAGACCTAATAAAGGGTGTTCCTAAGATCACCACATTGCAAAGGTTTTTTACCAATAAAAAAGAGGTTTTTAATCTAAGGTTCAAATTTTCAATCGTCACCTCAGAAAGTTTGAAATTAATTTTAAGCTTTGAACCACTAGTAGTACTTAGTTGTTTAGAAGTTTTCTCAAAGTATTTTGTCGGAATAAGTCCTTCCTGTATGCAATTTGAATCTGCACCAGTATCGAACAATCCAACAGTTTCTAGAACAAAATCTTTTATTTTTATTTTGATATTGATGTAAAATTTCTGAATTTTTAACATGTTAATTAATCCAAGAAATTCATCATCGTTTGGGAGATTTTGAAAACTGCTATCATCAGAGACAACATCATTTTTTTTTATTGTTTAACAGGGCATCAATGATATCCTGCTGAGAATCTTGTTGTTCTCTAAGAGTTTTAACTTCAACCTTGAGATTCTGAATCTCGTGTTGAAGATCATAAATAGTAACTGGTTTAACAGATTTTTTCTCAATTTTTTTGAGAGTTTCACTGAGACTAAATTTATTAGTCTAGACAGAAGGTTTGACTTTAGAAGAACTGGCCTCTAAAGTAGATTTGAGTTTGTTGAGATAGTTCCTTTTCTCATCAGGATCAGGAATAGCGTTTATGGCTTCAAAAAGAAGCTCTTGTTCTCTGGTGAGAATATTTATGGATGATTCTTCAGTAATATCTTTAGAAGATATTACTTCGTTATCGTCTGGCACAATAGATTCTTTAGAGGACATTTCATGTTCCTCCTCAGAAGTTTCAACGAGAAGCCTATTGATCTGCTCCTCTATGTTGGGCTGAAGACTTAGAGCTTTTATTTTTTCTTTAAGCCTACAATTTTTGTCTATATGGCCAGCTTTACCACATTTGAAACATGTGATAGGCTTGTTAGTGAAGTTTGGTTGTAAGTGCGTTTTGGGTTTTCTCGGTAGAGGTTTAACCCTTTTGGGTGGTTTGGGCCTCGGAGGAGGCTTATGTTTATCTTTGGGCTTGGATCTCTTTTTTGGGCAGGGCAACCCAAATTGTTCGCAAAAAGTGCCCATTTCCCTTCTGTTTTGAGTTTTTTCTTTGGCCAATTGATTTTGAATTTTATCATCTTGGCAGATTTTTAAGGCTACTTTTTGAATGTAAGCAATAAGTTGACCGTAACTTAACTGCTCATAGTGTATGTTTCCGTCAAGAGACTGGTTACGAATTTTTTCCCTAACCTTATCTTCGAGTGATTTTGGAAGACCGCCAAAAACTTTTCTTTCCAGAAAGGTTGTTGACTATCTTCTCTAGTGAAGACTCTGGTAAGGAAAGTATCCCTATACCATCGGAAGTTTCTAAGTGTTTTACACTTGAGATTAGATAATAGTTCAACTGACCTATCCTTCCAAAGGATCGGATCGCCAATAAAATACTGAACAATTGTAAAGATTAAAGTGTTGATAGCATCAGGGATAGGTTCCCCGTTGTTGGTGATTGGTGTTTCGTCTGGTTCAGTTTTTATTGCATAAAGAATTTTTGATTTTTCAGGATCAGTAAGATAATTATCCCACCAACCTTTTAATTGACCAGAAAAGCTAGCAACCAAAATTTCAACAATTGTTTCCTCTGAACAATTGAGGTTTGTAGAATACGCAGTTGCAACCATGGTCATATGTTGCAGAGTGTTCATAATTTGATATTCAGTTTGACCATCTATGTTCCACTCATAGATGTTATTTGCGTTAAAGGACTTAATACTTAAAGATTTCTCTTCAAGTAATAAATCAGGAGGAGTAGCGCGCTGGTAATAAAGTTTCGAAGGTATATTCTAGTTTTGAGAAGTAACTTGCTCAATTTTTTGACCTTCAGAATTTTCAGAAAACTCAGTTGTTTTTTCAAGAGCACTAATGATCCTTGATCTAGAAGTTTCTTGAAGTGGAGTATCAGGAACAACAGTTTCCAAAAGTTTGAGTTTTTCATTAATTTTGTTTAAAAATTCTTCTTGAGGAAAAATAGTTTTAGGCTGAAGACTTAGCGCCTTACTAGCTTTAAATGGTTTGAAAAGGGGTTTAACTTCTTGTTTTTCAGAAACAGTTTTTGAGGAAGAAGACTCTTCTTTGATTTTGACAGCTTTTCCAAGAAGTTTTGGACCCAAAGTTTAAAGATACTTGTTTGTATAGTTGGACTGCTCCATGAGACTCCTGATATCTCTTGGATTTAGAGGTTCATCATCCTTTCTGAATTTGAAAGGTGACGCTGTGATAGGTTTGCCATCAGCATCCTTAATGTTAAGAAGTTGAAATTTTGTTTCAGGAGGAAGTTCAGATTGAACCGTCTTATTGGTTTTGAGATGCCAGAGGACATCTAAAGTTTTTTTACTTAATTCTATTTTCCAAGGGTAATTAACCTTATTTTTAACAGAGTAAGCATGGAACCAGTCAAAGAAAAATATATTTTGTTTGACCCTGTTAAGAAAATCATAAAAACTTTCTTGAATATCCTTTCTATGTTTTCCCTGATGATTTTGAAAAAAGCAATTTCTTTGAGGGGTCAAATCCTCAGAGTAAAATTTTTTCCTAAGGGATTTTTTATCTATGGTGAACTTAGACATCATAAGGTTCATTCATAGAAGAGTAAGTTGGAGATTGAATTGATTTTTGGTCTTCATCTTCCTTCTGATAAACTGGTCTAGAAAAATCAGAAGACATATCCAACCCACGAAATCGGATATTAGGAAATTCGGTTTGTGAGGCCGTAGAGAAGGATTTTCTAGACATAGCTGAAGCAGTTGTCTTGAAATCTTCAGAAACATCAGACCTAGAAGAAGTTCCAAAGTGAAATGAGTTTCTTCTATCAAAGAATAATTCAACTTTTCTAGTATCATATTGCCTAATGTCCTGGAAGTCAGGAGTAGGCTTGGGTTTGGCTGGAACAACTCTGTCAAGTGTCCATTTTTTAGGAAAACTTATTTCACTCCATTGAATAGCCTTTAGCACAGTGACCTTGGCTTTAGTTGTGTCAGTGAGAAACAAAGTGGTTTCATCGATTTGTTTTGGTTTGAGAGCCCTAGAGATCATGGAGTTTGTAACCTTATATTGGACCCTATAAGTTAAGTTTATGGGAGCATGTCAAGTCCAGATATCAAAAGATTGAGAGTTAGTACACTAATGATATTTCTATCACTAAGACTAACAGTAAGATCTGGGAAACTATTAAAGTAAATAGGCCCAACACAGATATTAGTTTCAATAGTTCCAATAAGAGAATCATGAAACTGATTATGCCTAGCATCACGAAGGCAGATTAGAACAGAGGTGTTTAATCCTAATCTGATGGTAGGTTTGAGGGAGACTTGAACGCACCCTATGTGAAGAAAATTAAATTCTTCTTTGTGTTTTCTGATTGATTTGTTTGAAAGAAGTTGAAAAGTTTTTTCTATTTCGTCCAAGGGGACGACTTCTTCTACAGTTCTGACTATGTAGTCAAATTTGGAGAAAAAAGTTTTCTTTTCAATTTTGTAAATTTGAGTTTCAGGGATCCTCGGCATTTCCCAGGTTCCTAGATCCTCATCGTTTATATCCTCAAATCGGATTTCCTCTTTGAAGATGTTGTTTGTTTTGTTTTTTGTTTGATGATCATTTTCATGATCATTGGAAGAAGAGGATGAAGAAGAACCAGTAGAAAATCGGCGAAAAAGAGAACGGAAAAAGATTAAATTTTAATTCCCCTACTGATACTAGTTCCTTTAAGTTCAATAAAGAATTATGATAAGATTTAATCAAATATTTTATCTGCTGAATTAAATATTGATATTCTCTTTCTGTTGATAATTTTATTTAATCCTATTTTAAAGCAACTTTCAAATAGTTCTTTTAAATCCCAGCCACTGACTTACTGCCCTTAACCATAACAGGACTTACTGCATGCTTCCAAATTACCAAGAACTATTAAAGTTTCTTTTTCCAACCAAAATAGGGAGTGGATCAGCACAAAGAATATCGGTACAGAGTTCATCCAGATAAAACATTAATTAATTCAAACCATAATCCCCTACTTCCCCCTCAGGCTCTGATACTAAAGATCCGGGGTGACCAAAAAGGTGGAAGGGATCACAGGGGTAGTGAAGAAGGGAAGAGGCGGACTCCTGTTTACATGTTATGCAAATGCAATGCAATTAAATTAAATTACAGAAAATAAAAGAAAGCCAGAGCGTGGTAGTCCGTCGGGATTGACTGAGGGAGAAAGAGATATGCAAAAATAAAAGATAAATTTTATTTCATAAAGAAAAGCTTACAGAAATATCTCAGAGCACTCCTACAAACTCTCCTCTAAGTGTTGGAGATAGTGTCTAAAAGGATGCCTTACAATTGAGATGGGCAATCCTTTTATAAATACAAGATTGACTGTTACAATAGTATGGTTATATGACCGGACTAATGTCTACAGTACAGGTTACATAACCGAAACTATTACAACAGTAAAATATTTGTTCTAGTGCCTAAAGTGACTTAAAGGTGACAGGGGCACTTTGCTTTGTCTGCAAAAGCAGATTCCTTTTGTTGGCCATTTGCGAAAAGAAGATTCCTTCTGATTAGGCAAAATTGTCATTTGTTGATTTTAACAGTCTTCACCCAGATCAATTCCGAAACAGTCATCTTCATTCTGGTAAAAACCTGATGATGATGCTGATGAGGAGGATATATATATATATATATATATATATATATATATATATATATATTAAGGGCGATATTTTGGATCACATACAAAAAAATCTGCACCATGAAGATATTAATTAGTTGTAATAATAATATGTGGGTGGTCTACCATGCAGCTAATCTCATATGATACACTGTAAACTCCCCTCCCCAAATCTCACTTCACACCTGAACCCACTCCCCTCTCCCAAAGCAAGGAGCCACCGTCGCCGCCATCTACTTGGGCTTGGCAACCCTTACTCCCTCGTATGCTCGTCCTTCGTTACTTCCCATAGAGCTTGACTATCAAATACCGCAGGCGAAATGAACTTCGCCGACATGTGGCAACAACAAGAAGCTTCTTATTGGAACTTCACCATTGCAAGCGACGAAGGAACAACAGCACAAGCAGGACCTGAATTGAGAGATTGGGAGGGAGGGTTGTTGGGAAAGAGGAAGAGTTGCATGTCGGCGAGTATAGCGAAAGCGCGGTGGAGCTCATGGTACTCGAGCATTATGTTGTCGAGGTCTTCCTCATTGGTAATAGAGATGAAGGCTTTGATGTCCTCGCTGGGAAGCTGGAACTTGAAGTAAACGTCGTCGACGGAGTCAAAGAGGGCAGAGAACTTGGTGAGCATCTCGGCGAACTTGATGCTGAGGGAGTCCAACAGCTTTTTACTTTAGGCGAGTGCATCTAATGCACCAAATGGGATTAGCTATATGGTTGACCATCTGCATGTCATTTATACAATTAATATTTTCATGGTGCAGATTTTTTTGTATCTGCACCAGAGTAATCATCTAAAATGAATTTTAACACATTAATGTCATCTAATCAAATAATTTTATTTGTAAAATTTTTAAAATAATGGATAATTAATTCAAAATTTTTTATTAATATAATAATATATAATTAAATATTTATATATATTTTTTACACATAATATATATAAATTAAATTCATTTATTTAGTACATTATATTTTTATTTAAATTTTTAAATAAGAATAAAAATTAAAAAAATATTATTCTCTGTTTAAAACTTATTGTTAAGTATCGAAAGAGTTTAGCTCCACCCTGAATGACAAAATCTCATGTGTGATTAGAATAAGAAATAAGAATAATTAAGAAGTAAGAATGAACTGACACAATAAATAAGAAAATAAGAAAATAAGAATTACTTACAAAAAGAATTGATACAATGGATAATAAATAAATAAATTAAAACAAGAAAAATCGCATTTTCCAACTTCCGATGTCTTATTCGAATTTCTCCGTCCATTACTCCATATGTTGAAAGTTGGGTCCGACTTTTGACAACGGACCACCCATCCTATCACTTCTCAGATGATGACGTGTGACGTGTGGGCAAACATCAGCTTTTAAACTTTTCAAAGCCATCTTCAGAAAATCAACTTGCGCGCGCGCCCCGTACAAAATCCGTTAGACTTTCATCTTCAAGGACTCCTTCATTCATTTGCTAGTCAAATTTTTTTGTCTATAAATTGTTTCACGCTTTGATCAAATAGCATAGATCTTCGCAAGTTGCTGATAACTAACAAAATATCAAAGCAAGTTATTGTTGAAGAGAAAAAAAAAAAGATGGCCAAGGCAATCAGGTTCTTTCAGCTGAACACTGGGGCCAAGATACCTTCCGTTGGTTTAGGAACATTTCAGGTTGAAAATCCTGGTGTTTTGGCCAAAGCAGTCACAACTGCCATCAAGGTAATTTTTTTTTTTTTTTTTAAAACTAGAATAACAGTTAAATTCAATGCCAATCCTATAGTGACATTCGTTTGTTTTTTGTAATTATTTTCTAAGACGTCACTTTGGATTTTTGTTGTTATAATGTTATAGCTTGGTTAAATTATTTATAGTTTTGATTATTGCAAGTAGAAGAGCTAAGGCGAGAGATGGATAACTATTGTGTGTGTGACTTGTCAAGTTGGATACAGGCATATCGATTGTGCTTCAGCTTATTACAATCAAGCAGAGGTAATAATTAATTAGTGAATGATGATCATGCCTTTTATTTGCTCGTTTTAAAATTTTCTGTTTCTGGTACTGCCTATGGATACTACTATAACATGTAAATCTAATGTTATTAAGTATCGCTTATGAGATATGTCTCAACTTATGCTTATTTGCACTAAACTTTGCTGGAGTTATTGGTAAATTCGTTTTTCTTTAATAAAGTGAAGAGCTTATTGTCCTATGATGGCTAATGATTTTTTTTTTTTTTGGAATCTTGGTTTATATAGATTGGTTCTGCTCTCAAGAAGCTATTTGATGAAGGTTTTGTAAAGCGTGAAGGCCTGTGGATCACCTCCAAACTATGGTTTACTCCCTTCTGAAAATACTATGATATTGAAATTTCTCAATGTTAGAAACACATGTTAGACTTTGGTTGCTGAACAAAGATCCCTTGCTTTCTTGACTATGTCCAGGTGCACAGATCATGATCCAGAAGATGTACCAAAAGCATTGGATAAAACTTTGCAAGAATTGCAACTTGACTATGTAGATCTCTATCTGGTATGTGTTATCTTTGCTGCTATGTAAATTTTGTTGAAGATGAGGACAATGAAACAGTAATCTTAGCTCAAATCATGGTTTCCCAATTTAGTATAATGGTTTCAACTACTCTAAAGCTAATTGCAAATAATCAAGGGTAATCCATTAATCTTTTCCTTAAATTAACCAAATTGATTCATTTTGCAGATTCATTGGCCAGTCGGCATGAAGAAGGGCTCAGTTGGATTCAAACCTGAAAATCTTACAATACCTAACATACCCAATACATGGAGAGCAATGGAGGCACTATATGACTCTGGCAAGGCTAGAGCTGTAGGAGTGAGCAATTTCTCTTCAAAGAAGCTTCAAGATTTGTTGGAGATAGCAAGGGTGCCTCCTGCAGTTAACCAAGTCGAGTTGCACCCAGGATGGCAGCAGCCGAAGTTGCATGAATTCTGTAAATCTAAAGGAATTCACCTATCTGTAAGTATAGCAAATACAAACCAGTTAAAGAACATCTCATATTCATGCACGTACATCCAATGACTTAATTTCAAATTCATGAGGCTCCAATAAAGGAATCATTGTTCCCTTTAATTTGGTAAACTTATGTGGAGCCAATTGAAGATAACTTTGGTCCATCTTCAAAGGGTGGTACATATCATCAAAGATTCTTCTGATTGCTACTTGTCTATGACGGCGAATTTCCTTTTTCAGGGATATTCTCCACTAGGGTCTCAATTTCGCAATGGTGCCCTCCTTCAAAATCCTATTATCAATGTGGTTGCAGAGACGTTAGGGAAGACACCAGCACAAGTGGCCCTTAGGTGGGGACTTCAAGTGGGGCATAGTGTGCTGCCCAAGAGTGCTACCGAGGAGAGGATCAAGAAAAATTTTGATGTCTTCGACTGGTCTATACCTGACGACCTAATGGCCAAGTTATATGAAATTGAGCAGGCAAGTAATTAATTTAATCCAGTTTTTCGTAGCTAATTTCGTAGCATAAGGCTTGGCCTTCTTGGCCATTAATCCTGATAATTGGTTATCCCTTAGCGCCTACAGCCACATATGAGTAGCCTGTATGTGGTGACATCCCTTGAGTGAGTAGCCTTGTGACAATTTTCTAGGTGAACCTCTTGTTGCACTTTAGAATGCTATACAATATTATTTGAGTAATTTTTATTCTTCCTGCTGTCTTTCAGAAGAAAAAGTAAAAAATCTAGTTTAATTTTTCATCTCTCTTAGTACTTATTTCTTCTAGCATTTATGCTGAAGCCCCAATTCATTATCTATTTGTGGCACAAGAATAACACTGCTAGTCAGAATGCAGAAAGCTTCTTTTAAATAACACATGGAATTTACTCATGCAGGCGAGGGTTATTGATGGTACTGGATTATGTATTCATGAAAATTATGGTGCCTATAAGACTCCTGAAGAACTCTGGGATGGTGAATAGAGCAGTATGCAACATTGAGATGGTTACAAGTCCACTGCATTTAAGTAGATTTGTTGTTATGGATCTGATATCAGCCTGAAAGGATACTTGTCACGTACTGTTGTTCTTGGTGATAGTATAGAATAAAAAAAGTTAAGATTAGTCTCTCATTTATGTAAAATTAAATATTTAACTTTTATTAAATATGTTGTTTGTTAAGAATAAAGGGTGACTAAGTATGCTTAGCCATGTGATTAGAAAGTTAAGTCTTATGATTAACATTAGTCTTTATTGCTATTCTTGTAAATGTAAGATATATTTATTTTTTCTTATCTATAAATATCAATAAGCTGAGTGCAATATTATTGCTAAAGCATTGAACCTGTTGAACCTAAGCTTTTTTGTCACATATTGTTTCACTCCTCCTCCTCTGTTATTCACTGTAAACTCAACATGTATTGGAGCGTAGCATCCTCCGTGATGTGTGATATCACTATTCCACTACTTAGTTTCTAAAAAAAATTGGAACTCTATTATTTAGTAAGCTTTGGTTCTTTTTTACAAAACACAAATATAAGCTATCAAAAGCCCTTTGTTATTCCAGTGATTCTGGTGCTCTATTCCTGTGCATACCACTTTGCCTCTTCTTACTATTCCATATCTTCGGCGAGCTACTCACTGCCAACAAACCATTATCTGTATAGGGGGCATTTGGTAGGAGATTTAAATTTCATTCCTGAGAATAGCTTTCCCATATATGTGTCTTTTGGAGCATTTGGTAAATAGATTGAATTCACAGGAATATTTTGTTCACTTCCAAATATACTCTTGGTGGTCCGACAAAGGTTGATAGCAGAGGTCGGCGGTGGTAAAGGGCAATGGTCGACAATGGTCCGATGGCAGTTCAGCAATGCTTCGGCTGCAGCCGGCGATGAAGGGTGGTGGCTAGCAGTGGTCCAACGATGGTCTGGTGGTGGAGGGTGGTGGCAAAGGGTAATTGGAAGTGGGGGTAATTTAGTCTTTTTATAAAGAAAAATATTCTCATCCCATGGGAATGTTGCAATCCTATGTGTGAGATAGGATTATTTTGGAAGGAATCTTGTCCCAAAACCAATCCTAAGAATGTAACATTTTCGAGAATATTTTTCTAAAACTTGTACCAAACATGATAATCTTCTTAATTTTCTCAAGAATCTATTTCCTAACCCTCTACCAAAGGCCCCCATAATTTCACTCCCTAGTCACTGTGCCCACTACCCAGTGACAAAGTTTCTTAGCTATATATCTTACCAACTATCTCAATCTATATTGTGCATCCTATCAATACCTTTCCACCCTTTTCCAACCTAAACAAGTTCAAATTAAAAACCTACATTAGAACAAATTAATCTATCTTGGGGTCAAATTTTGTTAAATTTAGGGATTAAATTGTATATTTTTTATTCCAAGAACAAATTTGTTACACCCTAAAGTTTTCAAGGATCAAAATATAATCTTTCCTATTATTTTAAATGTTAGATTAAAGTATTAGTTTTTTTTTTCAATTTTACTTTATTGGAATTTTGATCCTTATAGGATTTTTTCCAAAAAAAAAAAATTATTAATTTAGATTTTGACCTCTTAGGGACTAGTACCTCAGTAATTTAAAATTATGAGGGTTAATTCTTACTAAAACAATAAAACTAATATTTTTTCAAGTAAACATTTAAAAAAAGTAAAAATTGAATATGTGAAAATATAAAGATCCTACCCTAACGACAATGATTAAAATCTAAAAATATGAAATATAAAAGATGTATTTAAAGAAAGAATTATGTAGGTCAAAATTCAAATCAGGTAGAGAGAGTATGGGGTTTAGTATTTAGATTGAGATGAACCTAACTCCTGTCCATATTATGGTATTTATAGAAGATACAGGGTATTTGCCTTTAATGTAAGGAATGCATCAATGCATAGATAGGGGGTTTGAGGAGAGGGAGGATTTTTTCCATGTGTGTGGTGAGGTGGGCTTAAGCTAGGTAGATAGGAAGTCCAAACGAATCACAAATCTCCTTACCTCAAGCTCTAATGAATGAAGAGGCTTTAGTTGGCAGACAGGACATTTTGTTAAACTAAGCTTCCTAAGGCAAAGGGCCAGTGAGTGTGGGTGTTAGGGTGGATACGGAACTCGAACGGATCACAAGTCCTCTAATCTCGAGCTCTAAAGAACAAAGAGGCTTGGGAAGCAAGTGTTTGTGGGTAGGGTTTCCAGATGGTTAATCTTGTGATGATATTTCAATTGACCGACGATAATGAAATGGCATGATGTTTTCTCCAAGGGGCCGACTAATCACGACCAACATGCTAAATCCTTGTTAAACACTTGTGGACCTAAGAAGCTAAGTACGCATCATAGCTTGGTTGACCAAACTGGCTCATAACATTTCTCTCTTTGAGGTAGATACTAGACATTTAACTATACATCTTGCACTAACTAAATTCTTTGATTGGTCATATATATGGTCGATCATATGGTATACCTGAGCAAGCAACATGGGCAAGCTTGAAATACTACTGTCAGACATACGGTCATTCTTCCTTAATCCAAAAAGAATATGCCTGAGCTTGAAATTACTTGACTTGATCCAAAGGGTGATTACCTATCTAAATTAGGAATAATATTGCCGAGCTTAAGATTAATTTAGTCAAACCTAACAATTAGGTGGTCGAGCAGCCAAACTTAATAATAAGGTGGCCAAGCATCTGCTAATCTGTCGTGTGGCCAAAAAGTTATAGCTCTGTATGCATATATGGATAATATCTGTCAAATATCCAATTATGGTCGACCAAACTAGCTTGGCCAAGTTGAGATAGTTTGTTCAAGTGGCATCCAAGTATTAGGTTTGTTGGATTTATACAGGGTCACATCTTGCAGACTGTGCCTTATAGTGTTGTAGCCTTGGCACAACCTGACCATTCCTGAGATCGGATTTTGTACTTGCATAGGACACAGTTGACAGACCTAGCATCACGATGCTATCCCTTGATAGCCCGACTAGTCATTGGATTGATTTTTTTGGTTATCTTTGCACAGGTCATAATTGACTGACCTAGCCTCGCGACATTGTCCCCCCCACATAGCTTGATTTTAGATAATGTTGGGGTTGCCTAATGTTAAGGTTGCATGACTTTAAATAGTGTTGGGATTGCCTAGTGCCTAGGTTGCTCGAACTTATATTGCAATGTTGAGGTTGCCCAATGCCAGGGTTGCCTAGACTTAGTTGATGATGCCAGGGTTACTCAATGCCAAGGTTACCTAGTCTTAGATGACAATGCCGGGGTTGCCCAATGCTAGGGTTGTCTAGACTTGGATGATAATGTCGGGTTTCTAAGTACCTAGGTTGCTTGGACTTAGTTGATGATGCCAATGTTGCTCGATGCTTGGGTTTCCTGAACTTAGATGATGATGCTAAGATTGCCCAATGTTGGGGTTACTTGGACTTAGATGACGATATTGAGATTGCATAGTGCCAAGGTTGCCCAGATTTAGATGATAATGTCGAGGTTGCCCAGAGTTAGGGTTCCATTTCTTTAGATGATGATGCAAGAATTGCTTGGTCTTACATGTCATTGGGTCTTCAAGCATTGGTTGCATATGCAAGGCTTTGATCCAAGTTTTTTAAGGTTGTGTTAGGAAGTAGGCAACCCAATCTACATGTCGGGGGAGTATCTTTCTCATTAAACAATCATCAAATCTATACTATTAGTAATTTAGACTTATTTCATAGAAAGTTTTGCCATGTGTCAACTTCTTAGCAATTCAATTTCAACTGCAATCCTAGATTTTTTATTTTGAGAAACTTTTCATTTGTACTTTTATTTTATTGTTTAAAAAATAAAAATAATAAATTACTACCACTAATAATAATAACCCGTTAACCCTTTTCAATGAGTTCTTATCCTTACTGGTTTGTTTCCTGTCACTAATAATTTAACTTAATTAATGAATTGTTATATTCCAAGTCCACTACACTCTTTTAAGTTGGAATGCTAAATTGGAATGTATGTACGTTTAACTCATACACAATTATCTCTTCTAACTACTGGATTTTTATTAAATTTTTATAACTAGAATTCTAATGAAATCATTTCTTATATTCAAGTTAGAAAGCTCATTTTTTAATGACTACCCTTACATAATATTATGTTTTGAATGAGGTCAAGAAACTTTGTGAACTATTATAATATACCTAAAATATAGTTTAGTGATTTTCTCAACATGTTTTGGTTTTTGTTTGATTTTTCTTCTTAAATAACTTATTTGTGGATACTTATTTACCTTTTATTGTTCTAGAATGTTTTTGCTAATTTATGAAGAAAAAAAAAAGAATGGTTGTATTGGCATGACTTTTGCATAATAGATTGATGCAATTTTGCATGTTACATTAGGATAAGAAATTTGTATACTAAAAAAGGATAGGAAATTTAAAATTATGTATTAGCTTAAATTGATATATATTATGACTCAAATAAAAAATTAAAAATATGAGAGCTTCAATTATAATTTGGCATAACTCAGAATTTAACACTTTGCCTTTAATTAATAGTTATTAAGAAGTTGAATAAAGAGAAAAGTATAACAAATTAAATAGACTTTTAAATAAAAAGGGTGGCAGAGGAAACGATATCATTTTTTTCCCAATTGTTTTACATTAATATTAGGACAAAAAATCCTTGTAAACAAATTGTAATTTTAATAATAATTTGTTATATAAAATGAATTTATAATTTTTTTGGATAAATGTTTGTAGTACAATTGTACTTTTTATTTTATATATATTTTTTACTTTTATCATTATTTATTAATCAAATTTATATAACAATAACATTATCTTCACATGAATTTTATAATTCTTTGTTAACATTATATAGTATTGTACAAATCCAATAATAAGAAACTATAATAAATTATATTATCTATATTCTTTGTAAATTACTATATTTTGAGGATGAAATAAGGGGAGGAAGATAAAAATTAAATGATTTTTATTGAAATTGAATAATTTTTATTTTCTAGATTGTTCCATTATCTTTTAAAATTAGAAAATATATATGCTTATAAAACAAGTTATACTTTTAATTATTTGTTTTTCTACAAAATACGTCTATTGATATTTTTCCTCAAAATTACTTTACTATAAAGAGGATAGTAAGGGAAATAAATTAATTTATTTTTAAGAAAATATAAATGAAACAATTTTTTTAAAAGTTATTTTATTATCAATTAAAATTTTGAAGTAGACATTCTTAAAAAATGAATTACACTTTAATAATAAATTATTATATGAAATAATTTTATAAAAAATTTTCTTTAAAACTATTTTAGTATGAGGTTGAAGGAAGAAAAAAATAAATTTTTTTTAGTTATTCAATCCTCACTTAAAAATTATAAATATTATTCTTATAAAATGAATTATTTTTTAACGAATAACTATAGTTATAAGAACAAATTTTTTTTATGCAATTTTAGTCCTATTGATTATTAGCTTTGTAATTATATTTTATTATTAATATTAGAGGTATATTCAACTAGTATTCTACTATTTTGTATTTATCAACTAGTGTGCCATTTTCTTATCAAGTACATTGATTTTTATAATCTAATACTTTGTTCACATTAACTTTTATTATTATTACAATTGAAAAAGTTACTCCACGCATCACACGGCACAATGCTCTATTCCTAACATAATTGTTACCATCTTGAAATAATAACAAGAAGCCCCCATGGGGATTGTAGCAACTAATTTAATATTTGTGAGACAAGACAAAATAAAAATATTAGAGGAAATTAAGCAAGGGGATTGTCCATGTTTCACAAAAAAGGAATTTTTAAATATTGTTGTAGAGTAACCTATAATAAATATATTTGAATAGCAATTACTTGAAAGGTTAAAAGTAATTATAGACAATAAATAATTTAAATTATAACCAATGGTTATTAAGAGCAATCGACAAATTCTGTAAATAGTATATCAATAAATTTTATCAAAGACATTTAAGAGTTGCTATTTATGATATCCATGTTTATTATCAGTATTAATTACCATAATATCTTATTATATTTTCAAGTGATCCATGCTATATCACACTGTCATGCCATATTAGTATTTATTTATTTATTTTAGCATTGATTCCCTTATATCCTGTGGGAGAGCTTTACCTCCATAATAGATCGACTTGGCTCAAGTGAAATTAGTTGGAGTTCAATGGACTTTTGGATACTAGTGGTTCTACTAAAAAAATAATACATAAACTACTTTAAGTAATAATTATGCAATCATAGGCCATGAATGATTATTGATAGGAATTGTTGTCAAGGCATTAAGTGTTTTAGACCTTTCAATTTTAGTGTCAATTATATTCATAATAAGAATTACTGCGATGATGCTAAAATGGGAATAAAGAATAGTTAAAATGATAGTAATAGAAACAGAATCAAAGGTATTCCTGTACTACAAGCCCATTTAATATCCATAATCAATGTTAATTAAGATTAAAGAATCATAGAAATTATAGATAATGGACTAAAGTAGTGAATATTAAACATAGGCTATTATTTTCTCTTAACCAATGCTAACTAATACCAATAACTTTTCCATTTTTTCACTGCAAACACGTTACAATTTTAAAAAGATAGCACAAGAAACAGAGCAATACTTTACAGTCAGGTAGTCCGGACGGAACAATATCACCAAATATATATCATATTTAATTATTACAATAGAAAGATGATTATAAAAAGAGACAATATTTAGATGCCTAAGAAATAAAGAACGCAAGAATTGGATTCCATAACAACTCCCTCCAAATTGGCATTCTTGTCATCATTTGCCGGCATCGAATATGCTACCGACTAATCATTGACGCTTTGGATTATTATCGAATAAATATGTTTTATTAATGGCACAATTTCAGTAGAATTTAATTTTAATATATTGTCATTATAAAAATAATTTATATAAATATTTAATTATATATTAGCACATTAATAAAAATATTTAATTCTTATTTTTACTACCTCAAAAATCTCACATATAAATCATAAAAAATAAAAACTCACATATATTACTATATAATATAATTGAACAATAACATAATTTTTTTTATATTAACTGTATATTAAAATTAACTTCATATAAATATTTCTGCACCAAAAATATAAGTATTCCACACTTATCCAAATGACCGAGGAACTATGATGAATAACGAGATTAGTTTGAAAAAAAAAAAAAACTAAACTTTTCATTTAAATAGATTTAAAAGATGATATAATTGAAATTATTTTTTTAAAAAAATTAAATAGTTTTATTATAGATATTTTTACGATATGTTGCCATTTGATTTATATAATTGATTCCAATTAATAAAAAAGGTTTGAATATTGTTATGGTATGTTTGTATAATTATGTATAATTTTTTTAAAAAAATATGACTGTTGATTTAAAATAAACTTAAATAAATTTTTAATTATCAACATAATATTAATAATAAAAAATTTATGTTTTTTAAAAAATGTATTATTATAATATATTTAATTTAAATCTGTTGTAGTGTAAAATAGTTTCTGTATCAACAGTAATAAAAATAGTAAAAAGTGTCAATTTATACAAATAATCATCTATTATAATAAAAAATTCATCATAATTTTTCACTTTCTCTATTTTTATTAATTATCAATATAAAATAATTTTACATTATCAGTACATATCAATTAAACCCTATTGTAATTCACCGACCGTAGCCTAGTTTTTTCATGCGTCGGATTCGCCTTTCAGAATTCATCAAGGAAAAGATTCTACTTTTAACTTGTTCACTTTTCAGTTCTCATGACGTGTGCGATCATGTCAGCCTTTCACTTTCGAGATCCTTCTTGAGAAGACCAACACGCCCCCACTCTTCAGGAAGTGTACAAGTACAAACCGATTTCCTCATCTCTACGTGGCCCTATTTATTTGTTCCTTAAATCTTTGTCCTGTAAATTGCTTCGAAACTTTAGCTATATAAATATCAAAGATCCATTACTAGCTCCTAAGAGATATCTTATAACTACATTGTTTTTGTTGATAGAAAATGGCCAAGGCAATCAAATTCTTTGAGTTGAACACAGGGGCCAAGATCCCTTCTGTAGGATTGGGCACATGGCAAGCTGAACCTGGTGTTGTAGCCAAAGCTGTCACCACTGCCATTCAGGTATAACTTCATTTCCTCTTCTTCTTCTTTTCCTTTTTGTCTCTTTCTCAATGGAATACAACACACATAAAGAGAAATTCCCTAGTATTTGTTTTGTTGTTATGTTAACCAAAAAAAAAAAAATGCTTCAGCTAAGTTGTTTGTTATTTGTGTGATGATTGGTGATCACTTCTGTGGTTGAGTTATCCTAGGTAGAAGAGCTAACTAACATAAGAGATGACTTGATGTTGTTCAGGTTGGATACAGGCATATTGATTGTGCTCAAGCATATTTCAATCAAGCAGAGGTAACACTAAAACTAAATAATAGTACTTTTATTATCTAAATTTTTTTGTCTTCTATACTTTAATGATAATTCATAGATGCCTTTGCACTATTATAATTAGTTAACTACGAACATGTGAACTGTGATGTGATAAAACTGTTAATTGAGGGAGTATATAAGAGTTTATTGGAGTTGTTCGTACATTAATTTGCTTAGGAAAGTGGAAACCTCAATGACTTGTGCTTGGAATTCACAGTCTTTTGATTTTATATTGGTGTTTGTAGATTGGTTCTGCTCTTAAGAAGCTGTTTGATGATGGTGCCGTAAAGCGCGAAGATTTGTGGATCACCTCCAAGCTCTGGTTTGTTATCTTCTGAAAACTCTCATGCTCTTTTCTGAATGTTGGTGCAAATGTGGCCTTTGATTGCTGAAGGAAGTCCTCTGCTTTTTTGACTACTAACTTCCAGGTGTTCAGATCATGCCCCAGAAGATGTGCCAAAAGCATTGGATAGAACTTTGCAGGATTTGCAACTTGACTACCTTGATCTCTATTTGGTATGCATTATGTTTATTGCAATGTGAATTTTATGTTGTCAATTTGGAATAATCACGGTTTCACAACTGAGAAATTTGTATTGGTTTTACACGACAAATGAAATGGATAATGCTGATTTCAATAATGAAAAGGTTCATTTCATCCGTTAGTCTCTTCCTTTAACCAATTGAGTTGAAGTGTTTTGTAGATGCACTGGCCAGTTCGCATGAAAAAAGGAACAGTTGGGTTTAAGCCTGAAAACCTGGACCAAACTGACATACCCAGTACATGGAGAGCAATGGAGGCACTATATGACTCTGGAAAGGCTAGGGCTATTGGGGTGAGCAACTTCTCTTCAAAGAAGCTTCAAGATCTGTTGGCAATAGCGCGAGTGCCTCCTGCTGTTAACCAAGTGGAATTGCACCCGGCATGGCAGCAGCCAAAGTTGCATGCATTCTGTGAATCTAAGGGAATTCACTTATCAGTAAGTATAGTCTTACAATCAACTTAAAAGTTTATATTCGCACACATATTTCCATTTACTTGTAGGAAAAATCTTGAGGGGTTCAGGAGACCAATATTTATCACAATGTTAAACTTGTCTAGAGCAAAAGAAAAATATTATTTGTACATAGTTATTTGAGATATTGATCGACATTGGAGATTCATGTATAAATAAATTGAGAATTCACATATATAATTGGGGAATTGGGTGACTGCCTGATAGGCTGAGGCTATTATCACTTACTAACAAGACTCTTTTTGGAACATAATCAAATGATGATATCTCAAAATCCATTTTTCTAATAAGTGTGACAGTCTACATGATGAATTTCTATTGTAGGGATACTCACCACTGGGGTCACCTGGAAACCTCAAGAGTGACATCCTTAAGAATCCAATTGTCAATATGGTTGCAGAGAAATTGGGGAAGTCACCAGCCCAAGTAGCCCTTCGGTGGGGCCTACAAATGGGGCATAGTGTGTTGCCTAAGAGCACCAATGAGCAGAGAATCAAGGAGAATTTTGATGTCTTTGACTGGTCTATTCCTAAGACCTGATTGCAAAGTTCTCTGAGATTAAGCAGGCAAGTATTTGATAACTTATATTTTATTCTAGTTTTTCATCCTTCTCTTATAATATTTATTTCCTCTGGCGTTTTTGCTGGGGCCTGGAGCACCAATAAATAATAATGCTAGACAGGCACAGAAAGCTTCATTTTTTGAATGGCTCATGGAAATTTACTTATGCAGGAGAGGTTAATTAAGGGTACTGGATTTGTTCATGAGACATATGGCTCCTATAAGACCATTGAAGAACTCTGGGATGGCGAACTGTGAGCAAAGTGCAACAAAATTGAGATGTTTACAAATACTCTTACTCTGGAGCAGATTAATTCTGTTCTTGGTCTATTACCATCCAAGGCCGCCAGTTGAATGGGAGTAGAGTGTTTTAGTTTGAGAGTAGTGCTATTCTTGGTGATAATGCAGAATAAGAAACCAAGAATGATTTTCCATTTATAATTCCTGTAACATTGTTTTTAATGTGCTAAACTAGAGTGCAGTTAAATTTGACAAGCCTAGTGACCGAAGTCTGAGACAGAAATTGCCCTATAGGATAAAATTTCATATCAATTAATAGTAGTGTAGATGATGCCCTTTGTTACATTGGCATTGGTATGGTACCAGTACCGAATGCGGATACAAGTATAATGGTACCCGTAGCAACTAATTTAATGTTCGTGAGACAAGACAAAATGAAAATATTAGAGGAAATTAAGGAAGGGGATTGTCCATGAATTTTCAAATAGTGTTGTAGAGTAACCCATAAATATATTTGAATAGCAATTACTTGAAAGGTTAAAAGTAATGATAGACAATAAATCATTTAAATTATGACCAATGGTTGTTAAGAGTAATCGATAAATTCTATAAATAGTATGTCAATAAATAGTATGTTAATTTGGATAATTTGATTTATTTTTAAATTAATGTATTTAGATATAATATATCTGGATGTAATTGTATCTAGATATATTAATTTAATAATAAATTAAGTTGTCCAAATTGATAAATAAATTAAAACAAAAAGAGTATTATATTCTCAAGTGATCCATGCTATATAACACTCATGGCATATTAGTATTTTTTTATTTTTTTTTTAGCATTGATTCCCTTATATCAAGGCAAATTATAACCGATATTAATTAAATTTATTAAATTATATCTATAATCCATGAATTACTCTAAGTAATAATTATGCAATCATAGGTCACGAATGATTATTAATAGGAATTGTTGTCAAGACATTAAGTGTTTTAGACCTTTCTATTTTAGTGTCAATTATATTCATAATAAGAATTATTACGATGATGCTAAAATGGGATTAAAGAATAGTTAAAATGATAATAACAGAATCAAAGGTATTCCTGTACTAAAAGCCCATTTAAGTTCCATAATCAATGTTGATTAAGATTAAAGAATTGTAGAAATTATAGATAACGGACTAAAGTAGTGAATATTAAACACATGCTGTTATTTTCTCTTAACCAATGCTAACTAATACCAATAACTTTCCCTTTTTCACTATAAACACATTAACATTTTAAAAGATAGCGTGAGAAACAGAGCAATACGTTATAGTCAGGGAGTGCGGGCGGATCAATATCTTTAAATACTTATATATCATATCGATTATTAAGATAGAAAGATGATTATAAAAAGAGACAATATTTAGATGCCTAAGAAGCAAAGAATGCATAAACATTGGATTCCATAACAACTCCTTCCGAATTGGTATTCTTGTCATCATTTGCCGGCAGCGAATATGCTACTGATTAATTATTTTATTTTAACTTATCTTTTTTTTTTTTTTAATTGAGGGTATCCTCTCTCTATTGCCAAGAAAGGAGGTTAATTTCTTAATTAGGCTTACGCTTCTAATTATTATTCTTTCCAGAAATTAAACCAGGATTTTTCCTAAAGTCATACTGTATCTCTACTATTATGTCAACGCCTTTGTTAGCATTTCATTAATGGCACAATGTTGGTAGAATTTAATTTTAGTGTATTATTATTATAAAAATAATTTATACAAATATTCAATTATATATTAGCATATTGCCACAAATATTTCATTCTCATTTTCACTATCTAAAAAATATCACATATAGACCATTAAAAAAAAACTCACATACAGTAATGTATAATACAATTGATAATTATATAAAATTTTTTTATATTAATAATATATTAAAATTAATCTTATATAAGTATTTCTGCACCAAAAATATAACCATTTCATACTGAGCCAAATGACAGAGGAACTATGATGAGCAATAAGATTAGTTTAAAAAAAAAAACTCATATTTTCATTTAAATAGATTTGAAAAATAATATGAGTAAAATTATTTAAAAAATAAATTTAAATAGATTTATTATAGATATTTTTATGATATGATGCCATTTGATTTATATAATTGATTCCAATTAATGAAAAAGGTTTGAATATTGTTATTGTATGTTTGTATAATTTTTTTAAAAAATATGACTGTTGATTTAAAATAAGAATTTAATTTAAATGAACTGATAATATAAAATATTTTTATACTGTGAATCAATAGAAACAGTAAAAAGTGCTAGCTTATATAAATAACTACCCATTATAATGAAGAACTCATCATGATTTCTCACTTTCCCCTATTTCTATTGGTTGACAGTGTAATCAGTATATACCAATCAAACTCTTAAAATAAACTTAAATAAATTTTAAATTATCAACGTAAAATTAATAATAAAGAATTTATTTTTTAAAAAAATGTATTATTGTAATTCACTGAGCATACCCTAGTTTTTTCATGCGTCGGATTCACCGTTCACTAGGCTTTTTGATTGAAGTATTGTGATTTTATAAACAAAATACCAAACTGTAGTTATTTGGAAACAATTTATCTGTCTGTAGCAGTTTTTGCCACCGTGGAGAGTCAAAATCATTTTATTTTATTTTTTATTGATGGAGCAGTTTGGAAGTGCGCCATGCATGGTGCTTCGCCATCACCTTCTCAGATATTGTGTTGAGATAGAGTAACTTTATCCCGCGCCACCCAGTGAAACAAGCACAGTAGGATCACAGGGAAAATAGTGTACAAGGTTGGTGCACAATGGGAATGCGCCACTTGTACCTTCACCCCTATTCAGCGTCACCCGTCCTATAAATCCCCCTTAACAGAGTGATATCAACTCAAACTCTTCTCATTCTCAATTCTTCGATTTCTTTACTTTACTCATTTGGCAATTTCTTAATTTTTGGCCACTCACAAAATTTTCACTTGAATTTTATTTTTCTCATTATAGTCTTTAAATTTTTCAATTTTTAGTTTCTATTCCTCTTTGCAGTATTTAAATTTTTTATTTTTTAATTTTCAATTTCTATTCCTATTTATTATCTTTGAATTTTTCTTATTATATTTTTTTATCAAATTCTTTTACATTCATCTTTTTTTTTTAATTTACTTTAAAAAGATGAGTACGTTTATTATATTTATATATTGGAATAGTAGAAAATTTAATGGGATACAAGGATATACTTTTGAAGGTAATAAGAGATCAATTAAAATAGAGAAAAATGAGTATGTTTATTATATTTACTATTTTAATTATCTTTTCAATCCATTACTTAATTTTTAGTATTCTTAATGTTATTTTTGACTTGATCACTCATTAACTGAAATATGGTTTTCCAATGTCGAAAATCATTTCACTTCATAAAAGAAGTCAAACTAGAAATTAATATAAGTTAGAGTAGCCAGGAGTGGAAGTACTTATTTGTGCAGTTAATTGAATTCTTGTTTTTCATTCTTAGAATATGTTTAGAATAGTCTAAGAAATTAAACTATTCAACTTGTCCTAAGAGGGTCATAGTATCAAGCTATTGAGCTTTGACTATAATGAAGAATAACTCAACCGATAATGATATTGTCAAGGAAGTAATTTAATAATTGGGTAATACAAAAATCAAGAAACTTTGAAGAAATCAACCCTTAACACTTGTTTTCCATCCATTGCTTACTCCTATTTTCTATTGTTTGTTTAATTACAATTTTTGCATTAACTAAAATTTCAAATTTTCTCTTAATTGCGTTTGCTTGAATAGTGATATACTCTAGTGAATTAGTAATTGATTTTTGTGCTCGTGGGAACAATAATTCCGTACTCATTTTTCTTATTATTTGTGATTCGGTATACTTGCCGAAGCTAGTTTTCTAAATTGACAAATACGATGTCTTTAATTTTTGCAAACCCATTATACAAGTTGATGGCACATTTTTATATGGAAAGTATCATGGTACACTGTTAATTGCCACTACACAGGATGACAATAGTTGCGTTTTATTGATTGCTTTTATTATTGTCAAAGGAGAAATTTTAAATGCCTGGTCATGGTTCTTAGGAAATATCTGAGAAAGCCTAAATAAATTAAATAGAATATTTTTATATAGCCTAAATAAAATTTTATAAAATAAAATTCCTAAAAAAATTCAATAGAAATGAATAATAAATTTCTTAAAAAATAATAATATTTGTAAATTGAACTCATTCATAAAATTAAAGGATAATCTTAAAAAAAGAAAAATTAACTCAAATAACTAGATTACTTTTAAACATAATAATTTTTACAAAATTTATAATTCATTAAAAATTATTTCTTCACCAAAATTATTTTACTTATGAATTAAAAATAAATTAATTAAAAATTACCTTAACCAGAGCTGTTGAACAACAGGTCACCAAAATAATTTTTATGTTTTTGAACTACATATTCAATATCACTATTTCACCGAAGAAAGAGAGAAAAAAAAAATAGAGTGCAAGTTGTTGCGGGTGCGGGGACGAGGGAGCAAGGGGGTGTGGTAGAGATCTAGGTGGCGCATCTTCATTACGCTCCACTTATATGCTGCCAAATGGCAAACCCCCATAAGTGGCGCATCTTAACTAAGTGCCATCTGTAGGTCGTTTAGTGGGTAGCGCAGATGGAATTAGTGCAAACCTGCAGCCCGTGCCCCATCCATCCAATCCCACAGTGAATTGACTGAGACACCATAGGTGGCGCTGGATCAGTTAGCGCCATTTAACTTCCCCAAATAAATAAAAAATTCCACCGTGCCTTCAACTACTGCAGACACGGTAATTATTTTAAAAGCACCATAATCCTGTAAAAAGTTTCCAAAAGTAATACAGTTCAGTGAAAAAGCCCTATCTCAACACAATGTCTGAGAAGGTGATGGCGATACTTGAAGTAGCGTGGTTTTTTAATTATATTATGGGAATAATAGATTTAAAACACAGGAATATGGGTTTGATAACAAAATTACGGGTGTATGGGGAAGGAATACACATTTCGCCATACTATAAGTAGTATTTATATTTTATTTTTTTTATCCGAATTCTACATGTTGCAGGGCGAAATTTGACACAGAGAATAGATTTCGCCCTGCAGCAAGGCGAATTGTGACACAAACCAAAAAGCATGAATAGTGAAAAGGTGGAGCACATTTCGCCTTGCAGTATGGCGAAATGTGAGACACCAAAAGCACCGCATGCATATAAACAGTATAAACAGTATACACATTTGTTGAAATACAAATCGAAGTGCGTATGAAAAAAGGAGCATTGTGCCTGATGCTTTCAGCAAATAAGTTGGAGGGGCAAAAGTGTGGTATACGGGGAGTTGACATCTGTAAAGTGAAATGAAATAACACTGTAGATGGTCGGATTGTAAGTTCTATAAATGAACTTCAGTTCTTCGTTGTTTCGGAGTGTAGGGCTTTGTTAACGAAAGGAAGAAGTGTTTGAGTGTGTGAGAGTGCTAGAGTGAAAAAATTATTTTGAACGTGTAATCTAATTTAGTGTGTGATCAAGAAAGATAGAACGAGACGGCAAGAATGAGTTGACGCAATCGACGCCGTGATTCAACAGTGGATTCAAGCAGTCATATTGCAATGCAAATTTCTGAGGTAATATATTTATTTTCAAAAATTATATTTAAAAATTTATACTGATATTATGTTTAAAATTAATTTTAATTTGTTAGGATTCTGTGTACATCAAATTAGATTAATCATAAGATGAATATTGTAAAAGGTATTATTATTTTGTGGTGATATTATATTTGAAATTAATTTTAGTGCATTATTAGTTTTAAAATATTAGACAATTATTAAAAAATGGTTATATAAATTTTTTTATTCAATCTTTTTAAGGTCTGTGCGATGTTTATTTTTCAAACTTTTGTATGTAATTTTGGTTTTATTCTATTTTTTAAGACTGCATATTTAGTTTTGATAATTGTTGGGTTCAATTTAGATGAATAGCAGAGTTACTAAAGATACACCTCAACAAATGTTTGTTTTAATTGTTTATGTGAGAATAAAAGTATTAGATAATTATAATAATAAGGTTATATATATATTTTTTATAATATATTAATTTATTTGTTGATTACATTAACAATAAAAATATTCAATAAATATTTAAGAGATAGCAGTAGCTAATAGAATATAAATTTAAATTAATAAATCGGTGATAGAAGTTTAATTTATTTTTTGGTGGTATTATTATTATTATGATTATTGGTAGTTAAATTAAAAAATAACAATGTTGTTATTGGTATTAAAAAATAACATACAATTTAAATAGTTAAATTAAATTAAAATGACATTTAATTTAAACAAAAAAGTAGAATAGAAGTAATGATACTTATTTTTATTTTTGGGTTTAGAGCGATTTATTATTTCCTGTTGTTATTTACAATAATAATGCAACAATTTTTATTATAAATTTATCTAATTTATTAATTTATGATAATGTTATAGGATGGTAGACAGATACGCATGCGAGTTAGGAATGTCGAGCTACCACATCATATGATAGAATGGTACTTACAAAGGGCAAGACTAAATGAAGTTGCTAGTATTAACAAATTTCATATACTTCCAGATCTAATTAGTGCATTGGTAGAACGATGGAGGCCGGAGTGTCACACATTTCATTTTCCTTGTGGGGAGTGTACCGTGACCTTTGGAAGGCGTTGCCTTTGCACCTTGGCCTGCCCATCAATGGGCTGGTTGTCACTGGAACAACAGATCTAAATGTACAATTAATTCAAGATATGTGTGAGGCATGCCTTGGTGAACGACCTGAAGCCAATGACTTTATTGGTTGTGCAATCAGATTGTCTTAGTTGGAGCGTCTTAATTTGACACTTGCAGAGAATGCCGACCAGCAGACAATAGAGCGCTTTACGCGTGTTTATATACTGCGCTTATTGGGCTGTAAAATAATGCCGAACAAGACGTCATCCAGCATCCATGGAAAGTATCTTCCATTGCTCTTACAGTTGGACCAGATTGGGCAATATAGCTGGGGTTCGGCATGCCTTACTATGCTATATCGAGGTTTATGTCGTGCCTCACGAAAAGGTACAAAGGAGGTTAGCGGCTGCCTCATACTGTTGCAATCATGGGCATGGCATCGGCTTCCATTTTTATGTCTAGTTGATAGACCAATTACATTTCCATTATGTGCGAGGTAAACTAATTTAACTCAATTACTTATTAATTAAAACGATAACCTAATAAAAAATAAATTATAGCATTGCATTGAAAATAGTAATTTTAATATTACATAGATGGGCTGGCGCTGAATATCCACAGAGATTTAACTATGCGACTGTCGCCAATATAAGGGGGGCTTTAGATCGCGTTGGCTTACAGAATCAGGTAGTGAATGGAATATTATAACAATTCCTATAATTTGATTATCAAATTATATATATATATATATATATATATCTCATGTTATGTCTTTTTTATTTTATAATGCAGCTGTAGTTTTTATGGCGTCCATATGAGATTCCTGCTATTATTTCATGTATTCCATCGCATGTGAGGGATGAACGTGCAGTTTGCTCGGCTATCACTGCACTTGTGTGCTTTGAGGCGGTTGAGTGGCACCCAAGCAACCGTGTGACGCGTCAGTTTGGCTTATATCAGCTTATTCCGCCTGATCCTATGAACTTAGGAGAATCTCATAACCAAGATTTGAGGGGAAAAACAGACTGGAACTGGATACAGACACATCAACACTGGATTAATATGTGGCATAGTCGATTTGAGTGTGTGCTACATGGTCATCCCATTATTGATTACACGCCATCCCCTGAATATTGGAGCTGGTATCAAGAGCATGCAGCGAGAACTCGTGCCCAATTGTGGCTGTCTCCAGAATTTCACCTGCAAGATCCACGGCATTATGGCCATATGCCGGGCCCCCAAGAGCATTTCCGCATGCCCTCGCCACCCCCTCGGCGTGAGTCCAATAGGTCAGGCCCCCAACAGCATATCCATATGGATCCCCCTAGAATGTCCATTGATCATGGGGCATTCCGTGCCGATGCTGGTCATAGTCGAGCACAGTTATTTCAGCCAAGGCATATGTCGGTAGATTCATCATCGAGCAGTAGTAGCATGCCAAATTTAAATAATTTTTGCCCTGTATATGATGCTGATGAACCCGATCGTACTCATACTCCTCCTCGTCCGATGCATGTTGATCTAAATGCTCCTACCGAAGATGTGTATATCCCAACCATGGATGAGTTACTGTAGACGCCACCTCCGGATTCCGAAGCTGCAGCTGCGATTGCACCTGGAAATTGGAATTTCAATCGGAATCAAACAGCACTTTATGAACCTTGGTTCCATCGCCATGGCAATCCATCCACTCAAGGTAAGGCAGTGGCAGTGGCAGCAGCAGGTGAGGGGGGTGAGGTAGGTGAGGGAAGTCAGGGGGTGAGGGGGGTGAGGAAAGAAGGAGAAGGGGATTTAACTTTCCAGGTATCTTACGTCCGATTCTTAGATCCCCACAGAGATTGTCCCCTTCATTAATAAAAAAGAAAAAGAACAAAGGGCGTAAGTAATTTAATTTCTGTATTTTTTCTTTCTGATGTATAATTTTTATTATTGTGTCAACTTTAGTGCAATATGTAATTTATATTAAACTTTCAGTGCATGTAATTGTTAACGAAATTAAGATTATCTAGTGTCTATATTTTATTACGTTCAGTATAAACTTTAGTGTAATATCTAATTTGAATAAATTTATTACGTTGAGTAGATTGGTTTTAAACTGGGTTCTGACTTGGATTAGATCAAAGTATATTAAATAAAAAAATAAGGTATTAATCTATTCATAATCTAATAAAAAAGAAAAAAACACCAATGCATTCATTCATGATTTATCGATAAGATTTGATTATTTGAGTATTTAAAAAAATATATTTTTAATTAAAATAAATATATAAAGAAATCAAAATAAGTCCCCTTTTTTTTTTAAGATATAGCTTCTTAAAAGCACATTATATTGGAATAAAAAATCATCTACTTAAAATAAACTTATTCAATTTACTAGTATTCTAGATTACATTAACAACAAATATTCAAACAAAAACAATTTCCTGCTCAGTACTAATTAGCCCTGTCTAAGTGGACATTGTCTGCGGCTATGTCCTTCACCATGGCATAGGGCACACCGTTTTGGTCCTCGCATTTCACGCATATCCATTTCGTTTAGAAAACGAGTTGATCTTGGCCGACCTTTCATGTTGCGCTTTAACTGAAGGTTAGGTCGAATCACCGGACCTGTATATGGTGGCCACGTACTTCGATTCCCCACCACCTGAAACTCCCTATCATACACTTTGCAAACTTTTTCCATGATGTAAATGCTATCGATATACACTTGCCAATTGATATTCTGATTAGCACAGCATGCAATTACGTGACGACATGGATATCGATCAGTCTGAAAATCGCCACAGTCACAATACCTTCGAATCAAATCAACACTGAATTCATCTCCATTTGTGAGGTCTTGAACATGGAAAACTTGATTCTGTCTTGAAAACCACGTGACACGTACATTACCAGAGACTTGTTGGATTTCTCGCAACCGTGTCGTGAGGGCTTCAGAGAAAACGAAGCCTGCATCTCTTCGAGCATGTGCTTCCCGACCTTTAGTTGCAAACAACTCAGCCAATCGAAAATATGTTGCTCGAACCAAGGCCGTAATGGGTAGATTGCGAGCGCCCTTTAACACATAATTGATGCACTCCACTAGATTTGTGGTCATATGTCCGTATCTATGCCCACCATCAAAAGCTTGAACCCACTTCTCTCGTGGAATTTCGTCAAGCCAACTAGTATACACCTCACCATGTTAGTGCATCCGTTCGTAGTGATGATTAAATTCACGCTCCGTTCTTGAATACCCTACAAAAGAATAAGTGATCAATACATTATCTAAAAAAAAAATATTCAAAAATACAAACGAAATATATTACCTATGCTCACAAAAAGTCGATGCAAATACGGTTTCTTGAATCTCCTTAAGAAGTTGGCTGCAATATGTCTAATACAGTACATGTGGAATGCTCTCGGGGGTTCCCACTGACCTTGGCTCTATCTTATTGCTGCTTTGATTGACTCGTGCCGATCAGAAATAATACCAACCCTATCCTCGATCACTACATGTCTGCGTAAATGGTTCAGGAAAAAAGACCACGCTTCTGCAGTCTCACTTTCAACAATTGCAAAAGCAATGGGCAATATGTTCTGATTGCCATCTTGTGCAACAGCAATCAATAAAGTCCTTTTGTATTGCCCGTATAAATGTGTCCCGTCAACCTGTACTAATGGTTTGCAGTGTCTAAAAGCTCTCCGAGAGGGACCAAAAGTCCAAAACACCCGCTTGAATATTCGAGTGTTGGGCACCAACTCATTTCCATGGTAGGCCGACACAGCTTCAAACTCAACACGTGCATGTCGATCAAAATAGCACACTGCCCCTAGCCAGATCGGTAATTCTTCATACGAACCTTCCCAACTACCATAAACTCTTTCAATTGCCTTTTGCTTCGCCACCCATGCTTTCCGATATGTTGTCAAGTATCCATACCGATTTTAGATCTCGGCAATCACATTCTTTACTTTTAAAGATGGGTCCGCTCTTACCATTGGTTTTATATATTGTGCAATCATATCAGAATCCAGTTTGGTGTGATCCTGAGAAAGCATTGCCGAAGTGCAAGTGTGCAGGCCATTGTATTTCCTAACCTCCCAAATGTCTTGGTTCTTCCTGAAACTGACTCTAATAAGCCATTGACATCCGAGGCCAAAGTGTTTGCACTTACAGTAAAGGTCGAGTGGTTCGACTCATGCACTTTGTAATCCATCGATCTAGATATCTTTGTAGTTCTTAACTGCTCGTACTACAGCCTCCCGATCATTGAATATCATTCCACTATAAAATTCACCATCAGGAACATTACTGCTAATCATATTCACATACTCTGAAAACTCAGGAACATGCATAGCCTCTAGATGTAAAGTTCGCATAAAAGGTGGAGTATCCTCTATATGCTGATCTGCTACCACTGTGTTTGGTCCACGCTCGTCATCTGTATCATCACCACTACCACTTTCATGCTCTCCTTTCGAGTTTTTGCTATCACTTTCACTTTCACTGCTATCAACCATGCACTCAGTGCCTCTTATTGGAAATGGGCTAGGTTCATTTTCTCACTGATACTGGATTGAAAAGAATTAAATAAATTGACATATACATTATATTAATCAACATAACAATTTAATTGAATTAAAGATAAACATACAATTAACATATTTAACTCAATTACTTGCATCTAACCGATAAATTTGTTTTCTTTAATTTTTTTTTACTATAACAACATTCTCAAATTATTGTAATGGTCAGTATTCTAATGAAATAATGAATAAATTTGAATAGCAATAAAAAAAATTAATATAATTATGAAAGCATTTTAAATTCATTAAAAAGTTATTTCTAGTAATTTTTTACAAGAATACATTAAAAATATAATTTAAAATAAAAAATTATTCTTAATTATTTTTTAAATATTTACATAATCATGGAATTGAGCAAATTTATGAATTTTTTTTAACATTTATATATATTCTAATAATTATGTTAAATATGCTAATTAGACTTAAACAATGAAAATATTAATTAAGGTGTGTTAATAATGTATATTAAATGACTTACTTGATTTGAACTGGGAGCAGTGTTGTAGTCATGCCGTCTATCCGGATAAGAACTAGTACCAATTTGAGCAATATGATACTGAAACAAGAATTACTAAAATTTATTAACGAAAATAACACAGTTATTATATTTATCAAGATAAAAATTTAATTTAACTCAAGAAAAATTATTAATTACAACAATACAAACTTATAGAATAAGATTCAATAATAAATAAATTACAAAGAAGCCTGCCTACATAAATAGTTTTAAAATAAAAAGTTAAATAACATATCATATTAATTATTAAAAAGCTAAATAAAATAAAAAGTAACATGATATTCATGTTGAATTATTAAATCAATTGAATTAATACAAATATTATATTAATTAATATACAAATTTTATTCCAGAATACTATTAAAGAGATTAATTCATAATTAGTAAATAAATTGCACTATAATCAAGAAATTACATAACTTACTTTGAAATAAAAAATTTAATAAATTATTACCTAACTCACTTGATATAAATTGGGGACAGTGTCTTCATGTTGCATAGCTGAATATGCACTTTGAGCATTTTCATTGTGATGCAAACTTGCTCCATCGACTTCAGCAACAACTTCTTCAAAGTCGACGTATAGTTCAATGGCGATAATGCATCGTATGCATCGCCTATACGTCCTAAACATTATTTGCATCTCTCTATCGTTGCTTATTTTGACTGGTTGAAATTGTATTTTGTCATTAACATTTGAAATTGGACATCTATATCTAATTCTCACTACTCTTTTTGGAGTGTTAATATTTATGTCTCGACAAAGTATAATAATTAGTTCATCAAACGACATAGTTTGAGGAACAAAAATAATAAAGTTAAATCAGACATAAATATCACACCTTCCTCTGTATTTTTAATAACAGAGCCATTAAAATGTATAATAATAGTAACATTTAAACTATTATCCATAATTTTTTTCACTTTTTTTGTATTACTTTTCACTCTTATAACTAAAAATGAAACAAAATAAGAATAATTGAATAGAAGAATAGTTAGAATAAACTGAGAGAAGATAAGGAAAATGAAAAACAACTCGTTCGAATGATGTATATATATAAGTGAAGTGAGAGCCGTTAAAATTTGACCGTTATAAATTTTGAACGTTAGACAAATTTCTACATATTGCAGGATGAAATGTGAGGCAGATTTTGTTCAAATTTCTACTCATTGTGGGGCGAAATATGAGACAGAATTTTCTATCACATTTAGCCCCGGTGGAGGGCGAATTCTTTGCACAAATTTCGCCCCCCTTGAAGGCGAATCCTTTGCAATTTTTTTTTACCGTGATTCTCCCTTCTTCATAGCAAAAAGTTATACAACAATCCCATATTTTTGTAAAAAATTTTAAAATACAATATTTCAATTATTATTATTCACTATTACCGTATTTAAATAACGGAGCCAAGTTGCGTCATGCATGGCGCACTTCCAAACTGCTCCATCAACAAAAAATAAAATAAAATGATTTTGACTCTCGACGGTGGCAAAAACTGCCGCAGACAGATAAATTGTTTCCAAATAACTACAGTTTGGTATTTTGTTTATAAGATCGCAATACTTCAGTCAAAAAGCCCCGTTCACTATTCATCAGGAAAAAGATTCTGCTTTTAATTTGTTCGCCTTTTAGTTCGCATGAAGTGTACGATTACATCAGCCTTGCGCTTTCGAGATCCTTCTTTCGAAGACCAACACACCCCCACTCTTCAGGAAGTGTATAAGTACAAACCGATTTCCTCATCTCTACCTGGCCCTATTCATTTGTTCCTTAAATCTTTTCCCATATAAATTGCTTCGGAACTTTAGCTAAATATATAAGCACCAAAGATCCATCACTAGCTTCTAACTACATTGTTGTTGACTTTTTGATAGAAAATGGCCAAGGCAATCAAATTCTTTGAGTTAAACACAGGGGCCAAGATCCCTTCTGTAGGATTGGGCACATGGCAGGCGGAACCTGGTGTCGTAGCCAAAGCTGTCACCACCGCCATTCAGGTATAATTTAATTTTTTCTTCTTCTTCTTCTTCTCCTTTTCCTTTTTGTCTCTTTCTCAATGGAATACAACCCACATAAAGAGAAATTCCCTAGTATTTGTTTTGTTGTTATGCAAACTCAAATCCTCCAGTTTAGTTTTTTGTTGTTTGTTTGTGTGATGATTGGTGATCAATTCTATGGTTTTGAGTTGTCCTAGGTAAAAGAGCTAACTAACATAAGAGATGGCTTTATGTTCTTCGGGTTGGATACAGGCATATTGATTGTGCTCAAGCATATTTCAATCAAGCAGAGGTAACACGAATACTAAATAATAGCTTTTTTATTATTTAAGTTTTTTTTTTCCTTTACTTTAATGAGAATTCATACATATGCCTTTGCGCTATTATAATTACGAACATATGAACTGTGATGTGATAAAACTGTTAATTGTCGGATGCCTCAGCTAATTGTATTTTACGTAAGAGTTTATTGGAGTTGTTTGTGCATTAATTTTGCTTAGAAACATGAAAAGCTTAATGACTTGTGCTTGGAATTGACAGTCTTTTGTTTTTATATTGGTGTTAGATTGGTTCTGCTCTCAAGAAGCTGTTTGATGATGGTGTTGTAAAGCGTGAAGATTTATGGATCACCTCCAAGCTCTGGTTTGTTATCTTTTGAAAATTCTGTGCTCTTTTCTGAATGTTGGTGCAAATGTGGCCTTTGATTGCTGAAGGAAGTCCTCTGCTATCTTGAATACTTCCAGGTGTCCAGATCATGCCCCAGAAGATGTGCCAAAAGCATTGGATAAAACTTTGCAGGATTTGCGGCTTGACTATCTTGATCTCTATTTGGTATGCATTGTGTTTATTACAATGTGAATTTATGTCGGCAATTTGGTGGAAGATTAAACTCTCTGAATTCTTAATCATGGTTTCACAACATTGAGTAAATTGTATTGGTTTTTACACAACAAATGTAATGGTAAGGCTGAGTTCAATAATGGAAGGTTCATTTCATCCATTAGTCTCTTCCTTAAACCAATTGAATTGATGTGTTTTGCAGATACACTGGCCAGTCCGCATGAAAAAGGGATTGGTTGGATTTAAGCCTGAAAATCTTGACCAAACTGACATACCGAGCACATGGAGAGCAATGGAGGCACTATATGACTCTGGAAAGGCTAGAGCTATAGGAGTGAGCAATTTTTCTTCAAAGAAGCTTCAAGATCTATTGGCAATAGCGCGAGTGCCGCCTGCTGTTAATCAAGTGGAGTTGCACCCGGCATGGCAGCAGCCGAAGTTGCATGTATTCTGTGAATCTAAGGGAATTCACTTATCTGTAAGTATAGTGGATATAATCAACTTAAAGAGTCTATATTCACACACATATATCCATTTGCTTGTAGAAAAAATCTTGAGGGGTTCAGGAAACCAACATTTATCACAATGTTAAAGTTGTCTAGAGCCAGTCGAAAAGAAAAATAATAGTTGGATATGGTTATTTTTTGAATTGTTAATCAATATTGTGAATTTATGTGCAAATGAGTGACGAATTCACGTACATAATTGGGGAATTGGATAACAAATTGGCACCACAATCGCTATCGCTCGATTCTATGGTCATATGTGTGAATTCTCCCCTCATGTGCACACAATTGTGTCCAAATAACAAGACTTTGAAAACAATTTTGGAACATAATCAGATGATGGTATCTCAAAATCCATTCTTCTAATAAGTGTGACAATCTATATGATGAATTTCTATTGTAGGGATACTCACCACTGGGGTCACCTGGAAACCTCAAGAGTGACGTCCTTAGGAATCCAATTGTCAATATGGTTGCAGAGAAATTGGGGAAGTCACCAGCCCAAGTAGCCCTTCGGTGGGGTTTACAAATGGGGCATAGCGTGTTGCCTAAGAGCACCAAAGAGCAGAGAATCAAGGAGAATTTTGATGTCTTTGACTGGTCTATTCCTGAAGACCTGATTGCCAAGTTCTCCGAGATTAAGCAGGCAAGTATTTGGTAACTTATATTTTATTTATTCTAGTTTTTCATCCTTTTCTTATAATATTTACTTTCCCTAGTAATAATAATGTTACAGTGCGCAGAAAGTTTCATTGTTTTTGAATGACTAATTGGAATTTACTTAGGCAGGAAAGGCTAATTAAGGGTACTGCATTTGTTCATGAGACCTATGGCTCCTATAAGACTATTGAAGAACTCTGGGTTGGCGAAGTGTGAGCAAAGTGCAACAAAATTGAGATGTTTACAAATACTCTTACTCTGGAGCAGATTAATTCTGTTGTTGGTCTATAACCATCCATGGCCACCGGTTGAATGGGAGTAGAGTGTTTTAGTTTTAGAGTGGTGCTATTCTTGGTGATAATGCAGAATAAGAAACCAAGAATGATTTCCCATTTATAAATCTTGTAACATTGTTTTAAATGTGCTAAACTAGAGTGCAGTTGACAAGACTAGTGACCGAAGTCTGAGAAAGAAATTCCCCTTTTGATCAATTAATAGTAGTGTAGGATAAAATTTCACATCAATTAATAGTAGTGTAGATGGTATCCTATGTTGCATGGGTATAGGTATGGTACTAGTACTGAGTACAAATACAAGTGCAGGTATGAAAATTTTACAAAAATTAGGGTATGGGAACGTGAGAGTATATTATATAAAATTATAAACAATAAAATAATTGAATCATAAAATAATTAAATCATAAAATAAATGTAATTTTTATAATGTTCAAGTAAAAGTATCTAAAACCACACCAGATTTTCAAAGAGATATGGTAGTTTTGTTTCATTTTATAGTAAATCACATGGTTTAACCGCAAGATTTAATGTTTTATAAGGGCTAATTTGTATTTAGGTAACATGTGCTTATTGTAATACTTGACCAATAAGTATTCAACAAGTACTGATATCGGATACGTACTTGATTGGGGTATAATAGCCATTTCATAATACCTATGCTTTAGAGATGATGTCGAGGTACATGATAAAGTTTCTTTTTGCAAATGGTTATTACCATTTATATTCTAAAAAATGTGGCTTTTTAAAACTACTTCTTTTTGCAATTATTTGTCACTTTAGGAAGTATGTAAATTATTAATTTTTTTTTCTTATTCTACCCTTATTAAATAGGGGATATAAATTGATCGGAATGATTTTAAGGAAGAGAGAATTAAATCACAGGGGTAATTTTGTAAATATGCACTCTAATTTCTCTAAAATTAAAATTTATTAAATATTTTTTGCTGATTTGCGTGCACATTCAAAAAGTGCCACTTAAGAAATAGTATAGAATTCTATATGATTTGAGATTAAGTTTTCTCATTGTTGTGGTCTTATGTTATATTTTTTTTTCTATTCAAGGAGAAGGATTTTTTTTTTTAAGGATTCTAAAACGAAATTGAATATGATATTATTGAAAATTTATATAATCCTAATTCATAAGTAATGAATTGCCTAGAGGCATTGACAATTGGGAAGTTCCATGTGACTGTGTCAAAATTCAACCATTAGTTGTGCATGCAATTTTGTTACACATTTCTATTTACGCATAACATTTTCTTGGGTAATTGAGAAATGAGTATGTTGGATGCATGGATGATATCAATGCTTCCTTGAGCATGGTTTTTTGCATTGCTTAGGTGCTTGTAACCCCATCTTGGATCATTAGTTGAAAGTGTTAGCTTAATTTTAATGTATTATTGTGACAACATATTGTTTAATTCATTTAGAGAACCTTTTTTAAATTAATTATAATGATTTGACTTACGTCCAGGTGGGAGACTGTTGAAATACTTTATGTGAACTAATATAATGTCAACATCATATTTTATGAAAACCCAAATTTATATTGAATGTCAAAATAATTAGAGCATATTATTTAAGTTCAAAATTTGTAATTGTTATTGTTATTTGACATATTCTTGCTAAATATTACTCATTGGTAGATATGTTGTTGGATCCTAAGTATAGACTTACTATGTTCAGTGGATTTAATCCATTACTATTTATAGATAGGAAAAGACCCCTATTGCTTACTAGTCTATTGTGTGTGCAATTGCCTAATTGAAATGAGCAATGATAGAGGAATGCATAAAATCGCGACGAATATGGAAAAAGTGAAAAAAATAACAAAAATACTATATCTCATACAGTGACTCGAGTAAAGATAACAAAAGTTTAAAAATTTGAAAAAGAAACAGAAAATCAAAACCTCACATCTCCCACCTCCCTCCAAAACAAACCCTCTCAATGCCCAAAGATTTGCAAAGATTTGTATTGATCATTGCTCTTTTTGTCCGAGTTCTTTGTCTCCTTCACCAAATTATCTAAGCATTTGTTTGTATCTTATGCTCTTGGCTGAGCCAAAGGGTACTGCAAATGTACTAGGAAAGCTTTGACGCTCTGAAAATCACTGGTTATATTTTCTATTAACATTTCAAACTGCCTTTGATTTGGTGGAAAATGAGCACTAAGCTTTTTATTAATGGTGTTACTTCCCTTGTACCAGTTATTCATGTTCTTATATATATATATATATATATATATATATATATATATATATATATATATATATATTTGTCACTCTCATGTTTACCAGCGTATTACATGGAGGTACCGATGTTTTCCACAAATTTACTAGCTTTTTAAGTAAAGTTACCAACGCATTACATAAAATTAATAGTATTTTCAGCAAAATTACTAGCATTACATAAAAAGTTACCAGCGATTTGTGAGTTCTTTAAAATCAAATTTTATGAAGTATAAGATATAGGGAAATATTAAATTTATTCATTTAGGTGCCCTTAGTCAATACTTGTTAGCAAAATTAGAGTAGAAAAAAATTATACAAATATCAAGATTTCTAAAAAGTTACTAGCGTATTGTATAGAGTTATCAGCATTTTCAGCAATGTTACCAGCATTTCATGAAAAGTTACCAATGGTTTATAAGTTTTTTAAAATCAAATTTTATGAAGCATAAGATATAGGAAAATATTAAATTTATTTATTTAGGTGCCCTTAGTCAAAATTAGAGAAGAAAAAAATATAGATATTAAGCTCTTTAAAAAGTTACTAATATATTGTATAGAGTTACTAACATTTTCAATAAAATTAGCAACATTTCATAAAAAAAGTTACAAGCAGTTTGTGAGTTCTTTAAAATCAAATTTTATGAAGTATAAAATATAGGAAAATATTAAATTTATTCAAAATTACATAAAGAAAAATTATACAAATATCAAACTTTTTAAAAAGTTACCAATATATTGTATAGAGTTACCCATATTTTTAGCAAAATTACCAGTATTTTATGAAAAGTTACCAACGATTTATGAGCTCTTTAAAATCAAATTTTATGAAGCATAAAATATAGGAAAATATTAAATTTATTCATTTAGATACTCTTGGTCAATACTTGTTAGCAAAATTAGAGAAGAAAAAAATTATATAAATATCAAGCTTTTTCAAAAGCTACCTACGTATTATATAGAGTTACTAATGTTTTCAGCAAAGTTATAAGCATGTTGTATAAAGTTATCAATATTTTTAATAAAGTTACCAGCGTTTTTAACAAAGTTATTAGTGTATTTAATAAAGTTACTAGCGTTTTGCTGAAAATACTAGTAACTCTTTATAATACACTAATAACTTTATACAAAGCTTGCTATTTGTATTTTTTTTATTCTCTAATTTTACAAACAAGTATTGACCAATGGCATCCCAATAAATAAATGTAATATTTCTCTATATCTTATACTTCATAAAATTTGATTTTAAAGAACTCATAAACTATTGGTAAATTTTCATGAATTGCTGATAACTTTACTGAAAATGCTGGTAACTCTATACAATACATTGGTAAATTTCTGGAAAGTTTGATATTTGTATAATTTTCTTCTTCTCTAATTTTGCTGACAAGTATTGATCACTGACACCTAAATAAATAAATTTAATATTTCCTTATATCTGATGTTTCATAAAATTTGATTTCAAAGAACTCATAAACTGCTAGTAACTTTTTATATAACGTTGGTTACTCTATACAATATGCTAGTAATTTTACCTAAAATGCTAGTAATTTGCTCAAAATGTTGGTAAACTCTATACAATATGCGTAATCATGAGCATGACAAAAAAATTTACAAGAATGTGAATATCTGATACAAGGGAAGTAGCTACACCATTACTAAAAAACTTGGTGCTCATTCTCCGCCAAATCAAAGTTAGTTTGAAATGTCAATATCGAATATGACCAGTGGTTTTTAAAGCGTCAAAGCCTTCCTAGCATATTTGCAGTACCCTTTGGCTCATCCAAGAGCATAAGACACTAACAAATGCTTAGATAATCTAGTGAAGGAGACGGTGAACTTGGATAAAAAAGAACAATAATCAATGTAAACCTTTGAACATTGAGAGGGTTGATTTTGGAAGGAGATGGGAGACATGGGATTTTGGTTTTCTTTTTCAAATTTTTATACTTTTACTGCATCTACTCGAATCACTGTATAAAATACAATATTTTTGTCATTTTCCTTGCCTTTTTCGTATGCGTCATGATTTTGTACATCCCCTATCATTACTCAATTGAAATTGATACGAGCAACAACTATTGTGTGATAGGAATAGTTCTCTCCCCCTTATTTTAATTTCGTAGATGATTATGATCTGCTTCAAAGAGTTCAGTCCCGACAAATCCCATCATTATCCTTTTGAGTCATTCCTATCGTTTAATCTTTTATTGTTGTTCATGCCCTGAGTTGGCTGGAATTAGATTTTCGTATTATCAAGTTTCACTTTTGTTGTGTTTGAAATTTCAACATTTTAGGTTAAATGGACCTTTTGCTCTTTTAAATTATTTTTGTTTTTTATTTTGGTCTCTTAATTATTATTTTTTCTCAACTAATTTTTTTTTAAAATTTGATCCCTTAATTTATTATCATTAACTAATGTTCTATTCATTTTGGTCTTCTAATAATAAAGAGTTAAGAGACCCAAAAAAATAAAAAATTAATAATTAGAGAATTAAAATGAATAAAAAATTAATTAAACAATAAATAAAATATAAAAATAAATAAGGGACAAAATATATTTTGTTCCCGTTTTATTTTGCACCGTTACAGTATTACCAAGAACATTATTCAATCCAGTATACAAAAATCACACCGCGGGTTTCCTTTCAGGCTAGCAGTAGATCAATAGCAGCCGATCTACTCTAAAAGCATTGAACTCGCAACCATCTCAATGTTGCACCCTCCTCCCTATTCACCATCCCAGAGTTCTTCAGGAGTCTTATAGGCACCATAAATTTCGTGAATAAATAGTCCAGTACCCTTAACAAGCCTCTCCTGCATGAGTAATTTCCACATGTTATTTAAAAGTTGTTTTCTGCATAGTGAGTAGCATTATTATTGTTGTGCCACACATAGATAACGAACTGGGGCTTCAGCATAAATGCTAGAGGAAATAAGTACTAAGAGAGATGAAAAATTAAACCATATTTTTTAGTTTATCTTGGGATCGATAGTGGGAAGAACAACTTACTCAAATACTATTTGTTAATAGTACTGATATTTGTGCTCCAAAATTGAAACTCACCGACTAACATACACTCACAAAAAATTGTGAGGTTTACTTCTGAGCACTATATTATATATTTTTATCACATAGCTCTCTTTTCTTAAATGAGTTGGGCAATGAATCGAACATAGAAATGAGTACAAACATCATTTCTCATTTGTTATATGGATAGGATTCTAAAGTGCAAGCAGAGATTCACCGCGAAAATTGTCTTTACTCACCTTTGTCTAGGATACTCCCACTCAAGGGATTTCCTACATAGAGGCTACTCATTTGTGGCCCTAGGATTGGTGACCAAAAAGGCCTTATGCAAGAATCTTGGACTAGTTGAACCAACTCAAATTAGCTGTAAAAAGCTGGATTAAATTAACTACTTGCCTGCTTAATTTCAGAGAACTTGGCCATTAGGTCGTCAGGAATTGACCAGCCATAGACATCAAAATTATTCTTGATCCTCTCCTCATTAGTGCTCTTAGGCAGCACGCTATGCCCCATTTGCAAGCCCCACCGTAGGGCCACTTGTGCTGGTGTCTTCCCTATTTTCTCTGCAATCACAGTGATGACAGGATTCTTAAGGATGTCTATCTTTGTAAATTCTGGTGACCCTAGTGGAGAATATCCCTGAAGATAGGAAGGAAATTCATCATCATAGATAATTAGCCATCAGAAGAATGGTTGATGAGATGTACAAGCATTTGAAGATGTAACAAAATTGGGGGAAAAAAAACTTAGATAAGTTTCTTATATCCATTTCATCCTCTTCTCAGATCAAATAATTACAAAATTATCTTCAATTGGCCCTATACAAATTTACCAAGTGCTCTATCTATTCCTTTTTATTTCTCACTTTATAGAAAAATTTTTGATCAATAATATCAGTGATTCTCACATATCACTGAGAATTTTTGATTAATTTTTCAATTTTTCTTCTAAGCACACCAATAATCGAAAATCATCGAGAAACTTTACATTAATTAGATGTGTAAAACTGAATGAGGATATTTTGGTAAAAAATTTTCATGATTAAGTCTTTAGATTTCTTAAGTCCCATGCATATAACTAGAGTGACAGACAAAATGGAATGGAAGAAGTAAAAAGGAACAATTATTCCTTTCATGAACTTGCACGATTTTGAAATTAAGTCACTGGATGTATATGCATGAACATGAGATATTCTTTAACTGATCACATTTGCTAATACTTACAGATAGGTGGATTCCTTTAGATTCACAGAATTCATGCAACTTTGGCTGCTGCCATATTGGGTGTGACTCCACTTGGTTAACAGCAGGAGGCACTCGCGCTATCTCCAACAGATCTTGAAGCTTTTTAGAAGAGAAATTGCTCACTCCTATAGCTCTAGCCTTGCCAGAGTCATATAGTGACTCCATTGCTTTCCATGTTCTGGGTATGTCAGGTATTGTAAGATTTTCAGGCTTGTATCCAACTGAACCCTTTTTCATGCTGACTGGCCAGTGAATCTACGAAATGAATCAATTCAATTAATTAAAGGAAAAGATTAATGGATTACCTTTGATTATTTGCAATTATCTGTAGAGTAGTTATGTAAAATGAAACCATTATAATAAACTGGGAAACCATGATTTAAGAGTACTGTTTCATCTTCCACATGTTCAACAAAAATTTGCACGGCAGTAAAGATAACACATACCAGATAGAGATCTATGTAGTCAAGTTGCAATTCTTGCAAGGCTCTATCTAATGCTTTTGGTACATCTTCTGGATCATGATCTGTGCACCTGGAGATAGTCAAGAAAGCAAGGGATCTTTGTTCAGCAACCATGGTCTAGCATATGTTTCTAACATTGAGAAATATCATAGAATTTTCAGAAGGGAGTAAACCATAGTTTGGAGGTGATCCATAAGTCTTCACGCTTTACAACACCATCATCAAAAAGCTTCTTGAGAGCAGAACCAATCTATAATAAACCAAGATTCCAAAACAAAAAAAGGTTTATTGGCTACTGTAAGACATTGAGCTCTTCACTTTCTCAAAGATAAATGAATTTACTATCAACTTCAGTAAAGTTTATGTAAATAAGCATAAGTTGAGACATATCTCATAAGTGATAGGTAATAACGTCAGAATTTATATGTTATGCTAATATCCAAAGGCAGTACCAGAGACAGAACATATATGAAGCAAATAAAAGGTATGGTCTTCATTCACTATTACTAATTATTATTACCTCTTCTTGATTGCGATAAGCTTGAGCACAATCGATATGCCTGTATCCAACCTGACATGTCACACACAATAGTCATCCATCTCTTGGGTTTAGCTCTTGTATACTTGCAATAATCAAAACCATAGAATTGATAAACCACACTATAACAAAGAAATCTAAAGCGAGGGCATTGAAAATATTTACCAAAAGCAAAAACATATCATTACAGGAATACTATTAAGGGTGTGTTGTTGCAGGATTTATCAGTTATACTAGTGAGAAAGGGAAAAGAATAATTTTACCTTAATGGCAGTGGTGACTGCTTGGGCCACAGCACCTGGATCATTTGCCCGAAATGTGCCTAATCCAATGGAAGGTATTTTGGCCCCTGTGTTCAGCTGAAAGAACCTGATTTCCTTGGCCATTTTCTCTCAACAATATGTTTAGTCAGTCAGCAGCCAATATGTGGATCTAGGCTATTTAATTAAAGGTTGAACCAATTTATATAGACAAAATTTGATAATGTACGAAGGGTCATTGAAGAAGAAGTGTGTGTTCAGTTTGACCTCGACAAAAATCAAACCATGTTTGTAAGGTATTGTGCAAGTTGGTCTTCTTACGATGCCTGTGCAACGTAAAGCTGATGTTTGCACACACGTCGTTAACTATGTGATATAGCATCTATGCTAATGTTATCATATTTGCATCTTTTACTAGCAACTATGCTAATTTTATTATATTTGACTAGGTATGAAATGAGACTTGATTTTTTTTTTTTGAATTTTTAGTAAATCAAATTATTGAACAATTAATAACAGAAAGTAATTTTTATACATTATTTCCTTTACACTCTATCTACACCTAATTTTTTTTATAAGAATAAGAGGGAGAGTTTGTGTTAAAAAATGCGTTTTTTCTTATTTTATTATTTAAAAGGAAAAGAATGTAATGATGATATAAAAAAAAGTGTAAAAATAGCACAATTCATAAAAAAAAATCATGTTCCATGTTTTGTCCAAAACAGATTAGACACAAATTTGTCAAACGAATTCCATATTTAAACCAAAAAAAAAAAAAAACCAGGAGACTAGAAAATGTACACAACTGTAATAACTGTAATTGGCTCACTCTATTGTATTTTAACTATGCCAAATGTGACGTTTACTTATAATTTCAAGTATAGCAAGTCACATTATCCATATGTCATTGTTTACATGTTGTATGAGCATACGATATCTCTTCTTTGATGCCAAATCATTGTTACATCGACGACCATAGTTCCTACTGTCGTATGCCGTATTCAACTGTTTGACTATTCCAATTCTTTGAGTAATCATTTTATACTATTTTGTTTAATTAAGTTTATAATAAACATTCTTAAACACTACAAGAAAAGTTGAAAAATGTAGACCAAAGAAAAAAATAACAAGTTGAAGGATCGTGATTGGCTATTGCTTTCTACCTAACCATTATTATTATTATTATTATTTTGACTAGCCATTTATGAGTACCAGCACGCAGGGGCATTCTTAAAAATATTGGCCTTTCATCGGATTTCCATTGAATTTGATCAATGCCTGAAAAGTTAGGCTAAACTGAACCGTTCAGTCAATTGGTTAGACTTTAAATTGGTCATTTTCTTTATTCAAATTTTTTTTGATTGAATTTTATTCAAATATTTTTAATTTAATTACAATTCAACTACACATTTAATCAATTAAACTAATTAAACTGAACCTAAAGATTTAATTTCTAATTCAATTTTTAAAGCATTGGTTTTACATCTCCTTTTGTGCCAAAGCATGAAATCAATGCAAGGGAGAATAAGGATAGGTATTCATTTTTGCCTTTTTTTTTTTTTTAACTAGAACATCTTTTGATTCTTTTTTTCAATATTTGTTCTTTTTTTTTTTTAACTAATAAGAAGACGGAGAAAAAAATATGAACCCATGAACTCAATACCAAAAATAGAAAAAATAAAAAATAAAAGAAAAGAAAAAGGATAGATAGAACTTAAGCTCTAATTACCAAATTGATACAAATCTCATGTGGAGATACGAAATCAGTATGAAGTTTAGAATTAGTATAGGTGCCCCAACCATTGTCCAACCTATAAATAAGAACCTTGGAATAGCAACTGCACCATCAACCCTCACTTAACCTATGAATGGGAACTTTGGCATAAGAATTGTGCCCTCAATCCTTACTCAACTTGCAAATAAGAACCTTGGGATAATGAGTGATGCCCTCAACCCTTACTTAACCCGTGAGTAAGAATCTCGGGATAAGCCTCCATGAACCTTAATTAACATGTGATGAAGAACCTCAGGATAAAAAAAATAAGGATAGTTAAATGCCATAATGGAATTATCCATTGATAAGTTTAGCATGTTTAATGAAGATCAAGAAGAGAAAATCCTCTCACATTTTTCTTTCTCTTTTTCTCTCTCACAGACTCTCTTTTTATTTGTCCACCCTCTCTCTGTTTTCTCTCATGGCTTATGATTATCTCTCTAGGCTTGTTTTTCTCTTTCTCTTTATTTTCACTCTGATTTTTCTTCCTACACCCTCTCTAGATTCTCAATTGGTCCTCACACACTTACTAGGGAGTCAAAGGAACAAGTGTAAACTTCTATCCATCCTTCTCTAGAGTATATCTGCTCCTATACCCATCATGAAAAGTCCTCCTATCAAACTACCAGGGTCTGCCATGATGTAAATGTCTACCATGCATAGGTATTACATCACATAATATCTCATCCTTTCTATAGGGAGAAATAAGTACCTGTCTAATTACCTTGACCTCACCACTATTGTTGAACCATAGAAGATTATATGGTCAAGGATGATTCTAGATTGGTAATCTCAACTTCTCTACTAGAGTAATACTAGCTACATTAACACAACTATATCTGTCAACTATCACATTATAAGTCTTGTCTTGAATGAGATAGTTAGTAAGGAAGATGTTCTCATGTTGTATCCCATCTCCATTTTCCTCCTTGACATGTATGTTGATTGTTCTCTTAGTAATCAAAATGTTACCTCCTTTTAGATACTCCACATCACTAGTGTCTTCCAAATCTAGCATAAACTCATAATCAGAGTCTTCCTTTGTCTATAAATCTCACCATTTTCTTGCATAATCATTGCCTTCTTGTTTGGATACTGAGAGGCAATGTGACATGTCCCCAAACACCTAAACCATTTGATATCTTGGCTTCACTGTGCCTTAGATGAGGTTGGACCTTTGTCATGTACGAGAAGCTTTTGTCTTGACTCCTTTATTTTCGGCCTAAAGGGTTCCTTGTCTTCCCTCCTTCTTACATTTGGCTTCCATGAAGAACTTCCCTGTTTGGTATTGTTCCTTCCTCAAAAATTGCTTCTCAACCTTCATAGCCAAGGGTACCAGGTGCTCTAACATAACACTGCAACTACATCACATCCCGAATATTGTGGTTCAATCCAGCTAGAAATCTTGCCATGGTGGCTTATTTATCCTTCTCAATGTTGGCTCTGATCATGGCCATCTCCATCTCCTTATGGTAGTCTTCAATGCTTCTAGATCCTTGTGCCAGGTTCTGTAAACATTGATACAGCTTCCTGTAGTAATGGTTAGGGATCAAGCGCCTCCTCATTACTTTCTTTATCTCATCCCATGTATCAATGGGTCTTTCCCTATTCCTTCTCCTGTCAAAGTAACCTAATCCCACCAAACAATATTGTAATAAATAAACTCAACAATAGTTAATTTTACCTTCTTTTCTTCTAAGTACTTATGCTTGTAAAAAACCAGCTTCATTTTTCTCTCCCACTCCAAGTAAGCATCTAGATCATTCTTACCTTGGAAGGAAGGAATTGTCATCTTTATGATATCTAAATTATGTCTTGCCTATTTGAGGATCCATGCTCTATACTGTGCCCAGCTTTTCTTTGATTGCGCTAGGCATCTTCATATTTAATGTAACATGGTTCATCTTCATCTTCAAGATTTTCTTCTAAAGGAGTCTGAGCTTGCCTATGAGACTAGCTTCTACGAGCTTTTGATACCTCACTCCTTGCTAATAGCTCATTCATCGCCTTTAAGGTCATATTGAGGCATTCAAACTGCTTCTATAGTGCCTTGATGGCAATTTTTCGTCCTTTTCACTTCCTGAATATGACATTCTTACTTGCAAGAAAATTGTTAGTCCAACAGATAAAACAAGACCTTACTAATCACTCCCTCATGTGTTTACTCTTGTAGGATAGTCACTTAATCTACTCATGTTTGCACTCAATTTTTCTTGATTTTACCCTCTAATAATCTCAATACTCTTGCTTTTTATCACTCAGGAATCTCTTAAACCTTCGATAATAAGTAAGTAATCACTATCTAATGTCCAAATAACACCACACAAACCAAGAATCAATAATACCCAAACCGTGGATGAAAATCAATCCCATATCCATCTGTTCAACTTCAAATAGCCATAGCTTTTGATCTAATTATCAGAATAACTATTATCATACCTTTCCAGAAAGTCCCAAATGAGAGTGACATTGTCGTAAATAGTTACTACCATTTAAGGGTCGTATTGAGCCATAAAAGATTGTTTCATCACTGTTCCAACTGCTTTTCTAATGATAGTAAGAGAAAAAACCCAAAAAAAAAAATTGTAGAACTGGATAAAGATCAATTTTTTTAGAACATATTTTTTTCTCTTTTTTTGTGTATTTTTTTTTTTTTTTTTGCATCCTTTTCATGTGATTTTCTTTTCTTTTACTTTTTTCCCTGTAATTTTTTTTTTCAAAATGAATGAAGATGAAAATAAAAAGAAATAAACTATGAACACCCAGGAAGAAGAAAAATAACCAATAAAAATAAAAAAGAAAGCAAGGATAGATAGAACCGAAACTCTGATTACCAAACTAATACAAATCTCATGTAGAGAAATGAAACCCGTATGAAATTTGGGATTATTAAGATAGGTGTTCTTAATTCATAACCAACTTGTGAATAAAAATCTTGGGATAGCAATTGTGCCCTCAACCCTCACTCAACATGTGACTAAGAACTTTTGGATAAGAATTGTGCCCTCAACTCTTACTCAACTCGAGAATAAGAACCTTAGGATAATGAATGACACCTTCAACTCTTACCTGTGAGAAAGAACTTCTAGATTAGCCCCTATGACCTTCAATCAACATGTGATGTAGAACATTGGGATAAGAAAATAAGGATAGTTGAACGACACAATGAAAGTATCCATTGATTAGTTCAACATGTTTAATGAAAAATAAGAAGACAAAATCCTCTCTCATTTTTATTATTGAGTTATGAAAACTTAATAAACATTATAATAATGTGTCCATTTATAATGTAGAAGAGAAACTAACAAAACAAAAAAATAGGATTATAATAAAAAATAGAAACTAAAAATCTCATAAAAGGGAAACTAAGATTATAACAAAAAAGGAAACTAGCAACCAAAAATAAATCATAATTTACTAAACCTTTTCTTTTTTTGGTTCACTAGTGGCAATAATGTTCGAACCATGACCTCATGCTCTACCCAAACCCCTCACCACTAGACCAATTCTAGTGGCTTACCTAATTTACTAAACCTACTTAAGGCATGTATGGGAGTCCTAGATTGAAAGGAATGACTTTGAGAGTTTTCTGTATGTTTGGGAGTTATAAGTTGAGGAGGGGAAGGGATTTGAGGCTTTTCCTTAGCCCTTCAAAACCCTCCATCACCTCCATTTTTTAGTTCCTCCAAAGTGAGGGGCCCTTTACACTCTCAAACAAGGGGAAGACAAACTCTTCAAACTCCTTCCTTCCCATCCCCTTCCTTCCCCTTTGATGGCTTCCCTTTCCTTTCCCTCCTAACTCCCAAATAAAGCTTAAGGTCTAAATGCAAATAATAACATAAAAGCCCAAAAATACTATGGTGGCCAAATTTTCAATGATTATCCCACATTGATCAAGTAGGCTAGTCTTGCACTTTCACGAGCTTGAAATAACTTCAATGGACCCTAAAGTAACTCCATTAGACTTCATTCTTCTTATTATCTTGCATGATCAAAAGCATCTTGGACTTTTCTTTGTGCTTATGCTAGCCTTTGCAAAGATGCACCTAGGACATGCTGAGAGTTGTGTGTTCGACTCTACAGTTAGAGATTATTGTCCCCCCTAACAACGACAAAAAAAAAAAAAATCTTGATTTTTTCTTTCAAGCTCAATTACATAATGCACCACCTATAGTAACATGTATCCCTTGCTTGTTGACTCACATCATGGGTAATAAGGCAACAAAAGTTGGGGTTGGGGTCTTCAAGTAGTAGTAGGAGTAGAACCATCGAGGGAGATGAGACAAATGACAATGAGAATTTATAATTCAAATAAGGAGCATCGATGAGAGTTAAGAAGAAATTTTGACTGAGTGTGACCAATTTAGATAGGTAGAATGGTTTGGGATCCACCTAGCATTTCAAATATCAATCTCTCCGCTGTGACCAACTATCCACATTAAGCCTCCCTCCAACAGATTCTGGATAGTTGCTCTTTCATGTGTAAGCACCGTTTGCCCCTCGTCTCGGATGAGTAGTAAAAAATTCTCCATTGGGGAACTATCTATCTTTTAAAGTTCTAGAAATAAAAGAATTTGAATTTTGCACAATTTCCTAGCACTACTTTGCTAGCTTAGCAATGTTAAAAATGTGCAATCTCTAAAGCCCTTGCCTCCTACAATTTTTGGCCAATAAAATCTTCTCCGTATAAACTAGTGACTCTTCTTTATAGACTATAGTTGTAAATACTTTGAATTTTTATTTTCTTAACTACTACTAAGTAATTTTAAAGTTAAACATATTGTTATTTATGCTTTTCTATATTTTTTTTCGTGCTAGTTGTAATTTATTTATTTATTTATTTTTATAATAAGACATCTCAATAATTTTTTGAAAATTCTTTTATGATGATCTAATTTTATAAAACACAAATAATTTGATTTCAGATTATCATTTAATAACTATATAATTTAATTATTTGAAATAGTATCAAATAATTTACACTCTAAATTACATAAAAAAAAGTTCATCCCTATTTAAAATAAGATAATATTAAAATAATTATATTAAATCAATTAAGATATCTATCTTTTATTTTGGATGAAATTTCTGCAGCTTAAAGTATTAATTTTAACTCATTGTTTTTATCAGATTGTAATATGGCGATATTTGTGTTAGTTTGTACGCACCTCAACTAGACTTATATCTATAGTGCAATCAAATATATATATATATATATATATATATAAGTATATTTATATTGAGATTAGAGAAATTATGAGAATCTTTCTTATGGTCTAAATGTCTAATACCAAGTAATTAACATAACTCTATTTTCCTCTAATAGATCTACAATTATTTTAAAATAAAATAATTTTTTGTAAGAAATTAAAATGTAAAATGAAACTATACTTTTATTATAAAAAAATACATTAATAATATTTATTTTTTTAAAAAAATATTTCTTATAACTCCATGTTATTTCTAAAATAATTTAAAATATTGGACTATATTTTATTAAATTTTTTTAGAAGTATTGATTAATTCTTTAGATTTTAATTATATTAAAATAAAACCTCAAATCTAATGACAAAGGAGATTTAAAACTTTGAAGAATCATAATATTGTTATGTGTAATTACAAAAAAAAACAAGGGTGTGTTTATTTAAGTTGAAAAATGTACTTTTATATTATAACTTTTTTAGAGATTTATTCGGAAGCCTGTCGTTTCAATTTATAACAAATACTTAAAAAAATCTTTTTTTATTGAAGATTTAAAGTCTTTTGAAAATTTTATACAATTATTTTAAATTTTTTTGCACATACTTCTTAGTTATGAAAATCATTTTATTAAAAAAAGCTCAAATAAATAAACTCTAAATTATTACTAATAAAATAAAAGAATAGAAAATAAAAATTGCTTAAGGCTAGTAATTAATAAAATAAAAATTAAAAGTAATTATAAGGCTAGTAATCATTGTCAATTTATTTTTGATTTTCTATATATATCCTTCCACTAAAGGCAATCCTGTTCAAATACTGTGAAGCACTTAAATATGAGTAATTCTCCCAACTAAGATTCGAACTATAGTTTGTCACATTATGATTAATTAACTCCTTATGCATAGACCAAATCTCAATTGATATGTCATTATCAATTTATGGTTGTGAAGTTAAACATACATAATCTTTTATAGTAACTATATAATTTCGTAATTTCAATTTAATTACAAAAAGAATATGTAAAGTTTCAAAATAAAAAAAAAAGGAATATGTATATTTTTTTTAAAAAATCATTTTAAAATTAAATGTCCTAGCATATTTTCATAAAATTTTTCTTCTTTCAATTTAAGCCATACAATTATGATAAAAAAAATTAAGACGTAAACATATTTAAAATTATATTCAATAGGATAATTTCAATTAAGTGACCGTTATTATTTTACCATCCATTTACAAGAACAATAATTATCGTTAAAACAGTTAAATGCATAACTTTATTATGACGCAAGCGCACACATCTGCATGCCTTTCGGTTTTCGAAGTTTAATAATCAATTCCGGCAAATTCTATAATGCACCAGTTTAAATATGGTGTATGTGGCACTAATAAAATTTGATGGTGTACCATGAATCTTGACCTCATCTAAACTGTTTATTGAATTATATTGATATCTAATGGTATAGATTAAAATCCCTGCCCCTCCACTATCGTCCCTACCCCCTTTGCCGGAGCTCCACTCACTACCCCACCACCATCAATATGCCTGCCACCGCTGCTGGTCCCTACCCCCTTTGCCGGAGCTCCACTCACTACTTCTCTTCATTTTGTTACCATGCGATTTTCCCTCTTTTCTGTAATTTCTCTTTCCTTATTCACTCCCTCTCAACCACACCTCAAAAATTTTCCCTTTCTTCAAATCCCAGCCTTTGAACATGTTGTCGTTATAAAGTTTTTGCCTTTTGGCTTCACCATCAAAATTGTGTTTTGGGTTTTAAACTAGAATTCTCGATCTCCTTATTCAAAGTTTTATCTCCTCTAGCACGGCTTCTCCTTTGTTACTGTTACTGTTTTGAAGTAATAGTTTGGTGTTACTGTTACTATTTCTTGGTGATGATTTGGTGAAGTTGTGGGGGGTTTTGAGGTTGTTGGTGGAGAAGAGGTTTGGGTATGCAGCGGAGGAGTGCGGCCGAAGTGATGGCGGTGCCAGGGTGAGGTGATAGGGGGTGATGAGGATTCCAGAGGGAGACTGTGATATGCTGTCCTCGGTGGGGATGAAGAAGATGTTATCCCGATTTTGTACTTAACTACATTTTTTGAATGCATTTAATCACATTTCTTGAATGTGGTTAAATGATATACTGAACATATTCCTTGGTCAGACTTAAACGGTGTATGGTGCACCGTATTTAAACTAGTGTACCATAGAACAAGCCATCAATTTATTCCTTCCCCCTCTACCTCATCTCTTAGAATTCTCAATTACATTTGCTAATTGTGTTTGTCTATAAATTAATAGCAAATAGCAAATTTTTCTTACATTTCTAAGTGTCTAACTCGCTAGCTATTGTTAAGAGAAAAATGGCAAATGCAATCAGGTTCTTTGCGTTGAACGCTGGAGCCAAGATTCCTTCAGTTGGCTTTGGGCACATATCAGGCTGAATAACCTGCTGTTGTTGCCAAAACCATCACCGCTGCTATTAAGGTATAATTTTTTTTTTCACTAAAATAAGAGTTAAATCAAATCCCAACCCACCTAAAGGATATTCTCTAGTGATTTGAGTCTTTTTTTTTTTTAAATATATAAATTCAAAGACATCACTATAAGTTTTCATTGTTTTTTATTTCTTAAGTAGAAAAGCTAACCCCAAGAGTTTATTCAGGCTGGATACAGGCATATTGATTGTGCTGCAGTCTACTACAACCAAGCAGAGATAACAAGATTAATGAATGATGATAAAAACTTTTGAATTAATTGGGCTTATATTTTTATTTTATTTTATTTTTATTTCGTTTAGGATTTATGTCAAAAATGCCTACTCTTTAGAGATTAGAGAAGCATGTCTTTGCACTATATACCATAACCATAACAACTGAATTGTGTTATGATGAAGTATTACTTATGAGATATGTTGTCACAGTTATTGCTTCCTTACATAAGAATTTATTGAAGTTGCATGCGAATTCGTTTTGCTTTTTGACAAATAAAATGTAAAATCCTAAATTTCTGCTAGTCATTTGACAATATTTTGGTTTTAAAACTTGGTTTTCAAAGATTGGCTTAGCTCTCAAGAAGCTTTTTGATGATAGTGTTGTAAAACGTGAAGACTTATGGATCACCTCCAAGCTCGGGTTTATTATTTTGTGAACTTCCTATGCTTTTTTTTCATTGTTAATACACATGTTTGCCTTAAGCTGCTGAACAAAAAACCTCTACTTTCTTAATTGTGTCTAGGTTTGCTGATCATCTTCCAGAAGATGTGCCAGAGGAATTTGAAAAAACTTCGCGAGAACTGCAGCTTGACTACTTAGATCTCTATCTGGTGTACAATACTCTACAGTGCTCTGTCAAATTATATTGATAGTCACTTCAAAATAATAATAATAATAATAATAAGTTGCAAGGGAAATTTCCGGCACACATTGTTATAAATTCTGTCACCATATTAACATATGATGGAATTTGCGACAAAAATATTTCACCGCATTGGAATCTTTTTATGAAACAAATATACAGTATATACCAAACAAATTAAAAAATATAAAGGAGATTAATTTTGATATATTGTTAACAATTAAATATCATCATTTGTATGACTTTTTGAGGTAGTTAGTGCTAGAATGAAACACTTTTAATCAAGTGACAATACATAATTAAATGACTTTGTAAAAATCTTTTGCACTGATAGTGCATTAAAATTAGATGTAATGTAAAGCAAATTTCAAATAAAAGGGGGCATCCATTTATATCTTCCTTCAATATATTGAATTGATTCTTAATTTCATATATTCATGGGCCTGTCAGTATGAAGAAGAGATCAGCTGGACTCAATCGCGAAGATTTTACAATACCTAACATTCCCAATACATGGAGAGCAATGGAGGCTCTCTATGACTCTGGCAAAGCTAGAGCCATTGGAGTGAGCAATTTCTCTTTAAAGAAGCTGCAAGATTTGGTGAAGATAGCATGAGTGATCCCTGCTGTTAACCAAGTGGAATTGCACCTTGGATGGCAGCAGCCAAAGTTGCATAAATTCTGTGAATGTAAAGGAATTCATTTATCTGTAAGTATAGCAGATATATAAATCACTAAAAGAAGGGCTAATGTTTATGTAACTACGTTGTGTAACTTATTGCAAGATCTTGAGGTTTCAGGAAAACTTTTTTTTTTTCTTTTTTTGTTAAAATTGTCTAGAGCTGATACAAATTTATGAGACTAATTTTTATGTTTGTATAAAATAATTTTATATTATCATTCAATAAAAATCATATAATTGCTACGTCATGATAGATAGTTACATAAAAATAGACGATGTTGGCAATTCCATAGATAGTTACATAAAAGATGACAATATTGCATGAAAATTATTTTCCAAATTATTTAAGTACAAAGTCTAATGGTGTTATCTCAAGAATCATTCTTGTGATTTCCAATTGTCTATCATCATGAATTGAATTTTATTTCATGGATATTAACCCCCTGGGGCACCAGATAGATTCTAAGGTACAAATGACATCCTACCCTTTTGGTTGCAGAGAAATTGGGGAAGACTCCAGCACAAGTAGTCCTTCGCTGGGGCCTGCAAAAGGGACATAGTGTGCTGCCTAAGAGCACTAACGAGGAGAGGATCAAAGAAAATTTTGATGTCTTTGACTGGTCAATACCTGAAGACCTTATGACCAAGTTCTCTGAATTTAAGCAAGGAAGTTCCCTTAATACTATTTTCATCTATCACTCTGCTAGAGCACCAATGTCACTATGTGTGACAACTATAATATTGCTAGATAATAAGGTACTATGCTAAAAGCTTCAACAATTTTAATAACATTAACTATAATATTCACTAACTGTATGTGACATAATTATAGTATTGCTTGACAATAATGTACTACGCTAAAAGCTTCAACAATTTTAATGACATTAACAATAATATTCACTTCTTGCGTGTGACATAACTATGATATTGCTTGATAATAAGGTACTACGCTAAAAGCTTCAACTTGTAATAACATATGAAAATTGATCATGCCGGTGAGGTTACTCCCAGGTGCTGAATTTGTTCACGAGAACTATGGTGGTTACAAGAACCTTGAGGAACTATGGGATGGCGAACTGTGACCATGGTGCAACATTGAGATGCTACTGCGCTAGTGATCCATTGCTTGCTTGAAAGAAAGACCACATGTTGGAGACAGTAGAGTCTATTTTAGATTCAGAGGAAGTTTGCTCTTGGTGATGCTGCCTGACAATAAGAAACCAAGTCTAGTTTTTCTTCCATAAATAAATTTTGCATGGTATCTTTCATAATAATAATAATAAGTTAATGCTGGTTCATATTTATACGATATTTTGTGGTTATGGTATATTTGACTGATCAAGGCAAAGCGAGTTAAGAAGGCATAAATTGGATGATTAGAGGAAAAATTTTTACACAGCTATTTTGTTTTCTGAAAAAAAAGAAGATTAAATCGGTTAGAATATATAGAATTTGTTAGTTTGTTACAAATTGTTAATTAGAATCAATTAGGAGGTTATGGTAATTAGTTACCTTCTCTCACTGTATAAGTCATATTGTGATTTTATTATATCAATTTTTTTTATTTTATCAATATACAATTTTAGATTTCACTTTCAATCCTCTCTTTTATCTACCCTGCCATGTTTCTCAATATGGTATCAGAGCCTTATCACCCACCTTGAATTTCTTTGGTTGCCCTGCTCAGAGTTCTTAGAACTCATTTTCTCTCACTTTCTCACCTTTTCTCTCTACCCAAGCACTTTCTTCTCTCTCTCTGTTTCATGTTCAAGATCAATTTTCTTTTCTCTTAGTGCCAACACCACGATCTTGAGAAGGCTTAGTCATTGTCGCCACCGCCGATCATCTTCATCATTCTTCGAGTTTCAGATCGGTCGATCCATCACCATCTCGATTCACGCTTTCCGGTTCACGGTGGCTCTTCCTTGCCACCACTCGTCTTCCATTCTCTGTCGCTGGTTCTGATTCTTTGCCGACTTTGTTCACATTTCCAGCGTGGTCCTTCTCTTCCAAGTTCCAGATCATCTTCCTCGGTTTCAGATCATCTCCAATCCGTGCGCTGGTCATTTTCTCTGGTGAATTTGGTTTTTTCAACATCGTTGGCTCTGTTAGATCTGGTTCGTTTCAGCACCTGGCATAGCGGTTCGCATTTTTTCGGCATGGTTTGTGATATGCTTCATCTTCCTCATTTCAGATCTAGTCCACTGGCTTGCCGCCGCTGCTTGTCTTCAAGATCTTCATCTCTGCCACTTCTCTTTGCCATGGCCTGGATCCGGATATGCTCCATCTCCATTTTCCGACTTGGTTAGTTTGTGCTCCTAGTTCCGTTTGTTAGTCCTTTCACTTCAGATTGGATTGGTTCTTGAAGATGTTATCTGTGTTGCGGTGGTTATGCTCCAAGTCTTGTGTTGGTTGTTTGAAGACTGTTACTATTTGCAATTCAAAGTTTTCTTTCGTTCAATCGGTAATTTTAGTTCAAGCTTTGTGTTCGATCTCCTGTATTTGTGATTGTTCTTCAAGATTTGCTCGATTTTGCATAGTTGGATATGTGTGTTGGTTGTTGCTCAGTGAGGCTTTTATTCACAATGAATATCAAATATTTGCAGTTTCAGTATATTGAGGATTATTTCTCAAATTTGGATTATTCCGGTTCTTGATATTTTCCATCTCTGGTTTGGATTATTGTGCGTGATGATTGTCCAAAATTGGTTTTGATTTGTTTAGCCTGATGAGGCTTTGTTTTTGCTTCTATCCTGATGGTTAAGCTTTAGATATGGCTTCTATCTAGATAGTTAAGGATGGATTAAGCTTCTGCTCTTAGCGGTTAAGCTGTTTGTTGAGTTTGTTGATTGGTGTTCCCTAAATTGGGATTTTTTGATAGCCCTATGGCTCCAACCTCTTCTTGATAGCCCTATGACTTTGATGTTTGCTTCTGCCAAGTGGTTAAGCTCTAAGGTTGGGTAGCTTCTGCTTGAATGGTTAAGCATTTCTCTTCATTGGTATTAATGATTGCTTCTAGTTGGGACGAGAGTTGTCGAGATGCCAAAAGAAGTGCTATGGACCTTAGCCCTCACCAATATTTGTTATTTTCAGCATCTTGTTGCCTTTACCGATATTATCATTGTATTTTTTTTTTTTTTTGGTTTGTTGTAATGCACTTTCGTCCCAAGCTGGAGATGCTAATGTATGCATCCTCTAGCTTGTGGGGGGTGTTAGAGTATATAGAATTTGTTAGTTTGTTACAAATTGTTAATTAGAATTAGTTAGGAGGTTATGATAGTTAGTTATCTTTTCTCTCACTATATAAGTCATATTGTGATTCTATTGTATCAACTTTTCTCATTTTATCAATATACAATTTTAGATTTCACTTTCAATCTTCTCTTTTCTCTGCTCTACCATGTTTATCAACAAAATCATTTGAATTATTTAAAGAGAATGTATTAATGAATTCTTTTATTAATATATCTTATTTTTGCTTTTAATATGTGTCCTAAAAGACCTGTTAACAAAAACATTTTTACAAGCTACTAGCCACTGGAAATAGTGTAGTAGTGAGAGATTTGAATGATTTACATAAGGCTTTAAGTCTAAATCTAATTGCCATCAATGTACCAAAATAAACAAAGCCATTTTTACAACCAATAAGTTGTAACTCAAGTGACATCTCCCTTAATCTATATGGTAAAATGTTTGTTGGCAGGGAATTGATCCTCGTTTGCCTATCCTCTTCCCCATTTCCCCTAACTTCACTAAGAGCTTCCTATAACCGAAAAAAAAAAAAAAAATTACAAACTTTTACACATGTTGATTCAAATATCAATAATAAGCAGTGTATATTTTACAATTTGCGTGAATGAAAAAAGATACTAATTTTTAGAACACAAACATCCACATGTAACTCCTCGGTTCCTCACATTAGATTTTTTTTTTTTTTTTTTGGCATTTTTAAGAGCAAAGCTGAAGATTTTTCCTCCATGTGTTTCATAACTAACCCTGCATCTTCTTGAGTCTCTCCGCCTTTAACTTTGTTCATCCGAAAGAATTTCTTTTTATTTATGACTCAAATATTATTAATTTGTTTTAATTTTATTCTTCTGTCTATCTCTGTCTGAATTGTTTACCGCAATTGCTAACGTAAATGTCACATGTCAATTTTTTTTTTTGGGACATGGCTTGTTTACGACTTAAAGTGAATGTCACGTTGGCAAATTAAAGCACCCATGAAAAATGGAAACAAAAATTAAAGTTGAAGAAATAAATTGGAACGAGAGTTATACATTATGGATGAAGGGAAAAACTATAATTCTCATTGGCGAAAACTTAATTACACTTGTCCAGTACTTTTGTAGTTGAAGTCTTGTATTGATTACCTCACACACTATATCAAACTCATATCGAATGTTTTAGGGTTCTACAAATAAATCATTTTAAAAAACAATTCTAAATAACAACTACCACCACAAATTTTATAAGTCACCACTGGAAACACAATCTCGAAAGAGAAACGCATCTTCTACTTTCTAATTACACTTGACCTTTGTTTTTGATGTACCACAAAAAAAAAAAAAAATTGCACCTGACCAACACTTCAAAATCATTATTCAAAAATAAAATACTCCACATTTTATATCCCCTCACTCAACCAAGAATACCACCTTTCATACAAACTCAACATTTAAAATAAAAATCTCTTTGTAATGTCAATCATTCACAAAAATTAAATCATTGTCAATTATAAATTATATATATAATTAGTTTTCTTTCGAGCTTCCTTTCCCCTCCACCTCTTCTTCCTACTTCAGCTATGGAAGGTCCTATTGAGATGCAAGAGGTGTTTTGTATATTTATTCGAGAGTTATTGTACGTAGTGTTGAAATGTGATTTCAAATAACTTCAATCATATTTTTGAGAGCTGCCCAAAATAAAGATATATAATTTTGAGGGAAGCGGAGACTTGTTGCCTTTACCGTGTATTCTAAGCGGAACATTTGGTAGTGTAAGCCATTGGTATTATTGATTCATGGGAAGTAAAGCCCAAAAAGGAGGGAAAGGGTCCACTGCAGTGGAAATCTTTATTTATCGATATGTTGAACTTCAACAGGCAATGTGAAAGCTACCTCATCTCTATCATTTGCCACTAAGGTATCAAATCTATCTTTTTATTTGTTTACACCAAAACTCGGCCACCATTTTGTTTTCTTTTTGACTCAATACGCGTAAAGGCAAGTCTTATTTGGTTCTTTATTTTTTGCAATAATGTCAATAAAAAAATCGAAAACGTATGTCATGTATCTTCATGGAAGCCTCCATCCCCATATCTTCGAAATGTTTATGTCTTTCTCTGGTCTCAATCGAAGCCAGGGGCTTAATCTTCTCGTTTTCTCTTCTTGCTGATGATTCTTGAAAAATCAAAGGAAAAGAAGGGTGTGATAACAAAAATATAATTTGTAGCCATAGCTTGAATTTATTTTATAGGACTCACTAAAATATTTTTTAATTATTGGTTGGGAAAAAAAAAATGTAACTCATTTTTAACCAATAACCAAGAAACACTTTAATAAATTCTATAAAGTGAGTCCCAATACAAATAACACATCTCGTTGGATAATTTATTTAATTGACTGCCTATAGTATATTTTAATGTAAATTTTCAAGTAATCAATCCGAAGTTTGAACAAAAGATAGGTGTCATCTGCCATGCATCTTGTTATATTTGGTGCATGGTGCACCTTGTGATCTAATGATAAAGATCATAAGGTGTATCAATAAACCAATAATACTAGATGCATGTTAGAAGCCTCTTTCTTCCATTCTCCTCCCGCCACCTGCAACTCCATGGCACCAGTCGCACTCTCTCACGGATCATGATCCAAAGCTTGGTGGTCCCTCGATCCCCTCTCACTCCCAACCCAAGCATAACCACCATGATGCCCCCCTACCAAGAAGGAGTCTTCCTTCACAGTTGGACCCTAACATGATCCCATGATGTGGTGTGTGGTCGTTATGATGCACGTCTGCACACACAACCCTGGTTTCAAAGTTGCCTCCTTTTTCTTTTTTTTTTTTTTTTGTTTTTTGCTTTGGTTGTTGCTGTTCCCATAGATATTGGTGGTGAGGCCAATTCGCGGTGGCACGCAGTAGTGGGTATTCGAAGAAGATGGTGGTGTGCGGCGAGGACAACACAATGGAGGTAGATGGCGGCTGGTGGTTGGTCATGGATGGGTCAGGTTCCATAATGGTGGTTGTGTGATTTGCAATGTGAATCTTGTGGTGGGGCACGACGATGGAGCTGATACCCATTTGCAGTTGTGCACTTTCACAGCGCGCGAAAGCATGAACTTGACTCGAAACCCATTTGGCAGCCAATCTACTAGCGCGAGTGCTCGAGTGATTTCGTCTTCTCAGTTCAAGGGGCCTTGAACTTTGGCTCTCTTTCTTTGATTGCCTTCTTTTCTTCGTTGACGATGACAATGGGTTTAGAATATTTGTCATGATTTTCGTTTTGTTCGTGTTGATATTTTTGAATTGCACTGAGTTGTAGTATGGTGAGCAAGAGAACCCGTGAAGGGGTGTTGTTCGCCGAGGTTTAGGGATGGGCATGATGGCGGGCGATGGCGGTCGGTGGCGCCAGGGGAGCGAGGCAGTGGAGAGATGGGGTGCTTACCGTGCATCAAGTGTTTTTGGTGAATTGATACACCTTGTGATATTTACCGCCAGATCACAAAATACATCGTACAGTAAATATAACAGGATGCATGGCAGCCTTCGCCTTTCACCGCAAGTGCACTCGCTCCCTCGCGGACACACAAATAGACCATCGTCTCCATTCAGCAAGCACTTGCGTCCGTTGCTGGCGCCTGGCGGAATCTCAATTCGACTTCGGCTTCTATTTTGATTATCATTAAATTTATTTTATTTTATTTTATTTTATACCTACTTTACATTTTAATTTTATTAAACAATATAATAACACAATTAGGTGCATGTTATTACTCTTCCACTTTCTTTTTGTTATCGTTGTTTTTTTCTTCACCACACTAAAACTGTCCTTATTGGATAAAGAAAACACAAACCAAGGAAACGAAGGAATGGAAATAGTGCTATTTTTAGGGGATCAAAGACTTTTTATTGGGATAAAATTAAAAATATAAATAATTAATATATTTGAATATATAAAAAAATTTTGAAATTTTATATAATTTTTTGAAAGAAGTATATTTAAGATTATTTTTATTTAAAAAAAATTTTAAAAAAAATTTATTAATATTTTTATATTAATAATTAAAAATAATTTTATTTTATTTTATTTAAATAAAATTTATTTTATTAAATTTATTATTGATATATTTAAATCAAATAAAAATAATTTTTTAAAATATAATTTCTCTTAAAAAAAAAACCTTCTTAAAAGACTTTCTTCGAAAGAGCGTTTTAGATCCATCACTAGGGATGTCGATGACGGGACGAGACGGGATGAGCCGTCCCCCACCCCGTAAGTAAATACCCGCTCCCTTCCCCCGCCTCATATTCGCATGCAGTCATTTTTCTCTTACTATGCTATCTGGATATCCAATGATCTGCTAAAATTTTTAAAATTTTAAAAATTTAAATTAAATACAAAAATTCTAATATCATAAAATATTTAAAATGATTATAAATAATAATCTAATTCAACAATTCAAATTCTAACAATTTAATATACTTAAAATAAAAATAAACACATAAAATAAACAAAAATAAGTACAATAATCCAATTCTACAATCTAAATTCTATCAACTTAAAATACTTAAAATAAAAATAAACACATAATAGTAATCCAATCATTTGTCTAATATATAATAAGTACAAATAAATCTAACTTATAAATTTAAACCTTAGTCTACTTAATTTAAATAATAATAATATTAGTTTAATTAAGTTAATAATTTAAGCAGAAATAATAATTTTACGACGATCCGCTGGTATTTAATAGTGATCCTCACTCATGCTTAACACGCAGATTTAAAATCCCCCTCCCTATTATCCACAAAAGAAAATCTTCCCCATACCCGCCTATCATGCATCCATGGGCAATTTTTTTGACATCTCTGTCCATTACAGTTTTCTAGTAGTGATAATACAGCTGGACCGCACTCCCTAGAGAGTAACAGTGCCTACCAAAACTTCTGAAAAAAAAAAAAAGAGTAACACGGTTCTTTGTCTGTTGTTTGTTTTTGTTAAATGTCAAAAACCATAAATGCTCTTTTTCCAAAAGGAATAATTGTTTTCACACTTTATAATGCTTTTCACCATTTTTAAATGTTAATTTTTTCAAGAATTACCTAGGAGGTACATAATGATTAAAGAAAACACTCAGGACCATTACCCCACACGGGAGATAGGAAATGGGAATTCAATTTCGCAGTCCACGCACCTGCCTTCGTTTTCGTCCACCCAATTTTCTTAAAATAATCACTGCCTTTTTTTAATTTTACATTAACAAAGTTCCTAATTTTTTTTCCGGATATACACAAAGTTCTTAAATTCCTGCAACATTGTGAATATAATTTCTTTTCCATTCATTTGAAAAAAGACGCACATCACGTATTTATTAACAAGCACCTAAAATTCTCACTTGTCAAGATTTTTAACTTCTTAAAACTTTCGGAAATAATATATTTGCTCTTTTTGTTTGTTTTCGCTCTTTTGAATATAACCCTTTTGGTTATTTTGTATTTGTATTAAATGACGTATTTATTAAATCAGAAGAAGGAGACAAAAAAAAAAAAAAAAACGATCAAAGATGTCTGTTTTTTAAATCAACACGTCCTCTCAAAAGTTAAAAGTAACAATCCACTTGTAACTTATTGTTTGGTTCGTTGACTCACTTTACGACTATGAGCATCGTTGGTCTTTTTTCAGTCTTGTTCTCAACTGGATCTGTTTTCCTCACACCGAGCTTCCTTCTCAGTTCTCATGGCTCTGCATGCTTCCTCCTCCTCCTACTCTTCCCATTCTTCCTCTTTCTTGGAATTTAGATGGACCTTCGATGTCTTTCTTAGCTTTAGAGGCACTGATACTCGCTACCGTTTCACTGGCAATCTCTACAAAGCTCTTCGTACCAGGGGAATTCGCACCTTCTTTGACGATCGGGAGCTCCAAAGTGGGGAAGAAATCAAACCATCACTTTTCAAGGCAATTCAAGAGTCCAGGATTGCCATCATTGTGTTCTCTAAAAATTATGCTTGTTCTTCTTTTTGCTTAGATGAACTTGCCATGATCATGGAGTGTATTAAGGGGAATGGCCGATTGGTTTTGCCAATTTTTTATGATGTGGATCCTTCTGATTTGAGACATCACAAAGGGACATATGGTGAAGCACTAGTTAAGCATGAGGAAAGGTTCAAGGATGACAAAAGGAAAGTGCAGAAATGGAGGAAAGCTCTACATCAAGCAGCTAATTTATCAGGCAAGCATTTCAAATATGGGTATGTTTTTACCATCTCGTATTTTGTTTCTTTAATTTTTATTTGTTGAATCATTTTATATTTAACCTTAAAAGAGGAAGGAAGTGCTTGTTAATCTTGAACAAGTTAAATTATTGTGTATTAAACAACATGAATTGTAATGCTATAATACAATTCTCAAGTCTCAACACATGGGATGTGATGTGACCTTTCCGATTGAACAGGAATGAATATGAAAATACTTTTATTGACGAGATTGTGAGAGAGATCTCCAAGAAGATTAGTTTTGTTCCTTTATATGTCGCGGATTACCCTGTCGGACTAAAGTCTCGAGTGTTGAAAGTAAAGAAGCTTCTGAATGATGGATCTGATGACAGAGTCCACATGGTTGGCATTTATGGAATTGGCGGAATAGGTAAAACAACACTTGCTCGAGCAGTTTATAATTCGTGTGTTGACCAATTTGAAGGTTTATGTTTTCTTGAAAATGTGAGAGAAAATTCAAATAAGCATGGATTAGAATATCTCCAAGAGATGCTTCTTTCTGAAATTGTTGGAGAAAAGGATATTAAGATAGGAAGCATCAGTAAAGGGATTCAAATAATAAGGCATAGGCTTTATCAAAAGAAGATTCTTTTGATTCTTGATAATGTTGACAAACGGGAACACTTGAAAGCACTTGCTGGGGAGCTTGATTGGTTTGGTTCAGGTAGTAGAGTTGTGATTACGACTCGAGACAAACATTTACTAGCATGCCATGGGGTTGAAAGAACATATGAGTTAAATGGCTTAGATGAGGAAGATGCTCGTGAATTGTTCATATGTAATGCTTTCAAAAATAAAGTAGTTGATCCAAGTTTCATGCACATTATAAATCGTGCAGTAACTTATGCTACTCATGTTCCATTGGCTTTGGAAGTAATAGGTTCTAACTTGTGTGGAAAAGAAATAGAAGAATGGAATTCTACTTTAAATCGATATAAAAGAATTCCTGAAGAATATATCCAAAAAAGACTTAAGATAAGCTATGATGATTTGGAGGCAGAAGTGCAAAGTGTTTTTCTCGACATTGCTTGTTGCTTTAAAGGATTCAATTTGATAGAGGTCAAAGATATACTATGCGCTCATTATGATATACGATTCACTGATTATGATGTCTACTTGAAACCTGCTATTCGAGTTTTGTTTGATAAATCTCTCATAAAGATTAATCGAAATGGTGAGGTGACATTACATGACTTGATACAAGATATGGGTAGAGAAATTGTTCGACAGGAAGGAAAGCCTAGCAAACGCAGTCGGTTATGGTTTCCTGAAGATATAATTCAAGTTCTTGAAGACAATGAGGTAAGCAAGGCATATGAATGGTTTATTTTTTATTTTTTAACGATGATTGATCTCTTTTGACTATATATTTTATAAATACTCATGCATGGTAAGTCATTTATTCCTTGTTTCTAATGTTTTGTTGACATTGTTAACTTACCATTTATTTTACGTGAATCTTCATGTTAAATCCACAATATAGGACGTTATTGTGATTGACTTGTGCAATATTTGTTTTGAAAGGGAGAATGTGAAAGTGAAATAATTTTTCTGGATCATCTCAAATTGGTGGAATGGGACGGAGAGGCCTTCAAAAATATGAAAAGCCTCAAAACACTCATCATACGAAATGCTTATTTTTCTCAAGGTCCCAAACATCTTCCAAATAGTTTGAGAGTGCTTGAATGGTGGAGATATCCTTCACTTTCTTTGCCAGATGATTTTCGTCCGAAGAAACTTGTCATGTTCAAGTTACCTTACAGTTGCTTAACATCAGTAAATTTTCTCAAGATGCAGAAGGCAAGTATAATAAGTTGCTTTCTCTGATACTTCATAGTAATTTATTTATTTTATGAATATTCAATTGATTCCTTTTTCTTTTTTTTTCAGGAACTTGTGAATTTGAGATGTTTGAATTTTAATGATGCTGAATTTATAACAGATATACCTAATCTATCTTGTGTCCCAAGTTTAGAAAAGCTATCATTTCGATTTTGTAGGAATTTGATTAAAATTGATGAATCGGTTGGATTTCTGGGTAAACTTAAAATATTGGATGCCTGTGGTTGCAGCAAGCTTAAGAGCTTTCCACCCCTTATGTTGGCCTCTCTTGCAAAGCTAGATTTTTCATACTGCTCAAGTCTTGAGAACTTTCCAGAACTATTAGGAAAGATGGAAAATATAATATCCCTTTTCTCGGAGCGAACTTCCATAAAAAAAGTGCCATCTTCAATTCAGAATTTTACCCGGCTTCGATATCTGCAGATAAGTGAATGTGGATTGGTTGAGTTTCCAATTAGCATTTTCCTGTTGCCAGAACTTGAACAGGTGTATATTGGTGGATCATGTCACCAAAATGAAGGTGGAGCAAAAGTAATCTCAACATTATCAGGCTATAAAAAGCTTACTGTATCGAATTGTAATTTGTCAGATGAAATCTCTGCAAAAGCCTTTGCTTGGGTTGACACTAATATGGTAGAGTTAAAGTTGTTCGATCTTAATTGCACAGTTCTTCCTGCATACATTACAGCATGTCTCCATTTGAGGAGACTTACTTTGTCTCGTTGTAATATTCGAGAAATTAGAGTGATTCCACCCAACTTAGAATTCCTCTGTGCAGAATACTGTAGATCCTTGCAATGTTTAGACCTCACAATTCTTCCGGCGGGCACCGAAGAATATTGTTTTCTAACGAGTCTTATTCTGGATCATTGCGAGAGTCTTCGGGAAATAAGAGGGATCCCAACCAACTTAGAAGTTTTGTCTGTCTCAGGCTGCACGTCCTTGTCTGACTCGTGTAGAAGCATGCTTCTGAATCAGGTTCCTCTTTGTCTTACCATTTTGGTTCAATAATTGACATCTACCTCTCGTATTCTCATACCAACATTTCAAACTGACTTTATACCTAATTAGTCATGTACAAATTTCTGGTCAGCTGTAAATGTATGTTTTGTGGTTAACACAAATGATATTTATTATTATCACATTAATGCAATTAAGTAGAAATTAATTTATAGATCTTTAAACACTTATGTCATTTTATCATGATAATTGATTATTGTTGCATTAATCACAAAACACAAGTTATTATTAAAAAATTTATACATCATTAAGTAGTGTGAAATTGATGTGACAACATTAGTGAGAGATATTGTGTCCATTTGTTTGTGCTTCTTCTATGGGAAGAAATACTTTTTTTAAATTTTTTTAAAAAAATACTTTTAGTATTGTTTGTTTGTACTTCTTCAAAAAAAAAAAAAATAGAAGTAGAAAATAATCAGTTTTTCTGTTTTTTTAAGAAGTAGATAGAGTTGCTTATCCTAAAAGCAGAAGTGATAGAAGAGAGAAAAAATGATCTCGAATTTCGACTTGCTACTTTTTCATACTATTTTGTCATTCTATCCTTAACTTTTTTTCTTGAAAACACTACTCTCGATCAATTAAATTGTAATTTTACACTAAAAAGTACTTTTATATTCATCATATTCCAATAATTTAACAACTTTTGATTATGATAAAAAATACTTTTGCAATTACATTCAAATGCAAAGCAATTTTCTACTTCTCGACTTGATATACTCTAAATGTATATGTTCTTTAAATTATCAATTATATATGGCTGGCAGGAATTACACGAGAAGGGTGGAAACATGCTCCTTTGTATTCCGGGAAGTAGGATTCCAGAGTGGTTCGAGCACCGTAATAGTGGATTAACAATCTCTTTTTGGTTTCGTAACATGCTTCCAGCCATATCGCTGTGCCTTGTTCCTGAGGCTTTCAAAAGTTCGCCAAAATTGAGCATCAATGGCAATAGCAACGCAGTGAGTGATGATAAATGGCTCGGATGGCGCAGAATGCTGACAATATCTAGCATGATAGAAGTTGATCATATATTTATTCTTGATGAGAAACGAATGAAATTCGACGATAATGTGAAAGACGTACTTCTAGAGAATAATGAATGGAATCATGTCGAAATTTTTTTTGATCCAATTTTTTCATGGGCAACAACAGGAATTGGCATGCAATTTGGAATCCACGTGTTCAAAGAAAAAAGTAACAAGGAGGATATCCGATTCACCGATCCTTATGAAAAGGATAATAATAATGATGTGAATTCAGGTTCTGAATTTGAATTCAATGGTATAGAACAGACAAGTAGCACCAGCAATGTCAAAGGTAAATGCGTCTGTGGCATATCTTTCTGTGTTGCTCTGTATATTTTGCTCCTACACCTAAATGGAAAGTAGCAGGACTAGTGTGCCCGTATGGTGCCTTATACTATTTTCTTAAAGAGAAAAAATATGTTATTTCAACCAGTTGTTAAGTAACTTGAGAGAAATTGGATGCTTTTATTACATTATGAATTACTAGGAAAATGAAATAATAGATTATTATAACTCTTAATTTAACAAATATTCAAAGAAATAAAGATAGTCAGTTATAAATTGAACATCTCACCATCGAAATAAGTTCTTAATCTTTAAGTGTACCATAACTTCCAATTTTGTGATTATTCATTTGGCTAAATTTAAATTCTTTTTGAATTCAGGTTTGCAAGAGCAACAACATTTAACTTCCTTCGACCAACATAAGTTGGGAGACTGTGAAAATGTGAACAAAGCAAAAGTAAAGGGAATGGTGACGCAAGCATTCAACAGCGCTGGGGAGGACAATGACAAGAATCCATTAACAAGGCTGCTATCAGCGACAAAGGTGAGGGCTGCATTTTAGTGGATAAATAATAAATTAAGAAATAAGAGACAATCATAGACTTTGACAGAAATCAAGCAACGTCTATTCGTACAAACATTTCCTAATAATTGTCTGTACTACTACTAATCAACATTTTTCATGTAAAAAGGGATATACGTAATGTCTCATGATTTGTGGTAAGCATATGTATTTTCTTTTATTTTTGTGAAATATCATTGTTGATTTTACATTAGCTGCAGCAAACATATACATATCAGTAGAAAACCAACGAAACGGGTAAAATAAGGAGAGCAAAGAGATTTGTTATGTGTAAATTAAGTAACTTGAATGCATTAGGTTTACTTGGCCTTTTATAACCAAGTGGTCTAGAATTCGATTTTTGTTTGCTTCTATTCTTTTAAATAAAAGTTGAATCTTAACACATGGTAAGATAGACCTATACATAGTCCATGCTTCAAATCCAAAAGAGGCTCTTGTATAAGGCAATGGGTTAAGGTCTAAAATCATTCATATGCCTTGACCTGGCAGTTTAAACTTTTGGGAAAAATAGTTTGTAAGATGGTATCAAATCTTATCCTGTGATTGATATTAGACCACCTACAGATGTTCAATTCAGGACGTGAGGGAGGTGTGTTAGAGTCCCACATTATTTAATGATATGACTGAAATACCCTTTATTATGAGTTCGAGTAACTCTTCTCCTATGAGCTAACTTTTGAGATTGAGTTAAACCTACTTAATTTTAAGATGCATGAATTAATTCATGTAACTTTGTATTTAGTGGAATAGGAGTCAACCAAGAAATACCAACTGCCTCAAATGGCAAGACTGTGGCAAGGGATCAATTGGAATACTGCTTTTCAAAGAGTCTTATTCTGGATTATTGCGAGAGCCTTCGGGAAATAAGAGGGATCCCAACCAACATAGAACATTTGTCTGCCTCAGGCTGCACGTCCTTGTCTTAGACGTGCAGAAGCATTCTACTGAATCAAGTTCCTCTTTGTTTTACCTATTTGGTTCAGTTATTTAGTTCAATAATTGACATCTAACTCTCGTATTCTCATACCAACATTTCAAGCTTATTTTATACCCAATTAGTCAAGTACAAATTTCAGGTCAATTGTAAATGTATGTTTTGTGGTTAACACAAATGATCTTTATTATTATCACATTAATCACACGTATATGCAATTAAGTATAAATTAATTTATATGTCTTCAAACACTTATATCATTATATCATGATAATTGATTATTGTTGCATTAATCACAAAGCACAAGTTATTATTAAAAAATTTATACATCATTAAGTAGTGTAAAATGGATGTGACAAAACTAGTGAGAGATATTGAGTCCATTTGTTAGTGCTTTTTGCATGGGAAGAAATACTTTTTTATTTTTATTTTTTTAAAAATACTTTTAGTATTATTTGTTTGTATTTATCCAAAAAATAAAAGCAAAAAATAATCAAATTTTCTGCTTTTTTAAAAAATAAATAAAAAGTTACTTCTCTCAAAAGTAAAAGCGATAGAAGAGAGAGAAAATAATTTTAAATTTTAAACTCATTACTTTTTTATATCATTTTACTATTCTATCCGTAATTTTTTTCTTAAAAACACCACCCTTTATTCACTAAATTGTAATTTTATACTTAAAAAAATTACTTTTACATTCATCACATTCCAATAATTTAATAATTTCTAATCCTAATAAAAAGTACTTTTATACTTACATTCAAATACCAAAAGATTTTCTACTTCTCGAATTGATATACACTAAATGTATATGTCGTTAAAATTATCAATTGTATATGGCTGGCAGGAATTGCACAAGGAGGGTGGAAACATGTGGCTTTATATGCGAGGAAGTAGGATTCCAGAGTGGTTCGATCACCGTACTAGTGAAGTAAAAATCTGTTTTTGGTTTCGTAACATGCTTCCTGCCATATCACTGTGCCTCGTTTCTTCGTTCGTGGACAACCTAGGTTCCAGATATTGGCCCGCGGTGCGCATCAATGGCATCGAAGCGAGTTATGAACAGTTCACAACCCAGGATATAGGTTACTATTCTAGGATGACAGAGGATCATATGTCAATTCTTGATGCCAATTGGATGAAAGTCGAAGATAATGTTAAAGAAGTACTTCTAGAAAATAATGAATGGAATCATACCGAGATTACTTTTTATCCAGTACCTTCACAAATTGGGATCCATGTATTCAAAGGAAAAAGTAGTATGGAGGATATCCGATTCACCGATCCTTATGAAACGGATAATGATGATGATGATGTGAATTCAGATTCTGAATTTGAATTCAATGGTGAAAAACGAGCAAGTAGCACCGGCAATGTCAAAGGTAAATGCGTCTCTGGCATATCTTTCTGTGTTGCCCTGTATATTTTGCTCCTGCACCTAAATGGAAAGTAGCAGGACTAGAGTACTCGTATGGTGCCTTATACTATTTTCTTCAAGAGAAAAAATAAGTTATTTCAACTAGTTGTTTAAATAATGTAAGAGAAATTGAATGCTTTTATTACATTATGAATTACTAGGAAAATGAAACAATAGATTATTATAACTTTTAATTTAACAAATATGCAAAGAAATAAAGATACTCAGTTATAAATTGAACATCTCACCATCGGAATAAGTTCTTAATCTTTAAATGTACCATAACTTCCATTTTTGTGATTATTCATTTGGCTAAATTTAAATTCTTTTTGAATTTCAGGTTTGCAAGAGCAACAACAATTAACTTCCTTCGACCAACATAAGTTGGAAGACTGTGAAAATGTGAACAAAGCAAAAGGAAAGGGAATGGCGACGTTAGCATGCAGCAGCACAGCCGGGGAGGGCAATGGCAAGAATCGATTAACAGAGCAGCTATCAGCGACAAAGGTGAGGGCTGCATTTTAGTGGATAAATAATAAATTAAGAAATAAGAGAACCATAGACTTTGACAGAAATCAGGCAACGTCTATTCGTACAAACATTTCCTAATAATTGCTTGTTCTACTACTAACCAACATTTTTCATATAAAAAGGGATATATGTAATGTCTCATAATTTGTCGCAGGCATATGTATTTTCTTTTTTCTGTGGAAAATCATTATTGATTTAATATTAGCTGCAGCAAACATATACATGTCGGTAGAAGACTAATGAAATGGGTAAAATTAGGAAAGCAAAGAGATTTGTTACGTGTATTGTAAATTAAATAACCTAAATGCATTAGGTTTACTTGACCTTTTATGCCCAAATGGTCTAGAGCTTGATTTTTGGTTGCTCCCATTCTTCTGAGTAAAAGTTAAATTTTAGCACAAGGTAAAGTAGGTTTGTATATAGTCGATGCTTCAAGCCCAAAAGAGGCTCTTGTGTGAGGGAACGTGTTAATATATAAAATTATTTATGTACTTTCACCTAAAAACTTAAACTTTTGGGAGAAATAGTTTGTAAGATAGTACCAGAGTCTATCATGTTATTAATATTGGGCCACCCACAAATGTCCAGTCTTGATCATAAGAGGATATGTTTGAGTCTCATATTGTTTAAGGATATGGCCAAAATAACTTTTATAAGAATTTGGACAACTCTCTCTATATGAGTTAGTTTTTATGCTTGAATTAGACAAACTCGATTGTAAGATACATTAATTAATTCATGTAACTCTGTATCTAATGGAATAGGAGTCAACCAAGAACTACCAATCTGCCTCAAATGGCAAGACCGTGGCAGGGGATCAATTGGAATCGGAATATCAAGTGACCAATCCGGAAGACCAGTTAGTTTCAAATCACGAAAGCACCATGAGTGCCAGTGGTTGTCATGTGATGATGGGATTGAATCAAAGAACTGCGAAGTGGCAATTCTGCATGTGTGGTTTATTTTCTTCACTTGTGTCACTCTGTTCTTCCTCCTCTTCTTTGGATTCTCCGTGATGTTGATCAAGGTAAACATACTATACATAGTTGTAAAGAGATGTTGGCTCATTTCTTTTGGTTGGCTTTTTCTATTTATATTTTGCACTGACTTAAATTTGATGTCTAAGTTCTCTCATTTGTATTTGTAGGTACGGACATAGGTAAGCTGTTGATGAGGCAATGCATTCGGGTGAACTTTACCATCGGCAGCTGAGATGTGTGTTGTGAATTGAGATTTTGGAGAAAAATAAAAGGAAGAAAAGGGTTTGAAGAGTAAAATGAATTTATAATTATTCTTCAAATCCTTCTCTTTCATTCCTTCCTTTCCAAAATTTCAATTCACGAACACATTCTAAATCTTTTGTTATTTAAAAAAAAAAAAGAAAAACCATTCCAGTTGCATTTTTTTTCAAGCTTTGATTTGATTGGTGATTTATCTTTTGTTGAGCAAGTAATGACAACAACTTTGGGAATTGCTTATTTAGTTGTATAGTTTCTTTTTCAGGTCATTATCTTCTTGGTGACATCAAAGTTTGGGAACTTCCTTGCTTTGGTGCAGCTTGAGACCTACATCTTGCCAGTTTTCTAAGATAATCAAATTGAGATTATCTTCCTGAAGTAATGAAATATGTTCAAAGTACACAACGTTGTGATTTATCAGATCGCGACTCCCATTAAAGCAGAAGAAACACTAGTATGTATCTTCCATTCTTGGTATTTAGGTTTGCTCTTTATGAAAAAATAAATCTGAATTGGTAAATGATTCTAAGGAAGTACATTTATCCTTCTATTTTTGTTCTTTTGTTAACAAAGAAACTGGTTTTTCAGAAGCCATAATTCCATAGCCTTCTAGCCCCAAAAAAAAAAACAAAAAAAAAAAAAAGAGAACACCAAGCCTTTTGGGGATTGAAAAATAGATTCTTCTAGCAGCGTTTTAGTCAAAATGTGCTTTGTTATATTTATTTTTGCGTGGGATCTGTTCTTGCTGGCAACCTGCTTCAGCCATCAATTCGTTAGTATCAAATATAAATCGAGATTATTTCATTTTGTTTGTGACTTTGTGTTGAAATTGATGTTAATTCATGTTTGACGCAGCCCTGTTGCATAAATTATTAGGCCGTAGATCGTTTTAGTCCATCTAGTGTTAACTGGCTTATTACTTTAGCTCAGTAAAATGTACTTGTGGTGGAACTTGAAGCTTTAGGGGTGGGCCTAACACTTGCTTGGGATTTTGGCTATAGAAATCTCATTGTGGAAACTGATTAGCCTCCAAGGAATTTCATTTGTTTCTCACGATAGCCTCCCCGATTTCCAAGCTGTTCTAACAGAGATCCGCGAATTGATGAGGAGGAATTGGTTTGTTCAAGTCAATCACATTCCCATGGCTAAGAGAGGTGCTAAGGATCAAAGAGACCTTCTACTGTGTTGGCTTTTCTCTGTTGTGTTATTTCTCAGTCTACCGAAAAAAAAAAAACAAAAAAAAAACTTAATACATTTAGGATGATTCACCATAGGTAGCTAAAAAATTTATATTCTCTGACGCTGGCAATTCTAAATTACAACCGTCTCAAACCACTTTTACTTGTTCCATATATTCACAACTCTATGATTTAGACTAAGGTGAATTAATCGGGGAAAAAATAGTAATAAACCTAAGACTAGTACAAAATTGTTGGCTTCATCTTCTCGTCGTAATCATTTTCAAATTGCGAGAGCCTCTTAGCGTCAATGGCATATATAAATTCATGGCACCTATGCGGACGCAAGCCCCTTAAAGTATTTGCCATTCCATTTAACTGAAGTTGCTTCCCAGTATGGTTTCTCAGCCTTGGAGCACAATGGAATTCTAATGGCCAAAAACAAAACCACCCTTGTCAGCAGCCACCATCCTTTTTGCTCGTGTAGTTCCAACAATTCTCTCCAGCTGAAATGTAATCCCAAAATGAAATGAGTATATAATATAGTTAAAACCGACGATAACAACAACTAACACCTATCCTATTAATTGGAGTTGGCTACATAATCCTATCATAATCACCATAATTTTAACTATATAATAATATTGTTAAAATCAAGCTGATTTAATTAAATATAACTCATAATGGGAAAAAAGTAAAAGAAAATTATATTACAGGACTAGCAATATTAACAAATGCTTCAACATGCTATTGTCCAGCACAAAATAAAATACTAGAGATGCCACTGCTACCACCACCTCAATGTAAGTTTCCCACTGTACCAACTCTCTAGGCCTTTTGTCACAGAATACTAAACCTCATGATAATTTTTAATTTACCACCAAGAATTTCAGTTAGTCAATCATTGAGAAAGCCAATCAACATTTTCTTTTAAACATTAATACAATGGAATCATGTCACCACAATAACAACGCTCTCTGCCTGCTCCAAAGGCCTGCATTTCATGTACCACCTAGCGTAGCGTTAAGACTACAATCCTAACAATTATACAAGTAGAAGAAAAGAACTGCAGAGTTTCTCAAGGAATGTTTGTTTTATAATAAATAAATAAAATATTCAGATATAGCATACTGATGTTAACAATGTAGCAGTAATACTGAAGGGACATCAAAGAGAGTAATTATTACTCGAAACTTGTCGCCGCAGCAAGAAATGATGACAGTGCATTTCATATCGCCTGACCCGTCAAGCATGTTCACAATCTGCAACAGGGAAAGAGGGTTAGCAATAAAGAAAAGCAGAGTTATATTATGTTTTCACTCGTAAGGACAAGATGAAAATAAATCTGATGCAAATTTATATCAGCATAACAAGGAAGCAACGAACTTAAACTTCCTAAATGCATACGCTATAGAAACAGATTAGAATGAAAAATGAATTAATAAGTACTTTTGGTTGTGATCTTTTTGCAGGAGTCTATTGAATTTGGCCGAAGCTAAATTCTAAAATTGATGTATTTTAACCTTTTATGTGCCGGGGCTTGTTTTCTTAGCTTCCTAGTGGATTTTTGCATATTAGTTCTTTCAGGTTCGCAAGGTTGTACATGCAAAGGGACATGGCTATAGTGGTATTGAGTTAATCTCTGTTGTTAAAAAATTATGAGACAATATTAATTTTTGTTAATGTGACTAACAAGAATTGACATGGGACATAATAAAACTTGATTAAGATCGTTTCGGGCCCCTAAAACAAGCTCTTTTGATATTGTTTTGGTTATTTTTTTATTTTTGAAAAAAAAAAGAAACACATGAAAGAGGTCATTTCACACTACATCAACTACGTACTATATTTATGTCAAATCTTATTAATTATGCCAGTAAAAACTAATAATATCTAATATTCTTTTAATAGCATAGATTAATTTTTTAATAGAGTACCAATATATGGAATTAAACTAAAATTTTTTTAGTGGAGGGACTAAAGCCAAAATTTAGGACATGTACAAAGACTGGAAACTAGTTTTAACCTTTATTATTTGTTGCAGGGATTATCTGGACGAGCAACATTTTTTGTAAAATGATCTTTTTTCCAAAAGATCTTTTAGAAAAATAAAACTTAATTTATGTTTGGATGTAAAATTAATTTATATTTAGATATAATTTTAAAATATCTTCTTCTATTTTAAAATATATTTTTAATGCTATAAAAAGATCATTTTCTACAAAATAAAAATCATAAATTTTCAAAAAAGATTTTTTTTATATTTTTCTAGTGATCATGCTTTTACTAAAAATTTTTGCTCAAACATACCAAAAAACATAAAAAAGTAAATTTTTTTCTAAAAAATATTTTTTTATAATTAAATATAAATTTAGGGATCTTAATCTCTTTGTATATTAATTTAATCAAGCTTAAAGAATTCAGTTTAGACTTGATTAGTTTTTAAAGTATAAGGGCTCTTTCATTCTTTTGTCTAATATTTTATTTAATTAAAAATAAATAAAAATATATAAAAAAATTTTAATATAAATATATTTTAATAATATTTAATATAATTTAAATATATAATAAAAATAAAATTAATTATATTTAATAAATTAATATTTTATGGTAATATTTATTTTTAAAATTAAATTTAAATAATTAATAAAAATTATTATTTTGATATAATTTTATTTTTTATATAATATGATGAAAAGTACAAGTCACAAATATGAAAATATATAAGAAAAGGAGTGTTATGTATTTTTAAATTTTTAAATTTTATTAAATTAATAAATAATTATTAGAAATTAAAATAAATAACAAGTTGTATTTACTATAATTTATAATTTTAAATAATCAAAATTAATTATTTTAACTAAAATTAATAAATATTTAAATAATAATATTTATTTTTAAATTTATATTAAATAATTCATAAAAGTTATTATTTTATTATAATCTTATGTTTTGTCAAATATTTACTTATTTGAATTATTTATGATAGCAAGAAAATGGTAATAATCTTATACAATATCATATCAAATACGATATAGTATTAAAGTTTTAAGAGGTCTTATTTTATCAGGTACACCAAATGAATCATGTGGATGTTTGGCAACAATTAAAAATTGAATAAATAGATAGCATTGTTTAGATAAATTTTGTTTGGTAATTATTTAAAATTAATTCTTATCTAAATCGATCTTGGCTTAAAAGTAATTCTAAAAAAATTAATTTTACATTAGTTTTAACTAATTATGTGTTTTCTCTTTCTATCTACCACCTTATTCTTTTTTAACAACTTGGAAAACTAATTAAACTAATTTTTAGATCAGTTTCAAACCAAGCATTATTTAATTATCAATTAGTTAAGTTTTATATAATTTGATATAATTAGTTTTATTTTGTACAATGATAAATTGGTTTCTCAAATTGCTAAATATTCCTTTATTTTTAAATTTTAATTTAATTTTAATTTTGAATTTTTTTTTACTGAACTCATGGATAATAGGGCTGGGATTTGCCTTTTTGGGTTCTAGCCATGTTCAGTTGGTTTTTATTTTCTTTCACATTATGCTTGGATTTGCAGAAAATGAGGAAGAGGAAATGAGGTGAAAAACTAGGGGTGTGTTTGGTTTACATTTTTTTCCATTTTCATTTTCAATGAGAATAAAAAATACACATGCAAATATGGTTGGCTAGATTGTGAAGAAAACATTTCTTGGAAATATTTCTTGAAAGAGGTGAAAATTTGAAAACACCGATCTCACATTTTCAATGTTTTCTTTTATATTTGTCGGAAATGTTTTCGATTGAAAATGTGGTGGCATAATGATAAATATAAGAAAATCTCTTTCTTTTTACCACATTGTACCGTGTTCGAACCTGTTATAAGGGAAATACATCTTATTATTTCTTTTCCAATGCTTCACACCACATGCTCCAAGCTTCCCAATTCAAAAAAAAATACAAGATATGTGTTGCTACAATCAAACCCAAGTCTGTCACAATGCTTAGGGGTGTAAACAGGTTGGTTCGAATTAGATTTGAAAGAAAAATAAATTCAAATCGATCAATTTTAATTGGTTTGGTTTGATTTGGTTTGAATTCATATAAATTTTTTTTTTATCAAATCCAAACTAAACAGAACCAATCAAATTCGAGTTTGTTCGATTCCAGTGATTGGATTACCCATTTAATTTTTTTTCAGTTTTTACCAAAAAATTAACAAAAAATAATCATAAAGTATCAATATTTTCATATAAGCAAATTTCATATTCTATTTTATTATCCAAATGCTAAATTATTCTAATATTATCACTATTACAATTAAAAGAAATACAAATATCAAACAATTGCCATTCTAATGTGTTATTTTGTTAAGGAAAAAAAATATAGGGGGTTCGACTCGGATTGCAAAACCCCAAATCCGATGACTGAATCAAACACTGGTCGGTTCTAATTAGATCATATCCGATTGATCCGATGACCTAAACCAACCCAAACCAATTTAATTGGTTTAGTTCGATTTGGATTGATCGGGTTCATCGGGTTTGCTCGATCCGCTTACACCCCTAACACTCCCCAAGATCAATGCATTACCATTGTGCCACAGAATTAATTACGACTACTCCATTATGTATTTAAAGAATTAGATCTTGTGAATAAATCGTTGACATGGATGAAAATCCCGTTGTTGGACAATTCTTTTTCACTATTCATAATCACATAAGGGAATTTTTCATAGTCATCTTCAATTTAGGATTTCTCACATAAGGGAATTTTTCATAGTCATCTTCAATTTAGGATTTAATAAGAAATACCAGTGAATTGGAATCATATAGTGTTAAAGTTATTTATAACCCATAGCCACCCTTATTAAAAATACCTTATTTAAGTCTACCCAAAAAAAAAATCATATGTTATAAAATTATTTATTATGTTAATAAATATTTTTTGTGGATTTCCATAAAAAAAAAATGGTTGATCAACTAATGTGCAAATCAAATTTTTTGTTTAATAACAAATATAATTTTATTATTTTAAATTTAATTTTGAGAATTATACTTTAAAAACAGACAAACAAAACATATTTTTGTTATTTTTTCTATTTGAAAATAATTCACTTTTATAAACCAAATGTATTTTTTAAAGTTTGAAAATGTTGAAATGGAAATCATTTTCAAAATAATGAAAACAAAAATCGAAGATAGAAAACATTTTCGTGATCCAAACGCACCTAGTTTTTCCTTATTTGGTAGAGAGTAGAAAATGTAGAAAATAGAATAAAAGCATGCAAGCCCATGTCTGCCAGGGAAGAAAAATGGAAGCTTGAGAATGAAAACCGCTGAAAGGGCATGCATAGCTTTTAACAAATAAATGAAGTTTGGAGACACCGAGATAGGCTAAGAGATTGAGAATAATGTTGCAGAAAATAAGTCAACGTGTGTTAAAAAAGAAAAAAGTGTAAGGTTAAAATTATTTCAACAATTATTTATTTATATAATTATTTTTTTATATAATTAATTATATGAGAATTAATTTATTTCAACTGAAAAATGGTTTTAAAATAATATATTTTTGTTTAAATTGTATAAAAAATTTATTTTTATATGATAAAATTATTAAAAATATATATAAAATAATTATTTATATTATATAACATTTAATACTTAGGATCTATTTGATAAAAATATAATAATTTTAAAATGATCAATTTTTGCTTATAATCAAAACTTTCAAAATAGTGCTTATGATTGTAAGCTGTTTTACAATTTAAAATTATTAACTTTTAATTATAATTTATTACCATAAACAAATAGCATGTTTATACTCTATTATAATAACGGCATACACATCATTTTATTTGATTATAATTTGTTTCTTCTATATTATTTTCTTTCATCTTATTTTCTCTTCATCCAAAATTACGAAAAAAATATATTTATTTTTTCATTTTATTTTTGTTCTCTTCATTTTTTTTCCTCTTATTTTCTCTCTATAACCAAACTAAACACTAAGGACCTTTTCTTTTGGTGCTTAAGCACTAAAGACTTAGAAAAACAATTAAAACATGACAAAATAAGGTTAAAACAACTCAGTTTTCTAAAATTTTAAAAGTAAATAGAAAAATAGGTCAACCTATTTAATTCTAGCTTAAACAAATTAAATTAAAAATAAATTATTTTAATTTTTAAGTCTAATTCACTTATTTTTTACTGCTAAATAAACTAATCTTGTAGATTTAGCCCATTTTATAGACTTCTTGTTAGGAAGTAAAGCATAATCAAGATTGCTATTCTTTTTGTATTGATGAGACATAAAGATAAAGGTAGCAATGATAATGCGCCCAAGAAGACGGCCCAAAGATTTATTAATTCACCGCTTGTTGTGAATAATGTTAATCCACCGCTAAAATACTAGATTAACCTCACTTCTTTTTTAATTCTCTATTTTACCGCCATTCTCATCCCTCACCCCCACCTTCTCCACTCTATCATTATCACCGTCACCACCTGTGCATCCAACTCTCGGACCACCATCTACCAAGAACCCCCAGCACCATGGATTTTTCATCATCATCATCATTCCACAGCCCACCATCTGCATTTCAAATCTTGCAATTTGGATAAATAGGCATTTAGCTTCTACTTCCTTTCATTTATAGATCCACTACTTCTTATTCATCTTCATTGCCTTCTTCAATGAAAAAAATAAAATGTAAAACATAAAAGTGGTACTTTAAATTTTTGGTTGCTATTTTCTTCCATTTTAGTTTACTTGGTCTTTTTATTTTTTTATTCATTTTTATGTAGGATACATATCTTGAGGTTGATCTAGTAGGCAACAGAAATGTTGCATCAGTATGCATTTTCCAGACTTGGAAGCTTTAGGCTAGAGAATGGTGATAGTAAAGGGAGGAGAGAAACCTGGTGGTCGATGAGCTCGGTGGCAGTAGCGGTGCAATAGTTGAAGGAGTTGACCATGTGAGGGGGAGGTGAGTAGTGGCAGTAATGTGAAGAAAATGGTGAAGGGGTGCGTGGTGGTGTCCTTTTGAATCCTCTATGTGGGTGTAGTTGCAACAGGTGGCGGTGGAATGAAAAAAGCAGCGACTATGTGTTCAATTAGTTTGTGTACACCTAAATGGGAGATAATAGTGGTAGGTGATAAATGTGTGATTAGGATTAGAGGGAAAAAAGAAGAGGATAGATTTGAAAATTTATAAATTTGTTTAACTTTTAAAATTAAATATATTTATTTTACCCAGTAAATTTGAATTATTTATTTATTTTAATATTAAACTTAATTGTAGAGAGAGAAAAGGAAGCTTAGGAGGGAAACTCTACTTCCACCTTATTTCTTCTCTTGTTCTACACTCTAAAGTAATTTCCATACTTAATGCTTCATCTATGTCATGATTTAACTAATTGTTGAGTTTTGGGTAAGGCTATGGAACCCTAGGGGGTGTGAATTTGAGTTTTTGCCTTATGAGACTAATTCGAATAAATTCTTGAAATTGTTAACTGATGATCTTTGTTGTATTAGATATTTCCAATGATTCCTTTGATGGCTTTGAGGTGTCATAGAGCTTGAGTTCAATCTCTCTCTCTCTCTCTCTCTCTCTCTCTCTCTCTCTCATCTTCTAAGGTGAAGAGTAATATGTCTACGACATGTTTTGCTTGATTATATCTTAAAATGTTCTTGATGCTTATATGTTGTCATAATTTAGAATTATAAACATGATTTTCTATGATATAAAGTAATTGGTTTGGAAATATAAGTTGTAATACGCTATTATATATGTAGTTTATGCAAGTGACACATGCGCCTTGAATTCTTTAAGAAATTGATATTTTGACTTTGATTGGTATAGAGGATTGGTATATGATTTTTGGGGCTTGGTATATTGGCACTTGACCTTCTAGAACTAGCTACCATGGATCATAAGGTATATGGGGGCCACTTCCTGAATCTTGGGTATGTTATGAAAATTATTCAAAGGTAAGTTATGCACTTGAATATGTGGTTATAATGATTCCCTATGCTATATTTTATTTCGACTTGTGTTTAATGCTTACTCTTTTCTTGTTATAGACTTATAGACATATTATTGCTCACTGGGTCCTGTGACTCACTCCTTTCCTTTACGTGTTTTCAGATTTCCTTGCCAATCTGTGTTCTAACCCTCTAGTCTCTTAAAGTGTCATACTTGATCACTTGGTGAGCCCAACACTCTCAGGTGTGGGCATTGGATGTATATTTTGCTTCTTTTTTTAGGAACTACATATTTTGAAACACCATGGTCCATGGATGTATCTAGTGTAGTGCTCTACAAACTACAAACAAGATCCTATTTCCTTGTTGTCTGTAAACTATGCATGAATACTAGAATTGATGAATACTAGTTATTTCTGCATTGGCCAGTCTGTGTATCTAAATTATTATAGGGAATATATGTATGCTTATTGTGGGGAAGTCCATTTCTTAGGGGAGATTCTCTCCATTTATTTCTATATTGTTCAGTTAAGCTTGTTGAGGACCGATGATCCCTAAGCACCGATCACGGCTCGGGTTAGATTGTGATATATGTATATCTCATTTTTTTTTTATTTTACAATATAGTTGCAATTTTTGTGGCGTCTCTATAAGATTGCTACGATAGCTAGTTGCATTCCAGACCATGTGCGGCACGACCATGCATTGTGCTTAGTCATCACTGCACTTGCATTCTTTGAGGTGGTTAAGTGGCATCCGAGTAACTGTATGATGCATCAATTTGGCTTTCATCAGCTTGTTTCTTTCGAGCTTGTCAACCTAGGATCATCTCATAACCAGGACTTGAAGAAAAAGTCAGATTGGAATTGGATAGAGACACATCATTGAGACATGGCATAGGTGATTTGAGAATGTATTACACAAGGATGTCATTCTTGATTATGTATCTTCTCTGGAATATTGGTAGTGGTATCCCTGGCACGTTGCAACTGTGATTGCGAGTATATGGTTGTCTGCAGAATACTATTTGCAAGATCCACGACATAGTGGCCATATGCCCCCTAGCAACATTTCCATATGTCATCGCCACCCTTTCAGCAATCGTTCCATATGTCGCCTCCCCAACAGCATTTCTATATGGATCCACCAAGAATGTTCGTTGATCCAGGGTTGTTCCATGTCGATGCTGGTCCCAGTCGAGCGCATCTCTATTAGCTGAGATGCATGTCTGTTGATTCATCCAGCATGTCAAATTTGTATAACTTTTGTTCAGTATATAATGGTGGTGAACTCAACCATTCTTGGCCCTTTGATCTGAACGAGCCAGCAAACCCATCAAAACTTAATCTAAATCAAATTAATCTAAATAATGGAAGTTAGTTTCTATTAATCTAAATTAAATTGATTTAATCAATTTTTGATACAGAAATTCCAACTTTAAAATATTATGAATTGAAATTAATTTAAATCATCAAAAAGAAAAATAATAAATGATTTAACACATATAAACTAATTTGTAATCAAGAATAAAAAATAAATAAAAATATGTAATAATACAAAATTATTATAATAAAGTATAAATTTAATAGTCAACAAAATATTAACTAATATTAATCAATTTAAATTAAATTGGATAAGATTTGATTTATAAATTAAAATCGAATTTTGATCTATAATCTAACCCAATCCAATGTTTTATTTAAAAAAAAATACAAGAATTAATATACTGTCAATTTTTTTCTATTTTAATCAATTTTTAATTTTTTAACCTATTTCATTTTTTATTTTATGTGAATTATTTTCCTTTAAAAGCTCAAATAAGAAAATATAAGGGTAATTAGGAAAGTAAAAAAAATATATTAAACTTTAAATGTAACAAAGGGTAATTAGGAAAAGTAAAAACTAGCAACAAATATGAGTGTAAATAGACAAAAAAAAAAAAAGAGAGCCAATAGTCCTACTCATAAATAACTAGAAATCCAAATTACTAAAATTTCAAATTACATTAACCGATAAATGCTCAAAGAACAATAATTTACTGATCACTATGGACTAGCTCCAGGTTTGTGTAGATATTTTTTGCAGCTATGTCTTTCACCACAGCATAGACCACACCATTTTGACCCTTACATCTCACACATATCCATTTTGCTTAAAAAATGGGTTGATCTTTACCGACCTGTCATGTTACGTTTTTAACTAGGGGTTAGGATGATTCAAGAGGCCATTATATGATGGCCATGTACTTCGAATTCCCACAACCTAGAACTCCCTCTCATACACTTTGCAAATTTTGTCCATACAAGTAAACAATAAACATGCACTTGCCAATCAATGTTCTGATTAGGGCAACATGTAATTACATGGCGACATGGGTATCGATTTCAAAATCACCACAGTCACAATATCTATGCCTCATATCAACTTTGAATTCCTCCTCATTTGATATATCTTAAACATGGAAAACCATATTTTGCCTTGCAAATGCAGTAAGGCATACATTACCGGCTGCTTGCTGGATTTCTCGTAGTCATGTTATGAGGGCTTCTAAGAAAACCAATCTTGCATCTTTTTGAGCATGTGCCTCCTTATCTTTGGTAACAAACGATTCAAACAATCGAAAGTACATTGCCTGAACCAAGGCCATAATGGGAAGATTGAGAGCCCTCTTTAACACAGAATTGATGCACTCAACTAGATTTGTGATCATATGCCCATACTAATGCCCACCATCAAAGGCTTAAACCCGCTTTTCTTATGAAATTTCATCAAGCCAATTTGTATATATCTCACTATGTTGACACATCTGCTCATAGTGATGATCAAATTCATGCTCAGTCCTCGAATACCCTACAAAACACAATATGGTCAATAGATTATGTAAAAAAATCTCATTCACAAATACAAACAAAATATAAGTTACCTATACTCACGACAAGTTGATGCAAGTACGACTTCTTGAATCTTTTTAAGAAATTGGCAAGATATGGCTAATGCAGTGCATGTGGAATGCTCTGGGATATTGTAGCTTTGAGTGACTCATGCCGATTAGAAATAATGCCAACTTTATCTTCAATCACTACATGTCTACGTAGATGATACAGAAAAAATACCACGCATTTGCAATCTCACCATCAATAATCGCAAAAGTAATAGGCAATATGTGTTGATTGCCATCTTGTGTAATTGCAATCAATAAAGCCCCTTTGTATTGTTTAAACAAATATGTTCCATCAATTTAGACTAATGATTTGTAGTGCCTGAAAGCTCTCTAGCAAGGCCCAAAAGTCCAAAACACCCAGTTGAATATTCAAACATTCAGCACCAACTAAGTGTCAGAGTAGGCCGAAATAACTTCAAACTCAACACATGCATGTTAATTGAAAGCACACAATGCTCCCAGCTATCAAGGTAAATCCTCATACAAGCTTTCCGAAGTACCATAAACTTTTTTAATTGCTTTTTGCTTGGCCATCCATGCTTTTCGGTATGTTGTCGTGTATCCATACCTATTTTGGATCTTTGCAATCACATTTTTTTACTTTTAAAAAAGGGTCAACTCTTACCATGGGTTCTATATATTGTGCAAGCATGTTAGAATCCAACTTCATGTGATCTAAGAAAGTATCACCAAAGTGCAAGTGTGCGAGCCATTGTATTTCCAAATCTCCCAAAAGTCCTTATTCTTTATGAAACTGACCCTAACTAGCCATTAACATTTGGAGCCAAAGTGTTTACACTTATAATAAAATGTTATTAGTTCTGACTCATGCACTTTATAATCCATTGATCTAGATATGATGTAATTGTTAACTGCTTATACTACAGTCTCGATCGCTGAATTGCATTCCAACAATCAATTCATCATCAGCAACATAACCACTAACCATATTTGCATACTTAAAAAATTCAGGAGTATGCATAGCTTCAAGATAAAAGGTGGAGGTTGCTTTGGATGTTGAATTGCCATCGATGGGTTTGATACACCCTCATCATCTATATCATCAATTGCATCATTGCATCATGTTTTGCTTTTGAGTAATCATTGTCACTTTCCCTATTGTCAATTTTGCATTATGCACCTCTTACACGAAATGTGCTTTGCTCACTTCATAATGATGCTGGATTGTTGGAAAGTATTAATTAAAATAACTTGAATATCATATTAATTAAAATAAAAAATTAATTAAAACAAACAAAAGATTCTTAATACATCAGACAAAAATATAGAATTCACATAAATAAATAAATTACAGAAGAAGAAAGCTTAATCCAATCATAAAATATAAATAGCTTTGTTTAGATAAATAACTTTGAAATATAAATATTCATAAAATATAACATGACTCACTGGATATAAACTAAGAATATTCATTAATTGCAGGTGTTGTCGTCATGCAGCCTCGTTGGATATGAACGTCAAACAATTTTGTCATGATGCTAACTAACCGAATATGAATTGGGACTAGCTTGAGTAACAACAATTTTTTTGAAGTTGACGTATAATTCAATGGCAGAAGTGCGGTGCTGATATTATGTATAGTCTTAAATATTATTTGCATGGCCCTGTCATTGTTTATTTTAACTATTTGTTAGTGTATGTTGTTGCTTAAATTTGATATTAAACACCTATATCTTATTCTCATCATTCTTTTTTAAGTGTCGATATTTATGCCTTAATAAAATTCAACATTTAGTTTCTTAAATGACATGATTTGGAAAATAAAAAAAATGTCGGCTCGTTACACATAAATATGGCACCATACTCAATATTTGTAGTAACAGAATTATTAAAATATACAATAATAATAATATTTGTATTATTATCTATGATTATTTTTTTATATTATTTCAAACTCTCATTTTAAAGGAGACAAAACAAGATAAAAAGAAAAAGAAAAAGAGGAATAGCAAGACTGAGAAAGGGAGGAGGAAGCTGATGTATAACTCTTGTTCCCAGTGCATTTGGAGGAGGGAGAAAAGGAGGTGTATATAGGTGGAGTTTCGGACTATTGGAGGGGGTATGTGTCTTACTATTTACCACACTGCAAGCAAAGTTTTGGGACAATTTTTTCTTTTTTGGTTTCAAAATACACCTTACTGTGAATAAAATTTTTAGGGGCAAACTTTTTGTTTCAAAATCCGCTTACAGCAAGGTGGATTGTGCTTTAATTTTTTCACTTTCTACAACTCTACTTTCAATGTGGCGGATTGTTTCTTCTTAAACGTGTTATTATCTCACAAACGTCATATCAACAAAAAAGAGCCCACTTTTCGAACCAAAAAATAAAACTCTTTTTCTTCATAAAAACCGTTCTGATATTTACAAGTCATTCTCTATTAAAATAATGTCGTTTTTAATTCAATAAGAAAATTTTTCTTATTTAAACAAATATTGATATATTGCAAGTTGAAAAGAAAAATTATAATGCGAAAATGATTTTTTCCTTTGGAATATCTCATAATCCCACGTGACCTTCGTGGGTGGGGCTTATATTCTTTTTTAAAAATTTTTTTTATGGCCATTGAGTACCAAATTGGGTCAAATTAACATTTTAGAATTATGTGGCCGTTTGGATTGAACCGAAAGGCATCTGAGAAAAAGCTACAACATAAATCTCTGTGAAATTGAAAAGTGTGTTTTTGCTTTGGGATGTGACATTTTTCCGTTGAGCAGAGTAACCAAACGGTTAAACTATGGGAGGAGCCACGACTAATTAAACTAGCCGCAAAATTCAGAGCATATCCACGTAATCAGCAATCGTCGTGTGATTCTTCATGTCATCTTGTGTTGACGAATCTTTCCAATTTCCATTGACTTCTTCATTACTTACACCATTCTCTCTCTCTCTCTCTCTCTCTCTCTCTGTGTGGCCTTAGCTTGATCAAAAAATGGGTGAAGATCTTAGATTCTTCGAGTTGAACACAGGGGCCAAGATACCTTCAGTTGGTTTGGGCACTTGGCTTGCTGAACCTGGTGTCGTTGCTGACGCCTTAGCCACTGCTATCAAGGTTGCCGCACCCTTTACCCGCTCTTGTTACCTACTTACTGCATTCGTATTCCTTTATTTGTGTTGAAACTTGCTTGGTGTTTCTTATGATCATAAAAATTGAAATATCTTTTTTCTTTTTTTCTTTTCAATTTAAAGGCATACTTAGCCTTTTCCTGTTTGTATCATGATTACTACTTTATGATTGGATTAATGTGGTTTCGGAACAAAGATGCCTTACTATGGAAATTAAATGGATCAATGTGACATTAATGTCAATGCAGGTTGGATATCGGCATATAGATTGTGCTCAACTTTATGGCAATGAAAAGGAGGTGAGAGTTATTTTAAATACACATTTGACATATATCAATTGTAATTCCTGTGTTAGTGATACAGTTTCACAGTACATATTAGGCTTGTTATGTCATGGGAGTTCTTTTATAATATTATCCCTTTTCTTGGTGCAACATAAGATGAAATGATTGAAAATATTCAATAGAATTAGAGTTGCAATTAATTGAGCAAGCTGCTGTTCAAATTCAGTCCACTTAACTTCCCCATCATCTTGTGCTGCAGAAGACCGAGACAGAAAAGCACTTTTTGCTTTCTGGATAAAATTTAAAGTTTAAATATTTTAAAGCTTAACTCTATATTTTTGCTAAGAGGTCGACTTAGTCAGATATCATACCTTGATATCAGCTTTACTGAACACAGAAATCTACAAATAAATAAATATATAAAATAGGATGTAATTTATATATATTATTAATATAAAAAAGTTTTATATAAATATTTAATTATATATTATTATATTAATAAAAATATTTAATTTAATTATTTATTATTTTAAAAATTTTATAAATATAAATATTTAATTAAATAATAATATAAAATTCTTTTATATTAGAAATGATCCAGCACATAGCAATTAAGCCCAAATAAATAACATGGTTTTATGATTTTGCTAATACAACATTATACTTAACCTCTAGAATAGAAACTATATGAACTTCTGCTTTTGCAGTCTGACAATGATTAGACTGCTATTTAGTGACAATGTTGTTGGGATAAACAATCAGAGGTGAAATACGAAAAATCACAAAGGCACACATATACACTTTACACTAATTATACATTATTATATAATACATGGACATGACCTGAAAGATAAAATACACATTGCTCAGACATATCATATTAACTTTGAACATCAGCTATTCAGGATAAGATTTTTGACTAAGCATTGTGGAAGTAGAGGACTCCTTACTGTCTCGCTGAAAGACTAGCCAGAATCTAGTCCTTATCAAATCTTTTTGTAAGGAGCAAGTCACTCTAATAAGCTTAGGGTACTTTAGGCTCTTGATTGGTTTGCATAATTACTTGGACTGATATCAATGACATCTTGTAGGTGTATAGGCCACATAAATCCTATCCCCTGAATGTGTTTCCGGAGTTTTGGGGAAATCAAACATCTTTTTCTCCAATCTGAGGTTGCTTGACAGCTTTGTATTCTTTTTCTTGAAGTTTTGGGAGAAATAAGGAGTGTAAGGCTTTGTGGTGATATTCTGCATGCTGGAATTGGGTGAATTGGGTTAGAAGCACAATGCTGGAGCATTTATCAAATAAAACAAAGTATACAGAGCTTTAGTAAACTAGTAGCAAACCTATAGCACAAAGCAAACTGCATGTTTGTGCATCAACGAAGAAGCAGAATTAGAACAACCTTATTAGTGTATACAAGTGTAATATGTGTTTCTCTTACGCCTTTTACGTATATTTTTTTATGTTTAAAGGTAAACAATAGTTATGACATGTGAGGAAGAAGAAAGCTCTATCCAATCAACTTAGGGTCCGTTTGGTTAAACTTTTGGGAGAAGATCTTTTAAAAGAAGATCTTTTAAAAGAAGGTCTTTTAGAAGAAGTACTTTTAAAAGAATGATTTTTGTTTAGTTTGAATATGTCAAAAGGCCTTTTAGAAGAATGAGTTTTGTTTGGATAGGATAATATAAAATTACTTTTGGTTGTTGATGTGAGAGTAATAGTAAGATTCCTTTTCAAAAGGTCTTTTTCTAGAATGAAAAGTAACCCCAAAGATACTTCTTCCAAAGCCTTTTGAAAAAAGTTAAACCAAACACTACCATTTACTGTACAAAATCATTTTCCTTCTCCTAGAAGGCCTTCTGGCCACTGCAAACGGAGAACCAAACAGGCACTTAAGCAAGGGTGCATCTGTTTCACGTGTTTTTGACACCAAAAAAAAAAGAGATTATTTTCTAACTAAAAAAAAAAAAATATTTACTTTTTATAGAAGCTACTCATTTTAGCTTCTACTCAAAAGCTATAAATAGACTTTAAATGAGTAGTTTCTATGAAAATTGATTTTTTAGTTAAGAAAATCATTTTTTTTGGGCTCAAAAAATGCTATAACAAACATACCCATAATGCTGTCACAAAACTACGAAGTTTTGTTCAGATTGTGTAAGTAAAACTGTAAGAAAGAATGATATAGTTTGAGAAGGCAGACCTGTTCTGCTAATGTCATGCAATTTAATTTACATAATTGAAATGAGATTACATCATTGAGAAGCAGAAATAATAAACAATCAAGTTGCTGCTTTTCTTCCTTCCTCGAGGCCATGCTGTTGGTTGCAGTCACAATTCATGGTGCTGAGAAAAGTCTAACACAAAATGTGAAATCGAATTTGCTATGCAAATTTTCTTTTTCTCATAGCGAGTTTTATACCGCCAGATAAAAGAGCCACAGTGAGGGTGTCAAACTACTGTGAAAAGTTTGCTCACAATTCTAAATATTCTCAGCTTGTCTAGATTCAAGCTCAGCTCAAGCCTGTTTTGTAAGTAAGTGAAGATTTCACTTTGAATAGATTTATTCATTTTCAACAACAGCAGCAGCCAAGTCTTGTCTTACTAGATGAGGTTTGCTATGTGAATTAGACGACACCATAATATCCTGTCATTAACCATGTTTATAGACAAACCATTCATCTTTAAAAAAGAAAAAACCAGCTTTTCTTATATCTCAAATGTAAGATGTTCATTCACAAGAATAGTTCTGCTACATCCCTACACAGAATTGGAAAGCATATGCTCCGTGCCTGCATCCTCTTTTCCCTTCTTTCAGGGCCACTCGAGGCCTTTTTCCTCTATTCCTCCCCACTTTTCCTCCTAACTTTTTGTGGATTAAAGCAAGAACTCAACAGTCAGAGATTTTTAAAGTCACAGTGAAGTGCAACTCACCATTAAGATTATTTTGGTGGTAGAATTAAAATTTTTAAGTAGTGCTACAGTTTTTATTTTTCTTCTTGCTATTGTACTGTCATGGTACTTTCTCTATCTGTTTACTTATGTAAATTTTATGTAGATTGGCGATGGCTTGAAGAAGTTGTTTGCTGATGGTGTAGTTAAGCGTGAAGAAATGTGGATCACCTCCAAGCTGTGGTTTGTCGTTTTTCTATGGACTTCTCAGTATTTGTTTACCTATATCATACTATAGGAGGTTCCTTGTGGGTCTTTACACCTTTTGTTAAGTAATATTTAATGAAATCACTATCTGATAGGTGAGGTTCCCGCAATATTTTCATGAATTATCATTTATAATTCTTAATTCAAAGCTAGAGTTTTATTACATGACCTAAGCTCGCTAGACAACTCATTGCTCAATTTATTCTCATACAGAAAGAGGAGAAATTCTGATATTAACATCATTAATGATTTTAATGTTTCAAATTATGGTTCAGTTTTTGTTGCTTTTCGATCCTTCAATCTTACAACTGATAGTGATATTCTGGAATCTAGAATATTTTTTCCATAATCTTTATATCCACTAATAAGCCATCTCTTGCTAAATCCTATAGATGTTATTAGCAAGATGTTTTAAAACAGACTTAAGTAGCATCGATTTTTCAAAAAGAGGAATCTGTTATAAACAAGATATTTCTCTTTCATGCTTATGAAAAGACAAAACCCCTAAATATTTTATACATATAATTTCAAGAATAATTTTTTATCACTTTTTGATAATTAATCAATGCTTAGTATCTTATCTTTTTTTCTATCAACCCAAATTTAGCACATCGTATGGACTAGGCTTCCTGTATCCCCATCACTTCTAAAATTTTATAAACTATAAGACAAAATTGTTAAATCATTCATCTAATTTTTTGTTCCTGTGGACCTCAACACCTAAACTGCATAAGATACCAGATGAACTTTATCTTTGGACATTGTAGAAATAGATTGTTCTGAATTGTGATATCTCAAGCACGAACATGACATATTAGGCATTTCCGATGTTTCAAAGAGACATCCTTGAAGATATAAGGGTATTCCTCTCTAACCAAATACACCAGATAACCCATAAACTGTTCATTACCATAGAACCATGGCCTCCTTATTTCTGCTACAACCTTTCTAGTTATCATGAGAAACTGCTTTGAGGTGAAAGAGCATATCCATTTTTCACCAAGAATCCCAAATAGATTAATCCACAAGCAAGTAGTCACCTTACCATGCAAAAATAAGTGGGCTACTCATTCTGAACTAGACCTTAAATAACACACATAAGAGAAAGAGCTATTTGAGGCCTACAAATCTGCAACAAGTTATTTGTATTAATAGTATAAATATTGGGCTCTCATTGTCCAAAAAAAAAAAAAAAAAATATTTGACTATAGAGGGATTTAGATTCTGAATAAAGTACTCGCAAGAATTGTGCTAGAAGAATCGAAAGTTGAGACACTCCTATCCGGATCGGAGGAGAGTTGAGTAGAATCAAGTAAAAGCATATGCAATAATCATTCACTCATTTCTCAGTCACTTAATTTCCTCTGGAGGCAAAAATTCTATGAAAAATTGGAATCCTGCATTGAACAAAAATTTCTAATGGGTGAATCATGTATAGAAAAGAGACATGATAGAGTTGGACAGAGGAAAAGCATCTAAGACAGGAATATTCCTTCTTGAGCCTCTTTAAACCAGAAGTTCTCTCATAGATGATTTGATTTGCAAAAGTAACTGTGAACTGATTTCATTTTCCAAGGACCATTGATTTCTGTATCTCTTTAAAGATTGTTATCTTAAATAAAGTAAACCATAAAATTTTTCCATGATCAGCTCCATTAAACTATGGTGGTTACCAGCTGAAACTCTTTGGTTAGTTGTATGGCCTTATCAAATAATCATCTTGTACCATGGCTTCTCAATATCCTAGACTTTATGCAGTGAATCATTTCCAGATTCCCATTTATATACTTCTTTGGAGTCTGACCAAGGATTCTTCGGTTTTAAACCACTGAATCAGAAGTTTGCTTATCATTTACAGTACCTAATAAGCAACAAGAATAAGGAACTCTTGTTTTAGGACTACTTTTTCAAGCACAAGAACATAATGTTTGGCCGGGTTGAAGGAAATAGTTCAGTGTTTTGCTTTTTTAAGAAAAGAAATAACTATTTTGACCATATATTATCTTTTAGATGCTCAAATGAAATTTATAAAAAGCAAAAGATTTTCTTAATAGAAAAAGATCTACAGATTTCTGGGATTATTCAAACTGCACTTGCTAATCTGTTCTTAAACTTGGTTACGTATATTATCAACTCCACACCCAGAATTACATTCTTTGATGCCTAATTCTTAAAAATGTTCTTAAAATGGTTTTAGGTGTACTGATCACTCGCCAGAAGATGTGCCAAAGGCATTTGATAGAACTATGCGGGACTTGCAGCTGGATTATCTGGATCTCTACCTTGTGTGTAAGTTCACAATGAATTTAAGCTCTTCCTACAACATTTCCTATTAATTATGTTTGTCATATTCCCTATTAATTAAGTTCTTATATTAAGACTTTCTTTGCCATATTTGCAAGTTCTTGTAGATTCACTGGCCAGCGAGCATTAAAAATGGGCAGCCTACCAAGCCTGACATACCTAGCACATGGAGAGCAATGGAGGCACTCTACAATTCTGGCAGGGCTCGGGCTATAGGGGTCAGCAATTTCTCTGCAAAGAAGCTTCAGGACCTGTTGGAGGTGGCTCAGGTGCCTCCAGCTGTTAACCAAGTGGAATCACATCCTTCATTGCAGCAGCCAAAATTACATGCTTTCTGCAAATCCAAGGGAGTGCACTTATCTGTGAGTATGCACTTATAGTAGACATCTATGATGCATGGTACACCATACTCCTAAATGGCTACCTTACAGGTACCCGGTGCTATTACTTGTTTGGTACGCATAGGTATGTAACTAATATTTTTGTTTTTCAAATTTTGCTATCAATTGCTTTTGGTACATTTTAGTCAAGCATTGCAATATAACTGTATGTCACTTAAATACAAGTTAATTCTTACAAAACATTGGTTAGCCTTTAAATGAAACAGACTACTACTTTATCCTTCCAAATCTTGTGCCTCATTAGATATTTTTGCTTGCTTAATATTAACATATTTTGTAATGCTTTGATGCAAACTTGTAATTAGAACGTTATAGAAATTACATTTACTCATGATTTAATTACTTTATTATTTATGATTTTTCATTGTTATAAGATATACGTTCCTGTATTTGTTACCATATTTTTTGAAATTTAACATACCTTGTACACGTACACGTACTTGTACCAGTATCGGTACGCTTACTCGTATCAATGCAATATAGGTAGACATTTTATAGCAACTCATGTATAAGATCAGAAAACTTCGATGATTCTGAACTAACACTCTGCTGACTATTTATCACTATGAATGTTCTTCTTATTCAGGGTTATTCACCACTTGGTAAAGGATACAGTAGGAGCAATATTCTTAAGGATCCAGTTCTGCACACGGTTGCAGAGAACTTGGGGAAGACTCCAGCACAAATAGCTCTTCGATGGGGACTGCAGATGGGTCACAGTGTACTGCCCAAGAGCACAAATGCTGCAAGGATCAAGGAAAACTTTGATCTGTTTGACTGGTCTATACCTGAGGATTTGCTAGCCAAGTTCTCTGAAATTAAGCAGGCAAGTCGCTGTTAGATACAAAAATTATTCATATGCCTTTATTTAATAGCTTAAACTTTTAGGAGAGATAATTTATGACCTGATAATAGAACTTCTATAACTAAGTAGTCTAAAATTTGATACTTGTTGTCCCTCATTTCTTGTAAATAAAAGTTAAATTTTAGTATAAGATATGGTGGGTATGTGCATTGTCCATATTTCAAACTCAGTGAACTCTTGCATGAAAGAGGTTGTTAGATATATGTATATAATGACACATATATCTTTATCTTATAGTTTAAGCTTTTGGGAAAGATGGTTTATATACCTGGATGGATTTTATACATAATAGTCACTTCTGGCAACCCTTTAGTCACTTATTACGCTGGATTCTAGTACCAGTAGCTTCTTAATTGTGTTCCATGTAGATTGCTATAAAAGTTATCCATTTAAAAATTAGCGTGTCCCTTAAATTGCATGATTTATTTATGCAGGAGAGAATACTTACTGGAAAAGAATTTGTTAGCGGAACATCTGGTGGGTACAAAACAACTGAAGAATTCTGGGATGGCGAGTAAAGGGGCAGATTCCACATAGGCCATTGGCCCATTGTCTTCTTTTGGTCAATGGAATATGTTTTTTTTTTTTTTTCTTTTTTGCCCCCTATGAACTGTTTGCATAATATAGGGCGGAAATATTAATTAGATAAAATCTTTTTAAATTGTCAACTCCTAACATTAATGCTGTATGTTCTTCTGTATGGTTGTTGTAATAATTTACAATGTACTTTTAATTTGGGTATAAGGATATGATTTGGAATTTGCGTTAGTAATGTCAGATTTTAGAATTCAGTTGCTTGGATTCAGGATACCTCATTCCGTCGTTGTTAGGGCTTTATATGGTACTTAAGAAAATTTAAAGGGTTTAAAATTCATGGTGAGTTGGACTAGTTATATAATAATATATAATTTATACATTTTACATAAAATTTTATAAATTTAATTATTAATAATTATAAATCAATCATTTTAAAAAGTTTAATATTTGTTATAGATTGGTTTGATCTATCTAACTGATGAGTCCAAATAGATCAGGTCAATATTATTCTGTATGGTTGTTGTAATAATTTACAATGTACTTTTAATTTGGGTATAAGGATATGATTTGGAATTTGCGTTAGTAATGTCAGATTTTAGAATTCAGTTGCTTGGATTCAGGATACCTCATTCCGTCGTTGTTAGGGCTTTATATGGTACTTAAGAAAATTTAAAGGGTTTAAAATTCATGGTGAGTTGGACTAGTTATATAATGATATATAATTTATACATTTTGCATAAAATTTTATAAATTTAATTATTAATAATTATAAATCAATCATTTTAAAAAGTTTAATATTTGTTATAGATTGGTTTGATCTATCTAACTGATAAGTCCAAATAGATCAGGTCAATATTACATTGATTTATTAATATTTCTTATATACTGACATATCCCATTTAATTACCCGGCCCAAATGGGTTTGGGTCAGGTTTAAACGGGTTAGGCCTTAATAGGCCATGTTGCCCTGTTTAAATTTGTGAATTAATCTTAAATGGGTTCGACCAATATTGTGCTAATTCGTTAACATTTGTTATAGGTTGATTTAACTTATTTAATTAGCAGACCCAAATAGGTTGAGTGTAAACGACCTAGACCAATATAATGCTAGTTTGTTAACATTTACTATAGATTAACCTAACTTATTTAATTAGCAAGCCCAAATGGGGTGGGCTCAGATGGGTTAAACTAGCTTGTTTAAGTCTGTGGACTAATCTTATGCAAGCTATGGCAACATTATATTGACTCATTAACATTTCCTATAAATTGACCTAATTCATTTAACTAGTGAGTACAAATGAGCTCGGCCTAAATGGCCCAGGTTTACATTATACTAACTCGTTAATATTTGTTATAGGTTTATTTGACCCATTTAACCAGAAAGCCCAAATGGGTTGAACCTAAATAGGTTGTGTTGACTTGTTTAAGTTTGTAGGCTAACCTTAAACGAGCCTCGCCAACATTATGCTGGATAGTTAAAATTGGCTATAAGTTGGCCAGACCTATTTAACTAGTTGGCCCAAATAGGCTAGGCTTAAATAGCTCGAGCCAATATTTATGCTGGTTCATTCATATTTGCTATTTGTTGACTTGACTCATTTAACTAATGAGCCCAAATGAGCTAAATCTAAATGGGCCAAGCCAATATTATCCAGGTTGATTAACATTTAGTATAGATTGAACTGACTTATTTAATCAGTACGCCTAAATAGACTGGGACTAAACAAGCTGGATTAGGAGTAATACTTTTATAAAAACAAAAATAAAGATTCATTTTTTATAAATACTAGTGCGATGGCTCGTGCGATGCATGGGATAAAAAAAATATATGTCAAATTAAAATAATAAAAAAATTAATTTATAAAAAATTCTAAAATTCAACATATTTGATATTGAATCAAGAAAGAAAAACTTTAACATATGTAAGATATGAAAAAGTAAATAATACAAAAAATAACATTAGATAACAACATCAAAAGTGAATGATACAAAGCATTATAACAATAATTTTTTTGTAGTTAGCTCCATTTCAATTTTTTTTTCTCTGAATCTGGTGTCATAATTATGTTAAATAATTTAGATTTATTCATTCCTTCATAAACTATTAAATTTAGATTTATCAGTTTGATTCCAACTTGTTACGATTTAAGCAAAAACTTTACACTAAGGATACATTTGAAATAGGGGTGAAAATTTTATAGTATAAATTCATGAGTAAAATTACACATAAATATGATCCATAAAAATTTTATTCCATATTTACCTCATATCAAACACACAATAAAAGTAAAAACATAATGAAAGTTTTGAAACAAATCATTCAGTTGATGAATGCATAAATCACATCGGGATCTAACAACTAAAAAAAGGGTAAAAAAAAATTTAGAACTACATTTGCATCATTAAGTCTCGATCGGATAAAAAACACATAGAACATGTCTTGCAAAATAATTTCAGAAAAAACAAACACATCACCCATTAGGTAGCACTTATGACAAAAACATATAAACAGTCTGATCTTGATCTGAGCATCAACCAAAATAAAACAGTAACAGAGTCTTGCAGCAAGGCGTGGATTACGTCAAAGCATGACAGCAAAACAAAAAGGATAAACTGAGTAAAGCATAACCATCTTCGATCCTTTTCAACTTATACAGGCTTCATTTGTAGACAATAGCTCTCCATCATCATGTTGAGATTCATATGAATTTTGAGAAAACTATAAGCAATCCTCTTCACTTAACTAAGTCATTAGATCCTACAAATAAAAATAATTACAGTTACAATTATATTAGTGTATGATAATTAGATAAAATCTATAAATTTAGCGCTGATAAATAAGAAGCATAAGTTACCTCGACCTTAGGTTATATATATGAGCTTAAAAGCTTTACATAAAATATAATTAAACTAAAAAGTAAGAGGGTATGATAAAAAATTTGAATTTTTAATATAAAATTTATACGGATGAGGATATATTGAATTCAAATAAAATATTTTATAAATAGGTATTATGAATATGCTTCACTTTAATTTTAAGATTATTTTTATTAAGATACTAAGACAAAAAATGTTAAAAGCGGGAAAAAAATAATTGTTTTTATTGAATTTTTAATTTAAATATTACAGAAGTATATCATATGCTAAATGTTATTGTTAATTTTAACGATAAATGGATATTATAAATATGCTTTATTTTAATTTTAAGATTTTTTTATCAAGATACCAAAAAAAATGTTAAAAGCGTGAAAAAAAAAAAAAACAATTTTGTTTTATTGAACTTTTACTTAAATATTACAGAAGTATATCCTTTCATTTGATCATTTGATTTCAATAAATTGTTGGTAGAAGGTTTGAATAAAGGAGAGAAAAAGAGAGAAATAAAATTGATTTCATTTTTTCTTTTATTTGTCTAGATAGTAATATCACTCTATACAAATAATAATATATTTCAAAGATATTATTTCTTTAAGTACTATTTTATAAAATTAAATATTGATATAAACACAATTTACATGTCATTATTATAAATTTACATGGATGTTTTTTATTGGTCCGATTTTAGAACCCCTGAAAATAAGCAAGGGTTCCATAGAACTTCCCTAGTTGTTATAATTAATTCTTGTTTATATAAATCTGGGTTGCATGTCCCAGTTGTAGAAGGACTATCTAATCCCTCTAATATAAGGCATATAATATTTCTTGGGAATCTTAAGACATTATTAAAGGGATATTTCAGCGTTTATGTAAATAATATGTCCCTTTGTTCCCCAACTTGTCAGATCATTTGTCTTTTCTGTTATGCCATTTCATATTATTTTGTTTGTAAATGTGCTCGTGCATGGACATTGTAATGTCTAATATAGTTTAATATCGGATTGTTTTTCGAGTTTATTTTCAATGTCACATTTTTCATAATATAAATTAATCATATATTATTTTTTATATGTTTTTAATATAATTATGTCAAAGGTTAAATACTTTTAATTAGATAATAATATATAATTAGATGACATTAAATTTTTTTTATATTTATAATAATATTAAAATGGAATTTTCATTTTGATATTTTATTTTTCCTTTATTTCTTTTTGCACCTCTTCCAGCGTGAAGTTTTGTATATTCTAATTTTATAATTTAAAAGATATACAACACAATTCTTAAACTTTTCAAGTATATATTTTGTAATTCCATTATTTTTTATTTTCAAAGATATACAACGCAATCAAACTTCTTCATGGTTACATTACTTCAGAGTGGCAGTTTTCATTAGATTTAACAAAAAAATAAAATGAAAGGACTAAAACGCGTAAGCTAAAATATTCAGGAATCATGTTTTACAATTTTTTTACTTTCAATGTTAAAGTGAATAAATTATTTTTTTTTCTTTTGAAAATCACAAATACTAAAACTAACTCAACTTTTTCTCATGAGCATTTTTTTTTTAAACAACTTTCTGTCAAGAGTTTTATTATTTGCAAAGATTTTTCGTACACAGAAACTCACATGTTAACATCTCGTTCATGAGACATCAACAAGGGTTTGGTGTGGTGATAACTTTCACTTGTAAGAAAAAAATAATAATAGCAATAAAGTTTAAAAGAAGATACTTATCAAGATCTTCTAGTCAAAACAATCTATGAGTAAGTAATAAATCAAAGAGTAGAATGAAATTAAAAGGTTTATATCAGATGAATATACGAAGGGAAATTAATCTTGGGTTTGTCCTAATGAAAAGTCTAACGGCAACACGAATAAAATGCATGGCTAGTTTTAGTTTTACTTGCAATGCAAATGCGTACATGCATGCAATTCGAAGTGCATGGCCGTGAGTATCCCCAAATAGCAGGCTTAGCCTCGAAGAAGAACTCAATCGTGAGTAGCCTCGAATGCCTGGCTCAACCTTGAAGATGAAGTTATTGTTAATAATGAAAGAATGGGCTTAACCTTGAAAAAGAACGTAGTCGTGAGCCCTCAGATAATGGTCTCAGCGTCGAAGAAAATCGTGGCCTTATTTGAAGCCGAGTTCAAACTTGCCGAAAGAAATCTGCCACCAGTAACAAGTTAAACGTTAACTGTAGTGGCTCTAAGTTTAGCCTATGTATTAGTACATCCGGGAGTTAGCAATCGCGAGTCTGACTCCTGGGCCCAGAGAACCCTACCCCCTCCCCCCCCCCCCCAAAAAAAAATATCTCTCTCTCTTGCTCTTTTCTCCTGCCTCCTTCTTCCAAAAACTAGGACCAAAAAAAAAAAACAGTCAACCGAAAAACTCGCTCTTAATAAAATTATTAGTATGAATTTACACAAAAAATTTTAAGTTGAATATTAATATATATAAAATACAAAAAAGAGTTTTAGAATCGAAGTAAAGCTTTTATGTTAAAGCAAGTTAGAAAGCTATAATTTATTTAAATATAATTTAATATATTCCTAGAAGTTGAATGAGTCTGCCTTTCTCTTGACTATTACTTGACTAATCTAAAATCATCAAAAATAAAATGAAAATTGAAAATTACGAGTAGATAATAAATAATTCTAAAATATTTGAACTCTAATAATTTCAACCGTGTCATAGCATGAAAATTCACACAGTTACTGTATTACAATCACATCAACTCACCTTAAGGGAAAATAATATTTCATAATGATAGGAAAAGTAAATATTAAAAAAATATGCTATGCAATTCAAAATTCAGCAAGCCTTATTGGGATTATAATATTTTTGTGCTTTAATTTTTACTTTTCTTTATCTGCTTGTCTAGATATATTCAAAGGTCTTCTTTTAGAAAATTTTCATATTGTAGTGTTATTTATAACATTGTGATGATAAAGTGAGGCATTTACTCCATACTAACTAGCGTGGATAACATAAAATGATCTTATTTCTATCTCTATACCTTCTTGACAATTAACAATAAATTTTAAATATCTTCTTTTTAAAATTACTTACTTATTATTATGCATAATTCATAATAAATATAGATATACATAAACTTAGGCAATAAATAAAACTTAAATAAAAACTCAAATAACATAAAGTAAACAATAAACTTGAAGAATATAAAAAAATTCATCACTTTTAAATAATCATAATAAATTAAATAGTAAGGCATCAACTGAACAAATTGCACAAAATATAAATTAATTCATAAACTTAAAATAAAGTATACAAGAATTGAAATAATATAAGCTTGAGTAAAATAAATAATATAATATTTCAATAAGACTTCTCAAAGTATAGAATTGTCAAATCTAAATATTAATTTTTAAAGAGACCAAATTTAAGATAATTTTTATTTAATTTCTTTTAAAATTCCTTGCAATAGCCATTATAAGGTCAAAGTAATATCCATAATTCAAAGGTTATCATAATATCATAATACTTTCTATGAGTCCGGGTATAAAATTTCAAGTAACAATTTAATAATCCAAGTCCATATATAATAAATTTTACTTATTTTAAGTGTTAGATATAATATTTTATTTTTAATATTGGTCCCCTAGAGAAATTATTGTAAAAATTGACAAGTCAAAATAATATATCTTTATAGAAATAATATCTCAACAACAACAACAACAACAATAATAATGAGTAGCTTAAATATAACAGAATAATAAATAAAATAGCTTCGAACATTAATTGAAATAAATTGCAATAATAAATAATAATGGGCAATAATATAAAAGAATATTAAATAAAATAACTTGGAATGATAGATAAAATAAACTGCAATAATAAATAATAATGAACAATAATATAAATTAATATTAAATAAAATAATTTGGAACAATAAATAGAATAAATTGCAGTGATAAATATTAATGAATAACTTTAATATAAAGGAATAGCAAACAAAATACTTGCAACAAGTAAATGTAACTATGGTTTTATTTCACAAATAATCTTATTATCTACCTTAAAATGGTGTGTGCATGTCAAGCTATTTTTCTCCCTTCCTTACATTACCGCATGTCCTCTCTCTTTATTTTACTTTCTCAACTTACTTTTTTTCACCTTTTCTTTCTTCATTTTATTTTACTCTCTCCAACTGCTCCCTTTCTCTTTCTTCATGTTTCTTTCTTGACTATGAGACCCCTCTCTCTATCTGTTTAAATTTTTACATTCTCACTTTTTTATCTTTGCTTATGGTGAGAACTAAAACCTTTAACCCCCTATCCTATTTGTAGACGTTCAACTACATTTTACGTCATTGGTTACTTTTTTGTCCCTTAATATATTATATTATCACTGTTACTAGTCTTATATGATTATTGTTACTACTACTATTTTCAATACTAGACTTTAAGACATATCATTTTTTCCCCACAAGGACTCGATTTCTAAGTCCTTTACGTAGGCGTGTTCATGGGTACGGGTAGACCCGTCTACTCGACCTAACACAATAACAAAATTCCGAACTAGGTCGGCTAATCGGATATGAAAATCATACCTATTACCCAACCCGACTTTCAAACCCTTATTAGTATACATATATCTTTTTATAAAAATATTATTATTATTATTATTATTATTATTATTAAGGGTGCGCTGCTCATCTGCCCTTCACCTTCTCCCGAGCTGCATCTGCTCATCCTCAAAACATCCTTCATCTCTATGTTGCTCCACTCTACTCCGTTTCCCTATCACCATCGTGTGCTGCTAGTCGAATCACCACCACCACTTTCCCTTATTATTCCTTTGTTTTATGATTCCTCTTTCTTCCTCCATATTAGGCCATTGGTGCTTCTCTCCCATGTCTTCCTCTTCACACTTTTGGCCTCATAATCACTGTCGCAAGAATGCTGCCATCACTGCGAAGAGTTGAGTTGCCATCGGTCATGATTTGTGATTTCAAATCTCTTCTACATCTCTAAGACTCCAAGATTTGGTTCCTTAACCGTCGAGAAGACTTCGAAGACTCCTAAGCCGCATGCGCTTTTTAGATCTCCTCCACATCCTTGATGGGTCACAACTGATGGTTTGGACATATGGAGGGTGATGGGTTGCAGTTGATGGGGTGTGTTATGTTGCCAACACCCCAAGTTTATGTTGCATGTCACTACTTCCAGTGGTTCTTTAATCTGATTTGATTTTTCAGTTCATCTATTGCTGTAATTTCTAGTTGTGAATGGGGTTAAGGCTTTTAATGTTGTTGTTGAGTGATGGTTGATGGATTTTTTTTAAGTAAAGAGAGCAACCCGACTACCCTTGGGTTGGGTCGGTTCAGGTTAAGCACCAAAAATTTAAAAAAACAACCCAACTCAATCCAAGCTCAATTGATTGGGTTAGGTCTTATTTATGCATTAACCTAAACTGACCTTACCTGTGAAAATCGTAAAGGCTTTACGGCTCTTTTTATTTTTCTTTCTATTATATTCTTATTTTGTATCATATGTATATGACTTTTAAAAGTTTAGTAGGACTTATTATTATTATTTCATATCTTCTAAAAAATGTTTAATGAATATTTAGTATTATTTCTTATCTTAATAAATATTATTATTGTTATTATTTTAAATGGAGCATTATATTTTGAAATAATTTTTGCTAATTTATAGTCTTACTTTAGAAGTTAATGTTTATGAGTTAATTATTTGATCAATCAATTGTTGTCACAAAATCAACTTAAACAAATTCCTCCACAAAATACATATTTAATGTTAAAGGGATGTTACATGAACTTTGAGATGTTTGATAATTAAGGGGCAGATCTTTACTTAACGCCAACTTTGAGATGTTTGATTATTGAGTGGCCAATTTTCACTTAAGTTAGCTATTTTTTTAATTAAAGACCCACTTGAAGGACCAAGTTTCGTTATTTAGAATTAATAAACTGAGTTCAACTTTGCAAACACAAGCAATTTAAAGAAAACAAATTACAACTTAAGTAAACGCCAATGTTTAAGAGTACCTAAGCCTCATAGTATAAATCGAAATGAAAGGATAAAAAATAATAGGTCAATTCTCTGATGGAGATGCTATTAAAATCTTCACATAAAAATCTAACGTGGTTGTAATTAAAAGAGGACATATATTTAATGTGGGGCCCACATTTGTTGTCCAAGTTCTAGGTCATGTTTTCGAGTTTCTAGTTCTGAGTTCACTTAATGTGAGACAGTTTACTTCCCTTTCACCTTGCATTGTTTTGCCATGCCTGCAACCTCCCCATCTTTGATCACCACTGCAAGCATTGCCATGGCATGGCTACCACCATTGTCATCTATTTCAACCACCGGTCTCTATCTTCCTTCTTCCACCACTACATGTGTGAGAAATGCTAAGATTATTTGGTTCGCCGCTCGCCACTGCACAATGTGAGATCGCAAGAGATAGCCTTTGTGACACTGCACCTCCACCTTCATCTATCTTCTCTCTCTCTCTCTCCTTTTTCTTCATCTATTTCGATCCTTCATACCTTTTTACATTCATCCGTGCTCGCTTTTGGTTCACCTTGAGAAGCCCACGAGAGAGGTTCACGTGTTAGCTTCCTTCTTCAACTGCATCGCTATAAGAGATAAGAGTCATCACTGGTCATCAAGGCGAGATTTGGGTTACAGTGTTATCATTGGTAGCCTCCCCTTCTTCTTCTTGCTATTTCAAAATTTCAATTGGCTTTTTGAAAAGTGTGTCTATTGATTTATTTTTGTTGTTAATGTTTGGTTGAAATCTATTGAGATGGAGTTTTAGTTCTGAGATTAGTTTAATTTTGTGGATATTGTTTGGTTGAAATGGAGTTTAGATTTGAGGTTTGTGTTAGTATAGTATGAACTCCTTTTTTTTTCCATCAAAAAAGAAACCTGACCAATCGACCCGATCCAACCCATTTAAGATCGAGATATGTTGGTTTGGGTATATTGGCAAAATTTTCAAAAACCAACCCAGCATAACTAGAACTCATTTGATTGGGTTGGTCTTTATTTTCCCTCAATCCAATTCGACTTGTGAGCACCCCTATTTGTTATAGTCATCTTATCATATATATAGAGGCCTAATACTTCACGAGGGATATCACCCAAGCACAAGGAGCCTTAGCATTAATCTCAACACTCATCCTTTCAAAGGTGGAAAGGGTCTAGTATGGTTTCTTCTTGGCTATTTCCTTAAGATGTCATAAGACAAAAACATACAAGAAAATTATGTTGAGGCCCCCACAACAACAATAACAACTAAATAATCAATACTTAGGTTGTTACAAAGAAAATTGACCAATATCTAAAAGTCCAACAGAGACACTAATAAAGACTTGGCCAAGAAAACATGGCTCAAATATAAATATTTCTTTATTTGGTAAGAGATTTGAAGCAACATCATTAAGAATATTATATTTTTGGGAAAGAATTTTACCCCCAAAATATTACTACCTTCTTCTATGAAAATCCAACATTCTGATAGAAAGGGAATATTTGTCATTATAAAAAGACTAAAATACCCCTATGACCACCTAAAGTCATCCGCCACCAATCATCGCCCTCCGCCACCAACCATCGCCGTCCACCGCCACTGGTCATCGCCGCCGGCCACCCTTTACAGACAACATCGATCATCGCCACCACTGGTCAGCACCATCGGCCACCCTTAGCCACAGTCACCGTCGACCATCGCCACCGTTGCTGCCACCACCAATCATCGCCACAGCCACTGGGTCATCGTTGCCGGCCACCGGCCAACCATTTGCCAGCACCTCCATCGAGGGTATTTTTGAAAATTTATCAAATATTTTCAAAAATTCAATTTACATTCCAAATATTTCAAAAATATTATATCTAAGAGAATTATTCTTAAAAATAATATTTTTAGAGATCTAATTTTCAAAAATGAAAATTTATTTCGTCTACCAAACGCTTATAAGAGTCGGCCAAAGACTAGCATATAAGGAGGCCTTAAACAGTTACGAGAAACAAGCCAAGAATCATAGCAAAAAAAGATGCAATATTCCTAGAAATGGAAACTCTGAAGCAAGATGATGAACCACAGAGAAATGAGGCAAAGAACGAATGAAAAAGGTTTTAATAAAGCTTTGTGAGGGCGATAATGGAAAAAAGAAGAAGATTCAGTAACAGAAAGAAAACTTGAGGGAGAGAGAGAGAGAAAAAAAAAAAAGGAAATGGAAAAGCATTTCTTCAAATTTAGAAGAGAAGGAAGGCTTTTTGGTTGTACAAACGAGTTCCCTTCTCATCAAAAGTGAACGCATCCCAGCCTTTTAAGAGATCAACGGTGGGGGCTTCTCAAAAAATCTCAACAGCTTATATTCGGCTGAATAAAACTGCCATTATTAACTTTCAAGTGATGTGACACAGTGTTACTAGAAAAATACCACGTGCCTCAAACATGTCTTTTCATTTTTGTGTCTGTGCATATCAATAATTGAAGCACGCAAACCATCACAAGCCAGATATTTTCAGACCAAATGCTTTAAACTTGAATGTTTTAGGATGTGTTTGATTGAAATTTTTATATAAAAAATAAATTTTTATATATTTAAATAAATTTTTTAAAATAATTTATAAAAAATTAATTTTATAACTTTTTTAAACTATATAAAATTTAAATTTTAAAATCTAAAATAAACGCACGTTTGAACTCGACCGGTAAATACTGAAAGTCATGGTCAAGCTTGGGGACTATGTATTGAGCCGTGTCCAGACTTACCAAGCATGTTCGAGGATACGCGGGTACCGCCGGCAGAGGTAACGCTTTTAGAAATGGCTTAGTGGCTTAGAATTTTTAGATTCGGCCAAACTTATTTAAATGTATTTGACTATGTCTGTTGGTTAAGGTTCTTTGCAAAATTCAGACCTTCCCCATTATCCCACGTAGGAAAATGATCTCAAGATTCAAGGAGAATTTAGGGGAGCATCCCTCTTCTATTGAGAAAAAAAGGTAGGCTTCACCCTTTAGATATCAGGGCTTATCAATGCTAAGAAGTACCTACTAATCTTAATTTGAATTTCTCTCTCTCATTTTTCTGTGCAGGTCCTTACTAGAGTTGTTTCACCATCTGTAGAGGTATTTTCAAATTATTATTCTTCATGCAAGAACAATTATTATAAAATAGCAATAAATAGAAAGTTTAAATTAACGGCCACACATATATTTATCCATCCGCTAGTCATTATTAAATATAAATTAAAACATGAGAAATATAATTTTGATATATCCTTAAGGATATATTTGGTTAGGAGATGAAAATATAATAGTTCGTATTCTTTTTCTTTTCTTCAAATAAGGTCAGGTGTGTAAGGAAATTAAAGGTATATCTCTAGTGTGTATAAAACTCATTTTACCAACCCAAAAGTGGTAGCTGTATAAACCAGCACTGTAACTCTAAATGAATTTTATGTGTTAGGAGTTTAAATTTTTAGAATTTTTATTTTAAGAAGAACTTTATCTCATTATTATCCTAAAATGAAATTGTGTAAGGAATTTTTTAAATCAAAAAATAAAACTCTTTTTCTTCTTAAAAACCCATCTAATATATATATATATATATATATATATATATATATATATATATATATATATATATATATATATATATAAGATTTAATTTAAATACACTGTCAATGTAAAATTTTTTTATACAGATATTTAATTATAAATTACTATATTAGTAAAATTCTTTGACATAATCATCCATTACTTGAATAATCATATACATGATAGGTTTTGATTGGATGACAGTGTAAATAAATTTTACACTGTCAGTGCACCTAAATTAAACTCATATATATATATATATATATATATATATATATATATATATATATATATTCTTATGAAAATAATGTCATTTTAATTCAATAAAAAATATTTTCTTATTAAAAACAAATATTGATATATTGCAAGTTGTAAAAAAAAAATTATTGTGCAAAAATGATTTTCCTTTAAAATATCTTATAATCCCACATGACTGGATGGGGCCGCATATTCTTTTTTAGTTGAAAGATTTTTAGATGTTATTAGAGAAAAGATAATCTTTTCTCTACATCAGATAATGTTTAACATCTCATTAATTGTATTAAAATTATAGTTAAAATAATAGATAATGATAATTTACAAAATTAAATTGTTGAACATTAGATAGTTCAAAGCAAATTTTTTTTTCTAATAGTATTTTATTTTTATATATTATTAACATAAAATTTTATATAAATATTTAATTATATATAATTATATTAATAAAAATACTTAACTTAGCCGACCACTATAAAAAATTATAATTTATAGATTTTGATTAGACATGTGAAAAGAATTTACACTTCCGGTGCACTGAAATTACACTCTTTCTAATAATAATATAATATCTAACAATTTTTATGCTTTGTGGGGTGAGTGCACGCGGCAGAATATCCACGAAAGACATTTCATTACGTGATTCTCTGTTTCCGCAATCGGCATCTGATTCTACATGTCATGTTGTGCTTAACGAACCTTTCCACTTTTCATTTGCGTACTTACATTGACTTCTTCATAACTTACACCATTCTCTCTCTCTCTCTCTCTCTCTCTCTGGCCTTAGCTTGATCAAAAGATGGGTGAAGACGTTAGATTCTTCGAGCTGAACACAGGGGCTAAGATACCTTCAGTTGGCTTGGGCACTTGGCGTGCTGAACCTGGTGTCGTTGCTGATGCCTTAGCCACTGCTATCAAGGTTTGCAGCACCCTTCACCCTACGCTCGCTACTTATTTATTACACTCATTCCATTATTTTTCTTTCGTTTTTTATTTTCACTTTCTCAAAGTCCAAGCCTGTTTCGAAACTTGCTTGGTGTTTCTTATGATCATTGTACGTTTGTTTCCTCACACCAGTTTTACACTGATTAATTATGTGCAAAATTGTCAGTTAATCATGTATATTTGATGATAAACTTAACAATGATCCGTTATCGTGATATTAGTGGTTAACAATGTACAAATTCCGAGTAAATTATATATGTGTTTTATAGTTAATACGATAAGAATTAATATCATCATGTTAACCATCAAACACAGGCATATCTAATCAGAAAATTGTGCCTAATTAACTAAGGGTGAAATCAGTGTCATTTGTTGGTGTAAGAATATGGATCTTCTTCTTCTTCTTCTTTTTTGTTTCTTTTTATTTTTGGGGTTAAATGTATTATAGAGTAAATTCGTCGATAAAGTAATCAAATAGGAGTGTTTACTTTTGGATTATTTAGCAGATTGAGATAATAATACATTTTATTAAATGAAAAATTGATATATCTTTATTTTTTCACTTTAAAGACATCCTTAGCCTTTTACCAGTTTGTATCATGATTACTACTTTATGATTGGATTAATGTGGTTTCGGAACAAAGACGCCTTACTATGGAAATTAAATGGATAATTGTGACAATGTCAATGCAGGTTGGATATCGGCATATAGATTGTGCTCAAATATATGGCAATGAAAAGGAGGTGAGAGTTATTTTAGCTACACATTTGACATATATCAGTTGTCCTGCATTTATAATACAATTTCATAGTACATATTAGATTTGTTATTGCAGTTCTTCTATAATACTGTTATTCCCTTTTTTGGTACAACATAAGATGAAATGATTGAAAAACATTCAATGGAATTAAGAGTTGTAACCAACTGAGCAAGCTGCTGTTCAAATTCGGTCCACTTAACTTCCCCACCATCTTGTGCTGCACAAGACCAAGCCAGAAAAGCACTTTTTGCATTTTGGATAAAATTTAAAGCTTAACTCTGTACTGTTGCTAAGAGGTCGGCTTAGTCAGATATCATACATTGATATCAGCTTTACTGAACCCAAAGAAATTTACAAATAAATAAATAAAATAACATGGTTTTATGGTTTTGTTAACACAACAATATGCTTAACCTTTAGAATAGAAACTATATGTACTTCTGCTTTTGGAGTCTAACAATGATTAGACTGCTATTTAGTAACAATGTTGTTGGGATAAACAATCAAAGGTGAAAATATGAAAAATCATAAATGCACACATATACACTTTACACTAATTATGACCTGAAAGATAAAATACACAATTCTCAGAAATATCATATTAACTTTGAACATTAGCTGTTCAGGATAAGATTTTTGACCAAGCATTGTGGAAATAGAGGACTCCTTACTGTCTCGCTGAATCATATCTTTTTGTATTGAGCAAGTCACTCTAATACGCTTAGGGTACTTGGCTCTTGATTGGTTTGCATAATTACTTGGACTATTGTCAATGACATGTTGTAGGTATATAGGCCACATAAATCCTATCTCCTGACATTTGTGTTATGTGTTTCCTGAGTTCTGGGGAAATCAAACATCTTTTTCTCCACTCTGAGTTTGCTTGACAGCTTTGTATTCTTTTTTTGAAGTTTTGGGCGAAATAAGGAATGTAAGGCTTTGTGGTGATATTCTGCACGCTGGAATTGGGTGAATTTGGTTAGAAGCACAATGCTGGAGCATTTATCAAATAAAACAAAGAGAACATTTTAGTAGCATTTATTAAATAAAACAAAGTATACAGAGCTTTAGTAGACTAGTAGCAAACCTATAGCACAAAGCAAACTGCATGTTTGTTCGTCAAGGAAGAAGCAGAATTAGAACAACCTTATTAGTGTACGCGAGTGTACCATGTTTTTCCTTTAGGAGCTCTTATGTATACTTTCTTATATTTGAAGGTAAACAATAGTTATGACATGTGAGGAAGAAGAAAGTTTTATCCAATCAATTTAAGCAAAGTAATACAATGCTGTTACAAAACTTCTTTGTCCAGATTATGTGAAACTCTTAAGTACGAATGATATGATTGAGAAGGGGACCAGTTCTATTAATGTTATGCAATTTAATTTACATAATTGAAATGAGATTACATCATTGAGAAGCAGAATTATACAATCAAGTTGCTGCTTTTCTTCCTTGTCTTCTTTCTAGAACTGGCGCTGGAGGCCTTGATGCCATGCTGTTGGTTGCAGTTATAATTCATGGTGCTGAGTAAAATCTAATACAAAATGTAAAATTGAATTTGCTATGCACATTTGTTTTCCCTCATAGTAGTTTTATTCCACCAGATAAAAGAGCCACAGAGGGTATCAAACATTCAAACTACTGTGAACAGTTTGCTCATAATTCTTTAATGTGCTCAGCGTGTCTAGAATCAAGCTCAGCTCAAGCTTATTTTGTAAGTAAGTGGAGATTTCACTTTGAATTAGATATAGTCATTTTCAATAACAACAACAATCAAGCCGTATCCCAGGTAGGGTTTGCTATATGGACTAGACAATACCATAGTATTCTATCATAAATCATGTCTATAGGCAAACCATTCATCTTCGACTAAAAAGAAAAACGAGCTTTTTTTTTCAATCTCAAATACAGGATGTTCATTCAGAAGAATAGTTCTGTTACACCCCTAAACAGAATTGGAATGCATATGCTCCATGCCTCCATCTTCTTTTCCCCTCTTTTGGGGCCACTTGAGGCCTTTTTCCTCTATTCCTCTCCCCTTTTCCTCCTAACTTTTTGTGGATTAAAGCAAGAACCAATAGTAAGAGATTTCAGAGTCACAATGAAGTGCAACTCACCATTCAGATTATTTTGGTGGTAGAATTTAAATTTTTAAGTAGTGCTACAGTTTTTTTTTTCTTCTGGCAATTGCAATGTCACGGTACTCAGTCTATCTGTTTACTTATGCAAATTTTATGCAGATTGGCGATGGCTTGAAGAAGTTGTTTGCTGATGGTGTAGTTAAGCGTGAAGAAATGTGGATCACCTCCAAGCTGTGGTATGTCTTTTTTCTGTGGACTACTCAACATTTGTTTACCTATATTATACTATAGGAGGTTCCTTGTGGGTCTTTACACCTTTTGTTACACCTTTTGTTAAGTAATATTTAATGAAATCACTATCTGATAGGTGAGATTCCCGCAATATTTTCATGAATTATCTATCGTTTATAATTCTTAATTCAAAGCTAGAGTTTTATTAAATGACCTACGCTTGCTGGACAACTCATTGCTCAATTTATTCTCATACAGAAAGAGGAGAAATTCTGATATTAACATCATCAATGATTTTACAGTTTCAAATTATGGTTCAGTTTTCTGGTGCTTTTCGATCCTTCAATCATACAACAGATAGTGATCTTCTTGAATCTAGAATAATTTTTGCATTATCTTTGTATCCGCTAATAAGCCATCTCCTGCTAAATCCTATAGATGTTATTAGCCAGATGACATCTAAAATTGTTAAACCATTCAGCTAATATTTTGTTCCTGGGGACCTCAACACCAAAACTGCATAAGATACCAGATGAACTTTACCTTTGGACATTGTAGAAATAGAATGTTCTGAATTGTGATATCTCAAGCATGAACATGACATATTAGGTATTTTCAGTGTTTCAAAGAGACAGTCATGAAAATATAGGGGTATTCCCCTCTAAACAAATACACCAGATAACTTCATAGACTGTTCATTACCATAGACCATGGCCTCCTTATTTCCGCTGCAACCTTTCTAGTTATCACGAGAAACTGCTATTAGGTGAAAAAGCATATCCAGCGTTCACCAAGAATTCCAAATAGATTATTCCATAAGCAAGTAGTCACCTAACAATGCAAAAATAAGTGGGGCTACTCTTTCTGAACTAGACCTTAAATAACACACATAAGAAGAAAGATCGGTTTGACGCCTACAAATCTGCAACAAGTTATTTGTATTAATAGCATTAACATTGATCTGCCATAGTCCAAAAATAAAAAATTATTTGACCATAGAGGGATTTAGAATCTGAATAAAGTACTCGCGAGAATTGCACCACAAGAATCAAAAGTTGAAATACTCCAATCTGGATCAGAGGGGAGTTGAGTAGAATCACGTAAAAGCATAAGGGACTATCATTCACTCATTTCTCAATCACTCAATTTCCTGTGGAGGCGAAAATTATATGAAAAATTGGAATCCTGCATTGAATAAAAATGTCTAATGGGTGAATCATGTATAGAAAAGAGAGATGATAGAGTTGGAGCAGAGGAAAAGCCTCTAAGACAGGAATGTTCCTTCTTAAGCCTCTTTAAACCAGAAATTCTCTCATAGATAATTTGATTTGCAAAAATAGCTATAAACTGATTTCGTTTTCCAAGGACCATTGACTTCCATATCACTTTAAAGACTGTTATCTTAATAAAAATAACCCATAAATTTTTTCCATGACTCTTTTAAACTATGACGGTTACCAGCTGAAACTATTTAGTTTCTTGTATGGCCTTATCAAATAAATAATCACCTTGTACTATGGTTTCTCAATATCCCAGATTCTATGCAGTGAATCACTTCCAGATTCCAATGTATATCCTTCTTTGGAGTCTGATCAAGGATCCGTCTGATTTTAAACCACTAAATCAGAAGTGCGCTTAGCATTTACAGTACCTAATAGTAATAAGTAACAACTATCTATCAACTGATTCTGTAAGTATAAGGAACTGTCGTTTTAGGACTACTTCACACATAAGAATAAAATGTTTTGCTGGGATGAAGGAAATAGTTCAATATTTTGCTCTTTTAAGAAAGGGAATGACTATTTTGACCATATATTATTGTTTAGATGCTCAAATGAAATTTATAAAAAGCAAAGGATTTTCTTAATAAAAAAGATATCTACAGATTTCTGGGGTTATTCAAACTGTTCTTGCTGATCCGTACTTAAATTTGGTTACATATATCATGAACTCCACACCCAGAATTACATTCTTTGCTGCCTAATTCAATTTACAAATGCTTTAGGTGTACTGATCACTTGCCAGAAGATGTCCCAAAGGCATTTGATACAACTTTGCTGGATTTGCAACTGGACTATCTGGATCTCTACCTTGTGTGTAAATCAGAGTGAATTTAAGTTCTTCCTACATCATTTCCTATTACTTACATCATTTTCTATTAATTAATTTCTTATATTAAGGCTTTCTTTGCCATATTTGCAACTTCTTGTAGATTCACTGGCCAGTCAGCATTAAAAATGGGCAGCCTACCAAGCCTGACATACCTAGCACATGGAGAGCAATGGAGGCACTCTACAATTCTGGCAAGGCTCTAGCTATAGGGGTCAGCAATTTCTCTGTAAAGAAGCTTCAGGATCTGTTGGATGTGGCACAAGTGCCTCCAGCTGTTAACCAAGTGGAATTGCACCCTTCACTGCAGCAGCCAAAGTTACATGCTTTCTGTAAATCTAAGGGAGTGCACTTATCTGTGAGTATGCAAATTTGAGGTCTTGTATGATGACTATGGGGTGCTGACATATATCTGATTACAAAGGACTTCGATTACTGATATATTAGACATCTATGATACATGGTACTCGGTACTCCTAAATGGCTACCTCATAGGTATCCGGTACTAGTACTTGTTGGGTACACATGAGTATATACCTAATGTTTTCATTTTTCAAATTTTGACATCAATTACTTTTGGTATATTTTGGTCAAGCATTGCAATGTTGTGATATCATTTAAATGCAAGTTAATTCTTACAAAACATCAAGTTTGTAAATAAACTCTTTGGTTTGTTTTTAAATTTAACAAACTACTACTTCATCTTTTCAAATCTGGTAACTCTTTAGATAATTTTCCTTGCTTGATATATTAGAGTGCTTTGATGAAAACGTACAGTTAAAACATTACAAAAGTTACATTTATCTCATGATTTAATTACTTTTTTATTTATGATTTTGTACTTTTACATGATATATTCTCCTCTACCCATATTTTAGTTTCTTGGTATTTGTCTTACCCCTTTACCCTGACCAGTACTAGTATGGGAACTGGTGTCTGTATTAGTGCAACATAGGTGTAGCAACTGGAGTACGAGATTGGAAAAATGATTCTGAACTGCCATTGTGCTGACTATTTGTTCCTATGAATGTTCTTATTCAGGGTTATTCACCACTTGGTAAAGGATACAGTAGGAACAATATTCTTAGGGATCCAGCTCTGCACACGGTCGCAGAGAAGTTGGGGAAGACTCCAGCACAAATAGCTCTTCGATGGGGACTGCAGATGGGTCACAGTGTACTGCCCAAGAGCACAAATGCTGCAAGGATCAAAGAAAACTTTGATCTGTTTGACTGGTCTATACCTGACGATTTGCTAGCCAAGTTCTCTGAAATTAAGCAGGCAAGTCACTTCATGCAATCTTTTAGTCACTTATTATAGATGCTGGATTCCAGTACCAGCTTTCTTAATTGTGTTCCATGTAGATTGCTAGAGAAGTTAACCATTTAAAAATTGAGATTGAGGGTACTTTTGCTATGGGGTAGAAATTTTCATATATTGGATTTATATGTTATCTTTACACGTGAATTTAATCTATAAAAATTTCTTCTCTTTTTTACTCAAATTTTGATGTTTCATAGGTGTAAAAGAGTTTTATACTATTATCTAATTACATAGTATTATATGTGAAATTTTTAAGTGAATGGATGTGAAAATCAAATATTTTTATTAACATAGCAATATATGATTGAATGTATAAAATATTTTTACCGACTTGTATCCAAATTAAATTCTTAAAAATTAGTGTGTCACTTCAATTGCATGATTTATTAATGCAGGAGAGAATAGTTGCTGGAAAAGAATTTGTTAGCAGAACACCTGCCGGGTTCAAAACAACTGAAGAACTCTGGGATGGCGAGTAACGCGGGCAGATTCCACATTGCCACTGGCCCGTTGTCTTTTTTGTTTGATGGAATATATATTTATTTTTGGTTACGAACTGTTTACATAATATGGTGCAGAAAATGCACACTGGCAATGATTAATAACCCTCCCCACCAAAAGAAGTGCACTCGGATTCAAGCCAGTAAAATCTGGCAGTGTTTAAGAACCCTTCCCCCACCTAAAAAGGCGGGGATATTAGTAAGATAAAATCTTTTTGAAGTGTCAACCCCTAACATTAAGGCTGTTTTTTCTTCCGTTTGGTGGTTGTAATAATTTACAATGTGCTTTTAATTTGGGAATAAAGAAATGCCATTGGGCAGCTGTGGTTTGCGTTTGAAATTCGAGATTTTAGAATTCAGCTGTTTGGGTCATGGGATACCTCATTCCGTAGTGGGTATAGTTAATTCTTGTTTACCTAAATTTGGGTTGCACATCCTTAGTTAAGAAGGATTATATCTTAGCCTTCTCAAATAAGGCACATAATATGTCCTAGGGGTCTTAGGACATTATTAAATACTGGGATCTGTTAATAATATGTCCCTTTGTTCCCCAGCTTGTTAGATCATTGTCTTTTTCTGTTATATCATTTCATGTTATTTTGTTTGTCACGTGCATGTGCATAGTAGAAGTAGAGTTAGTCTACAAATGTAATTTAATATTGAATTGTTTTTGGAGTTTAATTTTAATGCATTTTTAGGGTTTTTTACGTAAATAAATTAAAAAAATTTAATAATTACAAAATTACGATAATTAAAAAGTAATTACGAAAATCCGGGATAATTTAGGCATTAGAGAAATCCGCCTAAGTAGGCCGATTTTTAAAGACACATAAATAGGTCGATTTTTGTTGAATATTTTTCTATAAATACCCTCCAATGGGAAATAGATACACATCACTCTTTGTTTGTTATAAATTCTATCTTTACAAAAAAAAAATGTCTAAGAGTTTTATCAAATTGATTCACCGCAATGGTGAAATCACAAACACAGCAGAGAGTATTACATTTTATAGTCAAAATCCAATTGGTCTTACTATTTCTTCATTATGTACAACTTTGTCGGTGTTGTCAAATAGAATATTGAAAAAGTTGGGTCTTCTCAATCGAAAGCAAATAACTAGAATGGTGTACAGAATGCCTACTACATTTGGGCTTGGTGTCATCCGGTACACAAGTTTTCCAGTTGGAAGTGATGAAGATGTGAATCTGATGTTCTACTATCACTTCCAATGTCCTGGAATTCAGATTATGGAGTTATTTGTGACCCTTGAAGATATAAACAACATCTCAGAAGGCTCAACTCCCAATCTACAGTCTTTTGGAATGGACGCCAGTTGTAGAGGGTCAAGTTCTAATTCTATACCATGTCCAACTCCAGTAGTTATAGCTTCTCTGTCTTTTGATTTCTACTGTCAAAATGAAAATATTGGGTGTGAAGATACAGAGGATATGGAACATGGTAGAAGTTTAAGGCAGCTAACAATGGATATTGCATAGCTACTTATGGCAGATGGCCCAATTGCGGGTGCTGAAAGTTTTGATCATCATGGAGACGAAGAGGATGAGCCGCTTCAAGTACTAGTTAATAGTGATAGTGGTGAAGGCTCAAATAGAGAGGTTGCCCCAAACTCAAATTTGAATTTCACATCCAAACTAATATTCAAATCCAAACTCAATTTTATAATCATATTCAAGTTCTAATTATGATTGTAATTCTACCACGTTCAAATTCAAATATAAATCCAAATTCAAATCTAAGTTCATAAATTTACGAATCTAAGTTTAACTACAAATCCAAATTTAAATTATATTATACCTAATTTAATTTAACAAATAAAGTACTTGTATATTCAGTTATCCAGCAATATGATTAGTATAATCTAAATGGCGTAAGTCATACTCCATATACAGATTTGCAACACAAATACAAGAATAAGAATAATTAATTCGTAAAAATTACAATTTTTAAGTATAAATTTTACCTTTCTTCTTCTTCTTCTTCTTCTTCTTTCCACGCTCCTTTCTCCTCTTTCCTTCTGTCTCTCTCTCTCTTTAAAATGGTCTTTCTCTCTCTAAATTTGTCAAATGTATAGAAATCGGCCTATCCAAGCCTTTTTTATAGTGCAATATTTGAATAGAAATCGACCTAATTAGACCCATTTTTCAAACAAATTTTCTCCTCTAGATTTTCGTAATTAATCTCAATTAATTGTAATTTCATAATTAATAAATTTTTTTATTTTAATTATGTTAAAAAACCCATTTTTAGTGTCATATTTTTTACATTATTTACCAATTATGTATGATATTTTTATATGGTTTTTGATGCAGCAATTTTAAAATTTAAATATTTGTAATAATATAATAATATATGACTATGATAATATATCTAAAATTTTATACGGAGGATATATTAAAACTGAATTCTTATTTTTATTTTTTTCTTGTTTCCTTCAGCACCTCTTCCATCATAACGTTATGTATATTTTAATTTTATATATTAGAAAAATGTACAATGCAATGTTTAAACATTCTAAGTGTATATTTTTGTCGTTCCATTTATGTTTTGTCAAACCATACCAAAATTATATTAAATTTCTTGATGTTCACATGACTTCAATGTGGCAATTTTCGTTAGATTTCATAAAAAAATGAAATCAAAGGATAAATCGCACAACTTGGAATGTTAAGAGATTGTGTTATACATTTTTAAAATTTTAATATTAAAGTAAATAATACCCTCAATTAAAAGGGGTAAATTAGATATTCTATTCTTTTAAAAATCACAATTATGAAAACTAACTCAATTTCAATCCCATAGCTAAGCAACCAACATTTCTCAACATAAAAACTTAATAAAATTTTTCATAATATATATAATTTGAGTTTAATTGTTATATATTGACAGTATAAAATAATTTTATACTGTTATCCGATTAAATATTTGTATTTATATGACTTTTAAGATGATGGATGGTTGAGTAAAATATTTTTATTGATGTGATAATATATAATTAAATATTTACATATAATTTTTTTACACTGATAATATATATAAATTAAATCCATATAATTTCCCTGTATAAGGTTACTTTCAATGGTTAGTTTCTTTGTTTATTTTGAGTTTTGGAGATACTAAGCCATGAACTTAACAAGATTGGCCATGAAGCTAGAGCAAGCTTTTTTCAAAAAGTACTTTTAATTATGAAATGAAATTATTATTTAAAGAATTTAATTTTAGATTTTTAGTGCAAAAATATTTTATACAGATATTTAATCATGTATTATTATATTATCAAAAGTATTTAAGTCAACTACCTATTACCTTAAAAATTTTATAAATAAAAATATATAATTAAATAATAATATAAAATTTTTTACACTTACAATATAAAAATTAAAATCTTATTAAAAAAATAATAAAACAAGATTGAACATGATTCCAAGATTATTTTAGTTTCAAGGTAGAGGCTTTGAAGCTCCCCTTTAAACATGGTGCTTCAAACACTTGTAATCAAATGGAGGATGCATTCATATACTTTTTTATTATTGATACATCAGACAAAACCCTAAGAAAATCTCTACCCCAATTTCTACCCTTTTCTAACCACTGCATCCTCGCCTCCATCTTCTACAGCTCCGCCAACGTCTTCACCCTCTCCTACAGCCTCGCCCTCTAGTCTTTTTCCCTCAAGCTTGGCCTCACTATTCTCCTTCACCCTCCCATTAAAGTAGGGCCATAATTTGTTAGAACAATAGCATAATAAGTAACACTGACAACCCCAAGAACCAAAAATATCATGATCAAGTCCAATCCTCCCAGGGCAGTGTAGAACTTGAACACATTCCAAGCCATTGTAGCTCCAGATCTATGCATAATTAAGGAACAACACCCCTATCACGATTTAACACCAAAGATTGTAACTTTTCAATATTTGAAGCATTCCGAGAATTGGAACACAACCTGAGGTTGTACGTGGAGATCGACGATAGTGAATGAGATCGTGGCTCTTTTGTTGAGTGCCTCAACTTCGATGTAGAGAAGAGGAGAAAGATCAGCTGTGTGTGGCTCCCTATTTGTGGTTTTGAGTATGAGAAATATTGAGGGAACCCACTTTTTGTGAAGTACCGTATCGACTCACCACTCATTCGCCATTAGATGGGGTGTGGACCAAATCTCATCCAATGGTGGATAAGTGGTGAGTCGGTAAAGTGTCCTACAAGAAGTGAATCCCCTTATCATTTCTTTTTGACTATGGTTTAGGAGGGGGAGCTAGTGTTGGTAGAGGGTGGAGGGGGGTTAGGCATGGTGGAGTTGGTGTTGGTGGAGGGCGTGTTGCATCTCGTGGTGCAAAGATCACGGTCACTGCTGGGGTGGGGGAGGAGTGGCACAGCATAACGGGAAGGGCTTTCTAGAGGGTGGGGGAGAGAATTTGAATTCTACTCCAATGTGTCATCAATAATTAGTCTATAAATACACACTCACATATGCAACATTAAATATCAAGATGATCAAGGTGCTTTAGAGCCTTTAACTTAGTTTCAATTATTTTCATATTGAAATTTTCTTGAATTTAGTTAAAATTAAGCCCATTTGTATTAATTGATTTAGTCATCCTTCATATTTATGTTCATGTTTGGGAGCCAAGGGAAGTAATTTTTTTTTAAAAAACAAAAACTATTTTGAAAAAAGTAAATATGTTTGAATAATTTTGATCGATAAGATTATAATTTAAATATGATAATTTAAACTATTTTTATATAAATAATCTTAAGCTAGGTTTTAGACCTTTTTTTATTATAATCAAAATATATAGTATCTAATATGTTTTAAATTTATCAAATTGACTTTAAATATTAAATATTAAATATAATATAATATAAATAATTATTTATACTCTTTTAAATAATTTTATTATATAAAAATAATTTTTTTATATAATTTAAATAAAATAAATTATTTTAAAATTATTTTTTAATTAAAATATCTAAATATAAATTAATTCTTATGTAATTAATTACATAAAAAATAATCATATAAATAAATAATTCTTACAATAATTTTAATTTTATAACTGTTCGAAGCACACACTATGAGCGAAAGTGATGCTATATCATAATTATCATTATCAGTCAAAAGTCGAAATAAGAATCTTCACTGCAATTATTAAAATTAAAAAAAGAAATAAAGTACATAAGATTTTTTTCCCAAAAAGGTTGAAAAAAATACGTGGTCGAAAAGTTTCTGAAACTCCCGCCCCTAGAAAACTACAAATTCTCTTTCTGTTCCCTAGTTACATGCTCATTACCTTTTTCGTTTTTTAATCATCTTTAAAAGTAGCTTTAGCCCCCCGAAGCATCATTTTCTCGCTGCTAGGGTTCAATCACCTGTTTGGATTCCGAGAAAAAAAAATGTCGAACGAAATCCGATTCTTTGAACTCAACACCAGAGCCAAGATCCCCTCCGTCGGCTTGGGGACTTGGCAGTCCGATCCTGGCCTCGTCGGCGAAGCTGTTGCCGCCGCCATCAAGGTTTCCACTCACTTATGCTCTCCGATTCCCATTTTTCTTTTCGGATTTCTTTTTTTTTTTTTTTGGTTCAATTGGGTTTATTCTACTTGTTTGATGTTTGTTACTACTAATCATCAACTCAACTAGTACTCTTGTTTCTTTCAGCATTTCCTTTTCTTAACCAATGTATTAAACATTGGCTCATTCAGTTAGTTACATTGAGTTTCTAGACTAGTTAAGAGGCTGTTATTTCTGTTTTACTGTTGTAACAATCAACTAGTTTTTCAGTTTCTCTATTTGTATATGTGTGTATAGTGATGACATATAAGGTACATCATGAAATGGTTTTGAAATTGTGGTTGCTATCACGGTTGCGGTTGCATTGCGATTAATTCAACTGCAGAGAATTGCGGGCAAATGCTGCTGATGTTGCTGCAATTGTGATTGCGGACTGCAATTTAAAATAGCATAGTTGTATAGTTTTGGAGATCTCATGTTCAATATGATGATCTGTTTTTAATTGGTCCGATTTGTTACAGATTGGTTACCGCCACATCGATTGTGCTCAAGTCTATGGCAATGAGAAGGAGGTAATTGTCGCAGTTTTTTTTTTTTTGTTCCCCCTACTCTATTGATGTTGTGTTATCTTGATTCAACTACATTAATTAGCTATTTGGAGTAAACGATTGAGGTGTTGGTTGGGTGTGAAGTAAATGATTTGATCTTTGGACTGCAGATTGGCTTTGTGTTGAAGAAGCTGTTCGAGGAGGGTGTAGTGAAACGTGAGGATTTGTGGATTACCTCTAAACTGTGGTTCGTTTTTAGATTCTAGATTTATTAGTTTGGTTTCCCTTTTTAAGCTAAAGTAATGCTGGTAGTGCCATGTACTTGTTTGTTAGTCTTCATTTTATGGAACCCAAGGATTTGAGATGATCTGCAGGAATACTGATCATGCTCCAGAAGATGTACCACTAGCATTGGACAGGACTTTGAGAGACTTGCAGCTTGATTATGTGGATTTGTACCTTGTATGCAATATCACTCAATCTCCAGATATTCTTTTAACTTTTTGATGCTACAACTTTATGTGCAATTGATAATTTTATTACCCCCATTTTCTCTCTGGGTTGAACCTGATTATTTTGTCTGAATACAGTTTGTTTTGAAATTTGGAGTGAAAATGTAAAGTCTAACATCTGGATTTCAAAGGAGCAGCCTTTTAATTATGAAATCATTAAACTAATTGAACCGTGCATTTTTTTTAATCATAGGAAAAACACCGTTATAGTCACAGCTTGGTTCATAGATTTCATATTGCTTTGTAAAATGCCATATGCATAATGTTTTTCTTTTCTAAACTATTCTTACAGAATAATTGGGAATCAGTTGTTATGCCATGTGTCTTACAGACTTATCCACCACATGGATCTGTAGTTCAGGGAGTCTAAATTAGCACTTCCTGCATATGCTACGGGTCCGTTTGGAGTAACTTTTGGGAGAAGATCTTTTGAAAGAAGATCTTTTAAAAGAAGGTCTTTTAGAAAAACTACTTTTAAAAGAATGATTTTTGTTTGGTTTGAATATGTCAAAAGACCTTTTAGGAGAATGAATTTTGTTTGGATTGGTTAAAATAAAATTACTTTTGGTTGTTGATGTGAGAGTAATAGTAAGATTCCTTTTCAAAAGGTTTTTTTCTAAAATGAAAAGTAACCTCAAAGATACTTCTTCCAGAAGGCCTTTTGAAAAAAGTTACACCAAACACTGCACTTTACTGTACAAAGTCATTTTTTTTCTCCTAGAAGGCCTTCTGGCCAATACAAACCAGAATCCAAACAGGCTCTACATTGTTTTGTGAGTTTTGTTTCTAATACATGCACAATTCATTTTATCGAATTATTTAAGAATTCAGCGTGTTACTGTTAATAGACAGTTTAATGTTAGTTATGACATACTCAGTTGTAATTTGTAAATTGATGATGCCCTTTCAGATTCACTGGCCTGCTTCAATGAAGAAAGGATCAGCGGGCTTTAAGCCTGAAAATCTTGTGCAACCCAACATACCTAGCACTTGGAGAGCAATGGAAGCACTCTATGACTCTGGCAAGGCTCGAGCTGTAGGTGTAAGCAATTTCTCATCCAAGAAGCTGGGGGATTTGCTGGAGATTGCTCGTGTTCCACCTGCTGTCAACCAGGTGGAGTGTCATCCTTCATGGCAGCAGGACAAGCTGCGGGCTTTTTGCAAATCCAAAGGTGTCCACCTCTCTGTAAGTCAGCAAATCTTGGATGCTCTTTCTTGTGTGCTTGCACATTGTAGTGGCTATTTTCATCAACCACCCTCTCTTGAGATTTTTTTTTTCTTTTTCCTTTTTTAGAGAGAAAGTTGGGGATGTATCTATTGTAGAAAAGTTGGTAGAATCTCATCTTAAGTGGTTTGGGTATGTGTGGAGAAGGCCTTTAGAGAGTCCTAGTAGGGAAAATAGATCAGATGGTGGGTAGTCCAATAGCTAGCGATAAAAGGAGACCTAGAAAAATTATAAGTAAAACTATTAAAAGCGATTTAAATTTTAATGGTTTAAATATAAACATGATGGATTTTCAGACAAGGAAGTTTTGTGGGATAGAGTTAGGCGTTTTGCCTCTATTTGGTGTAAAGCTCATGATCTTTTTAGAGGAATATTCTTCTCAGACATATTGAGAGATTGGAAAGCTATGCTTCATTGATTATTTTTTATTTTGGTTGTTTTTGCTCTTGTAAGGAGGATCTCTTGTCCTCCCATCTCTTTGTACCATTCTTCTCTTCTTAATAATATTCTTCCTCTTTTATCAAAAAAAAAAAAAAAAAAAAAAAATAGACATGATTTACAAGAGGACACTGTGACATTGTTTGATCCATGTAGTCAACCCCACCTAGTGGGACGAAGACTAATTGTTGTTATTGTGTTAGCATGAAAGTTTTTTCATTTTTTTTGGGTCTGAATTTTTCTCACATGAATTGTTGTCTTTTAACTTCATTTCTGTAGGGCTACTCACCTTTGGGCTCTCCTGGAACAACCTGGCTTAAAAGTGATGTCCTTAAGCATCCAGCTCTAAATATGATTGCTGAAAAACTAGGCAAGACTCCTGCACAGGTAGCTCTTCGGTGGGGACTGCAAATGGGCCATAGTGTGCTGCCCAAGAGTACAAATGAAGCAAGAATAAAGGAAAATTTTGATGTATTTGACTGGTCTATCCCTGAAGACTTATTTGCTAAATTTTCTGAGATTCAACAGGTACGTATTTAATGGTTACCCGCAGCCTTTAAAGTATTTTAAAACCTATACACATTAACATTTATATTTGGGCTACCTGTGAAGCAGTAAAGCTAAAGCATTATTTGGAAATTCTGTGTAATCGAATAAATATATCGTGCTTTTACTAGATCTGATTTTGGATTCTGATTCATCATGCAAACCCCAGCTTGTTTTCCCTCCTATGTTTTGAGGCTGGGGAGTTGGAATTGATTTAGAGTAGAAGCATGGTAAGTCCTGTTGCTCGTCAATTGATAATTGTTAGATATCCCTTACCTAATTTTGGGATAGTTGGTTTTTGACTTGTTATTAGTAATATTGCTTATATGATCGAGTGTGAGTTCAATGGTTGTCGTTCCCATTTTTTGAAATAAAAATTAAATTTTAACACAAGGAGGCTGGGCTATGCATTATTTTTGCTTCAAGATTGCATGGCCGTTGTGTGAGGGAACATGTTAGATATAAAATCATTTCTGAGCTTTCACTTAATGAGTCAAGCTTTTGGTATAACTAGTTCTTGCCAATAAGTAGAAGGTATTCCTTATTTTCAGGGAAACAGTTTTTTGACTGTGGCTTTTATTGTTGCAGGCAAGATTAGTAAGGGGAACCGCATTCGTCCATGAAACTTACGGTACCTACAGGTCTGTTGAGGAATTTTGGGATGGTGAAATCTGAGCATTCTGATCTGGGGCTGGTTGGACAACTAGATGGACTATGGAGCAGGAGAAGGCCTTCCTGTGTTTGGGTTATCGGCTTATGGGAAAGTGTGAATTAGTGTACTCTATTCACAACAAAAAAATAAAAGCGGTTCTCAATGTTCACATTGCTCAGCAAAAACCTGGATCTGCTAAGTTGTTGATTCCATAAAAAGAATTACTTTTCTAAGATTTGAACGTGCCTTCTCTTTTTAGAGGGTTAAAGTTGCTTACCTTTTGCCAATCCTTTTTTGGTGTATTTATTATTCTATATTTACTTTTATGTGCATATCACCCTTTCCATCCTTGGTTTACAAATTTTGTGTGCACCTTACGAGCTGACCTTTAAACTTGGAAGTAAGAAGTACCTAAGTGATTCCCAAATGATTTCGACTTGTAGCAAAGGATCCCAAATCATCCTTTTGTTTACTTAAAGAACGACCAAAACCTACATTTGCAGTAGTTAAGCAAGTGCATACAGTTTATAAGTCACCGTTCGTTTGTATATGCAACCATCAGTGAAAAAGGTTAGAATAGCAATAATTTTTCATATATTTGAAAACAAGGCAAATATGTTGCTACAGCATCTAAGCTAAACTGATTTTACCAAATCAAATGCAGAACTGTCAAAGTAAGCGAAACTCAGCTCATCAAGGTTGAGGTGGGAAAAAAGGAAAAGGAAACAGAGACAAGACAAATGACAATTAGTGTGGCATGGTGAATAAGTGTTCCATTTCAGTTTGTATTTTGGTTGACTACAGATCATATTAATTTAACTAATAATCTTTGTTTGGTACTATTTAACTAATAATCTCCTAAAGTCAGTCAAATAATAACCAATGGTTGAAATTTCAAGCATTTTCCAAATCTACTATCTCTAGCCAAAAAAACCAAAAAAAACAAAAAAAGGGCTGAATCAGGTTGGATCATTTTGATGTGAATTGGGAAAGTTCACTTTACGTGAGCTGATGTTTGTATCATCGGGTCATTAAAAATTTAATAAATGAAAAATATAAATAAGTACATACAATCAATAGAACTTCAACTAACATGACTGAGACTATCAAAATTAAGATTTAACAAATATAATGCTTTTCACATTCATTTTTCAAATAACAAAATAAGTTTTAGAAACATGCACTCCTTCTCACAAGTCAGGAACTAAGCTTTGATCACTTTGACATCTCTAATGTTAGTACCTGAAGAAAAGGAGCATGAAGTTGATGGCAAGAAGATCAATAGCGAATCCGGCGATTCCTTCTAGTTCTAAGTATTTTCAGAGGAAATGGACTGTCTCTGAAGTTCAGCGTGACTGCTTTCATGAGATTTCCATCAATAGCTTGTCAATGAAGCAGTCAAAAGGATCTCAAATATCAGCTTGCGTTTGAGGGATCTGAGTTCTAGTAAGCATTTTGTAACAGGGTACTGTCTGATTTAATCTTATATTTCCCCCTTTCTAAATTCCGAATATTTCTGTCTCCATTCTTTCTACAGTGATTTGGATGAAGATTTTAACAAGTACATTGACTTTAGATCCTAAAGCATCTTAACCAACTTTTTGCAGGAATACCTGTTTGATAAAGAAAACACGGAACACTTGATGCGGCTGAAGAATCTGAACAACTTCATCGAAAATTGCTTAATAAATCAATTACTTCTTACTGTTAAGAACAAGAAAGCTTTGCCGTCAAACATTCCAGTCTTGGACCCGTGTTTCTGAAACTCAATGATATTAATTCAGAAGTGGACTTGAGAATAAAAAAGATACATGGCTTGCCCAAAGAAAAATTTCCAGCAGAAAATCCAGAATTTGGTAGATGCTTCTGCTTTGCTGTTGGCTTGAGAATGCACAAATAATGTTCCTTTCTTGAAGGCTAATGTTGCTTTATTCCAAGCCCATTTCTTCAACCAAATACCCACCTTCATATAATGAAGCTAAAAAAATAGTCTTGTGATCAAAGCTATCTTTCACAGGCCTATGCTCAGCTCACCGGAGAATATCAAGAGACAAGTAACAGCAACCATTCAAGCTGATATCATATTATCAAAGTATCCACCTGAGACAATGTAAAGATGAGAATTGTCAACATCATTGGATAGTTTTTGATATTCTAAAGAATCTGATCCACCTCCACAGGAATTGTAGTCTTGGGATCCTAAATAGAGAACCATGAAAAGGGAGGGGGAAAAAGAAAAAAGAGGTTAATTTATGTAAGCCGATTGCAGAACCACATCCACATGAAACGATGCATGAATCTAGTTAATGTTATAACCAGTACCAATTCACAAGGCAGTACAAATATAAGTATGCATTTTAGTTAAAAAAAATTAAAACAAAAAAGCTTCTAAATATCCCTTACTCATAATTAACCAATGGCAGCACCACAACGTCACAGAAAATCCAATATACATATATAAAATAATTAGAACTAGAACATCATATGCAATAGTGAGGGCAATCTGTAGTTCATCATCTTTATAAGGCATAAGGAACAAGCTTTCTCTAAAACATAAATACAAATTCAGCATTAACAAAATTGGACTGGAAATAATTTATCTCACCTTCTTCTGTCCCTTTAGCAGGCCACTACTTATCATTTCACGAAGAAGCTTCTCTGCCTTTTCATTCTCATTTTTATCAAAAAGAGCATGAATAATCGCTTCATAACTTACTGGATCAGGCGGGCAATTGTTGCCATTCGTTTTTGAGAGTAAGGCAATTGCTTCATCAAACAAGCTCTCTTTACAGAGTCCATTGATCATAATATTATAAGTCCAAACATCTAGACGATAATTGTTGATCAAAAGATGCTGAAAAAACTCTTTTGCAGTCTTTAATCTTCCCCATTTGCACAAACCATTCAAGAGAATATTGCACATGTACACGTCTGGACTGATCCCTCTGTTAACAATCTTGCAAAATAATGCAATTGCCTCATCAAGATGTTGGATTTTGCATAAAGCATTTAACAAGATACTGTAAGTGATTATACAAGGGGGTTGATCACTATCATGCATCTCATAAAGAAGATCCTGCACACATGATATTCTCCCTGCTTTGCACAAGCCATCAATAAGAGAATTGTAAGTTATAGTATTGGGAACTAAATTTTTGTGACGCATTTCTTTGAAGAGAACAATGGCTTGATCCACCCCGTTATTCTTGCAATAACCATTAATCATAATCCTATAACTCCAAACACCAGGTCTCAAACCTACTTTGACCATATTATCAAATAACTTTGTTGCCTTATTCACTTCATTGATTAGAAAGTAACCATCCATCAAAGCATTGTGAGTGACAACATTAGGCTTATGGCCTCTTTCAAACATAATATCAAACATCTTTTGGGCTTCTGCGATTCTTCCTTCTTTACATGACGTATCTATTAACATGTTAAAGGTATATATGTTTGGCTCGATGCTGTTTTTCACCATTTCATTCAGAAATCGAGCAGCTTCAACCTGCACAACAGAAACCATAAATTAAGGAACTGTAAGTGACAACATTAGGAGAAATCCCTTGTGCAATCATCTTTGAAAACAAATTGCTTGCCTCAGTTACAAGCCCATCTTTGCATAATCCGTCAATTATTGTGCTGTACATTACTACATTAGGCTTAACTGGTTGCCTCTCCAGTTTTTGCAGCAACTCAATGGCAGCTCTTGTCTGCCCCATTTTACAAAGTCGGTTGATTAAGGTCCCATAACTAACCTCATCAAGCTGATATCCTAGTGCTCTTACCCTGTCATGAAACTCCAGCGCTTTCTTAACCTCGCGGTGAATACAGAACCCTTTCATGAGTGTTGTCAAAGTAAAGACATATAGTTCACAACCTCTCTTGATGATCTTGCCCAACACAGAAAAAGCAGAACCCATCTGACCCAAATGGCAGAAGCAATTGATCGAGGTGCTCAGAGTAACCATGGAAGGAACGATTCCCCTAAACTCCATGTGGGCCACGAGTGAAATAGCATTGGGGTATTGCTTTATCTTAACAACAGACCCTAAAATCTTGTTGACTTCAAATTCAGAGGGTGGATGAGGCTTATTGAGAATGCAAGTGAAAGAGGCAACAGCATCATCAACATCACTATGAGAATGAAACTCATAAACGCTCCTAACATATGGTAAAGGAGGAAGACCATCAAGCCTGAAAGGAGGGAGAGAGGGAAACAAACGAAGGAGGAAGTTGAAGTTGAGGCTGGGATACCTTGTCACTGTCATTGTCTTCAACATCTTACGCTTAATCTCACACTCTACCGGCTTTAAAGCAAACCCTTAATCCAAAGATTGAAAAGGGAAAATGACTTTTGTGAAATAACTTTTTTAAGAAATACTTTCTCTAATTTATAGAAATATTATAATTAGTTTTTTAGTTTGGATTTTTCTACTTTCTAATTTTTTTTTTATAAGAAAGCATTCTTTTTTGAAAAATTCAACCAAACGAGTTTTAAAAATGTAATTTTAATATCATATTAGAAAATCGTTGTGATTTTTTATTTTGTATATGGGATTTAACAGTTAGATGTGTCCCAGTATACAATTTGGGATGACTTTACTCTAATATGGGATTTATTAAAATCCGAAACCCTGATTTAAACTCACTTAACTCAACAAACTAATTTTATCACAAATCGAAAACCACGTTTTGCAAATATAGAAATTGGAGGAAATGTTTTTCATGTTAGAGATTCTTTGTCCGTGCAGGGGAGACAGAACCTACTGCAACTGAAATCGAAAATTCTGATTTCCTTTGTCAGCGAATCTCTGTCCCTGTTATAGGAGCTTGACGCATGCACGTGAGGCAAGAGGAACGTGGGGTCTACGATTTTGACCGAGTCAAGACTGCCATGCATTGGCTGGCAAATTCTATACATTATGGGAGGAGAAATTCTACTTGTACATATAGATGTTTGGACACCCAACCATTTAGCCGTGTGATGAGCTATTAAAATATTTTAAAAATATTAAAAAAGAAACAAAAGTAGATTTTGGCAGTAGATAAACACTATGTCGGGTGGAAGTATGTCAAGTAGGTATGTTCATATAACATGCCTCTTATGGGAGGGGTGCAAGGCGAAAAAAAAGTTAGATATTTATTTACAAAAAAGTAGATTATAAGTAAAAGTGGTTCGAGATATAACAATGAATCCACACGAACATATTTCGAATCAAATTATTGATCATAATGTAATTTTTTTTTAGAAATTAAATTTGTTATATATTTATTTATTTATTTATTTTTAGAAGTTTGTTTATATTTTGTAAAATAGTTTGTTGGTAGTTGCAACCACTTGCATTCCAAAGGCTCTTTGGAAAGTTCCTTCTTCATCTCCCTAGGGTAGCACAATTGTGGTTGTTGTTCATGTTTTTCGTTGGAGTGGGATTGGTGTTATGGCTCCAAGTATCAACCATGATGCATGGGTTGGTAAGTTTTACTAGGCTCCACGATGAGCACCAATGCCCTGACCTATTCAGCTAAGGCCAATTGACTCCTTGCTACTCTGAGTTATGCACATTATCAGTGGACAAGGACGAATCCACATATAAAATTATGAGGGCATATACCTCTACCAAAATTTGAGAATTTTGTTGATAATATAAAGATGTATATATATTTTGTCTCCATTATTTTATAAAATTTGACCCCATACTAAGATAAAAACTATATAAAACTTTTTGTTATACTTATGTATTATTTTTGCCCCATTACCTAGATTTTCTAGATCTATCATTATCAATAGAGGGACTTGCAAAGAATTTTAATGCCCAAATCAATAAGTTTCTCACTCAGTGTGAGTGAAAAATAGGTGATTAGCATATTTGAAGTCTAAAGAGAAGATTTGAATTTAAAATCAAGGTTGAGATTTTGTTTGTTAGTTAGCTATTAAAGGTTGGTTAGTCACTTCTGAGGATCTCGAGTGGTTCCTAACAATGGGAGATTCCTAGTTTGAATTGCGGGCATACCTCATTTAGCTTTAATAGTTGGCCTATTAATGAGCAATGCTTGGTCTAATATCTTTTCAAAGGACCCAAACTAGTTGGCCAATGGGCTGAGCCCAATAAAATGATTCAATCCATCAATATTTGAAACAAAAAACAAGGAAAGAACAGGCGAATGCGGCCGAAGCACAGTGGCGAATGCTTTGCCTTGTTTAAGACCATACCAAAGATCGAATCCTATCCCCACCCCCTCAAAAAAAAATTCCCCTCCCAAAAGACGAAAAAAAAGGCAATAAAACATATTTTGGGAAACATCAAATACATGTCTCACTTTAATTTAATGGAATATCTATCATCCTTGTTCCATTGGCAGGTCAACGGATATCCCTAAAGTGCTTTAAATTTTGTATTAAAGTAGGAGTTGCTTTAAATTTTTGTATTAAAAAAGGAGGGGGGAAGGTGAAAGAGGAAAGGATAAAAAAAGAGTCCCCCCAAAAAGGAGGGTGGGCAATGGAGGAACACACCCATTGATGCACTATTGAAGTCTCACAACCAGCAAAAGAGAATCCGCAAACGAGTTCATAATAGAATCTAAGGCGGGTTCTTAAAAGGGTGACAAGTTTGCCACCACCATCGTGACAAAATTTTAGTCATTAGATATTGAATTTATAGTTCAAATTATTTAAGATTGAAAAAAAAAATTATATATATATAAAATAATTTTATAAATTATTTACCCATTATACCCTTTTCTCCCAACACAGCACCACTTCCATCGAGCCCTGCATCCCAACCCAATGACTTTGTCTGCCACCACTGCCCACTGTCAGCCCCGCCATCCACGGCCACCGCCATTCACCCTTCACCTTTTTCGACTCAACGGCCACCACAGTTGTCTCCACTGCTGTCGTTCCTACTCCACCACCGAGGCCCCCTTCTGCCCCCGCTCGCTCTCCCCACCCCTGTGCACAACCTCTGACAGCGGTGGCCACCGCCACACACCTGCGCACAACCTCTAGAACTACCGTGTCCTCCACCATGCCTTGCCTTGCCGCAGTGTCAAACCACCTTCGCCGCAACCAGTAGCCGCAACAACGGCACATCCTTACCAGCGGCACATCATGGATGGATCCTGCTACTGCTCTGTGCTTTGTCGAATTTTCTGGTTTTTGTATGTTTGCTTGAAAAGTTTGATTTTTTTTTTTTTAAATGGTTTTGGGGGACAAGTTGTGAATTTTCTTGAAAATATGAGTTGCATAAGTCTTAATCTGTAGAAAAAGGTAGCTCGTTTTTGCGTTGGATTTATGGGCTTATCATCCATTTTTGGATTCAATTATTTGTTCTCTGTCTTAATGTTGCTTGACGTTTTTGGGTAGTTCATTCATGCAGGGTAGTTCTTTTTCATTTTTCTATTTTTGGGGAATATTGAAATGAGAGCAAGAGGTGGTGGTGGATGGTAGCTGGGATTACAGGTAAAAAAAAATAGATGAAGTAGGGTTGCGGTGGAGGGAGAAAGAGAAACAAATTAAAAATGAGGATAAAAGAGTCATTTTAATAATATTTTATATTATAATATTATTTATTATTATGGTGGTGACGAACTCGTCGTCCCCACTTAAGACACACCCTAGAATCTAATTCATTCCCCTTTTTCTGTGCTCTGACAACAGTTTTACGATCTGTGGAGTGGTTGATTCTTTCAATGGTCAACACAAAAGTTCTACATAGTAAAACAAAAATAGTTATCTTCAATACAAACATTTTGCTATGTCAACAAAAGCACAGCTCAAAATTTTAAGTACTTGGTTATAATCGCTGGGGTACCAGCATAAGCAGCAGAAATAGCAACATTAACTTTAGCAGTCATACCCCCTCTGCCCAATCTTGACTTGGCTCCAAAAGTAATTTCTCTGTGATGTTTCTCTTTTACATATATGTGAAACAACTTTGAGTTTGGGTCACCTGGAGGACCACTATATAGGCCCTCAGCATCACTCAATAAAACAAGGTCTGCTTTGAGTTCAACAGCTAATAGACCTGCCAAACTGTCATTGTCCCAGAAAATACCAGAAGAATCCTGCACAGAGTGCTTAAAAATAAAAGAAATTACATATAACAAAGCTACCATGCAGCCCACCCCACTTAATAGGATATTGCTTGTTTTGTTTTTGTATCAAACTAAAAACTGATGGCGTGAAAAAAAGACAAAAAGAATATGTATACATATATAGGATTTTGGCAAAGGCAGTTGCCAATGAAATATAGTTATTAAAAACTAAACTAAAATTGTTTTCAAATGAATAAATAGGGATAATTCAAATGAAATGGTGTGAAGGGAATTCGCATACCTCATATGGTGCCTTCCTGATTCTAAAAGCATTTTCATTGAAAATGGAAATAACCCTCAAATCTAATGACGCACGCATCATTTGATATTCTTTGGTCCTCTAGATGAGCAGAATTCCTATTTAAGAATTTTTTCCACCTCCCAGGCAAAGGTAGAGTTTGAACCTGAAGGGGAAAAAGGTAAACTTATGCATGCAGAACCAAGAATCAGCAAACAATGCATGAATATGATTAATATTGTAACTATCACCTGCATGAATGTAGCTAAGCTGCATTCATTCAGTTTTGTTTTTAAGTCAGCAGACATTAAAAAAAAAACAAATAGCAAAACCATTTACCAAAAAAATTAACAAAAGCCTTTTGAACAGTTTAAACCCACTGGATAGCAACCACCTCAAAGAAATTTTCTGTGTAATTTTGAACATCTAATGCAACTTTAATGGTACAACCAAAATATGTGCATCAGTGCATTTGCAAACATTTTCTTTTTATATATAAAATAAATAGATAAAAATCAGAGAGATATAGCAAAATGAAAATGAAAATGTTTTAGTTTCTGTAACAACAACAATAACAACAAATACTTTTTCTGCTATGTAAGGTTGGCTACATGTAACGACGTCATTGTGTCTTATCGTGATTCATGTTTATAGACATGTCATTTAAATATAAGTCTTAGGCTTATCCCACCTTGCCAACATCCTATCAAACAGATTTTGTGCTTCTCTGATCCGTCCTTCTTTACCTAATGCATCAATTAATATGCTAAAGGCATATATGTCTGACTCGATGCTATTTTTCACCATTTCATTCAACAATCGAGTAGCTTCTTCTAATTGACTCACACAGCAAAAACCATGAATTAGGGAACTGTAAGTGACAAGATTATGAGAATCCCCCATGCAATCATCTTAGAAAACAAGTTGTCTGCCTCAGCCTCAGTTACAAGCCCATCTTTGCATAACCCATCGATGACCGTGCTGTACATTACTAAATCGGGCTTAACTGGTTGTCTCTCCAGCTTTTGCAAAAATTCAATGGCAGCTCTTGTCTACCCTATTTTACAAAATATATAATTATGCCTCTTTTTAAAATAAATCTAAACATCTCTATTATTTATAAAATTATCAAAATAGAAACCTCATAAGAGGAAGTTAAGACACTCATAAAAAGGACAATAAAAGCATCCACAAAGAAGATAACTAAAGACACCCATAAAGGGACAACAAAAATAAAATATAAGACAGGAACCCTAAGCAATAAAAAGTAAAAGAAAACGGTGGAGCTTTCACCGAAAAAGAAATATGGTAGCTCCTTTGACAATACTTAATGTCTGAAAATTATGAATTTGATAAGACATATGTACACTTTTAAAAAATTACTTAATCCAAAAATATCATAAAAAAATTATTTCCTTTCACACTACATGATTAAGCATTCCAAAAAAATTTACTTTAAAAATTATTTTCTTTTATAATTTATTCTACAACACAACACATTTACATAAGATTGAAACCATGAAAGGGACAAAAAAATCAACAAGAAAGAAAAGTTAGACAAATATATAAGTACTTTACCCTTTTTATATTTTACCCACATTATTTATTTTACAACCCAGAAAAATATAATCATGCTTCACTTTAAAGTAATCATGGTTAACTATGATTAAGTATAATTTAATGAAAGTGGAGTGTTGTTCTTTAACAAATTTGGAGTTTATTGTTTTATCTAGATACCTCAAGAGGGCAAGTTATAATTTTCTCTCTTCTTTTTTTTTTTTCTTTCATAATATAGTACTGAAATGTCTATTTTTCTATAAGTTTAGAATTTAGTATCTTTTTCAGAAACCTCATGGGGTTGCTAAAATTTTCTCTTAATTAAATGATTGGGGTGTTTGTTGGGTGGGAGATGATTACATTATATTTAAATCCATATGGTAGATATAAATTTATATTATTATTCAAAAATAATTAATCACAGTAGAAGTGGACCATGACTTCAAGTAAACTTTAATTGCAATGTTAGAAGTTCAATTCCTAGAGCTATCACTTTAAAAAGATTTTACCTAATTATTATCCCCAACCCGAAAATATGTCAATCTCTAAGACAAAAAACAAATGTTACGCTATTTTTGTTTTCAAAGCCTACCTTAAAATAAAAAGGAAAAATTAGGGTGACATCATTTATTTTTTTTTTTAACATATTATCACTAAAAAAATAAAATTTTTTAATCAATCTTTAAATTTTAACTAATATATCAATAGAGTGTTTCATTTTAAATTTGCAGAATTATTCACGATAAAATTATAGGAAAACTTATTTATTTATTTTACATTAAATTTAGATTGCTAGTTAATTTATTACTTAATTGTAAATTTTAAATAATACTTAAAGTGATAAATTAATAAATTAAAATTATTAATCTTACGCCATTTAACGTGTACATTAATTAAAAATTTAGATTTATAGATGGATAAGATATTGGCAATTTGGCATGCGCTGCTATAACTAATAAATTAACAAATCTTTAATAGAAGAATTTATTAGGTCGTTACTTAAAATTCAGAAAAGTATAGTAACCTCCTTTGAGGTTTTAAAAAAAGATATTAAAGTCCAAACATGAAAAAATGGACACTCTACTCCATTATAAAAAAAAATATGTATTAATAATTAAAATAAAAGTAATATTATTATATGTTAAATAAATATTGTAGCAAATAAAATTTTTTTAATAATAATCTAATAAAATATTAATTTCTTAAAACTCATAAATAATTATCATTAAAAATTTTAATATATGCCTTTTTTGAAAAATATATTTCTCCATGTAGGTTATATTCTTTAAAAAACAAATTAATTATTATTGGTGTATCTAATATATTGATTATGTTTTAAAAAAAAAATTATGTTTGAAAAATTTGTAATATGAGACTTGTTAAACTAATTAGTAATTAATATTATTGAAAAACAATTCTAAAGAAGATATTATTATTACAACAATACTAAAAAATTAGTATCATAATACCTTAGTCAAGATTAAATTTTTATAATATTAATATAAGACAATCATAAGAATTTAATTTTAATATACTTTAATATAAATAAATATGTATTTTAATAACAATTTAAAAGAAATATTTTTTATAAAACTCATAAATAATTATTATTATTTTTTTGTAATATATATGTATTTTTCAAAAATACATCTATACACTTGGGTTACATCCCTTAAAATATAAATTACTTATTTGTTAGTACATCTAATATATGAATTATATTTAAATTATAAGTTGCAATAATATATATAAATAACTTAAAAATATATAAAACATGAGAGTTGCTAAACTAACTAGTACCTAGTATTGTTGAAAAACTATTCTTAAGATCTTATTGTTTAACAATGCTAAAAAATTATTCGCATAGTAATAAAATATCTTAGTCAACATTAAATTATTATAATATTAATTTGAAATAAGCATAAGGATTTAATTTTAACATATTGTCTACATTAAAACAAAATTAATATATTGCCAATGTAAATAATTTTTTATAGATATTTATTCATGTATATTGTAGCATATAATAATATTGTTTGAATTTTTAATTATTAATATATTATTTAGTTAGGAGACAAATCGAATGAAGATAATATTATTTAGATAAATAAGAATAGCAAAGAGTGAATATTAATTAGGTGAGAGAAAAAATAAAATAATATTTAATATGATTACAATTAAATTAAAAAATTATCCATAATCATAAAATGGTTTAAAAAGGGAGGAAATTAGTTTTTTATTCACGATAAAATATGGAGCTTGCTCACTTTCACATGAAGATGTGAAGATTGGCATTTCACATATATAAACAAAAATTAAAAGCAATCCTTTGTTTTACATTTTATCCACTTTATTTACATATATTATTGTAATATTTAAATATAATTAATATATTAGATGCATTAAAAATAATTAATTTATTTTTTAATAGATATAACCCACATGAAAAGATCTATTTTTCAAGAAATATCTATATATATATTATAAAATTTTAATTTTAAATAATAATTATTTATGAATTTTATGAAGAAATTAATATTTTATTAAATTATTATTAAAAATATATTATTTAGAATATAATAATATTAATATTTTTTTAATTATTAATATTTTTTTAACAATGGAGTGAAGTGTCTATTTTATATAAGTTTGAAGTTTATAGTCTTTTTCAGAAATCCTAAGAAAGGTGTTGTACTTTTTTCACTAAAATTGAAAGACTAATTAAAAAGATTTTACAAGTTTATAGAAGTGATTTGAAAATAAATAAATAAATAAAATTTAGGAGGTCTATACATTTTTTTTCTAAACATGAAATTCGTTTGGTTAAACTTTTGGAGGCCTAGAAAGCTTTTTATTGAAATGAGAATGAAAATATATAGTAGTTAATATGTTTGAGTGTATAAAGATATTTTTTTTATAAAGCCTTTTAAAATTTTAAAAGGTCTTTTAGGAAGAAATATTCTTGATATTACTTTTTATTCTAGAAAAAAAATCTTTTGAAAAGGAATATTATTATTACTCTCACATCAATAATTGAAAATAATTTTATTTTATCTTATCTAAACAAAAATTATTCTATTAAACTTATTTTTAACATATTTAAATTAAATAAAAATTATTTATTTAAAAATAATTTTTCTAAAAAATCTTATTTTAAAAAAATATTATTCCAAAAAGACCACATCCTAAAAGTTAAACCAAAAACACCTTAATTCAATAGATGTTTCTTTTGCGGATTGAATTTGGTCCACGTAGTTTAGCACATCCTGGTGAAGCTTGTTAAGTTGCAACATGTTAGATATAATAATAATGTATAAGTACTGAATATCATTAATGTATATTTGGACCCAAAAGACAAGTAGTTGGACCCAAAAGCTGTACATTGATGCTGTTTGGTGAGCCAGACACAGTGGATAGAAAGACTAGGTTTGGTTTTAGTGGAGGAATCCTCGTATTCAGCCACAATCATATAACAAATGATGTTTGAACACATTTTTTTGTTTGATTTGCTATCCGACTTACTTAAAAAGAGAGCTACTAAATAAAAATGTATGACATAGTATATGGAGGTGTATTTCACAATTTTTTGTGAGAGTTTGTTGGATAATAAATCTCAATTTATAAGTATAAATATCAATACTTTAATTATATTGAAGGAAAATTTGTCTAGATATTAAAAATAATGAACAAGGTTAACTGAAAAGGAGATAAGGCTTAAAAGATAGAATTTAGATTCTCTAAAATGAGAATTTTTAAAAAATAATAAAATATAGAATTATCTACTATTAAATTATTTAGTGGGATCTATCTAACACCCAATACAAAGTGTTAATTTAAGAATAGATAATTTTTTACTTTATAATAATCATCACTTTAAAAGATTCTAATCGTGAAAATGTGACAATTTTTTGAAACTAAGCAAAAGAGGGGGAATGAAGCAAAAAGAAGGGTTAAGTGAGACTCAAAGAGGGCTAGCAACTAAAGAAATAGATTTTTTTTTTATATAAAAAATTCATATTACTTTATTATATGTTATTTTTTTATTATTGATAAAAAATATGGAGATAAATCTGGATTTCATAAAAAAATTTAACCAATAATAAAAAATAATATATAATAAAATTATATAATTTTTTTATATAAGTGGATTCATCTTCATAAATCAAGTAAGTGGAAATATTGAGTAGGAGGAGATGCTAATGCTTACTCATATGTTACGTGTCAGTGCATGCGCCAGAGACAAAGATACCTATGGCTGCAAAAATTCTTCCGTCGGCTTCACACAACTTTCATAAATTACTATACCGATAAAACGTTGGAGAAGAAGAAAATTGTAAGTACAGTTAATATGACTCTGCCGTTGCCATTGATATGTTAATACCCTCACATGAGAGCAGGGAGAAACTAGGGAGATGTAACATGCAATTAACAAGATTTTTTTTACACAATTCTTACAAAAAAAAAAGTGAATTACTAACAATTTCTGAAAACAAGACACTTTACCCATCAGTCTAGGACAAGTACCAATTTCTTACTTGACATCTGGGAAACTGGTCATTTTAATTTAATTTTGAATTAATTTTATAACAATTTGTGTGGTAGAAATGAAAGCCACCTGGAGACATTAACGAGACAGTGGAGGTGGTGGTGGAGACATTAATGAGATAGAAGAGGTGGTCGTCGGTTTGTTTGAAAGTAATTGTATGTCACATTAAAAGAGAAAGAAAGAAAGAAAGTAATTGTATGTAATTGGTTGGAGGAAAAAAAACCGATGAGGTCTAATTTAATATTTTAAGCGATTTAAATGGTAATTAATTTCTAAGCAAAATACGTTTTTTTATTCCTTATCTTTAACTGATTTATTAATTTGGTCCCAAATTACTACACTGCCATAAAATTGACAAAAAAATGTTAATGTGGCACACGTATGGATCTAACGTAGATTGATAACTTTACACGTATAGATCCTTTTTCCATCGTGTATATATATATATATAGGTCTTATAGCATATTTAGTTTTTTTTATATAATTAATTTTAGATAAAATTGATTTTGAAGTAAAGTGATTTATATTTGATAATTTTTTTAAAAATAATTCTGATAAAAAAAATTTATTTCTCTTAAAATTAATTCTAAAAATAAAAGTTTATTGTAATAGTAAGAAATCAAATATTATTAAAAACTTACAAAATAGATTATAATCCTGTAAAATTAATTCTAAAGAATTCAAATGCAGAGCCAAACAGGATTAGTGTGTTTGGTAACAAACGCACTTTTTTCCCCTCCAACCATGATTTTGCCATTTTTATACATGTTTGGTTTTGTGTTGATGTTCCTTCTAAAATTTGTTTTTAGCTCCAAAATTATTTTGGTAGAAGCAGGCAGGACTTGCTTTTGCGGTCATAGTATCTCAATTCTGCATGTTCAAAAGATTTGTTTCCTTATCTACCCTTATCTCTCTCTCTCTCTCTCTCTCTCTCTCTCTCTCTTCCGTGTCCTCATTGCTTTCAACAAACACTATGTATTGAACTTTTATTAAAAATTAAAAGAATGACACAAGAGACAATAAATACTTTAGCAGTAGGGATTCTAGTTTTACTTTTATTTTTCACTTTTTACTATTTAAATATATTATTAAACTGATATATAAAAATCAAAATAGATTTAACAAATAAAATAATCACTTTATTTATATTTTAATAATGACATTAAAAGTAAAAGTTGATTGTTATAAATATATTTTAGTATTCAAATTTATATCCTATTAGTTATTTTTTATATATCTCATTTGAATTTGGGATATCGTATGTTTGGCTCTCACATTCCTCCTCCAAAAAAATCCCCTAGAAGTAATTCCTAATTTTATTATCTTTGATAAAAAAAAGTAAGTATAAAATAATAGAATTAAATATTCTTTTTTATAAAGAATTTAATTTAAATACACTCAATCAATAGAAATAGTAAAAAATACCAATTCACACAAATAATCACCTATTATAATGAGGGTCCACTATGATTTTTCACTTTCCAGTATTTCTATTAGTTGACAATATAAAACTATTTTATACTGTCAATACATAATAATTAAACTCTTTTATAATTATATATTTAAAAGAAATTTTGACCAATACTACCAAATAATATTAATTTTGACAAAATCACTTTTTAAATCAAACAATCAAACATAAATCACTTTATTTGAAAATTAATTCTAAGAAAGTGATTAATAAATTAGAAAAACCAAATAACTAGGTATAATAAGGCCTAATTTTTAATAAATATTGTTTAGTAACTATCTAAATATTTTAAAACAAATTTGAGTAAATTTATACTTTAATTCCTAAAAGATTTTCATTTTAACACTTTAGTCTTTAAAAAATTAAACATATATATTTTAGTCCTCGAAAGATTTTTCTTTCAACAGTTTAATCTTTAAAAGATTAAATATATACATTTTAGTCTATGAATAATTTTTTGATACTTTAGTCCTCAAAAAATCAACTATATACATTTTATAGATTTTGATATTTTTTATTAATGAATTATAATAAAATATGAATTTTTATTAATTATTTAATTTAAAATTTATACGTAAAAATTCAGTTAGGTTAATATCATACTCCAACATATAATAGAGTTATACGCCATATGTATAATTATTTTATCATATATAATTAAATCTCACATTCCAAAATTTTCATTAATGTGTTTGGCGAATATGTAGATAAGTATTATATTTTTAATAAAGAATATTTAATATAAATTTACTTATATGTCATAAAATTAATTATATATATAACGTATAACTCAATTAAATCTTGCAATTTGATATTAACATGATTGATCTTGATGTAAATAAAAAAAACTCTTCTCTCTCTCTCTCTCCCATTTTTGTTTTTATTATGAAAATAATAAAATAATTATTAAAAATATATGAATAAATAATAATTTATTTTCAATATAAATTATATTTATATATTACAAAAATTTAAAAATAATTAAAATAATTAAAATTAAAATAGCAAATATTTAAATAACTATATCACTTTTAAATTTTAAATTAAATAATTAATTATATTCTATTATAATTTATTTTTATGCTTATATTTTATAGTGAAAAATAGAGAATATCAAAATATATAAAGTGAATATATTTAATTTTTTAAAGACTAAAGTGTTAAAAAATCATTTAGAGACTAAAGTATATGATTTTGATTTTTTAAGTGTTAAAGTGTTGAAAGAAAGTCTTTCAGGAACTAAAGTGTATGCATTTAATCTTTTAAAAACTAAAGTGTTAAAATGAAAATGTTTCAAGGATTAAAATGCAGATTTACTCAACTAGTTTTTATCCTAATTAATTTGGACCTAAAATTAGTTTTGAAAAAAAAATTAATTTTAAATTAGTTTTATTTTGTCCAATATTTTTCTCTTTATATTTTATCTCTTCCCACAAATTTCTTCTCTCTTCGCAACCAATCGTTTCTTTTTCCATTGACGTTATCAATTGTCCACCATTCGCCACCGATTATCATCCACCATCGTTTGTCGTTGTCCGCTGCCTCTAACCACCACCATTTACCATAGTTTGCCACTGTCGACCGCCACCAACTATTGTTGACTGTTGCCGTTTGCAACATCTGCTAGCACCCACCACCACCATCTACCATTTGTTGCTACCGTTTGCCACCCATTCGCCTATTGAAAAATAAATTAAAATTATGCTAATATGTTATATCTTATTAGATAAGAAAATGAGCCAAATTGATTTTTTAATGGCATGGTCAAGGAGAAAAGATATAGAAGAAGAATAATATATATGTGAAAATTAATTTTTAAGTTGTTAAATCAAGCAATGTTTAATAAAAAAACTAGTTTATTTTTATATAGGTTAATATAACTAGTTCTATTTTATACCATGTTAACTTAATTTTTCAAGTTGCCAAACATCTGCTAATTAAAATCAATTTTTTTATAAAAATCAATTTTATCCAGAATTAATTATACAAACAAAAAACCAAACACACACTAAATAATTAGACTATGATCACCTTATAATTATAATTTCTCCTATTGGATATGTCAGTGGTGTACAATTGTCACAGACAACTTCAAAGTGTCCCATGCCTTCCTATCCCATCACTAAATTGGATAAAAGGGACCAATCATGTGCCCAACAAATACAAACAAAATCACATACCGGTTAGAGAAAAAAAAAACAAATTTCTATAAAGTGAGAATCTTTATAAAATGAAAAAGTAAAGGATTGTTTACTTTTAGATTATTTAGTAGGATTCACACAACACACAATGCAAAATATTAATCTAAGTATAGATAATATTTCACTTTCTTATTTTACCAAGATTCTCACATTAGAGGATTCTTATCCTAAAAATGTGATGGTTTCTAAAACCAAGAAAAAGAGGGGGAAAAAAGCAAAAAAAAGGAGTTTAGTGGACTCGAAGAGGGCTAGCATCGAGGTTTGTGGAAATATTGAGTAGGTGGAGATGCTAATGCTTCCTCATGTGTCACATGTCAGTGCATGTGCCACAAATAGAGATACTCATGGCTGAAAAATTCTTTTATCAACTTCACACAATTTTATAGATTACTAAATCGATAAAAGGTTAGAGAAGAAGAAAACTGTAAAGTTAATATGACTCAGCTTTCTCCTATAACCCCTGCCATTGGTTTGTTAATACCCTCATATGAGAACAAGAGAAACTAGGGATGTAACGCCCTTTTAATTATGGTACCATGTGTAAATCATGATACCTAATTAGAAGTTGCTGCAGTTTTTCTTTTGCTTACTCTTTAAAATACTTTTAAAGAATATAAGGGTCGTAAATATGAAATTAGAAACTTTTCAAAAGCTGAGCCTGTATCTGATCTATAAAATTCTCATTTCCTTTCATTATATCTGTTACAAGGAAGCAAATATGTATCTCACTCTTTACAAATATTAATTCTAGATAATTCATATATAGTATATTTACATAACTGTCAAATATACTCAATTGCATGTACACCTCAAAGTAGTCTTGGTCATGAACACATCATTATCTTCAAAGAATGTGGAGCCTGTTCTTCCGTGCCGCAGCCACCTTTACTGTCTGGAGATGACACGAGAACATACATAGGAGTGACAATTATAAATTGTCAATAGGGAAGCCCTAAGTTACAACAAACATTGTCATTATCATTATCCTAGTTGATTTAGTTTATTATGAAAAGTATGTGTTATATACATAAACATAAAGGTTCATTGAGTAAGTTTGAAACATCCCTTTCAAAGTAGGTTCATTTTTTAATCATACACTTGTAGCAAATATCTCATCAGTGAAAGGTAGAATAATTCATAATTGAATGACGCATGATGCAACATGATAGATGAAATAACCTTCTCAACATGTATGTCATACTTCTTTTACTTGTTTTTTACTCTCTTTACTTTAGGATGTGCCCTTTTCTTATTTAGTCCTAGTGGTAAGGGGGGTCTTTCCCACCCTTGTGTAATAGTCCACTTATTAGAACGGAGCCAATTCCTACATGCAATTGTCATATTCACTCTCTCTAACTCTCATACAGATCTATTCTTAGCCAAGTGTAAATTTCTTGATTCAAGCAAGGTTGTCAGGTATAAATTCCCTAACCTTAAATTAAGTAATTAATCAGATATAAATTCTCTGATTAATCACCATAAGTCTTATAATTTTAGATTAGCTCCAAGTATCTTTCTTGATTCATGGGCCTTATGCAATTTCACATTGTATCATACAAACTTGTTAATATTAATAACTCATACTGGTAAATTTTGCACAATCTGACAGTATGTTCATAGTATAAAGCAAATAAATCATGGAATTCAGAAAGTATCCGACGGAAATTCAGCAGCATACTAGCTATACCGGGAGCATTCCAAAATTTAAACAATAACTTAAACAGCTTGCAATCCTAGTCATATTCTCAGTTCAACATATTCACATCCATAGGTGATCCAGTAATAGTCCAGGAATAAGAACAATTAAAAATTTGCGTAAGTATACTCATCCCCATCGGATAATTATAATTTCTCAATCACATAATTCAAACCTAACCTTCTTACATAATCTAACCACTAATTTATTACTTAGGCCAACTCCCCTTAATTCCTCTTAATGGCTAAACTCATTCTATTTTAGCATTAATGGTTAATTTTGTAATCTAAGTTGATATATTATGAAACTTAGTGGAAAATAAATTTTATACATCTACTTTCATTTAAAGTTGGCTTTACTCAATTTTATGCTTCCTAGCCCCCCCCTTTGTATGGAGAAGAGCCTAATTTGTCCAAAATCAAGCCTAAACAAGGCAGCAAACTTCTAAAATTTGCTGAAATTCCATTTATAATCCAACGGATCTAAAACTTTATATTATGATATCGTGATATGTTATCTTTCCAATTGAATTGGTTTCATTTGATTTCATGAGACCTAATTCAACTTATGAGAGTTTGAACACTAGCTAGTCGGCGACAACTCCAATAGGGGATAGGGGACTTCGTGAAATTACTAGGAATAGGACACTAGAAAATTGAGCATGAAATTTTATAGGATTGTTCCTTTATCAAAATTTATTTCACTCAATTTCGACTTGTATAGGTTGAGTTATTCATCTCACACTATAAGCTACTCTGTTTCACCCTCAACAGCCAATAGTCAAGTTTAAAAATTCATATCTTGCTCTTCTTAAATCCAATGAACCTAAAATTTCATGGGGATACTCCTTTCTAAGTTGTGTTTCATTTAAAATTAGTCTCACTTTATTTAGACTTCCTTATCTCTAGTTATGTGCTTTGAATCATGTACTACCAATTCTGAAAATTAAAGGAAACCTAGTTCTCCCATTCTTTTAATCACTAAACTTCGATAATCACCCAACAACTCATATATCATCATGAAATATAAATATTCAAGCAATATAACACATCTAAAATAAGAGAATTTCAGCCCTCTCAACGGTGCTTGCTAACATGCACCTTAAAAAGTATGGTGCATGATGCACTGTGTATTTTTAGGCCCTTAACATGATATATCATGGATAATTTGAGGTTTTCTCCCAAAAGCCGGTTATGCTATATAAAAAAAGTGATGAAAACGACAAAAATATTCAGATGACTGATCCCAAAGTTTCATTATTTTTTGACTTTTTTTGGATCCCAAAATTTACCACCATAATACTGAAAACGCTAGTAATGAAGAGCTTTTTAGTCTTTTTTTTTTTTTTTTTTCAGAACACTAGAAAGTAAGTATATATATATATATCTTACTAGTATTTTCAGCAAATACGCTAATAAAAATGAGTTTTTTGTCAGATTTTTTTTCCAGAAATTTACCAGCGTGTTGCTAAAAACACTGGTAAAAAGCTAATAAAAAAGAATTTCTTATCAGCATTTTTAGCAAATATGCTGGCAAGAAAGAGTTCATTTTATCTTTTTTCCCATAATGCTAGAAAGCAAGTTTTATGTATATATAAAGCTATACATATTTAAATTCATATTTACAATATATATGTATGTATAATATATTTATGTTTAACATAAATATATATATCATATATTTTATTTATATTTACAAATATATTTATTTAATTATATATATATATATATACAAGCATCGATATAAATATATAAATATCATATATTATTTATATTTATTAATTTAAATTTATTTTATTTATTTACAAGCATATATATATATATATATAAAACTTAACAGTGTTCTAAAATAAATGAGAAAAAAACTCTTTCTTACCAGCATCTTCAACAAATACGTTGGTGAAAAAGAGTTTTTGGTCAATTTTTTTTCCGAAATCTACCAGCGTGTTGCTGAAAATGCTGATAAAAAGCTAGCAAGAAAGAATTTCTTACCAGGATTTTTAACAAATATGCTGGTAAAAAAGTTTTTTTTTGTTTGTTTTTTCATAACTCTAGGAAGCAAGTTTTATGTATATATTTATATATATAAATATAAATATATACAGGTGTTTTTATATTAATATATAAATAAAAATATATAATATTTATTTACGTATATATAAAACTATACATATTTAAATTTATATTTATAATATATATGTATGTATAATATATATAAGCTTACAGAAGTATCTCAGAACTCTTACAAACTCTCTGCTAAGTTTGAGATAGGTTGTAAAAGGATGCCTTACAACTGAGACGGGCAGTCCTTTTATAGATACAAGTTTGACTGTTACAACAGTACAAGTTACATGACCGGACTATTGACTACAGTACAGGTTACATAACCGAAACTATTATAACAGTAAAAAATTTGTCCTGATGTCGAGAGTGACTAAAGGTGACAGGGACACCATGCTTTGTCAGCTAAAGCAGACTCTTTTGTCGGCCATTCGGAAAAGGAGATTCCTTCTGACTAGGCCAATTTGTCTGTTTGCTGAATTAACATTCTTCACCCAAATCAATACCGAAGCAGCCATCTTCATTTTGGTAAAAACCTGCTGATGACGCTGATGAAGAGGATGATGATGGTAATTCTTGTTTGGCTGATGACTCAGCTTCATCTATTTGGAGGAGCTTCAGAATATCCTTCAAGTTTTGAGCAAATGACTCTTTGCTTGTGGATGCTCCTAAGGCTGCCAAAATCTGGGACCTTTGATTCAAAAATTTACAGCTTTCCGGATCAAAGGCCGAGAGAAGTTTGGGATTCTTCTTGAACTAATCTTTAATCTTTTGAGGACTGATCCAGGAAGTATCAAATTCTGCCCACGATTTGACATATGCCTGTCTTTGAAGGAAGGGCAGTAAATTCTTGTTTTCATGAACTCCAAAAACATACTGCCAAGAGAAAACCCAGGTTAATGAAAATTTGGAGTAAAAATGGAGATCTACTGGGAAAGGATCTCCCGTAAGATTAAATATTTTTGAAAAAGTTTGGTATCCTTCTAAGGCATTGCTAGGAAGGATTTGGTCAATTGGTCCAAAGAAATTCTACCACTGGGCAAACCAGTGAGGGAATTTATATAAAGCATTTCTTTTAAAATAAATCAGCCACGAATGGCGGAATGCTTTATTTTGGAGCCAGAATACATTGGTCCAGGCTTGAACATAATCCCAGTAATTATATCCAATTGGATCAAAGTTTTGAGAAAATTTTTTAATATTGTTTGGATTCTTTCCAAAGTCAGATGGTGTCAAAACCTTAAGAATTTGGAAAGTCGAATAAGTAATGTTTGGAGGATTGGCTTTGTCCTTGTAATGTTTGATGGACACTGAATCAGAATCTACCAGGATAAATTCATAATATTTTTGTGTCTTGTTTGGAGAAAATGGTTTGAAATGAAAATCTTCTGGGAAGATTTTTGAAGGTATTTTGTTGGGATTTTTGTCTCAAAATTCTGGTTCAATTTGGGTTACTGGCATGAATTTTTCTTTTGCCAGGTATTGTGTTTGGGATTTTTTGATGGTAGTTTGAGTGGTCGTCAATTGTTTGGACGACTCTTGTTTGGTAATCTGTTTGTTCAGGTTTTCAATAATGAGGGATAATGGGTAATCCTCATTATCTTCGTCAGAGGCTATTTCTGCCCAAGACTTTTTTGGTAGTTTGGTTAATCCTTGATCTTGGAAGGCCAACAGTGTTTCGATTGGGAAGGCGTAGTCTTCCTTGGTTTGTTTTTGGGTTTGTGTTTGCTGGGTAGATGACCCAGATAAGTTGGGGTTTTGGGTAGATGACCCAATTTGGGTTTTTGTTTGCCCGGTTAGGACAATTTCTTTTACTTTGTCTTTTTCTTTTTCTTTTGTTTTTCCTCCTCTAGAGGAGGATGATGATTTTGGCATTCTTTTCCCTGCAAAAATTCACAGGTGAGGTAGTCAGGGAGAGAGTTTGAAGTGCCTTTGAGATACTCGATTTCAAAATCAAAAACACTTAAAATAGCTTGCCATCTTGCAAAAATTTGTTTTGATGTAAGGTTTTTAACATTTTTTTGCAAAATGTCTTTTGCTAACTTACAATCCACACGGACCAAAAATCTTTGGTTTAGTAAATCAAATTGAAAATTTGAAATGCAGAGAACAATTGCTAAAACTTCTTTTTTTAATTGTAGAATACTTTTGTTGGACAGTATTCCAATGTTTTGAAGTGTATGCAATGACATGCTCTCTATCATTTAGTTTCTATTTTAAAATGCCGCCAAAACCTAAGTCAGAAGCATCTGTCTCAACAATTTTGAAGGCTTGGGGGTTTGGTAGGTAAAAATAGGGAAGGGTTTTAACCTGGCCTTTAACCTGTTTAACAATGTTTGTATGAACATTTGTCCAAGGAGGAGGGACCTTTTTAAGACGATCATGAAGAGGTTTAATAAGATTATTAAGCTGAGGAAAGAAGTCAGAGACATAATTCAGACAGCCTAAAAATCTTTGTAATTGAGTTTTGTCAATAATTTGATTGGGAAAATTATCCGCAAAGTGAATTGCCCGATCAATTGGGACAATAGTACCTTGAAAGATATTATATCCAAGAAATCTGATTTTTGTTTGAAAAAGATCAATTTTTGTTTTAGAAATAGCAAGGCCATTTCTTTTGATTATGTTCACGAAAATGTGAATATGTTTGAAATGTTGATCAATAGATTGAGAAAAGATTAATACATCGTCTATATAGACAATGATAAAGTTTGAATAAGAATAAAAATATCATTCATGATTTTTTGAAACTCAGAAGGGGCATTTTTGAGTCCAAAAGGCATTACGTTCCACTCGTATTGCCCAAAGGGAATAGTGAAAGCTGTTTTGTAGCGATCACTTTCTTGAATTTGAATTTGCCAAAATCCAGATTTCATGTCAAATTTTGAAAATATTTTGCTAAATGCAAACGATTCAGAAGATCCTTTTTGTTTATGATCGGATATTTGATCCATTGAAGTGCTTTGTTTAAAGGCTTATAATTTATCACAAGCCTTGGAGTACCACGCTCAATTTCTGCTTGTTTATTGACATAAAAAGCAGAACAAGACCATGGACTCTTGCTTTTTTGAATCAGACCTTTGTGAAGAAGATCATCAATCTCCTTTCTATAGTAAACGAGGAGTTCCTCATTCATCTGTATTGGTCTGGCTTTTGTTGGAATCTGACGCTCATGAAAATCCTTTTCATAAGGGAGACTGACAACATGTTTTTTCCTTTGCCAAAAGGCAGTAGGAAGATCAGAACAGATAGTTGTTTGAATATGTTTGAGAAAATCTTGGACCTTCTTCTGAACATCCTGTTTGAAAAGTTGGGATTCAATATTTTTAAAAGATATTTCGTCTTTTAAAAAATTGATCTAATTTTACTTAGTTTGAATTAAATTAAGTTTCTTTGAAATCGGTTTTCTTAAAAAAGGAAAACTGATTATCTCACCTAGGCATTTGGTGAAAATACCTTCATTGGTGATATTTAATGGGAAAAGGGACCTAATAAAGGGCATTTCTAAGATCACTGCATTACTAAGATTTTTCACCAATAAAAATGAGGTTTTTATTTTAAGGTTCTGATTTTCAATCATTGCCTCAGAAAGTTTGAAATTGATTTTGAGTTTTGAACCACTAGCAGTGCTAAGTTGTTCAGAAGTTTTCTCAAAATATTTTGTCGGAATAAGTCCTTCCTGTATGCAATTCAAATCTGCACCAGTATTGAACAATCCAACAGTTTCGAGAACAAAATCCTTTATTTTTATTTTGATATTGATGTAAAATTTCTGAATTTTTAACATGTTAATTAATCCAAGAAATTCATCATCATTTGGGGGATTTTGAAAACTGCTATCATCAGAGACAGCATCAATTTTTTGATTGTTTAGCAGGGTATCAATGATTTCCTGCTGAGAGTCTTGTTGTTCTCTAAGAGTTTTAATTTCAACTTTGAGATCCTGAATCTCGTGTTGAAGATCATGAATAGTAACTGGTTTAACCGATTTTTTCTCAAGTTTCTTGAGAGTTTCATTCAGACTAAATTTATTGGTCTGAATTGAAGGTTTGACTTTAGAAGAACTAGCCTCTAAAGTAGATTTGAGTTTGTTGAGATAGATCCTCTTCTCATCAGGATCCAGAATGGCGTTTATAGCTTCAAAAAGAAGTTCTTGTTCTCTGGTGAGAACGTTTATAGATGATTCTTCAGTAGTATCTTCCGAAGATAGTACTTCATTATCATTTGGCCCCATGGATTCTTCAGAGGACATCTCATGTTCCTCTTCAGAAGTTTCAGCGAGGAGTTTATTGATCTGTTCCTCGATGTTGGGCTCTAGGCTTAGAGCCTTTATCTTTTCTTTAAGCCTACAATTTCTGGCTATATGGCCAGCTTTGCCACATTTGAAACATGTGATAGGCTTGTCAGTGTAGTTTGGTTGTGAGTGAGTTTTGGGTTTCCTCGGTGGAGGTTTAACCCTTTTGGGTGGTTTGGGCCTAGGAGGAGGCTTATATTTTTCTTTGGGTTTGGACCTCTTTTTTGGGCAAGGCAAACCAAATTGTTCGCAAAAAGTGCCCATTTCCCTTCTGTTTTGGGATTTTTCTTTAGCCAATTGATTTTGAATTTTGTCATCTTGGCAGATTTTTAAGGCAACCTTTTGAATATAAGCAATAAGTTGACCGTAACTTAATTGCTCATAGTGTATGTTTTCATCAAGAGATTGGTTACGAATTTTTTCCTAACCTTGTCCCCAAGTGATTTTGGAAGACCAGCCAAAAACTTTTCTTTCCAGAAAGGCTGTTGACTATCTTCTCTGGTGAAAACTCTGGTAAGGAAAGTATCCCTATACCAGCGGAAGTTTCCAAGTGTTTTACACTTGAGATTGGACAATAATTCAGCTGACCTATCCTTCCAAAGGGTAGGATCGCCAATAAAATGCTGAACAATTGTAAAAATTAGAGTGTTGACAGCATCAGGGATAGGCTCCCCATTGCTGGTGATTGGTGTTTCATCATGTTCAGTTTTGATTGCAAAAAGAATTTTTGATTTTTCAGAATCGGTAAGATAATTATCCCACCAACCTTTTAATTGACCAGAAAAACCAGCAACCAAAATTTCAACAATTGTTTCCTCCGAACAATTGAGGTTTGTAGAATACGCAGTTGCAACCATGGTCATATGTTGCAGAGTATTCATAATTTGATATTCAGTTTGACCATCTATGTTCCACTCATAGATGTTATTTGCGCTAAAGGACTTAATACTTAAAGATTTCTCTTCAAGTAATAAATCAGGAGGAGTAGCGCGTTGGTAATAAAGTTTGGAAGGCTTTTTCCAATTTTGAGAAGTAACTTGCTCAATTTTTTGACCTTCAGAATTTTCAGAAAACTCAGTTATTTTTTCAAGAGCACTAATGATTCTTGATCTAGAAGTTTCTTGAGATGGAGTATCAGGAACAACGGTTTCCAAAAGTTTGAGTTTTTCATTAATTTTGTTTAAAAACTCTTCTTCAGAAGAAACAGTTTTAGACTGAAGACTTAACGCCTTACTAGCTTTAAATGGTTTGAAAAGGGGTTTAACTTCTTGCTTTTCAGAAACAAGTTTTGAAGAAGAAACTTCTTCTTTGATTTTGACAGAATTTCCAAGAAGTTTTGGACCCAAAGTTTGAAGATACTTGTTTGTATAATTGGATTGCTCCATGAGACTCTTGATGTCTCTTGGATTCAGAGGCTCATCATCCTTTCTGAATTTGAAAGGTGATGCCATGATCGGCTTGCCATCAGCATCCTTAATGTTAGGAAGCTGATATTTTGTTTCAGGAGGAAGTTCAGATTGAACCGTCTCATTAGCTTTGAGATGCCAAAGGACATCTAAAGTTTTTTCACTTAATTCTGTTTTCCAAGGATAATTAACCTTATTTTTAACAGAAAAAGCATGAAACCAGTCAAAGAAGAATATGTTTTGTTTGACCCTTTTAAGAAAATCATAAAAATTTTCTTGAATGTCTTTTCTGTTTTTTCCCTGATAATTTTGAAAAAATCAATTTCTTTGAGGGGCCAAATCCTCAGAGTAAAAGTTTTTCCTAAGGGATTCTTTATCTATGGTGAACTCAGACATCATAAGGTTCATTCATAGAGGAAAAAGTTGGAGATTGAATTGATTTTTGGTCTTCGTCTTCCTTCTGATAGACTGGTCTAGGAAGGTCAGAAGACATATCCAACCCTCGGAGTCGGATATTTGGGATTTCAGTTTGTGAGGTTGTAGAAAAAGACTTTCTAGACATAGTCGAAGCAGCTGTCTTAAAATCCTCAGAAACCTCAGACCTGGAAGAAGTTCCAAAATGGAAAAAGTTTCTCCTATCAAAGAATAACTCAACTTTTCCAGTGTCATATTGCCTAATATCCTGGAAGTCAAGAGTAGGCTTAGGTTTGGCTGGAACAACTCTGTCGAGTGTCCATTTTTGAGGGAAATTTATTTCATTCCATTGAATAGCCTTTGGTACAGTGACCTTGGCTTTAGTTGTGTCAGTGAGGAACAGAGTGGTCTCACCGCTTTGTTTTGGTTTGAGAGCCCTAGAGATCATGGAGTTCATGACCTTATATTGGACCCTATAGGTTAAGTTTATGGGTACAGATCCGGTCTTCATGTCAAGTCCGGATATCAAAAGATTGAGAGTTAGTACATCAATGATATTCCTATCACTAAGACTAACCGTGAGATCTGGGAAACTATTAAAGTAAATAGGCCCAGCACAGATACTAGTTTCAACAGTTCCAATAAGAGAATCATGGAACTGATTATGTCTAGCATCACGTAGGCAGATTAGAACAGAGGTATTCAATCCTAATCTGATAGTGGGTTTGAGGGAGACTTGAACACACCCTATGTGAAGAAAATTAAATTCTTCTTTGTGTTTTCTGATTGATTTGTTTGAAAGAAGTTGAAAAGTTTTTTCTATCTCGTCCAAGGGGACGACTTCTTCTACAGTTCTGACTATGTAGTCAGATTTGGAGAAAAAAGTTTTCTTTTCAATTTTATAAATTTGAGTTTCAAGGATCCTGGGCATTTCCCAAGTTCCTAGATCCTCCTCGTTTATATCCTCAAATCTAATTTCCTCTTTGAAGATGTTGTTTGTTTTATTTTTTGTTTGATGATCATTTTCATGATCATTGGAAGAGGAAGAGGATGAAGAACCACTAGAAAAACGGCGAGAAAGGGAGCGAAAAAACATTAAATTTTTAATCCCCTACTGATACCAGTTCCTTTAGGTTCAGTAAAGAATCATGATAAGATTTAATAAAATATTTTATCTGCTGAACTAAGTATTGATATTCCCCTTTTGCTGATAATTTTATTTAATCCTATTTTAAAGCAACTTTCAAACAGTTCTTTTAAATCCCAGTTACTGACTTACTGTCCTTCCATCACGGGACTTACTGCATGCTTCCAGATTACCAAGAACTATTAAAATTTCTTTTCCAACCAAAATAGGGAGTGGATCAGCATTAAGAATATCAGTACAGAGTTCATCCAGATAAAACATTAATTAACTCAGATCATAATCCCCTACTTCCCCCTCAGGCTCTGATACCAGAGAACCGGGGTGGCCGGAAGGGTGGAAGGGATCACAGGGGTAATGAAGAGGGGAGGAGGCGGACTCCTATTCACATGATATGCAAATGCTATGCAGATAAAATAAATTACAGAAAATATAAATCACAGAAAATAAAAGAAAGCCAGGCCAGTGAGTCCATCGGGACTGGCTGAGGGAGAAATAGATATGCAGAAATAAAAGATAAATTTTATTTCAAAAGAAAGCTTACAGAAGTATCTCAGAACTCCTACAAACTCTCTGCTAAGTTTGAGATAGGTTGTAAAAGGATGCCTTACAACTGAGACGGGCAGTCCTTTTATAGATACAAGTTTGACTGTTACAACAGTACAAGTTACATGACCGGACTATTGACTACAGTACAGGTTACATAACCGAAACTATTACAACAGTAAAAAGTTTGTCCTGATGTCGAGAGTGACTAAAGGTGACAGGGACACCATGCTTTGTCTGCTAAAGCAGACTCTTTTGTCGGCCATTCGGAAAAGGAGATTCCTTCTGACTAGGCCAATTTGTCTGTTTGCTGAATTAACAGTCTTCACCCAAATCAATACCGAAGCAGTCATCTTCATTTTGGTAAAAACCTGCTGATGACGCTGATGAAGAGGATGATGATGGTAATTCTTGTTTGGCTGATGACTCAGCTTCATCTGTTTGGAGGAGCTTCAGAATATCCTTCAAGTTCTGAGCAAATGACTCTTTGCTTGTGGATGCTCCTAAGGCTGCCAAAATCTGGGACCTTTGATTCAAAAATTTACAGCTTTCCGGATCAAAGGCCGAGAGAAGTTTGGGATTCTTCTTGAACCAATCTTTAATCTTTTGAGGACTGATCCAAGAAGTATCAAATTCTGCCCACGATTTGACATATGCCTATCTTTGAAGGAAGGGCAGTAAATTCTTGTTTTCATGAACTCCAAAAACATACCGTTAAGAGAAAACCCAGGCTAATGAAAATTTGGAGTAAAAATGGAGATCTACTGGGAAGGGATCTCCCGTAAGATTAAACATTTTTGAAAAAGTTTGGTATCCTTCTAAGGTATTGCTAGGAAGGATTTGGTCAATTAGTCCAAAGAAATTCCACCACTGGGCAAACCAGTGAGGGAATTTATATAAAGCATTTCTTTTAAATATTTATGATTATAAATAAATAAAATATGATATTTAAATAAATATATTCTTATTTGTGTCTTTGCTTAATGCACTAATAAGAAAAAAGATTCTTATTAGCATTTTCAACAAATACATTTGTAAAAAAGAGTTTTTGGTCAATTTTTCTTTTCAGAAACTTGCCATCATGTTGTTAAAAATGTTGGTAAGAAAGAATTTTTTTGCCTTTTTTTTCATAACTCAAGGAAGTATATATATATATATATATTGGAAAAAAATGACAAAACACTTTTTTTACCAGCGTATTTGTTGAAAACACTGGTTCAAAAAAAAATCAAATGGAATAATGATCATATCGGATTAGTTATCTAAATATTTTTATCTTTTTTCTCATATTTTCTTTATAGTTTATAAATTTATATTTCTGAAAATCTGGTAGTTAGGTGACTAATAATAAATTTTCACCCTTTTTTTTAGCATTTTAATTAAAAGAATCCTTTGATCTAACTTAAGGTATAAATATGTCAGTGAAGTGTGATAAACTAAGGTACATTTAAGAATTGGCCCCTCTCAACACTAAGTAAAGCTCCAAAATAAAAAAGTTTTAATGAGAAAGTGAGAGCTTAGGAATCTCAACTTCTCCTCCAAGCTAGAGAACAACTTAACCTTTGTGAAACCATGTTTTTAAAACTGTAAACAAGTCAAGAGCAGCCACACCACAGCCCCATTTTTGCCTTCAAGGTCGCAGCCTCCTTTAATCTAGGAAAGTTTCTATTTGATTCTTGGTGCTTTGAGTGTAAAGTGTTGAAGGTGGGTTGGAGTTTGAAAGGACGGAGATGAATGAAAACAAAATAATGGAGGTTTTGGGGGAAGGGGCTATGGCCCACCGAGGGAGAAGAGAATGTGTTGATGTTGATGGGGGTTGGTAAAAGGTGTGATGGTGAGAGGTGTTGCAAGTCTTGGTGGGTAGGAAGAGTGGTGGAGGTTAGTCCACCATTGAGGTAGCCTCTTGTCGCTCATTCAATTTATCTAATTTAAAGTGTGTTACATAATTAATTATTTAATTTAATTATCTTTATGATTTATCTATTTAATCTTATGTGCACTAAAATTTATTAGACCTATTATAAAGATTTTAATAAACTTTATTAATGTAACTAATTATTTCTTTGATATAGATAAGATTTTAATTGCATAATTATATTATTGTTTTATTGTTTATAATATTGAGTTACAAAGTTATTAAAACTGGGGACGTTACAAGGGAGATGTAACATGCAATTACGAAGGTTTCTTTACACAATCTTACCCGAAAAAAAGAAAAGTGAATTACTAACAATTTCTGAAAACAAAACACTATACCAGTCAGTCTAGTACAATTACCAATTTCTTGATATAGACGTGTGGGAAACTGATCATTTTAATTTAATTTTGAATGAATTTTATAACAATTTATGTGGTAGAAATGAAAGTCACGTGTAGACATAAATGATATATTGGATGGTAGTGGAGACATTCCTGAGATGAAAGAGGTGGTGGTTGGTTTGTTTGAAAGTGACTTTACGTAATTGGATATTTCGAGAAAATTACAACAATTCGTTTGAGGCTTGAAGAAAAGATATTTAGGGTGTATTTAGTATATTTTATTAAATATGATAAGGTAAGTTAATATTATATATTATAATTTTATTTATTATTTGATATATATAGTATATTGTATAAATTTATTTATTAAATTTTTTTATATATTAAAATAATAAATAATTTAATTAAGTTTAAGAAAATTATATTAGGTTTGACTAAATTTTGATGTATAAAGATTATTTCACATTTTGTAATTTTATATATTTTATTAAAATAAAAATTATTATTAAACAAATAATAAAAGGTAATTAAAACTATACAAATAAAAATACTACTATTTAAACTAATATAAAGGATATAAATAATCATTCACCATTAAAAAATATTAAAAATTATAAATCATATAAATAATTGTCAAAAAATAATTATGAAAAATAAAAGAATTATTAAAAGTGTAAAAATAAATAACAAATAATTTTTAATATAAATTATATTTATATTTGTATATAACACAAACAAAAATTAATTAAAATAATTATAATCAAAATAATAAATATTTGAACGATTATACTAATTTTTAAATTTTTAATTACATAATTAATAAAATATATTTTATTATAATCTCCTTTTTCTTATTATATTTTATATAATATAATATTTTATATAATGACATATCAGACATTGTATAATATTAAAATTTTATCAAATTTTATAATAGAGTATTATCTTATCAAATTCTATTCTATCAGGCGTACCAAATAAATTCTAAATTTTTAACTTACGAAAAAGTGGACACTCCACTTTATTAAAAAAAGGTATATTAATAATTAAAATAAAATAATATTATTATATGCTAACTAAATATTGTAACAAAAAATGCTAAATAATATATTTTAATGATAATTTGATAAAATATTAATTTCTTAAAACTTGTAAATAATTATTAAAAATTTTAATATATTTATTTTTTGAAAAATATATTTTTTTTACGTGGGTTGTACTCCTAGAAAATAAATTAATTATTGTTAGTGTATTTAATATATTAACTATGTTTAAATAAATTATAATGTGAGACTTGTTAAATTAATTAGCAATTAATATTGTTGAAAAGCAATTTCAAAGAAGATTTTATTATTACAATAATACTAAAAAATTAGTATCATGATACCTTAATCGAGATTAAATTTTTATAATATTAATAAAAGATAATCATAAGAATTTAATTTTAATATTTTATCTATATTAAAATAAAATTAATATACAATCAATGTAAATAATTTTTTATAATTGTTTCATCATGTATACATATTTTCTTTTTTTGTTTTTGTTGAAATCACATATTTTCTCGTATCGGAGGCAATCTTATTTAAGTGGTGTAGGATCACTTTGATGAAAAAGTTTTCTCTTCTGAATTTTAATGTAACTATATATCTAATGTTTAAATTCGAGATCTCTAATTAAGCTAGCACAATTTTTGCCGGCTAAGCTTTTCACTAGTTGGTATTTAATCATGTATATTGCAGCATATAATAATATTATTTAAATTTTTAATTATTAATATATTATTTAGATAGGATACAAATAGAATAAAGATAATATTATTAAGGTGCATATTAAAATATGCACCCTATCAACTATGGTGTACCACGCACCAATTTTAAAATTTGATAGTGCATCGGTGGACAGCACCTTTTCCCCTTTGAGTTTTCTGCTTCGCGGTGTCATCTGTCAAGCTCCGTTGTATCCTGTCGAGCTCCGCTACATCACTACATCTCGTCACCGTGTCCAGTCAAGCTTCGTCGCGTCACTATGTCCCATCGCGTCCAACCTCATGGGAGCACCACCGCCGATCCAGCAGTCGTGAGCACCCCGCGAACCTTGGCTCCACCATTGTCGCTGTGCCCAACTCGGAAGCTTGGAGTCAGAGAGGGAGGACTTGAGGTCGTTAACGTCGTAGTGGAGGGATCGGAGGTCATTGACGACTAGGATGAAGACCGAGTAGTGCGCCTTGCAGTGGATGAGTTTTGGTGGCAGTATCGTAGGGGGAAGGTGCGGCGGGCAATGGCAGTTGGGAGGTCAGTCGGTGGCGCCGTGGGAGGAATTAGAGCGAAGATGGAGGGGGGGGGGGTAATGCGCCTTGCAATAGGGGAGTTTGGTGACAGTGACGGCGGTGGGCGAAGCGGCAGCGGCAGTGGCTGTTGAGGGTTAGGCGGTTGTGCTGTAGGAGGAAGCAGGACGCGAAGATGGAGGAGGGTACGAAAGTAGTTGGCGAGGTGAGGGTGCAGTGCTCCTTGTTAGGTGCAGTGGTCCAGCAAAGCTGCTTTTAGCCACATTCCCAAATGCAATTAGTGGCATTTGTGGAATGTGGCTAAAAATTAGTACGTGGCATGCCATAATTGATGAGGTGCACATTAGCATGCGCTATTTAGCTAAATAAAATAAATAGAAAGTGAATATTATCTAAGTGAGAAAAAATGAAAATAGTACTTAGTATAAGTAAAATTAAATTAAAAAATTATCCAAAATCATAAATTGGTTTTGAAAAGAGTGATGAGAGTTTTTTGTTCAAGACAAAATGTAGAGCTTGCTAGTCTCCACATAAAGGTGTGGAGGGTAGTATTTCCCATATATAAATACTCTTCTTTATTTTATATTTTGTCCACATTACTTATATATACTATTACAATTTATTTAAACATAATTAATATATTAGATGCACCAACAATAATTAATTTATTTTTTAAGGACAATAACCTACGTGAATACATGTACTCCATCTATTTTAATTTTTCTGTCAATTTAGATAACTTGATATATTATTAAATTAATATATCTTGACACAAATATTGTTTAAGAAATGCATATATATTATGAATTTTATGGAGAAATTAATATTTTATTATTAAAATATATTTATTTAACATATAACAATATTACTTTTATTTAATTATTAATAAGTTATTTTTTTGGATAATGAAGTGGAGTGTTTATCTTTTATAAGTTTGGAGTTCAGCATCTTTTCGAAAAAGCTCAAGGGGTTGTTGTACTTTTTTCTTGGTTGATAGACGAAAAAAATGATATGGTAAATAATTTAATGTAATTGAAAATAATTTCATTTAATATTTTAATTTAGTTAAATGGTGATTAATTACTAGATAAAATAGATTTTTTGGTCCCTTACTTTTAATTAATTTTTTAATTTAGTTTTTTATATTTTATTTTTTTAATTTGATCTTTTATATTTTAAATTATTTTTAACTTGACCCCAAATCATTGTTTTGTCATATAATTGATGAAAAATGTCGATGCGACATAAATTATGCTAACATGGTACACATGGATTTAGAATGAATTATGCCATGTTAGTGTTTTTCATCAATTATATAATAAAATGGTGATTTGAGATTAAATTAAAAATAATTTAAAATATAAGGGATTAAGTTAAAAAAAATAAAAAATAAGGGACAAAAAACTTACTTTTACCTAATTCCTATTTATAGTAACTTTTGGTTTTTGGAAGGAAAAAATTGCTAATTAATTGCCACATAGCATCAACTTTTCTTTGAAGTTTTCAGAAATATTAATAATATGGATAGATAGATGAAATTTTCAGATGCTCTTAGAATATCACATAATTTATACTTATAATTAATAATAGAATAATATTTTAGATAAAAATATATATTAATAATAAATTCTATTTTAAAGTATCTATATAATACTTTATAAGTATCTAAAACATTTTTGATGGATACGCAGGTAGGTAGGTCGAGTAACTAATCAGACCTCGATCACTTTATAACTTCTCCGGTTGGAGGTGAGTGGTGTACAGTTGTCACCGACAGCTTCAGCAGTGCCTCTGTGCCTTCCTAGCCAATCACTAAAATAGGATAAAAAGGGCGAATCATGTATCCAACAAATAGAAACAAGGTCACATACCAATTACATAAAAAACGGCTATAGTTACTGGAACTAGAAACAGCGGCTTGCAGGGATGAATATGGTTACTAGTTCTCGTTACTATTGCCAGATTCTGCTTGCTTTTGCAATTTTCTTGCAGATATTATCTCAGCTCGAAGGCTCTCGAGCAAAGGTGGAACGACTTCCTGGCTTTGAAGGGCCACTTCCCTTTAAACTTGAAACCGGGTCAGCGTTAATACCATTTCCATTTTCAGCTCATCTTTCTTTTTTCTCCCCCAATTATAATTGAGTCTTATTTCGTCGGTAAATGCTCTGGTGCCTTTGGTACCTTTGTCGTTTTCCTTTATATATTTTTCAGTTGCCATGGTTTCACACCCGCGTTGGTAGCATATTTGGATCGTGCTTGCTATTCTAAATGCCAGGTCGCGAGTTCGAATCCCTACCGGCACATTTTTCACGATTTTTTCATTTTTTTAATTAAAAAAAGAAAAAAGAGGGCAAAAAAAAGGCAGAAAAAAATGGGAAAACATACAAAAATAGCCTTACTCTTGCATTTAAGCAATAATATCACTTTGCATAAAGAATAAAATTTATTTTATTTTTCTTCTTCTCCCTTTTATTTAAGATCTTACTAATTATTTATTAAAATAAAATAGAAGAAAAATTATATATTAATCAATAAAATTAACATTTAACATATGATATATTTCTATAATATTTAAGTATAAATTTGACCAAAAAAATAAAGAAAAAAATTGTTTATTTTTCTACTTCCATCTCTTTTTTAGTATAATAATAATAATAAAAATCTTATAATTAAGGTGAAGTATATCCATAATATTTTTTTACAATTTATTTTGTTTGAATTTCATACAACCTAATCCTTATAAATTGTACATAAAAAATTTAATTTTTTTTATCCTATTCTCATTCTTTTTAATTTAATTTTATTTTATGCAAAACTTTCAAGCTCATATATATAATAACATAAATAATTCTTAATATTATATGATAATCACACATACTTATAAAATATTATTGAATACATTTTTATGTATAACTAATTAAGATGAAGAATGTAATTGTACAAATTAAAATTATAATTGTAATATCATTATTATAGAAAATAAATTACTTTTGAAAAAATTTGTATAAACGCATTCCCTATAATAATAGGGATTATGTTATATTGAATTTGAGTAAAAAATTTATAGACAGATTTTATGGATATGTATCACTTTAATGTTTGATTTTTTTTACTAAGATACCAAAGAAAAAGATGGAAGTTGAAAATTAAATAATTTTTTATTAAATTTTTATTGAAATATTATAGAAATATATTATATATTAAATATTAATTTTAATGATTAATATATATATTTTTTATTTGAATTCAATACATTTAATAAGATGTTTAATAAAAGAGAGAAGGAGAAAAATAAAATGAATTATGTTATTTATGTAAAGTGATATAAAAGCTATCAAATAGTAATTGACAAATAGAAAAATTAAGACTATTTTTGTCTTTTCTCTTTTTTTTTTCTTTTTATTCCTATTTTTGTTATTTAAAATATGAAAAAAAAAGTAAAAAGTGCCTGCAGGAAGATTCGAACTCACGACTATGAAATTGTGGGGCACACACATAAACCAGACAAACTACTAAAATAATGTATGGAAAAAGATACACACAAAATTTATATAAAAAAAATAAAAAAATACCAAAAATATATATTTGTAAAGGTACAAGAGAATTCATCTATTTTGTCAACTTCTTTTGGTGTGAATTGCCTTTTACAAAATCCTTCACAAACATACGTGGCTTTTAGTTATTGGATGTCAGGTTTTTTATACATTTGTTGTCATTCAATCACAATCAACTATAAACCTTTCTCTACTTTTTCGTGAAACCGCTCGTTACTCGTAGTCTTGTTTGTTTCAACTCTTTTTTATCAAGTGCAACCATACTATTTTATCACATATTATGTGAATTTCACAGGTATGTGGGGTTAGGGGAAACGGATGATGACATGCAGGTTTTCTACTACTTCATTAAGTCAGAGAACGATGCTGCGAGAGACCCTCTTATGCTTTGGCTAACTGGTGGCCCTGGTTGTTCTTCATTTTCAGGCCTTGTCTTTCAAATAGGTAATGTTGACATAGCAACTTTCCATTCGTAAATATCCTCAATTTGAAACGCTGTTGTCTCAACTCTTACGAGCTTGTTTGGGCCACGTCCCTCAACGCGAAAAGGTGAATTCCAAGGCAATTTCACAATATTCTCCTCTTACATAGATTTTAACAACGTGCCTGGAAAACCATGTTTCTCCGTTTCAGTTGTAAAACAAGCACGCTCTAATTCATACTGTATTTTGCTTAATTTTTAGAGATGCACAACTGCGGCAAAAAGGGCTGCGTATACGTATCGTATTCGTATCCGATACGGATACACGATTTATATGGCTGCCTTTGCCTTGGGACGATTTTGTTTATAAAGATAAACTTCATCATCAAGCACTATCAAATAAATATCTGATCAACTTAATAATCTATATTTTTGATAACATTTATCTTCAATTTTATTTCGCAATTTTGTACAAATCAATCTATTCATAATGTAGAAGAGAAGCGTAGGGCAGCAAATAGGAAGCAGCAATTGCAGAGCAGAGCAAAGAAAAAACAACATTGCAGAGTTTAAAAATAAATAAACAAATAAATAAAACAGAAAACAGCCATTGGAGAAGGCTGGAGCCGTGGTATGTGTATGTTGAAGGGTAGGGGTCGGAATACGGAAGTGCTGTGCTGCACGAAACACCTTTGTAGCTTTCCCAATTGAATTTTTAATATTTTGAAAGAAAGGATACAGCTGTATGCACGTTCTTTATATAATATATTTTTAAAAAGAGATATGTTATTTGTACATAATTCACGTCGTATTCTGGCTCGATATATCACTCGTTCACCATTGTGGGACTCAGTCTAAATAAAAGTCACACATCCATTTAATAGTGATTGAATGATATATCAAACCGAAATATGATATAGACTATACTAAAATATCATTTCTCTTTTTAAAATATAAAATTTCACAATTTAATTTTCTTTATTATGGGATTTATCTGTTATTGTAAAAGAATTTTCAATTTTATTTTTAAAGTGTTATATATTTATAATTTTTTTATCAATGCTAAGATTATTATAAAATATTTATTATTACATGTAAATATAATTATATTTTATTTTATATATTATAGTACCATATCTTAATTTTCTTAAAAATTATCCTTTTTGCGTATTACATTGTATTGTATTGTATTCAATATTTGTACTCGACTCGGACAACATATTTTTTATACAAGTATAGCTTTTCTATTTAGCCAAAAATTTAGAACTAGATAGACCTCGTGAATAAAACTTCCTATATCCACATATTTTTTGGGAGAATATTTACGAACTTGCTTATGGTCATGATTTAAATATAAATCGATTCAATTTGGTGGAAAATATGGATTATGATAAGAAATCTAATTTATTAATGGTAAAGTATTTAATTACTCGATATATCAATAGAATCATTTAATTGTTTTTGTTAAATATTCTAACAAAAATCAATTTTGGGATACTACTTTTTTTTTCAAATTTATTAGTTTTTCTTATTTTATTATATTTTATTTTGATATTTTTATTTTAGTTTTGAATAAAATTTATATTAGAAATTAATATATATATATATATATATATATATATATATATATATATATATATATATATGTGGAGTAATTAAATAATTAAAAAGATTTTAAGAATATTAAATAATATCAAATAAAATAAATTTCTACAAAAGATTGCTAAAAAAATATATATTATAATAATAATAATAATAATAATATTTCATTTTCAAAGTTGAATTCGTTTGTTTACTCGATTCTACCATTTTTTTCCAACACTAATATTGACAATCCTGTATCAAACAAATATAATCCCATCATGAATAAATCGATCTCAGTGTAACATTTTGATTATAAGCTTATTTGAACACAAAGTATGCTAATCCAAACGCGACATTACATGTTTAGAGTCTCCTTGTACTTCATATAAGCAAGAATCTTTGTCAGGGAGTACTCGTTGTAGCCGAATCGCGGGGTTTAATTGAAAGCGATATTGAAAATCAATGTGCTGTGTCCTCTCATGGTGCATATGATCTTGGGCAGGTGCATGGCTCTCTGGCTATCACAGTAAACCTATGAAGCGTGGACACAAATATTTGGGTGACATATCTACGTGTCGGATTAGATCTTACATAACACACATATGATACCAGTTTTTGACTACAATACAGAAAGACACAAGGTTATATAAAATTTGAAAAAGAAAATAATACATTAATATTAAATTTTTAAATAATTTGTAATATTAGATAAAGAAAATAAGATACAAGTAAATCTTATATAAATAATATTATATAAAAAAAGAATCATATTCTTTAAATTTTTAATTATACATATACATGTCCATGTCCTACAATTCTGAAACTTTGGTGAGTCCTTTCCATGTTTGTGTTCGTGTTTATGTCATGTTAGGTATCCGTATCTGTGCTTCATAGTTGTAAATTGTATTTCCATCCTGATGAACTCGAATGTCCCTGACCAAACCATTTAGCAAGAAATCTTTTTTCATTCCATCTACCATATTCATGCACTCTGCCTCTTGATCAAGTCACCTCCATAATCTGAATTTGAATATCCTATGACAATAAACTGTGTTGCCCTGCCCTTGCCATAAACCAAGCCACAACTAGCAGTCCCTTTGAGATACTTCAAAATCGATTATTTGACTCTTTCCGCAAGCTTCTTTCAAGGACAAAGCTTGTGTCTGTTCACTATATTGGTAGCTTGTACAATACCTAGTCAAGATCAAATCATAGCTTCAATTACGAAACCAACTGAACTATTTTTATGGTAATCTTTTCATAAAATAATTTAAAATGATAGGAGTGCTAACATGTTGGACTAACTCATCTCAAAATGCTCAAGCAACTTCCCCACCTATATGCCTTGTGATATAGATAATGTCCAAGCACTTCCATTTCTGATCAATTCTGTCCCTATTATAGTCCATTTGGCATAGACTTTACACCTTGCCGAATCATTTTGCAGCAAAATGTGGACACCAAGTTTGCGTGATTTCATTATTTTACTGTGTTTGGTTTAGTTTTCATAGAATTGATCCTACTGAAAATGATCCACTCAACAACATTTATAGCATGCCCTTTGTCATCAACTGCAAATCATAGGTCCAATGAAATTTAAAATCAAGGAGTACGACGGGAGCTTGCCTGATTTGGTCTTGAGGCCACAGTCATGGACAAAGGTACTACAATGCATCCTCAAGGATTATTAATTTTGTTTCTTGAACTCTATCCAAAATTTGTAATAGAATTACTATTTATTTAAGCATGTGGTATGTGTGTAATTAATTAGTGTTGAGATAATAGTATAAACAGTACTGCAAGTTCTTTTTGTGTGATCCTTTTTTATTATTTTGTTCTGGTAAGGTGATATACTGTTAATAATGTTTATGGCTTTTTTGTTAGGTATCTAGTATTATTTTTGTAGATTTGCCAATTGGAACTGGCTTCTCTTATGCGAAAAATGTCACTGCCCACCGAAGTGACTGGAAATTCGTTCACCATACCCATCAATTTCTTAGGAAGGTAAACTCACTATGCTTACGCTCATGTCACTGCCATCATATGTCGTGCTAAGTTTTTCTTTTTATTTTTCCCTTGTTTATAGTTTAGTTTGGGAGATTTAACCTCTTCACTATAGCTGAAAACAAGCTATATAACTTCGGTCATCTATTATTAAGCTGTCATATTTATATCTTAATCTTTGTAGTGGCTCATTGATCATCCGGAGTTTCTTTCAAGTAAGTTCTACGTTGCAGCTGATTCATACTCTGGCATTCCTGTCCCTGCAATTGTTCAGGAAATTTCAAATGGTAATAAATTTTGAATGGCTCAATGTGTATGATGGATCGGTTATAAAAGTAATAGCTAATATCTTTATAATTTCTGATAACAGTTGGGCCGAAAAATGTTTCTTAATCATGTTAATTAGTCCTTCTCCACAGATATACTAATTATCTGTGTTTCTACATTTGTCTGTAGAAGTTAGCAAAACAAAATTTCCAAATCAAGATTAGGTGTGTTTATCCATCTTGTTTACTCATTATACCCAAATCAATTACTTAATTACTCCCTTATATTCCTTCTCCCATTTTTGTGTCCTCTTGGAAACTTAGCAAAGATGAAAACAAAAGAAATAGAAATTAATTTCAAAAACTAGTTCATACCACCCAATTTCGGTAAAGTTGAGTCCTTTAAAAAATAAGTTAAGAGTTCGATATAGGTACTATTAAACCCATATGTTGCTAGTTGTATAAATGTCAAAATGGAGCATGTCTAAATAATATTTTGGATAATAACAATTTACAAGTAGGTTGTGCCCTTGTCTTTCCTCAGTCTACTAATTTTGTAGATAATGGCTTTTATCTCATTCATACCCAAATAGTAAAATAATTTTATAATATTTTCTTTAAATAAATTGTACATAAATAACTTTATGTGAAAATTTGTTTTCGTTTGACATGCTTTAAAAAGGTTTTACGAAATATCTTTTATAAAAGCATAAAATTTAAACCATTCTACATACAATTAACATATAAAAAGTTTTAACTCACACGTAGTTATGATTAAACTAACTGTTATTATTCAATTTCCTTGGTTAACAGGAAACGACAAAGGTCTCCAACCCCGGATAAATCTCCAGGTTCGTAATAAGTTCCTCTGACCATGTTTTTACTAATAAAATAATAGAGAAAGCGGTTTTGATTCCGGAATCCAATATTCAAAACTGCCAAACATATAAGCAGGTTCTTCACCTTTTTAAAAGTGTAGTATTAACAATGGCTCTTCCTATATGAACTATGAAGCCTAAATCGATCTTAATTTTTACAGGGCTATGTGCTAGGGAACCCCGTGACAACAAGAAAAGAAGGAAATGATCGAATCCCATATGTACATGGAATGGGACTTATTTCTGATGAACTCTATTTGGTAATGATACTTTTGTTTAAGTAATCAATCGCAGTTAATCTTGTCTAGTAAAACTACATGCATGGTGTTTCCCTCTAAAGTATGGGTACACCTAAATGGCAGTCACACCCATGTCGAGTACTCGCCTAGTACCATTACTTGTTGGATACTTGTAGGTATTTGTTAGTCTAGCATTACACTATGTTATCTAAATACAAATTAATCCCTACAAAACGTCAACTTTTGCAATCAAACTATTTGATTTGCTTTCAAATGAAACAAACTACTACTCCATCGCTTCAAATATTGTGTTTCTTTAGATTTTTTTTTTTTTGAGCATTATAAAATTTCATTTATTTTATGATATAATTACCTTATTATTTATAATTTTATATAATATTTCCTCATATACCCGTACCTTAGTTTTTATAAAATTTTTATAGCCGTACTTGTATTCGTACTCAGCCGCCCGGTGCCTGCCATACCGTACCTATGAAACATGGGTGTTTCCTTATAGAGTTGGTACAGACCGCTGATGTCTTTGCACTTGAATTTCCTTTAAATATTTGAATATCATTTATATTTTAAGCGAGTCATATTAGCGATTTATGTACAGTTCATCCAAGAAAAATGATAAAAAGGAATGCCAGTGATTCTTAGTTGTCTGTCATCTATGGGCAGTCGCTGCAGAGAAATTGTAAAGGAGAGTATATAGATATAGATCCCAGAAATGACTTGTGTTTAAGTGACATCCAGTACTATGAGGAGGTAAGTAATGACCATCCCAATTTTACTACGATATTCACTTCTACTCTTTGTCATTCAGCTACGTTGAATTTATTCATCTTATTGGTAAACTATTATTTCTTATCTTCAGTGCCTTGCAAGAGTTGATTTGTACTACATTTTGGCTATGTATTGCGAAGATGATATACTTGAGCAACATGAAGTGATGTACAGGAGATCTCTGACTCAGAAGCCGAAGGCCTCTCGTAGTTCTCATCTCACAGTGCCAGACATACACTGCCAAGTACTTCTGCATATCTTGCGTAGTTTCACATAAATTTTGTCCTTAGTGTTTCAAATTTGATTTCCCACATTTTCATTGTTGCAGAGTTTTCGTTTTTTACAAGCCACTCTATGGGCCAACGACGAGAGTGTTCGCGAGGCACTGCATGTTCGAAAGGTCTGCTATAATAAATCTACATTCTCATAATATTTAGTAGATGGTAATGCTGCATCATAATTGTCGACAAATACTTGAGTCCATGTCCAATTACAAATGGTAGCTTTAAATTTGAGTCAAACATAGACCATAGAAGCCTTAGCAGTTAATGGATATATCATACATGTACTTAGCCCAATGTTCTGCAGGGAACTATAGGGAAATGGCAACGGTGTTACAAAACTGATTATGTAGACGACATCTCTAGCAGCTGAGTTTCATGTAAATCTCAGTGCAAGAGGCTACCCTTCCTTGATATACAGGTGAAGATTTTCACATGCTAGATCAGTTCCTATTTGGCTGAAAACTAGTTTCCATATAGTCAGTATTTTTCTTTTAGCTTTCTCGGGGCCGTTATCGAGTAGCTGATTTCATATGGCAATTGATGTTATCTTGACAGCGGAGATCATGACGCAGTTGTTCCTTTCTCGTCGACTCAAGGTTGGATAAGGGCTCTAAACTACTCCATTGTAGATGATTGGCGGCCATGGCTTCTAAATGGCCAGTTTGCGGGGTAGGCATGAAACTTTTAGCCTTGATATGTGTTTATTTGTTGCCTCTTAAACCAAATGGCAGAGTATTCAAGGCATAAAATAAATATAATGTTAGGAAAGTAGATATACCTTGTTCTTATTTCCCTCTCACTATTAAGTGTTAATAAGATCCAAATCTATCAGTCCTATTTTACGATCATTTATTTTTTTTAATTATTTTTCATATTTCCTACCAAGCGTACCCTAAGCCAGCATGTATCCAAATCCTTATGAATAATTTTCCTTTCAAGCAGATACACGAGGACTTACTCGAATCGAATGACATTTGCAACTCTAAGGGTAAGAAAGCATGAAAATTTTAAATCACAAGTGCTATTGTTTTTGTTTTTCCAAAGAAAAATACGAAGTTTGGTGAAAGATTTAAGTGTCTTTTCATTTGAGGGGTTGTCCAATTTTCTTTTTTCTTTATTTAATTGCAGGGTGCAGGGCATACAGCTCCTGAGACCAAGCCTGATGAAGGTTTTGCCATGTTCACTAGGTGGATATCTAATGAGCCTTTGTAACTCAACAGCTAAGATAGCACAAACCTGGTTACACATGACATGCTCATCTGTCTATGATTTGTTTGAATTATCAATAATGTCTAAACAATCTGTGTACTAAGTGACCAATGGCAATGGCATTGGCAAATCATCATCTGTACTAATTATCTGAAATGTTATTCCTTGTTCTTTTTTGATCTAATAACCTCCATATTCTTGTGGACTCCAAGAAAAAATGCCATCCCTATTATGGAAAATTGTCTTCTGAAGAACAATTGCTACTTTAGGAGGAGAATAGGGAGTAGATGCCAGAGTTGGACTATACCAACTATAAATGGGAAAAAATTATTTAGAAGGCATTCCTATTCTTCTTTGCTGATAATACAAATAAGACAAAAAAGCTGCTTTAAAGTTAGCAATAATAATAGTGGCAAAGTACATGTTGGATATTTATCCTGCATTATAGAACCCAACTAAGAGAAACAGAGTAACCCAAATGTCGTCATTCTACTCTCTTCTCTTATTATTTTGAGTTTAATTTTGATGCACAGACAATGCAAATTTTTTTTATACAATCAACTAATTATATCATTCTATTTGTATGACCATTCAAATAGTGGATATAAGACTTAACTATATTTACCGATATAGCAAGATAAGATTGGATGACAGTGTAAAATTTTTTTACACTGTTAGTGTATATAAATTAAATCCTATTATTATTTTCTAGAATGCTTTTATTTTAACGATTTAAATGTCTTTTGTCCTTGTAAATATAGTAAATTTCAAGTTTAGTTCATGTAAAATTTTTAGTTAGTTTTCAATCCCATTATTGAATAGTTCAATTTTGGTCTCTATCGTTAATGGAACTCTGTTAACTGATTACATGGCAAACAAAAGTCTATGTCATTCATCTTATGTGTACCATTTTTCTCACTTGGCACTCTAAACATTCCGATATGGCATGTGTTTAGCATGATAAGTATGGTCATGTAAGTGTCACATGACAAAAACCCATAAACCTATTTGTTAAACCCAATAACTCAACCCACACATGATCTAACAACTTATTTTCCTCTATAATATATTAAAAAAGGCCTAAATTCATTTGTCAAACTTGATTCATCAATGTGACAACCAAACCTAGGGTTCACAAATTTCAAACCCAAGGTTTGTGGATTGAAATATATCAAAGGTTTGGTGCAAGATTGTTTGTGGATTAAAATCTCGTGAAGGGTGTAGTGCAAGATTGTGCCTAGTGGTGCGTGGGTGAAGGAGTATGCGTGGTCAAAGACTGAAGCACGACACAAACAGGCACATCTTTGAATCTCTCTGTGAAAAGGGTGTTTGCATATGCATGGGGGAATATATCAAATTAATCATGTAGGACCCAAGTGGGGTTGGGGTTATTGGTGGATTGCACTACAAATGAGTTTTATATTGTATTGATATGTTTTTAAGATTTAATTTTAGGGTTTCTCTATTGCAAGGTGGTTACTATTGTTCTTATTTGATTTTTGTAAGATGAGTTTTATTGTTGCAGTTTACCATATGGATAAGTCTAAGAATGGACCCCCCACTGACCGATAAATGAGGAGAAGTACAAGTTGTTCACAACATAGACATTTATAGGTGGTCCTTTTTTGAGGCTATGAGTGTAGTTAAGGATTTAGGGTATGATGACACTATTAAATTATGGTAGAGAGCTCCTAGTAAAAGTTTTGAAGATGGATTGAAATTGATCAATGGGGATAGCCATGCACTAGAGATGAGTAACTATTTTATAAATTATAGGTATGAGGTTGATTTGCATGTTAAATATAGTGTTTTATAACCCAATGTAGTCTTTGAGTTAGGGCATGTGCCTCTGGGCTAGAGAAAGTAAAAAGATGATAGAGTGGATATGGGTGAAGATGAAGGTTATCATTTGGCAAAAGTAACTGAAGATTTGGGTCAAGATTTTGGTGAAGATTTGGGTCAGGACTTTGGTGAGGGTGCAACCTAACATGACATACAAATTAAGGGTGAGGGTGATCGTGAGGCCCAACATGATGAGGTACAAACTGAGGACGTGGATGATATGTAACCTGAACCTAAGTGTGGTGTGGATGAGGTCTAACTTGAGGTTGATAGAAAGGTGCATGAGGTTGAGAGAATGGTTGCAACTTGAGGGAGAGAAATGTAACCTAACAAAGCAACAGAGGTTGAGGCTAATAGACAAAAATAGAAAAAGAATTAGAGGAAAAAAATAGGAAAAACATGATAGGACAAACTAACATCAATAGAAATAAAGAAAGGTAACAAAGTAGTAGAAACTTATTAGGTTTGTGATAGTAATGATAGGGTTGATGTGCAACCAAAAGGTGGTTCGAATGATGCGTAGGCTGAGGGTGGTTTGGATGATGTGCAGGTTAAGGGTGGAGTATCTCATGTGCAACCTGAGGCTGAGTGCAAATTGAGGGACCAAAATAGTGAAAGAAACAACAAAAAAAAAGAGGAAAAGGGTAGTAGGAATGGAAGAAAAGGTATTGGAAACCAAAGGTAGTTGAGATGAAGTGTAACTTGAGGGAGTTAAGAGTAATGGGCAAGATAAGAGTGATAAACATAGTGATTATGTTAGGGAAATTTATTTTGGTGACTATGAGAAAGAAAGGTACTTGGGAAATGATGATAGGTTTGGATCAAATGAGAATACAATGACCAAAAAGCACAAAAATAAATATAAAAAGAAACAATTAAATTAGAAGTTGAAAAGGAAAGGGAAGAAATGTAAGAGAGCAGTGCAAAAAAGTGATGAAGGTAGGAATTGTGATTTTATGTTAAGGTAAGAGTTAGATACAAGAAGAATTGTGATTTTGTGGCATGTTGTAGTAATGTAGAAAGGACTCACACCTATAAGTTAAAGACCTTGGTGGGAAAGCATATTGGTAGGAGGCTATTTGATAATAAAAGTGTGAATTCCAATTAGGTAGCCAATTTAATGGTAGATAAGTTTAAAAATAATTTGAAGGTGTTAATGAAAGAGATTATAGATGAAATGATAAATAATTATTCTACAAGTATCATAAGATGGAGGGCATTTAAAGCATAGCAAATTGCAAAACTTTGGAAGAGGGGAATGCAACTAAGCAGTACACTCAGTTATAGAGTTAAAATGCTGAGGTTAATAGCTGATACAAGAAATACTTACAATATTGAGCTTGAAAGGCCAAATCCTACATTGGAAGCAAGATTTTGTTGTTTTTACATGTGTTTGGGGGAGGGGGTTGGAAAAAGGATTTCTTGTTGTGTGAAGGCCATTCATTTAGGTGAATGGTTGTCGGTTAAAAACCAAGTATAGTGGGCAATTGCTTACAGTTATAGGAAAAGATCCAAATGATCAATACTTCCTATTAGCATTTGCAACTATTAAGATTACAACAAAATATTGGAAAATATTAGGGATGTGTAGACAAATTATTTGTTGTTTATCTCAAACTAGTAGAACTAGATTTAGACCCGTGTGTTGCATGAATACTCGTATGAATATATGTTTTAGTGCTAAGAAAGAGATATAAGTTATATTAATTGGATGAATATAAAAATTGTTTAGTAGATATTGCCTTAGTGAGTAATAGGAATGATATTTTTGAAATTTGTATATTAATGTTTAAAATTAATATTTAAATTTTTTGAATGAAGAATGATTTGAAATTTGAAGTTGGTGAATAAGAAAGTTTTAATAATTGTGAGTAAGAAATTTAAGATATATAACTTAGTAATTTAAAATATGTATAATAGAGTGAAAGTTTAAAATAAAGTAAAAGAAATATAAGTTAAGGTATTTTATGGTTTAATAGAATATTAATAACTCAAATAATATGATTTAAATTAATATTAATTTTATAATTTTTAATATCGTGATAATTACCCACCATGATTTAGTAATTTCTTGAATTTTTATTAGTTAATAATGTAAAATTACTTTATACTATTAATGCATAAAAATTAAACTTTTATATATTTTTAAAGTTTATATAATATTTAAATATTAAATTGTAATTTGTTGTAATAAGACACTGTAAGAGTACGAAATATAATATTAAAAATAATAAAGCCATGTAATTGAAAAGAATATGTGTCCGTTCATCTAATAATAATAGTAAAGAGTATGTATAATTTTGTAAACCTATAATTATATATAATTGTGAATGTGTGGATATATTGGAATGATATTTGATAGATATTGTTTTATAGTTGATTTTATTAAATTTTTAATGATTTTGTAGTTATGTTTTGTTCTTAAATTAAATTTAGGATAGTTAAATGATATTATAATGTGTAAAGTTAGTGGGTGAATACTTCATATTACAATTAAGTGATGAGAATAGAAGCTAAGAAATTAATTGTATAGTTAAAAAGTAGAGTATTTATCTATTACTAAAATTTGTACATAAATGGGCAATTATGATAGTAGAATGAATATATGTCTATATAAGAAATAAGGGATTCAATGTTGGAAACTCAAATGATATGCTGATATACCAACTATTTAGAACTCTTGATTTATGAGTTATTAGCACCACAACTTGTGTCTTAGTTTTAATATATTACAAGGAATAAAGGTTTCTTGATACTGTAATCACTTATGTTGAGGTGCTAACAAATGAAGTTGGAGTTTAGTTCTAAGTCAGAGTAATCCTATACCTTTAAAGTATTGACTGCTTCCACACACCCTTTCTTGCAACATTGCATCATAAGAGACAGCTCACTGAAAAAGCATTCCCCTTTTCCATTGAATTAATGCCTCTTTAAATCAATTATGTCATGTTGATACACTCATGGTGCATCTGAGATTCTAAGTTATAAGCCATATTATGCATGTTGATTTCCCAAAGTTGACGTGCGTAATATTTTACAAAGATGACTCATAAACTTACATCGAAATTTGAACCCCAGCTGTCCCTAAAGTTCTTCTGGTCATTGATACCTGCACTTAATTAAGATCAAGTTACTAATAATCTAAATAGGCAGAATAGAAAGCTAAAAATTGTCAGAAGATTAAAGACACCAACACTATAACACACATCTGTTAAGTTTTTGAGCTTTCTAAGACCACACATCCCTTTCTACATATTCATCTTCCATAGAACTTTACTATGCATAAACCAAAATCCTGATGAAAGATACCCTGCACTAAGTCAGGATTCATTCAACACAAGCCAGGAATTAGGTTGCACTGGTGTAGCGGTTAACCACATGCTACTAACTTTATATCTGGATTATAGTATCTTTTCTTTAAGGGTTACAAAAATATCTTACTTTTACGTAAGCAAAATCTAAGCAATTATTAAGCAAGAGGAAGCAGTAGAATGAGTTACGCCACCAGAACCCAGTTCACACAAGGTCTTGACATTTACTTCAGCAATGAGCAAACCTGTTGAAACCTGCAAGAGTTCTCATGCGATGTGCTCATTTGTTTTCTTGTACGTGTATATGTTAGTGTTACAGCAGGGAAAAACAAAGCAAAGTATGTACAAAACTTATGATGCAAAGTTGAGGTTATGAACAATTCTGTGCATGTAATAGTAAATTGCAAGCCTGTGAAAGCTAATTTAGCTGGAAGTACTACAATGGCAAATCCTGGTAGGACATGCAATTCCTCTCTCAACATCGCATTAAACTATTTGGAAATGATACATAATAGATGGTGATAATTACCATGAATAACCAACAAACGATGATAGTAACTGTAGGTGCTAAAAAGCCTGATTCTTGTGTCAATGCAGGAATTGCAAGGATCCCCGCACCCACCTGTGATATTTCTTTGCATTTGAGGGAAATGATAGCAAGTAATGCTTGAATTAATACAAATAAACACAATCAGGACTATTAAAATTTAATTGGGCGGACAGAGATTGGAATCTCCACATGCGATCATTCTCATCTTGAATTATCTTCAAAACAAAGGGCATATCTTAATATTTAGATGAAAGCACAATAGTGTTACTTATTTGAGAGCAACCATTTAAAAGTTGAGTCAGTTCAACTCCATGCCAAATTAAAAACAAAATAACATAGGGACACACACATGCAGACCGGGTAGAGATACAAAAATTGCTAGTAAGGAAAAAGAAGAAAAAAAGAAAGAGCAAACTCGGCTGACCATGGTGCCCACAACCAAGAAAATTGAACTGGATAAGCTTCCTGGCAATATTGACACAAGGGGAAAAAATATGAAAAGATAAAACTTGCAACATCGGAATTTTACTCTGAAGAAATACAATAAATAATAAACCAGAAGGACTTTTAAGGACACAGACTTCAAAATGGCAAATGCAAACAGAAGAGAGAAGAGCTATGCAATGCACAAACTTGGTTCCCTCTTCAAAGTAGCTTGGTTAAGTTTTGAGAACAGCCTCTCAAATTCAATTTCTTCTTGTTGTTTGTTGTTGCTCTTCTTCTTGGGTGGATTGAGTCTGCTTCTGTATGAAGCATCTGTGGAGGTTTCTTCTCAAAGGAGAAAGAAGTACACAGAAGTGAATAAGCTTGGTTGAAGATTGGTTTGGTGAAATGGAAGAGCCTTCCATAGTAGCTGCTGCTTTCTTGGTTGGCTCACAAGTAATGGAACTTGGAAGAAAGGAGGATGAGAAGAAGAAGAAGAAGAAGAAGAAGAAGAAGGCAACAACAACATCATTTTATATGTAATATGTTTTTCTACCTCAATTCAACATTCTTTTGGAGTGGCAAATTTGAATAAGAAACAGGTCCATGTTATGCTTATGCTTGTTAAGTTGGAACTTGGAAGTAGTTGACTGTCAGTGAGAGCAACGAAAGGCTATCCACCTCTTGTTCCCTGGAGATAATGTGGGTCATATCCAATTGATTGTCTTTCTTTTCATTTCATAGGTTTGCAGGGGGCACAGACAACCTACTGATTAATGCAATGGATTCATTTTCAACTTAAACTCAATCAACTTCTATAAATTGTTTAGAGTAAAGGGGGTTCTCGCTTGACCTTTGTCCTGAATACATAATTGACTTAATTCTGAATTAGGAAACATAGTAGACTTAATTCTGACTTAGTATATATATGCGTTCTTGCACTTTTAATGAAAATAGGATTGACATAGGTGTGAGAAACTTTTGTGGCCATCATGTTAACTTTGTTTTAGCCATGAGACATTTTTAGATTTTCACATCTCCTATGTGAGTTAAAGGAGTTCTTTGGAATGTTCCTATTAGTCATGTCTTACAAAATCGATTCTAAGAATGCTATGTAAATAAATATGATGATTAAGAAATTTTCAACTGCTCCTTTTCTCTAAGTGGACAATACATAGATAAGAAAGCCAACTAAGGGGGCATGGTTATTGGATTTCATGGAAATGTGCAGAAAAGTGTTGATGTGATCCTGCATAGCTCCACAAGTAAAGTTGCTAGTCTAGAATACCCTTTCACTAATGTAGATTCCTTTCTATTACCGAAGGAAAATAATAAGAAAAATGCTAAAAATTTAGTAAGTATAATGAAGTTGTGCATCAAAGAAGCTACCACTAAATTGCTGTCTAAAATTTATGCATACTTTAAATGATGAAAAAAATTATATGTTCCCTAGTTCTTTGTCTAAAATTATATGTTTTGGTAATATGTTGTAATTACCTCTATTTGCATCTAAGGTGGCATTCCTCTTCAAATTAAGCAATAACTTCCTTGTCGACCTGGCTTCTTGGAATTGGGCAAGTTTTTGTGCACCAAATAGTTGTGATTCTGTAATTGGATATTATAAAGATCAAATTCAAGTAAGAGTATATAAATTTCTCAGAAACTAAAGAACATTACAACCAAAGTATTAAAATCTCACCAAGAACCATAAGCACCTCCCGAAGGCACATTATCTCTAATGCCTCCTTTGTTCACAAGCAACTTCATACGTCTCTTCAATTGGGCTATCTAGTAGATTAGTTTCTGCTGATTGTTATTATAACTAAAGAACCTTCCACCGAAATATGAATTAGAGAAAATCAACCAATTGTTATTCATTTTAAGGCAATAAGAGCAAAAAAGAAAATATTTCAAATATGTAGAATATAAGGTTATCCAATACTGCTTAAGAAGACAATAAGTAGTGTACATTTAGATTGATCTTAATATTGTACGTGATTGTTGTACTAATCATTCATGAGGAGAATTGGCAATTACAAAAATCAAATTTGAATTTGATTCTATAAAGGTGAAGACAAAGTGACCCTTATTTGAACCCTCTTAATAGGAAGCAAAAATAGGGGGACAAAAAGTATTAGGATTTACCTTCTCATTTTGCTTGCGATTACAAACTCCAATCAAGTTGTACATTCGACTTGTGATTGGCATGCGGCTAAGCCGAAGAACGGCCTCAAGTCCCTCCCATCATCGGCCTTCCACTAAGCAAAGGGTTTATCCCGAAGGCGGCATTGTTGTAAAGCCATAAAGGCTATTAGCAAAAGAAGGGGAAAGAAGGCTAGTGGCAAAGTGGGCAGAGGTTGAGGTTAAACATAGGTCATGCAGAGCTGTGTCTCGTGGCGTGCAAAACAGTGGCACAGCATGAAGCTATCAAGAGTGGTTTGGCGGAGGTGAATGGTGATGCATGGTGCTCTGGGCGTGACCCTGTGGTGATTCGAGGTGTGGGTGGAGGCTAAGGTCGCAGATAGGCTGAGGTCGCAAACTGCTGCTGCATCTGTGAAGGAACGGGGCAAATTAAGAAACATAAAGAGGAGAAGTAAGTGTATGCTGGTAACGTAAAATATGAAGAGTTATGGCAAGTAGATGAGGAGGAAGACGTTTATGTTAGAGTCGGTTAATTAGGGAATGCCCACTCTAACAAAATGATGATGTGGCAAAGTCTTAGGCTATCTAACATGGCAGTAGCTCAATATGGTAGAGCCTTGGTTTCAAAATTAATATATTATAATAGAAGTATATTTCCTTGTTAAAATTGATGTAGTTTTACTAATTGTGGTCCCTAAAAATGTTTATTTGTTTGGTTTTGATTCCTAGAAATAGTAATTTTTTTTGTTTTAAGTTCTTGCCAAATATTTATGATTTGGTTTAGATCCTTGCAAATTTTTTGTGTGGCTTCCTCCATATAAGACGAAGATCACAATTACCATTTCTAATGACCAAACAAAATTAGGCCCATATGCTTACATTACTTTGTGCATAACTTTGTTAGTAACGTTTTGATTTTCTTTGGTAGAAATATGTTACCAAGGTCTCGTACCTACCTTCTTGGAGTTGTTGGAGGGGTTCAATAAGGTATTGCATGTACAAAAAAGTGGGAACTGCATGAGACATCTCTATGGTAACTTCAAGAAAAAATTTGGTGGAAGAACATTGATGAAAGATTTGATGATGTGTGCTACCAATGCTACTTATCATGAAGCATAATGAGTCAGATTAAGAAGATAGATGAAATGGCATATGAGTGGCTTAGTACTATCACTAGGAAAGTATGGTGTAAGTAGGTGGAGATTCATTAGTCCTCCCTATGTATAGGACTAACGCTAGTCCCTCTCTGGAAATAGCAAAATAACCCTTCCATGTTCTTGCAAATAGGCCCTATGTATTTATTTATTTATTTATTTATTTTTTACACACAAACCCTTTGGATGAATTGGTTCTCTCAACTAAGTTTACTAATTATTTTTTCCTTTGAACTACGACAAAATATACTACATGCCCAACTAACAAAGCAAGCTTCCATGCATTAGAATACAAATCTTAGTCCATTAATAAATTCACCATAATAGTGAATGGCCTACTTCTAATGGTTTATCTCTTTTCTTTCCCCTTTTTTTTAAGACAACTGTGGTTTATCTTGTTGTCATAATGACTTCAATAAATAAATCATGATAACTAAATATTAAAAACCTACCATTGAATGTAAATATTATATGTATTTTGACTACAAACAAGGCCAAATAACACACACCAATATTTAATTAATTAACAAAACAAAGCTTCACTACTTATTGCACATTTGTCATCCTAACTGCTACTATACAATTGCCAACTCCTATGGACATCTTGCTTCTGCAATGTCTTGCTATCCACAGATATTATAGGACATACCAACCACATTGTGCTCTTTCACGTCTTTTCTTGCTCTTCTTTTGGGCAACTTGAACGTAAATGCAAATGAATTTTACAGATGCAAAGATTCTTCCTTTGCATTTACAAACTACCACTGTAATCTACCACCTACATTTAAAGTTTATCAACTAAAATCAAAATATGGCTCTCATTTTACAAAAACATGATATCAACCATTCATTATATTCTTGCTAATGTGTCACATTACATGGTTGATGGAGAATAAGTTTAAATTAGTCCACTGAGGTGATATTTCTTTTATCCACTTGATTCAAATAGCCTTTTTGACACATTTTTAGAAACTTGAAGAAGTAATTTGAACCTATACTTTATCCATGCCATCTCACAGGCCATGTGGAATGTCATCATGTTATTTAACATGACACATCAATAAAAAATGTGACATTACAATAATGAAAATGAAGGCAAGGACTTATGTGGCTCACATTTTGCAACCTCAAGGACTCAAATGTTAATTTTTAAATATCAGAGACCAGAATGACTCATACATTCAACTTCAAGGTCTAAATTAAACATTTACTCTTATTTAAATCCATATAGTAGATACAAATTTATATTATTATTCAAAAGTAATTAGTCACAATAGAAATGGACTACAACCTTTACTGAACTTTACTTGCAATGTCAGAAATTTAACTACTAGAATGGCCACTTGAAAAAGACTTTACCTAATCATTAGAAGTGTTCACAAGTCGGGCTGGGTTGAGTTTAGGGGTTAAATTAAAACCAACCCCATCAAATTTGATCAAGTTGGGTTGGGTTGAGTCAATTATTTAAAAGTTTTTCTATCAACCCGAACTATCCTAACCTAATCTAAAATGTATTTGATTGAGTTGAGTGATCGGGTTCCTTGTTCTCTTTAAAAAAAAATTAGACTACCTCTATCTCACATATCGGATCTGAAACCTATATTTCAACAAAACATTATCAACTAAAAAATAATAATAAATAAAACTAGGAACTCAATAGTGCACTCTTTCTTTCAACAAATCTTAGATCTAAGACTGAAATTCCATTTCAACAACTTTCAATCAAACTTCAACAACATAAATCAACTAAATGTTTCCACCTTCTCAAGAAGGATGTAAATGCCTTAAAAGCTGAAGTTACTAAATTTGCTAAAAAAAAATCTTATGATATTTTTGAAATTTAGAACACAGTTAAGCTTAATATTGAGAAGATGATGAATGACTCAAAGAATCTCGATTTAATGCTTGGCAGTCAAAGACTATATTTTGAAAAATCAGGACTTGGGTATGAGAAGGAAGAAAATGAAAAATCATCGAAGATTCTCAAAGCAAAATTCCTGTTTGTATTTATTGCTTTAAGAATGCTCACTCTTCTGAGAAATGCTTTTCTCGAAGAAAAACAAAGAAATAGAAAGTGAAAAATCCTAAAATGGTTACTAACTAAAGAGGATCCAAGAAGTTATGGGTACCTAAGGTGAAAATTGTGTCTGATGCATGTGTGTCTTAGATCACATTATCAGAAAGAAATGAAATGGTATTTGGATAGTGGCTGTTCCAGACACATAACTGGAAATAGATCTTGGCTCAGAAACCTCAGACCCAATGATGGAGAAGTTATAAAATTTGCTGATAGAATCAAGTCAAAGATCATTGGTATAGGTAATATTGGTAAAAACAATTTTGACTTGATGACTGATGTTATGTTGGTTGAAGGATTACTCATAATCTTCTAAGCATTAGTTAGTTTTGTGACCAAGGTTGCAAGGTTATGTTTGAAATTTCTAGATGTATTATAAAAGACTCCACATCAGATAAAATCATTCTTACTATTGAAAGGCATAATAATACTTATGTATTATTTCTAGATGACCTTTTAGATCAGAATGTAAAATGCTTAGCATCCTTTGTGGATGAAAAATAGATATGACATAAGAAACTTGGTCATGCACACATGAGATTAATCTCTAAGTTTTCTCCAAAAAAGTTTGTTTAAGGCTTACCCAAAATAAGCTTAAACGTAAACCATAAACAAGCTTTGACAATGACTCAACATGTGAATTTTGCTAAGGGGGTAAACAGACCGATAGTTCTTTCCATAGTAAGAATGTATTGTCAACTACAAAGCCACTTGAGCTTTTACATCTTGTTCTCTTCAGACCAACTAGAACTACCGATTTAGGTGGTAAGAAATATGGTTTGGTCATCGTAGATGACTTTTCTAGATTTACATGGATTATATTCCTAGTCCATAAAAATGAAGCTTGTGAGGCCTTTAAATTGTTTTCAAAGAAAGCCCAAAATGAAAAAGGTTTTTGTACTTCATCCATCAGATCTGATCATGGTGGTGAGTTTGAAAACCACGTTTTTCAAAGCTTTTGTAATGAACATGGCATTTCTCACAATTTCTCTTCTCCTAGAACTCCTCAACAAAATAGAGTTGTTGCAACGGAGAACAAATCTTTGTAAGAAATAGCTAGAACCATACTTTAGAAAATGGTTTATCAAAAGGTTTTTAGGCAGAAGCAATGAACATTGCTTGCTACATACAAAATCATGTTTTTCTAAGGCCAATACTCAATAAGACCCTCTATGAATTATGGAAAGGAAGGAAACCCAACATATCATATTTTCATGCATTTGGATCTGAATGTTTTATTCTTAACACAAAGGACAAACTGTCAAAGTTTGATCCTAAATTTGATCTTGGTGTATTTCTAGGATATTCTTCTATTTTTAAAGCATATAAAACATACAACAAGAGAATTTGAATTGTGGAGGCAGCAATATAAATCTCTTTCAAAAAAAAGAAAGAAAAAGGATTTGAACCAAAATATTCATGACCTAGAAGAAGACATTCTGAATGATAATTCACAAAATCAGAACTCCCTTCAAATAGCCACATGAGAAAGTGATAAAGAAATGGCTATTAATCCTGAGTCTTTTCTACCTCACCATGTTTATGATAATATTCCAGAAAACTTTGAAGCATTTCCCATGAAGAGAAGATACACTCGTGTAAGAGATTTGAAAGCTGTTTCTCAAAATCAAGTCATTGGTGGACCTTCGCAAGGGGTCAGAACCAAATCTTCATTCAGTACAGAATCAAACATTGCTTTGATTTGAGATTCAACCTGAATGTATTGATGAAACTCTTCAAGATTAAAGTTGCATAGAAGCTATGCAAGAAAAGCACAACCAGTTTGAAAAGAGCAAAGTTTGGACTTTGGTTCCACTGCCTAAGGGATATTCTGTCATTGGCATAAGAAGAGTATTCAGAAATAAGCTAGATGAAAGTGGAAAAGTAGTAAAAAATAAGGCAAGGCTCCTTGCTTAAGGTTATAACCAACAAGAGGGAATTGATTATAATGAGACATTTGCTCCTATTGCAAGATTGGAAGCCATTAGAATGCTACTTTCATTTGCAGCATGCAAAGGTTTTGTTCTTTATCAGATGGATGTTAAATATGTTTTTCTAAATGGTTTTATTTCTAAAGAAGTGTAAGTTAAACAATATCTTGATTTTGAAAATGAAACCTATCCTCACCATATTTTCAAAATATCAAAAGATTTATATGATCTGAAACAAGCTCCAAAAGCTTGGTTTGAAAGACTTCGTTCTTTTCTGCTAAAAATATGGTTTTAAAAGAGGAAAAGTTGATGCAATCTTGTTTATAATGTATGAAAAAGATGATTTTCTTATTGTTCAAATTTATATAATGATATTATATTTGGTGCAACTAATAAAAATCTGTGCAAGAGTTTTTCAAAGTTTATACAGAGAGAATTTGAGATGAGCATGATGGGAAAGTTCAAGTACTTTCTGGGTTGGCAAGTTAAGCAAAAGAAAGATGGGATCTTCATTCATCAAGAGAAATATGCTAAGAATCTACTCAAAGTAATCACACTTAAATGATATAAAAAGAATTTTTAGATATCTAGTAGGTATTATTAATTTTGGTCTTTAGTACGAGAATGGCACTCTTTGTGATGTTACAAGATATTGTGATGCTGGGGATAGAGTTGAGAAAAATAGCATAAGTGGTTGCTACTGTTTTCTTGGAAAGTGCTTGATTACTTAGTCAAGCAAAAAGCAAAACACAATTGCTCTCTCAACTGCTGAAGCAGAATATGTTTCTGCAGCAAATTGCTGTACTCAAATTCTGTGGATTAAGTATCAGGTTGAAGATTTTAACTTGAGGTATACCAAAATCCCTATTTTGTGTGATAATACTAATGCTATAAATCTTGCAAAGAATCTCATTCAACATTCTAAATCAAAACATATTGATATTAAGCATCATTTCATTACAGATTATTTTAGAAAGGAGATATTGAGCTAAGTTTTGTAAATACAGAAAATCAAATAGCTGATATATTTACAAAATCTCTAGCTAAAGATTGTTTCTGTTACATTAAGAATCTTTTGAATATGGCTAGTTTTTTATCATGCATTCATAACACATACATTCATTGGATTCTAACCACCTAAGCCTCTTAAGAAGCTTAAAGCTGAAATTGCCTTGTCAAGTATGTTTCTCTTCTGAAAAATGCATCACAAGAAGTATTTAGAAAGGTCAAGTTTAGAATGGTCTTCAAAATTGAATCAAAAAACTCAGTTCAAAATGATAGTTTAGAAAGTGGTTTTTCATAAAGATGACAGAAGCTTTTAGTTAGAGGATTGAATGTGAAGAGTCTAAGTAGTTTTGGAACATGGGTAGCTCTAGTAATCTCCACGTTGCCACATTTCAATGAAGCAGAAAAACCAAAAGTTTCCCTTATGCCAAAAACATCATCATTTCATTTCAAACATTTCATATTACAAATAACTCTTGGTTATGTCTTTTAACCACAAACTCATTTGTACACCTTGAATGCTTTTTTTCTCTTACCTTTTCTCTCCTTATTTTACTAAAACCCTCTCAAACACTATTCATCTTCCCTACTATTCCAAACTTTAAACACTTTGCTTCCCTTACCGTTACTTCACCCTAAACACATTCCTTTTTCCTTCATGCTCCAACCTTTCTCGATCAACGCCTTGAGTGAAAAAGACAACTTCAGCACCCCATACATGTTTGATGATGAAGAAATGCAAGAGCATTTCAAGACTCAATTTTATAAGAGACCCATTGCTAGAGGGAGAAGTTTTGATATTGATAACTTCATTAGTCTCCCTGAAGTTCATCAAGTCTTCGAGTTCCAAGGATGGGGAGATTTTCTATGCATTTATGAGGATGTCTACATAGGGGTTGTCCCTGCATTCTACAACACCTTGAATGCTTCCGACGAGGACAACACTTTGCTCATAAGCATTGTAAGAGGTTTTAAACTCCAGATCCTTCCCTCTAACATTGCTAAGATGACTAACACTTTGAACAATGGTATTTGGTGTCATAGTGGAGAAAGATGGTGGGAAGAGCTTGGTATGACAAAGGTTAATGTTGCAAAGACTATATGAAAATTGAGGTATGAGAGTCAGAGACATCCAAACCTCTAGACTACTCACTCCAGTTAGGGTTGTATATTCTATGTTCCAACATAATGTGTTGCCAAGGAGTGGGAACACATATGTGATGAGTAAGGTTGAACAAATGGTCATATTTTGTCTTATGACCAAAAGAAAAATTAATCTGATGAGATTGATTTTGGATTTTATTATTACTGTTGTTGATGCTAAAAAGAAGAAGCACGCTAGCCTACCCTATGGCATGTTTCTGACTAAGATCTTCAATAAGCTTATCTTCCTTTGGCCGATGAAAGGTCTCATGACAAGAAACCAACCACCACTATGAAGACTTTCCAAGTTTGAAACCCAAAGCTCAAGAGAAAAAAGAAAGAGAAGGAAAGGAAAAAGAAGAAAGTTGCTACTACTGTTGAGGTTGTGGTGCCTAGCACTAAGAAATCCAAATCCAAGCCTTTTGATGAGGGCAAGAAGAAGAAGAAAAAGACAAGGAGAAAAAGAAGTCTCTCCTATCCCAATGACAGAAAGAAGTCTCTCTTCTATCCCTAAAGAAAGGAGAAGCAAAAGAAGACTTCTAAAGCTTTTAGAAGAATCTTCCTCATCAAAGGTTGATGATGAGGTTTCTACAGTTGCTACAGAGCCCATCGATGTGATTGATACTACCACTCCTCCTACAGCCCCTCTTATTCAACCTACTCGTGCTAAAAGAAGGATTATCATTAGGGTACCTACTTCTGCAAAGCCTACACCTAAGAAGGTTCCAGAAGGTAAGGGCAAAAAAAAGCAAAAGAAAGCTTCTGTTACTCCTTCACAAGATTCCACTCCCTCACTTATAAGAAATCTAGGAGAAAAGCCCAAGAAAATAAACTCAAAGAAGAAGCTTGGCTCCAAAAGCAAAGAAACAAAGCCACTAGAATTGAAGCTTCTTAAAAAAGGAGTTCTTCCATATCTCAGGAGGTAGAATAGCATTTTGTGGTGATAGAAAAACAAAATTCTATTGCTGAGATGAGAACTGTGGTGCTAGCTTCTGAGCTGCAAGTTGTATAGACTAAGCAACCATCCCAGACTCTTGAGATTGTCCCTGTTGTCCATGATAGAACCTTTGCTAGAGTTGAAATCTCTATACAAGAAGAAGCTGAAGATAAGGATGAGTTTATTGTACCATAAAGGACTACTCCTACCATAGAAGTAGTACTCATCTCCACCCTTATCTAGAACACCTTTCTCAAGATGTTCCTACTACTCCAACCATTGCAAATACTCTTTTGTTATTGACTGTTGGCCCAAAGTTTGAAAAAATAGCCTCTGGAGCTGTTTCAGAAAACACCAAGTGCTCAGCTTCACACACTGAGAAGTTGCCCTCTATAGAGCCTTCATCATCTCCTGCCCATGTCTTCCCTAATGCGAGTAAGATTTAGATGGATCTTCTCTTGGCCAATCAACAAACAATCATGGCAAATCAACAATAACTCATGACCAACCAACATGCCGTGGAGAGAAGTATGGACAAGATGGAGAGTCTTATGCTACAGCTTCTAAGAGCACTTTAGAAGGGAAACCACTAGGGTGATTAATGATGGTCTTCAATGATCCCTAACCATCTTTTGCTAATGTTAAAAGGGGAAGAAGATATAGGAAAAACTTTGGTTGAAGGAGTGGAACAAGAACAAAAAAATCATATATTGCATTTTGCATTCTGCTTTTTCTCTTGAATCTTTTTTTGTTGTTACTGTTGAACAGATTTATGATTATCTTTTCTGATATAAGTATCATATTCCTACTTTGATAGTTATTTCATTTATCTTTGCACTAATACTTGGTTTTGATTGCTATGTTTCTACTATTTATCTATTTAGTTATATATCTTATACTAGTTATATGAGCCATATCTTTGTGTTTTAATCCTTGCTTTATTTTATGTTCTGATATATATATATATATACATGCTCTAATCATTAGTTTAGTATTGCTTTGAATAATTGTTTAAGTCATTTAAGATGTTTTCTGATAAGCTTAAAATGTTTAGTATGCTATCTTGAAGTCTCTCAATGTGATGACGAACATGGTCTTAGATCTTTCTCTTAAAGGGTTTTGATGGATAACAAAGCAATTATTATAAAAAAACTTTTGTAAGGATTAATGATTTGCTTGAGTAATTGTTTTGAATATCATTGATCTCCCTAGCTCAAAATCGAGAAAGATAGTTCTGATGCAGAAAATAAAAATTAACTTCTAAAACGATCCTTCAAAATCAAAATCATGTTTTGATGAAGCTAAGATCTCTATGAGAAAATCATTCACGCTCACAATAATCACATTTCTTATAAGAAAATGATTTAAAGCATTAGAAAGATGATTTTATGTCTTCGAAAAGCTAGCAAGCCACTAGAAGGTACATAAGTTGATCAAAAAGATGATCTGTCTAGACGGCTTGACAGAAGACTAACTTCTAGAATGTTGTTCAAAGTGAAGAAGGACCTCATTCAAAGCTTGTCTTGCATGGTTCATAGATATTTTCTAAATGTCAAATATGACAAGATAGAGATCCAAAAGGCGCGCTGACACAGTGAAAATCTAGTTAACTCATAATGGCTAGTTTTCTTCTTTGTGCTGTCATTGTCTGGAAAGAAAGAAATCTATCAACCTCGTTTTTCATTCTAAGACCAATAGTTCTAAAGGCTCAAGGTCTAAAAACTCAACGACTATATTTTGAGGCCTATAAAAGTCTTGAAGATGAAGAAGAAGTGTTGAAAAAAAAAAAAAACTACTTACCTTGATAATTATAAAAGCTTTTATCTTTCTCAACCTTTTAAATAACCAGAAAGTTTCTTTCTGAAGTTTTTTGAAGGAAAAATCTTCTCATAGCATTGTAATAGCAAACACTCTCTTATTGAGATTTGTGAGAAGTTACTCTACTTTGTACTTGATTGATATATACACCTTGAGTGCTCTAGTGTGAGTATTTTATTATACACAAACCTTCAAATCATATATTGTAACTTGACTTGATAGTGGTCGTTGTTATTTTGGAAAGACTAAGACAATACTACTCGATTTGATTAGCTTGGCGAGACTAGGAAAAGACTATGATGCTGTGAGCTTGGAGAAGTCTGTACAAGAATACTTGTTGATATAAAAATCTTAACTAGATTGTTGAGGATTGGATGTAAGCAAGTGGTTTGGCCGAAACCAGTATAAATCTTCTTGAGTGATCTTCTATGTCTATCTCTCATTTACTGTCCTTATTTTGTTATCTTAAGTTCTATGTGCTTATCCCTTTTAGTTATCTAACAAAGTTGTTGTGAATATAATAACTTCAGTTATTAACTATTAAATGCTTCTACAATCCAAGTTCAAAGACTTGAGAAAATTTGTTTAAGTTTTCAGGCTTCAAATGTTTAAAAGGCATGATTCAACCCCCCATTCTCGTGTTACTCCCACCTTCATGATATGCAAAAATTCAACCTCACCATATGGTTATTAAAATAGAATTTAATTTTGATGCATTGTCCTAGTAAAAAAAAAAATACACAGATATCTAATCATGTATTATTATATCTGCAAAAGTGTTTAACTCGACCACCTACTATCTTAAAATTCTTACCAATAGAAGCAAGTGATTGGATAATATTATAAAATTTTTTTACATTGATAGTGTATCAAAATTAATCTCATTAAAATAATATGGTCTCACTTATAGCATAATCAAACCAAGAGCTTACACGAAACTTAAAGAGATTGTAATAATCTAATTAGTCAAAAGGCTGAATTAGTGAATTAAAACAAGTTTGGGAAAACTTTGGTATTTACCACCATTAACAATCAAACTATCAAATTCATACCACTTATCAAGTAAAAATGAAAGGAAGTGACACCACCATGACAAAGGTGATATGACTTAACAAATGCAGTTAAAATAAAAATAATAAAATATAAAAAGAAATCAAAGCATACTAAATAGGGGAAAAGATAGCAAAGTATTTCTCTAATTCTTTTTGGCAACTATTTATTTTGTTTTGGATTTGATAGTTCATTTGGTTAGGTTCTAGTGGCTAAACTCTACAATTGCCAATATCTATATGCGAGGATCATTTATCATCTACATTAACAAATTGTTGTCAAAACCTAATATGCCAATTAGTATGAGGAGTTATTTTCTTTCTGTTGTTGGCATTGTAGTGCTCCATCTCTATACTGGACATTGCAGCACCCAGCTTCTACCAACCACTCCCCTTTTTTCCAACATTTTGATATTGCAACAACATCCAAGTTTTGCCATTTTTTTTAAACTCAACAAACAAATAACAATATGAAATAAAATAAATATCACTACAAGAAAATGTGAATTAGTGGCAAAAATTTTTCTATGGACTTAAGCCAGTAGAAATTTCTTACAGATATTCCGGTGGGCCAATTTTCAACGGCATTTCTGGCAGAAAATGTAGAAAATAATTTTTTGGTTCAAGAATAAAGTTTCTGGGTGATAAATATGCAAAAACATGACCTTGCATTTATGATGGATGTATGCTATAAACATTTCTCTTTTTTTTGTAGTTTTCCGATAGATTAAGTAGCCAAAATCAAATAAACTAACAAAAAAAGATGAGACACATTTGCAGTAGATTTAGCTGCTAGAAATTTGAAATTATGAATTTGTTTTTGTTTATGGTAGAAAATTTTGGCAGATCAAGCCGATGGAAATTTGAAATTTTTTGTTTTACCTACTTTAGAAAACATTTTAAACCTTTCCCCCTTTTTTTGTTTCCATCTCCTTCTCTCACTGTTACACTCTCCTTTTCCTACTCTTACACTCTGCTCTTAAAATTTTTACCACCATCAAAATTTTCACCACCACCACCACCACCACCACCACCTTCCAGCAATGTAACACCACCACCACCTTCCAGCAATGTAACACCACCACCATTATTTACTACCATTCTCCAATACCACCACATTCACCATGATGACCACCACCACCACCCTCATCTTCTAACCATAATCTAACCACCACATCATGTCTAACTCAGCACCCACTTGTGAGGTCGTTGCCAGTCTGCCATGAGTTATCGCTGGTAGCACCTCCAGCCACCATTCTTGTAAGTTCTTTGTCTCATTTTTTTTTTTTTTTTGCATAAAATTTTTAGAGTACTTTTATTTTCACCTTAGAGTAGATTTAAACGTAAGTATGAAACTTGCTTGATAACTAAAATTATCCTTGTTGTATTTTCTACACAATAATTTCACTTTGACTTGCTATATGTATGTTATGGTTGTTTATGTTCTTGGAATTGCCATTAAATGTAGGGGAATGTAAACAAAATGATGATTACTTTTTTTTATTAGATAATTTGCGATGGATTTTTCTTGCAAATAATCTATTGAAAATTTTCAATAGACATTATCCGGAAATGTACTTGCAATGATCCATTTTCTGATAACCTCGAATCTGCCAAAAATCATATCTAATATGCAAGTTTTATCAATTTCCTAAGGATTTGTTTGCTAGAAATTAGTTGTTTCCTTGGAGTGTATAGAATGTGGGCTACCTTTCAAAAACACTTGTTTATAGTCCTACGTAGATTATACCTTTCTTTTATATCTTGTCAAAATTGATGGAGAATTTGTTGCTATCAACATCTCTTCCCCAAAAATATTTCAATTATGCTTCACTAACCTTAAATGATTTATCAGGATTTGGTTTCATGACTTCTGCATTGCTGTATAGAAGCACTTGAACTTTACCAACTCGAAGGCTATCTGAGATGGGATATATGGCATATAGGTCCCACAAGTTGGTGACTTCTTTCCAAACTGCTTCCTTTTCCCTTCACCATTTCTAAGATCTTCAATTTTTGGTTTAATGTTGGCAAGATTGGTTAGACTTCTAATTCTCGAACACTCTTATTGCTTTTAGAGGCACCATTGTTGCTATGAGTGTTGAGATTTGTGGGTTTATGATATCCACTCTGCAATATTCATTTTTCTCCATCGGGTACTTCATTGCTTGAAACACCTTAAAAGTTATTTTTTTTTTCATCCTAAACCTTTATCACTGTTAACTCCTACTGAACATCTATCAATGTTTTATCGGTAATAAAAAATGGTCTTTCAAGTATAAGAGGGATATCAAAATCCTCTTCCATGTCCAATATTACAAGATCTGCAAGAAAGAAAATGGTCTATCTTTACTAAAACATTATCAACTATCCCATTCATAGGTACTTGATGGACCTATTTGCCAATTGAAGAGATATCAATGCGGGCTTCACCTTACTAATTCCCAATTTATGCATAATTGATAGTAGCATCAGACTAATACTATCTCCAAGATCATAAAGTATCTTGCCAATTGTCAAATTACTATAGTGCATGGAACATTAAAAGTCCCTAAATCATTAAATTCAGGTGGCAACTTTCTCTAAATAATTGCAAAGTATTCCTCAATGAGTGGCGCTGCTTCATTCTCCCTCAGCTTCCTTTTCTTAAATAAAATCTCCTTAATAAATTTTGCATACAATGACATATGTTCTAATGCTATTATAAATGGAATATTAGTCTGAAGCTTCTTAAAAATGTCCAAAACTTGGGAAAATTGCTTCTCCTTGTCCGATTTCTTCAATCTCTCGCGATATGAGATTCTTTCATATGGGCTAATCTCTAATGTCTTATCCCATTCCTTTAAATATTTTTCTTCGTCATTCTCCCATTTTTTCCTTCTCTCTTTTTTCCTTTTACTCTTTTTCTCCTTCTCATTTTTATTTTCTTTCAACTTACTCTCTTTTTCTTTTTCTTCCCCATTCTTATTTTCAATTTCCTCCATTTCACTCACTTTACTCTTACCTTTTTGCATTACTCTCCCACTTCTTAAGGTAATTACATTACACTACTCCCTTGAATTTGGAATAGTGTCACTTAGTAGAGTTTGCTATTACAACTTAAAAATTTACTTGGAGATGTGCCCAATCTGTACATCAAGGTCCTATCTGCTTGCCTCTTGTTTCTAAAATTTGTATTGACTTGAGTTATGAAGTCGGAAGCATGTTGAGCAAGCTTCTCCAATGCTGACTCTAGGGTAGATACCTTATCTTGAAGAGAAGTTGGAGTAGAGCTGTCAAAATAGGTCGGCCCAGCCCATTTGGGCCAGGCCACCTCAAGTCGATTGGCCATTTTCAAGCCAGGCTTGACAGGGTTAAGTTTGTTTCAGTCTAGCAAAATGCAAGCCCAATCTAATTCTTTGCAGGCCACAAGCTGTATATTGGGCCAACCTACTAATTTTTTTAATGTAAGAAATAAATTTTAAAATAATTAAAAAATAATTATTTAAAAAATACTAGGCCAAAAATGGTTAGAGGCAGGTTGCTAATACAGTGACGAGGTTCCTTTTCCTTTGAGAATAATGATTGTCATCACAGATGAATGAAAAATGAAAAGCAACAATGCTGGTTGGTGGTGGGCTCCAATTGAATAGTGCGAAAGTTGGAATGGATTTGGGATAATGACAAAAATGGGCCAAAACTAGTAGCTGAATTTTTTTGTCAATTGTAGCAATTGGTTTTGTTTAAAAAAGGAAAATGTGCTCAGGTAATCAGGCTAGCCCAACTTGAGCTAAGCTAAATTAGATCAGAGTAGGTTAGGCTAAATTTTTTTATTCTTATATTTATAACTCAACCCACGTATATTCTTCGGATTATTCGAGTCGTCCCATTAGATTCGACCTATTTCAATGGCTTTTAAGTCAAAGCTTGGTATGAATAAGTGGAGGTGAGCTTAATACGGATGATTATGGAGAAGTGAACCATGCAATCCCCATTCAAATAGTTTCCTTTGCAGAATTTGCACACTGATAGAGGAGAATTCTATACTCCTATCTGCATGTGATTTATCTTATTAGTGAGCTCAGAGAGCTGTTGATCCATGGCTTTGTGCTGGGCTAACAGAGCGTCCATAATATCTACTTGAAGTATTCCTCTTGTTGGCACATATTTGTCAATAGGCATCTGGTGATCATTGACTACGACAGTCTCAATTAACTTCCTTGCCTACTTAGGAGTCCCGGTGTTTGGTGACCCTCCTGCAGAAGCGTCTATCATGGCCTTCGTAGTGGGGCTCAACCCCCTATATAAGGTCTACAATCTGCAAATGTATGATGTGGACATCTCCTCAATAGTTTCCTTAAAATGCTACCATGCCTAATAGAGCGATTCTCTTTCCTTCTGCATAAGACAAGAAATTTCAGATCTCAAGTTAACAAACTTTGAAGGAGGAAAATACTAGCTAAGAAATTTTGGGACATGTCCCAAGTGGTGATACTCCCTCGGGCTGTAACTTTTTGCTTTATCCCGCAATGAGAATGAAAATAACCTCAACCTTATTTATTTTTTCGTCTGAAGTTGAGGTTGGGCTCGGCTTTTTAATATTGTGTTGGCTTTAAAGATAACTAAAAAAAAAATTGTACAAGATATATCTATGCGTCTAAGCCATGTGCATTTTGTGTTCGAGTTGTGTCCAAAGTGTGCCTGAAAAAGTTCACCTTTTTGAATCAGACACGTATAGAGACACGTCCCACATGGGTCATATGAGTGTACGCTAAGACACGTCACAAAATTAGCGTGCCCGTGCTGTTTGGGTCATAAGCTTAGAGGATCGCAAACACTTTTATAGTAGTCATATTATCAAGGGTCCAGAAAGCATCGCCACTAATGCTAACTATACAGTATGCATAGTATTAACATTTTCGTTGTTCAAATATATACCAAGCTATCGGTCATTTAATTATCAGATTTGGTATAAGTTTGACATAGTGAACTTATATTAAATGAGGCAAGATATATCTACTGTTATTGTCAAATTCTACACATCGACGCTAGATTCAAAGATTAATGTCCCCCCCATGATTATAAAGTCATCACCTTGACAGCTTAAGGAACGGAAAGCTTCAATTTATTATAGGAGAATTACTATTACTAATAGAGACTATTCCCCTTCAATATTTCACATTTCTCAGCACGAAGGGCATAATACGAGAAAGTTACATTTCATGGCTATTGTTCTTTTGTTGATTTTTTTTATGCTTCACATTTGGAGAAAAAGGTACCATGAATTTAAGTTTCCTCCAAACTCCACGGTCTGCATCACACTAATCCATCTCTAGCCCTGAACATGATCATTATGATGATAGCATCAAGATCATACCGATGGCCAAAATATTGTGATGAAACTCATCAGTAGCTAACGGTTGATTTAATTGCATCCAATATCTGCATCGAATAAGCGGCAGAAACTTGTATCAGTATATACATATAATGATTATGATTTGCTCCTCTCACCTCTCTTATAAAAATAACCCTCTCACTTGATATGCCCATTATATATAGAAAAATAAGGAACACAGATAACTTACCTTATTCTTGGTTGGCATGTAGAAGGGCTCAAAAACCAAAGGAAAAGGAGTGTCTAGACCGCAAATTCTTGCTACAGGGGCTTCTAACTGTACCACAAACAATGAAAGAGAGGGTTGAGAGTTGATACATGCCAAGGTTGAACTTGGCTAAGTATGCACGCTGTTTTATACTCTACAATAACCAAACATTCTCCACACCTCCTCACCAAAAATAGAAAAATATTTGTTTCATAATAGCAGACCACAGTGTGGAGGATATAGCAACAATAAATCCGTCTCCAAGAGTGTTGGAAACCATGCCATGTTAAGAAAGGTTGAAGCATACCCTTGTGAAGCAGCGTTCGACAATGGAAGCCGAGATTTCAGCACCAAAACCTCCGGTCACTGGAGCTTCATGACTAATCTACACAGTCCATTCAAAGCATCATGTAAGGTAATCCTAAACTAGGATACGTGTATTATTCTATAAATTATTTACTCACAAGCAGCCTCCCTGTCTTGTTAACTGAGGCCTCCACCGTTTCCTTATCCCAAGGTATTAGTGTCTTCAGATCTATCAGTTCACAAGAAATTCCCTCCTGCAGGATCTCATCATAACTTTACAATTTCAACAAAAAAGTAATATTTTATCAACACAGCAAATTGCAAATTTTCAAACTTTCTTCCGTAGAAATATTATGACTATGTTCTGAAGTAAATACATTAATTACAAACCAACAGTAGGTGGTGTAAAAGAAGATCAACTTATCAAGTGATTGGAATCTTATTTTCCATTGGAAAATGAGAGAGGAGAATCTGTGAATGGGATGCTCTAACTAGTTTTAGATAGATTCCGTAGATATGTAATTATACTAATGAATTAGGTCAACTACAATAAAATGCTTTCAAACAAAGACCACATGTCCTTATTCCATGTTTGGCATATGACATTAGAGAACTATATGGTGGGTTCATATGATAGAAATGATGATTTCTATATTTTTTAGGATAAAAAAAAATAGCCTAAGATGATGATTCCTAACCAAGCCACAATACTTGAATCACAATTTCCTCCTGAAGAGAATGGATTGGTGATTCCACACAAGCTGGGACACATTTAAACTATTTGTTTTCCTGCATGGTGAAAATTAAATACCCCCAACCCAAATTCACATACTACACAGCTGTATTAGACAATAGTTTCCCCTTGACATATGTTCATTGACATGACATAACATAAAATAATGCACTCATCATTTGTTATCTATTTTCCCTTGTATTTTCATGTTTAAGTATCCATAAATTTTTTGGACAATTATTATTCTTGAGTTTATTTGTACTAAAGAAATTATGCATTGAACTTATGTCATAAACTATTATACATATATGCATAAATTAAATGTGATTTTTTATTTTCTTGTTTGTGCGATTTGATTATGATTCCTGATTCTATTCTATGGTAATTTCCTACATCAAACATGGGAACAGAACCAGTTTCCCTTCCATATCTAACACAATCGGACGTTGGATGAACAAGTCTAACCCCAATCCATTTCTTTCAGGAAAAATTGATGTCACATACCAAGTGTAAATTCTCCAGTGATGACTTGCCCACTACCCGAAAGTAAGCAGAAATATTGTGTAATCCAGAATGCATGCTGTAAGTGATTTTGGTAGCAATGCAGGATTCACTTACTTTTTCAGCATCAAAACAAGCTTGTTCCATTATAGATAATTGAGCTCCCCATCCGACAAGTGTAATATCACTTCCTTGCCGAACCACCTGAGTACAAATTTGATTATTTATCAGACTAAGTGTTTAACAGATCATGTATTCAGTAATGTTATGCCAAACTTCTTTTCATTCTTGCATTTAGTGTGACTTGTGGTGTACCTCAGCCTCAGATAAAGGCAACATATAATCATCCTCCGGTACTTCTTCAACAGCCAAACGATAAAGCCACTGAAACCAAGATTCACATGATTTAATTTTCACAAGTCACACACCATAAATCTGATGACACAATTCATTCAGGTTATTCTGGTAGAATACAACCTTTGGTTCAAAAAACACAATAGGATTTGCATCTCGTATGCAAGATAGCAATAACCCTTTTGCTTGTCGGGGACTTCGAGGGATGACCACCTTCACAAGAAAGACTCTTGAGGCATTTTGGAAAAATGTATCAACCATGTAATAAAGACAGTATTTGAAAGAAATTTGGTTCTACAAGAAATGTATTGCAATGATTCTCATGTATCCCAAGGAGATTAATTACATAAATAATTAGCCCCAATTTATGTATACTGTTGGAATGAACTAAATGCAATAGGTATCTAGATGCTTCAAAGCCAGTGGTCATGGATTTGACAGCTTTCCTATTAATAGGCAGCAATCCCATGGCAACTTGTATCCAAGTGTATGAATGTAAGAATATATGCTGCAAACCCAGAAATAGTATATATGATATTCACTGTTAGAATTGATGCATCTCTCTCAACAATAACATTTGTTGGCCAATAACTTTTAAATATTTTAGAGTTAGATTCTTCATCATGGGGTTAGGTTGCTCCTACAGGCAATCAGTTTAAAGCTCAGGGCCTTCCACCACCAAGCATATCATTGAATAAATTACAGGTGCTACAGCAATTCAAAACTCTAGGGCTAGGCTTCATCTGGGGAAGTAAGATGCAGGGTGCTTTCTATTAATTTCGTTACTTTTGGTTACTTAATTTGATTTAGGCATGCACATTACAAATGCATGAACTTTCAGAACAATTATTAGAAAAAGAATATTTGACTAATTATTATAAAGTAATGTTAGTATATATAACATACAATTTTTTAATCTAAACCTACGAATGTCTTACACATGAAGATGAAGACTATATTGGGAAAGATGACAATTAACTATTAATTGAGCTACATTGTGATCCTCAATTAAGTCTAAGTAAATTATTAAAGTTATTGGTTAAATTAGCATGATACTTGTTTAATCAATAAATGAACTGAAATGGAACACTTCTTGGTAAGCCAAACAAATGGGTCGCTTTCCTGACTATATTTACACTTGCATTTTATGCCATTTAGGTCTCTTAGGGTCTTATTTTAATGTCTAGGAGTTACGTAGGGGTTTAGTAGTGGTAAGAAATCTTAATCACTTCAAGTATAAGGACAAGTGTCCAAAACCTTCAGAAGTTCATTCATATTAATGAAGTAATTCTTCCAAACTACTTAGTAGTTATCAGTTCTTCAGTTTATCCAGAAATAGATTAATATGTTCTTGGTTGTGTTATGCCTAAGGGGGCCTGCATGGTTGAAGCCTATGTTAATCTCTCCCTGTTCTTTGACTTCCAATCCATTTCTTCTTCTATTACTCCCCCTTCAGACCTGTTTTCACTTTTCATTAACAAACAATTAAAAAGAAGGGAGAAAGGGCAGGAAAGACGAAAATAAGGGGGAAAAGAGCGAGAGACTGAAAAAGAGAAAAAGAGAACAAGGGGAACATACTGAGGAGGAGAAATATAAGTTTAGGGACAATTTCAATTCTCAATTATGTCTAAGTCAACAATCTAAAAATACATAGCAACCCTTAAATAAGCAAATGCAACTGGAATAAAACTCCCAATGTATTATTCCCTGCGCCAAATAATCCCAGTATCTGTTACAAAAGCATTCCTGTGGTTGAAGAACAATTTCCTTTATTAGAGTGTCAAAACACAAATCATTGCAACTACCTATGCTCAGAACCCTTTTATACCACCTGATAAAATTCTGAATTGGGTGTGTTAACTGTTATGCCTATGCACATGGATTCAACTCTTTCCACACTACCTTAGATATTGTAATTTGCACATTTCTACAGCATACAGAACTTTCAAACACCACGTTGCATGTAGACTTTATTATTTGTGAAAGAGGGACAATAAACAAAAGTGCAGAAAAATAAGGTTTAACTAGCAAGATGAAGTACATATGAAAGCACCATACTTTGATACCCGGAACATGACAGAAGAAAGCCTCAGGGGATTGAGAGTGGTAATGCCCACCATGGCCCACAGCTCCATAAGGGGCCCTAATTGTTAAACCTATAGGAGTGAGTAAAACCTTTTTTAATGCAACAGGTGAAAATAGAGATAAGCCAGAAATTCCAACATTAAAGTAGTAAAAGAATTTTACCACCACAATTAAATTGGTTCCCACTTCGGTATCTGAATTTAGCAGCTTCGTTGACAATCTGGAAACCAAAATTGGTCAATTACTGATCAAAAGTGGCTTTGACTAAAAATAGCCATGAGAAGGGAACATGCCTGATCAAAAGCAGGAAAAATATAATCTGCAAACTGAATTTCTGCTATGGCTCGGTTGCCCTATCATGTAAAATATAAAAAGAGCTTAAACTCTTGTTATGAAAAACAAAAAACCGTAATTATACCAGACTGTAGTAAGGCCTGATGGTAAAACTAGGACGTAAATTATTTTAAGCTCTTAGACTCACCATTGCTGCTAGACCAATGCCAAAGCCAACGATACCCTGTGTATTTCAGCATAAAATTTTTAAACCAGTGCTTAAGATATACTAATTACGAATAATTAGAAAGATACTTAGCAAGAAAAAGAAAAAATCAGTGAACTGCATTATAAAATTCATAGGTTGAATCAAACCATGATCTAGAAAAAGCTCATTTTATCTTCTTTTCCCCCTTTATGGATAGAAAAGGATCTTTTGTCTTCTGTTAAACATCTTTCCTAGAACTTCCTAGTCAGATTTTCAAATCATGTTTTCATACTCCTTAGACCTTAATTATAAATATTTATAGGGAAGAATGGGAGAAGAGAGAGAAAAAGAAGCGCCGGGGGGGGGGGAGAAGAAAGTGCAGAGGCAACAGAAAACAAATAAATACCTGTTCACATAGAGGAGTATTGAAAACCCTATTTTTACCAAATCTGTCTGCTAATCCTGTTGTGCAACGGAAGACCCCACCAAAGCTTACATCTTCTCCGAAAACATAAGCACTAGGATCAAGTGCAAGAGAAGATAAGGATGTACACAGGATATTTATGTTAATACATATAAAATCAATGTAATTCCAATGTTTCATCCAGTGAAAGTTGAAGATATGTAAACAACTTATAATAGTGAAACGAATGGAACGTTAAAGTTGTACAATACAGACACCTCATATCAATTTCAGTTTAACAATTGAATTGACTTAATCCTAAAAGAAACAGTCTCAGACAACTTTTCAAATACGTTAAATCTTCGTTAAGATACGTAATATGTGAATACTTGAATACAGTTTGTCCATTCAGGTGTTCAAATTCAAAGCTGCATATAGCAAACTTAGTAAGAAGTTTCCCTTAGATTATGTGTGTGTTAGTGTCAGAGTGAGCTGCGGAGCTCATGATACCCGTGGATCAACTGTCCATGTGTCAGTTCAGTTATAGATTAGTAATGTTTCGGCTATATAGCTAGAGTTGGTTACTCAAAGCTGAAGGCAATAACCTGTGCATAAACAACTGAAGCAAAAGCTTTAGTAACATTCAATTCAGAAATACAAATCAATCACAGTTTTCTCTACAAGGTTCTTGCAGAAACTCATCTTCATTTTCTCTTACTTTCTCTCAGTTCCTATCACTTTATATTACTCTAAACAGTTTGGATTAGCTCAGGAAAGCTTATAATCAAGATGTTGCTAACAAAGATTTAGACAGAAAGCTATTTTTATGTAAAAGTTAAGCATAATCAAACACATGCTAAGATAACTACCAATTCCATTCTCAAAATGATGTAATACACAAAGGAGTTGAGACTTGGGAGTTCCTAGTACTATTTGTTATCTTCACTATTCATACGTATATAGAACCTATATAACTATTTCCTCAACAGAAGCCCCTATTCTAAAGTAAAGATAAAGTTCTGAGCAACAAAAAATTATGGCCCAACTTATTTTCTGTGATTCCATGGTTGAAACATTTTCTCACCTTTGAGACTAAAAGGGCACAACACATATGATACACACCAAAGGAAGGAGAAAAAAAAGGAATTGGAAAAACTAAAGACATTTCAAAACCAAGTATATTTAAGGGTAATCAGATTTTTTTTTTCTTTTGGTGATTGTGTGTCTACATATATATTGGATAAGGCAAAAGATACACATAAAAGTTAATAATGATTATGATGACACCTACCGTGGATCAGTGTCCAAGGCAATATGGAGAGCTTGGTTAATGGCAGAATAAAGGTTCAACGATTTCACACCTTGCTCAGCACCACCCTTCTGAATGCAAGAAGAAGAAGAGGAGGAGGAGCTAGAAAACCCCCTCTTGGAGACCAAAGACACCCATTTTCCAAATCTCCTCACACAGGTAGTTGACATATCTATTGATGTTATTGTGATTGTAATGTGATTGTGAGAAACTTGCTGCTACCTTAGCTAACACCCTCAATTTCTGAATCTTGGGGTATCTCAAGTTTGTGGCTTGGAAGTTTGGTTGAGGCAATCGGGTGTATATGGTTGTATTGTATGTAATGATCAGAGTCTCAAAGGTTGCTCTATGGAGTGCATATGCGGGGAAGATGGTGAAAAAACCTGTGACAGAGGTGAATGAACAAAAAGGACAAAGTACAGTTTCATTTGCAAGCACGAAATAAACGTTGTTTAGTTCCAAAATGTTGGAGTCAATAAGAACGCAGATAAGGTTTGGCTCGTGTTTGAGTCGGAGTCCCCATCCACACCAAATCCATATGGCTATGTGATCACTTTGCTAATCAGCATGATGATCACAATCTGACGGGGATTATATTTAATAATATTATTTGATATTTATGCTTTGTTTGGATCCAGAGAAAAGGGAGGAAAGAAAATGAAGAAGGAGAAAATGAGTAGAAATAAGAGTTTTCTCTTGTTTGGTTTATAAAAAAAAATGGGAGAGGAAAGAAAATATACAATGGACCTCATATAAAAACTTTTCATCCATGATATAGAGAGAAAATGGAAGAATATATGTTAATATTATAAAATTATCATTTTGTCCTTATTATATTTTTTGTTTTTATAAAAGACAATTGGTATGAAGGTAATTTTGATATAATTATATTTTTTTTCCTCACACTTTTCTTTTCAATCAAATATTAGAAAAGAAAATATATTTTTCTTTTTATTTTAGTTTCTCTTCATTTTCTTTATTCTTATTTTCTTTTCTCTCATTCTCTCCACATCCAAACATAATGTTAATGATCGTGTAGAGTAATTTATATGTCTAATACTTACTCTCCTTTTGGGGGGGAGGAAATGCCATCTTTACTTATTATTAAAGTTACTTTTCAAAAATATTAGGTGTCTTATAAGTTAAATTACTGCCGTAATGAAAATAGATTATTAAGGTAAATGTGTAATTAATATTCAATTATTAATATAAAGTAAATAAGTTAATTTATCTATATATTACTACTAAATTGTAATTTGTATTAACTTATTTATTATAATTAAATATTTAAATAAATTTAATTTTGATATATTATCAATATAAAAAAATTAAACTAATAATTATGTATTGCCACATCAGTAAAAATATTTAATTTAATTACTCAATATCTTAAAAATCTTATAAATAAAAGTATATAATTGGATAACAATATAAAATTAATTTCTATTTGAATTTGGATAAAGTTATCTTTACTCTTAATTTATTATTAAGCTTGAAACTATATAAAAAATATTTTTTAAAATTGAATTATAAATATTACCATGCATAAAGTTGCCTAAACTAAACAAATGTTCAACCCACAAAGAATTAATTAAGGTGGTAAGCAACCTTGACCTCTTAGAAAGTAAACGCAAGCTTAAATCTTAGGAAAAACAACTCTTGTAACATAACCTTGTGCTCCGTAGTCAACTAAGTATTAGTCTTATGGGTAGTTCTAATGAGCCAAAGTCATTACAAGTCAAAATTAACAATATATCCTTATTAATTTAACCCATTTGAATTGTTTATATAAACTAAGATTGGTTTCTATGCTCTCATCAAAAACGAATTTGACCCACTTTAAAATTAAATTGAAAAATAATTAACTAAAATTACTAGAGTTAGTGAATTAAACAAATTGCATCACCATAACATAGAAAATAAAAAATAGTGCATAATTCTTTTTTTTACTCTGCATTTTATAATTTTCTAATTCCTTTCTTATAATACAGAAGAAGAAAAGAATTATGTATGCATAAATTAATAAAAATTATTTTTATGTGAAAATTATTATATTAAATATTCGATAACTTAACAAAAGGATATACAATGCTTTGATTTAATTTGTAAAGGAATTGGACTTGTTATGTATGAGCTTGATTTAATATGTTAATTTTATTTTAATATTATTAAATTAAAAATAGTTAATTTTTATATTTAATATATAATTATTAAATATAAAGGAGAACTACTATTTTGGTCCTTCCCGAAAGATATTATATTCGCCCATGGTACCCCAAAGATTGCTTTCTTTAGACAAATCCATCCAACTGTGGCTCCGTTATTGTTAATGGAAGTGGCCATGTGGCATGTTAACATTTGACATGGCACCCTTAGTATCTGATTTGGCACTATCTCGCCCTAATTTTCAGCTCTGAACTCTTTCTCCCCACCTTGGGTTGAATCTCATCTCCCATGGAATATAGTTCCAAATCCACCATGCCCAATGTAAAGTCCGAAAAATTTTATCGTTAACAATTGAGTTGTTCGATTTTTATCGAATAAGTGAGTTTAACCAGAATTCAATTAAGCATCGACTTAAAGCCAATTAAGTGTGATTTAAAAGGGATTGGGCTTGATGAAATTAGATTAAGAACATAGGAAACCTCACAGAAAATTTCAAACCGATTTACCGATTTAAGAGAAATTGATAAGGTTTGATTATTTTTAAATCGTCGAACTGCAGGACCTAATAGAAATTTTTCTACGAAGACTTAGGATCAATGGCTAAGATTTAGCCAAACTACCTCATGTACTGATCACCTATCAAGAGGGAAGCTAAGCAAAATTGGATGATGAGGTGAAATCCACCAATCATCATGCATCTTGCTTCTAAAAATGTCCACCTCTTTCTTTCCTTCTCTTTTGAAAAGTTCAGTCACCCCATTTGCTGAAACTCCTTTCATTCCTCTTCTCCTCATTCTCATCTTCACTCCATTTCCATCTTTTCTTCAAGTCTCAACACAAGTTGTTTCCATCAAAGCCGCTCAATCAACCCAAATTCAACTAGGCAAGGTAGGAAATCCTACTTCTCTTCTTAATTTCCTTGGTTTGGATTTTTGTATGAGTCTTGCATACTTTATGCTACTGATGTTATGTAAAGTGATGATGATAAATTACAGTTGATTATGCATGTATATTATGATTAGAATTAGAATTAGTGTAAAAGAACTTGAAGAAAGGAGAAAACTCAAGTAGCTGGTAGGGTTTTTCCTCGGCAGTCCGTACGGCGGAGTGTACGGCTCCACCTACAACTGTTTAAACTCCATAAATCTATTTTTATATGAAACTAGACATTCAAGGCTTTCCATACATATATAATATAAGGTCATTGGATTAGTATTGAGAGAGATACGAATTTTTGAAGTTTAACCTAGAAGTCAGGACTTCCATCCCAGCAGTATGAGTTGAGAAGGGTGTAACTCATCCTGTACAACTCCAAATTGAGTGAAATCAACTTTATTAGAAAGCTTACACATAGGAGAATATCCCATAAAAATTTTCGAATTTGATAAGGTCCTGTTTGTTCCCAATGAGTCAAGGAAGTTGCCCTATGTCTAATCTGGGTTAGAATAGGGTAGTCCAGTAGGGTCAAGTTTCAAAGCCTATAACTCGAATTATACTCATCCAACTGATATGGAACTTATTCATTTGAAAGCTTGTTTTGTTAGCTTTATATGGATATAAATTTCGCATGATTTCACCCATATTTCTATTTTTAGTGAATTTCCCCCATAAGAGTGTAAATCTGGCTAGAAGTAGGACAAGTCTAGGATAAGACACAAATAATTTGAGTTAATGTCGGAAGTCGGGATTTAGTGAATAAGGATCTAGGTTGGTATACTTAAAATAGAGCTCTAAACTTAAGGGACTAGGTCAGGAATACTTGAAGTTGAAGTCGGGAATTAGAAGAATAGAAAGCTAGGTTGGGAATATTTAAGATTGAACTCGGGAGGATATACTCAAGGATGAGCCCGGAATGGTACACTTAAGGTTGAACTTGGAAGGGGTTTACTTAATGACTGAACTCGGAGTTAGTGAATAGGAATTCATATCGGGTATGGTTAAGGCTGAATTCGAAGCTTGGTAGAGAGAGTTAGATCATGCATATTTGATGCTAAACTCAGGACTTGGTAAATACGAAGCTCGGGATTTATGAAACACGCTTATCAAAGTCTCAGTAGACCAATGGTAAGGTGAGGTTGGAGATTGAATACAACCCCGAAAGTCAGTAATTATGTAATCTCAGGAGACCGAACACAATGTAGGAAAATCGGAACTTGTATCAAGTCGGAACTCGGAACCCAGCAAATCTTGAAGGTCGAACTCGGGAACCGTAATAGAAGTTAAAAGCTTACAAGATAGATTGATACTTGAGATCCTAAATCTTGCACTTATCAATATTGTTATATTCTTGATATGAATATGATGTTTTGTATTGAGTTTACCATTTGATTAAAATGTCCTGGTTATTTGGCACTATTCACGGGGAGCGGACATGATCCGTTATCTTTGAGATTTATTGAGAAAATGCAATTAAAGTGAATTTACAACTTATGCATGCATTGGTCAAAGTGTTAGACAAACAATGCTACTCTATAAGTATGAGAAAGGATTTCCATGTGACTTGGGCCAGCCCTTGAACAAAGTTAAGGGGAAAAGATCAGTGGAGAAATCGGGAAAGCAAACCCAATGACCCTGTATAGGAACAAGCTCAATCCTGAAAAACGGATTATTACCCAGGAGTCTTATGGCCAATATACTCCCAAGGCACCAAGTATAGAAAAATATGAGTTAAGATCAAGTGCATCATTCTTCATGCATATCCATAATTTCAGTTTTTAAACATTGAGTTAAATTGTACCATTGGATGTTATATACATATTATTGCTCACTTTATAGCGATCACTTATTTATGTAAATACACAAATCAGGTTGTTTAATTTCTATTTACATTCCTTTATTTCCTTAAGTAAAACAAGGCTGTGTTTCGGGCTATGATTTACATGACTAATTGAGTAGAGAGTAGGACATCCTAGCGATATAACATTTTCTCCTAATTAACCAAACATTCGAAATACCTGAGAATGATAGTGATGTCATATATGCATAGATTTAGGAATTCCTACTGAGAAATCTTTATTTCTCACCCTATTATATACCCCCGCATCATTCTCAGATCATGGAGAACGCGGCAACCTGCATCCTGTTCATTGAGTTTCTAGAGCTCCACGTCCATCTTGATCCGTTCCTGGATTCCGTGTAGATAACTTGCAGATGCCAGTTTCATCTTTACTTTTGTTCTGGAGAGATTTTGCTGTACCTCTTATGCACCCGCTGTTTGATCCTGCCGTCCCTTACATCGCCATCCCTATCCACATGGCTCATCCCTTTCCACCTCCACCCATAGCAGCAACACCAGCCATGGCTCCACCAGTCGTACCACCGCAATCAATCCCCTCTGCCTCTATGTCTGAGGAGGATCCGTCGGAGACAATGAGCCTCGTCCTAAATCTTCGCCTTAGTATGGACTATACCCCTGTTGATGCCGGTATGGCGAATGGATTCCTCTCTTCGGAGTCTATCTAGAGTACCCGCCGTAACAGCAGTAAATGTACATGATGACCCTCTTTTGGCAGTTGGGTCATAGGCATATGGGTAGGAGCTAGTAGTTGTACATGTAATGTCCCATGGGGACCAGTAGAGGGGGGAGGTTCATATTGTCAGGCCGATTTATTTTGTGTTAGCGGCCTCATTTCTTTTACCCTATACTGTATTGTATTTCTTTTGATAACCTTGAAAACAAAGGTATAAGCATGTACATATATATATGATGCAGTTTGTTCATTTCGCAATTTTATTTGATTTACTTTATTTCCGATATAACGACTGTTTAGTGTATACCTCACTGCCAAACCGAAATTGATTAAAGTAAATAATTAACTCTTAGTTCACCACACGTAATAACTTATCAGGTAATATATTATGACTTAAGCATAGTATTTTGTCTGGTAAGGTGTTACACCTAACTGTCTTCAAGAAACCCCTTGTTGCCAACTGAAGCTACTCGTAAGAAAACACCCACAAGTTCAACACAGAAACAAACTCATCTTTTTCCTCCAACCCCTTCTTCTTCCATTTCGTCTTCTTCTTCAACAACACCAACAAAGTCACCACCATCACACAGAAAAGCACAATTGGCCTAGCAACAACAATCAAAACCTTACTATCCAAACCCTTCTACCTCACACTCCCATCTCTTGGCACCCTGACATGCAACCCACCAAAAAAGGACTCATTCTAAAAATAAATACAAATTCCTGCACAAACCATTCCCTTCATTGAAGGACAACCCAACACAACCACAAGACCCCAAATAGATACTCTCACAAAAGTGCTTAGATTTCACACCAAAAGAAGTCACATTATCCCCCACCTCACTTCATCCAGAGGCACAAACCCATTAACACGCCTACAAAACTTCAAACTTTCTCTTCACTGCAAATGTCGAACCTCCTACAAAGCCCCAAACGACAAATGTCATCAAGTTTGTTATTGTTTTGGATTTTGGGGTTTGCCAGATAAGGATTAGGGATTTACAACCTAGGGGTTTGTTTCAATAATTAGGGGTATGGAATTTATAAATTAGGCATTTAATATTTGTTATTTAGGGATTACTTATTCTAATTGGGTGTTTATTCAAAATAAACAAAATGTTAAGTAGAGAATGCCATGTAAGAGGATAGCATGACACATAAGCACTTCCATTAATGGTAATGGAGGCCAATTTTCGACTGGATGGATTGTCTAACAGAAACAATCTTTAGGGTACCATGGGCAAATATAATGTCTTTTCGGGACTGATTTATCTATGTTATGATCTTTTGAGTGCTAAATTGGTGGTTCTCTCTAAATATAATTTAGAATATGGGAGTGACAATAGACATAACCTAACTTTTAATTAAGGGCATTTTAGAAATATCAAAATAGAAACAACAAAATAGGCATGACTATAAATAAAATGGTGTGGCAATAGCTCCACATTTAGGATGAAAACTAAAAGCATGCTTACATCATACTTTTCGAGTGATAGTAGCAAGCCACTCACATACCCTTTCGTCTATCTCCTTAATCTTACTCATTATGCTTCATTATATGTGATGCTGGCAGCACCCATCATCAATTCTTTCATCAATGTTCCTCCACCAAATTTTTTCTTTAAGTTACCATAGAGACACATCGCGTAATAGTTTGTCCAACCCCTCCAACAACTGTACAGTTAGGTACGAGACCTTGGTAACATACTTCAACCAAATAAAATATAATGTTACCAACAAAGTTATCCACAAACTAATGCAAGGATATGGGCCTAATTTGGTTTGGTCATTATAAACAATAATTGTGATATGTGTTATATAACAAAAAATTTGTAGACACCTAAACTGAATCATAAATATTTGGCAGGAACTTAAAATAAACAGATTACTAATTCTAAGGACCAAAACCAAACAAATAAATATTTATAAGGACCACAATTAGTAAAACTACATCAATTTTAACAAGGAAACATACTTTCTACTAATTTGAGATAAACACCCAACAATTTGTCTACACATCCCCAATATCTTCCAACAGTAGAATTAGGAACCACTTCAAACAAATTTTTGTCGCAATCTCAATAACTGCAAATGCTAATGGGAAATATTGAACATTTGGGTCCCTTCCCATAGCTATTAGAAATTGCTCATCATACTTGGTTTTTAACATTCCCCACAATGATTCGCCTACACCTATCACGAAATCCTTTTTTGCAACTTTCCAAATACATATAAAAACAACTAAATCTTGGTTGCAATGCATGATTTGGCCTTCAAGCTTAATATTGCAAGTATTCCCTACATTAGTGATAGCAGCACGGGCAAGTATATTTAGTCGTACAAGTAATAAAAGTGTGAGTAAGAGTATTATTCCAAAGGGATCGGGTAACCAAGTACCAATTCTCAAATTCAAATGTTATCTAGACTACAAAATTTGAATAACAAAAATCAAATAAGAATCTAAAAGCAAATCTAATCAAATCCAAACAAAATCTAATCCTTCAGTGCAAGCAATCAAATAGTAATGGAAAATTTAACAACATATAAGATGCTAGAGCTTTGATTTATCTAGTTGTCCCTATGAGTATTGAATTCTTAATCTAATGAAGTTCAATCAATTCAATTGATAGAGATTTTCTAATTTAATTAATACCTAATTTCTTGGCATTTCAATCCTTGTTAATATCTAAAATTCAATTAATTCTTTAACTTGAACCCTTGAACTTAAAGGCTTTATATTCTATGAAATCCTAAATAGATTAATGTCACACAATCATTAATTTCTATTCCTAGACAATTAATAATTATGGTTCCTATCCCTAGGTCTAAGCTAAGTATCAATTTCCTAATTGCCTACACAACTCATTATATCAATTCATGTGTGCCTAATCCAAGAAGGCATTAAAAATAAGGATAGAAACTCAATTAAAAAAGAGAAATATTCATTAGGTTAAAGAAAACAAAAATGCATCATCCCAACATTGATTATATCATCACCCTAGCTAAGAAGGAGTTTAGCCACTAAACATGTTTACAAAATCCAAATTGAAAAAGAAAGAGAACATGGTAAACATGAATCAAGAGAAGGAAAGAAGAAAAGATTAATCCAATAGCGTAAATATTCTTTTCTTGATGAAGAAACCAAACCCTAACAGAGCCAAGCGTAGAGAACCTTTCAGTCCTAGCGTGTCTTCCAATTTGAAAATCTAAGATATGATAAGATAAGATCCATAATCTCCAAGAGACCCCTTTAATGTTCTCCTCTTTTGGGTTTGGGCTAATTCTGATTATTGGAGTCTTTTAAAAGTTATTAACAAGCCCAAACAATATGATTTTGTGTTCCCTTAGGCCCAAAATTAGCCCAATTCACATTTTGGCACCTTACAACATCTAAACCATTAACTTCTAAACTACATAGCTCTTAACACAGTTACAATTTCAAGATAAATATAGAAGTTGTAGAACTCTGAGTAAACTTTCCAATGCCTCAAAAAACACCTCAATTGGATTTTTATAGCTCAAGATATTGGCAAAATATTAGGTAAATGTTAGGTTACATAGTATTAGGACCATAACAACCTTCAATCTTATAAGTAGATTTTCATTAAGAAGCTCTGAGAACTAAGCTTTGGGCTGAGCATCAAAATTGTAGAGAACTTATTAAGCTTTCTAGAACATCTTCATTTGTCTCAATCCGACTCTGTAGAAAGAAACATAAATTTTTTATTGTTCGAAAATCACCTCAAATAAGCTCCGATACTTTCCATTTAGCTCCAAAGATGCTTCTCTTGCAAAATTGAATAACAGTAAACTTTCAAGCCATCAAATTCACCTAAAAATTACCAATTTAACATTAGTTCTAATAATTTCATAATAGTCCAAATTTCATATAAAAGTGGCTAATTTCTTAACAATTAAAGCACAAATCATGTCAAATTCAGCACTAAACTTATCAATAAACTTAAAATATTACTTGTCTCCAAGCATTCAAAGAATATAAAATTTCAAAAATAGGGATGTTTCCTTTTTCAACAAAATCAAGCATTGTGCAGTGTCCTTTTGGTAGGAACCTCAAGAGACAATCATGGATCAAACAATTATATTCAAGGCATTGTATTGTTCACTCAAGCATGCTTATTTAACAGAGGGCAAGATCTCAAACTTAAGCATTCTATCATAACAAAATCATGAATTTGTTAAGTGTTTGGATAAGACTATGCACATTAGATAATCATAATCAACCCCATGACACAAGTAAATAATGATAATGATGGTGTGTCCCAATTTCCATAGGCAAAACTACTGTTCTTATCTCCACTAATGTAGTGCTAGGGGTGTTCAAGGGCCAGGTTAGGCCGGGTTGAGGTAGACCCGAACCCAACCCGATTTTTTAATTGGGTCATTTTTTAGAACCCAGACCTGACCCAATAATAACCCGAAAAATAACCGGGTCAACCCAATATTTACACAATATATGTAAATTTGAACAATATACATAGTAAAATCATGAAATTTTAGAAGTTACAAATAAAATTTAAGAGATATTTTACAATACATATTTTAAAGCAAACTATGTCAATACAAAAATAACATTATGTTATGTAAAACATATTAATAGAAGTATAAAAATATCACAATTTATGACTAATGTTGTTAAAAAATATAACTTCTAAATAATCATATGACTTCGGGCCAGGTCGGGCCAACCCGAAGTGTGACACAAACTTGGCCCGAAAAATGCACCGGGTTAAAATTCCAAACCCGAACCCGACCCAATAACCTTCGGACCGGGACGAGTTATCGAGCTGGGACGGGTCATGAACACCCCTATGAAGTGTACACTTCCAAAGAATCAAAAGGACTTTATGGGCTTGTAACGTGGCTAAAGGGTGAATGGCTAAATAAAGAAGGGATAAAAAGGATATGCAAATATGAGATAGTCATGATAAGAAAAATTAAAAACACAAATGGGACATCTCTTTGAGTGCTATATTAAAAGATAGAAATTCTTTTTGTACTTCTAACATCTTTTCTTTTCTTTTAATTTTGCAATTCATAACTTTTATTCCTCTTTAGTTTTTTTCTTTCGACACCAAACTTATTTTCTTTGTATACTTGGGTGGTAGTTCACTTGATGTTACTCATTCTTTTTCTTTTTATTTTTCTCTCCTTTTTGATGATGTTTTTGAATTTGATCCCAAAATAAGTTTTTTCACTTCCATGCTCAATCTTCTCTCACAAAGACTTACGGTCAATAAGTGTTTGGTCTAAGGGTTAGGTATAATATGAGTTAATAAAAAAAGACTGGGTAAAAAGGCTCAAAAGGGGTATTCAAAGGATATAACGAAAACTGGATGGTCTAAGACCATGATGGGGCTTAACAACAAGAGGCCAAAATCTTTTCTTTTTTGATGCACATTAGGATTTTGCCTTGATAGGGAATTACAATGTTGTTCTAGGATTAGTGTAGGTAATGACAATCACCTAAGCACACATAGTCCTTGTCTAAGCACTCACAAATTGAATTCAAAGTCAATTTAAGTTTGCAAAAGATAAGGTCAAATGCCTTATGCTAAATGTGCACAATAATAATGAACTATTATGCCTAATCAACTATCTCATGACTTCGACTCTCTTGACTCCTCTACTCAGTCTACACACAATGCTTTCCTCTTTCTATAAAAAATTCATTATGCTTAATTGACATGATTATGATGCAACTAATAATGAGTGATTATGTTAAAAAAAATATGAAGCTAAATGAAATGCAAAACAAAATAAAATAAATAAAAATAAGAAAAAAGAAAAAGAAAATCTTTTTGGGCGGCTAACAACTATCTACATCTCCCAACAAAGGCCATGAAACTTAGGAAGGTATTTGAGCCGGCTAAACACTAATCTACAATAAAATTAAAATAATTAAATTAAAATAAGCACCAAAAGTTTAAAAACTATTACTAACACATAAAGAAAAGAAGGGAAAAAAAAAGGAAAAAATGAGAACCAATAAAGGCATATCACCCCAAACTTAAGACATGGCAATGTCCTCAATGCCAAGAAACATAAGAGCAAGAAGTTAAGGAAGAAATGGAAAAATTAGGCAAAAATTGCTTCTTATCACTAAGTTGGGATGTATGCTAACATTACTTCGATTATCTAACCATAACTAGAGCTACAAAATTTGGATTAAGTTGATTTTGGTGTCATTGGAAAGTTAAGACAATAATCTACAACTTTTATGAAGACACTGAAACCCAATTCAAACATTTGAGGGGTGAAAACTACTCTTAATTCAGAAGACAAAAGCTATCAAAATTTCAACACAAAAAGACTTCACTACAACCCCTTGAGAATTCCCAAGGGAAGGCTATGAGGTTTGCTAGAGTAGCCCAAAAAATTGCAACTTTTTTCAAAAAATTTTCCCACGGGTCCATAGGATTTCCCAAGGATGGGTTATGAGGTTTACTGTAATGGTCAAAATTTGCAATTTTTTTTTTTTTAGGATTCACATTCACTCCCACACATCTCAAACATACAATAAAAATATAAATCATTAATATAAGCAAAGATAAAAGTTAGATTTACTCCCCAAACTTCCTTGTCCATTGAAAATTTGACTCCAATTCCTTTTCTGACTTTTCCCCCCCTCATTTTCCTGCACATTCATGAATCAAAACTCAGTAAGTTCATTACCAAAAGAGATATTGGGTTCACAAAGGCACAACTTAACTAAGAAAAATAATAAAAACACAATGCAAAATAAAGAAAACATGAAAAAAAGAATAAGAAAACTTGGGTTGCCTCCCGAGAAGCATTTTTTTATAGTCTTAGCTAAACTGTACTAATGTTCAAGTGGCTTTAGGTAATACCAGCCTTATCAAGGCCTGCATCACTATCTTCCTCCATTTCTTTTTTACATATTCCTTCCTTTCTTGGTCAACTTTATTATAGAGTGTCGCTACTGCTACATAGTCCTTTCCATGGCATTTTCTCGAAGGTGGCTCATAAAGTGCTAATTTCTTAGGCTGTGAAGGATTCTCCTTTCTTGATGTACTTCCCTCATCAAAATCTTCCATTCTTTTTTTATGGTGTTGCTCTTTTCTCTCTTGAGTATTTCTTTGATCACATGCCTTGAAGGTAATCATCTCATCCCTAACTCTCAAAATTAACTCCACTTGTTGCACGTCGATCAAATATCTCCTTGTAGTTAGAAACGATCTATCTATAATCAATAGAATGGCATTATCATCGTCCATATCAAGCACCACAAAGTCAGTTGAAAAGATGACCTTGCCAACTTTAACCAAGACACCACCTACAACACCATATGGGTATCTAATTGTTCGATCTGCTAAGTAAAGAATCAAATTAGTTGGCTTTATCTTCTCTATGCCTAGCTTGTTATAAATGGACAATGGCATTAAGTTCACTCCTACACCAAGATCACAAAGGGGCTTGTCTATGCATAAAGAACTGATATTGCAAGGAATGGCAAAACTTCTAGGATCCTTAAGCTTAGAAGATAACTTTCTCTGGATCAGTGCACTACACTCTTATGCCAAAACAATGTCCTTATTTTCTCTAAACTTACTCCTTTTGATCAATACTTCTTTTAGAGAATTAACATAAGATAGCATCTTTTGGACATTTTTTACAAATGGAACATTAGCTTTTATCTCCTTAAATTCTACAATGAGCTACTTTTGCTTTAAGATAGGATGAATGTCATTATTCACTTGTTATACTATAGATCCTTGCTAGTTGTGCTGTAGATGGGATTTGTAAAGTTATCGACACCTCATCTTCAATCTCTTTGTCCCTGTAAGAGTCACTATAATCAACATAAATAGCATTACACTACTTCCTTGGATTCACTACTGTGTCAGATGGTAGAGTTCCTGAAGGCCTTTTAGCATTTTGTCTTGACAAGTGACCCATTTGTATTTCCAAATTTTTCAGGACAACTCTTTGATTCTTTAGATTATCTGTAGTCTCTTGCATGAACTTCTCTCCAATGTAGACTATAGTGTAGAAATTCTATCTGGCTGGCAATTATTCTGATTATGAGGTGGCCTTTGATTCCACGAAAAGTTTGGATTGTTCCTCCAACTCGAATTATATGTGTTAGAATATGGATTGTTCTAGGCTTTAGGAGGGTTACCCAAATAATTGATCTACTCTTGAGACACAAAAGAATTTGCCTCACATAAATTACTCAGATGATTCCCACCACATGGTTCATAAACCACAGCTAGTTGAGTAAAATTGACTGCATTGACTCTCATGGCATTGAGCTGTTTAGTGAGATTCATCATTTGATGAGCTATGGAGGCATTCTAAGCTAGAATAGCACTGAGGGTATCAAGTCCCATTATACCTTTCTTCACAACTACTCTATGTGAAGGTAGCTGATAGCCATTAGGAGCCACAGTTTTTATCAATTAAGATCCTTCCTCAAGTGTCTTTGTATATAGAGGCCCTCTAGTTAATACATCAACCATGGCTCTTGTCAATTGAATCCGGCTATTATAGAAAATTTGAATCTGTTGCAAATCTCGAAAACCATAGGGTGGAGATTTCCTCAACATCTCCTTAAATCACTCCCAGGCTTCATAAAGAGACTCAACTTCCTACTGCAAGAAACATGTGATTTCATTCCTCATCTCAAGATATTTTTATGGGAGGAAAATTTAGCAAGAAATTTTCCCACGAGATCATCCTAATTAAAAACACTGGCAAGTGATTGAGCTAGAGCCAACTCTTAGCCTTATCTTTCATAGAAAATGGGAATAGACATAGCCATATGGCATCCTCAATAGCACAATTCATCTTGGCTATGTCACATAGCTAAAGAAAGTTGGCTAGATGGACATTGAGGTCCTCAGACGAAAGTCGCCCAAATTGGTCTTGCTGAATCAAGGTGAGAAGACATGTCTTGATCTCAAAATTATTTGCCTGCATAGGAGGCCGAACAATACTTGTAACATAACCATTAGAGTGAGTGTTGTATATTCCCCAAGAGTCTTTTGTCTTTCACTATTATTTTCTACCATAGTGTTTTCCTCGTCTTTCCTTAATCTAGCTAATCTCATGTTTGCTCTAGTAGTGTGCTCAATTTTCAAGTCAAATACTAGTTCAACCGATTCTATAATACCTCACATAAACACTAGAATTAAGTCAGAAAATAAATAAAATAAAATAAAACAAAGAAATTTTGCCTAGATTAGCACTATTTTTTAATACTAATGATATGGTTAGAAATCAATCCTTGACAACAATGCCAAAAACTTGATAGTGGCACAGGTAAGTATACTAGATCATACAAGTAAAAAAAAATATGAGTAGGAGTGTTAGCCCACAGGGATGGGGTAATCAAGCACCAGTTCTAAAATTCAAATACTACCTAGACTACCAAATTTGAAATAACAAAAATCAAATAAGAATCTAAAAGCAAATCTAATTAAATCCAAAGTAAATATAATCTAAACCAACTTTTAATCACCCAACTTGGAATGCAAACAATTAAAGAGTAATGGAAAATTCAATAAGGTATGAGATGCTAAGGTTTTGATTCAGCTAGTTATTCCTATAAGTATTGAATTGTTAATCTAATGAAGTTCAATCCATTCAATTGATGGAGGATTTCCAAATTTAATTAATACCCAATTCCTTGGCATATCAATCATCTCTAATCTCTAAAATTTAATTAATTCCTTAACTTGAATCCTAGAGTTAAAGGCTTTATGATCTATGAAATCCTAAACAGATTAATCCCACATAATCATTGATTTCAATTCCTAGACAATTAATAATTATGGTTCCTATCCCTACGTCTAAACTATATACCAATTTTCTAATTGTCTGCCCAAGTCACTATATAAATTTATGGGTGGCCAATCCAAGAAAACATTAAGAACAAAAATAGAAACTCAATTGCAAGAAAGAAACATTCATTAGATTAAAGAAAACAAAAACTCATTATCTCAACATTGGTTACATCATTACCGTAGTTAAGAGGGAGTTTAGCTACGAAATATGTTTACAAAATCCAAATTCAAAAAGAAAAAGAACATCATAAACATGAATCAAGAGAAGGAAAAAAAGAAAAGATTAGTCAATAGCATAGATCTTCTACTTTTGATGAAGAAACCAAATCCTAGCAAAGCCAAGTGTAGAGAATCTCTTAATCCTCTTGTGTCTTCCAATTCCAAGATCTAAGATATGATAGGATAAGATCCCTAATCTCTAAGCGACCCCCTTAATGTTCTCCTCTTTTGGTTTTGCAATAATTCTGATATTTGGAGTCTTTTAGAAGTCATTAATGAACCCAAACAATATAATTTCATGCTCCCTTAAGCGAAAAATTAGCCCAATTCAAGTTTTTGCACCTGATAGCATCGAAATCATTAACTTTTGGGCTTTGCAACTCTCAACATAATTGGAATTTGCTCTCAAGATAAACGTAAAAGTTGTAGAGCTCTGAGTAAGCTTTCCAATGCCACAAAAAGTACCTTAATTGGACTTTTGTAGCTCAAGATACTGGCAAAATATTAGGTAGAGGTCAGGTTAAATAGTATTAGATCGAAATAAAAAACAATAAAAGATACCCTTGCAGTTTATTTCTCTATTTTTGTCCCTCAATTTGCACCTGTCTATCAACCGCAGTTTGTACTTCATCATGCACATCATCCAAACCACCTTTAGCCTATGCATCATTCGTACCACCCTTAGGTTGGACATTAACCCTATCACTACCATCATATACCTAATTAGTTTCTACTATTCTATTACGCTTCTTCCGTTTCTTATGATGTTTGTTTGTCCTATCATGTTTTTCCTATTTTTTCCTTTGATTCTTTTCCTATTTTTGTCCTTTAACCTCAACCTTTATTACTTTGTTAGGTTACATTTCTCTCTCAGCCACGTACAATCTCTCAACCTCATGCACCTTTCTACTAGCCTTAGGTTAGACCTCATTCATGCCATACTCAGGTTCAAGTTGCACATCATACACCCTCAGTTTGTACCTCATCATGTTAGGCCTCATAATCACCCTCACCCTTAATTTGTGTGTTATGTTGAGCTACACCCTCACTAAAATCCTAACCCAAATCCTCACCAAAATCTTGACCCAAACCCTTAGTTACCTTTTCTACCAAACCATAACCTTCATCTAATCATAACCTTCATCTTTACCCACATCCAATCCATCATCTTTTTGCTTTCTCTAGTCCAAGGGCTCATGCCCTAACTCAAAGACTACATTGGGTTCTGAAACACTATATTTAACATACAACTCAATGTCACACCTATAATTTTTAACATAGTTACTCACCTCTAGTGCATGGCTATCCTAATTGATCGATTTCATCCCATCCTCAAAACTTTTACTAGGAACTCTCCATCATAATTTAACAATGTCATCATATCCTAAATCCTTAACTGCACTCATTACCTCGAAAAAAGACCACCTATCAATGTCTATGTTGTGAACAACATGTACTTTTTCCAGTTTATATATCAGTGGAGGTCCATTCATAGACTTACCCATATGGCAAACGACAATTGTAAAACTCATCTTACAAACATAAAATAAGAATAATAGTAACCACCTTAGAATAGGAAACCAAATTAAACCTTAAAACATATTAATACAATATAAAACCCATTTGCACCATAATCCATCGAAAACCCCAACCTCACTTAGTCCCCACGGGATTAGTTCAATAATATATTCCCATGCATGTGCAAACACCCTTTTCACAGAGAGATTCAAAGACGTATCAGTCTATATCATGCTTCAATCTTTGACAATGCATACTCCTTTACCCACGCCCCACTAGGCATAATCTTGCACCACACCCTTCAAGAGATTTTAATTCATGAACAATCTTGAACCACACCTTTGATAGATTTCAATCCACGAATTTGCAGTTTGAAATTTGTGAACCCTAGGTTTAGTTGTCACGGTTAAAGCTAGGTATATAGGCCAAGATTCATGGGTTAGACAGTTTTATTCGCAATCCATATGAGTTAGGATCAAATATTTTCTTAAACCATTAAATTGCAAACTTTTGGGCTAGTCTATATAACCCACAGGCTAATGCACAAATTAGCATACCAATCCACTAACTCGCTTATCTATGCCTTTTTGTAGAACAAAAGATATATTCAAATTGATAAGAACTTATGTCATTGCTTTTGGTCGTAGTTTATTGGTAAGTATTCTATGTTATGGCTTAGGAGATTTGAGTTCAAATCCCACCAACCATGTTTTTGTAAGTTTAAATTTACAAGTCCCTCCTACTCATCGGGGCCTGGCGCTTGCCCCAACGGCCGGGTATAGGTCACGCGCTTTAGTGCCATCCATTTTCGGGGCTAGTTGATTCGGCAGGTGAGTTGTTACACACTCCTTAGCGGATTTCGACTTCCATGACCACCGTCTGCCTTAATCGACCAACACCCTTTGTGGGGTCTAGGTTAGCGCCGTAGTTGGGCAATCAGTAACCCGACTTCCTGGTTCATCCCGCGCCGCCTCGCTTACCAAAAATGGCCCACTTGGAGCTCTCGATTCCGTGGCCCGGCTCAACGCTCGCTAGACTCAACACGATCGGACGAGCCACACCCCGCACTACCAGAGGCATGCAAGCATATGGAAGCATCCGAAGCGCCACCGCACCGCTAGGCATGGCATGGTCTCGAAGGGGCACCGATTCCGAGAACGCCTCCAACTCCGGTCCGCGCACGCATCGCTCGTGGGAATGTCATTCGGTTCATGTTTGGCAAAAGAATTCAAGTCTATTTTTTAATATTGGATAGAGGAAAGTTGTTGGATTGGGTGTGGGTTGAGTTATTAGGTTTAACAAATAGGTTTATAAGTTTGTGTCATGTGACACTCACATGACCATACTTATCACACTAAACACTTAAGAGCGCCAAGTGAGAAAAATTGTACACATAAGATCAATAACATGACCGTACGTTAACCATGACATTAGTTAATAGAGTTTCATTAATGATAGAGACCAAAAAGATATTTCAGAAAAATTTGGATCAAAATCAAATAAAAATTTTGCAAGGACTAAAAAACTGAAATTTACTGTATTTGTAGAAATTAAAAAACATATTTAAACCATTAAAACAAAAGCATTCAAGGAAAATAACAAGAGAAAAGAATAGAATGAGGATATCTGGGTTTCTCCATTTCTCTTAGTTGAATTCTATAATGCGGGACAAATATCCGGCACGTCCTTTTCCACTATTGTTATTGCTAACTTTAAAGAAACTTTTTCCCTTGTTTGTAATATCAGTAAAGAAGAATAGGAATGCCTTCTAGATAAGTTTTCCCGATTTATAGTTGGTATAGTTCAGTCTTTAACTCTTGCATATACTCCCTATTCTCCTCCTAAAGTAGCAATTTTCTTCAGAAGACAATTCTCCAGAATAGGGATGGTACTTTTTCTGGGAGTCCACAAGAATATGGAGAATATTAAATCAAAATAACAAGGAATAACATTTCGGGTAATTAGTACAGATGATGATTTGTCATTGCCATTGGTCACGTAGAACACAAATTGTTTAGACATGATTGATACTTCAAACAAATCATAGACAGATGAGCATCTCAAATTGTTTAGACATCATTGATTAGACATCATTGATAATTCAAAAAAATCATAGACAGATTAGCATCTCAAATTGTTTAGACACGATTGATAATTCAAATAAATCATAGAGAGATGAGCATCTCATGTGTAACCAGGTTTGTGCCATCTTAGCTGCTGAGTTACAAAGGCTCATTAGATATCCACCTAGTAAACATGGCAAAACCTTCATCAGGCTTGGTCTCAGGAGCTGTATGCCCTGCACCCTGCAATTCAATAGAGGGGAAAAAAAATTGGACAACCCCTCAGATGAAAAGACACTTAAATCCTTCACCAAACTTCGTATTTTCCTTTGTAAAAACAAAAACAATAGCACTTGTGATTTAAAAGTTTCATGTTTTCTTACCTTTATAGTTGCAAATGTCATTCGATTCGAGTAAGTCCTCGTGTATCTGCTTGAAAGGAAAATTATTCATAAGGATTTGGATACATGCTTAGGGTGTACTTGGTAGGAAATATGAAAAATAATAAAATAAAAACAAATGATTGTAATTGTTAGATTTGGATCTTATTAATACTTAATAGTGAGAGGGAAATAAGAACAAGGTATATCTACTTTGCGAACATCATATTTATTTTATGCCTTGAATACTCTGCCATTTGTTTTAAGGGTTAAAAGTTTCATGCCTACCCTGCAACTTGGCCATTTAGAAGCCATGGCCTCCAATCATCTACAATGGAGTAGTTAAGAGCCCTTATCCAACCTTGAGTCGACGAGAAAGGAACAACTGCGTCATGATCTCCGCTGTCAAGATAACATCAATTGCCATATGAAATCAGCTAGTCACTAATGGCCCCGAGAAAGCAAAAAGAAAAATACTGAACAAATGAAAACAACAAGAGTTTTCAGCCAAATAGGAACTGATTTAGAATGTGAAAATCTTCACCTGTATATCAAGGAAGGGTAGCCTCTTGCACTGAGATTTACATGAAACTCAAAGCTGCTAGGGATGTCGTGTACATAATCAGTTTTGTAACACCGTTGCCATTTCCCTATAGTTCCCTGCAGAACATTGGGCTAAGTACATTGATATGTATGATATATCCATTAACTGCTAAGGCTTCTTTGGTCTATGTTTGACTCAAATTTAAAGCTACCATTTGTAATTGGACATGGACTCAAGTATTTGTCGACAATTATGATGCAGCATTACAATCTACTAAAAATAATGAGAATGTAGATTTATTATATCAAACCTTTCGAACATGCAGTGCCTCGCGAACACTCTCGTCGTTGGCCCATAGAGTGACTTGGAAAAAACCAAAAATCTGCAACAATGAAAACGTGGGAAATCAAATTTGAAACGCTATGGACAAAATGGGTGCGAAACTACGCAAGATATTCCAAAGTACTTGGCAGTGTATGTCTGGCACTGTGAGATTAGAGTCTGGCACTGTGAGATTAGAACTACGAGGGGCCTTCAGCTTCTGAGTCAGAGATCTCCTGTACATCACTTCATGTTGCTCAAGTATATCATCTTCGCAATACATAGCCAAAATGTTGTACAAATCAACTCTTGCAAGGCACTGAAGATAAGAAATAATAGTTTACCAATAAGATGAACAAATTCAACGTAGCTGAATGACAAGAGTAGAAGTGAATATCATAGTAAAATTGGGATGGTCATTACTTACATCCTCATAGTACTGGATGTCTCTTGAACACAAGTTACTTCTGGAATCTATATCTACGAACTCTCCTTTACAATTTCTCTGCAGCGACTGTCCATAGATGACAGACAATTAAGAATCACTGGCATTCCTTTTTAACATTTTTCTTAGATGAACTGTACATAAATCGCTAATATGACTCATTTAAAATATAAATGATGTTCAAATATTTAAAGGAAATTCAAGTGCAAAGACATCAGCGGTCTGTACCAACTTTATAAGGAAACACCTATGTTTCATAGGTATGGGTACAGTACCGGCACCGGGCAGGCGAGTACAAATACCATTACGGGATACAAAAATTTTATAAAAACTAAGGCAAGGGTACGGGAGGATATATTGTATAAAATTATAAACAATAAGGTAATTATATCATAAAATAAATGAAATTTTATAATGATCAAAAACAAAAAAAAATCTAAGGAAACAATATTTGAAGGGATGGAATAGTAGTTTGCTTCATTTGAAAGCAAATCAAATAGCTTAATTACAAAACTTGATGTTTTATAGGGATTGATTTGTATTTAGATAACATAGTGTAATGCTAGACTAACAACTACCCATAAGTATCCAACAAGTAATGGTACTAGGTGAGTACCCGATGCGGGTACGACAGCCATTTAGGTGTTCCCATACTTTAGAGGGAAACACCATGCATATAGCTTCACTAGACAAGATTGACTGCGATTGATTACTTTAACAAAAATATCATTACCCAATAGAGTTCATCAGAAATAAGTCCCATTCCATGAACATATGGGATTCGATCATTTCCTTCTTTTCCTGTGGTCAGGGGGTTCCCTAGCACATATCCCTGTAAAAATTAAGATCGATTTAGGCTTTATAGTTCATATAGGAAGAGCCATTTTTAATACTACACTTTTAAAAAGGTGAAGAAACTGCTTATATGTTCGGCAGTTTTGAATATTGGATTTCGGAATCAAAACCACTTTTTATATTGGGTGCATTTGTTTGTGCTTCTAGTATAAAAAAAAGTACCTTTTTTTCAAAAGTTTTCAAAAAAAAATACTTATAAAATTTTTAATGTTAATTTGTGCTTCCAAAAAAAGGCAGAAACAGAAAATAATCAATTTTTCTGCTTTTTTGATAAGCAAATAAGAAGTTACTTTTCCCAGAAGCAAAAGCAATAAAAGAGAGAGAATGTTACTCCTTAAAATTCGTAACCACTTTCTTCCCACTCAATTATGATTTTATCCTTAAAACTTTTAAAAACTACCACTCTCTTCTCACTCTCATTCTCTCTTTCTCCATATCCTTAATTATAATTTTATTAAATAAAATATTTCTATAATTATCACATCCAAATAATTTAATAACTTCTAATTTTGATAAAAGTACTTATATAATTATATCCAAATATAAAATAATTTTCTGCTTTTGCTTCTACTTCCGCTTCTACTTCTGCTTTTCAAGAAGTACTTCTCCTAGAATCTTAACTAAACAAGCCCATTACTTTGTTAATAAAAACATAGTCAGAGGAACTTATTACGAACCTGGAGATTTACCCGGGGTTGGAGACCTTTGTCGTTTCCTGTTAACCAAGGAAATTGAATAATAAGTTACTTTAGTCATAATTATGAGTTAAAAACTTTCTGTATGTTAATCATATGTAGAATGGTCTAAATTTTATTCTTCTATAAAAGATATGAATTTAATTTAAATATATTAACAATGTAAAATAATTTTATATTGTTAATCAATAAAAATATTAAAAAATTTCAATTCATACAAATAATCACCCATTAAAATAAGAGATCCATCATAATTTCTAATTTTCCAATATTTCTATTGACTTAATAATATAAAACTATTTTACACTGTCAGTACATACTAATTAAAATCAAAAGATATTTCGTAAAACCTTTTTAAAAGCATGTCAAACGAAATCAAATTTTTACATAAAGTTATTTATGTACAATTTATTTAAAGAGAATAATATAAAATTATTTTACTATTTGGGTATAAATGAGATAGAAGAAGCCATTACCTATTAAATTAATAGACCGAGGAAAGACAAGGGCACACCCTACTTGCAAATTGTTATTATCCAAAATATTATTTAGACGTGCTCCATTTTGACATTTATACAACTAGCAACATATGGATTTAATTGCACCTACGTCGAACTCTTGACATATTATTCAAAGGACTCAAATTTGGCGAAATTGGGTGGTATGAACTAGTTTTTAAAATTAATTTCTATTTCTTTTATTTTTCTCTCTGCTAAGTTTCCACGAGGACAGAAAAAGGCAGGAAGTAATATAAGGGAATTATTAAATAATTGATTTGGGTATAATGAGTAAATAAGATTTTAGGTGGGAAGGTAAATTTGACTGCATAAAAAAGGAATTAATTTTTCCCCGGTAAAAGTAAAGTAATAGGAAGGGGACACCCTTGAAAAAAAAAAAAAAAAGATGGATAAACACACCTTATCTTGATTTGGAAATTTTGTTTTGCTAACTTCCACATACGAAAGTACATAATTAGTATATCTGCGGAGAGACTATCGTGAAGGAGAGCATTGACACACAAGAAGCTTCCACGGTGGTGAGTCACGATAGCAAGGATAGAAGGGCCGCTAGCTTAGATCCGGAATAATCCAACCTTTTTAGTATCTCATCCTTCGGCTATAGGAATCACGTTACTCTTACACTATTTGTACCTAGTTTATTTTTTGTTAAAACTAGTTTTTAGTCCCTATACGTATTCTAAATTTTGATTTTAGACTCTATACTAAAAAAATTTTGGTTTAATTCGTTATAATAATAGAGTTAGTCTCTGTCACTAAAAATTTATTAAACAGTGTTAATTTCTGCTGATGTAGTTAATGGAAGTTGACATAGAATATACTAAAATTCGATTGAGATTGTTTCAACTTAGAAAAGGGTCATTTCAATACTATTTTGATCATTTATCTATTTTTGAAAAAATGTTGTTTAAGGCCTAAAAAGGCTTAAAATAAGTCATTTCAGAACTATATTAACAATATATTATATCTACATCAGAACCTATTAACTATGTCAATAAAAACTGACACTATTTAATAATTTTCTAACAACAAAGATTAATTTCTTAATAGAATATCAATATAGAGACCTAAACTAAATTTTTTTTTAGTATAGGGACTAACACATGTAGAGATCAAAAACTAGTTTTAACCTTTATTTTTCATGCCACATACACTGGAACTATCTTATATATATATATATATATATATATGCGATTACTCACAGAAGAATTGCAATAAGGAAAAGTCATTCAGTATATTCTCCATTTTAGTTTCTTTATTAGACTAATTCAAATGATTAAGAAACATTTTCGGCCCGATTGTTATCATAAATTATAAAGATATTAGCTATTACTTCTATAACCGACGAATCATACACATTGAGCCATTCAAAATTTATTACCATTCGCAATTTCTTGAACAATAGCAGGGACAGGAATGCCAGAGTATGAATCAGCTGCAACGTAGAACTTATTTGAAAGAAATTCCGGGTGATCAATGAGCCACTACAAAGATTAAGACATAAATATGACAGCTTAATAATAAATGACCGAAGTTATATATAGCTTATTTTCAGCTATAGTGAGGAGGTTAAATCTCCCAAAGTAAACTATACACAAAGGAAAAATAAAAAGAAAAACTTAGCACGAAATATGATGGCGATGACATGAACATAAGCATACTGACTTTACCTTCCTAAGAAATTGATAGGTATGGCGAACAAATTTCCAGTCACTTCGATGGGCAGTGACATTTTTCCCATAAGAGAAGCCAGTTCCAACTGGCAAATCTACAAAAATAATGCTAGATACCTGACAAAAAAGCCATAAACATTATTAGCAATATATCACCCTACCAGAACAAAATAATAATAATAATAATAATAATAATAATAATAAAAGGATCACATAAAAAGAACGTGCAGTACTGGTTTATACTATTATCTCAACACTAATTAATTACACACATGTTACAACCATGTGCTTAAATAAATAGTAATTACCATTACAAATTTAGGATGGAGTTCAAGAAACAAAATCCTTAATTCTTGAGGATGCATTGAATTACCTTTGTCCATGACTGTGGCCTCAAGACCAAACTAGGCAAGCTCCCATCATACTCCTTAATTTTAAATTTCATTGGACCTATAATTCACAGTTAATGACAAAAGTCATTATATAAATGTTGTTGAGTGGATCATTTTCAGTAGGATCAATTCTAGTGAAAACCGCTTTGGTGTCCACGTTTTGCTGCAAAATGATTCTGCAAGGTGGAAAGTCTATGCCAAATGGACTATAATAGGTACAGAAATGATCAGAAATGGAAGTGCTGGTACATTATCTATATCACAAAGCAGATATGTTGAGAAGTTGCTTGAGCATTTTGAGATGAGTCAGTCCAACAAGTTAGTACTCCTATCATTTTAAATTATTTTATAAAAAGATTACCATAAAAATAGTTCAGTTGGTTTCGTTATTGAAGCTATGATTTGATCTAGACAAGGTATTGTACAAGTTGTCCTTGAAAGAAGCATGCGGAAGCAGTCAAATAAAGGATTTTGAAGTATCTCAAAGGGACTGCTTGTTGTGGCTTGGTTTATGGCAAGGGCAAGGCAGCACAGTTTGGTGTCATAGGATATACAAATTCAGATTATGAAGGTGAGCTGGAACAAGTGGCAGAGTGCCTGAATATGGTAGAAGGAGTGAAAAAAGATTTCTGGCTAAATGGGTTGGTCAGAGACATTGGAGTTCATCAAAATGGAAATACAATTTACAGTGATAGCCAGAGAGCCATACACCTGCTCAAGATCATATGCACCATGAGAGGACTCAGCACATTCAGAGGCGGCTCTCCTTGGAAATTTTTTTATTGTTTGTAAATATATGTATATATATTTTTATTTGGCCCCCTGCAAAATCTTGTATTGGTCAATTTTTATAAATTCTTTACTTAATTAGATGTTTAAATACTAAAAATAGATAATATGTTATGCATATATGTGTCGAGTTTTGATTGTAAAACATTCATTTTCTAGATCTGCTCCCAAGCACATTGATTTTCAAGCATCGCTTTTGATTAAACCGCGCAATTTGGCTGTAACAAGTACCCCCTGACATAGATTTTTGCTTATCTGAAGTATAAGGAGACTCAAACATGTAATATCTTGTTTGGATTAGCATATTTTGTGTTCAGAAAAGCTTATAATGAAAATATGTTACACTGAAATTTTTGGCTAAATAAAAAAAAAAACTATATACTTGTGTAAAAATTAAGCAAAACCCAGTATAAATTAAGAGTTGAGATAATGGCGTTTGAAAATGATATTTATGAACAGAAAGTTGCTATGTCAACATTACCTATTTGAAAGACAAGGCCTGAAAATGAAGAACAACCAGGACCACCAGTTAGCCAAATCATAAGAGGGTCTCTCGCAGGGTCGTTCTCTGACTTAACAAAGTAGTAGAAAACCTCCATCTCATCATCTGTTTCCCCTAACCCTACATACCTGTGAAATGCACACATATGATAAAAGAGTATGGTTGCACTTGATAAATAAGAGTACACACCAAAATTAACAAACAGCTATACGAAGAGAAGTTGACCAAGCAAAAACTCAAGAAATCAAAAGGAGCTAAAGAAATGAAAAGTGCCAATGATGCTGACCCAGTTTCGAGGTCAAAGGGAAGTGGCCCTTCAAAGCCAGGAAGCCGTTCCACCTTTGCCCGAGAGGCTTCAAGATGAGATGATATCTGCAAGAAAATTGCGAAAGCAAGCAGAATCTGCCAGTAGCAACGAGAACTGGAAACCATATTCATCCCTGCAACCTGCAAGTTCGAGCCACTGTTCCCTTTATCTCGTTGATCGGACCTTATTTTACCTTCCTAGTGCAACTTTCTTTTGGGGTGGTGGGCACATTATAATACTACATAAATGGTGGAGCGCGGGCCTATAACTTGTCGACAAACAATCACTGTACGCATTATTCAGACACAAATCAGACGTAATGTATTTTTGTACCGTTGATTTTAATTAAAATAATTATAAATAATTTCGACCTTCGATCAACTGTGTGCGTCGCGAGTCATTAGTAAAAGTGCGTTAGCGTATCAATGCTCTTGTCACATCACTTGAATGAACGTTATTTATTGGACCACAATTTGTTGTTGCTTGAAAAAATAAAAAAAATATTTTAAAATATAATTTTTTTTTAAAAAAATTATCATCTACTATACATTAGTTATTATATAAATTTAATTAAAAAATATATTATAATAAAAATAAGAAAAATGTGAATTATAAAATAATAAATTTAATATTTTTATTTATACTTTTTATTAAATGCATAAAATGAAAAAAATAAAATTGTATTTAAATAATATTCTTTATTAGTTTTAATTTTAATAATAAATATTATACATAAAATATTTGATTATTCATTATAATTATTTTAAATACATTTATTATATTTAATTAAAAAATTATATTAACTATTATTTACTGCAGATATTTCTTATTATTTAATTAAATTTTATATTAAATATTATTCATTGAAAATATTAATTTATTATTAAATATTCTTTATTAAAAATATTCTGTGTACTACATATTTTGCAGTGTTGACACTTTTAAAATTATATATAAGTGTAGATTTACGAAAAAGTCAATATGTATGTTTCTTAACTCAATCCCCTACTTTCTATCTACTTTACATTTCATTTGAAAAAAAACAAAGAAAGAAAGCAAAAGAAAGCAAAAACTAATATGGAACATTAGCTTCTTTGAAAACTCAACACAAAACATAATGAATGGTTTGTTAAAAAAGAGAAACAAAAGCAAAAAAGGAAGACAGATACAAAAATACATAAAAACAAAAATTACATCAAAATAACTTTTTATATATTTTAAATGGCTAAAAAGACAATTTTTTTTACATTTTTAAAACTTATCAAATTTTTACCTTATCATAAATGAATTTTATTTTATTTTATTGCATAGTTATTTCAATTATAATTGTTTATGTAATGTTTAGGTAACCATTCCCTGAGTTCATGTGCCCCACGCAACCCACGCAGCCCACGTGGGCTAATTATAATTATAATTCAAAGTAACGGTGGAAACGAGAAAGCCAAAAAGTTTAAACAGTGCCATTTTCCCCGCCTATTACTTGATTTGGCATCACGTGAAATCCGAAAGATAAGAATGGGGGCCATCATGTAAGCATAAAATTTTTCGGACCCATCAATATCAATAATTAAAAGTGTAATTATTCTGTAAATTCTTATAGTTTGATTTAATTTTTAATTAAATTTTTATAATTTAAAAATTTTTAATTAGATTTTTATATTAGATAAATATTTGTAATTAAGTCTTTAGAGCAATTTATTATTACAAAATTGATGGTTAAATTGAATAAATTTTTACGTTTGAACTTATAAAATTGGGTTAAAATCTATTAAATTATATAAAATTTTAAAAAGTTTTATAATTTAAGGTTACTCTAAGGACCTGATTACAATAATTTATCTAATATAGAGACCTAATTAAAAATTATTAAATTATAGGGATCAAATTGAAAATTGAGTAAAACTATAGGAACCTTCAGAATAATTAAATCATAATTAAATTTACAACAACGAAGATACCGAATGGGGTTCACCGATCAAAAGGATGGAAAAAGATATAAGAAATGTTACATAGCTAGAAAAATATAATGGAAATTATGGTAATGGTCAAATGATATAAAATAGTGAAATTTAGTGTGTATTTGGTTATATTTTTGTAGAATTAATTTTAAATATAATTAATTTAAAAGTGATTCTGACAAAATATAAAAAAAATTTATTTCTTCTATAATTAATTTTAGATACAAAAATTAGTTCTAGGAGTCAACAACTAAATATTATCAAAAATTGATAAAATCAATTTTGAAGGGTTAGAATCAATTCTAAGGATAGCAATCGTGCTTCCAAAAATGCTATTATTTATTCACCTAAAGGTCAATGATAATACCAAGGTTAAAAAAATCAGATCGAATATCAAACCAATCAAGGCGGGGATTCAAAGGTTCAAGCCCAAACCGATTTAACTGAAAATTAATTAATATAATAAAATATATGTAGTTAATTCTTTATACATATAAATAAATAAATATAAATATATATATATATATATATATATATATAATATTAATTTATTATTTTCTTAAAAGAAAAGAGAAAAATAGCATTTTTATAAAAATAAAAGAATAGAAATCAATCATACCGGTGAACTGCTGAAACCGATCGGGTTCACACCGGTTTTAGCGATTCAACCCGGTTCAATCCAATTTGTCACCTGTTTTTGAAGCCACCAGTTTAAGGGTAATGACCGGACGGGCCTAGTGACCAGTTCTCAATCCAACCGATTTGATCCGATTTTCTCTTCTATGGATAATACCATATTATTTTGGCAACAAAATTCTGATAAAAATTTTGATCGTCTAGTATTTTTCAAAAGATACCTAGTTAAATCCACTCTAGACAAAAACCATTAGCTTTGATTGTAATTTTTTCTCAAGAATACTTTTTGCTGGTCTTAATCCTCCTCTTTTTTCTCTTCTTTTTCTAGTTTTCCTTTATATAAGTACAAAAAAATTTAAAATTTATATGCATAAATTTTTAAGAATATTAGATAAAAGTAGTTCAATTTTTTTATAAATATCTAAATTTTTTAATATTTACATAATGAGAGTCATATTATAATAATTTTAAAAAAGAAATTTGTTATGTCATTGTAATATATACAAATTAAAAGATTTGACATTTAATTTAGAATATGCTCTTACAATATTTAAGGGAAATTCAGTAGATAAAATAAAACATTGATGCTTTTCTCACTCTTTTTTGTCTTTGATTAAAACTAAATTGAAGTATATTCATAATATTTATTTAATAATTCTTATATAGGGATTCAATATAACCTTATTTTCATAAAATATACAAAAATTGAATTTTTTTAACCTAACTACAATTTAATTATATTTTATATTAAATTTTCAAACATATGTATAATAATACAAATATATATATATATATTACAATAAAATATACAACTTTATAGAATATTACATAAAACATTTTTATGTGCACAATTAGCTTAGGTTTTCTTTTTAAATAAAATAAAAAAATTAATTTCAAAAATACAATAATTTAACAAAACTTTTGAAAATTCAAGGCTTACTGAGCATTAGATAAATCGGCCTAACTGAGCCAATTTTTAAAATAACATAAATGTACAAGCTATATTTGTACATAAATCAGCCTAACTAAGTCGATTTGTGTTGTTTTAAAAATCGGCTAAGCTAAGCTGATTTTCAGTTTAAATTTTGCCTATAAATAGCAGTCTAGGTAGGCCGATTTCTATATATTAGAGAGAGAAAGTGAGAATTGCAGTTGGTTAGAGAGAGAGAGAGAGAGAGAGAGAGAGAGAGAGAGGGTGTGGAGAAGAAGAAGAAGAAGAACAGGAGGTAAAATTTGTAGTTAAAAAATTATATATTTGCATTTATGAATTATTATAATTAGTCATTCTTATTATTGTATTTGCATTGTAGATCTAAAAAAATATGGAGCATGATTTACGCCATTTGGATGATCCTATTCATATTGCTGGAAGGCTTAATATATATGTAATTTATTTTTATTAGTATATGTCGATAGTTAAATTAAATTAGATAAATAATTTGAATTCGAAGTTAAATCTAAAAGTAAAGGTTAACTTAGATTTGATTCTGGATTTATATTTGAATTTGAATCTGTTAGAATTAGAAATAGAATTTGAATTTGGATATGACTCAGAAGTTCAATTTGAATTTGAATTTGTGTGCAAAATTCGATTTTCAAATTTTGAATTTGAAATTTGAATTTTCATTGAGCGGGAATTTCGAATTTCGAATTTGAAATTTTGAATTAGAATTTTAGCTGGAATTTCGAATTTTGAACCTGAAATTTGGAATTTGAATTTTAAATTTTGAGTGGGAATTTGGAGTTTTGAATTTCAAATTTAAATTTGAGTTTGAATTTGAATTTGTATTTTAATCGAAGTTTGAATGTGGATTTGAATTTGTATTCATAATTTGAATGTTAGTTTAAATTTGAATTTGAAATTGATTATAAATCTGAATTTGGTATTCAAATATGAATCTAAAGTTGAATTTTAAATTGAGAGTGTATTTGAACAAAAATTTAAATTGGCATTTGAATTGGAATTGGAATTTGAATTGAAAATCAATATTACATCTGAACTTGAATGTTGAATTTGAATTTGAGTGCGAATTTAAACTTGAATTAGAATTGGAATTTGAATTGTAATTGAAATTTCAAATATAATTTTTAACCTAATTTTCCGTGTGAGCCTAAATTGAAGTTGAATCTAAGCCTAAATGTAAATTTGACTTTGTATGTTATAGCCTCATCGAGTGCTTCGAGGTTGGCATCAATAGTTGCAAGTACCAGTGCCAGATCCAGTGATGCAAACTAATTTGGAGCAAACAAGTTTGTGGTATGCGGCAAACATACTATATTTAAACTATGATAGCATATTGATTAGTGCGCTTATCGAGCGGTGGTGTCCAGAGACGTACACCTTTCGTTTGCCATTTAGAGAGTGCACTATCACACTTCAAGACACTGCATTCCAACTGCGATTCCGCATTGATGGTTAGCCAGTTAGCGGATGCACAACTAATTGGGAGACCTATTGGAATCATGATTTACGAAGCTTCTGTAAGGAGCTACTTGGGGCAGTGCCAGATGAGTCAGATATGCAAGGAAGTAGTGTAAACTCACCTAGTTTAGCATAGCATTTCATACATTGGATGTTGATGCATTTGAGGAGACCATTGCACGCCACACTTGTGCATTCATTCTGCAGCTTCTTGGTGGATTTTTTATGGTAAATGCATCAATCGCGAGAGTTAGTTTGAAGTGGCTTCGTCTTCTCCGTGACTTTGGTGAAGTTGGAAGGTTTAGTTGGGGCTCTGCAATATTGGCAAATCTGTATCACCAATTATGTCATGGTGTTAAGCACAACACCAAAAATGTTGCTAGGTGCCTAGCCTTTCTACAATCATGGGCATGATATAAAATACCAACATTATGTCCTAAAGGCAATTATCGACTCACGTTTCCTTTGGTTGGAAGGTAATTTTTTTTATAAAAATTATCAATTTCACTTATCATTTTCTATTTATAAAAGTACTAATTTTTTTTTTTAGGTGGGGAGGAATTTAGTGTTCGTCTAACTTTGAGGAGAGACGACTACTTCATTAAAGGGGTAAGCTATGTAGAGTGATTATTAACTTGCAAATTGAATGTAATTTTTTTATGGTGTCTAATGGATGATTGATGTACAATACAATTACGATGGCTGCCCTGTGAGTACGCAAAAGTAAAAGCGAAGATGCCTCAGTTTGTGTATGCTAAAGCTGATATTTGGGCGTCTATGACATCCTTATTGTGCTTTGCCATCGCTGACTAGCCCCAAGTAGATCGCGTCCTTTGACAATTTGGTGAATAATAACATATACCAAAGGAGCCACTAAACATTGATGGGTTGCACCATATGGATGGGAGGGGCACTTATTATTGGTGGCCTACACACTACTGCTAGTATTATAAGATATGGAATGAGCGCAGCGGCCGAGTTGTTGAGTTTCCCTCTGCGCTGAGCCTCATTTCATCCGTTGCATACTTTGACTGGCACTCAAGTGTTGCACATCATTTTTTGTCAAGAAGGAAAGCCCAAAATGACCTTAGCCTGGCCAAACTCCCAATTGAAGCACCAGTTGATGCCCCACCACCACCATTTGTGCAAATACTAGATCATGCTCCCGACTCGCGTCGTCAGAAGCGTGGAAGACGTAGTGGAAATCATGGTAGTCATCGCACCCATCGGTGGGGTGTGGACTTTGATGAAGATGCCCATGATGACAATGTAGATTTTGATTGCGCAAAACCTAGCCAATCTTTTATGCCGAGTCGCAGCCATCCCTCTATGCCGGGTTCAAGCCATTAATTCTATGGTTCAAGCCATAAGGTTGGTGCTACTTCGAGCTCGTAGATCATGCCCTGCTCTAGCCCCGGTCAGCAGTTCACAGCTGGGCTCAGCCAGGATATTGACCCTAGGCTCTTTATGAGTATTGAGGATCTCTTCAATTCACGGACACCACCCGGGTAATGCTTAAATGTGCATTCAGGAGACGGACATATACAGGTCATACCAGGAGGCCACTGCCTCTAGTACTACACCTCAAGCATCATATGATGTACTGACGACCTCTGAGTGCTACAGGCCATCTATGGATGGTGTTCTCGACCTGAATGCACAAGACATGCCATTCTCGACCATGCAGATGCAGTCACCTGAGTCTGCGCATCGAACACCCCCAGCTGCATTCACAGCAGCATACATTGATCCTAGTACTTTTGGTCAGCAATATCACGATGAAGATCAAGAGCAGCACCAACTGCGACAACTAGAGGATGGACAAGGCAGGCCGATGCAAGAGATTCGAGCATGTCAATGTCACATAGGTTGTCCTTTTCAGGCCCTTAGACGACATCAGTGGAACGGTTAGGACCTACATGAATCAAGTATGGATTATAATACCCTACATTTTCAATTTTAGATCATTTGTAATATTGTTTACTTGCATTTTCTAAAAATTTGTATTACCTTTTGCAGGCATGCTCACAGGAACACTTTTGTATAATCATCCTTTTTTTTTTTATTTCTTCAAGTAATTTTTTTTTATTTCAGTTGTGATATTGTAATTTAATTTTAGCTTCATTTCATTTAATTTACTTGTAATGTTGTAATATAATTTGAGCAATTTAGTTTAATTTAGTACCAATATTGTAATTTAATTTTAGCTTAATTTAGTTAATTTAGTTCTAATGTTATACTTAAATTTTGTTCAATTTTATTTTAATTTTTTCAATTTTGCATTTCTCTATTTTTTCAATTTTGCATTTCTCTAATTCCTAATTGATTAGTTTAATTAGCTATATTTTTACTTTAATTTCTTAATTTTCACATTTATGTGACTCCTAGTTGATGCTGCTTTGACAGGTAAACCGAGTTGTACAAATAATAAAGTAGTGAGAAGATATCATTCCCTTGAGGATAGCTCAAGTACCAAGGTTAACTAATTGGATATCAAGTTGAGCAGTAAAAGTAATAAAAGAGAACGAGTAAAAGAAAACACACAATTAGCAATTTTGAGAACCAAATAAACTAAACCATTTTGGACTAAACTCAATGACAAAAGGTGTTAGGGCTACTAAATTCACCTACTCATTAACATTGTTATCTTGAAAGTCAATTATCCAATCTCTATTTCTCTAGATTTATGACCGGATTCCCTAAGTAACTACAAATCTCTCTCTTAACCATGTAATTCTCTCTTACTTAATATGATTACCTAATCTCTTAGCACAACCTAGATTAAGGGAGGATAAGCTCTATAGATTCCCAACAAAGGCCACACAAGTCGTGTTTATCTATCTCTAGTTTTCGCTAAATCTATGATAATTATGACACGAAGCTTACTTTACAACTCTTCTCTCAAGTTATTGTAAAGCATCAAAACAATCAAGTGGTGATCAAATACTTAAAAGTATTAGGCACAATCATAACACCAAATCATAAAGAAATAGAAAATTGGATAACATCCAAGTAAGGGTCACATTGTCAAGAGTGACTACATTAGTGCCCTAACAAGAGGGACTTAGTTCATAATGACCAAAGGAACAAAAAGTGTAAAAGAAAGTGTAGTGATGGAAGAAGAATCCATGGATGAAAAAAGAAATGCAGAAACAAGATGGACACGAATCTCTCCGGCTTTCGTTCTGCTTTTGGAACCTTCAATTTTCATGTCCAATGCTCCCAAGATTCTTCACAAGGATTAGGATTGTAAAGTGGCTAAAAAAGTCTTGAAAACGATGTCCAGATCTTTTAAATATGCACCCAGATCATTTCCCCAAAGATTGATTCAAAAAATAGAACTTTCCATATTTATCGTAGCCATGCTCGAGCATGGGGTCGCATGCTCTAGCGTGGGTCTCAACATCTTGATTCTTCATTTTTTTTTTTTATCTGGGTCTTCATGCCTTCAATTAAAATAACTAGTAAAGAGTGAAAAAGTTCCATAAGGTATGTAAATTCAATAATAAGTTGTCATACAACAAAACTCCTAATATGATGCTAAACTAATGCAAAACTACTATCTAATATGCATGTAAGTCTTAAAGACTATATGAAAACACTAACAATTATAACTCTCATTTGGGGAGTTATCGCTAGCTTATTAGTTTAATTAGTTGTAAGTTCAGTTCAATTAATTGCAAAATTCAAAAAATGTAGCACTTGATTACATCAGATAGATAAATGATTTCTTAAATCTCAAATACAGGATTTGATTTCTTAATAAAATCATTAACAAACCACTTCAATATACTCTAAAATACAACAAAATAAACATTAGCGTACATAACAATGGAAAATTAATACATGAAGAACAATTAAAAATAAAGACATTAAAAAAATATAAATTTATTGCCAATACTAGGACGGTTGGAGCTTGAAACATGTAAAGTTTGGCATCTTCGTCTAGTATGCCCCTCTTGCCTGCAAAGACCACATCATTTTGGTGGTCCTGGTTCAACCTCATCCATGCTATTATAGATTCTCGTTGAAACCGAGTGACCCTCAGTAGCTCGTCTATGCTTTGGATTTGGCCGTATTGGAGATCTATGGTATTTAGGTCAATAAGCTTTATGTGCAACAGGTGTAAACTCCATTTTGTACATATTGAATACGCTATGAATACAAAAAATATCATTGACATAAGTAGTCCAATCAACTTGCACATATGGCCACGCAGCGAGTACATGAGGGTATGGGAAGTGTAAGGCATTAACCCACAGTTGCACCGACACTCTCATAAGTTCACCTTATAGTTTCGGTGACTCCAACTTGCTGTTGGTGCTAGTTCTTTAACCACAAATGACTCACTTACCCATGAAAACTGGAACACATTCATGGTGGCAATCAACTGTTTGTTGTTTTTTATCGTTCGCATTAGCACCTTCAAAAATACTTGTCCGCTCACAAGTTGGGCCTCAGCTTGCTACCTTTCCTTACAAACAGCTCTACAAGGCAGAAGTAAGTGGACTTTACAAGGGCTATAATTGGAAGATTGCGGGTGTCCTTTAGAACTGAATTAATATACTTCGACAAATTGGTGGTCATATGCCCAAATATTTTCCCCTTGTCACAGTGCTGTGTCCACTTCTTTCGGAATACTGTCAACCTATGTATACATTGCTGAGTTCTCATCTCTCAACAAGCCATAATAACATGCAAACTGCCGCTGAGTCTTTGCATATGCCGCATTCACGAGGGCTCGCATGCATCTTTACTCTTGAATTGGAGTGCAAAGTTTGAAGCAATGTGGCGTATGCAATATGCATGATAGGCCGTTAGAAGATGGCACCCAGTATCTTTTGAATTTATAACTATTTTGATAGCCCCATGATGGTCAGAAATTATTAGAATTCCTTGCTGCGATGTCACATGTTGGCATAGATTACTTAGGAAAAAGGATCAGGCATCCCTAGTCTTTCCCTTTACTATTGCAAATTGCAATTGGCAAAATGTTAGAGTTACCACCTTGCATGATTGCCATTAGAAGTGTTCCACTATACATTCCATACAAGTGGGTGCCATTGACTGAAATGATTGGCTTGTAGTATTTAAATGCTTCTATGCAAGATTGAAATGTCCACAATAAATGGTGGAACATCACACAACTCTGATTAAGAAAATTCCTGCTATAATATGGCAAAGTAGTCAATTGAACGATTGTACTTGGCACAAACATATGCAAAGCTTGTAGCCATCTCATAAGTTCATTATACAACTCTTCCCGATCGCCATAAACCTTAGCAATGACCTTTTGCTTGGCAAGCCATACCTTCCTATACAAGGTCTTGAAACCATACCTCACCTCCACCGATCTTTGCAGCACATTGATGGTTATCATCGGATCAGCCTGCACCACAGGGAATATGGTCACATAGATAACATTTGTGTCCAACTTTGGATGGTCTTGGGAAAGGGAAGAAGACAAACATGTGTATGGCCCATTATACTTTCGAATTTCCCATAACTCCTTTTTCTGGCGATATGTAATGCGTATACTCCACGTACACCCATTCCCAAAATACTTGCATTTCCCATGGTATGTCAACTAATCAGACTCCAATACCTTGTACTCAACAGATCTTCGAATGATGTAGTTTTTTACAAGAAATAACACACTTTTCATTAGGAAATTGTTGTCCAATATGCAACTCATCATCTCCAGCATTATGCAAGATATCCCCTGCAGTTCCACGAAGCCTTGTAAATGTACTTTGCTGCATCACATCCAAATTCAAACATGAATAATGACACGAATAATCTTGTGATTTGGACATCACTGGTCGAGCTTTGGATGATTGGCTATTAGTAATACGAGTAGCCTCTCCATCTGAGCCTTCACTATTATCATTGTCAACTAGTACTTGAAACAGTTTTTCCTCATCATCTCCATGATGATCAAAACTTTCAGCACCCACAATCGGGCCGCCTCCCATAAATGGTTCTACAATCTACATTGTGAGCTGCTTTAAGCTTCTACCATCTTCCATATCCTCTATATTTCCATGCCTAGCATTTTCACTCTGCCAAGGACTGTACAAAGCGAAAGTCAAAGAAGCCGCTGCTAGTGAAGTTGAACATGCTATAGGATTAAGATCTGACCCTCTAGCACTAACGTTTGTTCCAAAAGATAATGGGTTTAGAGCTGATCCTTCAAAGCTTCCGTTCATATGTTCGAGGGTGACAAACAACTCCATAATATGAATCCTAGCACATTGGAAGTGACAATAGAACATCAAATTCATGTCTTCACTTCCAACCGAAAGACTTGTGGACCGAACGACACCAGGCCCAAATGCAGCGGGCATTCTGTACACTATTCCTATTATTTGCTTTCGATTAAGGAGGCACAACTTTCTCAATATTGTGTTTTTCAACTCTAAAAGAGTTATAGATGATGAAAAAATAGTCACACCAACTAGATTTTAACTGCAGGATATAGTATCTTCTATTGTGTTTGTGATTTTACCATTATGGTGAATTGGTATGATAAATATTTGAGACATTTTTTCTCATAAACACTCCAATTTGAACGAATAAAATTCATCTCAACCATCTACCTGTTGGAGGGGTTTTATAGGGAAAGTATTGACTAGAAATCGACTTAGTTAGGCCGATTAATCTTATGCCCAGTAAACCGCAGATTTTCAAAATTTTTGTTAAATTATCGTATTTTTTAAACTAATTTTTTTTAATTTTATTTACATAAAAAATCCATTAGCTTTAGATGAAATAACTTTAGAAATAAAAAGTATACATATGAAATTATTGTTGAAAAAATAAGTTATATTTAAAAAATGTATAAATTAATTTTATATATCATCTCGTTATTTATAGCATAATTTGTTTGATAAATTCTTTTTCCAATTTTAAAGTGAGAATTGAACAATTGAAAAAAAATTAATTCATTTTCCCTATCCCCTTATAAAAAAAAATTCATTCCATTTATTCTTCCTATCTCAATTAATGATATGTTAAATCCCAAATATATACACTCTTGCAAAAGTTAAATAAAAATAAAGAATTAAAAGAAGAAATCCATATATTTTCCCACCTTCCACCATATCCTTTAATATTACAATATTTGAAAACCATAAATTTATTCTTTATAACAACCATTGTTCTAAAAACCAGACTGGACCGGCCGGTCCGACCTGTTGAACCGGGAACTGTGCAGGTATCCGGTCCAGCTACATTTAAAGAACCGTTCCATCCAAAAATCGATATTAAATTGGCTAAACTGAGCGAAAACCGATATAGCGGCCAAACCGAACCACTTTTACCGGTTGGCCAATTTTTTTTGTTGAAAAAAGAAGTGAAAAATTATGTTTTTGATCATCAATGGTAAAATTAACTTCTTCATTATGATAAAAAAAGGCCAAAAATACGTTTTAGTTGGCCAAACCAAAAATTACTACATCTCTTACTCTTTAGAAAATAGCTTAGATGTAATAAATATATTAAAATATAAGAAAAATGATATATGAGTACTATTTATAGAAATCTTAAGAATAAAAAACTTTTATTCTAAACAATGTTGGACTTCTTGAATGCTTTATAGTAGCTTTAAGAATAAAAAATTCAAAACTTAAGCAATATGAAACTTAATACTTTACTTGTATTAGTTATATTAATATAACTTAATATAGTAATTTTGGTTTCTAAAACAATTTTTATCATATTAAAATTTTTTTATTATTTTTATTTATCTCATAACATATTATTAATCATATATATATATATCCCGGTGGTTGAACCATTGAATCTTTGAACTATTAGCTTATCCGGTTCAATGCCCGATCCGATTTTCAAAACCTTGATAACAACTTAACATTGAAAGTATTATATATTTTATAATGAATTTATTTATAAATTTTTAATGAAGGTAAAACAACTGAAGAGAAAAATTATACCACTTTTCTCTATATCGCCTTTAATTAGCTTTATAACAATGATTTATTAAAATGAAACTAAAGAGAATATAGTTAGAGACTATTGAGGCAAAAAATTTAAAATTTAAACATCTTTCTCTCCTTATTAAAATTTATTTTTCGATTTTAATTTTCAACATAAATTATACATTAAAAAAGAATAAATCTGATTGGTTATTAAAAAATTTAGGATTAATTGCTATAAAGAAATATACTTTTAATTTTAGGTAAAGTTTGAACTTCCTTTAGTCTCGTAGTGAATTAATTTTAAAAAATAAATTTTACATAAATATTTGAAGAAAAGAATACCATTTAATACTAATTTAAAATAAATTAATCATAATTTTTTGTGGCCAATAATAAACCATATAAGACAAATTAGGTATTGGAATATTTAAAGTGGATTAGTGATAGATTGGTACAATTATTTGAGAAAGGAGTAAATTAATGGTGCAGAATATCGAGACAATGGATGAAAATGTAATAGTTTCCTATTAAACTTTCTTGTGTAGTGAGTTAATTACATTTAATTAAAACTAAAAAATAACATCTCAAAATAACTTTCTTTATATAGTAAATTCGTGATAGTGTGTTGTAGAAGCTTTTATTCTTTGTTTGACACTTGTCAAAACTTTTTTTATAATGCTTTTGAAATATTATAATAATAATAATAATAATAATAATATATAATAGATAGTATATTTTTGAGAAGGGCTATTATCTTTCTTGTTTGGTGGCAATCCCACCATTTTCTTTGGGGTTATGAATCAGTAGTGACCTGGTCTAGTTTGAGTAGATTAATTGGGTCAGACATATTTTTTCAAAAAAGAAATTCATTCAAATTTTTATTTTTTATAAAAATATATGAATTTATAAAATTTTATCCTTTTTAAAAATAATAAATGACTTTCTCAACTCATTATTCAATCACTTAGGCCTTAGTAAAAGTTACATTAAGGGTTTTAATCATTTTATAACAAAATATTTGACTTCCAATCCCTCTGCTATTCTTTTTTTTTTTTTTTTCTAGATTCCTCCTATTTATGTAGGAATAAAATATTGGGAGTCCTTTTTTTTTTCTAGTACTCTGGAAGGCCTAAAAAGGCCCAAAAAAGAACAAACTAAACAATACTGTTAACAATCTGAGGTATAGATGCTCGAATTAGATCAAATAAAACAAGAAGATTAATGGCTATTGGAGGCAAGTCTCAAACTTGAAAGGCGTAATTCTTGTCCAAAGCCCAATTAGCTAGGCTATCCACCACTTTGTTAGCCTATCTGCAGGTATGAACCAAATGGATTGACCACTAAAGGTTGATAAGATGATGAATTCTGCAAAGGACTCAGGTGAAAAGTGGATGACTTGGCAGAGGATCGTTGATGCGACCAATAGCTGAAATAGAGTCAAAGTAAAAAATGATATGGGAATATTCTCTATCACGAGCAAGTTGAAGGCCACAAAGGATAGCTTGCAATTCCGCCATGAGGGTGCAATTTTGACCTAAGCAAGAGGTAGAGCCAACTAGCCACTTTCTTGAGTTATCCCTAATCACTGCATCATAGCTCAAATTACCACAGTTGCCTCTAGAGGCTTCATCAGTCTTAAGCTTAAGCTAGCCAAAAAGAAAAGCATGCCATTGGATCGCTAAAGTCATATCGGACTACGAAAGGACAAATTGAAATTCATGGGTTCTTGCTGACCGAATGTTGTTGACATAGTTGTTAACTTCCATTTGAGCTGTGTAAGAATTGTAAGAAAGTCTTTTATACAAAAACTTATTTCTATAGTTCTATAGAGACCAAGTCGTGACTCTACACACATCTACCAATTAGAATCATCATTCACACCATAATTGTTGGTAAGATTAGACCTCACCCATTGAAAACTGTTCCCTGCGAAGAAAGTAGCGACATTTTGGTGAGCCAAAAATTTGATCCAAACACAAAACATGAGAGGGAAATCTCAAATGGCATGATGGGGAGTTTCAATATCACTGGACTATCGAGACCACATTGGAGAATCCCCGCCACTCCAGGAAGCGATCCTTGAAAAAGTTAGGATCCTATTATGACAAAGTAGCCAGAGGAAAGAATTCATCCTTTGAACGCCTTTCCAACTCCAGATAAGCTTCCACAAGCTATCTTTGTCATGAGATGGAGGCAAGAAATTGGCAACTGCATTTCAAATTAAAGGACCCATCTTTAGCCACACCCCAACACCACCTACTTTCACTATCTTGTTGAACTAGAGGAATAGTATTGCAAATAGAATCTAGTATGTGGGGTGGTAAAGAACTCATCATAGGCCCTTTTCTCCACAAACCATTCAAATCCACAAATTGGGCCACCACCAAATCCACATCAGTGGGGGGAATTAGGGTTGCAGCTACATCAATCAGTCTCAGGCTTCATTAGAGCCAAGTATCAACCCAAAAATGAGCTGTGTGCCCATTACCAAGAATAATTGCTAAATTGTTGAGAATGTGAGGCCACATTTTGATAAGGCTTTTCCAAAGAGCAAAGTCCGAGTTTGTACAGCTAATGTTTCTTCGCAAATCATGACCCTTCTTGTATTTGCCCAATAAGACTTGGAGCCATAACGCATCAGGCTCCTAAATGAGAGATCGACCCAACTTTATCATGAAGGATTCTTCATATGGGTGATCTTCTTAAAGTTAAGACCTCCTTTCTTTATTGGTTGAACCAAAGTATCCCACTGAATTAAGCGAGGCTTCCTCATCGAAGAGGTAAATCTCTAGATGAAAGAATGTTGAGGCTTTTTCAATCTCATGGAAAATTCCTCTTGGAATGAAAGAATGTCGCATCGAATAAAGCGCCATAGAAACCAACACTAATTTAGCAATAGTAATCCTATCAGCCAAAGAGAGATAGTTGGCTTTCCATTAGTGGAGTTTGATTTCCACTTTCTTGCTTATGTGTTTGAAGTGAGCTCTAGAAGCTCTACTATGATTTAAGTAGGCCCCAAGATACTTGCCAATTTCACTAACGACCTTAAACCTGCTGAGACTGGCTATTTGAGACTTTAAAATTAAGGTGACATTCTTTGAAAAGTATATGCTCATCTTGTGTTTTTGATACAGTGTCTCGAGGCCTCACAAAAAAATTAAGAATCTTGAAAACATTCTCCAGTTGTGGCATATTACCTTCAGCAAAAAGCATAAGGTCATTAGGAAAAAGGAGATGAGACACCAGAAGGCCATGTTTACCTGCCTTCTTGGGGAGCCACAAATAGTTAGAAACTGTAACATCCTTCCAAATATAATACTATACTTAAGTCATAATATTATACTCAGTAGTTTGCCACTTTTACTAATTTACCTTTATTACACTTTCATTATTTAGGTCATAGCGCAAATTAAATTGTCTAAATTGTGAAGTTAATATTGTGCTTATTCGTAAGATAAGCAAGTGATATAAATTTCGCAGGATACAACATCATATGTTAAAAAGTAAGAAATAAAAGCACAGAAGTAAAATTTACAATAAATATCTATAGAACATTCATAAATAATGTACAGATCTCATGTAACCATTGTAAGTTCTGAGTACAATACAAAGAGCCGTCAAAACATACACATATTCGACCTGTAACACTAATCCCAAACTCAGTACAAATCCTCATAGGGACCATGAGTAATCATCAGGGGTACATGAGAATAAAAGACAACAAGAATTACGTCTGTGGCCCAAGGTCATACAAAAGGTATCAAAAAAAGCTAGGTACTAGCCAATACTACCTTGGCTAAGTCTCCCTACAAAAGATACAACAAACTCCCTCTAACCCAATCCAAAGGAAAGAAAACCATTCGTTATGACACCTACAGCCCCAAGACCTCTAAGTGAGTGTTCGTCATCTCCAAGAGCAGAAGAGGAAGAAGAAGTAGAGGCACCTGCCTCAGAAGGGTCGGTCTCTAGTGAAGTTAGTAGGAAGGGCTACAGTGGTGTGCCAGCAAGGTGTGCACTGAACAGTGAAAGCCCATCGAAGGGAGCCTCTAGGTCAAACATCAGACTCAGGACAGACTTAGAAAAAGAATGCTCAAAAAATATATATAAATGCATGCAAGAGGTAGCTGTCAATTATAATGAGTTTAAGGCATGGTCATTGTGCCACTGCCATTCTGGTATCTTAGCAAAGAAGACCAGCATCGCCATCGGTATCGACTAAGAATGACACAGGAAGATGAGAATTTGAAAATTCTTAGTAGGATTTCCTAGACTATTATGCAGTGATATTGTAATCACTCCTAGCTGCTTTGGTTTATTTTAGAAAGATGTGAATAATATGAAAAATAGAGCATAATGTCCAATTTTATCATTGAAATCATACTTCCAATTTTATCATTGAAATCATACTATGTGAAGCATGGTTTATTTTATTCAAACGCTTATGAAGCAAAGAAAGAATCTGAGTCATGAACATAATAAACTAAAGAACAAGTATTTTCACTATGTAACTCTTGGGTAATAGTCTATTTTTCAGGACAGAGTTCGTTCCTATACATGATTGCTAGCTTTACTTTCCTCAACTCTCCCATCGATCTATTCCTATTAATTCATTTTGGGACTGGCCTAAGTAATATTAAATCATCATTATAACTTTAATCATATTTTCTTGAATGCATATACTTGAAGAATCATAATCATGATGCATGATGCATATAATTCTACCAAAAATCTGGCAATATAACGGTTGAAAACGTGAACTTTCCAACATATAAACAACAATCCCAGCCAGCCAGTCACAGAAAATAGAATCATTGTATTTATATATCAATATCACATAAATATGATAAGGAATTGTATGAAGAATTTAGCCATTGGTTTCTTGTGGCTTATGGGACTCATGATCATTAAGGTTGTCAAGATGTCTTAACTATCTCAAATATGCCTTGTTTTATTAATTGCACTAAAATTTCATTTTAACTCATCTTGATCTAAAAATTTAATATGTTGTAGCCTTATTAGTCTATTTTTAAACCTCTTTAGTCCCATTAAGTTTTGAGGTGTATAGGTTAAGTTATTGAAGTCTTATCCAAGACTATCTTGTTTTAGTATAGACTAGAGCATCTAACTTTAGAAAATCACTAAAATTTCAACTCATATCATTTTTATATGAATTTTATACCAAACTATAGCTAATTGAGTCGTTTTTCAATCCCAATAAGTTTTACCTTCGTTGGGTAAGCAGAGCTCAAGTTGTAAGCTCCCTAAGTAGGCTATTCTATATCACCCTATTCAATCCAAATAGGACACAGGGTAAATTTAGAGAATTATTGGGAGCAATGTACTTAGAATTAGATCTGAAAATTTTATGGTATGATTATCTATATGTTAGCTTTCTAAAAAAATTTGTTGCACTCAATTTGAAGTTATATAGGGTAAGTTATACCCTTCACAACATATACTGGTCAGGATAGAGAATGGATTTTAACACCTTATTTCTAAAAATCATATCTTTCTCATTTTTTAATCTAATGGACCATAATTTATAGGATGGAAAGCTCTAAAAGTCTAGTTTCATTTAAAAATTGGTTTCACTTAATTTTGATATCTACAGATAAAATTATACTTTTCACCGTACAGACAGTATACTCAGGATTTTCTCTCAGCTTTTCTGTTTGTGTATTCTTTTGGTATTTTGATTAAGTCATCAAACCAAAATAATAATTCCTACCTTAAATCACTCAAGGCAAGCCATATTAACATCAAATAAAAGGTAAAATAAGAAACTCTAGCAGCCACCTAAATTAGAAAAATTAAACAATCTAAGAAAACCCTACCTAAAACATCAATTGTAGCTTGTAAAATTGGAGTCTCTTGGTGGTTTCTCTTCAATAAAGCCCTAAGATAATGACGTCTTCTCTTGTTCTTCTTGGGCTGAAGCTATATGGTTCAATAACGGGAACTTTATGGGGTGATCTTTGAGGTTTCTTAAGGAGCACAAAGAAAGAGTAGGAATTTTGAGAAGAAGAAGTAAGGTTTTCTTAGAAACTTGGGTGGAGATGGAGAGGATAGAGAAAGGAGTGTGATGAATGAAAGAAATGAATTGTGTATAACTAAGTAGGCTAGTTGAAATTTGCATGGACAAGGAAGGAAAGTTTTGGTGACTTGTAGACTAAGTTGGAAAGATAAAAAGAAATGTGATTGGTGGACCTAAGTGGCAATTTGAATTTGATAAGTTTTCCAATCATGTGGCCTTCATTTATCCAACATGATAGGGTGAGAAGCTAGTTCCTAGCTACATATATTAACTGGTACTCTTGTCATCCTATAGTACAGGTTTCCATTGATTCAGTTCTTATGCTACAAAACATCGTAATTCACTCGATTTCTCTTAAACTAGCAAAACATTACTAATTGCCTACATGAAAATTTTCTACAGGGAAACTCATATTCGTCTAATCTTAATATATGCATTTTGATATTAAGCATTCATATATCTATAATGTATCAAATTAAATCAGTGAACAGCATTCATTAGGCGCACTGTTCTTCAGGATATTACAAAAATCGTTTAAGAAATAAGATAAGATAGGCAGTCCATGCATACAACAAAAATATAAGGCAAAATGGGGTCACCTTGTCTAATCCCTCTTGAAGGAGAAAAATCCTCAATTTTGTAACCATTCCAAAGAAGATTAAAAGAGGCTGAAGTTATGCATTCATGATGATCCTAATGAGACTAACCGGGATACCAAATTCAATAAGGCATTGGAAGATACACTCCTAACTTAAACGATCATATGCTTTCTCAAGGTCATTCTTAATGGCTATAAATTTTTTTCTTTCCTCTCATCCTTTGCATTAATTGAACCATTTCTTTGGCAATGATAATATTGTCATGAATTTTGCGCCCAGGAACAAAACTAGCTTGGAAGGGAGCGATGCATTCCCTTAAAGCTAGTTTGAGCCTATTAACAATTACCTTAGTTAGGCATTTGTAAGCTATGTTGCATAAAGAAATAGGTCTCAATTAGCTTATGAATTCCAATTTTGGGATCTTAAGGATCAAAACCATGTGAGTATTGTTAATGTCTCTAACTTTAGAAGGGTTAGACCAAATTTCTTGTATACAATTCACAACAGAAGGTCCTACAATGTCCTAGTTATTATGGTAGAACATTGCAGGATATCCATCAATCCCAGGGGCTTTGAGAGCTCCTATGTTAAACATAGCCAATCATATCTCAAGCCTAATGATAGGGATGCTCATGTTCTCAGCTGATATAGGATCCAGGGGAGGGTAATTCAAGGAAGTAGCGATTTGTGTTCTATTGCTCATGTCTTTAGTATACAAGTACTTGAAAAATAGTGTTGCCATATTATTCAAGGTGTCAAGATTGTCCACCCAAGTACCAATACTGCCTTCCCAAGGTGCGAATCTTATTTCTGCTCCTTCTAATGATTAGTGTGATAATATTTAGTATTTTGAACCATCCATAATCTACTATGCTCAGGATTTCTGAATCCATAATCGTTTTTCTTGATTAAGGGCATCCCTAAGTTGCCTTTAGAAGTTGCTTTCCAAATTCTCAAGACATCTATTTATGCCATAATTAGCCGCATTTTGGATACCATTGATTTTGGCTATGGGTCTTTTCTTGTAGGTGAAAATATTTCCAAAATCTTTCTTCTTTTGGATAAATAACTGGTGCGAAAGGCTAGCCACTGTAGCAGACTAGGGAATTGAATGGTTCTAATGATCTCTTAAGAAGGCCATGAATTCTTCATGTTGCATCCAAAAAGATTCAAAGCGAAAAGGGTGATTACCAGATTCCATAGGATTCCCATGCAAGCAAAACAGTAATGAATGGTGGTTAGAGTGTAATCTAGCAAGAGTTTGAACATAGGCTTCATAGAACTTTAGGCACCAAGCAAAATTGCAAAAGGGCTCGGTCTAACTTTTCAAAAATTCTATCTCTCCCCACCTGTTTTAGTCCCCTTCAAATGAGTTTCAATCTTACAGAATCAACCTCAATAAAACCACAATCTAAGATCCACCTCTCAAAATTTCTACACTTTTGATAGTTAGCACTAGCCCCTCATTTTTTCTCACTTGGAGAGGCTATATCATTGAAATTTCCTATTAAAAGCTATGGAAAATGAATGGACTCCACCATAGTTTTCATTTCACCTTATGCTTCATGATGGATAATCTCATAAGGGTTACCATAGATAACCATAAGGAGCCAAGGGGATTAGTCTGGCTCATTAATTTGCACATGAAGAAATTAAGGGTGCTAGACCAGCAATCTAATAAAGATGTCTTCATTATTCCACAAAATCTATATGTCACCCAAGTAGCCTTGAGCTTCAACTAAAATGGATAATTTAAATCCTAAAACTTTGATGACATTATTAGCTTTAGGTTTACTATATCTTGTTTCTTGGACAGCAATAATATCAGGGTTATGTGTGTTTAGATACTCTTTAAGGGCCTATCTGAAGTTTGCACCAGAGGCCCCTTTAGAATTCTAGATGAAAATAATCATAAAAAACATAAGAATGGGGGCAACTAATTTAGTTGCATAGCATCCAAGTCCCCAAAGGTGCCAACATCTATTGGGCCATTCTTCTCACAAACCACATCCTGAATAGGGTTAGCATCCAAGTCCATATTGAACTCATAGGCGGCATTAGGAGGTTTGGGTTCAATAAGAGATTTTGCCCAATAGAAAGAGCATTTTTCTTTTCCAAAAATGGCCCGTCTTGACTAATAGAAGTTAGAGGTGTCTTAAGGCATATGTTGCCCATATCTGAGTGTCATTAGTATCATTAATTGGCAAAGTATTAATACAGGGGAGGGGAGCAATATACCTTGTATTTTCTAAAATATCTGCATGTTTAGGCATTTTCAGACTTTTAGCTGATCATTGGGCATTGGTCATGTTGATACGAGGTGGGGCTCTTAATTGCGGATGTGCAATCATTAGGAATATTCTTTATCTGTTTTAAACTTTTCTCTTTCCTCATTTGGCTTCCAAAAAGAAAAACTCATATAGGCACATGGTTGTGACCCTTATCTTGAGAATTCCTTGGGTTACCCTCGAATGCAATAGACTCATCACCATTCACGTGATTAGGTTCCTCCCTTAGCACATCAAAACGCATTCCACCATTTGGGGCGCTTGTTTGTGTGCTAGTAGTACACTAATTCCCATTGTGACCACTCCTAACCATATGCTTAGTGCGCCTAGGTTTATGAGCAATCATCTGAGCTCCATACATCCCTTTGCTAACTATCCCCAAAGACTAAGGAATGCGAGGAGGCTCAGAGGTGGTTGTCAGCGTTGTTACATTCTCTTGCAATGTTGCTATTGGAGTATAATTGTCCACCATAGTATGTTCCAAACATTTGCCTCTTGAGTGTCCACACTAACCATATTCAAAGCAGATATTATGAAGACTCTCGTATTCCACATTATGTGTGGAGTCCTTAATCCGATATTTAGAGAGGAGAGGTTTAGTCAGGTCAATTTCAACACACAAACATGCAAATTTACCTTGGCTTTGATTCGAAGTATTGACATCCACTTTTAGGGTGGTCCCAATGAGGTCTCTAATCCTATATAGATTCTTCTTATCATAATATTCCATTACAAGCTCTGGAAGTCTCACTGAAGCTACAATCCTTTGAATTTTCTCATTATGAGGATTGAAGTTAGCTTTCATTTTCAAACCTTAAGATAGTGACAAAAAAATTATCTAAGGACCATCAGTGAGAGCCCAAATGTAATCCTCACGAGCCTTGAATCTGACTAAATAAAAGTCATTTCCAATGTCAATGAGTTGGATAGTTCCATCCCTAGCCTAGAGAGTATCCAACTTCTTTTTTCAGAACATGGTAGCTGATATGCCTACCCAGAAGCTTGATGATGAGAATCTATTCCCATGGAGCACAGCTTCTTCTGTTATGCCTTGTTAAAAACAATACTGGGACACCCAAGTTCATCCTTGACAACCTTTGTCCTCGATCTTTGCACTTCTTTCTCCTCTCCTCCTCATCAAGAAACCCCTCTTCCTCTATGTCAATGAGAAAGGCCTCATCTTCTAAGTTTGAATCATCAGTATCGGAGAAAATGATTTCTTCTTCATCCTTACTATAGTCAGAACCCATGACCATATCCTTATAGGATTTAGGTGGAATCCCAATTAGAGCTGCCTCTAAGTCAGGGTCCTCGGGTTTAGGAGCCGAGGAAGCTCTTTTCATCCACTCTTCATCTATAGGGATGAGAACTGGTAATCCTAAAAACTCTGCTATGCCATTGCGAGCCTACTTCTTGCTATGATATAGCAAGTCATTGTCTTTTTTTGAAGCTTGATATGAATCTCTCTTTGGTTGAAAGCCGGTGGTATCCATTAACAGACAATGGTCAGATGTTCTCTCTCTAAGAAATGTTAGCTTTAAGGGAGGTAATATAGGCTTGGATTGTCATTATTTTCTATGAATTAACAACAGTGGGAGTTTGAGTGATTTTATAACTAAACATTTGACTTCCAAGTCCTTTACCATTGATAGGGGACTAAAATAGTGAAAGTCATTTTACAACTAAACATTTGACTTCAATTCCTCCACTATTCCATGTGAGATTAAAATAGTGGGAAGCAAGTTGCATATAGGTTGTTTTCTACATGAGCATCCAATATAAGTGACACACCTCTCATATTATAACCTATGTATTTTTATTTAATTATATTCAGATCAACTAGTTCAACCAGTCACTCACTGGGTGAAACAGTGACCCAGTGACCTGCTGTCTTAGCCAAGTCAATCACTGGGTCGAGCTTTATAACTATGATATATTATATGTTATTTTTCTTGTCCCCTTTTCATTGTCTTCGTTATGGGTGTTTTAGTTTCCTTTTGTGAGTGTTTTAGTTTTTCCTTCTCGGTATTTTTATATTTATGGAGATGACAAAAATGTTCGAATCTATTTTGAATAGAGCTGTAATATATTATTCAAATTGCAAAACTTTTTATGTTGATATCCGATGTGAAAAATGCTTATACATCGACAATCTTCAAGTAAGGAGTGCAGCCACAGATTATTGGTAAGTTCAGATTGTAGAATCCATTTCTTTCTTATCAAATTTAGATTTGATATATCTTTTACAATTTAGAAGTATAGATAGGCTTGTTTATTAATAAACTTTCTTTTTCATAAAAAAAATAATAACTTTGGCATTTTCAATATATTTTAAATGTAAGCATTGATAAGCTTGTAATAAATATACTTTACTCTTATGATTATCAATCAATCAAAATATATATATATATGTAAAACCCAACGAAGAGAGAACCGGACCGGATCGCCCAGGCTGGTCTGGTCTCCATCACAAAACTAGTTGTGGTCAAAACCGGGAAAAACCGGTGTGAACCGGATCGGTCAAATCAGTTGACCAGTTTTTTTAAAAAAAATTTTGATAAAAATGCTATTATTTCTTTTATAAAAATATAAAAAGATCAATCAAAACAAAAATTTATTTTTTTTGAACTTTGATTCTTTTAGTATACTTATTTGCTATATACTCTTAAATTAATTTAAAAATAAAAAATAAAAAATGATTGTTATACTGTCTGTAAATATTTTTCAAAAGAAATGTAAGTAAAAATTAAAATAAATAAATTTTACATTTAAGATATTTGATAAAGTACCTCATAATAAATATTATTTTGCATTAGTTATGTTATTATTAATAATTTAATATATTTTTTTTACTCTTTAATTAATCATATGTATATATATATATATATATATATATATATATATATCGTCGAGCATAAATTGAGCAGGTTGAACGTTTGAACCTTTGCCTTGACCGGTTTGATGCCCAATCTAATTTTCTTAACCTTGATAAAACCACATCACCTTCATATGAAGATTAGCAAACTACACATTTTGTTTTGAATATAAAAACTACTCTTTTATTTCTTGAATCAATTTAAAATTATGGGCAATATTATAATTTTATTTTATTCACATTAATTATTACTTTAACTTTTCTCTTACCTAATTAATATCTATCATTCATTATTACTTTTCTCTTTTTTTTTTGGTAAGACCACTCTTCACTATTTTTTTTCTACATATACCATTCTCTTTTTTTTCTATTTTTCTCTTAAATATTATATAATTACAAATTAATGTAGTAGCATCATATACTAGACGCATAAATTTACCCAAAACAAATAATGTATGGTTCGTATTATCACTGTATAAGGCATTAGATAATTGCACTGTAAATTTATAACAAATAAATCTAAATGTACAAAAGCAATGTTACTTTGCTTTTCTCTTAATGTAAGCTTATACAAAAGCAATATACACTTAGTACGCAACATACAATTTTAATTATTCGTGTTCAATCCTTGTAAAATTCTTAATTTTTTTAATTTTTTTAAATTAGATCACTTCAAATAAATAAATTAAAAAATTTATAAATAATTATTCCTCTGGTATTATGGCCTTTACCGCAACAATGCTGTCCTTTATGAATTTAATGAAGAAGTATTTTATTGAATTAGTATTAAAATATATTTATCTAGTATATAGTGATATTACATTAATTTGTACTAAAAAAAGAGAACAATATTCATGTAGAAATAAATAGTTAAATGTAGATGTTAATTAGGTGCAAGAAAAGTTAGAATAGTAATTAATATGATTAAAACAAAATTACATTTCTGTCCAAAATTTTAAATTGATTCAAGAAAAGAGGGAGTGACTTTTTATGTCTAAAATAAAATATGGAGCTTGGCAACCTCCACACTATCCATTCCCTATATATATGACGAGAGATCCATTTATACTGGTGTAAAATTTGATATATTTACAACATTAATAATTTTATATAAAATATAATTCTTATAAATCCAATCATTGAATTATAAGTACATATTATGTAAATCATTTGTGCCAAATTTCAAAAAAATTGAACATCATTAAGGACATGATCAGATACTTCATTTTTATATATTTATCTAGTAATATGTTTAACACACAAATTACTAGGCTGGAAGTAAATCAAGCTATTCATGAGCTATTTCTGCCTCAGTTTATTAATAGTTCAATAAGTTGGGCTCGTGGGCTCATAAGTCAAGTTTGAGTTAGAGTCTTAAGCTCATTTATTGAATGAGCCAAATTTGAGCTTTACTATATTCGACTCATTAGCTCGTAAGCTGGCTCGATATATATATATATATATATATATATATGTGTGTGTGTGTGTGTGTGTGTGTGTGTGTTTGTTTGTTTGTTTATATAAATAAAATTATATTTTGTTATTGTTACTATTGTTATTATTGTTGTTGTTGTTGATATTATGTTCTTATCACTAAATATTCTATAATTTATTAAGCCAAAAAAACTTAATTTATATTTAACTTTGAGCTATCTCATTAAGTTTGAGCAGCTCGTGAGCTAGCTCAAGTTTAATGAGCTTCTAGTGAGCTAAGCTAGAGCCTATAAATTAGACTCACTTTGAGCTCGAACTTGAGCTCGAGTTTGGCCTAATGTTAACAAGCCGAGCCTGAATTATGCCAAGTTCGGGCTTGGCTCGGCTCACTTCCAGCCCTACATATTACCTTCCTTCAAAGTATGCTCAATATGAACTCTCTAGTGGTCCATCAACAGATTTCTGATTGTGTTAATAAGAGGCGCATAGTTATGGTAACAAAAGACCCCTCCAGACACAATTCAAACAGCTTCTAAGGAGTCCATGTTGCCAATAATTAAGCTTATCAACTCCTAAGGATGAGAAATTTTTCTCTCCTTGTGAGACATAGGACCCACCTGAGTGTGGGTTGCCAAGTTTCTTGCTACTATCCTGGATAAGATATAAAATCATTCATACATTTTTATCCAATATCTTAAGTTTTTGGGAGAAATATTTCTTAACATGATATTAGAACTTCTATGAGCAAAGGGTCTAATATTTGATCCTTATTTGCTCCTATTTTACTATATAAATGTTAAATTTCACTATAAGGTAGAGTAGACTGATATATTATCCATACTTCAAGCCCAGAAAAAGCTCTTACATACTAAAATATAAAACCATTCATGCAGTCTCTCTTGGTTGAGTTCTATAATGCAGGATCCGCTGTTGTTATTGCTAACTTTGAAGGAGTTTTTTTCTTCTTATTTGTAATTATTCCAGTAAAGAAGAATAGGAATGTCTTCTAGATAATCTTTCCCCATCAATAGTTGGTACAATCCAGTCTAAACTCTTGCATTTGCTCCCTATTCTCCTCCTAAAGTTGCAATTGTTCTTTAGGAGTGTTGAAAACTGACATAGCTTACTGCAACAAAAACATTTTGATGCAGAAAATTATAGTTGCTGTCATAATATAGTCTAGTAGCAGAATATGTTAGGTATGTTTAGTCTTTTAAGAGATATGGACAATGCTTGTTTAAGGGATTAAATTAAGTGAGTAGTTGATGACTTGTAGCAGTAAACAATGCTTTTTGTATGTATAAATATGCATGAAAATATGAAGGAAAGTTTGTGTGAGTGTTTTCTCCTCTGATAGATGTTCTGTTGTCCAAAAATCTGCACATAAGCTTCCTCACAATCCAACAATTGGTATCTAGAGCCTAAATGTTCTTGAGGGATCTGTGAGAGAAAACCAGAAAAAAAAAGTGTGATAGAAAGCAAAAAAGCCCACCCAAAACACTTGATGGCTTCAGCAAATATATCTCTACCCCCACCCCTTGTTTTTTCAGGAGAAAATTATGCAATGTGGTCAAAAAAATGTTGGCTTATTTCAAAGCATATGGGCTTGAAGAAGTGGTGGAGTCAGGTTTTGAACCATCACCTTTGCCAAACAATCCAACTATGGCTCAAATAAAGCATCATAATGAAGAAGTTGTTAAGGAGGGAAAAGCTTTGATTATTATTCACTCTACTGTGAATAATGAATTATTTACAAGAATCATGGCTTGCATGATAGCAAAGGAAGCTTGGGACAAGCTTAAGGAGGAGTTTCATTGAAGTTCAAGAACAAGATAGATGCAAGTTCTCAATCTAAGGAGAGAGTTTGAGGGCTTGAAGATGAATGATGATGAAAATTGTTAGAGAATATTCAAACAAATTGATGAAAGTTGTAAACCAGATTCGTTTGCTTGGAGAAGAGCTATCTAATCAAAGAGTTGTAGAGAAGGTGCTGGTGAGTCTTCCAAAGAAATTTGAGTCAAAAATTTCATCTCTTGAAGACTCTGTGAATGCATTGCAAGCTACTGAGCAAAGAATTCAATTAAGAGAACAAACCCAAGTTGAAGGTGCCCTTGTAGCAACCAACAAAGGCAAAGCTAACAGCAGCCATGGCAGGAAAGGTTATGAGGTTGACATAAGGAAGAAAAACATAAATGGAGAAGAGAGTAGTAGAGAATGGGAAAATAAATATAGAAAGTTTTCACCATGTCCAAATTGTAAAAAGACATATCATTTGGAGAAAAATTGCTAGTTTAAGCCAAATATACAATGCAGGCACTGTAAGCAGCTTGGTCACACTGAGAAAGTATGCAAAGTTAGAAGAAATCAAGAGAAACAACAAGCAAAAGTAGTTGAAGAAACTCAACATGAGGAAGAGTTGTTTGCAGCCACTTGTTATTCAGCAAATAGCAATGGTGCTTCAATAATTGATAGTGATTGCATACATCACATGACAGCTGATTTGAGCATATATCAGCACATAGAAAAATCAAGTAACTTAAGGGTTAAACTAGGGAATGGAGACTATGTTGATGTCAAAGGCAAAGGAACCATTGCTATTAATACTTCAAAAGGTACAAAACTTATTTTAGATGTTTTGTTTGTACTAGAAATTAATCAAAACTTGTTGAGCATAGGTCAAATGCTTGACAGAAATTATGTTCTATTTTTCAAAGAAACATACTGCACTATTATGGATCCTTGTGGTTCTGAGTTCATGACTGTTGAGATGAAAAATAGAAGTTTTCATTGGAAGCCCACCAATGTAGAAGCTCTTTCATGTTCTGTGGATGAATCTAAGAAGGATAGGATCATTCAAGAGATGTTAAGTTTGATGAAAGTCCCCAAAAGAATTGGAATAAGGTGAAGACAAAAGCTGTTAGTAATGACAGCATAGTTGTAAGACAAGATACTTGGAAATTTGAAGATCATGGAGCTGAATTTGACGATGATCTTGCCATTAAAGGCAGTAAGTCACTTGATCATGTTTATAGCAGATGCAATGCAGGATTGGTTGAAAGAGAAAATTATGAAAAGGATGCTAAACTTGATAATGGCAAGCTACAATGAAGGAGGAGATGTTTCACAAGCACCAAGCTGCAGATGTTCTTGCAAAGGCTTCACCTGAGATCAAATTTTCAAAACCAAGAAAAGAACTTGGAGATTGCAGCAAGCTTGTTAAGGAGGAGTGTTGAAAACTGACATAGCTTATTGCAACAAAAACATTTTGATGCAGAAAACTATAGTTGCTGTCATAGTATAGTCTAGTAGCAGAATATGTTAGGTATGTTTAGCCTTTTGAGAGGTATGGACAATGCTTGTTTAAGGGGTTAAATTAAGTGAGTAGTTAATGACTTGTAGCAGTAAACAATGCTTTTTGTAAGTATAAATATGCATGAAAATATGAATGAAAATTTGTGTGAGTATTTTCTCCTCCCATAGATGTTCTGCTATCCAAAAATCTGCACATAAGCTTCCTCACAATCCAACAAGGAGACAACTCTCTAGAATAGGGATGGCAACTTTTCTTGGAGTCCACAAGAATATGGAGGATATTAGATTAAAAGAAGAATGAATAAGATTTCAGATATTAGTACAAATGACGATTTGCCTTTGTCATTGCTCAGTTAGTACACAGAATGCTTACACATTATTAATAATTCAAACAAATCAAAGACAGATGAGCATCTCATGTGTAACCAGGTCTGTGCCATCTTTGTTGCCGAGTTACAAAGGCACATTAGATATCCACCTACTGAACATGGCGAAACCTTCATCAGGCTTGTACTCAGGAGCTCTATGCCCTGCACCCTGCAATTAAATGCCAAAAAATAAATAAAAATAAAAATTGGACAATCCCTCAGACGAAAAGACACTTAAATCTTTCACCAAACTTTGTATTTTTCTTTTAAAAAAGAAAAACAAGATAACTTGTGATTTAAAAATTTCATGTTTTCTTACCTTCACAGTAGCAATTGTCATTTGATTCGAGTAGGTCCTCGTGCATCTGCTTGAAAGGTAAGTTATTCATAAAGATTTGGATACATGCTGTCTTATGGTGTTCTTGGTAGGAAATATGAAAAATTAAAAAGAAATTATTGTGAAATAGGATTGGTAGATTTGGATTTTATTAAGAACTTCACGGTGGAGTGGGAAATATGTATAAGGTGCATCTACTTTCCTAACATTATATTTATTTTATGCCTTGTATACTCTGCCAGTTGGTTTCAGGGGTAACAAGTAATCACTTATATCTTATAAAGGCTAAAGGTTCCATGCCTACCCTGCAACTTGGCCATTTACAAGCCATGGTCCCCAATCATCCACGATGGAGTAGTTTAGAGCCATTATCCATGCTTGAGTCGACATGAAAGGAGCAGCTGCGTCATGATCCCCAATGTCAAGATGACATTAATTGCCATGTGAAATCAGCTAGTTGCTAATGGCCCCAAGAGAGCTAAAAGTAAAATGCTAAACATATGGAAAAAACAATAAATCTACAACAATGAAAATGTGGGAAATCAAATTTGAAACATGATGGACAAAATGAGTGTGAACTTATACAAGATATGCAAAATTACTTGGCAGCTTATATCTGGCACTGTGAGATGAGAACTAAGAGGGGCCTTCAGCTTCTGAGTCAGAGATCTCCTGTGCATCACTTCACGTTGCTTCTGCGAATCATCTTCACAATAGATATCCAAAACGTTAAACACAATTCATTTCCGGGATATATATCTATATACTCTCCTTTACAATTTTTCTGCAGTGACTGTCCATAGATGACAGACAATTAAGAATCACTGGCATTTCTTTTTTTAACATTTTTCTTAAATGACTTGTACATAAATGATAAATCGCTAATACGACTCAATTAAAATATAAATGATATTCAAATATTTAATGGGAAATTATACAAACACATCAGCAGTCTGTACCAACTTATAGGGAAATACTATGCCAGTGAATACTTAAACAACAAGATTATTATTACCCAACAGAGCTCATCAGAAATAAGTCCCATTCCGTGAGCAAATGGGATTCGATCATTTATTTCTCTTTGTGTCGTTATGGGGTTTCCTAGCAGATATCCCTGTAAAAATTAAGACCAATATAGCCTTCATAGTTCATATAGGAAGAGCTATGGTTAACGCTACACCTTTTTTTGGTGATGTTAACGCTACACTTTTAAAAAGGTGAAGATCTTGCTTATACGTTCGGAAGTTTAGAATATTCGATTTTGGTATCAAAACACACTTTATATTATTTTGTCAGTAGTAAAAACATTGTCAAAGGAACTGATTACAGAGCTGGAGATTTATCCAGGGTTGGATACTTTTTTCATTTCCTGTTAACCAAGGAAATTGAATAAAAATGGTTAGTTTAATCATAATTATGTGCGAGTTAAAACTTTTTATACGTTAGTCAAACGTAGAATGGTCTAATTATTAAAATTCTATAAAACATATCTTGTAAAACCTTTTTCAAGCATGTCAAACTAAATCAAAATTTCACATAAAGTAATTTATGGTACTATTTATTTAAAGAAAACATTATAAAATTGTTTTACTGTTTGGGTGTGAATGAGATGGAAGCCATTATCTATAAAATTAATAGACTGAGGAAAGACAAGGGCACAACCAACTTGCAAATTGTTATTATCCAAAATATTATTTAGACATGTGCTCCATTTTTTACATTTATATACAACTAGCAGCGTACGAGTTTAATTGTACCTGTATCAAACTCTTATTTTTGACAGGACTCACACTTTGCAAAGTTGGTGGCATGAATTAATTTTTAAAATTAATTTCTGCATCCCTTATTTTTCTTTCTACTAAGTTTCCAAGCGGAGATAAAAGGGCAGAATGGAATATGAGGGAGTAATTAATTAATTGATTTGTGTATAAGACAAGATGGATAAACACACATAAATCTTGATTTGGAAGGTTTGTTTTGCCAACTTCTACGGACAAAAGTAGAACACGGATAGTTAGTATATTAGTGGAGAACGACCAAATAAAAATGATTAAGAAACATTTAAATTATAAAGATATTAGCTATTACTTTTATAACCAATTCATTATACACATTGAGCAATTTAAAATTTATTACCATTTGAAATTTCTTGAACTATAGCAGGGACAAGAATGCCAGAGTATGAATCGGCTCCAATGTACAATTTATTTGATCAGCTCCAATGTACAATTTATTTGAAAGAAATTCCGGGTGATCAATAAGCCACTACAAAGATTAAGACATAAACATTACAACTTAATAAAAAAAGATCAAAGTTATATAGCTTGTTTTCAGATATAGTGAGGAGGTTGAATCTCCCAAAGTGAACTACAAACAAGGGAAAAATAAAAAGAAAAACTTAGCACAAAATACGATGACAGTGATGTGAACATAAGCATAGTGACTTTACCTTCCTAAGAAATTGATGGGTATGGTGAACTAATTTCCAATCACTTCGATCGGCAGTGATATTTTCGCATAAGAGAAGCCAATTCCAAATGGCAAATCTACGAAAATAATACTACATGCCTGACAAAAGCTTTTAACATTATTAGCAGTATATCATCCTCCCAGAACAAAATAATAAAAAAGAATCACTTAAAAAGAATGTGCAGGACTATTTGTACTATCATCTCAACACTCATTAATTACACACATATTACAACCACATGCTTAAATAAATAGTACTTACTATCACAAATTTTGGATAGAGTTCAAGAAACAAAATCAATATGCACTGTATTACCTTTGTCCATGATTGTGGCCTCAAGACCAAATTAGGCAAGCTCCCATTGTACTCCTCAATTTTGAATTTAATTGGACCTAGAATTCGCAGTTGATGGCAAAATTGTTGTTATGTGGATCATTTTCAGTAGGATCAATTCTAGTGAAAATCTATACCAAACACAGCAAAGAAGATCACAGGGACAGAAACCATCAGAAATAGATGTGCTGGGACATTCACGTAGCAAATATGTTGAGAAGTTTCTTGAGCATTTTGAATCAGTCCAACCAGTTAGTACTCCTATCATTTTAAATTATTTTATGAGAAGATTACCATAAAAATAGTTCAGTTGGTTTCATTATTTAAGCTATTATTTGATCTAGACCAGGTATTGTACTGGCTGCCAATATAGTGAGCATATTTATGCATTGTCCTTGGAAAAAAATTGCGGAAGCAATCAAATGGATTTTTAGGTATCTCAAAGGGACTGCTGGTTGTGGCTTGGTTTATGGCCAGGGCAACATAGTTTGATGTCGTAAGATATTCAGATTCAGATTATGGAGGTGACTTGGACAAGAGGCAGAGTTCATGACTATGGTAGAAGGAGTGAAAAAAAGATTTCTTGCTAAATGGCCTGTTCATTGACATTGGAGTTCATCAGGATGGAAATACAATTTACAGTGATAGCCAGAGAGCCATACACCTGGCCACGATCATATGCGCCCTGACGGGACACAGCACATTGATTTCCAAGTACCGCTTTCGATTAAACCCTGCAATTTGGCTGCAACAAGTACTCCCTGACAAAGATTTTTGCTTATCCGAAGTACAAGGAGACTCTAGAACATGTAATATCTTGTTTGGATTAGCATATTTTGTGTTCAGAAAAGTTTATAATAGAAATTGTTCCACAGAAATTTTGGCAAAACATAAAAAGCTATAGGTGTGTAAAAATTCAGCAAAAATCAATATCAATTACGAGCTATATTGCATGGATACCGGTATGATACCCATATCGGATACGGATATAGGTATAGAATACAAAAATTTTATAAAAATTAGGATATGAGTACGTAAATATATATATATTTAGAAGTATAAAAATTTCACAAATTTTATAAAATAAAAACTAAAATTTCATATCATAATTTCAGCAGAGTAACACAGTACATAGAACAAAAACAAAAACAAAACAAGAAGGAGATAGGCACCTCTGTCACAAGAGAGAAGGAGGAGAGGGAAGTGCTGTTGCTTGGGCCACTGCCACCACTACTGCAACTGCTGCTGGGATGAGGAGCGCCACTGGTGGTGGAACAGTTGAGTGGTGGACCGGTGGCAGCTAGAGGGTGAAAGTTGGAAGTGGGGTGAGGTGGGATGAATGTGTTACGATTTGGGAATGAAAGGAAAATGAGGGTGCGATTCTCTGCTTCTGTTATGTTTTTCGCAAAAAAAAAAAGACTAAATAATATAGTTTTAGTAGAAGGTCATACCCAAGCTATTTCCAGCCACACTCAACCGTATCCAAATTTTTTATTAGATATATATCCAACGCATATCCATACCTGGAATATACCCAATACAGGTACTTTTCCAAAATGCATGTACCATGCTTCATAGATTACGGGTTGAGAGAACAACAATTCAAAAGAGATTTATGGATGGGGAGTTGCTATCTTAACATTACCTATTTGATAGGCAAGGCCTGAAAATGAAGAACAACCAGGACCACCAGTTAGCCAAAGCATAAGAGCAGGATTGTTCTCTGACTTAATAAAATAGTAGAAAACCTGCATGTCATCATCTGTTTCCACCAACCCCATATACCTGTGAAATGCAAATATATGTGATAGACCATTTCTCTATCAGTGTAATTGCACTTGATAAAAGAGTCTACATCAAAAAAAGGCTATAAGAGGATGGAAAAAAAGAAATTGTTAACCGATTAAAACTCAATAATCAATATATAGAATCTAAAAAAGGAGGAGCTAGAAATGGAAGTGGCATTAATGCTGACCCCGTTTCGAGTTCAAATGGAAGTGGGCCTTCAAAGCCAGGAAACAGTTCTACCTTTGCGCCAGAAGCTTCAAGGTGAGATGATATCTGCAAGAAAAGTGCAAAAGCAAGCAGAATCTGGCAATAGTAACGAGATGTGATCTTCTTTTTACTTATTGGGCACTTGATTGATTCTTTTTTTCCTATTTTAATGGTTAGAAAGGAAGGCACGGAACAAGTGTTGAAGCTGTCACTGGCAACCGCGTCAGTAGAAGAAGCCACAAGCACGCCTTTGAACTGTCCGATGATACTGGCAGGTGAAACATGTTATGGTGCATTCTACAGCACCCGTGGCTAGAAGCGGGTAAGAATGCCCAACTCACCTAGGCCTATTATGTTGCTCCATTTAGCATATTTTTGAATAGTAATATATGATCAGAAAAAAAAAAAATTGATTTCAAAATTAACAAACAAGCAAACGACATGAAATTAAGGTGCTTTCGGTTATATCTTCTTTACCTAAATTTTGAACTTTAAGTCGTGGATCAAAACTCTTCCTATTGAGTTTATCTATTTCTATTTGGGCTACCTTCAATAGCCATAGTAGATATTTGTGCTCCAGTTAAATCTACTTACATTTAATTTCTTAATTTAAGATTCTTAGTTGATCTGTTTGTACTATGAAATATTAGTCATTTTATTATTATATTGATAAAATGTATCCCGTTATCAAGTTACTTGTTCAATGCTTTCCTTGTTTTCAATTTTTCCTAACTTAAGTATGTTTTTAGTTGTAGATAACCTTTGTTTTTTTTGGCCTAGATTTCCATTATTGAATGTGTCAAAGATCTTAGCTTAGTAATGGGATTGTTAGATTTAATTCATCTATCTTCTGTTACTAGTGGTACTCTTTGTCATTCAAAGAGTAGATAGCTCATTTTTGGTAACTCTTAGCCCTGCTCTTTTGAACTTGATGATCCTACTATACTACATTTTGAAATCCTGAATTACTAATTTAATACACTTTATAAACAATCATTAACCAAATGTAAATAGACTAGTTACGTATGGGAAAAACAAAAGACACTAAAGTTGGAAAAATTTAAATGAATGAAGGGAGTGAAGAATCTTGACAATATAAGCAATTTTCATAATAGAGGAGAACAAAAAAAATGAGCAACAATAGCTTAGGTAACTTTTCATTTTGTATTTTCGACCCTCCTCATTGTTACACTGCCTTCGTCTTGCCAAACAAAACGAAATAAATGATACGAATGAAGATAAATAAAATGTATAGAGATAGATAGAATAAAGCAAAATGATTTAAACCACAACTAAGGATTCTAAATTTGAGAAAAAGATGATATGATAAAGATAATATTCTCTTGTTATTTTTTTAAATCAATTTTTTTTTCAATATTTACTATTGTATTGTGCCTTTAAAAAGTAACGTCAGGTGGAGAAACATAATACGCCCAAGTCAACCAGGCATTGGTGCCCACTTATAATCGCAGGCACAGTAGAATTGCTCATATTTTATTTCATTTTTATTGTAAAGTTCATTTCGATATATTTTTAATGTAAATTTTCTTCCACGGTTATTTATTACGTAATATTAAATTAATAAATATTTTTTACTCATATAATTATTATGTTAAAAGTTAAATGTTTGAGAAAATTATAATTTATTCTATTAAACTTAAAGTCGCATGTTTAGTTCTCAAATTTAAAAAATATGTAACATGATTTATGTACTTTTTTAATACGTTAATGTTTCTGTCAAATAATAAAGAATTTGTTATATTTTATAAATTTTAAGATCAAATTATTACTTCTCACTCAATTTTATTATCAATCTAAAGAAAAAATGAAATTCACTTTCCCAATGACCAATAATTTTTATTATATTTCAATTCTTTTAACAAGTAAAAATAAAAGTAAAAATTTAATTTTAATATATTATTATTGTAAAAAAAATTATATAAATATTCAATTATATATTATTATATTAATAAAAATATTTAATTTTATTATTTATTATATTAAAAATTTTATAAATAAAAATATTTAATTAGATGATAATATAAAATTTATTGTTATTGATAGTCTATCAAAATTAATTTCTAAAATAATTTGTTTGCTGACTTTTGCACCATAAAGTTAAAAAATGAGTCCGATGAATAAAGTATTCATGATTTAAAAAATCCTTTAAAATTCGCAACATATTCGGCCACCTATCAATTGTTTTACTTATCATTAATTTTTTTCTAATTGTACTTTACCATAAATGTAAAGTGATGATGCATTATATCTAATTATATTAGAACAGAAAACGAATATTCCATATAATTCCACCTAAACCTCAAATAAAAAAAAATGGCTAACCATCTCATAGAAACATATTCGATTGCTGCGAGCAAAATCTTAGGAATCTGGTTGCCTGACGTAACTAATCTCCTCCTTATTATTCACCCCATATTAACCATACATACAGGGGTATCCGCTGTGCGATTTAAATTGTTTTTAATTATTAAAAAAATCTAATTTAAATAATAAAATATATAATAATTTACATTGGATCAATTTATCTTATATTTTAAATCTAATTTAATCAAAATTAATTTTTAGCAATTTAAATTGGATCGATTTAATCAATTTTTAATAAAATCAAAGCTTGTGTATAGAATATTATAAATAAAAAATAATTTGAATAAATAAAATAAATAAATAAAAATAAAAAGTAAAAATAATCCATATAAAATACATAAAATAATATTTAAATAAAAATAATGCATAAATATAGAAAATTACGTAATAAATTACAATCATTTTAAATAAAAATTTAATTTAACAATTGAGGCCCCACATTATATTAGAGGTATTTTAGTTCTTAAGACTTGTTTTTAAATAAATTCAAAATTTACATTAAAAAAAAGGTTTAATTTAACAATAAAAATTTATATTATATAATATTATTTGATTTAGATTAAATTTAAAATCAATTTTGAAATCAAGTTTGAAATTCAATCCAATTGAAGCAGCTTTTAAACAATAAAAACCAATCCAATTTGCCCTTTTGGCCCCCGTGCTGGAACGACAGTCATGCTTGCGACAACTTGTTCGAGCCGACTGTGAGAAAACCAAAGTATGAAAAGCTTCTTAAGCTTATTCAGCGACAGTATAAATGAATCGTAGAACTCAAGCAAAGCCGCAATGCTAGAGAGCCAAAACAAAGATCGAGTACAGAGAATCATGAAGGACTAATCAAGGACACCATAGAAACCCTTACGAATGAAGGAAGGTTGGGTAAATATATTGCATTTTCCAAGGAAGACAGATCATAAACCATGTGCCGGAGTCCAAAAGCCGATGGCCAACGGCACTCTCGCAAGTTGCACTTTGATCTCCCGATAGGAGACCCTGACGCTTTTTTTTTGCAATTCCCTTGGAACTCGACAAACACCCCCTCTTGAACCTGACATGAGGACAATCTCTAGAGGAATCCCGGGTGGAAGAGTGTCAAAATTCCCTAGAAATTAAGAATCATTTGAGGGAGGTGCTCAAATTTTCAGCTAGGGCAATGATGTGATGTGATGAGATAGGCAAGCTCATCTAACCCATTGCATATATATATGCACCGTGGTCTGAATACTGCTCCTAATTAGGTTACTCTGCATGCCTAAAATCATTCAAAGAACACCGGTGGCGTAGCTAGCCCACCTTCGATCAACAATGACATAGGGATTGATATGCAAACATTAATACTTCAAACATTTTAAATTAATTTCTTAGCTAGTAAGCGCAGTGTTGAATAGGTCATCCGATTTTAAATAAAAAGTATCCAACAGTTTTGCGCATGTAAAATGCATCACTTTTTACATAGGACTGACATTAGTCCCAAACATGAGAGGGCGAAGAATCGAAAACCAACAAAAAGGTCCATCCAAGGCCGACTACCTCGATCACGGGACCATTCTCTGGTAAATATCTCTTTAAATATGCAATGGGCGATATATGAGGCGGACAAATGACAGAAGGATATGGCCTAGTTGGTTGTTTTTACTTGTCTAGCGTGGTCGGCCTTAAGCTTGCTTGGTGAGATACTAAAACACTTTGCGTTGGTCTTAATCAACACCATAAACTAAATCAAGTTAAATTTTTCTAAAAAATTCAGAAATGAAAAATAAATTCTCAATCCCACCACCGCCTTAGCCCTCGACCCTCCCCTTCTCCGCCTCACCTTCTACCCTCCACTGGGCGATCTGAGTTAGGGACTCAGTGACTGACTCGGGGCTACATGCAGCGGTCTTGGGCTGCGATGGTTGGCTGCATCCAGGCTGGGCGACTTGACGGTGTTAAGGGCTGTCCACGGCAGGGTATGATGCTGACATTGGCGGCTACTTGCGGCGCGATTGTCTTCGGTGATGGCGAGGCTTTGTCACGGTGGTTGTGGCGCGAGTATGGTTCAGGAAAGAAAGGAGCAACGGCCATGGTGGTTGCTGGAAACCCGCACCGCCATTGCCGTTATAAGCCACCCCTTCTTCCCGGCCAGTTTTAATGCATGACCCAAATCTTCATGTGAAGAAGAAATCATCTTCGTGCTGCTGAGAGGTAGGTGCGTGCGGGGATACCAGAGTTGCGTAGCGCAGAGAGAGAGAGAGAGAGAGAGAGAACGAGAGCGTTGCCATTGATGGCGGAGCACGGCGCGGATCGACAACATTGGAGGCGGCGCGGGAGTGGAGGAGGATGTTGCAATGGTGGTGGAGGAAGAAGAGGGTGGCAGTGACGGTTATGGTTGTGGTGGTGGTGGTGGTGGTGGTGGTGGTAGGAGTTTGCTCATACATCGGTGGTGGGGGAGGTGGACACTACGGCGATGTTGGGAAAGCTCGGTGGTCGCTCCGCGGTGTTCAGAAATCTACTCCTATTTGCAAGATATTATTTTTTTATTTTTGTTGAAATTCAAAATTCAATGTCATTAGCAGCTAATCTAGACATGATCTACTTACAGCTCATCCATAACCATCCAAAACAGAAGATATACATCAACCAAGCAATTCCAGTAGTCTTGCTATTATGAAGACACCTCACATATCCGTGCATGCATATTTAAAGAGAATTCCGCCAGAGAATGACCCCGATCACGGACGCTCCATCTCGTGTAGTCAAAGATTTCTTGTGCAGTCAACCATACAAAGAATCAAGTTAGATCTCTTTAAAACAGTCCGTGCAAAACCTCCAATCTCAGACACCAGAACGCCGTACTTGAAAGTGTGGTCATTGGACGATATTAAACTTCTAGAATCCTTAACCCGAGATGGCGTTGATGAATGTCTAGGTAAAATTTCAAGTCCACATGAAACAAGAACATCGATCTCACATGAACAAGGAATTCGGCTTTATCACTCGAATCTCTTATACATATTTTATCAAAATTCATAATTTTACTTATTTTACTGTTGCACAACAAATGGAAAAATTAATTTATGAAACAGTCAAATAAAATGACATTTCAATCTTATATGATAAGTTGCTCTGAAAACACACAATAAAAGTATTGTGATAACAAACTTCCATGGATTTTTTTTCCCCAGGCAGGCATACACTTTCTATTTCATTTCATGTAGAGTTCCATTCTATGAAGCAGAGAGGCAAAACGAGACAGAGAGTAAGATATGACACTGATATATAGAGATACTTCAATGTTTAAAATTTATAAGATACAATATAGCTATAATATAATATATAATATTAATATAAAATTAATATAAATATATAAACCTTAAGAAATTAATTTTGATACACCTCAATATAAAAATTTTATATTATCATCAAATCTATAGTGAGATCTTTGAGATTTTCGACATAAGAGTCAAATATCTTTGCTGACATAAAAATATATAATTAGATGTTTATGTAAAATATTTTCACGCTAACAACATGTCAAAATCTTAAATTAAAAGGGAGAAACAAAAATTGCATGTTCACCACATTATTGATAATTCAAACAAATCATAGACAATTGTACCAAAAAAACAGAGAGAATCATAGACAGATGAGCATCTCATGTGTAACTAGGTTTGTGCCATCTTAGCTGCCGATCTACAAAGGCACATTAGATATCCACCTAGTGAACATGGCGAAACCTTCATCAGGCTTGTACTCAGGAGCTGTATGACCTGCACCCTATAATTAAACACAAAAGAATTTGGATAATCCCCCAAACGAAAAGACACTCAAATCTTTCACCAAACTTTGTATTTTTCTTTGAAAAAAGAAAGAAAAACAAGATCACTTGTGATTTAAAAGTTTCATGTTTTCTTACCTTCACAGTTGCAAATGTCATTTGATTCGAGTAAGTCCTCGTGTATCTGCTTGAAAGGCAGATTATTCATAAAGATTTGGTCATGCTGTCTTAGGGTGTTCTTGGGAGGAAATATGGAAAGTAAAAAAGAAAAATGATGGCAAAATAGGATAAATAAATTCGGATTTTATTAATACTTTTCTGACATTATGTTTGTTCTATACCCTGTATGCTCTGCCATTTGGTTTCATGGGTAAAAAGTAAACATTTATCATATTAAGGATAAAAGTTTCATGCCTACCCTGCCACTTGACCATTTACAAGCCATGGCCTCCAATCATCTATAATGGAGTAGTTTAGAGCCCTTATCCATGCTTGAGTCGACAAGAAAGGAACAACTGCATCATGATCTCCGCTGTCAAGATAACATCAATTGCCGTATGAAATCAGCTATTCGCTAATGGCCCCGAGAAAGCAAAAAGAAAAATATTGAACATATGGAAACAACAAGAGTTTTCAGCCAAATAGGAACTGATCTAGAATGTGAAAATCTTCACCTGAATATCAAGGAACGGTAGCCTTTTGCACTGAGATTTACATGAAACTCAAAGCTGCTAGAGATGTCTTGTTCAAAATCAGTAGTGTAACACCGTACCCATTTCCCTATAGTTCCCTGTAGGACATTGAACTAAGTACATTAATATGTATGAAAACAGCTAAGGCTTCCTTGTCTATGTTTGACTCAAATTTGAAGTAACCATTTGTAAGTGGACATAGATTTAAGTATTTGTAGACAAATACGATGCAGCATTAGCCATCCACTAAATATAATGAGCATGTAGAATTATTATATCAAACCTCTCGAACATGCAGTGCCTCGCGAACACTCTCATTGTTGGCCCATTGAGTGCCGAGGAAAAAACCATAAATCTACAACAACAAAAATGTGGGAAACCAAATTTAAAACACTATGGACAAAATGCATGTGAACCTATACAAGATATGCAAAAATACTTGGCAGCTTATGTCTGGCACTGTGAGATGAGAACAAAGAGGGGCCTTCAGCGTCCGAGTCAGAGATCTCCTGTACATCAGTTCATGCTGCTTAAGCGAATCATCTTCACAGTAGATATCCAAAATGTCGTACATATTAATTCCTGAAAGGCACTGAAGATAAGAAATAATAGTTTACCAGTATGGTGAGCAAACTCATGTGAGCTGAATAACAAGAGTAGAAGTGAATATCATAATAAAATTTGGATGGTCATTACTTGCCTCATCATAGTACTGGATGTCCCTTAAACACAATTCACTTTTGGAATCTATATCTATATACTCTCCTTCGCAATTTCTCTGCAGTGACTGTCCATGGATGACAGACAATTAAGAATCACTGGCATTTCTTTCTAACATTTTTCTTAAATGAACTGTACATAAATCGCTAATATGACTCAATTAAAATATATAAGATATTCAAAAATTTAAAGGGAAATTCGATGCATGTAGTTTTACTAGACAGGAATGATTGCCATTGAATACTTGAACAAAAATATTATTACCAAATAGAGTTCATCAGAAATAAGTCCCATTCCATGGGCAAATGGGATTTGACCATTGCTTTCTTTTCGTGTCGTCGTGGGGTTTCCAAGCAGATATCCCTGAAAAAATTAAGACCAATTTAGGCCTCATAGCTCATGTAGCAAGAGCTATTGTTAACACTACACTTTTACAAAGGTGAAGAACTTGCTTATATGTTTGGCAGTTCTGATTGAATATTGGATTTGGGAAGCAAAATGCACTTTCTATATTATTTTGTTAGTAATAAAAACATAGTCAGAAGAAACGATTACAAACCTGGAGATTTATCCAGGGTTGGAGACCTTTTTCATTCCCTGTAAATCAAGGAAATTGAATAATAACAGTTAGTTTAATCATAATTACGAATGAGTTAAAACTTTTTATATGTTAATCATATGTAGAATGTTCTAAATTTTATGCTTCTATAAAAGATATCTCATAAAACCTTTTTAAAAAGCATGTCAAACGAAATCAAGTTTTCAGACAAAGTTATTTATGGTACAAGTTATTTACAAGTTATTTAAGAAAATACTATAAAATTATTCTATTATTTGCGTATAAATTAGATAGAAGCCATTATCTATAAAATCAACAGAGTGAGGAAAGACAAGGGCACAATCCACTTGTGAATGGTTATTATCCAAAATATATTTTGCCATATATGCATGTGCTCCATTTTGACAGGTATATAACTAGCAACAAAAGAGTTTAATTGTACCTATATCGAGCTCTTAACTTATTTCTTAGAGGACTCAAATTTTGCAAACTTGGGTTGTATGAACTAGTTTTTAAAATTAATTTCTATTTCTTTTATTTTTCTTTCGAATAAGTTACTGAGTGGAGAGAAAAAGGCGGAAAGGAATATGAGGGAGTAATTAAGTAAGTGATTTGGGTATAATGAGTAAACAAGATGGATAAACACACCTAATCTTGACTTGGAAAGTTTGTTTTGCTAACTTCTACAAACAAATGTAGAACACAGATAGTATATTAGTGGAGAAGGACCAATTAAAATGATTGAGAAACATTTTTCAGCCTGATTGTTGTTATAAATTATAATGATATTAGCCGTTACTTTTATAACCAATTCATCATACACATTGAGCCATTTAAAGTTTATTACCATTTGAAATTTCTTGAACAATAGCTGGGGCAGGAATGCCAGAGTATGAATCAGCTCCAATGTACAATTTATTTGAAAGAAATTCCGGGTGATCAATAAGCCACTACAAAGATTAAGACAAAAACATTACAGCTTAATAAAAAAAGATCAAAGTTATACAGCTTGTTTTCAGCTATATTGAGGAGGTTGAATCTCCCAAAGTGAAAAATAAACAATGGAAAAATAAAAAGAAAAACTTAGCACAAAATATGATGACAGTGACATGAACATGAGCATAGTGACATTACCTTCCTAAGAAATTGATGGGTATGGTGAACTAATTTCCAGTCACTTCGGTGGGCAGTGACATTTTTCGCATAAGAGAAGCCAGTTCCAATTGGCAAATCTACAAAAATAATGCTTGATACCTGACAAAAAGGCCATAAACATTATTAGAGTATATCACCCTCCCAAAACGAAAAAATAAAAAAGAATCACTTAAAAAGAATGTGCAATACTATTTGTACTATCATCTCAACACTAATTATTAGCACATATTACAACCATATGCTTAAATAAATAGTAATTACTATTACAAATATTGGATAGAGTTCAAGAAACAAAATCAATAATTCTTAAGGATGCATTGTATTACCTTTGTCCATGACTGCGGCCTCAAGACCAAATTAGGCAAGCTCCCATCGTACTCCTCAATTTTAAATTTAATGGGACCTATAATTTGCAGTTGATGACAAAAGTCATTCTATAAATGTTGTTGAGTGGATCATTTTCAGCAGGATCAATTCTAGTGAAAACCTAAACCAAACACAGTAAAATAATGAAATCATAACATTGGTGTCCACATTTTGATGCAAAATGATTCTGCACGGTGGAAAGTCTATGCCAAATAGACTATAATATTTTTATTGGTCTAAACCACTATTATTTGGAGCCTAATAGACTCTAACTAATCTAGCTCAAGCCAAGTTGGCCTATTATGAGGATAAAGCTCTCTCAACACAAATTTTTCCTTTCACAAGACTCGAATTCGAGACCATGCTTAAAAGGAACAATTGCTAAACCACTTGAACCAACCAAGCGCTAGTCAATAGACTGTAATATGATTGATTGTATTTGAATAAGTGACTTAGAATTCAAATGCAGCAACATCTACTCTAAAAAAGAGAGAAGAATTATGTAAATGCTGTACTGTACTTTCAAACATCTGCTTCAACTTAATACAATTTTGTTTGGAAGTGAAACAAACTTCTATTAGTGCTATTTAACACCTTGTTTTAAACTACCTATAAACGAAATAAATGAATGGTTAAAATAAATGTTATATCATAGAATAACAATTGTCTCATACTCTCATATACATATATGATGAGCTATGAGTCAAGACAGTGAGTAGGGCATGAGAGAAATAAAACTATAAGTAGCTGCTAAATTCAATACACTTCCTCCTTAGTTCTTATCATTTTTGGCACCAGAGCCCTTGATCCAAATGACTCAAAAGGTAGAAAATTAAGAAGAGGCCAGAAAGAAATGGTATCGGTTCAACAGCAGATACAGATGATGTTGGAGGCCACGACCAAAAAGACTGAGATGTAGGCCATGCAAGAAACGCTGGCTGTGGCAATTCATAGCCTAAGTGCACAGATGGCCAAACTATCAGTAGCAAAAGACATGAATCATATGTACCACCTGGGTACATATAAATTAGGGATGTGCACGGGTCGGGTTGGATCGGGTTCAGGGAAAAAAAATACCCAAACCAATTAAATATAATCGGGTCGGGTCGGGTCGGGTTTAATTTTTTTTTTTCCCCTAACCCGAACCAACCCAACCCGAACATTTTCGGGTTGGATCGGGTCGGGTATAAGAGTAGAAAGCATTTTTTTTTTTGATGAAAGATATATTAAAATACTCAATTTTGTGACATTTTGAAACCTTTAAATTGTGTTTTTAAAATTTGAATATAATCAAATATATTTTTAAAAAAATTACATACATAATTGATAATTCCATAATCATAATCATGAATATATTATATATTATACATTATACAATATCAATCATCAATAAATTTAATTATACACTAATATATTAACATAATTTAAAAGTCAATATTTATAATTATAATTTTATAAATTAATATATAAGTAAATGAATCATTATTTATATAAAAAAAAAAAAAAGAAGGTTGAATTAGGTCGGAATTAGAATCTGATTTAATTTTTAAATTATTCTGAACCGAATATTGACAGGTCAATCTGATTTTACTGACATTCTAACCGAACCGACTTTTTACATTCGGGTGGTCGGTCTGGGTTCATGGTCGACCTGCACACACCCCTAATATAAATGGAGTCTGGAGGAGCTGAAACAACTGAATAGCATACAAGATTTTAAACAATTCTTTCAGTAACGGAACACTCCAGCAGAGCAAAGGGCTTTGTTCAGTTCATTACACCTTTGATGGCAGACTAATCAGTGGCTGTAATGGCTATGGAGAACTTACAAAAATGAGGCCATGAAGATTACATGGTAAGTTTCAAAACTAAAACGGGTTCTTCACTCAGGATGTTCCTATCATATGTGTCCAAACAACAACTGGTTTACCACTTCTCAGGAAACAGATGCAGGTAAGGTTCTCATGGTAAATAATCATGTTAGTAAAGTCATCAGGATGTGTACCGTGTGAATCATAGGAAGCTCTCAAATGGCTCGTTTATTTATCTGATGTTATATGTTGATGAAATGTCCATTGCCTCTAAAACATGTTTTAGGTTGAGATCGACAACATGAAAGCTCAATTGAGTGGTCAGTTTGAGATGAAGGATGTTGGCATAGCAAGAAAGATCATAGGGACAGAAACCATCATAAATAGAAATGCTGGGACACTATCTCTATCACAAAGCAAAAATCTTGAGAAGTTGCTTGAGCACTTTAAGATGAGTCAGTCCAACCCGTTAGTACTCCTATCATTTTAAATTGTTTTATGAAAAGATTACCATAAAAATAGTTCAGTTGGTTCCCTTATTTAAGCCATGATTTGATCTAGATCAGGTATTCTACAGGCAGCCAATACAGTGAGCAGATATATACTTTGTCCTTGAAAGAAGCAAGCGGAAGCAGTCAAATAATGGATTTTCAGCTATCTCAAAGGGAATGTTGGTTATGGCTTGGTTTATGGCAAGGGCAATAGAGTTTGGTGTCATAGTATATTCAAATTCAGATAATGGAGGTGACTTGGACAAGAGGCAGAGTGCATGACTATGGTAGAAGGAGTGCAAAAAGATTTCTGGCTAAATGGCTTGGTCAGAGACACTGGAGTTAATCAGCACCATGAGAGGACATAGCACATTGATTTCCAAGTATCGCTTTCGATTAAACCCCGCAATTCGGCCGCAAATGGTACTCCCTGACAAAGATTTTTGCTTATCTGGAGTACAAGGAGACTCTAAAACATGTAACATCTTGTTTGGATTAGCATATTTTGCGTTCAGAAAAGCTTATAATAAAAAATGTTACACAGAAATTTTGGCAAAACAAAAAAGGCTATGCATTTGTAAAAATTAAGCAAAAGCCAATGAGAATTAACTGTTGCAATAACTATGTTGCAAAAAGAGATTACGAATGGGGAGTTAGCATATATGCAATTGTCAATAGTAACATTACCTATTTGATAGGCAAGGCCTGAAAATGAAGAACAACCATGGCCACCTGTTAGCCAAAGCATAAGAGGGTCCCTCTCAGGATCGTTCTCTGACTTAATAAAGTAGTAGAAAACCTGCATGTCATCATCTGTTTCCCCCAACCCCACATACCTGTGAAACGCACATACATAAATGTGATAGACCTTTTCCCTATCTTATCTCCTACTTGTATAATAGTACTTGATACGAGCGTATACATTAAAAACAGTTATAACGGGGTAAAAATGGAAAAGACACTGTTGAGTGTTGGCCCATTAAAGTTCAATTATAGTTGAAACATAAACAAGGAGCTAGAAATAAAATAATGGAAAGTGCTCTTAATACTGACCCAGTTTCGAGTTCGAAGGGGAGTGGCCCTTCAAAGCCAGGAAGCAGTTCCACCTTTGCGCCAGAGGCTTCAAGCTGAGATGATATCTGCAAGAAAAGTGCAAGAGAAAGCAGAATCTGGCAATAGTAACGAGAACTAGTAGCAACCATATTCATCATTTCTGCAAGCTGCAATTTCTAGTCAACTGTTTTACTCTCTAATTGTTATTGCTGTTATTTGATCTTGTTTGGAGTTAGTGGGGAACATGATTGATTCTTTTTATGATATTTTAGTGGCTGGAAAGGAAGGCGCGCGACACGTGTAGAAGCTTGTTGGTGTCAACTGCATCGCTATTCCACAACATGAAGGACATTTCAACAAGTACACCACTTACAGTCAACTGCATGGGTAGAATACGGCAAGTATCATGATAGTGGCCAAGTTGGATTGCACTTCTGCAGATAAATAGAAGTCTTTTTTTCAAAAAAAAAATTTGAAAAAAAGGTACTCCTAAAATTTGTTAATAGCGCGTTTTCTGCCACTTTATAAGTTGTTTGGGCATAATCTTATTTGACATTTTGCCGGTATTTAATAATTTTTTGTCTAATTGAGGTATTTATAGTTTGTTTTGGATTAATTTTAAGTTAAAAAATGAAAAACTAATCCAAATAATATAACCTGTTGCAATTAAAATTTGATTGATTTAACTTAAATTTCAAATCCAATTAAATTTTTATTGGTTTAGATTGGAGTGAATTTTAATAAAAAAGATTTTAAGTTTATAATTCATTTAATATATATATATATATATATATATATATATATATATATATATATATATATATATATATATATATATATATATAAGTGAGAATAATATATGAATAATAAAATTATGTAATAAATTAAAATTATTATAAATAAAAGTATAATTTATAATAAAAAATTATATTATATAATATTATTTTATTTGAATTCAATTAAATCAATTTTAAAAACTAAATCTAAAATCTGATCCAATTCAAGCAATTTTTAAAAGGCAACAAACAATCCAATCCAAACTTCTATTTTGATCTTATTTCAATTTTTGTAACGGCTTATCGATTTTGATTGAGTCGAATTAGATTTGAAAACCTCCTACTTTTTCAATGACGTTGTAGGTGATATAATTTATTTCATTTTATTTTAAAAGTTTATTTTTAAATCCCACAAGAACCCGAGTTCGATTTCCATTGTCAATGTGAGGACCACGTTGATAAGCGATTTCATAAATTCTCTATAAGTACTTTTTGAACTAAAGTCTCATATCTTGATCTTGGTGGAATGATGGATGTTGAATCAAACTAAACTTTTTTTAATAAAAAAATCATTTTACGTTATAACTAACTAGCTATCTAAGACTTCTTGTTCTTTTATAATATAAAGTTTTTGTTGTTTATATACTTTTTTTTAATTAAACCTCAATTTTAAAATGTAAGATATTCAACATTATTTTGCTTGAAAACTTATATATAAAAGCACATATCAAAAGTTTCAATAAAATATAATTTAGTTATTAAAATAATGTAGTTATTAAAAGTAAATCACAAATTTAAATCATTAATTTATGATTGTATTTAAAATCTATGAGTTATATATATAGATATTTATTAATTCAATATATTCAACAAATAATTAATCAGTACTGCATGAACAAATAATTATATATACTAATAAATTAGAGATGAGAGAAGAATGTGTATATTGGGTATGTGAAAATAAAAAATAATCAGCTATCATAAAAAAAAAAAAAAGAAAAAGAGAAAATTGATATTCATTTTGGCTAATTATGGTATTAGTCTCCTCTTAAATATCAGTTTTTTCATTTTAGTCCTCAAAACTATCTCAATTCTTCCGTTCTATCCCTCATTCAGTTTTTAATCCATGTCAGTGCCCATATTAGCATCAACATAAGTTGTCATATTGGCACTTAATGGTAGAAAATAATGGAAAATTAATGAAGGGACCAAACAGGAATAAAAATAAATTTTAAGGGATTAAATGAAAAGTTTTTTTAAAAAGGGGACGAAACTGGAAAAAGAAATGATATTTTGAGGAATCAAAATTATAATTAAGCTAATTTATTTTTAATTTTTACTTTTAGTATGTACTAATTGCCTAGGATGGAAACAGAGAAAAGGTAGAAAGAATTCGGATTTCCTTAATAATAATAACAATAATTTAAGTGGTACAGTTGTAGAGTCTTACAAAAGTGCCGCCCTTGGCCTATTCACCCTTTTTCTTCTAAAGAGTGATTGAAGGAAGGGCATTTTGTTTAACATCCACACACAATCACGTAGAAATTATAGATTTGCAACATAGTCATACCCCACACGAAGCACACATTTGTTTCTCAGAACGGATTATAATGATATCAAAATATACTAGCAAACACAGAAAAGACAGAATTGATGCAAAAATTTTGTTTTAATGAGCAAACATAGATCAAACAAAATTTGATGCAAGCATTCATCATTTAAACCAATGTTTTTCTTGTGTTTTTTTAAAAAAAATTTCGACGTGAATCATTTAAACCAATGTTAAGCAAGCACAAACAACATACTAAATACTTCAGTCTACTTTTCTCTCCCTTTTGCCATCCATCAAGGGTTAAAATAAGCCAATCATAGACAAGATGTATGCCTAGAGACTATCTTGTACAATTCAAGTACAAGCGACACCTCAATCGTTTATACCAGCATAATAATAATGTCATGAATTATTTTAATGTATTATTATTGTAAAAGTATTTTATGCTTTTTTTTATAGTTACAACCCACCACAGCAATGGGGAGGGCAAAGCAACAAAATCCAGAGCAGAATAAGTTCAAGCAGCAAAGTAAATAATAAAACAAGAGAACCTAGATGATAGTAGCTGAGACCATACCGGATCACCGGCACATAAAGTGCGAACCCTGAATATGGCAAAATGAAGCATAGTCGCCCTTTGTGTGTCAACCTACAAAATCTGATGTATGAACCACAATTTCAGTGACAAGGGAGCGAGCACCTGCATTATTATTTAGCTCATGGCAAGACTGCGCTTCTGGTTAACCACGAGATTGAAGTCAAATGTCAAGCAACTGCATTGAGATCATCGTGGCAGAATGGTACCCAAAACTAAATTAGGTAACACCATCAGCATTTTATCGATCTCCACTGGTACCTCACTTCCTCAAGGTCGAAGGATTCAAGCACAATTCATCACCTCCAAGCTTCCCTGTCACCAAGCCAGCTTTTAATCCAGTAGCCCCATCTTAGTTTCACTTGTCTTCTCTCAAGTTCCCACACCGGATTCACATCTTCAAACACCACACGGTTCCTTATATTCCAGATGCTCCAAATCACAGCAAATAGCAGAGTTTTCCAAAATTTGTTTTCTAGTCCATAAAGCTTCATCCCATTCCATGCATGATAAAGATCTAGAACCTTCATTGGGCAGCACCAAGACAGCTCCCGCCATGCTAAGCAATCTAACCAGAATCTCCATGTGATGGTGCAATCATAGAATAAGTGATCTAGAGACTCCACTTCTTGCTGGCATAATGGGCAGATTGCCTCCACAGGTTGAAGAATTCCCAACCTGCAAAACAAACCACACCAATATTTCTACTCTTGGACAGGCAGTACCAATCCAAGAGCTGTTAACCATCGATGATATTTGAGAGCTCCAATATAGCATCTTGTATACCTATGAAGAAAATGATTTGACAGAAGGAACCAGAGTTTTCAAATTTCCAAACAAAGGAATCCTCCTCTCTATCCATCAATGGATTTTGAGGAAGGACACCACAAAAGGCATAAAAAATTTCCTCCTCCCATTGCATAAATTCTCTCCTCCACCTGAACAACCATTGCCACGTTTGTCCATCCCAATAACCCATGTCAGAAATGAACATACTCTCTGACTGGATATCTGGTAAAGCATCTAATCTTCAATGATGATTCTCCCACCCATTTATGCTCTCAAAACAATGTTGAACTACCATCACCAATTTCCCTCCACATGCCTTTGGATATAACCTCCATGATTTCATTACTATAACCTCTGTGACTATTGATCTGGCTCCATAATCCTCCTGCCCTACTGACATCAGGGACATCATCTAATATATCATTCTGAAAATAGTGGTTTGACCAAATAATCCTTTTCCAAAGGGCGTCGCTTTTATCTAAAAACCTCCACCACCATTTGAAAAGGAGAACCGCATTTTTAATAATGATATCCCTAACCCGGGACCCCCATAAGCCTTAGGTTTCTGAATTTCAACTCAAGAGATCAAAGGGATTCCTTTCTTATTTTCATCACCAGTCCAAAAAAAGTCTCTTTGAAACTGCAGGATCTTCATAGCTATCTTCTTTGGAATCTTAAAATACTAAGAAAATATGAAGGTAAGCTATTTAAAACTGTTTTGATTAGGACAAAACAATTTTGAATTGCTTACCTTTATTCAAAACTATTATTGAATCATACATTGCAACATTATTGAAAGTATTTAATCATTACAATAATTATTTTAAAAATCGCACATATGATAATATATAATTGATTGATGATATAAAAAAATTTTTACTAAAAGTTTATTAAAATTAAACTTTAATATTATTACTACATAGAACTAAACAGGAATTAAGTGCTATTCCACAAGCAAATGAAACTTGATAATTTCTTCTTTGCGCATTGTTTCCTAGCAGTTAGCATATTGCCCAAAATAATTAGAGCTACATTGTCCACATAGTGAAAGCAGTGCAGGTACTGTCATAAAAATTTTGGGCTTTTGCTATCAAAAGCTCGGGCATGAGCTTAGTGATCTTCAGATGTGCTGGTGCCTAGTAACGCTTAGCTTGGAATAAAGCCTACCATAAAATAATTTAAAATTAAAAAAAATTCTCTTTTTCTCTTTTTTACATGAACTTTTGTCTTAGATTGGTAATCAACTATTCAAACACTTAAATATAGTTAAATTTATAGGATATTAACAATAAAATTAGAAGGAAGATTAACTTCATAGGCCTTTAAAAAAATTAGGGGGAGCCAAAAAAAGGGGCCAAGAAATCAAACAGTTGGAATTAAATTTTGATAAAGTAAAAGAAATGTCGTATTTATGTGTCAATAAAACTTGTTAGAATTACATGGTTAACATTAAAGCGATTGCCGATTGGTGATCGGATGATAACCCTAATTTTGTCATCAGACAACAATCTTTTGAACATATGTTTGCACCCAAAGTAGGATTATAAGATGGATTAAAATCCTCTCATATTTATCTTGGACATAATCATCTTTAGAGAGCAATAGATACAAAGACTCTAACTAGGGAGAACTCTCTTAAAATTTGTAAGGTGCAATTTAGTATTTGTATTTAACTCTTTTTTAACATAATATACTCATTCAAAATAAATGATAGAATCCTAATCCTATAAAAATAACAAAAGTTAAGATTTTGAGAAGATAAGGAAAGGTCACATTCAACAAACCAAGCCCAACAAGGAAATAATCTTCTTAGGAAGGAATCTGAATGATTATTTTAAAAGGCACACAATGGAGTACATAAGTTGCATGGAGGGCATGGTCATGGCGAATCAAATGCTAAGGAGATTTCTATTTTTGACTTTATAATGGCATATGATTTCGTGATTACTAAAACTTGTGCTAATAAGTAAGAGGAGCATTTATAACTAGGTTGTTAAATTAAAACTTCGGGCCCATAGATATATTCCTTTCAAGTACAGAAAATAAAATATAAGTTTAAATATATTTTTAGTCCTTATAAATATAGATTATTTTAATTTTAGTCCCTCTAAAAATTTTTTTTAGCTTTTAGTCCTTTTTTTTCAATATTATGTTTTTGATCACTATTATTAGTCAACACTGTTAAATAATAATATTTATAAGGATTAAAAGAGAATTATTAAAATATATATAAAAATAAAATAAAATTTTTAATATTTATAAAAATTAAATGTGTGTATTATAATAATTTTTCAGACTTAAATTTAGAACTTAAATTTAGAACGATAAGAATTAAAAATATAATATTAAAAAAATGAAAGATCAAAAATAAAGAAATTTTTTTGCATGTACTAAAATAAAAATGACCTATATTTATAAGGATTATAAACATATTTAAGCCTAAAATATAATTAAGATTAAAAAGGTAGAAAAGAACTTATAGATGTAACCCAAGTGTTGAGTAATGGTAAAGTGATAGAAGATAATGAGTTTTAAGGGGGAAAAAAATAATCAAGAGAGGAAGAGATTTCGAGAGACTCAAGGCGTTGTTACTTGTTAACCTGAGTAATATTATTTGTGTATCAAAAATGAAGGTAAATCATTAAAAAACACTAAATACATAAACACAAAGTTTTCACCTCGCCCACCATCAATGCTTTATGTCTCACTCCATGGTTTTTGCTAGGTTATATAATGCAGAATCGGCTTCAAGCATGTCCTTTTGAGCTGCTGTTCTATTTTTTTTCTTTATCTTTTTTTTTTGGGTCGTGAGCTACTGTTCTTTTAACTCTGCACATTCCTCCCGCTTCAGGGCTCCCTTTTTTACTTTTTTTTAACCTTTATTGGTTTCACAATAAAAATATTACTTTATATAGCTTCCAATAACCCCAATCCATTCCCTATTCAAATCACTACAAACACTGCCCCAAAGCAGAAATTGAAGAAGGGTATTGGCGACAAGTACACCACAGTATAAATGACATCACATTATAAATGAAAGGGGTAAAAATATGACACACAAGCAAGGCCTGGAAAATTTCAGAACGAACGGTGCTGCAAGACAGCAACAAACAACAAATGCCATTCACCAATCATACAATAAGAAGCTATAATAACTAATATCCAAGGTAGCACATATCAAGGGGCCAACCTAGAATACTATATGAGGTGAAGTAAAGACACTATTGTATCATAAGCCTATGGACGAAAGAAAGAAATTAATATCATATGATAAGATCAGCAACAATCCGATTAAATAGAAGATATGAAAATTGCCTGAACAATAATAAAGCTTCATTTACAAGTATCCCCCTGCGAACTGGCATCTTCTCTACTTGAACTAACTTGATGGTCAGTGTCTGTAGAGGAAGGCCCTGGCCCTAAAAGCAAAGGGGGCTCTTTCTTTTCATTGTTGGTGTCTTTCTTGGAACTGGGGTTCGCAGCCCAAGATCGAAGCGGAGGCTCAAAAATTTTGCTAGTAACATCAGGAGGGGCAGCCGCAGCATCTTCTCCGGGAAGCACAAGAAGACCTTTTTCTCGAAGAGAAGATGGCTTGTTGAAGCAAGTACTCCATAGGGAGTCCACAAGCTGCCTCTCCTCCTTAGCTGCCTCTAGGTCTTCAGCTGACATTAAGCTGATGCCATTTATTCGTTCCTGAAGAAGTTGCTTCATTTTCTCGTCATCTTCCACAGAAGCTTCTTTTTTGTCTTCTTTCTTGTCGCGAGCAAGCTCAAGAAGGCCTCGGAGGGCAGCTTCTCGGACATCTGAATCTTCGCTAGAGGCAAGGTGCATCAATATACGGGGAAATCCTAGCTCATTTGCAATATTGCAGTCTGCACTATTCTCATGCAACAGGTAATGGATCAAGTTGAGAGCTTTCCTAAAAGATTGTGAAATTAACCATAATTTGGAATTAGATTCCATAATTAACAATGAGGATTAAAAGAAGTCAATAAGTAAAAGCAGCATTACATGAAAAGGAAAACAAATCCTAAAATTACAGACCAATAATAAGGATATCATATGGTACATTACAAATTTCTACTCATTGATAATTAGAAAGCAACACAATAACATCCTCATCAGAAAAAACCTTATTTACCTTTGAAATCTCACATTTTCAGAAGTTAGAGCATCTTTTAACGCTGCATAACCATTTGCAAGACGAAAAGTATTGATGCCAGGTTTGTTGTGCCGAATTAGTGCTGTCAAGTGATCCCCAAAGCATAAATCAGTCAAGACAATTTCAGGTAAGAAGATATCACAACTGCAAAATACAATAATACATACAAGATATTGCACCAAGCGCCTTAGTTCGAACGTTAACATCAGGATCTGAACTAAAATTAGAAACAAGAGGTTCAAAGCCATTTGCTTCCATAACAAGTTGCTGGCTGCGAGGATTATTCTGGACTATTGTGGTCACAACATCAGCAGCCTTTGCACGAATATTGGGATGAGGGCTCCTGAGGTAACCAAGAAGAGGAACCAACCCACCAATTGAGTGGAGATCTGGGAAACAGGCAAATACCAGGAAAATAGGTGAGACATGAAGTTTTTCAATCTGACAAAACGCAGATCCATTATCCAACAAAATATCAAAAGACATGGGAACTAAATATGATGGAAAAGGAAAAAATATAAGATTAACAGCAGTAAAATTGTATTCCAGCAGCACCAACTATTGCTATGACATGTAGAAAAAATAATTTTCTTTTTTTTGGGGGGGGGGGGGAGTCTCCTGGGAAAGGTACAAATCAACACTTTTTCAATTAAAACAACTTGACCAATAAAGCCACAAATAAACCCAATACATTTATTTTTGCAAAGTCAGTAAAACTCAAACAACTGATTACCATTTTAACATTGACCCAGCATTGCCCAATTTTTAAGAAAGACAATTCATCATACGGTGAATAATGCATAGAAAATGCCACCAGAAACTTAATTAAATCATGATCTCCAAATTTAAAGGAACCCCCATGGAAACAACCACAAGCAAGCATAAGCAATACAACTCAAGTACTTCACATATTAATAATTAGTGTCCCCATGCTCTTCAAGAAAATCAAGCTCATAACCATCCCAGAAAACTCACCATTGGCCATATCAATCGACTCAACATGCTCTTGCAACTCATCCAACATATCTGTCAAAAGATTCAAGTTAGATAGAGACCTTAGATAGAGACCTACCATGAGTTAGTATGAGATTTAAGAAAAATTACTCATTAACTGAAAATTAAATGAAGTTTGTTTTTCGTTAGTTTTGCACTACGGTAAGTGTTGGATACCTTCAATGTCTGCAGGGGTAACTCCCTGAGCTTCCAAGACTTGCTCTGGAGTTTGCATTACAAGTGTGATCTCCTTCATACGTTTTACGACATCAATGGTCTGCGCTTGCATCGCTTCCATAAACCATCTCCGATCCTCCTCACTACAGAAATTAACAAAATCAGACCCTAGTCCACTTACCCATTCATATTCGGCTAACATAACCACTTTTATTTTTTTGGCAGGGGGTGTGGAAACCAAAATTTCACAAAGGGGTATGCATTTTTGCAGCTACTATTATGCTAATATTCCTGTAACTACAAAATTAACAAAACCAAGCCATACTATTTGAGCCCACCTTCAGCCTACTCCAGTGATAATAGATTTCAGCCTCCTAATTTATATTAAACCACAAAAACCATTTTTCCATTGAAAAAAATATATAAATAAATAAAATCGAACTATAACTATGCGCCTATGCGTTTCTTGCAATAAAAACCACGGAAAAGATACCAGAGTACCAGACCACAGTCAAATGATACGTAATTTTAGCCTCCCAATTCATATTAATTAAAACTAAAAAATCCACTTCTCTCAATTAAACAATATATATATATATATATGGAACATAGGAAGGCGTTTTTGCAACAAAATACCCAAAAAATAAAAAAGGCAAATTTCACAGTGGCATGCGTTAACCTAAATCAATTTCACGAGCTAACTCAGCTCTAACTCCTAGAATATGGGATAAACAGAAGTGAGGCGTACCTTAAATTGCGAGTGGGACGAGTTCCATCGGAGTGAGCAATGCTCCATTTGAGCAACCCATCCCAGTTGGGTCCTTCTTTCGCCATTATTGATTGATTGATTGATTGAGCAAAGAGAAGAAAAAACACGGAACACTTTCAATAGGGTTTTTATTTGTATAGTAAATAAGGAACGAAGCTTTTGAGATTTTGCAATAGAGACTGTCTGGGATGTGAAGGGTGGGATTTTGAGATGCGTATTATAGGAAGCGTGTGAAGGATTCGGGAAACGTCTCAAGGATTCGGGAAAGTGGTGGAAAACGGGGAAGAAGGGAGAAGGAAGGAAGGAAGGAGTCGGACCGAAACTTCGGGCTTTTGTTGGGTTGGATGGTTGATGGGCCTCGTTGCATATGACCCTGGCCCAGTATGATAGCTCCACAAATCATTGTATCCCATCCCATAGGGTAACATTTGAGGGTTAGGATTCATTAGTCCACCCAATCTTTTGGACTAACGTTAGTCCCTTCTTAAAATTACAAAATAAGCCTCCCGCTTGCTTGCTAAAGAGGGCCTATTGTTTTTTTCTTGCAAACACAGTCCTTGTCCTGTTTCCTCTCTCCAAGCTCCCATAATGCACCAAAACCATACACTACCAACAATTGCTCTCTATCAAAACAACAACCTTGCAGTTGAACCAAGTTCTTTTGCCTCAAAAAAAAAAAAAAAAGACCCTTAATGGGAGTGATGCCTCAAAGTATAAAATGTAAGAAAGAGGGATCGATAGCCAAAATTAATTGCATTGGTGAAATCCACAAACGATGTTATTGCACCTCGATGTATACATAATGACAGATGTTGATAACAAGCATGCAAATAATCTTTCACAAGTTTAATCACCAACATCCAATATTTTCTATCACACTAGCACCACCCACAGCCCACCACATCAAAGTCATTGCCACAACAAAGCTTCCAAGCAACTAAAAAATATAATGACCAGAAGCATATATCATCATACCAAGCTTTCAAATTCAAACTCAAGCTTAAGCAACTGCTACAAAACCGCAATGCCACTCCAAACAAACACCAACACCCATTTCACCTTTTCAACAAGTGGCCCCAAAATAGCAAGCAATTCACCCAAGCCTGATGTACTGAGAACATCTTCTTTGATGGCACATAATTCTTGTAAAACATTTTTCTATATAGCTTGTTTCCAAGAACAAGCAATTTAGTGAGGACAAAAGAGGAAGCAGGGGATATGAAGGAAAAGAGAGGAACTCAGATTAGGAAAAGATGAGAAGATTCAGACTTGGAAATCAGAGAGGCACTTCACGGTGTGAATCGAGGCTCCTTTGCTGAACCCTAACAATGTCATTGTCCATGAGCTCCACCTTCCTTATCCTTGCTGATATCGTAGGGTACACGATGGCCTCCTCCACAAACGAGTGCCCCAAACCCAACAAATGCCTTATCCCATGCACTGCCAATGACTCCAAGTCCACTGCCATCAACAGCAACGCCTCTTTAATGTTGCTGGTGGCCACCCAATCCTTTGCCCTGTCCACTTGAAATGGGTGATGGAACAAGATGGATGATGATGATGATGACCACTTTTTCCCATCAAGATCTCAGATCGTTAAACAAAAAGGATCCTCCCATCAATACTTCAGTTGTCCTTTCCCCCTCCCTCCGCAAAAAAATCACCCAACTCACCGTCGATGTGATTCCCAGCACTCTGGCCAATAAGGGCAAGGGCTAATCTATAAAAAATAAATATTCAAGACCCTCATTAACAAAATCGTCCCACAAATACACAGGTAAAGTCTCATCCGTTCGATTTTAAGTGACAAGCATCTAACAGTGAAAATATGGTGGACTAACGTTAGTCCAAAAGATGGGGTGGACCAACGAATCTTGACCCAACATTTGGAATGGATAAAGATAAGAAATGAGAGAGTGAGTTATAGGTCAAGTGGCATCTCCCTTGGTCCTTGTATTAATATGTTGTTGGTGGTGAGTCAGGAGTTTAATCCCTTTTTTTCATCCTCCTAACTCCACTAGAAGCTTCTTAGAAGAAAAAAAAAAGGAAAAAAGGCACTTTATCTTCCTGAACTATAAGTTATATATATTTTAGCCTCTAAAATTTTAAAATGAGCAAATCAACCCCCTAAACTTTTTTGAATGTATAAATTGACCATTCTACTAATTTTTTATCAATTGTCAATAAAAATATCACACATTCAAGAGTGTTTAAGGTATCAAGTTACACACTCAAGAAAGTTCAGATGATCAATTTGCACATAATTTGAAGTTCAGTGGGTATAATACAATTTTTTGGACTAAAATGCATATTTGCGAAAATTTAGATGATTGATTTGTATATTTTTAAACTTTAGAAACTAAAATGCATATGATCTATAATTTAGAGATAAAGTGCAATTCCCCCTCCCAAAAAAAAAAAAGATGACAAATGAATGTTGACCCAAAAAAATTTAGAAATGGATTGATTTGTAAATCAAATCTTATATTTGAACTTTTTAAAGATAAGAAATTATTTGATTTGACAAGTTCATGAGATTTGGTTGTTTTAATTTTAAAATCCTATCAAATTTGATAAAATTTTAGTAGGAATTGATTTCAAAATTAAATCAAATTAAATCATCATGTTTGGTAACAGATCTTTTTTCCTTTCATAATATAATTGTTGATTTTTCGAAAGTTGTCTTTACATGATTTTTATTATAAGATGTTCTGAACTCAAAATAAGCTTATACAAATTTCACTGTGACCAAATTTTTTTATATTTGTATTTAATTTTTTAATTCACCTTTAGATCAGAATATCTTTTTTTAAAAAAATTTAATGTGTTTAATATTTAATGACTTTTTTTTTGTGGATAAATTGTGGGGATTAAAGATCAAATTACACAAATACAAAACACGGGCAACCAATCTAGAAGAGTCAACCAAAAACTCTAGATAGATACAACCAGGGAGTCTATCAAAGAACGTCATCCCAATAGAGACCCTATGCCCAAACTTAACTGAGCCATCTGCACACTTATTAGCTTCCCTAAATATATGAGAAATCTCAACATTCCAGTCCATGCTAATCAAGTTCCTAATAGCATTAACCAAAACACTATGAACATGAGATTTTGGAACACCTACAGTCACGAGATGGTATACACTGCTGGAGTTAGTTTCGGGCCAAACATTCATAAAAGTTATGGAGCAAGTCCTTAGGTTTTTAATATTTAATGACCAATATTTAGTTATAAGATATTATTATACACTCTGATTTATCTGACCCAAACGATAGGTCAACTCCCTTTCATTTTTGTTTATTCTGTTTTCACTATTTCCTATATAAAATTATGAAAAAAAAAGAAATAAAGTGATCATTTTGTAATTAAAATTAAAAATAGAAACCAAATAGATCCGAATTTACTTTATCTACTTGGATTAGGCATACAGTTTGCGCATGTTACTTCTCGGCCAATAATTTTACTTGGAGATCAACCTTCACAAGGGAAATCTGTGGCATTGATTCTAACGAGACCTTTAACCCTTTGAGACGTTGGACTTGCCATACTAATAGTCTTAAAATAATTTATCTTTACTATGCACTTTTTCGTGAAAAGTAAAAGAAATTGGACCACATCAAACCTTTTCAAATGTTGAAGATGGACTAATATATCACCCAACAATCTAGACTGCTCTACCACGTGTGATGTTCTATTTGAAGTAGTTATAGTACGCATTGTATTGAAGTCCATCGTTCGCATTGCGTAACCTGATAACGAGCTTGCACTTTTTGGGCACGGGCAAAACTGTACCAGTAAGGGAAAATACACCTGTTTACTTAGGTTGCATAGATGTGGGTAATACAAGGATTTAAAAGGCTTTACACCATATTGAACTTCTTAATTAGGGAAAAACATAACAAAAATATTTGAATTTGACTTTTCTAATATATAATATGCACTTTAAATAATAAAGTAAGAAAATCAAGGAATAAACTATCACATAAATAAAGTCCATATTCCAAGTATTTTTATTTTATTAAAATTCTAAACATTAATTTTCTTTTCAGTGAGTCTAAGCATTAGTTTTCTCATTAATGGTTATGACTATACATTGTAAACTGCACAGGTATTAAAAAAAATCTAATATATTTTATTTTTAAGATAATACAGTATATTGAAGTCCGTTACAAATTTATTTAAGTAGCTTTCATCACGTCAAAAAAGGAATAAAAAAAGAGTAGCCCATGATTAGTTAGGTTTTTATGAGTAGTTAGGTAATTATAATTAATTTCTTCTAATATATAAGTCAAATTGTAGACCAATTGAAAACACTTCTCTTCATACAATCATAACTTGAAATTTTCTATTCTCTATTCTCTCTATTTTCTTTCTATTTCTTGACCGGCCACATATATTAAGACATACAAGATATGAGTAGAGCAAGGAGATAGGCAAGTTAAATACCACTTTAGTCCCTAAAGTTGTGTGCGTGCATCACTTTAGCCCCTGACATTTTGAAATTAACTTTTTTTGAAATTGCATTCCGTCGGTTACTTTAGTCCCTGATTAGTCTAGTCATCAGTGGACACGTCGGCGCCATCTTGTCGCCACATGGCATAAACATTTGACGTGACATGCCATATGGTGAAACACTATATCAACCTCTGACGTGATATACCACATAGCATGCTGACATGTCATCAATTTAAATTGGCTCAAATTAGTCCCTGAAATTTCTAGAATGTGTCAAATTAGCCCCTGAAATTTTTAAATGTATCAAATTAATCCCTGAAATTTTTCAAATATGTCAAAATAGTCCAAAATTATTAAATTTCTCCTCTTTTCCTTCACAAGCTTTAAATCTTTAATCTTCCTTAAATCCACTAATTTCTTTACCATTCTCACACCATACTTAGACGAGATCCTCCACATATAGAATAATATGAAGAGAATATATAGAAATAAAATAATAAAATACAATAAATAATTTTAATGTAGCTCATCCTAATTCAAGATCCAAGAATGTCTCTAGACTTAACGAATACTTATAGGCGTACTTATGTAAAAAATATAAATTTAACATGTTTTATAAAAATTAAATAAATAAAATATTAATTTTTCAATAAAAATTAATAAAGAATAGACTATAAAGGCAAAAGTAATAGAGCACTAAAAATTCTTTTAAAAAATATTCAAAATATTGAACATGTAGAGTTATTGTCTATATATGGACTAATTAGCCATCACTCACTCACCAAAAGTTGATTCACTTGATTGATCTTTTACTCATACTTTATTATAAGTTGAGTTTAATTTGTTATTACCTTATTAATTGGTTTTTTGTAAATACTTATATAGATAGGTACTTAATAAATTTGAACATATTCTTTACAATAAAATTAGGTTAATCTTTTTTTTTTTTACCTTAAATTATAGTTTTTTAATTTTAAAAAACAAGAAAAAGAAAAAAGTTGATTTCGATTTTGACTAGGCCACATTGATGAAGCTTTTATAACAAATATATCACTTAAGTGCATGTTTGAAAATAGTTGTTCCGAAAAAAATAATCATTCTTTAAAATTGTAGTTTTAGAAAAAAAAAATTTGAAGTTTTGAATTATGATCTCATCTAATTACCAAATCATTCATCACTTTTTAGTGATGTGTTTTAGAAAACTTTTGATTATAAATGATTTTGAATTTTAAATTAATAAACTTTAAATCTTAAATTAAATGGGACCAAATAAATATTTAGAATATTAATCAAATCTATTTAAATGTTAAGTTTAAATTTAATAATTATCAATAATTTTGTAATTTACCAAACTTAATCTATTTAAATTTACTTGTCACTTTAATAAGATGCACAAACTTCTATGTGGAGAGAATCTAGTTTAGGTAGGATGTGAAAATGGGAAAGAAATTAATCGATTTAAGGAAGATTAAAGATTTAAAGCTCATGAAGAAGAAGAAGAGAAATTGAAGAATTTTGAACTATTTTAACACATTTTAAAAATTTGAGGGGCTAATTTAACACATGTAGAAATTTCATGGACTAATTTGATATATTTTAGAAATTTCAAAGACTAATTTAAATCAATTTAAATTGATAACACATCAGCATTCCACGTCAGAAGGTTATGCCACGTGGCATGCCATGGCAGATGTTTATGCCACATGGCATGGCATGACATGTGACATGCTGACATGTCAAACACTTAACATGACACATCAACAAAATCATAACAGTTGACTAACAATTAACTAACCAGGGACTAAAATGATCGACATAATACAACTTCAGAGACTAAAAAATTAATTGCAAAATATCAAGGACTAAAATTACGCATGCACACAACTTCAGGGACTAAAATGATACTTAACTTAGAGATTGGTGAATTATAAAGAATTGAACATCGAAATCTTAAACACTAGACCCGATAATTAGGGTGAAAGCATACTATGCTAGGAGATATTTTAACTTAAATAGATCTAACCTGCCGAAACCTAAACCTCTTACCTTATATAAATTTATTTTTTAATATTTAACCTAACCCAACCCAAAAATCTATTTAAAAACTTACTTAATAATAAAATTTGTAAATATACTTAAATCTTTTGTTAAATAGGCCAAAAATATATCTCTAAATAGATCAAAGAATTTCTTAAATATATCGAAAAATCTATTTCTAAATAGATAATCAAGGTTCTATTTCTTTTTTTTTTTTTTATGTGATACAATAATATAATATAATTTAAATAATTTATCTAACAATAATAAATATTATATAATATAAATAAATCAATCTATTAAACCCAATAAGCTTTTTACATAACCTATAACCCAACTTTTCTAGTTTAAAAAAAGGCTTTTCAAAACATCTGGACCAAACTTGTTTACTAAACAAACTAGACCAAAGTAGGAAACTTAATATGATTTAGGCAATATACCTCCAACAAACCATCTGACCTATTTCCACCTTTACCAGAAACAATTGAACTACAGGATTATTGACGATTACTACTAGGAGGTATTTACAGTTACATCAACTCGACAATAAATAACAATGTTACTTTGATACTTTCATCCACGAACGACTCTCATTTAATTTTCAAATGAAGCCAAAAGTACAAAACACTGACCAGCAATTTTAATGCACAAAACATTGGAATTTAATGATAGGTACAATTTGATTGGTAGTGAACCAAACCCACTCTGCCATGATTTATTACCACCACAACTTTTTACAATTGAGAATAACTGCAAATTTTTAACAGGAACATAACATACATGGGCCTCAAATGAATGATGGGTGGTGCCACCACCTGCCAGATTCGACCATATGTCAGGGAAAAAAATCAGTGTCTCAGTGACGCAGCGGTAGCACCATAAAAAGCCACCAGTGGACCACCAACAATACAATTCCAGCAATTCAATGCAATAATTCAAATTCACTTATGGCAGCCTTTGACTCACCAAGCTTAGAAGTTTAGAAAGGCACAGTCCACACTATGCATACAAGCACAAATAATAGCCCCTTAACAAAAGAAGGCAAGTCTTAATTAAACATCAACCCTCCAACATTCTTCCAACTTAACTTGAATATTCACATATGCTACTAAAGCCTAAATTTTGCCATCTCCCACTAATTTATTATGGTAAATCTATTTTGGGTCTTTCTAGCACAATTAATGCCCTGGAGTCTCTACAAATCAAGTTACAATTAGCTAGTGTTTCACATCTAATAATAACAAGAAACTTCAACCTAGCCAAAATAGACCAACCTCCTTCACACAAACAACCAATAATAGCAACAAGAAGGATATAAAAAAGACAAGAAAAGAAAGTCAAATTTTTCAGGTTTCAGCTGTTTCTGAGCTTATTAAAGTCCCTTCTTCCATTGAAGAGATGGGCAGTTTGCTTCCTGTACTCATCTTCTTTACATCCTGGCTGGAACAAATGAAAATTCTTCTCACCATATTACAGAATTCACTGCAAGAAGAATAATAATACCAATCAGAATGGTGCTAATGTGAGAAATGGTTAAATTGAGTATAATAAAGGAAGCAGTTTGACAGAGTTATTTACTATATTATCTATACTCTCATCTTTTTTTTTTACTCTCCCAACTCCTAACATTTCTGCACAATTATTCCTACTGCTTATTCTCATGTGTGCAGCACTCTTTTTTTGATCTAAACCACCAGTATCCAAAGTCCACTGGGCTCTGTGTGCAGCTCTCTCTAAACTTAGTGTTTAAGGAAATACTCACGGCCATGGATCATCTCCCACAAGCATCATATCTCCCTCATCATCAGTGAAGACAATTTCCCACTTATTCCTGTCTTGGAGCTGCCCCTTTATGTCAAACAACTCCTCCAATTCATCTATTAGTTGTTCATACCCATCCAACATGGTCAAGTCCACAGCACGACCTACTGCGACCCCCTGCATTTGAACCTTTGGCAGGTTTTGGAAACCACGGAAAAGCTTACTTCAGATACTTTTCTGATTAGACTATATTATAAAACATCTAAATTTATTAATATAAATAAACAATCTATGCTCAACACCTTGGTGCGGCTTCTGCTGCAAATCTGCTTGCTCTGAGTCTCTATTGGTGATACTTGCTGCTGTTCTTGTTTCCTCTCCTTACAAGCCTTTGAAGCATCAGGCTTATGGCCTGCTGCTGTTCTGGACAAGGTACTGGCACAGCCTTCAGAGGTGACTCTGGGAAAATTTACTGCATGCGCAGATGCCTTCTCTACAGTAGGTGAGTTCCTGGAATGATCAATAAGCTCAATTCCAAACAGTCGACAACTTGTTGCAGTCTCGGCTTTGTTTTCCTTGTCAACCTGGTCAGGTGCATGATCGTTGTTCAATCTGGACGAGTGAGGCTTTGAAACAGGCCAAGCTGAGACACTCTTGCTATCATCTATTGTGTCCTGAAATAACTGAGATGGACAACTAGAATGAGGAGAAGATAGCCAACTTCCTTCTGTCTGATTCCTTGCTATCATATTGCTGTTGCTTTTGCTATTCATATCAATTTGCTTATGATGCCTAATACTGGTACTATCACTCATTTTGCTTTCAGCCATAACACTAAGCTGTGTCATATCAGCCTGTGTCATCCCAGAATCCCAGAAAGCCGAGGCCGCTGATGCTGTGTCTAGTTTGAAAGTGAAATATAAAGGGTCAAAAACAATAACTCAATCGAAAAATTGCAAGGAATTCTAAGAAATAATTCCTAACCAAGATCTGGAAGTTCACTGGGTGGTCGAGGCCTTTTAGCCTTTACAACAGTAGGTTGAACTGAGGATGTAGGAGCAGAAGCCACAAAGGGTTCAATCTCCCATGGTGAAACGCTATCAGGTCTTGGAACAGCTGCAGGTTCATCCCATTGAACCTGTACATTGACAAAAAGAAAAGATGAATAACTTACAATCATAGAAGATAAAGTGAACAATTGCAGAGTCAAAGTGAGAATACCTTAAGTGAGCGCCATTTAGAATTTGCCCAATGAGAAGAAATATCTTCCACTCCAACTATGGTACCCGAAAATCTGATCAACCATGTATTAGAATAGTTATCCTAAGAAAAGGTTCCTCAACAAAATACTGCAGTGAATTTTACTACCTTTTGTCAGTGTCAGTGGAATCATCCCCCTCAAACTTCATCTTGAACCTTATGCCAACACTAAACTTATTGTTAATGGCCTCCAAATACTTGTTGACACCGATGATGAACTGGCTCGTTCTAAACAAACAAAAAGCCCATGTCAACGATGATCTACTAAGTATTTATCACTTACAATCTAGTTCTAGAAACAGTAAAATTTCTACCGTGGCTTATAATATACTACAAAAAGAGTCTGAGTTGCAACAGCATGAGAGGCAGTTGCAAGAACTCCTAGGTGCATGCTCTGACTGGAAATCACAGATGACGGCATGCTACTCTGCTGACAAGCAAGACGCCTCACTCCAACACGTAATTCCCCATTGTGCCCTCTATACAGAAGATCTTATTTACATTAACTCTTCAATAGAAATAACAGCCATATAAATGAAAGTGGGAGAAAAACAAAAGAATTACACCTCAAAAACACAAAGGTATCTCCAGCAACCAATCTCTTGGAAGTCACAAAAGTACTCCATCCAGTTGTGAGCAAGTGTCTGCGTGGCTGACCTGATCAAACCGAAAACAAGTTCAAGGGAAAATCATTAGGAAATTAGAAAGTTAAATCACAAGGACTGAAATGAAAACTTCTTACATCCTTTACCTCTAAATATATGCTTAAAGCGCCATTCGTAACCATGAAGATCCTTGGCAACCAATTCCTGAGTTGGAGTTGATTGCGACATGTCCTATCAAAAAAAAAAGTTAAGTCCAGAAATGATTTTCCCAAACATCACTAAGGCGACTTGTCTGTCGAAACAAAGAGATTCAATGGATGAAACAAGTAGCCTTACCAAAGCAGGAAGGCATTCTGTGGCATGTTTCCTGAGAACAGAGAAGCCACCATGGGTGCTGGTATCTGAAGCGGTTAAGACCTTGCAGAACGAGTGAACCATTGGCCTCAGACGCTCAGCAGGGCACGGATCAGGGCTCGCAGGCTCAGCTTGCTAAGACATTTGTTCCATTAGAATCTAAAGAATGCGAGAAAAGAATCTAAGGTTGACCATGAAAAGTTTTGAAAATTGAAAGAGGCAGCTACATCCTTACATTAGATTCCGGCACCAAAGTAATCTGTGCGTAAACCTCATCTGTTTCTTGTTCAGCCTAATAATAACATGTCAAAATTCAAGGTAAGCTTTTATTTCCTTTTCCCCCCAACAAATCACATAATTAATAAATTCCAGAACCAAACTGTACATAGTAAATTCAAAACCCAGATTTTCATTTGACCATTTTCTCAGCAACCAAACGAGATTTCTTTCACATGAATTCTTAAAAAAAGTCAAAAAGAATGAAGTGTAAGTATTGGAGACAAAATTACCAGTAAATGGACATTCACGACGCGACAAAGGATCTTCGTGGGAAGTTTGAACAAAGGAATCCTCTGATTCAGTTCCTGATTCGTGGAGGCCTCCAACTACAACAACCAAAAAAATTTTTTTTTTAAATTTAAAAAATAATAATCAAGCACAACAAAGAACCAAAAATTTCCATTTCAGACAACTTAAAATTCCGTTGATGCCACTAACTACAGCTAAAATTTAACGGAAAAAAAATAATAACAATAATAATCGATCATAACTAAGTACCCAACAATTCCATTTTCAGACAACATAAATTTTCCAGCTAAGAAGAGAAAAGAGATCTGAAGAAAAAAATAAAAAAAAGAAAATAATAATAACAATTACATAAAAAAAGAAAAGAAAAGAATTTTGCAAAACTGTAAGAAAGGGAACAATAATGATAACTCACTTGTTCCATGTGCCCCTGAGGGAAGTAGAAGACCCTCTCCCCAGCAAGAGGAACATCCACCAGTGGTCCCGCACATGCCTTCCATAGCTGCTCATACAGCTCATCTCCACCGGAACCACCCACTGCCTCACCCCCAAACACCAAAAACGAGAAAAAAATAATCACCCTCTAAAACAAAAATTACCAATAAAAAAAAAAACCTTGATATTTTGAGAAACATTCGATTCTCACCTTCAGCCGAAACATTTGACCCGCGATTCAACATCATTCAAAAGCAAGTCAACAAGCCCAGAAACCCCCCAAAAGCAAACACAACAAAAGCAAAGCTAAAAAGAGATTTTATTTTTCAATTTTATTTTTTCTTCTTTCACTCCTTGAGATTGAGACCAATATGGATCCTCTCCCTCATTCCACAGGAAAGAAAGAAAGAAAAAAAAAAAAAAAGAAAACCGTCAAGCACGAGTTTTTAATGTGGGAAGCACGAGATCCCGTTCCCACGAGCAACACGCAAACGAAACGAATGCTTCTTTCTTCTTCTTCTTCTTTTTTTTTCTTCTTTTTCCTTTTCTTTTTGCTGTTGTTGTTGTTGTTGGAAGTTGGAAGACTTGAACTGAAAAGACCAGACAGTGTGGAACGTAAGACTAGGAATAATAAGGAGAAGTAGGAAGCAAATGAATCCTGTGAGGAAGCGGTTTGGGGTTTTGGTGTTGCTTGCTTGCTCTCTGTTGTTTCAACGACGCGCTGTCTGTGACCCTGTCTCTTGACGAATCTTTTCCTTATGGCCAAAAGGAAACGGCGTTACTCGGTTGGAATATTATGACCAAAACAAAGCACGCCACTCTCTCTCTCTCTCTCTCTCCCCCTTGGATCCACTCCTTTTGTTTATTTATACATGGAGCCATTTTTTTTTTTTTTCCAGCACCTCATAACTTTTAAGAATTTAATTGAAATGTAATTAATTTTATACGGTTATTTAATAAAAATAATAAAAAATATTAATTTATATAAATAATTATTTATTATAATAAAAAATTTATTATAATTTTTTATTTTTTAATATTTTTATTATATATTTATTAATTAATAATATAAAAATATTTTATATTATCAATACATATCAATTAAACTTAATTTTTAAATTTATCGATACATTTTTTTACTTTAAATTTTTTATTTGAGTAAATTTTTATCTTTGTCTCCATGTTTTATTTTCATATTTGAAATAAGAATTTAATTTATATATATTATTAATAGAATTTAATTGGTATGTATTAATAATGTAAAATAATTTTATATTATTAATTAATAAAAATACTAAAAAATGAGAAATCATGGTAGATCCTATAATATAATGAATGATTATTTGTATAAGTTGGCATTTTCTATTATTTTTATTAATTGATAGTATAAAATTATTTTATACTATCAATATATTTAAATTAAATTTTTATTAATATAAAAAAATTTTATATAAATATTTAATTATATATTACTATATTAATAAAAATATTTAATTAAATCATTCATTACTTTAAAAATTTTATAAATATAAATATTTAATTGAATAATAATATAAATATTATATACCAACTAAATTCTTGAAATAAATATTATTTATGTTAGTTAAAATAATACATTGTCAATCAGCTGTAACTCAAATAATATTTTTTTATATTAGTTAAGAGTTTAGCTTCCAGCTTCAGTAGTTATTCCTTAATAGGAATGTTAATGTAGTTGCCATACCCTTGCGACGAGGGTGCAATGGTTTTCTGAGAGTGTGGTCGGGGAGTCCTCCCCTCCCCTCTACCTTTCATTGTGAGCTTGTTATCTTGATGCTCCCGGCCTTTGTAGTTAATTTTTTTTCTCTAAAAAAAAAAAACATATTTTTTGTCCATTTGACAAGTAATTTATTAACATTAAACTAGAAATTTGATCCCCGTTTGCTCATCACTTTTTCTATTTCCCCTAATTTGAGCTTTCTAAAATGTCACCCAAAGTATAGCACATGTATAATTTCAATAACCAAAATAAATATTTACTTATTTTTACCCAACACACTACTAATACTTATTTAAACTTTGATCCTCGTATTATTAGTTCAGCTCGCTTTAATGCCATAGTCAATTCTTATTGGTAGCTATAGTTACCTTTTTTTACTAGAGGGTAGTTAATATCAACTTATATATTTTATTTTACAAAAAAATGAAAGATATTAATATCATAAAATAATTAAGGGTTAAAAAAATCTCTGATTGCATATGGTCTAATTTTCTTGACTGTTTTAAGAATAAATTTATAAGCTCGCTTCAAAAAAATAATAATAAATTTATAAGTTCGTTCATAGAAAATATAATATTAAAAATAGGTCATGCAGTAACAATTGAATATTTTTAATAATATGTTAATGAGATACTGGATAATAATATAATTCTTAAATATTATATTGGGTGGTTTTATTTTTTTAAGAACTAATATATTTGATATTACTTTTCTAAGAATGAAGTTAGAAATTTATTTATTTATTCATTCATACATCAAAGTTTATGCGTTACATTATAAATAATTAATAAACATGTATTATATAATAATGTTTAGAAATAAAAAAATTAATTATTACTTTTAATTTTATTAGTTATCTACTTGTTAATCACTGTGCAATAGTGATACATAAAATTTGAGATATATATATATATATATATATGTGTGTGTGTAGAGAGAGAGAGAGAGAGAGTGAGAGAGTTTCAACTTGTGCCTTGTCGTGTCATGTGCGTTTCTCTTTTGTGTTGTCTATTCCTACTCCTACAAGACATAAAAACAAGAACTACCATGGTGGTTGTGTTAGTTGTTACTGAGCATGCTACCGATGGAGTATTTTGATATATATAATTTTTTTTAACTTATTGTAACTTTAGTTATTCGATTTAGAACGAGAAAACTTTTTTTTTAACAAAGAAGCACATCTTTCGAGATATATGTTTCTTTTTTAAGAGTAAGTTTTATTTTATGTAATTAATTATCAATGTACGGTCTGACACGTATAATTGTTATGTATTAATTGCCCGTAAGAATTGGCATAGTTGGCAAAAAAATAAATAAATAAAGTAAATTTGAATTGCCAAAAGGATCCGAGTTTAATTTTGTTGTGAATATGAAAATTTTGTTGGTATTTAATTTTATAAATCTCTCGTAAATATTCTATGAATTTGGAGGTCGTATTTTGAATGGGGTGGCTGATACCAAATTTGTGTATTAATTATTTTGTGAAAAAATTAAATATAAAATATGTTAATTATTTTAAAAACGATACCTTTTTTGTTTTATTAGTGTAAAAAGTTCCACGTTAGTACTAATATAAAAATTCAACTTATTTTTTGTTTTACGGGTGAGTTCGCCAATAAAGTCTATAATACCCATCTTTTTTTTTTTTTTCATGAGAGCAATGTTACACCAGTTGAGGTGAAAACATTTTAACCAAATAAAAAAAGAAAAAAAGAAGAAGGGATTGGTTTGAAGATGCAAAAGAAAATTTGAAATATGTTAGTTTAAATATATTTTTAATTTTTATAAATATAAGTTATTTTGATTTTTTTTTAATTTTGCTTTGATTTTAGTCTTTTTTTTCCTTTTTATTTTGATCTCTATAATTTTAAATATTGGTCCCTATAAATATTTTAACATATATATTTAGTCTTTACGGGTATTAAAATTTTTGTTTTGGTACTTATGAATATTTTAAGAATTTTTTATTATTCCTTATAAATATTATTATTTAACATTGAACCTAAATGATAAGGATCAAAAAAATCTAATAAGAAGAAAAAAAAGATCAAAACTAAAGTAAAAATATTAGAAATCAAAATTAAAATGAGCCGTATTTATAAGGAGTAAAAATATATTTAAGCCAAATATGTATGTTAATTACTAACCTCCAGCCAAGCAAGGCAAATGATTCTTCAATTCTAACTAGTGTTAAAAGATGATCCATATCAACAGCTTATTTGTCATTGCAACTATATATCATCATGTACCTAAAAATGGTGGGTCACATTCGAAGTGGACAATAATCTCGGACAAATTTAATTTACTCCCAATGTCAAAAATTTAAATCTTAGAATGGCCACTGAAAATTATCATGAATCATCAAGTAATTACTAATAAGATGTGAATCGTCCACATGTTGATATAGTTAGTCAGAGAAAAGAAAAAAATAAATTATAATTTTAAAAAAATTAAATTCTTAGAATAAAATATTTGTTTTACTTTTATCCCATTGTTAAATGCTACGTCAAATTTGTGGACTACCCAATCTTCTTAATCACCCACAACCTTGTTAATAAGTGTTTTAAGAATATTGATTAAGGAACATTTAATAAATTATTCATAAAACTGTTATTTTTAATATGTTATCTTCATAATATAATAAATATTTGTTTTTTATTTATTAGATTTTTACTTTTATTTCTTACTCAATATTTTAAAGACATTCTTTAATAAAACTCTTTTCAAAGTGCTAATTGAATATATCAATATAAACTATTTTATATTATTAATCAATTATATAATATCATATGCATAATTTTTGAGGTAATTATTATAAAAGTTGAATAATTTTAATAATATAATAATACATAATTGAATGCTTGTATAAAAAAATTTTATCTTCAATCATGTAAACTATACTATTTAGAGTTAGGAGTTGTCTATTAATAGGACTTAGTTCATTTCAATAAATATGGTTAGACAAAAATAGAGCTTTTACATATGTAACATAGTATTCACATGAGATAAAAATAGACACATCAGAGTCAAATCAAGAGTCTTCGTTAGTAAAACTCACAGCATTAGTAAGAAGGTAGCATTGAAACTTTATCAAAATGTTAAGGCCAAAATTGAAAAAAAAGAAATTGAAACGAAATCAAAATATCAATGAAAGGTGAGGAATGAAATTAGAGTTTTTGCCTCACTTTTATCATAATAATTGGGGGTTGTGATCCATTTAGTGAAAGAGTAAGTTTAAATATACTTACTTCATTGAATAACTTTTTATACATAATAAATTTCTTCAATCCAACTATTGAGTTTAAAGTCTTCATTAGGTAAATCAAGTGTACAAATTTTTGCACAATTTTAAAATGATTTGATACTTCATCATCTCTCTTTATTTTGACGTTAATTATGTCTTTGAAAATATTAGTAAATATCAACTACTATATTACATATCTATTGATGTCTACTTTTTTTAAAATTTGGTATACTTGATCATCAAAATAATATCACATGATTCAATCATTAGATAGATCAAATTCAATATTTATAAAAAGTTGTTCAAAGGAATAAGTATATACATGGCTTACTCTTGAAATAAATATACCCCTGTCCAAATAATTCAAGTAATGAATTATAAATGATAGAAAACAATACATTTTTCTCATTTGACAAATGAGTAAACTACCATTTTGATTTTTGACCCTTAAAAGATTAACATGCTAACAAATTAATCCTTAAACGATTTTTATTATCCCGTGGTACTTCAATGATCAACACATTGATGACAAATCATACTATAAGAAAATTGCCAATTTGCAATGGATATTTTTGGTGCAAATTTGGCCAAATCCACCACTAATTCGGGATTTGTAGCAAATTTCGGGTGGAAAATATCTGTTGCATATTCCTGAGCTACTAATCGATAGTGGCAGCCCATCCCCCTTTATTTTGTGGCAGACTTTTTTGACGCTAATTTGCCACGAGCTTTTCCTCTTCAAATTTGCAATAGACTTTTTAGCTGCAGACTTTTCCTCTTCAAATTTGCAATAGACTTTATGGCATCTTTTTCCTGCTCTAATTAGCTACAAACTTATTTCTCTCTAATTTATAGCAAACTTTTTCCCCTCTAATTTGCAGTAGAATTGATCGCCATAAATGACTAATTTGAGTGAAAAAATACAACCTTTAGATTTAAACACACTTAACATTTAGATTTAAAATCATTTAACAAAGCAAATTCAATCCAAATATTTCAAGTTTATACAAATATGGAAGAGAGATGCATTAATAAAACTTTGAAAGTAGTATTTTCAGTATACTTCTAACTATATCTAGTTTATCTAGTAGCCACTGGGGGTTTATTTTCCTCCACTGAGTCTTAAACAACTTCCACCAAGTCTTCAGCAACTTTTATTCAATCTTCAAATTTTTACTTAGTCTTCAACAAATTCAACTAATTTCTCCAATGAGTCTTCCACTACTTCTATTGTGTCTTTAAACTTGCCCATTGAGCTTTTTTTAACAAAGAAATACTCAATAACCATCAACAATATCAACACTATATATTATAGAAAAATTAAAACTAGTAAGACAATTTAAAAAAAAAAAAAAAAACTAGTCAACGGTGGCAGCTGGTCAATGGCAGCGGTCGGTTAGTTAGTAGGCGGTGGTCGAAGGTGGTTGGGAAAGTGTGGAAAGAAGAAAGAAAAAATAGAGGGAGATGGGGAGGGAGGAGGAAAGAAAGAAAAAAGAGTGAAGGAAAAAGAGAGGAAGGAAGAGGGAGATTGGAATGGTGTGTGAGGAGGAGGGAAGGAGAAGAGAGGAGGAGAAAGGAAAAAGGAGAAGTTATATAACGATGTCCATATACTTACTTTTGGCTTCTCTCATTCTGGAAGTATTTAGAGCCGTTACCTATTTATCCACAAAGAAAAGGAAGGAGAAAGGAGAAAAAAAGAGAATGGAGAAAAAATACTCTAATGTGTGTTTAATAAAACTCAATTTATAGCAACTTTTTAGATTTCATAGCTGCAAAATCCACAACAAACAATATGAATTTTTTTGTTAAAATTTGGTATATTTAGCGGCCGCTTTTTCCACTGCAAAAAATTAACTTGTTTTCTTTTTTTTTTTGACAAATTAAAAAATTTATTTTTGAAATTTCTTAAAATATTTGCAATGGATTTCTTAAATTATTTTTTAAAATTGATTTAAAATTATTTGTGGCTACTTTTCTGTCAAAAATTTATTTTTTTATTTTGGAGTAAATTAGCCACAGTTTTTCTACCACAAATTATTTTTTTTTTCTCAAAATTCTTAATATGTTGTTGCAAATAAAAAGAGATTTTTTTTTAATTTTTCAATTAATTAGCGACGATAATTGCCACCGGAAACATGAAAATTTATTTTTCTTTTTATTTAATTTTTATATTAATTAACGACAACCATAGCCACCACGAAATACATTAAGAAATTTTTCTTTTTAAATTTTTCTGATTAATTAGTGGCAGCAAATATCACTGCAACTTATTTCCAAACAGATAATTAAATGAAAATGTCCATTAGCGGCAAATTTTGCTGCCACAATAAAAAAATTCCCATTTTCTTTTTCTTTGTAATGTTGTGCTCATTGTCCGCTGCAAATTAGTGGGGTTCATGTCCATCTGAAATTGTTTCACAGCTAATTCATATTAAAAATTTAATTCATTGACGAATTAGTCTCTAAATAAACAATGTTGACAAATTATAATTAGTCCCTAAAACATCTTTTATTAACATTAATAAAAACCCATTAATAATAAATGAATCAATCATTGGGTACTTTAGATTAATAAAATATTTTTTGGGACAAATTTATAAGTACATGAATCTTTTAAAGATCAAAAGAGTATATTTATTCTTTGACAAGCATCTAAAAGTTTCTCCACAATAGCTAACTAGCCGCGCCATTCTTTCTAACTCACCTTCCGCATGGGATAATAGTCGTCGTGTATTGTCCTTTCCTCCATGGGGTCTTAATTTGTCGATCAAGCTCAAGGCTTTTATTTAATTTGGAGCTTTTCAAGTCATTAAATAGAGAGAATATGGATAAGTCATTAAATAGAGTGGATATGAATGGATATGGTCCTTGCCACGGATATGGTCGTATATGGATAAGTATAGTGTTGCACCTATACATTGCCCGAGTCTAATTAAGGTAACTACATCATAATCATGGTTTGGTCCTTGCCTAAGATTTATTCGTTCGTTTGTTTGTTTTTGTTTTTTTTGTTTTTTTTTTTTTGGATAGATAAACTGGAACCGCCCCAAAACAGAAAAGAGTTGACCATGAAGTACATAGAATCAGAAGAGAAAAACATAAAACCACCATAGTAATGACATCTAAAAGTACTCTCCCACCTAATATCCAAACCACACTGACTACTGCACCAACATCAGAATACTTATGTTACTCTTATTTTACATGTCTGTTCGTTTGTTGGTTTGCATGTTGAGACTTCTGGGGACTGATCATGGTGGAGTCTATATTTTACATGGAACGCTTCTGTATGGTATGAAAACTTTCCGTATATGAAAAGTTACAAGTGGTATAAATAACCTCAAATTACTGGATAACAATATAAGAAACAACTACAAATATAAAAATGACATGGAGAGAAGGGATGAAAAGCAACCAAGAAAGTAGAAATGGCACATAATTTTGTATTACCTTCGTATGAAAAATTTCTGTGCTCTTCAACATTTTCTTTTCTTTTTACAAGTGATTATTGGTGGTATTGTAATGTGGTAATTAGTTAAGCCTGTGTTTGGTTGTTCTTTGGATATTATGGAATGCTAGAAACCATGTTAATTTTTTTTTTTCTATTTCTGTGAAATGATATATATTTTTAATCTCTATGAGTTGATTTTTTATGTCATTTCGGACAAAGAAATTAAACATATCAGTTTCGGAAGTTTAAGTTGGTTCCAGTTTATTCATTTATTTATTTTGCTTTTGTGTCATCCTTCTAGGATATTCAATTGTCTTTGTTATTATGAACATTCTTCTTCATTTTTCAAGTTAAATAATGTATACTCTTTCATTTATTTATATTGAAATGCAATTGCCAGTCTTTAAAACAATGTTATTATACATAACATTTCTTGAATAAGTAGATATACTCATGAACATAAAATTATTTTATCGGATGTGTAATCAATTTTTTATTGTGTAAATTGTTTTTTCTTACAAATTTTTCACACAATTTCGAGTTAAAAATCATGGTTAACTAAAGTTCTATCTAAAACATTGTCTTTAAAATTTGAATTCTTGACAATTTAAGTAAATTTTGTCCAAAAAATCAATTTGCTTCCTTTGCGATCAATCACTTTTGAGTAATAGGTGTAAGTATTTGTTTAATCTAAATTCTTCCCAATAAAAAATAAAAAATTTGTCAAAGTGGTAGAAGTAACTTCTTATACTAAAAAGTTACTTCTACCAAAATTGTCTCATAAAGCTAGATTTTATTTTTTTTTTAACATTGAGAAGAAGAATTTAAAACAAACAAACTCTAGCTCGAATATCTAAGGCATATATTTAAACATATTAAGGGAAATATATCAACAATTAGTTGGTTTAAGTAATTTGGCATTTAATTTTTTTAAACAAAATCTTGAATTTGAGTCGTGTAAATGAAAAAAATTAGTATTAAAAGAGTTTTATTTGTCATAATGGGTTGACCTAACTCAAACCAGATTTATTGAAGTCAAGTAAACTTCAAACACTAGGGTTTAGACCAATAAAATTAAGGAAAGTATATTTGTCAAAATGTTTAAACCTATTCTAAACATCACCTGGCTACAATAACCAAATTTGTTTATTTAATAATAAGAGCTTAATTGATATATATTGACAGTGTAAAATAGTTTTACACTGTCAATCAATAGAAATAGAGAAAAGTGAGAAATCATAGTGGATATCCCTTAACATAATTGGTGGTTATTTGTATGAGTTGACACTTTTTATTATTTCTATTGGTTAACAGTATAAAACTGTTTTATACTGTCAGTACATTTAATTTAAATTCTATTAATAAATACACGTATTTATACAAATTCATATACATAAACTTAAATACGGTTTCTTATGCTGCATTTTAATTTTAAAAAAAAGGATACTTTCAATTTAAATACTTTTTTTACTAATTTTTATGTCAAAAACTTAGGCATTTTCAATGATAAAAAGTGTTTATACTTCTACCTGAAACAATATAATCATCCCGAAAAATAAATAATGTATAAAAAATTTACAAGATATTTCCTTCAAATTAATACTCTAATATATTGCCCTATTGTTTCATTTTTTTTACTTGTCACATTAAAATTTATAAGTTTAATATATAAAATATTTAATTATAACCTAGAATATAAATATAAAAAAAATGCGAGATAAAACATTAATCTAAGTTGAATTTAAGAGAAAAGACAAAATTTTACCTAACACAACAATTTAACTTAATATTGAAGGAAACAAAAACTAATACTAACATAATTTATTTATATAAAAAAATATCAACTGAACTGAATATAGTCGTGATATATTATGGAACGGTGAAAAAATTAATTATTTTGTTGAATAAGGAGAAAAACGATCTTATCATGGCTTAGAAGGCGTAGAAGTAAAAATCAAAGTAAATGGTCCAAAGAATTGCAGAATGGAAAATGATTTCATAAGGATAAATTGCACTTCATGATATTACAGATATTTTTAAATTTTTATAAGAACTTGAAAAGGACAAGAAATGGGTGATGCCGGAGGCGTTTGGTGGGCCTATAAAATAGATGCACATTTTTCGAGTTTTAATATTAATATTTTAACTTTTGATTTCATTTTTTATACTATTAAATGGGAAACAAACGTATCATAATGAAATCGAACGTGAGAATCTTAAAGTCAAAACTCAGAAATTCATAAGGAGTGGAACGGAGTGTAATATTTGTAAAAATTTAATGACATATGCAATATTATAAAATGTCAAGTGGAATAAGTGTAATTTATCCAAAGAAAAATTACATTGCTATTATTAATTTATTAAAATACTATCATAATTAAGAAATTTGTCTATCATCACCTTTTTTAGTTTGAGCATTAATCATCTCCTAAACTATTTATTTAGCTTAGCACTGCACCTAACTCATGTACATTTAAATACATTACTTTTAATTTAGCATAAAATTAATATAAAAATATTACAATAAAAAATAAGATTTAATGTTAATATATTGTTGAAGTAAAATTTTTAATATACTTATTAAATATATATTAATATGTTATTAAAAATGTATAATTCTTATAATAATAAAATTTTACAAGTTATATATATAAAATAATATATAATTAACTGACGTTAAAAAATTTTGTGTAAATAATATTAATAATATAATAAAATTCTCATAAAAATATTAAAATTAAGAGTTTAATTTAGATATATTAATAATATAAAATATTTATATACAATCAATTAATTATATTTTTTATTTGTATAATTATTTAAATAATGAGTATAAGATTTAACTATATTTATTAATATAATAAAATATAATTGAATGATAATCTAAATGTATCAAAATTAAATCTTAAAATTAAATTTATAATAATATTATCAAATTATTATTATTATTATTATTTGAAGGTATTATTATTATTATTATTATTATTATGATAAAATTGTGCGAAAAATTTTGAAGAATGGTGAGGTGCGTGGTTGGAGGGAGAGGAGCGGAGGGGCGGCGCATTGAGATGCGTGTGGAGGGGATTAACGGAGACGGAAGGGTGGGGACCTGGGAGGCCGTCACCGTTAGTTGCCGTCTGATTCGTTGTCTGCTTCGAAGCATGCAACAGGGTTGGCCGGAGTTACCCCAGCACAAGGCACAACACAGCACAGCACAGCACATTCATCATTTCATTCCTTTGTGTGTACAGTGTATCCTGTTTCATTCTCAACCTAACTAGTGCTAAGGGGCTGTTTGGGTTAATCAAATTGTCTATTTGGCCCCTCCCAAGTTCTCATAATTGCGTATTCTGCCACTGTTCTGGGGGGCCCCACCTGTTACAACGATAATTGATATGGCCTGCCACTGAACTTAGGTGACGTAAATATATTTATTTCTCTCTTTTTTTATTTTTTATTTTACCTAATAAAAGAAAGGAACCAGTATTAATTAAAAAAAAAAAAAGGAACCAGCTCTGAGCATTTTGTGACTGAATTGAAGCCAGACTTACAAGCGAAACTAATCTTCCATGCAGTGGTATTTCGTAATTTTATCAAAATAATAAATAATAAAATATATCTACTTTAATGTATGTTGCCATTTATGGTGATAACGAGACACAAATAAAAGTTAAGTAGAGTGGTAATAAAGGCGAGTTTTCAAGACCATAATTCGACTATAGAGGAAGATATTGGGTGTATTTGTTTTAATTTTTAAAGAAGGCGATATTGTAGTTTAAATTTTATATATAATTAAAAAGATTAAAAATTGAATATTTTATAAAATATTTTTTTAATTTCTATAAAAAAATTAAAAATTAATTTTTTTAAGAATCTGATTATTTTAAAAAAATTATTTAAATATATAAAAATTAATTTTTTGTCAAAAAAATTCTAAATAAATAGACTCATTCTCTCCTTGATTTAAAGTTTTTGCACAAGTATTAATATATTATTAAATTGACTTAAATATAGACAACTTATAATTTATTTGAAGTAAACTATCTTTTTTTTTAATTTTTTTTCTTTCTTTCGCTTAAATTTCATATCCTTTCAGTTGTTGTACTAAAAAGGATAAAGATGAAAGTAGAAAAAAAATTAAATTTTTTAATATTTTCAAATAATAAATAATTTGAGAAAAAAATATAAATAAACACTTAAAAATAGACGAAAAGACCAGCAAATTTTAAGAGGCTCTTGATTAATAATTAAATAGTCTCGACCTTATTTGTCACATGACTCGCATCAGCCTCACAACAATAAATTTTTTTTTTTTTTTTTGAGTTGACACAACAATAATGTATCAATCAAAGAAGGAAAGAAATAACAATAACATACATATTTGGGATCTTTAATGACAAATGTTAGAATATCTTAAAAGTACCCAATAATCTTTTCATTATTTCTTAAAGTATTATAGTGTTTTAGATGATATCTTCAGTCCAGTGTAATTTTCATATATCCTTATGTTTCATGATTTATTTTCTTTTTTTTCTTTTAATTAAAAATATGGCTCTAAAATTAGTATAAAGAGGAATTACTATTGTATCTGTCGCAACATACTATGTTGTTGTATCTTAGGATAATATACAATATGTTAGATGAGCTCTTCTTTTTTTTGTGATAATTAACAAGCTGCTCATCCACTCAAAAGAGGGGAGCTACAAATTACGCGTACAAATAGAATAATACAAAATAAAAAGGATCTAATGAGACAATAATAGATAATTAGAATCCATCAGAAACCCCAGCCTAACACAAAAAAAAAATCGAGCACACACACCAACTATCCATGACCAAACACAAAGAATACTAGCAGAAAAACCAAGACAGATTGCAAGGGCAAGTCCAACACACAAGGCTGAAAAAGAGAACAAGTCGGATCAAAGTAAAAAACCCAAATTTACACCCAAAGAAATGAAAAGTGCAAGCAAATGCAACACAAGAGTACCGCCAAGACCAGACTAACTTGCCAAAATGGAGAAAACCCCATCAACATCGGCAATAAGCAACCTATACACCGAAACCTTAAATCTTGGTACACTCTTTGTTTCCTCTAGGACGACTCCCTCTTCTTTGTATGATAAAATCTTGACATTTTTGAATTTTTGCTAAAGCATCAAATATGGCTTTCTCATTGCTAACACTAAGCCCCAACATCTTCCCAATATCCCAAGTAATTTGCGCTTCCATGAAATCCTCCTCATTATCTTCGTTCTCGATATTTGATGATGATTTTAACGTAAGAGTTTGGAAAATTTTTTCTACCGTATTTGAGTTGAAACAAAGAGAATCCCCAAAACTCTAATCAGTTTCATTCTCTTCTACCACAAAATTCTCACGCACAAAATTTTCCATAGTCTCATTTTGCAAATCAGCTCGGTTTGAATGCCCATGCACACCAAGAAAATGGGAGGGAGTACTTTGTCTTTCGCATCATATATAACATATCACATTATTATATATAATATAACTTTATTTTGAGTATCTATTTTCTCTCTTTCTCTTTCTTTATCCAGACCTCTATAATTTAACAACATAAGGTACTTAAGTAATTATTTTCTAAGCTTTTTTTTTCCTTACCGTAATCTACTATTTTAATTCTTAAAAGATTGAGCTGATATCAATTTGCTTCGTAAAGGATCAAAGGGTAATTAATGTCAATCAAAAATAGTAAATAACATTAGTTTTTTTTTTGGCAGTTTAATTCTCTAAAGAAATTAATATCAATATGGTCCCGTCAATAATAGAAAAATTATTTTAGTTCGGTCTATTATCAATCATAAAAGGTTAACATTAATCCCCTCCCCCGTCTTTTCAATTTTCTATTTTTACATACAAAGATAACTTCAATGTCACTTTATGTGACTGAAAAGACTAAATTAATATTCTTTATCATTTTGAGCCCAAATGTCAGCTCAATTATTTTATGATCGAAATAACAGTTTACCCTCTTTCTTACCCAAGCTGCTAAGAATTTACTTACCTATAGGAGATGGAATATTGAAAAACACATCCATATGCATAAGGAAAATATTAATATAAACTCAAATTTACATTGAATTCTACACATAATAATATATCAATCAATAATTTTATAGCATATATATTACAACAGATTATTAGTGTAAAATATTTATTAATCAATCAAATATTAACTTTTATATAATTTTTAAGTTAGTTATTGTAAGAATTAAATATTCTATTGACTTAATGATACATACACAAAGTTAGATAATTATATAAAATAATTTTATACAGATGGTATATTAGAATTAAATTTATACATATGGACAGGCAATAATCAAGAAAAGCAGTAGTTTATTATATGAAAGTATGAGGAAGAGATTTTAATCATTAAATCGTACACAACGTATGTAAACAAAAAATTATTTAAATATTACATAATTAATTAAAAAATTACATAACTTTGCATGAATGTAAATGAAAATAAAAAGAAAAGTGATGGACAATGACGATAAAACTTACTAAATTGACAAGAGAGATGAAAGGCAGAGGCTTAATTAAATGTTTTAAAGTTGGACTGACTTAAAGAGGGGTTATTAGTCAAGCAAGCGTACATTGAAATTTCGAGTGGTGCTGATCAACATAAAAGGAGAAAGTCTTCCTGGTATTCTAAAGTAGCGTTGAATAGGTATATTCGTCATTCATAGGACTTGACCTTATTTTTGTTTGTCAGACTGAGATCATACAGCAAAGCATTGTCGGAGAATATGCAATTAGATGCCACGCTGCTGAGCTTTCTGTGTCTTTTCTCTGTTGTTACCGTTCACGATGTCTTTTCCCTCAATATTGAAGAATGGGGCTTGTGTTTTTAGATTTAATTTACGTGCACGGTTAGTATAAAATTATTTTTATATAAATATATAATTAAATATTATTATATTAATAAAAATATTTAATTTAATTATTTATTATTTTAAAATTTTTATAAATATAAATATTTGATTAACTAATTATCAATATATAATAATTAAATTTATATATTTTTATTTTTTATCAATGAAAAATAATAGAGGGATTCATCTCTTGTAGAATACTGTATCGATTCATTATTTATTTATTATTAGATGAGATATGAACCTAATTTAAGTGATATTTATATCCCATCTAATGATAAATAAATGATAAATCGAAATAATATTTCACAAAAAATGAATTTTCTCGACATTTATCCATATCAATCATCTTTTAAATTTGTATCCTTTAAATTGATGAATTATAAGTGATAAACTGATAAACATCAATTACGAAAAACTAAAATCGAATCTGACAAATTCATTATCTTTTTTGGGTCATATTTAATTATTTATCAAATTATCAAAATAAAACCTAATAATAATAACAACAACAACAATAATGATATACGTTACTCTTTGAACTCTATCATTTGTCGTCTCTTCTTACCATCTAATACAAAGGTTTTATTTTTGGGTGAATTATACTGACCTTTTCTAAGATTCAGTATAATTATATTTGGCACTTCTTTAATTTACTTTGGTCAGTATATTATTTATAAATAAAGAATATAATTACACTAAACTTCAGAAAAAGTCAGTGTAATTCACTATTTATTTTTTACAAGTAAAAAATTGGAAAATTTGAAATACAAACATTAGATATATATTATCTAAAGTTTTAAAAAATTTCAAGTTTTAGTTTGCTCATATATTAACTTATATTATTTGAAAATGATATGAGTTTATTTTTGTTATAAATTAAATTTTGAATATTATATTATTTAATGAATTAAGAATTATTTACCCGTCAAAAAAAATTAAGAATTATTTTAAATAACATTAATTTTATTCTACTCAACTTTCACATATTTCTTTTTTAAAATTTGACGTATTATTATTTGAAATCGGCACATTACAGTATACTTTTTCAAAATTTTATAAGTAAAATCTTTCTCTTTTTATATTATATAAATTAAATAAATTATTTTAAAAATTATGTATGATAAAAAATAGTTAATTAATGTTACAATGTGCCCAAACAGCACTACGGCGAGAAGGAAACTAAGGAAATTATTTGAAAAATTTTTTATTATGGAGCGCCACCAATATTTTTTTTAAAAGAAAGTATTGAATCCCACTGCACCCGTATGGGGCTGCTTTATATAAATATGGTAACAGTGAATAATAATAACTGAAATATTAGATTTTAAATAATTTTACGAGAATATGGGAATCTTGATCAGTTTTCGCCTTGGAGGGGGAAGAAAAGTGGGCAATACAAAATTCACCCATACGTAGGCGAAATGTAGACAAGATTGAAGAATTACGCCCTGAGTAGGCGAAATGTGTTCAAATTTGTCTCACGTTTACTGCGATCTGTAAATTTGACCAACATTCAAAATTTTTAACAGTAAAATTTTAGCATTTATCAGTTCGATTCAATATATATATATGTAAACATTTCTCAGTCACTTCGTACGACTTTCATTTCCCTTGTCTTCCCTCACTCCATTCTTGCTATTCTCCCATTCAATTATTCTTATTTTGTTTCATTTTCAGTTATAAGAGTGAAAAGTAATACAAAAAGTGAGAAAAAATTATGGATAATAGTTTAAATGTTACTATTATTATACATTTAATGGCTTTGTTATTAAAAATCTGAGAGAAAGGTGTGATATTTATAATCTGAGCGAAACATTATTTTTGTTATCAAGCCAGTATCGTTTGATGGAATTATTATCTTTGTCGAGACATAAATATTAACACTCAAAGAGTGGTGAGAATTAGATATAGATGTCAGTTTGAATGTTAATGACAAAATACAATTTCGAGTCAAAATAGCGATGATAGAGATCACGAATAATGTTTAGGACGTATAGCTGATCACATCTGATGCATTCTTTGCCATTGAATTATCGTCAACTTTGAAAGAAGTTGTTCTTTGAAAATTTGGTGGAGCAGTTTGCATCACAATGAAAATGCTCAAAGTGCATATTCAGCTATGCAACATGAAGACATTGTCCCAATTTATGTCGAAGTAAGTCATGTAATAGTTTATTAAATTTTTTTATTTCAAAGTAAGTTATGTAATTTCTTGATTATAGTATAATTTATATACTAATTATGAATTAATCTCTTTAATAGTATTCTGGAATAAAATTAATTTATTAATTAATATAATACTTATATTAATTCAATTGATTTAATAATTGACATGAATATCATGTTACTTTTATTTTATTTAGCTTTTTTAATAATTAATATGATATGTTATTTAACTTTTTATTTTAAAACTATTTATATAGGTAAACTTCTTTTGTAATTTATTTATTATTGAATTTTATTCTATAAGTTTGTATTATTTATAATTAATAGTTTTTCTTGAGTTAAATTACATTTTTCTTTTGATAAATATAATAACTGTGTTATTTTCATTAATAAATTTTAGTAATTCTTGTTTCAGTATCATATTGTTCAAATTGGTACTAGTTCTTATCCGGATAGACGGCATGACTACAATCTTGCTCGATTCCAATTCAAGTCAAGTAAGTCATTTGATATACATTATTAACCTTACTTAATATTTTCATTGTTTAAGTCTAATTAGCATATTTAACATAATTATTAGAATATATATAAATGTTAAAAAAAATTTCGTAAATTTGCTCAATTCCATGATTATGTAATTATTTAAAAAACAATTAAGAATAATTTTTTATTGTAAATTAAATTTTTAATGTATTCTTATAAAAAATTACTAGAAGTAACTTTTTAATGAATTTAAACTTCTTCCATAATTATAGTAATTTTTTTTATTACTATTCAGTTTTATTCATTATTTCATTAGAATACTCACCATTATAATAATTTGAGAATGTTGTTATAGTAAGAAAAAAATTAGATTAAACAAATTTATGGGTTAATTGAGTTAAATATGTTAAATATATGTTTATGTTTAATTCAATTAACTTGTTATGTTGATTGATTAATATAATGTATATATGTTAATTTCTTTTCAACCGATCAAATCAGTGGGAAAATGAACCTAGCCCATTTCGATAGAGGCACTTTAGTGCATGGTTGATAGCGATGAAAGTGAAAGTGATGGCAAAAACTTCGGAAGGAGAGTATAGAAAGTGGCGAGTGGTGATAATCTGAGGATGACGGCGTGGACCAAACAGTGGTAGCGGGATCGGCATATAGAGGATACTCCACCTTTTATGCGAACTTTACATCTAGAGCTATGCATGTTCCTGAGTTTCGAGTATGTGAATATGATTAGCGATAATGTTCTGATGGTGAATTTTATAGTGGAATGATATTCAATGATCGGGAAAGGCTAGTAATGCGGCGATTAGAACTACTGACATATCTAGATCGATGGATTACAAAGTGCATGAGTGAACCACTTTGACCTTTTACTTTGTAAGTGCAAACACTTTGGCCTCGGATGTCAATGGCTTATTAGAGAGTCGATTTCGGGAAGAACCAAGACATTTTGGGAGGTTAGAAATACAACGCCCACACACTTGCACTTGACAATGCTTTCGGGGATCACACCAAATGGATTACGATATGATTGCACAATATATAGAACCAATGGTAGAAGCGGACCCATCTTTAAAAGTAAAGAATGTAATTGCAGATCAAAATCGGTATGGATACTTGACAACATATGTCGGAAAGCATGGATGTGAAGCAAAGGCAATTGAAAGAGTTTATGGTAGTTGGGAAGGTTCGGTATGAAGAATTCTGCAGATGCGGCTGAAGGCGGTGTGCTATTTTGATCGACATGCCGCGTGTTGAATTTGAAGGTATGTCGGACTATCATGGAAATGAGTTGGTGCCCAACACAGAATATTCAAGCCGGTGTTACGGACATTTGGTCACCAATAGGAGAGCTTTTAGACAACGCAAACCATTAGTACAGGTTGACGGGACACATTTATACGGACAATACAAAGGGACTTTATTGATTCTTTGTTGCACAAGATGGCAATCGGAACATATTGCCCATTGCTTTTGCAATTGTTGAAAGTGAAAGGCTGAAGCGTGGTCTTTTTCACCAACCATTTGCAGCGAACATGTAGTGATCGAGGATGGGGTTGGTATTATTTACGATCGACCACGAGTCAATCAAAGCGGCAATAACCGAGCCAAGGTCGATGGGAACCCGAGAGCATTCCACATGTCTTGTATTAGACATATTGCAGCCAACTTCTTGGGGAGATTCAAGCAAACCGTATTTGCATCGACTTTGTTGTGAGCATAGGTAATATATTTCGTTTGTATTTACGAATATTTTTTTTTAGATAATGTATTGATCACTTATTCTTTTACGGGGTATTCAAGAGCGGGCGTGAATTTAATCATCACTACGGACGGATGCACCAACATGGTGAGTGTATACTAGTTGGCTTGAGAATTCCACGAGAGAAGTGGGTTCAAGCTTTTGATGGTGGGTATAGATGCGGACATATGACCACAAATCTAGTGGAGTGCATCAGTTACGTGTTAAAAGCGCTCGCAATCTACCCATTCTGACTGGATTTCGAGCAACATATTTTTCGATTGGTGAGTTGTTTTGCAACTAAAGGTCGAAAGCACATGCTCGAAAGAGATGCAAGCTTCATTTTCTGAAGCCCTCACGACATGGTTGCGAGAAATCAACAAGTCTCACGGTAATGTGCGTGTCACGCGATTTTCCAGAGCAAAATCAAGTTTTCCATGTTCAAGACCTCACAAATGGAGATAGAATTCGGTGTTGATTTGATTCGAAGGTATTGTATTTGTGGTGATTTTCAGGACTAATCGATATCCATGTCGTCACGTAATTGCATGTTGTGCCAATCAGTGTCGATTGGCAAGTGTATATTGATAGCATTTACTGACATGGAAAAAGTTTGCAAAGTGTCACGATAGGGAGTTTGGTGGTAGGGGAATCGAAATCACATTAGCCACCATATCTGGTCAGGTGATTCGACCTAACCTTGATTAAAGCGCAACATGAAAGGTCGGCCAAGATCAACCCGTTTTCAAGCGAAATGGATATCGCGTGAAATCGAGGACCAAAGCGGTGTGCCCATGCCATGGTGAAGGACATAGCCCGGACAATGTCCACTTAGACTTGGGGCTAATTAGTCTTGGCGACAAATTGTTTTTATTTGAATATTTGTTTGTTAATGTAATCTAGAATACTAGTAAATTGAATAAGTTTATTTTAAGTAGATGATTTTTTATTCCAATATGCCATGGTGTTTTTCTTATTTATTAGATTATGAATAGATTAATACCTTATTTTTTTTATTTAATATACTTTGATCTAATCCAAGTCAGAACCTAGTTTAAAACCAATCTACTCAATGTAATAAATTTATTCAAATTAGATATTACGCTAAAGTTTATACTCAACGCAATAAAATATAGACACTAGATAATCTTAATTTCTTTAACAATTACATGCAAAGTTCAATACAAATTACATATTACACTAAAGTTGACGTAATAATAAAAATTATGCATCGAGAAAAGAAAAATACGAGAAATTAAATTACTTAAGCCCTTTGTTCTTTTCTTTTTTATTAATGAAGGGACAATCTGCATGGGGATCTAAGAATCGGACGTGAACCTGCAAAGTTAAATCCCACTTCTTCCTTCTTCCTCACCCCCTCACCACCCTCACCTACCTCCCCCTGCCACCCTCACCTCCTTCACCTGCCTCACCACCTCACCTACCTCTCACGCTCACCCTTGTTGCCTGCGCCTTGGTGGATGGATTGCCATGATGATGGAACCAAGGTTCATAAAGTCTTGTCTGATTCGATTGAAATTCCAATTTGCGGGTGCAATCGCAGTGCGTGCAGAATCGGAGAGTGGCGTCTGTGATAACTCATCCATGGTTGGGATATACACATCTTCGGTAGGAGCATTTAGATCAACATGTATCGGACGAGGAGGAGTATGAGTGCGATCAGTTCATCGGCATCATATCTGGCTTGAAAATTATTTAAATTTGGCATGCTACTCTTTGCTCGATGATGAATGCTTGACATCGCCTTGGTGAAATAAGCGTAACAAATGATCTGACCGGCCGGAATGCCCCAGGATCAATGGACATTCTAGGGGATCCATATGGATATCTTTATTGGGGCCTTGACCTGTTGGACTCACGTCCAGGGGTGGCGAGGCGTCTTGAGAGATGCTCTTGAAGGGCGAGCATTTCGCCATAATGCAGTGGATCTTGCGGTGAAATTAGGAGCTGACCAGTTGATTGAGCGAGTTCTCATTTGCATGCTCTTGATACCTGCCAATATTGAGGATGGCGTGTAATCAATAATGGGATGACCATGTAGCACACACTCAAATCGACTATACCACATATTAATCCGGTGTTGATGTATACATGTCGATTCGATCTGTTTCCTCAAATCTTGGTTATGAGATTCTCTAAATTCATAGGATCGGTGGAATAAGCTGATGTAAGGCAACTTGACGCATCATTTGTAGGTGCCACTCAGCAGCCTCAAAGCACACAAGTGCGGTGGTGAGCAAGCGCACGTTCATCCCTTACATGCGATGGAATACATGAAATAATAGCGGGGAATCTCATATGGACACCATAAAAACTGCAAATTGCATTATAAAATAAAAAGACATAACATGAGATATATATATATATATATATATATATATATATATATATATATATATATATATTTATAATTTGATAATCAAATTATAGGAATTGTTATAGTATTCTATTTACCTGATTCTGTAAGCCAATGCATCTAAAGCCCCCATATTGGCTGACAGTCATAGTTAAATCTAAAGTGATATTCGGCACCGTTGACCGTCATGTAATATTAAAATTACTATTTTCAATGCAATGCTATAATTTATTTTTATTAGGTTATCGTTTTAATTAATAAGTAATTGAGTTAAATTAGTTTACCTTGCACATAAGGAAATATAATTGGTCTATCAACTGGACATAAAAATGGAAGCCAGATACCATGCCCATGATTGCAACAATATGGCCCAGCTAACCTCCTTTGTACCTTTTAGTGAGGCACGACATAAACCTCGATATAGCATAGTAAGGCATCTGGGAACTCCGGCTATATTGCCCAATCTGGTCCAACTATAAGAAGCGATGGAAGATACTTTCCATGGATCTTTGGATGACGTCTTGTCAGGCATTATTTTCTGACCCGATAAAGCGCAATATATAAACATGTCGGCTCCATTTTGTTTTATTTGGTCGGCATTTCTTTGCCAAGTGTCAGACGGCTCAACCAAGACAATCCGATTGCACAACCAATAAAGTCATGTTTGGCCGGTCGTTCACCAAGGCATGCCTCACACATATCTGAATTAATTGTACATTTAGATCATTTGTTCGATTATAAGATCCATTGATGGGCAGGCCAGGTGCAATGCTAACGTCTTCAAGTGTCATGATACATCCCCCTGAGGAAAATAGAAATGTGTGACACTCTGGCCTCCATGTCGTTCTCTTAATGCACTAATTAGATGCGAGTAGATGAAATTTGTTAATACTAGCAACCATTGAGTCTTGCCCTTTGTAAGTACCGCTTCTATCATATGATGTGGTGGTGGACATTTCCCTAACTCATCTGTCATCCATCTATAACATTATCATAAATTGATAAATTAGATAAATTTATAATAAAAATTGTTGCATTATTATTGTAAATAACAACAGGAAATAAGAAATCGCTCTAAACCGTATGACCATAAAAATAAGTATCATTACTTCTATTCTACTTTTTTGTTTAAATTAAATGTCACTTTAATTTAATTTAACTATTTAAATCGCATGTTATTTTTATGTTATATATTCTTTGTTGCAACAAAGAATAATAATAATCATAATAATAATAATACCACCAAAAAATAAATTAAACTTCTATCACCGATTTATTAATTTAAATTTATATTCTATTAGCTACTGCCATCTCTTAAATATTTATTGAATATTTTTATTGTTAATGTAATTAACAAATAAATTAATATATTATAAAAAATATATATATATAACCTTATTATTATAATTGCCTAATGCTTTTATTCTCACATAAACAATTAAAACAAATATTTATTGAGGTGCATATTTAGTAACTTTGCCATTCACCTAAATTGAACCCAGATTATCAAAACTAAATATACAGTCTTAAAAAATAGAATAAAACCAAAATTACATACAAAGTTTGAAAAGCAACAAACATGTGAGACCTTAAAAAGATTAAATAAAAAAATCTATATAACTATTTTTTAATAATTATCTAATATTTTAAAACTAATAATGCACTAAAATTAATTTAAAACATAATATTACCACAAAATAATAATACCTCTTATAATATTTATTTTATAGTAAATCTAATTTGATATACTGAATTCTAACAAACTAAAATTAATTTTAAACATAATATCAATATAAATTTTTAAATATAATTTTGAAAATAAATATATTACCTCAAATTTTACCTTAATATGAGCTGTGAATCCATTGTTGAATCAGTAGATTTAAATGCATTACTCATTCTTAGTCTTGTTCTATCTTTTTTGATCATACACTAAATTAGATCACACATTTAAAATAATTTTTCTCAAACACTCTCACACACTCAGCACTCTTACTCTTATTGGCAAAACCCTTCACTTGTGCAAAATGAAAGAGTGAAGTTCATTTATAGAGCATACAATTAGGCTATCAGCAGTGCTCTTTCATTTTATTTCTGATGTCAACTCCCGTCTACCATACTTTTGCCCCCTAACTTATTTCCATAAAGCATGAGGCAATCCTATTTTTCGGTGTAAGAGCACTTCGGTGTGTATTTGAACACATGTGTATACTGTTTATATGCATGCGTTACTATTCACAACTTTTCTTCTCTCGGCGTTTCTACCGCAAAGTGAAATGTGCCTCACTTTCCTTATTAATGCTCTAAATTTGTGTCACATTTTGCCTTAGTGAGTGAAATTCAAATTTTTGTCCCAAATTTAGCCACACTGTATAGAACTAAGGGTAAAAAAAAATAAAATATAAATCCTACTTATACTATGGCGAAATCTATATTACTTCACCACACTTTCGTAATTTTATTATCAATTCCATATTACTGTATTTTAAATCAACTAAACCCATAATATAATTAAAAAACCCCCGTATGGTATCTTACGACAATCACCTAAAGCTTGTTGTATAAATTATATAACTTTGACAATTTTAATTTCTACCTTCCAAAAAAGATTAAAATTTTAAAAATACTACTTACAAAAAAAGAAAAAAAATTTTAGAAAAATTAAGTTTGGCTTGACTTGCTCATACATATTTTCTGGTACAATGAGGAATTCAAAGTCACATAGTTCTTCTAAAAAATGAGTATGTGTTAATTAATTTTATTTATAAAAATATCCTTTTAAAAAAATAAAATCATAAAAAAAATATTTTGTATAACAGATAATTTGAAACAAAATTTGCTCTTATACAAGATTCAAGTTAGCATTAGATTATTTAATAAATCCTTACAATTCAAGTAATGATAAAGGTAGCATCAACTACTCAATCATTACTGTAACATCCGAAAAATCTTGTCATTTTAATCGATTTATTCGATTTTAATGAATAAGTGAGATCAATTAGAAATTGATTAAATATTTAATTAGAGATCAATTAAAGGCTAGTTAGAAATTAATTAGAGAGGTTTAACTTGGGGAAGTTAGAATAGACATATAGGGAATCTCAACAAATGTCACAGCCTAACCTAAGTCGTGACTGTCGCATAGGGACATGTCCTTAACAAGCCTACTTTAGACTTTATTCTAATAGAAAATCGAGCAGAGTCTTCTTTGTATTTAGGACTATTCCCAAATAAGGATCCTCGCCCTGTATAGAACACATAAACATGCAAACTCATTGGGGATCCAGGCATTCTCCGAATGCACTCCACAACACACAAAATGAGAATTTAAATCATAATCACTTATAGAAAATATGTTTACATAACTATTCAAGAAGCTTAAATATATAATCATTGAGATTTAAACTAATTACATATAACAATATAAGACGCAACATAGGGAGGACCTTGCCTGTAGGTTAATGGAGCACTTCTAGAGATTTTACAATTAAACTTAGATGCTGAAACTTCTAATTAGCTGTGGAAGCTTGAGCATAATCTCGCACCTGTCTAAAAACATGGAAAGGAAGAAAGAGTGAATCATACGACTCAGTGAAGGATAATATATCTATAACAAGGGTGGGACAAACTGATGCACAACATTTGCAAGAGAATAACTTTATAAGTTTCTAAAAAAAAAAACCTCGTACCACATTTGCTATTGGAAATACTTCATCTATGTATGTCAAATACCGTAAGATTTTCAGTAAATCTATATAATTCATTAAATTGTCTTTTTAATTCAACTGGATAATAACTTCATTACAAACATATATATATACATAATACTTTTAAATCTAGCTAAAATAACTCATAATAAAGCTTAAGGGAGGATCCTATTTCAGAAATAGCTGCCTGACTGGGTGGCCCTGTGGCCTAATTCCAGCAGTAAATGATAACTTCACGCCTATATGTGTCTATATATATTCCGGACATGTCGGCCAAACATGCCGGGCTAGCAATCACCCTGCTAGCTGGGTTACTTGAGGTGCACCAAGGCTAATGCTGCTGCCATTAGCAAACAGTTCTGCTATAGTTCCCTCCCCCTTGAAAACCTTTTCTCATTTCTAATTTGTTATCCTTAAAATTCCTTAATAACTTTACTCCATACATCAAGTCTGGATTCTAAATGTATTGCTTAAGCTTTTAAAATATTAACATTTCATAGTTCTCAACATATCAAGCTTTTTTTAAAGAAAACAAACATCAATGTGAAAATGATTTATAGAAATCAATATTAAGCTTTCTTCATAGAAATCTATAATTTCTAAACATCATATCAACTTCAAGCCTTTATATAGCTAACATCTAATAACTTGAAACCATATCTTTCTCTATCAAACTGTTCAAGTATTGAAATTCACCTTTAAGGTGCTTGTTCCACACACATACATAATCATATATATATATATATAGAAAAGAGTAATATCTTTTATCTTTTAAGAATTCACTAAGGTCATTGTTAAAATGCTATTTCAATTTCTTTGATCTTTAATAACTTAAACCACAAACATAACATTTATGAAATCATGGATATACATAAAACAAACTATAAATTATACATATACTTAAAACAAATTAGCTATAGATATGTTATCCACTCACAGTCTATGCTTGGAAAGGAAGAAGCTCAAACTCTGCGATGCCTTAGAGCCGCCAAGAGATTTTGGAGAGCGTCTAACATGACAAATATAACTATTAGGCTTCCACAACATAACTATTCTAAGAATTTACTAAGATGAGCTCTATAAGGCAAAAATCCCCAATTTCTAGAACCCTAACCCTTCCTTCATAACCTTAAACATGGAATTCATGAAAAAACTAGCTAATCTATGGTCTAATAAGGAGGGTTGAGCTCAAGAATTACCTTAGATTGTGGAGGAAGATGGTGGAGCGTGAGGAGAGTGGTGGGTCTTCTCCCACCATCACTTTCTCTCACTAGAAGATGAGAGAGAGAGCTCCAAAGGAAGAATCAACCTCCAAAGCTTGGATAATGATGAGGAAATGATGGATTTTGGTGGTAGATTGAGTAAAAATGGGTGAAGGATTGATGGAATCCATGAGGGAAGAAGAAGGATGAGAGAGGAAGGAAGAGAGAGAGAAATTGGTGAAGAATGAGAGAGAAGCTTCGAGCTTCTTCTTTTAATTACGTCCAGCGGGCACCTGGGCGCCACGACTTGGCCGCCTGGGCGCCCACCCACCTGAAGCTACATCACTTCTGCAGCATAGGGCGTTAGCCTTGGGCACCTAGGCGCCCAGTCCCTGTTTTTTTTTTTTCTCCTCCTCTTCCAAACACTTCTCAAACATCATCATATACTTATTTATTTTATTCTCTATTAACTTTAAAACATAAATATAAATAAGAGAATATCCCCCATTTGAATCCAATAAAAATATTGGAAAAATCAAACTCCTTAAGAATCAAAATCCAACTTTTGGGTTTTAGTATAAACTTTTTAAAACTTACATTTTTTTAAACTTCAAGCTCGAAAACAAAAGGGTTAATAAATTCCAAAAATTCATTAAAAATTGCTCTTCAATTCTTTGATATATAAGGAATAATTATCGGGACTTTTGATCCTATGAAAATATCCCAAACCTATAGCCCTCCAAGGGGGCATAGGGTCCAAACTTAGAACTTTCACAGGGTCCAACAAAGCAAAGTGTCACAATTCGTGTGACTCTTGACCCGGGCATTACAACAAAATTGCTAGAAAAAGATTGTCGGTTCAAAGGAAATTGGCAGAATTTTAGCATTTTAAATTGTTAGAACCAAATTAATAGAATTATATCAACATAACTCTAATTAGAGAAGCCACAACTTCAGCCCACAAACTCCCCAAAGTAGCATCCCAAGGGCCACATAAAAGAGGAAGACTTGGCTAAATTTCTAGTCAAGAGAATTTGAACCAATGAGGGTTAAGTTTCCCAACTACTCCTTGATTTTTTTCATGCTATTTTCCTTTCCAACACACACTCAATTTTGTCCTCTCTCTTCCAGCAGGTCTCTCCTTCTTCTCTTCATCTTCTTCATCTCCTTCTTCCATTTTCAGCCTCCCTCAAGTCTCTTGTACCCACATCTTTCACTAGAACTCAAGATTAGCTAGTTTTGCATCAAAATAAGGTAGAGATTCAACCTTATTCTTGTTCTTTTGGTTATGGGTGACAGATTTGGGGTTTTTGTTTCTTACTTCTTGATGTGATGATTAGATGTATATGATGATTATTGGTTAAGTTGATGACTATTTTTGTGTTTAAAATCGATTAAGAAGTAGAAAAGGATGAGAATAGAAAGATGTGAGAGGCTGGAGGACCAAAACCCTCTAAGTCCATACAGTGGAGTGTATGCTCACTACAGCCGTTTAAATTTGATGAAGCTATTTTTATATAAAATTAGACATTCAGGGCTTTTCATACATATATCATATAAGACCATTGGATTAGTATTGAGATAGATATAAATTTTGAAAATTTGACCTAGATTTTTGAGTTTAATTCTGAGCAGACTAGATTGTTCAGGGCAAAACTCGCCCTGCATAAAATTAAAATTTTTATTTTTAAAAAATGACAATATAATGTATTTCTGATAAAATACAATAAAATAATTTTATTAAAAAACAATAGATGTATCCTTATGAAATCACTCATCTTTCTCCTTACAAGAAAAACATCGATTTGCGAGGGACATATTTACCGCATATAGGTGAAAATCCGGCGCAAAGCATGTGATCTGCAGCTGTCTCGGATTATTTGCAAAAAATTTTAAACACCGTTCTATAAGTAAATTCTTCTTTGTAGGCATATTTTATAATTTTTTTTATTAAAAACATTTTATTATTGAAATATATGGGATTAAGCTGTTATTTAACCATCTGTTTGTGGAAACTTTATGGAAGAACAATAAAGAGAAAGAAGATGATTACTTTATCATCACACACCTTGATTAATTAGTGATGAGTATACTCTGTATTCCATTCCCGCCATTCAACTTTCACACACCAAAGCAACTCTCTGTCTCTTATAATTATACGTGACATACGTGTGAAGTGCTTTTCCTCATCCACCCACCATCAGTCACCACCTTTTTGCCGTGGTTCTTAATTAATTCCCTTGTTTTGGCCTTTTTATTTTATTTTCTTATTTTTATGCGTGTTTAGTGGAATACATCATTATATACGTATACATATATATGTACCTTCAATAATACCTGTTACGGCAATTTGCTACCCCCACTGACCATATTTAGCCGAGCGCCCACAGTTTGTGACAGTTAGGTAAAATAATGCTATGAAAAATAGATAGTTAAGCTATACATACTATTATTTTGTCAACATGATCTAGAAAATTATGTGTATTGAATACCAATATAGAAATTTACAGCCTTGCCAATGGATTGTGCATGAGTTTGATTTTTAGATTCCTTCGTTGGTAGAATCCTCAGTTGTGCATTACTCATTAAGTTTAGAGAAATATTTTGGAATGAATTTTTTCTTCAACCTAAATTTTATTAGACAAAAGAAAAAAAGAAATTCATGTTAGAATTGACAAGGAAAACATCAAAATATAGTATTAATTTGAAAATGTACTACCATTATATATGAAAAACTGTGACCGAAATGAAATCAAGTTTCAAGTTTATATGTATATATTGTTTGAATTTGGCTCCTTTAAAGTACGAGGTGTGTTTTAGAGAGTAAAGTACATAATTTTATAAGATATAGACAACAATATGACAAATCATGCATGTAATTGTATGTGTCAATAATTTTCTTATTAATGATTAAAATTATGTACTTTATCTTCTAAAATATGAACCTCACATCTTAAAGGAGTGAAATCCATATTTTGTATGGTCGGCGTATTAGCTGATGTTTCAATTTATATCGATACATAACATCTAGAATGAAGGATTAATGTCTAAAGAATCTGCAAAAATCTCAGAGGGGTAAAAAATGTTAAATCTCATTTTTGTCTCTTAATTAAAAAATTCATGTGTTATCGCTTTAATCTTTTAAAACTTGTATCGTAATGTTAACATCTCAATCATCTAAAGTGTTACTATGTGGACGTGACACGCTAAGTGTTGATGTGACCTATTAGATACCACTTAAGTCCATGGGGCAATCTATTTATAAATAAATGTCCATGTATTGTAGAAGGGCTAATTTGATAATATGTGAATCTTAGAGCGGCTAATTAAAGTGAGTACAAATGAAATTTCGAGAAATTGAAGTAATAGAAATGAATTTTCTCAAGTAAAAATTTCATATGACTTTATTATATGTTAATTTTTATCATAAATTAAAAAGATAGAATTAAATATTAAACCCATAAGAATATCTAATCAATAATAAAAATTAATATACGATAACATTATATGAAATTTCACATTAAATATTTGAATCTTTGATGGACAATAACGAGGGTTAATTCTTATCTTTATTCTTGCAATACTAATACGGCGTCATAGTGGTTTTTGGCGAGGGTTGTGCATTTGCAATTTTCGGATGCTGCTATGGGAGGCTTATGAGTTCTACTTTTTAGGGATTGGGTCTCTGCCACGGGGCTGTGTGATTTTGGGTGATTTTAGGTTTGATTGTTCGAGATAATGGTAAAAAGTACTTATATTTGTACTTATAAAATTGAGACTTACAATCCGACAAAATTGTGGGGTTTAACTTTGAGTAGTGTATTGTACACTTTTGTCCAGTATCTCTTTCTTTTTTAAGTAAGTCAGAACGTGAGTCGGGCAACCTAACAAATACAAACACATTTCAGAATGGTAAAAGGTGGTTGTGGCAGAGTACTGTAGTACCACATATATGGTGGTAATGGTGGTCAATGTTTACGGGTGGTTCTGAGTTAAAGGAGGTATATTATTTGTATTTGGTTTGATTCAAACATGTATATCTTATTAATTTGCTTTTGGCAATTACCTAACCAACGGCTTCTTGTTTTGGTTATTTCGGCTAGTTGTTTGTGGTAGGATTTGTGCTTGAGGTTTTTTTGTTTATTTGTAAGATAGGTTGTTGAATTTTGTTTGAAATTTTTATACTTGGAAGTTCACTTGGTTTGAAGCTTAGTGTTGCTAAAGATTGTGTATATATTTATGATGAACAAAAACCAATGGTCAACTCAATCAAAATCAAGCAAGCAAATAGTTTGCAATAATAATACAGTATCACTGGAAATCACATTGAAGCACAATAAAATCATGAGTTATTAATTCTCATTTTCATTAATCAAAGATTCATGTATCATTACAGTGTCAAGCTCTTTCAAAGAAGTTTATGAGAAATAGTGATAGAAGGACTAACAGACTAATATTTTCAATGAGTGAGCGATTAAAACAATGCCTTGCATTAAATCTTTGAAGGTTTAAAATGATGACTTGTGAATCTTTGATAAATGAAAAGGGTTAACTCCAAAAAACAAAAAAGATATGACATAAGGTTAAGAGATTCACAAAACTTCTTACGATATAAACGCCAAAATTTCAAAATTATAAAGAACCTCCATCCATATCTATTATCATCATCATCATTATTAGTATTAGTATTTAAGTCGGGAATTGCAAATATTGGTTCCTGAAAGAAAGATTTTGTAGATAAGAATATATGTGTGTCGTGGAGATATTTATAACATTTAAATACATACATCTCTTTATTATCCTTTCCCTTTAAATCGTCTCTGGATCTATTTTGACTTTTGTTAGAACATAGAAATAATTCTTGTCTGAAAGAAATTTTCAAGGAATTGTTTTGTAGGTTTTGTTTCTTAAAGTAGGAGTAAACAAGGGCGATACTTTTTACTCATTTATTTTAATGGGTCGAAGTAAGCAATGTTCCTAATCATTTGTTCTTCGAATTTATAATTCTGGCTTAGGGCTTAGGGGGTGGATAACCTATGCTGGTAGCGTGGATAAGCACCCTTGCTCAAGATTGGTATCAAAAGCTTTTCGCTAGAGAACTTGTCACGCGGGCAAAAATGCCACAAAACCAATCAAAATTTAGGTATGTGTGCTTTTGGCTGTACAACTTGGGGCACAATTAGCCCAAAAGTATAAAAATACAAAACCTTATTATTTGACACTTGTCTTTCTTACAACGATAATGAAATGAACTAGGCTATGCTCTGAAGTAATGACCATTCAGAACTATATTTACCGGTGCCTTTTGCCTCGTCGCAAGAGTCACTTTCAATTCTTTAAACGTTAACGAAAAATAATGCAGAAATTGTCGCTTACTTTTCAATTGAAAGAATGTAGATTGATCACACATGCAGCAGAAATTATTTAACACAAACTATATATTCTATGCATACATGAGAATAAATAGTAAAAGAAAAATTCCTATTTTTTGTGATCACTAATTATAAGACCAGTTATTGGGCACGCTAACTTCAAGCTGAAGGAAAAAAAGTCCAATGTAGAAATTAATTAGTTCAATTTAATATTCATTAATTAAGAAAATGAATTAAATAACGGGTAAAACGAAAATGTTTGGGGAATGATGTGAAATGGGAGCTCTTACAATGATGAATGGGGATAGGTATTATTATTGTTGCTGCGCTCTATAGTTTTCAAAGGGACATGTTGCTGATTCTCCCACCACCATCACAAGCTAGCCCCTCAAATCGGGAATGCTTTTTTCAACTTTATAAACGTCACCCAAGACTAAAGACAACGAAGCTTTAAAAGCTTAGTTTAATTAATTAGTACTATGCAATAAACTTGTGCTTGGTTGCAGGTGTGCGTATGTGAGAGAAAAAGAGACAGTACTATGATTGGTTGGAATTTTGTAATTTTGTATGTAGAAACCATGTGGAAACCAATTAACATGGGTTAGTTGGTTTTCCTTATCTACCCTTGGCTTGCACAAACAAAAGATTTCATTGGAGATAAACTAATAACTATTTGAATTCAATTTTAACATCTTAATAATATAAAATTGAATTGAACTGAAGGAATGAAACAACTATACATTAATAACAGATGAAAATTAAACTCTAATTTTTTTAAAAGGAAACCTATGAAAATGCCTTTAGCGAGTGGATCTCTATTGATTCTCTTCTCTATCTCCATCTAGATTTAATTAGCAATGTGGGGTTGGGTACTAAACTACATCTATTACGTGGGAACATGAGGAAGAGAGGCAATTTGACATAATTTATATATAGTTGGATGCCTTTTATTTTCAAAGCCATCAATTATTAAATCTTAGTGTAAAATAATTTTACACTATAAATCAATAAAATTTTAGAAAAATGATAAATTATGATAGGTAATTATTATAATAGATAATTGTCTATCATGATATGATAATTTTTTAAAATTTTATTAATTAATAGTATAAAATAATTTTATATTCTTAATGTATATAAATTATTCTCTATTAAATAGGGCATTGTGGGTTGGGAACTTGGGATCCATGTGAGGACAATCATGGGAAAATGGGAAGAAAATTTTTTAGGTTGGTGGGTGGTGGAGGGTACCCGTCCATTGATTCTATGCTTGCATATGTTTGGTCACAAGCAAAAAATATGGAGTCTAAGTGGAGGCCTTGGTCCCCCCCGAAACCCCAAGTTGTTCCCACCCTGACTTTACTTTTGACCCTATTTTAAGCTTGTTTGCCGTTGCAACTTACTATCAAGACCATCGATTCTTTTTGTCTGAAATTTTCTTTCCTTTAAGTTTTAATTGCAAGTTGATATTAGCATAGCTTCATAGTTAAAAGAACGTTTGTTTAAGTATTTTTTAATGATTTTTTTCAGAAATAATCTTTTTTAACTTAAGAAGAAAGCACTAAAAATAATTTTTTAGCGACTTATAGTTTTTTCTTTAAAAGTATGCAATTATCTTTAATATTTTATATATATCTTTTAATTAAAAATCTGAAATAAACGGACACGTTTTTGACTAATATTTTTGGACCAATGAAAAACAAGAGATGTACCAAACAAAAAAAATATATTTTCCACAGTCTATTAGGTGGTCTTCTTACAAAATGGTACATTGGATTGGGTTGTCTAAGATTGCCTAATAATGCTAAAGAAATCCAAGTCAGTCGTTTACGAAGATTTTAGCGTGTTTAAATAAGAAATGAAACTTCTATAATTCAACTAGATGATAGAGCTAGTATACGAGCTTGAATCGTGGCCCAATACATAGGGACTTAATGGTCCATAGACCCTAATTGAATACATTGTTTACTACTGAATTATTTAATTATGCCTAACTTCATTTTGTGGAACTGAGATTAAGTTGAGATGAAATTAAGTAGCTGAGGCTCAATAATAACATAATGGTCTAGGAGAAAACCCTCAAACAATGATGATCTTTATATGTACTTTCTTTAGTGCGTTTGCATTTTACACTCTCTGAACAGAAATAATAATTGGAAAAAGAAGTGCAAATCTCCACGTTAAGATCAATACATATCCAGCAACAGAAATAGATAATGAGTATATATACTATCCTACATGATTGGAGTGTTTATTTGAATAGCAAAAACACTTTAATTTTGGAATCATTTATTAAAATGTTTTTAAGAAAAAAATTTTAAATTAAAAGGTACATATAAAAAATTTAAAATAATTACATATTTTTTTATAAATATGTAAAATTTTTGAAAAATATATTTTAGTACTTTTCATAAATTAGGAAGAGTAGAATATAAAAAAAAGTCCAAAAACAGTTATATCATTAAAAAAATTTTCAAAAAAAAAAAAAAACAAATACGCTTTTTATGATATAGCTTTTTGTCTAGATTTTTGTTTCAGAAACAACTATTTCTAGTTTATAAAAAATGTACTTATACAACTTTTTTATTTGAGTTTTTTTATAAAAATTATTTAATTATCTTAATTTTATTCATGCATTTTAATTAATTTTTTTAAATTCAAACAAATGGCTAAAGGTACAAATTTTCTATATTTTACTATTTATCCTATTATTTTCTGATGAGTAAATGCTTACTTTAATCTCTAAGATTATAAGAGTAAGTCACTTTGATCCCTAAAATTTAGAAATTAACTTTTTATTCTTTAAAATTACAAAACATGAGCCACATTAGTATTATCTAAAATTACAAAACATGAGTCATATTAGTCTTTGATCCTATTTACATTACTATATCATCACATTTTTGTTGATATGCCACATAAATAACATGTTAGCATCTCATGTTGCACTCATCAAAACGGTGCATTTAATATCAACCTTAATGACCTTACTAGTTACACACTAAATAGTGTCATTTAACTAAATAATGATACTTACCCTTAATTAATCAATCCTTAAACCTAATTAATGACTATGTCATTAAAAAAAAGGGAAAACCCTGATTAACTTAATTTCCCAATTATTCCCCCCAAATACTAACGAACTCACACACTCATAGAACCCTTAAAAGAGTTATTAATTTTTTTTTTTAAGTTTAAACTATAAGTATTCGAAATCTCTTAGATTTCAACTAATCTGATTTGAATTGAGTCGACTAATTATAATGGTAAGGCTCTTCTAATACTAATTTTTTGCATTTATAAGACTTGAACTTGAGTTTTGTTATCTCTCTCTCTTTCTCTCTACTAATAACTTCCTATGTTTATTCTTTCGCTATTTTGTGAGTTTTCTTAGGTGCCCTATATATATATATATATATATATATATATATATATATATATATATATATATATATATATATATATATATATATTTGGTTGAAAGATACACTCAAATGACTATTGTGTTGCCCCAAATTTAAAAATTTATGGTCTTACCTGTGCAAACACAAGGAGATAAGTGCGAACTATTCCTATTTTGCACACTAATTGAAGTAGGAAAACATTATGGTATTCAACCTAATCAGATTATGCAACAATTGTAATTTTAAATGGTAATCCAACAATTATAAATGTGTTTGTAATTTTGGTTTGGGTAGGTGTGAAAATGGGAGAGAAAATAGTGGGTTTAGAAAAAGTTGGGGTTTTAGGATCTATGAAAAGGAAGAGGAGAAAATTTGGAGATTTGGATTTTTTGACACATTTAAGAAACTCAGAGAACCAATTTAAATCTATTGTTCGCCATATGGGATGTCAACATATTATTTAACATGACCCATAAGCAAAAATATGATAGCACAATATGGGAAATGGGTTAGGGATAAGGATGTCAACGGGGCGGCGGTAGGCGGCGGGGTGGGGGGGGTGGGGATAGGCCCCAACCCCAGCCATGAGTAAATACTGCCGTGCCTTCATATTAGTGCAGTGCTCGTTTTTCTTTGCATAGCAGATTTATGGAGTGGCGTGGATATCCATGGATACCCGTTAGAATATTAAAAATTTTAAAAATTTAAATTAAATATAAAAATTCTAATATCATAAAATATTTAAAATAACCATAAATAATAATCTAATTTAACAATTAAAATTCTAACAATTTAATATACTTAAAATAAAAATAAACACATAAAATAAACAAAAAATAAATACAATAATCCAATTCTACAATCTAAATTCTAACAATTTAAAATACTTAAAATAAAAATAAACACATAATAGTAATCCAATCATTAGTCTAATATATAATAAGTATAAATAAATCTAATTTATAAATTTAAACCTTATTCTAATCAATTTAAATAACAATAATATTAGTTTAACTAAGTTAATACTTTAAGGGTAAAATAGTAATTTTATGACGGATGCCCGCGGATATTGGGACAGTGATCCCCGCCCCCGCCCCGTTTAACATGCGAGTATTTAAAATCCCCATCTCCATTATCCGCGAGGGCAAAATCTTCTTCCCATACCCGCCCCGTTGTGGGTATTACTCGTGGGTATCCGCGGGTGCGAGTTTTTTTGACACCCCTAGTTAGGGACTAATATATGACTCATATTTTTTAACTTTATAAACTAAAAAGTTAACTTCTTATTTCAGGGACCTAAATGACTCATGCGTATAATTTTAGGGATTAAAATGAACATTCACTTATTTTCTAAAATAGTACTTGCACCAAGATTAATTCACGTATTTTTGTTCTTTTAGAGCAATTACATCAATGTTTTGTATATTTTTTCACAAATTCAATAATATATTGAAAGAAGGGAAATGTAATTCAGTTAAATTTGGTAGTGTAAGGGAACAAACAATAATTTGTTGTGGTTGAAAACAACATATATCATGGAACATGTATTCTCATCTATTATCAGGAAATTGAACATGATGGCGATTTAATTCTTCATTACATTTTTGAGTTTGTGTCGTGCGAAAACTAGTGAGCTCAATGTGGCATAATTGTATATATAGTTGTGCAATGGGGGTTAGTGTCGTTGGTGTGCTAATGCTGTCTTCATTTTTTGCTTTGTTTTCGTGCTCCACTCCAGACTCCAGTCGAGCAACGAGTCTTTCTTGAGACTTATCTTAAAAAAGGTGATTACATCGTAACTTTGAAAACGCTGCTTTTTCTTTTTTTCTTTTTTTTAATGAGAAAAAAAATTCATTAATAAAAAAGTCTAGACAATTCTTACAAATCAAAAAATATATATCATAACCAAATTTAATAATAAAACAAATGTATTTGACACTCTAAACTAACCAGTAATATGTAGTTCTACTCTTTATCCAAAAATTATTGATGTTTGAGCATCTTTTATATTGAAAATCGATACAAAAATTGTTATAACTTGAAGAATATATTAACGCTTCTCTTTTTAAAAAAGAACTAAATATCTCTATTATCTATAACATAACAGAAATATCCACAAGGAGATACCAAAATACTTACAAAGGGAACAATAAAAATAAAACAAAAAACACAAAATCCCAAACAATGAAAAAAAAGAAAAATAGTGAGGTTAGTACTAAAAAGAAAGATAGCAGCATCCCTCAAGAGCAGTCACACAAGGAAAGATCAAATAAAGAGAGAAAAGAGAAAAATGGATTAAGACTGACTTAAAGTCTAAATATACAAACGATATTGTTATCAAACACTGCAAATTTTAATTTTAAGTTATTTTTTATTATTTGATCAAAGTAGCAAGTGTAAACTATTCTTAACTATCATTTCGTCCTCCAAATATGATTGGAATCATTGTTGTAAGCCCAATTAAACTAAAAGATTAATGAGGAAAAAGTTAATGCAAAGGCAATCCAATAACAAGACAAAGTAGAAAAGCTGCACTTGGAAATATACATAGTGTAGACAATATAAGTATTTTATTGAACTCCCTATAAAGTAAAATTATATTTTAATTCTTAAAAGAATTGAGTATTAATGGATTAGTCCCTTAAAGAAAAAATCACACACAAGGACTAATATGTTAAAAATTGATAACGGCTACAGAGACTAATATTTGCATGATTTTTCTTTGAGAGACTAATCTGTTAATATCCAATTCTTTCAAAGATTAAAATGTAGTTTTGCTTATTTTTTTTTCTTTTCATTATGTTTTGCTATTAAAGGTGAAAATATTGTTAATTTGATCTTAATGTTTATTATGATTTATATAGTTTATTCATTATCAAAGTATTTCTTTGAGATTGCTTTTAGGGTATTATTGGTTTGGATTATTTATTTAAATTTGAGGAGAAACTCGTTTCTTCCCAAAAAGTAGAAAAAACCAATATATTTTTCTAAGTTGTCGGTGAAAGAAACTAAATAACTTTGTGGGGTAAAGTTTTCGGTCTCTCAAGTTTTACGAAAGGTTTGATTTCCTTTTGAAAGATTTTTCTATTTACATCTCAAACACTTTTAATTTATTTCAACCTTGTCTTTTTATCTAAGTTTGTCCAAATTGTTAACAATGATTTACTGACATGGATATCATGTTTGTGTTTATTTATTTATTTTGTTGATGTAGTTTGTTGACATAGATGCCAGATTAGTAAATAAAAAAAAACTCGTAAAATGTTGAAACAAAAATTAAACTTAAAGTTTCAATTGGAACAAAAATAAACTTTAGAGACTAAATAAACACAAAAAAAAAAAAAATTAGGAACAAATTTAAAAACTACGATTTTTTGTTACAAAAGTTTAAACATATTTCTCTAATAACATTTCTCACTAGAAAATGAATACCAAAAGTTTTGGAATTCCAAAAACAAAGTAATCATACAAAAAATTCAAATCCAAAATCACAACTACCACATATTAAATTAAAGTATCATTATTACTATTATTATAATTAAATAAATGACTATATATAAAAGTTGACAGTGGTTTAATTTTTTGTATTTCATTGAGTTTCTATGGAGGGTGGTACTCTTGGTTTAGTGAGGGGATACAAAAATATTTAAATTTTTATTTTTTAAAGAATGATTTGGAGTTATTAGTTAAGTGTAAAATTAGAAAGTATAATGGGTTTCTCCCTTGAGGTTTATTTTCTAAGTGATTTATATGATCACTTGTGAAATTCGTGATAGTAGCTGTTTTTTTTATAGAGTGCTTGAGGTAACCAACACTATATTTCAACCACAATAATATTGGAAAAGTATGCTTAAGTTTTTGCCAATGAAAATTATAGTTTCAAAATTCAACAATAGAACAACAAATTAAAACAAACCTTGTCTCACTAACTAGAGTTAGCTATATGGGATAGGTGACGCTATATTATCTTATTGTAAACTATGTTTATAATCAAACTTTTAAAATCTATTTTTTCTATAATAGATTTGTCTATGGTTTTTCTTAATTTTCCTTTATTTCTAGCTATTAGATTGCCCTTCATCCGATCTACTTTTGTATCAGGGCTTGTACATGCCTTTTATACATATACCTAAACAAGCTAATGCAATATTCTACTATGTTTTCTACCATATGTGCTACACCAACTTTTTCTTTAGTACATTCACGTATAATCTTATCTTATTTAATGTGTCCACTTATCCAATACAACTTCTTTGTTTATGCAATATTGATCTTATTTTCTTGTTGATTTTTTACTAGCCAACGCTCAGTCCCATATAATATCACTGGTGGTATATAGCTGTATAGTAAAATTTTTCCTTAAGCAAGAGTGATACTTTTTTTTAAAAAAAAAAATCACAAATAACACCCGAAACATTCCTCCGTTTCATTCACCTAACTTAAATTCTATGATTTATATCTACTTTTATTTTTCCATCATTTTTGATGATGGACCCACATGTGACTTGTGGTATGATATAATTTTAAAATTTATCCCTAAAATTTATTTTTTGTTTCAATTTAGACACTAAAATTTGATTTTTGTTTTAATGTTTCATGAGTGCTTTGATTTGCTGATGTGGCATTCATATAAACAAACCAATCCAACAAAAAAGGAGACGTGACGTTCACGTCAACAATATTGTTAACAATTTAGATGGAATTGGACGAAAGTATGAAATTGGACTGAATAATAAAATTGAAACAACTTTAAAATGTTTGAGATATAAATGAAAAAAAAATTGAACAAAATCAAAACTTTCGTAAAACTTGAAGGACATAAATAGAATTATATCCATAACTTTGTTACATATGGAGTACATCTACATAAGAGTTTTGTAGGTTTAAAGTATAAATAATACATCTTTTCTTAAAAAAAAAAGAAAGAAGAACAAAGATAGTAAGGATCAAACTTATCACTAATACTTAATTAGTTCAAGTGGTTTGACACTTATTCTCTTTAAACAAGATCTCAGTTCGAGTCTTATGAATGGAAAAAAACTAACGTTGGAAGAGCTTTACCCCTATAATGAGCCGACCTGACTTGAACCAGATTAGTTAAAATCTAGTGGACTTTCAGATAATGGTGGTCAATACCTCATAATTCTAAATTGGCCATTAGAATTGAATATGAAATTGAAGGTTGAAATTGAATTTATACCTCATAATTCTAATATTTATGTTTGAACTGCTAAATAAAAATAAAATTATAATTTTATAGACTATTTCCATGAAATGAAAAGATAGAATAAATTGTTTTTAATTCTTAACTCATGTTTTTAGAATTTTCAACTCTAAAACTTCAATAGTACAATGTCTATATTGCCCCTTAATGTTATGACTTAGCCCATGAAGAGAGCTCAACCTAAAAGATTAATATATTGCATCCCCTTTCAAGAGTCGATATTAATTAGGGTCATCAAAATTGGTCAAATTTATCGAGCTGGCCCGTTTATTCGCCAAGTTAAATGGGCTAAACTTAAAATATCTTGACTAGTTTAAATTAATTTATTTTTAGCTTAGCTCGTTTAACCCACGAGTTAATGGATTAGCCTGCTGAATAAATGGGCTGATCCACTTACCTTCTTATTCTTTTTCTTTTCTTTAATATATATAGCAACTGGCCACCAACTTATTAACCCAAAATAGTCAAAGTTCACCCAACCCATTGCTTAAGACCCTAAACAAACATATAAAAGAAAAAAAAGTTCAGCAACTTTTACATGTCCCAAAAACAATCCAATAGTCTTCCATGTCAAAAACAAGTCCAACAGCTTTTAAAATTAACAAGCAAAATAAAAAAAAAATGATAAATATACTGACCTATTTATACTTGTGGACTGACCTTAAATAGGTTGAAATTAGTATATTTTTGACTTGTTAATGGTTGCTATAGGGTTGGCCCAGTCTGTTTAACCCACAAACCTAAACAAGGTAAGGCCTAAATGGGCCAGGTTGGCTCTTTTGATATCTCTAGTCCAACATCTACGACAACATTACTCTATCTACACTAACCTGGTGGTAGCCTTTTTCCTTTTGGCAACTTCGCTCATCTATTAGTATTTGGTATAATACTCTCAGTGTTACATTTTAATTCAACATATAGGTGAGCTTTCTAATAGTCCAATTCTCAATGAAAATACTAATGGTTATGACTGAAGTCTATTAAAAGAATTAAATCCAAAATATTAGCCTATTGGGTGAGAGAATTTCACGATGTAAGTACCATATTGAGTTTATTTATTTGCCAATGCCAGACTCATAATTATTAAAGTCTCTATATTTCTCACATTTATTTTCTATCAATAATATTTATTAAAATTAAATATTATTTTATAAGAAGTATTATCATATAAATTTTTTCTAGAATCCATTTTTTAGTTTTTAAATTAATAAAAAATATTAATATAATATCTTATAAATTATTATTATTATTATATTGATATTTATACAATTTTAAATTTTAGATCATAAAGTTAAACAATAGAGTTTAAATTCAATTTTAAATTACTTATCATATTTTTATTCTTTAACAAAACCCAAACGTATAAAATTTAAAATTCAAAAAAATAATTAAAACAACCAAAAAAAAAGTGAATAATTTTTTATCTGATTTTCAATTATTTTAATTTAACTTATTCAGTCTAAATCAGTTTAATTCTGTTAAGACTTACCCTATTCAAAATTATACGTATTAAATTTGAACAATCCCCGCGCACGGTGGTGATAGGTGTTTTATAGTGAATTTCACAATAACTCTACTACATATTGCTCGCTGCCAATTGTATGGGTGTTATCTACGCTAGAAAGCTCAATTATTGAAAGTGTAAACCGACAGCTATAAACCTATGATATTTGTAGCATAAAAGTTCCTCATTGTAGATCATCTTAAGTTAGAGAATTGAAAAAAATTATGCTTAAACTTTACATTGATATTATAATATCAACGAAGTTTTCAAGTTGTTATTGTCAAGCAATTTCAGTCTCAAAATCCAAGTCTCTCTCTTCCACCATTCGTGATTATCATTAGACATTAGCATAGAATAATTATATAGCACCCAACAAAAGAAAAAGAATGTATTGATCATTAAAAAAGATGGCATTCGGGTTCATCTATGTAATTAACTACAAAAGAAAGATATTCTTTCAAAACAAATGCATAAAAAATGGTTTAGTAATCAGGTAAGATCCCTCCTAGAGTCCCACCTGAGCCTTAAGAGCCACAATTCCCTGAATATTATAATCAAGAGTGAGTCATGTACGTACCATATGATTGGTGGAATTAAGTACAAATAGCTCACTGGTAATCAAGTAGGAATCCACGTTACAACAGCATGATTAGCCAGTCATAGCCCCTATTAACAATAAGATTAGTGCTTGTAAAGGTTTAATGGGGGTGGTGGCTTGCAAGGTTACAAAATAACAGTTAACCTTAGCCTGTCTATATATGAGCATTATATTAGTGGAAGTGATTTGCGGACCAATGATCGCAATATTTTGGTACATACATACAAGTCATCGAAATGCATGTATATGGCGATCGATGACTCAAACTTTTAAAGTGCTAGATATAAATTAATTGTTTATTATTATATATACTTTTGAGGAAAATGAAAGGCAATTCATGCTGGTATTTGAGAAGAGAAAGGAATATCCTCTACATCTGACCACTTTGCTTATAAATTTGTGATAGTCTATGCTAAGAATTTGACTGATTCACAAAATCCTCTAAGAGCAAGAAATGTAAAACAGAAATCAATCCATTGGTTTTCCTTCTTGCTTTCCTTGTTTTATGGGGCATTGTCTACTATATGGAGTATAATAATAAGCGCTTACCTACCACCAATATGAAACCATAATTACATGTTGAACCCCATATTTTAAATTATTGGCCGAATTGAACTTGATGAATAATCATGTCAAATTAACATTGATGAACTAAAATCAAGTTCCACGCCACATACTGTAGAAATGATAACGAAACAGACTTGAAAGAATTCACATATGCCATAAGTAGTGTAATTTACGAAGAGAAAGTGGGAAAAAAAAAAAAGATAAAGGAAAGGAAAAGTTGATAGCGAGAAAACAAATATTAAACATAAGCATTCCATATGATTTTCCTGATGAATCAGCAACTCATGATCCATTACTGTATATCTTATGACGACTATGATTGAGTAAGATTGCTTGATTTCAGTGCTTTTCTTTTGAAAAACAAAATTTAGTGGGCAGCATGATAGAATGGTAGGCAGTTTAGGAGGTCTAATCAAAAATGCCTTTTCGAATCGGCCATCATGGGAGAAATGATGTATCAGTAGGTCATTCACAATATTTTTAGCTGAAAGAGGTTATATAAATTTTTAATGCTTTGACTTTCTTTTTCCCTAAAAGTATATAAATTTGATTGTTAATTATTTGCAAATACTTTGTGTAATTTCTGCATATAAAAATAATTTTGTGAAAGATGTAGGGTCTATTTGGTTTAAGTTTTGAGAGAAGATATTTTAAAAAAATAATTTTTTTTTGGTTAAAAATATCAAAAGTAAGTTTAGAAGAATAACTTTTATTTGGATAGAATAAAATAAATTACTTTTAATTATTGATGTGAGAGTAATAATAAGATTCTTTTTTAAAAGATCTTTTTTTAGAATGACAAATAACTTTAAAGATACTTCTCTCAAAAGGCCTTCTAAAATTTCGAAAGACCTTCCAAAAAATAAAAAATTAAACCAAATACTATATAATACTATATAAAGTTATTATACTGACACTAAAAGGCCTTCCAACAAAAATAAGCTTTACTCCAAACAAGCACGTAAACGTTGCATTCTTTCCGCCAGATATATTGCTATAATAAGCAATATTGATTAGAAGTTTGTCACTGTTTTTATGAATGTTGTAATGAATGACATTACTATAAGGATACAACATTTTAAAAAGCAGCCCCGGCCCATAGCAAAATTCAAGCTTTGATTTTGTCATTGCGCAAGAGAATAACAATTACGGTTTGACACTTGTTTTGTGTTCCAACTTCCAACACAAGCGCATGCTTGCAGTTGCAGTTGCAGTTGCAGTTGCATTTGCAAGCAACCACTTTGGGAAACTTATATTCTAATTATATTATGCATAGTTCGTCTAATAGGAATAATAATAATCATAAGAGCTTGCTTCAGTCAAATTATTTGAAATTTATGACAACATGAAGCCTTTTCTTTCTCCCCCCCGCAACAAAAACAAAATATATGTTTAATTTGACGCCACAAAGCACCAAATTAAAACTTCAAAGAAAGATGCTTGGAAGTTGAAGGGTACGACATCGCTGCATAGATTAGTTTGGTAAATTAAGCATAAATTTGACTGTGGTCCACAATCCAGGAGCATATTCTCCTAACTTCTCACAATATTATGAGAGTGTTGTGGTGCTCATGTTCTTCTTGTGGTAAATCTTAATGAGTTGCAGATATTTAGTAATTAATTGATAGTTTTAACACTAATGTTTGATGAAATTCATTATATATGTAATTAGGAATTATTAAATGATCAACAACTCATTAAGATACTGGTATCCGGGAAACAATCTTAGGTGCTTAAATATTTCCTGTGAAGTTATGCTACAAAGAGGTTGAGCATTTTAGGGTAACAAATGCCCAAGTTGGTGAATCATTATAAAATTATAAATTTAGATTTTTTAACGAACTTCGATCCCCATGCAAAATTTAACAAGTAACTCAGCATATAATTCCAATGTCAGTGTTTTATGAGAATTTTATGCATATATTAAATTGATATAAGCTGTGCAGACTAAGTCAATTACATGCTGATATGTAATTATTTGTAGTAAATAATAAATAATTGTATAAAGCTTTGCACTAACCAACTAGTATTATCTCCAAGAATCAAATTTGTATTGCTATGTCAATATCTTTGTTGGTAATTGGAATAATTTAACACCTCCACTAAGAATCAGACCCAAAAAAAAAATGTCCAATAAGAAGAAACAAATCCAGAACAGGGGATGGGGGGAGCCCAAAAAACAGAAAGGGAATGCCACGAAGGAACTATAAACTCATGACATGCTTCTTTAGTACGCCGAAGAAGTGAAAACCCTTTTCGAGGGCCCAATATTCATTGTCTTATGGACCGAGCTAGTGCATTAAGCAGTTATTGTGCACTACAATTTCTTTGCAACTTAATAAATTGCTTTCCCATGAACCCAAAGAAAAGATCGCTTTCCCTAAAAAAAATATAAAAAATGGGTCATAACATCGCAATACACAAAGAGCCAAGCCCAGCTAAGGGGTGGGAGAAAACAAGAGTCTTACAAACAAACAGCACGAGGGGCAGAGGCTGTAGCAGAAGCGATTGACATACTGTTTCTGAAAAGCCACACCAAGGGTTCGATCTGGAGGATCGTTGCATTCTTGATCATCCCTCTGTCACACTGTTACCCCTCATCATGCTGCAAGAAGGCAGCATCTGAGCCCATTTTTAGACCCACCCTTTCTGTTTGACGTGGAAGAGAGGCTTTTAGACCTTGATTCAAGTAATAATAAACAGTTGAATTTTAGAAAGTCTCTGGTATATATTTTTTCATTTTAAACTCTCATTTAATAAGTAATTAGTTATTAGTATGTTATAAATCACTAACAGTTTTTATAGCCTTTACATTTTCCATTTTTTTGGATGCTAACTTTTACATTTACTTTAGGAACACAGAGTACATTTTGATAGTAAAATTAGAATATAATCTCGCAGTTAAAATCGTGAATTAAGAAAGACTCAATCAATAATAATTAAAATAATTACAACTAAAGATTATTAATATTAAATTAATATGCATGTTTTGATATTTCATTTATTCATAAAGATAGTACATATATAATAATTTAAATAATTTTACATAAAAATTCAAAGATAAAAAATATGGATCGGATAATAATAATAAGAGTAATGTTATTTATATCATTTCCTGTAATATCTTTTAAAAGATACTTTGAAAGATTCCTTAAATACTAGTTGACCAAAAAGTTGAAATCCATTCTCAATTAATATTTAAAGAATATCTCAGTATATTTCTTAAATATTTTAAGAAGTGGTACTAAAAATATTTTTCTAATAACCCTAAACTCTCCAGATAAGTTTGAATCTGATGATCCAAACACCTAAATAGAAAAAAAGAAAAAAGAAAAAAGATTTATGAGGAAAAAAACTCGAAAAACCACAAATAGAAAATAATATTTCAATAATAAACTAATGGGATTGTTTCGGGCATAAAATGAAAAGGAGAGAGCTGAAGCTTAAGGTGTATCTAGGGGTGGCAATGGGGCGGGTTGAACGGGTTTTAGCTCAATTCGAACCCGCCCTTCATCCTATTAAACAAGTCTCAAATCACCCCTATTCTATCATCAGATTTTGATATTTAAAACTCAAATCTTATCCACAAATAACCCACCTCAACCCATACCCTATCGCCTCTACCCACTACTCATTTTAAATACATAAAAAATTATTTTAAGTTTGGTGTGTTTGATATAAGAGTTAAAAATAAAGTGATAATTTTTATAAATTAGTTTTATATGAAAAATTACACATTAAAATTTTTTTATCTTTATCTTTACTTTCATACCAAGCACAACTTCAAAATAATAAAAATATTTAAAAAAAATCTTAGATATAAAAATTATATATAACAAATATATTTTCAAATTCGCATAATCTTGGACCCGAATCCAACCTGATATGCACTCAAACCTTCCTTGCGCCTACTCGCCCCATTGCAGGGTGGGTCTAAAACCCAACCTGACCGGATTGGAATAGGGTGGGTACTTGTAGGTCGGGTTGTAATTGCCACCCCTAAGGGAATCAATGTTCAACACTACAAGGTATGCCATTTGGTAATGCCATTTTCAAATTCCCAACTATTCTAAACAAATCCAACTCCGTGACTTTGAGGTTATATATCATTCCAGGACTTGTGGGTTTCATAGTAATGTTGATGATGCCATTGCCTTCTTTATGGGCATTCTCAATAAGCATCATTCACCGTCTGTAGTGGAATTTAACAAGATTTTAGGGTCTATTGTTAAGATGAAACAATACCCCAATGCTGTTTCACTTGTTCCTCTCTTGGAGTTTGAGGGAATCACTCCTTCCTTGGTTACTCTGAACATCTTCATCAATTGTTCCTGCCATTTGGGTTGGATGGGTTCTGCTTTTTCTGTATTGGGCAAGATTATCAAGGGAGGTTATGAATTGGATGTCATAACTTTGAACACTTTAATGATTGGTTTCTGTATTAACGGTGAGGTTAGAAAAGCCCTAGAGTTTCATGAAACGGTAAGGGCACTAGGATTTCAGCTTGACGAGGTCAGTTATTGGACCTTAATCAACGGACTCTGTAAAATAGGGCAAACTAGAGCTGCCATTTGAGTTGCTGCATAAGCTGGAGAGACAAGCGATTAAGCCTAATGTAGTAACGTACAATACAGTCATTGGTGGGTTATGTAAAATTGGGCCTGTAACAGAGGCCAGGAATTTGCTTTCCTAGATGATTGCATGGGGGATTTCTACTGAAGTTGTTACTTATAGTTCCGTAATTCACAGTTTCTGCTGTGTGAGTCAATTAAAAGAAGCTGCTCGATTGCTGAATGAAATGGTTCAAATCAACATGAGCCCGTACCTATATACATATACCATTCTAATTGATGCGTTATGCAAAGAAATGGGGAATAAGCCTGGTTTAGTCACTTACAATGCTTTAATAGATGGATACTTCCTGAGAAATGAAGTCAATGAGGCAGCAAATTTATTTAAAGATATGGTCAAAAGGGGCTTGACTCCTGATTGTTGGACTTATATAGCATTATGATTAATGGGTATTGTAAGAATGAAAGAGTGAATGAAGCTGTAGAACTCTTTAAAGAGATGCGTTGCAGAAATTTGGTTCCTAATACTGTAACGTATAGTTCTCTTATTGAAGGCTTGTGCAAATTAGGGAGAATCTTCTATGTGCAAGATCTTATCGATGAGATGCATGCTAGAGGCCAATGCCCCTGATACTCTTACTTTCAATATCTTGTTAGATGGTTTGTGCAAATGCCAATATCTTGATGAGGCAATTGCCTTATTTCAGCAAATTGTTGACACAGGAATCTGTCCACATGCAATATTATTCTGAATGGTTTTGTGCAAAGGTGGCAGATTAACGACTGCAAAAATGTCTTTTCAGCATCTTTTGATCGAATGAAATCATTTGAACTTTCTTACTTTTAACATTATGATAACTGCACTCTGTAAAGAGGACTTGCTTGATGATGCTATGGACTTAATTTCGCTTATGAAATGCAATGCTTGCCTTCCAGATGCTGTAACTTATGAAATCATTATTCATGCTCTTCTGAATAAAAATGAGGACGAAAAGGCAGAGAAGCTTCTCTGTGAAATGATCGGTGCAGGCCTCGTAAGGGGAGAGAACCAGCTGAGATAAACTAATTCCAATTTAACTCATACCTTCTGTAATTTTGAATTTGTATATATGGTTAAAAGAATGTATATTTATGGGCTAGAGATATTGTATCATTCAATGCTATAACTATTGCTTAGGATGTTGTAATCATTTTTTATTTATGTTTAATTTACTTTGACCTTTTGGTGCTGCCATTTGTTAATTCACATGATGAAATGCATATGCTGATTTTATTAACTCTTGCAATGCCCTTAGTCATTGATTATGAGGTGTTATCTTCAAACATTAACTCCTTCTATCCTGAATTATAGAAAGTATAACCAAACATGATCATTTTTCATACTACTCTCTTCTTCCTAGTGCTAGGAGAACATTAACACGCATTTTTTGTTGCACCATGATAACTGATTTAGATGTTCAAAAGTAGGCTGAATTGAATCTGAAACGGTTGCTGCTCTCTGGTTTGAAACTATTTAAAGGACTACTATTGATTTTTCTTTGTCCAAAGAGAAGACAAGTGCTTTAGTGATAGTTTCTTTCATTTGTGTGAATTTGGCTTGCAAACTAGCTCCAGTGTCTCCAAAATTAATCTAAATTGACAAGTGTTTCTAATTTTTACTCAAATTCTTGTATTTCATACTGTATGCCCGAAAATTTCAAACATAAGACAACGAATGATTGATAATTGAATAAACAGAAAGAAGAAATTAAATTAAATAGTAAATATATCATCCTTTATTTTATTTTAATCATTTAATTGGTTTAAGAATTTTAAGGTTGAGTCAGAACTGGGAGAAAATGTTTGGGGTTAAGGGGTAATTTAATCTTGAAAATAGTTATGTGTCCAGCAGATGCTTCTGTTAGGAATAGACAAAAAGCTTAACAAAAGGATTAAAGACCAAGTTGCACATTTTTTTAAGTCTCGATGGAACTATTGATATCCGGATATTATTACTAGGAACCCAACTAATTCGGTTCGATCCAATGGAGATCCCTGAAGGGAGAGGGGCTCTCAATGAGGAAACCTTTTCTATTCTTAATGCTCGAATCCAAAAAGTAAACTTAGACATATTTTAGTTTAGAGAGTAAAGTGTATATCTCTTATAATATAATGTGGTAAAATATATTTTTCTCTTTTATGTATCATCATAACAAAGTTTTCAATCAAAGAATACAAATTAATATGTGAAAAAAAAAATTCAAATTTCAATTTTTAACAAATTAAAATAATCAAAAAAATAATTTTTGCAAAATTTTCTTTTGAGATTCATCTATAACAATAAAAATAAATAAATATCATTATTATAAACTTTAAAAATTGTATCATGGATTATGTTTTGTTTGTCGGTCTTCAACTGAATAACTTTTTCAGTTGAGCTTATGAAGTTTAAATGAGTACGAAATGTTTTTGGTGCAATTGATAACACAATAAGGATATATGCTGTTATTTTTCTTGTTAAAAAATTCGGTTATAGGCTACTACGTTCCTTTTCATTTAAATTGCATGTGGAGTTAGGGAGGATAGTGCATGCATCTTATCATTTTAAAAATTACACAATATGTTTTTTGGTCGAAACAATGTTTATTTGTCGGATTTTTTTTGTCACAGTTGAGTTTATTCTACTATTCCCATATATGCATGTGTAGTTCAATTATATGTGGATCGGCTGGTTTGGGCTCCAGGCCCATTTGACTGAAAAGTTCTTCTCTTAAATATGAACCTTTATTGACTTAAAAAAAAAAGAATTCAAGCCATACAATTGATTGATTTGTATGACACTCTCATAATTAGCTTAGCTGCCAATCGGTTACATTACTCCCTCGTTATTATCGGTCGGTTATTCCCGGACAAATTAAACATGTATGCAGATCAGCCTTATATATATCCCATGCCTTTCAATCATCAAGATATGTTCTAATTCAGTCATAATAATTGAGATCCTCTGCTAACCTTCCGCTAGGTCAAACTTTCTAATTAGCCACGGATACTCATTACTAAGCTTGGTAGGAACATATGGCATCGTATGTGGGAAACGGTAAAATGCTTCCCATCTTAACTTTTGTTCATTGTTAACCATCAAATCAGCCGTGCATAAGAACAATGAATCTTTACAGTAAGAACAAAATGGAAATGGAGAGAATCATTCTCCATCATAATCTCTAGCAAGCACAAAATCAATTCATGTAGGGCAAAGTAGGGATGGCAATAGGTATTTATAGGGCCTCATCTTCGTCCCCATTCCCGTCATGGGTCTCCATTCTTCATTTCCCATCTGGAGTTAAATTCCCACAAATATTCATGGGGTTTATATAAAAAATTTAAAAAAATTTCAAAAAAGATAAATTCTAAAAAAAAACTTAAAAATAAATAAAATATTAACAAATATTTATAATTAATTGACATAATATAATCCAAATTAAAAATAAAATACATGATACAAATCTATTAAAAGATAATTAAAAATATCTAAAATCATAAAGACATAAATATTCAAATTTTATTAGAGGAGAACAACTTAGGCTCTTTTTAATTGTATATATAAAGATATTAAAATAATTTTAAATTAATGAAGATTTAATAAGTACTTATGAAACAAGGATCTCATCCTCCATGTCCATCCTCTTTGCTAAACAGAAATTCTCTCCCTAATCCATGTGAGAATCAAACTTATCTTTTTTTTTGTGGGTATCTATTTTAGTGGGTTTATTTTATCATTCCCAAGACAAAGTAATATTTTTTTTTTTGGTGTGCTTGACGAGCATTTGAGAATTTTTCTATTTCCCAAGCTATTTCGATCGTAACTTGATAAAGTTGATTATAACTCCACCGCTATAAACCTGCAGAGCTATAAACTCCTTAACTTCCTCCATTGTAATAAGAAAAAAAATGAAAAAGAAGGGAAAGACAAAAGAAAATAAATTAAAAAGCTGTGATATTTTTAGCACAGCATCTCTAGACACCCCTTCACATCTACAGGGGGGAGGAGAAAAAAAATCGAAAAAAAAAAAAGGAAAGGTAAAATGACTAATGGAAGAGAAAAATAAAAGAAGAGTGGTCAAAATGATTTGTAAATGTATAAATATATTATCTCTAAATTAAATACAAAGAATATTAAATTATAAAAATCTTGAAAAAGGTAAAAACATGCATTGGGAAGTTAAAAAAAAATAAAAAGTACATGTTTAAGGTTTCATAAACCAAAAAATAGGAAAATTTAAACAAGAGATGTTACATATATTTTGAAAAACAACAAATAATATTAAAAAATATAATATAGTAATGAAAAATTTATTTAAATAAAATAAATTATCAGCACGTGTATTTGAAAAACTAAATAATATGAAATTGACATCAATCCATTCAACGTTAACTAATCTATTTCATATACTTTTCAATGCTATTTTTATCCCAATCACAATCTGACTCCTTAATGTCAGAAGAAGATAATCCAAATGAAATCATGAAGGCAATATCTGCAAGCTCATCCAGCCCCACCAAAACCATATCATTTCATATCCTCTGGACTTAGCAACAACACAAGCCACCATTTTATCACTTTCCTTCCACTTCCTCCCTCTCTCTCTCTCTCTCCCCTTCATGCTCCCTCTCTCATAAAACTAACGATGGCAACCGCCACTGCTCACAACAAGTGGCTCACACACTTCACCAACACAAAATGCAGCACCACCAATGCCCTCTTAACTCATGTCTCAAAGGGGCAACAACCCATGTACAGCATCCACCACCACAACCACGTAATACATTATTCACTTGCAAACTACTCATTATGTTTGTGTCTTTTCATGTCTTCCAAAAACCAAACATATATTACATGTACTACAACAACACTAACAACTAGTCCTATGTTTATGTTTGTGTTTGTGTTTGTGTCTTTTTTTTTTTTTTTGTGTGTGTTTGTTCAGAGACCCTTGTGCCAAGGATGCTATCTTTCAATGAATGGCTGCAGAAAAGGACAACAACAACAACAACAGCATTTAAGAGACCCTGTTGGGACCATAGAGACACGCACCTTGGCACCAGTTGCATCAACTTCAATGGCTATGTACAGCCTCAACATGGCCATTTCACAGATGAAATCAGACCCTCCATTTTGTACCTCATCTGGCATAGTGAGGGTGCAGGTTCCCATTGAGGAGGAGGTTGAGGCCATTGATTGGCTCCACTCACAGAGCCACCTCCTCCTTCCTCGATGCTTCTTCTCTGGGAGGGAACACAAGCCCTCCCATGGAAGCTTGGTCAGTGTTGCTGGTGTGGGTTCTGCTGTTTTCTTTTGCCAGGCACACCCCTTTTCCTATTGGGATTGGATATCTATTAGGAGGTAATTAGTCTTTCAGTTCTTGAAAAGATTTATGAGCTTTTTAAGCCAATCTTCAGAAAATTGTTAACTCAGTTGAAATTAGTGTTCATGCTTTTATTCCAAGAAAAGTAGTTTTTTTATTTTTTATCTTTTAAAAAAAGTAATTCTAAATTTTGTGTACTGTGCTATTTTGAGAAGTAAATGAGAAGTTTATCCAAACGCATCCTAAGAAACTGTTGAATTGGTAGCTTGACTTGACATAGGAGTGGTTCATCTCATTTATAGCAAGAGGACAGGAAATTCTTCGGTGTGTGCTTGCATCAGCAATGTAACTTATAGGTGGAAAGTTTCTCATATAACTCTCACCCCCACTAGAGAAAGATATTTGCAACCAATTAATTCGCACCATATTTACACCAGTGATCTGCGTGTAAATAATTGGTGACCAATGTCTATTATGTAGTGAATAAAGGTGACATTGAATTACCATTATGTGGTGATTGATATATTTTGTAGTGATTAACATACATTTTTGGTAACAAGCGTGTATTATGTGGTGATTGATGTGAAAATTGTGTGCAAAAAGTGGTGTGTGAATAGGAAAATTGAACTTGGTTTACCCAATTAAATGTCCTAGACCAATAAATTATTGACATATCATTAATTAATGATTAACTGTCACAGTCAATCAACGATGTTTTTGGTCTGGTGCACTGCACTGGATTTATGCAAGAATTTTCCCTATGTGAATTACACATTATGTGCAACCAACATTACTCTGCATTTGTTATGTTTGAAAAATGATTTTTCAGCCACTCAATACTTGGCTGGTCAATTTTGTCAAGTAATGTGAAGCACATTGACTAGTTCATAGTATCTTCTCACCAGTTGGTAATCTACCCTCAATGAGTTTAAAAAGAGAAGATATGTCATAGACTTTCACAAAGTATTAGCTCTTCACTGCAAGTGATAATATAATTGGCTTCAAGGGAATCATAGGCCTTCCACCACTCTCTTACATCAATATCATTCCTTTTTATTCTCAAAAATGCGGGCAGCACACTTAACCTATTCATTGGCAATTTATTGTCAAGGCATGTTTTGTTTAGCTGAAAAACATGCAACAAATGCAATTTCATTCTCCTGAGTTAACAAGGGCGTATACCAAATAATTTGTTACCCTCTTGCAATTAATCAAATCAACCACTCAACCCGGTTATTCCATTGTTTCTAATTTTAACACAGAACTACTTAAAATTTGGCCATAATGTTGAACTTTTGTGTACACGTCCTTATATGGAACCTCAACATCTGTTTATAGTTTTCTTTTAGTGTCTATTTTCTGAAAAAAAATTTACTTTCAAGGTTTCTTTCTGAGAGATGCCCATTAATCCGTGCATATGGAGCTATCCGTTTCAATGCCAAAGCTAAGGTGGCATCAGAGTGGCTGCCTTTTGGTTCTTTCTACTTCATGATTCCTCAGGTGCATACATTGTTTTCATTCAAAAAAACTAATTAGCTATTCCATGTGTGTGTTAGTATTTATAGCATCAGCAGCTAGAGATACCAAGCCAAAAAAAAAATTGACAGGTTGAGTTTAATGAGCTTGAAGGAGGATCAATGCTTACCACAACCATTGCGTGGGACAATGCTCTTTCTTGGTCATGGGAAAATGCAATCAATGCACTCCAAGAAACCCTTAGCAAGGTGATTGTAAATAGATTGTGTCTTTTTATTTATTAAGTAGAAGATTTAGTTCAAACTTTACATCTTTGTGCTGCAGGTTTCTGCTTCCGTCGTTAAGTTTCCGAAACAAGCTCCTCCAACATTAATATTAAGCAGCCATGACATTCCCAATAAAGTAGATTGGGATATTGCTGTTAACAGAGCCTTGCAGATGATAAAGCAAAACAATTCTTCCCTAACCAAGGTAACCTATGTTCCATGCATGTTACTTTTGTTTTCTTGCCAGGTTTTGCTTTGCTACTTTGTTATCATAACTTATGTTGCAAGAATCCGTTTGAAAACACAGTTTCTTCTGGTATATTGGAAACTCAGGTTGTGCTAGCTCGAAGCACCAGAGTAGTGCCTACTGCTAATATTGATCCTCTTACGTGGTTAGCTTGCTTAATGGTATTGAAGTCTTCTTTTCTCATTTGACCTCTTAAATAAAACAGTGCTTACCAGAGTAGTAACAAATTTCATATGTCTCCATCAATACTATTATAGGTTGAGGGTGAAAATGCTTACCAGTTTTTCCTTCAGCCGCCTAATGCACCGGCATTCATTGGAAACACAGTAAGTGTGCCTATCTGACATCTGACTATAAGCTAGGAAGGTTATACATTTTCACCCTTATATCATTGCATGCTACATGCTGAAAATTCCAGAAATTATATACTAAGAATGAATTTCAATTTGTTAATTTTTTATACTTTGAAAGTCATTGGTGGATAACCTGTTTAAGAACTGTTTGCTGAATTGAATCAGCAATGATATATTTTTCTCCTCTGTTGCCATTTTAATTTTTATGAACTTGATGAATAGCCAGAGCAACTATTTCACAGAAAATGGCTCCACATTACTAGTGAGGCTTTGGCTGGAACCCGAGCTAGAGGAGTGTCAATGGCACTAGATCGTCAAATCGAACTTGACTTACTTACCAGGTTTAACTTGTTGCTTATAGCTTTCCTAAAACTGCTGTTTTAGACTTGCTTTCCATGATGCCTGTGGTTACCACTATTGATGTTATATCTAGCTCCTCAAATTTGTTGTATAAGTTTTTGTCACATATTTACAGTCCAAAGGATGGCATTGAGTTTACTATAGTGAGAGAGACCATAAGAAGAAAACTAGAGGTGAGTTTTTTTTTTTTTGGTAATTTCGATTATCAGCATGCATTGCTTATGTTTAGAAAGATGCTTCACTATGCATGCTTGATTTTGTTCCAAATGAATTGTTTCCTCGAGTATTTTGAGATTCGTAGGTCAAGGAAAGCAACAGATGGAAGAGAGAGATTCTGTTTTAGTAAAATGATTATCGATTGTATGATGTGAACTTTTAGAATCAGGTGTTGGTATCTTTAGCTATATGCTGTCAATGTAAAGAATCTGACAAAGAACAACGGTTGGGTTAATTGTATCAGTTTCTCTAAGTACAACATAGAACTAGGTTGTCCTTGATATGAGAAAGGCAATATAGATCAGATGCATGCTGTATAATGTCACACTCAATATGCAGTTTCGTTTGCCATATTACCTTTTCATCTTCTTGTAGTGATTCTAGAACTTCCTTGGTTATGATAAGGATAAAACTTTTATCTGGTTTCATGTTTTAGCAGGCAGTATGTGAAAAGGTTGTAATCAAGCCAAATAAAACGATAAGAAAACTCCCCAGGATCCAACATTTATTTGCTCAATTAGCTGGCAGGTTGAGAAGTGAAGAAGATGAGGTAACCACAACACAATTTGAGTGCCATATTTCCTAGTTCCATTGAAAATGGCTTTAAAAGCTCTAACCTTTAATTCTTTCAAATGAAGTGATTTTATTAAATACTCACCATATAACAAGGTTGTTCATTCTTTTTTTTCCTAGTTTGAAATTTTGTCATCTCTTCACCCAAGTCCAGCAGTTTGTGGGTGTCCAACAGAAGAGGCACAAGTTTTAATTGCAGAAACAGGTGCATCCATTTTTCCATGCACTATTATTGTTTCTGATGCTGTTTAATCTTTTTGTATTTGGTCTTCAAGGGTACTTTTAGCCTGAATATTTAGATTTTCTTTAAGAAATTAACTAAAAAAAGCACATATAAATTGTAATAAACTCAATGTGAAGAAGTATAGTGTTCTTTACTCTAAGCTAAAAGAGGAACTAATAAGGCCTGAAAATCCATGCAACCTAGCTTGTTGACAATGGTAGTCATTTAATTCACTCATATGACTGCATATTTAGGCAATTGGAAAATGTTAACGTGGAATAGAGTGTTTAAATGAGAGCTGTTGATTTGTGCTATATCTCTGACTTAGCAAATTTGATGATTGTGATATTATGTCAGTGTAATTATGTTAATGCAATTATGGTGATGTTGGTTGGATGAATTGTTTTGATATAAGTTTTGACAGTATAAATAAGGTGAAGATGATGTAGGTGAATGCTAATATAGATCCTTAGAATAAAATATCTTCAAAACATCCCTCAGTTGCATATGTTCAAATGTCTTTGAAGTACGAAGTTAGATTTTTTTCTCTTTAAAAAAAAAAAAAATCTTTCCTTGTTTTTTTAAGGAATTCTGCTTCAGTAGTGGAATGGGGTTCCTATTTTGGAGGGAAATTATTCATTCCTTGGTAGACAGGCTTATACCTGTCTTCTCTCGGAGTGTTACTATACCAGTATCTATTTATGTCGAGGACTCTTTAAATGTTGTTATTATTTAACCATTTTTGAAATATTGATATGATTGTTAAAAATCATTTTAGAACATACTGGCTAATAAAAAAAATAAACTATCTGCTTGATGTGTCAAGTTTGGTTGACCAAGTCATGACTTCTATTCACTTGGATAAAGTTGTGTTACTTTTGTCCATGATGTTCAGAAGTATTTGATAGAGGGATGTATGCTGGGCCTGTTGGTTGGTTTGGAGGAGGAGAGAGTGAGTTTGCTGTTGGCATCAGGTCAGCATTGGTGGAAAAGGTTAGCTGTAAATTTGAGTGTTTTTTTTTATGCCATATTTAGTTTGCATAATTTGGTATTTTCCGAAGATTTTGATTATAATACAAAGTGATTAATGTTTGTAGCATCTTATATAAAGTAGGGGAAAAAGTGATATTCTATTCTTTAAGTAGCAGTAGTGCAATTAATATAATTTATATATCACTACATATATATACATATATATGTATATATATATATATAAATAAATATATATCACTGCATATTAGTATGCATCTTGAAGGTCATGAAATATCCTTTTCTGGAACATCTTTCTTCCCTTAAGTTTCATGAGCAATTTGGACAGGTGAAGACAAAGTTCTCTGTTTTTTGTTGAAATTGATACGAAAGCTTCTGACAAACCCCATTTTGTTCCTCTGGCAAAATTGTGAAATGAAAACCTCTTCATGAAATTCCCTATAATTTCAAGAACCACACTATTAGCATCAGCAATAACATTTAAATCTTTAAAAGCAAGCTATATACAAGTTTAGTCAATCTATTTTTGTGATCAGTTGTAACATTGGCAAGCTTTTGTTCTAGGATCTTGGTGCATTGATATATGCTGGAACAGGGATAGTGGAAGGAAGCAATCCTTACTTGGAGTGGGATGAACTAGAACTCAAGACATCTCAAGTGAGTTTGTGAATGCATCTGTGTGGGGACAGATTCATTTATGACTTATGTTTAGAGCTCATGCATGCATGTACTCGGACATGCCATGCACTGCACAAAAAATATTGTTAATGAGTTTGTTACTTCACATGATTTCTGAGCACCATTGTACAAAGATGGATTGCCTTAATGGTTTCTGACCTGTTTTGTAGTTCACCAAGTTGCTCAAACTTGACTTGCCTCTGAGACAAAAAGTAGATTGTAAATGAGCTCCATCAATTTATACGGTTAGCACCTTTAATAATTTATGCTGATAAACTTCCTAATAGCCATTGTTTTCATTTGTATTTTTTTTAATAGCAAGGATTAAAATTTCATCTTGGGAGACCAAGGATTATTATTAAGTAGTCAAATATTAAAAGTACAAGAAAAATCTCAAAAAAATTAAGGAAATTTTGATGCCTGGCTTCATAAGTAAGATATGTTGGGCCAGGCTTAGTGATTGGTGGTTTTTTTTTTTAATATCCATCTCATTAAATTAAAGATTATAAGATCCACATGGTGAACAGTTCAAAGTTGACAGAAGCAAGTAAGATGTCTCAAAAACAGCCTTTTGTATTTTTAATTTCCTTCTATATAACCAAACACAAAAAGAAAGCATGAATATCAAGTTGTTTGATTCATTTACAACTGCTGTTCCTGATTCCGAAAAATCTGAGAGATTAACTTGTGCTTATTGTAAATCCAAGTCAATGCTTTCATTGCATCAATTAGCAGAAACTCTAAATTGAACTTGATTCCTTGTAATGAATTATATTGATGTGTATCATCCAGGTTGAACTAGTTTTTACGTGCCAGTATAAAGAATAATCTTATTTTGAGCAATGTAATTGCTAACTCTTGTTTTGGTCTTGCAGTTTTGCCACATAAAGTTTGAGATTATGGCTGTTCCTTCAGCCTGGCATCTATTAGCTTATTGTATTGGCAATTCTTGGATGAGGTGGAGCTTTGGACAACACCAGATAGAATAAACAAATAAGCTACTCATTTATATTATGGACTTAACTTGTTGCTCATTAGGCTAGATTCAACAACCGCTGATTTGTATTCATGGGTTAAGAAGCCATGACAGCAATTCTTTGTACTATTTGTTAGGGATTTTACTCTGGAGTAAGACAGATCAAAAGCATCATTGTGTAAGAATATATTTTGGCATACCATCAAAGTGGAACCACTTTGACAATAAAAATGCTTGCAAGGAATTTTGCACTGTAGGACGAAATCAAGATTTTGGTGAGCAGAATATTATCACTACGTTCTGCTATTAATTGTTGAAAATAAGCGAAAATCACTCATGGATGCAATATGTTTCTTCAATTAAAGACATTCAAGTAATGTAAGATATTATTAGACATCCACATATGATAGATAGTTTGCTAGCCAAAAACAATAAAATGTTACAATAAATAGACATTTTCAAGCAGGGACATGTATTAGAAGTTAATGATATTTCTTCCTTCAAAAACAATAAAATGCTAGGTATGCTTGTCACCAGAAGTCCATGAATAAGTACAATGCATTTGATCTTGTTCACATCTTTTGTTTTCTGCTAATTAGATGATAAGCATCACAAGGTTCTGTCAAACAAACAAAGAGCATTGTAAGTCTCTCCTTAGCAGACAACATTCAAGTCCTCATATCACAGAAATTGGTGGTAACCAAATTGTACTATAGATGCTCAGTATCAAATGTCATTAACCAAGTGTAATTCAGCAATGGTAGCAAACATCCCACTGTGTATTTATATTTCCTGACATGATTTTTAGCAATTGAAGAGCAGTTGAGTCTTGTCCATATAACACAGTGGCCAAGTATTCCAGGACAATGTGATGATGGCATGGGCATGCACATATTTCATGGTGAAGAAAACCATATTTGGTCCTTTCTGCCACTCCTATCTGGCATTTGAAGTAAAAACCATGTTAGACAAAAGATCAACAATGGGATTGTGTGAGGTTTATAACTAAGCACTCGAGCAACAAAGACTGGATAGGCAATATACAAACCATTGTCATTAACTGATCTCACAGCTTCTCTACTAGTAACACTAAAAGCAATAATACATAAATAATGCCAATGAAGCATCATGTGAGTTTAAACTTGTAATTGAAGCATCAAATCAGAACCCAAGACATAAAAAATAAAAATAAAAAAGGTTCAGAAATAGCCTTTGGAAAAAGTTGAATCAAAGGGGCAGCCATCACCATATATAAGAAAAATAAAATAATTAGAGCACAGAAGAAAGGATCAAAGCCCAAATAATTAGAGCATATGATGCTGGAAGAAAAATAACTTCACAGGAACAATGTCACCATATTCTTCAACCTCTAATTTAAATGGTAGCCAAGTTTTCAATTTGAGAAGGTAAGCGTTCCCTGCAGTTGAGATCCAATGGATGGTCATAATCCATAACCATATCTCAGAAAAGTAAATTCAGACTGCAAACTTTATAAACAATGCCCCATCCTTATATTTCTATCTCCATAAAAAACAAAAAAAAAAAAGGACTTCCAACAATATACCTAAATAGCCATTTGAAAAGCTCCAATCCATCAAGAAACAACCACCCAAGGAACAAATCAATCTATAAAAAAGGAATTAAAGATCGTGCAACCAAGACGCGTGAACTTCAAACTTTTCCTAGCCGTATAAAGAAAACAACCAACAAATAGGAAATTGGTAAACAAAATGTGGTTATCAAGGTTTTAGATTTTTGTCATTCAGGGTAAATAGAATCAAGATTCAAAAGGTAATAGCATGCAGAATAATTGTGTCAGATACTACTGCACTCTTTGAGCTTGTTTGACAAAAAGAATATCACCATAGACTACAATCACTGGGAACTCAATGTTCTGGCTATTGGCTCCTATCCAGACATGTAAAACAATAATCCAAAAGCAATGATTAGCAGTGACTGAGAAGACCCATTTCCGACTCATGAGCTTCTTATTGACTTTAACAAAAGCAAATGTGGATCTCTTTGATCTATGAACCATTGATGGAAGCCCCAAGTACTTGTCCTGAGCTGCAATTTGATGAATATTCATTTGCCTGGCTGGCCGAGATCTCAGCCTGTGGGGAGTATTGTTATTGAAAAATACAGCTGATTTATTTTAATTTACTTGCTGGCCACTGCATTTCTCATAAGCTGAGAGAACTTTCAGCACATTAGCATAATGGTTTGGGGAAGCTTGCTGAACAAGAGAGAGTTGTCGGCAAAGAGTAGATGGTTAATAGCTGGGCATCTAGGACTGATCTTCAAACCTTGGATCATGTTGTTTTGCTCAGCTTTGTGAAGCAAAAAGGAAAGACCTTCTGCACAAAGTAAGAAAAGATATGGGGATAGGGGGTCTCCTTGACGAAGCCCTCTATTTGTCTTACAAAAGCCAAAAGCTTGACCTTCCACAATGATGGAGTAAGAAATAGTCATCACACATTCTTGTACCCAGTTAATCCATTTATTATCAAATCCCAGCTTCCTCATGTTAAACCATAGAAAGCTCCACTCTACTTTGTTATACGCTTTAATCATATCAAGTTTCAAAGCCATCTCATGATTACCTCCTACTCTTTTGTTCTTCAAGTAATGCATGCATTCACATGCCACCAACATGTTGTCAGAAATTAACCACCCCTTGACAAAAGCACTTTGATTAGCACATGAATTTTGAAGATGATACACCAGTATTTTTGAGATAATTTTATAAAAAACTGTACAGAGGCAAATAGGTCTAACTTATGTCATGTCACTGACATTATTTACCTTTGGGATCAAGCAAATTTGAGTGTGGTTGAAGCTCCTTAAGATTCTACCTCCTGCAAAGAAGCTTCTTCTAGCAATGTAAACATCTCCTTCAACAATATCCTAAAAGAACTGAAAAAATTTTGCATTGAAGCCCTCGTCCCCTGTTGCACTTTCAGCATCAATAGAGACTGAGACATTGGCCGGGTAAGCCATCTATTCATTATACTAGATATTTTGGGCCTCATCTCCTCAAAGCAGTTTGTGGGATCCAGAGTTGGACTAGATGTAAACAGCTGTTTAAAATATTCTTCTGCCACTTCAGCTATTTGATCTGGTCTGGAAACCCGATCGCCATTCACTAAGCTCAAACCATGAATTTTGTTCCTTCTGTTACGGGCTTAGAAGTTGGACTGAAAGAACCTATTATTTTGGCCCCTCCACTTAGCTAATGCACTCTGGCTTTTTCCTTCCAGAACCTCTCCTCTTGTTGGTATGCTTCTAATAATTGCTTCTCCATGTTTAGGATCTGTTCTCTATTTGCTTCAGCTCCTCTTTTTCTACTGTTGCATAATTCCTGCTTTATTTCCTGGATTTTGTGGCCCGAGTTAGTGCTGCCATTTTTCTGCCAGTTCACTAGAGCATGCCCACAATGCTTGACTTTATGAGACAGTTTAAACATGGGTGATCCTACTACTTCTACATTTCATGCTTCCTTCATAATGTTGTAGTCTCTTCATTATTACACCACCTTTCTTGAAACTAATCTTCTTTTAATCTTCACACTTGATGGTATGGCATCATTTATTTCTGTTGAAAATATATTAAAATTAAATTCTTATGATTATCTTATTTTAATATTATAAAAATTTAATCTTGACTAACGTATTATGACACTAATTTTTTAGTATTGACAATAGAATCTTTTTTAGAATCGTTTTCCAATAATATTAATTACTAATTACTTTCACAAGTCTCACATTTTAACTTATTTAAATATAATTAATATATTAGATGCACTAATAATGATTAATTTATTTTTTTAGGGATATAACCCATGCGGAGAGGTTCTCAGGCACTCTGTATTTTTGAACAAAACAAATATTTAAAATGAAGTTTAATCTTATGTGACTTACTCTGTATTTTTTTATAATAATATTTGGTGCCACAAGTCTTCTAGTGAAACAAGACAGAGAAAGCGGTTTGGTAACATAAAGCTAAAGCCAGAGTGTCTATCATGACTGAATATTATTTACACAATGAGCTTTAGCGACATGAAGCTAATGACATGGACAGCAGTTCACAGCCAAAGGAAAATCATGTCAGTTTCCACTAGGTTGTTGTATGATAAAAACAGATTTCATTGTTGAACAAAACAATCAAGAACTAGATATTTTGGACAATAACCCTTGAGCAAAATCAGCAATGGCACATAAGACCCTTAGAATAAATAAAGCAGATTTCAGTGCACAAGGTACACGGACAATCAGTAAGTTAGAGAGTCAAGACCCAAAAATCAACTAACAACAACATATTGTGAAAGTAAATTTAATAAGCATAAGAGATTATATGAACTTTAACAACTGAGGTCATTGCATAGCCCTATTTCTTTGACCATAGAGAGATAAGCATAAACTAGCCATTCATACAAAATACAACAATAATAGATGTATAACTCCAGTCGATACAAACGTGTCACGCGTTTTTTCCCTTCAACAAGCCTCTACTGATCATTTCACGAAGAAGTTTCTCTGCCTTTTCATTCTCATTTTTCTCAAGTAGAGCTTCAATTATTGTTAAAGCAGTTATATCATCAGGGGAACAATCATTGTCATCCATTTTTGAAATCAATGTTGTGGCTTCATCAAACAAGCCCTCTTTGCAGAGCCCATTGATCATAGCATTATATGTTTTGACATTTAGTTGGTTGCCTTTAATAAGGAGATGCTGGAAAATCTCTTGTGCAGTTTTAAGTCTCCCAGCTTTGCACAATCCATCAATAAGTATGGTATATGTCACCACATCAGGACAAATCCCTTTGACGGCAATATTCTGAAATAATTCAATTGCCTCATCAAGATGATGACTTTTGCACAAACCATCTAATAAGATATTGTAAGTAAAAATATCAGCACATTGGCCACTACCATGCATCTCATCAAGAAGATCTTGCACATAGGAGATTCTCCCTGATTTGCACAATCCATCAATAAGAGAGTTGTACGTTATAGTATCAGGAACAAAATTTCTATGATGCATATCCTTAAAGAGTGTTAAAGCTTCATCCACTTTTTCATTCTTACAATACCCATTAATCATAATGTTATAACTCCTAATACTGGGAATCAAACCACTTTTCATCATATCATCAAATAACTTTGCTGCCTCATCCACTTTGCAAATTAAAAAGTATCCATCCATTAATGAATTGTAAGTGACAACATCAGGCCGATTTCCTCTTTCCATCATCGTATCAAACACGTGTCGGGCTTCTGTTATTCTTCCTTCTTTACATAATGCATCAATTAGTATGTTATAGGCATACAGGTCTGGGTTGACGTTGTTATGAACCATATCATTCAACAATTGATTTGCTTCGTTTAATCGACCCACAAAGCAGAAACCATGAATTAGAGAACTATATGTGACAACATCCGGAGAAATTCCCAGGGAAATCATCTTTGAAAAGAAATTGCCAGCCTCAATTACAAGCCCATCTTTACATAACCCATCAATGATTGTGCTGTACATTATTACATTAGGCTTAACTGCTTGCCTCTCCAGCTTTTGCAGCAACTCAACGGCAGCTCTTGTTTGCCCTATTTTACAGAGCCCCTTGATTAAGGTCCCATAACTAACCTCATCAAGCTGATATCCTTGTGCTCTAACCTTGTCATGAAATTCCAGTGCTTTCTTAACCTCTCCGGTAATACAGAACCCTTTCATTAAAGTGTTCAAAGTTATGACATCCAATTGATAACGCCTCTTAACAATCTTGCCCAATACAGAAAAAGCAGAGCCCATCTGACTCAAATGGCAGAAACAGTTGATCAGGATGTTCAAAGTAACCAAGGAAGGAATGATTCCACTAAGCTCCAAGTGAGCAACAAGTGAAACAGCAGTGGGGTATTGTTTCATCCTAACCATTGACCCTAAAATCTTGTTAAATTCCACTACAGATGGGGGATGACGCTTATTGATAAGGCGAGTGAAAGAGGCAACAGCATCATCAATGTTATTGTGAGACCCAGAAACGCTTTTAACACTTGGGATTAATGGAGAATGGCAGTAAGGTCTCGCAATAGGGAAATAAAGAGGGAAGAAGTGAGAAGTAGTGAGAATGGAAACAAGTTTACAAATGCCATACCTTGTTGTACTATTCACCATTTTCGTTCTCCACAATTTGCTTCTCTTCCGTTGTTTGGTCTGGCGTGAAGTACCCTCTCCTGCTTTCCAACCAGTGGGCTTGTGCTATTATATATATATATACACACACACACACACTAGTGTCCCGTAACCCGTGCAATGTACGGATAAAAAAACTATTACTTCAATTTAAAAAATTAAAAAATTAATGCAATTAAATTGTAAGATAAAATAAATAATTTAGTTTTAATATAAAGTAATAAACTATTATTTAAATATATAACTGATACATATTATCATATTAAAGGAATTACTATGAAAATATAATTTAGAATCTAATAAGAAAAAAATAACTGCAAATCGAGTAACATATTTATGATTTCACCTTCGTTTGAAATATTCAATTTTTCATAGTATATTATACCATATAAGTATAAATTAAAAAAAATAACAATATATAATGTTTAATTATGAACTGTAAACTCAAATTAAGAGTAACAATCATTATTAGATAAATATATTTTGGAATAGAAAATAAAAGTCAATTAAAATTTAGGCTTAAATATATTTTTAGTTTTTGTAAATATAGGTTATTTTGGTTTTAGTCCCTCTAAATTTTTTTTTCGGCTTTTAGTCCTTCTATTTTTCAATATTATGTTTTTAGTCCCTATCGTTAATTAACACTGTTAAGTTATGATATTTATAAAGACCAAAAGAGGATTATTAAAATATATAAAAGAATAAAACAAAATTTTTAATATTTATAAAAGTTAATCGTATGTTTTAAAATAATTTTTTGGACTTAAATTTAGAATGATAAGGACTAAAAATGTAATATTAAAAAAATAAGAGACCAAAAATGAAAAAAATTTTTTACAAGGACTAAAACCAAAATGACCTATATTTATGGGGACTAGAAACATATTTAAGTCTAAAATTTATTACCTAAATTTCAAATCTTCTGAAATATCTTTTGATAAACTATGGTTTGGTTTGATATTATTATGGCTTTTTGAGAGTTATTGAACTCTTTGAGCTTTTCAAAAGCTGCTTCAAAAAAGTTATAATAGTATTATTTAGTAAAATAATATAAAAGTTACTTTCAATAAGCAGAAGCTATAAAAGTAATGTTTAGTAAAATTGCTCTTAAAGTCTAAAATAACTATAATAGAGATAACTATTAAAGAGAATAATTTTTATTTTTAATGTTATTAATAAAAGGAAAATTATATTAGTCTTTTTAAATTTTAAAGAACATAAATTAACTTCGAAAAATGCCCCATAAGGGTTCCGAAGAGCACCCATGACTTTTAAAAGTTAGGAGCAAAAACATACTAATTTTTTAGTTTATTAAACAGAAAAAATTGACTTATACTTTTATAACCAGAGCACCTTTTTAAAAAACATTATCATTTATCAAACTAAAGTCGCTCACATTTCTTGTTTTGTTGCATAGATTTCCATTGTTATCTAATATCAAAATCTTTAGCCCACCCTTGAATTTGACTCTTGAAACAGCTATATAAAATTGTTTGAGAGTGAATATAAGCTTTGGCAAAAACAACCCAACATATGACAATGATTTCCCGGACTCTTATTAATATTTATAACAAAGCAAAGTATAATAAAAAATTGCCTTCTTTGAAATTTGAAAGGAATTTCAAGATTAGATGAAATCATATTTATTCGAGAAATGTAAACCTTATAAGTAATATAATTTCCTATAGTAACAATTGTCCCTATGATGTTATTTTCCAATTTCTGAACAATTAATCTTGATCTATTGGACAATCCTAAAATTTGATGAGTATTTCTTAGAAGCATAATTGGAACTCCTTTTTACAAATATTAGTTTGGATTTCATTTAAGAACAGGAGAGGGAGAGAGCAATGTGATATTTTTTTAGTGGTCTTTTTATTTAATTTGATGTGATTTAGTGGTCTTTTAAAAAATTATTTAAAATAAAATAAAATATATAACTAAACCAAACGATGCAATACACGAAATACAAATGTACCCATTAATACATAAATTTAAATAAATAAAAAAAAATCAATTATAACAATTTTATTTATTTGAATCCTTTATTATAACCTACACTAAATAAAAAATACATAACAGAGTAAAAGTTAAAAAAAAAAGGCACAATCAATCTATTTGCTCCTTCTTTTTGCCCTTGTATTAATTTCTCCTCTATATATATATATATCACTTTTAAATCTATAACTAGGTGATTCATTTGTTCCAGTATTATTTATTCCTTTTTTTTTAATCGCAAACATATTTAATTTATTTTCTTAATTAGAATTTTTCTAAAATCAAATCACATTAATTTATTTACTCCTTTTTTTGGCTTCTAAATTGGTTGCGCCTTTTTTTTTTTTTTTTAAATTGCAAACACATTCAATTTAAAATGCACAATCGGGTCCTTTTTGCTCCAATATTATTTGTTCCTTTTTTTTCTAATTGCAAACATATTTAATTTATTCCTTAATTAGAAAATTTTTTAAAAATTAAAATATGTAGAATTCATTAGGTTTTAATATGTGTAAAGTTTTCATATAATAGCAACATTTTTTTTTTATAAGTAGTATAGATTTAATTTTGATACATGTCATTGCTAAAAAAATTTATCCAGACATCAATTATATATTATTACATCGGAAAAAATATTTGTCTCAATCATTTACTATCTTAAAAATTTTACAAATAAAAACATGTAATTAAATGATAATATAAAATCATTTTAGGTTATTAGTGCATCAAAATTAATCTCTAATTATAAACTTTTAAAATCTGTACTTCATTTTTAATAAATAAGTTGCTCTTTATTTTTTCCTTCACATTTATTTAAGACGTTCACTTATTCAAATTATTATTAAATATCTTACTGTCTAATTTTATATTATTGACAGTTGTTACACAAACAAAATTTTAGAGAAATATACAAATTATTGTTTATTTTAATATGATAATTTAAACAAAATTTATTTAAAAAATACAAAATTTAAGTCAAATCAATTTAATTAAATTTAATTAGATTGATTTTTCTTTTCTTATTATCTTTTTTTTAGCCATCGACACACAATAGAAGGTAATTTTTTATTGATACAATCATTGCCAATTTGTTAGTTCGCATGATTTCCGAGCACCATTCCACAATGATTGATTGCCAACTTGCCATAATGGATGCTGACCTCTTTTATAGTTCACCAAGTTGCGCAAACTCGACTTGTCTCGGAGACAAAAACTAGACTGTAAATGAGCTCCATCAACTGGTTTAGCAACTCTGATAACAATATGTGCTGATGAACTTCCTGATAGACATCAATTTCATTTGGATGAAAGTCAATAACAAATGCAGGCAGAGCTTGAAAGTTTATCTTGGGGTACAAATGATTAATATTACCTCTTTAGGTAGTCAAATATAAAAAGTACATGAAAAAATTTAAAAAACTGAGAATGAATTTTGATGCCCAGCTTCACAGGTAAGCTATGAAGGCATGGTGATTGGTGGTTTTCTATATATCAATCTCATTAAATTAAATATTATAGAAGCAAGTAAGATCATAAAGATGTCTTTAAAGCAGCCTTTCCATCTATATAACCCCCCCCAAACAAAAAAAAAAAACCGAAAAAAAAAGGAATTCATGAACATCAACCTTGTTATTATTTCAACTGAAAGACTGATGTTCCCGATTATGAAAAATATGAGGCATTAACTTGTACCCATAGTAAATCCAAGTCAAGGCTTTCATTGTATCAATTAGCATAAGCTTTGAACTGAACTTGTTTCATTATAATGAATTATATTGATGTTGCACACTTGCACTCTTTGATCAAACCGTCTGTTCTGTTGCAAGAAGAAAAGAAGGCTTTTGCCTTTGCATTAACTCCTGACCTGGGAAAGAGAAAGAAGCTAGAAAGTAAATTTGTGTATTGTGCAGTTTGAACTAGTTTGTGTGTTAACCAGTATAAAGAATAATCTTATTTACCTAAACTATAAATGGGCAATACAATTGCTAACTCTTCTCGTGATCTTGCAGTTTTGCCACATGAAATTTGAGATGTACTGTTTCATTGGACCACAGCATTTAGAATAGACAAATACCCTACTCTATTTATATTATGAACACAATTTATTGCTCATTGGACTAAGATTTGCCGATTTGTATTCATGGGTTGAGAAGCCATGACAGAAATTATTTTTCCCTAATACTTGTACTATTTGCTAGGGATTTACTCTTAAGTAAGACAGATCAAAAGTAACATTGTGGAAGAATATATTTTGGCATACCATCAAAATCAAACCACTTTGACAATAAACAGAATGGTGCGCAAATTGTACAATAGATACTCATAATCAAATGTCACCAACCAAGGGCAATACAGAAATGGTAGCAAACATACCACTATGTATTTGTATTTTCTGGCATGATGTTTGGCAATTGAAGTGTGGGTGGGTCTTGCCCATATCACAAAATGCCCAATTATTCCAGGACACTCTGGTGGCATGGGCATTCACATATTTCATGGTGAAGAAAACCATATTTGCTGCTTACCACCACTCGTACCTGGGATTTGAAGTAATAACCAGGGTAGACAAAAGATCAACAGTGGGATTGTGTGAGGTTCACAACTAAGCACTCAAGCAAGAAAAATTAGATAGGCAATATACAACCCATTGTCATAAACTGATCTCACACCTTCTCTACTACTAATACCAAAAGCAATAGTACATAATAATGCCCAAGAAGCATCATGTGAGTCTAAACATGGAATTGGAACATCATATCAGAACCCAAGAGCAGACGTAAAATATGTAGTTAGCAGGTGTGTGCATATATGCTTGCAAGATGCTTGTAAACAATGGCACCGCCATAATATATAAAGTCAGATTTGAACTATTAAGCAAGAACCGAAAAAATTTCAACAGAAAGTCATTTGTATTAAGTAATATGAAAGTTTTTGGCAATTAGATTCTGCAACTTTGCAAAAACAAGTTCAGAAATAGCCTCTGGGAAAGATTGAATCGAATGGATGGTCATCAGCCCATATAAGTAAACTAAAATAATTAGAGCACGGACTAAAGGATCAAAGCCCAAATAATTTAGAGCATATTTTCTTTTATTAACATTGAAAAAAGAAATATAAGGATGGATGCCAGAAGAAAAATAACTTCACAGGAAGAATGTCAATGTCTTCACATCCTTCAATTTGTGATTTACCTGGTAGCTATTTTTCAATTTGAGAAGACAAGCATCCGCTACAGTTCAGATTCAATGCATGGTCATAATTCATAAGCATATCTCATTTAAAAAAGAAAAGAAAAGAAAAGAAAATTTCAAACTCCACGCCTTATGAACAGTGACCCATCCTTATATTTCTCTTATCCTCCTTTTTCGAGACATAAAAGTCAGATGATGATCACTTCAAAAATGACTTTCAAGAATATAACTACCTAAAAACAAACTGACCATTTGAAAAGCTCCAACCCATCAAGAAACAACCACCCTAGAAACAAAGCAATCTCTACATACATCTAAGGTATTTTTTATCATGCAACCACGACACAAGTTTTAAGCTTTTCCTAGCCACAAAAAGAAAACAATAAACAAATTGGAAATTGGGGAGCAAAATGTGATCTACTTTTTAGATTTTTTTCATTCAGGGTAAACAAAATCGAAAGTCAAAAGGTAAGAGCATGCAGAGTGATCACGTTAGTTTCCTACTACACTCTTGGAGCTTGTTTGAGAAAAATGATATCATTATAGACTACAACTACATTCAATCATTGGGAACTTAAAATTCTGGCTATTGGCTCCTATCCAGACATCTAAAACAATAATCCAAAAGCAGTGATCAACAATGACTCAAAAGGTCCCTTCAAGCCAACAAGACAAAGAATACAAGGAAGAAGAACAAGTAAAGAATACAAGTTAACAAGACAAAGAATACAAAAAGGAAGAACATTCAACATTTCAACATCTAGACAGAAAAGAGAACCAACAGCACCGGGTTAGTATAAACATCAAAAACATAGGAGTGTTCAAACTTCAGCATCGATCTGGCTATTGCATAGTCCAACTTCTTTGACATAAAAGCAATAAAATTTTTTTTGGCTTGGGTTCGGTTTTCCTAGGTTTTTTATATTGGTAGTTTGATTCCTAGTTTTTGTATTGGTCAGTCATATATGAGCATCATGTAAGAGCTTGTTGAGTCTAGGAGCTCGTCCTGGACAAGGGAAAGTCTTACTCTCAAAATAAACATAGTTCCAGTTGAAAAACAATAATGTGTTACCTTACGTTATCGCTTCAAAAGGCCTCTAGTCATCATTTCACGAAGAAGCTTCTCCGCTTTTTCATTCTCACTTTTATCTAGAAGAGCATGAATAATAGTAAAAGCAGTAACATCATCAGGCGGGCAACCATTGTCATCCATTTGTGAAAGCAAGCCCATAGCTTCATTGAACAAGCCTTCATTACAAAGCCCATTAATCATACAATTATATGTTCTAACATTCAATTGACAGCCTTTAGTAAGAAGATGCTGAAAAAACTCTTTTGCAGTTTTAAGTCTCCCACCTTTGCACAAACCATCTACAAGTATGTTGTATGTGCTCACTGAGGGACAGATTCCTTTCTCAACAATGTACTGCTGAAATAATTCAACTGCCTCATCAAGATGATGACTTTTGCACAAACCATCTAATAAGATATTGTAAGTAAAAATATTCGGGCGTTGGCCACTAGCATGCATCTCATTAAGAAGGTCTTGCACATGAGATATTCTCCCTGATTTGCAGAAGCCATCAATAAGCGAACTGTATGTTACAGTATCCGGAACCAAATTTCTGCGATGCATCTCCTTAAAGAGTCTTATAGCTTCATCCACTCTTTTATTCTTACAATACCCATTAATCATGATGCTATAACTCCGAACACTAGGAATCAAACCTCTTTTCATCATATCCTTAAATAACTTTGCTGCCTCATCCACTTTGTTAATTAGAAAGTATCCATCTATTAGTGCATTATAAGTGACAGCATCAGGCCTATTTCCTCTTTCCAATATCATATCAAACATGTGATGGGCTTCTATGATTCTTCCTTCTTTACATAATGCATCCATTAGTATGCTAAAGGTATATAGGTCTGGGTTGATGTTGTTATGAACCATATCATTTAGCAATTGATTTGCTTCTTTTAATTGACCCAAACAGCAAAAACCATGAATTAGAGAACTATACGTGACAACATCAGGAGAAATTCCCCGGGAAATCATCTTAGAAAACAAATTGCTTGCCTCAGCTATAAGCCCATCTTTACATAACCCATCAATGATTATGTTGTACATTACTACATCAGGCTTAATTGGCTGTCTCTCCAGCTTTTGCAACAACTCTAGGGCAGCTCTTATTTGCCCAATTTTACAGAGCCCCTTGATTAAGGTCCCGTAACTAACCTCATCAAGCTGATATCCTTGTGCTCTAACCTTGTCATGAAATTCCAGTGCTTTCCTAACCTGACCGTTAATACATAATCCCTTCATGAGTGTTGTCAAAGTTATGACATTGAATTCATGACCCATCTTGATAGCCTTGCCCAACACAGAAAATGCAGAACCCATCTGACCCATATGGCAGAAACAATTGACCAAGATGCTCAAAGTAATCAAGGACGGAGTGATTCCCCTAAAATCCATTTGTGCAAAAAGTGAAACAGCAGTGTCATAGCGTTTCATCTTAACAACGGACATCAAAATCTTACCAATATCCACTTGAGATGGGGGATCACGCTTATTGATAAGACGAGTGAAAGAGGCAACAGCATCATCAATATAATTATTATGAAACCCAGAAACGCTGATAACGCTTCGTATTGTTGGAGAATGGCAGTAAGGCCTCACATTAGGAGAATAAAGAGGGAAGAAGTGAGAAGTAGTAAGAACGGAAACAAGTCTCTTAATGCCATACCTTGTTGTATTGTTCACCATCTTCCTTCTCCACAACATGCTTCTCTTCAGCTTGGTCTCGCTTTCGCGTGAAAATTACTCTCCTGCTTTCCAGCACAGTGTTGGGATTTAGGGGCGTTTATTATTATTAGACTGGATCAACATATCAGCCTAAATGTTTAATTTATCAAAGTTAAATTCAATATTTAAACTTGGATTGGCTTAGATAATTAATTAATTAATTTTACGTTAAAATTTATCTCAACGTGTATTTATCATTTCTGGTAATCCCATACTCGGACTCTTTTTTTCTCACCAAAACTATATTTTTTTATTTATTTATAAACCTTTACAATTCCACACCTCGATTTTAATAATCAAATCAGTCTTCATTCTTTTTCCATATTTATTTATGGTTAGGATAAGTGAATGTCTTAAATAAATAAAATATTATATATTTCTATAAGGTTTTATTCTTTTGCCTAGCTATCGCTATCGTGACAAAATCGCTGCCCAAGCCTCCACTATGTAGCTATCATTCACCATTCAGTTGCCCCATCAATTCCCACTATCTAACCAAAAATTGTCTCATTTGTTGTAGACTATTCTTCTCCCGTGTCATCTCTACTCCTTGTTGAATACGTAATCATAGTTCAGCCACCAAGCACCCCTTGCACGAGCCCAACCGTAAGCCACCATGTTTGTTGTGTCATACCCCATTGTTGCACAATCACTATCTCGGCATCACCTCTCCACTTCCACAACGCCAACTTTGTCTTCTTTGTCACCGATCATGCTTTCCCTTTTTAGTTTCATACACCTATTTTCCCCTCCCGAATTGTTGTGCCCTAGATTTTATTTTTGCTATATCCTTTTTTTTGGTTCTATTAGTATTGAAATTTAGTGTGGATTAAGCTTATGATATTTCAATTTCCATTTTTTTTTTGGGTATTAGGTAAAGTTTGAACGGTAACTCCTTTACTGATAAGGGCTAAAAGGCAAGGGGAGGGGGAAGAATGTGGGGGCTGGAGAAGGAGGAAGAGTAAAGAGATTTAATTTTTTTTTTTGAAATTTTCTTTAGAATGACTAAAACTAAAATGATTTATAATTATAAAAATTAAAATCATATTTAAGCTACCATATGGAAAGGGTGATGTGACTCTTCATCATCCACATCATCACTTAACGAAAGCAGGCTTATGGTAGGGACTAAAATCAAAACTTTTAGAAATGTTTGGATCAAAACCAAAAAACAAAGAAAAAGGACTAAAACCAAAATTCATATGGACTGATATCACATAAGCTACCACATGGGAAGGGTGATATAGCTCTCCATCACCCTCTTTATCGCTTAACGGAGGCAGACTAACAATAGGGATTATAACCTAAATTTTTGGAAATATTTTGATGTGAAAAAAAATTTTGGGACTAAAATCGAAACTCGCTAATTTTATAGGAACCAAAAACATATTTAAGCTCTCTTTAAAAACAACTTTTTGGCTTTAAAAAAAATATTTTTAGGAGTTTTCAAACATGCGCTCAAAACAGGCATTGTTATATATACGTATCCAAATATAAAATATCCATAATATAAAATATCCATATGTTACATTTTATATAAAACCTTTTGTTTAAACCTCCTTTCATATAGGGCTTTAAATATATTATTTACCTAAATGAAACCTACAAGTCTCATATTATTTAGACTAGAAACTTTTTCCCCTTAAGACACTATAAATATCCATGTGTCACATTTGTTTTAGAGTTGTGCTACATAGTCCAAGTTACTTGCCCAATGAAGAATTCCCTATTACAGATGGCACATTTAGTTTTAGTTACCACACAAGTCATGCAAGTTTTGGCTCCGTTTTTTGAATATGGCATTTGGTGTGTTTATAACCATCATATGATATTTTGAATTTTATTATGAAAATATGGTGTTAGTTAGAGACAATCCGCCATAAAGAAGGACGGAAAAATTTTTTGAGAGAATCCGCCGTAGAGAGGGGTGGAAAATTTTTGTGAGACAATCCACTCCCTTGAAGTAGGAATGTGAATTAAAAAAAAAATTTAAGCATGTTAAACAATCTGCCTATGTTTTTTATTATTTTCTTTCTCTACCTACAAAAGGTGGAACACGCGGGATCGACTGTGCAAAAAACTGCCACTTTCCCACCTGAGCCACGGCGGAACCTGGCTCTGTGGCTGACAATAATGAAGTAGTGATGTAAGAGATATGATGAATAATTAATATTCAGCATTCTTGTCACCAAAAGTCCATAAATGTGAGAATGAGAATAGGATATGAAGGATGGCCTGTCAATAGAAGCAAATAATATGATAGTGCTCATATTTCGAAAGCAACAGTTAGTAATAAGGCACTACATGATCGATGTGTGGCTGTGCTTTTGATGTATACTTAACACAAGTGTGATACAATACATACGACCTTGTTCACATCGTTTGTTTTCTGCTATTTAAATGATAAGCATCGCAAGGTTCAATTAAACAGAGAGCATTGTGGCAACTTTCAAGTCCTCATATCACAAGAAAAGAATGGAGAGCGAATTGTACAATAGATGCTCAGAATCTAATGTCACCAACCAAGTGTAATTCAGAAATGGTAGCAAACGTGCACTCTGTATTTACATTCCTGGCGTGATGTTTGGCAATTGAAGAGCGGTTGAGTCTTGCCAAATGCCAATATCACACAGTGCCCAATTATTCTAGGACAATGTGGTAGCATGGGCATGCACATATTTCATAGCAAAGAAAACCTTAATTGCTGCTATCCACCACTCTTATCTGCACAAAAGATCAAGAATGGGATTGTGTGAGGTTCATAACCAAGCAATTAGATTGGATAGGCAAATATGAAACCCATTGTCATTAACTGATCTCACAACTTCTCTACCACCGAAACACCAAAAGCAATAGTGCATAATAATGCCCACAAAGTATCATGTGAGTCTAAACATGGAATTGGAACATCAAATCAGAACCCAAGAGCAGACATTAAAAATAAAATGAGATATTAAAAAAAAAAAAGTCTAACAGTTCTTTACATATATTTTTATATATGCTTCTACACAATGGCACTGCCATAATATAGAAAGTCAGATTTTGAAATACTGAGCATGAACTAAAAAATTGCCAACAGAAAATAATTTGTTTTTAAATATATGAAAGTTTTTGGCAATTAGATTTTGCAACTCTGCATAACCAAGTTCAGAAATAGCCTTTGGGAAAGGTTGAACCGAATGGGTGGCCATCAGTGTATATTAGAAAACTAAAATAATTAGAGCACAGAATAAAGTATCAATGCCCAAATAATTGAGCATATTTTCTTTTATTGAGATTGAAATAAAAAATATAAGAAGGGATGCTAGAAGAAAAATAACTTCACAGTAACAATGTCATCATATTCTTCAATTTCTGATTTATCTGGTAGCTAAGTTTTCAATTTGAGAAGCCAAGCATCTGCTACAGTTCAGATTCAATGGATGGTCATAATTCATAACCTAAATTTTGCCACATGAATTAAAAGAAATATCAAATAATTTTTCTCATCAATACAAGACTAGGAGGCGGGGCTCCTCAAGATCACAGTATGTCAAAATGGGGAATTCTGCACGTCTTACACAGTTAGGACTAGCAATTCGCTAAAGCGTTTAATTCAGCCAGTTTAATCTTGGAAATTAGGAATTCCATATCTGCAGTATTCTCTTATATACCCAATATTGTTCCTCCAATGCCACAGCAACAAAATGGTCTTTGGCCGGGTGCATTGCCAATTCAGTTCCTCAAGACATGTAACAGGGTCTCTGGCTTAATGTTGCAGACTGGTGAAACTAGTTCACAGATAGGAAAAAGAACAAGAGAAATCGTAGGAAAAGGTGCACATTCACTAGTGTTCTTGGTCCATGTCACTCAAGAACAAGAAAACCTTACAAACCTATTTGCTAATTCAAATGCAAAAAGGAAGAAGACCAAACCACATAACTTGTGTTTATTACCACCAATTGATAACGGAATTTTTTTTCTGTACCAAATCTTTAATTGAATAGAAATTCTAAATTAAACTTGTAACAGGAAAAGAAATTCTAAAATAAACTAACAATTAGCTGCACCAGAAGACATTAGTTAACCTTGGTTCTGATCACAAGTCTAATGGAATATTTTGATGGCATCTTCTAAGTTCTTCAAGTAAACCTGATCAATTAGAGGGATTGTCATTTGAGTGTAAAGTGAGATTAAGTGTTCAACGAAAGCATCCTTCAACTGTAGAAGCTGCAGAATAACACTTCAGTCCCCGCAGGAAAAAAGAGAAGTCGAATTAATAACATTGGGAACAAAAGGGCTGAACAATGTCATTGCAGGTATGGGGGGACAAGATAGTAGAACATTCTGGTGCAAGCTTTTCTAGTCTATATCAGATATGCTTCGTGGCCTAGGTACAACCTGTTCAGGTTTTCTGCACATATGTTCCATGGTTCAACATTTTCCAGAAAACAGGAGTGCTATGCATCCCCAGGAATAACCATTTGAGTGAAAAGATGGACACGTTAACCAATAAATACCAAGATACACTAAAAATCAAGTCCCTCAATCATTTGAATGTGTAGAATGCTAACTTCATTTATCGTATACCATGTACAAGCCAACAAGGTTCTGAAATATTCAACTTGATCTATTAATCATTTGTATAATGCTGCATGTAGAGAGATTTGAAAATTTCAAAAAATCATCTAAGTACTTCTAACATGTTCAAATATTCAACATATTTACTAATTTAATTCCTTGTTCAACTATTTTGCAATTCGGAAAGCATAAATTGTGTCCTTAATAGGAAGCAAGCGTTAACAAAGACCAGAATGCATGTACTCATTGATGCATAAAATCATAATACATGTTTAGATGCATGCAACTTAGACTTATTTACCTTTTACCTATATATTTATGTAAAATCACACCATAGCACTATACCTTAAAACCCCCAAACCAAAGACCAGAATATGAATTCAATAAAAACATAAGTGAGAAAACAAATAAGTAGCAACTATAACATAGCTTGTTCTAAAATTCAACTAATTTTGTAAACCAATATTTGTTAAATAATTTCTGTTATCATTATGCACAATGGAAATTGCTATATTTGCAAATGAAACTTGTTCGGCAAAGGAAAATATTGACAACAGCCAGATAAAAAAAGATAGACACGGTAATGAAGTCAAAATTGCAAGTTATATATAATAGATGGTGCAAGAACTACTGAATTGTTTCTTTGAAGTAACACTTATTGTTTTATATATGCTATTATTAGTTAGAAACAGGAATCGAGTTTATGCAAAAAGCAGGTCAGTACGATCGATTATGAGTTGGCGACACTATCACAATTATGTGAAAGTGACTCATTTAGATTCAACAAGCACGATCCAAAAAAGAAGCAAAAGGAAGAATTTAACTTTTCTTATATTTTTCAAGTCACAGAGCTCCCATAAACTTGATTCATAGACTCAAGAGTTTGCCTATGTACTTCAAAATGATATTTAAAAAATATATCATTATACACTAAAGTAAACATCAATCCATTGATTTTATTAAATTGATAACCAAACATAATTTAATACCATATAAATAATCAAAATGCATTATTCCGAAAAATATGATCAAGAATGGCCGTCAAGAAAACATAAGCAAAGAGGCAAAACAAATATCCAGATGAGGCCAATACAATATGAACAATTTAATTTAGTATACCAAAGCAGACAGGTTTAAAAATTAACATAACATAAACAACATGTAGCATAACAGAGACAAGAGAAGCAAGCAACATGGCATAAACCAAGTACCGAACAATATTAAGAGCCAACCATTGCAACAGAGAGCAAATCCAGAGAGAAGCCTAAGCATATTACAGTCACAGAAGATAGCCAGAACCAGTGAGAAACCAAGCTACACAAGCAAATCACAATAGATAAAGAGGAGAAGAGACAGAGGAACCAAACCTTCAAACAGAGAAGAGGAGAGTAGGGAACATTGTATAGATGTTATGAACTGAGGAAATCTATCATTTTGAGCATAGGATGACACACCGAATTTGGGTCCACTATGCGAGTTTCGGGATCAAGTGGCATAAATCCTCATGCTTTTTAGCAAACATGGAAACTCACTGGCAGACTTATGAGTTCATTTGAGTTTACCTGTGTCTAACAAAGTCAACCTGCAATTATCAAAAACCAAGTTTGTAAGCAAGTTGGCTTGACTTTGGAAGTAAAGACCTTAAATTAAATTGATTATGCAAGTTAAATCGCAATTTTATCAACTATTCTTGCACCAATACCCATCCATATTAAAGAGGGTGAACTTTTCCAATAACAACATGTTGATGATTACATGGCTTTTGCGTTAACATGGTTTATGATATGATACAACGATATTGTTTGATCCATATAGCCAACCCATCTAGTGGAAAAAGGCTTGGTGGTTGTCATTGTTGTTAAAGAAAATTTAAGATTTATGTAAAAGCTCAAACATTTCAGAGATAATTATCTTTAATCTGTGTTAGAGTAGCAGAGAGAGCAAGAAAATAAAGGATCAGAGAAAAAAGAAAAAAATATCCAGCTCTAATTAAAAATCTAGAGAGGATTTTCTGATCTAAAATTGTAATAGGAAATTATGAGATTCACTGAAGTATTACAAGTATGTATAGCTAACTTTCCAGATATAACCCTTCTGATCACATATATAACTCAATAACTGAATGCTAACCTCCTAACAACCTCAACAAACTGAACTTGACAAGTGGCACACTAAGCCACTTCAGCAGTGAGTCTAGACAAGCTCATTGAAACATGGCTCCCCAATTTGAGGAGTCTCCTCCTTTTGGAGTATCTCCTGCTGCCAGTGTAATTTACAAGCACCATTATGAGATTCATTGAAATTTACAAATACATATAGCTTACATTCCTGACCTTGACCTAGCTCTTCTGATCACATAACTAAATCCACAACTAAATCCTAACCTCCTAACAGCCTCAACAACCTGTATCTGACAAGTGGCACACTTAGCCATCTCAGCAGCAAGTCTATACGAGCTCACTCTAACAATCTGGATTAAGAAAAGGCATTAAGAAATTTTGTAGGATCCAATATAGGTAGAAAACAAAGTTCATAGAATTATTACTGTGACATTATATCCCTTGAGTTAACGCTGTTAACAATGAAAGAATTAAAAATAGCAAATCCTCAAAGTGGTCGTATGATTTTTATCTCAAATAAATTAATCCCTAACGAAATAAATTGACAAATTGGCCCCTACCTTTTAAAATATTGGATAAATTAGTCCCTAACCAAAATAAACTGACAAATTAGTCTCTAATCTTTTAAAATATTAGACAATTTAACCCTTTTATCAAATCTCTTTATTAAACACTATAACATCACCCATCAAATAGTTGAGATTACACCTTTATCTCCCACTCTATCATCCTAGTCACTTTCATTTATTAAAGCATCATTTTTGGCATATTCCCAAACTAATATGCTAAACTTTAAATTTTGATATGATATGCAAATAAGAAAAATTTTGCCAAAATGACATCATTTTAATAAACAAAAATGACTACAATGATAGGGTGAGAGATATCAGTGCCAAATCAACTACTTGACGAGTCACATTATTTAACAGAGCAACTTGATGGGAGGACTACTTGTTTAATGTTCTGAAACGTCAAAGACGAATTTATCAGTTTATTTTTATTAGGGACTAATTTATCCTACGTTTTAAAGGGTTAGAGACCAATTTGTTAATTTATTTTTGTTCAAAACTAATTTATCCAATATAAATTTTTATAGGTATCACTTTGGGAGTTTACTAAAACAAAAATTTTGTCCATGGTTAATAGAGAATTAACAAAAGAGGAATGCATGCCTACATTCATTCCTTAATATATAAATACATGAGTCATGCACATGAACTTTCAGTAAAGTGCTTGATTATATTTATATGAAACGTCAACCGAGCATTATACCTTAAATCAATCTAGTTTTATGCACAACTGCAGGCCTGTTCTAGAGTAAAGACCATTGGATAGTGCTATATGAATCAATTCTGCTCCAGAAAGAAAAGAATTGATTACTAAAAGACATATAAAAATCAAAGCTAGATGCAGTAATCAAATCCAAATTGAAGATTAAGATTATATCCATATTCGATGATGCATGCCGAATCAAGCAGGATTGTGAAAAATTGCCCATGCATCACCATGGAGGGAGGGCAACAGCATTGCTTTAGATTAACTGCACACATTTAGCATCTCAACAGAAAATTAATGATAATGCGGCCATACGGGAGTTGACATGTCATTGGGGAAACTCCCATCAAGTACAAGTATGTAATTGAAAGGAGAGGGTCTCCTCCTAGTTGACAATGTGAGAGGGGTCACTCTCATAGCAATATTAGTGGGAGTATCTTAGTCAAAGACCAAAAGACAAAAGTCATTGAAATGGGATAAAATTTCAATGGTGTGAATTACATTGACCTGGATATCCTAAACAACAGATGGTTCCACGCTTAACAGTTGATATCAAATTAGTCAAGTGTACTGGAAATAATGAAGACCGTTGACCTAGACAATAAATAATCTCATCAGCATTGTCAATGAATTGAACAAACAAGTGTAGCACGGCAACACTCAACCTCCGTGATGTCAAAATGAGCAGAGTTCCCATTCCCCCATACCAAGTTAAAGATACATTGCTCCATGTGGGGATCATGGCCTACCAAAGTGAGCAAAATTAACAAATCCGCCGCTACTTGTTCAGTGTTTTCTTTTCTTTTCTTTTTTTTTTTTGAAGTAAAACACATGTTTAGCTACCAAAAAAATCCCTGTCCTTGCTCAAAAACCCTACCAAACACTAACTAATATATTGGTGGTTTTGGAAGGACAAATTCAGCCATCATGGGGTAATTCATATTTCCATGCAGAGGGGAGTAATATTGTGCAACTTCTAGTTTATCTAGTACGCAGAGTAGGCATGCAGTTAACCCAGCTGTCAAAGTAAAGGGACACAGCTCAAAGTGCTAACTTCAGATAAAAAAGACATTACCCAAATTTTTAGGACAGATTTTGGAAGAAAAGTAACTTTAAAAATCTGATTCCATCAAATTATAGAACTTCAGCTAGCAGTCAGCTTAGCTTCCATTCTGAGCCAATGAGCATTTTCTGCAGCTTTATCATGTCTATGTAAAAAGCAAATACATTATAGTTCTAAAGATGGCAGATTCAGGAACTAAAAGCTAACATGCTCATCCTATGAAACAGCATCAGACACAAAGTAGTCATGGTAAAATGTGATTATTTCTTCCAATCGAGACAGGTTAAGTCTAGCCACATCCAAATGAAGATTGACTGGGGCATACAAAGGACATTTCTGAATATATGAGTCTTGGCAAAGAAGTCCCCAAACCCTTGCAAAAAATATGACGACTATTTCTAATTTCTAAAACAAAGCAAATAGTTAACTAGATGAAGCTTTATGTTATATGACTTACTCTATATTAATTGATAATAATATTTGGTGCCACCATTCAACTACAACAAGAGAGGGGAAGTGGTTTAATAACATAAACCTTATGATGACTAACTATTACACTTACAGCTTAACATAGTGACCTTGAGTGTCTTGAAGCTAATGACATGGGAACAACAATTCACTGCTCAGTTTCTGCTAGGTTTTTTCTATGATAAAGCAGATTTCATCGTTGAAGAATACAACTTTTGGATACTAAACAATCATCTGAAACACTAACCCTTGAGCAAAAATCAGCAATGACACAGAAGACCCTCAGAGTTACTTGAAAAGGCTTGAAAAACTAATATGGGAGATTGATTATTTGTGGAAAACAACCTGAGTGAGTTTACATTCAATTCTTTATATTTATACAAATGCAAGGAGTAAATACATTTTAAATTTACAAATAATGATAAATGATTTGTCTAGTCCCTAAGTTCCTAATGACGAACTCATGATGTTTCCAAAGTTACAATAAATGCTAAAGCTATTTCCAAGAGTTAGTAAAGCAGACTTCAGTACAAGATGTACAGGGGCAATCAGTAAGTTCAAGAGTTAAGACCCAAAAATCAAATAACAACATATTGTGAAAGTTAACAGAAAAAGCATAAGAGTTAATATTAACTTTAACCATACCCAGGTCATCGCATAGTCCAATATCATTAACCACAGTGCAATAAGCATTTGTTAACCATTCATGCAAAATACAACAGTAATAGATGTATAAATCCAGCAGGTACAAAAGTGTCACACCATGCTTTTTCCCTTCAATAGACCTCTACTGATCATTTCATGAAGAAGCTTCTCTGCCCTTTCATTCTCGTTTTGATCTAGAAGAGCATGAATAATAGTTAGAGCAGTTTTATCATCAGGGGAGCAACCATTGTCATCCATTTTTGAAAGCAATGTTGTGGCTTCGTCGAACAAGCCTTCTTTACAAAACCCACCGATCATAGCAGTATACGTTACCACATTCAATTGGCAGCCTTTAATAAGGAGATGGTTGAAAAACTCTTGTGCAGTTTTAAGTCTCCCACCTTTGCACAATCCATCTATAAGTATCGTATATGTGACCACACTAGGACAAATCCCTTTGCCAACAAGTTGCTGAAATAATTCAATTGCCTCATCCAGATGTTGGCTTTTGCACAAACCATCTAACAAGATATTATAAGTTAAAATATCAGGGTGCTGGCCACTAGCATGCATCTCATCAAGAAACTCTTGCACATAGGAGATTCTCCCTGATTTGCACAAGCCATCAATAAGAGAATTATATACTACAGTATCAGGAGTTAAATTTCTGCAATGCAACTCTTTAAAAAGATATATGGCTTCATCCACCCTTTTATTTTTACTATATCCATTAATCATGATATTATAAATCCAAACATCAGGTGTCAAACCTCTTTTCCTTATATTGTGAAATAGATTTGTTGCCTCATTCAGCTTATTACATAGAAAGTATCCATCTATTAAAGTGCTGTAAGTGACAATATCAGGCTTAAGACCTCTTTCCAACATCATATGAAACACTTTTTGGGCTTCTGAGATTTTTCCTTCCTTACATAGTGCATCGATCAGTATGCTATAGGTATAAAGGTCTGGGTTGATGTTGCTTTGCACCATTTGATTAAGCAATCTAGCAGCTTCTTGTAATTGACTCAAATAGCAGCAACCAAGAATCAGAGAATTATATGTGACAACATCCGGAGAAATCCCCCGGGAAATCATCTTCGTAAACAAATTCCTTGCCTCAGTTACAAGCCCATCTTTACATAACCGATGAATGATTGTGCTGTACATTACTGCATTAGGCTTAATAGGTTGTCCATCCAGCTTCTGCAGCAACTCAATGGCAGATCTTGTTTGCCCTATCTTACAAAGTCCATTGATTAAGGTCCCATAACTAAACTCATTAAGCTGAAATCCTTGTGCTCTGACCTTGTCGTGAAACTCCAGTGCTTGCTTAACCTCTCCGGTAATACAGAACCCTTTCATTAAAGTGTTAAAAGTTATGACATCCAATTGATAACCCCTCTTAACAATCTTGCCCAATACGGAAAAACCAGAACCCATCTTACTCAAATGGCAGAAACAGTTGATCAAGATGTTCAAAGTAACCAAGGACGGAGTGATTCCACTAAACTCCAAGTGGGCAACAAGGGAAACAGCAGTGGGGTATTGTTTCATCTTAACAATAGACCCTAAAATCTTGTTAAATTCCACTACAGATGGGGGATGACGCTTATTGATAAGGCGAGTGAAAGAGGCAACAGCATCATCAATGTTATTGTGAGACATAGAAACGCTTTTAACGCTTGTTATTAATGGAGAATGGCAGTAAGGTCTCGCAATAGGGAAATAAAGAGGGAAGAAGTGAGAAGTAGTAAGAATGGAAACAAGTTTACAAATGCCGTACCTTGTTGTACTATTCACCATTTTTGTTCTTCACAATTTGCTTCTCTTCTGTTTGTTTGGCCTGGCATGAAGCATTCTGCAGGGGATCTAAAAAAAATCAGCACCCACATATATCCACGGGCAATACCTGCAATAGAGCAGGTATGAGGGGAAGATTTTACCTTCATGGATATTGGGACGGAAATTTTAAATACCCACATGTTAAATAAGACAGGAGTGGGAATCATTGTCCCCATACTCGCGGGTATCCATCATAAAATTATTATTTTACCCTTAAATTATTAATTTAATTAAACTAATATTATTATTATTTAAATTAATTAAACTAAAATTTAAATTTATAAATTAGATTTATTTATATTTATTATATATTAGACTAATAATTAGATTACTATTATGTGTTTATTTTTATTTTAAATATTTTAAGTTGATAGAATTTAGATTATAAAATTGGATTATTATACTTATTTTTTGTTTATTTTATGTATTTATTTTTATTTTAAGTATATTAAATTGTTAGAATTTAAATTGTTAAATTGGATTATTATTTATGATTATTTTAAATATTTAATGATATTAGAATTTTTATATTTAATTTAAATTTTTAAAATTTTTAATATTTTAACGGATATCCATGAATATCATGAATAAAAACCCATGGATAAGTAAAAATAGATAATAATACGGATATGAAGCGAGAGGCAGAGCGGTATTTATTTGAGTAGGGGGAGGCTATCCCCTATCCCCGGCCCTATTGACATCCCTATCCTCTCCTGCTATCCAACTAGTGGGCTTAAGCTAAAATTGATCTAAATTAGTAAATTTGTATTTATCATTTATGTAATTCAATTCTTAACTCTGATTTCCTCTAGCCCACTGAAATTGATCTAAATTAGTAAATTTGTATTTATCATTTATGTAATTCAATTCTTAACTCTGATTTCCTCTCCCAAGTATGTATACACACACACACTTTAGTGTCTCGTAACCCATGCAATGTACGGATAAAAAAACTACTACTTCAATTTAAAAAATTAAAAAATTAATGTAATTAAATTGTAAGATAAAGTAAATAATTTAGTTTTAATATAAAGTAATAAACTATTATTTAAATATAAAATTGATACATATGACATAAGTGTAAATCGAGTAAGATCTTTATGATTTCACATACATTTGAAATCTTCAACTTTTCGTAGTATACTACATTATATAAGTATAAATTAAAAAAAATAACTATATATAATGTTTGAGTATGAATTGTAAACTAAAATTAAAAATAACAATTATTATTAGATAAACATTTTGAAATAGAAAATAAAAGTCAATTAAAATTTATTACCTAAATTTCAAATCTTCTTAAATATCTTTTGATAAATTATGACTTGATTTGATATTATTATGGCTTGTTTAGAGTTATTGAACTCTTTGAGCCCTCCAAAAGCTGCTTTAAAAAAATCATAATAGTATTATTTAATAAAATAATATAAAAGTTGCTATTAATAAGTAGAAGTCACAAAAATAATATTTAGTAAAAATGCTAAAGTCTAAAATGATTATAATAAAAATAAATATTAAAGAGAATAATTTCTATTTTTAATGTTATTAAAGAAAATAATATTATATTAATTTTTTAAATTTTAGAAAGCACAAACTAACTCCGAAAAGCATTTTATGAGGGTTCCGAAGAATACCATTAACTTTTAAAAGCCAGGAGCAGAAGCACATTAGTTTTTTAGTTTATCAAATAAAAAAAATTGACTTATACTTTTCATAATCAAAGCACCCCCTTTAAAAAGCATTGTCATTTATCAAATTAAAGTCGCTCACATTTCTTGTTTTGTTGCATAGATTTTCATTATTATCTAATATCAAAATCTTTAGCCCACCCTTGGATTTAACTTTTGAAACAGCTATATAAAATTGTCTGGGAGTGAATATAGGCTTCAACAAAAACAACCCAATATATGACAATGATTCCCCTCACTCTTATTAATATTCATGGCAAAGCAAAGTATAACAAAAAATTGTCTAAATTTCAAAGGAATTTCAAGATTAGATGAAATTATATTTATTCAAAGAATATAAACCTTATAACAATATAATTTCCTGTAGCAACAATTGTCCCTATAATGTTATTTGCCAATTTCTGAACATATAATCTTATTCCATTGGATTTGGAACTCCTTTTTTCAAACATTAGTTTGTGATTTGGTATTCAAGAATACTTGGATTTCATTTAAGAATATAGGACAGAGAGAGAGAGAGAGAGAGAGTAATATGATATTTTTTAGTGGTCTTTTTATTTAATTTGATGTGATTTAGTGGTCTTTAAAAAAATTAGTTAAAATAAAATAAATAAGTAAACCAAATGATGCAACACGAAATACAAATATAACCATTAATACATAAATTTGAATAAATAAAAAAAATCAATTAGATCAATTTTATTTATTTGACTCATTTATTATAACCTACACTAAATAAAAAATACATAATAGAGTAAAGGTTTAAAAAAAAATGTACAATCAATCTATTTGCTCCTTCTTTTTGCTCTTGTATTAATTGCTCCTATATATATATATATATATATATAGGAGTGGTTTATTATGAGAATGAGAGGAGTAAATTTGAACCGTATAATCATATATGAATGGTCAAAATTTAAAATTATTTAAAAGTTACGTGATAATTTAAAAAAGTCACGTGACTTTATATTTTAATCTTAACCATTCACGTAAGATCCAGTAGTCAATATTTGCTTCTTTCACTCTCATAATAAACCACTCCTCTAATGTAATACGCTCCCTATATATATATATATATATTGAAAACACATTCATTTTTAAATGTATAACTAGGTCATCCAGTTGTTCCAGTATTATTTATTCCTTTTTTTTTAATTGCAAACACATTTAATTTATTTTCTTAATTGGAAATTTTCTAAAATCAAATCACATTCAATTTATTTACTCCTTTTTTTGGCTTCGAAATTGGTTGCGCCTTTGTTTTTTTAATTGCAAACACATTCAATTTAAAATGCACAATTAGGTCCTTTATTTGCTCCAATATTATTTGCTTCTTTTTTTCTAAACATATTTAATTTATTCCTTAATTAGAAATTTTTTAAAAATTAAAATATGTAGAATTCACTAGCTTTTAACTTGTATAAAGTTTTCATATAATAGCAACATTTGTTTTATAAGTAGTATAGATTTAATTTTGATACATGTCATTGTTAAAAAAATTTATATAGACATTAATTATATATTGTAATATCGGTAAAAATATTTGTCTTAATCATCTACTATATTAAAAATTTTACGAATAAAAGCATGTGATTGAATTACAATATAAAACTATTTTATTTATAAACTTTTAAAATCTGTACTTCATTTTTAATAAATAAGTTGCTCTTTATTTTTTCCTTCACATTTATTTAAGACATTCACTTATTCAAATTATTATTAAATATCTTACTGTTTAATTTTATATTATTGACAGTTGTTACACAAACAAAATTTTAGAGAAATATACAAATTATTGTTTATTTTAATATGATAATTTAAACAAAATTTATTAAAAAAATTAAAAATTTAAATCAAATCAATTTAATTAAATTTAATTAGATTGATTTTTCTTTTCTTATTTATCTTATTTTTAGCCATCGAAACACAATAGAAGGTAATTTATTGTTGATACAGTCATTGCCAATTTGTTAGTTCGCATGATTTCCGAGCACCATTCCGCAATGATTGATTGCCAACTTGCCATAATGGATGCTGACCTGTTTTATAGTTCACCAAGTTGCGCAAACTCGACTTGTCTCGGAGACAAAAACTAGACTGTAAATGAGCTCCATCAACTGGTTTAGCACCTCTGATGGCAATATGTGCTGATAAACTTCCTGATAGCCACCAATTTCATTTGGATGAAAGTCAATAACAAATGCAAGCAGAGTTTGAAAGTTTATCTTGGGGGACATAGTGATTGGTGGTTTTCTATATATCAATCTCATTAAATTAAATATTATAGAACCAAGTAAGATCATAAGATGTCTTAAAAGCAGCCTTTCCATCTACATAACCCCCCCCCCCCCCAAAAAAAAAAAAACAAAAAGAAAACCGAAAAAAAAAAAAAAGGAATTCATGAATATCAACCTTGTTATTATTTCAACTAACAGACTGATGTTCCTGATTATGAAAAATATGAGGCATTAACTTGTACCCATAGTAAATCCAAGTCAAGGCTTTCATTGTATCAATTAGCATAGGATAAGCTTTAAACTAAACTTGTTTCATTATAATGAATTAAATTGATGTTGCACTCAGTGATCAAACCGTCTGTTCTGTTGCAAGAAGGAAAGAAGGCTTTTGCCTTTGCATTAATTCCTGACCTGGGAAAGAGAGAGAAGCTAGAAAGTAACTTTATGTATTGTCTAGTTTGAACTAGTTTGTGTATTAACCAGTATAATTAAAGAATAATCTTATTTTCCTCAACTATAAATGGGCAATACAATTGCTAACTCTTCTTGTGATCTTGCAGTTTTGCTACATGAAGTTTGAGATTGTACTCTGTCATTGGACAACAGCATTTAGAATAGACAAATACCCTACTCTATTTATATTATGAACATAATTTGTTGCTCATTGGACTGAGATTTGCCGATTTATATTCATGGGTTACGAAGCCACGACAGAAATTTTTTTTCCCTAATACTTGTACTATTTGCTAGGGATTTACTCTTAAGTAAAGACAGATCAGAAGTAACATTGTGTAAGAATATATTTTGGCATACCATCAAAATCAAACCCCTTTGACAATAAGCAGAATGGTGCGCAAATTGTACAATAGATACTCATAATCAAATTTCACCAACCAAGTGCAATTCAGAAATGGTAGCAAACATACCCCTATGTATTTAAATTTCCTGGCATGATGTTTGGCAATTGAAGTGTGGATGGGTCTTGCCCATATCACACAATGCCCAATTATTCCAGGACAATGTCGTGCCCAATTATTCCAGGACAATGTGGTGGCATGGGCATTCACATATTTCATGGTGAAGAAAACCATATTTGCTGCTTTCCACCACTCCTACCTGGCATTTGAAGTAATAACCATGGTAGACAAAAGATCAACAGTGGGATTGTGTGAGGTTCATAACTAAGCACTCAAGCAACACAAATTAGATAGGCAATATACAACCCATTGTCATTAACTGATCTCACACCTTCTCTACTACTAATTCGAAAAGCAATAGTACATAATAATGCCCATGAAGCATCATGTGAGTCTAAACATGGAATTGGAACACCATATCAGAACCCAAAAGCAGACGTAAAATATATGTGTAGTCTAGCAGGTGTGTGCATATATGCTTGCAAGATGCTTCTAAACAATGGCACTGCCATAAATATAAAATGTCAGATTTGAAATATTAAGCAAGAACCAAAAAAATTTCAACAGAAAGTCATTTGTATTAAGTAATATGAAAGTTTTTGGCAATTAGATTTTGCAACTTTGCAAAAACAAGTTCAGAAATAGCCTCTGGGACTGGTTGAATTGAATGGATGGTCATCAGCCTATATAAGTCAACAGGCGAAAACAGGTTGATTCCTAGTTTTTTGTATTGGTGAGGCATATGTGAGCATCCTATAAGAGCTTGTTGAGCCTAGGAGCTCGTCCTGGACAAGGGCAAGTCTTACTCTCAAAATAAACTTTTTTATCATTAAAAAAAAGAAAGAATACACATAGTCCCAGTTGAAAAACAATAATGTGTTACCTTATGTTATCGCCTCAAAAGGCCTCTAGCCATCATTTCACGAAGAAGCTTCTCCGCTTTTTCATTCTCACTTTTACCTAGAAGAGCATGAATAACAGTAAAAGCAGTAACATCATCAGGCGGGCCACCATTGTCATCCATTTGTGAAAGCAGGCCTGTAGCTTCATTGAACAAGCCTTCTTTACAAAGCCCATTAATCATACAATTATATGTTCTAACATTCAAACAGTAAGAAGATGCTGAAAAAACTCTTTTGCAGTTTTAAGTCTCCCACCTTTGCACAAACCATCTATAAGTATGTTGTACGTGCTCACCGAGAGACAGATTCCTTTCTCAACAATGTGCTGCTGAAATAATTCAATTGCCTCGTCAAGATGATGACTTTTGCACAAACCATCTAATAAGATATTGTAAGTAAAAATATTCGGGCGTTGGCCACTAGCATGCATCTCATTAAGAAGGTCTTGCACATGAGATATTCTCCCTGTTTTGCAGAAACCATCAATAAGAGAACTGTATGTTACAGTATCTGGAACCAAATTTCTGTGATGCATCTCCTTAAAGAGTCTTATAGCTTCATCCACTCTTTTATTCTTACAATACCCATTAATCATAATGCTGTAACTCCGAACACTAGGAATCAGACCTCTTTTCACCATATCATAAAATAACTTTGTTGCCTCATCCACTTTGTTAATCAGAAAGTATCCATCTATTAGTGCATTATAAGCGACAGCATCTGGCCTATTTCCTCTTTCCAATATCATATCAAACATGTGATGGGCTTCTATGATTCTTCCTTCTTTACATAATGCATCCATTAGTATGCTAAAGGTATATAGGTCTGGGTTGATGTTGTTATGAACCATATCATTTAGCAATTGATTTGCTTCTTTTAATTGACCCACACAGCAAAAACCATGAATTAGAGAACTATACATGCAACATCAGGAGAAATTCCCCAGGAAATCATCTTAGAAAACAAATTGCTCGCCTCAGCTATAAGCCCATCTTTACATAACCCATCAATGATTATGCTGTACATTACTACATCAGGCTTAACTGGTTGTCTCTCCAGCTTTTGCAACAACTCTAGGGCAGCTCTTATTTGCCCAATTTTACAGAGCCCCTTGATTAAGGTCCCTTAACTAACCTCATCAAGCTGATATCCTTGTGCTCTAACCTTGTCATGAAATTCCAGTGCTTTCCTAGCCTGACCGTTAATACATGATCCCTTCATGAGTGTTGTCAAAGTTATGACATTGAATTCATGACCCATCTTGATAGCCTTGCCCAACACAGAAAATGCAGAACCCATCTGACCCAAATGGCAGAAACAATTGACCAAGATGTTCAAAGTAATCAAGGACGGAGTGATTCCCCTAAAATCTATTCGTGCAAAAAGTGAAACAGCAGTGTCATAGCGTTTCATCTTAACAGCGGACATCAAAATCTTACCAATATCCACTTGAGATGGGGGATGACGCTTATTGATAAGACGAGTGAAAGAGGCAACAGCATCATCAATATAATTGTAATAACCCAGAAACGCTCGTAACGCTTCGTATTGTTGGAGAATGGCAGCAAGGTCTCACATTAGGAGAATAAAGAGGGAAGAAGTGAGAAGTAGTAAGAATGGAAACAAGTCTCATAATGCCATACCTTGTTGTATTATTCACCATCTTCCTTCTCCGCAACATGCTTCTCTTCTGCTTGGTCTCGCTCTCGCGTGAAAATTACTCTCCTGCTTTCCAACACAGTGTTGGGATTTAGGGGTGTTTATTATTATTAGACTGGATCAACATATCAGCCTAAATGTTTAAGTTTTCAATGTTAAATTCAATATTTAAACTTGGATTGGCTTAGATAATTAATTAATTTTAAGTTATAATTTATCTAAATGTGTATTTATCATTGGAACAATGTTATTTGAGCGTGTATTTGGGATGCATTTCCAATGCATTACCAACCATTTTTCTGTAACTTATTTTTCTAAGTTATCAATTAATTGAATGCAAAATATTTTATAATGTCATATTACAACTAGTTGATAACTTAGTCGAATAAATTAGTAATTTTAATTTAAAAAATTGGCAATAAAAAAAAAGTTGGTAATGTGCCTAATACATTCGCTCTTGCGTGTCTAAATAACACAACTCTTATCATTTCGGGTAATTCGATACTCGGACTTTTATTTCCTCATTAAAACTATATTTTCTATTTATTTATAAACCTCTACAATTCTACACTTCAATTTTAATAAACAAGTAGGTCTTTATTCATTTTCCATATTTATTTATGGATAGGATAAATGAATGTCTTAAATAAATAAAATATTATATATTTCTCTAAGGTTTTATTCTTTTGTCTAGCCATCACTGTCGTGACAATATCGCCGCCTAAGCCTCTACCATGTAGCTATCATTCGCCACTCAGCTGGGTCATGAATTGCTACTATCTAACCAGAAATTGTCTCATTGTTGTAGACCATTCTTCTGCCATGTCGTCTATGTTCCTTGTCGAATACGTAATCGTAGTTCGGCCACCAAGCGCCTCTTGCACGTGCTCAGTCGTGAATCACCATGTTTGTTGTGTCATACCTCTATTGTGGCAAAATCACCATCTCGACATCACCTCTTCACTTCCACAATGCTAGCTTTGTCTTCTCCGTCACCAATCATGCTTTCCTTTTTTAGCTCCATACACCTATTTTCCCCTCTTGCACTATTGTGCCCTAATTTTATTTTTGTTGTATTATTTTCTTTTCTTGGTTCTATTAGTACTGAAATTTAGTGTGGATTAAGCTTGTGATATTTCGATTTCTTTTTTTCTATGGGTATTAGGTAAAGTTTGAATGGTAACTCCCTTGCTAATGAGGGCTAGAAGGCAAGGGAGGGGGAAGAATGTGAGGGCTGGAGAAGGAGGAAGAGTAGAGATGTTTTAATTTTTTTTTTTAATTTTTAGAATGTATAAAACTAAAATAATTTATAATTATAAAAATTAAAATCATATTTAAGTTACCACATGAGCAGAGTGATGTGACTCTCCATCATCTACATCATCACTTAACGAAAAGCAAACTTATGATAGGGACTAAAATCAAAATTTTTAAAAATATTTGGATCAAAACCAAAAAACAAAAAAAAGGGACTAAAATCAAAATTCATATAGACGGATATCATATAAGTTACCACATGGGAATGGTGATATAGCTCTCCATTACCCACGTTATCGCTTAACGGAGGCAAACTAACGGTATGGATTATAACCTAAATTTTTGGAAATATTTTGATGAAAAAAAAAATTTAGGAACTAAAATCAAAATTCGTTAATTTTATAGGAACGAAAAACATATTTAAACTCTTTTTAAAAGCAACTTTTTTGCTTTAAAAAAAATATTTTCAGGAGTTTCCAAACATGCACTCAAAACAAGCATTTTTATATGTGTGCATCCAAATATAAAATAATTTATCTATAAGTTACATTTTATATAAAATTTTTTGCTAAAACCTCCTTTCATATAAGGCTTTAATTAGGTTATTTACCTAAATGAAACCTAAAACACTCAAATATCATATTATTTAGATGAGAAACTTTTTCCCCTTAAGACACTATAAATATCCATGTGTCGCATTGTTTTAGAGTTGTGCTACATAACCCAAGTTACTTGCCCAGTGAATAATTGCTTGTTACACATGACACATTTAGTTTCCGTTACCACACAAGTCATGCAAGTTTTGGCTCCGTTTTTTGAATATGGCATTTGAGTGTGTTTATAACTGTCATATAGTGTATTGAATTTTATTACGGGAATATAGTGTTAGCTACAGACAATCCGCCATAGAGAGGGATAGAAAAATTTTGTGAGATAATCCGCCATAAAACACATAGTAATATGTTTTTTTATTATTTTCTTTCTCTACCTTCAAAAGCTAAAACACACAGGGTCGACAACGTGCAAAAAAACTGCCACTTTCCCACCTGAGCCATGGTAGAACCTGAAATAGATGCTACAGTAATAGAATCTTTGTCTATGGTCACATCGTTGGGAGGAACGCGGAACCTGGAGCCCTAAAGTTCAATATGGAATAGGTGTGCCGGTTAGGACCAGGTTCCAAGTTCCGGGCTCCGCCCTACCTTGCCGACATGATCGCAGACAGAGGTTTCCCATTCCAGGTTTTACCCTTCCATGCACTCCAGGTTCCGCCCCTAAACTTTTAAAATGTGCAAAATAATCTAGTGAACTTTCACGAATGTGCATTTTAGCCAAAATAAATATATTATACCCTCTAAATTTTGGACTATATGCAAATTGACTACTTAAAATTTTCCAAATATGTAACCTGATATTCTAAATTTTCTTGAATATGCGATATTTTTGTTAATAATTGATGAAAAAATAAACCGAAGAGTCAATTTACACATTCATGATAGTTCATATAATCAATTTGCATATTTTTAGAATTGAAGGGCTAAAAATACAAATGACCTATAATTTAGGAAATAAAATGCAATCTACCCTTTTATTTATTTATTTGAGCTGCCGGCCCCTTTTAGTGTTTACAACTAATTCTCTACAAATATTCGGGCTGTTCTGCATATCCATCGAAAGATGAAATTGGTAGTGTTGCACACCAGCCATACCTCCATAATATACTAGGTGCTGTTTATTTCCTTCCCCACTCCCTCGCTAAAAAAAAATTAAAAAAAAGAAAAAAGAAAAAAGAAAAGCGGTGATGAACTTAATATCACAATAGACGTTAATAGGGGAAACTACACTATTTTGGAAAGATTAAGCTCTTGGCCAAAGTGTTGGCTCTGTGGCTGACAATAATGAAGTAGTGATGTAAGAGATATGATGAATAATTAATATTACGCATGCTTGTCACCAAAAGTCCATAAATGTGAAAAATGAGATTAGGATACGAAGGATGGCCTGTGAACAGAAGCAAATAATATGATAGTGCTCATATTTCGAAAGCAACAGTTAGTAATAAGGCACTACATGATCGACGTGTGCCTGTGCTTTTGATGTATACTTTAAAACAAGTGTGATACAATACATACGACCTTGTTCACATCGTTTGTTTTCTGCTATTCAAATGATAAGCATCGCAAGGTTCAATTAAACAGAGAGCATTGTGGCAACTTTCAAGTCCTCATATCACAAGAAAAGAATGGAGAGCGAATTGTACAATAGATGCTCAGAATCTAATGTCACCAACCAAGTGTAATTCAGAAATGGTAGCAAACGTGCACTCGGTCTTTACATTCCTGGCGTGATGTTTGGCAATTGAAGAGCGGTTGAGTCTTGCCAAATGCCAATATCACACACAGCGCCCAATTATTCTAGGACAATGTGGTAGCATGGGCATGCACATATTTCATAGCAAAGAAAACCTTAATTGCTGCTATCCACCACTCTTATCTGCACAAAAGATCAAGAATGGGATTGTGTGAGGTTCATAACCAAGCAACTCAGATTGGATAGGCAATATGAAACCCATTGTCATTAACTGATCTCACAACTTCTCTACCACTGAAACACCAAAAGCAATAGTGCATAATAATGCACACAAAACATCATGTGAGTCTAAACATGGAATTGGAACATCAAATCAGAACCCAAGAGCAGACATTAAAAATAAAATGAGATATTAAAAAAAAAAAAAAAAAACTCTAACAGGTCTTTACATATATTTTTATATATGCTTGCAAGATGCTTCTACTTCTACACAATGGCACTGCCATAATATAAAAAGTCAGATTTTGAAATACTGAGCATGAACTAAAAAATTGCCAACAGAAAATAATTTGTTTTTCAATATATGAAAGTTTTTGGCAATTAGATTTTGCAGCTCTGCATAACACAGTTCAGAAATAGCCTTTGGGAAAGGTTGAACCGAATGGGTGGCCATCAGTGTATATTAGAAAACTAAAATAATTAGAGCACAGAATAAAGTATGAATGCCCAAATAATTTAGAGCATATTTTCTTTTATTGAGATTGAAATAAAAAATATACGAAGGGATGCTAGAAGAAAAATAACTTCACAGTAACAATGTCATCATATCCTTCAATTTCTGATTTAACTGGTAGCTAAGTTTTCAATTTGAGAAGCCAAGCATCTGCTACAGTTCAGATTCAATGGATGGTCATAATTCATAACCGTATCTCATTAAAATATATATATATATATATCAAACCGCATGCCATATGAACAGTGATCCATCCTTATATTTCTCGTATCCTTCTTTTTCAAGACATAAAAGTCAGATGATGATCACTTCAAAAATGACTTCCAAGAATATAACTACCTAAAAACAAGCTAGCCATTTGAAAATCTCAAACCCATCAAGAAACAACCACCCAAGGAACAAATCAATCTCTACAAATGTCTAACAAATTTTTTATTGTGCAACCAAGACACATGAGTTTTAAAATTTTCCTGGCCATAAAATGAAAACAATAAACAAATTGAAAATTGGGGGACAAAACCTTATCTACTTTTTGGATTTTTGTGATTCAGGGTAAACAGAATCGAGATTCAAAAGGTAAGAGCATGCAGAATGATCATGCCAATTCCTACTGCACTCTTGGAGCTTGTTTGACAAAAAGGATATCATTATGGACAACAATCACCTGGAGCTGAATATTCTGGCTATTGGGTCCTATCCACACATCTAAGACTAAAATAGTAATCCAAAAGCAACAATCAACAATGACTCAGAAAGTCCCTTCAAGTTAACAAGACAAGGAATGCAGTAACACAAGGAAGAAGAGCATTTGACATTTCAATATCTAGACCAAAAAAACAACCAACAACACCGGGTTAGACTTAAAAACCTTAAAAACATGGGAATGTTAAAACTTCAGCAATGATCAGGCCATAGCACAGTCCAACTTCTTTTACATAAAAGCAATAAAATTTGTCATGCCTGGGCTCAACTCCTAGTTCTTTATATTGGTGGGTTTGATTCCTACTTTCTTAAATTGGTGAGTCATCTATAAGCACTGTGTACGCACTTGTTGAGCCTAGGAGCTTGTCCTCGGTAAGGGCAAGCCTTGCTCTCAACCTAAATTTTGATCGTTAAAAAACATAATAAAATTTTTCTACCATATATATATATATATGTGTGTGTGTGTGTGTGTGTGTGTGCGCGCGCGCGCGTGCGCACATAGTTCCAGACTTCCAGTTTGGAAAAAAAAAAAAGTGTCACCTGATCATATCGCTTCAAAAGGCCTCTAGCAGTCATTTCGTGAAGAAGTTTCTCGGCCTTTTCATTCTCATTTCTTCCAAGAAGAGCGTGAGTAATAGTAAAAGCAGTAACTTCATTAGGGGGGCAACCATTGTTATCCATTTGTGAAAGCAAGTCTATGGCTTCATTGAACAAGCCTTCTTTACAAAGTCCATTAATCATACAAGTATATGTTCTAACATTCAATTCAGAGCCTCCAATAAGAAGATGCTGAAAAAACTCTTGCGCAGTTTTAAGTCTCCCACCTTTACATAAACCATCTATAATTATGTTGTATGTGCTCACTGATGGACAGATTCTTTTCTCAAGAATATGTTGCTGAAATAATTCAATTGCCTCGTCAAGATGTTGGCTTTTGCACAAACCATCTAACAAGATATTGAAAGTAAAAATATCAGGGTGTTGGCCACTAGCATGCATCTCATTAAGAAGGTCTTGCACATGAGATATTCTCCCTACTTTGAAGAAGCCATCAATAAGAGAATTGTATGTTATAGTATCTGGAGCCAAATTTCTGTGATGCATCTCCTTAAAGAGTTGTACAGCTTCATCCACTCTTTTATTCTTACAATACCCATTAATCATAATGTTGTAACTTTGAACACAAGGAATCAACCCTCTTTTCGTGATATCATCAAATAACTTTGCTGCCTCATCCACTTTGTGAATTAAAAAGTATCCATCTATTAGTGCATTGTAAGTGACAACATTAGGCATATTTCCTCCTTCCATTATCATATCAAACATGTGATGGGCTTCTTTTATTCTTCCTTCTTTACATAGTGCATCAATTAGTATGTTAAAGGTATATAGGTCTGGGTTAACATTTTTACAAACCATATCATTCAACAATTGATTTGCTTCATTTAATCGACCCACACAGCAGAGACCATGAATTAGAGAACTATATGTCACAACATCAGGAGAAATCCCCCGGGAAATCATCTTTGAAAACAAATTGCCCGCCTCAATTACAAACCCATCTTTACATAACCCATGGATGATTGTGCTGTACGTTATTACATCAGGCTTAACTGCTTGCCTCTCCAGCTTTTGCAGCAACTCAACGGCAGCTCTTGTTTGCCCTATTTTACAAAGTCCGTTGATTAAGATACCATAACTAACCTCATTAAACTGATATCCTTGTGCTCTGACCTTGTCGTGGAATTCCAGTGCTTTCTTAACCTCTCCGTTAATACAGAACCCTTTCATTAAAGTGTTCAAAGTTATGACATGCAATTGATAACCCCTCTTAACAATCTTGCCTAATACAGAAAAAGCAGAATCCATCCGACACAAATGGCAGAGACAATTGATCAAGATGCTCAGAGTAACCAAGGAAGGAGTGATTCCTCGAAACTCCAAGTGGGCAACAAGTGAAACAGCAGTGGGGTACTGTTTCATCTTAACAATAGACCGTAAAATCTTGTTAAATTCCACTACAGATGGGGGATAACGCTTATTGATAAGGCGAGTGAAAGAGGCAACAGCATCATCAATGTTATTGTGAGACCCAGAAACGCTTTTAACGCTTGGTATTAATGGAGAATGGCAGTAAGGTCTCGCAATACGGAAATAAAGAGGCAAGAACTGAGAAGTAGTAAGAATGGAAACAAGTTTACAAATGCCATACCTTGTTGTGCTATTCACCATTTTCGTTCTCCGCAATTTGTTTCTCTTCTGTTTGTCGGTCGGGCGTGAAGCATCCCCTCTTGCTTTCCAACACGGTGTTGCGATGTAGGGGCGTTTATTGTAAGCTAAAATTGATCTAAATTATAAATTTGTATTTGTCATTCATGTAATTCAATACTTGAACTCTGATTTCCTCTCCCAAACTATAGCAACAAACTATTATTTAAATACAAAATTGATACATATTATCTTTTTTTTTTTTTGGAGTGGGATACATATTATTATATTAAATTAATTAACTATAAAAGTATAATATGTAATCTAATAAGAAAAAAATAAGTGGAAAAGATAAGTACAAATCGATTAAGGTCTTTATGATTTTACATTTATTTGAAATTTTTAACTTCTCATAACACATTATAGTATATAAGCATCAATTTAAAAAGTAACTATATATAATGTTTAATTATGAACTAAAAATTAAAATTGAAAATAACGATCATTATTAGAGAAATGCATTTTAAAATAGAAAATAAACGTCAATTAAAATTTATTACCTAAATTTCAAATCTTCTTAAATATCTTTTGATAAATCACAGTTTGGTCTGGTATTACTGTGTATTTTTTAGAGTTACTGAGTTCATTGAACTCTTCAAAAGTTACTATTAAAAAGTGATAATAGTAACATTTGGTAAAATAATGTAAAAGTTGCTCTCAATAAGTAGAAGGTACAAAAGTAATATTTGGTAAAATTACTTTTAAAGTCTAAAATGACTATAATAGACATAAATATTAAAAAAATAATTTCTACTTTTAATGTCATTAAAGAAAATAAGATTATATTAGTTTTTTAAATTTTAGAGAGCACAAACCAGTTCTAAAAAGTATCTTATGAGAGCTCCCAAAAAAACCTCCTGACTTTTAAAAGCCAAGAGCAGGCTTATACTTTTCATAAGACAGAGTACCCCTTTAAATAGCACTACTAAACTAGAGCCACTCACATTTCTTGTTTTGTTGTATGGATTATCATTGTTATCTAATATTAAAATCTTCAACCTGCCCTTGGATTTAACTCTTGAAACAACTATATACAGTTGTTTGTGAGTGAATACAGGCCTTGGCAAAAATAGCCCAACATACAATAATGATTGCCCATGACTCTTAATAATAGTCATAGCAAAGCAAAATGTAACCGAAAATTTTCTTCTTTGAAATTTCAAATGAATTTCAAAATCAGATGAAATTATATTCATTTGAGGAATGTAAATCCTATAACCAATATAGTTTCTGTAACAACGAATGCCCCTATGATATTAGTTACCAATTTTTGAACAATTAATCTTCTTCCATTGCACAATTCTAAAAATCTAATCGATATTTTTTAGAAGCATAATTGAAACTCCTTTTTTACAAACATTAGTTTATGATTTGGTATTCTAGATCACTTGAATTTCATTTAAGAATAGAGAGAGAGAGAGAGAGAGAGCAATGTAATATTTTTTGGGTGATTAAAACAGGTCCACAACTCATGGTAATATATGAGAAATATCTCATAACAAATATTTAGTGGTCTTTTATTTAATTTCATATGATTTAGTGGTTTTTTAAAAAATTATTTAAAACAAAATAAAATAAATAACCAAACCAAATGACTCTATACAAGAAATACAAAAGTAACCATTAATATATAGATTTGAAAAAAATCAAAAACAAATCAATTATCTCCGGTTTCATTTATTTGAGTCTTTTATTATAACCTACACTAAATAAAAAATGCATATCCGAGTAAAAGTTATAAAAAAAAAATAGGCACAATCAATTTATTTGCTCCTTCTTTTTGATGTTGTATTGCTCCTTTCTTTTAAAAAAAAATTATTGGGACGCGTTCATTTTTAAACACATAATCAGGTCATTCATTTGTTCCAGTATTATTTACTCCTTTTTTTTCTAATTGTAAACACATTTAATTTATTTTCTTAATTGAAAATTTTCTAAACATTCAATTTATTTGCTCCTTTTTTTTGGCTCCTATATTAGTTGCTCATTTTTTCTTTCTAATTGCAAACACATTCAATTTAAAACGCACAATTGAGTCCATTATTTGCTCCAGGATTATTTGCTCTTTTTTTTTTTCTAATTGTAAACATATTTAATTTATTTCCTTAATTAGAAATTTTTTAAAAATTAAATTATGTAGAATTCACTAGGTTTTAACATGTGTAAAGTTTTCATATAATAGCAACATTTGTTTTATAAGTAGTATAGATTTAATTTTGATATATGTCAACGTTAAAAAAATTTATACAGCATCGGTCATATATTATCACATCGATAAAAATATTTGCTCAAGTATCTACTATCTTAAAATTTTATAAATAAAAGCATGTGATTGAATAACAATAAAATACTCTTTTATATTATTAGTGCATCAAAATTAATCTCTATTTATAAACTTTTAAAATTTGTACTTCATTTTTAATAAACAAGTTGCTCTTTATTTTTTCCTTCACATTTATTTAAGACATTCACTTATTCAAATTATTATTAAATATCTGACTGTCTAATTTTATATTATTGACAGTTGTTACACAAATAAAATTTTAGAGAAATATACAAATTATTATTTGTTTTAATATGATAATTTAAACAAAATTTATTAAAAAAATTATGAAATTTAAATCAAATTAATTTAATTAAATTTAATTATATTGATTTTTCTTTTTCTATTTATCTTATTTTAGCCATCGAAACACACTAGAAGGTAATTTATTATTGATACAATCGTTGCCAGTTTGTTAGTTCGCATGATTTCTGAGCAACGTTGTACAATGATTGATTGCCATCTTGCCATAATGGATGCGGACAATAGTCCACCAAGTTGCGCGAACTCGACTTGTCTCGGAGACAAAAACTAAACTGTGGATGAGCTCCTTCAACTGGTTTAGCACCTCTTGTCCTGATAGCCCTCAATTTCATTTGGATGAAAATCAATAACAAATGCAGGCAGAGTTTGAAATTTTATCTTGTGGGACAAATGATTAATATTACCTCTTTAGGTAGTCAAATATAAAAAGTACATGAAAAATTTAAAGAAACTAAGAATGAATTTTGATGCCCAGCTTCACAGCTAAGCTATGAAGGCATATTGATTAGTGGTTTTCTATATATCAATCTCATTAAATTATATATTATAGAAGCAAGTAAGATCATAAGATGTCTTAAAAGCAGCCTTTCCATCTATCTATATAAACCCCCCCCCCCCCCAACAGAAAAAGAGAATTCATGAATATCAACTTTGTTATTATTTCAACTGACAGACTGATGTTCCTGATTATGAAAAATATGAGGCATTAACTTGTACCCATAGTAAATCCAAGTCAAGGGTTTCATTGTATCAATTAGCATAAGCTTTGAATTGAACTTGTTTCGTTATAATGAATTAAATTGATGTTGCACTCTTTGATCAAACCGTCTGTTCTGTTGCAAGAGAAAAGAAGGCTTTTGCCTTTGCATTAACTCCTGACCTGGGAGAGAGAAAGAAGTTAGAAAATAACTTTGTGTATTGTCTAGTTTGAACTAGTTTGTGTATTAACCAGTATAAAGAATAATCTTATTTTCCTCAACTATAAATGGGCAATAAAATTGCTAACTCTTCTTGTGATCTTGCAGTTTTGCTACAGGAAGTTTGAGATTGTACTGTTTCATTGGACAACAGCATTTAGAATAGTACCCTGCTCTATTTATATTATGAACGTAATTTGTTGCTCATTGGACTAAGATTTGCCCATTTGTATTCATGGGTTAAGAAGCCACGACAGAAATTTTTTTTCCCTAATACTTGTACTATTTGCTAGGGATTTACTCTTCTTAAGTAAGACAGATCAAAAGTAACATTGTGTAAGAATATATTTTGGCATACCATCAAAATCAAACCACTTTGACAGTAAACAGAATGGTGCGCAAATTGTACAGTAGATACTCATAATCAAATGCCACCAACCAAGTGCAATTCAGAAATGGTAGCAAACATACCACTATGTATTTATATTTCGTGGCATGATGTTTGGCAATTGAAGTGTGGGTGGGTGTTGACCATATCACACAATGCCCAATTATTCCAGGACAATGTGGTGGCATGGGCATTCACATATTTCATGGTGAAGAAAACCATATTTGCCGCTTTCCACCACTCCTACCTGGCATTTGAAGTAATAACCATGGTAGACAAGAGATCAACAGTGGGATTGTGTGAGGTTCATAACTAAGCACTCAAGCAACACAAATTAGATAGGCAATATACAACCCATTGTCGTTAACTGATCTCGCAGCTTCTCTACTGCTAATACCAAAAGCAATAATACATACTAATGTCAATGTAGCATCATGTGAGTCAAAACACGGAATTGGAGCATCAAATCAGAATTCAGAACCCAAGTGCAGACATTAAAAAATAAAATGAAATAAAATATAGGGAAACAAAAAAGTCTACAATGGCACCGCCATAATATAAGCATGAACCAAAATGTTGTCAATAGAAAATAATTTAGTTTCAATAATATGAAAGTTTTTGGCAATTCCATTTTGCAACTTTGCATAACCAAGTTCAGAAATAGCCTTTGGGAGAGGTTGAACCGAACGGGTGGCTATCAGCATATATAAGAAAACTAAAATAATTAGAGCAGGTAATAAGGATCAAAGCCCAAATAGATTAGAGCAGATTTGCTTTTGTTAACATTGAGAAAAGAAATGTAAGGATGGATGCTGGAAGAAAACTACCTTCACAGGAACAATGTCATCATATCTTTCAATTTCTGATTTAACTGGTAGCTAAGTTTTTAATTTGAGAAGACAAGAATTCGCTATAGTTCAGATCCAATGGATATGGTCATAACTCATAATTCATAACCATATCTGTTAGGAGCCAAAGAAATGGCCAAATGTATACTAAGAGGAATAGGCAAGACAAAAGTGTGGGCCAAAGCATAGGCCCAGTTGTAAACAACTCATAATAGCATAGGTTGAACAGAAGTTAGTTAGTTGGTTAAGGGAGACTTTGGGCGCAAAATTCTGTTGTAAGAAACAATAAAGAGAGAATTGGGAAAAGAGGAGAGTCAGTTTTATAGTTGGTTAGTTCAGGAGAGATTGAAGGCTCTAGAATTTCCTCATTGGAGGAGTTTCCTTTGCTATATTGTTCTTCCCAATTTCTAGGGTTCCTAGCCCATTGCTCGGGATTCTGATTCAATAAAGATACATATATTCCCCGCTTGGTGTCTAACACTAGTATCAGATTCCTCTCTGATCTTTGACGAATTTCCCATTGTCAACACCAAAATGGAGAAAAGGCTTGATGCGTTGGAGAAGCAATGCGAGGATGAGGGTGAGAAGTATTCCTTGCTCGCAACCTCCATAGCTTCTCTCACAGAAGTTTTGTGATGGATTGAAGGCCAGTTGGATGGGTTGGAAAATAACCACGTGCAGAACAATCGCGAAGAGCAACTAGAAGGTTCGCCGGTGAACTTCAACAGCGGAAGCTGCCGCCCGATTTTAGGGGTGCTGATGATGCATCATAGAGTGGGTGGAGGGGAATAGCAGCGGACTAATGGAGGAAGTTGGATCTTCCACTCTTTCACGATGAAGATGCTTATTCTTGGGTTGATCGGAAGGAAAGGTACTTTGAGATTAGGGTTGTACCATAGGAACAGTGGTTGTACGTGGCCAAGGTAGCTATGGAGGGCAAAGCACTGACTTGGTTTTGTTGGTGGCAAGAGAATGCCCACTTTCCACTCATGGGCTCTTCTCAAGAAAGCTATTATTAAGCGTTTTCAACCAGAACTGGTGCAGAACTCATTCGAATGGTTGCTGGTAATGCGACAAGAGGGGTCAATGCGGGAATTTAGTGAGAAATTTGAGATGTGCTCAAGTCTCCTCAATATCAATGAATGTTGTTATCTCCTCGAAGTTTTCTCAATGGTCTCAAAGTTGAAGTAAGGGCTGAACTGAAACTCCAATCTTTTCATACCTTAGATGAGGCTATGGATTTGGCTGAGTTGGTGAAAACTAAAATTTGATGTTACTAAAATTTTCTACTAAACCCCTTAGTAGATATAGTTCAAGTTCAAGATTTGGGAAGGTGACAAGCAGAGGGGTTCAATGGGCCCCGATGGGATCTAATGGGGTTCCAAGTTCAAGGAAGGAGGAGGTTCAGGATGTTGGTTCATTAAGCAGAGCAAGGGGATTGAGACACTTATCAAATGAGGAATATAGGGAGAAAAAGTTAAAGGGTTTATGTTTTTTTTTTTTGTGAGGAACGATTCACCCCTGAGCATGTGTGTAAGAACAAGAATTTCAGGTTCATGATAATTGAGGAAGAACTAGAAGCAATGAGAGAACTAGTGTAGCATGATGCTATTGAAGAGTTGGGGGCTATGAGGCCTCCATTGTAGCCAGACTATCGGAGCATGGCTGGCCAAATCACTCCATGATCCTTTCGATTATGGGGCCAAGTGGCTGACCACAAGGTGAGGGTCCTCATTGACACGGAAGCCTCGCACAATTTCATATGCCCCAAGTTAGCACAGCTAGTAGGATTGGAGGTAAAGCCCACTTCTAATTTTTTGGTAAAGGTGGCGAATGGGGATAATATTTCTAGTACAAGGCGGTGCCACTATGTTCAGGTAGAGTTCCCTAACTTAGTGATAAGCCAGAATTTTTACCTCTTTCCATTGGAAGGTTCCAAGGTAGTCTTGGGGCTGGAATAGTTAGACACATTGGGAGATATAATAGCTAATTTCAGGGAATCTTGGCTTGTTATTGATCCTCATTCTACTAGAAGGGTGTTGCAAGGTGACCCTGAGCTATGCTATGGGCGTGTTGCCCTCCATTCGGCTATAAGGGTGACAGAGGAGTAGGGCTTAGCCTTTTTTAATTCAGTTATGGCCTGCACAGCAATCGACTGAAGGCTACATCAACCTGCCCAAAGCAATCCGCCATGTTTTGGACACTAATGAGGTAGTGTTTTAGGCCCTCCCTAGCTTTCCACCCCACCGCCAACATGATCATGCTATCACCTTAAAAGAAGGGGCTGATATCCCAAATTTAAGGCCTTACCATTATCCTTATTATCAGAAGAATGAGATAGAGAAGTTGGTGATTGAAATGTTGACTTTCGGCATAATTAGGCCAAGTACCAGTCCATTTAGAAGCCCTATCATTCCTGTTAAGAAGAAAGATAGTAGCTGGTGTTTTTGCGTTGACTATCGTGCTCTTAACAAGATTACTGTACCAAAAAAACTTCTGATTCCCGTTATAAATGAGCTTCTTGACGAATTAGCCGGTGCTACGTTTTTTTGAAATTAGACCTCAAGTCTGGATACCATCAAATCAGAATGGTAGAGGAAGACATAAGGAATACAGCTTTCTGGACCCATGAAGGGCACTACGAGTTCCTTATCATGCCCTTTGGGCTCATGAACAACCTTTCCATATTTCAGATGCTAATGAATGATATCCTACGGCCTTTTCTCAGGAAATTTGTTTTAGTCTTTTTTGATGTCATCCTCGTCTATAGCATAAGCATGCAGGCACATGTCGAGCACCTGCAAGCTGTATTTGACTTGATGAAAGCTAACAGCTTAGTCTTAAACAAGAAGAAGTGTGATTTTGCTGTACAACAGGTGGAATACTTAGGTCATATTGTATCTGTAGGTAGGTTAGCAGCTAACCCTAAGAAAACTGAGGCTATGCATGGATGGCTAGTTCCCAAAGATTTAAAGGGCCTTCGGGGGTTCCTCAGGTTGACCGGATATTATCGAAGGTTTGTCAAGGGTTATGGGATGACTGCCAAGCCATTGACGAACCTAATTAAGAAGGATGCATTCTTATGGAGTGAGCAAGCATAGTAGGCTTTTGACAACTTGAAGGCGGTAATGGATGAGTTACCGGTGTTGGCTGTACCAGATTTCTCTCAACCTTTTGTATTAGAAATAGAAGCTTTCAGCCAAGGACTAAGGGCTATTGTCTTAGCAGGGTCATCCTATTGCTTATCTCAGCCAAGCGTTGTCCCCAAGGGCCCAAAAGAAATCTGTATATGAACGAGAACTCATGGCAATAATACTCGCAGTGCAGAAGTGGAAGCACTATCTGCTAGAAAGACATTTCATCATAATGACTGACCAACGCAGCTTGAAATTCCTGACAGACCAACAATTATTTGGGGAAGACCAGCTGAAATGGACATCCAAACTGATGGGGATGGACTTTGAAATTCAGTTCCGTCCAAGGTTAGAAAACAAGGCAGCAGACGCTCTATCAAGACAGATGATGGATAGAGTAGTTTCGGTTGTGCATTCCAACATGTGGGATACCATAGCAGCTGAATTTGCAGAGGACCCACATTTGCAGCAAATTATTTTAGCTATTCAGTAAGGGTTCGAGGCTTAACCTGGTTATACTTTACAACAAGGGCGGTTGTTTTTCCAAGGCAGGGCTGTTATTCTTAAGGACTCCTCTCAAATTCCATTCTTATTAGCCGAATTTCATGATTCAGATGTAGAGGGCCATTTAGGTTTCTTAAGGACGTATAAGAGGTTGGCAGCTACAGTATTTTGGAAGGGGATGTAGAAGATAGTCAAATATTATGTGGCAAGTTGTCAAACGTGCCAAACCAATAAGTATGAGGCTCTCTCATTGGGTGGTCTTCTGCAACCTCTTGCTGTTATAGATCAAGTATGGTTAGAAAATCTCCATGGATTTTATTTCCAGACTACCCAAATCCAAAGGTAAGAATGTTATCATGGTGGTGGTGGATTGCCTCACCAAATACGCTCACTTCCTTGCCTTAGCTCACCCCTTCACAGCTAAAGATATGGCCTAGTTATTTGTTAAAGAAGTGGTAAGACTCCATGGATTTCCTAAGGAAATTATTCCTAACCACAACCTGGTTTTTCTCAGCCACTTTTGGTCAGAATTATTCAAGCAGGCCGATGCTAAGCTTAAATATAGTACTTCCTACCATCCACAAATATAAACGGAAGTCACCAATTGTTTCTTGGAGACTTAACTTCCTATTTTGTTTCCAGTAGACCCAAACAATGGGTAGATTGGCTTGCGTGGGCAGAGTATTGGTTTAATACCTCCCTTCAATGCCTCCATGAAACTCTCTTCATTCCAGGCCTTATATGGTAGATCTCCACCAATCCTTTTTCGTGGGGAAACCTACCCATCCAAAGTCCTAGAAGTTCAGGCTTTAGTAGCTACATGGGATGAGGTTTTGGCTAAGCTCAAAGATCATTTGTCCTCGGCCCAACAGCATATGAAGTTCTTTGCAAACTGGCGACGTGACACCGGGAAGTTCAATTTGAGTTAGCTGACTGGGTATTTTTGAAGTTCCAGCCCTATAGAATGCTATCCCTAGCCAAGAAACCGAACGAGAAATTGAGCGAGTGGGACCAGTGGCTTATAGATTAGCCTTCCATTCCACATGCTGTTTGCACCCTATTTTCCACATTAGCTGCTTGAAGAAGGCTATTTTCCCACAACAACAACTGCAAAAGCTACTGGCTGGTCTTTCTGAGGAAGGCATACTACAGGCCAAACCTGACAGGTTCGTAGATATCTGCAGCAACTCAGCTAGAGCCACAGAAGTTTTGGTGAAATGGCTTGACCTCCCAGACTGTGAGAACTCGTGGGAACTCCTCAGTGCACTATAGTCTCAGTTTCCAGAATTACAATTTGAGGACAAGGTGGCTTTTTGGGGGGGGGGAGTGTTAGGAGCCAAAGATTTGGCTAAGTGTATACTAGGAGAAATAAGCAAGACAAAGGTGTGGGCCAAAGCATGGGTCCAATTGTAAACAACTCAAAATAGCACAGGCTGAATAGAAGTTAGTTAGTTGGTTAAGGGAGACTTTAGGCAGGGAATTCTGTTCTAAGAAATAATAAAGAGAAAATTGGGAAAAGAAGAAAGTCAGTCTTTCAGTTAGTTAGTTCAGGAGAGATTGAGGGCTTTAGAATTCCCTCATTGGAGGAGTTTCCTCTGCTATATTATTCTTTCCCAATTTCTAGGGTTCCTAGCCCATTGCTAGGGATTTTGATTCAATAAAGATACACATATTCCCTGTTTGGTGTCTAACAATATCTCATAAAAATAATTTCAAACTGCAAGCCTTATAAACAATGTCCCATCCTTGTATATCTCTTATACTTCTTTTTCAAGACATAAAAGTCAGATGATGATCACTTAAAAAATGACTTCCATGGATATAACTACCTAAAAACAAACTAGCCATCTGAAAAAGCTCCAACCTATCAAGAAACAACCACCCAAGGAACAAATCAATATTATAAATGTCTAAGAAAATTTTGATTGTGCAACCAAGACAAGTCACTTTTAAACTTTTCCTATCCATAAAAAGAAAACAATAAACAAATTACAAATTGGGGAACAAAATGTTGTTATCTACTCTTTGAATTTTTTTTTTTCCATTCAGGGTAAACAGAATCCAAATTCAAAAGGCAAGAGCATGCAGAATGATCATGTCAACTCCTACTCCACTCTCGAAGCTTGTTTGACAAAAAAGATATCATTATGGACTACTATTGATGCAGCTCCGGCAAGTATACCGGATCGTACAAGTAATAAAGTGATGAAAAAGATATCATTTCCACAAGGATAGATCAATTACCGAGTAACTAATAGGAATGACTATTTGGACTAGAAGAATGGAATGAGTAGGGAAAATTAAAAGAAATTAAATAAAATAGAGAACAAAACTGTACTTAAAGACAACTTAAATCACTAAGATGGACATTAGGGTAATTGACTTCACCTAACTATGGACTCAATTACAATGGATCTCAATTATCTAGTTTTTACCTTAATTGATTAATGGTCGGATTCCCTAAACTAATTCTAAGCCTTTCTCAAGATCAAGAAATTCTCTTTATCCTAAATTGATTGCCTAATCTCTTAGTTACAAACTAATTTAGGAAAAGGTTGAAGCTTTATGGATTACTAAGATGACCACATAAGTCATATTTATCTATCTCTAGTTTTTGCTCAACTCACGGTATTTATGATGAGAAGGTTTGTTTACAAACCCTATCTCTAGTTATTGCAAACCAACAAATCAGTTGAATGGTGGCCAATCACTCAAAAGCATTAGGAACAATCATAAACACTTAATAATCAAGATAAAAACATAAATAAAATCAATCCATGAGTAATATCATCACATAGTTGGATCCATCAATGCCCTAAAATGTAGTTTAGTTCATGATGGAATCATAAACAGCAGAAAAAGTAAAAGAAAGAGCAAAAGAAAGAGTAGCCATGAAGAAAAATAAGGATTCCAATGTCTTGAGGGTGAAGGATGTCTCCAACTCTTCACAAAACTCTCTACAATACTCCTTGAATTTTCAAGCCTCTCCTCTAGGGTTGCCTCCAGTGTTTAGAGTGTCAAAAGGTGTCAAAAAGGTCATCCAAATCCTTTAAATAGTGTCCTAAGATCTTCCCCCACAAGATTGCTTCGAAAAACATACTTTCCACATTTATCGCAGCAGCGCTCGAGTGCCCTATGCACGCTCGAGCGTGCATCTAAAACTGCAACTTTGCAGATTTGCTTCTTTTTCTCACTTCCAGGATTAATAGCGATCAGAACAGTTGGAATTTGCCATTGAAAGTAGGAATAGGAATTGTAGATCTTTGACTAAGTTTTCCATCACAACAAGAACCACTTCAATTGGGGTTTTGTAGCTCAAGATATAGTCAAAATACTGATGAATGGTAAGACTTGACAGCATCAGAGACAAAATGCAACTTCAATTTTGTTTTGGCTTTTTCTCCTAGGGAACTTGAGAATCTGGAAAAGTGCTCAACATCAAAGATGGAGATATCGTTCTCATCTTTCCAAAGAGTCCTAAATCATGTCAAGTTGATTTTTAGAGAGTCAGATATGAATTTTCTCTTGTGACATGGTCTTGAAATCCAACAAGATAGACTGCTTAAGACTCTAATTAAACTTCTCTTCCACTTGAGTGCTTGTACCTAATTGAAACACAGTGAAAACATAAATAACTAACAAAAATATGAGAAAATGACAAACAAACTAGAAAAGAACCTAAATCAAATTAACGGACTAAAAACAACTAAAATACCCAAATAAATTCATGTAACCAAAGCCTAAATCTAAATAAAATAGAACAAAAATAACTTACTATGGGGAGTTATCACACCCCCCAACTTAAAAACTTGGTTGTCCTCAAGCAAAGAAGAAATGAAACAATAGAATAAAGAAAAGAGAAAAATCTTTTTGTGCGGCCGACACTATAAACATCCCCTTACAAAGACCGCGAAAGTCGGGGAGGCACTTAAGCCAACTAAACACTAACTACCAAAAAGAAAAGAAAGGGAAAGGACTCAAAAAATCTAAAAAAAAGGACACTCAATGCAACAAAGTGTTGTTAGCCCATGTTCTCCTCATCATTGCTCCACAAGTTAACCCAAAAGTCACTAACAATTCAAGTCTAAGCATCAAAACCATTCAATTGTGTAAACACATTATAAAGAAAATGGATCAAGTGTGTGTGTGCAAGGCAAGCAACAAAGAATTGATTCACTCCATACCAATGCCATGTTTAAGAAAGGACAACATCATCATAAAGTTCACAATCTTCCCTTTCTATATCAACATGAATGTTATCTAGCCAAAGATCAATAGGTCTTTTTCAAAGCTTGTATTGGCAGGCTAAGGGTAAAGGTATGATGGAAATGAATTTTGGCTTTGTATTACCTTCAACTTGAGGAACCTTTACTTCTAAGCTCACAACCTTGGACATCCCCTAACTTGTTGGTTGGCTATCATCATGTCCTTCTTTGATGAACCTTTAGGCTTTGCTGACCATGAGATTAGGAACAGAGTTTGCTCCCTTTTATCCCATTGAAACCATATTTTTTCTTATATTGGCTTTTTTTTTTTTTACTTTTCTTTTTTCTTTATTTTCCACTTGAACTAGTCTGCCCACTTTGATAATGCATAACATGAATTCACTATGGTAGGGGTATTAACTTATTCTCATGAATTTAGAAGCTACATACTTGAAGGTAATTTAAGGTTCAAAGATTGATAGAAAGAAGATGGATTCTAAGCTCAAATTGTAGTTCATTTCAAGAAAACAAGCCATTAAGCTCAAAAGGGGTGACTATGGATAAAATGTCATCAGGTAGACATTAAGGCTCAATGAATGCTTCCAAACATGGCCTAAATCCTTTCTAAGATTAGAATTCACTCACATTTATTTCAAAAGGGATTCAAGCAAAAATTGGATGCATGTCTCAACTTAAATAAAGCATTAAAGAATAATGATCATCAATCCTAAGGTACTAAGTCCAATAAAGTGTATGAGCATGTGATCTTTTCCAAAACAATTATGAATGCACAAGAGAATTTTCAAGGATCAAATCAAAATTCCTAGTTACTAAGGGGTTAAAAAGCAGAGCAAACAATTATATCATAGGAATGGAGTCAAAGACAACAAAAACACACAAATAGTACCTAAAAATAGAAAATCTTTTTGTTTTTCTTTTTGGAGAAAAATAAAATGCAAGAAACTAAATGGAAGAAAATAAAATGCATGTGCATATTTTCCCATCCCCTAACTTAGAAATTAACATTGTCCCCAATGTAATTATAATTGCAAAAAAAGGGTAGGAAAGATACTCTCCAGCCAAAGAATAGGAGTTGGGCTTCATTCCTCTTGCTTCATTCACTTCTTTCTCTTCTTGAAACCTACAATACAAAAAGAAGTGTAATTAGAATAACCTAACAAAAATCAAATCTAAAACCAAGCAAAAAGAAAGAACACTCAAAAACAGTAAAATTCAATATAAACTCTAAACATGAAAGAAATAAAGAAGTAGAGATAGAAAATTTGGGTTGTCTCCCAATAAACACTTTGGTTTAATGTCCCTAAGTTTAACATGGTCTTGTCACTCAAGGCGGTTCCTTCCTCCTCTTCATTGGTGCTTTGTCACCAGGGTAGTAGCTCTTCTTCCCAATGATTAGTGAGGTAAAGGTAGACTTGAGTGGCCCATGGACAGCTTCCGATGGCTTATCAGGTGGCTTAAGATTATTATCCCCTAGTCTTTTCTTTTTCTTTCTTACCTTGATCTTCATCAGTTTAGACTTCCAAGGAAGAGTGGCATAGGATTCAAGGGTTGGGGTCCTCAAATTAGTTTCTACTACATCAACTTGAAAGCAAGAGCTAGCTTCAAAAGGGGGTGTGGTTTCTTTAAACACCCTGAGTGTCACCTTCTCTTCTTGAACTCGCAATTCAAGCTTCCCTTCTTCCACATCGATTAATGCCCTTCCAGTAGCTAAGAAAGGTCTTCCAAGGATTAGCGGGATTGCTCTTTGTTCCTCCATATCCAAGACAATGAAATCTACTGGGAAGATGAATTTGTCCACTTTTACTAGCACATTCTCCAACACACCCCTTGGATATTTGATGGACCTATCTGCCAGTTGTAGAGACATCATTGTCGGCTTTACTTCTCCAATCCCCAGCTTCCTGAAAACATAAAAAGGCATTAAATTAATGCTAGCACCTAAATCATAAAGAGCTTTATGAAAATGAATATTACCAATATCGCATGGAATGCTAAAACTCCCCAGATCTTCTAGCTTTGGAGGTAGTATGTTTTGCAAAATAGCACTGCACTCCTCAGTAAGCACTATAGTCTCATCATGCTTGAGCTTCCTTTTCCAAGATAAGATATCTTTCATAAATCTAGCATAGCTCGGTATTTGGTCAAGGGCTTCCAATAGGGGAATATTAATGTACAGTCTCTTGAATAGCTCCAAGAACTTGAAATATTGCCTCTCTATTTCCTCTTTCTTTTTCGGCTTCACCCTCTGTGGATATGGAATTGGAGGGTCATAAGCAGGAGGTGCCATATAGGTAGACTTCTGCTCTTCATCTCTCACCTCCTTGTTTCGCTTCATGGGGATCTCATACTTTTCCCCTTTTGGTATCTTTTCCTTGGTCTCAACAGATAGCTCATCTTTTGTTGGCTTCTCAAGCTCTGCTAGCTCTTTCCCATTTCTCAAAGTAATTGTGTTCACTTGCTCTCTAGGATTTGTAACCGTATTACTAGGCAAGGAACCTTGTGATCGCTCAAATAGCTGCTTAGAGATTTGTCCTAACTGAATTTCAATGTTCCTGATTGAGGCTTCATTATTCTTTAGATGAGCGTCATATTGCTTGAATTTTGCCTCAATTCTATCCACAAAATTGGAGTGGGTCTGCATGAATTGCTGGAACATATCTTTCAGGTTGGGCTTCGTCTCATGAGCTGGCGGGTTATATGAGTGCCTAGGTGCACCCTGATTCCCACGGTATTGACCATAATGGGCATGATCTCTAAATCCAGGACCATAGTTGTTGGACTGGAAGGGGTGCCTCTAAGTATTCATAAAATTGACTTGTTCAACAGGTGTAGGCTCAGTAGCATATTCTCCATTCGGATGGCTTCCCTGGCAAAAATCACAGCATAAAACTAGGGTAGGCGAGACATTGTTGAGCATGTCCAATTGCTTCTAAATGGCTGCATTTTGGACAGAGAGGGCTTGCATCTGGGCCAAAAGGGCAGTAGTAGTATCAACTTCTAAGACTCCTCTTTTTTGAGTTCTCTCACTAGGCCTCTGGTAATTGTTGCTAGCCAATACTTCAAATAACCCCCAAGATTGCTCAGGTGTCTTATTGTTCAAAGAACCCCCAGTTGCTGCATCAACCATAATCTGAGTGGACATAAGGAGACCATTGTAGAATGTCTGGATTTCCATCCAAAGTGGGATGCCATGATGTGGGCACTTAGCCAACAACTCCTTGTACCTCTCCCATGATTCATAAAAAGATTCACCATCTGCTTGGGTGAAGGAGGTGATATCATTCCTCATCTTGGCTGACTTGGCTGGAAGGAAATATTTCTCCAAAAACTTCCTGGCTACTATGTCCCATGTAGTGAGAGATCCCTGAGGTAATGACTTGATCCAAGATTGGGCCTCATCCCTTAATAAGAATGGGAAGAGTCTCAGCCTGATAGCATCTTTAGTGGCTCCGTTTATCTTGATTGTGTCGCAGACCTCCAGAAACTTACTTATGTGGTCATTGGGGTCCTCACTAGGTAGTCCCCCAAACTGGCAATTTTGCTACAAGAATGTGATGAGAGAGGCCTTTAGCTCGAAATTGTTGGCCTGCACTGGTGGCCTCATAATGCTAGATGAGCATCCTTCAAGATTTGGAGTCAAATAGTCTTTTATGGCCCTATGATTTTTCTCACTCTCATCATCTATGTTACTATTTTGAGCATCTTCAAATGCCATTTTCTTTCTCTTTAGTTGCCGCATAGTCTTTTCAATCACTGGGTCAAAGAGAAATTCCCCAATCGATCTACTTCTTCGCATAAACTGTAAAAAATCAAGAAGAATAAGTGAAGACACAAAATAAACAAAAAATAATAATAAAAAATAAAGAAAATAAATTAAATCAAAATAAACTACAAGAAATAAGGTCAAACCAAACCAAATAAAATAAAACAAAAGAAAATAACTAAAAGTCCAATCTAGTATCCTATTAGTTAGGAGTGATATTGATACTATCCCCGGCGATGGCGCCAAAAACCTGATGCGGTTCTGGTAGGTATACCGGATCGTACAAGTAATAAAGTGATGGAAACAGATATCGTTTCCAACAGGATAGATCAATTACCGAGTAATTAACAGGAATGACTATTTGGACTAGAAGAATGGAATAAGTAGAGAAAATTAAAGGAAATCAAATAAAACAAGAGAATAAAACTGCACTTAAAGACAACTTAAATCATTGGGATGGAAACTAGGGCTAACTAACTTCATCTAACTATGGACTCAATTACCATGGATCTCAATTATCTAGTTTTTACTTTAATTGATTAATGGTCAGATTCCGAAACTAATTCCAAGCCTTTCTCAAGGTCAAGAGATTCTCTTTATCCTAAATTAATTGCCTAATCTCTTAGTTACAAACTAATTTGGGAAAAGGTTGAAGCTTTATGGATTACTAAGATGACCACATGAGTCGCATTTATCTATCTCTCGTTTTTGCTCAACTCACGGTATTTATGATGAGAAGGTTTGTTTACAAACCCTATCTCTAGTTATTGCAAACCAACAAATCAGTTGAATGATAGCCAATCACTCAAAAGCATTAGGAACAATCATAAACACTTAATAATCAAGATAAAAACATAAATAAAATCAATTCATGAGTAATATCATCACATAGTTGGATCCATCAGCACCCTAGAATGGGGTTTAATTCATGATGGAATCATAAACAGTAGAAAAAGTAAAAGAAAGAACAAAAGAAAGAGTAGCCATGAAGAAAAATAAGGATTCCAATGTCTTGAGGGTGAAGGATGTCTCCAACTCTTCACAAAACTCTCCACAATACTCCTTGAATTTTCAAGCCTCTCCTCTAGGGTTGCCTTCAGTGTTTAGAGTGTCAAAAGGTGTCAAAAAAGGTCATCCAAGTCCTTTAAATAGTGTTCCAAGATCTTCACCCGCAAGATTGCTTTGAAAAACAGACTTTCCACACTTATCATAGCCGCACTCAAGCACCCTATGCATGCTCGAGCGTGCTCTACTGCACCATAAACTTGTTCTCTTTGTCTCGGGCTGCGCTCGAGCGAGGGGTCGCATGCTGGAGCACAATCCATACTCAAGCGCGGGGTCTCACGCTCGAGCGTGCATCTAAAACAGCAACTTTGTAGATTTGCTTCTTTTGCTCACTTCCAGGCTTAATAGCGATTAGAACAGTCGGAATTTGCCCTTGGAGGTAGAAATAGAAATTGTAGATCTTTGACTAAGTTTTCCAACGCAATAAGAACCACTTCAATTGGAGTTTTGTAGCTTAAGATATAGTCAAAATACTAATGAATGGTCAAACTTGACAGCATCAGAGACAAAATGCAACTTCAATCTTGTTTTGGCTTTTTCTCCTAGGGAACTTGAGAATCCGGAAAAGTACTCAACATCAAAGTTGGAGATCTCCTTCTCATCTTTCCAAAGAGTCCTAAATCATGCCAAGTGGATTTCCAGAGAGTCAGATATGAATTTTCTCTTGTGACATGGTCTTGAAATCCAGCAAAATAGACTGCTTAAGACTCCAATTAAACTTCTCTTCCACTTGAGTGCTTGTACCTAATTGAAACACAATGAAAACATAAATAACTAACAAAAATATGAGAAAATGACAAACAAACTAGGAAAGAATCTAAATCAAAGTAACCGACTAAAAACAACTAAAATATCCAAATAAATTCATGTAACCAAAGCCTAAATCTAAATAAAATAGAACAAAAATAACTTACTATGGAGAGTTATCAACTATCACGAGGAACAAAATGTTCTAGCTATTGGCAACTGTCCAGACATATAAAACAATAATCCAAAAGCAATGGTTAACAATGATTGAGAAGGTCCCTTCAAGTTAATAAGAAAAGGAATACTGGATATAAGGAAGAAAAACACTTGACATTTCAACAACTAGATAGAAAAAATGGCTAATGTCACCAAGTCAGAATAAACTTAAAAAAAATAGGAATGTTAAAACTTCAACAACAATTTGGCCATGGCATAGTCCAACTTCTTTGACATGTAAGTTCTACACACTTGGTTGGTTGTCATACTTTGTCATGGCTTGGGTTCAATTCCTAGTTTTATATATTAGTGAGTCACGTATAAGCAATTGTTAGTGTAGGAAATTGTCCTAGACAAGGGTAAGCCTTACTCAACCTAAATTTTGATCAATAAAAAACATAATAAAATTTTTCTACAAATAAAAAAAAGTACGTAATTCCAACAAGAAAAAAAAAACTGTGATACCTTATTTTATTGCTTCAAAAGCCCTCTAGTGATCATTTCACGAACAAGCTTGCTTCTCTACCTTTTCATTCTCATTTTTTCCAAGAAGAGAATGAATAATTGTAAAAGCTGTTACATCAATAAGGGGCAACATTTGTCATCCATTTGCGAAAGCAAACCTGTGGCTTCATCAAACAAGGCTTCTTTACAAAAGCCCATTAATCATACAATTATATGTTATGACATCCCTTTGATAGTTTACAATAAGAAGATGCTGAAAAATCCCTTATGCAGTTTTAAGTCTCCTACCTTTGCACAAACGATCAATAAGTATGGTATATGTGACCACATTAGGACAAATCCCTTTGCCAACAATAGTCTAAAATAATTCAGTTGCCTCATCAAGATGATGACTTTTGCACAAACCATCTAATAAGATATTGTACATAAAAATATTAGCGAATTGGCTTTGGCCACTATCATGCATCTCATCAAGAAGATCTTGCACATAGGAGATTTTACCTGATTTGCATAAGCCATCAATAAGAGAGTTGTATATTACAACATTAGGAATCAAATTTTTATGATGCATCTCCTTAAAAACTGTTACAGCTTCATCCACTCTTCTATTCTTATAATATCCACTAATCACAATGTTGTAACTCCAAACATCAGGTATTGAACCTCTTTTCATCATATCATCAAATAACTTTGCTACCTCATCCACTTTGCAAATTAAAAAGTTTCCATCCATTAATGCATTGTAGGTGACAACATTACGCATATTTTCTTTTTCCATCATCATATCAAATATGTGTTGGGCTTCTATGATTCTTCCTGCTTTACATAATGCATCAACTAGTATGTTATAGTTATATAGGTTTGGGTTGATGTTATGAACCATATCATTCAGCCATTGATTTGCTTCTTTTAATTGACCCCCATAGTAGAAACCATGAATTAGAGAATCTTAAGTGACAACATTAGGAGAAATTCCCTGAAAAATCATCTTTGCATACAAATTGCCTGCCTCAATTACAAGCCCATCTTTACATAACTCGTCAATGACTATGTTGTACATTACTACATCAAGCTTAACTAGTTGCCTCTCTAGCTATTTTAGCAACTCAATAGCAGCTCTTGTTTGCCCTATCTTACAAAGCCCATTGATTAAGGTCCCATAACTAACCTCATCAAGCTGAAATCCTTGTACTTTAACCTTGTCATGAAATTCCAGTGCTTTCTTAACCTCTTCGTTAATACAGAACCCCCCTTCATTAGTGTTGTCAAAGTTATAACATCCAATTCATGACCCCTCTTGATAATCTTACCTAATACAGAGAATGCAGAGTCCATCTGACCCAAATGGCAGAAACAATAGATCAAGATGCTCAGAGTAACCATGGAAGGAGTGATTCCTATAAACTCCAAGTGAGAAACGAGCAATACAACAGTTGGGTATTGTTTCATCCTCGCAATAGACCCTAAAATTTTGTTAAATTGAACTATAGATGGTGGATGATGCTTATTGAAAATGGTAATGAAAGAGGCAACAACATCATCAATGTTAGTATTTCATATTATTGGAGAATGGCTGTATGTTCTCACATTAGGGAAACAAATAGGGAAGAAGTGAGAAGTAGTAAGAATGGAAACAAGTCTCACAATGCCATACCTTTTTGTATTATTCACCGTCTTCCTTCTCTACAACATGCTTCTCTTCTGTTTGTTTGGTGTCTTTCGTGAAATCAAGTACCCTCTCCTACTTTCCTACCCTTTGTTGGGATGTCTGGATTTGTAATGCATAGTTTTGGTTTCAAAACAGGGGAAGGGAAAAAAATAAAAGGCAAGTGGCTTTTTAGTCCATTCGGGTAGGTTAGAAGATAAAAGTAAAAATTAAAAAGAATAAAAGGAGAAGGCAAATGAAACCCACTGTAAACTATTCCCTTATTTTCCCTTTCTTCATTTTTGATCCCCATCCCTATTTTTGCTTCTTTGTTATTCTCTTCTTCTTTTTTCGTTTCTATTAAAACTTCTTTTTCTTTTATTTTATCATAAAAGCTTGACATCCACTAACTCTTAAAACTTAAGATAAATCTCTAATCTCAAACCTTATTCTTATGGATAAACTTTGAGGTTTCTCTTAAAATTAGTAAGTAGTAATAAGATATTGAATGAGTAATATTTGAGATTTTGCTCAATAATAAGCTTGTCAATTGTTAGATTGTTTTTAAATAAATTATCTAAACTTATAAAAAATATTTGTATTGGTTAGATCTTTTTGATACGATGCTAGTTACTCTATCTAAAGTTTTAGGGAGTAGTTTGTTTGATCTTTCAATATAGTGAGTGGATATTTACTTAGTAGTATTACTCTAAACATTCTTTCCACAAGAGACACTAACTTATTTAAGCTAATGATTTTATTTTATGTTATTTAATTTATTTAGATAGTTTTTTTGCTAATACCATTTTCTTCATAGACGATAATTAAATTATAACTTGACGATTGGCTTTAAAACTATGGCCAGTTCTGCGGTGCATTGATTAACTATTGTGCATCACATACCAAGTTGATCAAATGGGTAAGATATTATGTTGTATCAATACATCAATGATCTTGTGATCCACTATAAAATTTTAACATCTTCCCTACCCAATGCACACCCATTCCATTCCAGCGGCTATCCCCCTTCCTAAAAAACCACAAAAAAAAAAATCTTCTTCTTGGGGAGCACCTAATTAACGGATCCTTGCTTTATAGTTTTGTTTTTTATTCAACTCTCCATCATCTGGCTTGCTTAGGGGAGTCATTACTATTTGCTATTTTTTTTTAGGTCAGACTGCTTCGATCTCTTTTCTTCTCTGAAGCTCCTATCATTGCGGTGTAACCTTTTGGGCTCATGGACTCTCGCTTCTCTATCCTCATCGTCGGTGCCCGCATCTCTGATGACTACCTTTGCTACCATGTTTCTCATTCTCCATATACATCTTTCTTTTTTTCATTTCATTGATCATTCTACTTTTTTTTCCTCTTTCTTTTTTTCTGTTGTGGAAAGTATCTCGGCAGTGAATGTGCTAGCTAAGAATGGCATTGAGGACCTCATGATCCCGGAGGCTTGAGACCGCATCAGTGATAGGATCCAGAAGGAAAGCTTGGATCTTTGGTACTGGTAGTAGTGCAGCAACTTTTATAGCAACTGCAGTCAGTATCTGCCACCATTGATAGAGAATGTGGAAAACATGGTGCCTATTGCGGTCCAGTCTTGTAGTATGGAGGAGGAAGGAGAAATAGCACTGCAGTGCTTCCAGAGGCAAGAGTTGAATGAATGGGTGAAGACCCAGCAAGTGTCATAACTTAGCCTGGTGATGACTTGAGGTTCAAGCTTCAAAGTAAAAGAGAGGGGTGATAAGAAATGTTATGGTGCACTAGTGATTATTGGTTGTATGCATACAACACCAATCCTCACCACTAGATTCACCTAGTGTGTGGTGCACCATACTTAGCTAGTGCACCACAGCACTTACTAACTTTCCTTATTATTTTTTCATAACCTCATGATGTTGTTGTATCTTATTTCATATTTGTGCTAAAATGATTGTAAGAGCTATTCAAGAATGGAATTATATTAATATTGATTTATGGATTTTTTTTTTTTATATACATCAAAGGAAAAGGCTCAAACCCTTCCACTACAAAAGAGAAGTAGCCAAAACAGACAGAGATGAAAAAAACGAAGATGAAAGAGAGCACAAAAGAAAACAACAAGATTACAAGCCAAATCCCAAGAGCAGAATTGAAAAGTCTCCCATCCCATAAAGTATATCATGATAAGCACCATCTTTCCCTAAATGCTTTTGGAGAGCCACCAGATAAGCTGCCACACACCATTGACCTTTTAAAACACTCATCTCACAGACTCATATTGGAGTCGCCTCACAACCTCATATTGGAATTGTAGTACAGGAAATCATATATCTTGCCTTTCAGCCTGGTTTAAGAAAAATCACAGAATATGGTGTGATTATGGCACCTATTAGCAATTTCCTTCCATTTCACTAGCCACTTCAAACACTCTAATTTATCATGAACTTAGAGCAGTTTTAAACCACAGTTTGATGTTAAAGAACTGATTTGCTCAAGAATGTGTATTCCCAACCAGATAAGGTGTCCCCTTTTAGCCAATCTTCCAGTAGTTTTGAAGAGGTTCTGACTTCAAATTCATAATTGGATCCATATGAGTCCTCCAGAAAAAATTGAAGTGATTCTTGGTGTTAAAACCTGAACATGGCATATTGATGCAGCCTTAACAAAATCCACCAAATAGCATATAGCTACAGACTCTGCATTAGTGAGGACTCTGCCTATGGCATATTCATCACGCAATGGATAAAATTCAACATACAATCACCATATGAAATTCCTACTAATATCACGACTACATCTTGTATGGAAATAAAAAATAGATGTAGACTTAATTTGGTATATCCCTTTTTCATTACCAGCACCCACGTGATGATGGGATTGTTTCACATTCGAACTACAGACAATCCAAGATTTCCATTGACATTTTATCATGCACATTAGCCCCTCCATATCCCCATTTTTGTTTTCGAAGATAACACCATTTCTCCATTTCCATATACCAAACGGCCGTGTGAACACTATATTTTGTCCTTTCTTTTAATAAAAATAAGAAAATAATAAAACAAAATTTCCTTCCTATTAACTTCTAGAATCTCATCTTAATTTTAGGTTTTCAACTGCTTTTCAAAATTTTTTATCTCATCCTATCTTAAGTTTTCAACTACTTTTCAAATCTTTATCTCATTATATCTCAAGTTTTTTTAACTGCTTTTCAAATTTCTGGTCAATTTGCTAGCAAAGATATCTCTCATTCTTTTCTATATAAACTCAACTCCTTCACTTCAAAAAAAAGAGGAATTTAGTCAGTCAATGACCACTTTTACTATTTTTCATTCCCATTCTCTTATCAAATTTTAAATCCCATCACCATCACACCATTTCTAGCACCAACATCTACCACAAAATCGATCATATTCTCATTCCAATTCCATAGTTGAGCCAAATCATTGCCCATCTTCATCTTTCCGCTTGTTACTGTTGCCGCACTATTGTGAAGTCGCATAGCCACCGCTCCCATTTAGCCTCTGCCAGAGCGTTCTATCATCATCACTGCCATTAATATACCAAGCCTTCTTTACATAGTGGTTTAATCTTCTTCTTGTATGCATGTTGGGTGCTTTTGTTTTTTCTTTTGCCTTTTGTTCTTATTTTCTTTTAAAAAGAAACTTACACTAATTTCTTTTTTTATATATATTAAACCTTTTCTTTTCCATCATAAACTTTTTTTTTTCATTTGATGTTTTATTTTTTGGCATTTCACTCTTTTTTTTTGTGTTTGCTCTTTTTTATTTGATGTGTTTTTTTAATTGGTTGAATTCTTTTAAATTTTGAAACATCACATTATCTTTAGCTAAAAGGTTTTCTTTTTTTTAATGGTCAAAACATTTTTTTAAATCCATGTAACAAGCTTACGATATTGATATATGGTTTGACCATCCTCAAGGGTTGTGAAAATTGTAAGAGTTTATTATAAAACTTATACTATCCTGAATCCTGTATAAGAGTGGATTAGATTTTTTTCCTTCCTTTTTTTAAAAAATCTTTTTGCAAATAAAATCAACCCAACACAAAATTATTTTCTACAAGAATGACGATGGTTTTGAATTCCTCATTGCATTGGAGGATATGTAGGAGCGGGTAATCCCTATCAAGCCAAAAATTAAATTTTCTTAAATTTTGTTTCTTCTTTTATTTTATTTTTTTGTAAATAGTTGTTATATTAATTTTGTTTTCTTGTCTTTTGTAAATAATTGTTATAATTTTAAAGGGAAAAATAAAATATTATTATAGTTATTAATTAATTTGCATAACAAACTCTAGAGTAACCGTTATAAAATAGATGTATTAGGAATGTAGTGGAATTAAGTTTCTATTCTTCCCTATGCGTAATTAGACTCCCGAACCCAATCTCTTTTAAAGACCAGTTTTATTTTTCAAATTTAAAAGGTTTTTTTGATTTTTTTTCTAAATTAAAAATTGATGGCGACTCCATTAAATATTTTTCAATATTTTTTATTGTCTCATGTCACGGCTCCCTTCAGGTAAGTTGTGATAGTTTGGTGACTCTACTAGGGATGATTAGAGAGGCAAGCCCATTAAAGTCAATTATGTAAATTATATAACTAAAATAATGTTTATTTTTTCCCTTCTTGTTGCTCTTCATTCTTTTTTGTGTTGTTTTTAATTGTAAATATTTATTTTTATAAATATTCTTTTATTTATTTGTAAATAATTATTTTACTTTATTTGTCACTCAAATCTTAGGGTGGTAGACTTTTTTTTTTCCTCTCTTTTTGTATATATCTCAAATCTTAGGATAGTCAACTTTTTGTCTATACTGTTGGGCCTTTATTGTGTAGTTTTTAGGGCTTTAAGATTTTTCTGCTCCTTACATAGACTTCATTTTCACTTACCTTACACACCATTTTGGCTCTATACCAGAGCTTTGGAAATCCACAAGAATAGAAGGGGTTTTGACGAGGTTATTGTGATGCTTATACTTCCCTGACAGTCATTGATTCTCTAGCTCAGATTGTTACCATAATTATGTGCTACCATATTATGACTTTCTATGTCCTTACAACCATGCTAACAAAATTGGGTCCTTATCTTCTGGATAGGGGCAATCTGAGGATCTTGACTTATAGGGGTCTATATTCATTCAAAGAAACCGTGCGTAATAGAATAGATTAGTGGACCACCCAAATTAGGCTCTTGACCTTAAAAATAACAAACCACTAGGTCTTACCTTAATAGAACACAAAGGAGCATACTTTTCTATCTTCTTATGTTGTAATTTGAATTGCAAATCATACATCGGAATAACATGTCATGCATATTCTATTTTTAACTCTCAAGTCCACCTCTTCCATATCATTTATTGCAACATGCATAACATTCACTTCTTTGTTACACATGACAGTATGCATAAATAAGAAAAAAAAATTCACTGAATAAGCATTTTCTTTCTTTCTAGTCAATCCCTTCCATACAATAATGACATGCATAGAAAAGCTTTAAAAAAAATATCATTCATAACATTGCATCTTTCTTTTTTCCCTTTATCATTTCCATAAATTCGTAATATGCATAAATAAACCAAAAAAAAAAAAAACTTTTCAAACATGCATTTTGTTGCCTTTATCCTCTATCCTTCCATACATTTATTAGGTTGCAACATGCATTTTTGTCATACTCATAACATGCATCAATAAATATTTTTTTTTTTTAAAAAGGAAAGACTCCATATAACATGCATTTTTTTTTCACATCACATGTCATAACATGCATTGACAACCATTAAAAAAAGAGATTTCTCAAACATGCATTTTTCTCTTTTATCCCCAAACATTCATGTCATGCATTTTTTTTACATAATCGAACACATCAATAAGCATTTAGAGTGTGTTTGGAATGAGAAAAAAATAGGAATTGATTTGATTTGTAAATCAAATTTTATGTTTGAATGTTTTAAAAATGAGAAATGATTTCATTTGTCAAATCCCACGGATTTAGTTGTTTTGTATTTGAAATCCTATCAAAATTGAAAGGATTTTATAGGAATTGATTTGATTGTAAACTTTAAGTATAAATGAAATCAAATCAATTTAATTTTTAGTCATTTCAAACACTATCTTTTGTATTTTAAACATAAAAGTGAATTTCTAAGTCAATTCAAATCTTATTTTATATAATTATTCCAAATATAAGATTAACCTATAAATCAAATCAATTCAAATTATTTTCAATCAAATTAAATCAAATCTTATTTTAAACCATTGCAAACACTACCTTAGGGAAAAGTTCATCTATCATGCACTTCTTTACTTTCTTTATCCGTCCTACACCCTTCATGCATTTAAACATTGTCACATGCATTCTTAGTTTTTTTATCTTTTTCAACAAAGCCTTAGCATGCATACATCAATAAGCATCTATGAAGAACTCATCTAACATGCATTTTTTCCCTTTCCTTTCCATCCTTTCTATATCATTATGCATATCATACATATTCTCTCATTCCTTAACATGCATTTTTTTATAACCTCGAAAAGAGGATGCACTGTTTTGTTTCCAAACATCACTCATCCGAGGAAAAATTTGTTTGATGCAAGTAGTTGTGTTTGAGAGTCATGAGCGAAAAAAAAAAGAGGAAAAAAGAAGGAAAAAGAAAAAGAGAAGAGGAAAAAGCAAAAGTTAAGCTTGAAGAAAAGAACTAGAAGGAAGGAATACGACCTAAGGAACCATTGAAGAAAGGATCCTACATGTTTGGATGCTATTCTTTGACTTTGCAAAAATTAGGCATTTGATCTTGATGAGACTAGCTAAGCTTTGGAAGATGTGAAAAAGTGTCTTCATTGCAATGAAGATGCATTAACTAGGGATGTGAATCTTGATTTGACTTGTTGCACCTTGACAGACTTTTATTGCCTTTGCTTCTGTTTGAGATCCATTGAATGAAATGATTATACATGATTTCTCTTCTTTTTCAAATCAACACATTATCTTTCATATCTTATCCATATACTCTTTCCTTCTTCTACACCCTTTACACAGTCATTCCTTCCTTTTGGAATTCCTCTCCTATACGGATAATCATGAAAATCCATTAATTAATTCTTGTGTTACAAAGGACATGAATAATCATGAATATGATGAAGTTCCTAAACTATGCGTGCAATTTGCTTAGATGTTGAACCTAGTAGAAATTGGCAAAGTAGTCGGTAACCAAAAAATGAATCATCACCCCATGTACTCCTATTTAATCATCAATTGAGGCAATTTTGTATTTGTTGGTATAAAAATAGCAACACCCAAAGAGCTGAAGATAATAAAAAAGAAGTGATTAACATCAATTTGCTATGGGAAATCATACTAAAAGAAGGATGACAAGAGCATTTAACAAAAGTGTTTAGCATCCAACATTATGGTCAAATGTTATATTCTTGAAGAAGATCATGCCAAATCAAGAAAAAAATAAAGGCAAATAAGCACCAATAACTTGACAAGTTAGTCGATTCTTGTGCAATCGAAAAAGCATTTTGAACAAAAAAAAAGGGCAAAAAAAAGCTCATTAGGTCGGAAACTCAAATAGTCAGTCTAGGCAAAAGTTAGAGCCCAAAATATATTTTAAAAAAAGAGGGAAAAACTCGCTAGATCGAAAACACAAAAGATGATATAGGAAAAAATTAGAGTTAAAAACAAAAAGAGTGCTTGCTAGGCTGAAAACCCAAAAGGGCAGTTTAGGCAAAAGTTAGAGCAACAAAATATTCGCTAGATTGAAAACCTGAATGGATAATCTAGGCAAAGATGTATCATTTAGGAAGTCAAGCGCAAATATTTATCAACAAAGACTCCAGAAGAATGCTAAACTGGGGCAATTTGATGGCAAAGGATCAATTCGCAAAAGATAAGGAGTCAAAAGTAGATTGATTTGTCACATAGTAAGGGATTATAGTCTTGGTCATGAGTTTAAGTATAATGTTACTAAAGAATCAATAAAATGGGTAAATCATTTGAAATCTACATTGCAAGTCTTTCTGACCCTTTTGTACCCTATCAATTTCCTTATACTTATCCATGTTTTGTAAATACAGTTCAATTTTAAGTGCAATAAATTTATTTTACTCTTTTACTTTCCCTCTTACCCTTCATTCTTTACTCTCTTTTCTGTTTTTCCCTCCCTTCTTCATCATCAAAAGTAGTGTTTTGCTTGGTTGATCTGTCCTCTCTCAAATAATGCATAATCAAGACATTATATTTGAATAAAGCAAAGACACATTATCTAATAAGGCTCATTTACAACAAGTCAAGATAAGATTCATCACAATTGGTTCAAAAAAAAAAAGCTTGCTAAATTGAAAACCCAAAAGGGCGATTTAGGGAAAAATTACAGCATAAAAGAAAAATAAAAAGCTTGCTAGATCAAAAACCAGAAATGGCAGTCTAGACAAAAGTTAGAGCAAAGCGAAAACAAAAAAGCTCGCTAGATTGAAAACCGGAAAGGGCAGTCAAGGCAAAAATTAGGGCATAAAAGAAAAATGAAAAAACTCGCTAGATTGATAACCAGCAATAGCGGTCTAGGCAAAAGTTAGAGCAAAATCGAAAGAATGATCCAAAATATGACCAAATAAAGAATCAATTGAAAGTGGACGTCAAGTCAGAAAATCATGAGACAAGAAGTTCATAGCAGAGGTCAAATATAATAGCTTTTCAACATGCAAGGCCATGAGTTAGAAGCCAAAGAAAGTCAAGGCAGAAATTCAAGATGCAAGTAGTTCATAAGAGAAGCACTTCAACATGCAAGACTAAGAATCAGTTGAAAACGAAGGTCAAGGTAGAAATTCAAGAAGCAAGCAGTTCACTGAGAGGTTCTTCAGCATGAAAACCCACGAGTCAGAAGACAAAGTGAGGCCAGGGACAAACAATTCAAAAGAGAGTGGGCAAATGCAATGATTCTTCAAATAGAATAACTTATTTGGATATAACAAGGATTTTTCCAAGGGTGTGATGTTTAGAAACTATAAACTGGGGCAAATTTTTTTTCTTTTCACTTTCTCATCATTCATCTTTTTGCATCATCATATCATCTAGATCAATGCAGATATCATTAACACTAACCCATTTTTCATGTCATCATCACCATATCATATCATTCATCTTTCCCACAAGAGCAATGTTTGGATACTTTAAATTAGGGTAATTTTTTTTTCTATAAATCCTTAACAGTCATTCATCTTTTGTATTATCACCATCAGCATTTTCAATTTCTTAAGATTATATTTTTAAATTCAATTTCAATTTTGCAAGACTGCATTTTCAATTTAAATTCCAATTTTAATTTCAATTTTGCAATGATGCATTTTCAAATTCAATTTCAATTTCAATTACAATTTCAATATCAATTTTGCAAGGCTGCATTTTCAAATTTCAATTCCAATTTTAAAAGGCTGCATGTCCAATTTCAATTTTGAATTCAATTCCAATTCCAGGTTTAAGATTGTATTTTCATTTTCAATTCCAATTTCAATTCCAATTCCAATTTCAAAGCTGCATTTTCAATTCAATTTCAAATTCAACTCCAATTTCAATTTCAATTCTAATTTCAATTTCAATTCCAATTCCAATTTCAAGGCTACATTTTAAATTTCAATTTCAATTCCAATTTTAACTTCAATTCCAATTTCAAGACTGCATTTTCAATTTCAATTTCAATTCCAATTCCAAAGTCAATTTAATTTTGATTTCAATTTCAAGGCTGCATGTTCAATTCAATTTCAAGGTTGCAATTTCAATTACAATTTCAATTTTAAGGTAGCATTTTCAATTTCAATTGTGAATCCAATTTCAATTTTAAAGTTGTATTTTCAAATCAATTTCAATTTCAAAGCTACATTTTCAAAATTCAATTTCAATTCTACACGACCTCATTTTCAATTTCATGTCTGCACTTTCAATCCCAATTTCAATTTTGCAAGGCTACAATCCATTGTCATTAAGTTGCATCTCATTTTTGCGAAGAGTGCATTTCATTTTTTGTGTTTCATTTCATTTTCCACAAGGCAAGACGTATAAGTTTAGCATGTACTTTTGTACGAGTCATTCATCCTTCATGGCATATTGTCCACCATCAAACAAGTCATGCATTTCCATCACTTTTTGGACAAAATATGTGTTCATATCTTTACTTGTTTCTTACTCGAAAATATAAAAACTATAGTTTTGATATTTTCGTGCAAGAAAAAAATAAAGAAGGGCAATTGTGAGCACTATATTTTGTCCTTTCTAAAAATAATAAAATAAATTTTCCTTCCTATTAGCTTCTAGAATCTCATTCTAATTTTAAGCTTTCAACTGCTTTTCAAATCTTTATCTTATCACATTTCAAGTTTTTTTAATTGCTTTTCAAATTTCTGGTCAATCTGATAGCAAAGATATCTCTCATTGTTCTCTAAATAAAGCCAACTCCCTTACTTAAAAAAGTTAGTCAAGGACCACTTTTACCATTTTTCATTCCCATTCTCCCATCAAGTTTTGAATTCCATCACCATCACACCATTTCTAACACCAACATCTACCACAAAATCAATTATATTCTCATTCCAATTCCATAGTTGAGCCAAACTATTGCCCATCTTTATTTTTCCGCCCATCACTGTTGCTGCACTATTGTGAAGCCACATAGCCACCACTCCCACTTAGCCTCCACCTAGCCACCACTCCCACTTAGCCTCCACCAGAGTGCTATACCATTATCACTGCAATTAATGTCTCAAACCTCCTTTACATAGTGGTTTAATCTTCTTCTTGTATGCATGTTGGGTGTTTTTGTTTTTTCTTTTGCCATTTGTTCTTATTTTCTTTTAAAAAGAAACTTATACTAATTTCTTTTTTTATATATATTAAACCTTTTCTTTTCCATCGTAATTTTTTTTTATTTGATATTTCATTTTTTGGCATTTTCACTCTTTTTTTTTGTGTTTGCACTTTTTTATTTGATGTATTTTTTTAATTGGTTGAATTCTTTTAAATTTTGAAATATTACAATATCTTTAGCTAAAAAGTTTTCTTTTGTTTAATGGTTGAAACATTTTTTTTTAAATCCACACAACAAACTTACGACATTGATGTATGGTTTGACCATCCTCAAGGGTTGTGAGAATTGTAAGGATTTATTGTATATCTTATACTATTCTGAATCCTATGTAAGAGTGGATTAGATTTTTTCCTTCCTTTTTTTAAAAAATCTTTTTGTAAATAAAATCAATCCAACACAAAATTATTTTCTACAAGAACGATGATGGCTTTGAGTTTCTCATTGCACCTGAGGATATGTAAAAGCGGATAACCCAGTCAAGCCAAAAATTAAATTTTCTTAAATTTTGTTTCTTCTTTTATTTTATTTTCTTGAAAATAGTTGTTATATTAATTTTGTTTTCTTGTCTTTTGTAAATAATTGTTATAATTTTAAGGGGAAAAATAAATATTATTATAGTTATTAATTAATTTGCATAATACACTCTAGGGTAACTGTTATAAAATGGATGTATTAGGGGTGTAGTGAGATGAGTTTCCACCTTTCCTTATGCATAATTGGACTCCAAAACTCAATCTCTTTTAAAGACCATTTTTTTTCAAATTTAAAAGATTTTTTCGATTTTTTCCACAATAAAAGTTGGTGGTGACTTCATTGAATATTTTTCAATATTTTTTGTTGTCTCATGTCACGGCGCTCTACGGGCACATTGTGACAAACTGCAAAGAACAATGTACAACACTGTTTTTTCGGCATTCTAATATCCTGAATATCAGACCAGTTTTCAAAGAGCATCTTCAATTTGTTAGGAATAACCCAAGAACAACCTCCCCATTGTAAGCAACGACATTTAATTTCCCAAGAAAAACAGCATGTTACAAATAAATGATCCACAGAATCCTCTTCTGCATCACAAAGAGCACACCTCGTACTATCTTCATGAAGGATATTGAATTTTCTGAGTTGATCCTTAGTGTTGAGTCTTCCCATGAAAGCAAACCACAACAACAGCTCCACTTTTGGTGGTGACAAGCCACACCAAATATTATTCAACTTGTTGTGACATAGTACCTGTCCATCCTGGATCCTCATTGACTGATTCAAGAAAGTCCAAATAGAGTAAGCATCATTTGGGTTATGACGCTATACAACTTGATCCTGAACATCCGCAGCTAGAACAACCTGCAATAAAATATTTTGCATGTCATAAAATAATTGCCTTTCTCACTCAAAGAGCTCTCTTTTCCATTGAAAGTTCCACACCCACTCAACCCCATCCCAAAAATCGCACTAAGCTAAGATGCTCTCTTTTTGCAAGTAGATAGAAAAGAGTTTAGGGAATTTATCCCTCAACCTTGAATCACTAACCCATATGTCCTCCCACAACTTTGTTTTCCTACCATTCCTCACTAACATCCATAGGCTATTCTGAATTACTTTTTTTAATTGTGTTATTGGATTGACCAATCTGGCATATAATGCTCCACGGGGCCCCCTTGCATACTACACACCTTCGAAATTGGTTTATCTGTGATCAGACCATTGCAAGAACAAATAATGCGTTTCCACAAAGGCGTCTTTTCTCTAGAAAACCTCTACCATCACTTGAACAACATGCCTGCATTTTTTATCATCACGTTCCCTATTCCTAGCCCACCTTGATCCTTTGGTTTTTGAATTTATTTCCAATTGACTATTGGCAAGTATCTCCCACCTGACCTCTTTCCCCAGAAAAACCTTATTTGCAAAGAAATAATGTTATTGGCTACCGACTTGGGCATTTGAAATAACCCCAGAAAATATGTTGGTAGACTATTAATAACTGACTTGATCAACACCAACCTTCTAGCCTTCGATAGAAGACTAGCTTTCCACCCACTAAGTTTTCTCTTTATTTTATCTATTATAGGCTTCCATGTTTCAACCTTTTTAGGATTTGCACCCAAGGGAATTCCCAAATGTTTAATTGGTAGTTGTGCCATTGCACACCCTGGTACTCCTTAAAGCTGATCATTTCTTCTTCTTAACAATTGAATTGTATCAAAGTTGACTTGCCATAGTTTATGCTTAACCCCGAAATATGCCAAGATTCTTTTATAATTGGCTAGGATAGTTATCTTTGCAGGACAAAACAAGATCATATCATCTTCAAATTAAAGGTGTGATAACTCTACCCTATTAGCTCTAATAATCAAACCTTCTATAAGACCCCTTTCCTTTGCTTTAAAAAATAATCTATTCAACACTTCAACAATAAGAACGAAAATAAAAAGAGATAGTGGATCACCTTGCCTGAGACCCTTCTCCATTTTAAAAGCCTTAGTAGGGGACCCATTTACCAACACTGACATATCTGCACCTATTACACAACTACAAATCCATTTCCTCCATTTGATTCCAAATCCCATTCTGTCCAACACATGATCAACAAACACCCAGGATACCGAATCATAAGCCTTCCTGAAATCTAGTTTCACCATTATGCCATGCTTCTTAGTCTTCTTCAACCAATGACTAGACTCACAGGTGATTAGAGTGCCATCCAAAATTTGCCGCCTTTCAATAAAAGTAGTTTGTGTTTCATCAACAAGTTTATTCATAACTTTTCTCATTCTTTTGGCCAAAATTTTGGAAATAACTTTGTAAATGCAACCCACATGCTAATGGGCCTAAAATCCTTCTATTCTTTGGCTCCTTCGAATTTGGCAATGAAAGTAACCCATGTCATATTGAGTGCCCTCAGAAGTGACCCAGTGGAAAAAAAAATCAAGCATCAACTTTTGGAAATCTTGCCCTACTACATCCTAAAGTTTCCTAATGAAATTCATATTAAATCTATTCGGTCCCGGAGCTTTGGATGGATCACATGACCATTCCGCCTCTTTAATTTCTTCAATAGATGGCATATGTTCCAAGCTAGCAACTTCATCAACAGATATTTTTGACATAAGACCATCCTGAAATTGGATTCGCGGGCCCTTTTTTTAGGTATATAGTTGATCAAAGAAAGATCTTACCTCCTTCTTGATGCGCCTTGGTTCCTTGAAAACTCTTGTTCCCATATGAAGCTCTAATATCAACTTCTTTCTCCTCTTAATTATGGACAAGAAGTGGAAGTATCCAGAATTTCTATCTCTTTCCTTCACGAACTTTTCTTTAGCCATTTGCTTCCAAAACATTTCCTTGCTATTGTACAATATTTCAAGTTGGCCAAGTAATGCACTTTTGCTAGCCAAATAAACCTCATCAGACTCACCATTTTAAATACAGGAATCCACTAAACAGATCTCATTTTCTAGCATTTTTATTCTGAGATTAATGTTACCAAACTAAACTTTATTCCAAGTACTTAATGAATACTTTAAAGCTTTTAGTTTTTTGTATAGCCCCATGTTACCCAATGCTCTCCATTCTTGTGACACTACCTTTTTGAATCCTGGATGTGAAAACCAAACATCAAGGGACCTAAAAGGCCTTGGCCTCTAATTAGTAGAATTTGACACAAGCACCAAAGGAATATGATCTGATCTGGAGCAATTCAAGCCTTTTAATTTAAAGTTGGGCAATTTTTTGTTTCAAGCAGGCTCCACCATAACTCTGCCAAGCTTACTACAAGATTGCCCTCTCATCCATGTGTACTTCTTTCCTGATTGGGGAATATCCACCAAATTCATATCCATAACCCAAGACCCGAATTCTGACGAGTTGATATTATTCACAAAGCCCTTTTTTTGTCTTCAAGCCTAAAGACTTCATTAAAGTCTCTCATGATAAGGATAGGAAAATTTATGGCCTCTTTCAACTTAGCTAGCTTTCTCCAAGTCCTTCATTTATCTTCAGTGGAATGCACCCCATATAGCAGGACAATAGCACAATTAAAGCTACCCTCTATCAAGCTCCCTTTAATACATATCCATCATCATTCTTCAAAGTGTCATTTACTGCCATGAGGTCCTTATCCCATACACATAATAAACCACTACATCCATTCACTGCATTGATACTGCATCAGGAGTAATCAATTGAGCCCCAAATTTTCCTAACAAAAGATTCCCTAATATTCATTGCTTTAGTTTCCACCAATCCAGCAAGATGAATTTTATTCTCCTGTAACATTCTTCTCGACACACCCTACTTACCACTCCCTCCCAAACCGCTTATATTCCGGCTTAACAGATTCATAATACAGGTTGTGACATGCCTAGCATCTCTGCTTTTCTTCTTCCTATGCCCATTCCTCTTTTTCTTAGTTTTGCCCTCTCCCTTCTTCTTGATCTGATCTTCCAAAAGAGCTTGGATTGAATCTTCATCTTTTTCAGTTGAAAGCCCCAAATTCTTCCCAACATCCCATGTCTTGGTTACATCCTTGAGCATTCATTGTCCATTATCCGTGTCAAATTGCTCAAAATCAACTTTCTTCATTCAAACTATAGAATCTCCATAGACAGCATCATCTTTAGAAAGTTTGCCCATGTCCTGGAGATACATCTTTAACCCATAACCTATTTGGCCTATTGTCTTCAAAGAAATTGTAACATCATCTCAAGCATGATACTATGCTTAACTTATAGTACCACACTCGGGAGCTGTTACCGTTGCCTGAACGAACCTTGTATGACAGCGCTCTTCGGCCGTCTTCAATATCTCTAGTTAACTCTGCCTATGGTGGCCGCCTTCGGTATTTCCTGAGCTATCTAGAGATAATACAGAAATAAATATAGGAGTGAGAATTTAAAATTCTTAGTAGGATTAATTAAATTATCACACATAGTGTCATCATTATTATTTCCAGCTGCTTCGATTTATTATGAAAAAGGTGAACATGTCAGATAAATTGTCCAATTTTATAGTTTGAAAAGATATTATCCGAAGCAGAGTTCATTTTATTCATACACTTGAGTCAAAATAGTCGATACAAAATAAATTCATAATTCATAATATAAACAAGAGCTACAATGTATTAAGAAACAAGAACATCAATATACTGGAAACATAAAATATACATATGCATTTACGTATACTCAAATTTATGCAAAGGCACTTGTATTTTCCTTAACCTTCTTTAATTTTCCTTTCCCTTCCTTGGCATTACTTAGGCATTATGTATCGTCGTCCCTATGGTGTATCCTTTACTTCTCTTTCTTTAATCTTTACTATTCTTGGGTAGACTGATCTAGGAGTGAGCTCAACTCATGACCGTCGTCACACAATACTAACCTACAAGGGAATTCATGTGCCTCTACATTAGAGGGATCTCATTTTGGCTAATTGTCTCCAAGGTAGAGGGATCTAATAGTCTTAATTGCTTTCACAGGAAGGGATCCAAATAATTGCCTCCAAGTAAAAGGATATTATCTTGTTTGTTAATTTTCTTTCATGCTTCTGATGCTCATATATATGTATCATGTATGAATAGAAACCTATGCACATGTCCGTTCCTTGATTTCAAACATTCATGCTTGCATGACATGCATTCATGGAAATAACATATAAACATGCTTGACGTTCACATATTTCTGCCAAAATTTTGGCAGTATAACATATCAAGTCTGCTTTTTCATGAATAGTGTTATCTAGCTAGACAGTCATTTATACAGAAAACCAACATGATACATCAACCATTTTAAAACTCATACAAAAATTTGCAACCTTTGCATTTAAATTGGATTTCTGCCAATTACATCAATTATGCCCATTTTTAGAAATTAAGCCATAATTTTTATATAACTCCTTTAGATCTAAATTTTGGATATGTTGAAATGTTATGTGTCTAGTTTCTAACCACTTTAGTCCCATTAAGTTTTGATACATATAACTCAAGTTATTAACATCTTACCTAGGTCTGTCCTGCTACTAGGCAGATTTGCACACCAAAAAGTAGAAATTCACTAAACATAAAAACCTGGTTGGAATTATATGACTTATAACCATAAAGCTAACTAAACTAACTTTCATTTTCAATAAGTTTCACTTCATTTGAGTAAGTAGAGCTTGAGTTATGAGCTCTTAAAGTTGACTAACCTGTACTGCCCTATTATAGCCCGATTAGGACTTGGGGCAACTTTTATGAATTATTGGGAACAATAGGGATTAAATTGGATTCTTAAATTTTTACGGTATATTACTCTATGTCTTAACTCTCTAAAAAAATTGGTTGCACTCAATTTGAAAGAGTATAGGGTGAGTTATGCCCCTTGAAATCTAGTCTGCTCAAAATTAGGGTTAGAATCTTATGGTTAACTTCAAAAATTCATATCTCTCTTAATACTGATCCAATGGCCTTATATTTTAGATGGTTGAAAATTCCTAGATGTCTAGTTTCACATAAAAATAGGTTCATCAAGTTTTGGTAGCGGTAGGCTGAGCCGTACACTCCGCCAATATGAACACTGTGATGTTTTCAACTTAAACAGATCCTGTGTTGCTTCTCCTTATATTTTTCATTCAAGTTTCAAGCCTATGACAACAATTTCATGTAAATCCAATCCCAAATCATCATATACATACAGTATATCATCAAATGGATAAAGAGAAACAAGAATTCAGGCAACCACCAGCCAATAGAAATCACATGAGAAAGTTGAATCCTACCTCAAATTGATATAGAAACTAGCTGGATCTGAGTTTTTAGTGGAGAAAGTGGGCGGAGTTTGGAGATTTGAGGAAGATGGAGTGAAAATGGAGAAGAGAGAAAGAGAGATGGTTTGCTGAAAGTGAGAGGTTGAAAATTATAAGAGAAAGAAGAGATATTATGTTGGTTTGGGTTAACATGATTGGTGGATTTTGGTAGTTTGGGTGGTTAAGAAGTGTGTCAAATCTCCCCATTTTGTGTGTGGCTAAATGGAGCCACTTGTGGGGGGTAAGGTGGCTGAGTTTTTAGCTACAAATTCCTAGGGTTTTTAATGTATAATTCTATTAATTTGGTTCCAGTGATTTAAAATATCGAATCTTTACCGATTTCCTTCAAATCGGCAAGTCATAACTAAATGGTTTTGTGAGAGCTCCTATATATCTATCTTAATCTTTCTTAAGCTTAATCTCTCTAATTAACACTTAATTAACTCCTAATTAACCTTTAATTAACTTCTAATTAATAATGTAAATTAAATGTTTTACAAATTTTGGACTAATAGTCTTCATTAATTTTCTACATAACAAATTTAACTTCTCTAATCCTAATGTTTATACTTCAATCCTAGTTAAGGGTATCTCCCTAATGAAATGAAATAATTTAGTCAATATTGCTAATTAAAAGCATCGTTTCTTCGGGATATTATAGAAATGACATGGGGTTTAATTTAAATCTTCTATTGGATCTTGTGTGGGAGGCCCAATCCTTGTAGATACTTCTTCATAGCTACTACTAACATGCATAATGGGCTTGCTACGGCCTAATCTCATTAATATAGCAAAATCTTCCATTCTTCGATCATCTTCTAGTGTGAAAGTGTGGTTACCATGTGATTGAGAGTCCTCCTCATTATTATTGAGTTCATTGATCTTGGTTTGGTAGTCATTCCCCATATCATGCATTATCTCGTAACCATGCATCCGCCCCACTTCATAACTGTCACCGACATCATATCCTCCCTCTTCATTATCACTTTATTGACACTTGTCATTTAGAGATTGGTTGGCTATACAACATTCCTCTTTCTTTCCATCCTCCTGCAATGCTTCATCTTCTTCTTTTTCCAACATCTACGTAGCCGGACTTGATGGTTGACAAATGTTCCTTATGCCCCATAGATCCACTGAATTTCCTCCAACTTATTTGATGAAGATATCACATCCTGTTCCCTTAGCTGAGAAGTAAATCCACTGCTGTTGTAAAGACACATGTATCTATAAGGATCTTTGCAGATGTAAAATCGGTGCACTCCCTTGCACTTCTATCAATGCATATGTATCTCTTCCATGCATCTGCTATTTTTCTAAAGTTCTCATATGACCAGGCATGCGGCGGAACCCCCAAGCATTATATCCAAACTCTACAAGTTTGATTGAATTCTTCAACCAACTAGTCACAAACATCCGTAAAATGATTCTTCAAACAATCAACTCCCAATTTGAGTGCATCTTCCTTGTCCTGAACAGATTCAAAAGTTACCAATGTTTTATAGGCCCTTATTGGCTTGACCTCCACAATTGTATGCAACAATTTTTCTTTTGTAACATCGACATTAACTGGGTATATGGTTTCCCCAGTGATGCTTCTAGATAGTTTCTCTTTCATATCATCATTAGTCTCACCATAAACCACTATCAACTTTTCCTCATTATTGTCCCTCTGCTTGCCCGTTATTATGTTACTCCTATTTCAGCTATCGCTCATCAATTGATTCTTCTCCACCATTATTGTATCATCCAAGCCCTTGGGCTTCTACATCACTAGATCTTTGAACGTTCTACCATCAATAGCCCTATTTGGATACATCATTGGCCTTTCTGGATTTTTCTTTCCCTCCGCTTCCTCCTTTGAAAAGTGCTTGAATTTTGCTTCACTAACCATCATTGTATGACCTCTAACCACTGTTCCATTCATCATTTGGATTGTTTTGAGAGCGTTTTTCTTACTGTTAAATCGTACATGCAAAGGGTTTATTATTTGCAACCTTTTTTTTCCTTGATAAGAATACATCTGTAATAGTGCCATCTAGATAAAAAATTTGCCATAACCATAATTGCGACATGGCAAAAGGCAAATTGTCAACAAAGATAGTGAAGGATCTTGCTTCAATATTCTTCAATCCTTCCATTCTTAATGTTGTATAACATCCACTGACATAATCTCCTTTTTTCTTGCTGCCATACTTGACTTGTCCATAATTGTACCCCTTTCTTTTCACTACTGTCCACTCTCTCCCTAGAAAGTTTGTTTTTGGACTCTTTCCCGTCTACTTGCAGTTGGATACCAAGCTCTCTCACCCTAATGTGTGTGTCTCTCTCCCCCCTTTTCTCACTTTCTCTCACTTTTTCTTTCTCTCTTACTCATTCTCTCAAACCAATGATGTATCCCTATTGATTTTTGGATTTGAAAGTTGTGTTTTGATATAAGTTGTTTGAGAAAAATAATGGGTTCTAAGTTAGAACGCCGCTCGCCGTAGCGAAGAGACGTAATGACACTATAGTTTGCTGTAGCTAAGAGATATAATGACACTATCACTCACTATAGCGAAAAGATATAATGGCACTATTGCTCACTGTAGCAAAGAGATATAATGACCTATGTGCACATGGTATATTCATTGAGATAAAAGGGTAAGACAACCCTAATTATAAGACTATATCGGGTGAAGCGAAGCCCCAGCTTGAGATATCATGAAACTCGTGATTAAATGGGTTAAGATTACTCCCCACAAAATTTCGTTCTTCAATGTAACTCTTATGGAGTATTTAACTACTTGACAAAAGATTTGATTTTATTTTTGAGAGGAATGATTTATGAAAAATATTAGGACAGCACACTAAGATTTATTGAGTTTTTATTTATGAGTTTCTATTTATGAAAGAGATATATGAATGAGTTTTTAGTTATAAAGATACTGAGAAGTATAGGATTGATGAACTATTATTCCCACTAATTTCTTTTAGTGATTTATGATTGTTAAGTTATCTCTTTTATTTTAAAAGCTTGTGCGTTTACTAGTTTTTTCTTCTTATCGACTTTGTTTATATGTCTTCACTGAGTCTGTGTAACTCACTCTTTTATGTATTAACATATTTATAGGTTGCTCAGTTAACTAATATTGTTGGTATGCCTCCAATATGGTTCGGGTGGGTACTGTCACTTCTGGTTCCAGAGTCTGCAACTATCGGTTATATGCTGGCTTATTCTGGTTATTTCTATTAAATTTGAAATGTAAGCATTATCTAGTAATAATCATGAGTTGAAGTTAAGGATATATATCTATATTAACCATTTGCAGAATGCTTTATCTTCTTAAGCTAGCCAAACTATATTAAATTTGATATAATCTGTGCGCCGGTCACAGACCTAAAATGGGTCATGTTAGATCAACCTAAATAATATTGTTGAACTTCGATTAGATTAGATAATTAAGTTTATTTTCTTTTGGGATTTTTTTTAAACCATAGTTATGTTCGTTAGCTAGGTAGCACCACTTCAATGGGAAAAAAAATCCCCCATTCGAGTTTTAATGCAGTTGTATACGTAGAACTCAAATCTAAGACCTCGGATTAAGTAAGACAACTTCCCACTAGTTGACTTACATGCTCATGGGTATTTAGATAATTAAGTTATTTTAATTTAAAATTTATCTGAATTTGTATTTATTATTTTTGTAATTTGATACTCGAAGTTCTTAATCCTTCACGTAAACTATATTCATTTTGGTCCACAATAATTATCATTTTGACAAAATTGGCATATCCTTACAATATCTTGATACAATACTGTAAGGATATACCAATTTATTCAAAGTGATAGTTATAGTGGATTAGAGGGAGTATTTTTATATTTATTCACAAATTTTTAAATTCAACAGATTCAAAAAAAAAAAAAATCTGCACTTAAATTTTAATAAACAAACTACTTTTTATTAGTTTTTACATTTATTTAAGACATTCACTTATTTAAAATTTTCTTTTTCAATAAATCTACACTTTAGTTCTTGAAAGATTTTCATTTTATCACTTTAGTCTTTAGAATATTAAATGTATACATTTTAGTCTCTAAAAGATTTTCTCTGAACAATTTAGTTCTTAAAAAATTAAATGCATACAATTTGATTCCTGAATGATTTTTTAATACTTTAGTCCTTAAAAGATTAAATATACTTTAATCCTCAAAAAATTTCACTTTAAACATATTAAGTTCTTAACAAGAAAATTATATACACGTTAATCCCTAAAAAATTAATAAAATAAAAGCCGATTTTCTTAGGGACTAATTTGTAATTTTTATTAATTATAAATTAACAAATAATTTTTTAACATATAATTATTTTAAATATTTCTTAATTTTATTATTTACAATTACGGCTTATACTAAATAATATTTATTATTTATTTATAAATATTTGTTGTTTTAATAAAATATAAAAAATACCAAACAGATAATCTCCCTTTTATGTATTTTGATATTTTCTATTTTCTACTATAAAATATAACAAGAAAGATAGATTATAATAAAATATAATTTTTATTAATTCTATAATTAAAATTTTAAAAACTAATATAGTTATATAAATATTTACTATTTTAATTGTCATTATTTTAATTATTTTTAATTTTTGTTATATATAAATATAATTTATATTGAAAATAATTTATTATTTATTTATATATTTTTAATTATTATTTTTATTATTTTCATAAATACAGAAATATGTGTGTGTTGTGAGAGAGAGAGAAAGAAAGAAGGGGGGATGGAGGGAGGGAGAGAAGAGAGTCTTTATATATTAAAATTTAATCAAATTAATCTTACATACCAAGATTTAATTGAATTATATATCATATATGTAATTATTTTTATTATATATAATAAATTTATATTAAATATTCTTTATTAAAAAGTAATACATTTATCTATATATTTTATTTTATTATTTTTATTTATTTGATATTTTTTAATTTAATAAATTATATAAAAACAAATAGTAAAATAGTTTTTATATACTTTAGTTCTCAAACGTCAAACATATTAATTCTTGTAATATGAAAATCATACATATATTAGTCACTAAAAAATTGGTTTTTAATGTATTAATCTTTTAAGGACTAATGTGTATATGATTTTTCTGATGAGGAATTAATATGTTTAACATAACATCTTTCACACAATAGCTTACTTATCCAACCCCAGTTACTCATAAGGATCATATACTAATAATAAAGAGGATTGAAAAACTGGATCATTTATCTGATACTTTTCTGATGCACAGGTTCCTCTATTAGAGGCAAGTGCAGAGCATATTTCGTATCTTCTATAGCTTTGTTATTTCCGTTATTTTATTCAAGATCATAGGAGCATACTAAGAGAAAGAAGATAAGAACTTTCAAGAAGAAGAGAAAAGTTTAGAAACTTATGTTTATAGAAACACACTTATATTATTTCTGATGGAGTTTTTTGATAATCTTACAAAGAGAGAGCTCCTTCCTTTTTATAGAGAAGGAAGCTTACAAATACTCTTAGTAATCTTGCTACCTACTCAACTTCTTCTACAAGTTTCCTAATAAGATAAGCATCATAACTACTTAGTGGACACTTGTCATATTGACAAGGACTAGACATCTAAAGCTAATTATTACAAAAGGACAAACTCATTTATGACTATGACCTACCTATTTATTACAAAGGATAAGACTACACTTCTTTTGATGACTTATTACAAGGTACTGCATTTATTACAATGCTGACTAAGACACTAAAAGACAAACAACTTTTCTATTATTTGTATTGTAGTGTCACATGGCTTCTTCTTTACGGTTCTTGCACTTTGAGCTTTATTAGATTGTCAATACCTCTGCTACTTGAAGATAGGTTCATGACTTGGTGACAAATTTGCTTTCTCATCTCTATCTACTTTTTGCCAGTACCCTCTTAATTCTGCTTCTAACAGTGTTTCTTCAGAATCTATCTCTTTCATATCTGTAACATCCCCAGTCTCGTAAACAGAACATAATGGAAACTTTGAATTATTTCCCTTTGGTAGTGTGAGAATTTCTTAGGCAGTGCTATGCCACAATGATCCTCACATTTGGAATTATAGGGTAGTGTAACACTGCCATTGAAAATATGGCATTGCCATATGTTAAAAATAAAAAAAAAATGACAAAAGTGCCCCTGTAAACGTTTGTTAGTTGCAGTAATGCTCAAAATTTTTAGAAATTATATTTTGACCCCAAAGAATTATTTCCACAATAACCCTAGAACTTTTCATAAAATGACCTTTATGTCTCCATATCTGTAGAATTAGTAGAATGGGATTTTAAACGAAGCAGAATCACGTCGTGAAACTGTAAAAGTTTAAATCTCTGCCGATTGGGCCATGGAGGCAGTTAGGTGTGAAATGATGTGGGGTGTCCCTGGACTTGTTCAAAATGACGGAAATGCCATTAGTTATAGAAAACAGAAAACAAAAAGCTCCAAAATTTGCAAAAATGTCTAATTTATGTTGTTAATCTATTTATTCGATTTCAATAGTCATGTGAGGGCAATTAGGAGTTAATTAAATATTAATTAGGTGTTAATTAGATATTAATTAGAGGGATGAGGCTTAGGAACAATTAGGATAGAGATATAGAAATTCTCTCAGTATCAATTAGTAAAGTTTTGCCGATTTGAAGAAAATCGGCAAAGATTTGGTATTTTAAACCACCAGAACCGAATCAGAAGAATTTTACACTAATACCACTAGTTTGAGTGACTGAAAATTGAGCCACTTCTACCCTAATGGATGGCGCCAATTGGCTGTTAAGTGAGTGGAGAGTGTAACGTCCGAAAAATTCTATCGTTATTAATCGAGTTTTCGGTTTTCATTGAATAATTGGGATTAATTAGGATACGATTAAGCATTCACTTAAAGCCAATCGAGTGTGGTTTAGAATTATTAGGTATAATGGAATTAGATTAGAACCATAGGAAATTTCATAGGATTTTTCCAAAACCGATTTACCAATTTAATGGAAATCGGTAAGATTTCGGTACTTTGAACTGTCGGAACCGAACCAATAGAAATTATACTGTGAGAGCCCTAGGATGGATGGCCAAGATTCAGCCAACACACCCTACAAGTGGCGCCACAATCAGCCTTCAAGAAGGCAGCCAAATCAGATTGCAGAAGGAAAACACATCCACCAATCACATGTAATCTTGCTCCAAAAGTCTCCAATTATTTCCTTCCAACTCCCTTGATTATTTTCGGATTTATAACCTGCTGAACCCTCATTATTTCTCTCCTATCTCAACTCATCTTCACTCCATCTCCATCTACTCTTCAAGCTTCATCAAGATTCCTTCAATCCAAGGCACCAATCTAGCACAACAACACCTAGAAGAGGTAGGAATTCCAACTTCTTTTCTTATTTTCTTTAAAGTGGGCTGATTGGGACTCCACTCTCTTTCCAATTTCTTGCAAGATTCTGATGCTATCTTGAGTGATGATGATGAATTAAGGTTGTTTTAAGATGTATATGTGAGTTTGAATTGAAGATTGGATGGATTGATTAGAGAAAAACTTGAATCCAAGAAGAAATCAAGAAGCTGTTAGGGTTTTTCCCTCGATAGTCCGTACGTCGGAGTGTACAACTTCACCTACAACCATTTAAATTTGATGAATTTATTTTTTTATGAAACTATACATTTAGATCTTTCCATACATATAAACTATAAGGCCATTGGATTAGTATAGAATTAGTTATGAATTTTTGAAGTTTAACCTAGAAATCTAGATTCTTATCCGGGCAGTATGACTTGAGAAGGGTATAACTCACCCTACACAACTCCAAATTGAGTGAACCCAAAGTTTTTTGAAAGATAACATGTAATGGAACATCCCATAAAAATTTTAGAATCAGATTCCTTGCCATTTGTTCCCAGCATACCAATGAAGTTGACTTAAGTTTAAACCAGGTTGGAATAGGGTAATCCAGTAAAGTCAAGTTTCGGGACTCATAACTCAGGATATGCTCATGAAAATGATATGAAACTTATTTCATTTGAAAGCTTGTTCTATTAGCTTTAATTTGATATAAATTTTGTATGATTTCACCTAAGTTTATATTTTTAGTGAATTTTTACTTATAAGAACCCAATTCTGGCTAAGAACAGGGCAGTCTGAGGTAAAATTTTTATATCTTGAGTTATACCAATCAAAACGAGATGAGACCAAAAGGTTTAGAAACTAGACACATAATGCTATAACATATCCAAAAATTAGATTCAAATGAGTTGAATTATAATAAGGGTGGAGTATACGAAACTCGGGCAGAACAGGAGAGAATAAACCGAAAACCCTATTGGTGCTTGAATTCAAATTGATAAATGATGCTATATATATATATATATATATATATATATATATATATATATATATATATATATATATATATATTTGCTTATCCATATTGAATTGCAATTTTGTACATTTGTACTGGTTGCCTGGCACTATTCATGGGGAAGCGGACTTGGTCCGTTATGCTGCCAAAATTCTAGCAGAAATATGTGAATTATGTGACTGTTATAAACATTTATATGTTATGCTCATCAGATTCATATATACAAGAATGATTTAAGTATAATATGAAGTATATGAATGAATGCATGTAGCATATGCATGTATAATCATCTCCAAAAAAGAATAAGATTTATAAGAACTTGCAAGAAAGACGTACCAAGCTACCACGTGAGGCATGGCATAGACCAAGCTTGGTGGGCCAAAGCGGTACTGTCTAAGACTTGGGCCAGCCCTCGACCAGATTTAAGGGGAATAGACCCGTGTGAGGGTCAGGGAAAGTAAACTCATCACTCATGTATAGGTACAAGTTCGGACTTGAAAAGCAGACTATCACCCAGGGGTGAGAGAGGCCATTCACCTTCGGAGGACCAAGTACAGAATAGCAAGGTTAAGTTGCAAGTTAAAGAAGAGATAAATTAAGTCAAGTACACTTGCATACATTCAAGTATAAGCATCTATATATGCATCTTCAATTATTTAGTTAAGTCATAATGCTATTATGATCCTTGTTGAAGCATATTATACTATCCATATTTCTATGTCTGTCATATGAGATGGCAAGTGGTTGTTAAAAGATAACCTGTTTCGAGAAATGTGTTTTCAACTTAAAATTGAACCACTATGTGTTTATATGTGCTCATATTTTCATAATAAACCGAAGCAGCTGGAATGTTTATGATGGCACTGTAAGATTGGTTTGAGTTTACCTACTGAGAACCTTAGGTTCTCACTGCCTACTTATATGTTTCTCTTTTTCATAAATATTCCAGCATCCAAGTTGGAAATCAAGTGCGAGGCAGAGTACAGGGCCATTCATTGAGCAAAAATCAGACGTAAGCCTGACTAAGAGATTATTGGAGCTAGCTAACGACTGGTCGGAAGTAAACGCCGTGTATTGTGTCAGTCACAATTTCTTTTAAAGTATAATTATTTTATTATCTATATATCAGGGACTATTAGTCAGTAATAAAGTGAGCAGTTAAAGAGCCATGTATTATATTTTCTATATTTTAAAGATTTTTTAGTACAGTGACAACCTTTTAATATAACTACATGACTCGAGCATGACTTATATGATAGAGGTTGTTACATTTTTGGTATTAGAGCAGTTCGTCCTGTATAGGCCTGTGGATGGACTGATTATACTTCTAATGCATACTCTGAGAATCTAGATAAACCATGCTTTAGGTCCTCACGTGATGAGGAGATAGAAGATTTTGCATGGTAGTCTTGCTATGAGTGTTGTGGACTATCTGTTGCACTTGACTGAATATTAAGCCTAATCACCTCAATATAAGGTTTTGTGTAGACAGAGGCCTATGACACCCTGCAGACTTGTTTCTAAACATAATTATGAAGGGCAAAACTCCTAGAAAGTAGCGATGGCATAAAGGGGTAGACAATTGAGCAAGTCAAGGAGTGTAGAGAATTGGGGATTCAATCAAAGGAATTGTGTCGGACAGTTTGCTATGGACATAGTAAACCTAGTTTTATCGAAAGAGATTGTTTGTAAAGTGTTGCCGGGTAGCTGAAGATTTCCCATCATCAGGGGCAGGATCTTAGTTGGAGACGAGCCGAGTAAGAATCTTCTTCACCCTGATGGGGCTTATTTCAAGCTTCATTGCAATTATCCAATCCAGACTATCTTCTCTAGCTTGAATCTAGGGGATTCTTCTACCTGGTCTTGTAACTTTAACACTCGACAGGGGTAAGGTGATTACCCGCTAATAAGCTTATCTTATATGGCATGGATAGTGCCTTTATTTTCTTCATAGATGAGTTACCCCAAAGGTACCTCGCCAGCAAATTCAGTCAATGGTTTTAGTATAGAATTAGTTATGAATTTTTGAAATTTAACCTAGAAATCTAGATTCTTATCTGGGCAGTATGAGTTAAGAAGTGTATAACTCACCCTACACAACTCCAAATTAAGTGAACCCAAAGTTGTTGAAATATAACATGTAAGGGAACATCCCATAAAAATTTCAGAATCAGATTCCTTGCCCTTTGTTCCCAGCATACTAATGAAGTTGACTTAAGTTTAAACCGGGCTGGAATAGGGTAGTCCAGTAGGGTCAAGTTTCGGGACTCATAACTTAAGATATGCTCATGAAAATGACATGAAAATTATTTCATTTTAAATCTTATTCTGTTAGCTTTAATTTGATATAAATTTCGTATGATTTCAGTTAGGTTTCTATTTTTAGTGAATTTTTACTTATAAAAACCCAATTCTGGCTAAGAACAGGGCAATCTGAGGTAAAATTTTTATATTTTGAGTTATACAAATCAAAATGAGATGGGACCAAAAGGGTTAGAAACTAGACACATAATGCTATGACCAAAAATTAGATTCAAATGAGTTGAATTGCAATAAGGGTGGAGTATACCAAACTCGGGCAGAATAGGAAAGAATAAACCGAAAAACCTATTGGTGCTTGAATTGAAATTGATGAATGATGCTATATATATATATATATATATATATTTAAATATGTATGTATACAATGGTCCATATTGAATTGCAAGTTTGTACATTTGTACTGGTTTCCTGGCACTATTCATGGGAAAGCGGATTCGATCCGTTATGCTGCCAAAATTCCGGTAGAAATATGTGAATTATATGACTGTTATAAACATTTATATGTTATGCTCATTAGATTCATATATGCAAGAATGATTTAAGTATAATATGAAGTATATGAATGAATGCATGTAGTATATGCATGTATAATCATCTCCAAAGAAGAATAAGATTTATGAGAACTTGCAAGAAAGACGTACCAAGCTACCACGTGAGGTATGGCATAGACTCAGCTAGCGTGGACCAGAGTGGTATTGTCTAAGACTTGGGCCAGCCCTCGACCAGATTTAAGGGGAATAGACCTGTGTGAGGGTCGGGGAAAGTAAACTCGTCACTCATGTATAGGTACGAGCTCGGACTTGAAAAGCAGGCTATCACCCAGGGGTGAGAGAGGCCATTCACCTCCGGGGGACCAAGTATAGAATAGCAAGGTTAAATTGCAAGTTAAAGAAGAGATAAATTAACTCAAGTGCACTTGCATACATTCAAGTATAAGCATCTGTATGTGCATCTTCAATTATCTAGTTAAGTCATAATGCTATTGTGATCCTTATTGAAGCATATTCTACTATTCGTATTTCTATGTCTATCATATGAGATGGCAAGTGGTTGTTAAAATATAACCCGCTTCGAGAAATGTGTTTTCAACTTAAAATTGAACCACTATTTGTTTATATGTGCTCATATTTTCATAATAAACCGAAGCAGCTGGAATATTTATGATGGCACTGTAAGATTGGTTTGAGTTTACCTACTGAGAACCTTATGTTCTCACTGCCTACTTATATGTTTCTCTTTTCCATAAATATTTCAGCACCCAAGTTGGAAATCAAGTGCGAGGCAGAGTACAAGGCCATTCATTGAGCAAGAATCGGGTGTAAGCCAGACCAAGAGACTATTGGAGCAGCTAACGACTAGTCGGAAGTAAACGCTATGTATTATGTCAGTCACAATTTCCTGTAAAGTGTAATTATTTTATTATCTATGTATCAGAGACTATTAGTCAGTAATAAAGTAAGCAGTTAAAGGGCCATGTATTATATTTTCCATATTTTAAAGATTTTTTAGTACAGTGACAACCTTTTAATATAACTCCATGACTCGAGTATGGCTTATATGATAGAGGTTGTTGCAATATCTTCATCTGGATCTTGGGAATCTTGCATGATTAGATCCTGTATTGAATTTCTGTAAGTGACTGTGCTTGTCTGGCCTGCTTCAAATCTTCTAGCTAGTGCTTCACCTATGTGGGGAATCTCGGATAATGGACAGATGATATCTGATGGCTGAGTACATGTGGCATCATTATCATCTACACCATTAATTTCCTATAAATGAAAGACCCAATTTTCCTTGTAGAATGGAGGTTCATTATCTCAAATAAGTACTTTCAAGTTAGGGAGTAGTGTATACACCCTGGCATGGTTTTGTGTCCAAAGGAGTTTTGTCCGTGGGTGCTGGAAATACGGATAATGGATAATAAAAACTGAGATAAAATCATTCAACTGATCATCATCTAATTTCCAAATATTAAATCTAGAGGTGAAAACCATTAAAGAGTGTTCCATAAAAGAGAAGAGCGATTTTCTGGGTTTGAGAGGAATTTTCTCAATTTGAAAGCAGGGCACAAGATAGGATAAGAATATAATATAGAAACACACCATAGATACCACATATCAGATTCTACAAATGTTGTTCCAATGACGATGGTAAAGATGGTGAGATATGGTGCAATAGGACTTAACCAAGTGGGTTGAGAAATAAGGTTATGTGTTTGGATAGATCTATTGAGGTAAAGGGACATGTGTAACTTGGCAAATTCCTGTAGGTATTTTGGAGTCAATGGAGTGTCAGGAGGAATTTCAGGCGGAAAAGTCCTTTGAGCTATACTTTCTTCAGAGAAACAAGATGGATAAGTATTCATCATGATTAATGGGTAACAGTGAGTGGAGGCGATGATGGTGATGGATTTGGTTTGGTCTGGAGAGGAAATATGGAATAAGGTTTTGAGTTCTCTTTATATGTTTTACAGAGAAATCATATTGGGAAAGCCATTCTTTTAGTCTGAGGATTTGAGGACTTGGTGGGATTTTATTTTTGAATTCAAGTAGTTTTGGAAATGAAGAATTATCAAGATTTACCTCAAACTGGTGTCCTCTGAGATGGAAATCAAATTTCTGGATTCTATACTTAACTGCCAAAGTTTCTTTGTAAGTTGTATGATAGTGAAGCTCTGTTGGCTTGAATTGTCCACTAGCATGTTTGCAGTAGAACTTCTGGCCTTCAATTTCTTCTATAAGGACGGCTCCCCAGTATTGGTCACTAGCATCTATTTATAAAATTCATTTTCCTTCTCCAGGTATTTTGAGAGGAGGTGAATTTTTTGCTGCCTATTTCAGATACTTTACAGCTTCAGTTTGTTCTGGTCCCCATGGAGGAGCTTTTTTCTTGAGAAGCTTGGACAACTTCATGGTGTCTTTGGAAAATGCAGAATGAAATCCCTTATGTAATTCAGGATTCCTAAGAACTATTGGATCTGCTTCGTGGTCATATTTTCATCAGGGAATTTTGGAAGCTCTTCAGCAATGTGTGGCTGTGGCACATATTTTCCTTGAGCAAAATGCATTCGCAGAAAATCTACTTTAGTAGTTTCGATCTAGGACTTTCTTGATAATAGCATTACTCCATATTGGTCGCAAATTTTATAGAATTCTTCCAAGAGCTGCCTGTGACTGTTTTCATTGGGAGGGAAAAGGAGTATATCATCGATGTAAATGAGAGCACGGTCAAGGAGGGGTTCAAAGACTCTAATCATGGCCTTTTGGAATAGTGATGGGGCGACTTTGAGCCCAAAGGGTAAGACAGTCCATTGGTAATCGGCATTAGGAATACAAAATGCGGTTTTTGGTCTGTCTTTTGGATTAAAGTCCAATTGCCAAAATCCTGATTTCAGGTCAAACTTTGAAAAAATATGGGCATTCCGGATATAGGAATAAAGAGAATAAATTTTTGGAAGAGAAAACTTATCATCTTTAAGGAATTGGTTTAGCGGACGATAATTGATGACAAGTCTCTTTTTTCCTCGAACCTGCTCTGATCTCTATTTGGCATGCCCAATCAGATTTGGTTGGTTCAGTCAGTCCTTGTTTTAGCAATTGTTGGCATTCTTCAAATGCTGCTGCTCTATCAGAGTGGTATCAAAGCCTAAAAGCCCAGCCAAGGTATTTCCTTTATTTCCTAAAGAACAGAGGGCATATTATAGATGTTAGTAGGGAGAATGAGTAGGGAAGAACCTAACTCACAAATGGCGTCCTCCTCAGATAATGCCCTCCAAAAACCTTTATCCTTAACCTCAAGACTATCTATCCCAGAATCCTGTATAAAAACCCTTTCTTCCACAATAGAAAACCTCATAGAATATTCCTATGTCCCTAAAGATACTCAAATGGAAAGCTCTATTCCTCCTCTTCTTAGTCCCTAAATGTTTTTAGAAAAGAAAAAGGACCATTTAGGTGGCTCCGCAAAAAACTTATCTCAACCCCTAGACCTGGTATAAAAGAGTATATCCAGACTACAAAAATGGATGAATGTGCTCTCCAAGCCACCAGCGCCAAACAATATGTTGATATGGAAATCAATCCTACTCTCATCTGGCTTTGGTAGAGAGAAGGATATGTTAGCCTTCACCTTCGGGCTATTGGACTAGTTCTTTCCCTTCATGGGAGAAAAAGACTTCTTATTACTGTCAGGGTGAGCTTACTGGACACTACTTTCCAGAATCTTGAACATGCCACCATTGGAACTGTTTTAATGACACTAAATGCAAGTAGTGTTGTTTTAACCATGTTCCCCAACTTCAATGTCCATCTCAGAGACCCCACTTTGACCACCAGATTCAAAGTATAGGTCCAACTCATAGGGGCTCCACAAGATAGAACTGCCTTAGTTGCCTCACTACAGCATCAGCTAATTTATAGGCTTCAAGATCATTGTTTTGATCTGCCTACTCCAAAAGGCTTCAATGAAAATGCCTTGATGGTCCTGGCCACTTCAAATGATGAGACACCCTCCATCATTCAGATTCCAAAGCAAATTCCAAAGAAGAACCTTCTGCAGCTCATGCCGCTTGAATGGATGAACAACTATGAAAACTTCAAAAGAAACAGCACCCCTGCTGTTTCAACTGAAGCAAGTTTGATGGAACTATTAGAACTATTTTCAACAGGCCATATCAAGAGGAACCTTCTAAGGGAAACCCTTCAGTCTTCCACATCATGATGATCACTCTAGGAGCAGCCGAAAAGAAGCTGCCGATCCATGTTATTGAGCCAAATGGACAGATCATCTACTCTGACAAAATCGATGGTCATTTCTTATGGGATATTCCTGGATCAAGAATGTGCGAACCAGGCTGTACTTGCGACACATGGTTCTATCCCATGCCAGAAAATAATGAATGGCAATGGGCATGCACAGGAAACTGTAAGCATCCTGCTACTCCTTGCAGGCCTCCTCTTAAGCCACAGAGGAAATTTGATCCAGATAATGGTCCCTGGGTAGGGATCAGAACGAAGAAGGGACCATTGTCAATTTATGAAGAAGCCCTTAGGATACTCTGACAAGAAGGGTATCCACCACCACCTGAAGATCCTGATCTTGTCACTTGGCCACTACCACAAAATACCATAAACTCTTTTTCCTGTAAAAGCCCAAAATCCACACTTTTTGTCCCAACAATACCAGAAATCCCGTGCATGATGTTTGCTTCCACTTCAGCCACCTACAGAGCTAATTTTCCAACTCTAGAAAGAAAATCCAACCCTATCACCTAAACACATACTAAACCTTTTATCCAGTCTACTGAAGTACAACCAGATGGGAAGCTAAAACCTCTTACTCAAGCTGAAGAAGTTCTAAACTGGCAAACTGAAAACTCCATAGCCCAAAATGAATTGTTGACAAAAATCAATCAAAAGATTGATAGCCTCATGACGGCCGTAGAGCAACGGCTGGGGATACTGTCTGAAAAATTGCAGAAATACTATAAAGAGACAAAAGCCAGAATTGAGGTCTTGGAAATGGAAATCCAACAACTTCCTGCTCAGAATATCCATGACCAGGCTTTTGATCAAAGAGAAAGAGAACTTCAAAGGCTTAGCCACAGTATAGAAGAACTCTATGAGTATATAAAAAGCCTTCAAAAATAGCCAGAGTCAGACTCATTCTTTGCTCCTCCACTAAAAATATATCCCAGCTTCCTGCCATTCTCACAACCACATAAACCTCCACCTTTATTACTACCAATCCTACCATCAAAAACAACATTCTTTGGAGAAAGATCTCGACCCTCCAGAGAAAACCCAAAGAGGAAAGAAGTTGTTGAGTCTTCCTCAGTTTTTCCGAAACAACCAATTCAGAATCCAAAGTCTCCTGAACCTAAACCATCTCCGAAAAAGACTCAGACATCAGAGATTGACCCTGATACAGTTCCACTGTCTCAAGCCATGATAGCCTCATATGCCTATCAGGAGCAAACAGATAGCGATGACCAGAGTGTCAAAACATCTGTCAAAATCCCTAATGATGATGAGCATGCTGATATCACTAGGATTCTCATGGCCACAACTGTAGAGACTGAGACAGTCAGAGGGGCTTAATCATCATCTTTAAATCCTCAAGAAATCAATACTCCTCTGCTATCTGGAGGACCGTTGTTCCCTATCGATGACATCCCACCATCTTAATGGAGAAAAAGGTTTTTAGACTTTAAAGCTTGGATGGATGCTAAGATGGTTCCACCTGATGCTGATCGATATTGAGTCATTGAAGAATTCTATGTACACATGACTAGAGTCCTCAAAGAGTGGTATTGTAGCTTTGGTCCTATAAGGCAAGATAAACTACACAGACTAGAGAGTACTGATATTGTTATTGCGGCACTCCACCATGAATTTCTTGGTGACCACAGTCTTGTTCAAAAGGAAATTCGGAAGGAGTACTTTGACATGAAGTGTTGTTCTCTGAAAAAATCTGACTTGGAATGCCATTTCAAAAGAATGGCTCAAAGGTTTTATCAACTAAATGGCTATAATGATCTTAGCCTTAAGAACACTTATGTCAGCTCTCTCCCCGAAGAACTCCAGACAGAAATGTACCGAATGTTTACTACTATGCAAAGAGACGTTGTAAGCATGACTCTTGGAGAAATCCACCAGATGTGCCTTGCCGCATTAGACAAATTATGCAGTCAACAAGTCCTCTTTGAAAATATTCTCAAAGAAAGAAAGAAGTACACCAAAGCCTACAAAAAGAATTATCTGGAAAACAAGTGCAAAGAGAAAGATTGTAGCTGCCGTTACAAGCCAACCGCCAAAAAGGAAAATAAAATCTTCATGAACAGGAAAAATAAGAAGAAAAAGGTCAAATTCTTCAAAAGAAAGCCTTACCGAGAAAAAGATGGCAAACGATGTTTCATTTGTGGCAAGAAAGGACATTTTTCAAAAAATTGTCCAAATAAAAAGGAAAAAGCTTCCAAGCTAATTCATTCCCTTGACCTAGCCACAGATGAAGACATTGAGTCCTAGTATGATGAGCAAGATTAACCAGATGCCTCTACTGTCTTCTGACTAGAATACACAGGCTCCAAAGAAAGTAGTGAGTCAGATTCTTCTACTTCTGAAAAACACTTTCCTGTCCTACAAGCAGAAGAAGTCCCCAGACCTCCAAATTTAGAAGTCAATTCACTTGATGCAGTTCCACCACTGCCAAACATTGAGATTCATATTCTTCCCTCCAAATATGACATGCCAATCAAAGCCATTGCTTTTATGGATACAGAAGCATAAAAGACTTTAATGAATCTGGTGATCCTCCCATCATTTGCTTGGGAACCTAGTGTTCATTTTTTCAAGGCAACAGACGACAAGATTTTCCGGATGGATCTGATTACTAAACACAAGATTGGAATCAAATTTTTCCCAGGATGCATTATCTGGACCAAAGTTATTGGAACAAATTATATATATATATATATATATCTTTTAGAGATTAAAGTGTTAAAACGAAAATATTTTAGGGACTAAAGCATAAATTTACTTTTTTTATGAAATTATCATCAATTGTGTATTATTACAAAAATCCAAATTATTATTAAATATCTTATGACGTAGTTTTATATTATCATCAATTGTTCTAAGAATAATACTTTAGAAAAATATATGAAATTTGTTTTTTTTTTTTAATTTGATAATCTAAACCAAATTTATTAAACAAATTTACAAAATTTAAATAAAATTAATTTTATTTTATTTATTTTTGGATAATTAGCAATCACATCCTTAAGATATCAAAATATGGCATTAAACCCTAACCCTCTACTTGGATCTAGAGAAAAAGGAGAGAAAGAAATTAAGAAGAAGGAGAATAGAGAGATTTTCAACTTTTTCTTTACTTAGATGGGAGAAAAGAAATAGAAGAGAAAGAATGAATTGATGGTGGGACTCACAATTTTTTTCTCCCCTCAACAGGCAAGAAAACTGAACTAATGGGGTGATTTTATATAAAATGGCCATTTTGCCCTTGTCACTTATATTGTGGATTAAGTTGAAAAAAAAGAGTGATATATGATTGCTAGTGGTGATGAACCAATGGATGTTAAGCAGCTAACAGTAATGGATCTTTTTGCAGTGTGCATATTTTGTTTTAATGCCTGGAAGGTTCTTTGACATACTTGTTGGATCAAAATGATTCCATTTTTTCGTATTTGCCGCATTTACATAATTTATCAATAATAGTACCTAAAATTAATTTTTATTATTATATTTTTAATGTGAAATATATTTGGAATTGTCCAATTTTATAATTTTAATGTGGAAAATATATCCTTGTAATTAAATATATTGTTTTAAGTTGGGTTCTCAATTTTTTTTAATATTTGTTGTATATTTAATTTATTATATCTAACTATTTTTTGGGTGCAATTTATTATATTTAGTTTATAAAGAGAATAATTTCTATGCACCAATGATATAAAATAACTTTCCATTATTAGTCAATAAAAATTTAAAAAATTGACAAATCATGGTGGATAGTTATCATAGTATACAATTATTTATCATAATTTGATATTTTTCTGAATTTTTATTAATTAATAATATAAAATTATTTTATATTGACAGTGCATAACAATTAAATTCATTTATAAATGAATTAAAAATAAAAAATATAGGGAAATATTTATATTATATTGCATTAAGGGCAACATAGTTATTTGATATAATTACATTTTCTATCTTCTTATATTTCTCTTTATCCAAGCAAGAGAAAGAAATTTTTCTCATTTTCTTTCTCTTCATTTTCTCTTCATCCAAGCAATAGGAAAGAGAATAAACTTTTTTCTCTATTTTCTCTTCTCTTTATTTTCTTTCCTTCCATTTTCTTTCTTTCAATTTTCTTTTTTGATCCAAGCAAAGGGTAAATTTGTGTAAATATGGCACCCCACCCCAAACTTGTGTAAAAATTGCACTCCAAACCAAACAAGTGGCTTTTAACATAGGGACAAAATATTTGAGTCTATGATGAACCCATTTAATATTAACTCTTAAATTTTATTGAAAAAGTCAATGATTGATATTACATTTCCAATTCTTGCATTTTAATTATTCTTATTCGACAATTTCATTTCCTATGTGTCTATATTGCCACACACACCACCAGTCCACGACAACTCTTGTTCACAGCAACATGACCCTATTGCCTCACAACTCAGTTATTGTAATGACGTTAGCCTCTCACCCTCCTATGCAAGTTCCTTCTCTGTGCTGCTCTTGTGATAACCATTGCCAAATATTCCACCTCCCATCGCAACCCCATCTTCTTAACCATCTTTTACTAAGGGTTAAGATTGTATTCCAATTTTTGCAACTTTATTTTTCTCACTCCCCAATTTCATTTTCTCTCTTTTTTCATTATCACTTACTTCTTCCTCACCTTCTTAACCACCTTTAGCCCAATTTTTTTTTTTTAATTATCAAATTACATGCTTGATAAAAAGGGTAGGTGGCTAATCATGGGGTTGTGAAGTGAAGATAGAGGGTTATACATGTGATGACAGTGCCATAACATTAAGCATTAAGCAACCTTTAGCTGATTACTATTTCACACAACTCCCATAGAAACAATACCCCTCACAAATTTTGATGCTCTTTTGTAGAGCATACAAAAACCACTTTTCCTCAAAAAATCTAACTGCAAAACTAAAAAAAAAATAAGAAGGAAACTTTGAGTTGAGAAAAGTAAATGTATAATCAGTAATTCTTAGATTTTGATGAAATAGGGTACTTGAATTATGACTTTGTCCTTTTCAATGATAGTTTCTTCAGTTGATTTGAACCATCATTATTATTTTTTGGCATTATGCTTGCTTAGCCCCTAGTGAAGGGTAGATGAGAAAGTCGAGTCACAGTGATAAGAGGAGGAATATTTGGTTGCGGCTGCAGGGGCGGCTTGGAAAAGGAAGAGGCATAGGAGGGTGAGGGGATAGCATTATTATGATAGTTGATAGAGATGGCAAAACGGGTTCAATCCGCCAGGTTGACCCACCAAACCCGCAAAAAATGGCAGATTGGGTTGACATATTTGGCTCGCCAAAATTTTTTGGCCCACCTAACCCATGGGCTTTGGCGGGCCGAGTGAGTTGGGCCTACAGGTTTGTGTCTCTTGTTTTTTTTTTTTTTTGCATACATGATTTTTTTTTTTGAGTTTTTGTTATACACTATGTTATAGATATGTGAAAGAAAAAAAAAAATCTAAGTCTACAATCATAATTCACAGTGCTTCGAGAAATAATTTGTCTATAAAACATAAACCATCTTCGTCCTATGTTAGTCGAACCAGCATTGCACATTTGTTTGTATTGCAAATAAACCATGTCTATCAATAATTGTCTGGGTGCATGGTAATATCTCCAGATCATAGCCAGTAAGTCCTCATGCTGGAATCATCAATGTCAACCTGCTCATCAAAACTATGTTATTATACACTATATTGTTATTATACTTTGTTAATTTGTGAATTTTATGTTACAAATTTTATGTTATGGACTTATAGTTAATTATTATTTATGAACTTTTTATTCATATATCTTAATTAATTTATTATATTTGTATTTGAGTTAAATTTGTATATAAATTATGTAATTTAATTATTTTATTCTATTTTATTTAAGTGAATTTTTTATTTAATATTTTTTTTATTTTTTAAAATTTTTAGAATTATTTAACTAATTAAAAATATTAAAACAAGTGTACATATATATATATATATATATATATTATTGGTTAGACTTTACACGGTTAGAATATTTGAATTCGCTTTCCCATTTCTACTCGCCCCACCTCAATTTTGGCAAGTTGGGGTACGCTAGCTCGCTTTGCCATTACTAATAATTGACTTGTGAGGCAGCGAGGTTGTGTTGCACTAAATGAGGCTAGCGGTATATGTGGTGGTGCAATAACAGGAATAATTAAATTGTGGAACGAGAATAATTAAGATATAAAAACTTGAAATGCTATCTCAATTATTGATATTTTTATTTGAAATATAAGAATTAATATTGAATATGTCCATTATAGACCCAAACATTGTATTCCCATATTAAAAGCAATCTATTTAAGGTAAAATGTAATATTTATACAAGTTTAAGGTGAAGTGTAATATTTACATAAATTTAGAATTTAGTGCTATATATTTAAACTGCAAGAGGTGTGGTTGTTAATTATTATTATTATTATTTTTTAATAATCTCAAACTTAAATTGGACCGATCCTAATCGCCCTTATTGGGCCTCATAGGTTGAAAGTATATATATATATATATTAAAAATTGGAATTTTCTCATTCTTATTTAAATTTAATTTATATATATTATTAGTATAAAATTTTTTTATATTATTATTTAATTATATATTATCATATTAATAGATATAATTAAATTTCACATCTACTATTTAATTAATTATATAAATAAAAGAATATGATTAGTTGACTTTATAAATTTTTTTAATATTATTAATTTATCAAAATTAAATTCTTCTTATTTTAAATATAATAAAATTAAGTTAGAAGAGAGATAAATATAAATATCTTAAATATGTGATATTCTCTTAAAATTTGTAAAGTCTAATTTAAGGGTTTTGTTTTTTCTTTATGTGTTAAATTTTTGTCCTTATCTCATTCCTAATACAACATAATCATGTTCAGTGTATATAACGATGCTTTACTGGATGGCAGGGTGCGGGCTCCTTGCTTTATGAAGACGCATCAAATCCAGAAACCCAGTTCAGGCAGACCGACACTCGACATTTTTTGTTTTTTGGAAAAATAAAATAAAATATTTAACTCCACATTAAAAGTTGAATTTCAGAAAATTTAACCTCACGATATATTACAAAAAGAAATTATTATGCCAATAGAAATGTTGAGGGACTTACTTTTTGTGAGATATCCTGTTAATTCATCATTTATTTATTATTGACGCACAGACTCATTTAAATTCATTCCGCACCCCATCTAACCTGGATTTAGTAAGAATCGACACGATATCTCACAAGAAGTAAGTCCCTCTATCATTTCTCTTATGATGAAAACATAAATTTGATAGAAATTTATTTTTTATTGTCAGAAAGCACATATTTTTACGTATATAAGAAAAGCATATTTTGATAATATTTAAATATATTTTTCGTCTATAAAAATATAAAAATTTATTATTCAGATATAAAAAATGAAAAATTTTTCGCTGTGATTTCTCAAAAATTTTGCATCATTTCAATATCTCATTTATTAAAAATAAGCATAAATAACCCTCGACAATGAGTTTAGCAGTGCTACGAGAGAGATCAATTTTGCTCACTAAATGAAAAAAGAAAAATTAGAAAATAAACAATGCATAAAAAATTTGCATAATGTTTATGACTATTTGGTTATTTTATATCTATATAAGATGTGTGCTAAAACAGACAAGAAAATATTTTTAATTTGGTCGAATTTTTCTAGAATATTAATTCCCGATGAAATTCCTGGCACCTTCCTGGCAGACAGACATTTAGAATTTAGAAACATGCTTATCCTGATTGGGAAATTTAAATTTAGAAATTATTAATTGTATAGTTAATTCTAATTGGTCTGTACAAGTTATTGGAAACTTCTTCTTTTTTTTTTTTTTGACAAAGATGGATATTTCATTTCATTGATGTGAAATAGTAAAAGATGAGGTCCAACAGGACAACAAGCATATAGAAGAAAAGGGAAACCCATAGCATTGCTAAACAGCAAATACAGTATTAACAAGAATAAAATCTTAGGAAAGAAGAGACAAGGGGAGTCCATGGATCTTATATTCCTCAGCCAGAGTCAATGCTATAGCATATATGTCTTCGGGTGGACAATCTTTGCCCTCAAAAACTTTCTCATTTCTTGCAAGCCATAGTCTCCATATTCCAAAAGCAAATAGAGCTAACATATCCTGTTTAACCTGGGTTGCTTTTAAAGAGTCTATCAGTTCAATCCACCACTTCCAAAATGGAGATGAAGTGTGTGACCAGCTTTGATAAGGAATGTCAAGCAAGTTCCACACTTGTTTAGAGTGAGAACATGTAACAAAATAATGCATCACTGATTCTGACTCATTGAGGCACCAAGGGCAATGATCATCTACAGTTGGTATTCTATTTCTAAGCTGTTGTTTAACAGGAATACCATTGTAAGTTTCCAAACCAACATTTTGATTTTTGCAGGGACTCTAAGGGTCCAAATAGATTTCCAAATTGCTTTGTTGGCATGGAAGGCTAGATAGGCTTCTAAAAGGGGGTGAAAAAATTAAAAGCAATTTTATGCCCGGAGGCCACTGAATAAGAGCCATTCTTCATAGAGTTCCAGCTTAGTTTGTCCTGGCCAAGGGAGGGAACAATTTTTAGAATGATTTCTGCCACATCCTAGGGAGATTTTCTAAGGTCAGAGGTTCAATCTATGTTCCATTATTAACGAGCAGTTGTTTGACCAACATCAACTTTTTTATTGAAGCAAGCATTTGGGGGTAAAGAGAAAGGATAGGAATTGAAGACCCAGGGGTCAGTTTGGATTACAATTCTATCACCCCTGCTTATTTTCCATTTCAGTCCTTTTTCAATAACTTTTCTACCTTCTAAGAGGCTTCTACATGCCCAAGATGGGTTATTACCAACTAGAGCATTCATGAAGGATCCATACCTAAAATATTTGCTCTTGAAGACTTTATGGAAGAGAGAGTGCTCATGAGTGAGGAGTCTCCAGCATTGCTTGCCAAGCATAGCCATGTTGAAAGCCTTTAGATCCTTAAAGCCCCTCCCACCTTCAGTTTTTGGTCTACATAATGTGTTCCATGCAATCCATGCCATTTTCCTTTCATTGTTTTTTTGACCCCACCAAAATCTGACCATCATCATATGAATATCATCCAAGAGCATATCTGGTAATTAAAAACAGCCAAGGGACTAAATAGGAATTGTAGCACCAATTGCTTTGATAAGAACTTCCTTGCCACTAGTTAAGAGAAGGGACCTCTTCCAATGGCTGAGTTTTTTATTTACCTTTTCTTTTATGAAGCTGAATGTTGCTCTCTTGGATCGATTCGCAACAAAGGAGAGGCCAAGGTATTTGTCTTGAGCTCCAATGTGGGGGATTAATAGTAGCGCTACTAGTTGATCTCTGATTCTTTGAGGTGTGTTGCGGCTAAAGAACATAGATGATTTGTTAAGATTCACTACTTGTCTACTGAACTTGCCATAGGAATTGAGAACCTCCATCAAATTTACACAATGTTGAGTACTGGCCTTGCTAAATAACAGAGAATCATTAGCAAATAGTAAATGGCTAATGGATGGACAACCACTATTAATTTTCAATCTTTGTACAGATTTGTTCTGTTTTGCTTTGTGGAGCAAAAAGGTTAAGCCTTCTGCATAAAAAAAGAATAGATATGGAGATAGAGGGTGTCATTGATGAAGACCTCTATTTGGTTTGAAGAAACCAATTGGTTGACCTTCCACAACAACAGAATAAGAAACAGTGGTGACGCATTCCTTAACCCAATTTATCCATCGGCTACAAAAACCCAATTTTTCCATGATGAACCAAACAAATTTCCATTCAACCCTATCTTAGGCTTTGCTCATATCAAGCTTTAGAGCCAAATCAAAGGAGTTGCCTTGTCTTTTATTTTTCAAGTAATGCATGCATTCATGGGCAACTAAGATATTGTCACTAATTAGCCTTCCTTTTACAAAAGCACTTTGATTAGAGCTAATGAGCCTATTCACAAGTTTTCGCAAGCGGTGGACTAGGACCTTTGAGAGGATTTTGTAAAACACTAAGCAAAGGCTTATAGGTCTCACCTGAGTCATAGAGGTGGCATCTTTAAACCTTTGGGATTAAGCAGATTTGAGTACGGTTAAAGCTTTTCAGGATACTTCTACTAGAGAAAATTTTTTTGCAGCTCTACACACATCTGGTGCCACAATATCCTAATAGAATTGAAAGAACTTGGCTGAAAATCCATCATCACCTGGCGCTCCGAAAGGGTTAATGGAAAAGGTTGCTCGTTTTATTTCGCCATCCATAACCGATTTAGTAAGGAACCTATTCATAGTATTTGAGACCTTGCAGACAAGGTCTCCAAATTCACTTGAAGGATCCATTGGGTTGCAGGTTGAAAAAAGGTCTTCAAAGTACTCTATTGCTCTTGCTCCAATGTTCTTCGGACCCGTACACCAGCCACCATTTCTAGATTCAAGCCTCCAGATTTTGTTCTATCTATTTCTTGAGTTGCACTTAGAGTTGAAGAACTTAGTGTTTTGATCTCCCCATCTAACCTAGCTTATTTGTGACTTTTCCTTCCAATACCTTTCCTCTTGCTCATAAGCTACAGCCAAGTCTTCTTCTAGCTTTAAAATTTCAATCATATTGGGTAGAGGACTTCTAGTTTTCAACTCTAAAATCTTATCCCTTAGAGCATTAATTCTTTCTCTGGAGTTTGTGGATTCATTTTTTTGCCACCTTAGCAACTCATGTCTATAGTGTTTGAGCTTGTGCAATAATTGAAACATTGGAGAGCCCACAATTCTAACCTTCTAAGCATCTTCAATGATTTTTCGCACTTCCTCTAAGCTACACCTTCGCAATATTTTATAAAAATACCACTTTTAAAGGATAAAAATGGCATGGACCCAGCATGTTGCATTTTTGCCGCAATTAAATTTTGTTACTGAGGTGAAAGAAAGCCATCAGGTCAATGACATGCAGCCAATAGTGAAACAAAATTAATGTTATATTAATATTAAAAATAGACAAATATTTTTAAATTTTAAAATATAAAAAATTTGATAAATATATTGAAATTGATGAAATAATAAATTAGGACATTAATTTTGAGAGATTTTTAGTATTTTATTAGAGAATTCAAATGGCCTCTCTTAAAACTTGAAAAACTTGTCTTCCACTAACATTAAAATATAATCAAAATGAGAGACATAAATGACCTACAAAACAAAAATGTTAGACCATTAAATAATGTAGAATAACAACTTTTTTGTTTAACCTGCAAATACCTAAGGAGTTCTTTATAAGGGGGAAAAATTTGTATTTGCTCATGTTTGGGGTAGTTAGCATAAAAGTGCTAGAAGTGGTAGTTAGTTAGTTGTTAATGTAACACCCTACTAATTTGATATTATGTTTAAGTCATAGCATGAAATTAGGTAGATTGTGTTACCGTATTAACACTCTGTTTACCTTTCCTGATTTATTCTTCCTTAAATCGTCATCATCATGTATATATATATATATATTTTGGAGCAGAAAAATGGCCTTTATTATCTTTTAAGCGAAGCTTAATTTAACAAAACATCACTAAGTATAAGAATAGTACAATAGCGTTACTGTATATGTGCAGATATATGTATATATCAGAAGCCACTGCTTCAGTTTATGTACAAAGTTTCAAAGTAGAATACATAAGTGGGCTGGTATATCAAAAAGATAATAATGCCCGTATCAGTCAAGACATCCTATGGTCCTCAGAGGACATTTCGTAACCTACTGCTAATCCTACTGTCAAATCTATGACCCAGAGCTACGTGCTGTCAGAAGAGGGTCATACTGTACAACATCTCCCGCTGCTAAGCTACTTTGTCAGATAACAGTTAGCCATGCCAGGCTTGGTTGGTGAGTAGTCTGCGCTAGGTCCCGAGGAGGAAGAGGGTGGCGAGCCGGTGGCCTCGGAGGGGTCACTCTCTAAACTCAGGGGGATATCTAGAGAAGCGTCCTCACGGTGGGGACTGCAGTGCGGTCGGTCAGTCTTTGTCTGTCTTTGCAGTGCAGGAGGAGCTGGAGGTGGGTCTTGCTCCCATATCACGGCAGACTGACAATGTAAGGAGTGGTAGGGTCGAAAATAGGATGGTGTAAGGGGACATCAAAGTTCCTGTTGCTGAAGAGGTAGAGACGGAAGTTACACGAGCCAATTATATACAAGGAATCCAACTCTGGATCATGGTGAAGCTGTAAAGCTGGAATCTCAATGAATAGGGTAGTTGTGGAATCCATCGCCAGTGTCTGAGAATGATGCGGAAGATACAGAACGGGGTGAAAATTTGAAGAAATTCTCATTAGGGTTGTGTGTAATGGTTATCTAACGTCATATACATTCTCAGTTGCCTCGGGTTTTATTTAATTATAAAAACATGTGTTTAAACAGGAATAGCCATCTTTATGAGTTCAAGAAAATGTCTAGTCCGAGGCAAGATTTAGTTTTACTTTAGAAGACACAAAATACTAAACAGACTACTAATAATGATACGTAAAGTAATAAACAGGATAACTAAACAAACAGCAATAAATAAGTATAATAGGCAACTGTAAACATCTTGACATAATTATTTCATGTAAACATGCATTCATGTAATCATGCAAACTTAATCATGAACCTTTCTTCATAAGTCTTTCCATTTCTTTTCATCATTTTCCATAACTTTTCATCCTTTTCCATCTCTTGGTCCCCTGAGAGTTCTTGGCCATTTAGACTCTTGGGTAATAGTCTGCTTCTCAGGATCGAGCTTGTTCCTATATAGAAGTGCCGGGTTTACTTTCCCCGACCTTCCCACCGATTTATTCCCCTTAACTTCTTATCCGGGGCTGGCCCAAGTAGCATGGAACTTTCATAACTTTCCTTGAAATGCACATGCATCAACATGAAATTCATAACTTATGCAAGGGTCTACCGAAATTTCGGCAGCATAACGGAACGTGTCCGCTTCCCCATAAATAGTGCCAGCACATCAGAACATCAATTCATCACAAAGAACACAACATCACATACATATTCTAACATTGAACTCATATCAACATCAAATTCATTTAGGCAGAGTTCCTGCTCCAGCATAGTCAACCAACCCGATTTTTGTAATTCAAGCCATGATTTCTATTTAACTCATTTGGACCTCAAATTTGGGTATGTTGAAGTGTTATATGTATATTTTCTAACCTCTTTTGTCCCATCTAATTTTGATATCTATAGCTTAAGATATTTAGATTTTACCTCGGCCTGCCCAGTGGCTAGCCAGAATCAGACACTTAAAAGTAAAAATCCACTGAAAATCGAAAACTTACTCAAATGATACGAAATTAAACTCATATTAAATCTAACAGGGCAAAGTTTCATTTTCAAAAAGTTCTATTCCATTTGACTTGGTAGGGCTCGAGTTATAAGCCCTGAATTCTGACCTTCCTAAACTGCCCTGTTCTGACCAGGTTGGGACATAGGGTAACTTTCTTGGATCACTGGGAGCAATTGGGACCTTATCTAATTTTGAAATTTTTATGGGACATTTTTCTATGTGTAAGCTTTCTAACAAAGTTAGTTTCACTCATTTTCGAGTAGTATAGGGCGAGTTTTATCCTGAACAACCCAGTCTGCCCAAAATCAGAGTCAAAACCCTAGGTCGAAATTCAAAAAATCATATCTCTCTCAATACTAATCCAAAAGCCTTATATGATATATCTATGGAAAGCCCTGGATGTCTAGTTTCATTTAAAATTGGTTTCATCAAATTTAATCGGCTGTAGGAGTAGCCGTACACTCCGCCGTACGGACTGCCGAGGGGTTTTGGGTTCTCCAGCTCTCCATCTCTTCTTATTTTCATTCTTTCTTGCTTCAAATTCAGTTTTAACCAAACAAACAGCCCAAAACCAATCACATATCATCATAATCATTCATTTAACACATCAAAGATCATAAAAATAATCCATGCTCAGCCAGCCAAGACCACAGAATTGATGTAAAAAGAGGACTCCTACCTTTGTTCTAAGTGATTTGTTGGATTTTTGAAGCTTGGATGAGCAAAGCTTGAAATGGCTTGATGTTGGCTGGAGTTGTGTGTGTAAGGAAGAGAGAAAGAGAGCTGAAAGGAGAGGAGAAAGTGGCGTAGAAGTGTGGGTCTAAATGGGTGTTAAAGGATGGAAAAATTCTGATTACTTTGAGTGGTTTTAATTTACTCACTTCGGCTTTTGATTGGTTGGATTTGCAAGGCTGAAATTCAGCCAAGCCTTCCCATGAGTTGTGGCCACTTTTGCACCACTTTTGGGTGATAATGTGGCTAAATAATCAGCCTTAGGTCCTAGGGTTTTAAGCTTGCAATTCTATTGGTTGATTAGCAGGTTTAAAATACCGTAATCTTTCCGATTTCCTTTAAATCGGTAAATCGATTTTCGTGAAAATTCTTATGAAATCTTCTATATTTCTAACCTAATTAACTTGTACCTAATCTCAATTAAGTGCTAATCAACTGATCCTAAATAATTACTTAACCGAATTTTAATTAATTTCAATTATTTAATAAAACCGAACAATTGAACAGAAAACGATAAAAGAATTTTGGGTGGATGTTACAGTTAACTGAATTGGAGTTAGTTATTCCTAACTGCCATGATAGCTATATGCACTTGTGTATAAATAGAATCATCAACTAGAGAGTAATACATAGGATTCATTTCACTCAAAATATGCAAACTCTCTCCACTTTCTCTTTTCAATTCTCCCTTTTTCCAAGCCTAGTTCTAACACTTTTATGGTATCAGAGCCAATGCTTCCATGGCTGTGCTCACATCACAGTCTTCAGCTTCTTCAAAGTCTCAGCATCAAAATGCTTCGAGCAATTTCATCCTGCACACATTTTCAAATCCCGTGGCCTTCAAGCTTGATGAAGACAATTTTCTTCCATGGAAGGATCAAGCTGAAGCCACCATTGAAGGTTATTGATTGAAGAAATATATGAAAGGTCAAGGCATTCCCAAAGAATTTGCCATCGATGAAGATCAAGCTTTTAACAATGTAAGCGAAGAGTATTGAAACTGGAAGCAGCAAGATTCGCTTCTCAGATCTTGGCTTCTAGCTTCAATGAGTAAATCTTTCACCACTTGAATGGTAGGGTACAAATTCTCCTATTAGATATGTAAAAGATTAGAAGAATACTTTGCCTCACAAACCAAAGCAAAGGTAAGGCAACTCAAAACTCAGCTTTGTAGCACCAAGAAAACAGGTTCTCTGAGTTCTTATTTGTTAGAAATCAAGAAAATTATGGATAATCTTGCTTCAATTGATGCATTAGTAAATGATGAGGATCATGTAGATGCAATCTTAGATAGCTTGCCTGAAGATTATTTTTCATTAGTCAATATTATCACTTCCAAGATTGAGCTATTTTCTGGAAGTCAAGTTGAGGCACTTCTCATGGCTCATGAAGAAAGATTAGAGAAATATTGAAAAGCTGACGATTTTCAAGCCAATATTGCTCAATTCTCTAATCAGTCTCACTCAAGAAGATGTGACAATGCAAGAAATCAGAACTTCAATCCTAGAGGTGGTGGATCGAGCAAAGGAGGTGGCAAACCTAATGAAAATGGTAGATCTAACTTTCATGGTGGTAGATCTAACTTCAGTGGAGAAAAACCTATGTGCCGACTATGTGGCTAAACTGGTCATGTGGTGATTGATTGCTGGCATTGATGTGACCAGAATTTTCTGCCTCAACCTGGAGCCCCTAGGCCACTTCAAATGAGGCATTCTGCAAATTTTCCCATAAACACAGTAGCTACCTCCAACACCTTGGTTGATCCAAGCTAGTACTCGTACTCAAGTGCATCACACCACATGACACCATATTCAACCATCTTCATGGCAGCAGTGACTATACTAGTTCTGAGCTGGTGCTTGCTGGCAATGGCTCAGGCGTGTGCATTAAACACATTGGCAACTCTATCTTTCAATCTATTTCCAATTCTCAGTCACTTAACTTGAATAATATGTTGCATGTGCCACAAATAACCAAAAATCTTTTAAATGTATCTCAAATTGCTAGAGATAATTCTGCTTTTTTTGAATTTCATCTTGATTGTTGCTTTGTGAAATCTCAAGATTCCAAGGAAGAATTAGAAATGGCTTATACACCTTTGACTCAGTAAAACTAGCTTCCTCAGTTTCTTCACATTTTGCTTCTGTGAATAAGAATGCAAATTTGTTATTTTCGTTGTTATTTTAGGGTAAAGTTTTATTTACGTCCCTCATATTTTACAACAATTTTAACTTAATCCCAAAAGTATTTTTTGTTCTATTTATATCTTTAATATTTTTAAAACATCCTAATCTTACTATTTCGTCATTCAAATTATAAACGAAAAAAATTGGTATAAAAATCAGGTTATAATGTTAGTGATGATATATTTATTACTTATTTAAATAGGATAATATTATTTATGATCTTTTTTTTGGAGAATTGAATGCAAATAATCTCTATTAATAGTGTTTGGATATCACTAATATTGAAATTTGACCTTAGTATCAATTTTTTTATTTATTTGGATGTTATTTATCGAAAAAATAAGATTAAAATATTTTGAAAATATTAGCAATATAAATAGAACAAAAAAATTAAAATTAAATTAAAATCACCGTAAATATGAGAAATATAAACGAGACTTTATACTTTATTATAAGATATTGATTGTTGTTCCATAGCATTCTCTATTTTTTATATTTAAATTTACGTGTCACGCAGGTTCAAGTGTCAATTTCATAGAATAAGTCATGGTATTTAGGAAGACCAAATTTTTCTTCTGTTTTTTTTTTTTAAAGAAAAAAAAAAAAGCAGACACGTTGTTTCCCACTTGGCTGAAGCGGGTATAATTATCGTCTAAAAGACGAGCAAGGCCAAGGAGTACTTGCAAGTGGAAAGGGTTTGGCCTTATCGTAAAAAACTAAAAAATAAAAAAAAGCAGACACGTTGTTTCCCACTTGGCTGAAGCGGGTATAATTATATTCTAATAGACGAGCATGGCCAAGGAGTACTTGCAAGTGGAAAGGCTTTGGCCTTATAGTAAAAATAAAAAATAAAAAAAAAGCAGACACGTTGTTTCCCACTTGGCTGAAGCGGGTGTAATTATATTCTAATAGACGAGCAAGGCCAAGGAGTACTTGCAAGTGGAAAGGTTTCCGCCTTATCGCCCCGGTTTCATCAACTTCCTTTCAACAAATCCACACCATGTTCAGCTGGACACCAACTAAAAAACCAAAAAATTCCTACAGTTCCTGGCCGGGAAAACCGGATTCCGAACACACACATAATCCTGATCCCAACGTGATTTATGATGTTTTCTTGAGCTCTGAAGGCGGATACGCTGACTCAATATCATACACTTCATGTCTGTATGGCTGTCTTCAAAAAGCAGGAGTTTCTGTTTTCTGGGACGATGACTCGCTTTCGGGGGACGACCAGATCTCGCGCTCACTATTGCAAGCAATCCAAAGGTCTAGAGTTTCTGTGGTTGTTCTTTCAACTGCTTACGCTGGTTCCATTAGGTGTCTAGAACTGCTCGAGCAAATACTTGAATGTCGTAGAAACGCGGGTCAGTTCGTTCTGCCAGTGTTCTTGGATGTAACTCCCAGAGACGTGCGAAAAGCTCTTGGCCATCTCACAAAGACAATCTCGGAGAAAGATAAGGTGGAGAGTTGGAAGATAGCTTTGGCACGAATTTGTGAAATCCAATCCTACCAGTGGGTTGGCCTCAAGGACAATTATGACTGGTAATTGTATTTATTTATTTTAATAATTGCTGGTTGATTGTCATGCCTTGAATTTCTTCAATCTTCCCGGGTCGATTGTCTTTCTGGTACTAGCGACACAATTCTTAATTTTTATTTTATTTTTTTACAAAATACATATTTCGATTTTTAACAAAAAAAAAATTTAAGAGATAAAATAATTTTTTAATATTTAAAAACATTGGAATAGTTTATTATTATTAAAAAAAGATATATTAATCTCTTTTTATATATTTATACTATTAAAAAATTTTATATAAAAGAATTAATTTATTTTTTATTTTGAACGGTGATAGATTATATAAAAAATTTTTAAATTTTAAAAGATTAATTTATTTTTCAAAATTTTTGTTAAAGATAAAAATAAATATTTATTTATTTATTTATTTATTTTGGTGATACAAACACAGTTCTTAGTATATTCCTTCATAGATTTTTCTAAGCAATATCCTAATGGCAACAGTTAAGGAAGTAAAAATGGCAATTTTTCTTTTTATTAAAGAGTGAAATTTTAAATTTCTAATACATAGAGTGCATTAAAGTGTTTGAAAATTTGTCATTTTGTTCCCTTGGCATTAGATTGATTTTCAAATTAGTCTTTATGCCTTTTTTTTTAAGTTTAATTGGCATACATTGATAGTGTAAAACTATTTTACATTGTCAACCAATAGAAATAGGAAAAAATGAGAAATTATGGTGGATCTCTCATTATAATAGGTAGTTATTTATGTGAGTTGGCACTTTCCACTATTTCTATCGATTGACAGTGTAAAACAGTTTTACACTGCCAGTATGTTTAAATTAAATTCTTTTTTTTTAGTAAAACTCTAAATTACTTATTAAAATAATTGTGAAATATCAATTTAGTTCTTAAAAGATTTATGATATCAATTTAATTATTAAAAGTTTTATTTTCATTTCATTTTAGTTCAAATTTAACTTCTATGAAGATATCACTAACTAATGTTTGATGTGTCACATTATATAATGATATGTTACATTATGTGATAATATAACATGTTATCTGCTGAAATGGATCTTGAAATTGGTTTTTAAAAATTATAAAACATCAATTTGGTACTCGGAAGAAATGAAAATTAATTGGTTAAGAACTAAATTAATATCCTGTAGCATTTTTTAGGCTATTATGGGATTCATCTTAGTAAATAATGTAATATATCATATATTAATTAACGTTATTTTTTTGTGGAGACTAATATTTGGATTAATATAAAATAAAATTTATTTTTTATGATTAAATTAATGTCATATATCTTTTAAGGACCAAATTAATGTCTCATTATTTTTTTGAGGATTAATTTGAGGTTTTACTCTTTTTAATTTTTTTTAAAAAAATAAAGTTCCTATAGATGTAAATGTTTCTAAACAAAACTTTTGGCTTGAGCTAGCCGCGGATACTTCACCATACATGGTTGAGAACATTATAGGAAGCAGAAAGATGAGTGGACGAAAGTAAGAAAGAGAGCAATACGGTCTTCTTAGATTTTTATTGGGTCGAAATGCTTTTATTTGGCTTTCGATGAGTCAATTTGGGATGTGAAGATTAAAGGGTTTGTTATGCCAAATAAGAAACTCATTTGGCATTTGACATGAAACGAGAACATGCTAAACCATTTGTCACGTCAAACTTAGTTACCGGTTGTGTTATAACTAAAGGTAATAGGGAAAGATTTATTTAAAAATGTTTAACCATATGGACTCAATTAAAAATAAAAAGATTTAGGAACCAATTTTAAAATTAATATAAAGTCAAGAGACCAAAAACTTAATTTAACCTTTTTTCTAGAAAAATTAGTTCAAAGTAAAGTTTGTTATATAGTAGATTTTTTTTGGTACATTGCTTATATAGTAATTTAACTTACATAAATTTCGCAATAAAAACCTTTTACTTGAGCTTTTTCTTTTTTGGATAATTACAATCAAATAGGCTAAACCACTGGAATCAAGTGGGAAGCAAGAGTCTAGATCAGAATTTCAGAGACACATTGGAACATAAAACAGAATCCATATTCTAGTCTCGTATCAGTGTCACTGAAACATGTAGCAACATAATCATACCTATTATTAGAGAGCTACAGAAAACACATCTAGACGAGCATATCAGATACCAATACACTGTATTTTTCCAATGCAGCTGCATACCAAAAGTGACGACAAATGCACCAGCAATATTGGATACCAATACATTCTGCATATCAGATAGGAGAATCTATGATATGAATGCACACTGCATTTTTCCTATCCAGCTACATGCCAAAAGTGACCACAAATGCACCAGCAATATTATTGCTGCTGATGCAAGCTATGTCCTCTGAAAATACATGAGTAAAGAATTCCCTGTTCACTACTCTATGTGCAGAGTAACACACCACATGTTGGTAATGTGGACTAGGCACAACAACTTTCTTAGCATATAGTCTTCTGAATCTAGTTTTACATTGCTACATTCTTCTCAGATTTTTACTAGCTCCTCAAATGGGAGTGCATTACACCTCCCTTTTATCCAATAGCCCAAACATATTTTAATTTGTTGAATCTCCAAAACCCAATCTGGTACAAACTTTTCAAAAAGCACGCGATTCCTAGTCTGCCAAATAGCCTACACATCCACAAGAAACAAAGATGTCCACATTTTTTCTCAAAACCAAAGAGCGGCACACATCCCTAGCCAAACATCGAAGAAGTTTTTGGGTTGTATGGGACAACATCCCATCAAGTTCCGCCAATTTAAACATGCAGACCATATTTTCCAAGAGAAAGAACATGTTCTCAACCGATTTAGTCTCCTCTAAACAGAATGTACATTTATTATCATCAACAGGGTAACATCTAAACTTACTTAGTTTTTCTTTTGTGCTGAAGTGCTCTAACTAGACAAACCATGCAAGAAGCTTGGCTCTAGGGAGGCGCAAGAACCCTCCAAACCCTTCTGACAAGCAACAGATCTTAAGAAGTTGAAGCTGCAAATTTGTATACCTGCAAAGTAAATGATTTCACAAAAAAGCTCCCAAATGCATCAAATTTCCAAATTATCTCATCTTCAAGTCCCTCCATAATGTTAAACTGCTAAATCAGTTGAATTAATTTTGACAACTCTTCTTCCTCCCACAAGAATAATTCGTGACACCATCTGAAGCTCCAATGCCAAATCATTCCCTGCCAAGACCCCATTTCTGTAGTGGGACATTCCTTTTGGACAGAGACCGAGAATAACCTAGAGAATTTATTCCCAAGGCAAACATCCCTAGCCCATAGATCTGTCTAGAAGAAAGTAGAGGAGCCATTTCCAACTTTCTTCGACATGCCTCTATTTATCACCTTAGCAATTTCAGACCTAATTTAGAAATTTTTGAAATCTGCCCCTAATGCCACCAAATTTTATTTTATTTTTCTGCTCTAAGTCTAATATACCTTTCTCAGGATCCAAACCATGAGTAGAGCATATAATTCTCTGCTACAAATGCCTTCTGTCCTTCTCTTATCCGAGAACCGCCACCACCATTTGAAAAGTAGGGCTGCATTCTTCATAATTGATCCCCAACTCCCAGCCCACCATAATATTTTGGCCTCTGGATAATTTCCCGAGAAACTACTGCGATGCTTTTCCTATTTGAGCTAAAAACCAAAAAAGTTCCTCCGGAATCTGATTATTTTCTTAGCAACCAGCATTAGTAGTTTAAAAATGGTTAAGTAGTATAGCGACAAACAATTAAGAATAGCAGCAATAGCTTTGGTTAGGACTAGACTGCCTACTCTGGACAATAGTTTATTTTTCTTAACAACTTCCCTCTTCTCAATTTTCTCCACAATTGGTTTCCAAGTCCCTTAGCTCTTTGGGTTTGCACCTAGTGGAATCCCCAGATACATAATTAGTAACTGCACAACTAAGCATCTGAGATCCCAGCTTACATCTTCCACCCATGCGCTCTCACATCCAAATGGAATCATCACATATTTAGCATAGTTGATAGGTTATCTTGACATTGCAGAAAAATAGTCCAGCAACCTCCTTAAATTAGTAACAACATATTTCTTTGCCGGTCAAAAGATCAGTGTGTCGTCTGCAAACTAAAGGTAGGAAAGCTCAATCAAATTTCTTCCCACTTGCAGACCTTCCACAATACTCATTTCCTTTGCTTTCTCCGTCATTCTATTGAATACTTCAGCAACTAGTACAACAAGAACACAGATAATAGGTCGCCCTCTGCCTCAATCCCCTCATTATTTTGAAAGGAGCAGAGGGCGATCTATTTATTAAGATGGACATTGAGGCTGTCGTAAAACAATGATAGATCAAACATCTCCACTTCTCTCCCAAGCCCATATCTTGAATTGGACTTTGTCAGGAAAACTACTGTGTAACAATGTCATAAACTTTCCGAAAATCCAATTTCAACAACACTGCCTTAGACTTTGATTTTTTTAAGTCACCACACTACTTCATTGGCTATGAGGGCTCCATCTAGAATCTGCCAACCAAAGCTGAGTGGGATTCACCACAAAGCATAGGCATCACCACTTTCAACCTATTTGCCAAAATTTTTTAAATCACTTTATACAAGCACCCCATAAATTCCTTTAACTCAAAAGTATTATCATTTTTCAAGATCAAAGCTACCCAAGTCATGTTTATTCATGGGAGAACATAACTTGACTCAAAGAAATCAAAAACACATTTTGAAATCTCAATTTGTATCTCATTCCAGGTACTTAACAAAGTTCATATTAAAACCATCTTCCTAGTAGCCTTTGACGGATAACAACTCCATGTTGGGTACTAGAGTTATGGAAACAGTATAATGCAACTAAAATAGAGTTGAAAAAATTAAAATTAACACAAAATATTTAACATAGAAAATCTCTAATGATGGTGGAAAAACTTAGGGCAAGATAGAGAAGGCTTTAACTATGTAAAAATAAAAATTACACCTTCTTTCTAAAATATAAGGAGAAAATAATAACATTCTCTTTTATATTAGGAGAATACTATTCTCACTATAGGAAAACTCTCCAAAGTCACTAACACATAAACACTCTCAAGCAGGATGCAAGAACTCCACGAAGAGGTCCTTTGTTTATAGATGGGAGCTCCTCCCCTTATGCTACTTCACGGCCAGGAGGGAGCAAGAATTTCTTCCATAATACAGACACAAACAAAGCAAGTTAAGAAAGAAAAATTCAACACATTCCTGCAAGAATTTAATCACCGAAAAAATGAAGGAATTTTTTCTTTCTTATAGCTTCTGATATGCACGAGAAAAGGGAGAATATTTCTCCACCATCCAACCATTCAACAATGCTTCAACATTCGTTGACTTTTCAAAGCCAAAAGTGGCTTTACATGTTCACACACGTTCACACTCCATATCGTCTCTTTAATTTTTTCACTAATTGGCATGACTTCTAAATATAAGAGAAATATCCATCAGGAGTGCTTATGTCTGGCATCCTCTCCTATTTATATAAATTCCAGAAATAATTGACTACCTCTTTCTTAACTTGTCTTGGTTCCTTGATCAACCAATTTTTAATTCTCAATTCATGAATCCAGTTTCTCCTCCTTTTACTAGCAGCCACCGCATGAATGTACTTCGTGTTACAATCATTAGTATGATGTATTTTTCCCATGGCAATTAACTCTAGTAACTGATACGAGCTCAGGAGGATAAGCAATTTGGTCATTCCAATATTGGAGGGAGAGTGCAAATCTTGTCATGGCCGTGGATTCTATCACAAGGGTAAGAGCAAAGAGGTTAAAAGAAGGTTTTAGAAATTTGGCTAAGTCATCTATAGAGAAGATGCATCAAGAGCTTGCTGGCAATAACTTGGAGAATAAGCAATCCAAGAACTTGCTTCTAGTAAGTTGGCACCTACTTGGAGAGTAAGCAACCATGAGGAGCTCAACAAATCAAGATCAAATTTTAATTAATTACTTGGATTATTCTTGAATTGAAAATTACTTGGAGAGCAAGCAATTATGTGGGGGTGTTATATATCTGGACTAAATCACAATTAATTGCCTAATTTGATTTTGATTGGAGTGCAACAAATCAGAAACCGATCTAAATTGATTGATTGGATTTACTTTAGATTTAGTTGATTGATTCAAATCTGATCCATATTCTTAAATGTTCAAATCAGAATTTTTAGGAGGGAATCTTATTATTTAAGATTAGATCTTTTAATTTCAGTTTCAAATCAAATCTTTTAGATAGGATTAAATAATTTCAGTTTTTATCAATTTTAGGATTTATGTATGAATAGACAAATTGGCCTATAGATAATTCATAGTTTGAATATCAATATAATTGTGAGGTTTTCCTCATTTTGGTTCTGTGTGATGCAGAATTTTCTATCTTTTATGCTTCAAGTGAGGTTTGACTGATTCGCGTTGCTTGTTGCATCACAAAATTGAAAGTTCTAGCCTAAGGTACTATTAGTGTTAGTTCTTCAATTTTCTTCCCTTTAATATAGGTTGTCAAGGATAGCCTCTGTGAAGGTCTAATAGGGAAAATTCTTTCCTTCGATCTAGGTTGCTAAGAGCAAGTTTTTTAGAGATCTAGTAGAAAAAAAAATCCCTTTCCAGGTGACCTAGGTTTCTAAGAGTAAGTTTCTTAGAGGTCTAATAGGAAACCCTATCTTTACTATCCTTTGTGGCTATTTTGTTTTCCTTGTGTGTAATTTTACTTTCCTTTTTTTTTTTTTCTTTTTAATCAGTAACTTTCCTTTCTTTTATACGAACATTTAGCTACCTATATTGAGGTATTTAGGGGAACACTCTTCACTCTAGTTCACACTTGGCTCACTCAATGCAGCCTCGAAGATTAAGAGGTTTTGTGATGCTGATTGGGCGTCGGACATAGATGATATAGGTCTACATCTGGTGCTTGTGTGTTTCTTGGGCCAAATTTTATGCATTGGTGGTCTAAGAAGCAACTCTTGGTGGCTAGATCTAGTACCGACGCCAAATATAGAAGTTTGGCTGATATCACTATAGAGATCATGTGGTTACAATATCTCCTTGAAGAGTTGATGGTTCCCTCACGATGTCCAATAGTCTACTATGATAACTTGAGCACTATTATGCTCTCACACAATCTAGTTTTGTACTCTAGGACAAAACACATGGAGCTTAGTTTGTTCTTTGTTACGGTAAAGGTTATACAAGGTAAACTATTGATTGCTCATGTTCCCTCTTCGGATCAACTAGTAGATCTATTAACCAAGGTTGCGTCCGAGGCAAAGTTCTCATGGCTTAGAGATAAAATCAAGGTGAAAGATTTACAGCAGATAACTATTAGGAATCAGACCTAGCTAGGTTTGAGGGGGCATGATAAAATGAGTTAGCATAGTATAGGCTTGAGTGTAAAGGATCAATCACACCTTAGTGGTATTTATTGCTGGTAGTTAGTGCCAGCTATATCCCTAACAAATTGTAACGAACTCTCTCTTTGTGATGTAGTATATAAGCATGCTTGTACTCATTGATCATCCATAATACAAATTCTCAAGATTTCTCATATCCCTAAGATTCTCTTTCTTTCTCTCTTTTCTCTCTCTCTCTCTCTCTCTCTCTCTATTCTCAGTTACCCGTGTAGGGCAAGAAGTCTTAGCTTTATCTAGTTCAGCACCTTCACCATCTCCAGTTTCTTTGTCACCAAAGATTGATCCTTTTCAAACTTATTAATTGATTTGTCAATATGGCCAAATACCTCTTTATTCCAATTATTTAGAGGTTTCCTCCACATCTTGATTTTCTCAACAATTGACAACTTGCCAAGCTATTGTCATTCTTTCTTGATCTTCTTCGCAAAGTCTGGGTGGGAAAGCCACACATCAAGACATCGAAAAAGCTTTAGTCCCTATTCAATCTTTTCTCTGACTCCAAAAATAGAGGACAATGGATTGAAATAGATTTGTTCATAGCCCATAATTTAAGATTTGGAAATTTCAAGCACCACTTCATCTTCACAAATATTCTATCAAGCTTAGGGTGAGAATTCCCCCTGGATCATGTGTACTTCCTTTCAATCAAAGGAGTGTCAATAAGACTCATATTTTGAACCCATGCTGCAAACCTCTCCATACTCCGAGAACAACCCCGCCCTCCTTTCCTTTCCTCAAATGCAAAAATGTTATTGAAATCTTCTATGGCAAGCATAAGCCTAGATACATCATTTTTTTAGATTTTCTAATTCCAGCCATAACTTGCTTCTTTGTTGTTGATTATGCAATTCATACACCACCACAACTAAACAAACAAAGGAAGGGAATTTCTCTTTCTCTCTCTCTCTCTCTCTCTCTCTCTTGTCTAGAGAACCCTCCACACAAATCCACCTAGCACTTTTCCTAATAATTTTATATTCAAAGAAGTCCTTACTTCAAACACAAATTAACCCCCCATAATCTTCAGAAGCTGGTAGATGACACCATCTAAACTCACTACCATCTTACCATTTTTTAATCTTTTGATTAGGGACATGTGAATGATTCATCGCAAGAAGTCCTTAAAAAACAAGCTTCTTCTTCCCCACTAGTTTTCTATGAGCAAAATCTTTCCCACCTTCTCAGTTCCCCTTATATTCCACAAAAGAAATGAAATTATAGAACAAGACAAAGAAATACCCACCTACAGATTCCACTCCGAAGGCCCTATTTTCCACCTGCCTTTCTTGTGTGTTACTCTTCCTTAGCTTTCCTTGTGATTTTGCTCCTCTCTTGATTTTTATTAATGCCACCAATACATCTTATTCTCAGTCCTCAATCCAATTCGCTTTCCTACCTCCCATAAATCAGCAGCTTTCATCTCTTCATCTTCATTGTTTTCCTTGGAAGTGGCATTTGGGTTTGATACATTAGGTCACTCATGAAATTCTTCTTGGGTTTTAGGAATGCAATTTGGACCATGGGGTTCAAACCTTGGAAGAGCAGTGCTTTCACAAGAGTCTAAGTTCCCAAATTTTCAAAGCCCAGTTCCATATCTCTCTTTCCTTCAATCACACCACCTTTTGCATCACAAAACCATTAATTGTCATCGGGCTTGACCCGTTAGCTTTTATATTTTGTTCCACAATAATCTCCATAGATCCTTTTTTATCACTAAATTCCACCATTGGAGTCCTTGATTTTATGCACCTCTCATTACACTTACATCCCCATCACCCATAAAATTATGTTCGAAATACATCATCATTAAATTGCTCACTTGATTCTCATGACTTGGCCTTTATTATAGCCACCCATTTGGCTGTTCATCTCCATCCACATGTGTCTTTTCAACTTCCACTTCATTTTGCAGTAGTGCATGGATACAATCTCCTTTAGAATTTTGTGATTGGTAATTTCATTATTAAGCACTAGCACCGAGGACATCTGCTCCTTATAAATTTTTCCTCCATACTTGTTGCATCCCCACCATCTTCACATACTCATCATAATCACTCTATCTAAAGGGAAACAAATCTAGCTACTAATACATGGAAACCAAGTTGTATCAGTAAGAATTTTGGCGGAGATAAATCTTCATAGCATCTAGCTGGTCCATCTAAGCATATAAGTGTACCATATACCTCTCCAATTAGTTAAATTGGTATAGGACCAGCTATGCAGAGGCAAACCTTGGCACTCGAACAACTCTCATAGTTTAACAAACTTTTTCAAGTGTACATTTCCTAACCTCATCAAATGTTGAGTTAAGGAACTCCATTCTAATAGTTAGAGCCTCCTCAATCTCCTCTGATGCAAATGTAATCAAGAATCTATATTTACCTAAGGCTATAATAATTTGAACAGAACTCCATTCCATCACCACCTTAGGGAAAACAAATTCAATTTTTATCGGATAAGTGACTTACCCCACCAAACTTCTTTGAAGCCATTCCACGTTCAGCATGCTCACCTCGCCTTGCATCATAATTGTCCTTGTCCCCCATCACCATTGTAATGTTGTCCATTCTTTGTTATCTTCATATTAGTATCCCATCCTTTGGTACATTCTCTCTTTACACCTTGTTTATTCTCCAGCACCTCCTTATAGTTATGACCATCTCTTAATGCCAACTTCTTTCCAACCCTGCTCTTGACTTTTTTTGTGAATTGTACTTATTTTGTGCAAACCTTTTCATGCTTGTGGAAGAATGATTTCTTGCTTGTTGCTTTGGCGTATGATAGTTGGTGGATTCTCTAATACCTTTGTAAATTTATGCCTTTGGTACCTTTCTGATTTTCCTTTATATATTATTTGTGTGCACCCTCATTTAGTATGCTGCAATAGTACATTTGGTTCATTCGCGCCCCAACAACATTGGACTCGCGTGTTCAAATCTTACCTGGGCCACTTTTGCATTTTTCCCATTTTTTTCATTTTTAAAATAACAAAAATAAGAATAAGCATTTTTTTCACCAGGAAAAAAAGGAGAAAAAACACAAAAATAGTATTAACTCTTCTATTTGCCAATTGCTATTTGATAGTTTTTATTTTATTTGTTCTCTACACCTTTTTTATTTTAATGTTAATTTAATTATATTTTATGTAAAACTTTCAAGCTCATATATAAAATAATATAAATAATTCTTAATATGATGAGATGATAATTACATATACTTATAAAATATTATTGAATACATTTTTATGTATAACTAAATTAAGACGAAGAATGTAATTGTACAAATTAAAAGTATAATTGTGACATCATTATTGTAGAAAATGAATTACTTTTAGAAAAATTTGTATAAATGCATTCCCTATAACAATAGTGCTTATGTTATGTTGAATTCGAGTAAAAAATTTTATAGACACATTTTATGGATATGCACTACTTTAATGTTTGATTTTTTCTGTTAAAATATTGGAAGTGGGAAATTAAACAATTTTAATTAAAATTTTACTTAAATATTATAGAAATATATCAATATATTAAATGTTAATTTTAATGATTAATATATAAATTTTTTTATTTGATTTCAATACATTGTTAGTAAGATGTTGAATAAAAGGGAGAAGGAGAAAAATAAAAATGAATTATGTTATTTATATAAAGTGATATTATTACTTATATAAATAAAAGATAAAATTGACATTAAAACAAAAATGATAGCAAATAAAAAAGGTGTAGAGTAAAAATAAAATAAAAACTGCCAAATAGCAATTGGCAAATAGAAGAATTAAGAATATTTTGTGTTTTTTTTTCCCTTTTATTTCTGTTTTCGTTATTTTAAAAAAATGAAAAAAATGTTAGAAGTTAAAAATTGCAAGTGGAGGATTCGAACTCTCGACTTGGGAGTTATGAGCGAGCAGACTAACCAGATGTGCTACTGCAACACGTTTGAATGACAGTGCACACAAAAAATATATAAAGGAAAAACAGAAGGATACCAAAGGTACACATTTACAAAGGTACCAGAGTAGTCACTATGATAGTTACATATGTAATTTCACTTGAAAGCTACTATTTCTTTAAATGCCGTTGGATCACTTAAAACAACTTTACGTTGTAAAAATTTACACTCGCAAACCGTTAGCAAGATATTATTAAAGAAGGTGTGTTATTTGAACATCTTAATTGGACATCAATATGGAATATCATAGGGCTTGTATATTAAGAAGTATTGAGAACCTTTCTCTTTCTCTTTAAAATTTTATATTTTATTATTTCTCACCCGACTTAATTACATGATGTCTAAAATAGTGTCCAACATAATGTACAAAAAGTTATTTCTCTTATTGGAGCACACTTTGAATCGTATGCTAGTGAAACTTTTTTGTATATAGCAAAGATTTTGAGCATGTAATTGAAAATATCATTATCCCTCATAAACTTCTCTCCTTTTGATAAATGCTCATGTTGAGAAATAATTATATAATTTATTATGGAGCTTAGTTCTGGTTCATATTTTGTAGGAGTGACAATGATAAGCATATCAAGACTGTTGTTGAACTTGTTAGAGGCTTGTTGGACTCAAGAAACTTGTTCGTTGCTGAGTATCAAGTGGAAGTAGAATATCGTGTGGAAGATGCCACTAAACTGTTAGTTAAACCTAAATCAAAAGAGGTTCTACTACTAGGGATATGGGGATGGTTGGAATTGGAAAAACAACAATTGCAAAAGCCATTTATAATAAAAATAGTGGCAATTTTGAGGGTAGAAGCTTCTTGCCAAATATCAGGGAAGTCTGGGAGCAAGATACAAGGCATGTTTATTTACAAGAACGGATTCTTTTAGATATCTACAAGTTACCAAAAATAAAGATAGATAGCATTGAAATTGGGAAAAAGATGTTAAAGAAAAAGCTTTCACATAAAAAAGTACTTCTTGTACTTGATGATGTGAATAAAATAGAGCAGTTGAATGCTTTGTGTGGAAGTTGTGAATGGTTTGGTCCTGGAAGTCTAATAATAATCACAACAAGAGATAGAAGTCTACTTCAAGCTCATAGAGTTGACCATGTGTATAGAATGAAAGAAATGGATGAAAATAAATCTCTTGAGCTTTTTAATCGGCATGCATTCAAAAGAGCAACTGATGGACAAGATTTTGATCATTTTTCTAAAAATGTAGTTGCTTATGCTGGAGGATTGCCACTAGCGCTGGAAGTCCTTGGCTCCAAAGTTTTTGGAAATTTGGATAGTATTTCTAATAGATTCGTAGAATCTCCTCATCCTGTACTACATCAGGCTTTGAAAAAATGTGTCGATGATTTAAATGATGTAGAGAAAGCTATATTCCTTGATATAGCTTGTTTTTTAATTGGAATGGATCAAGAAGAGGTGATACATGCATTAAATGCCTTTGGAGACTTGGCCGAATATGGAATAAAAGCCCTTGAGGATCGATGCTTGGTAACCTTTGACGAGATGAACGAGCTTAGAATGCATGTTTTGCTAAGAGACATGTGAAAAGAAATCATTCGTGAGCAAATGGGAGGAGATCCTGGGGTAAGTAGTAAGTTATGGCCTTGTTAGGATATGTGCTTGATGTATCAATAATTAATTTATGGTCTTATTTTTAAAATATCAAATGACTAAGGAAGCAAAGTTAACATTCATTTTGTTTCTTAATAATTTCATGAATTTGTAAGTTAGTTTGGTCATGGTTCCTAAACCGTAGTTAGTAACAAATCAATAGGTTTCAAACATCATAGTTATTACTAATTGCATTAATAGAAGATCTATGGTCCCATATATCTAAGCTATGCATTCATATTGTTTTTTGTTTCAGTCATGGATCTATGATGTGTTCTTGAGTTTTAGAGGAGAAGACACTCGTGCAACATTCACCTCACATCTCTATACTTCTCTTGCAAATGCCGGAATTTATGTCTTCAAGGATGATGACGACATTAGAAGGGGAGATCGAATTTCTATCTCACTACTGCAAGGAATCAGAAGGTCTAGAATTTCTGTTGTTGTTTTGTCAAGATATTATGCAAATTCAAGGTGGTGTTTGCAAGAGCTAGAGAACATAATGGAGTGTCGCAGAGGCATAGGTCAGCTGGTTGTGCCAGTTTTTTATGGTATAGATCCCTCTGATGTACGTAATCAAACAGGTATGTTTGGAGAAGCTTTTCAAGATCTTCTACAAAAATTTTCAGTGGAAAGAGATAAGGAGAAGAGTTGGAGGACAGCACTTCGTCAAATTGGTGGCATTGCAGGGATTGTGATCATAGATTCCAGGTAATTTAATTTCATTTCTAATTATGTTTGAATTAAATATTCATTGATTATTGTGCTTGATATCTTCAATATTTGAATTACTTATCTTACTTGCTTTAAATAATCTCTTCTAAAAATTGATCATTTTTATTAAAAAAACTGCGTTAGTAAAATCTGCTTAGTATAAATCAAAATTAAGTTAAATAGTGATGTCTCATAACTATAAGGTGTGTGACATATTTCATAGTTTGATGTTTTTATAAAATAGTGAAAACAGGAAATAAGATTTTCTTATTTTTGCAAATTGGTCAGGATACTTGATATTGAACCATTCAAATTATTATCATTCGTATATAATTTCTTCAAATTTGTCAAGGTTGGAAACATAGGTGAGATTGTCTCATTCCGGTTCAACCGAACCAAATTTATTATGACAATCTTCCCCCGGCACACAATAAAGCTCTGATTTCGACAAGGATTGTTTCTTCTGCACAAATTAGCCAACAGAATTAAGAACCTGAAACTCATACTCGACGTGTCCACCCTTTGATCGCAAGGCACTACATTTGGCTGACCAAAGCTGTTTGTCTCATGAAGGGTGACCTTCACACCCTTGCGAAACACAAGCATTAAACCCAAAGTAACACCTTGCAAATTTTAGAGACCCGTTAGAGAAATTAGAACCAAGCCAACTAATACAGATCAAGCAAACTAGTGAAAGGAATGAGAATAGTGAACTAGTTGTAGTGAAGCCAAAGAGACAAGCATATAATTGAGGAAAGCATGTCCTGAAAAACTTGAAACATGTCTTTCTCATTGTTAAGGCAAAGGTTCAAAAAACCAAATCTCACAAGGGGTAGGAGCAAAGTTTGACGTTGTTAGCATAGAGGCAAAGGCTCAACAAAGAAAATGGGGAAGTGTGAAATTCTAGCAAGGTACTAACGAGGTTGGTGGTTAGCATTGAGATGCGAATGGGAGTTAATTTAATTAGAACTAAATGGAGACCAGAATGTTACATGGATAAATAAAATGATTGTAATGAATATATTTTTTTATTATTAAAAAATAACTAATATTTATTGTACCAATATAAAAATGATTTAGTATATGATGTTGGGATAATTTAAAGTTAAATAACTATGTAATGAAAAGAAAGTATATTTATGTATGGTTAACTGATAGCATGTTTATACAAGTAAAACAAATGTATGTACCCTTAATAGTTATTTGGATTGTATTAATGTGATATGGATGTATGACATTCAACTGAGCTTCACCACCTTGATGTCATATTTGTGTTTATCATTTCTCGCACATCTCTCTTTTGCACTTGTTTCTTTTCTACCTTTACTGGTATAGAAGTTAATTAGAGGAAAGAAAGCACTTGTTATTCATTTTAAGATAATTAATACAAGGGTAAAATCTCAAATTGATCCTTAAAAAGAACTTGGGGATATCAATTTGGTTATCAAAAAATTCATGACATCAATTTAAATATTGAAAGATTATATTTCATTTCATATTAGTCTAAACATTAGTCTTTATGAAGAAAATGTTAACTGATCTTTGATATGTCGCATTACTACATAATGTCTTATGTTATCTACTGAGATGAATCCTATATTGATCCTCAAAAAAGTTGCAAGACATTAATTTACTTATTGAAAGATTAATTTTTATTTCTTTTGATGACTAAATTGATGTCTTGCATTTCTTACAAAGAAAAATTTAGGGTCTATTTTAACAGATAACATGTCACATCATCACATAAAGTGACATATCATTATATTACGTAACACATCAAACACTAATTAGTGGTTTCTTCATGGAGGCTAAAGTTTCGACTAATATAAAATGAAAATTAATTTTTTGAAAACTAAATTGATATTATAAATCTTTTAATGATCAAATTGATATGTCACAATTTTTTTGATGACCAATTAAGGGTTTTATTCATTAATAGGTACGTAAAATGAAAGAATACAAATATATGAATTAGAAGGCTGATAAAACATTTTTACATAAACCCGCTTCGGTAGTAAATACATAGTTACTTAGAATTGAAAATGACAAGGAGACAAGATCGGGATGACATATAACTTCCTTTTTAGCCGCCAAACTTTTTTAATGAGGTATCAACATTCAGTAGGAAAACAAAGAAAATGGTTGTTGTTATCAATATTTAATTAAGTAAACAAAGAAATGGACTGAAATAGATAAGAAAGAAAGAAAATTCTATTCAAACTTAGTTACATATAACCTCCTTTAAGTGAGAAAATTTTCTTGCGGACTTGCAATTGAATTTTACATGTTATTGATGCACTTTATACACGCGCACTCACACACATATATCCCTTTGTGGCAACCAATAGACAACTCTTTCAAAGTACAAGATTTTGTTATACATGTTTAAAACAAGGTTGTGATAACCGAACCGAGCATTAAACCGGATAAAATACTGGTTCAGAGATTTATTGGTTCAATCGGATATATATATATATATATATATATATATATGAGAAAAATAAAAATGATTAAAAAAAATTCAATATGGTAAAAATAGTTTCAGAAATCAAAATCACAGTATTAAGTCATATTAACATAACTAATATAAGTAAAATATTAAGTTCTATATTGCTTAGATTTTGAATTTTTTATTTTTAAAGCTACTATAAAGCATTAAAGAAGTCTCACATTATTTAGAGTAAAAATTTTTAACTCTTGAGACTTTTATAAATAGTACCCATGTATCATAGTTTTTTTATATTTATCATCTCTATGCTCTTTTTCAAAGAGTAAGAGATATAGTAGTATTTGGTTTAGTGAACCAATATGTATTTTTAGCCATTTTTCATCATAATGAAATAGTTAACTTCAATATTGATGATCAAAAAATAGTTTTATACTTCTATTTTTCAAAAAAAAAAAAAAAACAAAACCGGCCAACCGACCAATTTGGCTAGTTTACCGGTTTAGCCGGTTCTTCCCCAGTTTTTGGCAAAACAGTTTTTGATACTATACCCGGACTGAATACTTGGTCGGTTCCTAGTTCAACTGATTGGTTTGGTCTGATTTTCATAACTATGGTTTAAAATTGAAGCCATAATACTATATTATTTTATGTTTGGCTGAAAGTATTGCTTGCTTAATAGTCATACTATTTATACACACTTAACACTCCTAGTACAAATAAGTTCCCTTGGCACTATTTTGAAATAGTCCTTGTTTTGCATGAAAAGAAATGTTATTTATACATAACCTAAAGTAACAAATTCAAGATCAATCAATTGTTTATAAATGGACTTAATCTACTTATAGCAAATCACTCCTTAAGATGGGTAATTGATATTTGATTAAATGTGTCAAACATATTTAATCACTCACACACACAAACGAATTTAAAATGAACTATAAAGAAATTCATAATTAATTATAGGTGATTAACTAAATGGTTAAAAAGGTTTGATGGTTTGCTACTCACACATTCCAGAGGGTGGTGTGACTTTAGGCTCTGTGTAAGTAACATTTCTCTTGCATAAACCCTTACGGGCATGGATATGAGAGAATTATTTATTCTTTTTTTAAATATAATTTGATTGTTGACACTTATAAATTAAATTTTAGCTATTATTTCTCGCATTTTCATTATTTCACATACATGCTCAACCACTCAAGTATATGTGCAAATATAATTTTTCTTGACAAAATTCTTCGTCCTCTTTTCATAGCCTTTTCTATTGGTTCATTTGCTTTTATAGGAATGAAAGTGAGGACATCAATCAGATTGTAGAAGATATCACTGATTTGCTAGATGATACAGTCTTGTTCGTTGCTCAACATCCTGTTGGAGTAAAATCTCGTGTGCAACATGTGATTAAGCTATTAAACTACCAACAATCAAAAGATGTTCAACTATTAGGGATATTGGGAATTGGAGGAATTGGCAAAACAACTATTGCCAAAGCAATTTACAATCAAATTCGCCGTGATTTTGAGGGTTCTTGCTTCCTCGAAAATATCAGGGAATTTTGGGAACCATTAACTAGTCGAGTTTACTTGCAAGAACGGCTTATTTCTGACATCTACAAAACAACAAAAATAAGGATACATAGCATTGAATTTGGAAAAATTATATTGCAGGAGAAACTTCGTCATAGAAGGGTAATTGTTATACTTGACGATGTTGATGAATTGGACCAGCTAAAAGCTTTGTGTTGGAGTCGTGAATGGTTTGGTCCAGGGAGTAGAATAATCATCACAACAAGAGATGAAAGTCTGCTTAGAGTGCTTGAAGTTGATCACATATCTAGAATGTCAGAAATGGACAACGATGAATCCGTTGAGCATTTCAATTGGCATGCATTCAAACAACCACATCCCAAAGAAGATTTTGTTGAGCTTTCTAGAGATGTAGTTGCATATTGTGGGGGATTGCCACTAGCTCTTGAGGTTATTGGGTCTGTTTTGTTTGATAAGAAGGTAAAAGAGTGGGAAAGCCTACTGGAGAAACTAAAAAAAATTCCAAATGATAAAGTACAGAAAAAGCTAAGGATAAGCTCTGACAGTTTAAGTGATGATACAGAGAAAGAAATATTCCTTGATATAGCTTTTTTCTTTATTGGGGTGGATCGAAATGATGTAATACATATTCTAGATGAATATGACGCTGAAATTGGAATAAGTGTCCTCATAGATCGAAACCTTGTGACTGTTGACAGCAATAACAAGCTTGGAATGCATGCTTTGCTGCGAGATATGGGAAGAGAAATTGTTCGTGAGAAATCACCAACGGAGCCAGAGATGCGTAGCAGGTTATGGTTGCAGAAGGATGTGATTAAAGTATTACAAACACATATTGTAAGACCTACACGTATGGTTTTTGTTTTTGAAACATGGCACCAGAGGAAACAAAATGAGCATAATGATTCTGTTGCATTCATTTGGTTTCTAAATTACCTAAGCTATTCATTTATATTTTTTCCTGTTCATTTATTTCATAGGGTACAAAAGCTGTTGAGGGAGTAACTTTGAAGTTGCCAAGAATCTATACAATTTGTTTGAAGACCAAAGCATTTAACAGGATGAACAGACTCAGATTGCTTCAACTTGCTGGTGTGCAACTTGAAGGAGATTTTAAGTATCTTCCGAAAGATATAAGATGGCTTTGTTGGCATGGATTTTCTTTCAAATACATACCTTCAAACTTTTATCAAGCAAGTTTAGTTGCTATTGAGTTAGAATCCAGCAGTCTCAGATTACTGTGGAAGGAGGCCGAGGTAAAAATTTAGTATTTGTCTTTCAATAGTGATCATTTCACACCTAATTTTCCCATCTTTCCTACACTGATTAATGTACTAATCATTTGTATTTTATGGTTAACACAATAACAATCAGTTGTCATAATATAAGTGTTTAAAAACATACAAATTTCTTGCCATTCGCATGTATGTTGTGGTTAACACGGCTATAAGGTGACAAAATTTATTTGCATTAACTACCAAATGCATATAATTTAATCAAGCATATATATATTTTTTTGTGTTAGAATATTATTATTGTTTATATTTCATCTATTTTCAATTATCTTATTTTTCAAAGCATGAATTTGAATTAAGGTTCACATATCTATTCTAATATGTGTTTTTTGAAAGAGGTTAAGTGATGCTTTAGAATTTCTATAAGACAATTAGATTTGTAGGTTGCTAAAAGATGAATGTGTGCTCTCACAACATAAGTTCTCTAATTTATCACTTAATTTTTATCCTTTCAGTTCTTGGAGAAGTTGAAAGTTCTCAATCTCAGTCATTCTCATCACTTGAGACAAACCCCGGATTTCTCATACTTGCCTAATCTTGAGAAGCTATTACTCAAAGACTGTCCAAGTTTGTCTGTGATTTCAGATACGATTGGGCATCTCAAAAAAATTCTTCTTATAGATTTGGAAGATTGCTCAAGCCTTCCTAACCTTCCAAGAAGCTTCTATCAGTTGAAATCTTTAATAACTCTCATTATTTCCGGATGTTCACTAATTGACAAGTTGGAAGAGGACCTGACACAGATGGAATCCTTGAAAAAATTGATTGCTGATAAGACTGCTATAACACAAGTGCCCTTTTCAATAGTAAAATCAAAAAGCATTGGATATATTTCTTTGTGTGGCTATGAAGGATTCGCACGTGATGTGTTTCCTTCTCTCATTTGGTCTTGGATGTCACCAACAAATAATCCCTCATCCTTAGTTCAAACATCTGCGGGTTCAGAAATAGTTTCCTTAGATGTACTAAATCTTCGAAGTCTTTGGGTGGAGTGCGGCTCAGATCTTCAACTAACTGGAGGTGTAGCAAGAATTTTGGATACCTTGTATGCCGCATACTGCAAGGAATTAGAAACAACACCAACTACATCACAAGTCTCAACAGGCAGAAGTCCATCCTTAATTGATTTTCACAGTCAATTTCACATTTTTGGATCACCCAAGTCTCTTTTGATTGAAGTGGGAATGAAAAGCCAAGTCACCAATATTCTTAGAGAGATAATTTTACAGGTTTGTCTTTGGAAATCTCTTTTGTATATCTACATTTTATAATATTTATTCTTAGAAGAAATATTAAAACAAATATATAATATATAATTTAATTCTGACATATTATCAACATAAAATTTTTTAAACTTTCAATAGATCATGTACCACCTTTACATGAATATTGAGAAATTATTGTAAATGCTTAACACTATTAATGATATCATAATATATGATTAAATAATTGTGAAAAATATTTTTTGTATTGACAATGTATCATAATTAAATCATAATAATATATAATAAAAATATTATATTTCCCATATAATATAGTAAATAATTTGTTATAGTCTTGTATATGACTTTTAATACGCTATTTTTTTCATTGTCAACCAATTATATATTACCTTTTGTATGAATTTTTAGGTACTTAGTATAAAAGTCAAATATATTTTAGGGAAAAAAGTATTTTACTCTCCTAAATTATAAGTCATGTGCAGTTTAGCCTCTGCATTTAAAAAAAGTATACATCGATCCTTTGAACTTCTCTGAATATGCAAATCAACTCTTTTGTTAACTTTCCATTAATTGTTAATGAAAATAGCACATATTTAGGAAGGTTTAAGGTATTGAGTTGCACGTTTAGAAAAATTTAAGGAATCGATTTACACGTGACTCAAAGTTCATGAGGTTATAGTACACTTATTTTGTTTAAAAAATGCATATTTAGAAAAATTCAAGGAATCAATTTGTACCTTTTCAAAATATAAGGACTAAAGTATGCATATCCTATAATTTAAGTGGTTAAAGTGCTTTTTTCCTTATATTTTATAACATGGCATTTTATGATATAATGATTATGTAGTGTATAAGTTAAATAATACATATATTACTTTCTCTTTCTTTCTCTTTTCGATAATTATTGACAGGGGCTCAAAACTCTCTTGAACAAAAAAGGAGCAAAATATATATATGACCACCTAAATACACCTTTTACACACCACAAAAGGATCACTTACAAATCACCTTTCCAATCTAAATGATAACAACACCTACAAACACCACACAACACCTAAAAAAACACACCCAAAGAAAACTTCAACAAACCAACATTCAAAAACTGAGATGCCTCGATAGACAATCCAAAGAAAGCCAATACTATATCAGACTCCTGAACAATTCCAAAGATCACAACCCATGAAAACACCAGGGCTAATCTCACAAGCCAACTACTTATTTGATTTACCTTCCTTCCTTCCTTTATTCCTTTCTCTTGGATTATTTTTCTTTCCCTTTTTGACTCTTCGATTTTTTGCCAACGCCCATATAGTATCAATCTCGTTATCTGTAGAGAGCCCAAAATTTTTCCCCCACTCCTATGCTTTTTCGGCTTCCATCACTATATCATATTCTCCTACATCTACTAGACTTTCGCATCGATTCTTTTGATTAGCCAAACCCACCTACCTCATCTTTCTCCTTTGTAAGGAATCCTTAGTTCAAAAACTAGAGGGAATGGAAGACTATTCTCTGAATTACTTGGGCACCTACTTTTCATCCCACTCACCTCGGCTTCAGGTTCAAATCCAGGAGGGTAAGGCAAAGAAGTCGAGCCTTCACACCACTCCTAGACTACATCTTCCATATTAACTCCTTCATGGCCCAAATGCAAAGAGCTAGGGTCTAACACAACATCTGATTGTAATAGCAAGTTGGGCCTATGCTAGCCCACCCCAACATTCACCTTGAAACTTTTAATCACATGGGGGGTTGTTGATTTCAAAGCACCCACTGCAACCACCTCATTGACCAAGTCATGGTCAATTTCCTTTATCTTCTTGTTTGAACTCTCAATTTCATTTATGATGCAGTCATTTGCTAATAATTTATCATAGTTAGCACTAATGTTCCCATTGAGCTGACCCTTTTGAGATTTCAAGGAAACATCATCGACCAAGCCTTCCACCTCAGTATCACTGCCCAAGCTCGCTTGAGAAACATCATTGCTGGCGGTGGCTTCCAACAGGATCCTCGATGAACATTTCTCCAGATCAAAATCATTTTTTGCCTCATCACCATTGATCCCCACATTCATTGGATCATAGCTTGAAGTTTTATTTCCAATTTTCTCAGAATTACTTGATTCTTCGGGGTCATCAATATTAGGTCCTTCTACATGAGCTTCACATTTCTTTTCCTTAAAACCTTCAATAACAATTCTTCCAACTTCTCGAACATAGACCTCAAAAACCTTATTCCCCAAAGAGAGATGAATCCATCCTTGAATGACAAGTAAAAGCGTCGTTTCAATCAATACTCTTTCATGGCTAAAATCTGCCTGAGACACCACATTTTTATCAATAGCAATCACTTGCTCCCACAACTCACCAATCTTCTTAAAATTGTCAGAAGACGAACCATGGGGAGGAACACCAGAGAACTCAATCCAAACTTGTCTAGATGGGCAAGTTTCCACCTCTGACCATCGCCTAAAATCATCAACATGATTCAATAGTAGATCACGACTTGAAGTCACTGCATCTTCCAAATCTTCCTTGGTGCCAAAAGTCAACAAACACTTGTAAGACTCCATAGCCCCAACATTAGCTAATGAAGACAATTCATGAAAAAGCCCATCTTTAAGAACAACTAGGTCAATAGGCCTCTTCTTTTCTCCAATCTGGCTTCTTTTCAACCACTCCATCTTATCCATGCTAATCTCACCTGTAACAGATAAATCATTTCTTTCTCTTCACTAGGTTCGCCATTGATGCTTGGAATCTCTACTGAATTAATTCTATTGTTTTATTCGCACATAACACTTCTTTATATAGCTTCCCATCTATATTTCCAGATTGTTTATTGATGAGAGTCGATACAGCACTGGTTGCAACATTTTCTGGACTAATCACCCTTCTTTTAAAATCCGATTCTTTGACAGTAATAATATTGCCCCTTATTTCCATACCATCACCATAGTTGTCAAACATGGATAGCGACGCATAGCGGCCGACCTCAAAAATGCTATAGCGGGATAGCAGATAGCGTTTGGGCTGCTATTTGATAGAAAAATATATAATCATTATCCCATTTATATAACATATATAAATGTTCAAAAATAAGAAATCCACAATTAAACTCATTCACATCAATGATGAAAATTCATAATCAATTCCATACTCTAAAAACATGCAAACATTATCAATCCAATACATAAACATCAAGTCCTAAGGGCAGTAAAGCAAAAAAAATAGCACCATCAAGTAGCATAAAGGCAGCAAAATATAAAAGACAATACCAAATCGTAATTAAACCTAAGTCTCTACTATCTAAAACTAGCAAAACATTCCAATAAATCAATAATTATCATCATCATGATTGCTAAAATAGAACAACAAAACAAAACATGCCATTGCTAAAACAGAAAACAAAAAAAAAAGGGAAAAAGAGGGGGGAAAACAGTGAACAGAAGGAAAAAGAAACAAAAAAAAGAAAAAAGAGAGTAGAAGAAGATAGAAGAGGAGAAATAAAGGGACCCAACCAAGGAGGATAGAAGAAAACAGAACAAAGAGAGTATAGGAAGGACAAACTGCCGCCGCCAGAAACCCAGACTGCTACCATTGCAGATTCGCAGCCACCAATCTCGCCACCGTCAGAGGTTGGAGGATCGCCGAAGTAAAAGGGGTGAGAGGGGAGAGAGATAGATGGATTAGAGAGGAAGAGAATAGAGAAAATAACCCTAAACCAACGTTCAAATCGAAGAAAAGAGGGGGGAAGGTTTGAAATGACCTTGTTGCCCCCCTCAAAATGCACAGAACAGTCCAGAAATAGGGGTAGAGCAGTGTTTGGTCGTTGACATCAAATAGTGGCTGTGATTTGCTGCGACGAAGAAACGCGATGCTCCGGCAGCTCTGTCACATCCACTATCCGCTCTGCTCCGCTCCACCACTATCGTGTGCGATTGACAACTATGACCATCACAATTTTTCATTGCTCTAATAGATTCTTCCTTGGTAGCAAATCTCACAAAAGCAAAAGGTTGGGCATTAGTTCTCCTTATTTTTTCTTGAAATATAGATATCAATCTCCTTACCTTCAAACTTGAAAATTTGCCTTAGCCATGCTTTAGACATTGATGAAGGCAAATTGTCCACAAAAAATGTGAAAGAATTTTCTTCTAGCCTCTCGAAATCTTCCAAACTCCTGGGCTTAGATTGCCATACTCCGCCACTCCCGTTACCTCGAGACTTCATTTGTTCAACTCCTAATTATAATTTTCTTACATACAAATAAGATTCCTCAAAGATTAAGGAGTTATAGTTTTAGGACTCCAAAGCTCTCTCTCTCCCCCCCCTCTCTCAACGTAAATGTTTGAATAATATTTACAGGATGCACAAATTAGCGATACAAAAAAGTGAGAAAAATGACAAAAAGCTTAGATGACTGATCCCAAATGATCATTATTCTTTTTATTAGATTTTTTTTATTCAGAAAGTTACCAGCATATTGCTGAAAACACCGATAAATAAGAGTTACTTACCACTATTTTCAGCAATACGCTGATAAGTAAGAATGTTTTGTCTTTTTTTTTTATTTAGAAAGTTACCAGCTTATTGCTGAAAATGCTAGTAAATAAGAGTTTTTGGTCAGTTTTTTTTTATCCAAAAAGTTACCAGCATATTACTGAAAACACTGGTAAGTAACTTTTTGGATAAAAAAACTGACAAGAAAAAATGATCATGTGCGATCAAACATTTTTGTCATTTTCCTCATTTTTTCTATATGTATCGCGATTTTGTGTGTCCCCTTATCATTACTCTTTTTGTTTTAGCATCAACTTATCATATAGTATTGTGTGTATGAGTTTTTGAGTAGTTATTACAAAAATTAAACTCTTTTAATGACACATCAATATCAATGTATGATTAGATGATAGTGTAAAAATATATCAAAACTCTAAATCGTAAACCCTAAACACACACACACACACACACACATATATATATATATATATATATATATGTGTGTGTGTGTGTGTGTTTGTATATATATATATATATATATATATATATATATATATATATCAACTTCTACCATTATAAGTTAAAACAAATTTTACATCATTAAATAATTTCTTATTGAAGAAACTTTTGGCAAAACTCACCCTTGGATTGAAATTCATATATTATAGATAATGTATGTAAAATTTCACATTAATCGAAGATTGTTTAATTCACTTTTTATATCCATCAAAATCAATGTACTAAATGATTTTGATATGTATCTAAATACTATTAGATTATATTCTTATTTGTGTCCAATTTCTTAAATATTTGACACAAAATAATCAACATAATATATAGTTATAATTGAATAGTTGGATCAATAAAATTTATATTTTATAAAATGTTATTGAATGATGTAATTGTGTTAAGTCTTACAGAATATTGATTAATCTCTCCCATATATATAAATACACAAACAAACACACTCACACACTTAAAAGGAAAAGATATTTAATTAATTGTTTAATTATGTATTAATATATTGTTAATTAAGATTTTTTTTTTTGGTACAGAAATTGACTACCATTGGGCCTAATGATTATTTGCTGCCTAGTGACAATTATCCATATTGGTTAACCTTCAACTGCGAAGGTTCTTCTATAATTTTCGAAGTTCCTCACGTGAACGGGCGTAAGCTGAAAACAATGACGTTGTGTATTGTCTATTCTTCTTCCCCATACTTCATTACATCTGAATGTCTTAAGAATGTGTTAATCATAAATTACACAAAGTCTACCATTCAGGTCTATAAGCGAGACACACTAGCCTCTTTTGAAGATGAAGAATGGCAAAGCATAATTTCAAATATGGAACCTGGCAATAGAGTGGAGGTTCATGTAGTTGTCTTTGGGTATGGATTCATTGTGAAGAAGACAACAATTTATCTAATATATGATGGGCCAATTGAGCAAAACATAGAGCACTGCTTTGCAGATGTTATTGTTTCCCGTGGTATTGATGTTGTTTCTGGTGGTGATCATATGGAAATAAATAGAAGTGTTAGTGTTTCTGGTCGTGATGATGTGACATCTGATAAGAATGTCAGTGTTTCTGATGGTGACAATGTGGCAATAGTTAAGAATGAAAATGCTTCCGATGTTGAACAAATGACAGCAGATAAGAATGTCAGTATCTTTGATACGATAGCAGATGTTTCCAGTGGTGATGAAAATGTAAGTAATGAAATATAGACTAAATATATAAACACATTCTTAAATAATAGTTTATTTTGTTCATATTAGCTAATATGAATGAAAATATAGCTAATATTAACTTAAAATTTTATCATCATGTAGACTTCTCCCATTGCAGTTCGAAGTGCCTCCTTGTTTGACTCTCGAGAGGAGTCGAGCAATTCAGGGAACAAAAGCCCTACTCAAAATCAAGATCAACATCTTCAAGTGGTTAACCTTTCTTAAAAATCATTCAATCTAAATCCCTTTATTATACACGACATCTTATTTCAACTACTGTTTCTAATTATTCGCCTCCTGCAGACTCCTTTTGCTCCCAACACTGAAGATGCTGAGCTTACTTTGACTACGGAAGGAGTCGAAAAAACCCATGAAAACAACATTTCCCCCATCACCAACATAATACCAGTTATGAGTGCAGAAGATGAGCTTCTAGCCAATCTTCCTGAAGATGCTGACTTACTGGCAGAGCTAGATAAAATTTTGTCAGGGAGCTATATTTTGTCCCCCACAAAGGTTGCCTCGGCTACTTCTGGATCAGAAGTTCAAAGCCTCCCAGTGATTGCCATCTTTCAAAAAATACAAGAAATTTTGGATAATCAGCTAGAAGTCTTGATAGCAGATGGTGACATTAGAAAACAGCTTCCCGACTACTTAGCTCAACTAGGCCAAATGAAGTCACAAGTCCCTACAGATCTTCAGCCTTTGATCATTGAGATTAGGCACTTCTACGAAGATGTTCTTAATAATTTTCCATCTATTCAAGAAGTCTTAAGCAATCATCAAAGGTTAGTTGACTCCAAGAATCGACTTCAGGGTGAGTTAGAAACAGCTAAAGCCAGACTGGATCACTTTTCTGCTTCCATTTCTAAAGGGAAGGAACGGCTCAATGAGATGTCAAAAGAAATCACTGACTTGGAGGCGAAATTAAAAGCTCTCTCTCAGAAGAGGGAAAAGTTACAATCTATTGTGAAACTTTGTGAGATTGAAACTCTCAACATCAATAGAAAAGCCACCTCTCGGCTAGAAGAAAATAAAGAGGTTGTCAGCACTCTCAAAGCATCAGAGTCTGTCTTCAAAAAGGCTGAATCGTCAAAGCAGAATTATGAGAGGAAACTAGCTGACTTGAAGCGAGCTCTTGGCAACATTAGACCGTAGAATTTTATTCATTTTGTAATTCATTGCCTATTTGATCATTTGTTGGTTTTGTTAACTAAGCATTCTCTTTGTAAGAAATTTTGTACGACGTGGAAATTTATTTTTAGTTCGCATATAGTTGGTTTATATGCATTAAGGTACTTGCTATTTATTGGATGAATTTTCTATTTAGTTGTAACATATACTAAATTATATGCATTGCCACAAAAGACTAGCAATTTTGAAAAGTTCTTCCCAATTAAAGTAGCACTTATCGTAAGTACCCAACCTCCAGCCTCACTGGCAGCCCATACAATTGGGGCTAAGTATTTCAACAGCAAAATCTTCCTAGAAGCTGAAATTGGACATGTTCCAAGCTACACCTGACAGAGAATATGGTCAACAAAATGGGTGCTATAATTGGGAGGCCTATGGAAAATTGGAGATAGGAAAACAGTCATAATCTAAGGAGGTCCTTGGCTCCCCAATCAGAATGGTTTCAAAATACGGTGTCCCTGTACTGCTCTAGATCCTACAGCAACAATGCTTGAACTGATGAATACTAATAGCTCCAGTTGGAATGCAGAGCTTATATAGGAAACTTCCTACCATTTGAAAACCGACCAAATCCCAGAGCTGTCGTTGTCAATGTCAAACCATCATATCCGGAGCAACCCGCAGGACCACACTAGAACCAGTGATTTAAGCCCCCTGACTGATTTTTCAATGAAGAAGCTACGGGATATGAACACCCCTCCAAGGTTCCAAAACCTCATGTGGCGAGCTTTGAAGAACGCTCTTCCCACCTGGCTGAAGTTGAAAAGAAGAGGAGTCAATTGCATAGCCCTTTGCCCAAGATGTTGGGGTAAAGAAGAATTTGTTGAGCAACAGTCCAAGGATTGCACTTGGGTGCGCCGTTTTCGGTGCCTGTCGCCTTTCACACTGAGAATTGAACAATAGGAGTCCTTGTCCCTACGGGATTGGGTCAGTTTCCTCCTATGTTCATGTTTTCACAGCATATGGAATGGAAGAAACAAGTTAATTTTCGAGAATAAGGATGCATCTCAACAGGAATCAGTAGAAAATGCTACAAGAATAATGGAGGAATTTCATTTATCTCAAACTCCTGGAAGAACCAAACCAACACTTTCCCCTGCTAGAAGCTCGAGCCCACAACAATGGGAAGCTCCTCCAGTTGGAAACCTTAAGTTGAACGTAGATGCTGCACTTTTTTTTTCGGTCCGAGTAAATGCTACACTTCATAATGGCAACTGGGGGGAGGGGTCGGTAATGACAGTTTTCCCTTTTTTTTTTTGGCCGTGCTAGTGATAGATTCTAATACGACTAGCCTGGCCTCAGCCACTTGGGCTATTTCTCCCAATTTGGAAGTCCACAAAGTTGAAGCCTTGGCATGTTACTTGGGCCTTCAATCTGCTGTTTTTGGAATGTTGTCTTGGGGAGTGACAATGTTGAGATAATCCAGGCCATCTCCAGCTCCAAGCACAGGACAACAACTTTGGTCTCATATCACATGTGAAAAGAGATGGAAATAGAGTTGATCATGAGGTTGCACAATTTACCCTTACCAATCGAAATTCAGTGTGGATGGAAGATAAATTTATACTCTTGCCCTCTTGGACCTAATAAGTCCTTAGTAATAAGGCTTATATCTCTTTTTCGTGTCAAAGAAAGAAAAGTATCATTTATCGTATGCTTTTGACCTTCTATTAATAGCCAAAATTCGCTTCCACACTAAGTCACTGACTTTAAACACTATACTTAATTTGAAAATTATAAGACTAGCTATTCTTTCTTTTTGTTAAATTTGGTTTTCTAAAGTAAATAATCTTTCATTTTCAAGGTTATTTAATTCATCAAACATATTGCATTTCAATAATCTTCAACTAGCAAGTCATCTTGCCATAACAACCTTTTTCATTGATATTAACTTTGGTAGGTAGCATGACCTCATAGTCTTTGTCACGATATCATTGAAGGGCGCCGCAACAATAGCCAACTAAATTTACTAAAAAATTGTAAAATCCCTACCAATTTTAATTTATGAGAAAGATTTGAAAACTTTTATTTTTTCAAGACTAGTCTTTAAAAATAAGATTGAATTTGAGAGTCTAATTACTCACACGAAAAAGGTGAAAACTTAATCTCAGTCCACTTTTAGCACATTCGTCTTATAATAATTACCCTAAAACTTGTTATGTAAATCAGTTAGCAACTTTAATAATAACTTCCCTTCACAGGCAAAAAAAAAAAAAATTTAAAACCTAGCAACTATTTATAAAAGATAAAATGAAAATATTTAAGAAAATCTAAGTTTTGACTTGACAGGGGTTACCTATTTCTATGTATCCTGCAATGCAATAAGAAACTCAAAGTCATCGACATTCTTCTAAAACATAATTGTATTTTGGGTTAATTTAGAAAAAAAAAAAACCAATCTATTCTTATACAAGATTTAGAATAATATGAGTTATATAATAAACTCTTATAATTCTTGTAATCTTTGAGGATGATTAAACTATACATCAATATAGTAAGTAACTGCATGGATTTAGAAAGATTTTTTTGAAAATATTTTTATTATTTTTCTTCTTCTTTATTTTATTATTTTGTGAAAAAAGGAGTTAAACAACACAAAATGATAATCAGATAAAATAAACTAGTGATTGAATTGAGCAATATAAGAATCATAGAATAATTCAAAAGATAGACACTTAAGCCTCTCTCTCTCTCTCTCTCTCTATATATATATATATATCCAATTAATTTTTAATTTTTTAATTTTATTTATTTTTTCCTTTAAAATAAATTTAGCCTAAGCAAATTAACTCACTCTTTCTTTTTAGTCTTTTTTTTTTGGCCTAAAATCATTCTTAAATTACTTGGGCCACTCCACTTGGACTAATGAAGAAAAAAAAAAACTAAAAGAACACAAGGAAAATAAATTGAAGAAAAAGGGGAAATAAAGTTAAAACAAAACCCTCAACTAACTAATTGACATTGTAGGAGAAAAGGGCTCTGTAATGCTCCATGTAGTAGCGAGGGTGGTGTTTGAGTTTGGTTGGCTATGGGGTAGGGTAGTGTCACAGTAGCGGTCAGAGGTGCGGCTAGATCCGTGTTGTGGTGGATGTGATGGTTGTGGGTAAGTGGAGATGGAAGGTGGTGATGATAGTTTGAGTCGTCACTATGAAAGGAGATTATGGTGAAGATTATGGTAGTGCATGATGGTCAGGATGGTGGTGGGGCTAGTGGCAGTGGACCAGTGGTTATGGTGGTGGCTGCAAGGAGGTTTGTTATGGTGAAAAGAGGTTGCAGTAGTGAGAAGGTTAGAAGGATGATGTGTTGGAGTTGTTGTAATTGATTGGATGTTGAGAAAATAATAGAGAAATTGAGATAAAGAAAACATAAATTTAAAATATCTTTTTGTGAGACCATAAGATACCATAATGGGTTTGACATTTGAACTATCCATAATTCTTGTTCAGTTGTGGAGCAAATTGATTATGTACTATTTTTATGCAAAATTGGTTACCTTTATACAATTTAATCCACTTCTTTTAAAGAGCCCAAAATTGCTTACTTTATCAATTGACCATTTGTTAGTGAAGATTAAATTTTGAGTAAACCCCTAAAATGGTCCTTATCAATTTTTACATGGGACAAATTAGTCTCCAACAAAAATAAATTGACAAATTAGTCCTTAAGCTTTTAAAATATTGGACAAAATAGTCCCTAACAAAAATGAACTAACAAACTGGTCCCTAATCTTTTAAAATATAAGACAATTTAATCCCTCTATCAAGTCTCTTCTTCATTGAACACCATGACGTGCTTCGTTAAGTAGTTGACATGATACTATTATCTCCCATCTTATCATCTTAGTCACTCTTGTTTATTAAATCGATGTCATTTTTGGCATATTTCTAAGCTAATATGTTGAATTTTGTATTCTAATTCAATATGCAAATAAAAGAAGTTTTGTGAGAATGACTTCATTTTAATAAATGGAAGTGGCTAGAATAATAGGGTGAGAGATAATAGTGCCATGTCAATTACTTCATGGGTCACATCATAGTATTCAATAGAGAGACTTGATGGGGTGACTAAATTGTCTAAGGTTTTAAAAGATTAGCGATCAATTTATCTGTTTATTTTTGTTATGAATTAATTTGTTTGACATTTTGAAAGGTTGGGGACAAATTTATCAATTTATTTTTATTATAGACTAATTTTGTCAATATAAAAATCGATGGGGACCATTTTGAGGATTTACTCTTTAATTTTTCAAGAAAAATAAGTGTTTTTTAAGACCTAAGTCTGAACTTGTTTCATGAAATAGTCATTTTGAAAAATGCAAGCCTCCCTTGGTCACTCAAAATGCTAAGACAAAAAAGGCTAGACCTTAAATCTATTGTCATTTGACAAAATGTTAAAATGGGCTTATTTTTAAAATGAGAAATAAAAGTATATTTATGATCAAATCATTTAGTGGATTATAATTACAATATATTTTATTTGTCAAAAGGGGAATATATCCCTTATTTTTTTCATTTTTTAGATAAGCTCAACCTTAAATGAGATTTTTCTAAAATAATAATTATTTTTAGAGTAAATAAATTATTATTTACTATGCAGCTTATAGTAAATTACATTAATCTCCCCTATGTTTTATTAAAATTAAACCCTCCTCCCTTTTATTTGTTTGAACTACAATAACCTCCCTTGTAGTCAACAAAGTTAGACACTGTTAAACAGGAGGGCTTAATTTGTCCAATTTGCCTACAGTTATTCATACCCCTCTAAGAAAAAGGTTTCAACTTTTTGTTAATGAAACCGCCTACAAGTTTTTGCCTGCCAAGTGATTCTTCGAACATGGAGGAAGCAAGGTGACTAAACAATCTACCAAAAAATCATCTTCCATCTTGTTTCTTAGCCTAATTTTGACAATATTCATAGCTAAAAATGATCTTTCACTTGTAGCTATTGAAACAAGAAGAGTCAATACTAAGCGAAACAAATGATCAATCAAATAATAAGCCTCAGATTTTCCTACTTTCTCTAATTCTTGTCATAACTCAGAAACTGTTGACAAGTGCTTTAGTTTAGAATGTTAAGGCATATCAAGCTCAGTGTTGTGCTTGCATTCTAAGATGTATTCTCTCTTGCTTTGTGAAGTCATCAAGATAGAATCTAGTTACCAATTCACAAATATGATCAACATTCAACAATATATAGTTATCTCTTAGATCTACGTTAACACTAAGAGTAAGCAATTCCATAGTATTCTTGATGAATGTGCTATTCATTTCTTGCAATTGTGTGTCGATAGTAGCCATAAATAAATTAACATGATAATGATATTCAATTGAAATATATTCAACATTTGGATGACATCAAGCTCTTCCAAGAACATAAAGAGAATTCATGTCAGGAACATCAACTTCATGCTTGTCACAAAATGATCTAACTTTGTTTAGAAGTTTCTCCCATCCTGACTCTCATTCTTTGAATCAAGGTTGTTGTAGTAGACATTAAAGTCAAGCATTTAAGATGTCTTGATTTTTACGTTGTAAAGAATGACAAAGATCATGACTAATTCCCAAGAGATCTTCCATAAGATGTAAAAGAAATATGAAATCAAAATATTTGATAGAATCATGTACAGCATTAGCATCACCACGAAGAGAATAATTACCTTCTTTAGAGATCCCTTGAAGAACTTCACAAGTAGCTCTAAACATGCATTGCAAACTTTGAATAGAATTAAAATGAGAACCCAAGCTAGTATCTCTGGCTCGTTGTAAAGTGCCTATTTGATTAAGTCTACTTCCTATTTCAATCTCTTGATTAGCAACTTGATTTGCAATATTTAAAGTTTGAGCAATCCTCAATTGGTCATGCAAGTAGTGTTAATTGCAAATGATGAGCAAGAAAATGAATATAGTATGCATAAGGACAATGTTTTAAGAATAAAGCTTGCACTCCATTCCATTCATCACACATATTACTTGCCCCATCATGTCCTTGACCTCTAAGGTTGTGAATATTAAGATCATGGTGAAAAAGAACACCATCTATTTCATTTTTCAAAGTCATTGATGAAGTATATGAAACATGAACAAGATCAAAGAATATTTCTTGAATACATCCATCTTTGTCAACAAATCTCAAAACCACAACCATTTGTTCTCTTTTTGATTCATCCTTAGCTTCATCAATTATAAGACAAGATTTAAACTCACCAATCTATTCACGAATGGTAGCACGTACCTTTCTTGCAAAAATATACAAGATTTCTTTCTAAATGCTAGGTGATATATATTGAGCATTTCTAGGAGCATTTTGAAGGGCAACATTAGAAATATCTACAGTACAAGAAGCCAAAAGCTCTATCAATTCAATATAATTGCCTCTATTCAACTCTAAAAGCACATGATTGAAATGTGAGGCATCAAACAACCATTATAGAAGTCTTTAAGCGCAAATTATTATTTACAATAATTTGCTCACTTTGCCTATTGAAGACTTTTTCTATATATTGGGATTGAAGCATCAAATCATCACAACACTTAACACAAGCATTATGTGGTGAATTAGGAGAAGATCCCATGTGACCAAGAAAGGCACAATTCATTCCATTCACTTTTCTCTAGGCCCGAAATCCCTTATATGTAAATGCATCTTTTCCATTATTTCAACTCCCAAAATTATGACTAAACAAATAGCATGGTAGACAAAATGTTGCATCCTTTTCAACTAAGTATTCCAACCAACTAAAAAATTTTTTAAGCAATGAAGATTGAAACCGACAAAGATGATTGTTACCTGAAGCTGGATACTTAGTCAAGATAGGTTGATATAGTCCATTACTTATATAAAATGTACGAATTTTGTCACGTTGATCAACATGATATTACCAAATTGGAAGGCACTTTCCTAGATCTTTGTCTAGTAAAGAAACATCAACTTCTTTTTTCAATCTTGAAATTTTTTATTGATGTTGCTCATCATTAGTCAATTATGCTGCTGATCTATGAATAGAAGATGATTCAACAATTTCAAGATTTTGAGTGGCTTTTCTCTTAAAAAATGAATCAAGAGTAATAGGTTTTCCCATGCTGAAAAAATAATTAAAATTTAATAATGATATCAAATTAATAAATTTGTCTAACTTTCAATGAACAATGAATAATAAAATAGAAAATATATAAAAGAGATACCTGAAAAGATATAGATTATACTTACATTAAGAATTTCTTGACTTCTACTATAAAATTAAATATCTCTTCCTTTCTTACTTCAAACTTTACTTTCAATATTGATTGTTCCATAAACTTACTATAAAAATTGAAGAATAAAAATTATACATAAATAGTAATAACTAAAATACAAAAAATAAATAGAAAAATACTAATCAAAATTGTTACAATAAACAATGTTAAGAGTCACAAAGTTGCTTTTACATACCTAAATCCTAACATAGTGATACCTTCTTTGAAACTATTTGGGTGCTCAACTCAAGTCTTCATACATAAAAAATTTGCCGTTCTTAACCCTTTATGATATTCTCTTATGATAGAAAAGGTGACTGATGATAAGGGAAGGAAACCCCATTTTTATAGCTATTATTGCGCTTAAAAAAAAAGCGCGCTATGATAAGAAAAATGCTTCCATGGTTGCTGTTCTAAATGAGTGAATGAATGGTTGAAATTTGATATTTGTGGTTTTGTGTGTAGTGAGTGCTCATTCTTTTCTTTTAGTCTGATGTTTGGAAGCCTCCATTTAATCTTTTATAATTTTCACCTTGGGCCAAAGTAAACTTCTTACTTTTGAGAAGGATTCCAACTAACCCAAACTACAACTTTGGCGCCACCATGAAACAAATTAATAATAAAAATTTGTTTCCTACATACAAAAAAACAATGTCTAGTTGTCCCTCAAGCCAATTATTTATATATTAAATAATAGAAGTATAGTAGTATATAAGTAGGACATAAGAAAATTTTGGAAAAAAGCTGGGGGACCATGGTACTTGTTGGCCTCCTTCATCTATGCCTACCTTTTAGCATAGTGAAAAGGCTGGGCAAAAGTTGTAAGGATCTCAAGATAATGTACAACTTTACTAATGAAAGCACTCCAGCATTGGGTTTTCTGATTGCCGAGTTGATGGTTGTGTTTAGGAACCAGAATACAGTCTTTTTTGTAGTGGATACCACACCAAGATACAGTGTGTTACTAGGAAGAGAGTGGATACATGCCAACCACTATGTACTTTCTACCCTTCATTAGCAGCTACAATTTTGGAATGGGAATAAAATTGAAGTTGTGCAAGTCGACCCACATCCTTTTGCGACTGATGTAAGGATACACTATAAGATGTTGTACTCTTAAAGATTAGCCAATCTCCTAGCCTAAGAATGTCACTTTGGACTCTATCAAGTCCTGTGACTTGTCATTAGACAGATTCAAAGTAGTGGTACATGTCAATACATGGCCTTCGGGGGGTAATCATGAGTGAGTCTAAAGACCAAGTGCTACAAGAGGTCTTGCAATGGCTCACTTTGTATTTTGCCAAGTCTAGGGTTAAAGAAAGTATCCTGGAAACATAGTCAATCGAGATAGACCAGTTCGAGGAAGTTATTGATGAAGAGAAACAAGATTGTAATCCATGGAAAAGAAATCTAATTTTAAAACACAAGATTCGTTGCTGGAAATTAATCTAGGAAGTCCAAAGGAACCAAGAATGACCAAGATTAGTGGCTTACTACCAGAAGGAGATTGAGATCAATTAATTCAGCTAATAAAGAAGTATAGGGATTGCTTTGCATGGGATTATCTCGAAAATTAGTTGAGCACCAGCTATCTATCAAAGAAGGGTACAAGCCACATAAACAGCCTGCAAGAAGATTCAACCTTAAGTTGTTGCCTAAAATTAAGGGAGATATTGAGAGATTGTTAAAGGCAGGTTTCATTGGAACTGCTAGATATGTTGAGTAGTTATCCAATATTGTTTCTGTAATTAAGAAAAATTGGCAAGTCAGAATTTGTATAGATTTTAAGAACTTAAATTTAGCCTCACCCAAAGATGAGTATGTAATACCAATAGCCGATATGCTTATTGATGGAGTGGCTAATAATGGAATATTGACTCTTATGGATGGCTATTTAGGCTATAATCAAATTTACATAGCCAAAAGGGATATTCATAAATAGCATTTCATTACCCTGGGTCCATTAAGATCTTTGAGTGGGTTGTTATGCCATTCAATTTGAAGAATACAACGGCAACCTATCAAAGGACAATGAATCTTATATTTCATGATTTAATTAGGAAGAGTATGGAAGTATACATTAATAATATAGTCATCCAATTAGCTAACTTCAAACAATATATGGTCGATTTGGAACAATCTTTTATAAGAATGCAAAGAGATTCTTTAAAGATGAATCTAGCTAAGTGTGCTTTTAGGTCTCCGCTGGCAACTTCCTAGGTTTCCTTATGCATAACCAAGGAATAAAAGTAGATAAAAATAAGACTAAGGTTGTGTTAGAAGTACAACCCTCATGAAACAAGAGGGAGTTACAAAGTTTAATTGAAAAAATCAATTTCTTAAGAAAATTCTGGCAAAATGAGGGCATTTTCATCTCTTCTAAAGTTAAAATTAGCTGAGGAATTCATTTGGGGAGAAGAACAACAAAAGACTTTTGATCAAATTAAGAGAAGTGTGGCTAGTCCTCCAGTACCTACACCTACAACTCTTGGTATGCCTTTAAAGTTTGTATATATTGGCCACCAATGGTTTCATCAGTAACTTGTTAGCTCAGGATACTAAGGATAGGACTAAGAAGGCTACTACTTGAGCCGATTACTCAATGATGCCAAGACAAGATATACACCCATTGAAAAATTATGTTTATCTTTGTTTCACACTTGTACTAAACTTGAGATTATTTGTTGCCAAAAGAAGTGCTTGTAATGTGTAAGATTGTCATTGTTAAGCACTTGCTAAATCAACTAGTATTACAAAGGTTTATCAACCCTAGGTTGAGGTCATGATGGAGGCTCTCCCTCTCTACAAGCAACAACAGTAGCCAAAGAGATTCAAGGATACTGTTATGCTTTAGTTTAGTCGACATCATGCTTGGAGGCTGAGTGAAATATCTCATGAGGACTAGCTCCCACCAGGTGGCGAATTTTGGCATGGCCGAGGGAACCATTCTGAAATTCTGAAATTGGAAGTTGTGGAGATTCTCAATGGAGCTTAGCTCCTAATCAACCAGCTCATTGGCATAATGGTTGGCCCTTTCAGAGTAAATTGCATATGATTCATAGGGAATAAGTATTCCCTTAACCAAGTCACATTGTCGAGCTAGGCATTGTAGGTTGTATGGCTCGGTTGAGATTTTGTTGTACTGGGAGCTCAGCTTCACACCATTGAGGAGGCCACAAGCCGTGATGATGCTGGTCCATTATAAGGTGACTTGAGACAACTTCGAATCGGTGGTAGTCATGAGGCGTTGACGTATCCAAGTTGGCCTATAGTCCCTATTTTGATAAGGACATAACTGTTAGAAAGTCCTAGTCGTTATCTTAACTAGAGTGTTGGCCACTTGAAAAGCAAAAAGTGGCAGAGAAGGAAAATGGGTGTACAAATCACAATAAATAGAAGGTTGTCCCATATGAGTAAGATTGGCATTAGCAAAAAACTATGGAAAATACTACTGAATCCAAAGTTGTAGGAATCAGAGAGGGCCAAATACGGACTTGACAGCCTCGTCATTTTTCAACCGATGAACCATGGTGAATAGACTCTTATAAAGTGGGGATAGAAACAAGGTGCCCAGGTTAAGATAGCACTTAAGAAGGATGACGTTGACATATGGGGCAAATTCCCTCATTACAACCATTAAGCTTGTGCAAATGAAGAATTTGCAAACATAGGAGGAAAGCTTTATGCTCGAGATATTCCATAGGGTCCCTTCCTTTGTTGAATTGGGCAACGAAAATGGAATAAGCCAAATTTTTCTTGGTCACCTTAAAGCCGAGATCGTTAGAGACAATGTTGTGCAAAAACGACAACTCATCACTATCTATTGGTAGACCCACAATAGTAGCAATGTTGTATAGAGTGGGGTTCATCATGCTGAAGGGTAAAGCAAAGGCATTGATCGAGGCATTCCAGAAGCTAAGGAAGCCATACAGCAAGCCAAAATTTAGGGGGATTTCCGTCTTGCAAAGAATTATCATGTCAAAGATCCTGCATTCTTCCATTCTTCTCCCTTTTCATTGGCAAGTCAGTCAAGCCACTGAGAATACTATAACGAGAGCTTTGGTTAAGGGTGAAGCTCCAAGGGACATTGTGAAAATAGCCCAATAATACCAAATAATGGATAATGTCATAACATATAGTATTAACCATTGTTCAAAAAATCGAACCGAATCAGCTAGTCTAAGTGGTTGGACCGGGAGTCTATCCCTAAGCCTATCTAGTCATGATACAAAACTGCATTTCCAAAAAACAGTCAAAACTAGTGTGAACCGATCAAAAACTGATGAATCAAGCATAAATCAGCTAAGTCATTGGTTAAAGCTGTCAAGTTTTTCTTTTTTCAAATTCAAATTTTTGAAATGCTAATCACCAATGGTAAGTCTAACATAGTTTTGAAAACTGGACCGGAATGGCCAGGTATCTAGTCTAGGTATATCATCAAAAATTGTTTTGTCAGAAATCGGTGGAGAACCGACTAAACCGACCAAACTGGACTGGTTTTACCGATTGGCTGATTTTTTTTTTTTTTTGAAAAATAGAAGTACAAAATTATTTTTTGATCATCAATGTTAAAGTTAACTACTTCATTGTGATGAAAAATGGCCAAAAATATATCTTGGTTCACCAAACCGAAGACTACTACATCTCTTACTCTTTAAAAAAAAAGCTTAGAGATGATAAATATTAAAAAAACTATGATACTAGGTACTATTTATAGAATTTTTAAGAGTTAAAATCTTTTACAAAATCTAAGCAATGTGGAATTTAATACTTTACTTGTATTGGTTATATTAATATGACTTAATATAGTGATTTTGATTTCTAAATCTATTTTTATCATATTAAATTTTTTTTTGTCATTTTTATTTATCTCATAGTATATATATATATATAACCTCCGATTAAACCGATTGAACTAATAAACTTCTGAACCAGTACCTTATCTGGTTCAATGACCGATCCGATTTTCAGAACCTTGAAGTTTAATAACCCTACTATGGTACAAAAATTCCCAAAAATACACCCTAGTTGGGCAAGTTAAAGACTACTAAACTTCTTACTTTTTTAAAGTATAAAGCAGTATAACACAAGTATTTATAATTGTCTTAAGAGTAAAAAGCTTATTGTCCGATCAATGTGGGAGTTTAGTTCCTTATATAATATAGTAGTCTTGAGAGTAAAATATTTATAGTCTAGACAATGTGGGACATAAGTACTCCATATTTTAACTTTTCATGTGTATTGTTTTATTCTTTATATATATTTTATTATATTCTGGTTGAATCTCTGATTAAACTGGTTGAATTAATAAACCTTTGAATCAATGTTTTGTCCAGTTTGATACCCTATTCAAATTTTAGAACCTTGATATTAACTTATCTTATCATATCTAATATAGCATGACAAATATTGAATTCCTTTTCCTTGTGTTTTATGTGCCACATTGCATAAGGATATGTATCTAAATTGAATCATACTATCCGGTATGGGGGGTTTTTGGAATCAAAACAATAATTGTTTGATTTAGATCAGGATCCAACTCACCTTCATTCAAGAATTGGGTTCTATGTTGTTACTTTCTGCTTCACTATATACCAGAAATCCAAAGCAGGCAAGCCAAAGTTTCTCTTATTTTTTCCCATCGAAACGCAATAGAAGGTAATTTAATTTTAAATAGTACCTTATAATTAAGGAATCTTATAATTAAAATTAAGTAATGATGAACTAAACTTAATCAAATATCTAATGTAATAGATAAAAAGGAAGAAGATCACCTAAAAAGAAATATATATATATATATATATAAGGAAGATAACTTTCTCAAAATTTTACATACACTAATTTCCTCCGGAAAGTAAAATTTAATAGGTATTTAATTTAATGATATTTGGGCCACAAGAGTTGGGTATTCTGATGTACGAGTATCACTTCCAAGAAAAAGATCAAGATTCAAATATGAAAAATGAAAGATAATTATTAATAAGATCTCTTAATTATGATAGCGTTCGAATATAAAAAACTTTAAATTAAAAGGAAAAAGGGCGGGAGAGAGAGAGAGAAATTAATGTCATTTGGCAATTACATGTCTTATTTTTCCTGTAATGTGGCTTCTATTCTCTAAATTTGAGTTTCATGAATTTATTCTGTAACACTTTAAATATTGTTTTTAATAGCCAATTATATTTTGACGCTATTAAATGTCATTCATTTTTAATGAATAGTATTAACTTATGGTTTGAAATTACAGATCTAATTAAGAAAAATTAACTTGACCATAGCATTAACTTTAACATTATTAAATAAGAGAAACTCTTAAGTAGGTATTGCCTATTATGTCAACATTTAGGCATGTCATTCATATTTTGATGCATATGAAAATAGTGGATCGCGTGTCTCAATTTTTATTAATACTATATACCTTATTAATTGATATTAATTTATTATAACTATTGATTATAATTACTATTATCATAATATAATAATTATCATTTTTAAATCACTTTATTAGCAATCTATTCTTTTTAAAATTATTATTGATTATTTTTTAAGTATTTCATTATAGATATATATTATTTGGTTTTAATTAACTTTAAATACTTTCCACTTTTCATTATATTATTATAACTTAATTTAAATAATAATAATTATTGTTTTTTATGTTAACAAATGTGTTCAAGAAAATATATTGAATTAATTAGTAATATTCATATATTATATCCATTTATTATTAATGGTATTATCAAAATTTAAAAATAATTATACATTAATTTTTTAAAATTTTAAAGATAAATATAAAAAATATAAAATGAATGAAGTGAACAATATAATGAAAAGTGAATTATAATTATAATTATAGTTATATAATAAAAAATTAAAAGTATTTAAAATTAACTAAAATCAAATCATGTATATATTTAATTTAATTTTATATGAACATTTAAAAATTAATTAATAATAATAATTAAAAATAAATTGCTCAGAAAGTAATTAAAAATTGATTTTTTTTATATTTTATTTTGATCAAGAAAATTTAAAACAACAACGAGATGATAAAAAAGAACCCTACTTATCCTAAAGTTAGTAGAAGCGGTAGATCTCCCACACAGAGGCTAGACTGAAGTGCAAAAGGACAACATATTTTCTAGTTCTATTTCTATTTTCATTTTTGTTAATTGTATTAATAAAAGAGATTAATTTTAATATACTGTCAATATAAAAATATTTTATACTGTCATACAATTATATATTACTAAATGTGAAAATTTTGATATAGTGGGTGTAAGAGTCAAATATGTTTAGGTAATATATGATTAGATATATATATCAAATATTGTTACATTCAATGCATATTTTTAAAATTAATTAAATGATAATTTTCAAAAGCAAATTGCTAGCTAGTAATTTAAAAACAATTTGCTATCTTTTAATTTAAAAACTAGGTTGTGCTAGCTAGTAGCACCGGAGTAGTGCCTACTGCAAATATTGATCCTCTGACGTGATTAGAAGCCTTGATGGTGAAAATGCTTACCGCTTTCTCCTTCGGTCGCCTAATGCAACAGCATTTATTGGAAACATAGAAAGTGTGCCTATCTCGCATCTGACTCTAAGCTAGGAACGTTATACATTTTCAGCCTTATATCATTGCATGCCACATGCTGAAAGTTACAGAAATTATATATGCAAAAAATGAATCTCAATTTGTTAAGTTTGTATACTTCGAAAGTCATCCGGTGGACAACCTGTTAAAGAATTGTTTGCTGAATTGATTCAGCAGTGATACATTTTTCTCCTCTGTTGCCATTTTTATTTTTATGAACTTGATGAATAGCCAGGGCAACAATGTCACAGAAAATGGCTCCAATTACTAGTGAAGCTTTGAGCAGAGTAGTCTTCGATGGAACTAGATGGTCAAATTGAACTTTACTTACCACTTACCAGGTTTAACTTGTTGCTTAGAGCTTGCTCAAAACTGTTGTTTCAGACTTGTTGTCAATGATGCCTGTGATTACCACTATTTACAGTTATGTCTAACTCCTCAGGCTTGTTGTACAAGTTTTTGTCACATATTTATAGTCCAGAGGATGACAATGAGTTTACTATAGTGAGAGAGACCATAAGAAGAACATTGGAGGTAAGTTTATTTTTGTAATTTCGATTATCGGCATGGATTGCTTATCTATTTCGAAAGATACTTAACTACGCATGCTTGATTTTGTTTCCAGATGCATTTTATCCTTGAGTCCTTTGAGATTCATAGGTCAAGGAGAGGGAGAGCAGCAGATGGAAGGAAGAGATTCTTTTTGGGTGAAATGATTGTCAATTGTATGATGTGAACTTTAAAAATCAGGTGTTGGTATTTTTAGCTATATGCTGTTGATGCAAAGAATCTGAAAGACAACAATATAATGGTTGGGTTAATTGCATCAGTTTCTCTAAGTAAAACATAGAACTAATTTGTCCTCCACATGACCAAGGCAATATAGATTGGAAGTATGGAGTACAATGCAATATGCTTCCTCCGTCACTATAAGGATAAAACTTTTATCTAGATATGTGTTTTACAGTTTTAGCAGGCAAAGAAAATGATAAGAAAACTCCCCAGGATCCAACTTTAATTTTGCTCCATTAGCTGGCAGGTTAAGAAGTGAGAAACCCTAGTTTCATTGAAGATGACTTTAAAGGCTCTAACGTTCGATCCTTTCAAATGAAGTGATTTTATCAAATGCTCACCATAAAACTAGCTTGTTCATCACCCATTTTTCTAGCTTGAAATTTTGTCATCTCTTCACCCAAGTCCAAAAGTATGCGGGTTTATGTTAAACTTGTTGTATATATGGGTCTTACTGTGTTTTAAATTTAGTTTGTCTACGTGTATTTAACTATAGAAGAAGTCCCACATTGCTCATGAAAATATTTTAATAAGCATTTATATATGATGGTACTTAATTGATAAATACCTTATGATATTGAGGTAGCATTGTGGACTTGGGCCTTAGTTAAATACACACACGCACACCCCGTCACATCCGTCCGCGCGTGTGTGGGCCTGCCAAGCTTTTACTACCCCTACAAATTTTAGTTTTAGCCAAAAAAAATTTTTACCATTGCAGCTCCTTAATGCTCCAACGGCTCTTTTTTTGACAATTTTCCAAATTTAGTTTCAACTACTTTTCTACAACAGCTATTTCTTTTCCCTGTATAAACCCTACTACATGGCACAACACAAATAGAACTACATCCCTTCATTCTCACTCTTCTGCGCAATAGAAGCTACCCCACTGCTTCTGCTGCGTTTTCTGCCTCTTGCAAGATCTGCTGCTCAACGCACCAGGACCATCGTGTGGACGAGTTCCTGTGGAGACCCACTTCTAATCCTGGAGGGTTAACCGTCAACACCATTCCGCCGAGCATAGCTTTGGGTAGGGCGGAATCAAATCCATGACAAAGTCTTTCTGATTCATGGTAACCTTGTTCTACTACATCTTATTGTTGCTATCATTTTATTCTTATTATTTAAAGCTAAAATACTAGTGTTCAAATTATTTTTTACAGCAAAACTGGATCAGAGAAAATTACAGAAAAGATAAAGAAGTGAAATAATTTTCTGTGTATCCTGTATTGGTCCTGAACAAGGTGACCATGGAACCAGGTATAGGATGAACAATTAGAGAGGTAAGTTCGAGAACACCTCTACTACCCTCTTCTACTAGTGTCTCGCTCTACAAGATAGCTAACTCTCTTTCCCTCCTTCCTCTTCTCTCTTATGTATGCTGCTTGCCACTCGCACTCTGTTACATCCACACACACTACAACTCACGCCCACTATCTCTTTTATTGCCAATTACAACAGGGCCCATTTATGATTAGCCCATTGGCCCAGATCCTATCAGTTTACAACAGGAGAGCCACAACTTTTAATTGCAGAAAGAGGTGCATCCATTTTCCATACGATATTATTGTTTCTGATACCTTTGATCTCTTCTTATTTGTTCTTCAAAGGCACTTTTAGAAATTAAAAATAAAAAATAAAAATCAAATAACTTGTAATAAACTCAATGTGGGGAAATATAATATTCTTTATAAGACAAAGTGATTAATGATTATAGCATCCTATATGAAGTTGGAGAAAGAAAAAGTGACAATTCTATTCTTTAAGTAGCAGTAAGTGCATTTAATATAATTTACATATCACTACATATGTTTTTTCCCTGATAAAATAAGTACCACTACAATTTGGACAGATGAAGACAAGGTTCTCTTTTTTCAGGAACCACATTATTATAATCAGCAATCACATTTAAATCTTTAAAAGCAGATTACATACAAGTTTAGTCAATCTATTGTCAATCATAACATTGGCACGTTTTTGTTCTAGGATCTTGGTGCACTGCTATATGCTGGAACAGGGATAATGGAAGGAAGCAATCCTTACTTGGAGTGGGACAAGCTAGAACTCAAGATATCTCAGGTGAGTTTGTGAATGCATCTCAGTCTGGGGGCGGATTCATTTCTGGCAGTATGTTTAAAGCTCAGGCATGCACATATGGACATACCATCCACAACATGAAAAATATTGTTAACAAGTTAGTTACTTCACATGATTTCTGAGCACCATTCTACAAAGATTGATTGCCATACCATAATGGATGCTGACCTGTTTTGTAGTTCACCAAGTTGCGCAAACTTGACTTGTCTCTCAGACAAAAACTAGACTGTAAATGAGCTCCATCAACTTGCAAGGTTGGCACCTTTGATGACAACTTGTGCTGATAAACTTCCTGATAGCCATCAATTTCATCCGCGTCTGTTTTTCCACTAACAAATGCAGGCAAAGTTTAAAATTTTATCTTGGGGGACGATGGATTAATATTACCTATTTAAGTAGTCGAATAGAAAAAGTACATGAAAGATTCTAAAAAATTAAGAATGAATTCTGATGCCTAGCTTTACAGGTAAGATGCGCTGGGCCATGCATAGTGATTGGTGGTTTTCTATACCAATCTCATTAAATTAAATGTTATAAGATCCATAGGGTGGACAGTGAAGCAAGTAAGATCATAAGATGTCTCAAAAGCAGCCTTTTGTTTTATCAATTTCCATCTGTGTAACCCAACTGAGAAAAAAAAAATGCATGAATAGCGACTTGTTATAGTTTCAACTGAGAGATTGGTGTTCCTGATTCCGAAAAGTCTGAGAGTTTAACTTGTGCCTATAGTAAATCCAAGTCAAGGCTTTCATTGTCGCAATTAGCAGAAGCTTTAAATTGAAATTGTTTCATTATAATGAATTAAATTGACTTTCCGCTCGTTGATTGAACCGTCTGTTCTGTTGCGAGAAGAAAAGAAGGCCTTTGCCTTTGCATTAACTCCTGACCTGGGAAAGAAAAAGAAGCTAGAAGTAACTTTGTGTATCATCCAATTTGAACTAGTTCGTGTATTAACCAGTACAAAGAATAATCATATTATCCTCAACTCTAATGGGCAATACAATTGCTAACTCTTGTTTTGATCTTGCAGTTTTGCCGTATGAAGCTTGAGATTATACAGTTTCATTGGACAACACAGCATTTAGAATAGACAAATAGGCTACTCGTTTATATCATGAACTTAATTTGTTGCTCATTAGACTAATTCGCCGATTTGTATTCATGGGTTAAGAAGCCACAACCATTTTTTCCCCTAATGCTTGTACTACCTGTCGTGGATTTACTCTTGAGTAAGACAGATCAAAAGTAACATTGTGTAAGAATATATTTTGGCATACCATCAAAATCAAACCACTTTGACAATAAACAGAATGGTGCACAAATTATACAATAGATACTCATAATCAAATGTACCAACCAAGTGCAATTCAGAAATGGTAGCAATTGAAGTGCGGGTGAGTCTTGCCTATGTCATACAATGCTCAATTATTCCAGGACAATGTGGTAGCATGGGCATTCACATATTTCACGGTGAAGAAAACCATATTTGCTGCTTTCCACCACTCCTACCTGGCATTTGAAGTAATAACCTTGTTTCTATGAGCTTTTAGTTTTATTCTGCAGTGTGCATCAATTGTCGTCATTGGGAAGTAGTGCTATTTTCGAGGCTAAAGGTTCTAGAACATTCCAAATGTGCCTAAATTTAAAACTTTTTTGGTGGATTGTGGAGGGCTTCACCTTTTAGTTGGAGTGGATTAGCTAATATTTAGATCTAGCTCTACCCAAACTTTTATGGTTTTACCCCAACATTCCCCACTTGTTCGACCGTTGTTGAGCATTTTTTGGATATCAGCGGACCTCCTCGTAAGGTAATTTTAATGTAGCCGATTTCCCCTCTTTTGCAATCAATTTTGCTACAACACCTGTTGCTCTAGCTAATTGTCCACACTTTTCGAGTGTGATTTCTTTGTTATATATGGTGGTGCCTAAGGGCATATCGGTTGAAGTGGATTCTTCTTTTTGATTAACCAAAACCCCTTCCAAACTATAAAAGCTTCTTCTAAAGCATATGACTTTCTAGATGTAGATGATATCTATAGGAATCCAAATTTGCTGAATCACTCGTGTTATGATCATCTACATCCTAGGTCTTCGTGTTCCTTCATCTGGCTTATGTTCCTCATGTAGCATTTAGACTAAATGACTCTATGAAATTATGTTTCTACTTCCACATAGTTCAAATAACATATGAGATATCTCTATTTTTCCTTGGGGGAATTCTTAGAATTACCACTGCTTAGCTTTTAATTTGCCTGACCCATCAAATGAAATGTGAATAACTCGTCCCCCCTCTTTGAAATAAAGGGCACCTCTAGTTCTATTGGTGCTTGAAACAACTTTGTCTTCTCCATATTACAATATCTCTAGAGTCAATAATTTTATATGAGGAACTACGGAACTCAGTCACTTGTTGTTGTTACTCTTCAATTTTCTGTTGAGTTCTACCCTATAAAGGTACTTGAATTGGATCGGTGATTGATTTCTAGGTTTCAATGTAAACCTAATTGGTTACTTCCAATTATGTAAATCAATAGTTCAAATCACACTCAAGGATAAGGCATATCCCATTTTTATAGGAACTTTCGTACCATAAATAATGGTATCTTTAATTATAGCCCTTCTGGGTTGTAAATGATATCTTTTTTCTCACCATCTCCATAGTGTATGAGACAAATGTATGCATTTCGATAGAGTCGTATTCTATGGTCATGATTCTATCGTATATATGTTTCTCATTCCATTGAAAATTGATTTTACAATATAGATCAAGATTCTAAAAATCGGACTGGACATCGAACCAGACAAGATACTAGTTCAAAGGTTTATTGGTTTAATTGGGATTCAACCAGAATATAATAAAATAATAATGATAATAACAACAACAACAACAATAACAATAAAATAAATAAATAAGAGTTATTAAATAATATAAATAAAGGATTAAAAAATAATACTTTATATTCTAAGAATTAATTTATTTACAATATAACATAAATATTTTTTCAATTGTTCTGATAACTTAAACATTTCAAAAAATGTGAGTTTGTAAAAGAATGGGCTTGAATTAGTTGGCCCATAAACCATTTTTCACAGAAAATTAGAAATCCTAACTCCCAAAAATATTAGTGCCACAGAATCTTCTACTCCCTTTCCTTGTCACTTCTCTCTCCCCTTTTCTTTCTCATTCACTTTTTTTTTTTTTTGCCATAATCCTATTCCTCGTTCTTCTTTCCACTTCTACCTCTCCTTCTCATTTTCTTTCTTCCACAGTTCCACTCGCTGAGCTTGCTATCCCCTTTCCTCTTAACATGTGCATTTAACTATGGATGAGAAAAGCAAAAGCAAAAGCAAAAGCAAGAATGTCCATGGCGCTATGTTTGTGAGCCCAAGAGGTTCGACAGCGATTTGAGAAGGGTCATCAGCAAGCGGAAGGTGGCTGGATGGGGTAGGCAAAGTTGAAGGCACTATTATGCAAAAGAAAAAGTTTTTAATATTTTTTCTTTTTGGATTGTCCATTGCCTAAACTGCCATCGATTTATTCACAAATTTTTTACTGATTTATCCAATTTTTTACTAGTTTTAAAACATCTGAGTTTTGGCAGTCAACTTGATCGAAAGGGTGTCCAATATTCAGTCTGACCAATCAAACCAATTTTAATAACACTGGTAAAAATGCTTATGGCCTCCCCCTTTATGCCCTACGGTAATGATTCCTCTCACATTATGACTTTTACTACAACAATGCTGCCTATAGATCAAATTATTTTGTGGATTGGATTTGACTTGATTTGATTATCTACAACTCTATTATGAGTGCTCAGGGTAAAACTTTTGTATAAAAAGTATTGCCATGCTATTAAGTATTTGGATTTAATGTTCTTTTCTTTCTAGAAGGTGGAATAGAATAACCCAGTTGAAGCATAATGATCATGCATTTGTAATGCATTGTATGTCCCATAAAAGGTCACTTTCTTCTATCCTTTACAGGGAATCGATGACTTTTCATAGCTATTATCTTAAGACCAGAAAAGAGTTTGACTTAATGCTTTAGTTTTGTCCCAATTGATCCTATTTTGACATCAGAAGTATATTAATTTTTCAATCACTTTCTTCTATCCTTTACAGAAAATTGATGACTATTCATAGCTATTATCTTGACACCAAAGAAGAGTTTGACTTACCTTACTTTTGTCCTAGTTGATCTTAATTCGACATTAGAAGCATATTGATTTTTCACCAATAACTGAATACTTTTGTCTGTATATATTGTATCTTTTATTCCATTTGTAATTATATTGTTTTTGCTATGAGTTCTAGTCTCAATTAAAATACTAGATTTTACTATTCATATGTTATGATTTGAATATATCACACCAATTCGCTAAGTATGGATAATGAGATTCCATTAATACAAAGCTAATCATAATTTTTCTTTGATAGATGGTTAGAACTGCATCTGGGTTTGAATCTGAGGTCTATTAGAGATCAGAAATTGTTGAAGAAAGAGCAAGATGTTACTTTTTTTTTTCTTTTCGGACGATTGGAAAATAAAGAAATGGTTAATATATTTAAGGTAATTATATATTCACAAAATAATGCCTCAATTTACCCTATTTCATCATATTCGAGATGGGATATGGCTCCAAAGGATGAATTAGAGATTTCTAATAAGATTTTATTCTTGAACAAAAATCCAATAGACTTATTTGAAGGAGGGTCCCATTGGTGTGCATCCGATAGGAATTGTACCTATAAATTCGCCAATATGAGTTAGGCACTTTAACCATTCAGCCATGGATACTTAGTGGGCTAGTACATAGTGAATAACCAAATTCCAATTGAAGTGAACTCTTTCAAATAAATCGATGCAATTTAGGAGGATTTGATGAAAGGACATTAATTTAAATCCTGGATTTTCAAATTGAGAGAGATCAAGACTTCTTACTATTTCTTCAATTCATGGGCGGCCTAATTCATTTCAACAGGATCTTTCATTCACATTTACTTCCCATTAAGAGAGTTTAATAAAACTCTTGGACTCACGAATTTAGAGTATCCTAGTCTGACATAATTCATAGGGTTCAATAAGCAATCAATATTTCACGATCAAGGATGTAGTACTCTTTGTAGTAGCAATCCTTATATATTGTATTAACAATTGAAAGATGGTCAAAAGATTTGTTTTCTATTTGATAAGGATTTTTCCTATACCTATGAATTCCATTGGACCTAGAAATGATACATTGGAAAATGCAAAGGATTCTTCCAATATCAACAAATTGATTGTCATGCTCCTGTATCTTCTAAAAGGAAAAAAGATCTCTGAGAGCTCTTTTCTAGATCTAAAAGAGAGTACTCAGGTAAAACCAATAACTAAAAAGTATGTCCTACCTAAATCTAACTAGGGTTCAAGGTAGTGGAGGAATTAGAGTAGAAAAAAGAGGGATTCTAGTTGCAAGATATCCAATGAAATTGTCGCTGGAATTGAGATCTCATTCAAAGAGAAAATATATCAAAGATCTGGAGTTTCTTTTTGTATATTACATGGATGATTCGTTTAGCAAGGACCATGATTGGGAACTTTTTGATCATCTATCTCTAAGGAAAAAGCAAAACATAATCAACTTGAATTCGAGCAACTATTCAAAATCTTAGTTAATACTATGTAAGGTATTAGACATAGTCTTGATAGAGAAAAAGCATTAGTGAGTGGAAGAAAGTAAACTTTGAGGAAGAAAACTGAATTACACTATAATGAAATTGATTGCAAGATAAAGATCCATAAGGGTCTTATATAGAAACTGATATAACATAAAATTAGCATACAAGAAGGGAAAGATGGTTACTATAATAGATTGAGTAAATCCTAGCCAACATAATTACCCATATCCTTTACTAACATAATTAACAGAACTTATGCTATTCTTATCATCCCCCCATAAACCCAAGGGTAATGAAGAAGGGACCTTAAGTTTGAGCTAAAGCGATTAAAGGAATTGGTAGAGAGGGTTTTGGTCAAGATATAAGCAATTTGTTTTGAGGAAGGGATATGAACTACAATGACCTTTTTATTAACTTGATCTCGGACAAAGCACAAGTCTAGCTCAAAATGTTTGGGCCTATTGTGGAGAATAGGATTTGTTGCTTATAGGACAACACTTCAATTGTAATAGAAAATTGTAGGTGGAGCAAGATAGTGGATGTGCAGTTCAAATAAGAGAGAGTTGAGCTAGGAAAGTTCTGCAAGAGTAGCTGCAATGCTTCTAAACTCAACGTCTGCATTGGATCTACTGACCACATGCTACTTTTTACTAAACCAAGAAATTAGATTAGATCCTAGATAAACGCAAAACCTGATGTTGATTTACTATCATCAACATCAAAATCCTAATTAGAATCACAAAACGCTAGTAATCTTAAATCTAAGCATTTATAAAACATGAGACCATGATTAATAGAACCAGATAGATATCTCAAAATATGTTTGACTACTTTCCAATGAGAGTGAAGAGGCTTATGCATATATTGACAAAGTTTACTAACAGAAAAGGAAATATCTGGCCTAGTTATGGTTACATATTGCAACCCTACAACAATAGACATATATAATGTTTGACATTTTTAAAGAAGAGAGCATTGGGGTAGGCATACCTTTAGCTATGGTCATACCAGCTTTAGAAAGTAAATCTTTAATATATTTTGCTTGAGTAACAAGAATTTGACTAGTAAGAGTGTAATTGGCTTCAATACCCAAGAAATAGTGGTCCCAAATCTTTTAAAGAGAAAATCTGATTAAGTTGGGTGATCCAAATGCCAATTTCAAAAGAATTATTATTAGTGATTTGTATATCATCTACATAAACTAAGATGTAAATAGTAGAAGTGGTAGTGAATCTAATGAACCAAGATGGATTAGATTTGGTATTAGCGAAAGAAAACTTATGTAAAGTGGTGCTTAGCTTAGAAAACCAGGCTCTAAGAGCCTCTTTTAAGCCATAAATGGCTTTATGCAGTTAACAAATTAACTATTGGTTAACTTGAGTAAATCCTTCAGGTTGATGCATATGCATAGTTTCAAGTAAATCACAATTTAAAAAAGCATTATTAAAATCAAATTCTCTAATTTGCCATCCCTTGGAAAGAGCCATGGTAAGAATGAGTCTAATGGTTGGTGGCTTAATGACAAGGCCAAAAACTTCATCAAAATCTAAACCTTGTCTCTGTTGATAACCTTTGGCAACTAATCTTCCCTTATATTTCTCAATAGATCCATTGGGATTTTTCTTAAGGGTAAAGACCCATCTACAGCCTATGACCTTACTGTTCTAAGCCAGTTTTCTCTTAGCAAGAGTTTGAATTCTAACCCAAGATTATGAGATCTAGATCCATAAACTTTAGAGAAAAATGTGAGCAAAGTGAAGCTAATGGGGCTACCCATCCTATGACTTTGGACGAAAATGAACGCTGTCATTATCCCAGCCCTTTGAGGGATGACAAGGTTCTTTTATCCCCGTCGGACCATGAGATGCCCTTTGGTGTCAGAATCAATTTTAGGGTACTGGGCTTTGTGTTTTTAGTTAGGGGTGAATGTTTCAGGTTCTAAGGAGTAAGATATTCTTGAGAAACTAGTGGTTTCAATTGTTGTGGGGATCTGTACATGTTGGGTGCTAATGTATGAGTAGTGATGACTTGTGTTTTCTTATATCTTGTCTAAATATCTCTCTTGGGCCTTCTTTTGTTACCGTTGGGTTATCCTAGGACCTCAGGCTCCAAGTTGTTGTAATGTATCAAAATATTAGTAAGAGACAAAAGCCTCTTTGACCAACATGAAAAGGACATCTCCTTAACATAGGGGCTCGTGCATTACTTTTGGGCTAGCTAGCTATCAAATAAACCAATTTGGTTATGGAAAAAGGTATATAGGAAGGATGGGTTATCAAGGATCTTTTCTTTTGGGTGCTATCTTCGTACAAAGCTGTCTTAGTTTGTGAAACATGCAAAGGACAAGCCATGCAGGGTGTGTCGTAGGGCAGGGTGTCTTCAGAACTTACCATTAGGTTGAGATAGTGTCCCCTTTTGGGAAACTTTGTCTCATAGGGTAAAGCTATACCCCAAAATCCTTCCAGTCCACAGTACAAATGATTTCTAAGGGAAACATAGTCACTTTCCAAGAATTTACACAATAAGGCATCATCCCAAACATCCTATATTCCATGAATGACCATGTTCTCCCTTTTATCCTATATATTCCTATTAATCATTTAATTATATGACTAATCATTCTTTAACTTAGTACTAATTTTAGGTTACCAACATTCCTATTAAGTGGTGGAGGCACTAAAGACCAAGTTTGATTTTTAAGCAAATCATTATATTCTTCTAACATTGCAGCTTTCCAATTTGAACAAGCTAAAGCTTGACTCATAGTTGAATGAACAAAGTCAAGAACTGTATTAATAATAGTGGCATAAATCTTTTGTTTAAAAATACCTGATTTGGACCTAGTTTGTATGGAATGCCTAAGAAGAGGAAAAGAGAAAGAGGGTGAAGGTGGGGGGTCAAAGGGTGGCTGAATTTGTATACCAGAAATTGGAATTAGGGTTGGTTATTAGTTGGATTAGAGATTTACAAGTTGAAAAGGAAGTTGAGCAAAACTTTGTGCAGGATCAGAAACTAGGTTAACAGATATTATAGGGCTAGAGGTAATGTAAGGGGTGGTAAGAGTGCGGCCTAGGACTGATAGGAGAAAGAAAAGAAGGTGGCAAAGTAATAGGAATCTGAGGTACAATAGGAATGATAGGAAGCAATGTAGGGATAGAAGAGAAGTTGGTAGATGTAATAGTAGGACAAAAAAGTTTCTAATTAGGAAAATCATTTTGATCAAACACTACATTGCTTGAAATTTATAATTTTCCTGTGGGAGAAAGCGTTTATAAACTTTTTGATTGGTGGCATATCCTATGAAAAGACATTTATAGGATTTGTAGTCAAACTTATTAGTGTTATAAGTTCTCAAACATGGATAGCAAGCACAACCAAAGACCATAAAGGAATAATCAGGTTTATGATGATTAATAAGTTCAAAAGGAGATTTTTTAGACAAATTATAGGAAGGTGAACGATTGATCAAATAGGTAGCTGTCAAGAAGGCTTCATCTAAAAAATTTAAAGGTAAAATTGCAGTAGCAGGTAAAGCTAAACTTGTTTTAGTCAAATGTCTAAGTTTCCTCTCAGCTTTGCCATTTTGTTGATGAGAATATGTACAAGATAGTCTATGAACAATTCCATGTTGTTACAAAAACTGAGAGAAAGAGTTGGAAATATACTTCTTACCATTATCTGTTTAAAGAGCCTTATTGCCTTAATTATACAACAAGTAAACTTTTCAATCATTGCCTTTTATTGTTGAAAAACTTGAAAAAGCTATGACTTATTGGCAAGTAAATATATACAAGTATATCTAGATATGCATATATAAAATTTACATAATAACGAAAACTAGATCTAGAAATTACTAGGGCAAAGCTTGCACATTAGAATAAACTAATTCTAAAGGAGAATGAAACTAATATAAATAAATTTCATAAGGAAACTGATTTAACTTTGGTTTATAGCATGGTTCACAAACTGAAATCTTAAAAATATCTTTATTGATAGGAATTTTACAATGAGATAACACTAAATCTACTATCCTATAGATAAGATGCCCTAGTCTTTTGTGTCATGTATAAAAGGAATTACATTTGGAAGAAAAAGCAGTAGAAGCTAATGAACATGTAGATCTTTAGGAATAGTGACATTCTGAACTTGATATACTCCATCCTTAATAAAGCCTTGGAGAAGGGTCTCTTGAGATTTGACATAGCAAAAGTTAGGATAGAGTCCAAAGAACACATTGTTGTCTTTCACAAATTGGGACACACTTATTAAATTCTTAGCAATAATAGGTATATGCATAAGATTGTCTAATTTAAAAATAGAATTAAAATCAGTTAATTGAAGAATGGAATGACCAATATGTTGGATATTAATACTTGTACCATTACCTGTGAAGACCTGATTGGATCCAAGATATTCTAATCCAATGAGAAGATTAGCAAGATCCGGAGTGAAGTGATGACTTGCTCCTAAGTTAAGATACCAGGATGGATTTGGGATGGTCATAGGGGTAGCCAAAGAGCTATCAGATTATGGAATTGAGAAGGAGGTGGGGTAGGTTGAGTGTACATGGTGTTAGTTGTGGGAGGTTTTGAGGGATTTTGAGAAGATTGGTCAAAGCGATGAAAGCATTGCCAAACTATATGTCCATATTTGCCACAAAATTAGCATTTGGGCCTATTGAAATTATTTCAAGAATTCCTATCTCCTCTAAAACCTGGAGGATCATCTTCATAAAGACAAGATGCTAGAAAGATACTCCTTAAACAATGATAAAGCTTCGAGTCAGAATCTCAACAATACAAGGAAGAGGCAACAAGACCACAATTTAGTGTCTTGGTTGTTGTCCTCCATAGATGCCTCCTTCATGAAAAGAATGGTGGGATGCTCTTCTGCTTATGAAATTTGGGATCACATTACAATTTACTTTGCCTCTCAAACAAAAGCCAAAGTCAAACAACTCAAATCCATCAAGAAGGAAGGTTCCACTGCATTAGAGCAGTGTTGTTAAAATCGGACCGGAAACCAGTGAACCGGTTTTGAGGTAGAAATCATTTGAGCTCAAAAATTGGGATAGATGGGATTCCAACCCTGTCCAGGGACTATGCAGGATGCACTCAATTATCACCAAGCCATGCAACCTGTTGTGTTATAATATGCCAATAATAAAATATATTATATATTTATTTGAATTATATTGTATTTTTATATATTTATTTAATTAAATCTGATTCAACCAATGACCCATTGGTTGAACTAGTGATCCAGTGCCTTGATCGGGTCAATCACCGATTCGAATTTAATAACTATGCATTAGAGTATTTGTTGCAGATCAAGAAGGTTCCACTACGTCAGTTGTTGCCATGGCAGGAAATTTTCTTCATCCAATTTATCAATGATGGGGTTAGATAAAATCATTGGTGTAAAACTTGATAAAAGTGCAGAAGAAGTAGAGGGGTCAATGATTGCCATCTTGGATCTTCTTGAGCTCTAATACCATGTAAGGTATCAAACTTAGTCTTGATAGAGAAGAAACACTAGTGTGTGAGAGAAAGTGAATTTTGACAAAGAAAATTGAATTACACTGATGAAATTGATCACAAGATAGAGATCTATAAGGGTCTTATACAGAAGCTGATATAACATAAAATCAGCAAACAAAATGGGTAAGAGGATCATTATAATAGATTGAGTAAATTGTAACCACCATAACTAACCACATCCTTTACTACCAGAATTAACAGATGCTATTCTTATCAAACTAGATTTATTATCTCATGATTGCTTTTTGTGAAAAAAATACCAATTGAAGTGGAGGGTTTAGCAACAAAATCCTAAAAGAAAAACGCTTTACTCTTTTGGCAAAGAAGAGAGATTGCATATGATAAATGATATAACAATAATTGATCTATAAATTACAATAAAGATGATGCCAAATTGTAGAGGAATTGGTGACGACTTTGAACCAATACGATATAATGTCTTCAACGAACGAGACAACTAGTAAATAAAAAGTATGTGCATATATGTCGCTTGATGTACATTAGTGGAGAAACAAAACTAGTAAATACTAGAAAACTTTCCTTTTTTGAAAGGTTATGTGATTTAGGTGAGGAAAAAGTTTTCCAAATAATGAGGCTAGATTTATATGTATTATCGATTATAGATGTCAATAATCAAATAAAATATATATTATATTATAATAGATTTACTTTTTTCCATAAAAAAATTAATTTTAATTAGTATTAGTAATAATTTTGTTTATAGAGCCATCAAATAATATTTTGTCACATAAAAAAGTGTTTGACCGTTATAACAGTTACCTTCTAAACATATAATGATATAACCTATAATTGATTAACAGTACAAAATTCTTTACGATACAAATATATGAAAGAGTACACTTCCAAATTGTCCATAACGTATCATTAGACAAATTCATTCCTAAGACTTGAAAACCTTAGCATAATCCATAAGAATTGAAAATATTGTTCTATATTGACAAATTTTAGGGACAAATTGTTTCTGAAAAACCTTTTCCATCGAACAATTATTTCTTATAAAGAATTAATTTGATTAATATTTCAAATTCTCAAAAACTATATTAGGAGTTTTCTTTTTACAGAGTTTAATTTAAGTGCATGGATAGTATAAAATATTTTTATACAATCAATCAATTATATTCTTCTATTTGCATGACTACTTAATTAATGAGTGTGAGACTTAATCATATTTGCTAATATGGCAATATATGATTAGATGACAGTATTAAAAAATTTTACACTGTCAATGTATCTAAATTAAATTCTAGATAAATTTGTCTAATAATATATGAGATTAATTTTAATATGTTGTTAGTATAAAAGAGTTTTATATTATCATCCAATCATATATTTCTATTTGTAAGACATTCAAGTTAGTGGGTGATTGAGTCAAGTATTTTTTTTTCTGATATGACAATCAAAGATTCGAATTCCATATAAAACCTTTTTACATTAACAATTAATACATCAAAATTAAATTCATAATATATTTGTCAAAGAGCAATTTGTGAATTTACTCTATGTTAAAATTGAATCTCTAAATAAAAAATCCAAAAATATAAGAGTTTAATTTTGATGTGACATTTAAATTAAAGAGAGTAGCTATTGCCACACTTTATTATCTATTGCTACTCCTTATTTTACGAGCTTATGTTTAAGGGTAAAATGTAAAAACCACCCTTATGATTTGTTAAAATAGCACTCCACCTCATTCTTTCCTCAATATTGCACTCCGCCCCATGAGCTTTAGGGTAAGTTTGTTTTAAGAGACATCTAAACTCAATTATAGTTAACAGTAAATTATAAGATATTCCACTCTATCTTTTAAAATATCGTGATCTATTTACTTTTATCTATTAGATATTATTTGAGCAATTCAGATTTAAACAAAACAAAGAAAGAAAGAATGATTCAAATTTAAAAACACAATAATTATATAAAATTATAAAATAAGTTAATAATTTTTAAAATTACTTAACTATCACATCTATCTTTTCTCCCTTCCATTGCTTAGGGGTGTTAAATGAGTCATGTCAATTACATAGCTAGTTAAATTGGCTAACAGTATAACAGTCTAATCTGTTTAAAGCCAGCTCGTTGGCCTAAACAAGTCAACTCGTTTATTTTTTTTTAAAAAAAGATCTATACGCTTTGAAGGATGTTCTTTTCCACTAATAAATTCCAAACAATATAATTTACAATTAAATTCAAACTACATCCAATTGAAAATTTAAAACTATATAAAACTACAATTTTTTAAAATAAAAATAAAAATGAAAAAGTATGATAGAGCCAAAAACTAAGAAGGATTGCAGTTTTAAAATTAATTTTTTTTAAAACTATAATTTCTTAATTTTTAAAAATAAATATGTAAAAGAGTAAACGTTGGGCTAGCTCGTTTGACTCACGAGTTAACGAGTCAGGCCAAAAATAACTTATTTTAAACAGGTCAAATTTTTTACATCCCAACCCACCTAAGTTTTGCAAGTAAATAGACCAGTACAGTAGGTAAACAGGCTGATATGTTTACCTTTTCTCCTAAAAAAAATATAAATTAAAGCTTGATATAGATCGAATTTGCTAGTGAATAATATTGTTTAGTACCTATCAAATGGGAAAGAACATCTCTCAAAGTGCATGGGATCTTTTTTCTTTTAAAGAAAAAGATAAACGAGTTGAATTGTTTAACTTGGGATCCTGTACCCTTTTATTTTTAAAAATAATAAATGAAAACAAGATACAATTTGAATTTAAATCTAAATTATATTATTTGGACCTGTCATGTAGGAAAGAATATCCCTTAGAGTGCATAGATTTTTTTTTTAAAAGAAAGAAAAAACATAAATGTGCTGAGTTGTTTAATTTGCTAGCTTAAATAGGTTAGACCTAAATAGATCAGGTTGGTCCATTTGACACCACTAAGCAAAAGGAAGGACAAAAGATAGATAAGACAGTTTAGTAAGTTTAAAAATTGTTATCTTATTTCATAATTTTATATAATTATTATATTTTTAAATCTAAACGGTTCAAATAACATCCAACACTTAAACTACATGAACCACCTAAGTCTAAAAGATAGGAGGAACTATCTTATAACTCTCCGTTAACTATAGTTGAATTTGGATGTTTCCTTAAACTAATTCACTCGGGCTTATGGGGTGTAGTGCAATATTAAGGGAAAATTGTGGTGGAGTTCTATTTTGACAAATCTCAAAGGTGGTTTGTGCATTTTACCCTTTGTTTAATTGTCGTAAAATGCCCTTCTTTCTTTTTTATAATTAAACTAAATAATCTATTATTATTTCTAATTTTATTTATGCTTAATATTATTAGTATTTTTCTTCAAGTATTTTTCTTTTGTAATATTTGATTTTACAAAAATATTTTTATTTTTATACTCATTTTTCTTATGAATTATATTAAATATATATTTTTATATAAATACAAAAAAAATATAATTATGTAACAAATTGATTCTCTTAATCTTAAAGATACCTTTTTAATTGAATTAAGTTTCTTACTTCATGTAACTTTCTTTAAGCATAATAGTATTTTTATACTTCTTATTTTAATATTCTATAAATATGATGTATGATATATGAAATTAAAATAGGTTAAGAAAATTACATATAATAAATTTTGACTTAGTAAAATAATTATCAATAATAATTTTAAAATTTAATTAATATTTACTATCAATGTAAAAAAATTGTACTATCTTCCAATAATTTTTGTTATTTTATTTAATAAATTTAATATCTCAAATATTGTTGAAACATCCTAAATAATGTGAAAATATATTATCAAATGTTAGTATAAAACTTTTATCCTAATAATATATATAATTATCAAATAAACAACAAATTTAATGTATTATGTTACCTTAATTTTTAAGAATAAAAATGAAAAAGAAAAACTGTAATAAAAATTTAGAGATCCGCACGACAAATATTAATATAATATGTTTATTTAGTACTAGATTAAATTATATAAACACATGAAAAAATTTTGGGCATATATATTGTACATTTCAATTTATTTATTTATTACTTTTTTATCTAACATACTCACTACTATATTATGTAAATAATTATTAGATTATAAAAATTTTTAAAAGTAATTTAATACTTATATCTAAATAATTATATTGAATAAATTAATAATAAATACTTATAATAATATTTCATTGTTTTATACAAATAAAAATATAATCAATATTAAATATTTTAAAATTAAATTAATGATCATTTAATAAAATTTATAAAAAATTATTATAAAAATTTTTGCAAAATAAAAAATAATTTAATTTGTATACACTAATAGCATAAAATTGTTATCTAATTACATTCTTCTATTTGTATGATTTTTGGAGTAGTGGAGTGAGGGTCATACATATTTGTTTATATGGTAGCATATGATTGGATGACGGTATAAAAATTTTTTATATTGTCAGTGCAAACAAATTAAACCTAATAAAAAATACAAAAATAGCAAATCATGATATATTAACAGAAGATTTATTTAAAAATATTAATAATAATGATTTTTTTAACATGAATAATAATGATTTTGAATAATATTAAAGTAATGATAAATTAATAATTTAATCATGAAAAAGGAAAGAAGGACATTTTGGGATAATTAAAAAAAATTAATTGAATAGGTAATGATAATAGACAATAAAGTGTTGTGATAGCCACTCCTTAAATTAAATTAAACAAATAATAATAGAAGCAAACTTCTATCCCATCCCTCATGCATAGAGTAAAATTAAAGACAACGGCACCGTCTGGAAGCTCGTTCCTGAGAACACAGGTCATCACATCATTCATCACTCATCGCCCAACCTTCCAACTCACAATCTCTCTCTCTCTCTCTCTCTCTCTCTTGCGCGCGCATTCATTCATTCCCGGAGACGCCGTCGTTTTGCACGAAACGCCGGTGCCTCCGACGCAGCCGCCCATGGCCGAGAAACCGAAGCAGCAGCAGCGTCGTTTCGCGTTGTCTTTGCCGGTGAGCGTCGTCGTTTTGTGCATCGCGTACATCTACGCCTCCACCGTGTTCGTCTTCATCGACCGGTGGTTCGGCCTCTTCTCTTCCCCGGGCCTCATGAACGGCGCCGTTTTCACCGCCCTCGCCGCCATGTGCGCCCTCACATACCGCCGCGCCATATCCGCCGATCCCGGCCGCGTCCCCTCCACCTACATGCCCGACATCGAAGACTCCGAAACCCCAATCCACGAGATCAAGCGCAAGGTTCAAAAATTTTTCTCACTCACTTACCCATCTTGATTCCGCAACGAGATTTATGAAAGACCCACCTTTTTTTTTTCTCCCTTAATTATCATTATTAATATTTCAAGAGAGTGAGCCTCGGCGCAACAAACAGGTTGCTGCCTCGTGCCTTGTGACTTGGAGCTCATGGTTTCAAATTCTGGAAACAGGGTAACCCTACTAGCTGGGAGTCTCGTGCACTGGGCCATTATTATTATTATATTTTAATGTTAGCTTCTTTATTTGTTTCGTGTTGGTTTATGGTTATTTATGTGCTGCATTTTTGGGTACCGGAGGACTCTTGTTAAAAAAATACAGAAGAAAAAAGAAAGACTGGAAATTGAAAATTGAGCTGGATTTAATGATGGGTTTGTTGTTATCTTCGGTTCACGATCTGTGGGGCTAGTAGAAAGTGTGGCTTTCAGTTTCGTTCTGAAGCGTGTGCTATTTGTGAGGCTTAGGGTTCTAGAACATTCCAAATGTGGCTAAATTTGAAACTTTTTCAGTGGAGTGCTTCGCTTTTTAGCTGTATTGGATTAGTTAACTGGTTTTCTGGAAGTGTTGCTTTGGTTGTAGTGGTTGGTTGTGGGATCGTTTCTATTCTACTGTTATTGCACTGTTAAGGCAATGGGTTATCTGATTCAAGGCTTTGTTATTGGTTGTTAGGGCGCAAAAGTGCAAGCTTTTACGAATTGATTTTGTTTTCGGTTGTTAGGGCATGAAGGTGCAAGCTTTTATGAATTTTAACCTTCTTGTTTGTGTAATGTTTGTAGTCCAAGTGTCCAAGAAAGGTTGGTTTTGTGTTGTTGTGACTCGTGATAATGTTTTCCATAAGAAAAGGTTATAAATGCATTGTCTTGTTGGCTGGAATGAATGATCTTCCAAATCAGAAATGATTGTTAAGGGGGGAATGAAAATGATTTTGATGTGGTTTGTTTGGCTAGCGACTAAAATTTGTCGTTATTCTCCTATAAATGATTGTTCTTCTTTTTTTAGGCTAAGCAATTTTTCTTTTTCAGACTTTGATACCGAAGTGGTTAAGTGCGAGTTATGGTGCCTGTTTGTCATATTCCCATTCTTACGACAATTTGGTGTTATAATTAGAAAATATAGCGGCTTTGTTGGAATGTAATGCTTGGAAACCTATTTATCTATCCACAATTAGGGATTTATTGCCTTATCTCTCATATATTTTGTTTGCTAGTTCAATGTCATGACCTATGGTGAGAAGAAAACAAAAATAATCAAAATATAATATGCATACTACAACATTGCTTTTATTCTCTTTTGTTACTTCTCTATAGAGAATGAACACGGGGAACTAATAGAAGGACGAGAAGAAGTTGACTCTTTGCAATATCTTAAGGCAATCAGTAGTTTTAATTTGTCCATCAGAAACAAACAATTCAAGGATTTGATGCAACTTGCAATTATCATATGAGCAGTTGGATTGCAGAGATTATTGTCCAATGCTGCGACAGAATAGAGTGAAATTGAAAGCGCTTACAATTATTTATTTTTGTGTTTACATTAGATGTGAAGACATGGATAAGAGTTGGTTTATTTTGTTGCTAATTGTCCCTAAAATGCTTTCTATTTGAATTTGATATACTAGAAAATAGATCACTTTAGCCCAGTGCTTGAAGGTGAACATTGAGGCAGGCTATAATATACATGGATGTCTTCCCTTTAAACAAGGTTGTCTCTATCCATTAGTCACAACTTCATTTATATGGTTGTCAAACTCTCAAGTTAACTCATAAAAACTTACTAGTTTATGATCCTAGGATAAGGGGTTGTGTTAACTCACATAAAACTTGCAGCGTGGTAAACTTGGGTGGAATTTATCAAACTTGCATTAACTCGTGTAAACGTGCGAGTTAGAACGCGACTTTATGAGTCTGCGCTAAATCTGAGATAGGTTTCTTTTGGTTTTTTCTGGGAAAAGGCAAAGTCTGTTGCCAGTGCCAAAATGATGAGAAACTGACAGACAAAAAAAAGGTTTCTGTTGGTTTTCACCTCCGAATGTGAATGAGTTTCTGTTCATTTTCAGTCTTCTATGTTTCACTCATACTTTGGTACTTATGTCAGAGTTTGAATGTTTTGGTTCCATTTGCCTCTGGCCTGAGCCGTGTAGAGGTCTCATCTCCTGGGTTATTCATCTTATACAGGCATCCTGGATATGCTTAGTTTTCTTAATGTCCCTTTTTCAAATCCTCATGTGTCTCTCTTCACTTCTCAAATCATGAAAGGGATATCCTGGAGTCATGAAAAGTTGACAATTTTGCAACTATGCTATGCTGATTGAAAAACTTTGTCTCCTTTGTCCAATCACGTAACCATGGCTATTTTGGTCTTCAGCCTAGCCTTATTTCCTGTCTTTCTGCCTTTTTATGATCAATGTGCTTATGAACTGCATGAAACCTGTGGAGTCCTTGAAGTTGAAGTCAGGTTCTTAAGTGAATCTTTATGGTCAGGAAATGATTGTATATGATATTATTTAGAGATGTCTCTAATTTGACAATATATTTGAACTAATCACTTGGAACATGGAAGAAAGGAATAATGCATTTATGATCTTCCAATAATTCCCATAAACAATTAGTTGTTTATTAATGTTGATCACCATGAAACTTTCATCTGATGTTTCTTTGGAACTGCAAGCAGGGTGGAGATTTGCGATATTGCCAAAAGTGTTCTCACTATAAGCCACCCCGTGCACATCATTGCCGGGTTTGCAAAAGATGTGTTCTACGAATGGTATGCATGATCTGAATTATCATTCGAGGTTTGTCTCAGAATTTCTAAATAATAACAAGATGTGTTATCTCTTGGTTGTAAGGATCACCATTGCATTTGGATAAATAACTGTGTCGGCCATGCAAACTATAAGGTCTTCTTCATCTTTGTCTTGTATGCTGTAATTGCATGCATCTACTCCCTGGTATGTTTGAATATTTTATTATAGTATATGCATGAATTTGTTTTCATTATGATTATGAGTTCCCTATTAAGCTCTATTTGCATGAATTGAATATGGAGCCTGATTTTGTTTCCTCTTTGTTTCTGTATTATTCTTAATGTGGGTGCTAGATTTGGTGGTTCTGCTTGTGCTGACAATCTTTTTTGTCTTCCATATCACTTAACTTTGTAGGTCTTACTTGTTGGAAGTCTAGCTTATGATGGTATACAGGATGAGGAGAAAAATGGCGGCTCTTTCAGAACTGTATACGTAAGTTCTGTTAAATGTTGATATATATTTTGCTTAGCTAAACTCAACAATCTGTTTTCTTATGAAATTAATCCTTTTTTTTTTTTCAGGTTGTTTCGGGCCTCTTGCTTGTCCCCTTATCTGTAGCATTATGTGTGCTTTTTGGGTGGCATGTCTATCTCATCTTGCATAACAAGACCACAATAGAGGTTATTAGATGTTCTTAGTTCAAAGTTGTTATTTTATATATCAACTTTCTCAATTGGGCAATTGTGTTGGCAGTATCATGAAGGAGTGAGAGCTTTGTGGCTCGCAGAGAAAGGTGGGAGTACCTATAAACATCCATATGACCTTGGCCCATATGAGAATTTGACTTCTGTAAGAACTGAAGACTATATTGCTGCTTCTATTTTTCTCGGGTGTCTTCACTTATATTTTTTTCTCCCACCCTCCATCTTATTTTCTCTTTCCTTTTCAAACATTGGGTCATTTTTCTTTCTCCACTTGCTTCATCTTGATCATGTGGGATGGCTTTACTGATTGAATTTAGGTTTTTAACTTTTTCCATTGATTATCCTAGCCAATAATGGCTAGGATTGAATATACATAGATTGAAGTATATATAAGTCATGTCATGAAGATTCGACAGGATTTTACGTTGGCTGTCAATTGCCTAGCATAGTCCTCTCTTTTATCTGGGCTTGAGACCGACTATATAAAAATTTGCAACAAAGCACAATATAGGCATAGTTTGATCCATTAAAAAAGATTTAGATTTAAGATATGTTCATAGACGTAGTTTTTGGTAGGACATCAAGATGTTGTTTGATCCATGAAGCTGACCTTATCTAGTAGGAAAAGGCTTAGTTGTTGTTGCTATTGAAGTATATATGATTGATGGATTATTGACCTTTGGCATCCTTCCACGTTTTGTAATTAGGACTGAATTTTTAGTAAATTTCATAATTATTCCAAAGTTATTTCTATTGGCATCAAGAAACTTTGATATGATGCTTTCATTCACTGGCTATCACCATGTCTTTGGGTTTACTAAGAAAGTTTATATATTAAATACTGCCCTAGATGATGTCAACTGTTAAGGAAGCTAGGTCATTTCATTTCTATATAGATGATCTAAAATTCTAGTATCGGTAGCCAGAATTCATTATGGTTCAAAGTTTTCCTTTCTCATAGCAGTTAACTAATAATGGTTTCTGAAATACAGAATCTATTGCTTCTTTCTTCTTTTGTATGTGATCTTGTTTGTTTATCATGAAATTCAGTTTATTAACTGCCCCTAATAACTGAAGATTATTTTTTGATATGTCATCATAGCTCACTTGCATAAAATGGTACATGAGTTGCTTTTCATCACCCCAATCCTTGTATTTAAAGATTAAAATAATCAGTATGAGTGAGCCCTGTATTTGCTTGGATCAAATGTGTTTTGATGTCATGGTATTTGTTAGGGATATAAAAACAATTCTTTGGCCATTTGTCAACTTGAATTTTTTAGTTTGAGAGGTCTTTGAATCTATGACATAGTAGTCAATCGTGGATAGCAGTGTGGAGCGGCTGACCCTGAAAACGCTATAGCGGGATAGTGGATAGCAGGATGGCCGCTATTTGGAAAAAAATATATGTAATTATGATGAATTTATATAACATATACATATGTTCAAAAATAAGAAAATCATCCACAATTAAACTCATTCATCATCAATAATGAAAAGTCATAAATCATAATCCATTCCATAGTCTAAAAACACACAATCACCATCAATCCAATTCATAAATATCAAGTCCTAAGGGAAAACAGAAAATAGAAGGGGAGAACCAACAAATAAAAGAGGGATAGAAGACGGAAGAAATAGAGAACAAAGGGAGATGGGAGGAAAAAAGAAAAAAAAGAGAGAGGAAGAACAAACTGCCGCCACTAGAAACTTAGACTGCTGCCGGAAGTTGGAGGGTCGCCGGAAGAGTAAGAAGGATGGGGAAGAGAGGCCGTTGGAGAGAGTAACTAGATAGAGGAGAAGAATAAACCCTAATCTTCACTTTTAGAATGAAAAAGAGAAGGGAAGGGACCGAGCTGAATGGTTAAAAAATGGGGGTATAATCGGATTTTTGCATCCAAACACAATACCAGCTTTGAAATGCCGTGATGGAAAACCGCTCTACACTGCAAGTTGCGTCGCGCTGGACCTCCGCTCTGCATCGTGATTCCGCTATGGTGCATGATAGCGCCGCTGTTGACTACTATGATCTATGAACATGTGACTCATAAAATTAGTTGTTGTTTGTCAATGACCAAATCTCCCGAAGGCTTGAACTGTTAGTTAAAGATTCATGAACGCTTTGTATCTTTCGCATGTCCCCTCACACACGAGTCCTTTGGGCTTGAAGTGTGGACAATGAACAGGTTCACTTTTAGCATATACTAAAATTCAACTTTTTGTTAGAAGGGTGGAAAGGATAAATGCTTAACCACTTGGTCATTTAGGCTTTGATATTATGTCAGTAACTGATATCAATAACTGACTCTTCCAGAAATCTTCAGATTTAGGTGAAAACTCATGAATGGGCATGGCTCTGTATCTCAAACAGTAGTATGAAAGTTTATGTCACTTAACTGCAACTGAAAATGTGGAGCTATATATTTATGCTTACTGATACTCTGAGAGCTGAAAGTGATATATCTTGAAATTTGTGTTTATATATTATGTGAATAAATATTTTGGCATGTCTTCGTGGGTGAATGTTTAAGAATTTGCATTGCCCTTTTCTTTCTTCCCCCACCCTATCCTTTTTTATTTTATTTATTATTATTATTATTATTATTATTATTATTTTTTGTCATTTTGGTTTTTATTTTCCTATTCATTGAAACAATATTGGGAAGCCACATCTAGAAAGTATGCGTATGAGCTTTTCTGTATCATTTTGGTGCAGGTTTTGGGTCCAAATATCCTTAGCTGGCTGTGGCCTACAGCAGATCATATAGGTTCTGGACTTAAGTTCCGCACTGTCTATGATGTCACACGAGGAGCATCAACATCCGAATGAAGTTTTGATGTCGTGTCATCGTGGACATTGGTAATGTATTCACATCTAACACTTGTTACGAATGGTTGAGTGATGACAATGCTGAATGACTGGTAATGTGCTATATCTAGTCTGATATAAATTTGTAATGCAAGTCATCCACGATAGCAGAAGTGTAGGTGTTCATTAGCAGAATTGAGTATGTAATATGTATGCCCCCATGTGGATATTGATAACAGACACTTAATTTTTTTTAACCTTTTTGTCCTTTTGGTAGACACAGAATAGGCTTTCCTTTCTTGCGTTCCCCTTCTTCCGGTCTTGTTAGGTTTTGGATGATGTGGGGTTGAAGTTGTAGAGTTCTGCTGGTAAACACAACGTACAAACAGAAGTTCTGAAACAACCAGCTCATCAACGAGGTGTTGTGAAGGGATTGTTGCTTAACCTTTGTGAAAATGTTGTATTTTTTGTATTCTAGAACTGTAATTTTCAATATCTTGAATGAAACAGTAACATTTGTATTATACGTTTTTTTCAATATCAATGTTGTCTTCGTAATTGATGTCAGCTTTTATCCATGCATTCTTAGGGTGGGCTACAACAGGTGTATATAACAGTACAACCTCGTGACCTCGTTTAAATGAAACGCTATTATATTTTGGCGTTTTCAAATTCCACCTAGAAATTTTCTGGGAGAAAAGAAATGCACCAATACAACCCATCATGAGATATTATTAGGTACATTTGGTGTTAAAGACAGGCGAATTCTGTGGTGGGAAGTGGTGAGTTTGGGATCAAATTGGTCCCAGAATCTTAACCATTAAAGTCTTATTTAATGGTTGAGATTAAATTTTTTTAATATAAAAAAATAATATTATAATAAGTTGTATTTATATTTTAATATTATTAAAAATTACATTACTTATTTTACCCTCTTCCCTCTTCTTCCCCAACAATCGCCGGCTTCAAACCTCTGCCAAACCCCCCTACGAAATTTTCCTGTAAAAGCACTCAAGCCTCAACATTCAACACAGGCAGTGTAAAGCATCCCAATCCCACACCCCAAAACAAACAAAATCTAGAACAAAGAGAAATAGATGAATAAAATAAAGAAGCAATAAGAAGCAGAAACAAGTCGTGAAGAGACTGAGATTCGAGAATGCAGATCTGCCACATTCAGAAACTGTTTGATCTAAAAGCAAGAGAGAGAAAGATGTTTGAGGTGGAGGATGTGGCTTTGGTGGTGCTTAGGGGTGTTTGGTTGTGTTGTGACTCCATGGCCAAGATGGGGGTGCAGGCAGCATTAGGGCGGGGGTCTCCGCCGCTGCCAGATCGGACTCTGCCATGTGCAAAGGAGTTGGTGCCTTGTCGTTGGAGTCAATGTAGTCCGGTTCAGAGGACCAGCTGAGCAGCGGGGTCCACCAATTGGCATTGGAGCTTCTCCAATGATCGGGATCGGACTTGCATTGGCCGGAGGCAGCAGACGCTTGGATTCTGGCAACGCGGATGGGAGTCATAGTGGCTTAGCGGCGGGTGGCTTAGCAGCTAGCAGTGCGACAGTAAGATTTGGACATTGGTGGTAGGGTGGGCAGCGCGTGCACAATGGGGGTTTGGTGGAGGATAGACGCGAGAGAGTAGGGGGAGGGAGTGGGAAGAGAGGAAAAGGGTATGAAAGTAATTTTATTTTACTTCTTTACTATAATATTAATTTGGTCTAATTTGATCACAGACTCGTCAGGACCACTACAGTCTTGGCCTAACAATGTTCTTAGGACTGCAGCATTAAGCATGTGCCATGTCAAGTTCTGTGGTAACCATGATTAGTATTTGTTTAAGTTAAAATGAAAGACAACAATCGTTCACATAATTAATGTGATATACACTCAACGTACAAGGCGAAACTTGATGTACCTAACAATTTCTCACCTTATTAGAGGCAGGAAATGAGAACGAAAATGGTGGTAACAAATTTGATAGGCGTTTAAAAAGATTGGGATTTTTTCATTTATTTTACTAACATGTCAGTGTCATGTCATGAAAAATATAAATAATAGTGAGTTTTATTATAATAAAATGGCCTTCTTTTTTTTTTTGAATAATATAACACTTATATTAGTTAAGAATATAAAGTCAATAATGATTGGCCTAATTGGTAAAAAATAGTTTCATAATCCATTGTAATGACTTTTTTTTATGGGCGATTTTGTAAGTCCTTTATAAATATTTTATAAATTATAGAGTTTTGACTTGATCCTAGTGAGATGATTGGCACTGAATCCACCTAACATAAGAGGATTTTAATGCTTTTAAAAAAAAATAACTTTGATTTGAGAATAAGAAAATTTTAATCCTTCTTTAAAGTCAATAAAATTCAGTCATACATAAGTTATAAATGATGCCTTCATTTCTCTGAAATTAGCCTGTCATCCTTTTCTTTTAGTTTCCTCTCAGCTTAAGCTTCTTGCTTGTTATACTAGTATGTTCTCAACTATGTTCAGTTTAGCTGAAACAGTTTTTCTTTTGCCTTTTGTCACTAAAATTGTCCTTTAGCTAAAGCTTGTATGTAGCACTTTCCAAGCTATTATTTATATAGAAAACCTCGTGGTTTTTTCCGGATATTGGGGTATTTTGTCTGAACATATTTCAAAATGTTCCTGTATATTTGAATCTTAAAACAATTTATATTACATGGCGGAGCTGTCTCACGTCATCAACAATATTTGATGATGAAATTTAGATTGAGGAGGTGAAAAATTTTAGATGGGAAAGTATTGTAGACTTGCTTACGCGAGAAAATTTGTAGAGTACAACTCATTTATATTTTGCTCTCAAACACTTAACATTTAAATTTAATTTAATTTTTTTAGCACTCAGTGTAAACTTTGATCACTTTTCCCCCCCTATATTATTAATATTTGAAGCTTATTGACACTAATTAATTTGGTTTGATTTAGATGGCCTATTATGAGAGTAAAACTCTCCTAATACAATTTTTTTTTTCATTTAAAAGATTCGAATACCGGATTTTGTTTAAGGAAAAAAAAACGGTATTAAACCACTTCAACCAACTATGCAAATGATTTCGATCTTATTATTCAATTATATATTATCACATCAGTAAAAATATTTAATTTTTACAAATATTACATTAAAAGTCACATATATAGTGGAAATAATACATCAAATAATACTAATAACATGCTTTTGTAATATTTTACGTTCATGGAACTTTTATAGGTTTAAAACTTTTTATGTTTTGAAATAACTATATGTTATTATATGTTTAATTTTTGAAATAATTATTATCAAAATAAAATGGTTTTTAATAACATAATAATTTATAATTAATTATGTCCAGAAATTTTATAAAAATTAATTTTAATACTATTAATATAAATAATTTTATATTATTATTTAATTATATATATATGTAATTTCTTAAAATAATATTTTTAAAATTTAAATATTTTCATTAATATAATAATATAAAATTAAATTATTTTGATTCATTTTTATATACTTATCCTTCAATTCGGTCCCCTCCTTCAATTCATTTTTACATGTCACGTGATGCGAAGTAATATACAGCTATAATAAAGAAATGGGGGACAAGCATTAATCTTAACCGAAAAGTAAGAGCCAAAGGGGAGGAGCCGAACCACTTATGGAGTTTGGACACCGAAACATGGCCCCCGCCGCTTCTCCCATCAGCTCACGTGTTTGCTCCATCACAGTTAGGACAGGTTCTTATATTGATATAATTCAAACACTTCGTATCTTAGATATACTTTTAATAAATGTGGATTTTATATATTTTATTTAAAATATATCTACTTATTTCTAAATTTTATAAATTTTATTATAAGTGTATATTACATCTTTTGGTGTAACTAATTATTTTTTATTTTAGGATCAAATTGGTTATTAGGCCATTAAAATTTTAACAAGGGTACTGAAGCTATTCTTGTACTAGGATCATTTTTGGATGAAATTATTATAATAAAGTGCCAGTATAGAATAATCTACTTTGACTCATTATTATAGTTTACATATTTTTGTATTACCTTCTTATATTAATACATTTTAAATATGGAGTATTAAATTTGTATAGAGATAAAGAAATTTTCCACAATCAAGTTCCCACATCCAGCAATGGTGGGGCCACATGTTAACTTCGTGATGTAAACGCGCTACATAGATGCTAGAGACTCTCCATAACTCAATGTTAAAAAAGGCATGGATAAGAGGAAAATGACAAATATGAGAAGAGTGCGGATATTATATTCTCGGATGTAGTACTTTCAACTAGCCATGTGATCCTTAAAGAACGATCTCTCTCTCTCTCTCTCTGTCTCTCTTTTTGAGCTGTGAAGGCCCTCTTTGATGTTCTAGATCGAGATGGAGGCAGATATTGATAACCCATCTCATGTTAACAGGTTTGGCTATGTCTTCTAATTTTTCTTCTTTTGTTCTTGTTTCTGCCCCTTTTTGATCACTTTTTGTTAATACCCTTTTCTAGTTTTCATTTCATGGATTTGTTGCTACTGTTCCTATGATCCGGTATACTATTATTTTGCCTTAACGAATTCGGATGCTTATGTCGGCAGTGAAATCTTAATAATTGGCTTCAAAGTAGGGTATTTGGTTTGATTAAATGAACAAAACAAATAAATATGCTTAAATTCATACATTTCAGTTATGTTCTTATTTTGAGAGTGACGCAGATTACAGATGGAAGTGTTTGGACGTTGTGGCAATGATATATGGGATTTAATTCTATTGCATCTGGTGGTTCTGACTAAATGCTAACCGTTCTAATTTCTATTTTGTGAACACTAAATTTCGGGCATCGGGTATTTTTTGGGTTCATTGATTTGGGCTCTTCGTAAGTGGACATTCTAAGGATTATAGAACATTTTTGAGATTTGGTGTGGATTAGACTCTTCACTAAAAATTTAACTCGCAACTATTTTGTCTAATCCAACACTTTATAAACTCTTTTCTCTTCCTAAGCACATCCCATTTTTGAGAGTTGGTGTGGATTAGACTCTTCACCAAAAATTTAACGCGCAACTATTTGGTCTAATCCAACCCTTTATAAACTCTTTTCTCTTCCTAAGCTCATCCAATGTGGGACTTATGTCTCTCACACCTTCTCACATATATGTGCATACTCTAACACATTAACCAGCCTGTAAAAATAAATTACAGAAATAGTTGGATATTTGGGGTAGACAAATGCACTTTTCTCTATGGGATTGTTTGTTATGTTGAGGATGTTTATTCCCCAAAGATGAACAGCGATGTGGGGAAGTTCTAAACTAGAGACCATTTGTGTGTTTGTTTTATGGCAAACATGAAATTGCGTAAGTAGATGGTTTCCTCCACTCTGTAGTGCTTTTTCGGCATTTTTCTATCCATATTGTCTTAAAGATTGTATACCATTTGATGAAGATAACTACAAAAGATTTTTGTTAGTTCAAGAGAACTGTGTAAACGGCAGTTACCTGGAATAGTAATCTGGCCGATTGCTTTTAAGTCCACTTTTACAGCTCTTGTTTGCATCTTTCTGTTCATCATGGATATTTCTTCACCATTGAAGGTGCCTGAACATATGTAAAACTGTTCAATGGCATTTAATTTCTTTATCAACCGATCATATTCGTGCTTTACATGTTAAATATTCACAGTGCTATTCCATTGTGCTTGCAAAGTTGCAATTCTTTGTGAGTAAGCTTTTTCCTTGTTACAAAAATTAGATTGGTAACACTAAGGTGTGTTTGTGAGTTGAGGTTTGGGGGAGAAAGGGAAAGAAAGGAAGGGTTTGAAGAGTCTATTTTGCTCTTCAAAACCTTTCCTTCCCTCCCTTCCCCTCCAAAACCTCAACTTACAAATACACCCTTAGAAAATTTGACCTATATATTAGCTGACATTAGGACTCGGGACATCTCCAACATTTGGAGACTCATTACAATATCAATATGTTTCTTTCAAAAATTGAACTTTTCTAGTCATAGTTACCATATAGCTTTTTGGATTACCAAGTACAGTTCATATGGTGTCACTGCTCTCGAATAATTGACGTTAGCAGAGGAAATATTGTAGATAAGGAAATCCTCCTACAGGGATCAAACTGAGCAAAAATTTGGTGGAATCATGCTTCTTCATTTCTAAGATCAAACTGAGCAAAAATTTGTGAAGGTTTCCCATTTTTTTGCCTCTTAAATGTTGGCATATGACAGTTGTCAATTATTATTTTCAGATTCCATGTCGATGGAGTGCACAATACCAACATTGTTGAATGGAGCAAGAAAAGAAAACCACAGAGTGATCAATTGGACTTGCATAGACCAAAGCATAAATGCTGGGTTGGGAACACCTCTGCTGAACAAGCTAGAATGTTTGGTGAAAATCCATTGTTAGGGAGGGTGAACATTCATTTGGTCAAGGGTAGAACGGATGCAACATTACTTGAAGATAGTTCTGAACCTGAATCTTTCAAAGACAGCAATAGTTTTATTGAAGATTCTAATGCTGCTATGTCTGTAAATGAAGAAAGTAAAGTTGAAGCAGATTCGGAAAAGACATGCCTATATAGGAGGCCTTCCAATTTTTTTGTTGATTGGGACGGCGTTGAGAAGGTAAGCTCTAGTGAAGAGGACAAATTTTTTGACAACAAATACAACCCATCTTATCAGTATGCTGATTTACATGCTTTGAAGACTATTGAGGAGCACTTTCTAGGATTAGCGAGCCATGCAGATCACATGTACTCAGAATGTGCTAAGGAGAGTTTTGAGGAATCTATGGATAAGGAAATTGAAGATATTCTTTATTCGAAAGGGGAAAATCCTAACATGTATGTCCTTTCATCTGGAAGATGGAATGTAAACCAAGGTATACAGCATTCACTGGACAGTTACTTTCTGTAACAATAGGATCATCAGATAATGTTAGCATTCATGTGAAATTAGTTGCTAGAGTACATGTATTTAATACAGAATTTTTTGTTTATAGTTCCTGTGTTGACATGTTCTAATGTTTTGGTTGCAGAGGCTCAATCAAGCACAAGGCCACCAACAATTGACCAAGAATTTGAGCAATACTTTTCCATGCTTATGCTTTAGGAATGAATGCGTTGGGAGAAAGTTGGGATAGAGCTTATTGCGGAAAAAATGTCAGAATCTTGTCTTAAGTGGTTTGGGCATATGTGCAGAAAACTTGTAGAAGCCTCAAGTTGATCAAACGGAGGGTAATCCGCTAACTAAAGATAGAGGAAGGTGTAGAAAAACTATAGGTGAAAATATTAAAAGAGATTTTAATAGTTTAAATGCAAACATAATTTATAGCAAGACGCTACGGTATCGTCTGTTCTATGTAGCCGACCCACTTAACGAGACAAAATTTAGTTGTTATTGATAGCTCTTGCATGTAATTATGTATTGCTTGTACAAACATTTACATGACTAGTTATTCAGATGACTTGGTAACATCTTCAGAAGGTTGGGTTAGATTTATTTCTATGGCTTCTTCCTTCAGTTTATTTCTCACCCTCACCTTTCGCCCTGGACCACAGACTGTAGCTAACTGCCAGCTAGCCTGCTGGAACCCTGATGTTGAAACTTGTGTACTGTAAAAGACTAAATCAATCTGATGTTGCATATGGCCTTGCTCAATAAATGAGGTGATGCTAGGGAAAATTTTCCTTTTCTTTTTCCTTTCCTTGTGTAGACAATGTTGTTTTCCACGCAATAATTTGTTATCAGATCATTAAATAGTTCTAATTATAGTCTCCGGATGCTTAATGCATTGTTCATTCTTCATTGCATAACTTTTATATTAAATGAGTGCTATTATTTGCATACAAAAATGATTGAAGGACGCATAAGTTTTGTGCACACAATTTTAATAACTCTGTCACATGGCTGTGCCCATGGCCACACTTTTGGTCGATTGAGCACACGATCGGATTGTGTCTAAGTTCATGCTCTCGTGTATGTCAGCAATGCCATATCCAAGGTTACAGCTGCGTGACGTGTTAAAATGTAATGAGAAAAGTGATGTACGTTACTTATTACTGGTTTATCATTACTAATTTGCATATCCAAGGTTACAGCTGCGTGACGTGTTAAAATGTAATGAGAAAAGTGATGTACGTTACTTATTACTGGTTTATCATTACTAATTTGCATGTCACTCACACTTCATGAAAGAGTTTTTTTCTTCATCAAGAAAAAGGGAAGTTCAAAAAGTGGTGTTCAACTTTGTTCAGCGTGAACTCTAGTCCTTTAACTTTTAAGATATGGAAAAACATCCCCAAACTTCTAACCCTGGGCAGTTCACTCCAAAATTGACATCTTCGCTAGTTTTTAGATGGAATTCAGCCTATGTTGTTTAAATGACATTCAAAATATGTCAGAATATGAGGGCATTTTGGCTAGTGTATCATTCGTTGGTGTTCATCCAAGGTTGCCATTAGGAGGGCCCTCTAATATCCAGCTATGTCATGACCTCATCAAGCACTTTAAGGCCAATCAGTGCTGCCACTCACAATGTTTCATTTAATGTTGACTCGTCGCTAGATGTTGCAATTAGGGGAACAATATTGTTTTTTAAGATGAAGTTCACGTATTTTCTCATGTCCATTTTGGAGGGCTCAATTATAAGTTGAGTTTTCAGTATAGTTAGTTTTGGGTCGACCTAGTTAACTTGTTGGTCAAAATTATCTTTCATTCCTCTCTTCGCTTCCCATCACTCATTTTTCTCTTCAACTCGGGATTGGATCGACCCAACTTTAGTTTCTCATGAGAAAGATCAAGAGAGTCCCTTGCTAATAGGTACGCCAAGCGTATCTTAATAGTAGTTTTGCTGAGTCGATGTAAATGGGTTACGGGTTATGTTATGCCCTATTGCAATGGCTGGGTTGAGTGTTATTTGTATTGAGAGGGAGATTTTTCAGATTTTGGATAAAGGTAAGAGTCAAGATAAAACGGGTTTCAAGTTTCATGAATTGGGTCGTGAAATGCTCAAGTTACGATGCTGTTATGGGCTTTGGAGAAGTTTGAGATTTTCATTGGAGATGTGGATGGTGATGCTTTCAGGTTTTTTGGGTTAGAATTGACAAAGCTGTTGGAAGTCTATAGTGAGAAGATTTGGTTAGTCAGAAATGATGATGAGAAGGTTTAGGGTTGCATAATTCTTCAACTTTTAGAGCTCAAGGTTAAGAGTCATGTCATGTGCCAATCACACAGGTTTTGTAAACCCAGCATAGTAGAAAGCATTAACTCTTTGGCATATTCTCCTGCAAAAGCAAAGGGAGTTGTTGAGTAGTTGGCCGCAAGGTCACAGGTGGTAGTCACGAAGGAGGAGCTAGTAGCCCATGCTAGTTTGCGGTTGATGGTGTACAATGGCGGCGGTGGTTGAGGCAAAGCAAGGTGATGGTGGTTGCGAGTTAGGCTCGCGGTTGCAATGATGGTCCTTAGGCAGGGATGGATGGTTGCTTGTAATGGAAAGTCGTTTGGCAGTGAAGTGGAGGCATGGCCTTTTTTTTAAAAAATGGGTTGGGGTTGTCATTCTATCTTGGGTATTCATGTTTGTTGAATTTGAGTTGGAGGTTGTGCTTGTTGAAGATGGGTTGCGAGTGAGTGATTTATGATTTGTTCTTGTGTTTTAATGCTACATTATAAATGTTTGATAAAAGTTGTGTATGAGCTTTTGGTTGAAATGGTTACCTATTGGGGTTTTGTTTGGAATGTGTTTGGATTGAAGATTCTAGTTTTTGGCTTAGGGTGTGATTCTAGTTTTGAATTTGGTTCAAATTCGATTTTATGGCCACAATTATGCAAATGAAATGGGACCATGATAGTGATTCACATTGTTGGAAAAAAGTGGTGGCAATAAAGAGAAATTTTGATTGAAGATAGGGGATAAAATAATCTTTTTACAATTACCAAATAAATTTAAAAGGAAAAACCTATTACATCATGTTACACTAGGTGAACATTTAATGTTCTCATCTTTAGGGTAAACATTATAAAAGTTTTCCCTTCTTCATTAGTAATTTTGATATCATGGAACAAACAAGAGCCACTATAGGTGCACAAACCCAAGGTGTAGTGCCAAGAAGCATGTGGAGAGATCCAACGTGGACCCAGCACTTTTTTTTTTTTTGTATGAGGGATAGGGGAATTTGGTCTAATAAACCTTATCTAGGAGTTGAACACTGCTTATAAAAATTTCACATAATCTTGTCTTATATTGATTTTAATCATTGATTAAAGAAAGTAGGGCCAAATATAGAATCCATAAAAATATCTAGTTAATGGTAAAAATTAATACATGAGAAAATCATGCAAAATTTTTGTATGAAAAGATCCATTCTATCACTCATCAAGTGTCGATTACACTTACCACTAAGGGAGAGTTTGGTAGGAGATTTCAATTTTCATTTCTGGGAATCTTAATCCCGGGAATAGTTTTCCCGAGCATGTGTATTTTGGTGCATTTGATAGACAGATTAAATTCTCAAGAAAAATTTGTTTATTTTCAAAAATACGTAGCGATCAGGCCGTGACTGGTGGGGGTGAACGACGGTGGCCTATGGTGGTCCGGTGGCTGCCCGACAGTGGTTGTTGACGGTCGGCTATGGTTTGCGGTGGTCAGTGGTGGTTTGGCGGCTGCCTGCGGCAGTTGGTGGTGACCCGGCGATGGAGGGTAATCGGTGGTGGGTGGCAGCAGGGTAATTTGGCCTTTTTATATAATAAAATATTTCTATACCATGGGAATGCTACAATTTCATGTGTGAGATGGAATTATTTTGAGGGAAATCTTATCCTAAAATCAATCCCGGGAATATTTCATTCCCGAGAATATTTTTCTAAAACTTGTACCAAATATAAGTATCTTCATAGAATTATCGAGAATATTATTCTAAACCCTCTTCTAAACGCCCCTAAAGCTCTGCTTCGTCCATGACCCGGAAACTCTTATCATCACACTCTCTTTTTTCGGTCAACTTATCATCACCTTCGAAGGGCGTCAGCCGCACATTGCTTGCCTATATTTTTTCATGAGCCAATAGCAACCTCATTGCCATCATCTAACAAAGAAGTCCAAAACTGCATTCCAGAAGCCCAAGCCCAAGAAGCACAATAGGCCTATCACTTTCAACGAAGCCTAGAAGCCCAAACTGATATTAGTCCCGGATCTACGTCTTCCACTTTCATGGAATCCCCGCCCTGCAAGGCTACCTAGAAAACTTGGGTCCACAGGTAATTCTAGAAGACATGTTACCATTGATGATTTGGAAACGCCACAAATAGTAGTACTCAGTCAAATACTCATAGTAAACATTAACAAACTCAATAAACTTTTGTTAGTTATTAATTTTATTACTACTCTCTTCACAATAGTTGTTAATTTGACAAAAACCTAAAATTAATGTATAATTATGATAAATATTCACTAAAGTATTCTTATTAAATTTTATTGTATAGTGAAAAGTATGATATTGCATTGATATGTAAGAATAACATAATTATGAATCAAAATATTTTATCCAAATTGACAATTATTATGAACCCAATGGAGTATTTATTTATTTTTGTTGGTGATGAAGGAGTATTTATTTTAAGCATACTTAAATACAACTAGATTTCTGACCAAAAAAAAAAAGTTACTAGATTTATCGCGTGGGAATGCGGTTTTATTAATTAACGTGAGCTAAATTATATCATGTAATGGCATATGATTATGCTGTCATATATATGCGTGTATGCAAACCGGACCTAAAGTAAGATAATATTGACTTCCACGATATCAAACCAAGCAGTGTGTCTTAAGGATATCATTGAATAAAAGAACGTTCTCTTATATATTATCAATTGTGTCAATTAGAACAACATTATTAGTATGTTGGGTTTCTCGTTTAGAAACATCAAAATTATGGTTATGATAAAAGCTACTCTCTTATAACTTTTATTAAAAACCATAGTTTTGAGATTGCAAACAGGAAACCAAACACATTGTTAGCCCATTTAAGTCTGATCCGTTTAACTCACAAGATTGAATGGATTGAGCTGAAAGAAAGTTTAAACAATGTAATATTGCAAAATAAATGGGTAAATAGATAAGTATGTTAACTTGAATGTTTAATCTATTTAACATGTGAGTTAAATGAACTGAACTGAAAATAAATTAGTTTAAATGAGTTAATATATTTTAAATCAAGTCTATCTAATTTTTATAGATAATCGGCTTTATATTTTTTGCCATCAAAGCATTTTCTCTATATAATGTGACACAGAGAATGCTTTCTGATTATGATGTTACCTTCTTAGCCGCCGCTTTGCAAAATTAGTTTAAATATCAGACATTACATTGGTATAAAAGATATATGGGACATTAAGTTCGTCTTTTAAAATTTTAAACATTAATTTCATCTCTTAGTGTTTAAAATAGGATTTGAACTTAGTTTTTCAATATACATTTACATTGATTGATTATATTTTTAGTTGATGATTATTTTATATTATAAAAAATCAAATTAATATAAGAGTTTTCTAACAAATTAATTTGACATCTCATATATTGTGAATGTGGTGAGAAGTTTGGATAGTTTGTGTAATGACTAATTTGCATAATACTCTAATTTAAAAAGAAAATAAATGAAGTTATTTTTTTTTATCTGAAATGAAGTTATATATTATAATTAAGTTAAAGGAGTTATATATCTTATAAGGAATTTTTACCCAAATTTATTTATCAGAATGCTGTGACATGCAAGTTGACTATTAAATAGGCAAGTGTATTTTACTGGTTTATTTTATCTGACAATTACTCTTATTTTCTGTCAATAATTTTGGCAATTGTATTTGGGCATGTAACATTACTCATCTATAATTATCCTTTGTGATGAGATTCCACAAAATATGCTCTTTTCTCTTCTTACTTTTATTCCTCTCCCTTTAAATCTCAAAATTTTATTCATTTTTTACTTAATTTTTAATATTTTAAAAATTGTTTTATTTAACTTATTGGCATCCAAGTGATTACAATGGGTACTAAACCATAAATAATGTACAAAGTCTATTATAATCTCGGGGCAACGATTGGTATCCAACACTTGAAACTTTAGGAAAGCATCCAGTGAAGTTGGATGAGACCGAAAATTATGCATGATATATTTTAATCAAGGATTTCTACAAGGCACAGAGTCTAAAAAGAGACCAAAGTAGTGAGTCATCAACGTGGGAACCCATCGATGTTGCCGATGAATAGGAGTATTATTGTACAAATAAACACTTCCTACGTCCCCACCCCACTTTCGTGAGATAGATTAAGCTTTGCAATATGAATTCGTACAATTGTCATTATCATATCTGAATCCGAATCATGAATTGAAAGTAGAAAGCAATGAGCATGACAAATAAATATAAGTAAAAATTAAGTTCTATGCTGCATATTATCCCTGATGGATGAATGAACCTTTGAATTGATGTTTGATCATATTGTATAGCAGTTTCTTACTAAGTGCGATTTTGATCCCCTCTATATAGGACATTGACGCCAGATATCAGATTTTAGCTTGTTACTAGACTTTGAAAAGATGACTTCTTTTATATTTAATTTTCTTTTTGTCCATTCTAGAGAATGGACCAGGGATGAGTGATCATAAAATGCCTAATTTTGTTCGGTATGTTCTTTTATTTTTATTTCTTTATTTTCCAACTTTGGCTGTTAGCGTCTGTAAAAGCATATGTCAAGGCTTATCTAAAGTATAACTTTTATTTTTAGAGATATATATAATTATAACGGTTGATTAGAAAATTAATAAGAATAATTATTTCAAATTTATGACTTTTTGGTCTCGTAAAGTTTAGATTAAGGAGAAGGTTTCTTCCGGTCCAATGTCAGGTAATGTCTTTGGATTTATATGTTGAGTGATTATATATGTACTTATAAATTATCCACTAACAAAAGAACCCAAAAATTAAACCCAAATCATAATAATGTATATACAAAAAATTGACCAGATAAGCCTCATTGCCTCCACATTTATGATTTGACACACAAAAATATGTTTCCTTTTTTTTTCATGGAAACAAATATATATTTCTTACTAAATTCTAAACCGTTAGTTTCTTTATCAATAACTATAATTATACACTTCTATTCTCTAAAGTGTAAACTGCACTTTCGAAAACCAACATGTCATTGCCAAAAAATCCAAGTTCACCGGGAGTTCTTGGTCAATGCTTTAATAAGTTCTTGTTCGTGCATGGTTATCTCCTAATTAACTTCTTTTTTCTTTTCTCCTTACGTCATTTTCTCTTACGACTGACAAACAAAGAGTCTTTTGAATAAGGGTTGAACCAATGGTTTAAATTTTGCACCACAAACTAAAGATCAGATATTGAAAATCTTGATGGCATATTGATTTGTGAGAATATGCTTACAATATAATATAAGTTATCTAAATCGAGCCTACTTTTCAAGAATTCACACAATGAAATTATTAATTCATTATATACTCTATCTAGAGTTGCGTTATTGTAAACCTTTCAGCCTTAAGTTTTCTATTTTTAGCTCCTTGTAGATATTTTCTATCAAAGGCGATCTTACTTGAGGTATAATAGGATATTAAATATGACACCTCTTTTAAATAGGATTTAAATCATAATTTGCTATATGTGGGGAACTAACATTTTCTATTAGACCCAATAATTGGTATTTATACCTAAGATTTTATTTGATCATAAATATTATCATTATCCCATTTACTGGTACGACATTTTTGTGGGTATCATTATCATCTATGCTTATCCTCATTTTTAAATTGTAATTTTGAGTTTTGGGCTTCCTCTTCAGTCTCCACCTTGTTGAATGACAATGGTTGAACGCTGCCCACAAGGACTGCGGTACACTTGGGTTCACATGTTTCCTTTCTATGATGGTGATGTAGATTAATGCATAGAGCTCCCAAACTGGTGGTGACAGAACCTTAGAGTGTTCTCATTCGCTTTTCACCACTTACTTAGTTTGATTTGTGCGTTGATGAGTACGTGGTGAGAGACAGATACCTTCCGGCCAGTAATGAAGATTGACGTGGTAATCTTGTGCACAAGCACTGGACATATATAGATAACTATGGAGCTGCGTGGCCCCTCAACCTCAAATTTTATCTGGAGGAGAAGGAATCAGAAAATGCTCAGAAATTGATGAGGGACTGTTGGCATTTAATTAATATAGGGCTGAGAGTGAATTATTATGGTAGGTTAATGATATTTGGGCCATGCAATATAAGCAACATAACTTTTGGCTTTGTCGTCTTGGATGCAGTGGAATCAATTATAAGAGCACAACGAATAATAGGTATGATGTGCTACTTAAAATTATGTGCATGTATCTGTATGGTACATCCTATATGTATTCGTATTGGACATGATTATTGATCAAATTATTGTTTTTTTATGTAATACTTTGAGTTTTTTGTTTTTTAATTTGGTCCTGTACTTTGGCATTTTCTTATTCAGCCTGTTTCATTCCCCCCTCCCCCCTTTCTCTAAAGATTATGCTCATAGAAAGAGAATAAGCAACTCATGAAACTTTAAAATCAATCAAGTAAAAATTAAGGCTACGTGTGCTTTCATGTCATCTTTGAAAACAAATTGCTATGTCAAAAAGCAGGTGGAGTGGCATTAGGATGACAATGGCCACCAATGAATTCAATACGTACGGTGGTAAATGTTGATGTTGGGAAAGGTTTCTGGATAAAGTGGATTTAATAGATAACGTGAAAAAAATAGTTCAAATTTTCTCTCTATCGTATATCCTATGTAAATTACACGAGCCACACATATAGGATAAATTAATTTACATCCTTTCAATTTACTATATTATATATATTCAATCTATCTAAAATGTTTTGGACGTTTTGGACATACTCCTCCTTGTCAGAACCACAGCCATCAATGGCCTCCAAGTTGGAAAGCAAATAGAAATTGGGTACCCAACAAGACCAATAAGCTCATGTCACCAATCATTGGTGGGGCTTTTGATTGTTCCAACTTGCATCTGTAATTTTTTTTTTTTTGTGTAGGGCCTTTGAATGACTTTGATTGCTGGGACTGTATGACACAGTATAATTTGCTTTCGAACCCTAATTTGCTACGCTTAAGCAAGGGCCATGACCATGCTTCCATTATCCCAACAATACAAATCATGATTGACATACCATGCTTAACCATAAAATGTAGGTAATGCTATATATATGGATTTTGATCAATGGAATTAAATTAGTCTATTGTTATCTTTTGTTGGTATTCATGTTTAATTAACAAATATTTCTTTTCCTAGTTAAAGTGTACATAAGATATGCTTACAAGAATCGTATAAAATGTATAGATTACTGCTGTACGCATGGCTTATGAAGGTAGATTCGAAATAACAACATCCAGCCTACCAATAGAACCTTATCTACATACTCAATCATTAAACATAAAGTATTTAAGCTTTTCCTCTTACGAAAATAGATAAGCATTAATGCATTATCGTTGAAGATAAATAACAAACTACAATCAAAGCAAACAGCCAAACTACACGCTAGCCGAAAGAAAAAGGTAATCAAACTTAGAGTACTGGTGTTCGAAAGCATTTTAAAATTGAGTTTATATATTTAGGCATATCTTATATAAAATTATACCAAGTATTACTTTTTTCTTTCCTATAAGTAGAAGCTAGTCGGGTATACCGTATATCTCCCAACTTGGGGAGGAGAAACTGAACCAGCGACCTCCACCTTTCGTGGGGAGGTTCATACTACATTTTTTTATTGAAGAATAAAACACACTAATTGCATATATAAACTATGAGAAGCATATGTAAAACCTCGATTTTAAATAAATTACCGTAAAATGAAGGTGTAATTACTTAATAATTTGCGTGGAAACATATGAAGGATAAGTGAGATTAACAAGGGACACATCATGAGTACATTACCTTAATATTACCAATCGAAAATAGTGTCCTGGTGTAACTTGAGAGTAGTGAAAGAGATGTGATATTTAAACATTTCAATTGGACATAAATGTGGGACTTGTATTTTTATTTTCAGTATATTAATAATAATAAAGTTTGAACAATTGACCTTATTTAAAGAACTCAAATCCTTTACTACTAAAGTCAATATTAATGACTTATCTAATGCTAATATTTTGATAAATACTGATAATATTTTTCTTTTAAAATTTTTATTTAATCACTTAACTCACATGATATCTGAATAGATGTGCAATAAATAATGTAAAAAATAAAAAGATATTTCTAGTGCTAAAAAATGAAATTAGTCGGGACTATACCAGACCACAATAACCCGGGACACACATCAGGACCCCAAGAGTAGGCCGCCTGCTTTATATAAGTCAGGAAAGTCTCGGTCCTTGAAGTCATTACCTTCAAGAGTCTATCTAAAATATAACAGCCCAAAATAAATTGTGTAGAACTCAGTTTATCTAAGAGTATGTTTTAGATGAAATATTTTAAAATTTGAAGGAATTTAAGATGTAAAAAAGTTTAAATGCTTCAATTGAATTTCTTTCTTTTTATGAAATTATATTTTCTCCTCCTAGAGCATGTGGTAGGCGACAAGCGATGAATGGTGGCCAGTAGGCGATGAACAACGGGAAGCTAGTAACAAGTGATTATGTACAACAGGGACAGCCGTGGGCGGCATGTGGCAATCGGTGGACAGCGGTCGACAAATGGCGATCATTGGACGGCGGCCGATCGATGAACTATGGCTAGTAGTTGGCAAACGATGGTCAGTGCATCGGCGATAGTGGTCGATAGAGAGCAGCCAATGGATGGGAGACCGTTGCTAGCAATTGGCAGCCAATAGTTGGATATCAACAAACGACAGATGGCGGGCAATGGTCAAGTGGTGGGGGTGATGAGTTGTGATAGACATGGAGGTGAAGGGTGTCAGGAAACAATAGTAGAAAGAGGGTGAATTTTAGAATTACTTCGGAGAAGGTGAAAATTGAATTTTAGTTTTAATGTCTAGAAAATACCTCGAAAACAATCTTAAAATTTTAAAATTCCTTTGTTTTACTGTCTAAGACAAAGAATTTTATTCTAAGTAAATTGAAATCCTCTCTATAATCATATTATTATTTAAAAATATTTCATCCAAACTCACTCTAAAATTGAGTCCTCCCAAGATTTTTAATTGAATTAGTACTAAATCTAAGAGTAAAATCTACTTTTTGTTCTGCAAAGGTATATATACACATTATTACTTTGGTCCTTAAAAAATATATATCACTAATTTTGTCTCCATAATATAAAATGTCATTGATTACATTGGTTCGTACTCGTTCAATTAAGAGAAATGATAGTTGGAGTAACTATAAACTTAAAATTATTTTAATAGCCAATTATAAATATAATTGATTTTTTTTATAATCAATTATGATAAAATCACAAATTTTGTTTGAATATATTTTAACTAAAAAGTAATTTTAAAGTACTGTATTTTATTTAAATTGTATAAAAAATTACTTTGATATAATAAATTACTTAAAAAATATGAACTAATTTATTTATATTATATAATATTTAATACAAAGGGTTAATCTGATATAAATGTCATAACTCTAAAATAATCATCTTTTGTTTATAATTAAAATGTTAAAAAAATGCTTTTTCCAAAAAATTGTTTTCTAGTATAAATAAAATAAGCAGAAAATTATAATTAAGTTTATCAATATTTGGCAAACATATAAAAGGATAATATGAGGGGGGAAAAAGCTGTTTTGGTAAGAAAAAAAAAAAAATTATGTTTCCCAAACATGAACTAATTTGACGACATTTTACATAATTGAAGATTCAATAGATGACACTTTGCATCATTGGAAGACTAAGTTGATGCCAACTGCCAAATATCTTTAAGGGACCAATGACATTTTACATTTTTGAAGGAATAATTTGGTGATATAAGTCTTTCAAGAACCACAATGACAACACTTGTGTCTTTATATAGAAAACGAAAAATAAGAGTTTACTACAAGTTTAATTATTGTCGAGATATATGTTTCAATTAACTTATGTTTAAAATGACTTCTAATCAAAATTTTTTAATTAAAGTTTTTAAAAATAATAATGAAAATTGTGTCTAATAAAAAGGGTAAATTTTTCGTATAAGTAGTGAATTACTATTCAAATTTCATTTGAGAAAAGTAGCCATATTTAATATATGACTATATATCGAATATATTGCTTCTAATAAAGGATACCAGCTGTAGGGAAAAAAAATAAGAACGATTATTTCCTTAAAAAAGGGTAAATTCAAAGTGGCTTAAGATTTTACAGCACACGCTATGCATCAAATTTTAAGTCTCTTTTACAAGCCTTAAGATTTACTCAATTGAATTCTTTTATCTAGTGACTTACAATATACAAGCTTAAGATTTAAGAATGTGAGATTTTTTTTTCTTGACGTAAGATTGGGAGATTATTATTAGTCAATTGAGTAATTTTCAATTATCGTACAAATGCAATAATACCGAATTATTGTTTAGGTCAATGCTGACATCTTATTCCATTTTGATGCTTAATGTAATGTGTCATTATTTTAAATATTCTTAATGAACTAATTATTTTTTTTACCAAGCTGAAATTTATTAAAACACAAGCCAAGGATACTTATACTTTTGATAACAAGATAATATATTTATTAAAAAGAAATAAATATAAATTTTTAAAATTAATTCGTGATATATAATTTTGCTCTAGATTTAAAGACTATAATTAATTAATTACACATATATTTTATTGTGCATTCTGATACCTGAAATGCTATTATATAGAAAAAGGATATTACAGCTCTTATTTTAATAAATTTAAAAGCTTTATTATTCCGTAAAGCAAAAGCATCCATACCAAAGCTAAAATGTCCAGATTTACCACAATGTGTGACTCAGAGATTTAATAAATAAACTCAAAATCAAAGTCTTAACATCAATCTAAAAGAATCTCATTTGAGTTTATTAGAAAAACAACAACAAAAATAAGAAAGAAATAAAAGTAATCATTCTTCACAAATAATTGTACGAAATTTAACTGTCTATCTAATTGTAAATAATAAGAATAAAATTACTTATATTATTTTATTGAAATAAATATATAAATACATTTTTCCGTTATGATAGTTCAGTTTTGAAAAAAGTTGTTATTTAAAACAAGCTGTACGCAAGAATAAAAGACAATAAAATAAACACTAAACTACAATACGACTTATATCAATATATAACAAAAATTACGTTTAATAAACGTAAATAGATTGGTCTTTTATATTCATTCTTTGGACAAGATTATGTCACACTTAACTCTTCTGCACACAACAATATGTTATTGTTGATGGAATCAGAGCCAAGCCGGAACACCATTTTATTTTATTTTATTTTATTTTATTTTATTTTGAGAGCCGGAACTCTTGATCTATCAATATAGGTTGACAACTCAATCAGAAAGGATCGCTAGTCATCACTAATAATGAAAAAAGCAGAGAAAAAATGGATATATTAGGAAAAATTATCTTTATTTTTCTAAAATTCTTTGTAATAAAATTTAAATTATAAACTATTCCAAATACAAATAATTTAATGTAGACCTATGTTTAAAATGGTATTTTAAGCGTAAATTATGTATCATGTCACTAGTTGCTACTTAATTTTTTTTCCATAGCAATATTAAAGCATCTGTGGCTGATGTTCTTTTATTCTTTTTCTTTCCTTATGTTTGCCTGACAAATCTAATGAGATGAACTGTAATTGAGAAATTTTCATTGTGTTGGAGGGCACTCATTTTTTTTATTTTTTTTGGGCACTGGCACTCAATTCAATTCTGGGTAATTAATGTCTTTTTTTTTCCCATTATCTCTTTTCATTTCTCAGAAAAAAAATGTATAAGAAAAAATATAAAAAATTAATATTTAAGAAATTTATCGTTCAGAAAGTGCCAGAAGCTAGATAGATAATCATCCCACTTACAGCTTATATTTTTATTTAAAAACTGTCACTTTTGGGTTGGCCTGGCAAGCAATGAGCTAGGTTGAAAGTGCTCTCTACGTCAAGTAGTTTTATTCTATTTATATTGTTACTATTGAAAACTACTACTTTTCACAGTGCAGAAACAAATACAATTGCTCCTTGGTTTGGTTTTTGTTATTGGTTCTCTATAATTGGTATTTTCAGTGCCAATACTTGCATGGTGTGTTCTTTGTTTGTTTGTTTTTCTTTTTTCTTTTTTTGGTACAATGGAAATCAAAAAGAAAGGACTAACGAATAAAAACAACTCCTACTCCTCCTTGCATAGTGTGTTTGGAATTTGGATTAGAATTTGTAAATTGATTTTAAATTAACTTAATTGTGTAAATTTGATTTTAATTAGAATTAAGTCAACATCAACTTCATTTATGTTTGAGAATATTTATCTAAAAATTGATTTTGATATGATAGATGTTATTTAAATAGTATTGATACATGTATAATTATTAAAAAATATATATGAATTTATTTCATAATAAATTAATTTTAAAAATTTAATGATAAGTTAATTGATGAATAAATAAAATTTTTTAAAAATTAAATTTATTTAGCACGATAAAATCAAGTCACTTTTAAAATATAATTTTAATAATTTTAAAATTATTGAATTTTATTTATTTAAATACTATTCGAAAGATAATACAATATTAAGTTAAAAAATAATACAATTAAAAAAGTTAAAAGTATATTTTTCAATACGAATTTCAACGGAATTTTACTTAACATAAAAATAAAAAATATTGCTTTCATGTTTAAGAGTATAAAATCAAGTTTAAAATCAAAATTAATTTTACTTAAAATTAGTTAAACAAGCTTATAGCACAGCATTCAAGGTTCTACCAAAAAAAAACAGGCACAACATTCAAGGTTTCAAAAATGACTCGAGTCTCAACGTGAAACCACCACACACTATCTTGTCTAGCCATGCTTCAGTTCTGAAATTGAAAACGTTTAACCTCCCTTTAAGATTTTAATCGTTTTTCTTTTTCAACTGTGCATTAATCTATTTCCTAAAACAGGTTTCTTCCTTTGTCTGAACTCTGCATAAGAAAGTGAAAACCAATAATCCACAGAATCAAATTGCCTTAGGTGTGATCTTTGAAATCTTAGAACTTCCCAGACGCTGAAAGCCAAAGTAAAAGTAAAATATTGTTGGGTTATGGCATTTTCCGTGACTATATTATAATTGCTTTCAACATCACATGCTGTAGCTTTCTCAGTCAACCAAACTTCACCTACTAAGGCCAAAGTGGCAAAGCCACTTTCCCTTACCTTTTTTTTTTACGTACAACGAATCACAAAATGGAGGCTCAAGGGCTCCAATAATAAGCATATATATATATATATATATATTGTTATGTTGAAGTGAAACAAAATACAGAATCTATGGTCTGAACATGAAACATATGTCAACTTATTTGCACTTATATATGCAATATTTCAATTGGTTGTTTGTGAACTACGAGACTGAATTTGTGTCTAACAAAAATTTCTTTCGAGTCATATCAATTGTACAAAATTATTTTATCAAGTTCACATTCAATTATACAATTTATAAACCGTCAACTAGGCTGCTACAGTATAAAGCAAATAAGCAACAAATGAATATGTTGCACATATACTTAGCATAATTAACGGACTTTATTAACAATAATGAGAAAATTTAAATGAAATGTCACGATCACAGCCAGCCCAGGTGGTAGGAATTATTGAGGGAAGGAAAGATTGAAATGGAGCTTTCAAAGACACAACCCCAAGAGCAGCCCGCAAGCCCGCCACAATTGGCAAGGTTTTGACAAATACGTAACCATCCCCTCAATATTTTAAGGATTCAGTGACACAGAAAGAATCACTAAACAAGAGTGTACCCCCAACTTTTCCTTTTCCAGCTTTGTTTTTCTAATATAAATTATTGGTATCTAAAGTTTATTAGACTTCTATTAGTCTAGTTCAACTGTTTAAGTTAAGTCAGTCTTTTATAAAAGTAAAAGTTTTTAAGTATTAATTTTTTTTATTTATAAAATTTAAATTTAAAATTTTATTTAAAAAAAATAAATATCAAATCATTTGAATTGTTCATGTGATGATTTTTCTTCTTTGCCTCTTTTCATCTACTTGAGTTGTACTTTTCCCTACCATGTAAGGTTTGGTTCCAATTATTTGCTACAGAAGAATTAAATAAGAGAAGCAGACGTGCCAAGATCTACATTAGGGATGGTCATTTTCACTTAATTATTGACGGCACAGCCTCTGTGTATTTTATACAATAAACAACACATGACCTTTCAAGGGGTCCAACTCTTCAACTAATCCAAGCTTAGAAGTAGAATTTTGGGGGAGTTTTGTTGCATCATATATTCTATAGATGGAAGCAATATGATGGCCTATTTTGCTTTGGAAATTGGGGATTACTATTGCAATGGTCAAGATGGCAGAGGTATTTCAAATGTAAAAGATCTCTAAATAATTGATTGAAAACTATGTCTATGCTACACATATCTGTACTTTACAATCCCTCAATCATAGAGGGATTAATCTAAAATTCTTAGGATAATTATGCAATCAAAGATACTGACATCCTGCGCAAATTGCTTGATGGGTTTATTTTGGATAATTGCTACAACTATTATTATTATTATTATTATTATTATTATTATTTTGGCTTTTGTAGGGATACGTGTAAGTACTGCACTGTGGGGCTTGTTGCGCAGATCATGGATGTTCAGATTATATACATGTTAGATAACCTTAAATCGTTGGAATTTTGCAGTTTTATTTGAAATATTACTAATTAATAGGACAGGTGGAAATTCATAACCTGAGCTGCTCCTACTCCCTTAGCCCCCGATCAAGGGTTTGGATATCTTAAAATTTTTTATGCATTTTACATGGTAAATTCTAGAAGGAGATATACCTTAACAAAATCTTAAACTGTGGATCACTTAACTGGAATCTTGAGTCTCTTACACAGTAAATTTTGTATCTGTGGGCGCATATTCCATTTTAACCAAAGATATGTTATTTTCTGTAATTTATGAGAAAACATAACTGTTGCTTAAAATGTGTTACTCTCTTGATCAGTTCATCAGCTATATCTAAGAATATAGAAATGAATAATTACAAGATGCAAGAAAGCAGAAGCTAAATTCTCAAAAGAAATTTAAAAGATTTGAAACCGACATTCAAAAAGTTAACAACCAAAAAGAAAGTAGTTCTATTGCATCCTTACGTAATTAATTGAACTCCTCCTCCTTTGAAATGAGACCTTTATTTGGCTTTTTAATATTGATATGAAATAGGATATGGGATCAAATGGCAAATGCTATCATAATTCAACTCTAATTAGAGTTTCTTCCTAACGAACAAAGCACATGCCTATGATCTTGCAAGGATAAAAAAATGCAGATTTTTAAGCTGTCTAGGATAACTAATGGAGTAATATTTAAGAGCATTTACAGCTGCAATGTTAAAAGATCAAATTAAAAAAACAAATGAGGAAGCTTCCACTGAGTTGGTGTGTTTCCCAAAAGAATAAAATAACATTCAGAACATAAAGGCATATTATATGGCCTCGTGAATCATGATCATTACCTTGCTTAATTGCAGTGCTTAAGGTATTTTACCGAACATACTTTAAACTTTATATGGTCAAAAGTTGTACCAAGATTAAAATAAAATACTATATACAGGCATGTGGTTAATTTCTCAGTTTATTCTAGTAAATCTTGTACATGGGAAAAATACAAAATGATCTTTATCATTAAACAGACTGCCCAAACCATAACTTTTGTCCTCTAACATAAAGGACATTAAAAGTGGAGCTGTTATTAGCTGTAAGCTGTTTGTTAGAAGTCCACTTACGTGCACCTACGTGCACCAAGCGTCCAGAAGTGTCCACAAATGAATGATCACGGTTCATGAAACCAGAATAATCTCTTTTTTTTTCTCTTTTGACCAAAATGCCCCAAAATATCTTGCTGAACCATATGAAGTTAAAAGCCATTGAAACCCAGCATTCTTTCAACAAAGTTCATTAAAATTAACTTCACAAATTAGTAAAAGGGTATTGTTCAACATTGAGCTGTATGCGACTTGGTTTGCGTTCAATTGTCAGAGCACACTTTTTTCTCCCGCAACTCATTCTTTAGCCAAATAGGATTCCAACACGCAAAAGGTGATTATATGATTAATCAAAATTAATTATTTTACTTAAGATTGTTGTTGTTCCACCTTGTCAACACAGGTGACCTCCAATTGATTTAAGAGAAGTTACTTGCTATCTGAGGGCAGTGCCGCAATATTCAAATATTCAAGAGTTTGAATATTAGACCATATGTTATGGTGGTGCTACGGCTGGAAATTTGTGGACTAAAGCTGAGAAGGTAGAAGATTTATAAGTATAAAGCATTCTCTTTTCCTTCCTCCGTTCCTTTATTGCGTGTACTTGCTTCATATCGGCTAAACAAAGGTAAAAAGCAATTGTACCCATAAATAAAAAGAAAGATTAAATCATTCAAAATGCCGGCTGGTCCAACTTATGTTGTTTTCATTGTAGTTATTATAGGAATTTAAAGGAAAAACTACAAACATTTTCATATGATAATTATCAATGAAAATCTGATAATTAACTTAGAGTCACTTAATTGCATGTGATTTAGTTAAAATTGATTTATGCAGATCAGAGTGGTAAGTTCCATTAGACTCAAGTTCAATATTATAGACATGACCCATCATCTAAAGTTTCAGGGGCCTCATTCCGTACATAAACACCAGAGACAACTCATCTCATCGTTTATAAACAAAAAGACTCTTTTAACGGCATCAGTAAATTGAAAAATTACAATAAAAATTTTTAGATTCTATATTAACAAATTTTGCTTAAACCGACTAAGAGAAGAGACTAGCGGTACAACCAAAATAAATCAATATCAAGATTTTTTTCCCACAAAAAAAGTACCAAAAAATTCTTATAAAATTTTTTCTAATTTACCCAAAATTTTGTGAACTACAATAATATCTTTAGATGAGATTGATCTTGGCATTAATATTTGCATCGTGGAATCAGATGGAATATGTGGAATCAAATGCTCCACAAGGCTACTGTTATTGAAGACATTCATCAATGATGAGTTGCTTTTCTGAGTTTGATCATGTTGAAAATGTGCACATGGTTAGGAAGTGCAATCAATCAAGTAGCTGATTTTTCCTAGCCAAGAAGATGGGAAACAAGAGTGGTGGTTCTTTTGTACGGTAGCAAGAGACTGCAACTTCTCTTTTCCTCCATTTGGTGCTGCTTGCAGCTGGCATATTCTCTTCTATTGTTTTTATTATTTCCTTCCATAGCAGCACAAGGAAAGAAGAAGAAATCAAATTTTGATTCCTGAATTCAGTCATAAATGAAAAAACAAAAAAATATAAAAATATAAAACACTTAACCAAATTGTATTAGCTGTCACTTTCTAGGAGAAGTGAAAGATATAATAATCATTGTACCAGTTTCATTGGTTATTGTATTTCAAAATTAAACGTAATTGAATAAATTTAATTTAATGCAATTTTATATTCAAAGACTCCTGCCACAGAAGCAACCCTTTGTCTATATAAACACCCTCTTGCCTCTATTGTTCTTCCCCCCTCTTCCTTCCTCTTGCTTCCTTCAATTACCTTTGTGTTGCTCCCTAAGCTTTTGCTTCTTCATACCCTCTTCTCTTTTGGCCTTAAAACCATCATTGATTGTTATTCACTTTCTGGTAAGCTTAAAGCTTCATCTGTTCTTTCATGCTTTAGCATTTTGGTTTCTGTTCTGTGTTTCATTCTTCAGTCATTGCCCCCGGAATCCTTTGCCTTTTGATTTTCGATCAACCATGGCTTCATAATCATTGAAACATATCTGACATTAAACCATGAGTAACAGGAGTATGGTTCTTGAGATTTTGCTTTAAAATTCACAAGCACGGAACAAATGTTTGGAATTAAGAACCATACCATGACTCTGCTATTTAGAAATGCTACCTTGTTTATTTGGTGATTCTAGACATTTTAACATTTTTTTTCATTGTTATGATGAGGCTTAAAAAATATGCATTGCTACAAAGTCTTTTTCTTTTATTTAACAATCTGTTTCAGTTCAATCATGAAAGTTTGTTAAATGAGCAATTCTATAATTCTAAAAGTTGGTGCACTTTGGGAAGTGGTTTCCTCTGTCTCATGAACTCTGTTCAAAATATTATAATAATGGGGATTGTCCCCTTTCTTATAAGCCTTCCTTGCTTTGGAGTCCACTTCTTGTGGCTGCTAATTTCACAATTGAAAGCAACTTTTGAAGCTTAACAAGTATCTTTAATTTCTGTGCCCCAAAGGGGCACTGTTTCACCTTTTTTTTAATGCAACTATCAATCTATTCCACTAGTCGTGGATTGTCCACTCAGAAACTTAGCTAAGCCTTATCCCAAGTGGTTTGGATTGGCCCCCTTGTGGATCCTTTTTGCGTCTTCTGGTGCTAATCTGAGTCAATACAAGCAATCAGTTTTTGTTGCAAAAGCCATGAAAGTCTGTAGATTGAGAACCAACATGAATTCCCATATAAATTTTGGCAGCTTCAACTTGTCATGGAACTCAGTGCTAATTTTGTTTTATGTTCTATGCTTAAGGTTTTCTGATCGAAATGGAGTATGAGAACCTCTTCAGACAACGAGCTGAAAGACCAAAATATGATTGCCTTCTCTTTGGTAAGCCTTGTAATGAGGTCATTTTTTCAAGCACCAATTTGAAATTTTGGCTTTGGGGTATGTTATAGCTAAGAGATTGTTCTGCAGATTTAGATGATACTTTGTATCCCCTTAGTTCTGGTCTTGCTAAATCATGTCTCCAAAATATTAAAGGTAAGCAACTGTTCCATACCTTGTACCACAGTATTCTCAGTAATGTCTTTTCATTATTACTGCTTCTTTGGTATTGACATGAGTGGTATCATTGATATTAGACTACATGGTGGAGAAGCTTTGCATAGAACCAAGCAAAATTGATGACTTGTCAAACCTCCTTTACAAGAATTATGGAACAACTATGGCTGGTCTAAGGGTATGACTTCCTTATTTTCCTTGTCATTTCATGTCAAATGTGTTTATCATTGGTAAATTCTGATAACTTACTTATTGTATTTTGTTTCATTTTCTATTCAGGCTATTGGACATGACTTTGACTATGATGAATATCATAGGTAACTTCCTTAGCTTTTTTTTCTTCTTTTACCCCATCACTTTCAAACTGCTAACAAGTGATTTTGTTTACTTTCTATTTTGACACGTTGACATTGACTTTTGAATTTCTGTTACTTGCAGTTTTGTTCACGGGAGATTACCTTATGAGAACCTAAAACCGGACCCGGTTCTGAGGAACCTGTTGCTGAGCCTGCCCTATAGGAAACTTGTAAGTTATTTTGTAACCAAAATGGAAGCAGTAGGTTAAGGTCAGAAGGATTGTGCATAATCTAATCTGACCTCTATTGCTTCTCTTGTTTTTTTGTTCAAAATAGATCTTCACAAACGCAGACAAAGTCCACGCAGCGAAGGCGCTTAGCAGGCTCGGATTAGAGGACTGCTTTGAAGGAATCATATGCTTTGAGACCCTCAATCCCATTCACAAGACCACTGTTTCTGATGATGAAGATGACATTGAGTTTGTGGGATCATCATGGAGCACAAGTCCAACCACAAGCAATGGTGCAAGCAGCTCACAAATATTTGACATCATAGAGCACGTTGCTCAATCCAATCCCACTGCAGTGTTGCCAAAGACACCAATTGTCTGCAAACCATCAGAAAATGCCATTGAATTGGCTCTCAAGATAGCCAACCTTAACCCACAAAGAACTGTAAGAAGATCACCCTTTTAGCTTTATGATCTAATTTTGTTACCCTTTATCAATGCTTTTAACCCTTTTTTTTTTGCTATTTGCTTATATGTTCTTTGGTTCTTCTATATGTCACTTTCAGTTGTTCTTTGACGATAGTGTCCGCAACATAGAAGCTGGAAAACGTGTGGGACTTGACACTGTCCTGGTAAGTCTCTGGAAATTTTGTTATGTAGTAGAAACTAATAAGAGACAAACTACAATTTTATCGCTGAAAACTCCATGGTGTAACAAATTCATCCCTGATGTAGAAAATATATATAATTTGATTGCTAAATTTAATCACTTAATAACAAAATATAAACAATTTGGTCCCCGAGTTTAATAGAATTGGTCACATGGAGGGATAGATGTGTTCTAACGTAATTAAATTCAAGGACTGAATTATATGTGTTTTCTGTTTCAGTAATGAATGTGTTACAAATCAACGTTTTAGAATCGGATTTGTAGTTTTTCTCAGCTAAGAATTTCCTTCGAGCAACCATATATTGGGGTGCCTTTTTAATGAGCCTGAGCCCACCATGAACTAATATGAGGCTCTATTTATTGATTGCCACAACATCCAGGTTGGAAAATCCCAGAGAGTTAAAGGTGCAGATTATGCATTGGAAAACATCCACAACCTTAGGGAGGCAGTGCCTGCCCTGTGGGAGGCTGAAATAAAATCAGAAGTTGCATACACTGGGAAGCTTGGTGTGGAGACATCAGTGACAGCTTGAGACTAACTGGAAAAGGAACACCCTTTAATCATTGCTCATTGATGAATTGGAAATCCAGCCAAAAGACAAAAAAGAACAAAAGGGAGAAGCTCATTGGGGGATTCCTCCATTTCAGATTGTAGCTACTGTAGTTGATGTAGATGCTTTGTTCAGATTATAATAAATAAATTAGTATATAAAATAAATTCTCCTTTTTGGTCTCACTTATTATATAAAGAATGTCTGCAACTAATTACCTTCCTCGTTTAACAAAACTCCCTGGAGATTAAGATTGGGACTTCGTTTTCATAGAGAGGAGATGAAGGTTCCATTAAATTATAATTATTGATGCAGTGGGTTAAGCAAAATGAACAATACACCCAATAACCTCTCTCCGAGGTGAAAATTCGACAAAAATAAAATAAAATCAAGTGCAATTAAGTAAATTATGATACGTAAAGTCGAACCTTGTCCAAAAATTGAAAACAATTGAATTTACGTGAAAGACTTGTCTCGCAATTTCTCGTTGTGAATTGTTCAAGCAGACAGATTTGGAAGCTGAAATGGTCAATTCCACATTCTGGTCATGCTATATTTATATAAATAATAAAAGAACTACTAAGTCAAGCAAGTTTGATGGACTTAAAAAAATTAACATGTTTAAAATGCGTAACTCTATTTCAATGCATAAAGAGAATTGAGTGGTACGTACGCAAGTTGTTTAATTAATTATTATTGTACTCTTAACAAAGCTCCGTCATGAAGCATGATTACTGATTCCGCAAAAGGGATTGGCTGAAAGAGACGAACCAATCCCAACTATGAGAAAAAATAATGCTACTAATGTCTGGCGTTCATGAAATATTAAATAGTTATCCTGAATCTTATAATATGTACATATATTATTTATTTTTAATTTAAATTTGATTTATTAGCAGAATAGCTTTTGTATTTTTTACTTTATTATCGATTCATGCTTTATTAGATCCACAGCATGGGCACGCCTATCTCTTAGAACTGTTCCAAAATACAAATAACATTATTAATTAGGCTTACGTGGTCGGGCCAGTATCAGTTACTTTTGAAATATACACAATTGACATCAGGAGTTTTAAAATGACCAGTTTTATATGCGCCCAAAAAAAAACCAGTTTTATGGCAAGAAGTAAATTAAATTAAATCTTGCGATTATCAACAAACATTAGGTGCGAGTTGTACTTTTAGGAAGGTGACATGAGTTCAAATCTTAAAAATGTAATTATTAAAAGAATTTTTTAGTTATGACAGTCTCTAAAGATAAAAATACTTTAAAGATAAAAAAAAAAAAAAATTGCGATTATAGTTGGATCAAGCAAGATGAGCCCTTTAACAACCTTAGTCCAAAACTGTGAATTTTGTTTGGGCCTGAAACTAATAGGCTGCAATTGAACTCAGGTGGGGGGACCCAATTTAGTATGTGTCTCTCTACGGTGCTTTAGGCCTAGACCTCTTAGACCAAAAAAGGGAAAAAGGTTCAAGCCTCAGACCCAACTTAAAAGATTATCTCGATTTCGAAAAAAAATGAAAAAAGACTATCTCAATGTACCTGACCGAAAAAAGAAAAAGAAAACTATCTTGATGTTCGCTCGGAAGTAATTAAAACAGTATATAGTTTGATTTTGATATTTTCTTTTTCCCTTATACATCACCAACATTCAAAATTTATTAAGCTCCAATGAGGCCAATTCTCTGGTGAAGTGTATAGAAATTTGCTTCACTATGAAGCGCTAAGTTAGCTGAATAATAATATAACAAATAGATGATAATGTGAGTTCCAAGTTCCAAGATCCTCTTTGATACAAGTTTCGAGTTATTCTTTGATGTGAGTTCAGGAGATGAGGAAGCCAAGATCAGACTCGATGCAAGTTCCGAGTTGAGCGTCGGTGGATTGGCTTGTTGGTGGTTTGCCCCGCTAAAAAATAAAATAGAAATTAACTTATTTTTAATGAATTGATCTACATAAAAAATTTTAGGGAGAATTACACTGACTTCTCCTGAGATTTAGTGTGATTATACTCGGCACCTCTCTATTTGTAAAATTATTTCCACTTGTCCTTGAACTTTACAAAAACCTATACTGCCCGCCCCTATTACTAATAGTCCGTTAACATAGTTGACAGAAGTTATAGCATGTGCACATCACATACTCATTAATGGCAATTTAGTAATATAATTGACATTTTATCTGCAAAATGATAAAAAAAATTCTCTCTTTATGTTTTTTAAAATTTTTCTTCCAACTATCATCACGTTGTGCGTCCCTATCTTCTTTTAGCTCAAAGAAGAACTTGCATCAAAGTGGAACTTAGAGCTCGAATCAAAAGGAATTCAGAACTTGCATTAAGTCCAGCCTCAACTTCCACATCTTTTGTCACGTGAACTCAGAACTCGAATAAAAGAGGAACTCGAAATTTGCATCAATATATGTTTGGGTGGAGCAAGAAAGTGTAGTTTGGACAAAAACACCTAATGAATTAATGGCATTAAACTTCTATTTGTACCAAGGGTGGTTTTTGTTGCCTGTGTAAATAGATCCGAGTGTAATTACACTAAATCTTAAGGGAGATTAGTGTAATTCTCCTAAAAATTTAAAAAATAAAAAAAAATTAATGATCAAGAATATGTTTAAACAGAGACATGAATCAATTACATAAAACTTCAATTATTAATTCTTGATATATGATCATGTCTCAAAAAAAAAAAAAAAAGCTCGAAGTGCAAGATACACTTATGGAGTAGAGGAAGGTGGAGAGGTGAAGAACGATTGAAGGAGTTGCAAGAGGAGATGTAGTATCACTGTTTGTGGACAATCTTCCTAAGTCAATGAGCAAAGGATGGCTTTGGCAGCTCTTCAATTTTGAAGGGAAGGTTGTGGGCACCTATGTATCTTAGAAGAAGAGGAAAGACAAAGCTACTTTATTTGGCTTTGTAAGGTTTCGATCATTGGAAAAAGCTAGGAGAGTAATCAAAAGTCTCAACAGAGTAACAATAAGGGATTGCAAAGCAATTGTTAATATAGTAGCTTATGGAAGGAGGTAAGAAGTGAAGCATGAAAGGTAGAACATCATAACCAAAGGAACAAAACCAACATTTATTCACTTTCTAAAGGACAACAGGTTGTTCAAAGGAATGCTCAAAGGAAAACTAGGGAAGAGAGCAACAATAAATGATAGAAGCAAGCAAGTTAATGACTATAGAAGCAATGAAGAGAAACCCAATAACCCAATGTTCATACAAGGTCAAGCATGCAAGGAGAAGATGGAATGGCTAAAAACAAGTTGTGTTGGAACCGTGCTTAAACCGATAAAGCTGGAAACAATAGCATCCAAGTTACTTTCCCTAGTTTAGGAATCTCAAGAGTAAAAAATATTGGAAAATTCATGTCTGGTAACTTTTGCAATGAAAGAAGATATGGAGGAATATTTAAAGGAGGCCAGTGACTTACTTTTGACAGTCTTTGATCTTATTAGGCCTTAGTCAGAGGAGGACCTCGGTTTAATCTCGGACCTCGGTTTAACAAGAGTATGGCTAGATTGCCATGGAGTTCCACCACATGGATGGTCATACACTAATCTCCAAAAAATTGGTGAGGTATGGCGAGATTTTGTGTGTTTTGATTCAGCAACATCCCAAGAAGATTCATTTGGGTCAACCAAAATATTGGTAGATACCACATATTTATCTTTTGTTTTAGGTAGGATTAGCTTGATTATCCAAGGGAATATTTTTGACATTTATGTCAAGGAGATGGGATGGGACTCTATTCAATTATTTAATAAACCCAAATATGCTAAAGAGGACTCTACTAAGCTTGATTGTTCTAGATCATCCACTGATTTAAGGGAGGAATCTATTAGAGAAGCTCAATTAGTTTCAAAGGTTCCTGAAAGTGTTAATAGAGTTGAACAATTAGGTCAGAGGAATTCAGAAGCTAAACAGTCACAGAATAGGAAGGGGAATAGAGTAGCACATGCCGAAAAAGATGCAAGTGTATCAAATGATAATGATGATGCATTGGGTGATGGAGCTAATTTGAATAATGATTTAAAAGTTGTTCAATGCTCAAAAACAGCTACTGCAAACCTTAACAAAAATAGGAGGAGAGTGGAAGTTATTTTAGAGATGAAGAGAAATGAGATTGGGCCAAGACCAATATGAAATGAAGATATAGGGGGAAGTGGACCCCAAAATTGTAATATAGGTCCAAGACTTGATACAAGCAAGAATCAACCTACCACTAGTAGCGGTCAACAAAGCTTACAGTTTCCTCCGGGTTTCGGCCCTTTGGAGGATGTCGAAGATGCAAACAATATTGAGAGCGACCAAGTCCAAGAGACAGTGAATACTACCGACAAACATGACCAATATGAATCAGAAAAAGAAAGACAAGGGATCCATGATAATAGTGAAGGTGAAGATGACAAAGAGAGTAGTTTTGAAGCTGAAGTTAGAAAAATTGTGTCTATGCAAAGATGATAGGCTTTACACCAAAAGATTATGCAAATGTATCGAAGGCACAGCTGAAGATTAAGAAAAGGAAGCAGTCCAAGACAACGAAAAGAAAAGGGGAAAGGAATCATGGTGGCTCTCTGCAATAGTGGTTGCTGGTATTCAAGTGATTTTAATTTGTTTCAATGAAGTTGTGTTGGATTTGTAGAGGAATTGGGGGGAAGTAGCAAAGTTGGAGCAATAAGGAAATTAGTGGCGGAAAAGGGGATAAATTTTTAGGACTAGTAAAGTCAAAATAGTCAACAATGTGGGTTGCAAGTAGGTTCCTCTTTAGGCCGGAAGAAGACAGGGATGCACAATGGACAAGAGTTGGAAGAAGAATTTCAAAACACATAAAGAGGGACTCAAGTTCCGAGTTGACGAGAGTTCAATTATATTACAAAATTGCCATTAATGAGCATGTGAAGTGCACATGCTATAACTTCTATTAACTCTATTAATATACTAGTAATAATAGGGGAGGCCAATGTAGGTTTTTGTAAAGTTCAAGAGTTTATGGAAATAATTTTATAAATATAGGGATGCCGAGTATAATTACACTAAACCTCAAGGAAGATCTTTGCAATTCTCTCATGAAATTAAGGAATTAGGGTTTTTTTTTGTTAGGGGTGGCCAAATTGGGTCATACGCCAAGATTGGGCCAAAAACCAAAAATGTGACCCTCTTTCCCTTGGCAGGCCAAATTGAAAGAAAAAAAAAACGCATAAGTTCAACTCATCTTGACCTACCTTAACTTGCAAGTCAAGCATGTTGAGTCAGGTAGGTTAACTTTTTTTGGTAGGTTGAAATTGTAATTCGGCCTGCCAAAAAAGACGGGTTGGGCGGGTCAACCTGATGGATTTGACCTATTTTGCCACCCCTGGATATAGGTTGATTTAACAAATGAAAGAAAAATGTTTAAATCATAAGTAAGACAATTCTTAGGAGAGTTTCTTGCTCGCGCACGATAGTGACTGAAAGCTTAATTTCACAATAATATTTAATGAGAAATCCTAATGACTGAAAAAATTAAGATAAAGATTAATTTAAGTAATGAAATATAATATTAGTAACTAAAATTGTAATTTCAAATATCAGGCTATTTAACAACCAAATTTGGCAATAGTAAGTGAGCTGCACTAGAGAAGACAAATATTAAGAGAGTCGCTTGGTTGTAGAGTAGGAATACCTTAAATACAACAACAAAAAGAAAAAAAAAAGTCCACACTATTTTGATTGATGATTATAATTTTAGGAACAAATCGAAGCTTTACCAAAATAATTAGAAAAAATTAATATTAAAAACTATTAATAAGGATTATTAATAAAAAGGACTAATAACATTAAACTTATTAAAAAGAAGACCTGTTAAATATTAATTAAGTAGAAGAACCAAAAAAGTTTTATAAGTTCAAGCTTGCTAGAACATGGTTACTGATGATTTGTGTCCATGATGCCGACTTAGATCGAAGTCTGTCTTACATGCGCTACATGATTGTGTGCATGCAAGGGAGCTTTGGCTAAAGAGAAATAATATTTGAATGCATAAAACGGACTCATCTAGGGATGCATATGGCACATATACTCCATAAAGTAAAGCAAATTTATAACAAGTATATATCAAAAAATATTTCAGAGTTCCGGCTTTCAAGTTCGATAGAGCTCGACAAGGACAACACTAGCTTTATCCTCGTCACATTTTTTGCATTCAAATATCACATCTCTAGTTGTCCTTGTTGAGCTCCATCAAACTCGGAAGCTAGAACTCGAGAAATTTTTTTTATATACTTCTTATAAATTTGTTTTACATTATGGAGTGTATGTATGACATACGCATTTTACTATTTTGAGTGGCTTTTTGCCATATGCATCCCCAGATGTGCTCGTTTTATGCGTTCAGATATCATTTCTCTCTTGGCTAAACTTAGTGGATGTGAATAGGAGAGAGGTCTTTCCTTAAGTGAGTTAACTCAAAACCTTTCTATGCATTTTGGCATTAAAAGAGATATGAACCGGCAAGGGGTGTTTGGCTTTTATATATGGCAGATATGGTTACACTGCAATGAGCTTGTCTGTCTATGTTCAAAGGCGTGGACAATTCCTACACTAGACTCATGGCTCCTATTATTTTTTGTGCTTGAGAATTGGAACATCTGAGCAAAGGAGAAGAGACGAGATTATGATTATGTATCCATTTTAGAATGTTTGTGTCTATTACCCATCTTTGATATCTATACTTATTTTTAATAAGTATTACTCATTTATAATTGGTTACAAGTAACAATTAGATGGTTAATACTTATGTTTAAATGATTATAACTATGGGCAGAGCCGGATCTATTCACAAGGAGTTAGGGGCATTTTGCTTCCATTAAAATTTGAGATTTTTGTTTAGTAGTATATAGGTATACATATATTTTGCTCTCATTATTTTATTAAGTTCAATCCCATAATAAGATAAAAATTATATAAAATTTCTTGTTATGCTAATATATTATCTTTTCCCCTAATATCAAAATTTTCTGGATCCATCACTGACTATGGGAGTATATCAAGTGAGAAGAGTGTTTTTCTATGAGAGATGAGAAAAACAAATCTTGGTCGAACAACCATATATGAATTGTTAAGATTTTTTTTTTTTTATGACGAGAATGATGGTCAAGATTAAAAGTTATTTAAAGGTTATATGATTACTTAAAAAAGTTATATGACTTATTTTTTAATTTTGACTATTTATATAAAATCTAATAGTCAAAATTTACTTTTCTCACTCTCATAATTAATAACTCATTTCATTTCACTCTCTCCATTATAACTATTACTCAATTATAATTATTTACGAATACTTGCTGATGATAAACCAAAGTCAAAGATATGTCAACGAGGTTAAAGGATCTAGAGCCATTAGACAAGGGCTTGAAAGAGTGAGCGACATAAAACTTAAAACAAACATAGTTAAAAAATGCCTGGCTATATCTGGAACAGAATTTTTTAACTATCCAACGTATGGCCCCTTCCAATGTAGTTTTATCCCAAATCTTGGCTCTTAAGATAATGCTATTATTGCCCAAGAAGCCATGCACTTCATAAAAAAAACTAAGGTGAAGAAAGGTTATCTTGCTTTTAAAGTTGATCCTGAAAGGGCTTATGATTGGGTAAATTGGAATTTTCTTGAGGATACTTTGCAAGAGTTTGGCTTTCCAGATAGTATTGTGAGACTAATAATGCTGTGTAAAAGCCTCATCTCTATCTATTTTATGGAATGGATCTCAATTGGAGGGTTTTGCTCCTACTCGGGGATTGCGGCAAGGGGACCCTACTCCCTTTATCTATTTGTGCTTTGTATGGAAAAGTTTGTTGTGTATATTAATCAGCTAGTGGCTGATAAGTTATGGAATCGTATGCCTATTTCTAAAAGGGGCCTGGAATCTCTCATTTATTTTTTGCAAATGATGCTTTATTATTTTGTAAGGCTAGAAGTTCCCAGGTCAAGTTGGTGATGAAGGCTTTACATGACTTCTACTTTGCTTCTAGTCTAAAAGTTAATTTGGAGAAATCTAGAGCTATGTGCTCTACGAATGTGTCTAGTAGAAGAAGGGATCTCTTCACTAGCATCTCTTCAATCCATTTTGCTAATGACTTAGGTAAGTATCTCGGGTTTCCTTTAATTCAACAAAGAGTGTCTAAATCAATTTTTCTGATTTGATGGGTAGGGTGCAATCTCGTTTGGCTTCTTGGAAGGGTAAGTTGGTTAACTGAGCAGGTCGGGTGTGTTTGGTTAAATCTGTTCTCTCTTCCTTGCCTGTGCATACTATGCAATTTTTCTGGCTCCCTTGTAATGTTTTTCAGTAGCTTGATGTTATTGCTCGCCGTTTCATATGGAAGGGAAAAGATGAGGGCAGAAGTTTTAATCTTGTCAATTGGGAGGTCATAACGTCTCCTACGCGTTTTGGGGGGCTCAGAGTTAGAGACTCAAGATTAGCTAACATTGCCCTTCTTAGCAAGCTAGTGTGGTATTTGCTTAAGGACTCCAATAGGCCCTGGGTTATTCTATTGTCTCATAAATATTTAAGGAATGACCATATTTTGAATACTACTTGTAAGACAGGATCATCCTATATCTGGCAAAGCATCCACAAGGCTTTAGGTGCTCTGAGAATTGGTTAGGATTTCTGTGTTCGAAGTGGCAATAGTTCTGTTTGGTATGATTCCTGAACCTCTTTGGGCCCTCTTTGTGATTTGCTGGATTATGTCCACATTTCATATACCAATTTGCAAATCAAAAATATTTGGGTTGATAATCGGTGGTGTTTTGAATTGCTAGCTACTTCTGTTCCTCGGCATTTGCGTGACTTTCTACATTCTGTTCCTGGACTAGATGATTCTAATCATAATGATGGCTGGCTTTGGTTAGCGTCAGTGGATGGTCAATATTCAACCTCTTCTGCTTATCTTTGGCTTCTTCAACGTAGCTGTGTTTGGGATTGCAACGCCAATTAGACTTGGGTGTAGAGGTTGGAAGCATCGGAGAAGGTGAGATTTCTAGTTTGGCTTCTCCTTCATCAGGCGCTACCCTCCAATTCCCTTCGATATGGAAGAGGTTTGGCCACCTCTTCTGCCTGTGGTCATTGTGATGTCCCTTTAGAAGACGATCTTTATTGTGTTCAAGATTGCCCATATTCTAAGATGATTTGGTCCACCATCCATCACGAGTTTGGTTCTTCAGATACGTCTAGTTGGCTGAGGAAGTTTGCTTGCTATCCCTTTGATTCCTTGTTCTTAGTGGGGCTTTTGTGGGTTTGGAGGTGGTGCTCAATTTGTTTTGCATCAAGTCTATCATTACTTTTATGAGTTCCGTACTTTCATTCGCAAAGACATTCTTTTAGCTGGTTTGGTTCTGTGGTTTGGTAGCTGCCTCCTCCAAGGTATATCAAGTTAAATGTCGATGGCAGTATTTGTCTAGCTACAAGGGGCAAGGTGGCTTTGGTGGGGTGCTTAGATCTGATGAGGGAGCCTGGATTATAGGTTATTCTTGCAAGAGTAGTTCTTTGGATGTGGTTTGCGTTGAGCTTGAGGCTTTACGGTTTGTGTAACGTCCTCCCATGTACAGTACTATGCTTTAGTTATAGCACCACACTCTGAAGTTGTTACTGTTATTCGAGCAGACCTTATCTGACAGCAACTTCAGCCATCTTTGAAACTTCTCGAACTATTTGAAGATAACACGGAAACAAGAGTGAGAATTTTAAATTCTCAGTAGGATCCACTAAGAAATTTCATATTGTATCATCGTTATTATCTTCAGCTATTTTGATTTATTATGAAAAAGGTGGATATGTTATATAAATTGTTTAATTTTATAGTTTGAAAATATACTGTTCGAAGTAGAGTCCATTTTATTCATACACTTGTCATCTGAGTGAGCCAATACTAATTAATTCGTGAATCATACTATGAATAATAACTGAAACGTATTAAAATATAATAACACCAATATATTGAAAACATAAAATCTGCACATGCCTTTACTTGTATTTGAATTTATGCAGATACACATAATTTTCTTTTCTTCCTTTATCTTCCATTACTTGTTATACATATTCCAGAGTACGATCGCCATGTCATACTCCATCGGGCATGATCACTATGTCACACTCTTTAGAAATATGTTCTTCTTGCCACGTTCCAGAGTATAATCGCCATGTCATATTCTATCGGGTGTAATCGCCATGTCATATTCCTTAGGGTGTAGGATCATTATACCACATTCCAGAGTAAGATCACCATGTCATATCCCATCAGAGCGTGATTACCATGTCACGTTCCTTCAGAATATGGACTCATCATCGTATCTTTTATCATAGAATTATAAATACATAGGCTTCATACCTTATTCTCAAATAATAATACTTGCCTAGTATTCATACATGTCGCAAAACAATATTAACACACGAACATTTAGAACTATCACTAATTTATGCTAGAAATTCGGCAGCATGACGGATCGAGTCCGCTTCCACGTGAATGGTGCCAGGCTACCAGTAAAACCAATCAAGCAAAAGTCTAACATAGAATAGCAAAAATATCATAATAATGTCAATTATGTAGGGATTGGAACCTTATGTTCATTTCTGCTCGTTATATCAATTCTGCCCGATTTTTGTAAAGTTCACCATTTTCTCTACTTAACTCATCTGAACCTAAGTTTTGGATATACTTAGCCAGAAGTACACTCTTATAAGTGAAAAATCACTAAAAATAGAAATCTAGGTGAAATTATACGAAATTTATACCAAATTAAATATGACAGAACAAGATTTCAAATGAAAGAAGTTTCATATCATTTTCATGAGTATATTTTGAGAAATAAGCCCATAACTTGACCCTAATGGACTACCCTTTTCCAGCCCGGTTTGAACTTAAGGTAACTTCATTGATGTGCTAGGAACAAATGGCAATAAATCTGATTCTAATATTTTTATGGGATATTCCTTTACATGTTAGCTTTCAAATAGCATTAGTTGTATTAAATTTAGAGTTGTGTAGGGTGAGTTACACCTTTCTCAACTCATACTACCCAGATGAGAATCCAGATTTCTAGGTCAAACTTCAAAAATTCATAACTAATTCTATACTAATCCAATTGCCTTATATTTTATATTTATAAAAAGCCCTGAATGTCTAGTTTTATATAAAAATAGATTCATTAAATTTAAACAGCTATAAACAAATCCGTATACTCCGCCATACGGACCATCGAGGGAAAAACCCTAACAGCTTCTTGGATTCTTCTTGAATTCATGTTTTCCTTAAACCAATCCATCCAATCTTCAATTCAAATTCACATATACACCTTCAACCAATCTTAATTCATCATCATTACTCAGGATAACATCAGAATCATGCAAGAAAGTGGGAAGAAAGTGGAGTCTCATTCAGCCCTAATTCAAAGAAAACAAGAAAAGAAGTTGGAATTCCTACCTCTTCTAAGTGTTGTTGTGCTAGATTGGTGTCTTGGATTGAAGGAATTTTGATGAAGCTTGAAGGGTAGATGGAGATGGAGTGAAGATGAGTTGAGATAGAAGAGAAATAATGAGGGTTCAATAGGTTATAAAATCCGAAAATAATCAAGGGAGTTGGAAGGAAATAATTGGAAACTTTTGGAGCAAGATTACATGTGATTGGTGGATGTGTTTTCCTTCTCCAATTTGATTCGGCTGCCTTCTTGAAGGCTGATTATGGTGCCACTTGTAGGGTGTGTTGGCTAAATCTTGGTCATCCATCCTAAGGTTCTCATAGTATAATTTCTATTGGTTCAGTTCCGACAATTTAAAATACCGAAATCTTACCGATTTCTCTTAAATCGGTAAACCGGTTTTAGAAAAATCCTATGAAGTTTCCTATGATTCTAATCTAATTCCATTATACCTAATCATCTTAAATCACACTTAATTAGATTTAAGTGAATATTAAATTGAATCCTAATTAATCACAATTATTGGCTACAAACCGAACAACTCGGTTAAAAACGATTAAAATTTTTCGAACGTTATAGTTTGGTCTCCTTCTAGCTTGGGAGAAAGGATATCGTAAGATTTTTTGTAAATTAGATTGTTTGGAAGCTATTTCTCTTATAAATACTCAGTGGATTAATAGATGTAGCATGAGACTAAGTCACATTCTGGCTTTTGATATCAGTAGTTTGCTAAACAGGGATTGGAGAGTTCAAATCAATCATGTATTTAGATCAGCTAACCAAGTTGCTGATCGCATGGCTAAAATTGGAGTTGCGCAGGTTGAAGATGTTCATTTGTGGGACTCCTAGTCACTTGTAGTTAGTGATCTTTTGTGTGTTGATGTGACCACGTAGTGGTCTTTTTTCTGTTTTTTGTTTTTTCCTTAGTTTACCAAAAAATAAAAACTTCGAAAAAGTTATGGCTCAAGTTGGTCTTTGTTCATATTCGACTAACAGTATTACAATGAATTTGTTCCCAATTGATACCCAGTGAGCATTATTATATTTTACTTTAGTAATTTTTATTTCAAAATTAATATGTTTTATTATTATTATTATTATTATTTTCCTTCTATTATTATTATTATTATTATTATACTAGATACAAAGTAGGTTTTTTAGATTGTTTATTGAATTTTTATAAGATATTTGATATTTTATTTTGTTTAAAAAGTAATTAGGGAATTATGGTAAATTTTGTCTGACAGATTACTAACATCACAACACATCACCACAATTGCAGTAATGTGTTACAATTTGGGTGACTGTCAGATGAAAATCGCAACACCTCGCCACAATTTCCCTAAAATTGCGATGATGTATCACGATTTGTGTATCTCTCTCATAATTAATTGGTACAAATAATAGCATTCTATAATAATTGCTACGTCTCATATGCACACAATGTATGAAGTCTCTTCTATAAGACATATCACAGGCAATACAATGTAACACAGTGTATGAATTCTCTCCTATAAAATGTGGAGAAGTTGATACAAGCAGACATATGTTGAATAGTTAAAAAAATTGAAAGAGTTAAGTCTTAGTGTATATCGAGAGTGAATGTGAGAAAGAGCTAAGTTAGGCTTGAGATTTGGCAGTGAAAGTTTGTAAAAATTAAAAGAGTGAAAAGTTAGTGAATTGATATAGAGAAAAAAATATTTTGTTAGAAAAATAATACTATAGTTAGTATAAAAAAATTGCGGATAAGACAATGATATCAGAAGAGCATATTTTGGAGAAGATTCGCAGTGAAGAAGTAACATTTATTGATTATAATAATAATTATTATTAATATATTTATTTTTATTCTGCTTGTTATTATGGTTATTGCTATGATATAAAAGATAAAGTATACTCTATATTTGCCTCTGATAAGGATCCTATATATCAGAAATATATCTGATATATATTTATTAAGAAATTTTTATATTATAATTAAATATAATTTTAATATAAATTATTAATATTTAATTTGTTATTTGTTTACGATATTTTATTTATAGTCAAATATTTTTCATTTATTTGTTAATAAAATTAGCTTATAATATTATATTCTAATTAACAAATTAGGTCTTATAGAACTTAAACTAATAGCAATAAAATATTATCATTGTCATAATAATATTATTATTTATGATGATATGTGTATTTTATTTTGCTTATGTATTACTTTATATATTAATAGGACGTAGCACTTCAACTTTGGATCTATGTCGATGGTCGGCTTGTTATTGTTATTAGATCAACAAAGTTGAAGTGCCATGTCCTTTAATATAACTGTACACTTGCCAACAGGAAAATGAAATGTGTGTGTTTCTGGCGTCCAATATTCAACCAATGCACTAATAAGTTCATCATTTATTTCCAAGTGGTCCATCATTGAAACAATCAACAATCGGGCATTCCATAAGTAGTAATGTATTTTCGATGTTGGTTTCTCCAAATTTAACACTCGAGAAAGCAATATTCTAATTTTCTATTACAATTTTCATAAAAATAGAATAATTAGGAGGTATAAATAAAAGAATACTACTAATATATAAAGTAATACATTAAGTAAAATACACATATCATCATAAATAATTATATTATTATGACAATGATAATATTTTATTGTTATTAATTTAAGTTCTATAAGGCCTAATTTGCTAATTAGGATATAATATTATAAGCTAATTTTTTTAAAAAAATAAATGAGAAATATTTGACTATAAATAAAATATCAAAAACAAATAACAAATTAACTATTAATAATTTATATTAAAATTATACTTATTTATACTATAAAAATTTCTTAATAAATATATATCAAATATGTTTTTGATACATAGGATCCTTATTAGAGGTAAGTGTAGAGCATACTTTATATTTTATATCATAACAGTAATAATAATAACAAGCAGAATAAAAATAAATATATTAATTATTATTATTATTATAATAAATAAATATTACTCCTTCACTGCGAAACTTCTCCAAAATATGCTCTTCTACTATCATTATCTTATCCGCTTTTTTTTTATATTAACTATAATATTATTTTTCTAACAAAATATCTTTTTTCTTTATATCAACTTACTAACTCTTCACTCTTTTAATTTTCACAAACTTTCACCACCTAATCTCAAGCCTCACTCAGCTCTTTCTCATGTTCACTCTTAATATACGCTGAGACTCAATTTTTTCAATTTTTTTAACTATTGAACTATGTCTATCCGTGCCAACTTCTCCACATTTTATAGGAGAGAATTCATATACTATGTGCATGTGAAATGTGACAATTATTGTAAAATATTATTTTTCGTACCAATTATTTCTACAAGAGATACATAAATCGCGACATATCACCATAGTTTTGGGGGAAATTTGGTGATGATGTGTTTCGTTTTCTATATATAAATTATAGAAATTGCAACACATCATCACAACTTTCCCAAAATTGTGATGATGTGTTGTGATATTAGTAATCTATCAGACAAATTTTACCATAATTCCCTTATTACTTTTTAAACACAATAAAATATCAAATATCTTATAAAAATTGAGTTAAATATTACTTTGGTATCTGAAATTATAAGTGCGCTTTATTTTAGTTCATGAAATTTGGAAATTAACTCTTTAATCCACGAAGTTGCATTCCATTGATCACGTTAATCCTTGAGTAGTCAACCGTTAGTCAACAGTGATGGTTTTGCTTAAGTGCCACGTCAGCATGTCATGTGGCACGAAATCTGATGTGGCATGTTGATGTGTCATCGATTATAAATTGATTCAAATTAATCCCTAAAACTTTTAAAATATGTCAAATTAGTCCTTGAAATTTCTAAAATGTGTCAAAATACTCAAAATTTCCAAAATATTGCCTTTTCTCCTTCACAAACTCTAAATCTTTAATCTTCCTTAAACTCACTAATTTCTCTTCCATTTTTATATCCTACCTAGATTAGATCTTCTCCACTAGGGGTGTAAACGGGTTGGTTTTAATCGGGTTTGAGTGAAAAATAAATTCGAACCGATCAAATTTAATTAGATTGGTTTGGTTTGAATTTTAAATCTTTTTTCAACAAATCTGAATCAAACCAATCCGATTAAGATTAGATTGGTTTGGTTCGGGACATCGGATTGAAGTAAAAAATAAAGAATTATATTTTTCTAAAATATTTATTTTTATAACAACTAACAATAATGTAAAGCTTGATTATGATATATTTAATAATAATGTAAATATATAAATTTCTTAAATAAATATTAACAAAAAGATAAAAAGTGTCTATATTATTATAAACTTAAGTTCAAAACTTTGAAATATTATAAATTTAAAAAAAAAATTAGTTGATCGGGTTGGGTGTTTGGGTAATCAAATTGAAAAATCATAAATCCGAAACTGAACCAATAATGATTGATTTGATTTAGTTTTACGTTAAAAATGAACCGATTATCTGAACCGAACCAAACCAATTCTATTTGTTTGGTTTGGATCTTCGAATTCATTGGATCAATCCAATCCGCTTACACCCCTACTCTTCACATAGAAGAATAGAAAAAAAATCATACAAAAAAGTTTATGAGCAATAAAAAAGAAAGGTGATTAGACTCTTTTTTCCGTAAAAGATCAATAGTAAGAAATTAGACTCTTGTTAATATAACTTGAATAGAGTTGGACCATTATTAGAATACATTTTTGTAGCAAAACTTGTTTTATTATGAATTACAATATTTAAACTTGATATCTTATTTTAAAAAATAATGTTAAATGACTTAAACTAATTAGACATTAATAAAAGAATAATAGTTGTACACCCACAAGTTCAACATTGACTTGGGAAAAAAATACTTACAGTTGACACTGCTTATAATAATATTTTACTATTTGTATACCCAGCAATACTATATGAAACAATTGGTTTTTGTAAATAATACAGACATTGGCTTCTTTTTTTAAATAAAATTATTCCAGCACAAATCGGTTTCAATTCTGAGCTTTTTTTTTCTATTATGTAAACAATCCAATCCAATGTAGGCCTTGTTTAAGATGAAAATTTTATCATCGTTGCTCCAATTAATCACGATTCTCATATTTTTTAACATTTTTTTTGGAAACAATTTATTTATGAAAGGGCTTATTATAGCCGCATTTTTTCTTATTTTATTTGGATGTGAAATTACTACACAAAATTTCTCAAAAATTTTATTTCAACAGAACTTTCTAGATCTTATGAGTTGGATTACCGTACAACCATGACCAGGATGATAGGTTATCCTTATCAGTTATTTTGTGATTATAAATTTTGTCAAATATGTTATTCTAAATTTCTAATAGCATATTCACCTCATGTGCAATGCTGCAATGGCTTTTGTCATCTATATCTCTGCAGCTAATTAATTAAAAATAATTTGATAATAATTACAAGAAAAACACAGCTATGCAATCCAACTTGTGACTCATCTAATCTAAACAAAATGATGAAAACTAATCATAAATTTAATAAGAAAACGTAGCTACAAACTTTGGATTCTTGTCTCTTCTTGACTGCAAGTTATGGCCTAGCAGTGACTGGTACGTATGCACACTCGTGAACATCTCATCTGGAGACAAGCAATCTAGTTCTGCTAAGGACCCAATATTGAATTAAATTATTTTCCTCTTTGTGGTGAATTAAATTATTTTAGGAAATTCCATTATTCTATGGGAGAGGATCTAATATAAATAAGATGTGAAATAGGAGAAAAATTAATGGATTAAAGGAATATTAAAAATTTAGAATTTGTAAAAGAGAAGAGTAGAAATTTTGAAATTTTGAACGATTTTGATATATTTTAAAAATTTTAGTGATTAATTGCCACATTTTAAAAATTTTAAAAATTAATTTAAATTAATTTATAATTAATGATATATCAATATATCACATAAGAGGACTTTGCTACATGGTGCCATGTCAGAAGTTGTCAGATGCTCTATCATATGGCATGTAAATCAGATTTTATGTCATATGATATGTTAATATAGCATGTTGATATATCATTTAACATAATATATAAATAAAATTGTTATAGTGGACCAATAATTGATTAATTAAAAATTAACGTAATCAATAAAATATAATTTTAAAGACTGAAAAGTTAATTTCTAAATTCGAGAAACTAAAATCAAACGCGCTTACCATCTTAGGTGTCAAAGTAATACTCTAACTCTATAAAAATCCAATAAACAATCTAAAAAACCTCTGATTACAGTGCGGTCTCTCATTTTCGACACCAATAAAAAGATTACGGTGCAATTCGTCGAACGAGAGCTACCACCATTGCAACACAGGGAGAGTATCAACCACGAAGCTGAAGCAGAAGCAGCAGCAGCTAGCAAATACTAGTTCCGATGAGAGACAACACCACCGAACGGGACATCCTTAACCTTAAACGAAGAAGATGATGTTCAAGTTCAACACAATAACAAGGTATGTTGCACCGCTTAAATCTAACGTCCTCCGTTACTTGTATCACGCTGAGCCTCTCAAGCTATATGCTCGGTCTCAACCTCCGAAGGCTCACAATGGTTCTGCCTTCCGTCACGTTGACGATGCTGTTGCCTCCTTCAAGGCCATTCTCAATAAGCGTCATCGTCCATCTCAAGTTGAAATTGGTAAGATTTTGATGTCTGTTGTTAAGATGAAACACTATGACGCTGCTATTTCACTTTTTGCACAAATGGAGTTTAGGGGAATCACTCCTGACTTGGTTACTTTGAGCATCTTGATCAACTGTTTCTGCCATTTGGGTCAGATGGGTTCTGCTTTTTCTGTATTGGGCAAGATTGTTAAGAGGGGTTACGAACTGGATGTCATAACTTTGACAACACTCATGAAAGGGTTCTGTATTAACGGTGAGGTTAGAAAAGCACTGGAATTTCATGACAGGGTAAGAGCACAAGGATGTCAGCTTAATGAGATTAGTTATGGGACCTTAATTAATGGCCTTTGCAAAATAGGGCAAATAAGAGCTGCCCTCGAGTTGCTGCAAAAGCTGGAGAGACAACCAGTTAAGCCTAACATTGTAATATACAACACAATCATTGATAGGTTATGTAAAGATGGGCTTGTAACTGAGGCAGGGAACTTGTTTACGAAGATGATTGCACTGGGGATTTCTCCTGATGTTGTCACTTACAATTCTCTAATTCATTGTTTCTGCTGCATAAGTCAATTAGAAGAAGCTGCACGGTTGCTTAATCAAATGGTCCAAAACAACATTAACCCTAGCCTTTATACCTATAGCATGCTGATCGATGCACTTTGTAAGGAAGGAAAAATCACAGAAGCCGAAAATGTGTTTCATATGATGTTGCAAAGAGGTCTTAAGCCTGATACTGTCACTTGCAGTGCTTTAATAGCTGGATACTTTCTAAATAATAAGGAGAACAAGGCAACAAATTTATTCTATGATATGAGGAAAAGAGGTCTGACACCTAATGTTCGAAGTTATAACATTATGATTAACGGATATTGTAAGAATAAAAGAGTGGATGAGGCTTTAACACTCTTTAAGGAGATGCATCGCAGAAATTTGGTTCCTAATACTGTAACATATAACTCTCTTATCGATGGCTTGTGCAAATCAGGAAGAATCTCATATGTGCAAGATCTTCTTGATGAGATGCGTGCTAGTGGCCAATGCACTAATATTTTTACTTACAATATCTTATTAGATGGTTTGTGCAAAAGTCATAATCTTGATGAGGCAATTGAATTATTTCAGAATATCGTTGGCAAAGGGATTTGTCCTAGTGTGGTCACATATACAATACTTATTGATGGATTGTGCAAAGGTGGGAGACTTAAAACTGCACAAGAGATTTTCCAGCATCTCCTTATTAAAGGCCACAAATTAAGTGTTGAAACATATAATGCTATGATTGGTGGTCTTTGTAAAGAGGGCTTGTTTGATGAAGCCATGGCATTGCTTTCAAAAATGGATGACAGTGATTGCTTCCCTGATGATATAACTGCTTTAACAATTATTCAGGCCCTTCTTGAAAAAAATGAGAATGAAAAGGCAGAGAAGCTTCTTCGTGAAATGATCCGAAAAGGTCTATTGAAGGGAAAAAGCAACATGTGATACTTTTGCACCCACTAGAGTTACACATTTATTATTGTTGTATCTTGTATGAAAGGTTAGAAAATGCATTTTTATCTGTGGTCAAAGAAATAGGATGAAGCAATGACCTAACTGTTGATATAGTTCATAATATTTCTTATGCTTATTAAATTTACTTTCACAATATGTTATTGTTAGTTGATTTTTGGGTCTTGACTCTTGAACTTACTGATTGTCCCTGTACCTTGTGTACTTAAATCTGCTTTATTAACTCTTAAGAGTTTTATATGTCATTGCTGATTTGTGCTCATGGATTATTGTCCATAATATCTAGTTATTGATGGTTTTGTTCAATTATGAAATCTGTTTTATCATGCAACGACCCATGCCATTAGCTTCATGACATTAAAGCTCATAGTATGTTATTAAATCACTTTCTTTCTCCTGTTTTACGTAAAGATTTCTGGCACTGAATATTGTTATCAATAAACACAGAGCAAGTTACATAACATTAAGCTTCATTTTGTCTACTTGTTTGTTTTAAGAAAATAGAAATGGTCTTCATTTTGTTTGCAATTGCCTGGGAGCTGCTCTGTCAAGTTTTTACATTTTATATAATTAGAAGTGCCTTTCTCAGTTTTGTTTAAGAAAACAGATTAACAGAAATAGTCCTCATTTCATCCTCATTAGTTTTTTAAAGTCACTTTTCTCCCAATATCTATCCTACGAATTTGGGTGATGGCCTTTTTTCCTAAAAATTCTGAAGTTAGCACTAAATACTTGAGCTGTGACCCTTTACTTTTATGACTGGGTTATGTGCATGACTAATCCCCTTTACTTTTATGACAAGGTTGTGTGCATGACTAATCTGCCTGTTACCTAAGCCAGAAGTTGTACAATATAACTCCCCTTTGCTCGGAAATATGAATTACCACATGACTGTTGAATTGCTCCTTCCAAAACCAACAATATATTAGTTAGGGTGGGGTAGACTAACATAGTATGCATTCGTAGCAATTTTCAGTGAGATCTGATGCCTAGTCTGAATGTCCAGGAGTATCTGACATTTCTCAGTAACCATATACAGTTTGATCGGTCTTATAAATTATAATTTTTGTGTTTATGCATCAATACATCTTCTAAGTCCTCAACATGTTGTCCAAAGAAGAAGGGATGTCATATATATGTTTTAGTCATCTCAAAATTCTTTATGTTATTTAATGAAATTTCAGTTATTTATGCACTTGTAATTATTTTTGCTGTGCACTTTTCTTTCTTGGTTGAAGTTAGCACTCAATCTAACGTCTGTATATTTGTAATTAGGATTTTGTCTGTATATCCGTAACTGGCATGGCTGATAATTATTCCTGGCTTAGTGTTGCTTAATATCCTGACAACTTCTTAATTGTTGTCTCTTATAGTGATATCCTTTTACAAGATTAGTGTCTGGATTATTCTTTGTGGTGTTATCTCAAAATATCAAGTATGTTTATTCTAAGTCGAAGAGGTTAAAAAGAAAGAAAAATCATTCTCTTTCTTTCTCTTTCTCACTTTACTATACTTTATGTTCCTTTTAAAGCTGGGAAAAGTATAATGCTCTGATATTTTATTTGTGCAATCAGAATTATGTCAAAGGTTATAATTGATTTATTTATTTTTAATGGAGTAGTCAATAGTTATTATTCATTAAATTGGAGATTTGCAAAAGCCTATAGTTGACTTTGGTGGTGATGGTTTTCCAATTTTGTTTCTGGTTGATCATTAGCCATTAGTGAAGAACAAATTAAAAGGATATAAACAATGAGAGTTGTTTAGAAGGAATGAATTTTCCTTTGTGGCATATGATTATTTTAGCACAGGCTTGTGATGTGATTATCCATAGTTCCATATCATAGTTGCAAACACAGATTTACCTTGTTTCTTTCTTTATTTCTATTTTTGTTCTTGCATTTAGGCTGCTCTTTTGTTTTACTAAATTACTCAATCTCAAGCGATCTTTGTTCTCCTCCACAAGTTTTGATTCCAAGCCTATCAAGGACAGGGTTGGAGCTAGCATTTAAATTTTGGAGGAGCCAGTCTAACTTATTAAGGGCCTTTGAGCAGGGACAGAGATTTTTTAGGATGCCAAGCGTGTGGCTTACTGAAAAATGGAAATATAAAGGAGAATTTGTTAATATTGCTTATTTTATATAGGCCATGGTCCAACAATGTAACTCCAACTTGCTATGGGATGTGAAAAAGGATCTGGAATGGGAACTATGCTCATTTTGTTACCAGAGGGTATGAAATGCTTGCTTGCATTCTCTATCTTTATGTCTAGTTTTGAGTCTTACTAATTGCTATGCCACACTTGTCTGTTCAATTGATTGTCAAAGCTGATGAGATTATTGATTATCCTTGGCATTAAAGCACTCAAAGTAGGTTATCTTCATTATTTCCAGTGTACTTGACTAGTTTGATATCAACTACTGAGCATGGAGTTATCTGTCACTTAGGATATTCAGGTCAATGAAACTCACTGAACTGAAATTTAGGCTGTGCACTTCATCCCATTTTAATGACTTTTAGTCTATAGTTTCTGTGCTTGTTTCTAGGAATATTGATTAGTAGTTATAAGTAAGGGATTGTTTAAAGTTATAATGCTTCTCTTGCTTATGCTGGTTGTTATATTCAATTTCCTTTCTACTTTTAGCCACATTGAAGAGAGGAGGTGTGATGCCAGCACTTTTCTTATGTGCTTATGAGCGTTCTGCCATGACAAGTGATTCTTAATTAAAATTTCTTCTAGATGCTCGGCTAACTTCTGCTTCTTCTTTTGCTGGCAAATATGCTAAATTCCAAAAAATTCTGCAATGTTGGACAAACACAAAATCTGTTGTGGTAGAAATATAACGAGCTGTAGTCAGAAAACAGAGCATAGGAAAAGAGGGGAAACTATGCAGTAAAAGGGTTACAGGTTCATGGACTTTTACATAATAAGAACAAGAAGAAGGGTAATTCTTGAGCCTAAGTTTTGTTTTAAATCAGATTTATTTGTAAGCCATAGACAAAGTGATAGAGTCTAAATTAAGATTTTGGAATGACCATTAGATTGAAGTTGCAGTTGTTTGGAATAATAAAATGTGTTAATTTTGATGCACTGACAATGTAAAACTATTTTACATTATCATCCAATCATATATTGTTACATCAATGAACAAGTTTGACTATCACACCCACTACTTTAAAAGTCATGCATATGAGGGGATTTAATTGGATGACAGTGTAATAAAATTTTACATTGTCAGTGCATCAAAATTAAATCCTAATAAAATTGGTTTTAGATAATTATTTTAAATTAACTTTAGGACATCTCTTTTATGTAACCACTCTCAGGAGAAATTTAATTTGAATTATCTTTTTGTTTTGTTTTAGATAAACTAACATGGATAACTTTCTTTTGGCAAAAGAATGATGAATTTGATGCGAAATTTGAGATTTCAAATGTCAAGTATTTATGGAGTGTTTGGCTTAGATGTTTGGAATATATGTTTAGAGAATTGATTAAGAATAAGATATGTTCTCTCTTAAATTTGGGTGATGTAGAAACCTGTGTAGAATGCATAAAAGGAAGTTGACTAAAATTAAAAGTTTGCTTATGCTTTTGCAAGTGGTACATGAAATTCAATTAAGTGGTTGATAGCCTAGGCTTGGTTAAAAGTAAAGCATATCAATGTGTATATCCCAAGGTTAGTGGGAGCAAGTTATTTGGTACGATTGATGTAGGCCTATTATCTGATGCCATGTAAAAGTTACCCAAATATTTGGGATAAAAGACTCTACAATGGTATCATTTAGGCATTGCAATAATTGAATAGGACTTGTGATTTATTGAGACTGTCCTGAAATCATGCATTAGAAGAGTCCTTTAGAGATTTAACATGAGAGATGCACGCCGAAGATTGTTCCTATCAATAAAGGTGGCAGGATCAACGAGAAACCATGGCCACGTTGAGATTGAAAGGGAGTCGATGATAAGAATTTTGTGTGCAAGCATTGTAGGGAGTTAGATGTATATTTGTGTTTGCACTAGAGCTGACTTGGCTTCTCCTACTAGTGTTCTTGGGGATATCTCTCAAGTTCAAGAGTTGATTATTGGGCTGTTGCCAAAAAAAGTGACAGGTTATCTGCAGCAGATTATGACCTACATGCTTGTATATATAAGAGGGGAGGCAACCTGGAAGTGTTCACTTTAGAGGGTGCCCTGGCGACATGAAGTCCACTTCAGGTTATGTCTCTATGTTAGCTAATGATGCCATATCCTAGAAGAGTGTGAAGCAAACTATGGTGATTTATTCCATACAGGCATAATTCATTGTTTGTTTTTGGTTTTACTTTTTAGGCTATTTTGCTCAGGTATCTTATCTCGAGAATTCAACCTGTTTGTTTCATTTCTAGGACACTAAAGGATTTATTGTGATGATAGTGCCAAAGTTTTTGAAGGAAAATAAATCCTCCGGTAGATCCAGGGCTCAGAGCTAAAGCAATTTTCAGTTGGAAACTTTGTGAAAAAGTGTGACATAATTGTTGAGTACATCACGATAGACTTTATGCTAGCATATCCATTAACCAAGGGATTTAGGCCTATAATTTTCAAGAGGCATGTAGTCTAGCTTTCTTGCTTAATTGAGCATATCAGTTTTTTGCTCATGTTGAGGATGGTGATTCCTCACACTCTTCCAAGTGGTGTTTTTTAATGGAAAACCAGTGCAGAACCAACATCAGAAATAACGTTGTTAAATTACATGCTGGTGCTATTTTCCATACTACACTACCATATTAGGAACTTTGGTCTATGTTGGTGATGTTTGTAACCATGGAAGGTCTTACATCAATGAATGATGTAATTGCTACCATGATTTGATATTGTTAGTTGTATGAGTTGGCTAAGTCGAAGGTGTTGTCTCATCTATTGTGTTTTTGAAAATTGTGATCACGTTATTAAAAATTGTTTGACAATCCAAGAGTCTTTTCGAAATGAAATGGTTTTATTATAAATCCTTCAATTAGTGTTGCCCAAATGAGAGAATATAAGGATTTTTCTATTATGGGCTACCACTAATCCAGTACTTAATTTTTTGAGTTTTATAAAAATCGTTTGATGAATGGTCCATTTGGGAGTCAAAAGTAGGCTAAGGTGATACACGTTGTTTTGAGCATATTAAACCGTCTTGAGCGTCATGCCAGGCGGCTTTAATGTAAACCAGGGATCTTAGTCGCCCATGATGGGATAGCTCGCTAGAGTTGAGATCGCTATATATTCGTGTCTAGGTCCCCTTTCCACTATTTAAAGCATTGCCCTATCCATTGAGAGTCGCAATTTGTTTGGAGCATAAAGAGAAATGTGAAATCCTTTGTCTACACAATGGTGATAGTTAAGATTTATACAAATGATTTATTGGAGACTCAGGCGTAAAACTGCTAATTCATGTCATATTTGTGTTATGTGAATGAACCCAGAATGAGTTACACATTTGTTTTTTTTTCTGCATTTGATTGCTGATACTTTATGGAATGAATAAATAATGTTATTTTCATATAATGTGCCTCGCATTTCAGGCTGATATATCGCTCATCCACCATTGGATGTTTGATATATGACTCAGAGGACAAGGTGGGATAAATTAAAATAACATTTCTCTTATAGAATAAGTTTTTAATATTTTACCATAAATTTTAGTCCAAACGCTTTAAAACCTTCAACAATAATGTTTAAAGGGTTCGGAAGAAAAGAGGCCAAGATAATGTGAAATTGAGCAGTGTTTGGATTCTATAGTGCATTTGGTTAGATAAAAATGCTCGGACTTTTCAAAAGTGCTTTAATTCATTTAGATCTTGTTGAAAAGTGCTTTAATACCTTTAGATTTTGTTGTGGGATAGAACAAGACTCTTCTTTCTAGCTTAACTAAAAGAATTTTTATGTTTTAATAGAATTTCTGCTATCGACTTATATAGGGAGACTAAGCTACATCACTCGCTGCTTTTCTTGAAGTCATTGTTAGAGGGATTTTTCATAATTTTTGTTTTAGTAGTTTTTGGATGGAGAATTTTTTTTTATATAGAAAAAGGAAATATTATTAAAAGAGGAGAAAAGGGTATAAAAAAGGATGACACATCCTCAAAAAGAAACCAAATATACTGAAGCTAAATTCCAGGTAGATAAACCATACAACAGTGTATGCCAATCCCTTTGTTTGTTAAATAACAATACTCCATGAGATAAACCATGAGCAGAGCAATAGGGGAAGCTAAAAAATTAATCATATCTCAAATAAAATCTATAGTTGAAAATTAATTGTCAAAGTTTCTAATATTTCTTTCTAACCCAAAACACCAATAACAACATAACCACCACAAACAACATAAACCAAGTACTGCCACAGGCCCTTTGCATCTATACTAGCATCAAAACCCCTAAAATTTGTAAGGAGAAAATTATGTAAATTGATGCAAATCATCTCTCTTAAAAGCTGAAGTTGTTAGATAAAAGAACATAAATGATTTTTTCTTTTTTAGGTCCATAACATGAACAATTTTATATCTAACATAAATCAATTGGGCAAACTCACGATTCTATAAAAATACCAAAAACCTTATTCCAAATTGACATTGCTTTAAGACAATGCAGAAAAAGATGATCCCTTGATTCACAAACCACACATACTGCACATATTTGGGAACAAAGAGATAAGAAGCCTGCACCTTTAATGAAGGAAATCTCATCTATCTTTGTATTTCTCTTCTTTCTTGAGATGAGTTTGATAGGGGGTAAAAAAAAGAGAGAAATTTACATTAGATTAGATTTATATATAATTTCACACATAAATTTAATCTACAAAAAATTTTCCCCAATTTTTAGCCCCGATACCAAGCTCAATCATAATGAAGTTCTTTTCCTTCCATATCCAAAATAATGATTGAGTATCATCATGTTAATTAACCAAGGCAGCCATGCATGAACCGAAAGTTGCTCTTAACATTTTGTAATATGACAGCATTCAAAGAATAATAATCATAGATCTAGACTGTTCTTTCAATCTTAAGAACATCACTGTAGACAAAAGAACCTAAGATCAATAGAAGCCATGGCAAAATCAACGGACAGGACATCAGAATCACCAGATTTATCGTTGTCCAGGACCAACACAACAAAGTAGGAATTGTTCTTTCTTCTTTGCACATACATTTTCTATTCTCTACTTTTGCACTCATATGGCATCTACCACCTCATTAGCCACTAAGGCAACACCCATAAGTTGTCTCCCAGCGATAATATTATATATGCACCTAAGGAGATAGAAAGATGGAGAGTGTACGCATCATTTGAAACTGCTGGATCTTCCAGATAAGCAAAATTCCATTTCAATAATTTGTTCCACCTCCCATGGAAAGATAGACTTGGAACCCTAAAGGAACAAAGAGTAAACTTATGCATGGAGAATCATAGAATGAGGAAACCATAAATGAATATAACTGACATTATAACTAGCACCTGCATGAATGTAATTAATCTACATTTATTCAGTTTTACTTTTATGTCAGATAAAGATTAAAAAAAAATCACAAAAATTACCAACAAAATCAGCTTTAGCCTATTGAATAGTAGAAAACCATCGAGTAAACAACCACCTCAAGTCCTCAAAGAACAATTTTAGCCTAATTTTGAACATCTAATGTAGCTTTAATGGTGCAACCAAAATATGTGTGTATGTTAACAGTTCATTTGCAATGTGAAAAAATCAGAGATATAGCAAAAGGAAAATCAAAACGTTTATTTTCTACAACTCAAGGGAAAAAAGGGAAGGCTTAGAGAGAAGGAACACTGAATGATCATGTTATTTTTGGCCTTGTTTGCCATATAATGAAATTGTTACTACTATAGATTAAGATGACAAGTCAGAATTCAATATTTTGGATGACATCTGAACTGAAACACTACCTCATAAGCAATGATTAAGAACTTAGAACATAGAACAATGTAAGTGTTAATAAACTTATTAAGAGTATTGTCATGTTAATTAAACAATGGCAGATTCATTTATAAAAAATAAAATAAAATAAAATAAACATGGCAGCACCACTAGGTTAAAGTAATTTCAATATCTTTATATTCATAAGCAACACTGAGGAGATTAGTTCATCATCTCTAACACAGATGAAACAAACTTCTTTCTAAGCATCTGTGAAAACTCAACGCAAATAAAAGTGTGCATTGAATTGGAAACAATTTTTCTCACCTTGCCCTTGATAGAACTGGTTCAGAAATATATTATTGAATATGAAAATACAAGGGTTAAGGATATTCGAGAGATCCTTGCTCTTCTAGACTCTCACTTACTGACTTCTCAACTAACTAATTCCTCCCAAACACACTCTTTTATAACCCTTTTCTAACTAACTAACTGAATATTATTTCTAACTATCAAGGCCCATTAAGCCCAATGTCCTATCAGTCCTCTCCTTTTAGCAGGCCTCTACTAATCAGTTAAGTAGCTTCTCTGCCTTTTCATTCTCAATTTTATATAGGAGAGCATGAACTTGTTTCATAAGGTATTCATAGCCTTTCACAAGTAAGACTATTGCTTAATCAAACAAGCCCTCCTTATAAAGCCCATTGATCATAATATTGTAAGTTCAAATATTTAGACAATGGTTGTTGATAGAAAAAGATGCTTAAAAAACTCCAACAATCTTTAGTCTTTTACCTTTGCAAAGACCATTCAGAAGGACATTGCACATGTACACATCTGGATTAATTCCTTTGTCAACAATTTGCTGAAATAATGCAACTGCCTCATCAAGATGTTGAATTTTGCATAAAGCATCTAATAAGATACTGTAAGTGATTCGATTCAATTAATGCCAAGCATACTGAAGAAGTACCAATAAGACACTATATAGGATATTTTCATTAGTAAGCACCATATAATTAGCTAGTCAATATAAGACAACTTTCCTGATGCAAGTAAGAGCACACATACTGAAGAAGTACTGATACTGACAATCCAACATTTTATTTAAAATAAACTTTCAACAAGATGGTCATGAAGCAATCTAAAATCTGATGTATTAAAATTATATTTCCATTAAAATTACATAAACAAATAAATTTATATAAAACAGAAAAATATAAGATAACTACTTCTCTTATGATTTGTAAAACCCATCAAAGGCATGATATTCAATCAACGTATACCTCTATATTTGTTCCAGCCCTGTGCTGTATGAATATGTTCAATTTGACTATCATAAGCAATATTCCTTCCCATCACAGATATAATTCTTCTAAATCCAATTTCTATGATATTGCAAGAATAGAACACCTGCATTATTGCAAAGTCACACCAATAAAACAAATAGAAAATCAATACAAGCTCACATTAGCACATCAAAGAACTTCAAAATGCTCAGTTAGTAGCAATAATCAAGTTCAACAAACAACCCAGAAAACTGATAATCACCTTATAATTATTGGCTGCTTGAGACGAATCAGTCATCAACTTCTTCACGTGGACCAGTCTCACCAAACCATCTAGGAGGATCATATCCATACCCACCTAAATATGTACACTGAATTTAGCTACAACATCTAAAAGTCCAGAGCTAAAACTACAAGGAAGCACAACACATATCAAAGTTAATACCGAGGGGATTGCAACGACAGAGGCGCCACGCAGTCAAGACTGTACCCTTCACAACTCCATACCTCTTATAAGCCTCCATGGAATACTCACTGCAAGTTGGAATGTATCGACAGCTCTTTGGCAAGATTGGCGAAATCTCCCCTGCAAACATGAACAATACTACCAAGTTAAGCAAAGTAGCAAACAAAATAATGAAACATAATCACGAAGAAACATCAACCAAAAAAATGAAAATGCACATTAAATTCCTAGACATTCCAAAAAAAAGAAAAAAACCAAAAAACTCTGTACCAAGAAAATATTAGAGTTCAGCAAAAGGAACGACGAAAAATGATCAAACATCAACCAAAACGAAAAATGACAAGGCACAAGAAAGAAATTAACTAAAAGAAATTACTAAAAGAAAAACCGAAAAGTTTGAATAAAATTTATGAAAACGAATGAAGGAACGCAAAAGTGATTAGTACCAGCGGTAGTGTACTGTCAGCTAAGGTAAATTTTCGTTTTAATATTAAAGATGTGTTTGGTACGTGTGTTAAAATAAGGGAGAAAATTTCATGGATGAACTCCAGTGTAAGAAATTTTCTCATCCATGAAATTTAATGATACACATGAAACTCATTCATAAAATTTTATCCCTCATTTTCACCTTCATACCAAGCATACCCTAATGGTTCTACACTAAGAACTTTACTTAACTAGCACATGGCTCAAATTGCGTGAACAAATTTTAAAGAGAAAAAAAATAAAAAAAAGAAGAAGAAGGAATGAAGGAAAGAAAAATGGTTACTTTTGTAGAATCTCAACATGGAGAGCGCAGCTTTAACTCCTAAATTGTTGACCTCACCATCTGATGAAAGACAAAAACAGTTAAAAAAACAAGTCCCAATACAAGTTAAGTTCATTGGCGCGCAACCCACGCACGAAAGAGAGAGAGAGAGAGAGTGAGAGAGAGAAGAGTGCACCTTGCACTGTTTCGGGGTTCGAATCTTCGTCCAATGCACGAGCGATTGGCGCGCAACGTGGTGGGGTCTTGGGCCGGTGACGAACGGTGAAAGGGTGGTGTTTATTGGTGTTGATTTTGAGAGAAGTGAGATTAGGGTTTCGAAATTGGAGGGGAATTGGAGTGAGAACAAGAGTGTTATGGGAGTTGAGAGGTACGGGAAAGAGAAGAGAGGCCATGGATCACGCGCCGATACACGCGCTGCTACTAAGGTGCCTTGCGCTCTTGCCTAACCTTCACGGCCTCAAATTCTCTGTCGAGAAAAATATCAGCGTATGTTAATTATTAAAATTTAATTTAAATGCAGTAGAAAATCAGCGTATATTATATATTAAAATTTAATTTAAATGATTTTATATTATCATCTAATAAAAATAGTGAAAAATGTCAATTCATATAAATAATCACCCATTATAATTAGAGATTCACTTTAATTTCTCACTTCCCCCTATTTCTATTAATTGACAGTGTAAAACTATTTTATATTATCAATACATATCAATTAAACTCTATATATTAATAAAAATGAAAATCATCTCATTTAACTACCATTGAATTATATTTTTATTTTGTCCTTATAATTTTGTTTATAATTATTATTTTGTATGAATAAAATAATTATTCAAAAGTGAAAATAACTACGATTATGTATAATTATTTTCATTTAATTAAGAGTTATAATTTTTATATTTTAATATTAAAATATTTAAATATGTTCTAACATGTGAAAAAATTAAAAGTATATATTTAACTAGCACATAAATATTGGTAATCTATTAAAATTTTGGTCAGCTTTATAATGCCAAGTATGTAAATTATAATGTACTAGTTTTCAAATAATTAAATTATAGCAATTGAATCCATAGCTTAATAGTTATTTTTTGTATATCTCATTAAATTTAGTATGTCTTGTATTTGACTTTTGTTCCTCCTCCTATTGACTTTGTAAAAGAAAGGATTAAATTATTACTTTTATTTCTTAAAAATTGAGTTTACATCAAATTGTCCATTAAAAATAAATAATAGTAATTTAATACTTTAATCATAAAATATGATAATGAAATTCTGTTTTTATTTGTAAAGAAAATACAAGAGTAAGGAAGTAAATTAATATTATTTATTATTAATACATTATTATATTAATGGTAAATCTTGTGACTCAATGATTTAAATATGGGTTTTGTGCTTTAATATACCGAAAATATTATCTTTGAAATTTAATTACAAGAGTATAGGAATGGTAGTAGGAGAGAGTTCACCACTGTGGGGGAAGAAATTAATCTTAGATATTTCGCCCCAACATAGGTAGGAATGTAGTGTAATTAAATATTATTATAACACAAAATTCTAATTGATCGGGGGCAAAATGTAGAAGGAAAAATATGAGAGAGATTTCACTCCCTGGATGTAGGAATTTAAAAAAAAAAATATGTGAGAAATTTTGCCCCCTAGATGTAGGAATTTGAAAAAAACCCCCCACAAGTAGAACGTTAAAAAATCTAACAATCGAAAATCTCAACGGCTCACAACTTTAGTTATATAAACCCTCCTCATTACATGAGTGCTCGTATATTTTTGCTTCATTTCTGCTGCTTTTCCTCACTCAATTTTTACTATTCTCCCATTCTCCATTATTGTTGTTCCCATTTTAGTAGTGATAGTGAGAAATTATGGATAACAGTTCAAATATTATTGTTATTGCACATTTTAATGGCTTTGTTATTAAAAATATTGAGGAAAGTGTGATATTTATGTCTAATAAGTCATTTATCATTTTCGTTTCTCAAACCATATTATTTGAGGAGTTCAATGATGTACTTTGCTAAGGCATAAATATCGGCACTCCGAAGAGAGTGGTAAGAATTAGATATCGATGTTTGATCTCAAATCTCAATGACAAAATACAGTTTCGACCAGTTAAAATAAGCAGTGATAGGAAGATGCAAATAATGTTTAGGACGTATAGACAGTATTTACAGCATATTACTGCCATTAAACTATACATCAATTTCGAAGAAATTGTTGCTAAAGTTGGTGAAGTAAGTCTGCATTACAATGAATATGTTCAAAGTGCACATCTCGTCGAGCGACATAAAAACACTATCCCCAGTTCATATCAAGTGAGTCGTATAAGAATTTATTTAATATTTTATTTCAAAGTTAGTCATATAAATAATTTCTTTATTATGGTACAATTTATTTATTAATTATGTAGTAGTCTCATTAATAGTTTTGTGGAATTAAATTTTTGTTTTGATCAATATAATATTTGTATTATTTTAGTTAATACTTTTTAATAATTTTTGTTTTAGTAGTATATTGCTCAAACTGGTACCAGCTCTTATCCGGTTAGACAACATAACTATAATATTGTTCCAAGTTCTTATCTAGTAAGTCATATGATACATTTATTAAAAGACCTTATTTAATTCTTTAATTCTTTATATGTAATTAGCTCATTTAACACAATTATTAGAATATACAAATATTAAAGTTTTAATCTCTAAATTTTCTGAAAATAATAATCACCTAATTATAAAAGTTTGAGTATTTAAAAAAATAAGAAAAATATTTTTATTTAAAATTAATATTTTTAATGTATTCTTGTAAAGTGTAATGAATTTTGTAAAAAAATTCTGTTTTTAGAGATAAATAAATTTAACGTAATTGATGAAAAAAAAAGTGAAGGATTAATTCTTGTACAAAAACTAAGAAGTGTTGATCATTAGAAGCAATTTTTTTCAAAAAAATTAAAATACTTACATAGTTATGTTAAATTTGTTTTTAATTGTTATTCAATTTTATTCATTGTTCGTTAGAAAGTATTATAACTATTTTAGATAGTTGTTATATTAACAAAAAAATTAAGAGTCTAATTTACTAGTTAGATGCAAGTAATTGAGTTAGATATGTTAATTTCACATAAAAATCGAAAATTTAGTTTATCATTTTAATTAATTGTTTATCTTTAATTCAATTAAATTTTTATGTTTATAATGCAATTACATTTTTATGTTAATTATATAAGTTTGTGTTATTTTAATTAATACTTTTCAATAATATTTGTTTTAGTATCATATTGCTCAAACTGGTACCAGTTCTTATCCAACTAGACAATATGACTATAACACTACTTCCAGTTCATATCTAGTAAGTCATGTGATACATTATTAAGAAAATCTTACTTAATGCTTTAATTATTTATGTCTAATAAGCTTGTTTAACACAATTATTAGAATATATATAAATGTTAAAGTATTTTTTCTCAAAATTTTCTCAAGATGATAATATTTCAATATGATTAATTATCTAATATTAGTTTATTAGTTTAATTAATTATTTATCTTTAATTAAATTAAGTTTTTATGTTGATTAATATAATATATATGTTAATTTACTTAATTCTTTTTAATCTAGCATCAATGTGAAGCTGAGCCTAGCTGATTTCCAATAAGAGACGCAGAGTGCATGGTTGACAATAGTGAAGATGAAAATGATGTCGAACACTTCGAAGGAGAGCATGAAAGTGGCAGTGATGATACCGATTGTAATATCCCCAATTTTTCTTGTGCTAAATTATTCCATTTTGCCTAAAAATTAGAAACTCATTTCCATTCTGTCTGAAATCGGAACTCACCTCTATTCTGGCTAAAGTCGGAACTCATGTCCATTTTCTTTGAACGCAGCGATCAATTCGGAGATCGGAACTCTTATCCATTTTGGTTGAGCTTAGAACCGACTTCTGAGATCGAATTGTGTCCGAGTTCCGAGATAATATCCCGACTTCCGGGTATATAAGGTTAATATTTTGTTTCCCGACTTCCGGGGTTATGTTTAGTATCGATCTTTGGGATTGACTCTGGATTGAGTTTCGGGATTATATGTTTAATGAGATAGCGAGTTTTGGAATTACGTGTATAAGAGTTTTAAAATGTCCTAGTTCTTGAATTCTGAGGTTCGGGTATATGGTTTCATGTTCTGGTACCAACTTCCGAGTTTGGATTGAAGATACCCGACTTCCAGGTTTAGGTTCTATATTCTTGTCCTTGACTTTCAATTTTAAGGTGATTTATGTGTTGTGATTTCCGATCTCCGACCTTAAGCCACAATTAGTCTTCCAAAATTTTTATGAATGTTTCCTAAGTTTCAAGTTCCGACATTAACTATACCCGATCTAGCTCTTTGTTTGTTAAGTTTCGAGTTCCGATATTAACTAAACTTGATCCAGTATTCATACATGTCGCATAACAATATTAACGCACTATTACTTAGAACTAGCGCTAATTCCTGCTCAACGTCAGAACTCATGTTTATTTTATTTAAACTTAGTGATCACTTCGAAAACCGGAAATCGTGTATATTCCGATTAAACTTAGTGATCAACATGGAGCTCGGAACCTGATATTGCTTATTCTGCTTGAACTCAGAGCTAAAAACCTCAAAACCGAACTAGCCAAATTTAACACTTCAAACCCAAGATCCAATGGCTGAGAACTCACCCACTTTACCCCCTTAGGATGGCGCCATTTTGAGCCACTAGATAGGGGAGAAGTGGCCAAGTCTCCATCACCCAAGTCACCAACCACACCATGATTCAACCACTATAAAATTCAACTAATTTCCACTTTCCTCCCTTGATATTTTCGACCCCATCAGTAGCTACCTCTTCTCTATTCTTTCCTCATTCTTCTCCCCTTTCACTTCACCTTATTTCCACCTTCAAGCTCCATCTCTCTTCCACTCCAAGAACTTGCATCTAGCCAACATCTACAACAATCTAGAGGTACGATTTCTAATTTCTGTTTCTTGTTTTCATAGATTAAAGCTATATGAGAGTTCAACTCTCTTCACTTCTTTGATGATATACTTGATAGATATGATGATATTTGGCTGATTTGTTGGCTGCTTGTGATGTTAAATTCGATTGGGAAGCAAGAAAGGATGAAAGTAGGAAAAGGTGAGGAGCTGGAAAACCAAAAACTCTTGGCAGTCTGTACGGCGGAGTGTATGGCTCTTCCTAACGCCATTTAAATTTGATAAAACCATTTTTATATGAAACTAGACATTCAAGGATTTCCATAAATATATCATATAAGGCCATTGGATTAGTATTGAGAGAGATATGAATTTTAGAAGTTTGACCTAGGTTTTTGAGTTTGATTCTAGGCAGACTAGGTTATTCAGGGTAAAACTTTCTCTACATAACTTGGAATTGAATGAAACTAACTTTGTTAGAAAGTTTACACATAGGAGAATATCCCATAAAAATTATAGAGTTAGATACGTTCCGTTTGCTCCCAGTGGTCCAATAAAATTGCCCTATATCCAAACCGGGACAAAACAGGGCAGTTCAGGAAAGTCAAATTTTGGGGCTTATAACTCAGGTTCTACTAGGGCAAATGGAATGAAACTTTTTGCAAATGAAATATTATCCTATTAGCTTTAATATGAGACTAATTTCGTATAATTTGAATTAGTTTTCAATTTTTAGTGGATTTTTACTTCTAAGTGTGTAATTCTAGCCAGCTACAGGGCAGGCCGAGATAAAACTTAAATAACTTGAGTTATACAAATCAAAATGAGATGGGACTAAAAGGGTTGGAAACTAGACACATAGAGTTATGACATATCCAAAATTTAGGTCTAAATGAGTTGAATTGGACTAAAGGTGGATTATGTAAAATTCGGGCAGAACTAAATAGAATTAGCAGAAATGACCAAATTGATGGTTTCACAAGTATTGGTGTACATTTAAGGCTTGGGTTGAATGTTGCAAGTTTTACATTGATAAATATATTAGATTGATTATACTGCTATGATTGATTTGTCCATGGGAGCCTGGCACTATTCATGAGGAAGCGGATTCGATCCGTTATGCTACCGAATTTTCGGCAGGAGTTTATGAGAACTTATGCAATGGGTGATTATACTTCGGATATATTTACATTTACATGCCATGTTCATGTATGCCATGCATACAAGCATAATTAGAATATGATATAAGAAATAAGGTGTGAGACATATCCATGTATACACAAAGCATCTGCACGCATGATAAGATATAAAAAGGAAAAATAATAAGAACTTGCAAGAGGGACGTACTAAGCTACCACGTGAGGTATGGCGTAGACCCCATACATGGGCTGCAGTGATACACTGCTCAAGACTCGTCAGCCCTTGACCAGAATTAATGGGAATAGACCGGTGTGAGGGTCGGGAAAAGTAAACCTGTCACTCATATATAGGTACGAACTTGGACCTAAAAAGCAGGTTATTACCCAGGGGTGAGAGAGACCATTCACCTCCGGCAGACTAAGCATAGAAGAGCAAGATCAAGTTGCAAGTTAAAGAAAGAGATGAATTAAGTCAAGTGCACTTGCATATAGTCAAGTATAAGCATCTCTATGTGCATCTTCAATTATCTCATTAAGTCATAATGTTATTATGATTCTTACCGAAGCATATTATACTATTTGTATTTCTATATCCGTCATATAATATGATAAGTGATTGTTAAAATATAACCCGATTCGCGAAAGATGTTTTCAACTTAAAATTGAACCACTGACTGTGTATATGTGCTCATATTTTTATAAGAAATCGAAGCGGCTGGAATGTTTATGATGACACTGTATGGTTCAGTTTACCTACTAAAAACCTTAGGTTCTCATTGCTTGCTTGTATGTTCTGCTTTCCATAAACATTCCAAATCATAGGCTAAAACTTAAGAACGAGGCAGAATATTGGGACGTTCATCATGCAAAACTCAGGCTTGAGTCAGTCCGGAAGACTAAAGGGACTGGTTGAAGTTCGTAGGATACAATGTAATGTAGAGGCGTCAAGCAAGATAACATTAGTTACAAAATTTTTCTTAAATTATAATTATTTTATTCTCTATGTATCAGAGATGAAATTTATGAATTATTATTCAGGAATAAAGTGTGTAGTTAAAGGGTCATATATTATATTTTCCATGTTTTAAAGATTCTTTAGCACAGTGACAACCTTTTTATATAACTCCATAACTCGAGCATAGCTTATATGATAGAGGTTGTTACACCGATGATGAGGGTGGACCAAACACAGCACTAGCAGCTCAGCATGCAGAGGATACTCCACCTTTCATGCGAGCTTTACATTTTGAGACTATGCATACTCCTGAGTTTTTAGAGTATGCGAATATGGTTAGTAGTTATGTTGCTGATAGTGAATTTCATGTTGGAATGATATTCAATGATTGGGAGACCATAGTACGAGCAGTTAAGAACTACAGCCTATCCAGATCAGTGGATTACAAAGTGCATGAGTCAGAACCGTTGATCTTTTATTGTAAGTGCAAACACTTTAACTCCGGATGTCAATGGCTTATCAGGGTCAATTTCAGAAAGAACCAAGACATTTAGGAGGTCGGGAAATACAATGGCCCGTATACTAGCACTTCGGTAATGCTTTTTCAAGATCACACCAAATTGGATTCTGACATGATTGCACAATATATATATAATCCATGGTAAGAGCTGACCCATCTTTAAAAGTAAAGAATGTGATTGCGGAGATCTAAAATCGGTATGGACACTTGACAACATACCGAAAAGCATGGGTGACAAAGCAAACTGCAATTAAAAGAGTTTATGGTAGTTGAGAAGAGTCGTATGAAGAATTACCCAACTGGCTAGGAGCAGTATGCTATTTTGATTGACATGCACATGTTGAGTTCGAAGCTGTGTTAGCCTACCATGGAGTGAGCTAGTGCCGAACACCCAAATATTCAAGCAGGTGTTTTGGACTTTTGATCCCTATAAGAGAGCTTTCAGACACTACAAACCATTAGTACAGGTTAACGGAACACATTTATATGGCCAATACAAAATGACTTTATTAATTGCAATTGCATAAGATGGCAATCAAAACATATTGCCCATTACTTAAGCAATTGTTGAGGGCGAGACTAGAGATGCATCGTCTTTTTTCCTGACCCATTTACGTAGATATGTAGTGATCAAGGATGGGGCTGACATTATTTCAAATCAATACGAGTCAATCAAAGCAGCAATAAGGTAGAGTCAAGGTCGGTGGGAACCTCCGAGAGCATTCCATATGTATTGCATTAGACATGTTGTAGCCAACTTCTTAAAGAGATTTAAGAAGCCATATTTGCATCGACTTGTTGTCAACATAGGTAACTTATATTTTGTTTGTATTTCTAAATGCATTTTGTTTTTTTGTTTTTAATATCTATTGACCAAATTTTGTTTTGCAAGGTATTCGAGGACGGAGCATGAATTTAATCATCACTACGGATGAGGAGGAGCATGAGTACGATCAGGTTCATCAGCATCATATACAACGCGAAAATTATTTAAATTTAACGCGCTGCTGCTCGATGAATGTACCGACATGCACCTCGGCTAAAATAGCTACACCTGTCTATGACCAGCATCGGCACAGAATGCCCCAGGATCAACGAACATTCTTGGGGGATTCATATGGATATGCTGTCGGGGGCCTAGTCTATTAGATGATCGCCGGGGGATGGCGATGGTGTGTGGAAATGTTGTTGGGGGCGGCATATGGCCATAATGTTGTGGATCTTGTAAGTGAAATTCTGGAGATAGTCACATCTGGGCACGAGTAATCGTTACATGCTCTTGATACCAGTGCCAATATTCAAGAGATGGCGTGTAATCAACAATGGAATGACTAATAGCACATACTCAGATCAGCTATGCCACACATTAATCCAATGTTGATGTGTCTATATCAAGTTCCAATCTATTTTTTTCTCTCAAATCTTGGTTATGAGGTTCCCCTAAGTTGATAGGATCAGGCGAAATAAGCTGATATACACCAAACTAACGTGTCACGCAGTTACTTCGGTGCCATTCAATCGCCTCAAAGCACAAAGTGTAGTAATGGCCGAGCAAACTGCGCAGTTGTCCCACACATGCGGTGGAATGCATAAAATAATAGCAAGAATCTCATATGGATGCCATAAAAACTGCAACTGCATTATAAAATAAAGAAGAAATAACATGAGATATACATATAGATAATCATGTTATAGGAATTGCTATAGTATTCTATTCGCTATCTAGTTCTGTAAGCCAACACGATCTAGAGCCCCCATTATATTGGCAATGGTGGTATACTTAAATCTTCGGGGATATTCAGCACCAGCCCATCTATGTAATGTTATATTAATTAGATTTAAATATGACAATAACATAACATTATTCTTTAGAATACTAACTGATGTAATTATTTTATGTTAACAAATAATTGCCTTAAATAAGTTTATTGCATATAAAAAATAAAAATTGATAACGATAAATTAACCCTTTTGAATTAAATTCATATGCTTACAACATATAAAAATAATAAATTTCAAAGAACCCTATAAATTTAAACTAAATTATTCAATTTACAATTACTATTTTCAATGATTTTGTTTCAATTATTTTTTATCAGGTTATTATTTTAATTAACAAGTAATTAAGTTAAATTAGTTTACCTTACACATAGGGAAAATACAATTGGCTTATCCACGGGACATAAAAATGGGAGTTGATGCCATGCCCATGATTGCAGCAATATGAGGCAGCTGCTGACCTCCTTTATACCTTTTCGCGAAGCACGGCATAAATCTTGATATAACATAGTGAGGCATGTGGAACCCCAACTGTATTGGCCAATCTGGTCCAACTGTAAGAGGAATGGAAGATACTTTCCATAGATATTGGACGACATCTTGTCCGACATTACTTTACAGCCCAACAAGTGCAGCATATAAACACGTGCAAAGCGCTCTATTGTTTACTGGTCTACATCGTCTGTGAGCGTCGAATTAAGACTCTCCAGCCAAGACAACCTGATCGCGCAACCAATAAAGTTATTGACTTTAGGTCGTCGACCGAGCCATGCCTTACATAGATCCTGAAGCATTGGGACATTAAGATCGGTGATTCTAGTAACAATCAGCCCATTGATGGACAACCCAAGGTGGAGTGCTACATTTTCCAAAGTCACAGTACACTATCTGCAAGAAAAATGAAATATGTGACACTTCGGCCTCCATCGTTTCACCAATGCACTAATTAGATCTGGAAGTAGAAGAAATTTCTTGATACTGGCAACTTCATTCAATCTCGCCCTCTGTAAGTATACTTCTATCTTTTGATGCGGTGGCTCCATATTCCTAAATCGCATGTGCATCTATTTACCATCCGATTACATTAGCATAAAATAATAAATTAGATAAATTTATTAAAAAATCAGCTACAATTAAATTCAAAATTCTATTTATCGAATTACAATACCTCTTACAATAATCAAATCTCAAATAAATTAAAGCTAATTCTTATAAATTTATCACAATTCTATGAATTTATATCTAAAAATGTTAATTTATTACGACTGCTCTATTATATGTATTAAGCAATTAATTTAAATTCTAAAGTATATGCTCCCAAATTATAAACTATTATATATATATATATATATCTTTTTACCCCAATTCAATATCATTACCTCAATTTTTAATCTTTTTACAAATTAAAAATCTAATAAAGCAAGTATAATAAAAATAGTCACTAATTTTTTAATTTAAAATTATGTTCTAAAATGTAAGCATATGACATTACCACTCTTATAAATTTTTTGCCCTTTACTACTTTTAAATTAATTAACAAATGAATTTATTTTCATATTTAATATTATCAATTTTTAAATATAAATTTTGTTTAAAAATTATCTAACATAATAATTATCTAGATTATATAATATTGAATATAAAAAAATAAAATGTTATTTTAATTTAACTATTTAAATTCTAAATAATATATTCAATATTACTTTTATGTTATCAATTCTTTCTTGCAAAAATAATAATAATACCAGCAAAAAATGAATTAATATATTATAACATAAATTGTCTTGTATTTTAAAAAATATATATAACCATTTTTACAAATTTGTCTTATATCATCACTAATGACATACTTATATTTTAAAATAAATTAATTTCAAACATAATATCACAATAAAATTTCAAACATAACAAATATAATTTCTAAAATAAATATATTACATCAAGAACTTGCATTGCAATATGACTGCTTGAATCTGTTGTTGAATCACGTCGTCGATTACGTCAACTCATTTTTCTAATTTCTTTTTTTTTTTTTATTGATCACATACCAAACCAAATTACACGCTCAACTAACTCTAGCGCCACTCTCTTGAGACCTCTTATTGCAGCAAAACACAGAATAGTCTCTCGCACTCTAATAGCACAATGCAAAACCCTCAACAATTATAAATTTGCGAACCCCAAACACACTAAACCCATTTATACACTCATCGAGTCCAACTAGTCAATAATGCTTCTGAAAAGAAGTACATTTGGGAGTGTAGTTATGTAAGAAAATTCACGTTACTCAAGGTAGGAAAATAAGCATGACATGACCCCATGGCAGAGATTCCCCTCAATGTTGTGTTCCACATTTTTATGTTGTAGCAAAATCATAGGTTCCAGTTCTATTCCAAAATCATGCATGATAACACTGTGTTATTTGTCTCAAATTTCACATACAAGAATTAGAATATGCAAAAAAAATTAACAAACTAAACCCTACTTAATGTACAGCAAAAAGTGTTTATTTTTTGCACGATTCCATATTTACATAAATTATCCCATGTTATTATATTTTTAATATATAATTCTCATATAAAAAATTAAAAACCTCTAGAGTTCAACCAATAATAATGACTCAGTTCGTAGAAAAGCTTGTCGGAGATTCCTTGCAAAGATTCTTTTGCATGACTCTTTGTAGAGATTTCATTGTGAATTGCATTAGACATTTCGCCCCCTCCCTGTAGGAAACCATGGACGTGATTTTTTACTGTAGAAGTATTAGAGATTTCGCCCCCCCTTCCTATAGGAAACTGAGCAATGTCCCTTCCTCCTTTTTGTTACACATTTCGCCTTACTTCATGTAGAAAAGTGAACAAAATTTACTTCACCCCAAATACTACATACTCTAGGGCAAAATGCTCTAAATTTTTCCATACTCTTGTATTAATGCAAAATATCTCATATTATGATAATTTTATCTCAAAATTCCCATTAAAAAAAATGAAAAGCCAAATCTTGTTTCTTGTTGAACAATTAATTAATATTATTTTTATACTAGTAAAGGATTAAACTAATGTAAATTTGGAAGTCCTTCTGCCTAGGAATAGATTTTAATACCTGCTAGGCGCATTGTCTCCAATGTTTACGAAACATAGAACACTCGATTCTGACATCGTTTAAAAGAAAAACTTTGTACACTTAAGATAATTATAAAAATTTATGTATTATATTATTTTATATTTTTCTTTTCTAAGCCTTTCCCCCTCCCCCAAAAGAAAGGGAATAATAGTACTTGACCTAGTGTACATGACAACAAAGATTATCTTAAGAGTAAAAAGTTCCTAATCTAAGTAATGAAAGATTTGAGTAATCAACAATCCACCTATTCATTTATATTATTTAATATTTTTTATTTATTTCATAGTTTATAATTAATTGTAGTTGCACTTGTTATATAGGCCACCAGTAAGTTGTGGTTCTCTAATTTTTTATAATTCAATTTTTCAAAAAATAACCGAAAATTGGACTGATAAAATTTCCAATTTATAATTCAGTTTGTTAGACTAATTAAATTTATTCAAACATAACTAAATTGTGATTGGAACTGAAAATATTTCAATAGGAAACATGACTTGTTCATGATCTAACTACTTCAATTAGATGGTTCAATCTAATGGGACACCTAAAATGCTCTTCGCTAGTCAAAGCGTATTATACATCTTGTGATCTAACTATGAACATATGAGGATGTATTAATATATCAATCACCTAGATATATTATAATTTTAGCTAATATTAAAAAATGTGGCTAAATGCACTGTGTGGTCTTGATATTAAAATAAAACTTTTTTGGAGATGTTTTCAACAATTTTATAATATTATAAAATATTTTTTTGATTTATTTGTGTGATTTTAAAATTAAAAAATTTATTCTAAAATTAAAAAATAATAATTTCAGGATCATACAAATAAATTTTGATCATTTTAAAAATATATTTAATTGCATTTTCAAAGTCTAGTTAAAATTAAAAAATTATTAAAATATATTATCAGTAATTGGTGTATCGATATACTATTAGATCTTCACCATTAGATGATAAGATGTATTATGTTCATTGACTGGCAAAAATACATGATAACATGCGCCTCAATCTAATTTTCTAAACATTGAGACAATGGGACAATTTGTGACGTATCTTTCTCCTAAGGCTTTGTTTGTGAGTTAAGTTTACAGGAGAAAAAAAGGAAAGGAAAAATTGAGCAGTATAAATATCATGTTGTTTGGGAGTTTTAATCTAAGTAGAAAAAGGTGTTTGAGGGTTTTCAAAACCCCCTTCAAACCCTTCATATTCTCCCTTTTCTAGTTTCCCTAAAAGGGGGGTTTTTACACAGTCAAACAAAGAAAGGACAGCCCCTCTAAATCTCTTCCTTTTCATCTCCTTTCTTCTCCTATTATGCTTTCCATTTCCTTTCCTTCCTAACTCCCAAACAAAACCTAATAGCTTGTTGCCGTTGGTTAGGGATTCAACTTGCAATACACACATCGGTTCTTGGGTGATCCACATTAAAACTGGCTGTAGAAGTCCACCTTAGAGCCAAAGAGTAGTTGAGATGATACAAATGCAACTAAAATAATTTATTTATTAAAATAAGAAATTAAAAACACACAAACACGAGTTGTCATCGATGGCACCCCATCTCAGTTCTCGAGTGATCCACATTAAAACTCGCGGTACAAGTCCATCTTAGCGCCAAAGAGTAGTTGGGACTTTTGGGATGATACAAATACAATTAAAATCATTTATTTATGAAAATTATCGATGGCACCCATAGAGTCTATAATTTGCTTTAGAAAATCATGTACTTAGTTGCCATTTGCCAAGACACAGTGTTAATTTGCTTCAGAGAGCATAGCCCTAACGACTTTAGGTGTTCAATCCCATACTTAGATAATGATATCATGACAACATTCAAAAATTTAAAAAAGAGAAGTGATCCAGGAAAACAAAGCCTTGAAGTCCTTTGTTGGTGCACCTGCCCCCTCAGGTTTTGATGCCAAGTCAAACGCCTTGAACTTAGCCTCCTCAAAATTTAGTGCCTGTTAAACCAATTAAATGAAGAACTGTTATCCAAATCTAACAAAACCTTGGAGTAGAACAAAAATTCAAAAACTGAGATTTTTTTGGCCCCCGCCCCGCGGGGGGGGGTGGGGGGTTCACTTTTTATTTTTATTTTTAAATTTTTTGTACACAGGAGAGCTATGTTTTATTTATTTATTTATTTGTTGTTTTGGATCTATTCCATTTAATCTAGAATCTACTAGAACTCTAACTAATTTGGTTTAAGCCAAATTGACTCGTTATGAAATAAAGCTCTTCTAGCAATAGGCCTTTCTATTCATAAGTCTTAAACACAACAAATCGCATGAATCAACCAAGCAATTGGAAGGAGCCATATTTATTTGTTGCAAACCCAAACCGGTTTATAAAATTATACCTGAATGCAGACTTCTGCAACATCGGCTCTAGGTATGCTTTTGGTTTCAGTCTGGAGAAGCTCATCATCCTTCCCTACAATGAGTTCCCGAAGACCTCCATCTTTATCTAGCAAGCCACCAGCCCTGATTCGGCACAGGTGAGAAAAGATTGTAAAGAAAGGAAACACAATCTCACAACATATTCATACGAGAAATACTAAATGTTACAAAGCCTTTTCGTCAAAACGACACACGAAGCCAAAAAAATAAATGAGAAGTGGTGCATTTTGAGCCACACCAGTTTTTCTCTCTCCACATTTGACAATCTCACTCCATGATGAATGGTTAGAAACTTTCGTAACTGCTACACGAATTCTCAATTTGTGCTATATAGCACTGCTGTATTCATATTCATAAGAAAGCCACTGCCCAAGAATACTACTAAGCATTGGCAACAATTATGTTGAAAGCAACCATGCTATATATATGGGGGCCTATCAAGTGAGATGAGTGGTTTATTATGAAAATAAGAAGAGCAGATTTTAGTCATATAACCATATATAAATGGTTAAGATTAAAAATTATTTAAAAGTTATATGATCACTTAAAAAAGTCACATGACTTTATGTTTTAATTTCGACCGTTTATGTAAAATCCAATAGTCAAAATTTATTCCTCTTACATTTTCTAAATTAATCACTTCTCTCACTTGATCCTCTCCCTATATATATAGCCGAGCAATTATATGTTCTGTGTATTGATAAGCATCAATAAAGTAATGTATATTTACCAATGTTTTAATGTTAAAGGCAAACGCACATGGAATTGGGTCATAATCAGAGACCATGGGGGACGATTTGTAGCTGCGATGCTAAGGAAATACTGGGGAACATTGGAAGCATCTAGGGCAGAAGCCACCGCAGCAAGAGATGGCTTGAGGTTCGCCTTTGATTTTGGAATTAGGTCAATAATATGGGAAGGGTAAGCGAAACTCATAATCGACAGCTTCAAAAGGAATTCAGTGGATCTCTCTTACAACGGGAACATACTAGCTAATGCCTATAGACCAGCAACCAAGTTTAATTTCTTTAAAGCTAATTCTGTTCCTAGAAGATGTAATATGATAGTAGATAGAATAGCAAGCTTAGCTAATGTATGGGATCATCAAATTTGGACAAATGAGGCCTCCACTTGTATTCTTGATGTTCTAGCCCTTGAGGCTTTGTTTTGAATAAATTCATATTTTCCATCAAAAAAAAAAAAAGGCAAAGTTGACAGTTCCACACATTAAGCATCAATAGTCAGAGAAGATCACAAGATGATAATCTTTATTTAAAACTACGAATACGAACATTTCCACCTTTTTTTTCCCTCCAGAAAATAGAACTCTGAATTGAAAAAGTTCTCAACTCAAAATAATCAGGTGTACCTTATGATCGTGTACGGAATGCCAGAATCAGCCAGATACTGCTCAGCCTTTCTTTTCCAAACCTGCAATCAATATAAAAACTATATTCTTTCAATCAAAGGGGAAAAAATGGAAGGACAATAGATGCTATCTCTTTTACCAAACTTACACTCTGCGTCAAAATGAAATGTAAGCTCTATTCAAATTAAAAAAGAAAAAAAACCATAACATTATGAAGGAAATCTAAAATGATCGGAGAAAATATGACTAACCAATATATTCCCATTACCCAAGCTGTTCAAAGGATGGTTAGGGTTTGTTCCACCCATAGACCCAACCAACACAATGTGCTTCACTCCTGCTTCCTTAGCTGTTCAAACAGATAACAAAATTTTAAAACCAGAAGCATGAATGAGTTAGTAATTTGGTATTATGATTTATGATAAAATGAAAGAGGGACATGGCTTCTCACCAGCATCTATTTGATTTTTCTGCCCAATCCAGTCAACCTGATACACGAAAAGTAAACTATAATATTAGTGAAAGGAGATCAACATTAAGCATGTACTTAGCATACATACGAAAAATGTGTCCGCACCTGTTCAGGATATGCACCATCATCAAAATAGAACTCAGGCCTTCCACCTTTGGTTGGATCAAACCCAGGCTTCATTATTGGCACTGCACTTGTGAGAATTATCAGAGCATCTGTACCTTGAATTGCAGGAACAATACTTCCGGCATCTCTTATATCCCCAACAAAAACATCATCTGCACCACCAATTTTCTGTTTGCTTTCTTCTGTTCTAACCAGTCCTCTGGCAACATATTGGTTAGGCTTTTCTTTTAATTTTTTGTACACTATTTGTCCTGAAAAGGTAACCAATGAATCACATCAAGCATTATGATTTAATGACAAAAAGGAAAATGTCTCTTTCTTATCTTATCTAGTGAAGATGAAGAGAGGGTAAAATTGAAGTCATGACAAGAGTTAGCTTCAGCTTTCAGATCAAACCACGGTTAAAGAAGCCAACACATCATAAATAGATTGATCAGAAAGGAGACTGGATTACAACAGAATCATAGGTCAAGGTGTGTGTTTTTCTGTACAAGTAGCATGTATATCATATGAGAACAGAAATAAATAAATATACAGCCCATTCAAAAAGTCTACTAAAATATATTCGTTCGAAGCCTCAATAATATGCATCATGTGGAGAACTGTGTCTTCAAATAGACAGTGAAGACAGAGCAAATATTGTGGTCATAACTCAGGATATAACAAAGTTCAACTTTGAGATTAGCTATTGCTTATAAAATCCGATGATAGTTTATTTAATTCTGCATGATGACATAACTGGCACAATCATATGGTCATTCAATCATTACAAGAGAGAGGGAAAAAAAAAAAGAGAAGCTTCATCCCACTTGATGGGATACTAGGGTACATGAATCAATTGACACCACCAAAATTACACATTTTGGTCATCCTTTTTCTATGTCAACCCTTCCAACTAAGAATGCTCATATCTGCAACACTTAGTTTTTGCTCTTATTGGAGTTTCACTGCCCAACATTCACCAGAATCACTACCATTGAGCATCGTCGGTCTTATATTTGGCCAAGTTTATATATTAAACAAAGGATTTAATTTGAATACACTGTCAGTGTAAAAAACTTTTACACAGACATCTAATCATATATTGCCATATCAGCAAAAGTCTTTGATATAACCACCTACTATATGAATGGTCATGCAAATAGAATATTTTGATTGGATTACACTGTCAGTGGACTCCAATTAAACTCTTAAACAAATTTATTTCATGTACCGGTAAGTAGTATTAAAGATATCTCTTCCTTTTTAAAAAATAAAGAATCCGAAGAAGTTCTCAAAAAAATAGCGATAATTTTTTCAGAAATTTTCTAATTCCCGATCACTGAATTTACATATCCCCATAAACCACGCGACCACTTAGCATCAATTAAAAAACTTATACCAACTCCGATCAAATTGACACAGCGCAATTTCTTTTTATTACAGAGTACTTTAAGCAAAAAAAGAATAATAATAATAATAATAATAATAATAAAGAAGAAGTAGGAGCGGAACCCAAAATATTGTTTTGTTTTTTGTGGTTAAAGTGTCAATTTTTGGGAGCGAGCAAACGAGAACTAAAAGAAACGGACGAAAGCAAAGAGGCAAGAGAGAGAGAGAGAGAGAGAACCTGTGCGACCACCAGCTCCAGTAACAAGCACTGTGCTCGGGGACGAACCCGCCATGTTTCCCAGTACACTGCAAATGCCACTCTGATGTTGGAAATTGACAAGAAGAGAATTAGGAAGAAAGAGAGAAAAACAAGGCTGTGGGCATATCTAGGAAAAATGGAAGGTGCAGCTATCGAAAACACGACCGTGTATTATAACGAAAGGCTCGGTTCGAATAAGGGAGATTTCTAGAAAACAAAATGGGGAAATTTTCATTATCCAGCATGGTGAATCATATCATACACAGATTCATATGGGTATCATATATCTATATTTTATATTTTATGGTAATATGATAAAATTTTTTAAGATTTTAATTTGAATACATTGTTAGTGCAAAATTTTTTTATGCAGATATCTAATTATATATTGTAATATCAGTAAAAAATTTTGATATAATTACTCACTACTTGAATTGGCCACAAATGTAAGATTTTGATTGATAAATGTAAAAACTTTACACTGTTAATGTACCCCAATTAATCTCATTTTTTAAATTTCAAATATCAAAATTTTTAATTTAATATTTTTATTTTTTATTTTTTTTAATATTTACATTAAAGAGTTACAATATTAATTTTAGATTTCTCTATTTATTCATTTATAGTCTTCTTTTTTTTTGGCTAAAACCAAAATTTTCAATTTTTCATTAATTTATGCCTTTTCAATTATGCGTTGAAGAAAATAATTTTAACTTAATCTAACTTAATTATATATACATATATTCTTTAAAATATTTATATCACTTATTACTTACTTCATAAAGTGGAGAATACTTAAATTTATTCTAAAAAAGGTAACATCTAAATTTTAATTAAATTAATTTCAAATCTTCATATCTTTATATATTATATTATTTCAACTACTTTATTATTTTATTGGATATTCAGTATTTTTATTTTGTTAAAAATTACGTGGTTAATTGAATTGTCAAATAAATTGCTTTCATTGTTTTAACTTAACCTCATTAATAAAATTAATTTTATAATCTTATTTGGGGTGTCTTATTCAATAAAATTAATATCATACTATTAGATATTTAATTTAATTTATGAAAAATATACATGTATGTGTTAATTTAAATGTGATAAAATTTAGGACAATTTAAGTGATTTCATTATTTTTTAGAGATATACTATATAAAATTTTGTAAAATTTTAATATACTTATATTATATATTGGTTCAACCCATAAAAAAAAATTATATATTTGTTCAATTTATGTTAAATTAAATTTAATAAGCACAATATCTATAGTTTGTCTTGATTAATTTCAAAAATCTTAATGCGGCTAATTGTGCACAATTATTATATAATCATAATATACATAAATATTATTGTTAGAATTTAAAATAATTATAGTAATTATATCTAATTTACAACCAATATATTTATGTTAAATTTAACCTAATAAAGATAATATTCAAATTTTAGTTTAATTAAATTTTAAAATCTTATATCTTTATATGTTACATTATTTCAACTCCTTCAATATTTTATAGGTATTCAATTATTTTTAAAAAATTATGTAATTAATCCAATTGTCAAATAGATTACCTTCAATTTTATTTTAAAAACAATTTAAACTCAATAACAAAATTCATCTTATAGCTATATGATGTATGTTTTGAAAAAAGATGGAAGGGTTATGTAATAAATATATCTCTTGGAGGAGGGGTGTCTAATTTATTCCTTTTTTTTAATTATTTTGCAATAACTAATAACAATATATGTATAAAAATAAATATGTTCAAAAATAAAATTATAAAAAATAAATAAATTCATTAGTCTCATTCCAAATGCAGTCAAGTGATTCACATCCTGCTCAACATTTGTGCCCTCTTGTATATAGTTCCATCTAAAATATACCCACAGATAACACATATTGATGTATATATTAGGAATTCCAACCTTCAAAATCCTGACTCACTTATTAAGTCTATAAAAGGATAACCATTTAGATATGTCATGCTTCATATTAAATGCCTCAATAACTTCTATTTTCGCATAAGCAATAGGATCCATTTCATCCTGAGAGCACCAAGGCTCTAAAACACTTAAGATTTATGGATGAATGAGTATTTAATAATGCAAAATAAATATGTAAAGCATAACATACTCTGCCATATGTAAACTGCAGAGTTAACAACTAGAAGATTTGCACGATAGACATATCATATTCTGTCAAAGCAGGGTTGAAGTTTTGCAAGACCAGCTTCAAGTAGTGTGTCAGTCATATTGGTCATGGATTTCCATAAGGATCCTAAGAGCGTTCCGATTCTATCAATAGTTTCTATCTCAATATGCAAACATTAAAACTAAAAATTATTTAATTATTAAAACAGAAAGCAAAATACAGGATTCATAGTGCAAAGAGAAATTGAATACCTCAACATCTCTCTGCATTATCTTTCGCCTCATCAAAGCAATTGCTTCATTAGAATGTGATTCATTATGCTTACGACATATGACATCAGAATATCGATTAAGCTTTATCCCACTTGATGGGATACTATGGTACATGGATCAATCGTCATCATTGGCCACTATTAAGAACCAAAATTACACTTTTCGTAGTGAAAAATCTACTAGTCTTTTTCTCTATGTCTACCCTTCTGACTAAGAATGCTCATATTTGCAAGTGCAACATTTTTGCTGTTATTGGAATTTCACTGCTTGACAAAATTCACTAAAACCACTGCCATTGAGCATCGTTGATCTTATAATTTGCTCAAGTTTATATACTAAAAAATTATTTCATGTACCAGTAAGTCATTAAGATATCCCTGCCTTTTGAAAAATAAAGAATCCAAAAAAGTTCTGAAAAAATAGCGATGATTTTTTTTTTTTCCAGAAATTTGTAATTCAACTACATCAATAAAAACCCAAATTCCCGATCACTAAATTTACAGATGCCCATAAAACCACGAGATCACATAGCATCAATTAAAAAATTATATCAACTCTAATCAAACTGTGTTTCAATACTCTTTTTTGCCAGTAGATTTAACAATAACCCAAACTCAGATTCTAGAGTCGTAAGCTTTAAATAAAAATGTGAGCAACAAGAGGGGCAGGGACCACCCATTCAAGGGTAACTTTAGCAGTGAACAGGTGTCATCACCGATGGAATCAATAGAGGGATGAATAAGGCACTCTTTCTCTCGTAGTGCTCTAAGACACTTAGGTGCTGCAACTGAACTCTTGAGTGCTTGGTTTCTCTAGATTTTCACTCTCTATGTTCTAAATATGTCTTGCTAGTGTTTAGACAGCCTTAGGTAATCTATTTCTAGGTTGTGGGTGTCTAGTTTCATGTGGATTTCAAAGTGCATAAGTTGGGTCTTGGATAGCAAAGCTTATTTTGGGACATGGGGATTCATGCCACTGTCGGAACTTGCGTTTCTATCGAGCTTGCTCTCTAAGCTCTCGGTGTGCTTTTTTCATGTTTTCCTTCAGAATAGTGGAAAGCCGAATACATTGGCTTCAAATCGTGGGCAGCAAGCCATTCCTTAGAATTGGTGGTCAAAAGTGGACGTTAAGTGAAAGAGACATTTCATATGGTCATGGGGATAATATGTTTTGCTTTTACATTAGCTAATCTCAGACATAGCTAGGTCAAATTATAGGAAAAGAGATACAGGGGAAGAATGGTTCAGAGGGAATTTTTCCCAATAGATATTTAATGGGTGCTGTCAAAGTTATGACATTTAATTCATAACCCATGTTGACAATCTTGCCCAAGACAGAAAAAGCAGAGCCCATCTGACCACAATGGCAGAAACAATTGATCAAGATGTTCAAAGTAACCAAGTCAGGAGTGATTCCCCTGAACTCCATTTGTGCAAAAAGTGAACGAGCAGTGTCACAGTGTTTCATCTTAACTATAGAGCCTAAGATCTTGTTAAATTCGTATTCGACTACAGATAGCCGATGACGCTTACTGAGAATGGCCATGCTGGCGGCAACAGCATCGTCAGCGTGACCGAAGAAAGAACCATCGGGGGAGCCTTTGGATGATGAAAATGGGAATAATGCCTAGGAGGCTCAGCATGAAACAGGTAACGGCAGACGTTAGATTGAAGCCGAGCAACATACCTTGTTATTGTGCTCAACATTGTCTTCTTCGTTTAAGGTTAAGAATGTCCCTTCGATAGGTGTTATCGCCCGTTGGAGGAATCAGTATTTGCTAGCTGCGGCTTTGGGTTAGTGGTTGATACTCTCCCTGAGACTGCGACGCTATGGCGTGCTTCTGTTTCAAGCAGTTTGGTGGTGCTCTTCGCGGGGTGCTCATTATGAAAAGCACTAGTATGGAACAAAAATGTTAGTGCTTTTAGTTTTAGCTTTTAAAAAATAAATTTAATTTAAATATATTGATAATATAAAATAATTTTATATTGTCAATCAATAGAAATAGTAGAAAGTGTCAATTTATATAAATAATTATTTATTATAATGAGGAACTTATTATGATTTTTTACTTTTTCTTATTTTTATTGATTTATAATATAAAATTATTTTATATTAACAGTATATATCAATTAAACTCTTAAAAAATTGAGATACTCTTAAGAGGTGTCATCGATGTTTTTAGAATAGGCTTTTACTTTCTAAATATTAAAAATTAATATAATTTATTCTATTTAATTATAGTAAAACTAAATATTATTCTTTTCAATATCTATGTTTAGTATACTTATTTTAAATTTTAAAAGTAATTTTAGATATTATTGTTGTAATTTCTATTTATTAAAAGTAATTTTTATATTATTTTATCAAATAATATTATTATAATTTTTTATGAGCAATCTTTAAAGAATCCAAAGAGTTTAACAACTTTAAACCAAGTCGTAATCTCATGGTTACATGATGACCCTTTTTTGTTTCAACATGACTACCGATTTAATCATTTAAATATATGAATTACAATCAATATGGGTATTGGTCTAGTGATAAAGACATATTACAATTGAAAAAAAATTCCAATTAAAAGAGTAAGCTTGACTATAATGAAAAAGATTAGTCTCCTTTTCTAATAATATGGTAGAAGATACTCTTGACAAACCAAAAATAATATACGTGTTACATTTGTGTGTGTGAGAGAGAGAGAGAGTATATATATATATATATATATAACATCAAATTAATATCAGGTCTATTTTTTAAAGGTCAAATTATTAGTTTATTTTGATATTAAAAATTGTCTGATATTTAAAAATTACAATTTTAATTACTAATTTTATATCTAGTTAATGAATTTAATTTTTATGCACTATAATATAAAAAACTTTTATATATACTTTCAATTATATATTACTATATCAATAAAAATATTTGATTTAATTATTTACTAACTTAGAGTTTTATAAATAAAAGCATATAATTGGAAATAATGTAAAACTCTTTTACATACATTGCATCAAAATTAAACTCAATTAATTAAATAAATCCCTATATCAATAAACATTATCCAAAGTTAGCAAAGATATGTCAATTTAGACATTTGGCTGGTGCTATGTAGGGTTTTTTTTTTTTTTTTTTTACAAGAAAGAAAATTTCACTAATGAAAAAGTCTAATGGTACTTATAAATCGCAAAGATATATTATATCCAAATTTAATAAAAAATAAATATATTCTACACTCTAAATTAACCAATGAACTGTGGTTCTGCTCTATATTTGAAGACTATCAATAACTAAATATTTTTTATATTAGAGGCCAACATAAAAAGTGATACATCTTAAAAATATATTGTGCCTTCTTTTAAAATAGATCTAAATATTTTTATCATCTATAAAACTACCAATATAGAAATACTCACAACGATCAAAATACTCACAAAAGGAACAATAAAACCAAAATAAAAGATAGAAAATCCTAAATAATGAAAAAATAAAGAAAATGGAGCTGCCATCAAATAGAAAGTTGGCAGCCCCACTCATCAATATAAGACTACATATTTATCAATATCTCATTTTTCTAAAATTTAGCATACTTGATTATGAGAATAATATCATATAATTTAATAGTTGGATTCATAAAATGTAATGTTTATGAAAAATTATTTAATAGAGTAAGTATGCAAAATTTATTCTTCAAACACAAAAATTGACGTTAATTTATTCATTTAATGATAAAAAGTATTAATTTAATATCTTAATTCATATTATATACCGATAAAGATAATTTTATTGTTTATAATTAAGAAATTAAATTCATATTATTTATCTTTAATGAATATATAGCTATCAATCAAAGCCATTAATAATAGTCTAGCGATAAAGGATTTAAGTAATATGCATGAAATTTTAAATTCAATCCTCATTATCACCAATATGCTAAAAAAATACTAATCTAATTATTTATACAATTTTTTTATTTTCATTATCATTAATATAATATTATTATTATATGACTTTAATTTTAATACAATGATAATATAAATTTTTTTTAATACAATTATTCAATTATAGATAACCATGTTATTAACAGAGTTTAACTCTTTCCATAATAGAATAAAAAATCATATAAAATATGATTAATAAACAGTGTAAAATACTTTACTTTATCAATTATATAACATTATATATTTGACTTTCCAAATAATCATGTTAAAGAGTCAAATAATTTTGATGACACAATAATACTTGATGAAATGTGTGTAAAAAATTTTTACATCAAAATTAAATGCATATCTATTATCTACTACTGCTAATATTCAAGACTCATTACAAGGAAAGTTAATCCACATGTCATTTTCTTATGAGTTTGTTATTTATTTTTTATTTTTTATTTTTTATTTTTATTTATTAAAAATTTAAATAATTCATGAATTAATTAGCAATAATATATTACCTCAATTCTCTCCTCCAATTAATCTCCTTAAATGATTATAAATTATTTATTTCTATTTTTAATTATAACATTTTATTCTTTTTTAATCTAATTTTATTAATTTTTAAATTGTTAATTTTGATAAAGTAATTGAGTGAAATGCTAAAGGGTGATAAGTTAATATCTTAATGCCGCTAATTATGCTACCTTTTAAATTTTCAATATTTCTTATCATGATTAATGAAACTTTTGATAGCATGATTTTTGCTAATTGCAAATCACACTAACTGCATGATTTTCAATCACTCTTCTATTCCATGATTTTTGCTAGCATGTTGCCTTGAAATGTTGAAGGCTATTGCACCTATATTAGTCATTGCACGTTAATTGCTGTACATGATTTTGTGTAGAAGATTCAGGACTATGCATAGCCACAGGTTGTAAGGAACATTCAGTATTACCCAGAGCTACTTCTTCTGCTTTAGTACTTCTTTTTTTCCATCTCCAGATGTTTCTAATCATTGCTCTTTTTCATATTTGTTAAAATTTATGTATTCTAATATTTACATCTTTGTGTTCTTTGTTTTCAGGTTTTAATGGGTGTTGTCATAGATCATGTTGCACAAATAAATCCTACAAAAAAGTTATAGTGTCTATGTGTCTGAATTGTTCAATTGTGGAATATCCCTAGCTTTGAATATAAATTGTTCAAATAACATTTTTTTATTTTATTATTCTTTTAGATGAGTCATTTTATTTTTTGTATTTTTTTTTTGCATATAACACCAAGAAAATCTCGAATTTGAAAATGGTTAGTTTCTTCATAAAATCTTTGATTTAACCTTTCTTATGCCCTTATATTTTTTCATTTCTCCTTTGCTCTCATAATATTCTTGCATTTCAATCTTTTTTTGGTTTCATTTATTCTTTCTTGCATAAATCTTATATTGTTCCTTATTTCGTTCATGTTGTTTTAACCATTACTACCTTGGGCAATATTTCTTTTGCCATTGATAATCTTTGTCTCTTCCTTCCTACTTATACTTTTCAATAGGTTTGTATTTTTTATTTTTTTTGTTTCATTCTGTGATTACTTTTTGATTAATTTTTATTATCACCTGACCCTAAAATATTTGATATCTATTTTGTGTTCCATTTGCAGATCCTAATTTTTTTTGTCCATTATATCACAATATCATCTTTATGACTATAATTTTTTTAAATATAATAGACACTGTTATTCAATAATTCGACTCTTCAGCATATATTCATAATTAGAACTTAATGAAGTAATGAAATGTTTTTTTTTTTTTTTAAGTTTATGGTTCAACATGTAATGAAATGTTTTCTTAAGTCTGTTTAGTTTCTTTTACACTATTAACAATTTTTGTTTGATAAATAGGAAGTTTGTCTAACAATTTCTCATCTTTTGTTTAGTGACTACATATTCAATCAAATTTTTTTTTTTTTTGGATTTTTGCTAAACACTTTTATCGGGTGAGTTTGTTATCTTTACTGTATAGCTTTTTTATATTTTTTATTCTTATGTTCAGTCTGGAACAATTTAAGTAATCTAATGGATTTCTTTTTTATGTTAATAACTGCTTTTAATATATGCCTCTTTCTAATGGTATTTTCCTTCTTCATTTGTCCTTATCATTCTTTCTTGGTTTAATTCTATTATAGTAATTTTAATTTCTTTTTCTTATTCATAGTGTTAATAAATTTTTTATATTGCTTTCTTCATGTATATAACACTAATTTAGTTATGCTTCTATCGGATATATCTGGCTAATATACTAAGGTTTACATAACTTAATTTTTTTGAATATTTACGCATTGCATTAAGAGATTTTTTTTATTTTATGCACATTCTATGTAGACATGGTTGTCATATCTCATATTTCAAATATTATTCTTTAAATCAAATATTTGATTTAAAAGAGAGATAAAACAATCATTGATTGGGGATCTTATCACATATTTCAAATTTTAATCTTTAAATTAAAAGTCTAATTTAATTAAAAAATTAAAAAATTTGTGGATTGAAAATCATATCTCATGTTTTAAATTTCAATTTCAATTACAATCTTTAAAATAAATATCTAATTTAATTATTTTTGGAAAAAATCATCCATTGATTACTAATTTTTATTAAGTTGGAAAGTATAAAAAATTAAATTTAGAATGTTAATTAATTATAACGAAATCACTCTAATATAATAATGTAATTGTTTTTAATTGACTATCATATCTCATATTTCAAATATCAATATTTAAAACAAATATTTGATTTAAAAGAAAAAAATTAATAATTCACTTTGACTATGTTATGATCAATTTAAATTTAGCATCAATTCTGGAAATTAGCCTCTTTAGGAGTTATGAAAGTATTATATTTGTCAAGATTTTCTAGATGATGCTTAATGCTTCTGCTATTAGCTTTTTCTTTTCTTTTTGTTTTACAGCTTTTTGGATAGATGGCTATTTATGGATTATATTTCCTTATGGCTATATCTTTGATTAAAGATTTTTTTTGTCTTTCCAAAAAATAGAAATTATAAGCCATTATAGGTTGGATATGTGATTAGATACGTGAGTGTATATATTATTAGAAATATATTGCTATTTGTGTTTTAATCAATTAGATTTATGATTTATTTTGTTTGATTTGAAATTTTATTTATTTTAGGTCTTGATGTATTATTATTGATTATTGTTATATTATTAACGTATTATTGATTATGCATTTTGATTTTTCAAAAAATAGAAATTATGAGCCATTATTATCGTAAGACTGAAATAGAAATTTTGATTATTGATAAATTGCCGCTCTTACTGCTTTATAAATTATTAACTTTTATTTCATATTTTTATTTTGACATTTTAATTTAATTATTTAATTATTATAAAAATTTGATGAAACAAACTAAGAAGTATGCATGACAGGACCAAAGAAGAGGTGTCTTTGTGAGGTGAAAAAATAGCAGACATTATAGTATTTTTGTTAAGAGGCTTAGCTGTGCAAAATATATATAATTTAGCATAAGTGATGACCACAATTTCAGTTTATAGATATGTAGTTCTAATATGTTCCATAATAATTGGAGTATATCTTCTGGATCTTTTTATTTTTTTTAGTTTTCTTATGTTGCTTTTTTAATCTTGGATGTTGCTACTCTATTGGCATGATATTTTTTAGCCTTATCTCTGATCTTATTTATAAAAATAATAAAATCTAAATGAATTATAATGCCTTTCATGAGATGTAATACAATTTATGAGACTTTGAAGGGGTATATGTAACACAATTGACAATAAAATTTCTTGCACATGTGATACCAACATGTACATTATAGGGTAATGATGAATTTTCTATCTTATAATTATTTCTAATTTATATTAAATTTAAATTTATTAATATTTATTTTTCATTAATAAAAATAACATGGATTTAGTTGCTCGAAGAAATAGAGGATGAAGAATTTTATGATATCCTTACAACTTATACTACAATTTTTTATTAAATAAAATCTTATTTAAGACCATAATACTTGAATACAAAAGAAATTAGCTATAGAATAGTTTTTTTTTTATTTTTTTTATAAATATTGAAATATTAAATAGGTGATACTAAATATATACATCACTTAGGTAGGGATTCATCTATCTTATAATTATTATTATTTTATTTCAAATTTAAATTAATAAATTATATTTATGTATATTGTTAATCTTATAATATATTTTTTAAATTTTGATAATAAAATATAAATAATATTTTTATTAAATTTCTTTTGGAAAAACTTTTCAAAACCCTCTTCGACTTTGGTCTATGTATATTTTAGTTCTATTATTTTAAAAATGTGTATAATAGCTCTAAAACTTTTTGATATATGCACATAATTGCAAATGGACCAAATTTAAAGGATTGTTAAGACTTTTTCCTTATTTTTACATCACTCCAGTTATATATTTACATCTTATAAACATATCCATTAGTTTAAGTAATTTAAGCTTCAATTAGCAATATTATTTAATTTTTGATTAGTAAAACTAGCATGGATTTTATGTTTTGAGAAAGCATTGATGGAAAATTTTAGAATATCTTTACCACTTATGCTATAAATTTTTATTAAAATCTTATAGATATATCTATTAGATTTGATATTTTCGTATTAATAAAGAATCTTATTTATATTTTGATTAGCAAAAATATGATAATAACTTGAACAAGTAGGGTTGAACAATTTTGTCATAACTTTTTGATAGAATTAAGTTGTCAGAATAATATGATATATTATTAACTTTTAGATAAATAAGTGGTAAAATAGACCTTACCTATTCATTTTATCTAATTTCTCTCATAATTTTTGTCAAAGATTTTGACAAATTTATTCTAACTGAGTAGTATTGCTGTAACAAAATAAAATTTTAAATATGTATTATTATATATTTATCATGATGAAAAAATAACTGAGTAAAAAAAGAGAATGGTGAAGCGAGTGGTGACACAGCCTGACTTTGCACCTCCTCTACAATAACCACCGCTTGTTCCTCGTGATAAACGAGGGCTGTCAATTGGGGACGTGACCAGTAGTGTGACACCTATGGTTGGGGTTGCTCAGGGAGGACCCTTGATAGGCTTTCGAGAGAAATTGATGGGGAGGAAGAGTTGTGCACAACTAGGGCCAAGGAAGGATTTGATAGCAAAAAAACTTGTTACTATTAACTACATCAATGGTAACAGGCTACTACGGAGGGTTCGTGCTAATAAATCCGTTCTGGAAGCATTAGCTGCTCCATGGAAGGAGGCTTTAATCATCAAGTTACTGGGTAAAACCATAGACTATCAACTAATAAGGAATAAGTTGAAGGTCCTATGGAAATTATCTGGTGATTTTAATCTAATGGATGTCGGCCGAGGCTTTTTCATGGTCTAGTTTGATAGTTCGGAGGATAGATCCAAGGTTATGGAGGAAGGTCCGTGGATGATATTTGATCACTATTTATCAGTATGTCCATGGTATCCTAATTTTAGAGCATTGGAGGCAACTGTGGAGCGAACTTTGGTCTGGATTCGCTTTCCTTGCATGAATGTATCTTATTATGAGGAAAGTTTTTTATTTGCCATTGCTGCGGCTGTGGGTAAACCAATCAAGGTAGATACGAATACTTTACGTGCAACTAGGGGGAAGTTTACGAGGGTTTGTGTTGAGATAGGTTTAAAGGAGTCAGTAGTGGGGAAGGTTCTTGTTGAAGACTCATGGCACAAAGTGGAATATGAAGGCCTCCATATTCTGTGTTCAAAATGTGGATGTTATGGTCATGTTAGTAGAGATTGTAAGTCCGACAAGCAACCTGTGGTGGCAGCAAGCTCTTCGATGGCGGAAGGTGTATCGGGGATGATGTTTGAAACCGAAAAGAAAGGCTTGGGATGTGCTCCTCAGATCAACAACATATCAATTACAAATCAAGTAAATCCTGAGACATATGGTGATTGGCTAACGGTTACACGAAGAAAAAAAGGAAGGAATATTCAGGGTGCAAAAATAATGGGTGGTAATAGAAAGAATAATCAAATTGAGGTGATGCATGGGAAAAGTATCAAGGAGGGTAGTCATGCATGTGCAGAACAAGCTAAATTTAAGGAAAAATTAATTGTGGATGGGCCAACTTCAAGTCAACAAGGACAGAGATAAGGAGGTGTGCTATCCAAGTCAAATGCTAATTTGTTAAGTCCAAAGTTCAAGTCCATTATGGTGGGGGCCATAAAGAAGCAGGCGAAAGACCAAAGCCATGCAAACCATAACGTGGTTAAGCATGTGGACGAGGGTAGCTCCGTTGCTAATGCAAACTTAAGCACTGCAGAAAAAGGGGGAAATTAACATCGAGTATTGAAAAATAGGTTCAGAAGGGAAAAGGAATTCTGATTTCGAGACCTTTAGGTGGTGTAACTAAAGTTTCATCCACGAGAAGAGCGTTAGTGAATTTTCCTCAGCAACAGGGAGCTATGTTAGGCATAGAAAGTTGAGTGGACAGTGGAAGCTCTTTAGCTTGTGGAGAAAGATAAACCATCGACAAATTTGACTAGAAAAGAGGATGAGATAAGACAAGATGGTGAATGCAGTGTGGATGGGGTAAAGGAACACCCTCCTAATATGAACTGAGTTGACTCAGTTGTTGTTCCCTCCTCTCTTTGTGGTGGTTTTATGGATAGCTCGCACAGTATTATTATTTGGAATTGTCGTGGAGCGGCTGGGAAGGCTTTTCCAGCGTTGGTGAAAGATTTAAGGAGGAAGTTTCTTTTTTCTATGCTTGTTCTACTTGAGACTAAAGTTTCTGGCAAGTCCACGGATATGGTGGTTAAGAAAATGAGGTTTAATAAGTCATTTAGAGTTGAAGCTGCTAGTTTTGCCGGTGGAATCTGGTGCCTTTGGAATGATGACTCTTAGGATGTCACTGTGGTTAGATCTAGTATTCAGCTTGTGCATTTGGAGATAAAAATGGGTGATTCAAGTTTCTTCTTTACATCTTGCTATGCGAGGCCACAAGTTTCTATTCGAAATATGCTTTGGGCTGAGTTAGTGGAAATTAGTAGCACTATGATGAGTGCTTGGTGCATTGCGAGTGATTTTAATGCAATTTTAGATGAATTTGAAAGGTATGGTGGTCCGAGGAGAACTTCTCCAGTTTGTAGGGCTTTTAGAGAGTGTGTTCAGAATTGTGAGTTGAATGGTCTAGGATTTCAAGGTCCTAACTATACTTGGAAGCGTGACCAAGTTAGAGAGAGACTAGATAGAGCTTTGTGCAACAATCAGTGGCAAGTCCAGCTTCCTGAAACTATAGTTACGCATCTTCCATCTTTTAAATCTAATCATTCGCCTTTATGGATTCGCTTATATCATCCAGCTCTACAAAATAATGTGCCCAAACCTTTTTATTTCTTAGCTGCGTGGTTATCTCATGAGGGCTTTGAAACTCTGGTGAGGGATAGCTGGCATGTGGAGGACAACTGATTGGTCAATGTGGAGTCTTTTTCAGAGAAAGCTAGAGTGTGGAATAGGGATATTTTTGGCCATATTCTTAGGCGTAAAAACAGACTTTTGAACAAATTGGAAGGAATCAACTCTAAGCTTCAAATGGGTGGAAATCCATTTCTTGAAAGGTTGCAGTGGGACCTTTGGGCTGAATATGAGCGTGTTTTAATTGGAGAAGAACTTCTTTAGATGCAAAAAGCAAGAACTAAGTGGATTAAATTTGGGGATAGAAATACTGAGTATTTTCACCTATCCACTATTACTAGAAGGAAAAGAAATAGGATTGTGGCTCTTAAAAATGAGGATGGTGACTGGGTTCATGATGATCATGAATTGAAAGATATGGTGAGGGATTTCTATTCCAAGCTATATTGCTATACTCCTTCGGGCTCAAATTTTCCTATCAGTGGTGGTTACCCTCATCTCTCTGATGACCTCTCGGTGAGTCTTAATGCTTTGATTTCTGATGAGGAAATTAGGAGAGCTTTGTTTAGTATGGGCGGTTTGAAAGTTCCAGGGCCGGATGGACTTCATGTCATTTTCTTTTAATCCCAATGGGATATTGTGGGAGCTTCAATGTGCAGAATGGTCAAGGATATTTTTTTGGAGCCACAAAAGGTGAAAGAGGTTAATAAAACCTTTCTTTCTCTTATTCCAAAGGTGGATCACCCTGAGCATATTAAGCAATTTAGACCCATCAGCTTATGTAATGTGATTTATAAAGTGGTGACAAAAATTATCTCTAATAGATTTCGAGCTATCATGCCTGCTATTATTTCTCCTAATCAGTGCAGTTTTGTTCCCGGAAGACAAGGTGCAGACAATATTATCATAGCTCAAGAGGTGATTCATAAGATGCACTCAATGCATGGTAAGAAGAGCTTTATGGCCATCAAAATTGAATTGGAGAAAGCTTATGATCAGCTCAATTGGGAGTTTGTTATAGATTGTTTAAGGAATGTGGGGGTGCATGAACATATTATTAATTTGATTTGGCATTGCATTTCCTCTTCATCTTTAGACATTTTGTGGAATGGCGTGAGCACTGGGGAATTTAGTCCCTCTAGGGGAATAAGACAGGGAGATCCTCTCTCTCCATACGTATTTGTTATTTGCATGGAGCATTTGTCTCACCTTATTTCTCTAGCGGTGGAACAAGGTAGGTGGAAGCCGATTGTTCTTTCAAGGGGTGGGCCTCCTATTTCTTATCTTTGTTTTGTGGATGATCTTTTCTTATTTGCGGAGGCTTCTATGGAGCATGTTCCTATCATAAGAGCCTGTCTGGAGGTCTTTTGTGCTAGCTCAGGTCAGAAAGTGAGTTTAGAAAAGATAAGGATCTATTTTTCCAAGAATGTTAATCATACTAGAGCTTTTGAGATTGCAGGTGCGTTTGGCTATCAACTTTCTCATGATCTAGGGAAATACTTGGGTATCCCTTTGTATCATAAAAGATTATCTAAACGTTCCTTTAGTTGGGCAACGGATAAATTGATGAGTAGGTTAAGTTCCTGGAAAGCCAACTCTCTTTCACTAGCTGGTAGGTTAACCTTGTGTAAATCAGTGATTGGAGCTCTACCATCCTATACTATGCAATCTATTTTCTTTCCTAAGATAATTTGTGAAGATTTTAATAAAGCAAAGTGAAATTTTCTCTGGGGTTCTTCTATGAAGGCTAAGAAAATTCCTCTGGTTAATTGGAAGAATGTTTGTAGGCCCAAGGAGTGTGAGGGCTTGGGGTTGCGGGATGCTTCTTTGGTTAATAAAGCTTTTATGATTAAATTAGGGTGGAGATTAATTAATGAGAAAGATTCTCTATGGGTGAGAGTGCTGAGAAGTAAATATAAGTGTAAAGCTAAGTGAAGGAGAGGGCAGGACAATCCAACTTATGAAAGGGAGTTTCAAGTAATTGACAATATGTTGAGCAGGGAATTATTTGGAGAATAAATAATGGTAGATCTACTTATTTTTGGACAGATAACTGGGTGCCAGGAGTGGGACTTTTAAAACAATATGCTTCTCAAGATTTGGATGAACCAACATTATTCTCTCTAGTCAAGGATTATGTGACCGAAGGTGGAGATTGGGATTGGTAGAAGATCAATTTATATTTGCCCAGTTTTATTATTAACAATATTGCAGGTATTCAACCTCCTTTGCAGGAAACTGGAGCAGATTCAATAGCTTGGGCTAACAGTCATGATGGTGATTTTACTTTAAAGTCAGCTTACTCTCTCATTGATGGCGATGAATCCTCAGGGCGTGATAGCTTACACAATTGCATTTGGAAATGGCGGGGACCAGAGAGGGTCAAAACTTGTTTGTGGCTTCTAGCAAGACAAGATCTCCTCACGAATTTCAGAAGAGTTCAGAGACATTTATCCTCTGATCCATATTGCTCACATTTTGTTAATCATAGTGTAGAATCTGTCATGCATGCAGTTCGGGATTGTAGCTTCAATACGCAATTCTGGAAATAGTTGGTGAGCTCATCATATCAGCAAGAGTTTTTCTCAGCAAATGTTAGACAATGGCTCCTTCCAAATCTAAGAAGGTTGCGACAAGTGCATGGGTTCCGTTGGAGCTTTGTTTTTGCTGTAGGCATTCATTTTTTATGGAATGAACGCAACAATTAGATTTTTAATTGTGGTTCCATGGATGTTCATAGTGCTCTAAGTTGCTTTTGGAGTAGAGTGCAATCCTTTACAATTGGACATCAATTGGTTGATCTGATTAATAATATGAGCAGGCATTCTCCTCTTCTGTGTTCCTGGAGACCACCAGATGAAGGATTTGTTTCTTTAAATAATGATGGATCTGTGGTGAATGGTTCTCGTGCAGCTTGTGTTGGTATTATTCGTAGTATAGATGATGGCTTCGTTCGGGCTTTTGTGGCAAATTTGGGAGTAGCTTCGATTACTATAGCTGAGCTTACTATGGTGCTATATGGTTTGCAAATGGCTTGGTAGTGTGGTTTTCGTCGGATTCAGATTGGTGTAGATTCTACAGCAGCTATTTCTTTAATTCAGAATTGTCATGATCCAATTCATCCAGCTGCAATAATCACTGGGAGAATTCGATCTTGGATCCAAAGAGATTGGGTGGTGTAGATTTTTCATGTTCTTAGAGAGGGTAATAGATTTGCTAATACTCTTTCTCATTTAGGTCATGATAGGTCCATTGAAGTGCACTTTTATGAGGTCACTCCTCAATGTATTTGGTCTTTGTTGAACTTTGATTCTGTAGGCTTAGCTACTCTCCTGAGAGGGGGGCTAAGTTTGTTTGGTGTTTTGCTATTTTTGGGTGCAGAGCACCCCGTTGTTTACCAAAAAAAAAAAAATTTATCATGATAAACGTGTAATAATCCATACACTAGTTATATTATATTACACACACACACACACAAACTTGCACACAAATATACTCAATGACGTTCCACACATCTATTTATTTATTTTTAACATTCTTCCCCACAATTATCATGGTTTTCCCCTTCTTGTGTGTTCACAGAATGATTTTCGCTTTGCGCGAGAAACACGACCTAATCCTCAAATCACTAACAAGTTAGAGATTGAGATTTCTAAAAGTCAAAACGATTAGCTGGACTTAGTTTAGATCTGGGATTATAGATGCTTTGGATAAATTCAGGGTTGTGTGTAGTTTTAATGTAAAACCAACTTTCGTTGTTCAGTAGCAGGGATTAATTTTGCAGAAAAGCTACTTGTATATTACTGCAGAAGCATTCTAAATATATAGCGGCAAAAAACAATGAATACATTAATCCTTCGCTCAATAATCTCCTCTGCTCAGATTTGTTTGTTACTATCACAACAGCTCCTTATATTTCTAACACAACAGATTTTTATGAAATTAAGCATATTTACCAGCATTAAGAAGCAGCAGAATTTAGCAGAGCATGTAGCACATATTTTAGTGAAGAATGACTTGTCATGACAGAACTCTCATAATCACATAAGAACACTGGTGGCATTGCCTTCTCCTCCCTTTAATGTACCTAAAAGGAGTGAGGAAATTGAATAAAACAAGCAGCATATGCAAGAGAAAATTCCTTACTTATAACTACTCATCACATATTTAAGCTCATCCTAAAAAGACAAGCATAAAAGTCGTTAGTTGCAAGGATCAGTGAGGAAGGTCGTACTATCTTGCACCAAGTTGCAATGGTATTCCAACTACAAGATTGGTTGCACTGGTTTCTTGTAAGCTGATTGCTGGCTTAATCAAAGACCAAGAGTCATTAAAATGGGATAAAGTGCGCAGCCAAAATTTCAACTCGGAGAGTTTCATTGACCAGAATATCCCAAGTGACAGATAACTCCATGCTTGGTAGTTGATATCAAATTAGTCAGGCATACTGGAAATAACAAAGACAATCGACTTGGAGTGCTTTACTTGCAAGGACAATCAATAATCTCATCAACACTGTCAATCCATTAAACAAACAAGTGCAGCATAGTAATCAGTAAGACTCAGAACTAGATGTAAAGACACAGAATGTAAGCAAGCATATCATACTCTCTGGTAACGGAATGAACAGAGTTAACCTATTCCGGATCCTTTTCCACATCCAGTAGCAAGTTCGAGTTACATTGCTCCATGTGGGGGGACCATGGCCTATACAAAATGAGCAATATTAACAAATCGACGCTAGCACCAACCCTGCCCATAACAGACTTGGTATCAAAACTTGAGGAGGAAAACAGAGATTGTTTAAGATTGAGTAAAAGAAAAGTGCAGCCAAAAAGCAAGAACATAAATAGAAATGCAAGAAAGAAAGAAAGTGCGAAATAGAATGATTTTTCTTGCTTTTTAACTTCTGTAACTCAATATTAACACGTTTGATGTTTTGAGATAACACCGGGAAGAATAATCATATCAGTTTCTGTAAGACACCAGTCTGGTACAATAATTGAGAAGTTGTATCAGGATATCTTAAACACAAAGCCGGGAATAATTATCAGCCATGCCTGTTACTAGTACACAGACAAAATCCTAATTAGAAATATATAGATGTTAGACAGAAAGCTAACCTCAACCAAGAAAGAAAAGTGGACAGCAAAAATAATTGCAAGTGCATCTATAACCGAAAATCTAATAAATAGCAATCATTCTTCTTCTTTGGACATGTCAAGGACTTAAATGATGAATTGATGCACAAATACAAAAATTATCTAAAGTATAAGAGTGCTCAAACTGTTTAGGGTTCCTCAGAGATGTCACATAAACTTGGATTAGGCCATCAGATCTTGAGGAGAATTGCTACCAGTGCATAGTTGCATGCCCTTATTAATATATTGCTGGTTTTGGAAAGAGAAATTCAACTGTCATGGGGTAATTCATATTTCCAAGCAACCAGGAATTATACTGTACAACTTCTGATTTAGCTAGCAGGCTTTAGTCATGCACATTAACCCAGTTATAAAAGCAAAGGATCAGAGCCCTAGCATTTGAGTGCTAACTTTAGAAAATTTTTAAAAGAAAGGGGCATCAACCAAATTTGTAGGACAGAAGTTGGGAGAAAAGTAACTTTATCAAACTAATTATCATGAAATTATAGGACATCAGGTTTAGCTGGAGGGCAGCTTATCTCTGAGCCAGTGAGTATTTTACTGAACTTGATATAAGTCAATGTAAAAGGGGAATACAGTTCTAAAGATGGCTGATCAGGAACTAAGTGATAACACATTTATCCTATGAATGAGCATCAGACACAAAGTAGTCATGGTAGAATATGATTGTTTCTTCCACGGAGAGGCAAAGCCTAGCTGTATCCAAATGAAGATTTTTTGGGGCTGACAAAAGGCGCTTCTGAGTATATAAAGGCTTGACAGAGCACTTCCAAGGCACATACAAACAAAATGAGGATATTTCTATTTCCTCAAACAATACAAATAATTAGAATGAAGCTTAATATTATGTGAGTTACTCTGCATTTATTGTTAATAATGTTTGGTGCCACCATTCTTCAAGAAAAACAAGAGATAGAAAGTGGTTTAATAACATAAACCTTAAGCCAAAGTGTCTATGATGACAGACTATAATACTTACAGATTAATATAGTGAGCTTAAGTGTCGTGAAGCTAATATCAGGTTTTTGTATGATAAAACAGATTTCATCATTGAACAAAACAATCAATAATTAGATATTTTGGACACTAAGTCATGAGCAAAAATCAGCAATGACGCAGAAGATCCTTAAAGTTAATAAAGCAGATTTCTGTATGCGATGTACAGGGAGAATCAGTAAGTTCAGGAGACAAGCCCCAAAAATCAACTAACAACAACATATCGTGAAAGTAAGTTTAATAAGCATATGGGATAATATTAACTTTAGCAACAGTGTGGTCATTGCATAGTCCTATTTCTTTGGCTATAGAGGAACAAGCATTTCTAACCATTCGTGCAAAATACAACAATAATAGATGTGTAACTTGAGCGGGTACAAAAATGTCACACCTAGCCTTTTCCCTTCAATAGGCCTTTGCTGATCATTTCATGAAGAAGCTTCTCTACCTTTTTGTCCTCTCTTCCTTTTCTGTTTTTTTCTTTTTTTTTCACTCCAAGAAGAGCCTGAATAACTGTTAAAGCAGTTACATCGTCAGGGAAGCAATCATTGTCATGCAGCAAAATTTTTAGGACAGAAACTGGGAGAAAATTAACTTTAAGAAACTAATGTCATCAAATTCTAGAACTCCAGGTTTAGCTAGCAGGGAGCGTAGAATTCTCGCTGAGCCAGTGAGCATTTACGGCAACTCAATCAAGACTATGGAAAAGGGAATACATTGTATATCTAAAGATGGCAGATTCGGGAACTAAAAGCTAATATAATTATTTCTTTTGTGAAGAGAGGCTAAGTCTAGCCACATCCAAATGAAGATCAATTGGGGCTGACAAAAGACACTATTGATTATATAAAATCTTGACAAAGCATTTCCTAAGCACTTACTAACAAAATGAGGAGTGTTTCAATCTTCTTAAGCAAAACAAACAGTTAGATGAAGCTTCTGATAGAGATGGTTCATGGCAAATGTTATCTGAGTTACTCAGTATTTATTGATAATAATATTCGGGGCGCCACTCTTCAAGTAAAAAACAGTAACAACAGAAAGAAAGTGGTTAATAACATACCAATCAAGGCAAAGTGTCTAAGAAGACAAAATATAATACTTACAGCTTACAAAGTGACCTTGAGTGTCCTGAAGCTAATGACATGTAACAACAATTCACTGCCAAGGGAATATCAATCAAGTCAGTTTCTACAAGGTTGTTGTACGATAAGACAGATTTCATCATTGGACAAAACTATCAAAAAGTAACCCTTGAGCAAAAATCAGCAATGACACAGAAGACCCATAGAGTTAATAAAGCAGATTTCAGCATGCAAGGTACAGGGTCAATAAGTAAGTTCAAGAGTCAAGACCCAAAAATCAACTAACAACAACACATTGTGAAAGCAAATACAAAAAGCATAAGAGATACTGTGAACTTTAGAAACAGTGAGGTCATTGCAAAGTGCTATTTTTTTCGCCATAGAGAAATAAGTATTTTCTAACCATTCATGTGAAATAAAACAATAACAGATGTATAACTCACGTGGGTACAAAAGTGTCATACCTTGCATTTTCGCTTCAACAAGCCTCTGCCGATCATTCCATGAAGAAGCTTCTCCGCCTTTTCATTCTCATTTTTTTCAAGAAGGGCCTGAATAATAGTTAAAGCAGTTATATCATCAGGGGAGCAGTCATTGTCATCCATTTCTGAAATCAATGCCATGGCATCATCGAACAAGCCCTCTTTACAAAGCCCGTTGATCATGGCATTATATATTTGGACATCTAATCGGCAGCCTTTAATAAGGAGATGATTGAAAATCTGTTGTGCAGTTTTAAGTCTCCCACCTTTGCACAATCCATCAATAAGGATGGTATATGTGACCACATTAGGACAAATCCCTTTGCCAATAATTGTCTGAAATAATTCAATTGCCTCATCAAGATGTTGGCTTTTGCACAAACCATCTAGCAAGATACCGTAAGTTAAAATAGTTGGGCGTTGGCCACTAGCATGCATCTCATCAAGAAGATCTTGCACGTAAGAGATTCTTCCTGATTTGCACAAGCCATCAATAAGAGAGCTATATGTTACAGTATTAGGAACCAAATTTCTGTGATGCATCTCCTTAAAGAGTGTTACAGCTTCATCCACTCTTTTACTCTTACAATATCCATTAATCATAATGCTATAACTCCAGACGTCAGGTGTCAAACCTCTTTGCCTCATGTCATAGAATAAATTTGTTGCCTCATTCTCCTTATTATTCAGAAAGTATCCATCTATTAAAGCACTATAAGTGACAATATTAGGCTCAAGACCTCTTTGCAGCATCATATGAAACACATTTTGGGCTTCTGTGATTTTTCCATCCTTACACAGTGCATCGATCAGCATGCTATAGGTATAAAGGCTAGGGTAAATGTTGTTTTGTCCCATTTGATTAAGCAACCTTGCAGCTTCCTCTAATTGACTTATACAGCAAAAACCGTGAATTAGGGAACTGTAAGTGACAACATCAGGAGAAATTCCGCACGCAATCATCTTTGTAAACAAATTCCCCGCATCAGTTACAAGCCCATCTTTACATAATCCATCAATGATTATATTGTACATTACTACATTCGGCTTAATTGGTTGTCTCTCCAACTTTTGCAGCAACTCGAGGGAAGCTCTTATTTGTCCTATTTTACAAAGTCCGTAAATTAAGGTCCCATAACTAACCTCATTAAGCTGATATCCTTGTGCTCTGACCCTGTCATGAAATTGCAATGCTTTCCTAACCTCACCGCTAATACATAATCCTTTCATGAGTGTGGTCAAAGTTATGACATCCAATTCATAACCTCTCTTGATAATCTTGCCCAATACAGAAAAAGCAGAGTCCATCTGACCCAAATGGCAGAAACAATTGATCAAGATGCTCAGAGTAATCATGGAAGGAGTGATTCCCCTAAACTCCATTCGTGCAAAAAGTGAAATAGCAGTGGGGTATTGTCCCATCTTAACAATAGAGTCTAAGATCTTGTTAAATTGGGCTACATATGGACGATGACGCTTACTGAGAATGGCCATGAAGGAGGCAACAGCATCGTCAACGTGACGGAAGGCTGAACCATTGTGAGCCTTCGGAGGTTGAGAATGAGCATATTGCCTGATAAGCTCAGCGTAACGCAAGTAACGGAGGACGTTAGATTTAAGGGATACAACACACCTTGTTAGTGTGTTAAACATCGTCTTCTTCTTCGTTTAAGGTTAAGGATGTCCCTTCAGTGGTGCTGTCGCTCGTCGCAATTAGTATTTGCTCGCTTGTCGCTGTGAAGCAATGGTTGAACGAATTGCACTCTGATGATAAAGATGACGCCAATTTTTTTTATATTATCGTTATTTTTCAGTGCAGCGTCGATTTATTCATTGCTCATGAAACTATAATTTGCGGATAGTGAAGAATGCACAGGAAAAATAACTAACTTGCGAATAATAGGAGTGCATTTGAATCAATTAATTGTGATCATGGAGCGGAAATAGTAGGATCATGGAGTGCTCAATCAAACCATATTAGGGTCCGTTTGGTTTAACTTTTGGGAGAAGGTCTTTTAAAAGAAGAGTTTTTAGAAGAAATATTTTTAAAAGAATAATTTTTGTTTGATTTGAATATGTCAAAAGACCTTTTAAAAGAATGAGTTTTGTTTGGATAGGATAAAATAAAATTACTTTTTATTATTGATGTGAGATTAATAATAAGATTTCTTTTTAAAAGGTTATTTTCTAAAATAAAAAATAACCTCAAAGATATTTCTTTCAAAAAGACCTTTTAAAAGAAATTAAACTAAATTTACTATACAAAATCATTTTCCATTTTCTATAAGGCATTCTGGCAATTGCAAACTTGAATCCAAACGGGCACTTATTCGTTGCCCAGTGTCAATGCTTCTTTTATTCAATGCTTCTTTTATTAATCCTCAGCGTAACCATTATGAGAAAAGTGGAAATGATGTCATATACTTCTTAGTCATCTAAATTCTCTATCTTATGTTATTTGAATTTCAGCAATTGATCGTACGCTCGTAATTATTTTCCCTGTGCACTCTTCATTATTCACAAGTTAACTGTTACCGTGTAAATAGTAGTAGAATCAATTGGATCAGTTAGTTAATTTTGGTCTTATTTTCAACTCATAGCTGCCAAGAGTAAATAGAACCAAGTGCCCGAGCTAAGATATTATCATAAAGTGACTAGAGAAGTCACAAGAATTATAATTGATTCTATTATTTCCACTCCATAATCACAATTATGAACCGGCAATTGGTCAAAATTATTTTTTTATTCTGTTGGTATGTCCGTGTGAGGATTGAACCTTAATTTTCTTATTAGCAGTACATCTTGCTGATAATTAGTTTGATATTTTTAAATGGAATTAATTTTGATATAGGGTAAAAAAGTTAAAATAGTGAATGTAAGAGTCAAATATTTTTATTGATATAATAATATATGATTAAATATATATGCATAATATATTTACACTGTCAATATACTAAAATTAAATTCTTTGAAAATTACAATTTTAGTTACTAGTATTATATTATGGTAATTAAATTCATCTCTATCTCATTACCGAAAAAAAAAAATATTCATCTCTATCTTTTTTTGAGTCTTTAGGGTTTCTCTTTAAACATTGTTGTGATACAAAGTTTTCAATCACTACCAAAAAATAACAGAAAACCAACGGACATTCCCAACAAACATGATTTCACCAATATTTTTGACAGATTTTCCAACGAATAAAGTAAAAAAGGATTTTTTTATTAATTTAAAATAATCATTGATAATTATGTACGTATTATATGGTGCCAACACAAGCCACATGGTGCGAGCTTATTATTGATGAACAATGCATAAAAAATCTTCTTAAAATATTTAATACAACTACCGACGAACTATTCAAAGGGACTCACACACTGAAGAAGGACAAGCTGTTGATAATTAATATTTTAATACCTTAATTAACCTTCACATTTAGTGCTTAGAGCCTCCAATAGTTTAATTGAGCAATTTTGGGTCAAATAATTAATTGGGCTTCTAATTGACTCTAATTGCTTTTCTTGGATAATTTTGGTCCTTTTACACTATTTTAGTAAATTGAGCATATCTTGAATTATAATTAATGCCAAACTTGTTTGTAGGAAAGCTAACTCAATGGACTACAAATGCTATAAAGACATCTAGAGCTAATTCTATCATTTTGAATGTCATTTGAGTTGTTGAATTCAGATCAAGGATGTTGAAACCTTTGGCTAGTGTTTGGGCCATAGTTAATTCAATTGAAGCTCAAATTGCATAAGATCAAGGCCAATTGAAAGCTAACACAATCCTTTATTGGGTTGGGTTGGACTAAGGATGCACAAAAATGAGAGTATTAGGCTTAGTTTTTAGGGTCTAAAACTAAAAACAGAATTCAAATTTTAGTTGTTAGAAAATAGGATCAAAATTTGTCTTTTTCATTTTCTCTCTTTTGTTCATAGTATTCTTCATCTCTTTCTTTATTTTTCTGTATAATTCAAAATGTTAGTGTAAAACTTTTAAACAAATTCAATCTTTGAAGATCTCCCCAGGTTAAGATCTTGAGGTCCTGGTTCTTCATTAATGCATATTCCAATTTCTTCTCTTCTCTTTTCCAATTTCTAAGTTGCTGATTATGATTTTAGTTGATGATTTCAAAATTGTATGTTAATATGATCTTGATGGATTATTCTAAATTGCATTTTCTTTTGATGAGAAGAGCTAAATTCTAACTTCAATTTTGGGTTGGCGGCTCAATGATTTAGCTCAAACACTAGTTCAAGACACTTCATTGGATTATATTTAGTGCATACCAAGTGTTTGACCATATTATAGATTATAATCTAGTAGAGAGTTGGGGGTTGAAAATGAGATTCCAACTTAATCCTCCCAACTACTGAATTATGCTTATTTTATTGATCTATGATAGATCTTACCCATTGATTAAATAGGTTCTAGCTTGGTTAGAGCTATTAGATTATGTTTAATTCCTTTTAATTACTTTTGATTTCTCTGTTAATTACTCAAAACCCCCCCTTAATTCTCAAACTAATTCGATTAAAAACCATTCAATCATCCTTGGGAAATGATCTAGGCTACACACTACAAAGCCTAGTTTTAATTTGACAGTGTTTACTGGCTCTTGTCAAATTTTGGCGCCTTTGCTGGGGATCTTTGGATGCTTTTTCAATTCCAATTAACTTTAATTAACATTAGATTAGTATTACACTAACATCTAACTCCGTTTTCTCTCTATTTGATTGTTGTTTAGCTTAATTTGGTGCTATTTGAGCCAATTTAGGAGCTGTTAAGTTTTTTTGTTTAGCTCATATCACTTTGGGTGCCCCTGCCTCTACGATTTTTGGCATTTTAAGCAAGACTCGTTGTCTACCAATAATGAGCCCCCTGTTTTGGTCAAATTGCACTATTTCCATACTATTTTGATTGATTTTTAGTTCCATAATGGCAGTTTTGTAATTTTTGTTAAAAAATTGTTCGCGAGTTGAGCTGAAATTTGGCAGGTTAAAGGAAGATATCATTTGGTGAAGAGGATTTAGGTGTCACTGTTAGTAGTTCTATTAGTAACTCTGCTCATCTGTTTTCAATCTTATTAGTAGTTCTAGTTATGATTTTGATTCTGTTTCTTCTGATATTTTAGGTGATTCTGTGAATTTAAATTATTTTGTTAACATGGAGGATAATAGGACTTTGGAGGAATTAGCTTCACCTGATATTAATTATCAACTTCTATGTATTCAATATCCTAATCTTGATGTTGATTTTAAGCTTAAGTTTGGACTAATCCATCTTTTGCCTAAGTTTCATGGTCTTGCAGCAATAGTCCCTCATAAGCACTTGAAGGAATTGCATGTGGTTTGTTCATATGAAACCACAACGAATTAATGAAAAGCACATTAAACTGTGAGCTTTTCTATCCTCTTTGGATGATAGGGCCAAGGATTGGTTGTACTACCTTCAACCTTCTGCCATAAAAAGGTGGAATGACATGAAGAAACTATTTCTTGAGAAGTTCTTCCTTGCCTCCAAGGCCGCAGCAATCGAAAAGGATGTATGATGTATGTGGAATCAGGCAAGCAAATGGAGAGAGTTTGTATGAATACTATGAGAAATTCAAAACGCTCTGTGCAAGCTACCCCCCCACCAAATAAGTGACCAATTGCTGATTGTTCACTTCTATGAAGGTCTCCTCCCAATGGACAGAAACATAATTGATGCAGCAAGTAGAGGAGTTTCAGTGGAAAAAGCCCCTGTAGCTATAAGAGATATGATTACAAATATGGCTAATAATTCCCAATAGTTCCGTAAAAGATCATATAGTAGTAGAGTTTATCACTTACAGAACCCTTAACGAATTCAACCTTAACCTACAATAATGGCAGTGATCAGTATTGGTCACTAGAGATTAGAGAACATAATTGATTAATTAACCTCCTTGGTGAGACAATTGGCCATGGCTTAGCATCAGACTCCTATTAGTCAACCAACTAGAGGCCATGGAATATGTTCTAATCCTACTCATTCCACTAATGCCTATCCTACCATACAAGAAAGTCTTTCTAGCCAGAAATTTGACATAGTTGTTGTAGTGCAAGTGTTTCCAAGGAGACCAAAACAACAATAGTAGTTTAACCCCTTCTCTAGCACTAATAATAGGCTAGACAGACCACCCAATTTGACAAGGGAAAATAGTTCAAACCAGAATAGGAAAAATTAGAATTATCAGTAGAATAAGCCATATTCAAATTTCCAACAACCTGTTCAGAATCAGAACAAGCAGCAGTTCCAACAGCCTCAACAACCTCTTTAGCAGCAATCTGGTTCTTCATCGAAGGATTTAGTCAAACAACGTACTACATATAATTTGGAGTTCCAACAAAGAACTAAGGTATCTATTCAAAACTTGCAGACTCGAATTGGACAATTGGTATAATACTTGGTTTGAAATAAAATGTTGGTAAGTGGAAGCTTCAAAATTTTACATAGCTTAAGTTTTTGAGGTATTTCTTTATTCACCTTAAATTATATAGCGATAGAGCAATTAAACTCAAATTATGTGAAGATTGTTTTAAAAGTGTTTGGAAGAGAGAGAGAGAGAGAAGAAAAAAAAGACCACCAACATCTTAAGTGGTAAGGCACACATTAAGGCCTCCCCTATTTCCTTCTTCTTTCTTGATAGTTCTTTCTTCCCCTTTCACTATTTTCTTCTTTTCTCCCTTACCCACCCTCCCCTCTCTTCCCTTTTGCTAGTTCCAACTCTTTTTCTTCTCGGTGCACCACCTCCATCAACCTCAACCATCGCCTCTCTCTGTCATCACTGCTATCTACCATCTCTCTCTTCCTTCCTTGCATTTTTTCTCCACCACGAGCCTCAGTCTCCACTGCGTCTCACTCTCTGCTCACCCCCTCTGCTGGTTTCGCTTCTCTTTCTGGTAGTGGAGCTTTGGTTCAGCTCCCTCTAACAACCCACAACTCTTTTGTAAGCTATTTCCAGTTTTATTCCTATTTATGTGGGTGGTTATTGAAATAAGTTGAGTTCCTTGTTGTATCCTTTTGCTCATTTGAATTCCTATTTATGTCCAAGTATTTGTGTTTTAATGGTTGTTGAAACAAATATTTGTTCATTTGTGCAAGGTTATAATATGTGATGCACTTCTCTATTTTTAGTTTTTCTAATTTGAGAGATTAACTTGTATCTAGTTATGGTTTGGTTGTTGTATGGGCTTTTATGATTGAACTTTAAAAAATTTGATTCCAATTTGGAGGAGATGAAGGGGAAGTGTAAGTTATTAGCTTAATTTTGTTCTCACCTTGGGGCTGAAATTTATCGATCTCTACTTATTTATATCATGAGAAAACATGAGCTTGATGAGATATTGCGTATGTGAACTGATTCCTGAATACTAAAACTAAGAAGAGTTGTAACTCTTATGATGTTTTATGTGATAGTAAAATGCTAAATACGTACTTGACGATGCAAATGATTTATTTGCAGGTTAATCATTAAAAAGGAATTGTGTAGCGCTCCAATTTAATTGGCTTGAGTCATTTTTGAACGAATGAGTAGTAATTTTGATGCCAATCGCATGTCTTCTATACTTTTGATGCCAATCTAATGTATGCCAATTTTTTTTTCAACGACTAAGATTGCAATAGCAAATTGACATCAAAAGGTCAAAGATCGTAACCAGAAGCCTATGTCCTAGGAAATTGAGTTTTGTAACATGTAAGGCTAATTTAATAAATGTAGCTTATTTGCTCGCTCAACATTGTAAAATGGAATTAACATATAGTTCAAACAATATCACAAACACAAGGACGAATTTCTAATTGTTTCGACTTATCGTTTATCTAAACTGAAAGCAACAGTTTGTCTAAGCATGTTTTAGGAACTGAAATATTCCATTATTGAAATGGAAAACCAAGGAGTAGTAACTCCTGATACAGCTAGGGCTGCTCATGGTTTGATTTTCTATAAAAACTGAACTGAATTGAATCAAACCATAATTATGGTTTAGTTTTTTAAACTAAAACCGTTAAAGAATACTTGAATTGAGTTTGAACCAATTCTGATATAAAGTGAACCAGTTCAATTTGGTTCAAAACCAAAACCACTTTTTCTTTGCTTACCCCTCTTTTGGAAATTACTTTTCTGTTCAATCTGCAAGCGCATCCTATGCGCACTCTATATTGGTGAAACCAGCGGCAAAGGCACTTTCTGACGACACCGACGTTCGTGATGAGGTCGATGTTTGTGACAACAACGAAATTTGTGACAACATCGACCGAAGCCATGGGAACTTCCTTTGAATCCAAGACGTGATGACAGGCTCCTTTAGAGGCCGAGGCCCCGGCTTAGTCTCCAACGCAGGAAAATGACAGCAAGTTGTTGAGAACGAAGCTGGTGACGGAACCTAACAACGGTGAAGTGTTATGTGGAGAAGCGGCGGGGGCGACACTGCAAAGCACAATGGCTTCGTCTTCGGTCTCCAACATGGACTCGATGAGCTCTTGGTGGTGGTTGCTATGGAGGTTGTTGAGGAATACCTCCGGTCGTTGGCGACAGGCTCTCGAGATTTTCCGCAGCTAATTTCTTTGCATTGATGCTACACCTCAGAAGCGAATTGTTTTCATTTAATGCAAGGGTGGAAAAAGGTTTGGTTTTCTACTGTTAACTAATCTATTTGAAGATGTGGTTAACTGATCTGATATTAAAATAGAAACCAGTTTCAATTTTAAACTCTTTCACAAAAACCGGATTTTTTAAGGTTTGGTTTGGTTTGGATATAAGTTTGGTTTGGTTAATTGGTTTTTTTGAACACCCCTAAATATAGCAGTGTAACTAGGAAACTAGGAAAATACTAGGACAAAGATAGAAAGAAACGATCAAGTGACAGTCCTACCCACCTAATTTGCTCACCAAAATGACACCCAACACCTGCCTACCCTCATCCCACCCTCCTTCTTATGCATTTCCTACATTACTCTCTCCAAATAGAATTCTACCACCTGTTCCTCTAGAATCTTCCTTACAATCCTCATTTCTCTTTCCTCTAACTAACTTCCTCCTAACCCACTTTCCACTACCACACAGGCCATGGTCTATCAGCATCCCTGTAAAACCTTCAAAATAGTTACTGAAGTTAAAACAAGATTATCCTGTTATTCAACAGTTCTGGAGTGAATTGAAACATGATGAAGTTGAAGGCTGAAGTACTTCAGACAACATTAACAAAACAGAACAAGAAATAGGATGAGGAAAAAGATCAACACAGACAGAGAACCTATGCACAATGGCATGTCCTAGTCAAAAGTCTCCAAGGCCTCTCAACATGTATGTTTGTGCTCCATAACATGCTGAGGAGATTCTCTAAGTTATGGGGGCATTGAGTTTAGGTGGCATTTGCTATGGGATAATCCATCTGAATTGCTGATAATATTTGATTAAATTGTCTAGGTTCACAACATTACCTTATTTGGTTGGACAACATTACTAGCAATTTAAATTTCCAAAGTAATGTAAATTATCACCAATGTAGTAATATAGATTGCCCCCTTGAAAAGTGGTAATGTGGATTACTGTCAATGTGGCAATCCTTCCATTATTATTATTATTATCATGATTAATTATATATAATAATAATTATTATGATTAAATATTAATTATATTAATAATTCATTATTATTAAATAATATTAATTATTATCATTTAATAATAATAGTAATAATATTAATTATTTTATTAATAATAATTAGTAGTAAAATTAACTATTATAATCATATTTAATAATTAAATTTTATTATTCTTATTAATTAATAATTATTATTAATTACTAATATTAGTATAACTAATAATAAAAAAAACTATTTTTTTATTATTATTAGCTATTTTTTATTATTATTATTATTATTATTATTATATTGATTTAATACATATATTACCTAATAATCTTTTTGATATACCAAACAGAATAATATAAATTGCCATTTAGATTATCTATATATACCAAACACTGTATTTAACATTACTAGCAATTTAAAAGGTAGCAATCTTTCTAAGTGGTAGTCTATATTATTAGCAATGTTAATAGATAATATACCAAACATCACCTTAGTTAATTGGGAATATCCAGCGACAATAAATCCAAGCAACCATCAGAAAAGCTTTAGACCAACTGAGAAATGAGAAAATAACAATGATATAACAAAAAATAACATAAGGACAGGAATTTTGAACCCTAGAACACAGTATCATCTGCCAACTCCTAATTCTAAGCATAATAAATCATGGTAACCCTTATCAAGCCTCAATTTGCCAAATGATATTATCTTTAAAACACACAAAGTTGCTAATGTTCCATCATATAACCATTTCTAGCAAGACGGTAACAGATTTAGAAATCTCATAATTACAAAAATTCTAATCACAACATTTGGGCTCCACGTGGGGATTCTTGCATATCTACTTCTTCATTTGGCAGATCTTACTCTATGTTCCACAAGACAGTTATGCTCCAGTGCAAATAAATGGAAATACAATAATGTTGAGAAAGATCGGATTACAGTTTGGGAAGAAGTTAGAGTGAAAGATGGCTAAGGGTAGTAAACTAAAAATATGATTGATAGATGCAATATGTTAGAATACCCTAATCTAGTACTCATTTATACTATTAATTAGGTTAAGTATTAGTAGCACCAGTACAAGGCCCAACTAACTAACAACAAGATTAATAAACTAATAACCATAATATCATAACACAGAACATAGTTATCCTTTGCATTTCTTCTTCCTTCTCAAAAGATGGTCAGAAAGTTGAACTTGACCACTTTATATAGTTTTTCCCCATTTGCTTATCGGGTGTGATCATGGGTTTATCAAGTTGTCTATGATGGACTACATCAACCCCCCTTCTTTCGTTATACAAACAACATTAGAAATACGAGCCACCATAGAAACCAATCCAAAAATGGAACAAAGCCAAGAAGACGTGCTTCAATTACGTCAACACAAATTCCTCTCTAAATGTCAAAAATGTAGAAGACAATGCCAATAACCATATAGCATACTTGTCAATAGCGCACGATAGCAACGCTATCGCAGCGGAGCGATGCGAAGCTGAGGAGGAGTGCGACAAAGACTGCGGTGTGTCGCATTTTGCCGTCACAGCCGATCGCGGCCGATATTACGGGCCATCGCGAATGCTATTGCGGCCATCGCGGCCGCTATTGTTGATGACGTCCAAAAGACAGTAAAGCCCTTGTTTTTGGACTGTTTAGGACACATTGAAGGGGGCTGGAAGGTCATTTCGATCCTTCCCCCCTCTCTTCACTTTGGTCTTTGATCAGTTAGGGATTTTTCATCCCTTCTCTTCTGCTCTCAACCGATCTCTTTCCCCCATCACCCCTTTGACTCTACGACGATCGTTCAACCTCCACCACTATTGCCGACAGCCTGCATTTGCAAGACCGGCGGTGGTTTCAGTTTTTGGCGCCGGCAGCAGTGGTTGGTCCTTCTCCTTCCTCCATGTCTTTGTTCTACTTGTTTCTTTCTTTTCTTTTTGATGTTCTTTTCTATTCATTGTTTTTCTGTTTTCCTTCTTTCTACTTGTTTCCTTCCTCCATCTCTTTTTTTCCTTCTATTCACTGTTTTTTCGTCCCTTCTATTTTCCTTTTCTTTTTTTCTGTTTTCTGGTTCAGCAAATGGCAACATCATCAACTCAACATGATGATGATGAATGATTTGTAGAATGTTTTGTTAGTTTTAGAGAGAAGAGACTTAGGTTTAAATTAATTAGGATTTGTTGTTATCTTTTATATTTTATTGTCTTTATACTACTTGATGGTGTTGTTTTTTTGGTTTTGCTGCCCTTAGAATTTGATGTTTATGCATTGGATTAATGATGATTGCTTATTTTTAGACTATGGAATGGATTATAAATTTTCATCATTGATGTGAATAAGTTTAATTGTGAATGATTTCTTTTTTTTGAACATTTATATATGTTATATAATTTGCATGATAATTATATAGACTTTTATCAAATAACGGTCGGAACGCTATCCGCTATCCCGCTATAGCGTTTTTAGGGTTGGCCGCTATCCGCATTTGACAACTATGCCATATAGTCTAGATTCTTGTGGAGGATATTTTTCGAAAGTAAAAGAAGCAACTAATTGTACTACTGAATAAATTGAAAAAAAAAATCTATATATTTTAAGGGTCTGAAGGCTAACAAAACAAGTACTCAAGTAGTTATGACAAGCTTCACTTAGAACAATACGCATAATAAAATCTTTTGTACTCAATTTGTGTAGGTCATAGTACAATGTGCAAGATTGGAAGCAGACATGAAATTTGTGTGGCAGTTAGCATACATTTGAAGAAACAAAAGCATACTAGTGACATGGCTTAACATCTAAGTATTAATTCTCATATCAGAAAACTAAACCAACAACCATCTCATGCAATACATGATTGTGAATTATAACTTAAAAAAGGAAATGCATTACATGATGAAGTCAAAAGTAATTAAAACAGACAGAATACACATAACACAGATAAAAACATATACGGTGCAGTAAGTGGTTGCTTCAAGAACCTCACTAACAAGAGACAGCAGACATATTATAGCATTCTAATATTAACAACAAGGTGATATCAAACTCTCAGCATAGACCGCTGCAACAATGGGAACTCTGAACTTTTGAATCCCGTGAGTCTTAAAAGTGCCGCTTTTGGAATTGTAAACAATAAAGTTTGACCTATGCTCCAACAGTACCTCATCATCCTCATCAGAAATATAAAGTACCCTTGTTAACTCGGGATGATATTTGGGATATCCTTCTAAGTAAGGGAAACTGAACAATTTAGTCCAAGACTCTTTGTTTCCATAATCCTTCATAAGCCAAACATCCGAAACCATGTTACAATGAGCAATGATGCACAAGCAGCCCTTTGATACCGCCAAGGTCAAGCTGACCTTAACATCGGCTCCATAATCAGGAGGCAGCAATAGTTGTTGAAATGTCTCCGTTCGCAAATCAAGAGAAGCAATAACCCACAAAGAATGTGTAACATCCCTAGCCAACCAATTAAGCGTGCCACTCACAAATTTTCCCGAACCAAAAGCCACCGTTGCAGGGAAACCATGAATTGCTCTCCATGAATCATCAGTGCCCAAAGTATGAACCTTGACTTCAGTTCCATCTACAATATGCCCACCATCAACCCCTACAATGAGAACAACTGCGACCACCTTGTAACTATCACTGAAATTATCATAGCCAAACCCATATTTCACGCATTTAGGCTTCAAAGACGGCAAATGTTTGAACTTCCCAGTAGAGGGGTTCCACAAAAGGGGACAACTTTTGTCGGTGGCGAGACAAAGCATGCCGTGGCAAGACCCAGCCAAGAAACGGAAAAATTCTCCCACGCCATAAGGGCACTTGCGCCGCGAGGAAGTGGAGTTCGAGCTGTTGGGTACGGAGGGGAGGGAGTAATCTGCGAGAAGCAACCTGCGGGATGGCTTTTTCCTTTTTGATCGTTTATAGGATACGATGAGGTGGTGGCGGGCCGAGTGTGTTGGGCCCAGGCCCAGGCCCAGGCCCATGGCTGAGGCCCGAAATTGCTTCTTGGCGAATTGGGGATCGGAGATTAGGGCATTCCAGGACTTGCATACACACCTGAATCGGAGGAGGGACTTCACCGGGAGCCTCGAGAGGATTTCGATGATGAGATCGAACGGAATGGCATCTAGCGACTGCGCGTGAAGCGAATTTCCGGGAAGCGAAGGTGGTTTTGGAAATTGCTGTTGGAGTGTTGTTGGCGTGAGGATGGTGATCCGGAGCCTCTTGGCGGTGGCGGTGGCCGTGGTTGTTTCCTCCTCCGTGAGTGGCTGAGACGAAGCGGCATCGTTTCTGGAGCAGTTGCCGGCATGGTCGCCCCCACCTGCGGCCATTACTGTAGGTGCACTGCGCTGACTCAGAAAAATCAAAAGTAATTGTTTATAAATTTAATTTGAATATACTGGAAGTATAAAAATTTTTTAGATAGATATCCAATTATATATTATCAAATTAATAAAATTTTTTATATAACCACCTAATATTTGAATGGTCATGTAAATAGAAGATTTTGATTGGATGAATGTATAAAAAAATTTTACACTATCAGTGTATTCTAATAAAAATTATTTTTTTAATTTAAATTTTTTTTATATATTTGAATAATTTTTAAAAAATAATCAGATTTTTAAAAAATTTATTTTTAATCTTTTTTTATAGAAATTGAAAAAAATAATTTTTTAAAAAAATTAATATTCAAATTTTTTAATTATATATAAAATTTAAACTTTAAAATTATTTTTTTAAAAAATTAAAACAAACACATATTTTATATATAGTTAGAAAAATAAAAATTTAAATTTTTTCAAAAGTTATTATTTTTAATTTCTATAAAAAAATTGAAAATAAATTTTTTTTATATTCTAATTATTTTTTAAAAAAATATCTAAATATATAAAAGATAATTTTTTTAAATAAAAAAATAATTTTTTATCAAAATAATTCCAAACAAATGCATCTTAATTTAAAAGAAAATAACAAGTGAAAATTTTTTGCCCAATATATTTTTCAGGTTTTGCCTTCTGTGGCGAAAACTAGCAAAAGACCTGTGCCTAGAAACACTCCTCCAGTCTTTTTAAGTTACTCAATTTGTAATTGAGTAATATATATTAGAACAAAATAATAGGTAAAAACAGGGGATGAATCCCAAGAAAGTAAAATAGTAAAAAGAAAAAGCTTATTCCCTAAGTTCAGTAAATCAAGAATTTGAATGATATAACACAACATTTTATAATTTAGTAAAGTTGTAAATAAATAGATTTCTATTATTAAAAAAATCCTAATGATAAAATTATAAATAGACTAAGTATATAAAACATAATTATTATTGATATCATTGTGAATGACTACCAATATAACCAAAAAATATAATTAGAACATAGCATCTTTAACTCTATAGAGTTTAAAGATTACAACCCAAAGCACTTCTGAAGTTGCATTACAGTACAATGATAAAAAAAAAAAAAAGAGCATAATTCCATACACAATTAAAGTTACAAACACTATTTAAATAACAAAAACATATTTAACCTTCTATTATGCAAAACTACAAGAAAAATGGGAGGGGTGGTTCCCAAAAAAATAAAGACTAAAATATACTTAACACTATTAAAGTATTAAAAAATAATATATCACTCTATTTATTTACAAAATATGTATTTCACTTCAATTTATTAAGAGTGTGTTTGAATTGATTTTTTTGTTTTTCTAGAAAGAAAACTTTTTAAACGTTTTTTGTTTACAAAAAAAATGCTTTTATATGTTTTAAAAAGTACGTTTAGATATAATTTTACTGGGGGAAAAATTATTTGTAGGAAAAAATCAATTTACCATTGTTTTAAAAGTTAGATATACCCAATTTTAAAAAAAATTTTAAAAATCAAATGTAATTTTGAAAGATAATTTTGGATATATTTGTTTTTGAAAAAGTACTTCTCCTAACATTATTTTTCTTCTGCTTCTAATTCTAGTTCTACTTCTATTTTTAAATAAGTGTTTCTCCTAAAATTTTAACCAAACAAACTCTTTATTAAAAATTACTCCTACTTTTACCCTTTTTTTTTTTTGAAGCTAGGTATTAATAAATTTTTAAAAAGTGGTAAATTATTTTTTTCACAAGGATTTTTTTTTGTATCCAAGCATACTTAGGGTGAGTTTAGATAAGCTTTAGGACCTTCTTTTACAACCAAATTATAAATTAAAAAAAAAGGCCTTCAAAAAGAGAAAAAAGAACTAGAGTTTGGTAAAGGATAAAAAGAGAAAAAATATATTATAATTTTGAATAAAAATAAAAAAAATTTTGGAAATTAATTTTATTAACAATTATTTTTACTTCTATTTTTTTAAGAAACTGAGTATTCCTAACTTTAGAGAAAAAAAAATGGTGACTTGACCTTTTTTTTTTATTACAAGCACTTTTTATAAAAGTACTTATTTTAAAAAAAGTAATTTTTTTTAAAAAAAAAGTCTATCTAAACGAACTTAAAAAACTTATAAAAAGCACTTTTTATTAAAAAAAAGTACCTTTTTCTAAACAAATTTCAATTAATCCAAATACACTCTTACTAAATTGGGGTGGAATGCATATTTTGTGAACAAATATGGTGGAGTTTTATTTCTTGATACCTCAAAGGTGTTAAGTATATTTTACTCAAAAATAAATAACAAAAAAAAACCATAAAATTAGGTAGCAACTTCTACTTAGTCTTATCCATATGCCAATAGAAGAAAAATATTGATTTTCTCTTCATACATAATATTTTTTACTTTAATTAAATTTTATGCAAAATATTAAATTTCACAAAATGTAATAAATAATTATTTTTTAAAATAATTAACAACACATAAGTCTTTGAGAAATAATTTTACAAAATATTTAAGATAGTGATTTACTTTTGCAATAGATAAATTTAAATTAATTATATTATTTTTGTTATGATAAAGAAAAAATGACAAAAAAATCATATTGATAAAATGAAAATTTCATAATAAAAAAATGTATGGATTCATAAGTATAATTCATTTATGATATATTAAAGCAAACTTATGAACAAAATAAAAAAAATTCATCAACCCTCTTCCTGTTCTCCCCTATAAGGGATGTAAGCAAATCTGGCCCCAATGAAACCGATCAATCCAAACTGAATCAATTAAATTGATTTGATTTAGATTGGTTCAAATTATTGGGTTAATCAAGTACAATTCAATTAGAACCAATTAGTGTTTGGTTCGGTTATCAGATCTGGGATTTTAAAACCTGACACCTAACCCGATTCGAACCTCCTATATTCTCTTTCTTTTCTTTAACAAAATAGCATGTTAGAATGATAATTATTTGATATTTGTCTTTCTTTTAACTGGGTTAATGATAATATTAGAATAATTTAGCTTTTAGATATTAGAATAGAACCTGAAATTTGCTTATATGGAAAATTTGATACTTTATGACTATTTTTTATTGTATTTTTTTTTATAGAAATTAGAAAAAATAAATAAATTGGTAATCCAATCACCGAGCCTAACCAATCCAAATTTGATTGGTTTAGTTTGGTCTGGATTTGGTAAAAAAATTTAAAGAATTTGAACCAAATCATACTAATTAAAATTGATCAGTTCAGAGTTAGTTTTCCCTCAAATCCAATTTGAACCAATCCATTTATACTACTATCCCCTATTGTTCTTAAGTAAGGAAAAGTGATTGAAAATTTGAATTAAATAAAATAAAAAATTTAAAATAAAAGAATTGGGTTGGTAAGTATAATTAACTTTAGTGAAAAGTATGTAAGAGATTTTAGTGTGAATATTTTTGGTGTAAAAGAATTGGATTGATAAGTATAATTAATTTTTTTAAATGTGAAGGATTTCAGTATGAGTTTATTAACAAAGAAATAAATATATCACCCCTTCTTTTTTGTCTTATAGTAATGATTGTAAACCTAGCTCTAAAAAAATATAGTTATAAATTCTTTCGTAGAAACTGAGATCTATTCCTCCCAATAAAAGTTAAAAAAGTTGATGTTTTTAATTTAATTATACTACATGAAGAATTTTAAATCCCACAAAATGTAATAAATAATTTATTTTTTTATAAAAATAACACAAAAGTCTTTAAGAAATAATTTTTTAAAATATTTAAGATAATAATTTACTTTTATAATAGTAAAATTTAAATTAATTATATTATTTTTTGTTAAGAACTATAGCATAATACTATCGTATAGCACTATAGGGATTATTTTTAATTTATAGAATAGCATTGTGCTATAGTATAGCATTATAGACATTAGATTTCTTGTTTATTGATAGCTATGTATAGTATTATAGTATAGTACTAGAGGCCCTTATTTTTTTTAGGAACTGTTTTGAATATTTTATTTCAAAAATTTATGAAAGTGATATGTAATTGTGAGACTCTTTTCTATTATTATATGTATAGATTTAGATTTAATTGATTTTATTTTATTTTATTTTATTTTATTTTATTTTTATTAAATTTTGATTTGATTTAATTATTATATTGTCTTTGAATATTTTATAAATTTTTATTTGATTTGATTTTAATATTGGAATATAATAATTTTAGTTTATTATCAATCATTTATAATTTTATCTATAATATTATTTTATTATTGGATAAAGTATAATTTAACTGGTGATCTATAAGCATTTATTAATAATAATTTCTCTAAAAAAAAAAAGGGCATGAGCTAACAACACTTTATATAATTTTTTATTTCAAATTTTTTAATGTTAAATAATATATATTTTTTATGTAACATTGACAATTTTTTATTATTATATTAAATAATATATTATTTTTAATTAGATACGTATGAAACACCAATTGGAAATATGGTGAATCTATTTGTTTATTAGATGTTTAGATTTGATTGATCTAATTTGATTTTAATTTTGATTTTTATTTGTATTGATTTTAATTTGATTTGATTTGATTTTGATTTTATTTAATTTGATATAATATTTTATTGTATTATTGAATATTTTATAATATTTTGTTTGATTTTTTTAATATTTGAATTTAAATATAATGATTTTTTAAAATTTTTGTTTCAAGAATTTGAGAAAGTAACACTTGGTTATCTTACTCTTCTCTATGTTATTTGTATCATTTTCCTGTTCAACACTTTATGAGTACCTTCTCCATTTTTTATTTTTAATATTACTTACAATTCTTTTTGTTTATATTTTATTTTATTACATATTAATAATTGCAATTAGACAGTATACTAGAGTAACAATAGGTATTCCAATGTTGATTAAAATATTAAGACAATATCTGCTTAAGACAATTATAGTGAAATAAATTATTGATAACATATATCCAAAATTTATAACAATGCATATAGGATGAAGAATATTTTGAAAAAAAATAACAATAATAAATGACATTGTTGAAGAATTCAACTATTACATATTTCACATTATTTAAGATCTAATAAAATAGTACATAAGCTCATGATATTGACAAAGCAACCGATAATATAGTTGAATAAGAGCTTATATATTGAATAGATTTTTTAATAATTTAGACCGAATTCCTAAATCTTTGTTTGCAACAAGAAAAAGGAATGTCAATTATATGCTCCTTATGAATTAAATTTGACATTAGGAATTTATGCATATAGGAAAGTAAATAATAGATAAAAATAGTTACATGAAGTAATATCGATGTAAAAATTCTTATCACATGAATAGTTTTTCTAAGAAAGAAATTGAAATAATCTTTTATTTTGAGAATAAAATAATTCTCAATAAAGATGTGCTACATAATGACAATAAACATACATCAATGTGAAATATTGTAGTATATGACGTTATATTTTCCAAAATGAATATTTTACCATAAAAATGCTACATTATTAAAAGTGATATCAACAAAAAGATTGAGAGTTCTTATAGTTGAGACAATGAAAAATATAAAAATTAAACAAAAAATATTGTCTGCAATGAAATATTCAATAAACTCTTGTAATGTAAATATTTTTTATCTATTTCATCATTTACAACAATTAAAAAAATTTCAATATATTCTTACCATGTCTAATTTTCAATTATTATCATAATGTTTTTAAAAGAGCATTCTTATGAAAAGAATTTATAAAAATATTAATAAATCTATGCAATGCACAAAAATTACCTCTAGTTAATTAACAAAAATTTGTTTGACCAAAAAGCTGGACGTTATCGAGGAAAAAAATTGATGATTGCCCCGAATTTTTTTTTTTAAAAAGTAATAAATAATTAAATTAGTATAATTTCATTGAATATTGAAAAGTAAAAACAAAAGAAGAAGTAAATAATAGGATGCTTAGTTTTGATTAATTTTAGAAGAAAATCATTTTTTCAAAAAAATTAGTTAGGGGCATATCTTAAAAAAAATTAATCATGAATTATTTAAATATATAAATAAATATTTAATCATTTCGATATAAATAAATATACTTTTTGAAAAATTATAATTATAATTGTTAACATCCAAAAATTGTGGTTAGTTGAGGACAAGTGGCTAATGGCCAAGAACAGTCAAGCAAGAAATAAATTTTGCCAACAATTGAGAGCAATTAGCTGAAGAATGACTTCAGCTAATATTTATCAATCAATATTTGGCACGTAACACTCAACGACCAATGAGAAACATAACATTGATGAATATTTGGCCAAAATTGGGCAAAGAAGCCTAAAAGCTTGGTCAAACAAGAGCGTTTACTTAACAACGGGGGTTCATGTGGTTGAGGTCGTTTCGATATTATTTCAACTAGTTTTAGGCATTGGTTAAAGGGGAGAATGTGCTTCAGTAACTAAAAATAGTTTAACCAAGTTTGTAACCACTTCCTAGAAAATAAGAGTAGTTGAGAAAGATGTTTCTAGTTCAAAAAATGGAGGAGATTATTTAAATGCAATAGTGGGAAGTTGCAATAGAGAGTGATAGTAGTTTGAAGCGAATACCACCATGCTAAGAAGAGAGCACTCAAGAAAGACATGGAAGCTGGTTATGAGATAATTATTGAAAGGAAGTTTGCTAACCATGCTGTATGTGGGTGTGGTTAACAAGTACTCTATGATGACTATTAAATTTTGTACATATATAAATAGTCTTGAGTACTATCCTTACAAATATCCCAAATGCATCAATCAAACAAAGTTTATTTTATATTTCCCTTTATATTTTTTTGCACTTTATTTTGCATCCTTTACCATTCTGCCTTTATTTTTCTACATTTTACGTTTCTTACCTTTTACATCTTAGCACTTTATGGCCTTTCTTTACCACATTTCTCTTACAGGCTTTCATTTACTTTCAGGTTATTTTAGTCTCCAATTCATCTCATTTGCATTCAATTGTTCATCAATACTCTTTTTGGTGACCTAACTCACAAATTTGGCTACGAAATACTTTTTGGAGTAGTTTAGGAACTCATTTCCCAAGAGATAGAGCCCCTCTCTTGGCATTAATTGCATGATCGTGAGAATCGGTTATGTTCTGCACCAGCCAAGTCTCCTGACCATCTTAGTGCATGTTTGCTTTTGCATTAAGGACCTCTAGAATTAATTTTGGGAGAACAGAATCAATTTTACACTTTTTTCATCTCATTTGATTTCTTGTTGGATTCATTCTCCAAATCAATTATCAGTTTAAAATCAATTCTAAATGGAAGTGAAAAACTATTGCTTCTAGGTTTTTACCTCTTAATTTTGTCAAAGTTACTTCTTAGATCAAACTACTAAATATAAATTATTTTTTCTCAAAATCAATTCTAACAAAATTAATTCCATCTAAAATCAATTATACAAAAGCAGAATTAAACACACTATCCTCTTCTCTATTAAAATAATCAATGTGCCATTATTTTCTTCCGTTCTTTTGTTTCCCAATTGTTGAGTTTCCACCTTTTTTTCTTGGTTTGAGTTCCCACATTTTTTATTTACAGTGGGTCACATAAGACACATTATTTTACTATATCATAATAGTCTTGTGCATCAAATTGGTAGTACACAACTTTGATCTACCAATAGAGATGGTGAAATGGGCCGGCTCGGCCCGGTTCACCCCAACCCGCCAAAAGCAGGGTGGGGTGGGGCAGACCGAATTAGGAAGGTGGACTCAATATTCTAACCTACCTTGTTTAAGGGTGGGCCTATCAAAAAAATAAAAAATATAAATAAATTTATTTTAATAATTTTTATGAGTTAAATTATTTTAAAAATTAAAAAAATATATTGAATGAAACATCTATTTAAATAAAATAGAACAAAATAATTAAACTATACAATTTGTATCCAAATTTAACTCAAATATAAATATAATAAATTAATTAGGATATATAAATAAGTTTATAAATAATAATTAACTATAAATTTATAATATAAAATTTATAGTATAAAGTTCACAAATTAATAAAAGTATAATAAAAACATAATTTATAATAAAAATCTACAATTATTTTTTAAAAATACTCTTAAACCTAAAAAAAAAAAAGTGGCAAGCTTGGCTGACACCAACTCACTACCCCAAATTCACAAAGCCAACGGATTAGGTGGGTTAAAAAATTTTGGCGGGCTAAATATGTCAACCTAACTCGTTATTTTTGGCGGGTTGCCGGGCTGACCCGTTTTGCCATCTCTATCTACCAATAATAATATAATTTTTTTAATTCACTTTTTATACTAGTATTAGATTTTGCGCCTATCTGATGGAGGGTTAACTACATTTTTTTAATATTAATAATTATTAAATTTAATTATTTATTAATTATCATTAATTAATGATTAGTTATTACTATCAAATTCAAAATATATTATAATATTTATTATCATATATATATATATATATATATATATATATATATATATATATATATATATATATATATATATATATATATATATATATATATATATATATATATATATATATATATATGCTCGGAAACAACATACAACACCGAAATCAAAAATCGGAAAATCTGACTTCCACATTTCTGATTTAATGAAATCAGAATTTCCAATTTTAGCATTTCTAATTTCTGATTTAACATGTAACAGAATGCAAAAATTGGAAAGAGAGGTTAAGGAGAGTTTCCAATTTCCAATTTAAATGTTGCATGTTGTTTTTTATTATTGTTATTAATCCTTATCTTTTATGTGTGTTTATATATATAAATTTATTGTATAATAATACTAACTCATACTAATAATATAATTATAATGATAGATGATAATAAATATTAGAATATATTTTGAATTTGATGCTAATAATTAATCACTAATAAATGATAATTGACAAATAATTAAATTTAATTATTATTAATATTAAAAAAATATGTAATTATCCCTCCATCGGATGGGCACAAAATCTAATTAAAATAGTTTTTGGCTAGGCTCCAACAATATAATTTTTCATATAAGCGAAAAAAAAACTAATTTTAAATATTAAATGGTTCATTCGATTATAAATTTTTTATATTTAAATATTTTATTTATGATTAAAATCTTAAAAGAATTTTGAAAAAAGGATATTCATTATTTAAAATAGTTAAAACTAAATCAAGATAGTATCAAGAGACAAACTCTCTTTTTTTCTTTTCTTTTTCTTTTTTTTTTCTTGTGGGTGCTGAGATATATGGGTTCAAAGTTGAAGAAAGAAAAGTTAACGGATACACTAGGATACACACAGGTAAAGACTCAAAAAAGGTTAGAAAAAAAGGGGATATTAGACAATAAGAAAATTTCTACCAAAATTTTTGGTAGAAATTATAGAAGTTGTTAAATGAAATAAAATAATAAAACTAAATATACAAAAGAAAAGTAGGAAAAATAAGAATTGTTTATAGAAATAATAGAACTTGCTTGATGAAATAAAGTAGTAAAATTCAATGTACAAAAGAAAAGTAGTAAAAATCATTTCTTTATACAAGAATTAACAGTATGAATTTAATTAATAGTATAAATTTTTTTGAATTTCTATTTAAAAAAAAAAACCAGAAACAGGAGAGGAGAAAAGAAAAATGATTGTTTTTTTGGGGTCAAAAAAGGAAAAGTGAATGGAGCGGGTTATCAGTTATGAGCGCCAGGAAGCGATGGGCCCGGGTAAATCAGAAAATTGGATTAGGTTCTGGAGCGGGTTCGGGTGACGGGTTCTAATACGTCGTCGCTTAGCTATAATGGTGGGATTTAAACAAAAAGAGAGGCTCGTGTTAGGGCTTTTCATTTTTGCGTTGATAAAGAGAGAGAGAGAGAGAGAGAGAGAGAGGGAAGAAGAAGAAAGAAGAAGAGGAGGAGGAGGAGAAAAGATGAGTAGGAGCTTGGGAATTCCAGTGAAGCTTCTCCACGAGGCTTCAGGTCACGTGGTGACTGTGGAGCTCAAGAGCGGAGAGCTCTACCGTGGCAGCATGATCGAGTGCGAGGACAACTGGAACTGCCAGCTCGAAAGTATCACCTACACTGCCAAGGTACACGCACACGCACACCGTTTTTAGTTTTTTTTAATTTTTATTATTTTTTTCCCCCAATCAATAATCATATCCCCCTAATCCAGTTTAATTAAAATTGTGGATGTTGTTACAACATGTTTAATGTCTCCAATTTCAAGTATATTATACTTCATAACATGGTTGGGCTAAATCTCCTTTTTTTTTGACCCCTCAGGATGGAAAAACATCGCAACTTGAGCATGTGTTCATTCGAGGCAGCAAAGTCAGGTGTGAATGAATTGAATCATATATGTTGCTCATTAACTTTTATAATTTTATGATTCGAATTAAGGTTAAAATTTATGAGAATTTTTTGGCAGGTTTATGGTCATACCAGACATGCTGAAAAATGCTCCTATGTTCAAGCGTTTGGATGCAAGAATCAAGGTACCACTTTGTTTTTTTATTTTTTATTTTTCAAGTGATTACTTCATATTTGTTTTGTTATAAGTGTGCTTTTTGTATTTTACACTTTGTGTATCTCTTAAAGGGCAAGGGTGCATCACTTGGTGTTGGTAGAGGCAGAGCAGTTGCAATGCGAGCAAAGGTATTTATTTTTTCTTTTTTCGTGTATTTTAAGATCTTGTTATGTTTGGATTGATTGAAAGTGATGGAACTAAGTGGAATGGAAAGGAATGATAGCAGGCTTCAATGTTTGGATATTTTAATATAGGATAAAATAGAATGGATATTGGATGGAACCCTTTTCATTTCACACCATCCGATACTCTTATTTTTCTTTCCCCTCCAATTTTGAAGGAATAGAATAGAATGGATTGAGAGCATATAAATTAAAAAACGTTCTCACTTCACCACTTTCTGTTGTATTTCATGACAATGGGATGAAAATTTCTTTCTATTCCATTTTTCGATAATAAGACAATGGAACGGAACAGTTATTACGTTCCATTTATTCCGCTCCATACACTTCCATCATATTCTATTGTATTCCACTATTGTTTGTAAATTGTCCTGCTAGTTGAAGGACTTGCTGTTGTAATATATGTGGTGTAACTGAAAATGTTGCTTGTATAGGCTCAAGCTGCTGGCCGTGGAGCTGCACCTGGAAGGGGTGTGCCGCCTGTCCGGAGGTGATCGCCATTCGTAGTCTCTATTTTGCCCTGTCTGCTGGATGTGATATTTAGGCATGTTGTAGAAGGCTCATGTTATGAGAGAAAGAAATTCTAATAGAAATTACTTATGAAGACTTTGTACTCCTAACAATTGTTCTTTCTAGGATAGTTTTATATTTCACAAAAGTGTGTTGAACCTTTGTTTTAGATGTCTTTGTCATTGATGCTTTAAAAGAGTAAATGAAGACTTTGTACTCCTAACAATTCAATTGTTTGTTGCTATTGGTTGATTCACATGACTATCATCATCCTTCTCCCTACGGTACTCTCAATCAACTTTATTAGCTGCTTGGATGATCTTTGTCATTGATGATGTGTTATTATTTAAATGTTTGGGTGGTAGTGAAAATAGAATTTTAGTTGTTGCTTTCTATGAAGATATAGCTTTCATCAAATGATTTACCATGCAGAAACAAGCATCGATGTTCCAAGCTATCTATCCTGAATTGTTGAAGTACAAAGCTAAATTTTTCATTTTCTTTTTCTCTGATACTTTTGCATTTCTTATTGCTAGGGAAAAAAAATCATAAGAACACGTGCTTTTGGGTGGCCCCATCAAAGCTGCCATCAATGTTCTATGGCTTAGTTGTTTCTTACCATCGGTTCCAACACAATGGATTGAAGCTTAAGCTATATTTGATTTTGGTGATAGTTTTGGGAATATGTTTCCAAGTGATCATTATCTGGCTTTTGCTATTAGAAAAGATTTTTTTAAAAAAATTATATTTGAACTGAGGATATTATGGAAAAGTGATTCTTTTACAACAAATGCGCAGCTATTAATAGATTCATGAATGCTTTTTCAAGATTTGGTTCTGTATAGATAGGGTTATTTTTGTGGTTTCATGGTTTTATGATCTGTTTTCAAGCGACAACTGTCTGACTTTTACCTTTAGAAAACTAATAATAAAAGAAATTAGGACAGATGGTTGTTTTGAAGCCTTAGATTTTATTTTTATAATATGTCTACTGGCACATGCTTGTTAATTAGTATTTGTCATGCCGTAAATGCATTTATGAATGCTTGCGTTATATGGTTATGCAAAACTGGGTTCATTTTTACTCCCTGTCCTTTACAACATTTTGAGTTGTTTAATAGGAAATAGTGTAGTACTGATTCTGAACAGGAGATCCTGGAATGTCAAACTAGTTGGAATGCAAACTGTTTTCATTTTAAAGATCTGAGTAGATTAAAGGATGGTTAAATTCTTTGTCTTTCTACCTCCTCCAGTGTCTGAGGCAAATAGCTTTTGCCATGTTACTATTAATTGATGAGTTATTCAAGTGTGGCGATGAGTAGTAGTCTTTGGGACGTAAAGCATTCTAAGCTGTCTGCTTCATGACTTTGAAGCTCACCATGCCAAGTCGTAAGTTTAATAGCTATTGATACCAGAAACATTGACAAGCTTAAATTTCAAGATGCTTAACTGGTCCTTTTTTTATTATCTAATGATTTCTGACTGCCCATTGATTAAAAGTTTATACCTAATCTACTTCCTTGGTAGATTCTGTATCAGATGTGAAATTTAATATTTTTCCCGTTTGCTTAGCTTCTCTTGATTGAATTTTTACTTCTTTCTTAATGAGCTGTTAACCGCTGTTCGTCCACTTGGATACTAAATCCTGCGCTCTAGCAGTGATCTTTATGCCGTTACCCTCTCTCAGCCTGAAAATTGCAGCACTGTCATGCTCTTTCTCTTCATGAACTGAGCCCCAGCTGATGTGAAATGCCATAAACATGATGTTTGTGCAGTTAGTTTGCTACATGGTCGTTACCTTCCTTTGATAGTTGATATATTATAAGAGTATATCTCCATCCATACTGCAGCCTATTGAATGGAAATAAATCTAGAATAAACGTAGAAGAAAACATTTGTCCAATTTCTTCTAGCAGGTTTTCTAATCCTCCAAAATCAGGTTCTGTGGGTAGAGTAGACGTCCTCAATTGCAGTTGATTGGTGTAGCTGTAGCATTGAAATTCTGTTTTCTCCAATCCAATCATTGCAAAGATGACTTCCTATTTGCCACAAGGGAATGATTTCAATAATGGTGTTAGAAAGCATTTATTGTAGTTTTGATAATGCTTGCCTAAGAAGTATGTATAATTGCCAGCCTGTCCATAAGGATTTCAGTGAATAATTTAAATGTAAATTGAAGTTATCATTGACGTTTATGCTCTTTAGTTTCAGCAACTTGTTCCTAGTTATAATGTGGAATGGAAAAGCTTCCACAGGCGAGTTGCAATATGCAAATTTATGCTTCTTGTAGCACTTAGCTTGGAGCTGATGTTTTATGTGCTTTATGTTTGTATATATTAGTTATAAAGATGGTTGTAACAAAATAGGAATAAAGGGGTGTAAGGTGGGCAAGCTAAACCTTAAATTATAAATCCTGAACCTCTTACTGGGCCTGCCTTTTTCTGCGTGGGTGGCCTCACATACTTAGGACTTGTTTGAAATTATTTTTATTTTTTAATTTTTTAAAGCAATTTTTAAAAGTTGTTTTTAGTTTTTTAAAATCTGTTTTTAAAAGTAAATAGTTATACGCCGCATTTTGTTTCGACCAGGTTCGAAGATTGGGCAAGAATAAAAGAACAACATATTTACAAAAAGCTACCACTGTGTTTTGATAGTTTTTTCAAAACAAAAAATCAAAAACATCTTTATGCTGTTTTCTATCTTCTGTTTTTAAAACACAAATTGTTTTTTTATTTTAAAACCAACATGAAAAAAATGCTTTACAAACAACTTGTTTTATTCTTTTATTTTTAAAAATCAAAAACAGTTTTCAAAAACACTTGGTTTTCGAAGACAACTGTTTTTCAAGTATTTTATGGTCTGTTTCCTATTTGATATGCCTTTTTTCACTTCTGTTTTGTGCCTATATGAATCTCCCTTAAATTCAATATAAATATATTTACAACTGAAGGTTCCTCCACTTCCATGGAGCCTTGTATCTTTTAAAATCTGCCATATCTGGCTAATCTCATATGACCAATCAGCAGCACTCAGACTCCAACTATTTTTATCAGGATGCTCTTGTTTAGTTATGGTTCAAGGTTCATGGATACAAGAATTTCAACTAATCATTAAATAAATCTAACCAATTCCCTTATAAGAATCTGTATGCTAACCTTAATTATGTTCCTGTTTGCTCAGCTATTGAATTTGAATTTTCTTTCTTAATCAGCTATCCATTTGGCATCTGCTTCTATCAGTTTGATACTTAATCTTGCCGTTTTATTGTGGGTTCCCTCCCTCTCAAATCTTGCAAACTGCAGCACTATGATGCATTTATCTTCTTTATTTGACCCAACTGAAGGGAAATGCCAAGAGCTTGGTGTGTGAAGTTATTTTAGTCCATGGTTGTCACCTTACAGCTGCAGCTTTCAAATGCAGTACGAGAATACATAATGAACAGTGATTTTCCGCATGAACTCTTCATTTGTTTTATATTTTGAAAAAACAATGTTATGTGATGCAGTACATAATGGTCGAGTGCATAACTCTATCCTACATCCTGATAAGTCTTATAAAATGTCTTTGATAAAGCTCACTGTTCATTTTAGTTTCATCGTCGTGTATATTCTACTATCTGCATTATGAACCAGCACCTCACCCCGGTCTACCACCACCCAGGAAAATGGGCATCGTAACAGCAAATAGGCCAGATTAAGCAATCAAAGCAAGTAAAGAATTAGCTCAGGTGAACAAAAAGAAGAAGCGGAGATAATATTCCAGGAAAGAGGATATAAAGAGGGGAAGGTATCCCCCATTGAAGAAGCAGATAGTTTTTCGGGTGGATTGCTTTGAATAGCTGTCTTTCATACCCTTGCATTTCTACTTTTCAGAAAGAATGCGTTGGTATAGAATTTGGCAGCAATCCTTCTTGCTAGGCTAATCTTAACTCAAGAAGTCATTTCTAGACTCAGCAGTTCAGCCTGCAACTCACTAGCTACACCTTCTATCTCCTTTGTAGGTCCCCACTAGACTGATCCTTAGTCCTTCTCCCGCGCAGCCAGTCCTTAAGACTTTCCTTATGAGATGGAATGCTCACTAATGGACTTCTTCTCTTGAGATGTCAAGAGTAGCTTGAATAAAGACTCTCATTGGTCCTTTTGAAGCCGATATTCATATCTCCATTGGCTTACTTGAGGTTAGCTTGACAGCTTGCCTTAATTGAATTGCAACCTTCCAATGGAAAAATTAATCATATTAAGGTTGTGAACTCATGCTTTTCCTCTATGGAGGATGCCGTGCTTTGCTATTTCGTGTTGCCGTGGAGTGAAAATTTTAGTACATGGAAATTGACTGTGTTTAGGGTAGCTTTTTATTCCTCCTAATGTTAAGTGAATGCAAAGAATAAACTATGATTTCTTCACTCTAGTGACCTTTGTTCTCGTTCATGAGCAGTGCAATATCATTACGCAACTATACCACATATGAATTGTTTGGATGTTATAAACTTACAGATGGCTGCAAAATTCAGATTTTGATGTTGACTAGTTGCTTAATGTTGTAGAAAAAAGTGAAGAACTTGGCAGAGGCTGTCTCTTGAAGTGAAATTGAGGAGCAGTTTTCGATTCAAGGTGACCGACCAACTGTAGGTTGCAGGACCACGTTAGAGGCTATAAAATAAGGGAAAGGAATTCTAAATGAGACTGCAAAAAACTCATTCTCTCTCTTTCTCTCTCTCTCTCTCTAAATTTATCTCTTCGGCCTACTTTAGGTTTTGCCTCTTTATTAAGTAAATCAGGTTTAGATTTTTTTTTAATATCTATTTACTTAAATAGGCTAGACCTGGATCCTTTGCGAAGTCTTAAGCCCGACAGGCCAGTCTATTTATATGTATATATGTATTATTGTTCAAAAATTAATATTTGCCTCACTGAGAATCAAACCTGCACCGCTGTCCATTAATCCATTACCATCAGTTACATATACCATCTATTAGTGCATATTTAATATATTTATAATTTATTAATTATTTCTTTTCAGAAAATTTAACACACACTCTTGTGACTACTGGTATCACCGTATCAATAGAAGTGAAGCCCTAGCAGGGACAATCAAACATAGAAACCCCCCCTTTACTCTTGAACCAAAGCTACCGTTCATCCCCAACCTTCTTCCTCAGATCTCGCAGCCGTCCCCACCTCCACGCGCGACGCGTCCACCTCAGCAGCAATTGCGTCCGTTCCCACCTCAGCAGCCATCCCCAACCTTCTTCCTCAGATCAGATCAGATCACTGCCGTCCCTAACCTTCTTCCTCCATGCCGCGTCTAGCTCAGTCGCCACTGCATCCAGCTCCACGACGCCACGTCCGCCGCTGTGTCCAGCTTCGTGACTAGCTCCGCGGCAGCTGCGTCCAGCTCTGCGATGCCACGTCCACGTCCACGTCCACCGCCCTCCCCCAGCGCACCGTGATCCCTGGACCTTCGCTAAAATCAAGTTAGTTGTCAATGATTTGAAGTGATTTGATGTGGCAAGTCAGGTGGGGAACATTTAACAAATGCCAGTGATGGGTTGTAGCCCAGTGAGAAGAAAGGATATGATTTATTGCAACCTAATTGATGCTAGTTACCACTGACTGTCCTTAGATTGTGGATGTGCAAGATTTATAAACCTTGATTCCAGTTAATGTTGTAGCAACAAAGGATATAATGTATTGGCATATCCAGCATATATAAGTTATATATGGCACCACATTCCATAATTGAAGTTTTGGAGTCATGTGGATTATGATTAAGTTTATCTGCAATTCAAACCAAGTGAGCCATAATGTTTTCCCTTTCTTGGTTTCTTGTAATTTCTTGCAAATGTATGTGCTGGAAAGTGATATTAGGTATTAAATTTCTTGGATTTGTGGAATGTTAGATATTAAATTTCTCTTATTGTCAATTTATGATAACATTAGCATATTAAACTTGTGATAATATATTCATAAGCTATGGAATTTGTCTTGATAAATAGTTTAAACGTTTTGTCTTGGCCGGTGGTATAATATAGGTGATAATATATTATTTTTATTATTTAATTTTTTTATTTTAATAAATTTGTTTATGGTCATTGTGAAGGCTAATTTATAACATGTTCAAAGATTTGGGCTTGTTTAGGCCTATATACTAGTCTAGATTTGATGGTCTATTAAGAGTTTTTTTTTTTTGCAACTAGCTTTGTTAATAGGTTTCAGGCTAGGCCAGGTCACCAAAATAGGCTAGTCCAAGTAAAAAATAAAGCCTTTAACAGATAACAGACTAGGCTCAGGCCCAATGCTTATTAAGAGAGTTTTTTTTGTTTTTGTTTTTGTTTTTTTTTTTACAACAGGCTTTGTTAATAGCTTCAAGTCATGCCAAGTCAAGTCGAAAATAAAGCCTTCAACAGGTAATAGCTCAATAATTATGATATAGGTCTGGCCTGTTTAGAGCGTGATTTGATCTAGCTTGTTTCCATCCCATATATTATTCTCTGTAATGTCACTCTAACTTAACTAGGGCCTAAGTGGAATCCTCTTAAGCATGAGTTGCAAGGAGAGTGCTTATTCATTATGAATAATTCAATATTCAAAGCTTATGTTTAGGAAAATTATAGAATACTCACCTTAAGATGTGAACATTGAATGTTCACCTAAATATAAACTATAAATCTAAAATTTTTTATAGATTCAATGGTAGAGAATGATGGAATATGATTGCTCCAATTCTAACTATTAGTATCTTATACTTATTCCATCATTTTCTACTATTGAATTTATGAAAAGCTTTAGATTTACGGTCTATATTTAAGTGAATATTCAATGGTCATATGTATTAAGATGAGCATCCTAAAACTCTCCTTAAGTTTAAGCTTTTGGATTACTATTTCAGATTTTGGGCTTTTTCTTTTATATCAAGTTAGTAAGGTTAAGGGATTCCATTTATATCCCTAATGCTGTGCTAGTAGTTATCCAGCAGATATTGATTGCATTGGAAGTGTATTTGTATAAAGCGAGATAACTTTAACTACGATGTAATAAAGTAATAAGGGTCTGTATCATGCAATTGCTTAAAAGAAATGTCATACTAGTAGCTACCGTGTTATTGAAGCTAATACCAAGGCCTTTGTTATTATTTTATGCACACAAAATAAATAAATAAATAAATAATTGACCATGAAGGTGGCATCAAGAACTTGCAATTTGTACATACTGTTTGCTATAATGTATGCTGATAGAAATTGTACTTTAAAATAAAACAAGGAAAAAACTAGATTACACTGTTTGATACAACATCATCTCTGTTAACATAATAATTAATGGCCATATTATCATTTCTGTTAAGAATTAACGGATGGATTTAATAGAAGGACTAAGTTATTATAATGTGTTTAATTTTAGGAATTGAAAATATTATTAAATTTGGGGCCTTAATATGTTAAATTCTCTTTTTTTCTTTTAGAAACGAAAATATATATTAATTCTAATTACGAAAATATTCATACATCACAAAGGTATATGATTAAATTTTAAATTAAACTAGTGAAAGGAGTATGATACCGATGAAATTTTTTTATTACAGTTACATTGCTCTTAATATTCGTGGGTATCTAAGTTTATCAATAAGTTCTTTGTATATAACATGGAACAGGTTTGAACTTTGGCAAAAGTCGCAACTACCAAAAAAAAGGAGGGGGGGGGGGGGGTTAAATTTATTATTAATCAAATTCCATCTCTGCTGCTTTCTAGAGTTGAAATTTCAGAGTAACAAGGAGAAATTGGTCAAGGAGCAATGTGATTTTACACCATAAAATTTTTATACATTTTCACCTCATAACTCTTTTAATAATAAAATAAAATATATACAATCTTCAATATATATTCTGTTACTTTTAAATCAAATTAAAAAGTGTAGAAAAAATATGAATTAATGATTAAAAAATGTCTTTTATTAGTTAGATATTAAGGGCGAGACTTGTGAAAAATCATAATTACTTTTATCATTATTAAATTGTAGATATTGTTTTGCAATTACATTACTACACACAAATAAATCAACTCAATAAAAAATTAGGAGTCACTTACAAAGTTTTTTGACAGCTTCAAACTCTTTCAAAACAAAGAGTCTTGAATTTTCTACAAACTAGAAATAATAATTTTTAAAAATCTTTCAATAAACCATTTTCTCTATTTATTGTTATATTTTTTAAGTCCTTTCATCTTAAATTTTTTCGTCGAATTTTAAAACTATTTATTTATGATGCTATTTTTAATTTGTAACGTGTATAACTGTATATATAAAAAAATTAAACATGTCATATAAGTAGAACTAATTTCATATTTTAATGGCAGATTTTTTTTCCTCATAAGCAAAAGTTTAGATTAAGAGAAAAATTCATCTCAACCTAGGGTTAATGTATGCCTTTAAGCTTGCCAAGCACATATCATAGAGTTATTTACATATCATCTACCACTAGAAGAACTTAAAAATTTAACCTAATTTATGACAATACATAAGTGCAAAACTTAAGTTATGAGGGCAATTATAAGGTGCCCGCCGCTGAGAGAAGGCACTAAGGCCCGGCTCATATAGGCCAGTAAAGTTGCTCCATGTGCCATAAGAAGCTTCCAAGTTTCGAGTTTTGAGTTTAACAGAATAAATTCACTTCTTTCTTTTCCTCAAGTTTCCAAATTCTGAGTTTCGAGTCACTTAACGTGAGAGACTTTACTTCTTCCAAGTTCCTAGTTCAACAAAGAGAGCTCACTTCTTCCTTGTCCAAGTTTCCGAGTTCGAAGTTTCGAATTCCAAGTTAAAGACACTTTATGCTATTACAAAAGTTAGCCGCGAGCACTGTAGAATGCACCAAGTTATGACAATACATAAGTTCCTTATAGTTTTTTTTAATAGAAGGTCCTTACACTTTAAAAGCTTTTAGTGAGATACCTACATTGAATAATTTTTTATAATGAGTAATAATAGGGGGATGCATAAAATTGCGACACATACGATGCATATAGTGTTGTGACACAAAGGGAGAGTGATGCATGGGGGGCGTTTTGTGGGCCCATAGACTAGGTGCATACTCTTTCGAGTTTCAAGTTCCACCAAGTTTATCAGTTCTTGGTTTTGAGGTGAAGTAAACAAGTTGTGGGTGCATACCTTTTTGAGTTTCAAGTTCAACGAGTCACTCAATGTGAGAGTTCACTTCTTCCGGGTTTCGAGTTTATGGGTAATTAACTAATGATTATGTGTCTATTTTTTTACGTTCAAATATCATTAGTTAACTACCCATGAACCATGAATTCAGAATCCAGAAAAAGTGAACTCTTATGTTAAGTGACACATTGAACTTGGAACACAGAACTAGAAAGGGTATACGCTCACACCTAATTAACTTCAACTCGGAACCCGGAATTATAAACTTGGTGGAACTCGGAAGAGTATGCATCTAGTCTGTGGGCCCACTAAATGCCCCTCCACACGTCATTCTCCTTTTGTGCCACAACACCAACTACATCATCTGCACCTATGCATTATGGTTTTATGCGTCCCCCTATCATTTTTTTTTATAATCAAGTTCCTTAAGCAACTCATTGTTAAAATTTTTTTAAAATTTTTATATAATTTAATAGATTCCCACCCAATTTTGTAAGTTTAACCTAAAAAGTTTTTCAATTTAACCAAATTCTTTAGAATGAATATGCATTTTAGTCCTCAAAAGATTTTTGTACTATCAATTTAGTCCGTCAAAGATTTTTGATATTAAATAGGTTCCTAAAAAAAATCAAATATGACATCATATTAGTCTTTGAAAGTTTTTTGTTTTAGTCCCTTAAAGTTTTTTACATGAAATAAATACTTGAAAATTGAAATGTAACATCATCTTAGTCCTTTTGAAAGATTATTTAATCTCTTTTTTGATAAATTGTGAGTTTTTAAGGATTTATTTGATGTCAAATAATTTTTAAAAGAACTAAAAGACTATTAGATTACCTTTTTTTTTATAAAATATGTGTTTTTAGGAACTAATTTGATATTAAATAACTTTCAGATGGATTAAAGTGATATCATATTTTAACTTTTAAGGATCTGTTTAATGTCAAATAACTTTCAAGAATTAATGAGATAACATATTTTAACTTTTAAGAATTTGTTTGATATAAAAAATCTTTCAAAAACTAAATTGATCTCACACAAATTTTTTAGAGATTAAAATGCATGTTTACTCAAATTTTTATAATGACAAATTATTCTAGTCCCTTGATTATAAAATATAAAAACCTAATTAAAAACTTTTAAAATATAAGAATCTAATTAAAAATTCAGTCAAACTATAACAACTTACAAATTAATTGAACCTAATCTATACTATTATTAAAAAACAGATTGATCAAAATAATGATTTTTGGTGCCTATCGACTCTATTAAAATCTTTTTTGAAATCTATAAATACATACACTATAGTATTTATAAAAGAAAAAATATATTTAAAAATAAATATATAAATAGTTAAAAAAAAGAAGAAGGTAGAACCTTACTCTTGCACGATACACACTTGCATCTCAGTTGCATATATATATTGCTTCATGGAAAAGTAACTAGTAACTATCTTTGAGTATTTGAAAAAATCGTTTTTTTTAACTGAAAATCATTTGGTATCAAAAATTGTTCATATTTTTTTGAGTTTAATTTGGATACATAGTGTAAAATTTTTTTTACATATTCAAATTAATCATATATTTTTATTTATATGATTATTCAAATAAATAGTTAAGTCAAATATTTTTATTGATGTGGCTATATATAATTAGATATTTATGTAAAAAAATTTATATTGACAATATATACAAATTAGATCTAATTTTTATATATTAATAATTTCAAATAATTTATATTATCATTCAATAAAGATAAGAATATTAATATGGTCTATATTTATTAAAAAATATAAAATTATTTTATATTTTTAATACATCAAAGTTAATCTTTAATTATAATAATAATATCTAAAAAATTTAAAAGAGAAGTGATAGGAGGACTTACTTTTTGTGGGATATTATATCGACTCACCATTTATCTACCATTGGATAGAGTGTGGATTCAATCTAAATGAGATTTACACCTTATTTAATGATGGATGAGTGATGAATTAATATGATATCCCATAAAAAATTAATCCCCTCAATATTTCCATATGTTAGTATTTATAATTAGAGTAAAACATTACTTATTTTTGACGGACGTAAAACATTACTTATTAAAAAGTTTGTATATCTCTTCCTTTCCCTCGTTTCCCATTTCCGTTAACCAACGAAACTCCCATGCTAGAGTAGAAAATTGAAAAGCCACTCTGGTCCAGTGGCGAGGAAGCAAAGATTTAGGTAGTTTATAAGGGATTTATGTTTAAGTTTGATTGAAAATTTTTTATATAATTCAAAAATATTATATGACTATATTTTAGATTAATTATGTAAATATATTTTTATAAAATTATATATTAATAATAAATTTTATATAAAATATATTTATATAATTTATCGAGGAATACTAACACGCGGAATTTCCGTACATTTCTCACCGCACAAAAATAGAAAATTGAAGCGTCGTCATTCCGGCAATTCCCAAAACGGAGCTGAAGGGCATAATATCCTTAAACCTAAGATGTTGGACACAACAAGGTATGCCATGCACAATTCCAACATCCTCATTTCTTTGTCTCACGCTATCCCTCTCAGGTTTTATAGTCATTCTCGACCACGAAATGCTGACAATGTTTCTGGGTTTGATAACATCGACGATGCCGTGTCTTCATTCATTGGCATCATCAATAAGCGTCATCCCCCATCTCAAGTCGAAGTTGGTAAGATTTTAATGTCTGTTGTTAAGATGAAACACTATGACACTGCTGTTTCACTTTTTGCACAAATGGAGCTTAGGGGAATCATTCCTTCCTTGATTACTCTGAGCATCTTGATCAATTGTTTCTGCCATATATTGGGTAAGATTATCAAGATGGGATATGAATTGAATGTCATAACTTTGACAACATTCATGAAAGGGTTATGTATTAACGGTGAAGTTAGGAAAGCACTGCAATTTTATGACATGGTCAGAGCACAAGGATATCAGCTTAATGAGGTTAGTTATGGGACCTTAATTAATGGGTTTTGTAAAGCAGGGCACACGAGTGGTGCCATTGAGTTGCTGCAAAAGCTGGAGAGACAACCCATTGAGCCTAATATAGTAATGTATACCACAATCATTAACAGATTATGTAAAGAAGGGCTTGTAACTGAGGCGGGCAGTTTGTTTTCTAAGATGACCTCCCTGGGAATTTTTGCTGATGTTGTCTCGTACAATTCTCTGATTCATGGTTTCTGTTGTATGGGTCAATTAAAAGAAGCAAGTCATCTGCTGAATGATATGGTTCATAACAACATCAAGCCAAGCCTATATACCTATAACATACTAATTGGTCATTATGTAAAGAAGGAAGAATCATAGAAGCCCTACCTATGTTTGATATGATGATGGAAAGAGGAAATAGGCCTGATGTTATCACTTACAATGCATTAATGGATGGATACTTTTTGATTCGCAAAGTTGATGAGGCAGAAAAGTTATTTGATGATATGATCAAAATGGGCTTGACACCTGATGTTTGGAGTTATAGCTTATGATTAATGGATATTGTAAGAATAAAAGAGTGGATGAAACTGTAACACTCTTTAAGGAGATGCATCACAAAAATTTGGTTCTTAATGCTATAACATACAATTCCCTTATTGATGGCTTGTGCAAATCAGGGAGAATATCCTATGTGCAAGATCTTTTTAATGAGATGCAAGCTAGTGGTCAATGCCTTGATATTTTTACTTTCAATATCTTGTTAGATGGTCTGTGCAAAAGTCAACATCTTGACGAGGCAATTGAATTATTTCAGAAAATTGTCGGCAAAGGGATTGTTCCTAATTTGGTCACATATAATGTACTTATTAATGGATTGTGCAACGGTGGGAGACTTAAAACTGCACAAGAGTTTCTCCAACATCTCCTTATTAAAGGCTGCCAATTGAATGTCAAAACATATACTGCTATGATCAACGGGCTTTGTAAAGATGGCTTATTTGATGAAGCCATGTCATTGCTTTCAAAAATGGATGACTATGGTTGCAATCCTAATGCTGTAACTTAAGAAATATTTATAATGGCTCTTCTTGAAAAGAATGAAAGCAATAAGGCAGAGAAGCTTCTCCACAAAATGATTTCTAGAGGACTATTGAAATGATAAAACAAGGGAAGATACTTCTTCCAACAAGTGCTTTCTGGTTTCTGCACTTGTTGCCTTTGGTTGATTCACATGACTATCATCCTTCTTCCTTAGGTACTCTCAATCAGCTTTCTTAACTGCTTGGATGTTCTTTGTCATTGTCGATGCATTATTGTTTCAAATGTTTGTGGGGGGTAGCCAAAATACAATTTTTAATTGTTGCCTTCTATAAGAGATTGCTTTCATCGAATGAGTTACCATGCAGAAACTAACATCATTGTTACAAGCAAAATCATAAAAAAAGTGTAAATGAATTGAAGCTTTTTGAAAGCTATTGTTGTTTTTAGTGTTAGTTTTGCGAATGTTTCCAAGTGATCATTATCTGGTGCTTACTGTTAGAAATGATTTAAATGAAATTATATTTAAACTGATGGCTATTTAGAAAGTGGTTCTTTTACAATAAAAGCACAGCCGTTAATAGATTCATGAATCACTTTTCATGATTTATGATTTGCTTTTAATTATTAATTATGCCACCTTTCCCTTTAGGAAACAAATGATAAAAGAAAAATCATGACAGATGGTTTGAAGAATTGGATTTTATCTCTTTTTTTTTTTTTTTTTGTTATTCTGTGTTCGGATTTTATCTTTATAGTATGTTTATTGCTACATGCTTTTTATTAGCATCTCTCAAGCCGTAAATAGATTTATGAATGCTTGTGTGATTTGTTTCTGCAAAAGTTGGTTCATGTTTTTGCTTTTTACTTTCCTTTACAAATTGCTTAATAGGTAATGGTGTAGTACTGCTTCTGAACAGGAGATTTTTGTCTCTTTTCTAATTAGAATTCCAACACTTGCTAGCCTGGAATGTCAAAACAAAATGGAAGGCAAACGCATCTCATTTCAAAGATCAAAGTAGATTAAATAATGCTCAAATTCTGTCTTTCTACCTCATCTGGTGTCTGAGGCAAGCAAGTCTTTTGACATGCCACTGTTAATTGATAAAGCATTTCAAGCTGTCTGCTTCAGGACTGTGAACCTCACCGTGCCAAGTTGTAAGTTTAATAGCTATTAATTCCAGAAACATTGAGGAGCTTAAGTTTCAAGATGTTAAACCAGTCCTCTTTTTATTATCTAATGATTTCTGACCACCCACAGATTAAAAGTTAATACCTAACCTATATCCTCATAAGAATCTATATCCAGTATGAAATTTAATGTTTTTCCTGTCTGCTTAGCTTCCCTTGATTGAATTTGAACTTCTCTCTTGCCTTTCTTCCAGTTGGATACTTAACCCTGCTCTCTAATGGTGACTTTTACCCTCTCACATCTTGAAAATTGCAGCACTATCATGCACTTTCTTTTCATAACTAACCCCCAACTGATGGTAAATGACTAAATGCCATGATCATGATGTGTGCAGTTAATTTACTCCATGGTTTTCACTTTTCAACATGAAAAAATGTTCAGATGCAATATGAGCACACAAGTAGAGAACAAATAAGGAATGGAGATTGAGTGATCATTTCATATTTCTTTTTTCTTTGATTGCGGATATATTAACAGAGTATATCTCTAATCATATTCCTAATCCTTAAGTCTGGAAAAAGGACTTCAGTTGCACCAGAAAGTATAAATTCAGAGGGAAATTCCTAGGTGGGAATTGCCTATCATAGGCATTCCATTTAACATTATTCCATTTAACATTAAACATGTGTAAGTATGTTAAAAATGCACATATCTCTAAAGAATGCCTTTAAATATACTAAGAATTTTTTAGTCAGAAGGAGGTTTGATTTTAGCATCCCAAAGAAACCATGCACTGAACCAACACCCTCGCCCTGTGGATCATTGAGTCATACTAAGCTAGTCCACTTATCCTTCCTTAACAGAAAGAACTATATTCATTGAATGTCTTCGATTCTTTACTATACTTTTTGCTTTCATCTAATGAATTTCAAACAATGAAATTATGATTTGTAAGTATTGAAAAAAAATCTTTGACGGATTTTGACTTATATCTCCATGTATCACTTTAATAGGGGTATCCAGTTTTGATGTTTGCAACATAAATGTTAGTTGCACATAAGTTATGGCTCACATAACTTACATAAAGTGAGGTGGTCTATTGGTGGCGAAAGAGAAAGAGGGAGAAAGAAATCAGGAAAAGAAAATGGATGGTGGTGATGAAAGTTATGTGTATGTGAGATAAATTTATATGCAAGTAATATTCCCTGTTTAAACATTGTACCTACTAAAAGTTCAAACATAATTGAAATTGAGGAATATTCTCTAAAACATTTTTGCTTGTTTGGTTTCTATTTTCATTTTTCTGTTTTTAGTTTTAATTACAAAAATATCACCTTATTTTTAATTAATTTTTTGTTTTTATAATTTTGTAAAAGAAATAATAAAAATAAGAAAAATCCCGTTTCCAATTTTCATTTTTTATTTTCACTATTTTCTTCACAAATTCAGAAAATAGGAAGCAAATTGAAAATAAAATCGCATTTTTGTAATTAAAACTAAAAACATAAAAATAAAAACAAAAATCAAAACAGACTCTTAGAGCATGTTTGGTTTTTATTTTTAGTTCCTGTTTTAATTCTTTTGGTTTTCTATTTTTAGAATTTTGTAAAAGAAATAGTGAAATTAAGAAAATCTTTCTTGTCTCTCAGTTTCTCCATTTTCTAAATATTTTCTATTTCCTGCTATAAAAAATGAGCTCTACCAAAATTATCATAGCTATAGTACACTTCTTCATACTCCTTCTATCTTCCCACCTCCTTCCCCATCCCTCCTCTACAGCCCCCACCACCATCAGAATCAACTATGGCACCGTCGTTGACAACCTCCTCTGTGGCGACCTTTCTCAAGTCCCAAACCCCAACATCCTCCGCACCTTCACTGGCACCGGCATTGTCGTCACTATCACCGTTTGCAAAGGCAACATCCCCTCTCTCGCGAAGCCCCTCGTGACACATTCATGGCTCTCCACCTACATCCTCCCCTTCCACCCTGCAACTGCTGTCAACCGCATCGCCATTGGCAACAAGGTCCTCTCCACCTCCAACAAGACACTCATAGCCCACATTCTCTCAATCATGAAAAGGAAATTATATTAAAATTGTATAATCTGTTTAACCCCTGCAGCATCCACCTTGTATTGATATCTTTAACACACAGATTTGATTTTGCTAGTAATTTGATTAGGATTTGTGTTTTACTTTGTTTCTTGTAATTAGAAAATGTAATTGTATTTGACTATACAAATTCAGTTGTAGAGGTCTATCAAACAATTCACAAAACTCTTCTTTTATTTAATATAATTTAGGTTGATAAGAAGTCCCGTCCTACTTTAAAATCAAGGCATGCTTCCGGATTTATAGAGCGCTCATAGACATATTTATAAATGACCTACCGATGGGAGAATCTAAGAATCAAATATAAGTTATAACGATATATGAGTAAAAAATTGATTAGGTGAAACCAACTCTCGTAAACTCAACTTTTTTTGAGTGAAGATAATGATAATTCACAAAATAATAAAATGCTCAAATTTAGTTCTTCAAACTTTTTTAACATGTAAGTTTTTCAATGCACGTGCGGACATCAATTTGATCTCTAAATGGAAGCATACTTTGTGCACCGAAAAAAAAAAAGGCATATTTTACTCTTCATAGAATTGATGTGATGCTATTTAAAGAATGTTTTACTGGTTATACTAGAGAGAGGGAGAGAGAATCATGTTTTAATCTCATGAAATAACACATTGAACACATTCTTACTCCAAAAACATCTTAAGATTTCTCATTTTTCTAATTAGATTCGAAATACAATTCATTGTTTATAGTAGTACAAAAACAATAATATTATTCACACATTTTTATGTATAACCATTAACCGTATTATTGTATTTGAATTTTAAACAGCCCAAATCTGTAACAAGAAAAAAGCCCTGCTCTATTGAATTCAAAAACCATTATGTTATGACTATTTGGAGCTTTGGTAATTCTGTGAGGATTAAACGTCATATAAGCAACCCCTATTGAAAATCTTGCCTCTGTATAATTGGCAAACTAATTTAACGTGGAGCAATGACGTTGCACAACCATATTCTGCCAAATTTAGATACACATACATTATCAATTTGTCAAGAAAGTTATAAAGCATTATCCTTGGTCAACGCTCAACAGGCACACACATGAATAAAAAGTCAAGCGAGGAACAGATACCAACTGAAGATTTAATCACAGATTACATCCAAATGAATTAAGAGTTTGTACACCATTTTTGGCCAATCAAATTCCAGCAATAATTCATTTACATGAGAGAGAATCTGCACGAGCAGAAGATGTACACATGAATAACAGCTGGTGTGCAAATTTTTAGACTTATCTCATAGAGCAAATGTGCTTTACACCAACACTCTGCACCTTGCTATAACTTAGCAAGCTCACATATAGTTAAGAGATCTGCTATGTGCACACCACTTCTACCCCTGCACACAACAAAACATCACCCACTTAAGCTTCTTTTATTGTATGGCTCATACATGTATCAGCATGACACCTGGTGTGCAAACAGCATTTCTCCAAAGTAAATATTCCTTACAAGGTCCAGAGAACTTAAGGCTTATTAGACTGTGGTTACATGATGAAGCACATAAGTTAACATCTCTAATTAAGTAAGCCAGCGAAAGACCAAGGTAGATACCACAAAATCAGCAACAACAATCAAAAGATAGGTCTTACTACATGCTAAAATAACCTGTATCATTAAAATTGATTATGTTCATATGAAAACCTCAAACTAAAAAGCACTAATGATCTATGGCATATGTGATCACAAATAGTTACAATGAAGTCTGCTTTCTGAAGAGGCAACTCAGTAATCATGTTTTACCCGACAGACCTCTCATCTTGAACCTTTAAGATCATTGACCATATACATGGGGCGTTCCCTGTTCAATTATCACATTAGCCGATAAATTAGTTCAAAATGAATTTGAATAACAATGACAAAAAAGAAAAAAGAAACTGCATTGTAAAATAGAACTAAGAAATGGGGTAGCTGCAGTACCTGAGGTCCTCAGCAGTCGAACTAATCCATAAAGCCTTGGTGAGATGCCTTGTATTGTTATCTTTGTGTATTGTCACGCAGGTCTCCAACAAGAAAGGGCATAAATGATACGCCCCTTCCAACCCTGCAACAACCAATTGCTATCTTCATCAATTACAAAATCCTTGTGATAGCTAGACCTTACTTTCTCCATCGCTGTCTTCACTGTCTCGCGATCAAAAGGCTGTTGCATAAACCCAGCGCGGAGGATACGGGCTTGCCACTGCTTATATGTCTCTGGCCTCTCCACTCTCTCATAGCCTTCACAAGCTATAACATTCAATGCTTCCCTCCCAAGTATCTGTTTCTCAATCAGCATCCTTTCCCAGTCCTCGCGAGGCACAATAGTTTCAAGCACATCAAAAAGTGATGAATAGTGAAACAATGCCTCCCGGAATCGAGTAACGAAGAAAGGGGCATTGAAGGCCCCATTCATAATGCCATGAATGAATATATTTGGGTTGATCTTCCTTATCAAACTGAGGAAATTGTTCCGTGGACTGTCAACTGCCACAGATTCGTCCAGCAAGTTCTTACCTCTATAAAAACACGTAACAACAAGGTACTCATCCCTATCGATCTTGAGTTCCTCAAGTTGAACTGTTTCCCATTTCTTTGCTATGGCATTATACTCAAATGGAACATTAAAGGCTTCAGCATAAGCTGCCAAGCGGCGACCTGTTTCTATAACTCTCTCTGCAGGCCGAAAACCAGGTTGTGGGAAGTCTATTCCTGTAATCCGAACCTTTGGTGGTCCACCAGGTCTCCATGAAATTCGTTGTATAAACGTGGGCCACTGAAAACCATAAAGTATACCAAAATCTATTACATGGACTCTCATCGAATTTGCTGAACATGTCCTTATTGTGACGTTTGAGGTAAAATTAGAAATTTTCCTGAAGGGGCATGCAGCAAGGTATAGATGATAAGCTTTTAGAATATCAGCCGCTGATGTTCTTTTACTAACAAGTCCTTTATAAATTTGGCTCCCAGTACCAGCCAAGCGTGCCTCAAGCCCATCTGCAAAGATATGAGCCAACCTCTGATTTCCATCCCCAAAAGGGCTTGAGTGCTGCCTGATCTGCTTCAGCAACTCATGTGCATTCCGGTTGTCATCTGCTGCAACAGCTTGTGCACAAAGAACCAGAAGTGTTCCCAAATCAATCACTTCCTTCTTCCCAATTTGTTTCTTACCTCGTCCCTTTCGACCATTGGATGCTTTTGAACGACCACCAGCCTGCACTGTCTTGCTTGTCTTATTCTGCAAAGCCTCGCGACGAGCCACATAATGATTCTTGCCTTCTCCTGCACTAGGAAGCAGGATTATATCAATCATATTTGACCGCAACGTTGGTTCAGAATAAATTGCTGCTTGCTTGCTGCTTCTATTTTCTTCAACATCTCCCTCTTCCCTGTGAGGATGCTTCCTTCCCTTGGATCCAAGAACATATTCCTCCTCATCCTTCTCCACCTTAACTGAAACTTCATCCATTCCCAATTTTCGCTCTAGCCGTGACAAATTAGCAAACAGCCCATTTCCACTAGGAAGAAACTTACTTGCCTCCTCAACACCCTTCTGAAATTGCCAAATGGATTGACTCTCAGTGTTCAGATGAGGGACCTGAAGAGTACTGCTTGGAGAGTCCACAGGCCCTTCCACACTACTTATTACACTATTAAAAGAGCCATACGACGACTGCGAAATGCTATTACCTTGAAGACGTTGTGGAGGAAAGTCACCTGAGTTTTTAATCAAGAAATTATCAGTAAAACCCCCACTGAGATCACCATTAGTACCACAACAATTACCATAATTTTCAGATATGTTATTACCTCCAATCCTATCATTTTGATTGCCAAGACTCGGATTTCGTACCGGTGAAGGTGGGTAATTCTCGCCCAGCACCTCATAGAATGATTTCTCAGCTGCTTGAAGATCTAAGGAATCTTGAAGCATGCATGTCTTGTCTTCCATGTCTTCTTCCATAAGGATCTGACTGATGTAACTCAAAATTGCATCAGAAAAATCACAGTCCTCTGGAGAATGTTCCTCATGGGTCACAGTTGAGGATGAAGGTGTATTAGCTGGTATTGGATCAGACTGAAGACAACCAAATTCCCTACTCCGACCAAAGAAGGCATTTTCAAATCTCTGTTTCTGCAGAACTGGCAGAGATTGACTTCCCAACCGGATTTCATTTGTGGAACCAGTAAATCCCAGAAGGCGTGGATCCGTTGTCATCTAAAACTTGCAAGATTTTCATATAAAAGAATAAAATAAAATCAAACTTCAGGCCAAAACAAACTTCAATAACAACCCTTCTTCTCTTGAAATCACTGGCCTTTCATTCAGAAAGACATACCCTTCAAAAACCAAACACATCCATTAAAATACTCATCAACGCCTCCAAGCATGAATCATGGGTTGCTGGGGCGCAAATGAAAATTCAAAGCTATGCATAGAAAGACAAAACGACATATGGGCATGAAAGCTAAATATAACCAAATCCAAAATCATGAAAACAAGACAAAAGGAACATACTCAATTATGTTACTAGTTTTTCACATTTTGATAATAGCGTTGACTCAAATTTGAACATGAAGCTCAACAAAATGAACCCCAACAAAAAAAGAAAGAAAGAAATAAGTATAAGAGAAAATGAAAGCTAAATAGTGAAGCAAATGAAGCCCAACCCAGCAAGTAATAAAAAAAATGAACAAGGTTTGAATTGAAGAAGAGAAGCGTACCAGGTAGACCCACACCACGACTTTCTAAGACAAAGCAACCGAAGAGTAAGAGAGAGAAAGAGCATTCTGATGAGAACTTACGTCATGTTTTGTAACTGAGTTGTCTGCAGCAGAGAAAGCACAGAGAAAGTGGTGGGACCATGTTCTCTAGTGAGGAACAATCAGAACCGTTAATTTTCGTCAACGGTCTGGACCACTGGCCATAGGCAGTCGAGAAAGTGAACGCTTTTTAAAATTTTTATTTATTTCTTTTCATTTATTTATTTGCATAAAAAAATTGATAATTGAACAAATAAATTTGTCGAAAACTTTTGAGGATATATTTGGATTGATGAAAAGGTGCAGTATAGAGTGGAAGGGAATGAAATATTTAAATATTTTATTATTTGAATTTGAATAAATTAGGTGAAATGAAATAGGAACAGATGGAATACTTTTCATTCTATTTCACTATATCTCTTTATTTTTTTTATTCCTCTATTTGGGAGGAATGAGATGGAATGGCATTTTTATTTCATTCCATCCTTTAAAATCTAAATAATATAGTGACACTTTGATTCCATTTTAGTCTGCTCTACTCTATTTCATTTCATTATATTCTATTCCATTCTATCTCTTATTGATTATCCAAATATAGCCTGGAAGCTCTCATGGGAATAATTTAGTAATATTTAAATAGAATATATAAATGTCAATGTTATTTTCCCAAAAAGAAAATGTCAATGTTATGTCTTTTGATTGCTAATCTACTGCTATAATATTTCAAAAGCATTATTTGGAAACTATTATCAAATATCATCTTCAAGTGCTCTTGATTTTTTAAAAAATTCAAAAAATTTCTATTTCATGAAAATATATAAAGAGAACTGATAAAAGGACACAAAAATAGTGGATGCATACATGACACATACTGAAAAGTGAGAAAACGACAAAAATGTTTGCATGATGGATCCATATAATCATTGTTAATTTTATTCAATTTGTTTTAAAAAAACTTATCAGCATGAACAATATATACGCTAGTAAATTTTATGTAATATACACAAAACTTACCAACATAAATAGTGCACACGCTCGTAAGTTTTATATGTGTTCAATACGCTGGTAAGTTTTACATTTTATATATACATATGCAAAACTTACCATCATTTTAAACAATACGCTAGTAAATTTTATGTACAAAATGCAAAACTTACCAACGTATTGTTGAAAAACGTTGGTAAATTTTTGGATAAAAAAAACTGAAAAAAAGTAAAAATGATTATATGGGATCTATTATCCAAGTATTTTGTCCTTTTACTCACTTTTTTCGTATACATCCCGTATTGTGTCCCAAAAGATATGTCCTCCAAATATTTTTCATATATAAAAGACATTAAAACTTATTGGACAAATTTATTGGAAAATGAAAAAGGCATTAAAGCTTATTAAGCAACTGGCATAAAAAATAAAAAGACATTAAAGCTTATTGGAGAAGCTTTTGAAATTTGAGAATAGATAGAAATAAAAGAAAGAGAATTTAAAAACTAAGAAGAGAAATATGAGGATAGTTATTAGATAAAAATTTAAGAGGATAATTAATAATTTCTTTCATTTGATACACCTCATATAAAATGTTGAATGTCTATATATATATTGCAAGAATTAATTTTAATTTCAATTTTTATAATGAATATATATTCTTTATATTATGATTTTAATAAATTATATATATATATATATATATATATATATATATATATATATATATATTCTTTATATTATAGTTTTAATATATCATTACGAGGAAGTTATATAAAGCGACTATATAAAAATGAGCGAGAAAGAAATAAAATAATCTTTTTAATAAAAGGGTGAAATTAAGAAATGAAATTCTTTTTTTTAGTTATTTGATCCTTATTTAAAAATTAAAAATAGATCTATGTGATTGAATTATATATTAGAAAAATATACTTTTAAGAATATATTTACACTATTTTTTATAAAATTACTTATTTTCTTCAATAATAATTACACAATTATATTTTTATTTTATTATATAATATTAAGAACTAATTATATTATATATGAGATTGAATATTTTTATAGAATATAATTAAGTTTAAAAGTATAAGGATGGAAAAATGATTATTTTAAAATTTTTTATTATTAAATTTTTAATAAAATTTTGCAAGAGCATATATTAGATAAAATTTTATATTTTATAATTAAAATATGTTTTTTATATAAAAAATTTCAAAATCATTCTTTTGTATAAATATTTTATTTTATATAATTTTAATTAAATAATATTTAAAATTAATTTATATAACCTTATTTTATTAAAATTTTATATTTTATTATATTTATACAATAAAATATAATACCAATAATATATTATTATATTATATTATATAGATTTCTCACAGTTTACACCCGTGCAACCCACTAGTTAAATACACTAGTTATTTTTAAACAGAATATAAAATAAAAAATAAAAACTAATTAATACTTTGACAACTCAAAAATCAACAAATTTATATTTTTAAAATACTAAGAGGATTATTAAAAATACTTGTTAAAAGATAAAAAATGAATTGGAGAGTCTGTCTTTGCGTTAGCATCCCATATTCACTTTATAAGATAAAAATTGAATAGAAAATTAAAAGAGTAAATTTTACAACTTTTTAGTTTATTATACATATACATGTACATATATTTTAATATAATCTCAATATTCTGAATTTTTTATTTTTCAATAAACAATTATAATTCTTGAGTTTACTTTCTAAAGTAAATTTGCATCATGGGCAAGTATAATAGATAATTTTAATCATTATTTTAATATATAAAAATAAAATATAAAGATAAAAATAAAAAAATAAAATTTGAACGCTAAAGATAATTATTGAGAGAAATTCTCATATATATATATATATATATATATATATATGCAAAATTTAGTATATAATAATATGGAATATAGATAGAGATTTTCTACTTGCCACGGTCAAACCTTTTTTTGATTTAAGCTCGCTGTCTTTGGGGACCTTATCTTGGGCGGGTTCTGTGGTGAGCTGGGTGGAGTTTGTGAATTGTGACGAAGTTAGCCATTGAATTTTGACTATTAAAATTTTATTTAATGGTTGAAGTTAATTTTTTATTATAAAAAATAATTCTATAACATTTTATCTCTATATTTAATATTTATAAAAAATTATAGTTACCTAAAACACCTGTTTTACCTCCCTTGTCTGTCTTTTTCCAGAAATTTATCTTCTTATCAGAGAAATATCTGTGTAATTCAAGAGCACTACATAATAATATTTATAACCAATAATATCACAACATTAAAATTTGGGATTCACGAATTAGTGATTGATCTCATTTAAAATTCTAGGGTATTATTGGCTGAGCACAGCTAAACAGTGCTACGTATCACGCAAAAATTTCTCCTTCTCACCTCTTTTCTCCCTGTACCTCCACTAACAGTGCCTCATCTTTTGGCGCCATTATCGTCACCATAGCCCCTCCCTTATCTTTCTCTTGCGAAATGGCAAGATCCATTGCAGCAGCAGATGACTAGCCCTCAACCGACGACAACAACGGCGTGACTGACAAAGACGATAGCCTGAGGAATAGACGGCAACACCATCGCGAACCAGGGCGACTTCTTCTCTTCCCTGCACAGCAAAAATAATGTCCATGGAGTGGTGGTGCAAAGCAACTGGGAGGAGCAGCAGCAACGACACGAGAGAAATACAACACTGCATCAAAGGCTGATCCCATCATCTAGAAGCTAAAGGAGTTGGGCGGCACTGTTGTCTTGGAGTCATTTTCAATTTTTTCCAATTTGTTTTTTTTGGTAGAATCATTCATGAATTGTTCATGGTATATGATCATGTGCAATTGTATTTGGTTAGATTTTCTTTGGTAAAAATACATGGTTTGCGTTTAATAGTTGATAGACGCAGGTATGGATTACTGGGTTTCTTCTCATAGGCATTCTAGGTTTAAGTATCTATTCCTTTTTATTATAATTTCATTATTAGCACTATTAGTAACGTTATTGTTGTTATAGTCTTTTGCATGTATGAATGGTGAACAAGTTTCAGAGTGTTTGAAGATGAAGGTTGTGTGCCGTAGCTAGTGAGAAAGAGGTGGCGCAGGTGGGCAGCCAAGGAAGAGAAATAGAGGGAGGAAAGTTCATGGTAAGGGTAAAAAAATCATTTTGATACTCATTTTTATTATCAGCGACCAAGTTGGTCACAAACTCAACCTCCACACCACAGAACCCGGCCCTCATCTTGTACTATTTCAAATTAATGGAATGGAATATTTGCTTTTGTCACGAAAAAAAAAAAAAAAACAAAGATATAGATTATGTAGTATAGCAAATAGTTAAGGAAATTTTGATGATTGGATGAAAGCTAATTGAGGTGATGGAACTCCTTGCGATTGTAGCACAAGGATAGTAAGGTGGGTTGTAGGACAGGTTAAAATTAATTGTAGCTAACCGACCCTTGGCGTTAATACTTGGGCCTGCCCTATTTGGTTCCTCGTAGAATGTTGTAATTGAATTTGTGTATTATTAAATGCGTAAGTTTCCTTTGTTATTAAAATTTTGCCATCTAACTTCTAATGATTCTTGAATTATTAAGTTCAAACAAGTTTTAAACTAACAACTTCGTTTTTGCAATGAAATTTAGAACTTGCAACATGGGGAATAGTTCCTTAATTGCCCTATTGAAGAATAGGTTCTCTTCTTAGCTCTTACCTCTTAGTTTCTCCAGCAATTTGAAAAATAAGTTATAAGCAGTACTGGGGAAAGACCTTGTCATTTAATAAAAAAAAAATTCAACTATTATTTATTTTTGGAAAAAGTTGAAAAATGTCCCTCCAACTGTATCTCTTATGCACTTTAGTCCTTTATAAATGTGAGGGAAAAAAAAAAAACCTACAACCTTATAATTGTGCAACTCACTACAAAATGTTAACAAACATAAAATTTTAAATGAGAAAAAAAAAATTGAGAGGTGTGTAACTTTAAGACCCATCCATGTGTATCTTTTGAGAAAATATTTTTGTAATATTATTAATCGATCTTAAGTCCTATCCCCTAACTCTTGCCCTACTCGTATACCCTACATTCTAGTACTCATTATTCTCTTGTCTCCTTCTTCTCCAACTAAATGAAATTAAAAAACCAAAAACCCTCTTTCACATAGAGAAATACTACATAATTAGGAAACACTACGTGGCTGTACTCCCAGATTAATTATGTAAGTGTATTTTATATAAAGCCCACTATTAACACACAATTCCATGCAAAATGTACTTACATGATTGATTGGGAGCACAGCCACGTGGTGCTCCCAAACCGTGTAAGTATTTCTCCTTCCACATGTACATCTTCTCTCCCAAAACCTCTTATCTCTAACACATAATCACTCTTCCATATCTCATAACCCCCAAATGATCCAAAAATATATAATATAACAAATTAAATAATAACCCAAAGCGCCATAGAAATGATATGGGTAAATGAAATATGTAAGAGCTATATAATATGCACAACTAATTTTGTTAGACTCGACTCTCTAAATAATTCCTAATGGAGTTGTCATCTATCTCGACTAGGATCATAATGGAGCAGCGAAAAGAGAGGGGTTGATAGTTAAAACAATGGAGTCTCACCAAAGTTTATTTAGTTCAGAAAAATTTGAAAAACTTTCTCATTTTAGGAAAGAAAATAAGATTGTCTTTAAAAGTCAGATTTGAGTTCAGGAATTGGTTATGCACAAGAAGGGACGAAAATTTAATCATATTACACTCCTAATACATTCATCATAAGATGATTATTTTAAGTTAGTTGTGTAAATTAATAACCTTAAAACTATTTACTTTACCCTTTATTTTTATTATAATTTTTTCTCCTTCCTTTTTTTTTTTTATAATTTTAAGCACAGCAGCTATTTTGAAAGGAAACAACTAAATTATGAAAATTTTAATTTTAACTTTAAATTTTTTTAGGATAAATTGATATTATAGCAATTATTCACAAATAAAACAAATAAATTAGAAAATTTAATTTTAACTTGATAGACAAATTCTTACTCTTACGTATTCTTAGTGCGATGAAGAACTTAGAGCTATGTCAAATTTTAGAAAATTCTTGCAAGTTGGTTGATTTTAAATAGGAAAAATGTTTAAACAACCACAGTAACTAAATCTTATCCCACTATTTGATTAAATGATACTCGCAAAAATGCTATAACACTCAAATAAAAATTTTCACTAGGAAAGTAAAATGTAGAGAAAATTAATAAAGAAGATTATTCTTGCCTTGATCGTCAAATCCAGTATATAAATATGAAGATGGTTGCCTTTGAGAGCAATACATCTAGGATTTTATTTCCATCTTATTAAGAATTGAATGATATAATACAAAATTATCCAATGTTATGGAAGATCTAATGGATATTTTATCCCTTTATTCCCTAAAATGAAGAAATTTAGGATTTAGTTTATAGTACACCAATGCGTCCATGGAGGATTGATTGATATTAGGCAAGATTTGAAGGTAATTTTATCCCTTTATTCCATGTATGGAATATATTTAGGATTTATGATCGTTCTTTAATTTTTTTTTTTAAAAAATATATGACTATATGACTTTTATGAGAGAAGATCATCATAAATGGCAAAGGGTCCAAAATCTTTAGATGAGTTCATTTTCTCCTATTTAACTCACTGTCTCTTTCTTTAATTTTTTTTCTTTATAAAAAAAGTATTATTTTTAAAACCATAAACTATTTATTTAATTAATTTTTATTCATATTTTTTTACAAGTAAATAGTGATAATAAATATTTTTTTTCTAAATCATCATTATTTGACATTTATTAGACTAATTTATTTAATTCGAGCCAACCCACAATGGAATTGAAAAAAATTACAAATTAAACAATAATTTTTTTCTCTTTTCAAAAAATTATATAACAGCATACAGTGCGTTAAAATCTATGAAGTATAGACATACCAATTTGATGGTATGACTGCATGTCCAATACAAGTGAGATATCGATACACATTGACACCAATACAATATGTGTCCGACACACGATCTTACATATCCCATTCAAAAAATATTATTTTTTGGCTCGGATACACATCAAGTACAGTTCGGACACAGATCAAACATGGCTTGGACGTGTAGGACCTTGCTGGACCCAACTCCCATGATAAAATGCTATGAAAATGAGGCACCTGAAACCAGTAGCAGCAGATTAGGACGTGGTGGTAAGGTCTGGGATAAGGTTTGGAAGGCTAATATCCCACCAAGATACAGGATTATTATTTGGAGGTTACTGCACAACATATTGCCAGTGATGCAAAATTTGGAGAGGAGGTCTATTAGGTGCTGCACTTTGTGCCTGAGATGCATGCAAGCTGAGGAGTCAGGAATGCATGCTATTTTTGCGTGCAGCGAAGTAAGCATGATTTGGTTTCAATCACCTTTGGGATTGAGAATAAGCAACATCGGAACAGAATCTGGAGGTTTGGTTAAGGGACTTTATAACACCAGAGGCAGCAGCAAGTGTGGAATTGTTAGCTTCTCTGGCTCATGGAATTTGGTTGGCTCGGAATAAATTTGTTTCGAAGAGAAGACAATGAACAATTCGCTGCTGATTTCAAGATCCATGTCCATCCTATTAGTATTGTGAATTATTTATCAAAATTAAACTCTATTTTTTATGCTTAGTAATTATGACAAATTAGAAGTAATCAAAAATAAAATCAACATATAAGCCAATCATTTCTTTAGAGATTAATTTTTATATATTGTTGATGTAAAAGGATTTTACATTGTTAGCTAATATTATGTTATGATATATGTTATATGAGACTTTTAAGGCATCATATGAGAAAGTCAGATACTTTTATTGATATAATAATAAATACTTAAATATTTATATAAAATAGTTTTACATTAATAAGGCATCAAAATTAATTTTTTTTACTCACATATCTTGTCTTTTGAAAAAGAATACTTAAGTGTTTTCATCAATTATTTTCATTGTAGTACTTTTTTTTCCCCTTAGAGCTACAATATATAGGGTCCGTTTGGTTTAACTTTTGGAAGAAGATATTTTGAAAGAAGATCTTTTAAAAGAAGGCCTTTTAGAAGAATTACTTTTAAAAAAATAATTTTTGTTTAGTTTGAATATGTCAAAAGGCCTTTTAAGAGAATGAATTTTGTTTGGATAAGATAAAATAAAATTACTTTTGGTTGTTGATGTGAGAGTAATAATAAAAATTTTTTTCAGAAGGTCTTTTTCTAGAATGAAAAGTAACCTCAAAGATACTTCTTCTAAAAGGCCTTCTTCCATTTTGGAAGAAGTTAAACCAAACACTACTATTTATTGTACAAAGTCATTCTCCTTCTCCTAGAAGGCCTTCTGACCATTGCAAACATATTGTAATACTTTTTTTTCCCCTTAGAGCTACACTATATAGTTGAATTAGAGTAAGATTTAGTGTATCTCAAACATAACCTTTAATTAATGAAGGATATTTGTGAGAAACGAGAAAAAATTAGGACAACATCAATCATATACTTACCATGGCATACATAACATTTTGTTTTTCTATATAACATATTACTATTCAAGACTTCGAACTGTTTGTTGAAAAATTAATTTTAGCATTTCAAAAATATTAATTTTATAATTAAAAGCTAAAAGCAAATCATTCGCAGAGTAGTTTTTTTTTTATAGAAAAGAAATTTTATTAAACGAGAAGATAAGTATAAAAGACGATAAAACATCATTAAATAGATACAGAAATAATAGCTAAAGATAAATTATGTGATAATATATGCCAATTTTTTTGAATATCAGTTAAAAAAGCACCATTAAATAAATTTGGAAAAAAGTATGTCCGAGCCAATTTTATTGATACACAAATGATAATAAGGTTTGAATTTTTAACCTCATACATACTGCTCAAACATTTCATAACTAAATCATTTGTAGTGGCTTAGCCAATTTTTTATATGTATATTTCTATATTTGATTTTATGCAGTTATCAAATATATTAAACAGGTAAAGAGATATCGAGATCACTAAAACTTTGATGCGAGAAAAGAAAGAAAAATAGATGAATTTAAGAACAAAATTTTGATTACACAAAACACTAAGCAGCTTATCTTTATCCTTTACCAAAAAGGTGGCGATGTATCAGGTGTTATCAATTGGAATCATATACCGACAATTTTAATTGATACGCACAGCAATATAGTATATGCTACTTCAGAATGCACGTTGATATCATCTGCCTAGGGAAATAATAATAATAATAACAAATAAATAAATACATCAGATTAATAAGTATTATTGTTTATATCCAATTTTTAAATTTTTATGAGTAAATAATAATGATAATTTAAACAAATAAAAACGGGAAAAATTAAAAAAAAAAGTTATATAATAGTAAAAATGATATTAGATGTGTTTATTTAAACTTAATTTTTTTTTTCTGATGTACCGAATAACTTAAAAAATATCTTGACAGTAATACTATTATTTTAATACATGAGAAAATATTAGTAAATTTTTTCATTCAGATTTTTTCAAAACTTATTTAAATATAATTTAAATATATTTTTAATCCCAAAAAATATAGATTGTTATAATTTTATTCCCTTTAAATTTTTACTTTGGTTTCGGACCCCTTTTTATAAAAAATTTTTTATCCTTATCATTCAAAATAATACTTGAACTTTTATTTTTGATCTATGTAAATATTGTTTGAATTTTCTTTTTTTTTTTAATCTATAAATATCATAAGTTAATATTAAATCTAAAGGATAGGTATCAAAAATCTAATAATAAATAAAAGAGAGATCAAAATTGAAGTAAAAATTTTAAATAGATCAAAATTAAAAACATCAATATTTATAGCGATTAGAGAACAAATTTAAATCTTTAAATGTTTTATATTTTATAAAGAATTTAATTTAAATACATTCACAATATAAAATAGTTTTACATTATCAATTAATAGAAATAATAGAAAATGCCAACTCATACAAATAACTATTTATTATAATGAGAAATTCATCATAATTTTTCACTTTTTCCTATTTCTATTGATTGATAATATAAAATAGTTTTACACTGTCATTATATTAATTAAACTCTTTTATAAAACACATTTTTAGTTAAACATAAAATAAAACAAAGCGACCCCTTAATAGCAGTCTGTGAAAGGAGCTAGTGTTTCTGGAGAAGAGCCTGCACCTCGCTTGATCACACTACACGATTTGAGAGAGTCAGTGAAGCTTGGTGGAATAACATCGACGTACAGACACAGCGCTGAGAATGAAATTCAAGATGTTGAGTTCGGCTCTTACCAAGCATTATGTGTTTCGAACCTTTCTCACTAGATCTCACTTCTTCCCTTGCGCTCCCAATCTCACCCTTTATTATGCCCATAATTCTCATTCACCCAATGTCAATGTTAATGCTAAGAGCGTTTATGGGTTTCATAGTAATGTTCATGATGCTGTTTCCTCTTTCATTCGCCTCATCAACGAGCGTCATCCCCCATCTCAAGTTGAAATCAACAAGATTTTAGGTTCTATTGTTAAGATGAAACACTATGACACTGCTGTTTCACTTTTCACACAAATGGAGTTTAGGGGAATCACTCCTTCCTTCATTACTTTGAATATCTTGATAAATTGTTTTGGCCATTTGCGTCAGATGGGTTGTGCATTTTCTGTACTGGGCAAGATTATCAAAATGGGTTATGAAATGGGTGTCATAACTTTGACAACACTGATGAAAGGATTATGTATTAATGGCGAGGTTAGGCCAGCACTGGAATTTCATGACATGGTTATAGCACAAGGATATCATCTTGATGAGGTTGCTTATGGAACATTAATCAATGGGCTTTGTAAGATGGAACAAACAAGAGCTGCCATTGAGTTGCTTCAAAAGCTGGAGAGACAACCCATTAAGCCTAATGTAGTTATGTACAACACGATCATTGATGGATTATGTAAAGACGGGTTTGTTAATGAGGCAGGGAAATTTTTCTCTAAGATGATTTCAAAGGGGATTTCTCCAGATGTTGTCACTTACAATTCCCTAATTCACGGTTTCTGCTGTGTGAGTCAATTAGAGAAGGCTACTCAATTGTTGAATCAAATGGTACAGAACAATATCAACCCTAGCCTTTACACCTACAACATACTGATCGATGCATTAGGTAAGGAAGGAAAAATCACAGAAGCCCAAAAAGTGCTTCATATAATGTTGCAAAGAGGTCTTAATCCAAATATTGTTACTTATAATGCTTTAATAGATGGATATTTTCTAGGTAATAAGGTGAATGAGGCAACTAATTTATTTGATGATATGGTCAAAAGGGGCTTGAAACCTGATGTTTGGATTTATAGCGTCATGATTAATGGATATTGTAAGAATAAAATGGTGGATGAAGCTGTGGCTCTCTTTAAGGATATGCATCATAGAAATTTGGTTCCTAATACTGTAACATATAACTCTCTTATTGATGGCTTGTGCAAATCAGGGACTATATCCTATGTGCAAGATCTTCTTGATGAGATGCATGCTAGTGCCCAATGCCTTGATATTTTCACTTACAATATCTTGTTGGATGGTTTGTGCAAAAGCCAACATCTTGAAGAGGCAATTGAATTATTCCAGAAAATGGTTGGCAAAGGGATATGTCCTGATGTGGTCACATATACCATACTTATTGATGGATTGTGCAAAAGTGGGAGACTTAAGACTGCACAAGAGTTTTTCCAGCATCTCCTTATTAAAGGCTGCGAATTGAACGTCCAAACATATTCTGCTATGATAAGTGGGCTTTGCAAAGAGGGCTTGTTCGATGAAGCCATGGTCTTGCTTTCAAAAATGGATAAAAATGGTTGCTTCCCTAATGCAGTAACTTATGAAATATTTATAAGGGCTCTTCTTCAAAAGAATGAAAATGATAAGGCGGAGAAGCTTCTTCATGAAATGATTTCTAGAGGAATATTGAAACAATAAAACTAGGCAAGAGACTTTTTCCCTACTGGAATTCTGTTGTCAATTAATTTCTCAAGTGTGAAGATAGACATATCTTTCTTCTTCCTGATGTATTGTAAGCTTGGCTTAGTATTAACTTAAAGTAGTTGTCAAAGTGATTCTGATTATTTCTCACGTATTTCAGTTTAAGATCTTTGGATAGGAGGCGCTAGGACTTTTGACATGGCAGTGATTGTTAATTTGTTACCTATTATGCTATCCCTTTTATAATATAAAGTCAGATTGTGGCATAAACTGACTTGATTATTCTGCATGCTTTTATATTTTACTCTCAAGTCTGTTTATTTTTGTTTCCTTGTTACCGATGGGAAAAATTTTAGTCTCATCTTACTTGCACAATCAGACTGTGCTGTCTCAAAGGAAGACATTGGTAATCTTGAGTGACATGTAAAATTTTTAGACTGGTTTCCCATTTACAGCTTTAAGTTCAATCACTGATCCTATGGTTTTGAATAGTTTTCAGTTCTCGAGCACTTCATTGAATGCTTAACAACTTTTGAGCCCCTAAGTAGCCCATTTATAATCAGCATGGTCCATGTTTACCTGGTCGTTGATGATTTGTGATTCAATTTGCAGAAAACATAGTTTGAATGTAGATTTCAGATTAGGACCTACAAAAATACAGGGCAGAAAATTACATGCATAGACACCTTATAATTTAAAGTGTTTGCCTGTAAGTAAAGCAAAAGAATGAAAGGTCTGATTAAGAGTGGATCATGGATGCTTTGCAACTTGCAAGTGTCAGATCCTGCAGTATACGGGGAGCATTGATAATGAGATATTGTACTCGAGATCTGATGAGCTGAGAAGCATGCATACCCCATTAGCCCTGAAATCTGAGAAAGCTATTAAATGCCACTTTGGATGCTGTAAGCCAAACTAAAGAAGCCTATACCATGGCAGAAAGTATTATTTGACAGTTCATAAGTTTCCAATGCAAAAAATAAAGATGATAAGTTTCTAATGCCCTCAACTTGATCATTGAATTAAAATTTTTCATGTGCAAACTATTAGGCTTTCAACTTGTTCCTTTGATTATTATGTTTCCCATGCAAACCAGGGACAGGGAGAGGCATATTCACTACTGCTTTCTTGCTCCATATGCCCTCCCTTAAATGACTGCTTCATCCTCTTGTTTATCAACCAAGCGGTCATATAATCCTTCCCAGGAGCAACAACATTATATACAAGGAATGAATTTGTCATTCTGCTGCAGAGAGTTGCCAATAACACTATCTACAATTTCAAAAGCACGTATGTTATTGTTCACTATTCTTGCTGAAAATATACAAATAATACAAGCGAACAGGTAACGTTGGAATGTTCAATTATTTGATTACCCTTGTTGATATCGAACTTGGCATCTGGCAGCCATAAAACAACAGTTCAATTTCTTCTGCATCACCATATCTCATGCAGTCATCTCTAGAGGAAAAAGTCACTAAATAAAGTATAACTAGCTTCCCCACTGTTAGAACAACTAAAAACCAGTCATTACATTAGGCTGATAATATGCAATATGCTTTAAAGGTTCAGCTCATCTAATCAGAAACAGTTCCTATGCAATGCTAAGGCATCGCATTTTAGCAAATGCCAATCAAAACAGCAAGCTTCTTACAAAGTCCAATTAATATTCATAAGGAAGAAAGTTTACAAGCAGGAAAGATCACTGGAAATGGCAAATCCAGAAAAGATTTTACAAAATCTCGTGGATAAAATGAAATTCAAATACATAAACAGGCTGTTAACAATTTACAGGAAAAATAAAAATAAGATTAAAAAAATACCACTGTTTACCCCAAAAATGAATAAATCACAATAGCTTGGCATTACATTGAAGATAATATTTCTTCGAGGGTGGGGTGTACAGTAATGGCTTTAGCAGGTGCTATAATAAAGCTTCCAGTTAAGAAAAGGACCTGTGGAGTGAGGACTCAAGCGAGAATAACAATAGAAAGAAGTATCGTGTATGTCTGTTGTCACTCCATATTTAACTTTTATTTAGTTTTCTAATTTTTTTTTTAATGATCAAAAGTTTAGGTGGAATTGATACTGGTCATCCCATCGAGACTAGGCATAGCCCCCGGATTTAGAAAGTTCTTATAGGGGACTTACGAAATCTCCTATCAATAATGTCCTCATAAGCGGAAATTGAACTCGAGTTCTTGTGAGATTCGAACCTGTTTTTTACCAACTATGCCAACCTTCATTGGTATTTAATTTTCTAAATTACTCTTCATTTTTCTTAATTACTTAGTTGATAGTTTTATTTAAGCTAATTATTTTTACTTAATTGTTAATTAATTTAATTTTCTTAAATTTTTTTTGTCAGATTTTATTTTTATGTAGTCACTAAATACTATAAGCATTTATAATATGTATTTAATATAATTATATAAATTTAAATATTAGATTATTTTGTTGGTTTTTTAACACAATAATTATTTACATAATATAGTTATGATTATTCTGAAAAAATAAAAATAGTTAAATATGAATAATAATAAGGCAAACTAATAAATCATAATAATCAATACACATACATCTAGTGTTTTACGATCTATGGTGAAATAAAATATTAAATAAATATATACTATCAGAATTTGTTGGTATTAACCATTTACTTCTTGTTGTAATTTTTTTTCATCATCTCTATTATTAGAAAGAAAAATATATAGAATCAGAAATACTGTCAAAATTTACTTGTCAGAATAATATAACATAATTATTGATCCTTAAATGAATAAGAGGGTCGTACCACTTTATTTCTTCCAACAATCACCATGATTTATGTCAATGACACTAGTGATATTTTTCTGATTATGTAACATTGCTATATCAGAAACTAAGGTAACTTGATGAATTGAATTTGTTTTATATTTATTGGGTATAATACATTGTCAATATAAAAAGTTTTTTATTAACATTTAATAATGTATTGTCACATCATTTAAGAGTTTGACACTATTATAAAACACTAAACTCATTAAATAGCATAGCAACATATTATTAGATATCAATGAAAATTTTTGCACTACTGGTACATATTAATTAAACTATTAAGTTATTATTTAAGAGTTACTTTATTGAATTTAAAATTTTATAATATGATAGCACAAGTTTGGGCTCCATCTTTTGAATATGGGATTTGGGTGTGTTTATAACCATCATATGGTGTTTTAGATTTTATTATGGGAATATGATTTTAGTTAGAGACAATCCACTACAAAGAAGGGTGCAAAATTGGCTTTTCATTTTTTTTGTGGCATATGTGTGATTAAAATATCATCATGTGTGATATTTTTGAAATTTACGTAAGTATGGTCTTAGTTAACATAATTCGCCCTAGTAAAAGTAGTAAAACGTATTTTATTATTTTTTCCTTCACATGCAAGAGTTGATTGGACGTTTGTACAAATGTTGACCCACTTTCCTACCTACTAGAGGGTGGATTCTAGAACAAGAGGGTCCACTTGCAATAATAGAATCTTTGTCCACAGTCACATCATTGCAGGTATCCTACGCATGGGAGGGTAGAACTTGGAACGTAGAATCTCTATGAGGAATCTGGAACCTAGAAATCATGTAATATTGAAAAGCATATGTCATAATCTCAAACACATCAAGCTCTCATATAACTTTCTATTATGAAACTATCTCTTTATTATTAGTAGGGGTGTGGGGAGAGTAAGGGTGGATACACCCTAACCCGCACCTGCCCTATCTCGCAATGCTTTTTCAACCAACCCACCTTCCCCCTCTGTGAGTAGGATTTTAAACCTACCACACATGGATTGGATAGGGCTGGGTACCCTCAGGTAGGGTATGTATCGCCATCCTTACCCAAAATCGGGCAAATTGAGAAGGTATTAGTCTAGATACAAGAATAAATTATCTCGTGCACAAATTTTATATAATATTATCATATATAAATTTTTATTATTAATTACGAAGATGAATTCTAATCATAAAAATTAGAGATTAATTTGTATAAACTAATATTGTAAAATAATTTTATACTGTTAATTAATAGAATTTGAGAAAAATGACAAATTTTATTGGGTAGTTATTATGATAAATAGTTACTCACCATAATTTAATATTTTTTTCAAATTCTATTGGCTAATAATATAAAATTATTTTATACTGTCAATATATAGAACTTAAATTCCAAAAATTTATAGTAAAAATCTAAACACAATAAAATCATGTAAAATTTTTTCACATAAGAGAATTTATTTCCATATCCTCCCTACATGGACTACTATGTTTAAAAAAGGGCTTTTCATTTTTTATATGACACATGTGTGATTAATTTATCCTCATGTTGGACATATTAAAGATTTACATATGTATAGTTTTAGTTAACATAATCTGCCTTGATAGAACTAATAAAACGTGTTTCATTATTTTTTTCTTTCACCTGCAAAAGCTGGTTGGACGTTACTTCAAAAGTTGGTCCACTTTCCTACTCTCTAGAGGGCAGATTCTAGAATAAGTGGGTCCACTTATAGTAACATAATCTCTGTAAGCGGTTACATCATTGCATGCATCCCTACGCATGGAAGGGTGGAATTTGGAACACGGAATCTCTATCCACGTTCACGTTCACTGCATCTGTTCTTGATTTTGAAAGAATGCTTCTCCCAAAATCTTAACCAAACGAGATGGCCTTGACATAGTTAGCTTAACTGAACTTCACTTTCTCATGAGAACAAATCGTCATAAAGCACACGAATATCTGCCAAACTTTTCAGGTACAACCAAATGAAATAAGCTTAACATCTTTAGAGCCCCCTGTAAATAGCATATCTACAGCGCCATCTACAGTACTCCTTGCGGTCAAGGAGTATGGTGTACCTTGCAATCTGATGGTGAGATTGTAAGATGTATTAATGCACCAATTATCTATTATACACTATAGTAATATCTAATTTTAAGAAAATTTAAAAATATAATTAAATATATTTTAGAAATTAATTTTCATACACTGATAATATTAAATTATACTAGCAGTATAAAATAATTTTATATTATCAGTATAATCAAAAAAATTCTATCAGTGTAATTTTATTCTGTTAATGTAATTTTATACTGACAGCATAAAATTATTTTATATTGTCAGTATAATTTTACATTATTAGTATATGAAAATTAATTTCTAAAATATATTTAATCATATTTTTAAATTTTCTTAAAATTAATATATTACTACAGTATATCATAGGTGATTGGTATATCGATATACCTCACAAATCTCTACAATATGATGCACTACAGTCACAAGATGCACTAAGCACCTTGGACCGCAAAGCGTATTGAAGTCGAAGCCGTGCAGGTTCGACAACATGATCTATGTTTACCTACCTGGTCATTGACAATTTGTGTATCGATTTCAAAAAACATGGTTTGAATTTAGAATTTAAATAAGGACCCAAAAAATAGAGGATAGAAAATTAAATGCACAGGTACCTTATATATTTTGAAATGTTAGCTTGTATGAAAAGCAAAAAATTAAAGGTCATGATTAGTAATGGATGCTTTGCCAGTGTCAGATCCTACAAGATACAGGGAGCATAGAAAATGAGAAATATAGCACTCGAGATCTGATGTGGTGAGAAGTAATGAATACATACCCCTAAGAATTTATTTGTTAAGACCACATAGCAGAGATAAGAGAAAGAGAATGGAGAGTGCGAAGAGAGAGACATAGGGAGACGAGAGGTCGCATGTTATACAACCATGGAAGTAATCCATGGGCGTTGGCTAGTAAACAGATAGGACAAAGGATTGAAGGTTATAATCGGAGAGGGGGACGACCATTGGTACAGCAACAGGAAATGGTGCAATGCTTGGAAGAAACATCCTTCACTGTTTTTATTGATGACTTGCCTGGATCAATGACTAAACTCTAGCAACTATTCGATCTGGAAGGTAAGGTGGTAGATGTGTACATGTCCAAGAAGAAAAGGGCTCAAAAGTCGAATCCTTTTGCTTTTGTACACTATGTTAGGTAGGCTGATGCTTTGAAGGCGGTAAAAAATCTAGATGGGTTGGTGATACGAAACTGTTCGATAAAGGTGTTAGAAGCAAGATTTGGGAGATATTCACAAAAACAGAATATGTTTGTACTAAGGGCCTACAAAACCCAAGGTAAGAATGAAAATGTTAATATACAAAAAGGTGAGGATGATAAAAGACCACATCACTCCTGTGGGAAGCAGAAGGTGGATGGGTGCACATTCAAGGAAGTTGTTTTACAAGAGGGAGGCTTGAAGAAAGCAAACTATATGGATCCTAAAGGAAAAGAAAAAGAAGGGGCAGTGAAGATAACAGGCGTGGACAAAGACAATAGGAAGAAAGTGGAGTCTAATGAGGAGAGAACCTTAGTGGTGTATGGAGAAGCTAACGTTGAGTTAGTTGAACAATTAAAGCGTAGTATCATTGGTGAAACATCTCATCCTGTTGATATAGATGTTACGGCAGAGAGGATTTTCAGAGATTGGCCTTCAGTTACCAAAGTTAGGCAAATGGGTCCGTATGAAACCTTGATTACATTCTATACTAAGGAAGATATGGAGGCATCTCTGACCTTGGGTGCAGATTTTATGATGAATTATTTTGGAGCAATAAGATAATGGTCTGATCAAGATCAATGCAAAACTCGTAGAGTGTGGGTGGAATGTTTTGGGCTTCCACCTCATGCGTGGTCTGAGGATAATCTCAGAAAGATTGGGGGGTTATGGGGTACGGTGGTTGGTATGGATGACAAAACCAAAAATGTAGTTGATTTTAGCTTTGTCAGAATTATGATGGATACCTGTTATTTTCAAGCCATTCAGAGCTAGGTGTATTTATCAATTAATGGGAAGGGCTATGACATCTTTGTGAAAGAAGTATTACAAGAATGTATTAAGCTCTGGCACACAGATAATGTTTGTTGCAATGATGTTCATTAGAAGTCTGAGGATTCCTTGGAAGATGAACCGTCAATTAAACAATATGTTGAACAAGAAGGTGAGTCGCTAAACTACACGTGTGGGGGTCTTGAAGAGTCGGTGGGCAGGAAAGTAAATTCACAGGAGATAGTGGGGGATGAAGTTAACTGCATCAATGAGGAAATTTATGACAGTGTGAGGACCAAGGAGTGCTTTAATCAAAACCATAACAACGACATGGATAGTAGAACTAATTCGCTTCAAGATGATAGGAGGACAGTGGATTTGGGTCAAATGAAATTTAGAGGCACAAGTGATCAAGGAGGGGCAAGAGTGGGTGATGGGTTGCGGCCCAATATGCAAGCAGACGGGAATAATAGCTCAACAACACTTTCAATACCACCAGGGTTTGGGCCGTGTATGGATGGGAATTCTTATAACCAACTAAATCTTATATCTGTGCAAGAAAATAATGGTGGCAGAATAAGTAATTCTGATAGGTGGAAACACATGGGTTCGGACGGAAGTGATGCAATTGTACCAGAAGGGGATACACAATTTGGTGTACAATACAACATCCAAATGGAGAACAATGTTAAGCCCCCTGATTTCAGTGGCGATGAGGACAATGGAACACACTCCGATGATGAAATGGATATTCATGGGGAAGCTCAAAGAGCTTGGTCCGTGGGTAAAGCTATAGGGATGGAAGTGAAACAAGATCAAGGGATGGTTCAAGCACTATGCAAGGACTATGTGGAAAATAAAAAGGAGAGCAAAGCCAAGAAACAAAACAGAGGGAGGGCCAAAAGAAAGAAGTCAAAGCTCCAACAGAAAGGTGTGTATTATGAGTCTCAATGAAGCTTTTATATTGGAATATTAGAGGGTTGGAAGGTGGGGGAAAAACCCAAGTTATTAGAAATTTGGTTAGAGTCAACAAAATTGGTATATTGGGGTTGGTGGAGACAAAATTAGATATTTGTAATGAGAGGAAGATTAAGAAGATGTGGGATTTTGGTGACTACAATTGGGATTTTGTTCCTACTGTAAATACTTGTGGTGGAATTATTTGCATTTGGGATTAGTCTTTCTTTCAGAATACAAGTGTTATCAAAGGAGAAAGATGGTTATGTGTTAAAGGTCGTTTGGTGGAGGAAAAGTTTGATTGTGCCATTATTCTAGTGTATGGCCCTCATGATAGAAGAGAGAAGAAAGCCCTATGGGATGTGTTGGTGGAGAAATGTGGCAATATTGGTGTTGCTCTATTAATTATGGGGGACTTCAATGAAGTTCTTAAACCAGAAAACAGGAAGGGTTACTCAGTTTTATCAATTAGTATGGTTGAATTTGGCAATTGGGTTGAGGAGTTGAATCTCATTGATCTTCCTCTTATTGGAAGAAAATATACTTGGAGTAGAGGTATCTCTAGCAGCAGAATTGATAGAGTAACTTAAAGTTCAAGCTCCGTGGAACTTAAAGTTCCCTGATATAAAGTTGAGAGGCGTGTGCAACTCCAGATCTGATCATATTCCATTGTTGGTGGAATCCAATCAAATTGACTGGGGTCCGAAGCCATTTTGGTCCCTAGATACTTGGTTTTCCCATCCTTCCTTCAAGAAATTTGTTCAAGAGGAATGGAAGAGATTGGGCAATATGGAGTTGCCAGAGAAAATGAAGAGCCTAAAGCAACCTATAAAGGTCTGGAATTCAGAAGTTTTCGGGAATATTGATCACAAAATAAAGAAGCTGGAGGAAGAATTGCAAATTGTGAATCAGAGAATAGATGAATCAAGTTTGGTTGATACTGGGGATTCTGAGTCTATGCTGGCAAGGAAAACAACACTACAAAGCCTATAAGAACATTGGTATATGACGAAATGTGAGTTTTGGAAACAAATGTCCAGAGATAGGTTCTTGAAAGATGTTGACAGGAACTCTAAATATTTTCACTCTATGGCAAGCTTGAAAAAAAGAAAGAAACAGATTTTGGAGCTGAAGATTGGTGGTAGAATTATCCGGAACCATAATAGACTAAAAAAGGAAATCAGGGGTTATTTTAAGAGCTTATATTATCAGAAGAATCTACCAAATGTTAGCTTTCAAGATGGACTGGTCAACAAAATTTCTATGCAACAAGCAAGAAGCCTGGAGACAACACCTAATAGTGAAGAAATAAAATCGGTAGTTTGGGATTGTGACCCCCAGAGAGCGCCAAGGCCCAATGGTTATAACCGCAATTTTATTAGAAAATGTGGTACGTAATTGGAGAGGAATTTCAGGAGTTGGTGATTAATTTCTTTCAAACTGGGGTCCTAAAGAGGGATCTTAATATGACTTGGGTCACTTTGATTCCAAAGTTTGAAGGGGCTAAAGAAATAAAGGACTTCAGACCAATAAGTATGGTTGGATGCATTTATAAGGTGATAGCTAAGATCATGGCAAGCAGGTTGAGAAAGGTGATGGGTGACCTTGTTGGGGATTCTCAATCTACGTTTGTGCAAGGTAGACAAATACTTGATGGTGCCTTAATAGCGTGTGAAACGGTACATTGGCTAAAAAAGAACCGGAAGGAGGGGGTGCTAATAAAGCTTGATTTTAAAAAAGCATACGACTCAGTTAAGTGGAGCTTCGTAGATCATGTTCTCGAAAGAATGGGCTTTGGTGAAGTATGGAGAGGTTGGATTAGAAGCTGTCTGTTCGATGCCTCAATGTCCGTATTAGTGAATGGAGTTCCCACTAAACCATTCTCTATGCAGAGAGGCTTGAGGCAAGGGGATCCGCTATCCCCTTTTCTCTTTGTTCTTATGGCTGAGGTCTTGAATAAATTGTTGGATAGGGCCAAACAACATGGATTCATAGAGAGCCTGAAGGTGGGCGGAAAGTCAGTTGAGTTATTACATCTCTAGTTTACAGATGATACTATTCTCTTTTGCCCGGCAAAGGAAGAGGTGTTACTGAAGTATAAGAGAATTCTTGATTGCTATGAGGTGATGTCTGGCTTGAAGATAAGCTATGAAAAGTCTGGCCTTATCCCGTTCAGTTGTAAGGAAGACTGGGTGTTCAAAATGAAATCATTGCTAAAATGTTCAGTTGCTTCGCTACCCATCACTTACTTGGGTATTCCCCCAGAAGCAAATCCGAGGAAGATCCAGATGTGGAGATCGATTATTGACAAAATTGAGAAAAAGCTGAGCTCTTGGAAGGCAAGACTGCTATCACAGACTGGTAGATTGGTTCTTATAAAAGCTATCATTAATAGCCTACTAATGTATTACCTTGGTTTATTCCAAATGCCTAAAGCTGTTGCATAGAAAATTATTTCCTTGCAATCAAGATTTTTTTGGGGTTCAAAAGAAGGAAAAAAAGGCATGGCTGTGGCAAAATGGAGCACAGTTCAGCTTCCCAAAGAGGTTGGGGGGCTAGGAGTTGCTGATATATTGCTAAGAAATGCAGCTCTCTTGTACAAGTGATGGTGGAGGTTTGCTTCCGAAGAGGATCTGTTATGGAAAAGAGTGGTTAGCTCTTGCTATAATTTAAATGAAGATACTTCAGTGCTGGCGCAAATTCAGCAAACTCAACATAAGGGTGGCGGACCGTGGAGTATGATCTGTAATATTGGCAAAGTTAATATAGGTGTGCAAAAAATTATTTCCAAAGGGTTGTGGATGATGGTGGGCAATGGCCAACAAACATGCTTATGGAAAGATCCTTGGATTGGTGACCAATGCTTGAAAGATAGGTTTCCTAGGTTATATACTGTGTCCTCTCAAAAGTAACATAAAATCTGAGTGTGGGTTTTGGGATGGGATGGAGTTGGTTTGGTGCTTCCAATGGAAGCGCCCCCTTTTTTGAGTGGGAAAAAAAGTTTTTTCTTGATTTGCAGGTGTTGCTGTCTCAGGTTGTGCTTAGCCAGGAGGCTATGGACCATATCGTATGGAAACATCACCATTCAGGCGTGTACTCGGTGAAATCTTTTGTCAATTTGGCAAATACCATACATGTTGGTAAGATGGAATCACAGAATACTTTCTCCAATATCTGGCAGGGTTTGGCGCATCCAAGAGCGGAATTGCTGGTCTGGTTTGCAATGGTAGGAAGATTGAAGACTAAAGTATGGTTACACAAAATGAAGATACTCGAAGACGACAATATCAGGTGTGCTTTTTGTAAAACTGCAGAGGAATCAATGGAACACTTATTCTTAGAATGTATGTTTTCTTGGCGGATATGGACGTTGTGTTGTAGGTAGTTTAGGATCGATTGGGTTATCTCAAATGATTTGAGAATTATGATGGAGTCTTGGCTTGAAGTGGACTGTGGTGGTATGAGAAAAAAACTTTGGGGTTATTTGTTTTTCTCAGTTTTGTGGTTGTTATGGGGTTATAGGAACACAATCATTTTTGAAAATAAGGCTGCTAATTGGGATGAATTTGTGGCAATACTAAAGAATAGATGGAACTGCAGAGGTGTTGGTTATATCAAGGAGATTGCATCAAATCCAGGTGACATATTCAGATGTAAGATTTCTTACAAAGGAATAAGGGAGTCAGCACTAGATGGGCATAAGAATGGTGAGAGATCAGAAGTAACATCTAGAAAATTTTGTTGCTGGTCATTTGCTGATTTTATTGCTGACAAACAAGTATATATTGTTGGTGGCTTAATCACGAGTGCTGAAGCTAGTATTGGGAATCAATTCATTTTGGTTAAGGAAGCTAGATCAAAGGTTGAGGCAGAGGTGTTGGCAATAATGGAATCAGTTAAGTTTTGCTTGCAAGAGGTTAGTGTGGTTGAGCATGAGTTAATGGTTATAACAGGTTCCTCAGTAATAATGGAATGGGTGAAGAATGAAAATTTGCTAAATTGGGATCTTTGTTTTGAAAGGAATCTCTTTTTAAATATCAAAAGGTGGCTTAAGAATATATTAGTATGCCATATGATACAATTGAAGAATCCATGGTATAGCACTTGGAAGATCATGGTAGAAAATCATCTAAAGAATCTGTCTTGAAAAATTCTGCTTACAAGGTAGAGGGTAGGTCTTGAAGCTACAAGTGCTTCATCTTGGTTATCCAAGAATGATTCTTTCTGATTTGAGTAGATATGGTCGGATGTATTCGATAGTGCTGGAATCCTAGTTGGAATATGTTGGTGAGGGCCAAACACAATTATGTTCTTTAGGCTTATTATTTTGGCTACAGAAGATTATGTGTAGGTGCTGCTTTTTCAAACTCTCCTATTTTGGGTGCATCACTCGGCCTCAAGGTGCAAATTGCCTTAAAAGCAGCATGATAACAGATATCATGTGTGGGTGTTTTTCTGCATTATCTTTAGCGTACTGGATCCTACAGGTTTATCTCAGTCATAGTTAGCTTGGGCATCAGGTAGTCCATGGTGTTATGATCCTTGGTCTTATTTTGTCTTCGGGGTTTTTAAGTTCAACTAGTAGTGCCTGGGGCTGCTTCTTTTGGTTGCTAACTGTTATGTGTTTTGTCTTTTGTTTAGCTCTTCACATGTTTTTGTGAGTCAAGATTTGTAATCAGTTATCGAAAAAAATGAATACATACCCTATTACTTCTGAAATCTAAGAAAACTAGTAAATGCCACTTTGGATGCTGCTAACCGAAGTGAGGAAGCTTAAGTCATCGCACAAAATATTGTTTGACAGTTCATAATCATAAGTTTCAAGCGCCATCAACTTGATCATTGAATTAAAATTTTTCATGGGCAAACTATTTGGCTTTCAATTATTACCTTTGATTATTATGTTTCCCTTGCAAACCAGGGACAGGAAGATGCATATTCACTGTTACTTTAATACTCTACATGGCTTCTTCCTCTTGTTTATCTGTTGGAGTTGATTGAAATAAAACATCTTAGAAGAAGTCCCACATCGCCAAGGATTGCAAGGGAAGAGGAAGGCCAAGACTATATACATGACCCAAGTCCTTTGTTTCAATTTGTACCAGTCTGAAACACTTTAAGCTTGTATCTAATTTTCTTCTTTCTTGTCCTCTTGTCTTAGAGTGTTGCGAAATGTAGATCAGATATTTACTTTGGAGAGTGTGGATGTACTAGGGTCATGGGGTGTAATTTTCAATATTATTCTCTGGTTATCTTTAAACAACGGCTGTGGTTTTTCTCCTGTTTTGGAGTTTTCCACATTAATTCTTGTGTTTTCTCCTGTTTTGGAGTTTTTTATGTTAATTTTTGTGTTGTGATTGTATTCTTGGTACATTTTATTTCTCTATTTTTAGAAGAGTTCTCAAAGGGAAAATGGTGTTTTTTCCAACAAGTGGTATGAAGATCTTATGGTTCAATAGAATATAATTCTTAGTATGTTCTGTGGTTGTAGCTCGGTGGTTGTAGCACCTATAATTCTTGATAAACAAAAGTTTAGGTAGGTTTGGTACCAGTCATTCCACCAAAGACAAGGTACGGCCCTCAAGCTCAAAGAACACTTACAAAAGACTTACAAAATTGCCTATCAACAAAATCCTCATATCGGTAGCGAAAATTGAATTTGGGTCCTTATGAGATTCGAACCTATTCCTTACCAATTGTCCTAACCTTCATTGACAAATAGAAAATATTCTTCGTAAGCTAAGTCTGTACATATGCAATGAATATTTAAAGTTAATAACTTTTTTCTTTCACTTAATTGGAAGCAAGTATCTTTATAAAATGAAGTATACTATTAATAATGAGTTATTATATGAAAGCATGTTATGAATTCTTTTCTTTCAAATTCTGTTATTGTTAGCAAGCTGAAGAAATGGGACAAATAAAAAATGAAATTAACTTTTTTTGGCGTAATAAATTATTTAACAGAATTTTCCCTTTAAAATATTTATATTTAATAATAAGTTGCTATATTAAATTATTTAATAGAATTTTCTCTTTAAAATGAACAATTTCACAGTTATACTTTTCATTTTTATAATTATTTAATTCTAAATATTTTTATATTTATAATTATTCCTTAAGTTATTTTATATGAGATCAATTTTTATTTACCCTATCATTTAATCATATGGTATAATATTTGAGACTTTTAAAATAGTAATTGTAAAAGTAAATCACATTTGTACATGTCACAATATTTAATTGTATGACTATGTAATATTATTTTATATTAATAATATATTGAAATTAAATTTATTTTATATAACCTTTTTAAATATGATTATTATATTTAAAAAATTTCAACAATGACTTATATATATATACACACACACTGCTCCTCCCATGCATTGCATGGATTCACACTCTAGTACAATAAAAGAGGCATGCTACTAAGTATGGCATCTTTGTAATCAACAAAATGGTGGGCATAAAATCCGAAAAAAGTTGAACAGTAAACATCTTTCAGCTCAGTGCCTAGAAGAACTTCTCCTTCTAGGTCACAAACTTGATAATGATAACTCATGGCCTCATTCCATTAGCCAGTTATCAGTATCTTAGGCTCATCAAAAATATTATACACATACCTGTTTACTTCATTCCAACCAGTTTTGTGAATGCTTGCCTTTTAAGTTGGATAAAATCTTTACAACAGTGTCTAAGAGGTTGGATTGGCGAAAAAAAAAAAAAAAAGAAAAATCTTTTCATCAGTAAATGCTTGAGCCTATAATCAGATCATGTTTTTCAGCACTCCCCATATACAATAAACAGGATGCTATGAAGTAAATGGTAAAATTCAAATTTTCTAAAATAAACTATTACAAGTTGCAAATAAGGAATGCATAATGGAAAAGCAAAACCTTTTCTATGTACAGTAAATTAAGTTTGTCCAAAAATTACTATTTAATTTAACTTTTGAAAAAAAATCTTTTAAAAAATTTTTTTTAAAAAAAAGACCTTTTAAAAGAATTACTTTTAATAAATAATTTTTATTTAATTTAAATATATCTTCGAAAAATAAGTTTTGTTTAAATAAGATAAAATACAATTACTTTTGATCATTGATGTGAGAATAATAATAAAATTTCTTTTTAAAAAAATTTTTTTAAAATAAAAAATAACTTCAAAGGTACTTCTCCTAAAAAATCTTTTAAAATTTCAAAAGACCTTTTAAATAAATTTTTTACATACCCAAACATATTAATTACTATATATTTTCATTCTTATTACAATAAAAAGGCCTTTTAAGCCCCCCTATAAGTATAACCAAATGAGCACTAAGTTGCTAAGTTTTGTAGGAGAAGGCGCCAAAGCAAGGACCACACTATCTCTTTTGAGGGTAACACACGTCCTACATCCAAGTGTAAGTTACAGCACATTACAAATGCTCGCAACATAAAAATGCTAACTAACAAGCAATGAACGGAATTGCAGTAGGAGTCAATTATTACAAATAAATTGTAGTACGCACATATCAAACATTTAATTAAATGACACTCATAAAGTCCAGGTCAATGAGAAAAGAAGATCGTAAATCCCAGGTCCTAAAACAGAATTTAAATTGTTTCAGCCATGTATCAGATTTCGATCAGTGAGTGCAACTGAATGTAGTGCAAGGTAAACAACTATCACAAGCCACCATGGTTAACCATTGCATAAGTCTCACCAAGAATTGGATTGAATGGCTTCCATGTCCGTTGATAGGCAAAGAACACAGATATGAAAAATGATGCTGCAAAAAGCACCTGTAAGATAATCCATGCAGAGAATGTGGAGACAGAACGAGAGATGGAACATGAAAATAATGCTTACCAGCATATACTAGTCTCATATATGGATCGTAGTCTAATTAGCCATATCTAACAGGAATTAATACTCCATAAGCTATGAAATTATATTGCAATTAATGAGATCTATGCACAGAACACTTAAATGGTTTGTTCCAATGAAATAGCAAAAGCAAATGCACCTAGGTTATCTATGTGATAAAGCACGGACCTCAGCCATTTTCGCAGCATTGTCATTGGCTCAAAAACGGTAACTGAAGTGTCACCACTGATGTTATATAAGATCCTACATAAATAGTATATACTTTTGCATCATTTTCCAGTAACTGTCCTTATCCTGTAAAGTACAGAGGAACATTTGAGGGGAAAATGCAAAAAATGTATCATACATATCAACTGAATATGCTCCATAGTGTACCAAAAGATAAATGAAAAATTTTATAAAATAAATCAAAGAGACCATCGGTTTTTGCATTACAAATTATCTGTAGCCCACGGCAGTGTCTCCATAAAATACTTTTGTAAGTTCTGCGAGTTGATTCTCCTACTCTTTGGATAGCTAACCTTCTTTTAGTCAACTAAAATTAGCAGTTTCGGCTTGTTAAAAAATCTCACTTTGCCATATTACACCTATCAGTCACTTCTACCTAACAGTTTGACATTTTAAACAGAGCAATTGCTTAAAATCAACAGCATTCTTGACAGTGTTTAATTTCTCAACTTCATAGATAAACTTAACACAATATAATCTCAGCTTGACATAGAAGATTCTTGATCTCTTTACTGGATAATTTGAACTATTATTACAAAAATATATGAGATCAATGCTACAAAGACAGGCACACTTGAATAAGATCAAGTAGAATACCTTTTGCTGGACAAAATTTAGTCCAGTGTACTTGGCCTCTTCTGTAGAAATCATCATACAGCAGTTGAAGACTGTCTTTTCAAATCATCAATGCGCTCAAGGATGACAGGCAACCCAGCAATTTGTTTTCCATTAAAAAAAGTGAACCTGAGCCTTCTTTTACATTTGAAACAAGAAGATGACAAAATTTTGCATTTCAAATTTGCATTAACTAAAGCAAACAGTTGATCTTCAGTATGGGTGACATCTCCATAGCATTTCTTTTTTCAAACTTCCAAGACATGATAAATTACAGAATTACAGTGTTGTCATCATCTCACTTGGTCTGGCAGCAGTTGTGGTCTTTCATATATATTTACTAATGGAAAAGCTAGAAAAATATGGAATAAACAGCCAAAGAGACAGTAGTTTTAACAAAAGCTTGTGCCCAGGTTGCTGGATAGTAAGGATCTCAATTTGATTAAAACATCTGAGCAAGAAGTTAATGACAAGAATGAAGCATAGAAGACATGAAAATACAACTGAATCGGGTTCATCTTAGAGCTATTTTTTACTAATTTTGATTAGTACAGACTTTAGACACCATATAGTTTTGGTGGCAGGCATTTCTGTTAAGGAACTGCAAAGTTGTACTTGTTAAGTCATAAAAAATAACAGTTTTGTGTAGTTTCACTCGGATGCATAATAATGAAAAGTGAAGAAGTACCTAAATTGCATGACTGAGTTATAAAGTGTCCAAATTTCTTATCATTGAAATTCTTGAGCATATTGAAGACTTGAAAATTTGTCAAATCATATTCAGTATAAATATAATAATGCTACTTGAAACCAACATCTTATCCTACGATCATTACTTACTTTAACATAAACTGATATCACACTTAAAACTGTTTCTTCCAAATAAATATAATCCGAAAAAGTGGGGCTAAGGATGAACCATGAAAAACAACCTATCAAGTCATTGGTCAGAGTAGATATACTCTCTAAGACTGTTGATAATTTATATACTCAATCCATTTTCCAGTCAGCAGTGATAGAGTGTGCCATTACCTTTCTTTCAGTTTTCACATTTACTCTCTTTTTTGTAGGGTTATGGTGACATAGCAAGATAATTCCAGAGCAGCTTAATCTGGTTTGCAGCTGTATTCAGAGGCTAAGCAATATCTCAAAAACAGTGTCTTTAGACCATGATCAGCTATCTACTGAATAGTTCTCAAAAGCGTTAGGTCGTTGGACCAGAGTCCATTGCCATTATACTCATCTGTATGATTTATACTGACCAGCTCTGTAAATGAAAATCCCTCTAGGCCTCCAGAGTTGGATAAGCGAAAATAGATAACAGCAACAACAAAAAAGTAATTGGATTTGCATGAAAATTCTGCATAATCAGCCAAAAATCAATCAGTGATTGACAGACTCGCATGCATAATCTTTTGAAAATATACAAGGAAAATGCAAAATCATGCTTCCTAGTGAACACAATGGAAATCATCATTTAATTCTAGCTTTAAGGCACTAAAAATAAATACATAGAACAAATGCACTAAGATAATGGATGAAAGAAATGTCACGTATAGTGGAGGAAAAATAAATACATAGAACAAATGCACTAAGATAATGGAACATTTGATGAAAGATATGTCACGTAGAGTGGAGGAAGGCATGCACAGAAACAGAAGAAAACTAACAAGTAACAAAATAAAAATTCTCATCTCTAATAAAATATATAGTTTAATTGAATTATTGAAAAACAATAATAAAAGAATTTTTTTTTTTTTGACAGACTCTAATATTGCCAGACAACTTATTCAACAACAAATTTCACAATCTGTAATCTAAAGCGCTGCACCAACGGAAAGAATGAATACATTCACAACTAGCATAACTGATTTTTACAGGATAAAGAAAAACATATACTGTTTTCATCAATAAAAAATACCTTTTCATGTTTCATTCCTCCAAAAATAGCTTCACAACCATTTGAATGATGTCTTAGTTTCAAATTCCACTATAAAGTATGCACCCATATTAAGCTGGATTTTGAGTGATCAAATGATTAGTGTTAGGTCACCAGTTCCCAATAATTATTTGAAATCTATGTAATGTAATGCGAGAGCTCATGGAAAAACAACTTTGCTGTAGCACAGGCACAATGAAAAAAAATTTAGCCTGCTGCTAATCTGCAACATCTTGACTAGAACATATTTCCAGCCTAGCATCTCCTCTTCTTGTACTTAGCAGTTTCAGAATGGTTATGATATGTTCACTTTGTGGATGAGACTGATCCCCAGCAACAAATGCATGTAATTGATCATTGATATTCATCCATGACCAGCCTGGCTCTTTTATTACTCCCTTCGACTTCATTAGCATCCTTATATGTGCAGCTTCCTTCCATCTCCCCTTGGCAGCATATATGTTGGCCAGGGTGATGTGAGTTCCGGCAGAATTTGGCTCCAAACGAAGTATCTGTTCTGCTGTCCGTCTTCCACGGTCGACATCCCCATGAACCCTACATGCTCTGAGTAAGGTAGACCACACAACATCATCACTACGGAAAGGCATGTTTCGTATCATATGCTCAGCTTCGCTCAATCTTCCTGCTCTGCATAGAAGATCAATCATGCAACCATAGTGCTCTTTTGAAGGACTGATCCGGTACTCATTAATCATTAACATAAAGTAGTAGAAACCTAGATCAACCAATCCAGCATGGGTACAAGCTGTCAAAACGCCGATGAAAGTCACATAGTCTGGTTTTAAACCAATACTGGGAATCTTCTCAAATAAACTAATGGCCTCTTGGCTGTAACCATGTTCAGCATACCCATTAATCATGGCTGTCCATGATATAATGTCATTATTTTTGGTCCCATCAAAGATTTTTGAAGCTTCTTGTAGACTCCCACATTTTGAATACATACTAATAAGAGCACTATGAACCATTGCTTCATGATCTAAGCCAATGCACAGGATATGAGCATGCACCTGCTTCCCTGGCTGAAGAAGTGCCATGCTTCCACACACACTGAGCAAGCTAGCAACAGCAAATTCATTTGGTTTTGGCCCTTCCCTTCTCATCCATGATAGATGGTCAAAAGCTTCCTTTGCATAACCAGCTTGAGAATAAACTGCAATTATAGTGCTCCAAGAAATAATATCTTTTTTAGTCATACCGCAAAACACTACCGAAGCTGAAGTTAAAAGCCCACATTTTGAATAAAGAGTAATGATGGAATTCGCCACTGACAAGGCATCTTTGAGACCTAGACGCAATACATGGCCATGTATCTGTTCCCCCCATTCAGTAACAGCAAGATTTGCACACGCGGAAATAACTGCCGCAAAAGTGTATTCATTGGGACTAACACCTGATTTTCTCATCCTTTTAAATGCTTCCACTGCATACTCTTCTTCACCCATCTGCACATATGTTGTTATAAGGGTTGTCCACGAAACTACGTCCGGCATCCTCATTTTTTCAAACAATCGCATGACATAGCCTGGTTTCCCACATTTATTATACATGGCAGCAAGAGTGTTAACCACAAATGAGCTCTCATCAAACCCTTGCTTTATTGTTTGTGCATGTATAGCTTTCCCATAATGTAAAGAACTAGAATCAGCAGATGCTTTTAAAGCAACAGCAAATGCATGTGAATCACAGCCCACTTTTGATCTCCACATTTCAGAAAAGTATAATAATCCCTCTATACTGTATCCAGCATGTACAAGCCCCACAATAATCGAAGTCCATGATACCACATTTCGTGTTGCCATTTTCTTGAAGACCCTGCAAGCTTGCTCTACTTTGCCTACTTTCATGTACATGTCCACTAATGCGCTGCTGACAAATACTGAGTTTATCAAACTGGATTTCACAGAAAAACCATGCAATAATTCTCCAAAATATATGTTCATGCCAAGTGCACAAGCCTTGAGTGCAACACTAATCATGAACTGGTCCTTTTGAAGTCCTGGTTGGACCCACATGTTTGAAAACAAGATCAATGCTTCAAATGGGTCTGAGGCATTGACATAACCAGATATTAATGTGGTCCACGAAACCTCATCTCTGTGGGACATTTTGTCAAACATGTCCCTCGCCGCATGCAGTTGACCACGTTTCACAAGTTGCTTCAGTTCAGAGTTAAGTTCAAGCATATTATGAAAAAAATAGGGAGTTGGAGCAAGCTGTTCTAGTTTTGCTTGCCGGATCGGTTCTCTGCAAGCAGTGCCAATTCCTGTAAATATATACTACCTTAAATGAGGTCAATACCTAGTTGAAAGGAAAACAAACACATTAAAATAACAACGCAAAGCTTACACGAACACCCTTTAACTTTTACTAATCCATTGACAATTGAATAACATGAGGCATCTACAGAAGAATTATTTAGTATCTAAACTTGAGTTCCAATTTCTAATTATTTAGTATCAATAGCACTCAACATAGAGCAACACCAACTTGATCAAATTCTTCTACCAAAAATAGGTAGGGGTAAAATTAATCAACACCATTCTCCAACAATCATGTATTACATTAATGATACATAAGTTATAAAGTTTTAAGTATCAACCACCTATAAATTACCTTTTATATATAACAAATATAGTAGAGAAGATAAAGTAAAAATGTCCATGCTAAACAATAAAATAGATTATTCAACCCGAAAAAAAAAAAAACAGAAGAAACTATAAATTAGATTGTGCTGAGACAAGTCCTTCATAGCCCATAATGTTAATTACCAAAAAAAAAAAAAAAAACCTGGATAGAATGAATTGAGAGGCGACTTGGAGTTCGTCGAGAATAGGGGAGTGTTTGGATGGAGAGAAAATGAAGGGTGGAGGGCGAGGCCCGGCGAGGAAGCGCAACCACGATGCTCCCAAACACGTCCCCGGAAGCCGTTGAAGTGTGCCAGAAAAAAGCGCGTCATGTGCCTGAGTCTGAGGGCGAAACATAGATTCCCAAATAGCACATGCATTGTCTCTTTCACTTTTGTGAGTGTTGAAGCTGAACTCAGGACAAGTTACTCCCTGAACCAACACCGGCAAGTAGAAAACGAGTAGAATATAAGACCAAAAGAATTTGTCAATGTCAAGACATTAGATTAGACGGTGGTGCTAGCATGCAGTTTGGGCCCACCAAACAACACCAAAAGGTTCCACCAAAAGCACCAATATATATATATATATATATATATATATATATATATATATATATATATCCACAAACTGCATCAAGACTCAAACCCAAGTTGCCCATTTGATCGACTCCGGTGCAATTCCATGGGTCACGAAAGGGCGCTGGGGTGTCGCCAAGGGTGGGCGTGGCTGTTGGTTCGCGGCGGGGCTGAGAGGAGGAGGAGGAGGTGGAGGTCGCGGATGAACGCCGCCGAGAAAATGCTCCAATGGTGAGAGAAGGAGAGGAGATTAGGCCGGGCCGGGGTGGCGGCGTGTGTGGCGGAGGAGAGGTGGGAGAGGAGAGCAGGGGTTAATTTTTGGGATATTTTAATAATTTTTTGATACAGTGATAGAATAAGGTTTAAATCTAAAATATGGTATAAATTATCCAAACCCACCGCGCCTAATAACTTTTATTTTTGGAATATTTTAATTTTAATAATTACATAAGATTAATTTTATCAAATAACGTATTGACATAACAACGCAAACAAGAATCAGTACATTAAAATTAAATTTTAAATATTTAATCAAAACTTAACGATTTGATGGGCATTACCTGTATTTTTTTTTTAATTTTTAGTATATTGATATAAAATTAGTCTTATAACACACATACTTGTTTTATAATGGAGCGGAATATTTTTTTTCTTTTGGTAAGTGTAGAGTTTAGTAATTTTTCAGAAGGAAAAAATAAAACCCACAGAGGGAGAGGGAGCTCGCCTACCCGAAGATAGGGGTGTTCAAAACCGAACCAACCCGATCAAATAACCAAAACCGAACAAAAAAAACCAATAATAGAAAAAAATCGAACAAAAAAAATTGAAACAAAATCAAAACAAAAAAACCGATCGGTTCGGTTCGATTTTCAGTTATGAATTTCATAACAGAACCGAACCTAACCGAACCGAAGTACCGTTATATGTAGTCATATATGCCCTTATAACACTATGAAAACCCCAAAATGCCCATACCCCTAAATCCCTAATCTGCTGCAGTGCTCGCTCCCAAATCCCATTTCCTTTTGCTTCCTCACACACTCTCTATCTCTAGCCAGCCCGCACGCCGTCGCCTCGCTCGCACCACCTTCGCTTTTTCACCCACCCACCGTGCAGCCAACATCTTCTTCCCACTTCCCAGTTCCCACCGCTGTCCATCGAACACACCGCCACCATCACGCTGCGCCATCACGTAACACCACCATCTACGCCATCCACCCGAACACCGTGCAGCCCACATCTTCTCCGGTTCTCCCCATTTCCCACGGCCGTCCACCCGAACACACCGCCACCATCCGCTGCGCCTTCGTCGTTGCATGACCATCGCCAATGCACGGTGCCACCATCACTGGTTCCCATGGCATCACAGCCTCACAAGTAGCTCTCTGTTTCTGTCTCTCAAGAATACTTTCACTCATTCGATTTGTCACTGTTGATTTGATGATGATGTTTTCATATTTTCATTGATTATTTCTTATTTTCTGCTATTCCTATGTTTTGCACTTTACTCATATTTTCAAGGGATTATTTGATTTATTTCTAATTTTCTAATTCATTTGATGTTCTGCCTCTTTGATGGTTTCTATTTTCCATGGATTTGTAAATAGTTGATGGCTTCTAATGGATTTTTAATGTTTCTGTTTGTCAATGTTTCTGTTTCTGTTTTTGTTTTCCATGCCTCTTTGATGTTTTGCTATTCTAATGCTTCGTAAATATTTGATTGATGGCTTCTAATGGGTTTTTAATTTTTATGGCTTAGAAGTGTTTCTGTTTTTGTTTTCCGTGCTTTCTCTGATGTTCTATTGTTCTAATGCTTTGTAAATATTTCAGGGCTTCTAATGGGTTTTTAATTTTTATGGCTTCTATTTGTATTGTAGATTGAACTGAACCTCAATCCTGTTCCTGCTTTGCCTTGCCTAAGTGCCTCCAACCCCAAGTGCTTTCCAAATGGCTAAGGTAACTTTTTTATATTATACTATTTTTTATATTAGTTGTTATCTTTTGTGAATAGAATGTCCCATTTAATTTTCAGTTCTTAACTCAATATCTCACTTGCTTTGGGTATTTCGTGTTTTTCTTATTTATTTATTTTTATTATTTTACCTTATGCAATCAAGTAACACTCCAAGTAATGAAAGAAATATGGCTGGGAATACTGATTCTATAAGGTCCCCAACAGAGAATAGTGAGGCACAAGCTAGACTTGAAATTCCCAAAGTTGATAAGAAAAGGAAGGCTCCCCCTCCTGTTGGAGAAACTTCTGTTGATGACAGCATTGAGGATCCAGGTAAGAGAAAACCCTCTAGACCTAGATCTTGGACATGGGATCACTTTACAAGGGATCCTAATTCTAGGTCATCAACTCTTAGAGCTAAATGTAATTGGTTTGTGGCTAGTTGTGCTTGTGATAGTCATAGAAATAGGACAACTAATATGAAGAATCATTTGTTGACCCAATATAAAAAGTTTCCTAAAGAATCACTTGATCCTAGTCAAACCATTCTTAGTTTCCAACAACTGAAAAAGGAAGAGGGGAAAGGTATTGGTAGTGCACTTCATGCAGTGTCTTTTGATGCTGATGCATGTAGACAAGCCCTTGCTAGGATGGTCATAGTTAATGAATTGCCATTCAAGTTTGTTGAAGAAGAGGGATTTCGATATTTCATGAGTGTTGTGCAGCCCAAATTTCCTATTCCTGGAAGGGTCAAAATTGCTAGGGATTGCTGGAATCTTTATATAAATGAGAAAAATAAGTTGAAGTCTGTATTTAGCCAACCAAATCAAATTATTTGTCTTACAACTGATTGTTGGACTTCTATGCAAAATTTGAATTATCTTTGCCTTACTGCACATTTCATTGATCGTGATTGAAAATTACAAAAGAGAATTGTCAATTTTTATCTCATCAAGAATCACAAGGGGGAAACAATTGGTAGAAAAATTGAGAAATGCCTTTTAGGATGAGGGATATCTTGAGCTTTTACTATGATTGTTGATAATGCAAGCTCTAATGATGTTGCTATTTCTTATTTGAAAAGTAGAATGGAGGATTGGAATTCTCATCCATTAAAAGGGGAGTATTTGCATGTTAGGTGTTGTACGTATTTTGAATCTTGTTGTGAATGATGGATTGAAAGACATGCATGATTCAATTAGCAAGATTAGAAATGCTGTTAGATATGTACGTGCTTCACCTGGTCTTATGGATAGGTTTAAAAGTATGATAAAGGAGGCTAGAATACAAGAGAAGTGCACTGTATAATTAGATTTTTCCTACTAGGTGGAACTCTACTTTCTTAATGCTTGAAAGTGCTTTGAAATTTCAAAAGGCATTTAAAAGGTTGGGAGAGCCAGATATGGAATATGCCTTGATGCAGGGTGGTATCCCAAGGAATGATGATTAGGATAATGCAAGAGTGTTTGTGAGGTTCTTAAAGATTTTTTATGATGTAACTAAGAAGGTGTCAGGTTCTTTTTTTGTGACTTCTTCTCAATACTTTCATGACTTTTGTTTGATATTGAACACATTTAAGACTTGGGTTGGAAGTCTTGATCCATTACTTGGGAGAATGACCAAAAAAATGAAGGCTAAGTATGACAAGTACTAGAGTAGCATTAAAAATACTAATATGATGATTTTTATTGCTGTGGTTCTTGATCCTCGATACAAGCTTCGGTTTGTAGAATGGAGTTTTGAGAAGCTATATGAAAAAGAAGATGTTGATTTTTTGAGTGGAAGGGTGAAGGAAACATGTAACAAATTGTTTGATAGCTGTAGGGCATATAATAGGAGTGGTGAATCATAAAGAGGGACACAATCTTCACTTGAGATAAAGACACCAGATGTAGCAGGGCTTGATAGTTCTTTTACTTTGGAATTTGAGAAAGACATGCATCTTAGTGAGAGTATGAATAAAAATGAGGTAGATTTATATCTCATGGAGGCCTTGGAGAAGACAACTCATAGTTTTGACATTCTAAATTGGTAGAAGGTGAATTCTACCAAATATCCAACTCTTGGGCAAATAGCTAGGGATCTATTAGCTATGCCTATGTCTACAGTAGCTTCAGAATCAGCTTTTAGTACTGGGGGAAGCGTACTAAATAATTATAGGAGTTCTCTAACTCCAAAGACTGTTGAAGCATTAATTTGTATACAAAATTGGTTTCGCTCCACTCTATCGTCAACTGATTTTGAAGAGCTTCTTGAAAATTTTGAAAAGTTGGAGTCAGGTATATCAAAATATTTTCTTTCTTTCTTTTATTGCTTTTACTCTTCATTTATGAATATTTTTTTGCTAATATTTATGTTATACTCTAATATTCTTTGTTGTTTAGAAATTGCACCAACTACACAACCTAATGAAGAGGATTCTGGTGGTGAGTCAGATTAGTTCTAATTCAGCCATTCAGGTATGAATTGCAGAATTAATTTCAAACTCCGAAAAAATGCTATTGCCTTGATGTTATTGTTAATTGACTTCATAGCTTTTGATTTTAAGTATATGTGGGCTATCTTCAAGTTCCTTGGATATTGGAAATTCTTGTATTGGTTGGATGTTTTAGAATGTTGCTATGGCTGGAATTTTAAATTCATGTGACTGGAATTGTAGTTTTCATGTCTTGGACTTGGAATGTATAGTTTGGGATTTGGTTGTTGTTGTGTATTTTCATTTTGGAGTTTGGATTAGACTGTTACTAAGTTTGGACAATTATATTGAGTTTCATTGTAATTTGGATTTGGATTCTGCTCTTGTCTTCTAGCTTCTTAGTTTGCAGTACCAATATGGCTATGGTTTGCATTATGTTGAATTTGATTGAGAAATTTTGGTTTGGAGCAAGTTGACTTTGATTAAGAAATTCTAATTTGCATAATTCCATATTCTGGATGTGCTTAATTACAATTAAGAAATTTAGTATGTATTGCGGATTTTTTAAGTACTGTAGAATTTCCATCTTGTTGCAATAACAATTTACTGATTTAGCATATGATGCAAAAATTTAGTATATATGCATAATGTACTACAGAAATCTGTAGAAATTTAGTTTATGATGCTGAATTTTGTATATAATGCAAAAATTTAATATATATTGCATAATGTAGTACAGATTCATATTTAGGTTGATTTTAAAGTAATTGCAAAAGTTCCATCCTATTAATAGGAATACCATAGATAAAAATATAGTATATGATGTTGACTATATTACTACACAACCGAAAATCAAACCAAACCAAATCATTAAATTTCGGTTCGGTTTGGTTTGATTGGCCGATCTAACAAAAATCGATCGGATGGTAATGTGTAGGAACTAATTAGTTTGGTTCGGTTAGAGTTTCCCCCAAAACCGAATCAAATCGGACTGCAAACACCCCTTAGGTCTCTATTATCTTTTTTATTTGAAACAAAAGTTTCTTTTTTGGTCATATGAAACAAAAATTCCCTTTTACTTGCTTTTTGGTCAACACACAGGGGGCACAAGAGTCTCTGATCGCGAGTCGAACCACCAATCCTAGCCCTGATACGCACCTATGTAAGGACCGCATGTCCAACCACTAAGACCAAGCCCAGTGTGCAAGACAGAAATCACCAAAAAGACAACAAAAAGAGAAGTTGGCCCAATTCATTTGTTGTCCATAAATTGGCTGACAATTTCTGGAAGAAGAAGCTTAAGCTGACAACAAAAAGCACGAGACGCTCAGCACAGATGGGAAATATGCCAGCCTCTGTTATAATTACTAAAATGAAAAATGTAAACGGGGGCTGTGAAAGCAAAATAAAAAGGGGGTAAAAATTTCGGGTCTTATATATATATATATCAGAAAGTAAAATAAAGAGTCAACAAGAGTCGAATACAATAATAAGTGAACCATATTTCCTCCCAAAAAAATAAAAATAAAAATTAATTGTCAAACTCAGTAAAAAATAATTATTGAAATATTCTCTTAATCTTATAATTAATCTTATAGTAATACTTGTAAGAATATCCGACTGAAAAACTAATTTAAAGTAACTATGATATCTGTATAACTGATCAACTGAATCATCAACCATCGGTCTTTCTCGTTCGCTTACCTAAAATGACGGCATGATTCCCTCAACGCTATTTGCTATCACTGTAGACTACACGTATCAAGTATACGGGTTCATCTACTCAAAACTAAAATCCCATTGACTTTATTACGGCACTTGCCTACTTATAAAAAAAAAAAAAATCAACGTTAGCTAAAATATTCAAAACTGGATTGACAACGAAACGCGTCTCGGCGTCAGCCACAGGTCACAACACAAACACTGACGGAAAATGAAAATGAAGTTTAGTGACTTTTACACGCATGATGAAAATATCGATATGGTAGTGGCTCGGGATTTCCGCTACTCCAAATTTTGTTTCACATGTCGTCAAGTCTCATCCCTGTTGAACTTGGCTACTTACATGCTTTAGATTCTTTGTTCGCACTTTGGCATTTTATTTTTCGTTGTTTTTTCTTTTTTAACTAATAACAGTCTTGCATCTCAGGAAATTTGTATGTTTAGAAGGGTAAGGAAATAAGCAAAGGCCAGCAAGAAGAAAAAACAGCAATTGTTGGTATATATATTGTTAGAATAAGACTATAATTATCCACCAAAAAAAAAAAAGAATAAGACTATAATTGTCTATCAGTGAAAAGGTGTAACTTTTGGAAGAAGTGAAAAATAAATTTAAAAAGACTTTAATTTTATAAAGCCCCTATGGAAGTTAAGCTTAAGCTGGTTGATAAGTGTCTTTTTGCAACAACTGCATAAACTTCAGATAAAATTTCACTTCTTCTATTATTATTATTATTATAAAAGAAGTTTGAAAAGTAAAATAATATGGAAATAGGTATCTCTTGAGTTATTGTTCTTAGAGAGTGTTATCATTTTCATCAGATAGAATATCAGAATTAATACTTCCAAAATAGATTACATTCTCTTATGAAAGTTACACCAATAAATTGTTAAAAAATTATTATTTATTTTACATTTTTAGCTTAATGGCACTGACATCTCATCTAGTCTAGATCAATTCCCTGAGAGCTTCCTCTCTAATAAGTAATTTGGCCCATTTTTTCTTTCTTGATAATAAGGCAAGGCCTTTCTTCATCATAACCGCCTTTCTTTTTTCAACATTCATTTATTCTAAAAGAAAAAGCTAACGAACCTCACTAATTCCATTCCAATTCTCTTAGACAGAGCAGGATAACTGCCATCAAGTTGCCCCTTTAGAGCTAGGATTGGAGCTAAATCAATACCATTTTAGTCCCTACCATTACACCAAATTTGGTTTTAATTTGGTCTCTATAATATTTTGTTTTAATATATGTCCCCATAATTTTCACTATTTGGATTTTGATCTTTGAGTGACCAAAACTAAAATAAATTAAATTATAAAGAGCCATATGAAAATTAAGGATCAATCCTTAAAAAAAAAAAAAAGCAACTTTAGGGACTAAAGTCTAAAAAAGTAAAAACTATAATGATCAATAATTAATTTCAAGAATAAAAAACCAAACTTTTGACACTATATGAACTAAAAAAAAAAATTATAAGGAGTAAAATTAAAATCAATGAATACGATAGGGAGAAAAAACTTATTTAAACCATTTTTTATTTAATGTAACTTAAGTTAATTTTGAATCAAGATCTTTTTTTATTAATTCAATTAATGCTTTTTTGAGGTAGAATTTAGGTATAATACAGCCCGCGGTTGCAAGATTAAAATCATCTAGCATATATGCTAATATATTATAAAATGAATTTAATTTTAATTTTTATTTATTATGTAAAAATTTGGTAAAGAAATAAAAACGGATCAAAATTGAACATATATCAAATGGAAAAATTTTTAAAAATAAATCATTAAAAATTAGAAATTTTAATAAATATATAGCTAATTATAAAATTAATTAAATAATTAATTATTATAGATATAAATAAAATTTTTAATAAATATATAGCTACATATAAAATTAATTAAATAATAAATTATTATTTTTTGTTGTAAAATAATAATAATTAACTATTATAATATTAACTTTAAATGAGAAAAATAAACTATTATATTATTATATGTCATAAAACTGAAAAATTGATATTTCTGTGCGATAGTTTTGAAAATAACATTATTATATTATAAAACTTTTAAAATAATAAATCAATTAAATTATTACATACCTTTTATTAAAAATTAAATCATTATGCTTTGAATTTTTTTTTCAAGAAAAAATGTGTATAATGTTGGTAGTGATGAAGAGAGAATAATTTATGAGGTTATTATAATTTAAAATGATTATAAATAGATAAAAAAATATTTTACTAACCTTCAGGCAAAAAAAAAGAAAAAATTGAAGGATTTATTTATGTATATTCATGTGAAACAATAGCGCAAATGACACACTCTTGTTCTCATATGCCCACGTTCTACATATGTAGTGCATATAAATGGTAGATGTGTTTTAATTTTTGTGAGCCAATCAATTAATGATGCTAGTAATAACTAATAATTTTATAAATCATTAAAATAACAAAAGTAAACTAAAAATAAAAGTAAAAATAAAAAGAAATAACAAATATAAAGTAATATATGAATAATTATTATATTATTGTTTTTGTAAAACTAAAAAATTGATATTTCTCAATGACAGTTTTAAAAATTAAATTGTTATATTATTAAATTTTTAAATTAATATTTTTATATAATTTTAATAAAAAATCCACTACAGTATTAATTTTCCAAATAAAATAATTGTAAAAATATCTGTGAAATTAGTAATTATTAGGAGAGAGAATGATTTATTAATTATTAAATATTAATTATTAAGAGAGATGTATGTCTGTTTCTTTGATTAATAAGATATTTAATTATTAAAATAGACACTATGGTTTAAAGTGATAAGAAAAAGATAAAAAATATTTTAGTCTAATTAAAAAATAAAGATTGCTAACCTTTAAAAAAAATGAATATGTGTGTGTGTGTTTGTGTTTTGGTTTTTGTTTCTAACAAAAGCTTGAATGAACCTTCCGGTCCAGTAAAGCCGATAACCAATGACAAAAACCTTGTTCCCATACTTTCTCACGTTCTACATGTGTGGTCCATATAAATGTGTAGATGTGTTTTTTTAACTTTTAATTGTGAGATTCAATCAACTAATGATGAAAGTAATATAGATATAAAAATATGTGAATGAAAATATCCGTAGCATTATTTTAGCATAACCCTCCAATTTGTTACTAAACAATAGCTGTTAATTACTTGTTAGTAATTCTAAAGAAGAGTTTGGATCAAAATATAATATACAAATAGTGTACCAAAGGGACAAGCAAAGTTGGTGAGCGAAACCTGAATCCTTTGACTCTATCGTGTTCCTCTGACTCTGTCTACCCTTCTGTCCTATCACAAACTTCATTCAATTCCCACATTGTTATCCCCTTAATTTGATCAAATTCACCCTGAAAATCACTCAACAACATATAGTCTCTCAACTCTGCACATTGCACTCCAGTGTTCTTTGTCCATGGCTGGAGTGCCACCTTCATCAGAAGAGGTCCACCTCAGGGTCAACTCTAAGAGAAGCAACAACCTGGTGCACCCAATTGAGATAGCACCAGCAGCTGCAGATGCAAGACCAGTTGAATACATTGAGGTGAAGCATTACAAGAAATGGTTCCCTTGGTTGATACCGTTGTTTGTTGTTGCCAATATCATTGTGTTCGTCATCACCATGTATGTCAACAACTGCCCCAAGAATTCGGTCTCGTGCATTGCCAGGTTCCTTGGCCGTTTCTCCTTTCAGCCTTTCAAAGAGAATCCCCTCCTGGGGCCTTCATCATTGACGTGAGTTTTTGTCCTAGCTCATGTGATTTTTTCTTTTGTTAGTATGATAGTTGCAGGAGGCTTTCAACTGGTGGGGACTAGGGAAAGTAGATGTATGCAACTTTATCCCTCCGAGTTAAGATCCTGTTTCCAGGATTTGGACTTGTGACCTGAAGTTCACAGGGCAACAACCTTGCCATTACGCCATGCTCACCTTCTTTTTGTTAGTATGATATATGGCACTGAAATTTGTGGATATTGCTGACATGAATGATTTTCATGAATCTAAATTATGGATTGACTGTTGCTGTGACTAAACAATTGGTGCTTGTTTATTGTTTAGGCTTCAGAAGATGGGGGCTCTTGATGTGAGTAGAGTGGTTCACAGACACCAGGGCTGGCGCCTCATCACTTGTATGTGGCTACATGCTGGGGTTTTCCATCTGTTGGCAAATATGTTGGGAATTCTAATAATTGGAATTCGGCTTGAGCAGGAATTCGGGTTTGGTATGTTTGACATCTTCAAATTTAAGACCTTGTATTTTCTTCCTCTATGAACCTTGCTATCATCAGGTTCTCTAGAGCATAAGACCTGTTGAACCTTAAGATAATCGTTGCAGGATAACTTGTATCTGAGAGAAATTAAAGATTTTAGTTTTAAGTGTTGTCTTGTATTATTCATTGTTACTCAAGTTTCGTACTTCTAGCATGGTTTCGAGTAGAAAAGTAGATATGAACAAACTGCTTAAGGGTAGCCTTTAGAGTTTAGTAATTGATTGTTGGTGAAAGGTTAATACATGGTAATGGTAGCCTCTGGTGTCTGGACTGAAACACACAAATTTTATACCTTTTAACATTCAATAATCTGATTTGAGGAATAATATGGTACTGTTTCTTAAGTGATAAACTGATCAAAATAGTACCAAATATATATAATTCCTTGATTTGGTGTCTCCTCTAGGAACTATGATTTTCTGATTTGATGCCATTATTTTCACTATCTCTAAATTCTTGACTAATTATTGTGTTGCAGTGCTGGTTGGACTGCTATTTGTCATTTCTGGGTTCGGGGGGAGTTTGCTTTCTGCTCTTTTCATTCAGTCAAACATCTCTGTTGGTGCTTCTGGTGCACTTTTTGGCTTGCTGGGAGGCATGCTTTCAGAACTCATTACTAACTGGTCTATCTATGATAATAAGGTGCTTATTGCATTTCTCAAATGTGAAAAATGAGTATCAATCTCAAAGGGAAAGAATGTGCTCTTAAAAGCAAAATATTGATAATCATGATTTTCTGTTATGTGCAGCTAGCAGCACTCTTCACCCTTGTGGTTATCATTGTTATCAATCTGGCAGTGGGGATTCTCCCACATGTGGACAATTTTGCTCATATTGGAGGCTTTCTCACTGGATTTCTTCTCGGATTTGTGTTCTTGATACGCCCGCAGTTTGGATGGGTTAACCAACGATATGCTCCCCTAGAATATTCTCCAGGACGAGCTAAGCCTAAATTCAAGAAATATCAATGCATATTATGGGTCCTTTCACTGATCATTCTAATTGTTGGGTAAGCATCTAAAGTGTCACCTTTTTCTGAGATCAAGTTGCTCTAGCTAAGGTATATGAAAGGAGACACTTGAATATTGTTAACCTTGTTGGCATATAGTATGAGACCTAGGATAACCTCAATTAGTTGGGAAAGGTCCAGTTTTGGGTAGAGGTTTTAGATTTGGTTTCTAATGTACTTAAAGGAAAAGACATATATAGCATGAAAAGCCAAGTTATTTTCTATAGGCAGAGTCTAAAAACATATCAAACCTATCAAAATCTTCTGTCAGATTTACTGGGTATTAAAAACTCAGTTTCATGATCCTAATTAGTAACAGTTTCACAATTATTTCTTCGAATAATTGTTTTTCAGAATATTATTATTAAGCTGAATGTCCATATGCTTCAAAACAGGGCTGAAGTGAAATAAACAAGAAGAGGGGTATGAAAGAAAGATACTTAAAAGAAAATATTAGTAGTGTCATTCAGGTTTAGATAGAAAAAATGCTATTGCTATTGCTATTTGAGTCTCACCAGGTTAGAGAGAATTCAAAATTGTGATTGTAAGTGGCACAAACAAAATGATTTACTTGGAAATTTATTCCTATTAGCTACAAATGCTAGATCATTGGTTTCTGGCACCAAAACCATATAAAACAGAGAGTAGCAAGGAGCATTAAAATGATAGTTTGTTCTTTCTTTATCTTCTAAAGCTTAATAGTATGTTTTGAATTTCCGTTTGAAACTTCAAAATCATGGTTTAGGTGAAAGTTACAAGAGAGAAGTTTTTATCCAAACCATGATTTGGATCTTTCCAAACAGGAGACCAACCATGCAACTGGTTTTTTCGTTAATTTTGCACATAAAAATTACGTTGCGAGAGAATGCTAGTAAGTGTTTTAGTCAAGCCTCCAAAACAACATCCCTCAAATAGGTCTGAGTGTGATGGCTTTTCAGGTTTGTACTAGGTGATTGCTGCTTACAGTGGCAGAAACTTCTGAAATGTTACCAATTAAAATGAGAGCAAACACGGTGTTAAACAATAAAGAAACCGTGGCCAAGTTCTAGTAGTTACTTGCAGAGCAGGCTGTAGCATGCATATAGGATGTGCTGCACTCAACTAGAAGCATCCACTTTTAGCTGATTACCAGAGCAACTTGATTGTTCAGTTGCTCAAATAATTTTAATATACAAGGATTTCTCAACTGAAGTAGTTATTACGAAAATCATGACAGCAAGTGTAGGTCATTACCTCCTCATGTGTTGTTCTTACTTTGGTGCCTCAGACAATCATGAAAAAGTTAATCTCACCGCCACAGTTGTCTTTAACTAATCTCCTGAACTTATTTTAAGTTGAATGAGGACTAACCAAGCAGTGAGATAGCTATAATCTGTGGAAACATTTTTTTTTTCCCCACAACAAAACAAAGCAACCGAAGGTTAATACAGAAAGTAAATCCATCCTTTACTAAACATAAATATGCATGCATGTATGAAATTCAGTTTTGTTCATGATTGGATTGCAACTTCTGCCTGATCCCTCATGTTATTTGTATCCATGCTTTTTCTTTTCGCCCATTTGCTCGTTTTGAATTTTGATTGTGTTTATGTTAAATTGTCCATGTGACAGGCTTTCTGTTGGCCTGGTTGCGCTTCTCCGTGGTGTTGATGCAAATGATCACTGCTCCTGGTGCCATTACCTGTCTTGTGTCCCAACTTCAAAATGGAGCTGCCATACAGAGGCTGCATATTGTACGGTAAGCACTTTATCTGAAACTGCAAGGCCCTATTAGTGAGTTTATTACATGCTTCCAAGGGAAAAACACGATTTCTGATTAACATTCTCTCGATATCAAAGCTTCACATAACTATCTGCGAGTTAGCGGTGGAAAAAATTTTAATCCAAACAGGCTCTATTATATCTGAATAATATTATCAATTCTCATGAAATTACTCTCTCTTTTTTCGCTACCATTTTGTTAATTGGCAACGTATCTTTAACCCCCCTTTTTTCATGTATTATTCTACCCCCGCTACTCTACTTTTTCTTGTTTGAAGAATATCAAAAGACATATAACACTTTTCCAAAGAGGTAAGGCCATCTTTAACAACATTGTTGTATTATAAACTCTCTGAACAATTTGTTCATCTCCAAAGATAAAAACCATACGGTTGTTACCATTACTTAGACCAATATTCTCATTACAAGGTACATTTTTCATGATCAAAGATGGCATGTTCTTGATATTAACCATTTAAAAATTTCATGTTCTGTTCTTAATGCCTGATATTATGGGTTTCTTGTTTTGGTCACGATATTGATGGTGTTGAATGCCGTAACTGCAGACAAACCAGCTTGGCAACCAGCTGAACGTGACATGCTCAAGCAATGGTAAATCCGGCATATACAACTTGCAAAATCCAACCGATTCCCAGATCCAGCAATTGTGTACTCAGCTTTGTAGTTGAGTTTTGACAAGAAATGGCATATGGTAGGGGAGATGTTCTTTTCTTCAGATTAGTGCTTCAGGCTCTCATTCAGATTAGTGCTTCAGGCTCTCATGAAACACTATAATACTATTTACTTATCTTCTTTGGCCTCATGGGGGATAGAAAACAGATAATTTTTGCCTTGGTTGATTTGTTTGTCTCCTTTTGTGTATATAATATTGATTGATTTGCATTTTTTTTCCCTACCTATTGTATTCTCAGGATCAAAGTAGATTTACAGCTGATTTGATTATAAAAAAAGGGGGTGCAAACTGCTTTGATGTGGATCAACTAGATTGGGCTTTGTTTCCTTTATTAAGTGATCCTGAGTTCAAATGGCTTTAATTATCTAATCTCATAGCACACTTGTAATTGACTATTTTCTGAAGATTTCTTTGTTTGGTATATTAGCAGTAATAGAGTTTGAATATTTGATTTTATGTATATTATTTAAATTTCTCACCATTAGATCACTCCTAAGAGCTTATTTTCCAAAAATTTCTTTACCTTTGATGTAATTAGCTTGTTTAAAAAATGCTTTGCCCTAATCCAACAAATCATGTAGATAAATTTTTGTGTAATAAAAAAGATACAAATATTCCAAAATTATCTACTCATTAAATTTATAATTTAGAAGATGGATTACTTTTTCTTTTCTTGGATTGTCTTTAGCCCTAACTTTCCTTATAATGGGTGATTGAATCGAGTTAATTTAGTTTTAAAAAATAAATTTAAATTAATTAATTTTGATTTTGGTTTAATTGGCTCTATTGGTTCAATTTTATAAAACTTTTGGCCAAACCTTAATTTTCATTTTGCAATTTGTTTAGCTTTCACTTATATCACAAAAGCAAAAAAAAAAAAAAAAAAACTTTTTGGCCAATAATCAAACTGAATTAATAAAAATTAGATTGATTTGGTCAGCCATTTTTTTTTTCTTTTTTTGGGTTAAATTGTGCTAACTACATCTACAAGTGTCCAACATTGTATTAGGACGTATTTGTTTCAACTTTTAAAAAAAGTAATTTTGAAGTTTAAATTTTATATATAGCTAAAAAAGCTGAAAATTAATTTTTTTCATAAGTTACTCTTTTCAACTTTTACAAAAAAGCTGAAAATAATTTTTTTTAACATTCTAATTATTTTTAAAAAATTATCCAAATATAAGGAAATTGATTTTTTCAATAAAAAAATAATTTTTTACCCAAAAAATTGTAAATAAACACACCCTTAAGCTCATATAAGTCCATAGCTTATATTAGGCTGCTCTAAAAATAAAGAACTTGATTATATATCTGGTCTTTAATTTGGTCCTATTTTTTAAACATTCTTCATTTAATCTCTCAAAAATTATTTTCATTTTTGTTTGGTCCCTTTGTTAGTTTTGTTATCAAGTGCAAACATAACAACTTATGTAGATGCTAGCATAGATTAAAGACAAAATGATAAAATAAATGGAAAATTTTAGATATTTTGGGGACCAAAAAGAAAAAGCAGCCAATAAGTTATAGTTCAAATGACATATTTTTTGACTCATATGATAATGCTTTTGTTGGTTTTGGGTTAGGGATTTGATCCCTGTTTGCTCATCCGATCCTCTATCTATTTTCCTCTAGCTCTATTAAGAGCTCTTTAGAACCAAAAAAAGAAAAAAATGATATTATAGAAGACTAATAACATAATCAAGCTAAAATATTAACTCAGCCTACTAGTTAAAACATAATCAAGTTCATATGGGGAGAAAGGAGAGATGGAAGATTCAATGTCAACTTAGCCTACCAGTTTATAAGGAAACACGAGGCACAACAATCACCATCAACTAGTGGAGAAGTGGACTGCAATAGTTTCAATTGGCTAGACTTATGGAAAGTAGAATCACAGCCGAAGACCCTTCATTTTATGTGGAGATTGCTGAATAATGCATTTCCAGTGAGAGAAAAGCTAATTAAGAGAGGTTTGAAAATTTCACCAGAGTGTTCGAGATGTACTAGTTGGGTGGAATCTCTAGAACATGCCATGTGGGATTGTGAATGGGTCAAGAAATACTGGTTCTTATCTCCCCTGGGCCTTAAAACTAACGATGGGGACACAGAGCCAACATTCAAGTGGTGCACTCGAATTCTCACGGGCCTTCCTGAAGAGGGGCTAAGCTTGTTTGTTTCTCTTGCATATGGCTTGTGGACCTCTAGAAATAAACTATGTTTTGACCATAATGAGATTCCTATGGAAGTTGTGATCTCTTCATCCATCTCAACTTTCAACAACTATAAGGAAGCTTTCCGTTCAAATCAGGTCCAATTTTCAACACCACCACCACGACAACTTAATCGAGTCTGGCAACCACCAAAAAATGGGCATGTGAAGATGAATTCTGATGCGGCAAAAGTGGGTGCAAATGGTTGGGGCTTTGGAATAATTTTTCGAGATGGTGAAGGAAATATTCTTGCAACAGCATCAAAGTACTCGGACCAAATGATGGAACCAAGGATGGCAGAAGTCCAAAGCATGATTTGGGCCCTATGTCTTGCACGAGACATCTGTTTTTAAGAGATAAAAGTGGAATCCGATTGCTTGGAAGTTATTCAGAGTTTGAGACACGTAGCTGAAAATGAATCTTCTTTTGATGTCTTAATTCGTGAGTGTAAAACTTCTGAACATGCTTTTAGATTCTGTTGCTTTTATCACATTAGTAGGGAAGGAAATAGAGTAGCACGTGAACTTGCGAAGGGTGCGGTTGCCTCTACTGAATAGGTTTGGATTGAGGATGGCACTCCCCGTGTGTGTAATCTTGCCCATCTTGATATTTTGGCCTGCCCGGCCCAATAAATTTTGGGGCCAATTTACCCTTCAAAAAAAAAAGCTAAAATATTAATCTCCTCTTATCATTCTTTATTTACGCACATAAAATTTGCACAAAACTCTTTATCTACCCCTAATAGATTAGTATACGATTAATTGATTAATTATTTGTTGAATATATTTAATTAATATATAACTAATATATTTAAATATGATTACAAATTCATGATTTAATCTTGTAATTAACCTTTAATAACTAAATTTTAATGACTAAATTAATTACATGTTAATGAAAGTTTTGATCTATGCTTTGTATATTTAACCATAGCCGCATAGGTGATATGAGTTGCACTACAAATTAAATATGATAACTGCATTAATACTAAAGTAATGATAGATGAACATATCTTTTATGAAATATCATACTGACTTACACCTTATCTATCATTGATGGGATGTAAACCCAATTCAAATCCACACCCCATCAATGATGGATTGGATGTGAGTTGACATGGTGTTTCAAAAAAGATATGTTCACTTAATATTACTTTTAATACTAATTGATAATAACAGTCTATACATAGTAGTTGCTTCAGATAATATAGCAACGTCGTCAGGCCATACTTGTTGTACCATCACAGGAATACCTTCATGCCTTGTCTGGCATTTGAGCTTGGATATGAAATTAGAGTTTGAAATTGGAATTGGGCTCTTCAATTTCAATTTTTGTGTTTAGAGTAATATATTGAATTAGAATTATAATTTCACATTCCAATTCTATGGAATTAAAAAAAACTAAGATAAGCTCTTCCTGATTTCTAACTTATACTATATGAATTATTAATTCCAAGACTTATTAAACATCTTTCTCCTCATTAAAGTCTATATGATTCTCTTCCTTTTTCCATATATATGCTATCTATCATTTTTTTTTTGGTATGTGCTATCTATTATATTAAAATATAATATTTTTATAACAAAAAATTTATTATTTTATATATAAATAATTTTCATAAAAATTACTATAGTACAAAATTGTTTATTAGTACTTTTATTAATTTTAAATTTTGAACATGCATTTAAATAACAAAACTAAAATCAAACTTAGAATTATGATTCATGCTCTAATTTTTTAGCAAATCTAAATGTAAAATTTAAAATTTTAAGTCAAGTCCAATTTTGGTATCTAAATGCGTTGGCAGTGGCGGATTCAAAAAATTTAAGTAATACAGGCAGAAATAATACACATGGATGATAAGAAAATTCTCAAAAAATTTTTCTTAGTATGGGATCAACCTTAATAAGATAATAAGCTGATATATACTTCTAAAAAGATTTCTCAAGTTTTAATGGGAGGATATGCCTCAACCCAACATGAATGGATCTGTTCCTAAATACCCTCCAAAGCAGATTTTCTTTACACGAGAGGATGATGTAGCTAAAATAACAAGACTTGGTTGCCTTAGGGAGCTAATGATGAGAGCGAAATTGAGGATTAAATTGTTGCATGCCAACCTTTCAGAAATATTCTCATACCATAATGTGATATTTTTGTTGATCATATACTTTTTAATTAAATCTCAATTCAAAAATGTAAAACATTCGGAACTATTTTACCTAAAATAATTTAAACATTAATTATAATATATTGTTAGTATAAAAGAGTTTTACATCATCATTCAATTACATACTTTTATTTATAAGACTTTTAAAATAATGAATGAATGGATCAAACACTTTTACTGATATAACAATATTTGTGTAAGTTTATTTTACACTAATAATATATCACAATTAAATTAAAAAACTTATACATAAAAGCATTGATCGAAATAAAAATAATTTCTGATTATTAAATAAAACAAAATAATTTTTAAACCAAAATTAAAATGTATTTTCTTAATATAAATTTATCCTATTACATAGTTTAGATTAAGTATTACTCTTTAAATAAATTTTACTAGTAATATTAATTTTTCAAAAACTTTTTATCCAAACCAAAGTCAAAATAAAAGAAAGCAATTAGAAATAATTTATTGGTAAGAGATTTAGGTAATATATATGAATTAAGGGATTTGAGCCTCATTGTTTTCAACGTAAAAAAAAAAAATCAAAATGAAAGAGAAACTAAAATTATTGATAGCAGCCAAAAATATATTCAAGTCATTCTTAACCAATCAGACCCAATATAAAAATAAAAAAAGAAAAATTAAAAGGAGTTAATCCATTGAATTGCATCCAGAAATGTAGCCTCTTTACTTACCAAAAAAAAAAAAGAAATGTAGCCTCTCTGCGGTGGTGCCATGACTCTCTGGACTCTCTGAAGCTGCTCTCTCTTTCTCTCTTAACTAGACAGCCAACCACCCTCCATTTGCCTTCACCTTACCCACCACAAACAACACACACTCCTCCATGAACCTCTAAACTCTTCTTCACCTCTTAACTAACCATATGGCGGTTCGAGCAGTGAACACGTGCTTCCTCTTCCGTTCCTCCTCCCCTCCTCTCCGCTTCTCCTCCTCCCGCCGCCACCGCAGCACTCTCCGCTGCTGCCGCCGCTCCCCCGCCTTCCTCCCTCCGCCGCCCTTATTCTCCGATTATGGCGGCCGCCTTCAGCGCCGCTCCCTCCACAGTCTCTTCGACAGCGTCATGGAAGAGCTCCGCGCCATGCGCAAACTCCGCACCAAGAGAGTCTCCGCCGCTTCCAAGTAAAAACTGCTGCTTCATTTTTTTTTTAAAGAAAATTCGATTATTATTATTATTATTATTATTTTTTTTTTTTTTTTTGCGTACATTTTCTACTCCCAGTGCATGTTTGAATTTCCTTAATTTTTAGGGGAGAAAATCCTTTTTTTTTTTTTTTTTTAACAAAAGTTCTAGTGTGTGTTTTTTAGTCTTTAGTGTGTCTCTATAAAAACATTGCTGTCCTTCTGTCACCGTTGCGACTAAGAGACATTCCCAACAATTGCGGGAGTGCAACACACTTCCCGCACCCAATCCTTGTTGGTAGTTCTAGTGTGTGTTTGGATTAGCTTGTTTTAGGTTTAAAATAACTAATAATTAGAAGATTTTTTGAAAAAAAAGATCAATTTCTTGAAATAATTTGTTACCAGACATGCTAGTAATAAGATTTTGATTATAAGCTATTGTTGGACTTAAAATAAGCTAAACTATCAAACACGGAAGATCTTGCTCTAAGGTGAACTTATTTTTGAAGAGGGCAATTAAGGGTGTTTGCACCTTACATAATTTGGTGGGTTAGGATTACGAATTTGCTAAGCACTTTTGTTGATTTAAGACATTGATTAACTTAAGAGTGGATGCACACTCTTGCAAATTCGTTTGAGCGACCTTTTCCTTTCTAAACACAGTGATTGGTAGATGTTTGGCCTGTATGATTCGGAATTGTGGGAGCAATGTATAACATTGGATTGCAAAGTTGAAATTATTGGCTCTATTGCATTGAGTGCAAAGTAGTTTCCAAGGTGGAATGGGAATGTCTAACGTAAGCTTCTTGGTGTGTTGCGTTTTTCACATCTTATGTTGGTTTAAGAACCCTAGCGGAGAACTTAAAAATCATATTTGTGCTGTTGTTGTTGATTTTTATTTTATTAGTGTTTTCCTTTTTTTATAAAAGAAGAAATATTATTAAATTTTTTTAGGATATAGTAATTTGTTTATAATTAAGCAGGCTTTTGGGTTGGAGTTTTAATTAAGCTCTTAAATATATTAACGCATCATCTTCATTTTCCCCCCAAATTTGGTGATTGCTCTCTCTCTCTGTCTCTCTGTCTCTCTCTGTTTTTTTAACCCCTTTTGTTTTTGTTGTTGGGTTCATGGTTCAGTAATTTGAAAAACTATTTTTGATTTTTGACATGTCCCAAGTGAACGGTCCTCAAATTTTCTACAATCCCATTTGAGACGACTGCTGTGGAAAGGAACTCTTGCAAATTTTCGTAAAAAGAATGAGATGCAGTTTCCTCGCTTTGCCATTGCTTCAGTTACTATCTTACTTTTAATTTTTGATTTGACAGCATGGGAGTTTTGAATGAAGAGCTTGTTGAAGATAGACTTGTGAGCCGATCATTGCAAAAAGGGTTGCTTTTGGAGTTCAAGAAGGATTCTGATAGGATGTTGTTAGCAGTTGCTCAAAGACCTGATGGCAAGAAGAATTGGATGGTTTCTGATCAGGTTCTAATAGAAACAACATAATGCGGCATGTTTAATAGGTTGCTAGGTGTCAGAACTTTCTGCATTTTTATAAATGCTAAATATTGCTAGAGTTTGTGTAGTCTGACTCTTCCTTGGTTTTATTGGGTTGAAGAATGGTGTCACTACTTCCATCAAGCCACAACAAGTGACATATATTGTCCCTGGTATTGACAATTTTGACCAAGCAGATATTGCAGATTTCATTAAGAAAGCTCAGGACAACATGGTCAGTTTCACAACAGGATGGTAGCAGATAATCCAATTTTATAACTTTTTATCTATGTTGATAAGTAATAAACTGGATGATATGATGCAGGATCCATCACTACTTGAATTTGCTTGGGTTGAGCTTCTCGAAAAGAATAAGTCTGTGACGGTTGAAGGGTTAGCTGAGGTATTATGATTTCTGGACTGGATGTCAAAGAATGCATTCTATATCCTTACTTATGCTGCGTGTTCTGTAGATAATTTTTGGTAGTGCTGATCCTCTTGAGAGCTATTCTGCTCATCTCTTGCTATCAAAAGATGAAGTATACTTTATTGTGCTGGAGACGAAAGGATCTCGTTCCATATATGGACCACGACCAAGTGAGCAGGTAGATGTATTACTTTCAGTTTCAGAGTAGCTTCTAGATAAAGAGGGAAAATTGCTTTGGGTAGTCAAGTAGATGCAATGGGAGGTAGTGCTGGCGGAAAGTATCGTCTTTGCTTGTGTTTTGCTCATCATTTAAAGTACTAATTCATTAAATTGTGAAGCCAGAAAAGTGTGATACTTTCTAGTGTATGAGGGTGTGTATGTTCTTTTGGTTTGATTTACTAGTGATACTGAGATGTCTGCGTGGATATATATTTCTAAAAAATCTTTTTTGAAAAGGCAGGTTGAGGAGCTTATCCGCAGGAAGCTTGCAAAGGAGGCTGCCGAGAAAGAACTTCAGGAGTTTGTGGAATTGCTGGCCTCAGCAAAGTCAATGGCTTCACAAGATAAACCTCCTAAATCTTCATGGATGGATGATGAGAAAATTTGGAGAAGAATTGAGTCACTTGAAGCATATGCTCTTGATTCATGTAAAAATGATGAACAAAGGAAAACAGCCGGGATGGTAACTTCTTCTCTCAAATCTAGTTTGTTTTGATGCATTGTTTGTAGCAATTGTTGCTTCTCTTCATGTAGTAAAGGATAGAAAGTGATAAGAAAATAAGGAAGAGAAATTTATGAATGAGAGTCTCAAACTTGTTCTTTTTCTATCCAAAAAAAAAAAAAAAATTCTCAAACTTGTGTTGGTTAGACTGCTTCTATGTATTTATACTAATGGATTGGATTGAGTAGAAGGGTAGTACAACTAGTACAAAGCCTATCCCATTAACACTCAGTGCTTACTGAACATACTAGCTAACAATGTGAAATGCTGATCTTGGTGGTTTCACTTGTCTCCTTGCTGGGATGTTTAATAGAAAATCTTCGAATAATAATGCATCTCTAGACTGTTATTGTTATTCAAGTCACTGGAGTTGAGTTTCTTGTTCTAATAAGTACATCTTCTGTGCCACTAGCAGATACTTAAGGAAATGGGTCTGGCAAAAACAGCATCTTCTGCTGTGAATCTCCTGGTAGATATTGGGTATTTTCCTGTACATGTCAATCTTGATTTGTTGAAGTTGGGAATTCCCACTGATCATTCAGAAGAAATCATATCAGTAGCTCAAACTCTTCTATCAGACTCATCTGATCCAGATGAGGTGAGTTTACTTTGCCTGATAACATTGCTAAAACATGGGTTATATATATATGTTCTGATGGCTGGGTTCTTTAGAATGACATTTTAAGATACATGTATGACAAAGAAACTTTTAACATTATTAATATGGTTTTGCATTCTCTTCATTCAAAACCAAATATTACATAGGATAAAGTTGACATATACTAATTGTTTTAGAGCTCTGATCAGGGATTTTTGCTGTCGTATGTTGCTTAGATAAAGGGTATTGAGAAAATTTGTTATAATGAAATGTTTTTAATTTATTATGAAATTTTTAAGTACTTCTTTATTATTGTTAACAATTAACCATTCAATGATGATTATTATTTTGCTATTTAAAACCACAACTTGCTTGTATCTAAATATTTTTATCTATTAGTTAAATATACGAATTTGGGAAGGGATATATTGGAGATTTAAAGTTGAATATCTAAAATTGCTGAATGCAACCAAACAACGGCATCACTCACATCACACCTTGGAATTTGAGGGTGATTAACAATTGTCATAATCCTATGATGTTTATGTACCAAACTGGTCATAGAATGTTGGATTAACCAGATTCTTTCACTAAATACATGGAATGTACAGCCTTTGCAGTTGTTTTATATTGCTGTAAAGCCTGAACTCACAGACTTTTCTTATTCATCTTGTTGTTCTCCTTTATTGCTATGAGCGTTCCAATCAGTACTTGGACACATTTTAATGTTTTTGTTGTTAGATACTCATTCTGTGTTTGGCTCTGGCTATGTTCAGATTAATAGGAAGGATCTTACTGATTTAAAGGTCTACGCCATTGATGTTGATGAGGCTGATGAGGTATTCAATGAATCCTCTTATTTGTTGGTTCTGTTGAGATAATAAGTGTCGCTTCATTTTTGAGTGCCTATAATTTTATTGACTAACCAATAAATGTAGCTTGATGATGCTTTGAGTGCAACTAAGTTGCAAGATGGTCGGATTAAAGTTTGGATACATGTTGCAGACCCAACTAGATATGTTCAACCTGGAAGCATTGTGGACAGGTATCCGAATGAGGTTCAAATAGACATATCAATGAATCTTTGGTGTTAATATTTCCACCTTAATGTATTTCATGGGGTGCAGGGAGGCTATGAGAAGAGGAACTTCTGTTTTCTTGCCCACTGCCACATATCCTATGTTTCCAGAAAAAATTGCCATGGAGGGTATGAGCTTGAGACAAGGAGAGCTTTGTAATGCTGTTACTGTATCAGTCGTGCTGCATAATGATGGCAGGTAAATTTGAATTCACAGATTGCATGTTGTTGTAGAAATTCGTCTGATGACACACTAGTAGTAGAACATGAAATTGCAGGACGTGAGTAAACCTGTTAGGACTTAGGACCCATCCTGACCTGGGAGTTTAAGTCAGCTTGGAAATATTGCTGTCTTATTGTCTCAGCATTCGTCGTTGGTGTCATATCTTATTTTTGAGTATTTGATAATGTTGAAGCTTGCAGAAAGATTAATGTTCTGCTAATTATTTTTTGCTTTATTAAATATTTGGGAAGGGGGGGTCCATTTTTGAGTTCTTGAAGGGATTAAAGAGATGGTTTGAGCTAACGTTTTCTCTTCTATCCTTTTTTCTTTTTTCTCCCCCCTTCTCCTTATAGGAAGATTCGTTATCCTCGACCCCTGCACTAGTCTTTGTCTTGATGGATTCTTCTTTTGTCTAGAGTAGCAATAATAATAATAATAATAATAATAATAACTAGGATAGCGACTTATGGAGATGGCTTTCTGTTAATGATGTTCTATATGGGTGTAACAGCATTGCAGAATGTTCAGTGGTTAACTCAGTGATTAAATCAACATACATGCTGACATATGAGAGCGCATCTGAGCTACTCCATTTGAACCTTCAGGAGGAGGGTGAACTGAGAATTTTGTCTGAGGCTGCAAACCTTCGTTTAAATTGGCGCCTCCAACAGGTTGGTTTTAATTTCTTCTTGACTCATACACTTATAAAATTTTGTGTTTCAAGGTATTTAATATTTTTTTTTCCACTTTTCTTTTTTTATACTAAAGTACTTGATTCTTAGCTTGGGTCACATAATGTGCTGGTGCACTTTGTAGTTGAAATATAAACTTCTTAAAAAATAACATATCGTAGTGTGTGTTTGAGAAAGTTGTAAGATTAAAATTATTTCAATAATCGCTTATTTGTATAATCATTTTTTTATATAATTGATTATTTGAAAATTAATTTATGTTTGGATACTTAAACTGAAAAACAGTTTTAAGATAATATATTTTATTTGGATTGTATGAAAAAAATTGCTTCTGTATAGTAAAATTACTAAAAGTGGTATGCAATGATTGTTTATATTATATAATATTTAATACTTAAGGTCAATTTGGTAAAAACATAACATTGTGTGTACCGTGCAAACAGCTTTTAATAAAAAAAGTCCAAATTCTAGCTTTGGCTTTTTTCCCCAAATACAGCTTAAATTCTTTGAAATTGATTATAATTCCTTTCAACAAAAATTACCCAAACAAGATTTTATTTTCAAAACAGCTTTTTTTTTTGGGGGAAAACAACTTTTTTTTTGCTGTTTCCCAAGCATGCTAGTAATCACGTTTGAGGAAGATACTGAACTTGATGTCATCACTGACGGCTCCACAGGTTTCAACTGTACCTAAATGAGCATCACCTATTGCTTAACTTGTTATTTTCCTTGAGACTAATTTCTTAATGAATGACTTGAGGTACACCTTCTCAGGCCCTGAATTTATAATCTGTGTACAGATTCAGGGATTGATCACCTAATTACAGCAAGGGAATATCATATTTCCTAATCTAATTACCAAAGCTATCAGAAAGTATCAAACTATTTACAAGGAATATCAAAGGATATCAATGATACTAATAAAGAAATTCATTAAGACAGAGAAGATGATCCAGTACTTAAATTTTTTTTTTTTTTAATTATGCATCACCTATTACATAAAGTTTCCAGCAGCATATTTATATATTTTGACCACGAGATTCATATCATCCCATGAGTCTTAAAATTTCATTACCCTCTGATAAAGTGATGAAAAATTGCATTTGTATTTTATATTTTATATATTTTTGTTATTAAGCAGAGCAACCAAAAATATTGTAAAATGATGATAGCATGCTCGAATGGATGCCATTTTTCACCTTTGTTTTCCTTGCTTCAAATCCTCTAAAAAATTCTTTTTTCCTTGTCAGAGTGTCTAAAATGTACTTAGAGGTTGAGAATTCATTAAAATAAATAAATAAATAAATAAATAAAAATTCTACCCATGAGGTGGAGTAGAAACATTCTTTGAATTTATGGGAAAATCCATTGAATAATAGTTTTATCTGAGTGGATAATTTTTCTTTGTAATTGAAACAGACACTACTGGATCTATAAAGTCATACGGTTTAGCTGCTTACATTTTTTTGTTAAACTTAAAGCTATATACATTAACTTTTCTCTGCCTTTGTCCAGGGTGCAGTTGAGACAGCAACATTAGAAACTCGCATTAAAGTGTCTAATCCAGATGATCCAGAGCCATCAATAAATCTTTATGTGGAAAACCAAGCAGACCCTGCAATGCGATTAGTCTCTGAGATGATGATACTCTGTGGTGAAGCTATTGCCACATTTGGATCTCAGAATGACATTCCGTTACCCTATAGGGGACAGCCCCAATCTGATATAAAAGTTTCTGAATTTGCCCACCTTCCAGAAGGGCCTGTTAGGAGCTTTGCTCTGGTCAAAGTAATGCGTGCTGCTGAAATTGATTTCAGGAAGCCAGCACGCCATGGGGTCTTGGGAATTCCTGGTTACGTTCAATTTACTTCTCCCATCCGTAGATATTTAGATCTTCTTTCTCATTATCAGGTGAGTTGCTTTCAGTTTTATAATTGCAAGGTATAATAGAGTGCATATCTTGATGCTGTTAGGTGCCTGATTTAGATTTATGAAATCAGCAAGAATTGGGAAAGACAAGAAGCTAGATTTGGAAAAGTAAAAAGAAATGAAAACACTTGTTGCCTACACAAGTGCCAGAGATGCAGCAAATGCAACTCCAGGTGCTTGAATTGTCTAACTGTGTCAGGAGGTATATAACTTTACAAAAAATAGTTTCTGTATTTCACTGGTTTATAAAATTTCTTAAGGGATACAATTAAGTAATGATTCCATTTACAGCCCATGCTGGTTTAATAAAAGGGGAAAAGACACTTTTTGTGATGCCAAGGAAGCTAAAATTTTGTCAATGTGCAGTTCTTCTTAGTGTTCTGTGGTGTATTTGGTTGGAGTTAAATGGCTACATCTTTAAAGATGACTCTAGCTGCAAATTGTGTTTTAAGACGTCTCTCCAGTTCTTTGTTCATGGCTGTTTCAGAGGAGTTTATATCTCTGATCTGCAGAGACTGGACGCCGTTGTTGGTGTTTCTTGATAGGGATTAGTTAGTAACCAAAATGTATAAGAGAACATTAGAGTAGGAGAGAGTATCAGTTCAGTAGAGTGGAATTCAGATAGGACTTGGGAGATACATGGTTCTCTCGAATTACCCTTAATGATTGTATGCTTTCTTTTCCCTTAGGTTACATAGACATGAAGGGAAAACTTTGGAATAACACCCTCTTCTGTCATTTTTGCTGCTTTTCTTTCCATAATTCTGGTCCAGGTCGATCACTTCGGTTCTTACTTTCCTATGTTTTCCTCCTCTCCTGTTTTTGACTATTTCTTATCCTTTTTTTGCACTTGGCCTCTCTAATTCTACTCAATATGAGAGTGCCTTCGTTCCACATCATAATCATATATTTCCTTTTTCAAATAAACTATTTAGTCATTCCTCATTTGGGCTATCCTTAAATGAGCTATATATAGATAGATAATAAATGTCATGCGGCATTTATGCACAAGTAATGTAATTGTTACATGGATTTATTCCTGCTAAATACTGCCTAGAAGACTTGATTTTATAGCACTGATATATCATGTTTTAGTTTTTATGAATATATTCATCATCATACCATGATGAGCTTTTTGCAATATGATTGAATTTGCTACATGTAACTGTAGCAATATTTTTATCTGTGGGCTTTGCTCAGTCCCAAACTGCCTATTTAAAAATGTTTTAGTACAACTGATATGCTATGCTACATCTTGGTATGTTATTCTGAGGGTTTTTCTGTCTCTGTCTTGGCTGTATCTGGAATGTTTGTTTTCTTCAGGTAAAAGCATTTCTTAGAGGTGAACCTCCACCGTTTTCAGCTGGTAAGCTTGAAGGGATTGCAGCAGTTGTAAATGAGAAAGTGAGAGCAGTGAGGAAGCTCAGCAACAGCAGTCTTCGATACTGGATATTAGAATATTTACAAAGACAACCAAAAGAGAAAAGATATCATGCATTGGTACTTAGATTTTTAAAAGATCGAATTGCTGCTCTATTGTTGGTTGAGGTAAGCAGCTAATAGTTCCTACTGATGTAGGCTGTTTGGCAGTCCATGCCATTTGTTGATTGTACCTGTGGAAATGATGGCAGCCTATGAAACATCTAAACGAGCTAGCTGCCTAAAAGGCTATACCTATGATTAGTTGAGAATGACTTTATTTTTTAGATCAGTGGTGAAGCATGATCTCAATCATTTCATTTGGGATGAATTTTAATTTTCTATAGCTTGATCAAAAAAATTTCGCTGCATGCCACGATGCATACTGGACAATTGAGGAGCTAGTAAAATTGGAAAAAATGGTTCTTAGAACTGATCGAGGAGACGACATTGTTAATACAGTGGAGATATTAAAAAAGATATTATCATGTTTCTCATCTTTGTTGTCACTTTCTTGTTTTAAATGGTCGTGTTTAGATAACCTCAGGTATTGTTTTTACCCCATGTTTAATGTGAAAAGGTGTAATTGTGATATTTTACCCTTTTGACCCAAAGTTGATTTCGATTGCAGGTTGGACTTCAAGCTTCTACCTGGGTCTCTGTTGGAACTCAGGTAGGGGATGAAATAATAGTTAAGGTGGAAGAAGCACATCCACGTGGTGATATTCTTTATCTGAAGGAGGTTATAAAAGGGTGACTTTACTGTTAAGATATGTCTATTGAAGAATTTTGTAATGTTCAACGATTACTTAGAAAGGTATATATTTTTGTCAACCAACACCCGAACCAGACTCTTTTGATTGGATGGTCTTATTTACTCTCATTCAGCTTGGTTTGTAGGATGCTGCATCCTTTGTCTACTGCATGGAAGAAGAATCATGATTCAAGGGCAGGTTTCCAACCTTTCAATCTGTTCAAATTTTGGTGTGTCATTACTGGCAGAGAAATTCAGGAAAGTTATGACTTGCATACCCAGCATTCAGGCTTCATTGTGATGGTAGTGAACACTGTACAGTCCTTCAAACTACCTCCATTGTCTCCAATCACAGTGACATAAAGTTTGCAGGTTTTCTCTCCCTTCTACCCAGTTACCGTTCTGTTGATTTTGTAAGATATGTTGACATGATTTGTTTATAGTGATATATCACCAGAGGCATTCCCCCCCCCCCCCCCCCCTTTTTTTTCCCCCCTGAAAATTCAATATTATGAGGGAGTTTTCTCCATTAATTTACTTTCGCCTTGTATGTGAATGGGTTTACTGCTTTATCTTTCTTTCATGAATATCTAATTGAATTTTCGTCATGTAATCTCGAACGCTATGTGCCAAAAGATCCAAGGGAGACTTGCATTATAGGGTCATATGGAAGAGACATTTTTGTACATTCATTCCGTTATTTCATTTATGATAGAACACTATAGCATTGTCTGATTTATATAGTTGACTCCATATAGTAGGATAAGGCTTAGTTGTTGTTATTAATATATTTCTGTTATTTCCAATTGCACATATATCACTATAATTTGTCATTAAGGGCTGAAATTGCGAATTATGTTTAGCGGGGGAAAGAGTACAGGTGATGTTGCAATACCAAATGAATGGTTCCCATTGCATTAGTATAACTATAGCTTTTGCATTATCAGGATGTTAAGAACATTTCGAGGCATTTGTTCCTAAACTTCAATTCCTGAAATTTTGCTGACTTTGATGAAGATCGTAATTTCCCATGGTAAATGTGGCTTAATGCTGATGGCTTGGGTAATTCTTCCTGACGTGGAAGTAGGGTGAGTGAGGAGCAAGTCACTAAAATTAAATATTATGGTGTTTATCAAAGTAAATACTCTTCCTTTTATAAGCAGCACATTCGACGAATATGCGGAATACCTGGTGCTGTTATATTAATTGCATTTGAGTCTGCAGGGTTTTGTTTGTGACTGGAAAATCCAGTACATCTGGGTGTTAATTTAGTGACATCCTTAATAGTATGGAGAGTACAGGGTTTTTTTTTTTTGGCGGGCAAGCCTAAGTTTGTGTAAGCTACTAAAGGCTTGTTTGTTTTAAATTCTTCCTATTGGAAAAAGAAGAATTTGGCCTTTTGAAGCACTTTTGGTGGAAGCAACTCTTCAGTTAGTTCTATAGAAGTGTCTCGAGAAGCTAAACTCCTTATTTTCAGTTGGGAAGAATTTAAACTAAACTAAACAAATACTACTAAGTTCGTTGTTCTAACTTTTGCTGAATGAAGAAGTAAAAATGAATGTTCCTAAATCACTTTTGTAAAATGTAAATCAAACGAGCACTGCGATTTTCCCCCCTTTAATATTTGGCAATGTTAGCACCTACATCGTAGGGACAATAAAGTGAGACACAGACCTGCAGGGATTATTTTTAGTCCCTAATTTATGTTGATACCTCGAATTGTCACCGTAACCGGCTTGTGACAATTAATGTGCAAATAGCACCTATTACTTATTAGCCTCGATATATGGCTGCATAACAGCATGCCTCGCAAAAGTGTCGACATTCAATATTTCATTTTCTTATTTTCCGTGACAATGTGCAGACTAGTCTGAGATAAATCAGAAAAAGGGTGCTTGATGCCTACCAATGAGGATACGTAGAATTTGAAAGGGTCCATTACTGATCTTGCATCAAAAGGTGCAGTAGATGGTTGGTCTCGACAATCACTGAGAGGCGTCATGCAAAATGCATGTGATATGCCTGTGTCAAAACCCTACTAGCCATTGCTTTTCATTTTTTGCTTTGTGTGTTTTGGTCAGTTCAGTTCCCTGTAGCAGTTAAGCCAGTGCTGCAGTGCATTTAGTATACTAACATGAAACCCATTTCTGTGGTCACCACACAAACAGTGGTGTGTGTGCCTCCATTGCTTTCTTTTCTGTCAACTCTTGTGGGCCTAATTGTCATTATGATATGAAAACCTGTTAGGTTGGTCATTGGGGTTCTTGGTCTTCCAAGTCCAAAGTTTCCAATATAGGGGTACCTGGTTTTGATTTTACATGCTTGATGGTAGCTGTCTCAGCTCATGGCTTGGATGGTAGCTGTCTATGCTCATGGGTTGGGTTGCATTGCATTTGGTCAAGTCTAGCGTAGATTGATCTGATATTTTAATTGGGTCATTATTTTAGATCTGGTTGTGTCGGTCACTCAACGAATAACCGGGTTAAGTTTGGTTAGTAAGAAATATACATAAAAAAACAAAATATACAAATTCAACCATTATACATAACTAAATTATAGTATTTTACAAATTGGACTAAAATGTATATGTCCAAGCAAATTACATCAATAAGAAAATATTAATTTAAATTTTTTAATTTATCCTTAATTGTTAAAAGGATTATAAATATTAAAATATTTTGTAAACATCAGGCAAGATGGGTCGAATTAATAAGTGTGCATCTATTGACCCAAAAACATTCATTTGAGTTTAATTTTTTTGGACCAAAACGAAGCCTAATTAGCTTGAGGTTGAGAAGGGTTAGGTTTGAACACCTGTAGGGTAAACCTTAGAGTGCAGTAGTGGTTTTGACATGAGTTGTGTTATTTTAATGCATAAAAACGGATGCATTCGATGCATTACCAACTTTTTTTTTCATTTACCAGCTTTTTAAACTAAAGTTACTAATTTATTCAACTAAGTTACTAATCAATTGTAGCATAACATTACAGGATATTTTGCATTCAACTAGTTGGTAATTCACTCAAATAAGTTGGTAACTTTAATTTAAAAAGTTGATAACTGAGAAAGTATTTGTACGCTGCAACTAGTTGGTAATTCAGTCGAAAAAGTTAGTAACTTTAGTTTAGAAAGTTGGTAACTGAAAAAAAAAAAAAAGGTTGGGAATGTGTCAGAAATGCATCCCAGATACACGTACAAATAACATTATTGTTTTGACATAGACAGAGCTTTTACGGATATTTAATAGTTTAAGCTTTACCATTTAATTCCCTCTCTCTCCTTTCTCTCTCCTTTCTTTCTCCCTCATTGAATAAAATCAGTATTATAGCCCATCACCAACATTCACCATTAGATAGTTTGGTTTGTTAGATTTTCGAGCTAGATATATGGGCCACAATGTGCGGGCTAATTCGCAAAACTCAAGTTGCACAGGTTAAGACTAGGTAATTTGTCAGTTTAGTTAAAGGTGAATCTAAACTAGTGTGTTAAGTGGATGGTAACTTGCCCTATCCTAACCCGTTTAGTTTTAAAAAATAATTAAAATATTTTTTAATACTAAAATTCAATGACCCAACCCAATACTAAAAACTTTTATCCTAACCCTAATTTGATTTCTCTTTGACTTTCAATCCTTAATTGTTACTAGCTATCAATAGCTCCATTTTTTGTCTCATTTCCCACCTCTCGCTTACTTCCTCTCATCTCACATAATGTTGTCATCCTTCCATGTCCTTCTTCCTCTAGCAATCTGACTTCTGCTTCTCTGTCTCCTTGTGATTGTCTTGTTTCAACCCTCCCTTTACCTCTCTTTCTCGCAATCTCACCTCATTTCTCCTTTTTCTTTTTGCAATCTCACCTCCACAAATAAAGGGGATAGAGACAATGAGAGCACAATCCCCTTGTCTTGGGCCATTAGCCCTTCCTCTGCTTCTAGGCTGGTGGTAATGGTAGTGCTATTTTATTGTAGCCATATATTAGCAAGGCTGTGATACAATCAAGCCTATATTGATTATTGTACTCTCATCTTATATATGTAAAAGCTCTTGTGCCAATATTGAATAAACAAGTCATTTTCATATTTTCTTCGAAGTTTCATGGTATAAGGGCTCTAACTTCATATTCAAAGCCCACATCAAATGGGAATAAAATGGAACTACATTAACCAACAGTAATGGAAATACATCAAATAGAGAACAAAAGGAAAAAATTTAAAAGGGTTGCTATAGGATGCTTATCTTATTCCCAAAGTTGAATGTGATGGTGTTTAGGTGAGTATCTTGCTGTTGATGAAGAGAGGATGGAGAATGTGTTTCATTTAGTCGACATTTGACTAGCAATTGACCCACATCTACCTTAGGAATAAGGGAGTTAGTAGGAAGATATATAGCCATGTTAGGATCATTAAGGGTAGCACCACCAAGTGTGGTTGTCCGTTTTACATTGTCCAACTCTAGGCAACTGGGTTGTGGCATGGGCTTGGTACATTGATTCGTACACCTCACTTTTATGACTGAAAGAATGACGAGTAAATGCGATACAACCAATGGGGGGCTTGCCAATGAGGGATCTCTTCTTACAATCAGAACAATCTGCTATATAGATCAGTTCCTCTAGCAAAACTTCCTCATTGGTATCGGGATCATCTAGGTTATTTGGTGCAATCCCCATTGACTAAATATACTCCTAGCTAGTCCTTATCGACCATGGGGCCAATAACGATAAGGGTTAGGAGCAAAAGTGTGTTGGAAAGATGCGTTAATGGCGTGATATGAGCAATGGAATACAAGTTAGGTTTGGTTGCAAAGAAGGGAGTGATGGCATCGCTAAAGAAAGACAGTGTCGAGGCGGAGGAGGCCACACTAGGCGAAGAAGGTTGCAAGGATTAGGTCTCAATAAAATATTGAAATGCGGTTAAGAACCCACAAAAAATTAAAAAGATTTCCTATTTATTTTTTCATCCATCTTTTTCTTCCCAATCACATTGTTAATTCCTCACAATGTCTAGATTCTAGGAGAAGAATTACTTGTGCTCTTAAGTTGAATAGAGAAATATTTGGTGTACTTATTTCTCATGGGACACCGTGCCGATTCACATCCCATCCACCATTGGATGGGGTGTGAGTTGGCAAGGTGTCCCATGAGAAATGAGTACCCCTATCATTACTCAGTTGAATATCATTGGACCAACATTACGGAAGGTAATCCAATGGTGATATTAATCAATGTAATTCTACTTGGAAGCAAGACCAAAAAAAAAAAAAAAAAATTCTAGGAGACAAGGATATTGGCTTGTCTTGTAAATAGGCGCCTCCACTATACATCGACTTGAACTTGGTGCTTGGTGCATCTGTGTGTTGTTCAAATCTTAGAGTTAAAGAGTGTATCAATACTTTTTTCTTATGATATGCTATAATATTTCTCAACTATTCTCTTTCCACCAACTGCAGGCCACCATCCGTCGGCCTCCAACCCAACTGCCGATGGCCATCATCGGCATAAGGTGCCCAAGCTACCTCCACTTAGTGGCGGCGAGCTCAGATCATCGTCGCCAAACCACCATGGCAAGCTCCACTAGTTACTACCACCACCGCAGCAGAACCATGCATCTACCACCATTGAGCTGTGTGCACCGCCTTCGCACTTGCTCTATCACCGTTGCGCCTTGCACCATCAGAGTCGACGCCACTGCACCTGCTTCATGGCTATCACATTGAGTCCCTCCCTATGGTGACGGATTTTATTTTTCACCCTCTAAGGCTAGCAGTTGGGGTGGACGTACTGTGGGTGATGGGCAACGGCAAAGGAAGTGGCACTCAGAGATGGAGAAAGAGGGGATCGAGGATGGAATAGGAACAAAGAGGCATTATTGTAGTGTATCATAATTAATTAGAGTATCAATAGACCGTCAATCTTTACCATTGGATGCCCAGGTGCATGTTGCACCATTTTTAAGGTGATGCATAGTAAAACACGCCCTTGTAAATGATCCTAACTGGAAAAATATGACCAGAAGAGGATCCTAAAGCATAGAGCGATCCAATCATGACGAACAATGGGGCCTAACAATCAAAGGTGTTGTGTCAATCGCTGCTGGGCCCAAATCTAAATAAGAGGCGAAATATTAGATCTCGATTAATTAATTTCAAATTTCAAATTTCAAATCTCAAATCTCAAATGGTGGCTATTGTCCCCGTTTGATGAGAGCTGCCCACATGCTATACATTTATCTTTCTTGTACACTTTGTGCATAAGTGTGTTTTTTCTTCATTTTTTTCCCCCAATTCCTTATTACTGCTTCTTACATTTTATTTTTGGTTATTTTTACAAATTTATTTTGCTTCCAGTTTTTTTTTAAATAAAAAAAGGTGAATTCAGAGGTTTAAATTTATAAGCTACTAAAAGTGATTTAGTGATAAAGGGTTTAGGTAGTTTGTAAGAGGTTTTAAATTTAAACTTCATTGCCGCTGATATTCCAAAAATAGAGACTTAAATTTATGATATCTAATGAATCTATTTAAATACCTTGTTACTGGCTCACTCCTAGTATTATTTGCTATTTCCATATAAGAATATCAAATTAATTCATTACGCAAGTACCATTCAAAGGCATATTAATCGTTTAACTATGGTTTTAGCATCGCTTATACTTTCGTCCATAAAGGGCATGTATTTCAAGTTTTAAAAATATAAATGGATAAAATCATATATTTAAGTTTAAGAAAGAGATATTTAATTCCACTTGGAAGAAAAATTATGCTAAGCTCAAGCGGGCATGTTCTTTTTAGAAAGTCACTTTCTATTGGCTGATGTAAATTAATACGGAATAGTAAAGTTGTAATGTGGTTAGCAACTCGAATACTAATTGCAGCAAGAGAAAATTTTAGATGCTCCACAATAAGCAAAAAGTCATGCTTTATATCATTTAATATCTTAACATATAAGAGTTTTGTAGGTTGTTATTATCTCTCATTTGCTATATAATTTCTCATGTAAAGTAATATTCCTTGTTATTAGGGTTACGAATGCATGCTTAGATATTCCTTGTTATTAGGGTTCCGAATGAATGCTTTGTCCAAGCTTTTGAAACTTGCATCGATTAGCAATTTGCAGACAATATCATGAACCTGATACAGTGATCGAAGACAGAAGGTGGCCTTCACATTAGTGTGCGTGGATGTGAGACAAAACCTTTGGGAAGCTTATCTGGAAATCGTGCCCGCGTCTTAATTTGAAACAAGTTCATCAAATACTGTGATAGTGTTCTTCCAATTAATTAATTTATTTATTTTCCAACACATCCAAATAACTTTTTTCCCAAAAAAATTATTGTCCTATGAACCTCTTAACGTTTGATTATATATATAATCATTAGATGCCTTATAGAAATGGAATTTTGTACCAATAACTATGCAGTAACCTATCATTATTAAATTGTTAATCATGGAGGGATTTTATATAGAGCTTGATTGGTATGTACTGACAGTGTAAAATAGTTTTACACTGCCAATCAATAGAAATAGTGAAAAATGAGAAATTATAGTGGGTCCCTTATTATAATAGGTGATTATTTGTATGAGTTAACATTTTCTACTATTTTTATTGGTTGACAGTCAGTGCATTTAAATTAAATTCTTCTATATATAAATTAAGATAATTAAATTCAAGTGAAACTTACGAATAAAGCTTGTGCATGATAACCATGATGTGACTCGGTTGACAAATTGAGTTAGTTTTATATAAAATTGAAATGTATAGAACACCTCTAGATTTTTATAACAAGCTTAGGCATATATGACTATTTGAAGGATATACATACAATAATACATTAACTGAAATATACACACACACGAGTACATTAAATTAAGTATCTATTTTTCCAAAAAATAATATCAAGTTATTTATCATTTAATAATATTAACTATTAAGGAGCAATAATTATTTTTTAAAATTTTACTTTTGTCCTCTTTAATATTATGAAGAAAAAGACACGAGATTAAAATAATTTAGTTGAAATAAATTATATTTTTTCTACATTTAAATTAATTTAATAATATTTTGATCTTTATACAAAATTAAATAACAATTAACTATAGACAGATGGAGTACAAGTTAAGAACTCAAGTGTGGCAACAAATTTGAGACAAATCACAGTCAACCAGGAAAAAAAAAGAAAAGAAAGGTGCTTGAAACTAGATGTCAGCAGGGGAAGGCAAATGCATGTTAGTATATTCTTTACATTCATTTTAATAATAAGAGTATATTGGTGTTTGTACTCATAAGAGTGGGATTTATTGGCTTACACATCTTCACCAAAAATTATGAGGTCCATTTTCAGATAATATACTATATATTTTTATTCAATAACCCTTTTTTTTTTTAAGTGGGTTGAACTAGGGGTGTCAAAAAAATTCGCACCCACAGATATTTACAGATAATGGGGACGGGGATTTTAAATACCCATATGTTAAATAGGGCAGAGGCGGAGATCACTATCCCCATACTTGTGGGAACCTGTCATAAAATTACTATTTTATTATTAAATTATTAATTTAGTTAAACTAATATTATTATTATTTAAATTGATTAGACTAAAATTTAAATTTATAAATTAGATTTATTTATATTTATTATATATTAGACTAATGATTAGATTACTATTATGTATTTATTTTTATTTCAAGTAGTCAAAATTTAGATTGTAGAATTAAATTATTGTACTTATTTTTTGTTTATTTTATGTGTTTATTTTTATTTTAAGTATATTAAATTGTTAAAATTTTAATTGTTAAATTAGATTATTATTTATGATTATTTTAAATATTTTATGATATTAAAATTTTTATATTTAATTTAAATTTTTAATATTCTAATGGGTATCCATGAATATTCATAAATACCCATAAATCTGCGGATAAGTAAAAAATAAATACCTATACGAATATGAAGCGAGCGACGAGGGAAAATATTTACTCGCGGAATGGGGGTGGAGGATAGGTCCGCCACGTTGATATCCCTAGGTCGAACAATCAAATAAGTACAAATATCGTTTCTGTTTTAATAATTGTATAAGACACACGTGGACACATGTGCATATACGTAACACACGCACTTATATATTTCACCGACAAGCTTATTACCCTTTAATGATAGCTAAATAGCTAAATTAAAATATTTATATCCCTTCAACGTATGAAGTGGTACGGAACTTACATACTGTAAAGTACAGTCCTTTGCCTGGAGAACAATTTAATGTATATCTAATTTTAAATTGTGCACAATTAAATGCATATTCGGCCCGTCCGACTGATTGGGCCAAAAATTTAGTAAAATAGGTGTTTGATGAATTCAAAAAAGTTTTTCTGAAAAAATATTCAAACCAGTCGAGCTAAACAAAATAAAGTTTCAGGTCGGCAGAAAAATATCGGCGATCTAGTAAAAACAGCAATTCGTGAATTTTTCTTTTCGCAAAAAAATTTAGACAATGATTTAGATCTTACAATTTAAATTGAGTTCACCTCTACCCTTTGCTCAGTTGAAAAATTATAAATGTTTATTTTTATTTTTTTTATTTCTACTAAACATTAGTTAACAAATATGAAAAGTTTAACGTATACTTTTAGCTAAATGGCCAACTGATACACATGATGAAGGGATATTAATATCATGCGAAATTGTTGATAATTGCCCCAACTTTTCCTTTCTTTTTACGGAAGGAGGAATCATTAAATTATTAAATTGTAAAATGCAAGTTGCTATTCTAGGATGCATGAAATGAAGTGTCACAGCAGTTAGGCCGTTCCATTATTTTTTCTAAAATAAAAAACTGAGAAGTTATTTATTTAATGTGTCTCTTTTCTTTTTGCTTTTTCAATGGGTCATGTTCTATACCTGATAGCCAATCCAATTGACCCAAAATTGTTTAACACCTATGTTTCTTACACTTTAGTGAACGTGTCTTTCGAAGTTAACGTCAGTCATATTTACTGAAAAATAGTTATCTTTCTAAACAAATATTTGAATATATGGTTGAATACTTTCTGACTCTGTTCTAAATAATATTAAAAGTATCAAGTTTACCTCTCATTAGCGGTTACTAACGTAAATTTGTGATAGGAAAAGAGTTTACTTTTATTTAGTAGTCTCTAATAGAAATTATTATTCTCGCGTGATTATTTTTATTTAATAATCTCTATGTAATAAACCCTTAGTTGTAGAAATGGATTTAATATTCATACAATGATAGTGTAAATTTTTTTTTACACAATTATTTAATTATATATAGTTATGTCATTAAAATTGTTTTACTTTTACTATAAATACTTCCAAAATCATAAAAAAGATAAAATAGAATTAGTTATCAATGTAGAATACTTTATACCAATATTATTTTAAAATTAATCTCTTACATAAATATACATAGTGTATTCTATTTTATATGGTAGTCATCATACACAATTCATGGTTTACTTGCTTTGACATATATAGGAATGAGTAATGCTATCTATAATAATTTTTCAGGCTTATTATATTGTAGATATATCTTGAGAGAGAAAGATACAAGGCGATAGGTCAATCACTTTTCTTTTTTAACACCTACTATCTTGTGTCTTTTTTCTCTAATTATGTGTCTATAATAAATTTAGAAAATGACTACAAGTAATATTTTTTTTTTTTATAGAAATATATGGAGACTTGTTTACTGACTTGTAGTCAATATATATGTTGAACAATAGCAGCTAAACAAATTACAGTCGACCAGATAGACAAAACCAAAAAGGTGCTTCGATCCCTCACATTCACCAACTCTTAAGCATATAAGAACTCATGATTAGGGCTATCTTAGTGGAATGCATTATTTTTCATAATCATATATATTCCTGAGATCCAAAAGAATTATTTTCTTATTGTAACATTTCCTTTCCTTCAAAACATGATCATAGTACCCATGTGATTTTGGATCCCAAAGAGTAGTGTTTGGTAGCACACATGCAAAAGTCAGACCCTAAATTCACCATCTAATTAATTAGGTCGCATAAATATGTGGGTACTTTTGTTTTAACCCAAATCAGACCGTCTTTGAATTATTTTCTTTGAGAAAAAAAAGAAGAAGAAGATTTTCTGACTTGATTTGGTGCTGAAGGTTAGTTTATTTTCTAGCCATATTCTTAGCGTTCACATGCTAAATTATCCAAAAGTTTCTGATTTTGTATTCATTTGTACAAATTAATTACCTTTTGGTCACCAGCGCCACCTCCTGAAAGAAGACAAACATCAAGAAAAGGAAACCAATTGGGACCCCAAAAAAACTCGCTTTCCCCAGAGTTACACTACATATATTAAAAGAAGATGATTGTTAGAATTTTAAGTATGAGTAGTAAAGTTTTATATTGATTAAGAATAAATTAAAAGTAAAGAATATATAATATAGAGAACTCACAGATTTACTATTTTAAAGTTTTAAGTTAAGAGTTGATGTCCAACCTACTATTATAATTTCTTATTTAATTTTTTGGTTTAGATCTCTCCAATTTTTAGACTCCATCCCAACATTGAGATAATGAAAATAAGATGTTTTTGTAGTGTCCATGAGTTAATATTAATAGAAATATATAAGATATCTGAGTGAAAAAAAATGGATCTCGATTGCATTATTGATATACTGAAAATTAAGTTTCTATGACACATCGTTTTATCATGGGCTTTGAAATTTGAGCTATATACTTTTTTGTTGATGATTTGTTAAATAGTTAACTTTTCCTAGTAATTACTTCGCATAATTATATATTACAAAATTAATCAAACAGAAATTGCCACGGGAGAAGGATGCATTACACCAAGTTTAATTTTTAATAACATTTAAAAATGCTAAAAATAAAAAAAATTATTAAAATTCTTTAATAACATTTTTATTATAAGTGTGGTATATAAATTATATTATTAAAAAGCTTTATCAACACTTTTATATGATTTAGTATCATTTTCCAATTAAGTTTTTGTGATGATATGAATCCAAAATGGACTATATACGAATACAAAAGAAAAAGAGGATGGAGGATCCAGAGAGAGAAGAAAGGGATGGACAACACAAAACACAAGGTGGGATCGCGATCTTTGGTGGAAGGTTCACATGTGTTGCCATGCATGGTTTGGTGATCTGTGGTTGAAGCACGTGCTGACGTGGAAGATATGCTAGATGTGGTTGGTCGGCGATCGAGCTTCAAGTTTGCATGGCTCGTGTGTCACTCGCCACTATTCCTCCCTTCATCTACAAATTTGCCTTTCTATTTAATGACTAGCATTGTATCAGGTGTGAATGTGAGGGTGAGACCCGTCAATGTGCCTTTCAAATGTCCGAATTTTTTAGCTCAATTAACACGATGCAAATATTTAAAATGTTGGTATGTCGTTTTTTTTTTATTAAATTTTCCTCGAAATGTTTCTAATTATATCTCTAGAAGTGTGAGATTAACCTTTGTTCTATATGTGCTAATAGTATTTTTTAAGTTTTATCCCAAAAAAAAAATGTATTTTTTAAGTTGCAAGTGATTTTAATGAGATTTAAACCTTTATAGTGCACTCAAAATTCTGTTTACATGATATTATTATCAACTCGGTCCTACTCATGATGCCGAAGTTAGTATCGAATAAGCGAGATAATGTTCGAAAAAGGGAATGAAAGGAAGAGAAAAAGTGTCCATTTACAATGAGGGGATGCTTGGTATCTTTTAGGGATTGAGTGTGTGACCAGGACGAGTGGTAATCTCGCATATGTTGATTACGAATAGCCAGTCACAAGGCTTTACTTATGGAAGAAATTCTTACTTAGGCAAGATCTATCAAATCATATATATATATATATATAGAGAGAGAGAGAGAGAGAGAGAGAGAGAGATATGTAAAGTTTCACATGGTGGTAGCTGTTAAAGGTGAAAGGTTAAGATTTTGTATCTTTCTCTTTGTTATATCTATGAGAAGGCTCTTTTTTTTTTTTTTTTTATCTACAAATAACATTTCTCCGCATACAACAATACAGCATCCATTTATGAGCTTTTCTACAATACTTCAACGAATATCATGACCATTCATTTGCTTTCTTATTATTTTTTCTTTCTTCTATTTTTATTCTGGATGGCTATGATTAACCTAGAGAAAAAACCTTTTTATTTCTCCAAGAGTGTATAAGTAGTCTTCTACATTTACAAAGCCATTATCACTATGCCATAAAGAATTTTTAGCAGCCATTATTTTGGTCTTTAGCGATGTCAGGATGTGACTCGCATTTCACAAGCCAACAATATCAGGAAGAATTATTTACCTCATTTGGTGGGACTACATTGAAAGTTTGAAAGGCGGATAGTGGTTAGAGGCTGAAGTGAACTTTGGCCGGTGAAGTAAATGCATCAACATGCATTAGGGTGTCTATAAATAGAAGCAGAAGCGACAAGAATCATTCCTTGGCTATTGAAATGAGAGCTTCTTGTAAATTAGAGCGAAATATAGAGTATGTGAGAAATTCCAAGAGTAGAGTGTGTGAGCATATATTGAGGATTTTGGGTATTATTTTCCAGGTTTATGTAATACTACGAATCGTAGTAGAAGAGAGTCTTGTTAGGATACACTATATCTTATATGTGACAGTAGTTAGGATATTGTAATTATCCTTAAACATAGTGGAATATTTTCAGAATTTGTCCCCATAGTTTTCCTTTTATTATTTCGAAGGAATTTTTCTTGTTAAAATTTAATATACAGTTTCTTGATATATTTTGTTGGAATGAATAGTAACGAGTGGGTTTTACTATAAAGTACTATTTACGTACTTTAATTATTTTATCTATTACTATATAGAAAATTTGAGCATGCTTTCGCTAACATTTATAAAGTGCTCAATACACTTGAGGCATACACAACTCTGATATCTCTAACAAGTGGTATCAAAGCCACTTGATTTCAGATCCAAGATGTCAATGCCGAAATTTGAAGTGGAAAAGTTCAAAGGGTCCAATGACTTCAACTTATAGAAGCTAACGTTGCAAGCATTGCTCGGCAAGGTCAAGCTGAGGCATTGGAAAATGAAGACAAATTGCTAGAAACATTATTTGCTAAAAAGAAGGAGGAGATGATTACCAAAGCATGAAGTATGAAATAGTTGAGCCTTGCAAATTATGTGTTGTGAGAAGTTATGAATGAGAACCTGTTGATTCACTATGGAATGCTTTAGAAGAAAAATATTCCATAAAACTCTATCAAACAAATTTTATTAGAGGAAACAATTGTACACATTTAGATATTAAGGAGATAAACCAATTTGAGACCAAATAGATGACTTCAATCAGATGATTTTAGATGTTGGAGTGACTAGAACAAAATTAGATGATATTGATCAAGCTATAATATTCTTGTTGACTTCACTATCTCTATCCTATGATAATTTATGTGATAACATAATGTATGGTAGGTCCTCCATTACAGTCAAAAGCATTAAAGATTCGTTGATGGTAAAAGAGTGGTAGAAATTAGTTTCTAGATCCAGTGCTGATAATCCTGTAGATTGGTTGTTTGTGACAAGAGGCGTAGTAACAAAGGAGGCTCGGGAAGTAAGAGCAAGAGAAGATCAAGTCCAAAATTCACAAGTCTGTGAAGTGGTTTCATTGTCACCAAATAGGGCATATAAGAAGAAATTGCCTAGAGAGGAAAGAGAAATCAAGAAATCTTGCCAACATAATAGTTGCAAGTCCTAATGATAGTAATACTAGTTATTCTTAAATAGTATCCACTAGCAACTTAGGAAACGAATGGGTCTTAGATTCTAGTGCATCATTTCACATGACACCTAATAGACAATTTTTCTCTTCTTATTAAAAATGGGAGGAAAAAGTTAGATTGGGAGACAATAGGGTAATTTTGATTATAAATGAAGGAGAGGTACGAGTCAAATTGAATGATGGTAATGAAAGGACATTTTAGGCGTGGCATGTGCCAAAACTGCACAAGAACCTGATCTCGTTGAGTGCCCAAACAACCAAGGGTAAAAGTTCTTTGGAAAAGGTGGTTTCTTGAAAGTAACCAACGACTTAATGGTGGTGATAAAAAGAAAGTTGCAAGGTGGCATTTGTCTATTGTTTGGGAGAACAATTAATGGAACTACTACTATTCTATCCTTTAAAAGAAGTGATGATGATGCTAGATGATTGTGGCACATGCAGCTTGGTCATATGAGTGAGAAAGGCTTAAACAATTTTAAACTTGGTTTCTATGAAAACTATGTATTTGGAAAGTTGAAATGGGTGAAGTTTAGTTTTGCTAAACACATCAATAAGGGGATATTAGAGTATGTCTACTCAAATGTTTTCAACCCCTATTAACCCCTTAGGTCGAGCTTACTATTTTCTTACTCATCTAGAAAAGTTTGGGTTTATTTCCTAAAGCAAAAGGATGAAGTGTTCAAAAAATTCAAGCAGTGAAAAGCCATAGTTGAGAAGCAAATGAGTGGTCATTTAAGAGACTGAGAATTGACAATGAAAGAGAATTTTGTAGCAAAGAATTTGAGGAGTTTTGCAAAAATGCTGGTATAGCAAGGCACTATAATATACCTGGAACACCACAACAAAATGGAGTTATAGAACGGATGAGTAGAACATTTTTGGAGTTGCACGATGCATGTGAATCAACATTGCATTTCTCAAATGACTTTAGGCTAAGGTGGTAAATACAATTGTATACATAGTAAACAAATTTCCATTAATTGCACTTGATTTGAAGATTTCGCAAGAAGTATGGTCTAGTCAACCCATAAACTATTTTGATTTTAAGATATTTGGTTACCCTGCATATGGCCATGTGAGTTATGGTAAACTTGAGGCAATGGAAAAATGGTGTGTATTTCTAGGGCATGCATGAGAGGTAAAGGGCTACAAACTATGGTGTATAGAGAAAAAAAGAAGTTCACCTAAAATCATTTTCAACATAGAGGTCACATTTAACAAGGCAACAATGATAAATCAAAATCATGAATCTAAAGTAGATAAAGTAGAAATGGATCATGGTGCTGAGAAGTAGGTGGACCTAGAGATTAACTATAAAAAAGATGAAGCAGGAAGAAGAAGACACAAATCAACTGAGTACTTTAGGAATTACTCAACTTGAATTAGAGCAACAAGATGAACCTGGTGATAGGGATACTGGTCAAGAAACGATAGAAATAGAGCCATAGAGTATTGCTATTAGAAGAAAGGCGATAAATTTGGAAACCACATAGATATTTGAATTCTGTTGCTTGTGCACTTGACGTATCAGATGCAGATCCTATATCCCTTGCTTTGGCTATGTTACATGGTGTAGTTGGAGGTTAACAATGTACCTATCATGATGCAGTAGGTAGTAAGAAGTCAAAGTAGTGGTTAATGACAACAAATTAGGAGATTGAATCTTTTTAGAAAAATCAGACATGGAAGCTATTACAACTTCCAAAATGGAAAATAGTAGTTGGTTGTAAATGAGTCTTCAAAAGAAAATAAGGAACCCTTGGCATCAAACCTTTGAGGTTCAAGGTTAGGTTGTTAGCACAAGGTTTTCCTTAGGACGAGAGTGTTGACTTCCATGAGGTATTATAGTCTGTGGTGAAGCATAGCTCTATTTGAATCATACTAGCTATTGAGTATGTTTGACTTGGAGCTAGAACAACTTGATGTGAAAACAACATTCTTATGGAGAGTTAGAGAAGCAAGTCTACATGAGTCAACAGGAGGGGTTCATAGTTCCTTATAAGAAAGATTATGTTTGCTTGTTAAAGAAGTCATTGTATGACTTGTAGCAGTCCCTAAGGCAGTGGTAAAAAAAGGTTGATACTTTTATTATTAATATTGAATATAAGCACTTCTTGGACTTAACCAACATTTGTAAAGGTTGAACACTTTGGCTAAATGTAAGTTAAGGTGGAGAATTGTCAAGATGTGACTTGTATGTCTCAAGTCAACAATAGAAAAGAATTATTTATCTTTCTTGGCATAACTCCATCAAAAGTTTGATGGATGGATATGGTTGGAGATTGAAATAAATTTTGGCTAGTGAAGTAAATGCATCAACATACACTATGGTGTCTGTATATGCTTCATCCATAATCATCCCATGCTAAAAGTATCCAAGTATAAGCAATAAGAAGCATTCCTTGGCTTCTGAAGTAAGAGTTTCTAGTTAATGAGAGTGAAATATAGAGAGTGGGTGAGAAATTCCAAAAGCATAGTGTATGAACACGTCCTGTGGATTTTGGGCATATTCTCTAGATCTTGTAATGTGAAAAAAGTCCCACTGGGATACACTATATTTTGTATGTACAGTTAGGACATTATAATTATCCTTAAGTATAATGGAGTATTTTTAGAGTTTATTCCCTAATTTTTCCTTTATTATTCTGGACAATTTTTCATGTTAAAATTTAGTGTGTAGTTTCTCATTATATTCTGGTGGTGTGAATAGTAATGAGTTGATCCTACTATAAAGTACTATTCAAGTGCTTTATTTTATCTATCACTCTTTATAGAAATTTTGGGCACACTTTCGCTTGCTTCCATAAAGTGGTTAATACACTCAATGTGTACACTAAGGGTGTTTGTGGTACGATTTGCATCAATTTTGAGTAAATAATTTATTCAATACAAAAAATAAAATATATAGTGACTTGGATTGAATCGGTTTAATTTATATTTTAAATCCAATCCAATCTTAACCGTTTTTTTTTTTGTGGTTTGAATTGGATCGATTTTTTATAAACGAAAATTTTAAGTATAGAATATTATAAATAAAAAGTAACTTGATTTAATAAAATAAATAAATAAAAATAATAAGTAAAAGTGACTAATGTAATATATAAAATGATATTTAAATGAGAATGACATATAAAAATAGAAAATTATGTGATAAATTGAAATTATTATAAGTAAAAGTACAAACTTAACAATTAAAAATTATATTATACAGTATTATTCGGTTTTGATTAAATTGAATCGGTTTTGAAAATTAAATTTGAGATCTGATCCGACCTAAGCTATTTCTAAAAAACAAGATTCAATCCAATACAAACTTTTGCAGTTTTGATTGGTTTTCCAATTTGGATTAGATTAGGTTAGTAATTTTGATTGGATTGGATTGAATTGAATTGAATTTAAACACCCATAGTGTACACAAATCTGATATCTCTGACAAGCAGCAATAAAAAAAGGCCACAAAATACTTTACCGATAGTTCAACTAATATATCCAAGGATACTGAAGGATTTCCTAGCAATTGTAGTGAGAGTTAATGATCGGAAAAAGACTACACCTTTGGTGGCCATTATTCCTAACCATTGTAATTGGCACTAAAATCAATTTTGAATTGCCTTCTTCATTCCTTTTGGTATCGTTTGCTATTGTCAGAAAAAATGGAAGAAAACTTTTCCTAGCAATAATAATTGCCAGCAAATGTTAAACATTTTGTTAGAAAAAGATTGAAAAAGAATTTTGTCATCAATTACTATTGTTGGTAAATATTGCATTAATTTGCTAAGAAAAATAAGAAAACTTCCCCTAAGAAGTACTATTGCTAAGAAATATTACACTTATTTGTACCAAAAAAATTAATAATTTGCCCAACAATTGCTATTGTTGAAAAATGTGGTTATTTGTCTCCAAAAGTGCAGCCAATTTCCTTAACAAGCATTTTATTGACAATAAATGTTTCTATACAAAATTCAAAGAATAACATAAACAAATTAAAAATCATTCTAAAAATAAATATATGTTATTAGATCCATGATAAGAACAAATAACTATTGATTATTAATTTTGCAAGTGTCAAAATAAAATACCAAAAAAAAAAGAATATGAATCCAATAACATGTGTTATTTTAAGTCCAATGACTAACATAATCAAGTAGTCTAAATATAAAGTATCAAATACTTTATAAATGTTTCTTCAACTCATGATCATAATGAAATCTTTCCTAGCAAGATTGCTCAAAAAACAGTGTATGCCCTAAAATGATAAAATAAAAATAATGTGTAATTGCAATGTAGCTCTTTAATGTAAGTTAAAAAGTAACAATGAAAGTGCATGTAAATAACAACACCAAGTTACAATGGTTGTAAAGATACATAAATGAAAACTAAATATAACACCCAAAAATGAAATATGAATCCAATTGGTAGACTACGTTATCTCCATGATTATAGCAAATAATCTACCAAGTATCAAATTGGGATACAACTAAAACAAATGTTATGTTAAACAAAAGCATAGACGGTTCAAGAAAGAGTACAATGTTAAATACTTAATAAAGAAGAAAATATCATAAAATTAGCCTAATCCACAACAAAATCTATCACAATTCAGAAATAAGCATTACATCGACATATTTTAATATAAGCACAATACCATGATGAGCTATAGTGTTTGTATCAGCACTATTAGCATTTTTTGTATCAGCGGTCCTATGTCAGCTAGCTTAAGGAGGAAGATAAAAATACTAGCTTCTTTCATGGTAGAGTATCCCTCAAGAAGAAAAAGAATACAATTAAGAAGCTGAAGAATGATGAAGGCATTTGGCAGGATGATAAATAGGAGGTGGCATCAATAATTAGCAATTATTTTAAGGAGCTTTTTACATCCTCACAACCAACCCGTATTGAAGAAGCATTATCAAGTGTGGAGGAGTGCATTGACGAGGAGATGAAACATTTTCTAAGCATGCCTTTTATAGCTTTGGAGGTTAAGGAAGCTTTGTTTTAGATGGGTCTAACTAAATCCTTAGGACCAGATGGAATGTCAGCTCTTTTCTATCAAAATTACTGGAGCTTGATTGGTGACAATATCATAAGGGCAGTTTTGAATTATTTGAACGAGGGAGCTACCATTTCGGATATTAATCACACTTTTATTTTTTTTATTCTGAAAATTAATAAGCCTGAGACTATGTCACATTTTAGACCCATATCATTATACAATGTCATTTAAAAAATTATTAGTAAAGTGCTTGCCAATAGGTTGAAGTCTATTCTTCCTATGATCATTTTAGAGACCTAGAGTGCCTTTGTGTGGAATAGATTAATTACAAATAATGTCCTCATTGCATATGAGCTCATTCATGCTCTAAGGGTTAGGAACTCTAGGAGGGAAGGATACATGGCGATGAAACTAGATATGAACAAGGCTTATGATCGGGTCGAATAGTATTGGAAGAGACAATGAAGAAGATAGATTTTAATGAGAGGTGGAATTCTTTGATCATGAGCTGTGTGTGATCCACCTCCTTTTCTGTCCTAATTAATGGAATCCGTAGTGAAACCTTTCTACCTCAAAGGGGTCTTGGCAGGGGGACCCCCTCTCTTTGTATCTGTTTGTCATCTATGCTCAAGGTTTGTCAACTAAGCTTGAAAAGGGGGAAAGAGAAGGAAAGATTCAAGGAGTTAGGGTCTATAGAATGGTGCCATGGGTGAACCATATGTTTTTTTACCAATGACAGTTTGATCTTCTCCCAAGCTATGATGGAAAAGTGCAAAAATGTCATGGAGATCTTGAGAATATATGAAGCGGGCTTAAGTCAACAAATCAACCATGAGAAGTCCAAATTTTTTTAGCCCCAATATTCATAATGATGTGAAGAATGATCCGATCCAAGCTAACAATATAAGGAATCTGGCCCTTAGTGAAAAATACTTGGGTCTTCGTACCATAGTGGGTAGGTCTAAAAATCACTCTTTCCAATCTTCGAAAGAGAAGGTGCTTAAAAGAATAAAAGGTTGGAAAGAGAGGTGCATATCTAAAGAAGGAAAGAGGATTTCGATCAATGTGGTAGCTTAGGCAATTCCTTCATACACTATGTCTTGCTTCCAAATTCCAACATTACATAAGGAATTGGGCAACTTGTTATGCAAATTTTGGTGGTCAGACTCTAGGAAGATCCATTGGGCAGACTGGGAGAAGTTGGGTTGGCCAAAGTCCACGGGGGGACAGGGTTCAAGGACCTCCACAAGTTCAACCTTGCTATGCTAGCGAAGCAAGGTTGGAGACTCTTGTGCAATCCTGATTCTCTAGTTTTAAGAATTCTAAGGGTGAAATATTACCTAAATAGGGATTTCCTAGCGGCCATAGGACACATCACTTCTTATATGTAGAAGAGCATAATGGCTGGCAAGGAGGTATTGAAATTAGGTTTGGTTTGGAAAATTGAATTAGGTTGCTTAATCAACATATGGAAGGATCCATGGATTGCTTCAAACTAGGCTTTATAGTAGGAGAACAGGCCTCTCCACTAGAGAAAGTTTCAAAACTAATCAACCAAGAGGATTGGACCTAGAATGAAAGCTTAATAAGGGAAGTATTCAATGATCAGGATGCAAATGCAATTCTCCAAATCCCACTGAGAAGATCAGTAGCAGTAGATAGTCCCTTTTAAGCATATGATGCAAAAGGCATTTTCTTAATAAAAAATGCCTATAAAGTAGCCATGAACAAGTGGATTAAGTGGCGAATAAAAGAAAAAGCACCAGGGTATCATAGATATTGCAGACTAGAAGAGTTGAAGCCTTTTTGGAAGTAGATTTAGGTGGTATAGATTCCCCCAAAGGTTTGTGTGTTTATGTGGCATGCTTGAAAGGATATTTTACCCAATAGGATCTGATTGAGCTCAAAAGGGGTGAACGTAGGATCAGATTGTTATCTATGTGCAGGGGATATGGAGACTTCTCAGCACTTATTTGGGGAATGCCCATACATGGTTCAAGCAGTCCATGCAACGGGAATCCTCAATTTCCCATTATGGAACGACCATGCAGTATGGGAAGATGAGTTAAGGAGATTCATGATAGAGGCCAGCATTGAGGATAGAGAACTCATGGTTATGATTTGGCATGGGATATAAGCTGAAAGGAATAAGGCCTGGCAGAATAAGGCAATTAGAACTCCTCAACAAGTGGACTGGATGGCATCCTCGAACCTTAGATCATACCATGATGCATGTGTGGCTTTTAATGAAATTATAAGCCAAGGGCTCTCTAATATCTCATAGGAAAGTCCGAGTGCAGGGTTCTTCAAAGTTAACATGGACTTTGCATCATTGCAAGCTTCTAACTCATTCAGGTTAGGAATGGTTATTAGGGACAAAAGAGGTTGTTTCATAGTACCTAGAACCTAGAAACTAGGTGGAAAGGTAGGTCCATATGTGGGGGAACTTCTAGCAGCTAGAGCTAGTCTCCTCTTTGCATAGGACATGGGATTGGAGAAGGTTGCTCTGGAATAAGATGCATTGAATGTCTGAGAGCATCCAAGGAGGTGAAGAGGACTGATCATACGGCGGCAATATTCTTAAAGACATTTTTTTATATAGTTCATGGCTTCGTCATCTTGTTTCTAGTTTTGTTCAAACATTGCAATAGGGCTGCATATATTTTGACTAATTATGTTAGAGATAACTCTTTAGAAACTTGGGTGAATCAATTGCTAGACTTTCTTACTTGTGTTCTTATTTTGGATTCAAAATCTGATTAATAAAGCTATCTTTCGCTTTCAAAATAAAAAAATACATCCTACGTATTCATAATTATTGTCAATTAACATGATGTTTTAATAAATAAATTTGTAAAACATAAATAAGTTGTTATATTTTTTATGATCGTATATCTATTTCACATGGATACTAGAGCCGGGTATATGGGCCGCGATCCACGGGTTGGTCTGTTTAATCCGCAATCCGCACCGCTTTACCTGCTCGTTAAGTGGTTTTGTTTTTACCGTTTAACCCGCAGGCTAAATGGGCTAAGTCCACAGGTTCACGGACCAACCCGTTAGCCAGCATGATGTTTTTTTCTTGTTGAGTGCACAGGGCCATAGCCCACACTCACCCCACTCCATTCCTCACTCTCACATCTCTTATCCATGGCCCACTCCCTCCTCACTTTAGTCTCTCACCCACGACCCACATTCACAACCCACTTCTCATTTCAGTTTCAGACTTTAGTCTAATTTCACAAACTCTCTTCTAACTTTTGGACCAAAAAACAAAAACCAAAAAAACTCTTCTGACCATATTTATTTTTGGTCAATTATCTAACCATGTTTATCTTAGTGGGCCAATGGTGAGTTGCATAGTAGCTATTCAAGTCCAAGCCCTCTTTAACCCTTAGAATTAGGAGTTAGGATTGACAAGAAAAAAAAAACATGGGGCAAGAGCTAATAGGGCCCAAAAATTGTAAGCAAAAAAAAAAAAAAGGTTGTGGTTCGGGCTAGCTCGCAGGCTTATGCGGTGTGAACGCAGTGCAGCCATTTTGGAGTCCATTTATTATGTGAATCGATTCGATCCAGCCCATTAAAAATTGGTCCACCGCGGACCTGGTTAAACAGGTCAGGCTGGCCCGCTTTCCCATCACTAATGGATACTAGTACTTTTTTAAGAAAAATAATTTTGTTATAATATATATGATTAGTTTTTATGTATAAATAACTTTAATTATACCTTGTATGTTTAATGTGTTTTTCAATAACAATTACTAAATTAAAATTTTACATATTATCCTATGTTGAATATCCATATTTACCTACTTTATTATTTAGTTATTAATTTATGAGTTAATATATATTTTGGTCTCTGAAATCCTTTAAAGAAAATTTGCTAACACTTTCATTCCTAAAGTTAAAATATGTTATAAGAATTTAGTTCTTTCTTTAATATTTACCTATTAAATGTCATGTTGTATCTGATTAATTCAAACGTTGCATTATAATAATACATACAATGAAGACTTAAATTAATTATCAAGTGGGAGAACTAACTTGTTATAGCATGTTTAATTTTAGAGATAAAAGTGTTTGTAAATTTTCATTGAGAGACTAATATGTTAAATCTCGATTCTTTTATGAACTAAAATGTATATTAATTCTTAATTTATTACGTTTTATCTTCTAAGAAATTACTTATATAACAAAAGGGGTGGTTAGGTAAAATCCTCCCCCAAAGTAAGGACTCAAATTTAAATTTCTAACATTATTGATAAAATTTGTCTAGGATCACAATCCATTTCCACCACATCCACCCACTTTTAAGGTGTGTTTGCCATGTCATATTAGATATGATAAGATAAGGTAATACAATACGTTATGACTTTATTCATTAAAATGACTTTTTTCATTGTTTGGTGTAGTTAATGCATTGTATAAACTTATCAATTAAATCTCCCTTATACATTAAAATGATGGATAACTTAATCTAACCTAAGGAGGTTGTATTAGGCCTAATTAGCTTTTGATGTATAAGAGTTCTTTTACTTTTTTATTTTTAATATATTTTATTAAAAGAAAAATAATTATTATATAAATAATAAAAACATATAAACAAAAAAAATTATTTAATAAAAATATTTAATAATAAATAAATATTTTTAAAAATAATAATTATAAAATAACTATTCAAAAAATATAGAAATAAAAATTTATTATTAAAATATAGATAATAATAAAAAATATTTAATATAAATATAATTATATATAATAAAAAAAATAACAAAATATAAAAATATGATATTGGGCCTATTTGGATTTTGATATATAAAAACTCCTTCTCTATTTCTCTCTCTCTCTTTCTCTCTCATATTTTTTATATTTATGAAAATTATTAAAAATAAATAAATAAATAAATTTTAATATAAAATTATATTTATATATAATAAAAATAGCTAAAATAATTATAATAAATATTTAAATAATTATATTAATTTTTAAATTTTAAATTTAATATTTAAAAAATTATATTTATTATAATCTCTTTTTCTAGTTATATTTATATAATACAATATCTTATACAGTGACATATCAAACACTGTATAGTATTATATAATACAATATCTTATACAGTGACATATCAAACACTGTATAGTATTAAATTTTTATCAGACTTTATACTATCAAACCTTATCCTATCAAATCTTATACTATCAGGTGTACCAAACGGGTTCTTAATGAAAATAAACACATTCACATAAAGGATAAACTCTTAGAAGGTCAACTATATATATATATATATATATATATATATATATATATATATATATATATCATTGAAATAAATGAAACTTTTCTAATCAAAATCTTATTTTTCTAAATTTTGAGATTAAAAATCTTTGTCAAATTGTTATAATTGAGTTATTCTATGTTTATTGTTTAACATATTCTTAGGTTAAAATTAAAGAATTGGAAAGAGTTAAAAGTGAATTATGATGAAAGAATTTAATTATTATAAACTTAAACATATATATTCTAAAAATGTGTTTATTCTATTAACAAAGGTTAAGTGTGGTAGTAAGTAAGTTGCACTATTAGGCTATGTTTGGGAGTTTTATAGGTGATGGAAGAAAGTGACTCATAATAGAAAAGAAAAGCAAGAAATGGAGTGGAATAGAAGATGTCATCCTCATGTTTAGATGTTTTACAACTTTATTGAGGGAAAGAAAGGGATATGTTTGAGAATCCCTCTTTGACCCGGAGGGACAAAATTTTGGGAGTTTTGATTCCATTCCCTCTTTTTTAATTACTTCCAGGAAAGGTTTGCCTAAATTTAGTCTTATCATTTCATGCCATCTCCTCTCTGGCCATCTTCCTAGATAAAACCTTAAGGAGAGAACCAAGATTCAAGCTCTATATAATGCAATCATTGGGAGGACACATTTGTTATCAAGTGGCTTCACAACTTAGGATGGAGGTAAATTGAGTTTTTCAAAGCCTTTAAGACTTTTTTATCACACAATTCTCTTTATAATAAATTAGAAAAATTTAAGCATGAAAGAGAAGAGAATTAAAATAAAAAGAAAGAACTTTAAATATAAAAGCAACTAATAATAAAGAGATAAGGGAGAAAAGCAATGCACAAGTATATGTTCTGATCTAGTTACCAATCACTGGTGACCTACGTCCGGCCCCAAAGATAATGCAATGGATTTGTACTAAATTCAAACTTTTGCAAGTGCTTGAAAAGAGAGAGAGAGAGAGAGAGAGAGAGAGAGAGAGGGGTGTCACATTTTAACCTCCCCTATTCGCATTACCGATGGATTCATTAATTCTATTACCGATGAAAAATTTGTCAGTAGTTAAAAAAATAGAAATGTGAAGCGACGTTGGGGCCAACATCTAACTTAATTAAATTAATTTGTTCATAAGAAAATTAATTAAAAATTAAATTTACCAACGAATAATCCATTGATAAAATTCTTTTATTATAATGATTAATTTTATTCTATTAAAAAATTTCTGACAAATATTTTTATCAATAATTTTCTAATTTTTAAAAAATAAAAATAAATCAACAATCGATAATAATTTTTACAATTATTGATGGAATATGACATCAATAATTTTTACATTTAAACAAAAAGAAAAATAAAAATTAAATTTATTGGCGATATTCCATCGATAATCATACTCTAAACTCTAAATTCTAAATCTTAACTATTAATGAATAAACTTTTTGGTAGTATTTACACGCCATTTGACACCAAAATTTACTGACAAAATTACGAATGAATTTATCTATATGTCAATAATTACCTGATTTTTCCAAATTTTCATATATCTGTCCATAATCCCATCAGTATTATTAATGGACACAAATCCGTTAATAATTTTTGTTGGTATTCTGTGTGTTTCTAGCAGTGAAATAATTATACTCTTAATCGCGATAGTACCTAAAGTTAGAGATATATGAAAAACCAAGGCAAATTGCTTATTCATGTGCTAAAAGTACATTACTATTAATAGATTGAAAATGACAACCAAAAAAAAGAAAATTGAGCATAAATTGTATTGTGAAAATTGAGAAGAGAAGGGCTTAGGGAAGTGGAAGAATGAGACCATTACTTTGATTATCTTATCTTTTGCATATTTTAATCAGAAAAATGATATTTGAGATTTAAGTAAGATGTGAGAAGTAATAGAAAATAAAAAACTATTAATTCTTATTGTTTTTAGGTGCTACGGAGGGCTAAAGCCCTAACTAACTAAATGTACACAAGGCAGGTCATTGCTTTAGTGAGTTAAATTTATGCAAAAGCTAGTTAAATTGAATTGATTGAGTTTGAAACTATAAAGAATTTTTAACAATTAATCTATCAACACAAAGAGATGTATGCATTTAATTTTGCATAAATTTACACAATAAACTTCTATATAAATTATTAAATAACATTTTGATCTTATTTTATAATGACTTTTAAGATAAATAAATTAAATCATATGTATTAGTGAATTGACAGGTATGTTAGTTTATACTTTTATTTATTATTATTTTATAATAATTACTTTATTTAAAAATGAATAAATTATAATTCAGACAATAAAAAAATTTAACTTTTATATTTTTTTTATAATTTTAAATTTTTTTATTTGTGCATAATGCATCTGAATTTGTATATTTATATACTTATTATTATTGTACATAAATTAATTTACTTAATAACAAATAAAATATATTTTTCAATAAAAATAAAAATTTAACTTTTATAATTATTTATAATTTTTAATTATTGATATGTGTTTATGTTTATGTGTGAGTACTAATATTGATAAAAGAAAAAGTTTAGTTCTTTAAATTTTAAAATAATTATCTCATAACATAAAAAAGAATATAAATTTGAACGGTTTTTTAAAATAATGAAATAAAAATATAGATAATTATTGTTAAGACATTTACAAATTTATCTTCATAAAAAATTTAAAAAAATTATTTTTTATTACTAATAAAAAAGGTAATTATAAATAAAAAATAATTAAAGTAACATAACATTTTTATATATTAATATAATGAGGAAGTCATTAGAGATGATCTAGTAGTAAAGGGTTTAGATAATTTATATAAGATATTAGGTTAAAATTTTATTAATGCTAATATACCAAAAAATTTATTAATACAAAGAGGAGGGATACATTAACGCTAATGTAAAAGTTTTACACTTACACCAATATCTAGCCATTAATGTCATCCTAATCTAACAGTTTAAAATAATATAATTTAATTAATAATAAAATAATGTATTGTAATTTTACTGATGAGAGAGAAAAATTATATTTAATAATTAATTAAAAAGGAGAATTTAATTATAAAGTTAAAAATTATAATATTTGGAGAAATCAAAATAACAAAAGTTTTTAGTGAAATAAAAATAAAAAATTTCATAAAAATTTAATAAATATCTTTAATTTGAATTTTTTAAAATAATTATAAAATATAAAAATGGAAATTAAAAATAATAATAAAATATAACAGATTTTTTTAGTAATTACTGAAAAAGATAATAAAAATACATTTTTATGTCTATTTATTATATATTTTAATGTGAAAATATTGATGTAAATACTTATTAAAATCGTAGATATTTTCACATAAAATATTTTAATAAATAATTATAAATATGTTAATAAAATGAACTTGAATAATCTATTAGTTTTACAAACAAATAATAAGAAATTTCAAGAGTAAATTAATGTATTAGAAAATGATAAACGGCCTTGCTTGTGGCGGTGATATGATGAAATGAAAAATAGAAATTTCATTAAAAAAATATTTACGTTTTTAAGAAATAATTGAAAAATTATTTTTTATGTCATTTATGTTAAAAAATATTTATGTTTTAAATAATAATTAAAAACATAATATTTTTACTAAATTTTTTTCAACTATTATAAAAAGTCCATTTTTTGTTATTATTTTTCATTTTTATGTCATTTATCTTTTCATTTATTTATTATAAATTTCAACGTCAATATATATTTTTTTTCATAATTTTTATTGAAACTTAAATATTTTCATAGAAAATTTTAATTATTATTTTACTAACTCTTCTATTATTTTTTCATTATTTTATAATTTTTTACTATATAATTAAATTCTATTTCTTCATTAATGATTAAATTTATTGTTTCTCTTTCATTAAAAGTACAATCCATTTTCTCTTTCTACAATAATTTATTTCATTTTAAATCGCTAAATTAAAATTAAATTAACAATCAAATATTAATATAAAAATAAAACTTTTACACCAATATTAACGGATCTCCCCTCTAATATAAATACCTAACCTATTGGTGAAAATTTTAATCTACCAAGCCAAGTAATCCCTCAGGACTGAAGCCTCAGTTGACAAGCGAGTTGAGACGGGTAAAAGAGAGAGCGCGAGTCTCGAGGCAGGCCCATTTTATGTAATGTCCTATTCACAATATTACCCTTCCCTATCTTACGTTTTTACAGAGCCTTCGATCACAATGTCATGCTCAATCTCAATTACGCTATGGTCCCGAATTCACGATTTATTTCCTAATCTATTCTCCTCTTTACCTTGGCCCACGCCCTTTATGTTCTTCTTTCAATTTCGAAGGTTTAAATTCAGGCGAATGCTTTTAAAAAAAAAATTCAAAGCTTGAGTTCCGACCTGAAAAAAAAAAATGCTCGAGTAATTATTACATTAGGTTTTTAGTATTAAAATCATATTTTAAAATGACCCAATTTATTACACACGGTTAAATGATAAAATTTTACAGATATATGATAATGTTTATATAAGAATTTATAGATAATTGTACTATTTGATAACTACAAGCATTATAAATTTTATATTAAAAAAATGTAACAATAGATGAATATTTATTAAACAAGTAAAAAATCTTTGTATAGAACTAATTTCCTACAAAAAAATTAGCTGAGGTTTAGTTTAACAGTAAAAAAATTAGTTCTCTATAACATTGAAAATTACGGTTCAAATCTCACTTGAGAGAGTCGCTTACATTTAATTGTCTTATGATAATTGTATTTAGATATATTGATTTTCAAATATATCATTTTGATTAAATTAATAGATATATTAAAACGGAGAGAGTAAACAAATACAATTTTTTAATATTTAAAATTTTTAAAGATAATTTCTAGATTTTACTGTATTTAGAAGGGAACTTTCATAATTTTCAATCTTTGTGATTGGGGCATCTCACTTAGGTAAGATAACTCAGCTTTGTTACTGACTCTTCTTTAGCCTTTTTTTTAATTAGATGTGAACACAAACAAACATGAAAAATTCTAAACTAGTGAGTGGTTTATTCATGCCATGAGGCCCATGGATTCCTTATTCTCTTCTCTTTTTCTCGCTTCTTCCCTCCTAAATCCTCTCTTTTTTTGGGGTACATCTCCTCCTACTCTTTTACATGAAAGGAACCCTTGATCAATCACAGCCATTCGATTAAAGTCACTTGAGCTTGGTCTTTTCTTAGAAATTGTTCAGACTAGGTGCTTGCCACTGTTGATGGAATTAATTTGAAGACTATCTTTGAGGATTTTCTGAAAAATATCTTCGAGTTTAATTTTAAGTATAAAAGGACATATCCTAATTTGCAAACCACATAAGCATCTCCACGGTATTAGTAATCCACTAGTGGAAAAGAAAGAAAAATGGAAGACAAAAATAATGCATAAACTTACTCCAACGGATTATTTGATATTTATTCCAACTCCAACAAGTTGAGAGAAAGTGGATGTTCCCTGCAGCAAGTGTCTATTTTATTTCTACATTTATAAGAAATTTTTTTGGTAATATACTATTACTCAAGGAAAATAGCATGCCAATTTTATTCTTATTCACACATTTTTTCATCAAATTATGAATGACCGACAAGTCATTATATAAGATTCTTGTACAGAGATGTAATAATTATTTCATTTTGATCCAAAACAAGTATTTCTAATTTTAAATCCTTAATTTTATTTTTTTTTGGGTTATCTAATCCTCAATTGAGCGTCTATAAATAGGAGGTCGAAATTTTAGTTTCTTTCAAAATAATTTTTTTTTTTAAAAAAACTCTCATTGTATAAGTTAATATGATTAGATTTTGCTTCCAGACAACATCAAGTATGATTTCAGTGTGAAATCAAGAAACAGGCCCTCCCAAGTTTTGGCTTTGTGATTCCAAGATGTATCCATGTTCTTTATCCTTTTTTTTTTTTCCGGCAAGTAAATTGAGCTTCAATTTGCCTGCCTTTCAATGACCAAGCAAAATTAACATGAGGGAAGGCCCATGTGTAGTGCACATGCCCATCAATTCATGTTCCATCAATGGGTGACCCAAACATTTCTTGTATAAAAAGGAAAATAACTGTAACCAATTTAATTTATTAACTATTGAAAACAAAAACCCCTTTCAACTCATTACCACCCAAAATATAAAAAATAAAAAATCACATACAGAGAGAAAAATTAAAAAGAGAAAGAGAGTGAAGAGCAGCATTAATTACATGGTAATTATTTTCAGAATACTGCAGATGCCCCCCCCCCCCTTTGGTCTCCCACCATAAGTACCCCCCTTGCCTTGTGCCCATTCCCCATTCGCCTCAGACCAATTCCAACACAAACCATACCAACAACCTATTCCTCCATTCTCTCTCTCTCTCTCCCTGTGCAATGTCTGGAATGGGTCTTCTTCTTCTCTGCATTGCATCATTGGCCTCTCTTTTTGTTGCAACCACTGCTAGAATCCCCGGAGTTTACACCGGTGGCTCGTGGCAGAGTGCCCATGCCACTTTCTACGGTGGAAGTGATGCCTCTGGAACAATGGGTACAACCCCCCCTTTCTGTTTTTCTAGTACCGCACATTTTCCCTCTCTTTCACTCTTTAGCCCACAACCACACTCAACTTCCTCCTTCCACTGTTTCCACACACACTCCCGTCACTCCACCCTCACCATTTTTTTTTCCATTTTCGAAAATTTTTCGTCAAATTCCACTGTCCTTAACCGTTTTTGCAGCATTCTGTTCCAAACCGTCCACTCTTTTTTTTTTTTTTTTCTGGTGTGTCTTTACCCATGAAAATGTTCCTGCTTTTAAGATTTTACCCCCTCAAATTCATCTTAAATTGCGCAAAATCCATTTTCACTCCCCCCTTCTCTTCAAAATCCACCATCTTGCAAGCTGCGAAAACCTACCTTTGTTTTTTTTTTTCCACACGTACCTAACTTAAAAATTAGGTTGTCACACATTTATTAGCCGCGTCACACATTTAACAGACATTATTACAAGACCAGGTACCACTAAAATGTTCAACAACCGAAATTCCCACTTAAATCTGGACAAAAACCTCAAATTTCGAAAACCGCACCCTCACCACTGAAATGACTACACACATTTATTGTTTCTTTTTCAGCATCTAACTTTTTGACCTTTTTTTTTTTTTTTTTGGGTAGGTGGTGCTTGTGGGTACGGGAACCTATACAGCCAAGGCTACGGTGTGAACACTGCGGCACTGAGCACGGCACTGTTCAACAACGGCCTGAGCTGCGGGTCGTGCTTCGAGATCAAGTGCGACCAGGATCCGAGGTGGTGCAACCCGGGAAGCCCTTCCATCGTGGTCACCGCCACCAACTTCTGCCCTCCGAACTTCGCTCTACCGAGCGACAATGGCGGGTGGTGCAACCCCCCGAGGCAGCACTTCGACCTCGCCATGCCAATGTTCCTCAAGATCGCACAGTACCGCGCCGGAATCGTACCCGTCAGTTTCCGCCGGTAAGTTTCGGAAAACCCCCATTCTTCTTCTCCCTTTTTTTTTTTTGCTGCTTTTATATTTGAAATGTCAATTATATCCTCTTATATCTCTACATTATATGAATAAAAAAGTCATTTTATATAATTATGTATTTTTTAAACGTTTCTTTTTAACTAATTAGGATTTTTTTAAATTTTTTTTCTCTTTATCCAAAAAAATAAGTCTCTTAATTTTCTCAATTTAATTATTTTTTCTTTTTCTATCTCCTCATTCAAATAAAAGGTGTGCAATACGTTTAGTCTGCATTAATTGTGTGTTATAACGCCTAATTATGTGCCAGTTTCAATTTTTAACGTTTTTAAGAAACTTGTTAAATAGTATAATTTAGATGGGATTAGATCTATTTTATGTTTTGAGAAACTTGTTAAATACTAGTATAATTAGATCAGATGTGATTGGATCTATTTTATTTTTTGGTTGATAGTGGCATACTATTTAATTTTTTTGGTTAAAAAGGTTCATTAAATACTAATCCTTGAAGGATTAGTGTTGTTTTTTCGTACACCCAGAAAAAAAAAAACACTGTTCCTTGAAGTCTCATGAAAAGGCCTCTCAGTGAAATCTTTTAAAAAGTTCTAATAAAATATGAGAGAGGAGTTAAACACCATCTAAACCTTATTGCACTAATTAAAAGTTTCCTGAAATTATGAGAGAGGAGTAAAAGTTGAAAAAAGATAAAAAAAAAAAAATATTTATAGAAATTTATTATATCTTTATCTCTTTTATCTTACCAGTTGAGATATATACGATCCTAATATTATTAATTTTTTAAGTTAAGACTGAAATGTCTGTTACCAATTATAGAAGTCTGCTGAGATTATGATCTAGCGTCAGAGTTTTGGCGTTTTATATCATTTGCGAAACCGGCTTCCCCATTGCCCCATACCCATGCCAAACAGAACTTGAAAATCTTGCTTTTTTCAGTTGATTGTTTTCTTCTGTGTTCTTTCTGATCTTCTTGGGAAACAAACAAATAACCCTATGGCAGGATCTCCTCACTCAGCAGTTTCGTCCATTTGCCCCAATCTGAATATTTGTCAGTAGTGAATAATAAACTCAAAAGATGAAAAATAATAGCATATAACTTTTTCTATTGAAAAAATAGCATATCACTAACATAATTAATCCTTAATTTCTCAATTTGTAATTAAATATGTAACAAAAAAAAATTGTAATTAAATAGTTGTGGCTTTTTGGTTCAGCATTGGCTTTTTCTTTCTTTCTTTCATTCATGAGTCATTTCAGCTTGCTATCTTTGTTTAAATTTGGAGAATTTATTATTGAATCAAAAAGAAGCTTTCTTGTTTTGGGCCCGATAGGTTTTAGCTATGGATCCTTTTAGTTTTCAGTAGTTAGTTACCACCTAATGACCAAAATAACCTCATACCTTAAATGCTGCATCTGAATTCGCCATCTTTCCATGGAGGGTTCACTAGTAAAATGACCCGATAGAAAATAAAATTTTTCCCGGAAAATCTGGGTAATGCCTCTGAACGAAGAAAAAAAAAAATAAGCTAGTTCTGTGCCGGAGTGTTAGGGTCACACATAGACCCTTGCGACAAGGGACCAATATTTTGGGGCTCCGTAAAGTATAAAATTACCAAAAATCCCAGTCAAACCTTGAAGTTTTAACCGTCACTGTGATTGATGCAACTCTTTCTTTATATTTTTTCTATTTTTAATTTTTATAATAAATAATAGCGCTTATATATATTGTTTTGGGTACAGGTTTCCATGCAGGAAAGTTGGTGGAATCAGATTCACAATCAACGGTTTCCGTTACTTCAACTTGGTTTTGATCACCAACGTCGCGGGTGCAGGGGACATCGTGCGCGTGAGCGTTAAGGGATCCAAAACTGCCTGGAACACCATGAGCCGCAACTGGGGGCAAAATTGGCAATCCAACGCAGATTTAGTGGGCCAGGCCCTCTCCTTTAGAGTCACAGGCAGTGACAAACGCACCTCAACCTCATGGAACGTGGCACCATCTAATTGGCAGTTTGGCCAGACCTTCATGGGCAAGAATTTCCGTGTCTGAAAAAAAAAAAAGGAAGTGAAAAAAAACAAAAGGTCACACACTTCGTAATTAATGGCTATTATTTTGTAGTTTTGACTTGCATGGTTTTAGTTTCCCGCCTTAAACTTTTCCTCTATTTTACCGGGAAAAGTTTGAAGCTGTGTTTGGGGTTAAAGTGGGTAGGGACAAAAAAGTAAGAGAAGGGTAGATAGGAAAAGTGAAAGTGACTTTATATAAATGTGAGTGAGTGGTTTTTGTGTGGTGGAAGTTAGCTTTTGTTTTTTTGTTTTTGGAGGGTGAATTTGTGAGTGTGTTTGTTACTAAAAAGTGTAATAGGTGTTGCTGGTATATTTGTTACCCAGCAATGCTTCTTCAACTGAGGTAATGGGGGCTGAGGAGGCTGCAACAAGGTGCATGTAGCCCGCAGCTTACTTCATTATGAACATGAAATATGATATTATATATTATATATAATATGTTTCGGTTGTTATAATGCAGCTTCGTAATGGCTGCTGACATTTACATGTTGCAAGTTGATTTTGTTATTTATATAAATCCAAGAGATTTGGGCCTCAACCCTCAACATCTTTTGGCATAATTCTTCGTAATGGTTGAATTGTACATGTCATTCGTAAAATAATATTTGACAAGTTGAGGCCCAAATCTTTTGGACCCGGACTACGATATCTCTAAGGTCACGCTTACATTTCTTTAACCCCAAAAGAAAAACAAAAATGCTTTTCAATCTTGGGTTGTTCGTTCACCTAATCCAACACCAGCGCATTATATAGATTTAGCGAATGTTTGGTTTTCTGTTGCTTGGGGGAGACAATAGAATTTCTCATCTTGTTTGATTTTATGTTGAATTTATTTTCTAAAATCAATTATGGGTTCAAAATTAATTCTAAATAAAAATGAAAATTTGTTACTTCTAAATTTGTTACTCTCAATTTTTATCAAAAGTACTTCTTAATTCAAATTATTAAATACAAATTACTTTATTTTAAAATTAATTCTATCCATAATCAATTTTATAAACCAAGAAACAAACACACACTTATGCAAAGCTATAAAATGATGACCCAAAAAAAAGGGGGGGATAGATAGAGTTATGAAATAAGAATTTTGCTAATAAATATCTCAAAGATACTTATAAAATTTTTTTTAAAAGATGTATTATATAAAAAATAAAAATTTAAATTTTTTAATATAATAAATGTCTTAAAAAATTATTTTTTTTTATGTAAAAATTTTCTTTTCCGATTGAAACTTTTATGAGAGTGTATACAAATTTACTATTGAGAAAAATATTTCTTTAAATAATTACAATGTTGATCTTTTCTATTGAATTGATGATCTACTTAATTAAACAGATAAGACCTTGTAGTTGCTATTTGACTTGGATTTTAGAAGACTGATCATTATTATTTGATCCTTAAAGTATTCATGGTTGAATTTGACATCGCAATTTTTTTGAGGTGGCAAAGAAAGCATATGGGTAAGCTAGCTAGTGTTTGACACTGAACAGCGGTTATGACAACTCTACGCGTGATGGGAGAGAAAAATCAACAGCAATTGTTCTCTAAATAGAATTAGTATAATAATCGCTAGACCAAACTCAAAGCATGTATTATATTGTTCTTGCCAAAAAGCTACCGTAGCCAAAGAAAAAAGAAAGAAGAAAAAGAGAACTGCTTGCATATTGATTATATTTTTATATATTGATTCTTATTTTTACTGTTATTGATAGTCACAAAATTGCATACAACTGCAAGCCAAAAAGTAGAAAACAAAAGATCGTGTGAATGCTAGTGTGTGAAAGTTAAAGTTTGAGGAATATCTTGGAGTTGTGATCCATGAATCTTACCTCTTTATATTGTGGGGACCGCAGTGTAGCTAGTGTGTGAAAGTTAAAGTTTGAGGAATATCTTGGAGTTGTGATCCATGAATCTTACCTCTTTATATTGTGGGGACCGCAGTGTAGTTATAAATCTATTAAAGTTTTTTTTTTTTTGGAAATCACAAGAATTTTTTATTGAAAATAATTGTTCAGCAAAAGTATTGATTTTAAATAGAATTAATTTTATAAGAATTTAATTTGATTAGAATTGATTTTGAGGTAAAGTGATTTATATTTGATAATTCTTCTAAAAATAATTCTGACAAAAATTAAAAAATTTTCACTTATCTCAAAATCAATTTTAGAGACTAAAATTAATTTTGTGAATCAACAACCAAACATCGTACCCTCATAATCAATTTTAAGGCCAGTAATCAATTCTAAGGCTCTCTAACAGGCTCCCAAACATGCTGTCAAATATTTAAAATCTTATAAAAGATATAATTCTTCTAATACCAATTATTTGATATCCAAGATTTCTGCCACTATGTATTAGCCTCTATTAAAGTTATTTTGTAACATTATAATTATAGAAAGAATATAAATACAATAAAATTCTTATAATCAAACCTTTAAAACAATCCATGACAATAAATTTTTTATTAGATTAAATAAATTTATACGTTCAAATTTATAAAATTAAATAAAAACATATTAAATTACATAAAATTCAAAATAAAATTTATAATATTAAATTATTCTACAAATTTGATTAAAAAAATTTATTTAATATAAAAACTTAATTAAAAAATTTTACGTGACCAAATAAAAATTAAGTACACCAGATTGACAGTTTAAGCAGATAAACGAAGTTGAAAAATTGAGGCGTGATAACGAATATACAAACATGACCATCACTGACTTCCACCAAGCGAAAGTGCGCTTATCAGACACGAACAAGCAAATAGCTGGTTTAATGGAAAGTCTATAGAACGCCTACGCTTGTGCATTTTCAATGAAGTTTAATTTTTTTTAATTTTAATAACAATTAAAAATGCTGACCAATTTACATAGGAGAAGCCTGCCGCGCTTATGCCTTCCACAGTAGCTCCCAATATCAAACAAAAAACTATATATGTTTTGACTAGATTTATATTTTTAAAGCGTCTATTTTGGTAATATTTTAAAAAATATAATAAATTATGTTATTTTTAAACAAATTATAATTTGGAATTAAAAGATATAGTTTGAAATAAAAAAAAAATTGCTATGATATTGAAAATTATGAGATTGCATCATAACTGAGTCTCACTGCACATTTTTTAAATACTATGTTCTATTGCGACTTTCCAATTTAACCGTAACAAATATTCTTAATATCATAATTTTTCTAATAAATATTCTTTTTAATCTTAATATTTTAAAGTTAATATTAATTTGATCCTAAAGAAAATTTTGACATTAATTTAATCTTAATATTTTAAAATTTAACATCAATTTCATCATTCTATTAAATTATCTGTAATTTTAGTTATAATTCATCCTAGTTGGCTGAATGATGTTACTTATGTATCCTACTTGACTAATGAAAGGAAACAATTTCCACTTCATCACTTGAAAATAAAAAAATGAAAAATAAATAAAACACACAAAAGGAAGACATGATTTCTGCACAATTTCTATTTTATTTATTTTTATTTTTTAAGTTGATAAAGTAGAAATTATCTCTTCTTATTAATTAAAAAGGACACATAAGCAACCAACTAGGATAAATCCTAATGGGAATTAATAGTTTGATGGAAGAATGAAATTATTGTTAAATTTCAAAGTGCTAAGACTAAATTGATATAAAAAATATTTTCAAAACTGATGTCAACAATAAAATATTAGAACTAAAAAAAATACTTTAATTTATCTTTCTCAAACTATAACTTTTTTTTTTTCAAATCTCTAAGGTATGACCTTTAAAAAATATTACAATGCACTACTTTTCTTTTGAGAAAAAACCAAAGTCAGCATCATTTTCAAAATGTTTGTACTTCAAAATAAAATATTATATAATTTAGAATAAAATCTTATGTTGGTTCTTGAAAAATTTATGAGTCACCACATTAGTTTTCTAAAGATTCTAAATACTTATGAAAATATATTATTTTAACCCCATATTTGTTCATTAATTATTTCAAATTTATTCTCAACATGATAATATTTTGCATTATTTTCAATAAATTTATTTTCGAGTGCTATCAATGAGAATATAATTATTTTGTGCTTAATAGATAAAGATTCTCATTAGGTTTGTTTGGATACAAGATAAAGATAGCATCAGCTGATGAGAAGATACAGGGAAAAAGATTCTTATGGAGATTTGAAGATTTGAATTTAAAAATTTGAAAAAGATTTGGAAATGGAGCAGATAAATATTTGATCTAAAATTTTGACTTGAAGAGAAAATTAAGGACTTCTAAAGATTTCATTTTTTTTCTTCTTTTATAAATAATTGTAACTTTTGAGAGAAGTGGGGGAGCTAAGAGGGAGAAGGAGACAAGGAGTGATGGTTGTTCCATGATTTAGGTTCATTTCTTTTTCTATGGTTCCTTAGTTTTCTTTAGGTGTTAGGGCGATATAGCTTGGTAGAACGAATTATGTGCTCTTGATTTTTAATTTAATTTTATTTCAATTAATTGAGTGATTTTTAGTATTCTTAATGCTAGAAATAGAAGTACTCATTTATATGATCATAAGAATTCCTATTCTTCATTCTTAGGATAAGTTTAGAATAACATTAAGACATTAGTGTATTCAAACATTAATTTATTCAATTTATGTTAAGAGGATTGCAATATCAAGCTATTGAATTGTGATTATAAGTTTTAAGAAATTTGACCACCATTTTAATTGAATTAGGAATTGGATTTTAATTAGGTAATGCACAATTTGGGAAATTAAATGAAATCACATCCTAACACTTGTCTTTTTTTTATTGTTTTCTATTAATATTTCATTTTATTTTTATTCTCAATTTTCATATTTTTTTATCACCTAAATAGTAACTGTTCTAAACGTACTGGTACTTAATCAACAATCCTCATGAAACGATACTCACTCACTCTTTTTTACTTGTGACTCAGTATACTTGCTGAAGCTAGTCTTTTAAATTGGCTAACAATTCTTGTCACTAGATAAGTCACTCAATGATAGAAAATGTCACCACATTCATCCTTTGGTTAGCCATCGTTTTAAAATTATGCTAATGTGGCACATTAGCACTCAGGCCATTAAAGGCTACGTAGACACCACATTAACCTTCCAAAAGCATTGTTACCACATAAGTCCCTCAAAAATATAAAACGTCACCAGATTCTGCTTTTACCATTGTCACCACAGTTAGAATCCAAATTGACTTCCACCATGGTCACCATAGCCAATCCCCTTTTTCAGCATTAGGAACATAAAATTTTTAACACCAAAGATAAGATTTTGTTGAGGTTCGTGGACAACGTTGCTAAAAACACACTTGAACCAAAGCATCAATCAAACTATCAACAACTTTATGCATCCAATCTACACCGATTAACATCCTTTCCTTTTTTCTATCCTGATATTAACACATCCATTATCACATTTACATTTACATTTCCATTCACAATCACAATCACATACATAGACAAATACAAATAGAGAAAGAATTGAAGAGAAGCAAGAAAATGGCACAGGTACAACCAAAAAAGTATATCCATGACAACCTAGAAAAGGGTACTTAAGAAATTGCTCATTCCACTTTCAAATTCAATGCACAAGGTTTGAATTGTGCTAAAATTGCATAACTAGATGGAGCTGCTAAACACATCCAATTACTCCTGTTGATGTGCATCAGGCATTACCACATATCGCTCTTCTTCTCCATCTTGTGGTTCCTCTCAAGACCTCCACTTTCATTTCCTCCACAAATGATGTTAACAATGACTCAGACATTTTGCTCGATTAGAAGTTATAATGAACCAGCAGACGAGCAAGAAGGCAAGAGATTCATGGTGTTGGGGGTAGGTGGAAGAGGTTGGTATACCGAGTAGAGGAGGTAGGGGTAGCCATGGAGGAGGTTGGTGATTCAAGGAGGAGGAGCGGCGGTGGTGGAGGTGGGAGTGAAGATGACGTCCTAAATTTCAAGGGACTTTTGTGTTGATATCTTAAATCTTTAAAAGACCTATGTATTATTTACATGTCATTTAATAGCTAAAGTCAACATTTACACAATTTTCAAATAGTGCCTAATGGATAGATGAACATGGTAGCATTTTTTTATCTTTAAGGGACTTATTCGATAACAAAAATCTTTAGAAGACTAACATGACAACTTGTAACATCCTCTTTTTCATAAAATACTTTGTGTAGAGTAACTTTGAACCTTTTAAATAATTTAGATATTTCATTGATTTAGTTTTAATAATAATTCATAAAATAGTTAATATTTTATTAAATTTTATTTATAATAATAATAATAGAAAAAAAATGAAAACAAAACAGGGGATGTGAAAGACTTGAAGTCACAAGTCTTTGGAAAAAAAAATGATGATAAATAAAGACTGACTTGAAGTCAAGTCTTGCGGGGGGAAAAGTAAAAACAAAAATAACAAAAATCGTCACCAATGACATTCTTGAGCTTGAGTGGCAAGTTTGAAAATTTCTATATAAGGAGGTGGGGGAAGTCACGGTAAACACAAGGAAAGAGTGGGTGATTAATAGTACGTTGGAAGAAAAAAACAAAAAAAAGAGGAAGAGTGACACAGGGAGTGAGGAATAAGTTAGAAATGTGAGATTTTAAGAGTATAAGAATAAAAAGTGAAATAAAAGAAAAGAAAAAAAATAAGATAGAGATGGAAAAGCATATATGAGAGAGGAAAAAAATCTTGGCGTATACACACCATTTTAAGATAGAAGATAAAGTTATTTGCCAAATAAAACTATGGTTACATTTATTTGCTCATTCTTATTAAATTATTATTAGTTTTCTTTATTGTTGTTTTATATTAAAGTTAATCATTATCATTTATTATTGTAATTTATTTATTGTTTCCCTTATATTTATATTATTCATTATTTATTTTCAATTATTTTATTTATTGTCCCTTTATGCTACTTAAAAATTATTATGAGTTAATTTTCTCTTATAATTTATTATTCTGACTATTTATGTAAGATATTAATTATGTGTAATTTCTTTATGGGATTGAGATTAAATTTATTTGAATTATGCATTGTTATGTATGTTGAAAATTTATGCATGGTAGCAAGCATGTAAATTAATGAAAAGACATTTAAGATTTACAACTAACCACAAAAAAGGCAGAAGGATAGATGTATGATCATTTTATGCTACTTGTCTCAGTTAGTGGCACGTAATGGTCTTGCTTTATTGTCACAATATTATGAGCAACACTAGAGAAAGGGAATTCCCTACGAGAAGGCTTTCAACTATGTGTGAAATAAGCAGACTAAAGAAATGATGAAACTAAAGTAAAGATATTATAATGTATACCATATTGGCTTATTTTGTTAAATGTAGAGTTACATTAGGATAATCTATTTTTATAACTGATAATATTAGGTTTTGATATGTGACTATATGAGAGTTTGAATATGACATGGTAGCTGTGAGATTTTTCGTACAAAGACACGGTTAGAATAACCATAGTTCAAATATTTAGGACTACTTATTTTCTACTGAGAATTTTCATTCTCATTTTATTTCTAATGGTTTCAGATTAGTCAAGTAATACCCCAAGAGAAGGTAAACTCCTCCAGCTGCTAGGAGTATACTAAGTTGTATTTAAATATATTGTAGTTTTTTTGATTGGCTTAAAATTGCTTAATCTATGTCTAGTAACACTTTGATGTACTTATACATATTAATGTTCAACCTTAAACTTCTTGTAAAAATTTGTGCCAGTAATTTATTATGAACGGATGTTACTCCTTTAATATATTTTTTGAGGACTAAAATAGAATTTTACTTTATAATTTTATTATCATTCTTATTGTTTTATTATATTACATGATATGAAATATGTTTCTTTATTCACAACTTGAATTCACAATTTGATGTGATACATGCACAAACTTCAATCAATAAAGCTTTTCTTTTATTATTGTTTAAATAACTACTATCTAAAAATAATTGAACTTCAGCTAATCTAATTTAAGTTAACTCATTTCATTATAAAAGTAAAATTTTCTAATGTTAACTTTTCTATAAGATTTAAAATTAAGATTTTGTTTTACACACACACACACACACACACATATATATATATATATATATATATATATAAACCTTGACAATAAGGTTAGACATTTAATAGTCATAGAGAATTTTTTTCTTAAATAAAAAAAATAAGGTGAAGACTTTTTTTCCTATTTTAAAATCAAGACAAATCACAAACGAAAAATTATACAATTATAAATTTTTTACCAAAAAAATTTTGAATTTAAATCAAAAGTATGCAATTATCATGAACAAAATATCAACTAAGTGAGCCAACTTGATGTCTGATAGAAAATGCTTTTATTCTTCGTCATCATTTGTATGCAGAATTGAGAATTGAGCTACTAGTTAGACTAATTCATCTCAAGAATAGAAAAATTTATAACTTCAAACCAAAACTTTCACATATTTTGCAACTTTTAATCAACTTTTATCCATAAATTGGGCTTATATTTCTACGGAAAAAAATAGTTCTTGAAATTACTTTTACTTATTGAAAAAGTTAATTACACCTTTCAAGAGGGGATAAAATTATTATGATGATATGATCTTTCAGTCGTTGACTTTTTCATAACTTTTCTTTAAGAGATCAAAAGTTTGAGTATAGTTGGATTCTCTTTTAAGGACAGAGGACAAACCAATAAATTAAAAAGATTCCCAAGTCGGTCAAATAAACATAGCTTTGTGTAAATATGATTTTGAATTTTTAATAGTAGAATAATACTTATATAGAAATTTTTTTTACACTTTATCTTGGAAACCTATATTTAATTTTTTTTTCCCTTACAATAACCTTGAGAGCAATGTTGAAAAAAAAAAAAATCACAAGGTTGGTTTAGTGATAGACAAATATGTGGTATGTAAATAGGCATATTATTGCAGTTTTGAATCCTACTCATGCGAATTGCCTGAGATCAAGCTTCAAGAAATATTTTTATAATTTCTTTAATTATGGTTATTTTTTTACTAGATCAAACAAGTAAATTGATCAAGATACCCGTATAAAAAACCTAATCACAATAAAAAATGCAAATGTTTCCTACAACTTACTCCTTTCGGTCCATATTATTTGATGTTTTCGGAGAAAACTTTTTATTTATAATATGCATTATTTTTATATATTAATAAAGTATTTATAATTGATTTGTAATTTTATCTTTTACATATTTTAAACACATTTAGCATTAATAAAATAATTTAATGAGATGTTAGAATTAAGTAAGAGTATTTTAATAAAAAAAATTTACAATTAAACCTTAAATTTATATTTTTAATTATTATGCACTTTACTACAACTAAATTAGACTGGGGTAGTATTATTAAGCATTAACATTGATAAGAATCAATAGGTGAATTAGCCGAGATGCAGATGCAAATTAGTCTGAGAGACATCTGACCGCAATTAAAAAAAAAAATTCTCCTACTAATTATTATTAAGCATTAACATGATGAAACGAAAATTATTCCCAGCAATTATCCATAGTAAATCAGTCCTTTTCCATAAGAAAATCACAGCACCAAAAGGAAATACTACTATTTTCTTCAATTTGCATGTTTATTCGGTGATGTCAATATTTTTGTCTTACATAGTATCTTTTAAAGCATTGAAATTTGGAAAATGAAATTGCAGTGGCGGCAATAAATGGAGATAGCAATTAAAATTCCACAGCCCATGAGCAATAAATTGATGCGAACCATTCACAAGAAGGCAATGCTAACTCGTTGGGGAGATTTTCCATTTGTCGGTGGGCATTTTAAAGCGGCATGCATGTGCCGCTTTCGCTGTCACTGATGGGTCTATTTGTTTGCTCTTTCAAGGTACCCTGTGGGACTATTCTCATTAGGCGCCGTCTACTATTCGCGGTGGAATGTGTTCAGTACACTTTGTGAGCGCTGCGCTTTAAATGGTAAAGATTTGTGAGATTTATTGGTAAATTAATTATTTATAATATATTATAATAATATATTAATTTTAAGAAAATTTAAAAATATGATTAAATATATTTTAAAAATTAATTTTTATATATTGATAATATAAAATTATATTGATAGAGTAAAATTATATTGATAGAATTTTTCTGATTTTTAATAATTAATTTTTGTATATTAATAGTATAAAATTATATTGATAATATAAAATAATTTTATATTATCAATATAATTAGAAAAATTCTATTAGTGTAATTATATTGATATTATAAAATTATTTTATATTATCAAGATAATTGTTTATTATCAGTGTATATGACAATTAATTTCTAAAATATATTTAATTATATTTTTAAATTTTTTTAAAATTAGATATTACTATAATGTATCATAAATGATTAATATATTGATACATCTTATAATTTCACCATCAAATTATAAAATACACCACATTCCTTAACCGGCAAAGAGTACTGTAGAACGCACCTTCTCGTTAACCTAAACTTTGGTACCTTTTCTCTTAATCTTTCACCCGCCTTTGTTCCTCTTCACTAAAGGCATTGTCTATTTCTTAAGAATTAAGTAGGTTTAATTCAACTCTAAAAATTAGCTTATAGTGAGGGTCTAGCTCATATCTAAGATTGGACATCTGGAGTGTGAAGTTTGCAGGACTAAATATCTACGGGTGGCCCAATAACAATCACAGGATTGACTCTGATATGATCTTAAGAATTGTGTAGACCTAACTCAACTCCAAAAGCTAACTTATGAAAGAAGGATTGCTCAAGTATTTATAAAGACTATTTATACTATATTCTTAAGTGATGTGAGATTCTAACATCATCATGGTACATATTTTCTCATATACTAAACCAAGAGCCACCATAGATCCCTCAACGATGAAGGGTCCTTCATGGCTGGACCCCTTGGCATAGGGTACAGTATAAACACACTACAACATAAAAATGAGTTTTTTGGAAAAGTTACTAAATTGTACAAAATATTACTATTTACTTGATTCGATTTAAAATAATTGTTATTTTGACCAAAATTTTTTAGTTCATAATATTTATTATTTTCATATTTTAATAAAATATTTATTATAAATTTTTCTATTTTACTCTAAATATATTTCTAAACATAACATACAAATAATAAAATATTAATATAATAAATTATTCATTAAATAAGAGTATTTTATAAATATTTTTGTAATTAATCCTTAATTTTGAGTTTTAAATATCCATGCACATGACTAAAGTACAATTATTTTAAATCAGAGAGAATATATTAGTAATATTTTCACTAATGTTGTGTTTAGTCTGTATTGATTAAAAAGTTTTAACAACACTTCACTGTATTGTTAGCATCATTTAAAAAATGTTGCAATATATCCTTTCTTTGCAGCATTTTTTCAAATTCTAAAAAAAAAAATATTGGAACATATTTCATATACGTACTAGTGACAGACCCAAAGAATGAAATGAGATTAAAATTCGATAGAAATTTAGCCCTGGTGCTCTCATCCATGATTAATGACCTCATGGAAAGCATGCTTTTTGGTCAGAATGAAGAGCGTCATTTCAAAAACAAAATCTTTGTTACATAGGCAAGTCATGTTTGGTAACTGATTTTTTTAAAAAAACAACTCTTTTTTTTTTCTTTCAAAATATTTCTCAACAGTTGTTTCAGAGAGTTTAAGATTGTAAACTATTTTGAATTAAAAGAAAAATCCAAACATAAACTATATGAGATCGTTAAAGGACCGATAATGGTTGCACTTATTAATTGAGAAATAAGATGAGAGAAAATAGTTTGTACCTTTATTCTTATTAATGTACTTTATTGTATTCATATGATACAAATCAATAAGAATTGGTTGTTTAATTTCATAATTTTGAATTTTCTTCCGCTAAACAGCATATTTTCAAACCAGCTGCACACATTCTAGTGCACAATAAATATGCATGAAATGCTAACCTTTTTTTTGTGGGAAAGAAAATTTTATTCATAAATAAGTAAGCCTAATGATACTTACAAATTGAAAAAAAAAAAAATTAGATCTAAATTTAATAAGACATAAATATATTTTATATTTTGAACTAACCAATGATTTGTGGTTTTACTCCTTACCTAAAGACTATTGATATTTAAGCACATTTTATATCAAAAGACCAACACAAATAGTGTTGTAGCTTGAAAATTGTATTACGCCTCCTTTTAAAATAAACTTGAATAATTTTTTATTATATAAGAATATCAAAATAGAAATACTTATAAAAAAAAACCAAACCACAAAAGAAAAATAAAAAAAATCCATATAAGGAAGTGTTTGGAATGATTTAAAATAGGATTTAATTTGATTTGATTCGAAACAATTTGAATTGATTTGATTTATAAGTTAAATCTTATGTTTGAAATTATTATATAAAATAGGATTTGAAATTACTTGAAAATTTATTTTTATATTTAAAATATAAAAGATAGTATTTATAATAATTAAAAATAAAATTGATATGATTTGATTTATACTTAAAATTTAAAATCAAATCAATTCATATCAAATCCTATTAATTTTGATAAAATTTTAAATACAAAATAATTAAATTCATGAAATTTGACAAATGAAATTATTTCTTATTTTTAAAACATTCAAATATAAAATTCGATTTATAAATTAAATCAATTCTTATTTTTTCTTATTCCAAATATACTATAAAAAGAACAATAAAAATACTTAAAAGGAGACAACGATAACTCTTATAAAAGGAATAACAAAATTGAGATAAAAGACAGATACTTAAACAATGAAAAGTACATAAAATGAAATGGAAGGGCTACCATCAAAAAAGAAATATGACAATCTCTCAACAATACTCACACAATAAAAGACACGAGAAAGAGAAAAGAAAGAAAACAAGGATTAGTGTTTACCTGCATGAAATGCAGAATGCTAACTTGATAATACACTCTGCAATGAAAAATTCTTATCTAATAATTATACAGCAATAATTTATTGAAAAAAAAAATATCTGACAAAGAACCGCAGATTTATGTCATCAGATTAATTAAATTAATATAAGAATTTAATATAAATATATAAAAAGGATAATATCTGCAGCGCTAAAAGTAGTATATCACTATCATCCATAAACTTTAGACTGACGTAGCAAGTGGCTATTTCAAGTGGGTACAAACAAGTTTGTATTGCTTTCTTGAGATGACGACTGCGATGCAAAGGTGCACTATGTATATTGTGATTGTAGCATGTTTAATGAATTAAATTTATAAGATATATTGATATATTAATTATTTATGATATATTATAATAATATATTAATTTTAAAAAAATTAAAAAATATAATTAAATATATTTTAAAAATTAATTTTTATATATTAATAATATAAAATTATATTAATAATATAAAATAATTTTATATTATTAATATAAAATTATATTAATAGTATAAAATATCTTAAAATTATATTGATAGAATAAAATTATATTGATAAAATTTTTTTAACTTTTAGAAATTAATTTTTATATATTGATACTGTAAAATTATACTAATAATATAAAATAATTTTATATTATCAATATAAAATTATACTGACAGAATAAAATTACAAAAAATTATATTGATAAAGTAAAATTATATAGATAGAATTTTTCTGATTATACTAAGTATAAAATTATTTTATATTATCAGTATAATTTTATATTATTAATATATAATAATTAATTTTTAAAATATTTTTAATTATATTTTTAAATTTTTTTTAAATTAGAGATTATTACAGTGCATCATAGATAATTAATATATCAATATACCTCATAATTTTACCATTAAATTATAAGATACACCACACTTCTTCATCAGCAAAGTACACTGTATAATGCGCCCTTTCTTGATGCTCCTCTCAAGTTGAGAGCCTTGAGCCTTTCATCAATTATCGCAAAAAAAAAGAAGTTTGGGTACAAACAATATCATAAGAGAAAAAAAGTGAGTACAACCTAGTTGATGTGGATTGATCATAAAAGGGGCGTGACACTGTTCATTCGGGTTGTTCGCAAGGACACATAATTGTCCAAGATCCGAAAACATCTCGTATTGGTGGTAACCAAAAGCTTTGAAAATGTTTGGCAATCTACGAGTTCATCCAAAGCAGAAGATCTTTGTGTTCCCCCCGTGTGGTAGTGGAGATGAAACTACTAAAAATTTGCTTTTATGTCCCTCCCACAATGGCAATTTGGTTTCAAACTCCTTTGTAAATATGGCCCCTTTTGCAATGCGCTTCGCAATTCAGGTGTTTAGTGCACCTTATGATTGTAATACATTAAATAGTAGAGATTTGTGAGTTATATCGATATATTAATCACATATGATATATTATAGTAATATATTAATTTAAAAAAAATTTATGAATATGATTAAATATATTTTAAAAATTAATTTTTATATATTAATAATATAAAATTATACTGATAATATAAAATAATTTTATATTATTACTATAATATTACACTTACAGATAATGTAAAATTATATTAACAGAGTAAAATTATATTGAAAATTTTTTATAATTTTTAGAAATTAATTTTTATATACTAATAGTATAAAATTATACTGGTAGTATAAAATAATTTTATACTATTAATGTAAAATTATACTGATAAATTTTTTTTGATTACACTGAAAATATAAAATTATTTTATATTATCAATATAATTTTATACTGTTAGTATATGATAATTAATTTTTAAAATATATTTAATCATATTTTTAAATTTTTTTAAAATTAAATATTATTATAGCGCATTATAGGTGAATGGTGCATCAATGCACCTTATAATCTCACCATCAGATTGCAAGGTGCACCATGCTCCTTGACCGGCATGTAGCACTGTAGATGCTGCGTGTAAATATAATACTTAGTTGACGATGAGATGCTATAAATGTGGAAGAGCCCTATCTCATTTGATTCTATGGGAGGCAGCTTCCTCCCAGCTCTATTGTGCGTGGAATTAGTGGTCTTTGTGTATTATAGATGATTTGGGAAAAGTCGGAACAATATTTTCGAAAATGAAGTTTGATTTCTTCCTCAAACAATCACCAAGTGAAAGATCAATGGTCTAAACGTTGTACAACAGCCTTCTTCAGTGGCGGAACTTCAAAAAAATTTTTAGGGGGGTCAAAATTTAATATGTAAATTAAATTATGATAATCAAATCAAAATTAATAGTAATTACGGTTTTTTATTTTTTATATGGTATTTGGATTGTATATATACCAAAATATGGAAATTAGGAGAAATTTACGCAGATATAGGATTTAACAAAATCGGAATTTTCGATTCCAGAAAAAGGTGAAATCGGAAATTTCGATTTCAATTAAAATAATATTTTATTTTTTATCTATAATAAATTTGGAATTTCCGATTTCACTACAGATAAAAAAATAAAATATTATTTTAATTGAAATCGGAATTTCCGATTTCATCTTTTTTGAAATCGGAAATTCCAATTTTGTTAAATCCCATATACGCGTAAATTCCTTCCAATTTTCATATTCTTGTAAATTTTTTTATCCAAATACCATATAAAAAAAAACACCCATAAATTATAGATATAAACTTTAAATTAATTAACTAATATGACAAAATAGAATGACTAAAAAATTAATATTTATAATGTCTGATATATTAACTTAAAAGTAATTTTAAAATATATTTTGTTCAGCTTATGTGAAAATAATTATTTTTGTATGATAAATTATTAAAAAAATATTAAATAATTTATTTATATTTTATACTTAGAATTATTTTGATAAAAATATTATATTTAAAAATAATTAATTTTTATTTATAACCAAAAACTTCAAAAATTTATTTTTATTTATGAGTAGATTTTATATTTAAAATTAGAATATTTTGCTTATAATCCACTCATATTTTTACCTAAATATGTGAAATCATTTCAAAATAATTTTTATTAAAAAAAAGTAATTTTCTTGTATTTTCAACCGCATACCTAATAATGTCAAACTTTTGTAAGCATCCTTTGGTATCAAAATAAAGTTTGGAGTTAATAAATTTATTACTCGATTGTTGATCAGTTATTTAACTCTTATAAAATGATGTTAATTGTATTATGATCTTTTTAGTTTAGTTATTTTTAATTCAAAAAATAAACTAATAGCTTTTTAGTTGGAGAAGTTTATTTATGTGAAATAATATGATAAGACTTAAACTTATTTATCTCTCTCTCTCTCTCTCTCTCTCTCTCTCACACACACACACACATATATATATATATATATATATATATATAATTTTTAAAAAAAAAATTGGGGGGGCCATTGTCTTAAAGAAGATCCGCCCTTGGCCTTGGTAATTTTGTTTAGTTCTTATCTTAGAAGACTGAATTAATTTTCTTAAATATAGGCAAACGATGTGGGGCGTACGTACATTAAAGAGAATAACATAGCTGCAGATGATGTCAAAATTGGCCCGACAATACTATTTTCATATAAACAAAAACAAAATTAATTATACCATAGTTGTTCCCTTTTAAAATTCAATCAAAATTGTGTTCAATAACAAAGGTCAAAGAATATATATTACAAACGAAAACTTGGTTGAAGTACCTTTTTTTTTTGTTCATATAGGATCGTACAATGATATGAATTCGATTTTCAGGTTTGAAACTAATGTGTTATGATAAGAGGCCCATGCAACATGAAACAAAAACTCACATGTAAAAGGAAAAGAGTCGAGTGGTTGAGATGGGACGCTCAACTTATGATAGCCAGCCTAAGGAAAAAGAGGCACGAGGCGGAGAGGGTGCATCCAGCTGTAAGCAATAATCTATTATGCATGGATAGATTATCATGAATACATTAATTTCAAGATCTAGAACTTCATATATTTCATAGTTTAGATAAGAAAGCATACCGTTCTCCATTGGACTTGAATGAAGAAGATAGTTCTTAGGCAAACACAATATGGAGGATAATGATTTCTCTCTCTTAACCTCTTTTTTAATGGCACAATAATGATGGAGACAATGTGCTCTTATTGATGGATGAGAGAGGACCACATCCTTAGTTTATATAGACAATGAAAAGGTGCTTCCATCAGACACCTCCAATAGTCATGTCTTTACATTGAATAGGTATGACCATTCATAATGATGATTCTTTAATATAACTATTCATAAAGATGCCTCTTCAATAAGCCAATTAATAAATTTAACATTTATATAATAATTATTAAACTATTATATGGGACACAATTCTTACATTCTCCCACTTGTCCCATATAATAATACTTTATAGTTTAATAAGATACATAATGCGCAAATTAAGATAATGTTAAATCCTCATTATATTGGCTAGGACATAATATCATGAATAAGTAGAAAATTAATGCGAGTCATGGCGGTTGTATGTCACTATTTTTCTCAACACAGTCCCTTCTGCGTACTACAACACTAACCTTCTTACTTAACATGACCCATAATGAAGAGTATGGTCCAACTTTAATGTCTTTATTAAAAGACCATTGTTCCTGTTCTCATTACTCCAATCCAGTAACGTATACTAATTAGAAACAAAACATAAATATTAGAAACAAATTTTATTATTGAGCTCAGAGTGTCAAACAAGTCAAAATAATTATAATACAATATCATCAATGACGTCCAATAATGCCCATTCTCTCAACTTGCTCATAAAATGTCTTGGGCGGCAGTTCTTTTGTTAATGGATCTGCAACCATAAGGTTTGTGCTAATATGCTCTATTGACACTCTTTGTTTTTGAACTTCTTCTTTAACGGCAAAGTATTTAATCTCCATATGCTTAGCACCCTTAGAATACTTGTCGTTTTTAGAGAAGAAAATTGTTGCGGAATTGTCACAATAAATTTTCAGCGGCTTGGCTATACTATCGACAACCCCAAGTCTTGAAATAAAGTTCCGTAGCCATAATCCCTGAATAGTGGCCTCAAAGCATGCCACGAACTCAGCCTCCATGGTGGATGCAGCAATGACAGATTGTTTTGCACTTTTCCATGAAATTGCCTCTCCAGCAAAAAGGAACAAATAACCAAATGTGGATTTCCTTGAGTCAATACATCCGGCAAAATCTGAATCTGAATGCCCAATTATCTCTAGATTATCAGACTTGCTATAAGTGAGCATGTAGTCTTTTGTTTCTTGCAAATATCTGAGAACTTTCTTTGCAGCCTTCCAGTGATCTAATCCAGGATTACTTTGATACCTACCTAGCATACTGACAGCAAAACTGATGTCTGGCCTGGTACAAGTTTGTGCAAAAATTAAGCTCCCAATAATAGATGCATAAGGAATATTTTTCATTTGTTCTCGCTCCAATTCATTCTTTGGACATTGCATAAGACTAAATTTATTCTCTTTCTGAATTGGAACTATTCTTGCTGAAAATTTATCCATCTTAAATCTTTCTAGAACTTTATTAATATAGCCTTTCTGAGACAACCCTAACAATCCTTGTGACTTGTCACGAAATATTTCTATTCCAATCACATAAGTGCCTCTCCTAGATCTTTCATTTCAAAGTTTCTAGAGAGAAATTTCTTGGTTTCATGTAACAAACCAAGGTCATTAGTAGCAAGCAAAATATCGTCAACATATAAGACTAGAAAAATAAACTTGCTCCCACTGATCTTCATATATATACACTGATTAACGGCATTTTTCTTAAAACTAAAAGAGGTTATGGTATCATTGAACTTAAAATACCATTGACGGGAAGCTTGTTTAAGTCCATATATTGACCTTTTAAGTTTACACACCATGTGTTCCTTGCCTTTAACCGCAAAGCCTTTAGGCTGATCCATATAAACTTCTTCTTCTAAATTCCCATTAAGAAAGGCAGTTTTAACATCCATTTGATGTAACCCTAAATCATAATGAGCCACTAAAGCTATAATGATTCTAAGTGAGTCTTTTTTAGACACTGGTGAAAATATCTCTTTATAATCAATGCCATCTTTCTAAGTGAAACCTTTTGCAACAAGTCTAGCCTTATATCTTTCGACATTGCCATTTGAGTCTCATTTTGTTTTAAAGACCCATTTACACCCAACCTTTTTGCAATCTTTAGGCAATTCGACAAGATCCCAAACTTGGTTATCATCCATAGATTTCAACTCATCTTTCATTGCATTGATCCACTTATCAGAATCATCACATTCAACGGCTTGAGAAAATGAACTTGGATCATCATTTATTCCTAAATCAACTTCTGACTCTTGTAAATAAACCACATAATCATTAGGGATGACTGATTTTCTTTCCCTTTGTGATCTTCTTAATTGTGGCTCATCTACTATAGGGTCATTATTGACATCTTCGTGATGGAGTGTTTGATCATTAATATGTTGTTTTTGGCCATTATTATGTTGTGCAATTACTGCAGGAACAACAACTTTAGAAGTCATGGCCAAAGGAATCTCAGCCCTAGCTTCTTGAATGCTGACATTACGCAATTCTTCACTCCCACTAGTTTCACCATTCTCAATGAATCTAGCATTTCCAGCTTCAACAACTCTTGTACTATGATTAGGACAATAAAATATATACCCCTTGGACTTTTCTGGATATCCAATGAAAAAACCACTGGTTGTTCTAAAGTCCAATTTTGTTTCATGTGGATTGTGAATTCTTACTTCCACTGGGCAACCCCAAACATGTAAGTGTTTTAAACTAGGTTTCTTTCCAGTTCATAATTCAAAAGGAGTTTTTGGAACTGCCTTACTAGGAACCCTGTTTAACAAATACATAGCGGTTTTCAAAGCATACATCCACAAAGAAATGGGTAAAGAAGAATGACTTAACATACTCCTAACCATTTTCATTAAAGTACGATTACGACTTTCTGCTACACCATTTTGTTCTGGTGTATGTGGCATTGTGTACTGAGCACAAATGCCATGCTTTTCAAGGAATTTAGCAAATGGACCAGGATTTTGTCCTGACTCATTATACTTTCCATAATATTCACCACCTCTATCCGACCTAATGATTTTCACCTTCTTTTCTAGTTGTCTCTCAACCTCATTAATGTATACCTCAAGGGCATTCACAGATTAAGATTTCTCATGTAATAAATAAACATGACCGAAACATGAAAAATCATCAATAAAGGTGATAAAATATTTTTCTCCACCAAAAGATTGAATATCAAAAGGACCACATATATCAGTATGTATAATTTCAAGAAGCTGCGTGCTTCTTGTGGCTCCTTTCTTAGTGTGTTTTGTTTGTTTTCCTTTAATACAATCAATGCACACCCCAAGATCAGTAAAATCCAAATTTGGAATGATCTCATTCTTTACTAATCTTTGCATCCTTTCTTTGGATATATGACCCAATCGTTTATGCCACAAATAAGCAGAATATTCATTAACTAAACTACGTTTAGTGCCAATATTATGATGCAGGGTCATTAAGATCTCAATAAAATAATCATCAAGTCTAAACTTGTAAAGACCATCACATAAGATTCCAGAACCAATAATATTATTGTTCTTCAATAAAGTAAAAGATCCAGAACCAAACTTAAAAGAGAATCCCGCTTTATCTAGCTTCGGTAAAGAAACTAAATTGCGAGAGAATGTGGGTACATAAAGGGTTTGAAATAGATCCAAATAATGTCCAGTATCTAATGACAAATGATAAGTACCAATTCCTTCAACTGGAGCCTTGGTTCTGTCTCCCATGTACACAAATTTCTCACTTGGCTTTATGGTTTGGATCGAAAGGAATCCCTGCATTGTATTGGAAATATGAGTTGTGGAACTAGAATCAATCCACCAAGTATTATAAGGAACTTTAGTAAAGTTTGATTCGAAACATACAAAAGCACTAGGCTTACCTTTCTTTTCGAACCATGCTTTACGTTTTGGGCAATCTTTCTGATAGTGTCCTATTTTATGGCAAAAATGACACTTATCTTTCTTATATTCCTTCTTGTGGACTTGAGAAGATTCATTCAGGTTATGTAAACCTTTCTTCTTGCCTTTCCCTGGTTTCCTCTTAAAACTACTTCCAGCTTCTTGATGCCTTACAAGATGAACTGAATGAGACTGTTGACTCTTTAGTCTTGTCTCTTCTTGAACAAGCATACTGGCCAATTCATTAACACTCCATTTGTCCTTAATAGTGTTATAATTCATTTGAAATGGCCCATATTGTTATGGAGGCAAGGAATTGAGTATGAATTGCACCAAAAAGTACTCATCCACGGACATCCCCAATGACTTTAATTTTGCTGCTAAGTTTGTCATCTCAAGAACATGTGCATGCACGGTATGTGAACCATCAAATTTCATAGTGGTTAGTTGACTCATTAAAGTACTGACTCATTAATGTACTAGCAAGTGACTTGTTAGCAGTTTGTGAACGTTCTTTCACGAATTTCATAAATTCTTTAGCACTCTCTGTTTTGGAAAGGGTAGACTTAATGTTGTCTGCAACTGTCATTTGCATGAACATCAGGCTTAATCTGTTCGACCTTTCCCATTTATAATGATTTTTGCTCAACACTGTTTTCATCTGTAATAGCAGTAGGTTTCTCTTCTTGAAGGGCTAAATCAAGATCCAAAACACCTAAGTGAAATTGGACTTGTTCCCACCAATCAGAAAAATTCATTCCATTGAACAAAGGAACAGATGAAGCATGCGAATGAAGTGAAGGAATAGGTACTGCAAATAAGAATCAATCATAACTTAATGCTTTGAGACATAAAGTTTATCACATAAAAATTAGATTCAAATAATGGAGGCAATCATTAAACACATATCAAAGTTCACCTTTGGGTGATCCTAAGATATGCAAACATAATGATGCTAATACAATACATTAATCTAGTTATTGAGGTATGCTAATTGGAATTATTTGCTATCTTTGGACATGTAGAATAAAACTACTAGACATATCAAATACTAGCAATTATGCTCATTAATTTTAAGAACAAATAATCAACCTTTGAGCGATCACGGAAGTGTCTCATAATAATGAACTTCAATTTACCCATACAATATAATATCATTTTCAAGCATCAAAATCTATGGGTAATTGAAAATATATCTACAATTCAAAATTTATTTCCCTTAAGATTTGGCCATTTTGGTGACTAACAAATCATTCATCATATAAATCTTAAATTGTAAATAAACATTTAAATTAAACTACAAACATAAATATCATTACAAATGCAATAACTCTAATCATTTGTAATAAGTATACATACTAATAAATCATTCATTATATTTTATACTTCGTTAACTTATATATTAATATAATATATATACTAATCATAAACCGTAAAGATATATATATATAGAAGCTAGTGACCTTCGGTCATTTCCTGAAGACAAAATCAGTTTCTATTTAAACATAAATATAAATGACGGTTTCAAAAAAAAGTCGTTATGTAGTTTCTGTCAAATGCAGAAAAACAGTCATATCATTTCAATTAAATGGACAAACGGATATCTTCTTCTTCAAAACATTATCGAAAGGAAATCGTGAATACTCAAATGCTTTACCCATAATATTGGTTCACGTAAACCAACGTCAAACATAAACCAGAAGTAATTTCAAAGTATGATAAGTCATATAAGACAAAAAAAAAAAAAGAAACTATTAATTGCAACACATCAAATTCACAAGGAAAACTTTATCCATGAATTCCTCCCACACTAATGCCTTACGATTAAGCATTCCCTTATCACTTGATCCATAATACACAAAAAAAAACACGAAGTATAGCACAAGACATTGAGTTTCGTGAATCACATTGCTTGATATATTGCTTTCGATGATTTACAAAAACTTTCCGTGAAACCATATTTGCAATTTATCACAATTCACATAATACAGCGGAAATATCATTTCAAAATTCCAATTTCATAATTCACCGTTGGCAAAAATTGAGAAAATAAGAATCATTCATCATTAATAGAGAATTACAAATTTCATCTTGAAAGGAAAAACATGAGTTCTCAAACCTAATGCTCTAATACCACATGTAAGCAATAATCTATTATGCATGGATAGATTATCATGAATACATTAATTCTAAGATCTAGAACTTCATGTATTTCACATAGTTTAGATAAGAAAGCGTACCGATCTCCATTGAACTTGAATGAAGAAGATAGTTCTTAGGCAAACACAATATGAAGGATAATAATTTTTCTCTCTTAACCTCTTTCTGAATGGCGCAATAGTGATAGAGACAATGTGCTCTTATTGATGGATGAGAGAGGACCACATCCTTAGTTTATATAGACAATGAAAAGGTGCTTCCATCAGACACCTCCAATAGTTATGTCTTTACGTATTGAATAGTCATGCCTTTACATTGAATAGGTATGACCATTCATAATGATAACTCTTCAATATATCTATTCATAAAGATGCCTCTTCAATAAGCTAATTAATGAATTTAACATTTATATAATAATTATTAAACTATTATATGGGACACAATTCTTACACCAGCCGCTGATGCCTAGCCTGAGAGGTCTCACAATGATGGCAATGCAGTGAAGGTGGACAAGGTCGTCAAAGGTGGGAGGATTATGAATGCTACAACGTCCAAGGATGAGAAGGATGGGCTGAGGAGAGTTTTCCATGATAGAAAGAAAAGGGCGAGATAGAGATTTTTGAATCTTCATTTGAGGAACCTTTGGTTGTGCATGTAATGGAAAAAACCATAGGCTAGACATGCAAATAACAAAAACCAGGATGAAAGGAAGGACTAAGGATGGTGAATGCAGGAAGACTTATTTTGTTGCGGCTTTGGAATTTCTTCATTCTTTTATGATGATGATGGATGTGTTTTTCAATTTTTACTTAATTTGTTGGAATATTAGAGCAGCAGTCAGTACTCAAGGAAAGCAGGTGGTTAAGTATTTTGTTAGGAAGTATAATAAACTTGATATTTTCATACTAGAAACTCGTTACGGCTAGAAGAAGGTGTTAATAAGATATGTGTAGAAGATAATCAAGAATTTGAATATTATTGTGGTTTTAAGGTACGAATCACTTCACTTTCTTTAGAGAGATATTCGCCCCCATATATAGTTGCTATGGCTTGATGACGATACTCCCATAAGATACAATAAAACCTTTATTAATTTTTTATTTAGTAATAGCAAGAAATTTCCTCACTCTCTTTGAATTTGAAAAATAAGATAAGACTTGTAAAATTTTCAAAACACTCAAACTCACACAATATACAAAATAAAAGCATGAGTTTTATGTTTGACGGTGGGGCTATTTATATCCAACATCGGAACACTATTTACGGTGGTTCATATCTATACCGAAAAGTTGCAACAAACTAAAAGACACATTATAGGAGTTAGTTATAATGTAGTATGCACCCAAAGAGGCACATTGCAACCAAGAGACACATTCCTTCAGTTTCAACATGACTACTGGTTGATATTGTTTGCAACCATTACAATGATATAGAAACATTGTGTTCCTTGAACATGTGAACGTTGACAATTTACTTGCAATTGCAACTTCATTACCGTTATCAACCCAAACAGTAATATTCTTTCATTGTTTTACATTTTAAATTGTAAAATATCTTTCATTCCCCCACTATTTTATAAGTTTAAAAATCATACAAATTTATGCATAAAAGAATGTGTCACTAGGATTAAACATTCCTATAGTGTAAATTTTTAAGATTCCAACAAAGTTATGGATGTCTAGTTGATTAAACCTATACTTTTTGTGTTAGTACCAAAAGTCACACACATAAATTGTACCTCTTAACAAGTTCAAGAGATTTATGAATTTTAAGCACTTTTATGGCCATGTGCTTATCTTGGGTTTATTATTTACGAGAATAGAACCTCTAAAATTCTCGATCAGAGCGGCACCACTCCTATATTCACATAGGTGGAATTCTTTTGATAAATAATATTATCAATCTATTAAGATTTTTAACTCACCCTCCTAATTTTATATATATATAGCACTAAACCCTATATCTTAGTGCTCTAGTTGTTAAATAACTTGTTATTACCCGTTAAATCTTGAAACTAGTGCTATACTAGAATAAGGTTGGGTTCCCATTATTTAACAACTATAGATTTTAATCCAATTTTAGCTGTAGTCTCCTTGACTTTATCCCTTGACAAACCTTTAGTCAATGGGTCTACTAAATTCCCTTTAGATTTTTATATGTGATGGTGATTATATCATCTCCTATTAGTTACCACACAAACTCATGTCTCAAGCTTATATGTCTAGACTTTCCATTACAAACCTTATTATATGCTTGATACATAGTTGATTCACTATCACAGAAGCTCGAAATGGCGGTCATTGGATGTGGCCATAGCTCTATATCATATAACAAATTCCTTAGCCATTCCGCTTCTTTACCTGCGGCTGATAAAGTTATAAACTCAGCCTCCATAGTCGAATGTGAAATTCATGTTTGTTTTTTTGAGGCCCAACTTATTGCTCCACCACCTATGGTGAAAATCCATCCTGAAATGGATTTATTATCATTTAGATTTGCAATCCAACTAACATCAGAATAACCTCGTACTGCGGGATAATCATTATAATGTGATCCCAAGTTTATGGTTTTCTTAAGATAACCAAGTATCCTTGTTATAGCTTTCCAATGTTGATTACTAGGTTTTCTTGTAAATCTTGAGAGTTTACATACAACAAATGCTATATCAGCCCTAGTACAATGCATTACGTACATTAGACCCTGTAGCACTTGCATATTCTAATTATGCTATAGGTCTCCCTATGTTTTCTTCTAATTTGAAATTAGGATCATAAGGTGTATTGGACTTCTTAATTTTAAGATGTTCAAAATTTTCCAATACCTTTTTAATGTAATGAGATTGACTTAAAGCAAAGCCAATTTCATGCTTATACACCTTTATGCCCAATATTGTATCTACTTTATTCAACTCCTTCATCTTGAATTTAGAAGTTAGATACTCCTTTGTTTGACGAATCCCTTCTAAAGTTCGTCCTAATGCCATATTATTTACATATAGACAAATTATTACTCCATAATCCTTAGTAAATTTGGAGTATATATGTCTATTTGCACTATTATGTGAGAAGCCATTTGATAACACCATGGAATCAAACTTCTCATGCCATTGTTTAGGCGCCTATTTTAAGCCATATAAGAACTTAACTAATTTACAAACTTTCTTTTCATTTTCGGATAGCACATAGCCTTCCGGTTGTTTCATATAAACTTCTCCATTAAGATATCCGTTGAGAAAAGCCGTTTTAACATCCATGTGATGTATGTGAAGCTTCTAAATGGATGCTAATACTATAAGAGTCCTAATAGAAGTCATTCTTGCCACAGGTGCATAAATATCAAAATAGTCTAGACCTTCCTTTTATCTAAACCCTTTAGCTACCAACCTTGCCTTAAAGGTTTGTAGTGAACCATCTGTATTATATTTTCTTCTAAATTCCTACTTGCATCCTATAGGCTTTGATCTGGGAGGCAAATCAACTAAAGCCGAAGTATTATTAGATAACATTGAGTCCATTTTATCATTTACTACTTCTTTCCAAAAAGCAGAGTCTCTAGAGACCATAGTTTCTTTGAATGTTTGAGGATCACCCTCTATATTTAACACAATAGGGAACTTATTTATTATAGAATCCCTAGTTCCTTCAACCAAAAAAGTTATAGCCTGAGAAGAGATAAAATCTGGACTCAAATCCTTACTTTTCCTCATTCTTTGGCTCCTTCTTGGTTCAACTATTTCATTCTCACTAAGAGATTTTTTACTTTGATCTATAATAGTTTCTTGAGAAACTTTTGTATCCTTTTTGAATATTCCAAATTGGGGGTTAAATCATTAATGAATTTATTTTCAATAAATTCTACCTCTCTTGATTCAACAACTGAATTAGACACTGAGTCTAAGATTTTATATGCTTTAAAATTCTGAACAAATCCTATGAAGATGCCTTTTATGGCTCTCGGCCTCGATTTAGTTCTCTTTTGATCAGGAATATGATAAAAGACTAAATACCTCCACACTTTTAAATAATTTAAGTTTGGTTTTCTTCCTTTCCATATTTCATAAGAAGAAACCTTTCTATTTCTTGACGATGTCCTTTTATGAATATGACATGCTGTCAATAGTGACTTACCCCAAATATTGTAGGGTAAATTTGCATTTAACAACATTGAATTAACCATATCCACTAAAGTACGGTTCTTTCTCTCCACTAAACCATTTTGTTGTGGAGTATATGTAGTAGAGATTCATGCACAATACCAGTAATTCACAAAAGGAATCAAATTCACTAGAAAAATATTCTGCACCTCTATCACTACCAAGAACTTTTATTTTCTTATCATGCATGTTTTCTACTTCTAACTTTCACTACTAGAAAATCGGCCAATCGGTCACAAATTGATGAAAATTGGTGGCAAAGTTCATTTGCGAGCGATTTTGCAATCGAAATTGTCCGTCGCATAATGGAAGGTTGCAAATCAATTTGCGACCGAATTTATTTGCAACCGAATTTGCGATCGATTCCAAACATACAGGTATTTGGTTGTATATTGACTATTTTGCCACCAATTTTTCGACCGTAAAATTTATATTTGCGACCAATTTTGCTTTCAAGATTTGATTGTGCAACCAATTTTTCAGTGGCAAAATTTGCGACCGAAAAATCGGTCGCAAAATTAAATCTTGAGAGCGATATTTGCGACTGATTTTCGGTCACAAAGTTTTAATTTAAGTCCAAATTTGTGACAAAAAAATCGGTCGCAAAATTCTGAATTTGCGACCGAAAATCGGTTGCAAATTTTAAACATGAAGTACATATTTGCGACCAAAAATCGGTCACAAAATTGTTTAAATCGGTCGCAAATTTCACAACCGCACAACCAAAACGAGCAGAATCTTGTAAAATCCAAAATAATTATGCCTGCATTCAGCAACAACCCAGAAAATAGTATCCAATAACTAAAGGTTGACAAGTCAATATTGCATTTCATTAAATATTCCTAGTTAATTATACAACATCACAAAGTATAAAAGTCAAGTACCTAAAGTTCAAGACAGACAAAGTTAGATAAAAGTTAGTAGTTTATAATCCAAACTACATCTAACATGAAATAGAAGTACTAAGTTCATTCAGATTCTTCTTCATCATTAGTTGATCCATATTTTCAGCTTGGTTTGTAATGGTGGGTTGGAAATCAGTTGGTTGAAAATTTATCCTTTGCATCATCTATTACACAAGTAGATTGGTGGCCTGAAGTTGTTTCTCATTAGTCTCTAATCTAGTTAATAGCGTCCTATTCTCTTCTGTCATTTTCTTCATTAGCTCTTCATGCTCTATTTTTTGTACCCATGCATTGGACTGTGAACTAGAACTATGATAATATGGCCTTTCATCAAGAACAGTTGATTCTAATCCAAGGCCATATATCCTTCCCTTTTTAACTCCAGTTGTTTCACGCCACACATCTAACTCAGTAGGTGGAGCATTTCCATCCTGAGAGGCTTTCTGGGATGCCTTATCCATGGCACGAATAAATTCAGCCTGCCAATTAGAATATTATATCAATTAACACAAGAATGTTAATCTAGGGGTACTTACAACATATAAATTGACATCATACTAGAATTTAACATAATTATAGACCTATAACTTTATTCTAACATAGAAACTAATGTAATATGTAAACTAAAACATTAACTACTTACATCTAGAAACTAATGTAATATGTAAAATAAAACATTAACTACTTACATCTACATGCTCTGCTCTCCTATCCACCCATGTTTGATCCTTATGCATGTATGTGTGGCGAAATAACTCTAATGGAGTAGGAGCTGTACCATACAATTGTGTTTGTCAAAATAATAACAATAATCTAAGTTAAAAATAATATAAGAATAGATACCTTAAGTAAAATATTACAATAAAAATTAGGTTGCAAATAAAGTTAATAGTGGGAAAACTTTACCAAATTGGCTCTATGTTGTGGAGCAGTAATAGAGCCACCGGTATGAATTAAACCACCAAAGCTTAATGAGTCAGAAGAGCGATTCAATTTTGCTTGTCTACTCTTCTTTTTGAAGCTTTCATGCTGCCACTATTCACAAAGTGCATCCCATACACTGTCTCCAAGAAAACTTGGCCTATTAGTGGAGGAATGAGCTCTTTGAAGCATATTCTTCAGTAATGCAGCTCCTCGGCTTTCAAAATTCTTCTTCGCCCAGTGGTAATCAGAAGGATGAACATCAAACTTCCTCTATTATAATCAACAAAAACATTAAGTAAATTAATAAAGTATATAGATAATAATACTAATCATTTCAAGAGGTTTTAAGTTACCATAAATTCTTCAAATAACAACTCTCTGACTTTAGGTGGTATTTTTTTTCCAAGAAAGCCATGGTTCAACATAATGGCTTTTGATAATCCTAGTAATTGCACGAGCTGTAGTGTTAAAGGGAAGAAATCTATAGAGAAAAGGTTTATTCATTAGTAATATCAAACCAAATAAAATGAAATAATTAAAATTTTTCATTACATACCCAGCTCCATCAAGATGCAAAACTTTCTTCCTAGTACTTGACTAGTTATTTGAGGAATCATGAGAGTTACTTGATCCAAGTGTAAGCTCAGGATTATTTTGTGGGGTAGGTGAGTTTGCACCTCCGATTGATGCCGGTATTGGTGAAGAATTGCCTACCGAAGAGGATGACGTAGCTGCAGAAGATGTGAATGGGTTCTGGTCAATTTCAAGAGGAGGCCGGACTATTGGAAGTTTGTCTGGACGCCTAGAACCCGACCCCTTTCCTTTGCCTTTACCCCTATCAGATATCTTCAATGAAAAATCAACATTAGTAACAACAAGAAAATTGTGACAAGTTAAAGTAAAGTAAATACTATACTTTTTATAACAAGTAAATACAAGCACTAATCACCATCATCGTGATCATCATTATCCTCCTCATCATCATCTAGTAATGCCTCCAGTTCAGCATTCTCATCATCATTTTCAGAATTATAGGCAAAGTCAAATTCTTCCTCCTCATCCTCGTTTGCAGTTTGTTCTATGTCATCATCTTCTTCCTCATCTTGATCATGTCCTATATTGACCTCTACTTCATCATATGCACCTTCTTCATCTCTCAATGTTTCAAGGAGATCATCATTTGCCACAAATCCGACAAAATTCGACATATCTTGATATGCAAGTTCCAATGTATATCGATCATCGACTGTGGCTCTTGGTTTTGTTTTAATAACAACCCACCAATCTTTCTTTTCTTTCATATTTTCTGGATATGGGACATAGTACACTTGAATGGCATTAGCTGCAAATATGAATGGATCATATTTAGAATACCTTCTTGTATGGCGAACCTCCACAAGATCATATTGTTTGTGGATCTTCACACCAAAATTAAGAACAACATCAAACCATTCACAGTTGAATAATACAATTTGTTTTGATGGTTCTCTAGGGTACTCTAATTGTACTATTTCGTTAATAATCCCATAATAATAATTATCCTCATTTCCATTATCATCACCCTTGACACAAACTCCATAGTTAATAGTTTTTTTGCCGATACTCCATTCCTTTGTATGGAACTTATAACCATTGACAAAGTACACATGCCAACTATTAACCTTCTTCTTAGGGCCCCATGCCAAATGATGCAAATTGTGATTGGATACCAAATTATTTCTATCATGAACCTAGCATTCACAATAATCAAGTAAGGTTAGTGTTTGTAACCACTTTGTGACATGCATAGGAATCACTTCCGAAGGAGAAAAAAATTACATAATTTCGAGACCAAATAGAAAATTTAGACGTTATCCTTCTATCAATCTCGGCACGATTGATATTTGGGATAGCTGCCTCCATATATTGTACAAAATATCTAAAATGCAGAAAAATAATTATAAAAATGATAATGAGTAAGAGTAAATAGAACCTAACAATGAAAATCGCTGACATACCCGATATATGGTTGAACTTCTTCGCAATTAAGCAAAACATGTAAGTGTGCTGCAGCGAATTCCCTATCATTCAAGTACCGACTTCTACAAGATATAGCTTCTTGGCCAGAAAACTTGAATATTGACAAATTTGGTTGGGTTGTTTCATGAAACCCCCCAGCATCATTACGGCCAACCTTATTTCTCAGTGTTTGCACGTGAGATTCAAAATAATATGAGCAAAAATGTGAAGTCTCTTGACATAAATATGCCTTACATATTGACCCCTCAACACATGACTTGTTTTTCATCATTCGTTTCAATCTATTTAAGTACCTATAGCATCATGATATAAATAAATAATTATTGGAGAAACAAAGGTATTAACATTTTGGCAATTAAAAATTGGTATAACACAATTTTTGTACCTTTCAAATGGATACATCCATCGATACTGAATAGGACCTCCAACTCTTGCCTCATATAGCAAATAAACAAGTAAATGCTCCATTGAGTTAAAACATCCCGGTGGAAAAATCACTCTAATTTGCAGGTTGTGATGACAATATTCTGCTCTATCATTAGCAAATCATTCACTCGCAATATTGTTGAACACAAATCTTTGAAGAATTTGCTTAACTCAGCTATTGGCTTCCACACTTGATCTAGAAGTACTGCAAATGCAATTGGTAGCAAATGCTCCATAAACACATGACAATCATGAGATTTCATCCCAAACAGCTTCCCATTCCTTATATTCACACATCTACACAAATTAGAAGCATATCCATCTGGCATTTTTAGTTCAGTAACCCATTTACATACTGCCTTTTTCTAATCCATAGATAAAGTGAACTTTGCCTTCGGCTTGAGATATCTTCCACTAGCCAATTGATGCAATTCTAAATCCTTTCACCAACAATACTCTTTCAAGTCCATTCTTGCCTTAACATTGTCCTTTGTTTTATCCTTGATGTCTATTGAAGACATTATCAAAAACATTTTTCTCAATGTGCATTACATCAAGATTATGTCTTATCAAATTGGTTTTCCAATATGATAATTCCCAAAATATGCTTTATTTTGTCCAATTATGGTAATCGCCAAACCCAGGACCTGAATAGAATCCAACCTCTGTAATTTTTGGAAGATTAGAAACTTCTTCCCATACATTATCCCCAGACAATCTAACTGGAGGTTGAGATTTCTCAACTTGATTTTTTAAAAATGCATCTTGATTCCTTTGATATGGATGATCTAAAGGTAAGAGTTGATGATGTGAGTCAAACCATGAACATTTGCCACCATATTTCAAACTGAAAGCCTTCGATTGACTCATGCAATATGGACATGCCAACCTCCCTGCTATGCTCCAACCGGACAACATTGCATATGCAGGAAAGTCATTGATAGTCCACATTAATGCATCTCTTAATATAAAGTTCTATTTTTTCGAAATATCATATGTAAGGACACCTTCATTCCACAACAACTTCAACTCATCCATCAAAGGCTGCAAATACACATCTATTTTGCCTTTTGGATTACATGGACCAGGAATTATCATAGATAAGAACATATAGGGAGTGGTCATGCATAATTAGGGTGGAAGGTTGTAAGGAGTAATGATAACTGGCCAGCAAGAATAAGGCGTTGCAGATTGGCTATATGGTATAAAACCATCAGCGCATAAGCCTAATCTAATATTTCGTGGTTCATCAACAAAATCTAGATAAGTATTATCAAAGTGTTTCCAAGCTTTTCCATCCAATGGGTGACACAAAACACCATGTTCTTGCCTATTTTCATAGTGTCATCTCATATGTGGAGCAGAACTCATCGATGCATACAATCTTTTGAGTCTAGGAATGAGAGGTAAATAATGCATTCTCTTCACGGATACCTCTTTGTATCTCCTGTTACCAATCTTCTTTAATTTATATCTTGTTGAACCACAAAATATGCACTCTTTTAAAGCTCTAATCTCTTCAATGTAAAACAACATACAACCATTCACACAACAATCAATCTTTTTGGTAGTAAGACCAAGTTTAGAAAACCAATTTCTTTGCCCTGTAATAATCTTCAGGGACAAGATTATCTACCGGGAGTGTTTCCCACATCAGTTCAACTGTTTGATTGAAAGAACGTTGAGACATATTTCCTTTTGACTTGATCACCAGTAATCTAACAGTAACTGACAATTCAGTGTGACCAACAGAACCCGACCACAACAGCTTCTGTGCTACATTCAACAAATCATAAAATTTTTTTGCATCTGCATTTGGAGCCTCATCTACCTCTTCATTATTATATATTCCAAAATCAAAACCAACACCATTATACACCATTGCATGCACCCTATTTAAGTGCTCATTATTTCTACTTTCTGCCATATTTGAGCTACTACCTTCCTGGGTAAATATTCTATGCAAAGTGGGATCGGTTTCTCCATGATATGTCCAATACCAATAATCAGGAACAAACCCTTTTTTATAAAGATGAACTCTAACTTCATTAGGCATAATGTAGTTCATGTTCCTAAACTTAGAACAGAGGCATCTAATTTTCCCCTTTGCCAAATGCACTTGTTGGCATGCAAAAGCAACAAATTCTTCTACTCCATTCAAAAATTCATTAGTATAACCATTCCGACCCGGCATAAGCCTATTATACACCCAACTACGAAACTGATGCATGTCCATATTCTGTAACATCATTAGACAATATACAGTTTATTTAATTTGCGCAAAATTAAATAAATCAAATGACACACAACTTAAAACAAAATTAAAACAAATAAAATAAATACACAACCAAAAGCTATCAATCAAATATAACAATGTAACAAATTTAACATATTTTCGTAAACAATGAACTAGTTTAATCTGTTTACTGATAGAAATGACAACCCAATAATTATTACTAATCCAAATATTATTAACACCAATATTATTAATTTTAACTTAAAAATTAATATTCCTAATCCAAATTAATAATTCTAACTAAATAATTAACACTATTAACTCATAAGTTAATACTTGTAAAGCAAACATTAATTATGTTAATTGAAATTAATAATTATCATTCAAAATACTAACACTTTTAACTCACAAATTAGTGCTTTTAACCCAAACATTCCTTTAACAAAAGTAAAAACCCAAAAATCAATCTAACCAAACTCTTTCTATCAACATCATCAACCAATTTACCAACACAAACAAACCAACACCATGACTAAATATACCAAAACTCTCATTATACTAGAAAAAATAACATATATAAAAAATATAAAACAACAACCTTTGACACCAATAAATTCTCTATCAACTAACAAAATCAAACTAAACTAACAAACTAATTTAACAACATATCAACTAATTTAACAACATAATTATCTACATAATGTAATTTGATAAATTAAACTAACAAACTAACAACCAAATCCCATAATCTTAAAAAAAACAAAGAAACAACCCAGAAAAATAAAATATAAACAGACCAGCCAAAAAATAAAAGAAACATAACAGAAAAAAAAAAACAAAGCAAAAAAAAAAATAGAACAGAAAAAAAAGAAACAAAACAACAAAAGAAAAAAATCAGCGTGGAGAAGGAGAACCAGAGTGACGGCAGTGTAGATCTGGGTGGAGCTGCTGGTGGCGATGGACTGCGCTTCCAAGCTCCTTTTGGCAGCGGTGGCACTTGTAGGGGGTGGGGGTGGCTGTGGGTTGTGGTGGGGGTGAGGGGGGTAGTAGAAGGAAAGAGCACAAAATTGGGAAAGGGGAAAAGAAAGAAACAGAAAGGAGAAAGAAATGGAGTTGCAAACGTTTAATTTGACTAAGTGCGAAAATTTGCGGTCGATTTATCGATTGCAAAATTGGCCTCTAAATCGGTCGCAAAATCAGTTGCAAAATTTGATTTTGCGACCGATTTTTATTTAAACATAAATGATATATATTGTCAAATCGGTCAGAAAAATTAGAATTTGCGACCGATTAGCCAAACAAAATTATTATACTAAACATCCAAAATCGGTTGCAAATCCTAATTTTTGCGATCGATTTTTATAAAAACGTAAATGGGATATAAATAACAATTGATCGCAAAATCGGTTGCAAAAATTAGAATTTGCGACTGATTTTGCGACCGATTTTGGATGTTTAGTATAATAATTCTGTTTGGTTAATCGGTCGCAAATTCTAATTTTTGCGACCAATTTGCGACCGATTGTTATTTATATCCCATTTACGTTTTTATAAAAATTGGTTGCAAAATTTAATTTTGCGACCGATTTCTTCTGCCTTTTTTCATGTCATATTTTCAAATTCGGTCACAAAATCGGTCACAAATGCAAGTTTTTCACGACCGATAAAATCGGTCGCTATTCCGACAATTTCTAGTAGTGTTTTACTTCTTGAACATTTCAAATGCTTCATCTTTATTTCTTAGCAAATACACATAAGTAAATCTAGAACAATCATCAATAAAGGATATAAAATATCTTTTATCTCCTCTAGTAATATTACTATTTAATTGACAAATATCAGTATGTATTAGTTCTAGCAAATGTGTATTTCTTTCAACTTTAGGAAGCGGTTTCTTAGTAATTTTGGATTGTATGCAAATCTCACATTTCTTATTAAAATCCCTATTGCTAATATTAATGTAGCTATATTATGCGTATATTCAATTGACTTGTAATTTAAATGTGCTAATCTACTATGCCATAAATCGCAAGAATCAACAACATATATAGAAATATTCACTTTATTAATATTAAGTTTGAACATGCCTTCTGTAAAATATCCTTTTTCTATATACATTTCATTCTTAAGCAAGATAGTTTTATCAGATTCCATTACAATTTTGAATCCTCTCTTGCACAAGAGACTAGCAGAAACTAAATTCTTCCTTAGATCTGGAACATGAAGTATATTCGCTAAGCTTAACTTCTTTTCAGATGTGAAGTTCAATTCTACTGTTCCTCAACCACATACTTTAGCAGAGATGTCATTTCCCATCAACACCTCTCAGTTGTTCACTTCTTCATATGTCTTGAATTGATCATGATCATTGCAAACATGAATAGTAGCACCAGAGTCTAACCACCGCTCAAGTGATCTTCCTTGTGTTGCCATATTGAGTTCTGTGATCATACCAATATGCATGTATTGAACTCCCTCAGTGACCGTAGCAACTAAGTCTTTTTCTTCTACTAAGTTGGCCTTGAAACTTGATGCTTCTTTTGAGTTATTACCCTTTTTCAGAAATCAACAATCCTTGATATAATGCCTTTTCTTGTGGCAATGAAAACATGATCTTTGTCTCTTTTTATATTACTTATAATCAATAGAGGATTTCTTTCTTTTATCTTTGTTGGTTTTCCTTCACCAACATGATTCACCTTTGAATTTTAAAAAAGATACATAGCATCACATTTTCGAGTTTCCTCTTCGTACGTAGATGCCTTAATAATTTCTCAACGGTGAAGTCTTCACCAAGATATAGGAGTTTCTTCCTATAATCATTCCAAGTTGAAGGCAATTTTGAAATAATTGCTCCAACTTGTAATGTGTTAGGAATAACCACTTGTAGATCACGAAGTCCTAGGATTTGTAACTCATAAACTTGATCTATAATAGGCACATCATCAACCATACTAAACTCAAAATATTTTAACATTATAAATTTATCCATACCTTGCCGTTCATTGTTGTATTTCTCTTTCAAAGATTTCTAGATCTCCAATGGTGATTGAATTGACATGTAAAGATCATAAAGTCTGTCTAATAAAGTATTGAGAATGTGAAATCGATATGCAAAAGTATCCTCATCACGCTTTTCTTTAATTGGGAAACTTTTTCTTTTTCTTCCTTGGAAGCATCTTCAGCGATATTAGGAATTGGAGTAGTATTCGGATTAAGCACATAAGCAAGATTGAGCACCGAAAGGAGAAACATCATCTTGTCCTTCCAACAATTAAAATTTGTTCCATCAAATCGATCTAGTTAGACAAACTCTTGATTCATGACCTTAAAAGTAGTATTTTGATCTTGAGCCATCTTCAAGAAAATATCTCTCTAAAATTGTTAATAAGATATGGCGTAGAAGATGATCAAGAACTTGAATATTATTGTGGTTTCAAGGCATGAATCACTTCGCTTTCTTTAGAGAGATATTTGCCCCTACACATAGTTGCTATTTAGGTTGATGACGATACTCCCCTAGGATACAATGAAACCTCTATTAATTTCTTATTTAGCAATAGAAAAAAAATTTCTCACTCTCTTTGAACTTGAAAAATAAGATAAGACTTGTAAAATTTTCAAAACAATCAATCTCACCCAATATACAAAATAAAACCGTGAGTTTTGTGTTTGATAGTGGGGCTATTTATATCCAACATAGGAACACTGCTTATGGTGGTTCATGTCTATACCGAAAAGTTGCAACAAACTAAAAGACACATTATAGGAGTTAGTTATAATGTAGTCTGCACCCAAAGAGGTACATTGCAACCAAGAGACACATTGCTTCAGTTTCTGATATTGTTTGCAACCATTACAATGATATAGAAACATTGTGTTCCTTGAACATGTGAACGTTGACAATTTACTTGTAATTGCAACTTCATTACCGTTATCAACCCAAACAATAATATTCTTTCCTTGTTTTATATTTTAAATTGTAAAATATCATTCAGAAAGTGTGTTCATTGGGATATTCTTCTTTGGCTTTATCCATGGCACAGGGTTACTCGAGTGTATTTGGATTATAGGTCTTCAAGGGGAAAATGCTGATGAAATAGTGGATTGTTTCTCATAGATAGTGACGGTAAAGGTGACCAGCGGTTCGCAGTCTCGGATTTATAGTGCAATATATGGTAGTCCAACTCCCTTTATCCGTAAAGAGATTTGGGCTCATCTTATTCAGCTCATGAAGAGATTTTTTGGCCCAATCTTGTTATTAGGGATTTTAATGAGGTACTTTTTCCCCACAGGGTCAGGGGAGGAATAATTTCTTTAACGGGGCAAATTGTTTTGCAAAGATGCTGGACAAGTGTAATTTGATGGATATTGGATGAGCAAAAAATAAGTGCGCGTGGTGTCGTATTGTTCATGGTAGAAGACAAATAGCAAAGAGTTTGGATAGATCTTTAGTGGACTTCTTGGAGGATGTCCTTCCTAGGACTTTCCTTAACACTCTATGCAGGCTTCCTTCATATCATCACCCTCGCTCTTCTTCTCTATTCCAGAGGTTTTTCTTCGTTTTTTGGGCCTTGTTCGTTTCATTTTGAGGCTTTCTAGACTTTGCATGAGGACTTTGATTCAATACCCACAAATTGTAATTGTGGATATCTGCTCTTTCACATAAATATATAAATAACAACAATATATTAAGTCTTCTTGTCCACCTTCTTCGTTGCCTATTTAGAAAGTATAATATTTCAAAGGATGATTTCTAGATACAATTAGGTGGTGGTTCGTGCTCCTTTTGATTTGATCCTTGAAGGAGGATTAGTGAATTATGTGATGTAGTTGACTATGTTCACATTTCTACACTGCATTGATGGTTAAAGATTGCTGGTGGGAATGAAGCTGGAAGTTGGCTGAGTTGGGCACTCCTATGTCCCAGCAACTTATTTCTTTGATTAGGAATACCCCTTTTCCCCTATTCCCTGATACGGTGCATCTGCTTGCTCATGGCGTTTGGTCTTCATGTCTCTTTTCAAACTTCTTACTCCTGGTCTTGGATTTGGAAGCTTCACACCGCTACCAAAATTCAACATCCTGTCTAGCGTGCTCTACGTGGAAGCCTCCTAACCAATGTTGTTCAATCTTGTAGAGGCACTTCCCAAGATGACTTGTGCGACGATGCATACATGCAAAATCATTATGGACCATGATAGGCTTCATACCAAGTATGGATTTTGAGCAAGAAACTCTTGTTGGTTTGTTGCATAGATCGACCACGTCTCCTTGGGCCATGTTTTTTTTTTACCACCCTATGGATTATATGGTGTGATCAAAATGTGGTGGTGTTTGCAATTACTAGACTCACCAGGGATATACCATTATCGTTAAAATATTAAACCAGGAATTTTCCTTCATAACGTCTCTTTTTACACGTGTTGTTGGCTATAGCAAGCAATATGCCATCATCATTTCACATTTTATTTCACGTTCATTTTGTGCCCATGTAGCAAGCAAAACTGCCATCCTCTTTAAGCACTTTATTTCTCATCAACTCCGACGTTTTGACAATAAAAATCTATAAGGTGATGAAACGTTAGCATCTTTTGTTTTTAAATACTAATGTTTGCCACATTAGAATATACACAACATACTGACTTCCCCTTCATCTCGTCTGTTCTTCTTCTTTAGTCTTTTACTTTTGGGTCATACGTCGTAATTTTGCCTTGTAGTTCTTGCGTTTTTGGTCAAAACAAAAGAGCCTGTTGTATCCTATGAGATTTATCTACTGTGACAAAATAATCCTTAAAGATAGTGCAATCATAGATGTGTTTATTTCACATTTTTAAAAAAGTGATTTTGAAATTTAAATTTTATATATAATTAAAAAAGTTAAAAATTAATTTTTTTCAGAAGCTATTCTTTTCAGCTTCTTCAAAAAAGATGAAAATAGATTTTTTTGAGAATCTGATTATTTTTAAAAAATTATCCAAATATACAAAAATTGATTTTTTTTGAATTAAAAAAGTAATTTTTTGGCAAATTAACCTAAAATAAACACACCCTATGTATTCTTCAAGCTTAACTTTGTTTACTTGTTTATCTCTTTGCAGAACTTCATTTTCCAACAAAAGTTTTCTTTTTTGAACTTTGAGATTAATTTGTATGCACTGTGATATACTCCCCCATATACAAAACTTAAAAGTGGTTAACTCTTATAGCTACCACTTTTAGTTTTGTCTATATGATAACATATAATTTAATATTAGTGTAAATTTTTTTTATATATAAATTAGAATAATTATACAACCTTCATTAAGATTAAAAAAAAAACAACTATGATTTTTCATAAAAAAAGAAAGAAGTATGGATCGTTATGCAATTGTGTCACTCTCACATTTTTATTCTTTTATTTATTTTTTGTTATTATCTTTTATTCATTCTTTTTTTTTTTTATCACTTTAACTTGCAAGTGTTATGATTTAGGATTATTTGTAATACCAGGGGCCTGAACTATTAAAAAAAAATACTACTAAAAAGGGATAATTTTATTAATCCCAACTATTTTTAGCTTTAAATGCCAAATTATATCATAAGCTCGTTCCTTAAAAAAAATAGTGTCTATATATTAACTCATGAGAAAAATGTTAACATAATTCTTAAAAATTATAAGTATCGGTTATATTAATTTAGACATTAATATATCTTTTTTAAGGATTATGTATATAATTTTTTTTTAGGAACTAATATTTTCGCCCTTAAATATTTTAAGGAAAAAATTGGAATTTAATTGAAAAATAAAAGGGAAAAAAACAGTGATTCACTTTATGACTTTTTTCATTTTATAAGGCTTCGAGTAAACATTTTAATGAATGAGAAAAATATTCGACCAAATGCAGGGAATCCTTTATTTTTTAATTTAGTTACTGTAAATTTTTTATATTAGAATTTCATTATGGTAAAGAATGATTAATATTTTAACAATATAACAAGACAAAATTATATGAATATAAACTAATAAATGAAAGTTAAACTATTTAAGAAAAAGTTCTAAAGTAAAGGATTTACTGGACGAATTCAATGCTCTGAATTTTGGTATGTGCCTCTTCTGGAAAATTACATTTTCTCTCCGAGCCTACCAAACACCCCCTCCTTTCTAATTGTTGGGCTGCTATTGCATAATCTTGCGGGCCTTTCTTTGTGTAGAGCACTGGAGCTATACCTATATGTTCATTGATTCCCTGTATTAATTGACACACCATTGACTTGACCATGTTTACTAAAGAGGATAGTAAAGCATGGTTGTCCAATGACATTCAGGTCCTTGTAGTTAAAAAGTTTTTAGGGGGCAATATATTATATATGATGTGAAACCACAATTCAATTATTCGGCTTCAATTCGCTATATATATATATATATATATATATATATATATATAAGAAACGTAAAGTTACCAACCATTTTGTTACCAACCATTTTGTTCTGTCATGGTAAATGCAGCCTCAAAGCCGAGTAAAGCCGCAGTAGCACTTTGCATTGAGCCCAGCCAATGTGTTATTGGCTAATGGCAAATCTCACACACCCAGCATCTCATTTTTGCAACTGGCTTAAGTTACACACAAGGAATTTGTCTCATGAGACAAGCGAAAAGGGGGTGCTAGCTTGGACTTGATAAGATAATGAAGGAACCCCATGACGCTGAAAGGAAAAATCTGTTTGGTTTCTAAGAAAAAGGATGGCATTTATGCTTTGCTCATCTTTTCACCAAAAGCACAAGAACTTTCGGTACCGTAAAAAAAGAGGGGCACCAAGGTCCTACACCATGTGTGCTTTCTTATGTGATCTATTCATTAACTAATCCAAATTGCCATGATCACTGAGTAATAATTATTACACTTTCTACATAAGTGTTGCAAGGTTCTGATCATATAGAAAAACCAAAATGGAATTCCTTCTGTTGGATTAAGAAATTTACAAAGATAATGCAAGAGGAGTGCAGCGTTGTCAGTTCCCAGTGTAACATTTGGTGCAATTTTAAGGTAAATATGTAGGCCATAGTTGCTCCATTTCATTCATAGACATTTGGGATTAAGGGCAATGGCCATGGAACAAGTAAGTGACTGGGACCTTAGCAACAACATGCTGGTGGGCATAAGATAGCTAATGTGCTTCTTGTGAGATTTTGCCTACTTGCGTTTGCTTTTTGTTATCTTTGTGGTGAGATGCTGAGGTGTGATGTTGTTCCCCCTCTATGTTGTTCCTTGTTGTGGCTGGGATGAGGACCAAGTATCTTGTGCGCAGAGCTAAAGAGCTGGACACATTCAATTTTAGGGATATGTGTGATTGATTTAAAATCATTACTTGCAAATGTGTGCAAAATTAGAAAATAGATTATCTTATATGAAAATTGCTCGTAAATTTGTCATACATAGATTTTCACTGTTAATGAAGAAGGTCGTCTTAACCTAAGTGTTATAAGAGAATTTAATCAATAATAAAATTTATATATAATCAAGTTATATAGAATTTTTATATGATTGATTCTCGCAAAATTATGCCAAGGTGAAAACAATTTCAATGATTCAATTAGCATTAATACTCTTAATTTTATATTGGATGCTGTGCACAAATTGATAGGTTGAGAAAATATCCCGTTTAAAATCTATTTGCTACTCCTGTTGCCAATTTGTGACGTATAGGGGATTAAGTTTAGACATTCTTTAACTTTATGACCTATAGGGTATTGAACAATTTGGCCAAAACATTTGGGGGAAATTCTATATCCATGAGTATTGATAATTTGTAAAAATATATTATTTTTACTCTATATTTATGCATTAATTACTCTAAATTTATTTTTTATGTGATAATTTCCTTAATTATTTTTAATAAATCTAAATTTATGAGGGCTGTCAGTGAATATATAATTTCTTTGTACTTAATATATAAAGATTTTCATAAGATTTATTTGGATACAGGATAAAGATAGTATTGGTAGACAAGAAAATAAAGGAAAAAAATTCTAATTGAGATTTGAAGGTTGGATTTGAATATTTGAGGAAGATTTGGAAGAGGTTGCAAAAAGATTTGGAATAAATTTGAAAGAAGATCAAGATTTGAAAAGAAGATAAATATTTGAATAGAAGATAAGAAGGAAATTAAGAAAAGATTCTATTCACTTTGAAATATTTCATTATAAATTTGTTGTAACCCTTTTCCAAAATAGAGAGAGCTTGACATAGAGAGAAGAAATGATGACTTTTTTTTTTATTTAGGTTTTTTTTTTCCATTATTTTTAGTTTTCTTTAGGTGTTAGGGTGATATAGCTTGGTAGAATAGATTATGTATTTTTTATTTTTAATTTAATTTTTAATTAATTGAATAATTTTTTTGTGTTCTTACTATTCTCTTGAAATTGGCCACTCTTTTGAATGTTCTATGATTATATGTTGTTGAATAATAATTCATTGTATAAAATAAGCCAATTTAAAACTTGCCATGAGTTAAAGTAGTTAGAAGTAGAAGTATTCATTTGTATGATTATAGGAATTCTTGTTCTTCATCCTTGAGATAAGTTTAGAATAACATTAGGAAATTAATATATTTAATTTATCTTAAAGGGATTGCAATATTTATCAAGTCACTGAATTGTGATTATAAGTTTTGAGAGATTCAACCAGTAATTTATGTGAAATAGGAATTAGATTTTAATTAGGTGATGAATAATTTGGAAAATCAAGTAAAATCATACCCTAACACTTGTTTTTTTATTTTTGTATTCTATCGTTTGTATTTTCGATCACTCAGATAGTTGCTGTTCTAAACAAATTGATAGTTGATTAAGAATTCTCGTGGGAATAATACTCATGTACTCTTTATTACTTGTGACCTAATATACTTATGGGGGCCAATTTTCTAAATCGGCTTACAAGTATCCAATGACAAATGCTTTAACTTCTAGTTTTGATATATTTTACATTAAATATTGAAAATTTATGTTTTTCTTTTGGTTGACTTGAAAATTTATGTTGGTTACTTTCTCAAAAATACTTTTACGCGTTGATGAATTTTCTAAAACTCTATGACAATCAAAATAAAAATATAAAAAATATTTTTTAATTTTAAAATTAATTTTAGCATCATAATACGTACAAGCATATGTTGTCTGTCTTATGAAAACAAACATAATACGTACAAGCATATAAAACAAACATATCTAATCCTTCTCAATGAACACGCTAGCTTGCTTTGTCCTTGCAATTGCATGAGCAGCCATGTTTGCAACTGTAGAGATGTTGGAGATGCAAATTGGAGAGCACTATAACCGAAACCTCTGAAAATTCAACAATATTCCTATACTGATGGGAAGATCAGTATCAATTTGTCTATTAATCAAATAAATTATTACCAATATAGAATTCACCTCTCCGTGGTACAGTTCATGATGTTAAGAAGATGAGCTACGATGTTGATGAAGCCCTAAAGAAGGCGCATAGTTGAACTAGTCTCATGGTTCCATTTTCAATGGAATTAGAGAAACCCACTACCAGATGGTTACGTGGTAAAGGCAGCTACTCCTATTTATTCTGAGCATGGAAAGGTTGAGCCATAAACTTTGCACTTATGGAAGTTCAGTATTGGGCATTCGGCTAAGGGGTATACCCGAATAGAATGAAAATAGAATTTCGGCAGCTCAACCAATAGCGATAAGAAATGTTGAGTAAAATACACTCCACTCCCTTGAGCTTTTATGGAAGGCGCCGTTTGCAATGTTCCAGGCACATTCCTGCCACACTGTTGTACCAGTGTTTTGCACCCGTTCAGATTTGAGTGAATAAGAATAAAATAAGCTGTAAGGGTGGAGATCTTGTAAGCCAAATCTAAGGTAGTAAATAGCTGTGTCATACTGTGTGTACACCTAAGGTCAACCAGTTGGAGTATTTAATAAGGTGAAAATTGGACATGTTGAAATGTCGGTATTACCCACTATTTGAGTATGTGTTACTGGAGTGAGTCATATTACATTTTTATTGATATTTTCTTTCGTATTCGAGGGAGGATACACCATGTGGAGCATCTGCATGCTTGTATTTATTTTATATAATGGTAATTTGCATTAGTTTTTTACTAACTTCGTAAGTCAAAATCGATGTGGTAAGACAGTACAATACATTGTATAATTGTAGGAGAATTATTATTAATTTAAAATTTTTTAAATTTGTTTAATATATATGTTTTCATACATATATTGTTATTAGTTACTGTAGAACAAAAATATGATTAAATTAAACATCCCTCCAATAAAGAATATCTTTATTACATAATTCTCTCCTCAATTTTCAAAACATACACCCCAAATATGGTTATAAGATGAATTTTGTCAATAATTTTAAAATTTTAAAAATTAAAAATAATTTATTTGATAATTTGGTTAACTACACAATTTTTTTAAAACAATTGAATACCTAATAATAATATAACATATAAAAATATGAAGATTTTGACACTAATTAAATTAAAATTTAGATATCATCTTTATTAAGTTAAATTTAACATAAATACATTGATCACAAATTAGATGATAACTACTGCAATTATTTTAAATTATAACAATGATATGTATGTATATCATGATTATCGAATGATTTTACACAATTACTTGTCTTTGACAAATCAAATTATATATATTGTGTTTGTCAAGGTCCCTTAACATAGATTGAAGCAAAATATAATATAAGCATATTAAAATATTAAAGAAAAATAATTGACTGGATGTCTAAAGAATCGTTGAAATCACTTTAATTATTGAAAATGAAAGTGACGCAACATATTTTTTAAAGTAGTTGTACATATATTATTGTAAGATTAAATTCTCTAATAGGGCATTAAGAGGTGTTAAGAGGCTAGGCCCATCGAAGTTGTGATGTTGCTTGAAATATTGATCACACCAAGTGAAGGAATAATGACGAGGTTAAGTGAAATAGTAACAAGTAGTAGAAATTGTTTAGGTGTGTAATGACCCACAATCATGGTAAGAGTAGGTAGATTTGCGTAGTTAATGAAACTAATGGGTTAATGGTATTGCTTTAATCTTGGAGGGGAGCGGCAAAATTCGGCCAATTATGCATAATTATGTAATTAATCTGGCAATTTGATGAAATATGTAATGAAATATGATCACCTTTTTAATCACCTTAAAGCAAAAATATGATTATGGACGTTGGACCAATTGTTGAAGCATTATTAGGTGAAAATGGCATATATTTCATTACATTTATTTCTTTGCTTAATTAATGGATTAAAATACTGTAGATCAGTGTTTGATCAGTTGAATTTTATTGATTTTTTTCTTGAACTATAGCAAAAGTCTTTGATTCCTATTAAAAATTTTTAATATCCATGTATTTTTTAAAAAATTACATCTCTCTATGTGATTTACATCCCTTACAAAATAAATTAATTATTATTAGTATATCTAATATATTAATTATCTTTAAATGAATAGTAATAATATATATATATATATATATATATATATATATATATATATATATATATATATATATATATATATATTATGTGAACAAAATTCAAAATAAAGGATAGTATTTATATACAGAAATGTTAAACTCCACATAAAAGCTCCATATTTTATCTTAGATAAAATATTTACTTTCTTTTTTTTTTGAACTAATTTATAATTTTAGACGATTTATGATTATCAATTTTTTATGAGTCTTTGGTTTCTATTAAAATATATAAAAAGTGATTATATACATAAAAAACTTAGGCTTATGTATAAAATATTGAATTTATTAATAATATTAAAAATTTAATTTTGATATATTGTCAACATAAAATTTTTTTACATAAATATTTAATTATGTATTACCACATTAGTAAAAATACTTATATTTAACCACCCACTATCTTAAAAGTTTTATAAACAAAAATATATGATTGGATAATAGTATAAATTCTTTTGACAATAACAATGCATCAAAATTAATCTCTAATAATAATAATAATAATTAATAAATTAATAGAATACTCAAATAATTAATGAACAAATTTTGTTAATTTATTTAATTGTAAATTTATATTATCCTAATGTCATTAAGTAATAATAAAACTGCACATTCAGATAAGAGTTTTGACAAAAGAGAGATGAAAGGAAAGTTCAAAACAGTGTCATAGAGACAGGTAGACCACGTAGCTATAAAGGAGATGGCACGCTTGTAAAACCAATTCAGAAGGTGGGTTAATTTGACTTTTTAAGCATTTTTTGGAAGAAAACTAGTAACTGACTCGGAAAAAATTGATACACCGGTGTACCAGGATTCACCCAGGAACATTGCAAAAGCCGCCTTTTATGAAGTGACATTTCATTCCATTATCCAAAATAATCTATACTACTCCGCCCCATTATTTTAACCCCTCCCTTAGCATCCACTGAAATATTTTAACAGAATATTCCTCTAAATCACCGCAAACCATCTTAAGCCAAATTTTTTTTTTTTAGAAAAAAAAGAGAGATAAATAAAACATAGCACCCATATTTGTGTTAGCTTTAATCTGCTTCATTAGTTCAGCATCATTTGCCACCTTCATGCATCTTTCCCTTGGCAACTCTGCATCCATTCAAACCTTCTTCTCATAATCAACCCTCAATCCACCATAAACACATGCCTTAAGGTCCACCAAATAGAGATGATCAAGGTCAAATATGTCTATCATGAAGAAATCATCCATTATGTGAATCATGATATAGACCTCCATTTTTGCTGAAATTAAACACACACAACTCTCCATTTTGTCAACCCAGCCCAGAATTCAACTTTGAAGCTTACAATCATACCTTAGGCTCCTTACTCTTTGGTTCTCTATAGCCGGTTCCTTTCACCACCAAATTTTCTTACTTCCAATAATGAAAATGTAGGAACAATGAAACCCTAAATCAGAAAAACAAACAAAATCTTCTCCATGTTGATGGTGTTGCTTTTCACTTCGTGGGAGTGGTGGTGTGATGGTGATGACATTTGGCCTTTCTCTTTCCTGTGGATAGGTCTAATTAACCCAAGTAGGTGAGATTTTGGTTAAAATTCTTTCTTATGTTCTGTGAAGGGTTAAATTGAGGTTAACATGATAAGTTTGGATAACAAAGAGATTAAGATAACTAGAGATAATAGGGTGGAGTATAGATTTTGGTTACTAATAGGGTCGAGTTTTATTTCATAAAACCTCAAAGGGATAAAGTGTATTTACTCAAAAACTAGAGATAATAAGGCACAGGTTTGATTATATTTTTTATAATTACTTTTACGGGTAAATAACACTTATACCTCTTCAGGTTTACTTGTTTAATGACTTGCATTCTCACTTATATCTCCTTTGCATCTAATAGATTATATGTGATGAGTTAATGGAAATGAGGAAGAAAAAGCAGGCAATGGAGACCAAAATCAAACATGCTGAGAAAGAATTAGAGTCTATCAGTGAAGAAATATGGCCTTTTTAGATGCACTTAAAGACGAGCACTGCAGAAAGGATGCATCTCTTTTCATTCTTATGGGCACAGAAGATGGAAGCGATTGCTAGGTTCTCAGATGCGGCAACCTGGAATAAGTCCATGGACAATCGCACGATTTGGGTAGACAAGTGTTCACTAAAGGTGGTAGGAAAGATATGTTGGTATACTACTTTGCAGTTATAAATCTATAAGTGTGTGTTTGGGTTGGAGTTTATAAAATTTAATTATGAATAAATTTAATTTTAATTAAAAGTGAATTTATCATAATTTTACTTTATGTATGGAAATATTTATCTAAAAAATTAGTTTGACAAAATAAACATTATTTAAATTATATTAATTAAAATCACTTCTTAAATGCGTAATTATAAAAAAATATCCAGAACAATTATAATTGTTTAGGAATAGAATTGGAAATTTATTTTTAATAAAATATTCATAAATATTAAACGAGAAAATTCTAAGGTAAAAGTAATTATAAGTTGCTTCAACTTTAACTTAGGTTTAGAATCACAATTGACTTTGATATGGTGCCATCCCTAATCCACCTTGCATATTATGGTGCATAATGTATCTTATAATTCAATAATAGAGATTGAATGGTATATTGACATAATTATCTACTATATTACATCTTAAAACCTCTCTCTCTCTCCTCCCACCTCCTCCATCCCCTTCGGTCTCTATTGCAAAACCGCCTCCCTCCATCGCCATCCAATCCCCGCTGCCGGACTCATTCGCCGATGTCGCCGTACTCATAAGTGCAGATCCTGTTCTGTCCAGGATGCGGATGGATTAAAGCAAATATGAAACAATAAAAAAAACAGAGAGATGTTTTTAAAATCATATAACTGTCATCTCACCAAGCTGAAAACGTAGAAAATGAGATTTTATAGTTTTCAAAATTTTCAAAAATGCAAACTTTGTTTCCTAAAATTTGCAAATAAAGACAACCGAAGATATGTTCTCTCAATTTTATGCGATTATGAAAATATAAAATATAAGATCAAATAGACTTGGATATTATTTTTTATTTTTATGTTTAGCTGATATACTCTTTAATATATTTTACTAATAATTACAAAGATAACATTTTATTTTAAGAGAAAAATTTTTTTACTCTCCTAAACCCCGAAAATTTTAAAACTATACAATTTGAACCCTAAACTTCTTTTTTAATATGCACTTTAATCCTTTCATTAAATTATATATCAATTGCTAAAAAAAATAGTATATATTTAATAAAGTTTAGGATTTAAGTTGCACTTTAAAAAAAATAAAAATATTTAGGGACTAAAGTGTATATAATATAAAGTTCAAGAAATAAAGTGTAATTTTTTTTCGTTAACAATAAAAGAAAACTCAACAAAAAAGCTAAAATGCATGTTTAAAAAAGTTTAAAATTCGAGTTGTGCGTTTTTTAAATTCTAGGATAAAATGCACATTACCTATATGTTATAGGAGTAAAGTGCATTCTTCCCTTATTTTTATATTGTTTCTTAATATCAAATTTTTATAAAAGAAATAGTCATAACCAATCTTTTGTTGCTTTAGTACTCCACACTCAGGGCTAAGGCTTCCATGTGTAATGACAAGATCAAACAAACTTCATAGTTTTATGGACGAAAAAAGAAAAATCAACTTACCTATTAGTCGTGACTCGTGACAGATGCCAATTGCCGACTGCTGAAAAACTTTAACACCAAAATTCAAAAGTTGGTTAGACTAATCAAATTAGGACACTAACATCCATCATAGAATAACATCCATCATATAATCTAACATCCTCTCAGTTAAACATTCAATATATATATTTTATCTTAATAGATGCATGTTTTGATACTCAACCACGCTCATATTGGCATAGAGAGTTCGGTATTATGTCTGGGCATCTCAAGTTTTCAAATAATAATAATGATGATGATGATGCTTGACCCGCAATACTAAGGAGTAACCGATTTTGCAAATGTTACCATGATTAAGGAACAGATCAAAAGTAGAGTCAATTGGTTTGGGAAGTAGACACGGAAGGTTAGAGGCCTTAAGTTTCAATTTATTGAATGCAAAGTAAGATGCATTAGTTATATCACATGAACTTGTGATCGTCATCTTCCAAGGTACAGAAAAACAAAGTAAAGCATCATGCTCATAAACTATTTTGCAGTTTTATACAGTATTCCAGAATTAAAAAGGGGAAAAAAATAAAAAATAACCTTAAAGTACCTAGATTAGATCACATCTAACAATCAGGAGCACAATCAGAAAATAATTTCTAATGTAGGGCAAAATACAACAACAAAGAAAGATAGGGACTATACATTGCCCACATAAGTATGGTTTATGCAACACCTAACAAACTGCTTGCATTCACTTAAACACTTGGCCCATCACAAAAATTCCCCGACTTAAGCATAAAGTGGAGAAGCAGAAGGCCTGGGATAAGCAGTCTTCCTGGGAGCATCTGCACTACCTTTGCTAGATGCAGGAAGGCCAAGGCCAGAGCCGCGAACTCTAAGCTCTTTCCGATCGCCATTCTTCAGCTTGTCCTTTGGTTCCTGCAGCAGCTCCAATGCTCTAACCACCTCATCCATATTTGGCCTGTATTTAGGATCCACAGCAAGACACTGGAAAGCGAGGGTGGCGGCCATTTGAGCTCGACTAAGGGAATATTCACCTTCAAGACGGCTATCCATTACACGAAAAACTCTTCGCTTGTTAGAAAGGTAAGGTTTCGCCCATTCGACTAGGTTGTGTTCTCCAGACGGCCGGTTCTTGTCTATGGCACGCCTTCCTGACAACATTTCCAGAAGAACTACTCCAAAACTATATACATCACTCTTGGAAGTGAGATGACCTAGCAAAAAGCACATGTTTAGTACTAAAAATATAATGTGCATCACCTCAATGTTAGCATAATAATCTGGGAAACTAAATGTCACTCATATGTATTATTTTCACAAATCTACAAATGAAAATTGAAATAGAATATTTTTGTGCGGAGTGTGCAAAGGATATCCCATGAAAAGTGGTACTGGGAAACCATGTAGTTAGTATTCTGCAAAACCTTGAAGAATGTAGATGCAACTGCAGGGCTTGAAACCCTTTCAATGCAGTAAATGTGTAACAACACTTCAGAGAAGATGATTACAAAACAAAGAATATGACATAGAATATGATGTCATAATGTAGTTCATCAACCTACAATCAAGCCTTGTCGCACTAAGTGAGGTCGGCCATATGGATCAGACAATGCCATTTTTTACTATTGTAAACCAAGTCTATAGTCCAACAATGAAAACAACATATTTTGAGATGGATAAATGGTGCATGGAAACCCAAAAAAGTAAGTCAGGAATCCAATTCACAAACACCAGATACTATACCTGTTGCTAGATACTCTGGTGCTGCATATCCATGGGTTCCCATGACCCTAGTAGAGACATGGCTCTTATCACCAGTTGGCCCATCTCTGGCCAGCCCAAAATCAGAAAGCTTGGCATTGTAGTTCTGCAAAACAAAAGTCAATGAAGCAGCTAAGTGACCGAATGCTAAATCCATCACATTCAACCATAGCAAGACATGGCCAAGCTTGCAATATATACATACAGTATCAAGCAAGATATTCGAAGTCTTGAAGTCGCGATATATGACTTTAGTTTCTGTGCTATGGAGAAAAGCAAGACCCTTTGCAGCCCCAAGGGCTATTTTTAATCGCAAAATCCATGAAAGTGGCTGAAAATGAAGACCTCCTGCATTAAAGATGATTTCAGTCAACATTAGTATTAGACTTGAGGGGTTAAGTATACATTATAGGCTAGTTTAAGGGGCAACATAAGGGGAAAAAAATTATTCGACTAAATTAGATGGTACTGACTCCTGAACAGATGATTCTCCACACTGCCCTTAGGCATAAATTCATAAGCTAGAAGCCGGTGCTCATCTTCTAAGCAGTAGCCGATCAATTTGACTAGATTAGGATGCCGCAGTTGTCCAAGATAGTTGATTTCAGCCTGCAAGTCAAAATACAATCCAAGAAAATTAATCACCAAGCAAAATCAGTTTTGGACCTCTGTTGTACTTTAGTATCATAATCTAGTCATCTAAAAAGTGCTTTATTTATGTTGCATAGCTAGGCCAATAATGCCAATAACATCAAAGGAGGAAACCTAAAACGTTAATAGATATATACTATGTTTGGATTTCCGTTTAGAACTCAAAAACCATTGTTTGGGCAAAAGCTATAAGAGAGTGGCTTTTGCCCAAACCATGATTTGGAGCTTTCCAAAGGAAAAACCAAACATGCTATATAGTTTCACAGAAATCCCTCGAAAGGATCACATATGCAAATTGATGGAGTAACCAACACTGCTTGGAGTTGCCTAGAATTGTATTAATATTCAACTATTTAAAGCTACACATCAGAAGGAGAAACTGAATGAGCATCAGAAAAGAAGTGATCCTTACCAACCATTCCTTGTGACCCTGGAAACCATCTTGGTTAAGCCTCTTCACAGCAATAACCACGCCTGTTCCTGGCCTTGTAGCAGCTAGTAAATGCTCATCAATCCAGCCCTTAAAAACTGAACCAAATCCACCTTCTCCTAAGACACTGTCTGGGCGGAAATTTCTTGTGGCCGTTCTTAGCTCGCTGTAGCTGAAGCTTTTCAAATTGGAAGATTGTAAGATCTCACCCTCACTCCGAGGTGTCATCGATATGGAGGCTGATGAGCTCCCACTAATTGAGCTGATGCCATAACCATTTCTACTCACACTTCTTGACGTGAACCCTGCATAAATACCAAGAAAGACAAGTTGACAAAGATTCAGTTACAATCATTGGCCTTCAAACTATCAAAATGAACAAAGTCACCACTCATTACAAAATTTACATGTATTCCAACAAAACCCAAAATTATCTTTATGTTGTTAACAGTATTTTTTATCAAACTCAAATTACAATTTTTTTCCCAGAGGAATCACCTCACTAAAAATCCTACTTCTGAGTGGGGTTTCTAAAAAGTGTAAAAAACAAAACAAAACAAAACAAAACAAAACAAAACAAAAAATAAAAATGAAAATTTACAGTAAGCTCCAAATTAGAACTTAGGAATTCAATGGGAGTCTTAAATCAAACTCAACTGAGAGGAAGCACAGATCACAACATCACAAAAGACAAAGCAGCCTTAAGTTGCATGGATCTCAAGCATGTTCATACAGACTAGTATACATGTACATGACAGCCCAAATCTCCATAAAGCTAACGACTTTAAGTATGTGACAGTCAATCCCATATTCACTCCAACCCCCAAAACCAAATCTTGAGACATAAATTAAAAAAAAAAAAAAAGAAGCTAGCTCAGTCAGATATTGAGAGAGAAAACAAAAATGATGCAACTTGCAAGTCAAGAAGTAGCTTTACCTGTATTGGAAGGACTCACAGCCTTAATCCTATTGCTCCAGCAAGCACCCATCAATAAAAGAATCACCTATAGAATCAAAGATTTTGGGTTATGGGTTATGGTTTTCAGATGCAAGCAAAGAAAACAAACTCAAAAACACAAGAGCAAGCATAAGTTTGCAAAATGGGCTAAAAAGAGCAACCCCACAAAATGCAAAAACACTATCCAAACAGCAAAAGATAACCCACTTGTCTCAGGCAGATCGTAGTGATTGAGCACTGAGTAGCAGAGATTAAAGGAACTTTTCAACTTTTTGATGATTTGGGTTTTGATTGGAAGAATCATAAAGCAAAAAGTGCAAGAAAAAAAAAGTGGAGCTTTGGTCACTTTGTTAATGGAAGCTCTTTGGCAAACCAGAGACGTAGATGGTTGACTTAACTTCTTTCTAGCTACTTGTTCATTTTGTACTGTTATACCCAACAAACTAACGTGGCAATTTATTAGCTAATTTATTCGTCATCCAATAAAAAATGGTGAGGTAGATGCAAAATAAATGCATGTGTATCCACTTTTTTATGATTAGTACAAAATAAGCCAATCTAGTCTAATGAACATTCAATTATTCCTAACCGTTTGATTGAGATTATGTTCAATGATCATGACTTTTCAAGTTAAAAAAAATGGACACACATAATGGTCAATTGATTCAATTTAGAGGGTTCTAATATTTGGTACAATTTTTAAATCACGTGCATAGGTATTATTATTTTGATGATTGAACTGGTTCCAATGATTAGTCAAAGATGACCCATGGTTAACTTTAAAAAATAAAATTGGGACAAAGATTACTCTGAATCTGAGCAAATAATCTAGGATTTTAGACTGTCGTAGTGTGTTATAGTTGACTAATGCCCGTCATAACGTATAACGTATAGCATATACTATGCAAGTGAAAGCACAACTATGACAATTTAAAGGGTTTCCGAGGAAAACATCTTTTCTTATGCAATATTCTAACTCAATTCCGAAGTTATTTCATCATATGTTAATACATGCAGTTTTATAATGTTTATGATGTGGTAATGAAAAGCAAATTTGAAGACCATTGCGTCGTATTGAAATGAAATAGTTTTTGTTTATCAAAATGAAAAAACGAAAAGAAATTGTAGTCTCATTATTTAAACATTAAATAGAATAATAAAATAAAATGCTTAAATAAAAATATAAAAATAAGAAAAATTAGGTCTTATTAACACTCATACTGTATATCATGTCATTCCATAATAATATCTTACAAATGATTAAAAATATATTTCTCTTATTATAGTATATATTCCCGAGAATTAAAATTTGACGGAGTTGATTTGATAAGTCAAAGACATGTCAAACCAGGTCAAATGAGAAAATTGAGAGGGTCAAACACCCGCACAAAAAAACAAGAAGGAACGGTCAAAAATGCGATTTTCCACAAACAACAGACAAAATTAAATTTTGGAACCCCTCCTCATTATTGGATATAATTATGAGGGTAAAATTATTTCATACCATTATTGTTTAAATAGTTCTTATTTTGTAACATCTATAATTTTATATTACTTTAGTTAGAGGAATCATTTAATATATCTTATTTGAAATCACATAAAACAAGATATATATCTTATTTGATCAATATATAAAACTAATATGACGCACGATAAATAGTATAAACAATAACTTTTACCCGACAAAAGAAAATAACATTTGACTCTACACTCTTTGTGTTTTGTAAAAATTATAAAAATTCTGACCAAGTCAATGTGACAACGGTGTCACTCTTGTGCCTGCGCATCTAAGGTAACAAGAAAGGTCAGCTAGAAACAGTGCACCATGTAAAAATAAGAGTGTATCTGCCGAGTACCCAAGTCACTGGTTAAAGTTTCAAAAAAGAAAAATTTGTATTAGAAAGGTAAAAAGTTTATGTTTTTAGTACATCAAAAACTGTAGAAGTTTTAAAATTTTTCTTTTCTTTTAATTTTTAACCGGTGCCCAAAACCCTAAAAATAATATATTTAAAAATGGGCACAAATCTCTTAAAGAACTTAGAAATTTTAAATCTTATTTTCTCTCTTATCTCTTTTGCTACTCTTTCCTTTTGTGAATGTTTTTGAGAAGGACAGTCATCTCTCTTTTTTCGTGGTAGCTCCTCCATTCCATTTCTTTTTCTTTTTTTTATTGCTTAATTAGGATTTTCCATCTTTTGTTTTGTTTTGTTGCCTCTTTTGTGAGGTTTTTGTTAACTTTTTTATAGATATTTTTGTTGTCCCTTTTTTTTTCTCTTTATGAGTGTTTTGATTTATGTTTATGGGTATTTTTATTTTGATACTCTTATGAAAGTTGTTTAAATCTATTTTAAAAGGATGCATAATATATTCTTCAATATGTAACACTATTTGTGTTGATCTACAATATGAAAGATACTTGAACAGCCATAATTTTCAGATAAGAAGCAAAATGTTGAATGCATTTGATTTTTATTAAATTTCGATCTGATGTATCTTTTTTAATTTTTAAGTACCGTTAGGTTTCATTATATATATATATTAGATGTATTTTATTTATAATGTCAAAAGTTAGAATTTTATAATTGCTACTTTACGAAGAATTTTTTCTAGTTATTATCCCCATTCAAAATTGGCAGAACAAGTCTTAAAATCCGAAAGAATAACTACTTACAATGGATTTTCTTCAAATTTTGTTATTTGTATGGCATCTCTGGGAACCCAACCATAAAACAAAACAAAAAAATGATGAGTGGAGCTACGAGAAGATTGAGTCGACCACAATGACCACTTGACTAAAGAAAACGGGAGTTGCCATTACTGAAATATAATTGGAGCTCCAAATCGATCTTACCATGGCCTTTTATGAAGAAGGTTAAACTATTTAGTTTTATACAATAAAGAAGGAAAATAACAAAGAATCTAACGGATCACCAACACCACATCATTTGGCTTCGGAGAGCAACTTAGTCTGAGACTCTGAATTTTAACTCATGGGGTTAAGAAAGATGCTAAAATTGTTTTACTCTATATCATAGATACGAAGGGGAAATATTTTTTAAACTTGAGATGTATTTACATTGTATGGAATATTGTAGACTATTGTAAATATAGAAAAGTATGGAAATATACGTGTATTTAGGTAAACTATATATATTTTGTACAATTATATATGCTTAATTATATTTTTAGTATATCAAAATATTATAATTTTTTGTTTGATCTCTCTTTTCTAAATAGTTTCCATTTAGTCCAATCATTTTTTTTTTTTATTTTCATTGGTGATGTTTAAAATGTTCACCCACAAAAAATGAATATTCAATGTTCACCTGATTTTTAACCATTGATCAAGTTAAAAAAATAAATTTAACGGTTAATATTAAAGGACAATTCATACTCCAAATATCACGTAGAGCATCATAATTAATTTTTATGTAATATCAACCATTAAATTTACTTTTTTTTTAACTTGATCAATGATTAAAAATTATGTAAACATTAAATATTCACTTTTGTGATTGGTCATTTTAAACATCACCCATTTGCGTTTAGTTCTTCCGTTAACCTATCATTAGTTTAATCTGTTAAGTTCTGATTTGACGTTCCACGTGGAGGTTAACATGAATCAACCGGCAAAATAAGCGCCAAATAGAAAATAGTGATATTTGAGATAGAAAAGGATAATTTTGTGGTATATATTTTACATGTTTACATACACAAAGTAAAAGTTTGAATTAAAAATTCACAAAAATAATTTGTGTAATATTATGAAACTAAATTATTGTATTAAATTTTTAAAAAAACATTTTTATAAAATTATATATTTTAGCCTCTAATATTTAAAATTTTTTATATTATATTTAATGAAATTAAAATAATTATAATTAAGGTGAAATATTTATAACTGTGGAGATTGTTAATAGTTTTGTTCCAAAAGTAGAATGTCGAACATAACATGGCAAGATTGTACTTCAGATTTTGTTTTAAATGCAGCTTATAATGCATGATGTAACTGGTGATGTAGCACACACCTATTTTGCAGCAGTATTCAGCAAGTGTGGCTAAATGAAATGAGGATGTAGCTAAACAAACTTGCGAATGCGGCTAAATGAAACTTGAGACTGTTGCTAAATGACCACCACCTGACCCCTTTCTGGCCATCGCCATCATTAGCTCCCTCCTCATTCTCCTCCTCCTCTTTTTCCTTCGCCACCCCTCCACCAGAAGTGCACCGCCCCCTTTACCACCTCTGCGGCCATCGACAACTCCAAGCCCCCCACACTGCCTCTTCTTCTCCTCATCCACCGCGCCACCAACTCCTTGTCTTCTCCTTTAAGCCACGTCGGCTTCAACACCGTCTTCTCCGGCACTGTCTTGCCGTCGGGGAGAATCCCCATTGCCGTGAAGCTCATGGACCCCACCACGACCTCCAAGCAGGGCGAGCATGAGTCCCACAACGAGCTCTTCTTTGCCTACGTGCTCCGTTGCTCCCCCTACATGGTCACTGCCGTGGGTTCTTCTCCAACCCCAAATAGCACCATTTCTTGCTCATTTACAACCTCATGGTTAACAGCAACCTCCAAGACGCACTCTTGCACTGAAAGTGCCTCGAATTCGTGCAATGGAAGAAGCGTTTCTCTATTGCTCGATTGAAAACAAAGCCCCATTTGGATGTTCTAAATGGTGGCTATGATGAAGGGAAGAAAAAGCAAGGATTTTCGGAGTATGATGGTAGTGGGTGGAAATGGCGGCGCAGTGGTTGGTTGGGGGAGGAACACTAAAAATGAGGGAGGGGGAGACATACGCCCTCATTTATGCATCTTGTGCGTGAGGTGCATCATAGAACAAACCTGTATTTTATTGGGTGCTATAAAAGTTGTAGGAGGTTAAAAATATATTTCCCTCCAATAAACTTTAATTCTCCTTCGAATAGCACCATATGTTACTGACTGATTCTATGATCGGTTTATTTTTGGTCAAAATTTTTCTATTTTCTTTACATTGATTTTGTTCACTAATTGTGACTGATAAAATTAATCATAAAATTCAGTCAGAATTTTAACATAGCTTATTCCTGACACACTATTATTTCTTTATACTACTCTTGCTAAGTCTCTTTTGGCTTCCATTCTTATTTATCCTATGCAATTCTTTTACGCAGTCTTATAAAACTCAAACCGAACCAAGCTATACAGTGGATCAAACTTGCTTAAGAACTAGTGTGACCCGATCTTAATTTGCCGGTTCTAAGTAAAATTGATGACTCTTTCAAGTTATGATGATGGAAGTAACTGGGTCTTCTCATTTTAAGTCTTGGCTTCCACTTACTTTCATTTTCAATGTGGGACTAACCAACAATGGGAAGCATTTTATAGCATAAGTATTGACTTTCACTTACTTTCATTTTTCATATAGGACTACAAAATAGTGGGAAGTAACTCATTTATGTTATAACTTATTTTCACGTGAGGACTTACCTCCATTTATGCAAGATAAATTAAGCATAGGCTTTAAAAATCAATCATATAAAAGAAAACCAAGACCAAAAAATAACTTGACTCCCCTCAAGAAAACCATTAGATGGTTACTATTATTATTTTATTACGAAGCTTTCTTTGGACACTTCCATCTATAATAAATATTATATATATGCTTTTTTATAATTTAAATGTACTAATTAATATATAATAATTGTATAAATGCTTATATATATATATATATATATATAAGCATACAACTTTTTAAAGTGTTTAAATTGTTAATTACATGTATCATTTTATTATTTTTTTAATTTTAATATATTTTATATATTTATTTAGTTATATCCGGTTCAATCGGTTCAACCAATAACCCACTAGTTGAACTAATGACCCAATACTTTGGCTGAGTCAATCACTGGATTAAGTTTTATAACTATGCTTTTAGGTACCTTAATCCATATGTGCTGAGATTGATATGATTATTAGTAATTTCTCATAGGCAAAAAGTTACATGATGAAAGGTTTAAACTTGGTATAGTGGACTACTATGACCTTGTCTAGAGAAGTGTGGGTGATTTGGGTTTTGTAAAGCAAGGCATGTTAATACTTCTTTATTGGGTAAATTAATTTGAATTATGATTCATGATGAAGGAAAATTGTTGATATATGTTCTTTCACACAAATATTTGAATAACAAGGATGTGTTAGAGTCCAAACTTTTAATGTGGTGATGCTAGCCAAACAAGGTTAGAAACTTCTCCATCACCCGAATACTTTGGTGGCTAAAATTCTAAAAGTAAGATACTATCCATCTGGGAATTTTTTGAATGCCCATGTCAATGTTAAGTTAACCCATCATTTACATGGCGTAGCATTTTGGAGGGAAGACCATTCTTATTGCAAGGAATCACTTGGAGAGTTGGAACCAGTTCCTTTATTGATATTAGAAATGATCCACAGTTACCACTATTGAAGGCTTCAAAATTAGAGATCCACAAGTTGTCCCACTAGTCTATCAGAGTGTTTCCCAACTGTTATTGCTAAATCTAGTTTAGTGGAATAGCGACCTCATTTTCTCCATTTTCTCACAAAGAGATGCAACTACAATTTTTAGAGCTCCATTTAACCCAAAGTCTTCAAGATGATATTCTATTTTGGCAACCCAAAAGCAAAGGCAATTTCTTCGTGAAAACTGCGTATAAATTGGCATGGAGGAACCATGTTAACGTCAAGATCCAAGCCCAAGCACTGGGGTACCAAATTTACTCAACTTTGCAACAATCAACCTCTTGGTGGAGAAGCTTATGGAAGCTTAACATTATGTGAGAAAAAAAAGTCTTTGGATGGAGAGTATGTAGAAATGCACTGCCAACTAAGGAAAGACTTGCTTCTAAGGGTGTCACAATTGATGGAGGTTGTTATTTATGTGGGCACCAAGTTGAATCTACTAGTCACTTATTTTTTTACTGTCCTTATATGTTGAATGCTTTGTTTGAAGCTTCCCCCAGTTGCATATTGCCTTTTGTTACCAATGATAAGAGGTTGCAAAATTTTGTAGAATGGACAACAAGGCAATCAAATGATATGCTAGCTAAGTTGATATTGGTCTAGTAGGAGATATGGGGTGCAAGAAATGCTTTTTGGCTAGGAAAGAAGGTTCCCACATCATTGGAGACTGGAAGAAATGCAACTCAATTGGCTACAAGCTGTTGTGAGGAATCTACGCAAATGTACCTCACAGGAGGATAAATAAGAATGGTCTTCATTGGATATCTCCACCTCAAAATGTGTATAAGATAAATGCTAATGCTGCTTTATATTGGGAATAATATCATGGGAATTGGCATTATAGTTTGAGACTCAAAAAGTTCGTTTATGGCTGGGAAGTCAGTACAAATACCAGGGTGTCCAGAGCCACATAGAGCGAAGTTGATAGCAGTAAAGGAATCTTTGATTTTTGCATGAGAATCAGGATTCAGGCAAGTAATATTGGAAAGGGATGCTAGGAATGTCTACAACAATATTGAAAGTGCTGATGATGATTTGACTTATAATGGTTCTATTCTTAGAGATATTGTTTTGTATGCTTCTTAGTTTCATAGTTTCTGTAGTAGCTCTATTCCTTGAGAGTGTAATAGAGCTGCAAATTTTCTAGCTCATAAGGCAATTAGGGGGGAATCTGGCATATGGTTGGAGGACTCACCTGAAGACCTTTTTAATTTGTTAATTGATGATTTAGTGGGCTTATAAATTTGAAGTTTTGATTAGGGAAAAAAGAGGGATGTGTTAAAATCTTCTCATCCACCTTCTTTTTTGCCTGTTTGGAAGTCATAAGGATGGCATCTAATATTTTGAAGAATTGTTTTTTGAATAAACTACCAATTTGGACCTTCAATAATATACCTGACATCAATTTACATCATCAAAGTCTTGCAACATCAAATAAGTTCTTCAAAGATTTTAAGTGACATCCAGTTGGTTTTGCCATCAACTCCCATCTTCTAACTCTTAGTGTGATGCCTATGGATCAATTTATTTTATTTCATGGTAGAACTAACTTAATGTCACTTAAAATCTTTTGAGGACTTATTTGATCTCATAAGTCTTTGAAGGACTAACTTGATGTCACTTAAAATTTTTGAAGGACTCATTTGATATCACAAGTCTTTGAAGAACCAAATTGATGTCACATGTATCTTTGGAGGACCAAATTGGTAGTTTAGTCTTTTTTTTTTTTTTTTTAATATGGTTAGGTGATGCTTTCTACTACTTCACCATAGGTGACGAGCCCCAGACAAATGCATGTCGATGAGAGTGAGGGCTTGAAAGCCGCTAAATAAATGGTTGAGAGAATGAGCAGCAAAAAACATCAAAAAAAGATTAAAAGTAGTTTAAGGGTATTATTGCTTACTTGCAAAAAGTGTTTGAATCTTCTCCTTATATAATATTTAATAGGTTCTTTTTAATAATTTCAATATAATTGGTCTTTTTTCAATTAATCATTAATTATCCTCAATATTCAAAGTTCTGAAAATCGAACAGAACATTGAACCGTATAAGATATTGGTTCAAAGATTTAATAGTTTAACCAATTGAACTCAATATAATAAAATATATATAATTATTTATATAATAGAAAATAAATAAAAGTATTAACGATAAACATCAAAATTTACTATATAATTTATAAAAGTGGAATTTTTTGGACAAAATAAAATGACCTTTTTTTAAAAAAAATATTTTTTGATACAAAATAAAATGAATTTATTAAACTTGCTAATTTAATTGGGCTAAAGGTCATCATTGGCCCAAAACCTCAAATCCAATTCATTAAAAACCCTAGACCTAATAGTTAATTAATTTTCTTTCCATGGGCAGCTAAATAGCTGCATAGCCACACACTCAACAAAAAAGTGAAGAAACACTTAAAAACCGCACAGCCCCACCAATTCATTTTCCTTGTGCAGGTTGTAGAGCCGTGCAAACATGGTACAATGAAAGCAACGCAATGTAAAGGAAGTGTTACCCATAGCACTGCAACAAAGAGACAGAGAGAGTGTAACTATTGGTAGCGACCTGTAGCTTGGGAGGAGTAGTGTCGACGGTGACTGTAACCTCCTTACGCGGTGCTACAGAAGTGAGAGGAGAGAGCATCGTTCACCTAAATCTGAGATCTACATTTTGTTTTTCATTTTAAAAATTTTATAGGGAAAAAGCACTAACCCCCCTAACGTTTAATGAATGTGCACTTTACTCCCTGCATTTTAAAAATGTGTAACCCGACCCCTCACCTTTACCAACCATGCAATTTGCCCCTTCTGTTAAGTTTTCCATCCATCCACTCTATTAATAATCACATGATAGGCATGTGACCTCATTATTGACAAAATTATCCCTCTTTATCTTCTTCAACCTCATCCACCCTTTTCCTTCTCGATTCTTAGCATATATTTTCTCCAAGTAGAACCCTAACTTATGCTAAAGTCTCTCTTCTTCCAAATTTCAAACCCTAACTCAAAGCCTCTTTTCTCCTCAAAATCTAACCCAAACTTAGCTCCCCTCTTTTGCTCAAAATCTAACCCAAAGCCCCTATTTGCCCCAAATTTGCAACCCCCATTCGTCCAAATTCGTACAAGAACATTTGCCCCCATTTCGCATAAGAGCATTTGTGTAAATGGAGATTGATGTATCTATTGGGAGCAATGGCACTTCAAATATTCTAAGTGGCCTTCATTAAAATGTAGTGGGCATTGTATTTAACTTATGTTTCTAGCTCTAAAGACCTTATGTTGGTTGCAAAAGAAGTTGTGTTTCATATCTTCAATTTCTTTTTTTGTTTTTTGTGGTATACTATTTTTCTATCTTGGCCTTGTGAATAGATTTTTAATTCAATGTTACATTGATCTTGTTAATTTCATATAAAAACCTTGGGGTTGCTTTCATTTCTGCTCTTGTTGCTACTGTTATTGTGACGAAAGCCAACATAGTTGTTATTAGAATCTTGGATCATTTTCGTTGTACTTGTGTAGAATATAGTACATTTCAAAAGCACTTTGCAAGCATTTACAATGAAATTAGTCAATTTTCAATGATAGCAATTAGTATAATTTTATGAAAACTATTTATAAAGGACTTCCTTACCCCCTCCTCTAAATCGCACAGTAGGATATTAGTCAAGTATTGGCTAGAAGACCATCTTGGCTGTGTAAGAATTGTGTTGTACGGTAAATTGTGGAACCACATCCACTTTCTAATGGTAGTATTGAAGACAAGGGCGCAAACAAAGTTACTAGCATGAGTTGATTTTATGCAATTGACTAAAGCTACATCTATTTAGGCACTTATTCATATTTGACAAGATGAATGATAATAGCCAATGAATTTGTAACTAAATAGACACTGCATCAAGTCTTCAAGGTTTGAGCTTGATTTGTTTCAATAAATGTACAAAACACAAGTAACACTGGCCTCTCATAGAGCTATATGCACATTTAATCTCTTTTCTGGTTTTTGACACCGTCAACCATGTCCAAAAATTGTAAAATGAGATTTAACTTTTTTATTACAAAAACCACTATTGAAATGTAATATGAATAGCACTATTGTTCCATTACTATATAAATTTAGTTTGATTACAATTAGAATAGCAAAGTAATATGATCAAAATATGGGCTGTGTAATAAAACAAAACGTAGAGCCATGCACAATAAACAAAACACTATACTGTAGCTTCCAAAAAAAAAAAAAAAATAGGAATAGCCACAAAGAAAAGTAGCTTAAAGGACAACTTGAAAGAGAATAGTTTCCAAAATAGCCATGCACAATAAACTGAGATTCCTCATTGTGTTGATCTTTGATGCATGTTCATGAGTGTTCCTTGTATGGCTGTTAACTTCAATCTTTTTTCAAGTTGTGGTGCTGGAAGTGGTTGAGTGAGTGAAATTGGAACCATTTGTACAGTAGAAGCATTGTCAGTAGGAGTAGCATTGTCTCGAGCTTTCACACTCTTTGTTTTAGATCTACTTGCAACAACACCTAGAGCACCTATAGCACCTGAATAATATCCATAACAAAACACAATCAATGACTCAAGAAATCTTAAAATTGTTTATCATTAAGACTAGACAGTTGTTCATCATTAATACTTGAGAAAATCTCTGCATAAGCACCCAAACAAACAAAGTAATGGTATGCCAGCTTACTTTATTTTGTCCTTGTAATGATATTGAACCACATAAACCATTTTTGGCAAGAGATTTTTAAACTAAAAGGTAGTACTTGCAAAATCATCAAAACAAAATTGAATATATAAAGCTACATGAAAAGGAAATCACAAAAACCAGCAATTACTCCCTGAAAGTAACATGAGCATAACCATTAGTGCAGAATGTTTCTGAAATTTAGCAGAACCACCAGAACCTCTCTTTGTGTGCATACATGGAAAAGAAATTAATAAAAGAAATTGGTGCCAATTATAAGAAAAGAAAAATAATACCAATGGAACTAGCAATTGGACCACTAGCAGGCACATTAGAAACGGAACCACCAACACTTATATCTTCACCACCAACTAATCCTGCCAAGTTAACCAACCACCACATTAGTTCCTAAATCAAATACAACAAAATTAAAATTGAACTATAAAAGACAAAAAAGAAGACATTCTAGAAGCATTCTATTTTTTGTTGTGAATTATTCTTTTTGGAGCATTAGCAGCAACATTTGCAGTAGTAGCCACAAAGAAACCAACAGATGCATTTGTCACAGAGCCACCATCACATGCATTAGCCACAGAGCCATTAGCAGGTGCATTTGCCACAAAGCCACCACCAGTTGCATTTGCCATAGAGCCACCAATAGGTGCAGGTGCATTAGCATTAGAGCCACCACCAGCAGCAAGTGCAGGTACATTAGCCATAAAGCCACAGGCAAGTTTAGGTGCATTAACCACAGAGCCATTAGCACTTGTACCTTCACCAGTTGCTGATCCAGCCAAATCAACCATCCACCCATTACTTCCTAAACCAAATATAATAAAAATAAAAGTGAACTATAAAAGACAAAATAAGACATAACTAGAAGCATTCTTTTTCTTGCGAATTATTCTATTTCGATTTATTGGCCTCTTGCATCCCCGACTATTGTGAACCCAGTGATGGCAATTTCCACATTTGGTTGTATCACAAGTTCTTTTAATTCTGGATGCATCCCTTGGCTCATCAATTGCTCTTTTCTTTGCCTTCCTTGGCCTTCCAACTTGAACTCTAGTATCAGAGGCAATATAGGGTCAAAATCTGTTTAGGGCCACTCATTAGCAAAACGCATGGGATTAATCATAACCCCATATGTTGCCAAAAATGTCTCTTTCTTATAATAGTGGCTGAAATAATTCTCTGGCACCACTCTTTGTGCATATATGGCACTAACCACATGTGCGGATGGGATGCTAGTTATATCCCATATTCTACAAGAGCATGTTCTAGCAATCAAATCTACCACTTTCTTATTACCTGAAAATGTATCCACCTCAAATTTTCCAGCCCCATTCATGTGTGGAATGCACAACACGACTTCTTCTTTTGCTCTTTGTAATTTAGCTTTAATTCTTGGGCATATAATGCCATTGTACTTCATCATGCCCTCTTTTTTAGCTGCAAATCTCTCCATCAACATCCTCCTAATTATCTCTATCATAGTGATGATGGGTTTATCTTTGGTAATATAGCAGAATTAAATGATTCTGCAATATTATTTTGAAGAGCTCCACACTTAACAATTGGGGAAAACTTGTGCCTTGACCAAGTTGTAGGATCCTTTTCCTCTAACCATCTTGCTGCTTCTTCATCTATCTTCCTCATATCATCAATGTGGAACCTGAATTCACTTGTAGTTGCAGCCCTTACAGCATTCCATAGCACATCCTTCAATGTTTGTCCTTTCTAAGTTAGTTTAAAATTTGCATAAAGGTGTCGAACATAGAATTTATGTTCAACTCCTAACTCCTCAAGAACCTCTTTTAAACCCTAAAAAAATTTCAAAACATTCAAAAATTCAGATTTAATAAAACCATATTAATTTATAAGTAAATGTAATTATGCATACCTTTTGCTTGTCAGACATAAACAGCCAACTTTGCTCTGCAACTGATCCAATGTCGTCAATCAACAAGTCTAGAAACCATTGTCAACTATCCTTTATCTCTGCCTCAACTGCAACATATGCAACTGGAAAGATGTTGTCATTTCCATCTCTTGCAACAGCAACCAATAGTTGGCCTCCATAACTAGCTTTTAGAACACACCTATCTAGATGGATTATGGGTCTACAATACTTGAAATCCCTTTTTGATGCATCCAAGCATGCATATAATCTCTTAAATTTATGTGACGCAACTTGCAACTTCATAGTTGACCCAGGGTTATACAAGTGGATTGCAGCACAATAATTCCACAATAATCCATATTGAGCTGCATGGCTTCCTTGAAGCTTCTGCATAGCCATCTTGTTAGCCCTATACACTTGGAACCTTGACACAAATATCTTATTTTCCCTTGCAACTTGGTTCATGAAAGGCTGATTTTCCCATTTGCCTTTATGATCTCTAATATGATCTTGGTACTTTTTGGCTAGCCACCTTGCATTTGCCTTGGTATTATGATTACTTCACCCACAGTCATCGTGATCAATATTACACCAAGTCTTTATTTGGAAGCATTTTTCTTCTCCAATTTGGCTTGCATGCATCCTCCAACCACAATTCCTTTAAGGTTCATTCCTCACATAGGCAAAATCAATTCCATTTTCAATTGCATATTGCTTCAAAGCATCCTTGAATACATTGTGATTTGCAAACTTCATTCCTAATTTTAGATTGATCTTCTTTTTCATGTCAATAAATTGGTTGAACTCTGGAAATCTCTTTGTCTGCTCCCCTCCAGTGAGAATATTTTAAAACACAAATATAAAATATAGTTAATTGAACATTTACGAAAACAAAGATAACTTTCAAAATTAGAAAATTTCAAATTTACCTTCTTCGTCATCAGATGCATTAGGGGTCAATAAGGTGCCACTATCATCATAATCAGATTCACATTGGCCATCCTAACATGGGCCAATATCAATACCTTCAATAGTGTTACTAGAAAGCCCTTCAACACCCACACTATTATTATGCCCATTGTCTTCAAAAAACAAGTGAAGATGATCATCATCACTATCTTTAAATTGACAACCTTCTAAGCTATCATCAATCATCTCCTTCCGCTTTTCTTTTCCTTTTCCCTTTTTTGAATTCTTTCCTTTTGCCTTCCCTTTTCGACCTTCACTAACTTCAACTTGTCCATCAACCACATGGATAGTAGCTCCCTTATCTCCACCACTAATTGAATGTATTGCATATATTTGCAATACAACATCCTTTTTACCTTTCATTGCTTGAATGATATTTGTCACATCCTTATCAACCAAAAAAACTTTTGTATTCTCAAAAGGATCATCCTTAAACTTAAACAAGAACCTCTCAGGTTTATTAAATCCTAAGCTTGTTACATGGGAACAAAGATCGGTGACAGATAAATAGTCAATATCAAATTGCTTTAACTCCTCATAAACACCCCCCATGTAACCCATTGAAGGTGTAGATTGTAACAACCCTCCATAATATATGATACAGGTGATAATTGACATTTCTATAGTTGAAACAACAAAATATAACACCATATTAGGAAAGAAAAAAAAATTAAGTACAACAATAGAAAAATCACTAAAATATAATAAAAATCATTCTCAAATAGCCACACAAATATATGCATCAATTATATGAACCACAAAAGCAACAGTATCCGAGCCCATAATAAACCAACCCAATCACATTTTATTAGCCCAACAGGTCCAGTTAAAAGGAAAAAAAAATCTATAAAGTGCAATGCCAAAACATTCCTTCAAAGTTGTGTGTGTATGTGTGTATAAGCCAACCAAAGAATCCAATATTTAAAGCATGTCATATACTTACTTGCATTATACTATGATATTACTAAGTCAACAGTGCCCCAACAATTGAAAACTAATAAACAATTCTTTATAGACAAATTGGGACCACAATGTCTCAACATCAAACCCCACCACAAAAGGAAATCAAATTGAAATAAACAAAGAATTCAATCTAACAATGGGACCACAAGTGTTTATCCTAAACCTGGACATGGACCACTCAACCAACTATTTTAACCCCTAAGCTCCCAAAAATTGAGATCGCCCATGTCACAACCATGTTCATCGAAATGGAGAAGGGAAATATTGCTTCGTACCACTATGGTAGAGCTCTTTTCGCAGTGGGCTACTGTGTGTCTCGTGGTGTCGTTGGTGCATCTTGTCGTGGGCTACAACGTGGTGCGTCTCGATGGAGGGGGTGGAAATAGAGGTGTGTGCGTGGTGGAGTGTGAAATCGAGTATGAGAGGGGCAATGTCTCTGTTGGGTAGTGAAACAGTGAAAAGGGATGGTGAAGGGCTAGAAAATATTAGGGTTTGAATTAGGGTGTCAAGATAAAGTGGGGTAGTTTTGCCAATAATGAGGTCACATGCCTATCATGTGATTACTAACAAAGTGGATGGATGGAAAACTTAACAGAAGGGGAAAATTGCATAGTTGGTAAAGGTGAAGGGTCGGATTATATATTTTTAAAATATAGGGGGTAAAGTGCACATTCACTAAATGTCAAGAGGATAAAGTGCTTTTTTCCCAAATTTTATTTTTTGCCAAACCACTAGACTGCCTAGACTGCCTCGATTCAAGCAGTTGGGCGATTTTTGGCTAATTTGACTGGTATTTTGTTCGCCAATTTTTATGAGCTAACTGAACCAAACGAGAGTCCGGTTCCTGGTTTGACTGATCGTCTGATGTAGTTTTCAGAACACAGTTAATATTAATTTGTTGAAAAGTCAAAGTATCATTAAAGTTACTACCTTTGATCTTTTTTATTTGTTACTTTGAGGAAAATTTCTTAATTCATTTTATTTATCATTCTCACATATAAATAAAATATTTATTATTAATTTTTCAATTTTACCTTCACACAATTTTGAGCATAATGTTAATCAAGAAATATAGTATAAGAGTAATAAAATAAATTAATTAGATGTTAGAAGTTAAAAAAGGACATTTTAGTAAACATGTTTCGTAATTAAGTCTTAATATTGGGTTCTTTAACTTTTGTGCATATGACTAAAATGACAGATAAAATAGGTCTTAAGTAGTATTTACCATAGGTTAAAAACTTGACCTGGAAATCGATTCGGTCAAGGCACCGAGTTAACCGGTGGGTCACTGGTTGAACCAGATATAATTAAATAAATATATAAATATATATTAAAATTCAAATAAATACAAAGAAATGACACAAATAAATTTTTTATAATAATCAAATAATTTTTTGACAAAGATAAAGAATTATATTAATGATGCCATAATGAAATTACTTTAATACCTATTAGTATATTTTTTTTATATAAAACCTTAATATCCTTTTCCTTTTTTTTTTTTGTCTGAAATTCCAATTTTATTAATGGCTACAAAAATAGTTTAAGAAACAACGGCCCAAAGTACCAAATTGTGATACAAATAAAGAAAGGCTTAATAGTTAGTATCATTAATTGGCCTAAAAATTGGCCTAGTCCAATAACCCCTTATAAATGTGAAAAAACCCTAATGTTTACAATATTATTTTTTCTCTTGATAGCAGCAGCCATTGCCCCACTTTCTTTCTGTCTTTCTTTTCATTCTTTTCTTTGTGAACAGTAGCAGACTCGAGCAACAAGCAATGTGCTTTTCTTCCATCCTTTTCTTTGTGAGCAGACTGAAGCAACATGGAGCGAGTGTGGCAGCAGGATGAGTTGGCAGCGACACCAAGCCCAACGGCGAGCGCCAAGGTTGTGCAATGTCAAGTGGTGATGCAACGGTGACGTACTACTTTTGCATCCGAAGCTCCCGGCCTTCTATCTGGGTTTAGCCATTCTGCTTCTTCTTTTTCATGACTCGGTCCGGTCTCATCAAACCGGTTAGGTTACCGATTTTCAATCAAATCAGCTGAGTTGCACCGGTCTAATTCGATTTCATTACATGGCCGATCTTTAAAGCAACTCAGACCGGCTAATTGGCTGGTTCACCAGTTTACTAGTCTGACTAGCCCGTCCAAGCCGATTTTTATAACTGTAGTATTTACTATTGTCAATAAACCAAGAATCTTTCAAGTCTATACGTACAAAACTCTATTGCCATATATGAACAAGGTGGATAATTTAAAGGCATGTTTGGCATATTATATTAGATATGATAAGATAAATTAATATAATATAATGACTTTATCAGTTGTTTAGTGCAACTAATGTATTATATATATATATATATATATATATATATATATATATATATATATATATATATATATATATATATGATGGATAACTTAATCATGGAGAGGTGGAATTAAAATAGATATTAATAAAAATTATATAAATAAATTAAATATTAATGATAAATATTTTTTAAAATAAAAATATATAATTAATATAATCAATATAACTTATAACTATAAATAATAAAAATAAAAATATTTAAAGTAGTTATAATTAATAAATAACTATTTTAATTAAGTATTTTTAAATAAAATAAATAATTAAATTTTTATTAAAAATTCAAATAATTAATGAACATTATTGATTTAATATAATATTCTATGTAAGAAATTAAAAGCACAAGCAAAAAAAATTAAAAAGGGTTATCTAAAATGCAGTTTACTTAAATAAGGTGCATCACACACTTTTGTTTAACCATACTTTTGAAGTGTAGCTACATAACAATGCATTTAACCACATTTTCTTCGATGTGGCTAAATGCATTCAATCACATTTTAAATGCATTTAGCCACATAATGAAAATGTGGTTAAAAGATGGTGCATGTGCACCTTATTTGATAAAATGCACCACAACATCCTCAATTAAAATATATAAGAAAAAGAGATTTGTATATTTGTTACTTTTTATATTTTAATATAAAAAATAATGATTAAAAATATTAAACTAGATCAAATTTAATATAAATTACATTTTTATATATTAAAAATAATATCAAAGACAAAAATAATAATTTTAAATATAAAAGACTATTTTTAATCGACGCTTACAATTTTAATTTGGAAAAAACTTAGATCAAGTTCTTTCTATCCATTTTATTCATTTTTCAAATCAAAGAATAACATGTATTCATTATTCTTGAGATAAGTGTACATTTTAAACTTTTAAATTACTCATTTTAAAAAATTATCCAGATATTATTATTTTATTTTTTTATCTGAGAATTAATTAAAATAAATATAAATAACTTGATACAAATTTTGTCCTTTCAATTACTAGTTTGAGATTTTACTCCATCAAGACACCAGAATTTAAATACTTGAATGACAGGGCACAACTTCAGTTCGGTGATCAATTACACGTGACTGGGAGCATGGCGCTTATCACATTGTGAAGTTCTTTTCAATAATCAATATGTGTCTCTATTGTCGTTGTAATTGACAAAAATTATATTGGAATCCGAATTTGTGAAGGACACTAAGACATGACACTCAACGAGAATCAAGGTCTTGAACTGGTTGGCATTGCCCGGGAAGGTGACATTACACCTTGCAGGGTGTAATTGAATTAGATTGATTAAGTGAATCCAAAAATCCAAATCAATTAAATTAATTTAAATCAATTTGAACAATCAATTTATTTTAAAAGAAATCAAACCAAATTAATTATTATTGATTCAATTTCACTTTATAATTTCTCAACTTGATCACCCATACATTCAATCCAATCAACTAATTTTTTATTTATTTTTAATCTTTTAAAATTTTACACTTAATTTTTAGTCATAAAGACACTTTTATCCTTTTTTTAATATTAATTTAAAAAATTTATCTATTTATATTATTATTAAATATATCATTAAAAAAAATTTTATGATAATAGAAGCTTATTTTTTTTGCCATGAGAATAAAAAATTTTTAAAAAATATTATTCTTTAATTTTTAGCTCAACCCGACAACCAAAACCAAACTAATCCAATTTTGATCGGATCAGTTTGATTTGAATTTGTTAAAAAAAAAATAAATTAAATCAAATCAAATCAATTCAATTAAATTTAATCTTTTTTTTTTTTTTTTTGCAAAAAACCCAATCTAAACCAAACTAACCAATTTACACGGCTAATAGCTTGGAAGCAAAATCCAACAATACTCGGGCAAGGACTCGAGCCAGGAGTCTGGACCACACCCAAGTGAACAAACAGTAAGAGCCAAACAAATTGCTACAATTGCAATATCGCTGAATCATGTAACAATGCAACACCATCCAAATAAAGTAATGATAGGGGGATACATAAAACTGTGATGCATACAATACAGATGATATTGTGGCATAAAGGAAAAATGATGTGTGGGGGAGGCGTTTGGTAGGCACATGAACTAAGTGCATACTCTTCCGAGTTTCACCAAATTTACAGTTGTGGTGCTACCCTTCTGAGTTAAACGTATCACTCAATATGAGAATTGACTTTTTCCGAATTCCAAGTTCCTAATTCATGATTCATTAGTTAACTATCCATGAGCCATATACTTAGAATTCCAAAGAAGTGAATTCTCACATTGAGAGACATTGAACTCGAAAGGATACACACCTACAACTTATTAACTTGAACTTGGAATTTAGAATTGCAAACTCGACAGAACTCGAAACTTGAAAAAGTATACACCTAGTCCATGGGCCCACGAAATACCCCCACCTCCACACGTCGCTCTCCCTTTGTACCACAACACCATTTGCATCGCATGCATCGCAATATTATACGTCCCCTTATCATTACTCATCCAAATAACATGCAAATTTTATGATGCTTGGGACTGCCCACTATTTCAAGAAAAAATGTCAGCTACGTAAATTTCCACATTCCTTGCATGTCCCAGCAACCAAACATGGCAAGTACATAGCTGCACTGCTCACAACTAACACAGGGAATCGAGGATGCAAGCCATCATGGCACTAATAATTGAGCTACGATGTTATGGATAAATTCTCTCGAGTCTCAAAGTAGTACAATTTATACTAAAGTTATAACAAATTGACAATAAAACCATACATGTTGTTAGATTAAATTTAAAATATTGTATAACAAACTTTAATTCAAATCTCAATTGTTGACCAGATAACCATACACAGACCTTTTCATGTTTGGCAATGTAAAATGTACCGGAAAGAAAAGGGACGTGATCTAATTACAGTTTTCAGAATAGAATATACAGAGAAAACATGAGAGGAACTGGTCGCAGATTTGTAACAGCAGCAGCTAAACCTTGTCCCACTTAGGTAAGGTCAGCTATATAGACCAGACAACACTATAATATCCTATCATGAATCATCTTTACTGCAGATTTGAACAAATGAACAAAAATATAAAGAAAGCCTGTCTAAGATCAATATTCATAACCATGAGTATTCGCATAACGATGAGAGCTCTTCCAAACTTAAAGACCTTCAACATTTCCACCGACAAATAAACAGACCCCAAGTCCCAACCATATTTGAACAAGGAAAGATAGTAACAGGAAATGTTGGACAACCAGTCCTGTAAAAGATTGATTTAATCACTTAAAGAATATAAAACACTATTGTCACTGTCTAGTCTCTTCAAAATTTTCAGCACAACCAGACAACCTCATAAATGAGTAATTAACAGGTTCCCCCCAACAGGAACACCAAATGAGATGAGGTGCCACATTAAGATCGCATGATCTACAATAAATCGAAGTGTCTCAAAACCGAATCCTCGGGCAAAATATTTTTATAAATTTTGAACTAATGCATGATACTGGAAGTAGGTCTCAAAGAATGGCAAGTAGAGAAAATTCAGGAACCTCAAACTCTATATAGTTAACAACCTTGTTCAGATATTGACGACATCATAGCAGCGTATAGATTACAGGTCCAAAATGTGAGTCAAAACCCGCTTTGTGCAACTTATCTAGAATACTAATTAAGCATCTTGTTGGCAACTAAACATAGGCATATGACAGATATTTCAACCCCAAGACATGATAAAAGCAAGAGAATTATTAAAATTTTATTGCCATTCAGCTAACAAAGCACATACACAACAACACAAAATTTTTTTCCTACAAGGCGAGCTCCATTCTATATTAAATCAAATGACACCATTGTGTTCTACCAAAAACCAGATTTTGTGAAGGCCATCTATAGCATATTTGATTTCTCCTTTGGAACTCCAAAACCATGGTTTGGGAAAAAATAAACTATAAGAGAAATTTTTGCCAAACCATAGTTTGGAGGTTTCCAAATGGAAAACCAACCATATGATTAGATCAAGGTCTTCCTTAGTATTTTCTCTTAGAGATTTCCTTGGTCTTCCTTTACCTTGGTTTATCAAACTATCCGCCATATGATCCACATTTCTTATTGAAGCCTCTATTGGTCTTCTTCTAAATAACCAAACCACCTTTAGCAAAATCCTATCATCATGTCTTAATTAAGTACAAACAAACACATCAACAATAACAACAGCAAAACCTTTTCCAACTAGGTGCAGACTAACAAAAGCACAACCCTAATGTGCAATAGGAACTGTACTGAAATTTCAACAGTATTAAATCTCCAGAAATTTGAACCAGATGAGAATAAGAATGCAGTAGCTTATAATGATCACTCCAAAAATTGAGGGTCAAGATACAATATTCAATTTAAGTATGCCTTCAAAGAAACAGTACATAAAAAAAAAAAAAGAATATCGAATAAATAACGAAGAATAACTTAAGTAACAAATATGTACAATTAAGATGAGCTATTAAGAATCAACACATTAGAATTGATGCATGTGATTAATACGTTCATTAGAACTGGCATCAAACTAGAAGAAAAGTAGGAAACCAAACAATATGAAATGCAGAGACTGAGCTTTAGTATGAAGAACTCAGCTCAAAGCTCGTATATTCAGTAATGAAAATAAGAACACTCAAAAGAAAAGAAAAATATCCTGGGCATAATTCTCTCTCACAATTCTGTTATGACCTCATTCCCTGCTACCCCGAAATATACCCCTCCCCACTATACCAAATCTTCTATGATCCACACCTCTCTCTCTCTCCTACTCAACATAACAAACTCCCAATTTGTCTTACTCTCATTTTGAGGCCTTATCAGCCCATTCTTTCTATTTTTCTTCCTAGCATACATCTTACCAAATGTGGGGTTCCTATCAATACCCCCTCCTTGAAGAATCACCTTGTCCTCAAGGTGATGCAATGGAAAGCAAAACATTACTATTGGAAAGACTTCCTCCTGGGTCCCAAATCTTGTAAAAGGAAGAGGAAATTATGCTTGCAATGTAGTAACCTCCACTGGGGTCCCATATATCCCTTCCTACCCTTCTCTTTGACAACCAATAAAGCTGTTGCAGGAACAAGTTCTACTATGGTGATGGCATCAAATGTCGTCCTCATGGCAAGGCATATCTTCAATCCGTGTTCTTCAGCTATGAGATGAAACACACCAACCAAGCAACATCCAGTAAGAAATGACATATATGCAATCTAGCAGTATTGATGTTCAATCTCTGCACATGCTCTCCTGCAGGAAATTATCCTTGGTGCATAATAATGTCCAAACCCTTTAGTAAATGATACAAATGTCCAGGACCAAGCTTTCTCACTGAATGTATCACTTGTCTCATGATTTATGGCATAGGTCACGCATTTTCCCAACTGTCTTTTGTTTGTGAGTGTAAGAACTATATCATCCATTCTCCAATTTTCATCTTTCTTCTTGAGAAGCTCAATCCACTTGTTAGCAATTGCCATGTGTAGGCAATAATCAAACCCATACCTGCCATCCTCAGTAGCAAGGTAGAATGTTGGCATTCCGTACTTATCTTCACCCATCATAATAGCCCGCCATCCATGATGAGTGGACATCTTGGTTGTGGCACCAAACCCATCAAACTTGTATTCTTCTAGCCAACATCTTACATTTGAGAATAGATACCTTAGTAACTCCCAGCTGCAATCATTGCATGGGCGAGAATTCCACATCCATTGATAACCCCATGACCCAGAATTTAAGTAATGACTATCAATTCCATCAAACATGTTCTACCCCAGGTAGAATAATAACTTGTAAATGCCTCTATCCTTATCACCAATTTCAGGTACAAGTTCACCCCTGTTAAGTGTAGTGACACTGCTATCTCTAGTAGAAACAAGCCTGATATGAACCCCAGCAAGAGGAGGTGAAACTGATCCTTCAATATATACTCCCAGTTGAGAAAAGAATATGGGAATGTAAGTTTGACCAATATTAATTGCCCCGGATGCATGCTGCGCTCTAGGATAAAGCAAAGGTTTGTTCTGCCCAATACCAACATAAAAATCACGAGTGCATTTACCTTGCTGAACATTTTGTGTTGACCATAACGTAGCAAAGCTCATGGTTGATGCTAGAGTACCCGTAGGCATGAAAAGAAGAGATGCCACTCTGAAATTTAGCTCATGACTATCCTGTAAAGTTGAACCTAGCGCATCCATCACATAGCATACAAATGTCTCCTCAAACTTTTCTTCATCCGCAACTATGTATGTCAATAGATATTGCCACATTGCGTGTGTACTATGGTTTGAACAAGGTTCATCAGCAGTCCATTTCGGAAAACAACGAGGATGCAGTGAGTCTACAACATGCTTCCCAGTTTCCAATATTTGTGATGCACACATGCCAATTAGCTGAGAATTGCTAGGAAAGGAATCCTGAATATCAGTGGCACTTCCTCCAAGGGAATCAAGAATATCCCTTTCTAATGAACACAAGCAAGAGAATTTCCTCGATAGATCTAACAAGTCATCAATCTGCAATTGACCACGTTTCTTCTTGTAGAATGCAGCACCATGGACTTTAAACAAAGTCATACTAGTTTGGGCTTGGCCCAATAACTCCATAATTTGTTGGTTTTCTTTTACTGAGCGCCAAAGCTTCTGCACACACATATGGGCCTAGCCCAATAGGTCAAATTTCTAACCCGACTTGTGACTTGCCGTAGCCGCTGCCCATCCTTCCTTTCCCTCCTTTGTGTACCTGCTAGAGGAACCTGGTTCAGCGACCTTCATCTCCAACAACACTTCCGCCACCATGGTTGCCTTGTTCTTGAAATTCAACAATTTAGGCAGTTTCGGTGGTGGGAGTCGGGTCGGCATGAACGAGAAGCCAAGCTCAGTCTCGGCTCCGTTCCTTTCTGTCTCCGCCGGCGAAGCAGCATTCGACAGATTTGGTGGTTTCAGCAGTGTGGGTCTAGCAGCCACCCTATCTGTCAACATACCCACTACCACCATCGATGTGTCCTCGCGATTTGGTTGCTCCAATGGGTCTGGTGGCTTCGGCGGCAGCTCATGCGGTGCTTGCTTTGCTAGTGTCTCCAAGCCCCATGGCTTCGATGCCATCATGAGCTGCTCTCTCTTTTGGTGGTTGATCACCGAACTTCATCGCGCATCCTTTATCGTCTCAGCCATTTCCCGGTTAATCACAAGATTCCGTTGTGTAACTTCTCCCTTTCTAGCCTCCTCCTTCGAGCCCAACACCACTACCATAGCTTCGCCTACCGATTCAGCCACCCATACATCGTTCTCAATGGTTGCCACATCAGAGTCCATCATCTGCTTGACCTTCTTCAGTGGCTCGTCTTCCTCCTTATGAGGTTATTTTCGTGCATGGCCGATGATCAGATCGTTCTTCATCTCTACCGGGACTCCTTCTTCCGCTACTGGTTCCCTTATTACCCTTTTGGTCATCAACTCCTCTACGATATTCTTCACTTCCCACTTCTCTAACATTGGTTCAGACTCCGTTTCTCCCATGCTCAATCCACTTCTTCCTCCATCGATGATGCTATCCTTGTCATTAAACCTCCGGCATCTCTCGTATTCTGGTTGAAACCACAGGACCACACTCTTCACAACCTCCCACCCAGCGGCATCTAGGTTGTGCCACTTCCAAAATTGATACCAGATATAAGCATGGCCTTCCAGAGCTTCTACCACTGCAGGTAACTTCTCATACTCTGGAGTTCCCTCAGTATAAAAGTGCTGCTCCACTTGTATCATCTATCTATAAGCATGACCATCTCCATCAAATGCTGGAAGTTTCTTCCTCTTCCAGTAACTCCAATTCTGTCTCCCCCTCCTATCCCCTACTATAGCAACGCGCGATGAATCCACCCACGGGCTCTCCATGATCACAACCGGCTCTGATACCCGTTGTTAGAACTAGTATCAAACTAGAAGAAAAGTAGGAAACCAGACAATATGAAATGCAGAGACTGAGCTTCAGTATGAAGAACTCAGCTCAAAGCTCATATATTCAATAATGGAAAATAGAACACTCGAAAGAAAAGAAAAATATCCTAGGCATAGAGGAGCCCTTTAGCCTCTTAAATTCTCTCTCACAATTCTGTTATGGCCTCATTCCCTGCTACCCATCGAAATATACCCCTCCCCACTATAGCAAATCTTCTCTAATCCACCTATTTCTCTCTCCTACTCAGCATAACAAACTCCCAATTTGTCTTACTCCCATTTTCGGCCCTTATTAGCCCATTCTTTCTATTTTTCTTCCTAGCATACATCTTACCAAATGTGGGGTTCCTATCAATGTTCTACCATGTGACTAATATGTGTAGCATTAGAAACATTAGACTCTTAGAAAACAGCTAGTGTTTCGGGGTATCTAACATCTATACCAAGCAAGCAAGCAATTCTACCATACACAGTTCTTTCACTTATTTCTATTTTCTTCTCTCTTTCAACATGGTATCAAAGTAGTACCATCCTCCGTAACATGTCCTATCGCTATTCCGCTATTGAGTTCCTAATAAAATTTGGAGCTCTATTGTTCAAGTAAGCGTTGATTCTTCTTTCCATTTACACAAATTCAAACCATTAAAACCCCTATGCCTTCCCAGTGGTTCCGGTGCTCCATCACCATTCTTACTAGTACACTTCTATCTTTTGCTGCTCCATCTCCACAACAACTACCCACTGCTGCGGCCCACTCTAACAACCTTTCCAGTCATTGACTCCACCATTTTGCCTTCCTCCAGTGGTCCAAGAGCTTTATTTGCATAAAACAGGTGTGCCTCCACTAGTTGCTTTATCTCTCGAATTGCTACCCATCAAAGGCTACTAACTAGCCATCCCACCACAGTTGGCCACTCTTCTCTCTTTACGTTTCATCATGCACTAGCTCATCTAAGCACATGACATTGTTTCTGATGGTGTTCTTTCACCGGCAACCCCCATTGGCTCATCTCTGACCCTCCTTCAGCTCATTGTCATTGATTTCCAGCCAGCTATGTTTTATGGAGTTCATTTTATAGTTTCTTTTATTGTTAAGGGTCTACTTGCAACAAATTTAAAGTTTAGTAAACTTTAGCTCAAGGGAGAGTGTTAGAATTGATGCATGTGACAAATGTGTCATAACATGTGATTAATACATGTAGCATTAGAAACATTAGAATCTTAAGAAATGATAATCAACAAATATAGACAAATTACTAGTAGTTAGCTATGTGATGAAAACATACCTGAAGTTGAAGATTCTTGGAACTGAAGTAACTGGGATTCCAAGTTTTGTAATCAGCCAATAGACCATTGAATAAAAGGGAGTTCACAACAAAAATAAACTAGTCTGAGGCTTCCATCACAGACGTTTTGATTGCAAAGGACAGGACAGGACTAACCTGGAAGGAAGATTAAAATGGTGTGGTGGAAGATAGGGACCTTTCTCTAGAACGGTGGGACTCAACAGCAGTATAATGGTAATATATAAAGACAAAACCGTTAACAAAATGTTGCAGTAAAAAATAAAGCTTTATATTATCGTAGCAATTAAGAAAGTGAGCAAAAAACTACTAACATTTTCGTATGTGTTGATAAGAATTGTTCAACATACAAATCATGCTTCTGTGCCATTATGTCAAATATACCAGGACTACAATGGAAGAGAAAGTTCAGTAAGGTCATCACAGAAAAGTAAAATAAAGAAAAGTTTAGTATTTAGTTGATCATGAACATTATAATGACCTCATTTCAGCCCCATTGTGGTTATTCATGAATCATGAGCTCAGAGCTTGCCCCAGGACAATCACACGTAATGAGTAAATACTAGCATATGATAGTAGTAATATCAAAATGACACTAGACTAAGATCATAATATCATAACCAAGAGCCCAAGAGAAAATACGTCCTGCTAAGAAAAAGCATCAAATTATAAATTATTCACGTAGTAGAGCTGACAAATATCAGAGCTATAACTAACTACACAGTTTTTGATAGAAGAAGAAGAACCTTACAAAAAAGAAACTGCTACCCAGAAAACTGACCCATGACAAAACACAAAGAGAGAACTAGTAATACCAAGATGACACTAGTCTAAGATCATAATATGGCAACCAGGACAATCCACATCCTGATGAGAAATTGCATCTTTCTATAAATTATTCATGTGGTAGAGCTGACAAATATCAGAGCTATAACTAACTTCAAACTTTCTCAATGAAGAACAAGAACAAGAATAAGAATATTACAGAAAAAGAAACCCCTGCCTAAAAAATTGAAACAACACACGCAAAATTCCTAATTGAAGGTCACAAATCTGGAACTGCTCCAGCAGAATGTGAGCTCTCCCAAACTTCAATACCTTCAACACCTTCCCTACTAACAAACAACCTATCCCCACCACCCTCAATCTTCTTGATAACCCCTCTCTCCGAATCCTCCCTCTTATCCACGAAGTTCCTCCTATACAACCCTTCACCCTCACCCTCATTTCCCCTCTCAACACCACCACCAACCACACCTTGAACCCTAGACCAAACCTCCAACCCTCCACCTCTCCCCACAAACACTTGCCCCCTATAACAATGCACCACAACACTATTTCCCTCATCACCATAACTCACCAAGCTAGGGTTCTTCTCCTTCAAATAAACCCAAGGATCATCCCCTAAACAACGCATATCAGCCATACCCAAATCCCCAGACTTAGAACACAGCTTGAAAATCGCCAACCCTTCCACGTCAACATCTACGTCAGCAAACGAATCTCCGAACCTGCTACTCCGACCTGCGCCAGGCTCGTTCGTCTCCCAAACCACATCTCCGGACCTAGGGTCCCAAATCCGGATGTAACCGGAGTAACCAAACGCGCCGCTTGTGACGGCGCTTCCAACGAGAACGCCGGTCGCCGGAACGAATTTCAGCTTCCCTGGAACCATGTGCTTCGCCTGGTTCCCCGATTGGCGCCCTAACTGCGACACGATCTGGATCCTCGATTTATCGACCTCGAGGACACAGTTCTCGCGGTGAGGACAATCGAACGAGGCGAAGACGGAGGTTTCGGAAGCGGTTATGGCGTTGACGCGCGCCTTGAAGATGCGAGGGTCCGAGGGATCGGTCCAGTGTACGGATCCGACGTGGCGGCTGCCGGAGAAGTCGTAGAAGTGGAGTCCCGCGTCGGATTCCGATCCGACGGCGGCGATCTCAGGCCAGACGCGGCAGATCGAGTCGATCTCGTCGAGGTGAGTGCGGACGGTGCCGGAGTGGGCGAGGCTCCAGTCGTAGCCAGAGATCTGGCCACCGTGGGCGATCCAGACGGCGCCGTTGTCGGCGGCGGAGAAGGTCGACGGCAGGCCCTCCGAGGCAGGGCGGATGGACTTGACGACGGCGGCGTCGATGCCGGAGAACGGCGGAGGGGCCGCGGCTGAGCGGAGGCGGGAGTCGATGCCGTAGAAGGCGGCCTCGTCGGCGAGCTCCTGGGTGGAGAAGCGGCGGGCGAAGGAGGGGAGGTGGTTGGTGCGGAGGAGGGAGAGGAGGACCGAGAAGATCTCGGGGTCCCGGTCGATGAAAACCGGGTGCAGGTCGTTGGTGGGCCGGTTCGAGAGGGCGAAGAGGAGGGAGTCTGGACCGCCGGACCGGATGGTCGAGAGCGTCGTCTCGAAGAGCTTACCGCCAACGTTGAGCTTGATGCGGTCGCTCGTTTGGGACTCTGATGCCGCCGCGGTGGCGTGGGAAGTGCTTTGTTCCTCCATCACTGGCAACTTCGTCCAGAGGCGCTTCTTTTCCCCTTTTCCCCGTTTTGTTCATTTTCTTTTTCCTTTTTTTTAAAAGTGATTTTTTTTAGGTTTTTTTAATGTGATTTTTATATTCTTGATATTTTTTTATAAAAGTTCCGTTTTGATGCATTAAGCATCAATATGAAAATTATTCTTGTAGATAAATTTATGTTGGGAAGAAGCCTACTGCCATCAAGTTTATTAAAATCTTTTAATAGTATATACGGAAGAAAATGTTATTTGTACTCATATTATAAGGTTAATTCTCTACTGCAAATCACCTTCGGTGTAGATGGCGCAAATATCTCTTGATGACATGTGAAGGTATGAACTCATAATTAGTTAACTATTGACCTCGTAATTCGGAAACTTGGAGACAATAAAGAAATGAACTCAAAACTCAGAACTTGCAATTCAAGAACTTGGAAATAATGAAGAAGTGAACTTGGAACTCAACTCTCTCTATTAAACTCATAACTCAAAACTTGAAAATATACATAAGGGGGTAAGAGAGAGTATGGACATGGTCTATGGGGCTACCAAACACCTCTTCCCCTTACACATCACTCTCCTTTTATGCCACAACATATTTGCACCATCTATGCCAATATTGACTTGCACCAGAGTATGTACTATATTCTAAACACATCAAAAGATAGAAAGATACAAAAATTACGAATATTGAAGAAAAAATGATAAATATATTGTTTATATTGTTTATATCTTTTTCTCTCCATATATATCTAAAATAATTCCATAAAATGAGCATAAATAACACTACTCATTTTTTTTGGGTACATAACACTACTCATTTATTAATGATTAATCTATTAAAAAATTCTAGAAATTGAATTTAAATTGACAGAACACAAACAAAATGACAAAAAGATTAATAAGATGAGTCAAACCCTAACCTCTCGAGCTTTGTTAATATGAAGCTAAACCTTTAGTACAAAATTAACACCCATCCTAATTAACTAGTTGACCTAATAGAATGGTTAACTTTCCTAATGAAATACTCCTCTTTGTTTTCTTCATTATAATTAGTGAATCTTGAGATGCAGAAACTAAAACACAAAGAAAATGGCCAAAATTTTGAATTATTAATAAAAGATAAAATTTTGAATTATTAATAGAAGAGCATTAAATGTTGTGGTTCTTGCCTCCATTAAAAGCGATTGTGCAAGATATAAGGTGGAAGTAAAACCATACTAATAAGAAATATCACCTCTATTAAAGACCATCTAAGAAGATTTGATATTAATTCCTTCATTAAAGTTAGGTACATAGGTCAATGCATCTTATTTGATTTTCGATGTAAGCTCTAAAATTCTCCTTTAATTATTATTGTCAAATAACCAAAATAGCATTCCACTTGATTTATGGCTATTAGCAAACGCTTGCCCTTGGATGAATTTGTTTTGGAAAGGATTAGCGTGACCTTGAAATTTTCATCCTCTGATTAAACCAAATCAAATATCATAAGGCTTAGATGTTGGAACAAGAATTGTCGTTGCAGCCAACATGGACGTATTAGGAATTTTTAGTCAGATGTATACAAGAATTGGTTGTACTAAAATTATCGAAGTAGCATGCAAGGCTTTGGTTCAATGGCCATATCATTGGCCTTGCAAAAAGTGCACCCGGGTTCGAAAGGCTAGAGGCTAGTAGTGGTACAAAACCCTCCCCCTCCCCGACCCAAAAAAAAATTATTGAAGTAGAGTGTGCAAAATGTTTGAGATAGGCAAACTTGATTGACAATAATGAAGTTGGAGATATTGGCCAAGACCCAGCAACCCCTGATAATTGCATGAGTGTATTTCTAACAAAGGTTGGAGATATTAAAAGAGATGTTGATGTAGTTAAGGATAAGACGATGACTAATAACATCTTTATATACATACTAGGGACTACAAATATTGTATTATGCATGTGTGTGTTTTCCTCTTGTTAGTCTGATAACTATGTTAGTTGCAAAGAAGTTACTAGCTTGTGCATTGTGTATCAAAGTGTAATGGACATTTGATTGAAATGAAAACATATTCTTGATAAGCATTCTTATATTTAACTATTGTTGTATATCCATGTGCTACAAACCCAATTAGTTAGTTAGATAATAGCTAGTTAGTTAGAAATATAAATAGGTGAATAATCTCAACTGTAACTTAGTTGAAAGTTGAATAGAAAATTGAGTAGTTTTGGCATCTTTCTACCTAACTCGAAGAGGGAGGTTCTTACAACAGTGCTTTCATTGAGAGGCTTTGCAATGGAGAAAACTATTACAGAGACAACTCAAATAGCAAGAAAAATCAATAACTCAAGGGAGACAAATGCTTCTATGGATTGATTTATAGGATCCATGAATCGAAGCATGGAATACTTGAAGCAAATAGCAAAAGTGAAGGGCATCAACATCAAAATTCCACCAAAAACAAATTAAGAAATGCATTCAGATCTTAGTGTTAGGATTTAAGAATCACAAATAACAACAACAAAAATTCAACAACAACTTAATCAATAAATCAAGAAATCACAGCAATAGTCAATTCAACCATGGAAAAATCAACAAGTATTCAAGAATCCACAACAAAAAGACATCAAGAACCAACAACAAATCAAAAGTCAACAATCATAGGAGGTTCAACAATAACAAAAAGTTAAAAAGAAGATCTCCTTGATTTTGATTAGCAATAACTTGAGGAGGTGATTGGTGGCTACACTATGAGGGAACCAACCGTGTAAAGGATCAGGAAGATGAAATCCATGGTTGTAGAGCAGCATCCAAAGCGCAGACTGACAGAAGCATTGCCAACCATGATAGTGAGAAGTGTTGGATCCAAAACCTCGGTGGCATAGCGTACTTGACATCATCCATGGAGATCAACAATCCAGTGATGGATTTTTCTAGCTAGGTCTCCACCATCAGATCCGAACAATAATGATGGTGACTCAAGCATAAGCATTGGCGGCACCGTGGAGGTGGAAGTCGTTGCTTTACTAATGGTGGCTGGCAGCAGGAGTTGAACCTATGTGGGTGGACATGGCAAGATTGATAACTACTATTTTAACATCTTAATTGACCTTCACAATTAGTGTTTTGAGCCTATAACTAGTTTAATTTAGCAATTTTGGGCCAAATAAATAAATTGGCATTTGGCCTTTTGATTCACTTTAATTGCTTTCTTGAATATTTTTTAGCCTTTACACTATTCCTGTAAAGTGCCTATATCTGGAGTTTTAAGTGTTTGATGAATATCAAACTTGTTTTGTAGAAAAGTTAACTCATGGGCTACAATTGTTATGAAGACACCTACAACCACATCTATCATGTTGAAGGTCATTTAGACTATTGCAATTGGACAGGGATATTGTTGATCTTTAGGCAGTATTTGGGCCATAATTCACTCAATTCGGGTCCAAATTGCATGAGACTAAAGCCATTTGGAAACTAACACACTCTTTTATTGAGTTGGGCCATGGAAGCATGGAAATTAGAGTTTTAGAATTAGTTTTATTAGGCTGAATTGGAAAACACAAAAATAGCTTTTGGTAGGCTAAGGCTCTTGAACCATTCTATGCCTTGAAGATCTCCTTGGTTAAGATTTTGAGGTCCTGGTTCTTTATTAATTCATAATTCAATTTCTGCTTTTCTTCTTCTAATTTCTAAATTGTTAGGTTAAGATTCCAATTAAGTGATTTCAAAATTGTGATGTTAATGTAATTCTAATAGATTATTCTTAATTACATTTTGTTTTTATGAGAACAATGAATCTCAAATTTGGGATTTGGGTTAGTTGACTTAAGTATTTAGATCAACACCAGTTCAATGCATTTCATATGATTATATGTTAGTGCATTCCAAATGTTTGATCATATTCTAGATGATAATCCAATAGAAAGTCAAGGATAGAAATTGGGACTACAATTCAATTCACCCAACCTCTAAATTATGATTATCTTACCTAATCTATAGATCTTACATGATTATTGGAAAGGTTCCGGATTATTGATTTCATATTTTGCTTAATCTATTCAATATTGTGTTAATCCATTTGTTGATTGTTCAAAATCTCCATAATTCACTAACTATTTTATAATTATCCTCGAGAAATGATCTGGGATACCCTTTACTACAAGAAACAAGAGGCCATAATTTTAATTTGATAGAGCTTGGCAGCCCCATCAAAGACCCTCCATTGTAATGGTTGGAAGGTGATAGCTTTTCATAACATGGTGGCTAGAGTCAAATGGCTCAATCAGGAAAAGGATGATGGAAAGCTGGTGGTGGCCAACAAGAAGCTTCATTGGCAGAGGTAGCGACTACTACATCAACTTGTGAAAGGCTGCAACATTGTGTGAGTGTGAAAGGGAAGGATGAGGTAAAGGCAAAAAGGGAAGTTTCAACTTGAAGCTCATTCTTTATCCTAATGGGTCGAGTCTACTTAATCAAAGGAAGAAAGTCATAAATAATTTAATCCTATTTTGTATCTAATTAATTTTTATTAAAAGCTATTATTTTAAAAATATTTTTGTAATAAAAATTTAAGGCTTAAATATGTTTTTAGTCCTAAAATATGAAAAGTTTGGTTTAGGGCTTGTAAATTTTTTATTTTTTATTTTTTGCTTTCGATCTAGAAAAATTTCAAAGTGCTTGACTTTGGTCCCTACCGTTAGTTACCCTCTATTAAATGATGAGCTAGCTGACGAAGTGCCAGGTGGGACTTCCTAGTGGCATTCCCCATCTTTATTTGTAGTCATGTGACATGTACATGATAATTTAAAAACATCACCTAATCACCATCGTATTTGTCATCTTCTTTAACCTTTCACCCATTTCACACACCCCATTTTGAACCCTAACTGTGCAAATCACACAAGCTCTATCCAACCTCTCCCAATGAGATAGCCTTCGACCCTAACCTGTGCAGAACCTCAAAAGTGAATCCAAGGTTTAATGGCAATGACATCTCATAGCTCAATATCCGGTGCAATCTCAAGCTCACGAAGTAGAGTATGTGGTTTTAGACAACACGTGGTGCTGTTGAAATCAAAAAGTATTATGAATCTTAGAAAGTTATTTTGGAGATGTCCTGATTGGAATGTAAGTTTGTAACTATATTGTGCATTTTTAGAAGTGTATGATTGTTAGTCTAATTCTTGTTTTGGTTTTGTGCAAAATAAGGATTTGACATGCAACTACTTTGAATGGGCTGATAAGATAATGGAGGAACTTGGGAGCTCTAGAACTATTGACACTTCTGTCAATGAAAAGCTGAGAAGAATTAATGTGAAGCCGGAGAGGAAACTGGGCAATGAAAGAACTAGGGCAAATATATTCATGTGTCTAGCATTGGTTTCATTGGCAATGACTTGTGTTACATTTGTTTATGATATTATGAGATGTCACTGCCATGTTTAGGGAGTTAGTTTAGGGCAAGGTTCTTTCAAGTGTTATGGTTTGGTTATATGTATTTATCTTATTGCAATGAGAAATTGGAATATTGACTCCATAATGTACCCTTAGTGGAAGTTGTGATGATTTGTTATTGTTTTAAGAAAATTGTTATTAAAATGGAAGACATTAAGGTTTTGATACAAATGTTAGTAACAAAATTTGTGCTCAAGTGAAGAACTCATGAAACCAACTTATGATTCTAAAAGCAAAAACAAACCATGTTAATGGCAAAGAGTCAAATAAGTTATGATTCTCAGTCAAATAACAGAAAATAGAACAAGTAAACAAATTAACTTTTAATTCTTGCATTTCATTCATAATTATCAAGTGCCATGGTAGAAGATCCAAATAATTATCCAGCATATCAAAATAAAGAAGACCTTTTCACAAATCTCAGGTTCCATTACAAAAGCCTAAACCAAAAAGCCTTTACAAACCCAAGTTCCATCAGAACATGTGACCCAATGTACAGATTTTAACATAGGAACCCCTTAAAAACCCAAAATAATAAAAGCCTAAATAAAATATCCCTAAGGCTACATATGTCCAATTCTACTGGTTCAATTCCATTAACTTAGTGCAACACTATTTTGAGTGGCTAGACCTATAGCATCTTGAGTGACTTCCTTTCCTTGTGTGCTAACATTGGTCCCAGTTGCTTGAGTGACTTCCCCTCCTTATGTGCTATCATTTGTCCCTACTTCTTGAGTGATTTCTCGAGTGGTTAAGGGTTTTTGAGTTGGTGTAGAGGCAGTGGCTGATTGGGTTATAACCCTCTTCCTTGGTCTACCTCTTACTTTACCCCTTGTCTATATAAATAAAAATGATAGTCAGAATATTGGTTATAGCCAATTAAGACAAAACTAACATTTCATAATAACATTACCCCTTGACTTGCAACAATAGTAGGCTGGGTTCCAACAGTATTTCCAGTATCAGCTTGGGCTAGATTTCCCTCTCCATCCTCGGTTGCAGCATTATGAGGAACACTTCCTCCTCTATCAGCATTTGTAGATGAAGCTACAGTTTGCCCACCATCAACATTTGCGGTAAACTGAGTTACAGCTCCGCCATTGTCACCATTGTTTCTTTCCACAGTTGTCCTCCTTGGTCTCCTCCCTCTTGTCTGCATAAACTAGAATACACAAAACATGTTAGAAGCATCTTAAAGACATGAATTGTGATTCAAAGATTGTAGAAGCAAGAACTTTACCTATTCCTAATTAAGGTCCACTAGAGGGTTCTTGCATTTCCCTCCATTATGGCTATGATCATGACGTATCCTACATCTATAAAGCGTGAAACTCTTCCTGAGCTCTATTAAATTAAGGTCTTCATCAGTCTCCCTCCTCCTCAATTTTTTAGGTCTACCCGGCCTTTTATTGTACAATGGTGGCAATATCTCTTCATAATCAGTCTTAGGCTATCTACTCTAGCCATTGATTGGTGAAATGACTTAGCCATACACTTTTTCATATATTTCTCTGCTATAGTACTTGTGTACATATTTCTTTGGTCATGACTAATGTAACATATTGCTGCACATGCATATCTACATGGTATTCCCACCAATTCCCAAAAATTGCAAGAATAAGTATTTTTGTTTAGATCCACAACAAATTTGTCCAGTATCTTCAAATGGGTAATTTCAAATTTCAAATCCCCTGACTATGTTGAAAACCAATTACCACTTAGCTTTACCTCCCTATTAAGCCTCCTAAGTGGTTTAGGCATCACATCACCCTCATATTTGGATAGCTTTTCCCTAAGGGATATAAATCTACCCATCAAATATGTTCTTATGCACTCAAACATGATTATAATTGGTTTGTCCCTAGCCATTAAGATAGTGCTATTAAATGCTTCAGAAAGGTTATTCATGACAACATCACACTTAGGATAGAAACTAAAAGCATGTTTACACCATGCTTTGTAGGAACAACAATAAGCCACTTATAAGCTTTCTCATCTGCATCCTTAATCTTCAACATATACTCCTCCCATCATTCATAGTATGTGGGCTTGGAAGCACCTATCATGAGATCCCTCATCAAAGTTCCACCACCAAACTTTTTCTTGAAGTTTGCATAAAGGTGGCTCACACAAATATGTGCTCAACATCTTCCAACATTTACTCAAAAGTAGGAATTAGACCCTGTACAAGTAAACCAAACACATGCAAAGCATTATGTCAATCATACCAATTATACTAACATAAGGACTAAACCCAAAATTTCTACATAATTTTATAAGGATTAAAACCAAATATAAATACAATTTACAAGACCCAGAAAAGGCCATTAAATAATTTTTATGGACCTAAACCAAATTACAATTACTTTGTTAGGGGTTTAGACTAAACAAAATTTATTAGGGCAAAGTTAATCCAATGGGATATTGGATACCTTCTGCTGATTTGAGATGAATACCTAGCAGTTATTCTGTATATCTCCAATATTCTCTAGCAAAAGAGTAAAAACCCACCTCCAACTCTCCTTCATCTCAATCTCCACAACTGCAAATGCTAATGGGAAGTATTGATAATTTAGATCTCTTCCCACAACTATGAGTAGCTGGCCACCATATTGTGTTTTCAGATGAAATCCATTCATTTCAATAAATGGCCTGCACCCAGCTAACAAGCCTTTTTTATAACCTTCCAAACACATGTAAAAATGACCAAACCTAGACTACAAAGCAGTATCTGGCCTCTCTAGTGATAGCTTGGATGTATTTCCTACATTAGCCTTCTTGAGCTCTACATTGTAACTCCATAACATAGTGTATTGTTTTGTTGTATCCCCTTCTACCAACTCCTACACTATTTGTTTTGCCTTGAAAGCTCTCCATCTAGTAATCCCAGCAGAATATTTATGCCTCATCTCATGGATTATGTCCTTCATTGTCACCTTTGATGACTTTTTGAATTTGTCAACCATAATATCTACAATCCACTTTGACTTGGCATTTTTATTATTCAATACTCTCCCACAGGTATGCTTCTCACTCAGGGTCTTCAACCTATAAGTGTGGGTCCTCCCAACTTTGCTGCAATAAGCCATAAATTCACAATTCTCCTTGTATCTCACTTTTTCCCTAAGTGTATCATTTTTCTCAAATCTTAATTATCTCCCATTCAGAACTGAGTGCTCTATTACAGCATCCTTAAATTGCTTTAGTGAAGAAAATTCCATTCCCACCTTAAATTGAAAATCTGCACATATTTGCTCTAATCGAAACTTAATAAATTTAGGCTTTCTCTCTACATCAGATCCCGACTCATCATGCCCTATATCCAACTTATCACTAACATTGTCCTCATCACCGATGTTATGCATGAATCCATCACCTAGATCTGCCTTCACACCAACTGCTTTGTCAACTCTCTTACCCTTTCTCTTTTTCATCTTTTATTTTTTCTTCTGTTTCTTGCCTACTATACCATCATCAAATGTAAACCTATCATCATCATCATATCCCAAATCCCTTTCTTCCTCACTATCATCAAAATGAATTCCCTCAATAGAATAATCATTATCATCACTCTCATTATCCGCACTACTCTCACTGTCATCTATTTCAACCTCATCAAGCACTAATGCATTTCCCTTGTTTACTGGCCTATTCTTTTGCCTTGGCTAACTTGATGAATTACCCTACCCTACCTCTCCCAAAACTGTTTGTGCATTAACCCTTCTTCTATTTTCCTTTTATTTTGGTGCATGCGGTTGCACCTCAATAGGTGGTTACATCTCAGCTGTCTCTAGTTGGTTTGGTGCCTCAATTTGTCCATACTTTTCACCAGTCTTCTTCTTTTCTTTTAAGTCTGAGTAGCTAGTTCAAACTCCACAATCCCATGTGGCTGCACTGCAATAGGTGGTTGCACCTCATCAGATGGTTGAACCACCACAGGAGCATATATTTGTGACTTTCCACATAATCCATACCACATTGAGGTTGCACAACATCTTCACCCTCAGGTAGGCTTGGACCTTCACCTACATCCTAGCCTCAGTCCATACCAAAGCTTTGGCCTAATCCCTCACCTCCACTTTAGCCCAATATCTCACCTACATCTTCCCCCCCCCCCACTTTGTTTACCCTATCCAGATCATAACCCAATTCCAACAACATTTGGGGTTGAGACACAATATGCTTAACATATAGGTCAACCTCACACCTATAATTTATGGCATAATTGGCCATCTCCATTGCATGGCTATCCTAAGTAATACTTCTCAAACCATCATCAAAAGATGCACTAGGAATCCTCCACTACAACTTCACTTCAGCATCATACCCTAAATCCTGCTTAATTAAGCTCATGGCCTCAAAATAAGACCACATATCGATATTTATATTGTGAATGGCATGTATTTCCCGTACTTTATAGGTCAATGAAAATTCACAAATTGACCCATGTGATGAATTACCACGTTAAAGCTCATTTTGTCTTGCAAAATCATACAACACCATTGTTACGTAATAATTAACTGACTTTAATGACGTAATCAACAAAATGAGAAAAAAAAATATACCACTAAAACCTAAATATAAAACGTAAGCCTTAAATATAATGGTGACCTACCAAATTATACTTTCTAACTACACTAAAAAACATACCAATATTCTACTCTCTAACTATACAATAATCCCCTAAACCCCCAACAGTGACACATTGAACCCTAAACCTAATAAAAAATTAGTTTTCATAACCCCACTTGATCCCCATAGATGTGATATTATATTCCCACACTACCTATGTGCAAACACACTTTTCCACTGAAGACTCCAAAACATACCTTAAGAATCTTCAAACGCACACTCGGCAACATACCTCCACACCTCACTTTCAATCATGCTCGTCCATGCATGATCTTCTACCATGAGTTCCAGAGATTCAAGTTCACTTATACGTTGATTTCCCTTTCACTCGATTTCACCACTCAAGAGTTGATTTCATCCAACCCTAACATTCACTTAAACTCAGGTTTTGAGAGTGGGATTGAGTTGATTTTCGAATCGAGTTGGGATATGGGGTTTCGGGTTAACCAATTTTGTTTATATAGTTCAGGTCAAGTAATAGGGTTTATGGGTTTAGGTTTTCCAATTATGGATACGGTTTACCGAATCCATTTATGAATTAAGTGGGTTAATGGGGGAGTGCCACATAGGAAGTCCCACCTGGCATTCCGTTAGCCAGCTCATCATTTAACAAAGGCTAACCAATGATGGGAACCAAAGTCAAGCACTTTAAAATTTTTCTGGACCGAAAGCAAAATAAAAATTTTTTAGGAACCTAAACCAAACTTTTCATATTTTATAGGGACTAAAAACATATTTATTAATTATAAATTACTTTTAAATAGAAAATAAATTAACTAACTAACCTCTAAGTTCGTATTTGAGAAAAAATTGGACATATTGATATTTGACAAATAATTTTTTAACATTATTCTTAAATATTATAAATGTTAATTTTAATCATTTATATAAATCAATAAGTCTAATAATTAAAAATTAATATAACTAATATTTATCATTTTTAAAGAGCACATTAAGAACTTTCATTTCTCATAAATGAATATATCTAACTTTATTTTTTAAATACAATAACTTTAATTTACTACTATAAACTAATCAAAATAAAAAAGGCAATTATTTTCTATATGGAATAAGTGTTTAAAGGGACCAGTCTATATTATTGGCAATTTCTTATGTATATATAAAATTTTGCAACTATTCTTCCCAAAAAACAGGTCTGCAGAGATTCTGACATGATGTAATGTCACCGAGAATTGGCCTGACAAACTGGCGATTTGTAGGTGACGCAATGGCTCCAGGACATGTGATAACTCCTTGTAGTGAGTTATATTTTTAGTTAATTTTTATTTAATTTAGGACGTAGTTGTTTAGTTCAGTTAATATTTTGTTTTATTTTCATTAAATAGTTTAGATTAGGTGGTACTTTTATTTTCTGTTATTTTCTTATATTTTACTTATTTATGCTTTTGGTCTACTTGTTATTAGGTAAAAGCACTCAAGACCTTTTAGCATTAGAAATTTGATATCTAGCTCTCCAAAAATCGGATTATGATAATTCAAGATTCTTTGGAAAGAAGAGAAGAAGATCTCCAACTTTGTTGTTGGATACTTTTTCCGATTCTCGAGTCTTCTAGGAGAAAAAGGCAAAACAAGATTGAAGCTTCATCTTGTTCTTAATTCTGTCAGTCTGACCTTTCATCACTCTTTCACTTATATCTTGAGCTGCAGAACTCTGATTAAGGTGATTCTTATTATGTTGGAAAGCTTGCTCAAAGATCTACAATTACTATTTCTACTGCTGAGGCCAAATTCCAACTATTCTGATAGTTACAGAGCTTGGAAGTGTGTAAAAATAGTTGGCACTGTCAAGCAGGCACGCTATAGCGCACTGCGTTGCACTATAGCGCGTTGCTGTTTGCAACAAGTTGCTGGTTCGGGCCAAAACTCGAGAAAAGGATCCCTGGACTATTAAAGGCAACACATAAGGTCAAAAAAAGGATCCCTAGACACTTCAAAACCCTTCCCAAGATAGAAGACTTCTTCCAAATAGATTAAAGGCGAAGATTCAAGGATTCTAGAGCTCAAGTTCAACACAGAGAGATTCACATTCTTCCAAATCTCTTGTTTCTAGCTTCAATACTTTATGGCTTTTGTTTATTCTATCTTCTCATCTTCATACTCTTTCATTGTTTTCTTTTCTTTAGTTATGAACTAGTTTTCTTTTGCTAGGGCGTTAATGAACACTTTTGTATGGCAAGTTTACTCGTGGATTAATGTTAATCTTGTTTTCTATCTCTATTGCATAGTGTTTTTTGTTTGTTCTTAATGCTTTTAATTGCTTGATCACCAATTCATTAATTTGGGGATTTATAATAACTCGAGAGAGGGTTTGCGAATAGAGCCTCTTAACATAAACACCGTGAGCTGAGCGAAAACTAGAGATAGACAAACGCGGTTCATGCGGTCAACATAGGAACCCATAGAACTTTAACCTTTTCCTAGATTAGTTTGTGCTAATAAATTAGGCAATCAGTTTAGGATAAAGAGTATTGCTTGACCTCGAGAGAGGCTAGGAACAAATTAAGGGGAACTGACCGTGAGTCAATTAGGATAGAACAGATTAACAGAAAATCATTGGCTAGGCGTCTACAATAGGTGAAATTAATTAGCCCTAGCGTTCATTCCATTATATTTAGTCAACCTTTCTTGCATCCGTCCTGGTTACTATTTTTCGTATTTATTAAATTCTTATTTTTATTTTAAATTCTTTACATCCATAATTTCATTCCTTCCAAATAGTCATCCCTTAAACTATTCCGTATTTGATCTATCCTCATGGGAACAATACTTTTCTCATCACTTTATTACTTGTACAATCTGGTATACTTGCCGGAGCCGCATCAAGTTTTTGGCGCCATTGCCGGGGATAGTATCAATATCATTCTTAGTTGACGGGATACTAGATTGGAATTTTTGTTTTTACTTTTATTTTATTTTATATTTATTTTTGTCTTGTTTATTTTTTATTATTTATTTTTCCTTTTATTTAATTTTTCTTTCTTTTTCTTTCATTATTTATTTTATTTAGCTTTTGTTTTATTTTGTTTTATTCCTACTTTCACTTGTTCTTGTGTTTTATTTTGCAGTTCATGCGAAGCAGCCAATCCATAGGAGATTTATTCTTTGATCCAGAGATCGAGCGTTGTTTGCATCAACTTAGAAAAGAATGAAGAGCAGTTGAAAAAGTCTTTAAAGCTACCATAGCAGATGAAAACAAGCAAAATGACAGGGCCATGAAGGATTATTTGGCACCCAATCTTCAAGGGTGCTCATCCCGCATTGTGAGGCCACCGGTCCAAGCAAACAACTTTGAGCTGAAGACGTCACTCATTCAGTTCGTGCAACAAAATTGCCAATTTGCTGGACTACCTAGTAAAAATCCTAATGAGCATCTCAGCAACTTTTTGGAGATCTGTGATACCATAAAAATTAATGGTGCCACGGATGATACTATTCGGCTGAAATTGTTTCACTTCTCATTGAGGGACAAGGCTAGAGCCTGGTTAAAGTCTCTACCACAAGGGACACTCACTACTTGGGATATGGTGGTCAAAAAATTCTTGGAGAAGTACTTTTCTCCTGCCAAGTCTGCCAAGATGAGGAATGACATCACCTCCTTCACCCAAGTAGATGGTGAATCATTTTATGAATCATGGGAGAAGTATAAGGAGCTGCTGGCTAAGTGCCCACATCATGGCATCCCACTCTGGATGTAAATGCAGACATTCTACAATGGTCTCCTTATGTCCACTTAGATCATGGTTGATGCAACAGCTGGTGGTTCTTTGAACAATAAGACACCCGAGCAATCTTGGGAGCTATTTGAAGTATTGGCTAGCAACAATCACTAGAAGCCTAGTGAGAGTACCCAGAAAAGGGGAGTTCTGGAAGTTGATACTACCACTGCCCTCTTAGCCCATATGCAAGCCCTTTCTATCCAAAATGCAGCCATTCAGAAGCAATTGGGCTTGCTCAACACCACTTCACGAACACATGTCATGCATTGTGATTGTTGCCATGGGAACCATCCGAATGGAAAGTGCACTACAGCTCCTTTTTCTGATGAGTAGGTTAACTACATAAATGCCCAGAAGCACAACTTCTACTCCAACACCTATGTTCCTGGGCAACAATTCAATCAACCTCCACAAGAGAAAAAGGCCAACTTGGAAGACATGTTTCAGCAGTTCATGAGGAGTCATATGTCTTTTGTGGAGAAGACTAAAGCTTTTATGGAGAAGACAGAGGCTCAATTTAGAGCTCATGATGCTGCAATAAAAAACGTAGAGCATCAAGTAGGGTAAACTTCCAAACAGTTAGCTGAGAGGCCACTAGGTTCCTTACCTAGCAATACCACTGAAAATCCAAGGGAGCAGGTGAATGCAATCATACTGAGAAGTGATAAAGAATTGGTTGAATCTGAAAAGGAAGAAATAAGGGTAGAAGAAAAGCCTGCTAAAGATTCCAATATGGCACCACCTGAGGAAAAGGATATGTGGCACCTTCTGCTTATGACCCTTCAATTCCTTATCCTCAAAGGGTGAAGCAACAAAAGAAGGAACCAAAAGAGCAGAAATTTCTTAAGGTTCTTGATGTGCTTAAAAAGCTCCACATCAATATTCCGTTTGCTGAGGCATTAAAGCGAATGCCAAACTATGCCAAGTTTATGAAGGAGCTACTCTCTAAGAAAAGGAAATTAGATGCTGATGAGACTGTACCACTCACTAAAGAGTGTTCGGCAATCATTTAGAGGAAACTGCCACCTAAGTTGAAGGACCCTGGGAGCTTCACTATTCCATGCACCATTGGTGATTTGAGGATTGAAAAGGCACTGTGTGACCTTGGAGCAAGTATTAATCTGATACCTTTGTCACTTGTGCATAGATTGGGCATTACTGAAGTGAACCCTACAAGGGTATCTCTATAATTGGCTGATAGATCTATCAAACTTCCTTATGGTATTATTGAAGATGTTTTTGTGAAGGTGGATCGTTTCTTCGTTCCCACTGATTTTTTGATTCTTGATATGGAGGAAGATGCCAATCTCCCTCTAATTCTTGGGCATCCATTCTTGGCCACTAGCAGAGCCCTGATAGATGTAGAAGAGGGGGAGCTAACTCTGAGATTTCAGAACAATAAAGTAAAGTTCAAAGTTTTCCAAACAATAGACTCTACCACAAAGATAGCTCAATGCTATAAAGTGCATGTAATGGAAGCTAACTTGAGTACTTCAGTCCCCGCATCACATGCCACACCTCCTTGGGAGCATCCATTGAGGAAGAGTAAAACAAAGAAGAAAAAGAAAATAATGGGGGATGATGATCTTGAGCCACTTGAGAAGCTGCCAAAAGCTCTCCACTTGCCATTCAAGCCTAATTCTATGTCATTAGTTTTTGGGAAAAAGAACCACTATCCTGGTGATACGTCACCAAAGAAGGGGAGGAAGAAACCACCATGAGTGACAAAACTATGTCTAACTTAGGGACATTAAACCAAAGTGCTTGTTGGGAGACAACCCAACTTTTCTAACCTTTCTTTGATTTTAATTTTTCTTATTTAGGATCTTTTTAGTTTTTTTTTTATTTAGATAAAATTTTAGTTTTGATTAATTTTAATTTATTTAATTTTATTTTGTAGGTTTATTAGAGCAATTAGGAAGTGCATAAGTGGAGGAAAAAGCCACATGGGGAATAACTTTACTTTCCTTTCCTTTCCTTTCCCTCTTGATTTTATTTTCATGCATTAGGGACAATGCATAATTTTAATTTGGGGGTTGGAAAAATCCATTATTGCACTTTTTTATTTGTTCCTGTTTCCTTTTGTTAGTTTTGTTGATTAGGTTGTTAGTGTTCTTTAATTTGAATTTTCTGCTAAAAAGAATAAAAAAAAATTGTCTTTTTTTTTGTATTTTTTATTTTGGTCAATTGGTTGTTGTTGCCTGTGCCTATGATATGAAATATTGCTCTGTTTGTTAACTCTTAAATAACTTTGGATCCGGATTTACGTCTTGAAAATCTTCTTGTGATTTTACTTTTGAATTGAGAAGGATTATTTTCTTGCACTTTGATAAGAGTTAGCAACTTAGGATAGGTGACCTTTATGCTTTTTATGCTTTATTTAGGTTCAGACATGCATTCTTATTCATGTGAATCTCTCTTGAAATATATGTGAGTGAATCTTAGCCTTGGAAGTGATTTGGGCCATGTTTGGTAACCATATTTAAGCCTTATTGGCCCACCCTTTGTTATTGATCCTTAGTTATCCCATTTGAGCCTTAAAGCCTATTCTTGGATTGTACCATATTATAAGCCTAATGCCCTTCCTTTCTTTCCCCTTTTTGATCCCATGGTTTACCTTCAAGCCTTAACTTCTAAACTCATTTGAATAGGGTAATACCTCCACTACACCAACCTCATGCTTTCTAAAGTCAAAAGTGGAGTAGGTGAATATTTGAAAAAAAGAAAAGAAAAAAGAAAGAAAGAAGGAGAAAAAGGGTGAAAGAATAAAGGAGTAATGAAAAAAAAAAAAAAAAAATTGACAATACAAGGAAAATATAATGTCAAGGTTCATCAAGAAAAGCATGATGGTTGCCAAGCAACTAAGTTGGGGGTATCCTAAGGAGAATGAATTAGGGGTGAGGGTTCCTAAAGTTGAGGGAAATATTGAACTTAAATGACTATTCCATCTACCCCTTACCTTGGCCTGCCATTACAAGCTAAGAACAGTCCTTATGATCTTTGGCTAAGTGACATTGATGCAGAAATAGAGAGAGAGGATTGTGGATAGTGTAATGTTTTTATCTTTTCTTAAACATTGCATAAGCATAGGGTATGTCAATTCTTTATTGTTTTTCTCTTATACACACACACACTTGATCCATTCTTTTGACAATATGATTGCATAATTAGATGGTCTTGATACTTAGATTTGTATCCTTGGTAACTTTTGAGTTAAGTTATGGAGTAGTGATGAGGAATTCCATACGCAACAACTTTTATCTTGACCATTTTGTCTAGTGAGTCCTTTTGTTTTAAGTGTTTTTGGTTGAGTCTTTTGTTTTTCTATTTTTGAGTCTTTGAATTAAGTTTTGCTTGGGGACAAGCAAGTACTTAAGTTGGGGGTTGTGATAACTCCTTGTAGTGAGTTATATTTTTAGTTAATTTTTATTTAATTTATGACGTAGTTGTTTATTTTAGTTAATATTTTGTTTTATTTTCATTTAATTTCGATTAGGTGGTACTTTTATTTTCTGTTATTTTCTTATATTTTAGATACTTATTTATACTTTTGATCTACTTGTTATTAGGCAGAAGCATCAAGTTGGAATTTGGAGCCATGATAGAGCTTATCTTGCATAAAATCAAGACCTTTCAGTATTGGCAATTTGATATCTAGCTCTCCAGAAATCGGATTATGATGATTCAAGATTCTTTGGAAAGAAGAGAAGAAGATCTCCAACTTTGCTGTTGGATACTTTTTCCAGTTCTCGAGTCTTCTAGGAGAAAAAGGTGAAACAAGATTGAAGCTTCATCTTGTTCTTGATTCTGTCAAGTCTGACCTTTCATCACTCTTTCATTTATATCTTGAGCTACAGAACTCCGATTAAGGTGATTCTTGTTGCGTTTTCACTCAAAGATCTACAATCGCTATTTCTACTGCTGAGGCCAAATTCCAACTATTCTGACCCTTATAGAGCTTAGAAGTGTGTAAAAATAGTTGGCACTGTCAGGCAGGCGCGCTATAGCGCAACTCCGTTTGCAGCAAGTTGCTAGTTCAGGCCAAAACTCGAGAAAAGGATCCATAGACTATAAAGGCAACACTTAAGGTCAGAAAAAGGATCTCTAGACACTTCAAAACCCCTCCCAAGATAGAAGACTTCTTCTAGAGAGATTGAAGGCGAAGATTCAAGGATTCCAGAGCTCAAGTTCAACACGAAGAGATCCACATTCTTCCAAATCTCTTGTTTCTAGCTTCAATACTTTATGGCTTTTGTTTCTTCTATCTTCTCATCTTCATACTCTTTCATTGTTTTCTTTTCTTTAATTATGAACTAGTTTTCTTTTGCTAGGGCATTAATGGACCCTTTTTGTATGGCAAGTTTACTCATGGATTAATGTTAATCTTGTTTTCTATCTCTATTGCTTAGTGTTTTTTGTTTGTTCTTAATGTTTTTAATTGCTTGATCACCAATTAATTGATTTGGGGATTTACTGTAACGACCGAAAAATTTATCGTTAACAACTGAATTATTCGGTTTTTAATCAAATAAGTGAGTTTAATCAAAACTTGATTAAACATTTACTCGAAGCCAATTAAGTGTGATTTAGAAGGGTTAGCCTAGATAGAATTAGATTAGGAGCATAGAAAACTTCACAGAACAATTTCAAACCGATTTACTGATTTAAAGGAAATTCCAGAGGATTTCAGATTGCCAACTGTCGGAACCGAACCAGTAGAATTTTTTTTATGAGTGCCCTAGAATCAATGGCTAGGATTTAGCCAAACACTCCCCCAAGTGGCGCCTAGACAGCCATGGATGAGGAGGATTGAACCAGATTTTATGACCAAAGAAGGTCCACCAATCAAATTTGAGCTAACTTGAAATATCTCCACTCTTTCCTTGCATCCTCATCATAATACTTCGGCCACTCCCCCAGCTGGCCTCTTTTCATTCTTCTTCTCCTCATTCTCTCCTCCACTCCATTTTCATCTCTTCTTCAAGCCCCATCATAAACTACTTGCACTAAGAACACAAATCAGCCTAATCTACTCAAGACAAGGTAGGGAAATCCTACTTCTTCTTTTATTTTCCCTGAATTGGGGCTGTATGAGGAGCATGCTTAATCTGAGATTTGGATGTTTTATAGAGTGATGATGATGTTTTATGACTGATTTTGCATGTGTGTTGTGATTAAAATTGAAATTGAGGGCAAATAGCTTGAAGAAGGCAATCAAATTTAGAAGCTGTTAGGGATTTCCCTCGGCGGTCCGTACAGCGGAGTGTACGGCTCCACCTCCTGCTATTTAAATTGGATGAAACCATTTTTAAATGAAACTAGACATCTAGGGCTTTCCATACATATATCATAATAGGCCATTGGATTAGTATAGAATTAGTTATGAATTTTTGAAGTTAGACCTAGAAATCTGGGTTCTCACCCGGGCAGTATGGGTTGAGAAGGGTGTGTCTCACCTTATACAACCTCAAATTGAGTGCAACTAAAGAGGTTTGAAAGCTAACACATGAGAGAACATCCCATTAAAATTTCAGAATTTAATTCATTGTCATTTGTTCCCAGCACCTCAATGAAGTTGGCTTAGGTTAAAACTGGCCTAGAACAGGACAACCCAATAGGGTAATGTTTTGAGACTCATAACTCAAAATCCACTTAGGCAAATGACATGAACTTAATTCATTTTAAAGCTTGTTGTGTTAGCTTCATTCTGATATAAAATTCGTATGATTTCATCTAGTTTTCGATTTTTAGTGAATTTTATTCTATAGGAACCCCATTCTAGCTAGGAACAGGACAGGCTGAGATAAAATGTTTATATCTAGAGTTACACAACTCAAAACGAGATGGGACTAAAGAGAGTAGAAAGTAGACATATAAGGCTATAACATTCCAAAAATGAGAATTTAATGAGTTGAATTGAATAAAAATTGGAGCATGCCAAACTCGGGCAGAACAGGGAAGGGTAAGCTGGAACCTACTTAATGCTTAATTTGCAATTGTTGAATGATGTTATAAGTGTTTATACATATTTGCTAGTTTATACTAAAATTATTAGTTGTGCAACTGTACTGATTGTCTGGCACTATTCACGGGGAAGCGAATTCGATCCGTTATGCCGCCAAAATTTTGGTAAGAAATCCATAAGTTATGAAATTATGACAACTTGAGTACATCATATGAAAAAAGACAAGTTAGATGTGCACTCATTTCATGACATTATAAAGAATTCCACATCACTTGGGCCAGCCCCGAAATAAATTAAGGGGAATAGATCAATGGAAAAGTCGGGGAAAGTAAACCCGGCCATCCTGTATAGGAACGAGCTCGGTCCTAAAAAGCGGACTATTACCCAGGAGTATATGGCCAATGACTCCCAGGGGACCAAGGATGGAAATAAATTATAACAGGCGAAAGCCTCCAAGAATAAGATGCATCTTCTCATTGCACATGCATATGTACAGTGTAATACTTTTCTATTGATTGTTCTAGATCTCTATTTATTATTCATAACATGCTATTGTTCCGCTGTAATTACTGCTTGAGTACATTAGTATATCTGTTAATTAAAATTGAACTTGTTTCGGTGTATGCTTTACAAATGAGTATTTAAGTTAAATATTATCGTTTTTTTTACTGTACTATCTGAAAATCTTGCACGACCGAAACAACTGGGAATGACAGCGATGACGGATGCATAGAAGTTAGGATTTTCTACTGAGAAATATTCATTTCTCACCATATTATATATTTCGCGTCATTCTCAGACTATGAAGCACGCAGCGACAGGAGTTCTCTTCATTGAGTTCCCCGAGCTTCACATACACCTCGACCCGTTTTTAAACTCTGTATATATATCTGGCAGGTGCCAGTTTCGTTTATATTTCTTCTTCTAGAGAGACTTCGCAGTACCCCTGATGTACCCACTGTTTGATCCCGCTGTTCCATACATTGCCATTCCACTTCATATGGTCCATTCGTTTCCACCTCCTCCCGCAAAGAATAAAGACCGAAGCAGCCCCCGCTCCTATGGCTCCTCCTGCTTCACCACCACATCCGATGCTTTCCGCCTCAACATCAGAGGAGGATCCATCGGAGGCAGTGAGTTCCTCCTTATCCTCTGCTCCCAGCACGGGCCACCCTCCGGCAGATGCACCCATGGCGAATGGGTTTCTTTCTTCAGATTCTGCTTAGATAGTGGGCGTACTGTAGTGGTAGTAGATGTATAGAATGGCCCTCTTTTGACAGTCTGGGTCATGGGTAGATGGATAGATATTAGGAGATGTACATGAAATATCCCATGGGGACCACTTAGGGTGCTGTTCATAGATACTGGCCATTGCATTTTGTATTAGCGGCCTCATTTTGACACCTTGTACTTTTTGACAAACTTTAAAATCAGATATCTATGTACATATCTATGACGCAGTTTGCAGTTATTCTGTTCTTATTGTATTTTTATTTATGTTAAGTTATTTACAGTTTAATGATTGATTAGTATTTATTCCGCCATCCCACAGAAAATTTTGTTATGAGATCAGGTAGTCTTATGTGAGAAATTAATACTAATACAGGAAAGAGAAATTTAATCAGTATTACACGTAATCTCTTATCAGATAGATTATTATGACTTAAGTATAATACTTTGTCTGGTAAGGTGTTACATTTACAATAACTCGAAAAAAGGTTTGTGAATAGAGCCTCTTAACATAAATACCGTGAGCTAAGCGAAAACTAGAGATAGACAAACGCGGTTCATGCGGTCAACATAGGAACCCATAGAACTTCAACCTTTTCCTAGATTAGTTTGTGCTAAGAGATTAGACAATTAGTTTAGGATAAAGAGTATTGCTTGACCTCGAGAGAGGCCAAGAATAAATTAAGGGGAACTGATCGTGAGTTAATTAAGATAGAACGGATTAACAGAAATTCATCGGTAAGGCATTTATAATAGGTGAAATTAATTAGCCCTAGTGTTCATTCCATTATATTTAGTCAACCTTTCTTGCATCCGTCCTAGTTACTATTTTTCGTATTTATTAAATTCTTATTTTTATTTTAAATTTCTTTACATTTCATTCCTTCCAAATAGTCATCCCTTAAACCATTTGGTATTTGATTTATTCTCGTAGGAACGATACTTTCTCATCACTTTATTACTTGTGCGATCTGGTATACTTGCCGGAGCCGCATCAACATGACGCGATGGTTGCTCAACATGATGTAATGCAGTGAAATCTTAGCATGGGAATCTTTGACAGGCATGCTTTGGTTGATGTATAGGAGAGATTCTACAATGAATTTTTTTTTCATTTAAATTTGAATCTCACTTTTTTCTCATGACTCTATATATGTATGAGGGATTAAGGTTAGAGAATTAAGTGTGTGAGAGTGGTGAGTATCCGAGAAGAGAAGAATGAAAAGGATTAAATGAGAGAGAGTGATTTGGGCAAAAATAGAAAAATATAGAGAGTTGAGTTTCAAATTTTGAAACAATGAAGAAGGATAAAAGAATGAATCAAGTGAGCATATTGAGCATAAGTTTCGTCGTAATAATATAACATGATTTTTAGAAATTAAATTACTCTATTGTTATTATTATTACTGTTGTTGTTAGGTTCCTGTTATTATTTTCTAATTTTTGTTTGGATCTCTTCGTCTTCCCCAATCTTGGATGGATTACTGGTTACATTTAGGGATAAATAGTAATTTAAAAAACTTAAAAATAGAAAGTTTGCTAGAAATAGTTTTATTAATTTTTTAAAAAATAATTATATTAATAAGAATATCTTTACAAGAATTTTATTTTCATCAAAAAGAAAAAAATACTAATTAGATCAAATCAACAATAAATCAGATCAATCTTCTAAATAAAAGTATTTGATTAACTTTATTATTATTATTATTATTAGTACTAGTAGTAGCAATAGTAGTGTAGCAATATTAATATTAGTATTAGTATTAGTATTATTAGTAGTAATAGTAGTAGGAGGAGGAGTAGCATCAGTAAGATTTATTATTATTATGAAAAATTTACTATTATTTAGTTAGTGTTGTTATTATTATTATTATTATTATTATTATTAGTAGTAGTAGTAGTAGTAATAGTAATAGTAGTAGTAGTAGTATGTTTTGTCATTGACCCTTGCTTCTTTGTAATATTTTGTTAGTTTCATTTTATTTGGTTACAATTTATAACAGGAGATGTGAGTTACCCAGCTCTAACACCAGTATATGCTGCAACCAATACCAAAATACACGAGTACTTATAGTGAGCCGAATTTTATAACACTATGATCAAGCAATTTGAAATAAAATGTGAACCTTATTAGTGTGTTGGTGAAATGATGGAGGCCCGAGACACACTTTCCACTTTCCTTGTGGGGAGTGTATGGTGACGTCGGAAGATGTCACCCTTCTAATTGGGCTCCGTATTGAGGGTGAAGCCATCATCGGATGAACTAGCTTCACCTACTAGACATGTGAGATTTGTGTGAGTGAATACTTGGTGTTCGGTAAGGCTGTCAAACGAGTGGAGTTGGCCCATTTAAGCCCAGCCTGTTTAAGCCCGCAAAATAAACGGGTTGGCCCATTTAGTTTGCGGACCAAAATTTTCTAGCCTCGCCCATTTAAGACCATTTCGTGGTATTAAACGGGCTGGCACGTTTATGTGTGTGTGTGTGTTCGTGGTATTAAACGGGCTGGCACGTTTATGTGTGTGTGTGTGTGTGTGTGTGTGTGTGTGTGTGTTTTGCTTTTCATGTTTTGAAAATTATTTTTTTATTAATAAAAGTGAAAATGTCCTAAATCTAAGTATTAAATCATATTTTGATATCCTAAATTTATACAATTTTACTTTTAAAAAATAATAAAAAAATAAACACAGGTAAACGGGTTTGCCCATTTAACTCGCGGGTTAAATAGACCGGGTTGAAAATGGGCTAGTTTAAACAGATCGTTATTTTTTAAGCTTAGCCCACCTATTTTTGGCAGGTAAACAGGTTTGGCCCATTTTGATGGCCCTAGTGTTCGGCCTAATGAAAATGTTTTTGACAGATTTTCAATCAAAATGGCTTGGCTGAATTACTATTTTGGCATAAAGATAAGGGGTGTTGGCAAGTATGGAATACAATGCCATGCTTCTTATTTTGTGCTACGGTTGGTTGGCGAACGATTATATCCCGACAAGACCATGAAGTTGGTCCATACAAAGTTCCTTCCCTTGCTTAAGGATCTCGACCGGGCTGGCTCATATAGCTGGGGTTCTACATGCTTTGCTATATTGTATCAAGGCTTGTGCCATGCTATGTGCCATACGGCAAGTGACTTCACTGGTTGCTTGATTTTTTTACAATTGTGGGTATGGTACTGTTTCCCGTTCCTGGCTCTGGTTGCAATCTAACCATATGTTTTTCCCCTAGCTTCCAAGTAATGAATTCTTTATGCAATAATTTCTATATTTTGTTATTGTTAAATTTATGTATAATTAATCACTAGTAGTTTTCAACAAATGGGTCTAAGCGTTATATCAATCAAACTTTGATTTTCATGTTTTAGGCAGCATAAGATAATGTATCCATCAATTTGGACATTAGCAGGTAGTGATTATAATGTCTTTTTTTATGATATTGCTAATATTATTTATATATCTCAATATTTTCTTTTTTTAATAATATAGTTTATTTGGTACTATATTGCACTCCTCATATTGCTAGTTGTATTCCACACTACATGTAGAACGACTAGCAAGTGTGGTCCACTACCATTCCACTGATCTGCTTTGAGGTTGCTAAATGGTATCCAAGCAACTGCATAAGGCATCAGTTTGGATTTGCTCAGCATATCCCCAGTGAACCCATAACTCTAGGAGAATATTACAATTAAGAATTACGAGGAAAACATAACTGGAATTGGCCAGATTTTCATAGAACATTGATCAGAAGGTGGAATCACCAACATCGATACATATTGTAAGGAACTTCTGACTGGAGTGAGGCAGACCAACAATTGTATTGGAATTAGTATCAACATTTCACAATGAGTCAATAGTGGTTAGGTAATCCTAATTTGCAAGACCTAAGAGAATAAGAATTTCCTTATTGGAATTTCTGCTTGTAGATGCCTCCCCAACATTATCGCTATATGCCTCAGACACCCCTAGCAACATTATGGTCAGATGTGCTTGCCACCTCCCTAGATATAGCATTTGTATGGGATAGAATGATGGAAGTTGTCAGTCCATTGTACATGCATGCTAGTGATACTGAATTTTGTTAGACATTGGGGAGAATGCCAATTGATGGATATATTCTCCTAAGTGGCCTTATGTTGAACACCCCTTGCATTAGTGAATCCAACCGAAGATGTGACTTTAATTTGAACTATGAAGCGCCCCTAGAAGCACCAAGAAACATGTACACACCATCACCAACTGCACCAGAAAACTATACAAACCATCGCTGATCGCACCAGAAAACATTATAAACCCTCACAAGATCCACTGAGGATAACAACACTTGACATGCATCTAGTCCAATATTTTCTCCAAATGTGTTGATTATGGAAGGTGGTCAAAGTTTCAAAGAGTTTTACTATAGCACTACTGACATAGCTACAACAACTGGCCAAGAGACAAGATGTAACGGCGATGAGGTGAGGAAAGGAGGAGGTGGAAGAAGATGTAGAGGAAGTCAAGGACAGTGGTTTGTAGGTAGGGGAGATGAGAGTGGTGGGCAAACATCGGAAAAAGCAACCCTGTTACCATCGTTTGTGGCCAAAAATTAAAAAAAGACTAGACAGTCAGAATATTTGTTAGAAATTATGTGTCAGAATGATGTGGCATTACTGATAACTTTTAGATAAGTAAGTGGGTCCTACCACTACATTTAATTTAACCACCACCATGTATTCTATCAAATGTTCTGGTGATAGTGGCACTGGCAAGTAACCAGGTCGTACAAGTAATAAAATCTAAATAAAGTATCGTTCCCACAGGGATTAATTCAACCAACTACCAATTCCCTAATTTAGAAACTATTTAGGCATGTTAAACAAAGAGAATATCACAATTAACAAAGCAAAAATATAAGAAAATCACAATAATAGAAAATCAAATAAAATAAAAATGCAAAACAAGTAGGAAGACATCAAATGCAAGAGCACTAGGGGTCTGATTTCACCTAGTTGTTCTTATAATCAATTTGAGCTCCTAATCTAACGAATATCTATCTAATCAACTGATAGAGAGAGATTCCTAATTTAATTGTACATGATTCCTCTAAAGCACTAATTCTTCCTAGATTTTAGAACTCAATTGATTCCTCGGCTTGACTTAAAACTAAAGGCATTATCGATTTGTGAATCCTCTTACAAAGCTCCATGAAATCCTCAATTTCTATTCCTAGACAATTAAGAATTAAGATTTCTATTTCATTATCTCAATTATGTACCTAGATTCTTCTTAGTCTACATAATTTTAATATCAATTGATGGGTTGTGAATCCACATATAGCATTAAGAACATATAATAGAAACTCAATTGAATAAGAAAGAATTCATTAAAATTGGAAATCTCAAACAATTATGTTCACAACATAAGTTACATCATCACCCTAGTTTTAAGTATTTAGCAAACTAACATATTTAATAAATTCAAATGTATAGGTAGAATGTATATGCTAAACATAGATCAAAGAGAGAAAAGAGATAAAGGATAGATCCCAATCATGCGTCTCTTCCTCCTTGATGTAGCTACCAACACCGTAGCTCCTTCTTGATGTCTTCCAAGAGAATTAAATAAGAAGAGAATGTAGCATGGCTAAAAGATAGCCAAAGATGGCTAAAAGAGGCCAAGAAGCCAACCAAAGACACGATTCTCCACCTTTAATCCTCTTTGAAAATTTGTTTATATTCTTTCCTTGATTCTAAGGCTTTTAGATGAAAAAAGATAAGATAAGATTTCTAATTATCTCTCCAAGATTTAGATTTAAACCATCACCTAATAAGTGGCTGGGGTAAAAATAATTACTTTCTCATTTAATTTGATTCAAGTCGCAGCTTTGGTGCTAAGATTGGGTCTAAATAGCTCTAAATTGTATCCTAATTGGGTCAAAATAGCCCAATTCACGTTCTGGTTTTAGATTGATATTAAACCACTGACTTCTGAGCTCTATAACTCTCAAAATGGTTTGGAATTTGCTACTATCCCAAAAACACAAGGTTGTAGAGAATTAAATTAACTTTCCAACACCACAAGGAGAACCTCAATTTGACATTTGTAGCTCAAGATATTGGCAAAATACTAGATAGATATTAGGCTGGACAATATCAAGATATCAACAACATTCAATCTTGCAACTAAATTTTTACCAAAAAAGCTCTAAGAATTGAACCTTGGGCTAAACATAAAAGTTGTAGAGTGTAACATCCTTCTAATCACAATATTACACCTAGGTCATAGTATTATAATTAGAGGTTGTTACTTGTTTTATATCTATGTATATAGTGCTTGGATATTATATCATTAGTGGGTTTACGCAACATAATTTCATATAGTGCGATATAAGTCTAAAGCACTGAAGATACTTTTATAATAAATATGTACAATAATGTGTCCATTGTAGTTACATACCCATGTGTATCAAAACAGGATACTAGCACATTCTAACAGCTACCTAGCCTAGTAAGTATGTCGAGTCCAAAGTAGGGTCATGGTGCTCGGTCTAGTTAGTTGTTCCAGGGGGAAATCACTATGGATGCCATCGATAATATCTAAGAATGATACAAAAAGAAATAGATATGAAAATTTAAATTCCTAGTAGGAAATCCTAGACTACTATATGTGGTGTCATCGTGATTATTCCTAGCTGCTTCAGTGTATAATAATAAAATATGTTCTCACTGAATGGGGAACAAGGACTTATCTTTAAATGGTAAAACTATTTCTAAAGCAGGTTCATTTTAATTTGCACAATCATGATAAATATATACTAATAACATCAATATCATAATAAAAGAAATAGAGCAGATATTGAATTATTCATGAAAATAAAAATAAACATGCATGGAATGTATATTGCTCAGATTATTTCATTTAACCTTAAATTAATATAGGTGCTTGGGTTGGAAATCCCTTGATTTTGAGTGGCATTCATGTATTATGGGTAATAGTCTGTTATGCAAGATTGAGCTCATTTCTATACATGATTGCTAGATTCACTCTCTCTGACCCTTATGCGGATCTATCCCTAATCAGGTTCACTCTATTTGACATATCATAGAAAGGTCGAATTCACTTTCTCTAACATAGCCACATCAGGTTCACTCTCCCTGACTTAATCCAAGGGAGTTAGATTCACTCTCTATGAGTTAACCGGATTCACTCTCTCCGACCCAAGTACAGCACTAACTTTGTTTTTGTTAATCAAATAAGAAGAAATGTACAAATACATTTTCATACATGCATATCATTATTGAGAAAACATAGCCACATTGACATGTACATTGAATTTGATACTTCAAGTTCCAAATATATAATGAGGGAATGTAGATTGTCTCAAAGATAAGTCAATTGGAAACATGGATCACATACTACCTAAAATCTACCTCAGATTTAGAAAATTCACCAAAATTCTATTTCAAGTTAATTTAGGTTCAATTTCACAAGAATATTCTTCCCTTTAGTCTAATTTCAAATTCCTTTGGTCCCATTCAATTTAAGTTTGTATGAATCAAGATGTGCATGTCTTTCTACTAACTGCCCTGTAACAGGACAGATTCGATTACCTATGTTAGGAAAATTACCAAAATTTCATTTCTTATTATTCTGCTTTGAAAATTTACAAACTTATAGCTTAATGAACCTATTTTAAAATAAAAGACCCTACCCAGAAATTCTAAGCCAAACCTAAGTTATAAGTCTTACATTACACTTATTCTATTTTAGGTGTTAATATGGCGATAGTCACTTCACTTAATTATTGGGACTCCTACAAAATGGATTTAGTTGTGATAATTTTCAGAGTTATTCCTCTATGTCTTAGCTTTCTAACAAAATTAGTTTCACTCAAAAATGATATATATGGTTTAAGATCTTAAGTCTTAACTTTAAGCTGTTTAGTGGTGTCCTTAATAAAAATAGGGTCTACTTCCAAAAAGTATAACTTTCCCTACATAGCTCATTTGGACTTATAATTTACATGGATAAACTCATCTCTAGGTTAACTTTCATCTAAAATTAGTTTTAATCCATCTTGAGTTTCCTAGCTTTAGTTATGGAGGTCAATTTGCTAACTGTCCAGATTCCCTCTCATATTAAATTTGATTCTTAATTCTTTTTAATCACACACAACAACAACAATCACTTATCAATAACCAAAAATCCAACCACTTCAGTGCATTAAAGGCACCAGAATGAATATCTCTAATTCCTACTTAAATATTGCCATCAAGAAAATAATGAGATCCAAGCAACAAAAACATAATGCAAAACAACTCAAGTCTTAGGATTTCCTACTTCACTTCTATGACTTGTACCCTCCTAGCTTGGTTTTCTTGAAACTTTACTCATGCTCAATCCATGCAAAACATGGTCGCCCTTTTTAGCCCTTGCCTTGGCTGAAATTGTGTTTGACTAAGGAAAAGAGTTTTTGGATTAAATCTTGTGTTCTTATGAGAGGAATAGTGACTAGGATGAATGTAGTTTTTCTTTGGAGGTAAAAGGATGAAAGGTTGGATGAGTAAGAAAAAGAAATGGAAGGTGAAAAGAGGAGCAGGAGCTATGACTGATGAGGAAGGAGAATGGAAGTGTCTTTTTATTATGCCTAGTGTAATCTTATGGTGAAGTATAGTAAAAGTGGTTGGTTTATTATGTGGTTAATATTTAACCTTACTTACCTAGGTATGTGGCTAAATATTTAGGCATTATTTCTACCAATTAACTAAGTGGCATATTTTTCAACCACATATTATATTATAGCATATGAATATAAAGTTTGTAGTGCAGTTATTTAGCTCTTTGGCCTTTGAAAATCCTCGGCCCCTATTCTTCTTTGATCACTTTCTGACGCTGGGTCCCAAGTTATGATTGGGTTTAACGTGTTACTTAACATAAGAGAGTTCACCCTTTCCTTGTCCAACTTTTTGAGTTTTGAGCCGAATCTCCTTTCTTGTCCCAATTCTTCGAGTTTCCAAGTTCAGCTTGTCACTGAGCCAAGTTCTTGGTTCTGAGTGCAAAGTGTCACTTAACGTGGGAGGCTTTACTTCTCCCTTAACCCCAGATTCCGAGTTCCTACCTTAACATTTCCTTCTTAGGTCTCCAGGTCTCGACCTTAACACTTCTCTTCTAAGTCTCTGAGTTTCGACCTCAACACTTCCCTCCTAGGCCTTCGAGTTCCGGCTTTACCACTTCCTTCCTAGGGCTCTGATTGCCGGGTTACCTCTTCCTCATAAGTTTTTAAAGTTTAGAGTTCTAATTTCTGTGAAGGCTATCCGGACCTCACGGCAGGAGGTTCTGGTTTCTGACTTAACGACATGAAGTCCCAGTTTCTATTCATCTCCAACTTAGAGGCCAAAGGCTACTAGTTATAGTTATATGATGTCTTGATATCCAACTTCTGTTATCCAATTTCTAAGTTCAAGGGACATTTCCACCTCTAATAGTATTATTTACACTTACAGTTAAACTAGGATGTTACATAGAGCACTTCTTGAGCTTTCCGAGACATTTTTTTTTATCTTAATTCGACCTTTATAGAAAGAAATATGAATTTTCTACTGCAGTGCTTTCTAAAAAACACCTCAAATAAGTTCCAAAACTCTTCTATTTAGCTCCAAAAATGTCTCTCTTGCAAAATTGAATAAAATAAGCTTCCAAGCTATAAAATTCATCTAAAATTGCCAATTTAACATTAGTTTCAATAACTTTACAAAAGTCCAAATACCATATGCAAATTGGCTAATTTTATAACAATTAAAGCCCAAAATCATGTCAAATTAAGCACTAAATGAGTGTATTATACACTCATGCTATGTAGCATTGCTGCAAAAGTTAAGGCACCTAATAAATACACCCCTGGGAGTATTAGGTGGCCAAAGAGAAAATAGTCTTTTATTGATTTCTATAGCATTTTTATTTATTATTGTATTTTTATTTTGATGTAAAACATATTAAAGTACTAATATATTCTTGTGTTGATTTTATTATTGAATTGCTCAGTCAGCTCATTTAAAAGTTCAATTAATGTTTTATATTTGAAAGGTCCAATTAGGATATAAGGACCAATTAAAGTTTAATTAATTGTCAATAATTAGCATGAATTGGTACATAAAATAATGACACTATTTTAAAACACAATAATGAAAAATAAATTCTTTAAATCACCCATATATCCAAAGCATCATCTGTTCTAGTATTTGAAAGGTGCATTGTTGTTTTACAACTAAGGATAGGGTCGAGAGTATGTAAGGAAAAAAAAACAATGCTACATTACAATAACTTTGACCAACAAGATAAAACAATAAGAGAAAATAAATACAACGAGCGAAAACTAAGTCCAAATTACATTACAATAACCAACAAATATCCAAATTACATTAATAAAATTCCAAGTTACATTACTCATCACGACAAACTTGGCCTAACTCCGTGTGGACATCATTTTTGGCTCTATCCTTTACTTCCACAAAGACCACAACTTCTTGGTTCTTACATTTCACGTCTATCCATTTCATCCAGAAAATGACTTAACTTGGGCCAATCTTTCATTGTGTGCTTCAACCTCGGTCCAGTATACCACAGCCATATACTTTTGTGCCCCATGACCTCAAACTCTTGCTCATATACTTTGCATATATTGTCCATCCTACAAACATCATTTGCCAATCAATGTTCTGATTGGAGTGGCACACAATTACATGACGACATGGATATTGATCCATTTGAAAATCGCCACAATCATAGTACCCATGCCTCTTATTAGCTCTAAATTATTCCCTTACCTCTTAGAAACGTAGTAACATATATGCATCTAGCTACTCCCTGGTTTTCTAGTAGTCGTGTTGTAATGGCTTCAGAGAAAATATTTTCTTCAACTTTTCAAGCATATGCCTCTTTACCCTTTGTAGCAAACAAGTCAGCTAGCCAAAAGTATGTTGCTCTAACCAAGGCTGAATGGAAAGATTGCAAGCCTCCTTTAACATGGAATTTATGCACTTGACTAGGTTTATGTTCATGTGCCCATACCAATGTTCACCATCAAAGGCTTGAGTTCACTTTTCTCGCGGAATTTCATCAAGCCATTTGGTATATACCTCATCATGTTGGCACAACTGCTCATAGTAATGATTAAATTCACGTTCAATTCTCGAATGCCCTACAAAATATAGTGTGATTGATATAATATTAAAAAAAATCACATTCACAAATATAAAGAAAATGTAAATTACCTATATTCCTATACTCACGACAAGTCAATGCAAGTAGGGTTTCTTGAATCTCTGCAAAAAGTTAGCAGTGATGTGTCTGATGCATTACATATGGTATGCTCTTGGATGTTCCTATTGACCATGACTTGGGCTTATTGCTACTTTAATTTACTAGTTCCAATAAAAAATAATGCCAACTTCATCCAAGGTCGTAATGTATCTACTTAGATTATGCAAAAAAAAATACTGTGCATCTATAATCTTACTTTTGACAATTGTAAAAGTAATTGGCAATATATTCTGATTACCATCTTGTGCAACTACAATCAATAAAGTCCCTTTGTATTGTCCATACAAGTGTGTCCTATCAACCTAGACGACCAGCTTGCAGTATCTAAATGTTCTAATATAGGGACCAAAAATGACACCTAATGGATTATTCTAACATCGGCACCTATTCACTACCATGGTAGGTCAGCAAAGTTTCAACCTCAACAATTGAACCTTCAACAAAAGTACACATTGCTACTATCCATCTGGGTAGAAGTTCATATGAGCCTTCCCAACAACTGTAAACACTTTTGATTGCTTTTTATTTTGTGGCCCATGCTTTTTGATATGTGGTCATGTACCTATACCGAGATTGAATATTTGCAATCACAAGTTTTACTTTAAACAAAGGATTAGCTCCTATCATGGGCACTGTATATTGTGTAATCATGTCAGCATCCAGCTCCATGTGATCCTGAGAAATCATCCTTGTATTGTAAGTGTGAGGCCCATTGTATTTTCTGATTTCCCACATGTCTAGCCTTTTTTTGACAGAGGCCTTAACAAGCCATTCGCAGCCTGAGCCAAAGCGTTAGCACTTACAATAACAAGCTATCAGTTCTAAGTCATACATTTTGTAATCCACTTATTTAGATATGTTTTAATTCTTGATTGCTTATACTACAATTTCCTTTTCCAACATGCAGTTCAACGTCTTGAGCATTATCACTAGCCATATTTACACACTCTAGAAACTCAGATGCATGCATAGCTTGAAGATTTAAAGCACACATAAAAGGTGGAGGATCATCCAAATGTTGCATAGCTGTCGTGTTTGGTACGTCATTAATATTTGCATTATCATCGGAAACATGATCTGCACCATCATTGTCGCTTCCATCTTCTTGTTCCATGTAATCACTGTCACTTTCGTTGTTGTTAATTTTGCGTTCTGCGCCTCTTACTGGAAGTGGGCTTGGCTCAATGTGTGTATATATATATATATATATAATCATCGTAGTGTTGTAAAACCACAAAATTAAAGAATTAAAATAATATTTTAATAAAAAATTAATATTAGATTCTAAAAACACAAGAACACCAAGTATGGAAGAATAAAAATAAGCAAATAACACAATAAGAAAAAAAAAACCTTAAGAACACAAGAACTTGCTTAGAACATTAACTAGGTGCTAAAAAACAAGGGTTCAAGGAATAAAAATATTAATAAAATATAACACAGCTCACAGCCTCATAGGATATGAATTGGGAACAACTTCATCATGATGTTGGCTTGGCAGATATGAATAATAACCAGCCTAATGATAATACTATAACAACACGAAATAAAATAATTAAAATAAATATATTCACCAAAATAAAAATTAAATTCGAATAACAAAAATATCACAAGAACACAAAATCAAAGAATTAAAATAAATTACTAGCACAATAACCTAGGAAATGCTAAGTACATCCACTAGATGTTAAGAAATATTGGTTTGCATAATAGAAATACTAAAATATAACATTCTCACTACATATGAACTGGGGACAACTTCATCATGATGCTGGCTTATCGAATGTGAATAATGACTAGTCTCGTCATAATGCTACAAGAACATAGAATTAAAGAAATAAATTAATATACTAATTAAAATAGAATTTAAACTCAAATAAAAAAATAGGGTAATCACAAGAAGACAAAATAAAATAATTAAAACAAATAAATAGCACAATAAGAAGGAAATTGCTTAGGACATTAACTAGATGCTAACAAACAAGGATCATTGAATAAAATTATTAATAAAATATAACATGGCTTACTCACAGGATTTGAACTAGGAATAGCTTCGTCATGGGTTGGCTCTTTGCATATAAATAAGGAGCAGTCTCATAGTCAAGTTTGGAAGCAGCAACTTCTTCGAACTTAACATACAATGCAATGCTAGTAATGTTTGGTTGATACTACCAAGACATTGAAAACATTACTTGCATATCATTGTTGTTGCTTACTTTAACTACTTGGTATTTTTGTTCCATCTCAAAAACGAGATTAGACACCTATATTTTATTCTTTGCACTCTCTTCTGGGTGCTGACATTTATATCTTGACAAAGTCCAACTTAAGTTCCACAAATGACATGATTTGACGAAACCTAAAACAAGGTGGCTCGTCACATACAAATGCCACACCTACTTCTGCTGTTCTAATAATAGAACCATTAAAGTATACAATAATAGAAATATTTGCACTGTTCTCCATATTTTTCTTTCCTTTTTATTTTTATGGTAAACTATGTACTTTACTCTTCTCTAGAAATGCAAACGCTTTCATCAAACACTCAAGATCGGAGAGGAGTAGAAGAATTGATGTCTGTGTGCTAAGGAGGAGGAGGAGGAGTGTAATATATATAGTGATATTTTTTTCAATAATAAGAAAATAGAACACACTAGTACTAAACTAGCTAGTTTTTTTTTTTTAATTATAAAAAGATATTACCAGCCATCAACAATGGCAATTTCCTATTGATTTTTGCTTAAAGAAATGGAACTAGCCTAACCCAGTTTTTCATTTTTTTTTATGGGAATTGTGAGGTAAAATTATGATAATATGAGATATTTTGCAAAGAGTATGGGAAAATTTAGAGCTTTTCACCATGGAGTATGTAGTATTTGGGGTGAAGTAAATTTTGTTCATCTTTCTACATGAAGTAAGGCAAAATGTGTAACAAGAAGAACAATGGGACATTGCTCGGTTTGCTACAAGGAGGGGGGCGAAATCTCTAATATTTATACAGTAAAAAATCACATCCATGATTTCCTAGAAGGAAGGGAGCGAAATGTCTAATGCAATTCACAATGAAATCTCTGCAAAGAGTCACGTGAAAGAGTCTTTGCAAGGAATCTCCGACAAGCTTTTCTACAGATTGAATCATTATTATTGGTTGGACTTTAGAGGTTTTTAATTTTTTATATGAGAATTATATATTAAAAATATAATATTATGAGATAATTTATGTAAATACGGGATTGTGTAAAAAATAAACACTTTTTTCCATACACTAAGTAGGGTGTAGTTTGTTAATTTTTTTTTGCAAATTCTAATTCTTGTATGTGAAATCTGAGACAAATAACGCATAGTATTATTACGCAAGATTTTGGAACAGCACCAGAACCCGTAATTTTACTGCAACATAAAAGCGTGGAAGACAACATTGAGGGGAATCTCTGCCATACGGTCACATCAGGCTTGTTTTCCTACCTCGAGTAGGGTGAATTCTCTCACATAACTACACTCCCAGATGCACTTCTTTTCAAAAGCAATATTGACTGGTTGGACTCAATGGGCGTATAAATGGGTTTAGTATGTTTGGGGTTCGCAGATTTAAAATTGTTGAGCGTTCTGTGTTATGCTATTAGAGTGCAAGAGAGTGTTCTGTGTTTTGCTATAGTAAGAAGTCTCAAGAGGGTGGTACTAGAGTTAGTTGAGCGTGTAATTTGGTTTGGTGTGTGATCAATAAGAAAAAAAAAGAAAGAAATTAGAAAAATGAGCCGGCATAACCGACGATGTGATTCAACAATGGATTTAAGTAGTCATATTATAGTGCAAGTTCCTAATGTAATATATTTATTTTTAGAAAGTATGTTTGTTATGTTTGAAATTTTGTTGTGATATTATGTCTGAAATTAAGTTGTTTTAAAATATAAGCATGTCATTAGTGATGATATGAGACAGATTTTTTAAATGGTTTTATATTTTTTTAAAAATACAAGACAATTTATGTTATAATATATTAATTCATTTTTTGCTGGTATTATTATTATTATTATTATTTTTGCAAGAAAGAACCGATAACATAAAAGTAATATTGAATATATTGTTTAGAATTTAAATAGTTAAATTAAAATGACATCTTATTTTTTTATATTCAGTATTATATAATCTAGATAATTATTATGTTAGATAATTTTTAAACAAAATTTATATTTAAAAATTGATAATATGAAATATGAAAATAAATTCATTTGTTAATTAATTTAAAAGTAGTCAAGGGCAACAAAAAATTTATAAGAGTGGTAATGTCATCTACTTACATTTTAGAATATAATTTTAAATTAAAAAATTAGTGATTATTTTTATTATACTTGCTTTATTAGATTTTTAATTTGTAAAAAGATTAAAAATTGAGGTAATGATATAGAATTATTTATTTTCTTGGGGTAAAAAGATATATATATATATATATATAGTTTAGAATTTAAATTAATTGTTTACTATATATAATAGAGCAGCCATAATAAATTAATATTTTTAGTTATAAATTTATAGAATTGTGGTAAATTTATAAGAATTAGCTTTAATTTATTTGAGATTTGATTATTGTAAGAGATATTGTAATTCGATAAATAGATATTTGAATTTAATTGTAGTTGGTTTTTTTAATAAATTTATCTAATTTATTATTTTATGATAATAGGATGGTAAATAGATGCCATGCGATTTAGGAATATAGAGCCACTGCATCATAAGATAGAAGGATACTTACAGATGGCGAGATTGAATGAGGTTGCCAGTATCAAGAAATTTCTTCTACTTCCAGATCTAATTAGTGCATTAGTGGAACAATAGAGGTCGAAGTGTCACACATTTCATTTTCCTCGCAGGGAATGTATTGTGACTCTGGAAGATGTAGCACTCCACCTTGGGCTGCCCATCAATGGGCTGATTGTTACTGGAACCACCGATCTTAATGTGCCAATGCTTCAGGATTTGTGTGAGGCATTGCTTGGTTGACGACATGAAGTCAATAACTTTATTGGTAGCGCGATCAGGTTGTCTTGGTTGGAGAGTCTTAATTTGACGCTCGCAAACGATGCAGACTAGTAGACAATAGAGTACTTTGCACGTGTTTATATGCGGCACTTGTTGGGTTGTAAAGTAATGCTGGACAAGACGTCATCCAATATCTATGGAAAGTATCTTCCGCTCCTCTTACAGTTGGACCAGATTGGTCAATACAGCTAGGGTTCAGCATGCCTCACTATGTTATATCGAGGCTTATGCTGTGTTTCACAGAAAGGTACAAAGGAGGTCAGCGGCTGCCTCATATTGCTGCAATCATGGGCATGACATCGGCTCTCGTTTTTATATCCTGTGGATAGGCCAATTCTATTTCCCCTATGTATGAGGTAAACTAATTTAACTCAATTACTTGTTAATTAAAACAATAATCTAATAAAAAATTATTGAAAATATTACATTCAAAATAGTAATTGTAAATTGAATAATTTAGTTTAAATCTATAGGGTTTATTGAAATTTATTATTTTTATATGCTATAAGCATATGAATTTAATTCAAAAGGATTAATTTATCGTTATCGATTTTTATTTTTTATATGCAGTAAACTTATTTAAGGCAATTATTTGTTAACATAAAATAATTACATCAGTTAGTATTCTAAAGAACAATGTTATGTTATTGTCAAATTTAAATCTAATTAATATAATATTACATAGATGGGCTAGTGCTGAATATCCTCGAAGATTTAACTATACCACCATTGCCAATATAAGGGGGCTCTAGGTCGTGTTGGCTTACGGAAACAAGTAGCAAATAGAATACTATAGCAATTCCTATAACGTGATTATCTATATGTATATCTCATGTTATTTCTTCTTTACTTTATAATGCAGTTGCAGTTTTTATGGCGTCCGTATGAGATTCCTGCTATTATTTCATGCATTCCACCGCATGTGCGGGATGATCATGTAGTTTACTCGGCCATTATTGCACTTGTATGCTTTGAGGCGGTTGAATGGCACCCGATCAACCGTGTGACACGTCAGTTTGGCGTACATCAGGTTATTCCACCTAATCCTATCAACTTAGGGGAATCTCATAACTAAGATTTGAAGGGAAAAATAGACTGGAACTAGATATAGATGTATCAACATTGGATTAATGTGTAGCACAACTGATTTGAGTGTGTGCTATATGCTTATTCCATTACTGATTACACGCCATCCCTTGAATATTGGCACTGGTATCAAGAGCATGCAGTGATTACTTGTGCCTAGATATGGCTGTCTCTAGAATTTCACCTGCAAGATCTATGACGTTATGGCCATGTGCCGCCCCCTAGCAGCATTTCCACACGCCATTGCCACCCCCTGACGATAATCCCATAGGCTAGGCCGCCGGTAGCATATCCATATGGATCCCCTAAGAATGTTTGTTGATCCTGGGGTATTCCATTCTGATGCTGGTCATAGTCGGGCGTAGTTATTTTAGCCGAGGCGCATGTCGGTAGATTCATCGAGCAGCAGCAACATGTTAAATTTAAATAATTTTTGCCTTGTATATGATGCTGATGAACCGAACCGTATTTGTGCTCCTCCTCATCCGCTACATGTTGATCTAAATGCTCCTACTGAAGATGTGTACATCCCAACCATGGATAAGTTACTGTAGATGCCACCTCCGAATTCTCAAGCTGCACCTGCAAATTGGAATTTCGATTGGGATCAGGCAGCATGTTATGAACCTTGGTTCCATGGTTATGGCGATCCATCCACTCAAAATGAGGCAGTAGCAGCAATGGGTGAGGGGGTGAAGGGGATGAGGTGGGTGATAAGCAATACTTTGATACATTGATTAACCCTTATATTTAGTTTATTGAACCTCTTTTGTGCTTAATTGAATAATATTGGACACATTTTATAAGTTTGGACTCTAATTGGGCTTAATTGTATTTTTTAGCATTATTATAAATTTATACTATTTTTGTATTATGGCTGTATCTTGAATTGTAGATATCTAAAAATTACAAATTTTATATTGTAGAAAATTTGAGAGAAACATCTACAACATTGATGAAGAAGTCAACAACAAATTCAGATGTCTAGTGGGTCGAATTAGGCCACAAAGTCAGAACAGGGCTGTTACGCTAGAACCGGAGTAGTGTGCATTAATTGGGCCATAACATGAGTTGTAGACATTGAATTGAGGCAAAACTGGTGCCATTTGAAAGCTAAGACATAAAGCTTCAATTCATATGAAGACCACACTCCAAAATAATGACATCTTCATGGATGTATTGGTTGTTAAAATGGACTGACGTGAATACACGTACAACTTGAACATGCTATAAAGATTGGGCCATAACTCTCTCATTTTAAGTCCAAATTAAGCAAATTGGGTGTCCACTTAAAGCTAAGAGGCAGAGGATTAAGTTGGACTCAAGGGTAATTTTAAATTTTGACATTTGAGGTCTAATAAGAAGAGAGGAAAGAGAGACGTGAAGAAGGACTCATCTCTCCAACATTTTTCATTTTTTCTTTCTTCTCTTCTCCTCTCCTCTTCTTTTCTTTTTCTTTTCCTTTCATTTTGTAAGATACTTGTTTGGATTCTATTTTGTAACCTTCATTACTATGGAGGAATAGGATTTCAAGCTAGTTCAAGGAGACTCCAAGGGCATTATGGTTGTAATCTTGAAACTCTATCCTTGAATTTCAATCATGTTTGTTTTCTTGATTCTTTGCCCTCTTTTATTTGTAAATTTGCATCGAATGGTATTGATATGTGAGTTTATGAATGAGAAATTAGTTGGGTGATTACTAATTGGTCAATTGGTATGAACTTGATTAGTTAAAGAATTAGGAATTTGGTTTGGGTTCAAACCTAGGCTAATACAATTGGGGCTAGAAATCAACATAGGTTAATTAGAATTGAGGTCTCAATTATCTAATCAATTATATGTTGGTTGAATTCCTAGAGTTCTCTAGGTAGAATTGTGGGGTTGTTAGTAGAGGTCTCTCTAATAGCTCAAATTAGTCACACTCCATGTGTTTGATATATTGTGCGTTAATGATTGATTCACATTATGCTTAAGGAACTCTTTGAACTGGTGCTTTTCTTTTCATCTAATTTTCTTTTATAACTTATTGGCTGCATGTTTGCACATACCCCCTTGTTACTTAACTAGATAGCAGCAACATCCTTGTGAGATGACCTTGGTTGCACTATACTTCAAATTTAGTGTAATTAAGTATTTTAAAATTGTAATTTGGAGTAGGCTGCGACACTTGCTGCTAGTGGGTAAGTAGGGTGAGGTAGGTGAGGAGGGTCAGGTAGGTGACGAGGGTGAGGTGAGGGTGGTGAGAGAAGAAGGAAAAGGGGATTTAAGTTTCCAGGTGTCCTACATGAGATTCTTGGAGCCTCGTAGAAATTGTCCTCCCCTTCATTAATAAAAAAGAAAAAGGACAAAGGGCCTAAGTAGTTTAGTTTATATATTTTTTTTCTTTCTAATGTATAGTTTTTATTATTGTATATACTTCAGTCTAATATGTAATTTGTATTGAACTTTCAGTGCATGTAATTGTTAAAGAAAATAAGATTATCTTTATAAAAATATTTTTTAAAAAATTCAATATATTAAGTTTTGTAAGTTCATGTTCATATTTTATTTTTTAAATCTCTTAATAAATAATAAAACTCATTATTAAATAATTACATAATAGCATTTTATTTTCCTTAGAGAACATATAAAAATTTGATGTAGGAGATAGGCATTGCTTTAGCCTTTAGGTAGAGAAGGATAGGGAGGTTACCACAAGAAACATAGCCGCATGTTGAATCCAATATAGTAAACTTTAATCTTACTTAAGGGTAATAAGGAAAATATGAATTAGAAGCAAATATGAAGGAGTGTCAATAGATAGCAAAAAAAAATAAAATAAAATTGAGCCAATAGTCTCAGTGATAAATAACTAGAAGTTCAAATTACTAGAATTCCAAATTACATCAACCAATAAATAATTAAACAAGAACATTTTACTGCTCAGTACTAATTAGCTCCAGATTTGAGTGGACATTGTTTTGTGGCTATGTCCCTCATCACGGCATAGACCACACTGTTTTGGTCCTCGCATCTCACGCATATACATTTCATTTAGAAAATGGGTTGATCTTGGCTAACCTTTTATCTTGCGCTTTAACTGAGGGTTAGGTCGAATCACCAGACTATTATATGGTGGCCACGTACTTCAATTCCCCACGACCCGAAACTCCCTGTCGTACACTTTGCAAACCTTTTCCATGCTATAAATACTATCAACATACACTTGTCAATCGATATTCTGATTGGTACAACATGCAATTACGTGATGGCATGGGTATTGATCAGTCTAAAAATTGCCACAGTCATAATACCTTCGAATCAAATCAACACTAAATTCATCCCCATTCGTGAGATCTCGAACATGGAAAACTTGATTCTGCCTTGAAAATTGCGTGACATGCACATTACCAGCTGCTTGCTGGATTTTTCTCAACCGTGTCATGAGGGCTTATGAGAAAACAAAGCCTGCATCTCTTCGAGCATGCGCTTCTCGACCTTTAGTTGCAAACAACTCAGCCAACTGAAAGTATGTTGCTCGAACCAAGGCCATAATGGGTAGATTGTGAGCGCCCTTTAACATAGAATTGACGTAGTCGACTAGGTTTGTGGTCATATGCCTGTACCTATGCCCACGATCAAAAGCTTGAACCCACCTCTCTCGTGGAATTTCGTCAAGCCAACTAGTATATACCTCACCATGTTGCTACATCCGTCCATAGTGATGATTAAATTCATGTTCCATCCTCGAATACCCTGCTAAACAAAATTTGGTTAATAGATATTTAAAAAAAAATAAAATGCATTTAGAAATAAAAACAAAATATAAGTTACCTGTGCTAACAACAAGTCGATGCAAATACAGCTTCTTGAATCTCTTTAAGAAGTTGGCTGCAATATATCTAATGCAGTACATATGGAATGCTCTCGGAGGATCCCACTGAAATTGACTCTGCCGTATTGCTGCTTTGATGGACTCGCGAATGCCAAACCCATCCTCGATCACTACATGTCTGCGTAAATGGGTTAGGAAAAAAGACCATGCATCTATAGTCTCGCCCTTAACAATTGCAAAAGCAATAGGCAATATGTTTTGATTACCATCTTGTGCAACTGTAATCAATAAAGTCCATTTGTATTGGCCATATAAATGTGTTCCGTCAACCTGTATTAATGGTTTGCAGTGTATGAAAGCTCTCTTACAGGGACCAAAAGTCCAAAACACCCGCTTGAATATTTGGGTATTCGGCACCAGCTCACTTCCACGGTAGGCCGACACAGCTTCGAACTCAACATGTGCATGTTGATCAAAATAGCACATTGCTCCTAGCCAGTTGGGTAATTCCTCATATGACCCTTCTCAACTACCATAAACTCTTTCAATTGCCTTTTGCTTCACCACCTATGCTTTCCGGTATGTTGTCAAGTATCCATACCGATTTTGGATCTCTGCAATCACATTCTTTACTTTTAAAGATGGGTCAGCTCTTACCATGGGTTGTATATATTGTGCAATTATGTTAGAATCCAATTTGGTGTGATCTTGAGAAAGCATTGCCAAAGTGCAAGTGTGCGGGCTGTTATATTTCCTGACCTCCCAAATGTCTTGGTTCTTTTTGAAACTGACCCTAGTAAGCTATTGATACCCGGAGCCAAAGTGTTTGCACTTACAGTAAAAGATCAGCAGTTCTGACTCATGCACTTTGTAATCCACTAATCTAGATAGGCTGTAGTTCTTAACTGCTCGTACTACGGCCTCCCGATCGCTGAATATTATTCCAGCATGAAATTCACCATTAGCAACATAACCATTAACCATATTCGCATACTCTGGAAACTCAAGAGTATGCATAGCCTCAAGATGTAAAGCTCGCATGAAAGGTGGAGTATCCTCTGCATGCTAAGCTGTTATTGTTGTGTTTGGTCCACCCTCATCATGGGTATCATCACCGCTGCTTTCATGCTCTCCTTCAGAGTATTCGGCATCACTTTCATCTTCGCTATTGTCAACCATGCACTTTGCGCCTCTTACTGGAAATAAGCTAGGCTCAGCTTCACATTGATGCTAGATTAAAAAGAATTAAGTAAATTAACATATATATTATATTAATCAACATAAAAACTTAATTTAATTAAAGATAAATAATTAATTAAACTAATAAACCAATATTAGATAATTAATCATATTGAGATATTGTCATGTTGAGAAAATTTTGAGAAAAAATACTTTAACACACACACACACACACACACACACACACACACACACACACACACATATATATATATATATATATATATATATATATATATATATATATATATATATATATATATATATATATATATATTCTAATAAATATGTTAAATAAGCTTATTAGACATAAATAATTAAAGCATTAAATAAGGTTTTCTTAATAATGTATCACATGTCTTACTGGATATGAACTAGGATCCGTGTTGTAGTCATATTATCTAATTGGATAAGAATTGGTACCAATTTGAGCAACATGATACTAAAACAAAAATTATTGAAAAGTATTAATTAAAATAACACAAATTTATATAATTAACATAAAAATGTAATTAAATTATAAACATAAAAATTTAATTAAATTATAAACATAAAAATTTAATTAAATTAAAGATAAACAATTAATTAAAATGATAAACTAAATTTTCAATTTTTATGTGAAATTAACATATTTAACTCAATTACTTGCATCTAGCTAGTAAATTAGACTCTTAATTTTTTTGTTAATATAACAACTATCTAAAATAGTTATAATACTGAGTATTCTAATAACAATGAATAAAATTGAATAACAATTAAAACCAAATTTAATATAACTATGTAAGTATTTTAATTTTTTTAAAAAAATTGCTTCTAGTGATCAACACTTCTTAGTTTTTGTACAAGAACTAATCCTTCACTTTTTTTCATCAAGTACGTTAAATTTATTTATCTCTAAAAATAGAATTTTTTTACAAAATTCATTAAACTTTACAAGAATACATTAAAAATCTTAATGTTAAATAAAAATATTTTTCTTATTTGTTTAAATACTCAATCTTTTATAATTAGGTGATTATTAGATTGATAAAATTTATTAAAACTTTAATATTTGTATACTCTAATAATTGTATTAAATGAGCTACTTTCATATAAAGAATTAAAGGATTAAGTAAGGTCTTTTAATAAATGCATCATATGACTTACTGGATATGAACTTGGAACAGTATTGTAGTTATGCTATCTAGCCGGATAAGAACTGGTACCGATTTGAGTAATATTATACTAAAACAAAAATTATTAAAAAGTATTAACTAAAATAATACAAATTTAATTCCACAAAATTATTAATGAGATTACTACATAATTAATAAATAAATTATACCATAGTAAATAAATTATTTATATGACTAACTTTGAAATAAAAAATTTAATAAATTATTATATGACTCACTTGATATGAATTGGGGACAGTATCTTCATGTCAGTTGGCAAGATATGCACTTTGAATATTTTCGTTGTAATGCAGACTTGCTTCACTAACTTCAGCAACAACTTCTTCGAAATCAACGTACAATTCAATGGCAATAATATGCTGCAGATACTGCCTATACGTCCTAAATATTATTTGCATCTCCCTGTCACTGTTTATTTTAACTGGTCGAAACTATATTTTGTCGTTGAGATTTGAGATCGGACATTGATATCCAATTCTTACTACTCTCTTCAAAGTGCCGGTATTTATGCCTTAACAAAGTATATCATTTAACTCCTCAAACGATATAGTTTGAGGAATGAGAATGATAAGTGGCTCATCAGATATAAATATCACACCTTCTTCAGTATTTTTAATAACAAAACTATTAAAATATGCAATAAAAATAACATTTGAACGGTTATCTATAATTTCTCACTCTCACTACTAAAATGGAAACAACAACAATGGAGAATTGAAGAATAGTAAGAATTGAGTAAGGGAAAGCAACAAAAATAAAGCAAAAATATGTGAGCACTTGTGTAATGAAGAGGGATTATATAACTAAAGTTGTGAGCCGTTTGGATTTTCGACCATTAGATTTTTGACCGTTCTACTTATGAGTTTTTTTTTTTCAAATTCCTACATTTAGGAGGCAAAATCTCTCACATATTTTTATAATAATATTTAATTGCATCACATTTTTACCTATGTTGAGGTGAAATGTCTAAGAGCAATTTCCTTTCCCATGGTAGCAAATTCTCTCCTAACATTCTTATATTCCTGTAATTAAATTTCAAAGACAATATTTTTAAAATATCAGGGCACAAAATCCATATTTAAATCACTGAACCTTGGCTGGTTCCTAAAAATTTCCATATTCGTGTAAATGTATATAAATTTTCATATCCTAATATTATGTGTTATCGAATTCCATATTAAAAAAAAAATGGCCCAAATGAATAAACCAAAGATGTTAAATTCAATTTTGTGAGCGGAGTCAACCCATGTTGGTATGATCCTACATGGTCATGGGTCACAAGGCATCATTCATTGTATACGCGTCAAAGAAAACAAGTCTGAATTGTAGTAAATGGTTTGGGATGTACACAAGCTGATTATTGTAGCGTCGCTGCACTCAATAATTTCCAGGTAAACGGAGGAGGAAAGAGTGTCGCATTTCAAACGCTGAAACCAACGTACGATGCTGCAAACATTAATGCTTTTTCACCCCCACCCCCCCACTTTCTCTCTCTTCAGTCCCCTGTGACTATGTGGGGTCTCTTCCCATTGTCTTGTCCAATTCCAACTTTCTCTCTCTCTCAGTAGTGCTCTGTCTTTACTCGATAACCCCTTGGTATATTTTCTCTCTCTAGGACAATGGCATGTGTGATTCTCACTTTACCGTCTCTTCTTGTTGTTTTAAGAACCCCCAAAATTGTTCTCTTTCATGATGGACTACGAGATGCCTCAGAGAAGAAGAAGAACAAGCAAGGTGCTAGGTTGTTAGGAAGCAAGTGTGAGTGTTTCTATTTCATTTTCTTCGTTTTTTAGCATCTGGGTTGGCTCCATTTTTTTGTGTTGTGTGAAGAGTCAATGTTCTTTTGCTGCTTGGTAGCTATTTGGAGTTGTAAAAGGATAAGTTTTGTTACTGTGTTTGGAAGGAGTGTTTGTTTTCTGCTCAAGTTTTGGTGAAGCAAGGCTTTCTTTCTTTGTGGTTATGTTCTTTGCAATTTTGTGAATATTTTTCTTTGCATTTTGTACTCTTGATTTCAGGGGTTTGGATCATTTAAATTTTCTTGGGGGAGAAAAAGCCCTGCAAAGTCTCTCTTCAGCTTATGTGTCAGTGCTGTTTGTATGGCTTAATGTTGTTACATTGTACCTTCTTTGCTTCGTTTCTAGCTCTTATGCTTTGTTGTTACTTCAAAGTTTACACTTTTTTTTCTAGAGTTCCAGAGTTTGAAGCTGATATAACTACATGATTTTGGAAGCCCTTTTTATTGCATTCTAGTATTTTACCTATATGTTAACGTGCTATTGCTCTGAGAGGTTAAAGTACTTTTTGCTCTGGATTCTCTCTAATACCCTTGCGTGCTCTGTGTTTGAGTTGAATACAACAGATTCTTATATGCGTCTATGCTAATCTGAAACTGCTATTTGAAATTGGTCGCGAAATGTATCACTCATGAAATTTCTTAGTGCTCTCTACACCACTGTTACAGTGTTTTCATTCATGGTTCCGTGTCAATCTTATATCTAGAAGAGCTATTTAACTAATTTGGGATATCCTGTTTCAATTAAGACCTCACTATTTTGCCAATGCTTGTCATAAGGAACCTCTGGGTATTCAGAACTGTTTGTTGCTTAGAGCCTGTGCATCAACAGAAAAGTAAGGCTAGAAATTCTTGAACATTATATTTTTATGTCTAAAACAAAACTAGTGCATGAAATTCTATGCTGAAAGAAATAATGGAAATACTATTTTTCTAACTATGGGATTGAATAATGAAATACTTCATTTTTATAATAATTATTATTATAAGATGACTTCAAAAGGATGTTCACTAAAGGATAATTGTAGCCATTCAGTTCAAAAGTGTGATCATTTAGAAATTCCCTTCAAGATTTTGGCCTTCAACTTAATAAGTTCAATCTCCTAGTTTCCTAATCTAATTCTCTCGAATAACTTTGTTTTGAGAATCTGCAAATTAGTCTATTGTCAAATATTTTCAACACTTTCACCAAAACTTGATACTATGGTTATATTATTTGTAATCAAAGTTACTAATCATTGTGCATTTTTTGTAATTGTGTTCTTTTCGTGTTGCCTTCTCCTAGATATGTTGAATGAATGGTTTATTTTGGTTTATACTTTATTTCTTAATTAATTCTCAGTCCTGTACAAAAATAATTTTCCGGACTTATATTTGGCATGGTCATATATACACTAAATTTTAACATGTCTCCATGGGTTTTGTTGCTATAATGCAGCAAAAGTAGAGAACTTATATGTGATAGAAAATGATGATATGTCTCTATCTATTTCTTGTAGTAGATTTCTCTGTTTTACGTTATGTTGATATTCTTCTGGACCAAGTGGCATTTTATTTTTGCTTAATTGAGTTCCCAAATGAATTTGAGGTGTGAAATGTTCTATTCTTACAGCAAATCTCTGCTTTTGGACTACGTTTTTCGTGTTTAGATGTACATTCATGTAAGATGATGATCTTGCTTCATCTTGAGCATGGTGTGAATGTATTGGTATTTTGTAGAAATTGCCTAATGTCTTGCATTTTCATGGATTTTTTAGATACATGATGAGGAGTCCAAGTCTCAAGAAATGGGCTGTGGGATTTGCACTTGGAAATGAAGGAGAGGCAGCGTTGGAAAGCTGAAGAGGACGCTTTATTATGTGCTTATGTTAGACAGTATGGTCCTAGGGAATGGAACCTTGTGTCTCAGCGCATGAACACACCTCTTAACAGGGATGCAAAGTCATGCTTAGAAAGGTGGAAGAATTACCTCAAGCCTGGCATTAAGAAAGGATCTCTTACTGAAGAAGAGCAGCGTCTTGTCATCTGCCTCCAAGCAAAACACGGTAACAAATGGAAGAAAATTGCTGCTGAAGTCCCCGGTCGCACTGCTAAGAGATTAGGCAAGTGGTGGGAAGTATTCAAAGAGAAGCAGCTCCGAGAAAAACAGGAGATTAACAAAACAATTGGTCCAATTGACGACAGCAAGTACGATCAGATACTAGAGACTTTTGCAGAGAAACTAGTGAAAGAGCACCCTTCACCGTCATATCTTATGGCTGCTTCAAATGGACCCTTTCTTCACACTGATGCACCAGCCCCTGCATCAACTTTGCTTCCTTCTTGGCTTTCAAATTCTAATAACAATCCATCTGTCAGGCCACCGTCCCCTTCCGTGACACTAAGTCTCTCCCCCTCAACAGTGACAGCGCATCCTCCATGGTTGCAACCAGAAAGAGGACCAGAGAACGCTCCTCTTGTTTTGGGGAATGTAACACCTCACGGATCTGTTCCAGCTTTCGGTGATAAATTGCTCGCCTCCGAGTTAGTGGAGTGCTGTAAAGAGTTGGAAGAAGGGCATCGCGCATGGGCAGCGCATAAGAAGGAGGCAGCCTGGAGGTTAAGAAGGGTGGAGCTGCAGTTGGAATCGGAGAAGGCAAGCCGAAGGAGGGAGAAGATGGAAGAAACGGAAGCCAAGATTAAAGCTCTAAGGGAAGAACAGAACGCCGCTTTGGAGAGAATTGAAGCTGACTACAGGGAACAGTTAGCTGGATTGAGGAGAGATGCAGAAACCAAGGAGCAGAAGTTGGCTGAGCAATGGACTTCGAAGCACTTGCGCCTTGTGAAGTTTCTAGAGCAGGTAGGATGCAGGCCCCGGCTCGAGCCTAATGGAAGATAAAGGCATCATTCAGAATGTGTAGCTGGGTTGCTCCTGAGGCTTGAATCATACATGCAGTTATGGTTATTGTGGTTTCAATCTTGTGCCTAGTTTCAAGTCTTACTACTGATGTCTACTATTGTCCTACTTATTTAAGCAACTTGAGGAATTTCTATTAGGAGCTGATGATGCACTTGCATAGTCTTGCATGAGTTGCATCCATCTTTATATGAGTATGAACTCAATTATATTCCAATTTTCCTGCCAACTGTTGCATGTGTAGCTACCTTTTCCTTTTTCTTGTTGGGTGTGTGTTACAGCTCCCTGGAAAGAAGTTACGTATGTCAGCTGAAATTGCAACTCATTTTGTTATGCATTAATTCACTATTGAGTATTAACTTGGTGCAATAAAAATATAGGTAGGTTAAAAGCAGTAACAATAAGTGAATATTAAACTTTTTCTTTCATTTTATCTTCAGTCATCCCTTTATTTTTATTTTCTCATTTTCACCTTATCAAACAAGTAATCTTAACTATATTTTGTGAGGTCAAAACTTGAATAAAAACGGTGGTGACTTGCGATGTAAATGCAAATCCCCTACTAAGATTTTGGTTTAATTTGATATTTAACTATATAATTTGGATATGCAATATGTAACAACGTGGTTCAACCCAAATAATGGTCTTTCATCCAAAAAATAGTTTTACTTTCTCGTTGGCGGAGTGCAAGCTTTTGCTACGTGAACGCGTTATTGATTGAGGTTGAGGGTATGCCCATTTCTACTTGTCTTCTTCCCTTACCTAGTTACTTTCTTAACTTGTCATTTCGCTATCCAATGCATACAATAGACTTTGCAAATAAGACATAATCAGCAATTGCTCTTGGCTAAAAACTTAAAATTAACCCAAGCGAAAATTAAATTTGTTTAGAGGCTTAACTAAATAATTTTTAATGATAAAATTAAATTTATGTTCTTAACTAGGATTTTTAAACTCATATGGGTCATTAACTTGAGGGACAAGTAGTTAAATTTGATGTTCTTAACTAGGATTTTTAACTAGTTTTCTTATTGCAAAGTTGTTCAAATCACATATTTATTAATATTTTTATTTTAGTGATAAGTAGTTAATTTATTTTTAAATTAACTTATTTTCTTTAAAAATTAATAATGAAAATATTCTAAAGAAAACTTTTAGCTCAAAGGTTTTTTTTATTCAAATAAATGAATATAAACATACTTATGATACTATAAAGTATAATAAAGACAAGTATTTAACATTTAATAATTATATGACTCGATTTTGTTTGGTATATTTGGAAGAATATTTAGATATACCTATTAACTTTGGAATAAATATCTTTTTTTAATTCTAACATTTTAAAGTTGATATTAATTTAATCCTAAAATAATTTGTGACATTAATTTAGTTCTAACATTATGAATTTTGAAATCAATTTAATCCTATACTAATGATTTGATGAAAGATTTGATTTTATAAAAAAAAATTAAAGACTAAATTAATGTCAAAATTCAAAGTGTTAGGATCAAATAGATGTCAAAATTTAAAATATTAAAATTAAATTGATATCAAAAATTTTTTAAGACTGTTAAAATTTTTTTCATGACCAAATTAATGTTAACTATAAAATATTAGGACTAAATAGATTATTCACTCTGACTTTTTTATATACACCTGAAAAAATGAGAACAAGTATTTAAGGGTGTGTTTGTAATTTTTTTAGCAAAAAGTTACTTTTTTATTGAAAAAATTCAATTTCATGCATTTAGATAATTTTTTAAAAATAATTAAATTTTTTAAAAAAAATTCTATTTTCAATTTTTTTTATAGATGATAAAGTAATTTATGAAAAAAAAATTAATTTTTAAACTTTTAATTATATATAAAATTTAAGTTTTCTAATTAATTCTTTTAAAAGTTGAAACAAATACCCCTAAAAAAATCTCGACATATAAAACTTTGGATAGGACAAAATTTTTTCTATGTTTTGGCTAAATGAGGTCACTCCTACGCACGTTAATCCACCTTTGAATAGTAGAGATTGATTTAAATGTACAGCTATGATCTAATGTCTAGAAAGTCTCTTTAAGATATCTCATGTATTTATATGAGATATTTTTTCAGAAACGTCCTCCACACCCCATATAGAAACATCTAGCTACCTAGACATTTACAAATATGATCAATAAGTTATTAGATGAATGATAAGTAATTTAGTCTTTTGTAAATATAAGAAAACAAGTTTGATATTTTAAAAGTATACTTGTTAAGAGAAGGGTAACTATAAATACTTAATTTCTTGAAATTGCGAGACCAATTATCTTCCATAATTTTACTTACCAAAAAAGATATTTACGAAAATGAGAATGTTCTGTAAGATTCTAGAGGACTCCATAAAATTTTCTATAGAGAGCCAAAATTTTCTGCCGTATAACACTTAGCCGCAAAAATTTTCTTTTGTATGAGAATTTGCATAGAGCTAAGGGTTGTTTAGATAACATATTCATTACTAAATATTTTATTTATTTAAATTAACTTATTTACTTTTTAAAAATGTTAATTAAGAAAGAAAAAACTACTACGGAAAAAAATTTATCTCTATAATAAACCAACTAGCTTGAGCCAAATTAATTAGAATTTAGTAGAGTTCAAATATTAGCGATTTAGATGAAAAAATAATAATCAAAATATTTTGAAGAAAACTTTTAATTTAAAGATTTTTAATATAAAATAAATAAATATATACATACTTATGATCTTATAAATTCCAATCTAATTCAGGACTCCATCAGTAGGTGGATACTACAGTAGTAATGGAGTAAAACAAAGACAAAATTTAAAATTTAATAACTATATGACTTGATTTTATTTTGTTTGTAAAAATATTTAGATATACTTGTTTTACTTAAAAAATCTATTGTTTTACTTAAAGACAAATTTATTTTGAATAGACAAATTCTTATTTAACCAATAAGCCAATACATAAACCACACATGTAATTAAATAATGTAAATATTTAACAAAAGCAAGAATAATTATTTACATCATATTTAATATTATAATTACATAGAAGAAAAGAAAAAAAATGTATTTTATCTCCTAAATCATAGGTTATTTGTGCTTTAGTTCTTACACTAAAAAAAGTCCAATGAGATTATTGAATATTTTTTAATGTGCACTTTAATTCTTTTATTAAATTTTTTATCTACTATTAATGGAAATAGTTCCCGTCTAAGAGAGTTTGAGGTTCATATTAAACTTACATTTTAGTTTAGGAAATAAAGTACATATAATTCAAATTTTATTGGATAAAAAATACTTATTTTTTATTAATAATTAATAAAAAATTTATAAAAGAATTAAAATAAACATTTAGAAAAAATTCAAGAACTGTTGCACATTTTTTTTATTCAAAAATAAAAAATATACATAACTTATAATTTAGAAAAATAAAGAAGAATTTTCCATGGAAGAAATGATCATGAAGCTTCAAAGGTGCACATAGAAAACCATCAGACAAGGAAAAAACAACTTTAGTGATTTAATTTTGATATTTTATGAATATAAATTGATCAAGGTGATAAATATTTTAACTCCTTAATTAAAGATCTTGAATTCGAGTTTTAAATATAAAAAAAATTCTCACAAAAAGATTTTTATCCCTTTTAGAGGCTTTAATTAGATTAAATTAAATTAATTAAATTTCTAATACTAAAGTCTGAATATTAATAATTCTTCCGAGACAATAACTTTTTTTTTTATATTTGATAATAGACACGCCTTTCGTGAAGTTCCAATGTTTATTTATTTTATTTATTGATTTATATCTAAGTAACACTTGTCTATATTTTCAGAAAAAATAACAATGGTCCATTACTCTAAAGTACAATGATTGTGTATGTGGACAGTTGGGGAAAGATGGAAGTGGACGAATGAAGAGGAAATGGGTGACAACTCTCCTTCCATAACACATTGCTCAGAAGACGTAAGCAAATACTGCTGGCAGGTCGCAGCTTCTCCCGCGTCATGTTATTTGCAATTTTACTGTTTCACACTTTTTTTTTTTTTTAATTTGAAAATATGCTTATATGCAGAACGTTTAAAATTAACAGTATATGGCGGTAAGCCTCAAAAGGAAAAAAAATAAAAAATAAAAAATACAACAACAAAAACAAAAACAAAACAGTATATAGCGGCAAGTAGCCAGAAAATATAAACGTTTATACAAGTAGAAAGTGTGAAAAGAAATGTATATAGAATTTTACTAATATGTACGTTTATTTATTTAAAAAATAAAAAATTACATGAAAAACAGGACCTTACATTTAAATTTGCACACATTTTTCATTTTTATTCATTAACGTTTTGGATTGGGTTAAGATCAGTTATACATCAACTGATTGTTTTGGATGCAATATCTGTGAAATTATTGGATGATTCACAAGAAGATCTTGGAGTGCATTCATACGGGCAATCGTTGAAATAAAAATTAACCATTTGGAATTATTTACTTTATTCGAAACTTAACGATACTAAATTTTTTTTGTTGAGTATTAATATACTTCTTTTCAAAGATCCGATTAATAAAAAAAAACCTGCCTCGAATCAAAATATAAATAAAACTTTTAAAACATATATATTTTAGAATTTCTATTCAAAATCACTTACTCACTTATATAAAATTAAATAACGTCATAATATTTTATTTTTTGATTAAACGTCATAAGATTTTATTATTAGTTATCTTATAGTAAAATTATTAAAATATACATATTTCTTATTGATTTTAATTATAATTTAATTATAAGGATTTGATATACTCTTTTACTAGAACTTCAAAATAGCTTCTCCACGTATAATCAAATCACTCTAGTCGAATAATTACAGTTTTTTATAATATGTATTACGATAATTTTTTATTTAATACATTTATTTTTAACTTTATCTTATCTAATTTATCTATTCATTTAACGTAATGTTTTTTATCTATGCTCAACGAAAATTGCTTTGATTTTTATTGATTAATAAAAAAGAAATTAATACACAGTTTTGTACATTTTATTTTATCATAAATCAAAAGTAAAACTTTTCCCGGTAAAATTTTTGTTACTTTTACAAAAATAAATAAATAAATAAATTCAGTCAACTTGTCAAGTAACAATTTAATAATGCAGTAAAATAAAAATACTAAAAATAAGGAATAATTTGACTGGGAAATAATTATGTAGGCATAGATGCGGCCTCCCTTATCATTCGCGTGCCATCTTTCTCGCACATCAAGCGCTGAAACCGACGTACGCACTCTCTCTCTCTCTCTCTCTCTCTCTGCGCCACTCTGTGTCTGTGGGGTCACTCTTTCCATGTCTTGTCTATTCCCTCTCTCTGCTCCGTTTCAGTGCTCTGTCTCCTCCTATCTAGCACCGCATACTTTCTCTCTCTCTCTCTCTCTCTCTCTCTCACTACTATATCATCTCATGACGCCATTGCAATGCCATAACATGCATGACATGACACGGGATCTGTGCGGGATTTTTTTTTTATTAATTTTAATATATTAACACCACAAAAGGATTTATGTTTAATTTATATGCACTATAAAATTTTTTTATACTCTCGTTCACTCGAATGTTATCATATATATATATATATATATATATATATATATAAATTTATATTATTAATATATATAAATTAAATTTAAAAAATTTTATATGATCAATTAATTATTTAATTATATATTATTATATATAAAATTTTTAAGATAAAAAATATAAAAATCAAATTTATATTAAAATAATAAAAATTTAATTTTTATATATTAATAATATAAAATAATTTTATATTATAAATTAATAAAAATATTAGAAACTAAAAAATTATAATAAATTTTTTATTATAATTAGTGATTATTTATATAAATTGATATTTTTTATTATTTTTATTAATTAACAGTATAAAATTATTTTATATTATTAATATATTTAAATTAAATTAAATTCAAATAATAATATATAATTAAATATATATAAAAAATATTTTTAAATTAATAGTGCATCAATTTTTTTTTTCAATTCTTTCAAAAATTATACTAGAGATTTCTTGAAGAAATTTTCAGATAAACTGGTTATATATATAATTTTTATTGATTAAATTTATCTTTTTTTTAATTGAGTTTTGATTTTTTGAATCACTAATAAGCATGTATATATATCACCAAATTATGTGAAAACTTTATTTAATAGAATTAATCTCCTAGAGCGTTTATAAAGGAAAATAAATTCTCTCATATTTATTTTTTATATGACCAAATATAAAAGAAGGATAAATATAAATATTTAAATTAGGTTTCACAAATCTTAAAGGTGTGATATTATGAAAGAAAAAGAAAAAATGACATTAAACGAAAAAAAAGAGTAAGAAATTTAGGGATCAAAAGAATTTTATCTTACTTTTACTTGTAAAATAGACAAAAAAAAAAAAGGAATAAGTTATAATGCTACCTTTTATTAAAAAAATTTATATGATTTTAATAATATTAATTTCTAAAAATTTAAAAGATATTATTTATGTTTTAAATTTGAAAATATTTCTTTTTTTTTAAATTTCTCTCCTTAATCTTTTCTAAAAATTTTTTTTTACCAATTTTCTCCTAATTTTTATCTCTAAAATTATTTTTCCCTTATTTTTTACAAAATCTCACAAAATTTTTTCAATAAAAATATTTTTCCTTAAATTCTCTCTTCTTCTTATTTTAAAAATAATTTTTTAATATATATATACACAACATCATTATGTAAAGTTTATATTAACATAAACCCCATGTTAAAATAATAAATAAAAATAATATTTTAATAAAAATAAGATAATAAATTATATTATAACTTCATTAAGAATCCACTCAATTTTTTATTTTTAAACATGAAGGTAACTAAAAGTTTTGAGTAATTAAAGTTTCGTTTCAACAAGATACAGGTCTAGAATTACTTCTATAATAACTTGTACAAAACGAATGAGTGCGAAGATCAGTAGTGGGGCCTGTGCTAGTTTTAGAGAGATTTTAGATTTGGGTTTACGTAAATGTGTTAAAATTTAGAAGAAAAGTTTTGCCGTCTAAATTATAGTATCCAATTTATGCTAGATTGTCTCTTATACCTATCTAATTTGAGTGGAATTGCTTTCAATATAAAGATATTTATACTTTTGAAAAAAAAAAGGTTAACCTTAAGCTACACATCATTGGCTCTTCTCTTTTTTCTCCTTGGACTTTCCCACTTTGTTATTCTTTATTTTTATTTTTATTTTTCGTTTGTTTATTCATTTTTTTTTTAGGTGTTAAGTGAACGCAAATTGTGTTCTTTAACGGGCCACAAGGTGTTGCTGAGTAGTTGGTAAGCAAGTGTAGGTTCTCCTAGCTCATCTTCTTTGTCTTTGAGCATCTGGGTATGCTCCACTTTTTGCACTCTGTGAAGAGCCAAAAGTTCTTTGCCTTTTCGGGAACCATTTTGGGGGTGCTAGTCCTATAGAATGGCCCTGTTTTTCCGTGTGTTGAAGGTTTCAGGAGGTGGGTTTTGGAGCAATGTTTTTTTGTTACTCAATTTTTTATCAAACGGGTTGTTGGTGAACACAAAGTTGTTATTGTTGTTGTTGTTGTTATTATTATTATTATTATTATTATTGTGAGTTTTGTTTTTATTCTTATGTTTGGAATTTGGGTTCTGGTGGTTCTGGCTTGCTTTTACTTCAAATTGATTTCTAGAGTTTGAAGCTGCTACTTGATTATGGACACCCATTTTCAGATGCTATATGTTTGTTTTCTTTGAGATGATATAACTGATCCTTGCATTTCCCCATGTTAATGTGATATTACAATGTGAAGATAAGTAATGAATGTATATTGTATTTGCTCATGAGTTCATTCTTCGTATTGGTTTGGGCTTTTCAACCATTGGAAATGTGGTTTTCAATTCATGGTTCTTAATTATATTTCTAGAAGAATGTATTGAACTAGTTCAGAATCTCTAGTTTCAATTGAGACTGTCATTGTTTTCAAATTTTTCTGTGATTCAAAGAACTTATAGGTATTTAGAACTATTGTGTTATGTATAGCCAATGCTTCTCTGTACAACGTAAGGGCAGAAATTTTGTAAGATTCCAGTGACATTGATCCATGTAGCGAACTGCCGAACTCCACTTAGTGAGATAAGACCTGATTGTTGTTCTAATCGAAACAAATAAATGAAATTTGATAGCAAAAGAAAATGTTACACACATTGATCTTTTTGACTATTCGATTGCAATATAACCTAGTGATTATTTATAATAATTTGTTCTGAAAATCTGGAAATTAGTCTACTGGTCAAATATTTTAACTTACAGCAAGACTAACCATTGTGGTTATTGCTTTGAAAAGTTCTTTCTTCCAAACTATTTTGCATGTATGGTTAGTTATTGTTGCTGTTAGATACTTCACTGCCCAATCAATGCTCAATCATTCTAGCATGTGTAAATGTAAACAAAAATTTTCTGCCATATGTACTCTATTGTTTTAAAATGACTTGGTGGCTTAAATTGCTGCCATGTAATAACAGTAGAGTACCTTTGAGAGATAACAATGCTATGCCTCTGTATCTGTTCCCTTTGGTAGATTGTGTCTTCTACTACCAATTTATAATTGATAAAATGTGTTAAAAGAGTTTCTCCTTGACAAAGTGTTATTCTTATTTCTGCCTGATAGGCGATAGCAACTTAGCTTAACATAGATCTAGTGCTGTTATTAGTTCAATTCTTATTGCGATCCCTGCCTTTCCACTAGGATTTTGTTATAGCATTTAGCTATACATTTATGAAAGATGATCTTCCTTTTTCTGTAGTTTTTTTTATTTTTTTTGGCTGATCTTGATTACATTGTGACGGCAATGGTATTCCATAACTTGTAGTCATTTGACTCACTTGTTGACACATGATTAAAATTCTTTTGGAAATCGGTCTGTTTCTCTTTTCATATTTCTTTGTTTGTCTCGTAATTCTTGTGATTTGATGTCTTGAATTGTTATAACATTTGACTCACTTGTTGACATATGACTGGATTTCTTTTGGAAATCCATGAGTTTCTCTTTTTATATTTCTTTGTTTGTCTCTCTATTCTTGTGATTTGATGTCTTGAATTGTCATAACATATGTCTCACTTGTTGACATATGATTGAATTTCTTTTGGAAATTTGTCTTCTCTTTTCATATTTCTTTGTTTATCTCTTAATTCTTGCAAATTGATGTCTTGAATTGTCACGACTTTTCTAGAGATATGATGAGCTCAAGTTTGAAGAAATGGGCTGTGGGATTTGCAGTTGGAAATGAAGGAGAGGCAACGTTGGAGAGCTGAAGAAGATGCTTTACTACGTGCTTATGTTAAACAGTATGGTCCTAGGGAATGGAATCTTGTGTCTCAGCGCATGAACACCCCTCTTAACAGGGATGCAAAGTCATGCTTAGAAAGGTGGAAGAACTACCTCAAGCCTGGCATCAAAAAAGGATCTCTTACTGAAGAAGAGCAGCGTCTTGTCATCCGTCTTCAAGCAAAATACGGGAACAAGTGGAAGAAAATCGCTGCAGAAGTCCCGGGTCGCACCGCTAAGAGATTAGGCAAGTGGTGGGAAGTATTCAAAGAGAAGCAGGAGAGACAGAAGAAGGAGATCAACAGAATTGCTGACCCAATAAACGATAGCAAGTACGAGCATATACTAGAGAGTTTTGCAGAGAAACTAGTTAAGGAGAGCCCTTCGCCTTCATTTGTTATGGCTGCTTCCAATGGGCCATTTTTGCATGCTGATGCTCCAGCCCCTGCATCAGCTCTGCTTCCTTCTTGGCTTTCCAATTCTAACAGTGCTACAGCTGTCACTCCGAGTTCCCCTTCCGTGACACTAAGTCTTTCGTCACCAACTGTGGCAGCACCTCCGTTTCCGTGGTTGCAACCTGAGAGGGGACCAGAGAATGCTCCTTTTGCTTTGGGAAATGTAGCGCTTCATGGATCTTTTCCGGCTTTTGGCGACAACATGCTCATGTCTGAGTTGGTGGAGTGCTGCAAAGAGTTGGAAGAAATGCATCATGCTTGGGCAGCGCATAAGAAGGAGGCAGCATGGAGGTTAAGAAGGGTGGAGTTGCAGCTGGGGTCAGAGAAGGCAAGTCGAAGGAGGGAGAAGATAGAAGAAATCGAAGCGAAGATTAAAGCTCTTGAGGAAGAGCAGAAAGCTGCTTTGGGTAGAATTGAAGCAGAGTACAGGGAACAGTTAGCTGGATTGAGGAGAGATGCTGAAGCCAAGGAGCAGAAGTTGGCGGAGCAATGGGCCGCAAAGCACTTGCGGCTTACTCGGTTTCTAGAACAAGCAGGATGCAAACTGGGGCTCCCTGAGCCAAATGCAAGATAAAGACCTCATGTATGGTTGCTCTTATGACTTGAATAATATGCAGTATGAGCTTATTATTGTTTTGTTCTTGCTCTATTTTTATTACAGATCTCTATCAATATCCTATCTAGTCATACAACTCTTGTAATTTCTGTTAGCAGTTGATGTACCTGCAGCATAGTATCACATCCATCATCATGACTATGAACTTCGTTATATATTCCTGAATGTATTTTCTTGCAGTGTTACTAGGAGTAAGATTCAAGGGTACCACAACTTTGTTGAACAATAATGAAAGTTTGAATTCAATTTAGTAGTAGTTGATTGAAGTGAATTTGTTTTAGGCTCCAGGCAGCAGTCACACTTAATGTTTGTATAAAAGCATTGGCCCCTGAGACCTGCATATGGAATGTGGTTTATAAATTATCACAATCATCAAAATAAGCATCAAACGGGAAAATGCTTCTTTCCTCTAGAAGTATAAACACTCTTAGATGTTTATATGGACTCACGTAACAATTAGGAAACAGAGATCTAATAGTTATTATGTTCTTGGGAGATGAATTCTTTTCTCCAAGAATTCTCATCAAACATGCTTCTCTAAAATACGTTATCTTTTGAAGATTTGAATTGTTCTTCGAATTATGTCTTCTACATTTTCAAGCTTTCCAATTCCAAGGATTTTTGCAGGATTCTGTAGCTGTAACTACTGGAACATTCTCGGGGCCATAGATTGGAGAATAACAATTGTTAGTATATTGATTGGCCTTTGACAAGATCAAACGTGAGTTTAGTGATTCCAAATGAACTTTTGGTAATAAATGTAGATGTTTTACAATATTTCAATTTGAAAAAAATTCGTCATGATTTTGTTCTTAAATTGAGATTTGAACAAAAGCAAAAATTTGTTAATTTTGTGATTACGATCACTGCTTAACAAGTTTTTAATTCTATTATTTTTGCACAACTTATAGCAATGTAAAATTTATAATATCATTTAAGTGATTATATATTCGAATGTTCTTTTAATCAAGTCAAACAATATATATTATGATAAAATTATTCTTTAAATTATTATTATTAAAAAATCACGTTAATATAAATTTATTTTAGACCAAAATGAGGTTTGTAAAATCAATTTCATCTAAAACTCACAAAATTTAATCCAACATTGTCTTTGTTTGGAAAAGACTTTGGCAAGATCAAATTTAAGGAAAGTTTTATAGATGTTCACAGTAGGTTTTGAAGTATTTGACGTTGACTTTTTTTTTTTTTTGGTCGGTAGATACATGCAGTTGTTGGGGACCGTGAGTTAATATTTTGTAAATTCGCTTTATTTAAGAAGCGGCGTATTCCACGTTTTTTGTGTTTCCGCTGACTTCTCAGTGAATGAACTTATGAAGTGTTTGCTTTAGCGTTTGAGAGGCCAAACCACAGTTCAATTCAGGCCAAACAAAAGTTCAATTCATTCTTAACTTGACTTCGAATTTTGGAAATTTGTTTGGCTATCCAAATTCAAAATCAATTATGACCACGAACCATGGCTCAAGCAGAGGCAATTTCCGTTAGAAGTTAGAACTTTCACGTTGCAACATTTTCCAATATTTTATTAGAATTAAATATTTTAAATTTCCAATTCTATCCCTCAATGGGTTATGTCTAATCTTACTTTACATTGTAATATGTATCTACTTCGGTAATTATATAAGTAAAAGTGACTTTGAACAATATCATCTAAATAACACATATTTTGAGATAAAGTTTTTTAAACATAAATCACATTATAATCAGTGGTAGAGTTTGAAGAAAAATTTTAAGGGGCCAAAGACTATAGCATATAAATTATATAATGACAACTAAATTAAAATTAATATGTAAAATATATAGTAATCAAATTAAAACTAACTATGTATTATATATTTAAATTTTGAAGTAAGTCACTAATACGATAAAATAATTTTAAAAATTAGGACTATAAAGTACTTTATAGTGTTACTTTCTGCTTTTTTAATGGCTTGAAATCATCAATAATTGAATTAGAATTGAAGCTTTTAGCAATTTCTCGTTTAATGTAAATAATTATACTATTTGTAAGAAACTCATCTTCCATTTTATTTATCAACCTTGTTTTTATTATTTTCATTGCTGAAAATGATTGTTCCATAATAGCTGTAGAAATTGAAAGAGTTAAAATAAGACGAATCAACTTATCAATCAAATAATAAACTTCTAATTTTTTTGTTTCTGCCAAGCATTTACTCAATGTAGAAATAGTTGATAAAATTTTTAATTCTGACTATTGACGAGCATCAAAAATAAAATGTTGAAGTTGAAAAGGCAAATTAACCTTCTCCTATTCAGTAAAATTCATAGGATAATATTTGTAAACAAGAGTAAAAATGCTAGCAATGTCAAAATTTTTGTAATCATCCTTAGGAATCAAAGTAGAGTTTAGACATAACAAATCTATTACTTGATCATTGTACCTACTATTTAACTCTTGTAATTACTTATTAATTGTAACAAAAAATATTTTCACTGTGAAATGATGCTCAACTGTAATCTAATCTTTCTGGTGACAAGAGCGTCCATGTCTTGTTATATAGGAAGCACTAAAATCAGGAATTAAAATATCATGTTGTTCACAAAATGATTTCATATTTTTACTTAGATGAATCCATGTTATTGCTATCAAATTAGCACAATAAATAATGTAATAAAAATTGAACTTTTCCCCCAAAAGATTCTAGAAATTAAAGAAAAATAAAAAAATATAAGACAATAAAATTAATATAAAAAAAAGAAAATAGAGTCAATTGTATTATTGTTGTGTTTATACTTGCTTGTCACTTATGCCACATGTGATGTAGCCTTCCTATATTTTGTGTTGCAATCTTTGCAGAGATAGTTGAAGTTTTTGAAAAAAAAGGTAAAAACCAAAGAGACGCACATATTAGTGTGCGTATCAAACCATCTCAGCTATCCACATCTTTCCATAAATATGTGTAGTACTAAATATTTTATAAAAATTTTGGGGGGCCATGGCCTCTATTGTCTCTACAAAACTCCGCCTCTGATTATAATAAATTCCCTTTTAAACAAAATTAATTTTATAAAATCAAGTTCACTTAAAATCAATTTTGCAAATTTTAATTCAAACACACACTAAATTATTCAAAGATTAACGCATGGCTCCCGGTAATTAAATAGGCCAAAAAACACGTAAGAAGGAATATTTTCATGTTTGGGAAAATTCTCATTCATGGATTTTCGCCATGTTTTTGCCTCAAGTCATGGTTTGAGTTGAGGCGGCATTTTTTTACTTCTTAGTACTTTGAATTATTTTGACATTTTTGACCTTTTTCTCTCATTTGTTCGGTCTCATTTACCTTTTATGTTTGAAATACAAATATTTATTTATTTTACATATAAGTCATTATTTATTTTAGTTAAACTTGCCTAATTATCATTTCTAATAATACTATGTAATTGAATATTTAAGACACAAAATTTATATTAAATTTAAAATAACAAAAAATCACGTATATTTTTTATTTAAACAATAATAATATCATTAAAAATAAAAAATAATTAGTATAATAACATTTATTGCATTTTTAGAAATCGATTAGAAAAATAATTATCAATGTAAAAAAATTCAAATTACATCAGCATTAAATTAAATAGAACTATAACAATTTAATATTAACAAAATAATATTTATACTTTTTTTAATAACTACATATCTAAAAGTGATTTTGATAAATACTATAAGAGTGTGTTTGTTGATTTTTTTTTAAACTAAAAAAGTTACTTTTCATATAAGTTATTTATCTCAATTTATATTCAAAAGTTAAAACAGATTTTCTTTTTTTGTAACTTTTGAGTAGAAGATGAGATAAATAACTTTTATAAGAACTAATTGTTTAATTAAAAATCACTTTTCTTTATAAAAAGAAGGTTAAAACAAACACACTCAAATTACATTAATTTAATCAAAATTGCTTTTCAAATTAAAATAGTCAAATATAAATTACTTCATTTTGAACTTATTTTTAATCAAAATCAAATTTACAGGATCTAATCCTCCAAAACCTAGATTTACAAACTTTAAGCCAAACATATTAAGAAGTGTCCAAGATCAAATCCTACTTTTCCCAATAGTGAAAAGAAATAGTATGAAACTTGATGGGAAACATGTATCGGGGTGTGGTTACTTATAGCAAATTAGAGATGGTAATGAATACCCATAGAAGCAAGGACATACTCCTCACTCCCGTCCTTATTTTAAAATTTGCCACCTATCTCTCTTCCTATCCCCTATTCTCCATGAAGATTCAAATACCCACGGATATATGTGGATTTATGCAAAAAAATTAAAAAAAGAGAAAAAGGGAAAAATTCTCTATATATAAAAAAATCTTAAACTTAAATAAAGCATTCATAAATATTCATAATCTATTATAATATTAGTAACACAACACAATCTAAATTTAAAATACAAAATATATGATATAAATCCAAATTATTATAAATTTTATTTTTATCAAAATTAGTCAATTATTATAAATTTTATTTTGGTAAAAAGTTTAATATACTGTATATTGACTATATTTTGAATCAACTTAATATATATATGGTACATAAATGAGGATTTAATTTAACGGATTTTTATAGGGTGGAGACCTCATCACTAGCCCCAACCCTATTTAATAAATGAAAACTTTGTCTTTATCTCCATGGGAACCAAATTAATCCCCATACCCATCCCTATTATGGAAAATCTTTGTGAATATTCAAGATGCGAATTTTTTTGCCACTCCTAATCCAAATTGCGTTTTCTCTCAGAAAAGCCCCGGGAAAGCAACTGAACTGATGTTTAACAAAAGGAGCTTTATTTTTCTTGAGCGGTGAAATGTAGCTTTTGAGATGGGTTGTACCCCAATTAGAAATAAATTGAAAAAAGAAAGAACTCTTTCATTTCATTATGCTTAGAAAGCAAAGTGAACTTTTGAAGACTCTCACAAACTTGAAAATTCTACACCTATTATTCTTATTAGAGTAAATATATATTTTGGTCTTGTTATAGCCCCATATCCCTTAAGAATATAATCAAGATAGTTTTTATAAGTATTTGGATAACTATCTTTTTGTAAGTTAGCTTTTGAGTTAAACCAAGATGGTACTAGAATCTATCTTGTGATATTATTAGGTCATATATAGATGTCTAATCTTACAACGTAGTTTCTAAAAGTTTTTTCTTTTTTGCGTTGTACATTTGCTTCTACTAATAATAACTTTATTTGGTGATCGTTTAGATTGACTATTTTGGCTTTAAAAAAATAATTAATAATAATTTGCATATTTTTAATATATTTAGATAAACTTATTTTAAAAAATACCATAAAGTACAGAAAAATCTTTTAAAAAAAAACAATTTTAAACTTCTAAATAAGGATGATAAGAACTTTTTTAGACTATAAAAAAGATGTTATAAAATAATTTTTATATAAAAAATTATTTTCTAATTTTCATAATAACATCTCTTATCTTTTATATTTTAAATCTTGTTAATACCTTAATTTTTCAATCACCTTATTATTATTATTATTGTTATTATTTACTATGTCTTGTATTTTGGTAATGATTACTATGCCTTGTTTGACTGTATACATGTTGTCACGCAAAAATAGTTTTAAGTGCATAAGTCAGATGTTGTTATTATATGATTGGTCATCTTTGGTTATGTTATTTGTATTGGTTTCGTATAATAGAATTTTGTTATAGAATAATATGTTACGCTGGGGCAAAAAAATTATGAATCCTTCATTTCTAGGCGGCAATTTTTATTTTAAGAGAAATGTTTTTTGTATGTGTAGTTTATCGATCTCCATACCAATAAATTTCTATCTATTATTAGATGGGGTGTGACCTCAGTTGATCTGGGTCTCACACCCCATCCAATGATGGATAGAAATTCGTCGTCATGGAGGCCGATGAACTATACATACAAATAATACAACCTTTATTTTAAACATTGTATATGACCTTAGATCTAATGATCAAATTAAAAACTTATAAACATTTATAACTAATAAGTATTTTTCATGAGATTACAAAATATTTTTACGAATACAGCTTATTTCAATACTATGAATTTGTTTCTTATTTGACTACAAGAATATACAAGATATATAATTTTTCAGCTAAAAATAGTTCTAAAATTGAATTTAATTTGCATAATCATATCAAAATATTGAAGTAAAAGTAAGAGCAATCAGTTAATAAAAAAAGTATATGTTTTATTATATTGTTATAATATTTTATCATTAAGTTAATAATTAAATAAAAATTACATATTTGAGAATGACATATTCATTTCAATTCAACAAAATCATGAATCGTGAAACTACCAAAGAGCAGTGGAATACATTAAATGTCCTTAGCAAAATCAACAAGCACAAGTAGTTGCCTCTAAATCTCGAGAACATCATCTCTTTATTACCTCATGCTTCCAGGGTTGTCTTTTAATGTAGAAATGTTCAAAGCTCTTGATGAATCCTTCATTTTCAAACTCAAATTTGGGAATGAAGAACTATTGCAAGTGAAAGGAAAAGACACAGTTGCTGTTAAAACACAAACAAGAACTAAACTTAATTATGATGTGCTGTTTGTTTCTAAACTTAGTCAAAATCTGCTAAGTGTATGACAAATAATGGTGAAGAGGTACCCTTTGGAGTTTAAAGACAATGCTTGCACAATCTATGACCCACATGATGCTGAGATGTTATATATCAAGATGAAAAGCAAAAGCTTTACGCACTAGACTATGAAATAATAGAAAGGAAGGCACAAAAGATTTGGACCCTTTAATCATGGAAGTCTTTCTTTCAAGAAAAAGCAAGATGTAGCACAAAATATGCTTGAAATCACTATTGAACTTAATTTTTGTTAAGCTTGCTAGCAAGGAAAGCAAGCTAAACTTCCATTCACGCAAAATCAAAGTTAGAGAGTTTCTCAAAAGTAGCAGCTTATACACATTGATGTTTATGGACCCATGAAGGTTGCATATTTAAGTGGTAACAAATATTTTCTGCTTTTTATTAACGATCTCACCAAGATTTGTTTGGTCTACTTTCTTAAAGCCAAAGAGGTATGTTTGCTATATTTCAAAGATATAAAGCCTATGTGGAAAATCAAAGCAGCCTTAAGATCAAAACCTTAAGGTCTAACAACAATACTGAATATAATTCAAGCCAATTTGATCAGTTCAGTGGAGATGCAAGCATTGAACACTAGCTGACTATCACTTATAAATCAAAACAAAACTATGATGGAAATGGCTAGGTACCATCTTTTCGAAAAACATTTATTAACACATTTTTAAGTTGAAGCTGTCAACATTACAGTGTACCTATTAAATAGGTTGCCTACCAAAGCAGTCAAAGACAAGATTTCGTATAAAGCTTGGCATGATGCAAAGTTATCTATCATCTTAAAGTATTTGGATGCATATGCTACTATCAAGTGCTTGAGAAATAAAGAGACAAGTTTGGCAATAAGGCTGGAAAAGGAATATTTATTGGGTACAACAATGTAACCAAAGGATATAGACTTTTTTTTTGCTTACAAACTAACAAAGTAATTGTTAGCGGGAACATCATATTTGATGAGAATGCAACCTGGACCTGGGACAATATTGAAGCTAAAACTCCTATTGACAGCCAAAGCTAACAAGATTTTAAATTCGATGATGAGACTTTTGATGATGAACCAATTAAAGGAACAAGAACCTTGCACAACATTTATCAAAGATGTAATGTTGCTATCGTGGAACCTACCAACTATTCACATGCAAAAAGGTTCCTTTCCTAGAGGAAAGCAATGTAGAAGGAGCTAGAGATGATAAAAAAAATGGAACCTAACAGCTTCTTGAAAGACCTAGCAATCAAAAAGTAATTTGAGTGTTCAAAACATAATTCTGATGGGACAATATGCAAGCATAGAGCCAGATTGATGGTCAAAGAATATGTCCAACAACAAGGAGTAGACTACCATGAAACCTTTGCACTAGTAGCAAGGTCTAACACCATTAGACTGCTTATTGATCTTGCTGCATATAAATCTTAGCAATTCATCAACTGGATGTGAAGTTTGCATTTTTAAATGGCATTCTTGATGAACAAATCTATGTTGGGTAGCGTGAAGGTTTGGTGATTCCTAGAAAAGAAATTAATGTTTATCTACTAAAAAGGCTCTCTTTGGCCTTAAACAAGCTCCTAGAGTTTTGTATAGTAGAATTGACTATCATCTATTGCAGCTTGGTTTTACCAAAAGTGTAAGTGAAGCAACTTTGTACGTCAAGACTAATGCCAACCAAATCTTGGTGGTATCCTTGTTTGTTGATGACATGTTAATAATAGGTGGTGATTTGAAGCTCATTCAACAATTCAAAAATGAGATGCAGAAAGTCTTCGAGATAACATACCTTGGAATTATGAAATTTTTTTTAGGGATGGAGGTCAAGGAGTCAAACAAAAGGAAAAGAATACTCAGGTACTTAAAAGGCACTATAGATTATGGTGTTCTATTTACAAGTTCAAAAGATGAAGAAGTGAAGCTGATTGTGTATTTTGATGGTGACTAGGGTGGTTATGTTGATGATTTAAAAACCACCCGAGGATGTTTGTTTACTTTGGGATCTAGTATATATCTTTACTTGAAACTCAAAGAAGTAAGAGACAACAGCTCAACCTACAATCGAGGCTAAATACATTGATGTTGCCTCTGCTATGAACCAAGTAATATAGTTAAGAAAACTTTTATTAGATCTTGGCTACGAATAAAAGAAGCCAATTGGGATCAAATGGGACCTTTCTACAATTATGATTCCAAAAAACCCAATGTTCCATTGGCGAACTAAACATATTAAAATTAGTGATTTTGATTCATTGATCCTTAGAAAATCAATTAGCAGATTTGCTCACTCAAGCTTTGCCTAAAGATAAATTTGAATTTCTTTGAAAAGAAATTGATGTTTGTTTCCAAAGTGCCAAGGAGAAGTATTGATGGTGGCAACTTTTTCAAGAAAATAGATTGATACAACTCATAATTTGGCTTCAATTTATGTGAAGAAAAAAATATTGCTACTTCAATATGTTACCAATAATTATCTAGCATAAGTTGCAAAGTTTGGCTACACATAAGACTCCAAATTCAACTTGGATTTTGTAACTCCTAAAAGAAGAGTTTCACTTTGATTTGGGTTTTACCTACTAGTTGTCATATTTGACAACACCTAAGGTGCAAAATTCAACTTGGATTTGAACTCCTCATCAACTTACCAACTTGAAGACATTAATTTGGATTGAAATTTACTTCTATTTCTTAGCTTTCAAGCTTTTTTCTTTAATTATATTTTATTGTAATCATTTGCCTATAAATAAGCTATTTTACGTACCAAAGAAGCATGAGTGTGTGAGTACCGAATCAAAGTTTTTGAACCAAACGTCTCTTCTTGCAAATCTTAATCTCCTTCTCTTGTTATAATTTTGTTCCAATAGTTTTTGCCACTATTGTTCTCTGATCTTTATAAAATGGCAGGTCTTTCTCGAATCTATTTATGGACTTGTTTTATTGGTGTGTTGGGCAAAGAGTTTCATATTTATCCACTTTTTGATTTCTAGTATTGCAAGTTTGATGTGTTTTGATGACCATATGTCATATTGTGCTTTGTTTTAGTTCTTATCGAGATCTTTCAATTTCTTTTTTCTTTAGGTTTATCATCATAATTTTGGTACTTATATAGTGCTAGCATAATATTGAGTGAAAGAAAGTCATGACAATAATGATACAGTCAATTATTTTCTAGCTATCATGTATCATATAGGTGGTTATTTCTCTACCCACCATGAATTGTGCTAATGTGTTACATATCCCACTTTGGAAACTATGCTATCCAAGTGTGATATTTAAATCTTAGGGCTCTCCCATTTAATAGGCTAATTTTTTAGGTTGGGTTCTCCCTTAGACTTGAGTCCATAACATGGTGATGAGTACTCTTGTTAACAATCATTTTGTAGTTATTGCATTGACAATTGTATTGGCGGTGACATTGATCCTTCAACCAACAATTGTTTGTTATTTGTTATAATGTACTATAAATAGTGATTCCATTTTTGGGAAGAACATAGTCTAAATTGACATAAAACCTAGCTCAATAGCTTCCTCATCATATAATTAAAAAGGACTTTTAATTATCTTAGGTTACATATTTGAACACATTAATTGTTACATATCTCAAATCTATGAAATTATTAATCTAAAGAATATTATTTGACAATTGAATACTTCAAAACCCTACTTTTATACCCTCTATTCCATTGAGATTTTGAGCATAAGTACTTTGATGTGTATAATGTGTATATGTAGCACCTAAAAATAGGCTTAAACTGTACAAATGATAAGGATGGATGAATATTAAAATAGTGGAAAACTATTACAAAAGATTTACCAACCTTTTTGAGTAGTTTAAAAAAATAAATATGTCTTGTCTAAAGTGAAATTGTTTATAAAGTAAGAAAGTAATGTAATATTCACTCTTAGATTAATAGAGTGCATTGTAATCATAAACCAATTAAATAATTTAAGGGTAAATACTTCTTTATTTTCTCATTTTAAAGACAAACGGTCTTTAGAGGTGTTTTTCCCAAAAAAAAAAAGAGTCAATTTTTTTACCTAAAGTGTAGAAAATATGTAAAAGATATATAGAAAAAGGTTCTTTTTAAAGTCAAGAGGGATGATATAAGTTGTCACTCAATCTCTAAATAAAAAGTAATACACTGCAACTTATTTTTTAAAAAATTGCAATAGTAGAAAAATGTTATAATTTGGGATAAAAAATTATATTGTGAGCTGAGTCCCACTACATGCTATTCAATTTTTTTTCCCACCGCATACTTTTCAACCTATGGCATAACAAAATTTTTCATTTTTGTAACTTTCTATCTCAATTGACAACTTTCCTATTACCAAGTTATAAGTTTTCAAATGTTGCAGCATTGCTTCATGATTCCCACTGATCTTTGTAATATATAAGATTAAGTCTATGATTGATAAATTTTGGCAGGGTTGCAGGGAAGGATGAGTGAAAAGTTTATTGGGTAAAGTGGGATTCTTTATGTGAACCAAAGGCAAGGAGTCATGGGCTATAGGAGCTTTAAAGCCTTCAAGCTAGTTAGCTATTCTTGCCACGCAAGGTTGAAGAATAATCTACAAACCAGATTTTCTAGCTAATGTCTAAAGTGCCTAAGGAAAAATTTTCACAGAAGAATTATCGATATGATTCATAGCAATCAAAAGACCAATTAACTATTACAAAGTGACAGGGTTTGTTGCATCATAAATCTTAACAATATATTTGAATGACAAGTAATGAGGGGAATCGAAAGGAAATGAGAGGAAAGAGGATAGATTCTCTTATTTGAGAGTTTAAATATACATAGGAAGTGATCCCTCTTTTTTTTCTTGAAGTCCCTCTTTTTATTTACCCAAAATTTTTGTGAATGGAGGGGACTAAAAACTATAGCCTCTTAATAATGTAACATTCCATTCTTTTCCTTTATAATATAACTTTCAAAGAAAATTAATGAAGTTCTATTCGTTTCGGTTATTAATCTTCTGAACAAGTAAGAAAGTAACTTTGTTCCATTTCTTCCATTCCCTTTTGTCCAATATTCCTACTAGTTCAATTCCGTTTGATTAATAAAAAAACATCCAAACACAAACTAAAAGGTAAAATCATATGGGAAAGTTTAAAGGAATAAATTTTACTTTGATTAAAAAAAAAAAACCTAATTTGTTAAGAAGGATCATACAAAATTCGTTTAGAGAATAAAGCCATTATATTTTAATTAATAAACAAAATTAATAGCCTTTATAATAAAAATAAATAGCTACTCGTTTACAAGCCATATTTTCACAAAAAAAAAAAAAAGAATTTTATTTATTGTAGTTAGTCACTGATTTGGAATGACGGATTACTTCATAGATATGATATATAACTTCATTTATAATTGTTAGTACTTAATAAGAACAAAGAATTACTCAATGAATTATTCAATGAAAAGCAATAGTCATTTATAAGTGTTTCCTAGCTTTATGTATATAATAATATGTAATTTTATTTGTAATTATTAACCACTTAAAAGAGAGTAAATAACAAGTAAAAACTATTCACAATTTTTCAGCAGTAATTTTTTCTATATAATTTATATAATGAGCTCGACAGCACATTAGATATTAGCCTCGTTAATTGGTTTAACAACACATCATTGAATATTAGTATACAACCTTTTTACACTAATAATACTAATTTTGGTTCAACTTTTTATACCCCTCAAAATTGAATACTCATTCTCAACATAAATTTCTCCTAAATATATATCTCATACCAAGCAAATAGATGTTTACAGACACATAAAACTATTTTTGTTTATGGAACAGACACATAAAACTATTATATAATACAGAAATGTAAATTACTATAAATGGATGTTGTTATTGCTTTTATCTTCAGATTTTGTAAAAGTAGTTTCACATGTATCATCTTTTTGCGCTCCTCTTTCTATTTTTAGGAATAAAGTATTTATTGGTTATCATCAGATTAGTTTTGGTTGAGACAAGCTGTAAGCTACGAATTTTATTGGACCATAATTTTGGTTTTAATCACGTTCAACTTCAACCCTAAAGTACTCATTTATTTGATCTATGTTAATGAGTTTTTCTTATTTAATATGTTTGTGAGTTAAGTGATGTCTTAATATGGAAAAGATTCTTAGATCGGCTTAGATAGTTTGGGATTAACTTGACACTGTATATGAATGCACGATGAAACATCTCTAACGTGAAATTGAGTTCATGCAACTACGTCAACTTTTTACAAGGGAATAATAAGACAAACAGTTCATGTAATTCGTCAGTATTTCTCCATAAAATGTAGGGATAACTGTTTCAAATGGCGGAGCGAAGTAAGGTGTTAGTCCTCGCTTGACGTGGAGAATGTACCTTGTGCCCCCCACAATTTTGGTCGCATTTGTCATGTGTTTCTTTATGGTAGGAAAGAGTTTTCAGGATTCTTACTAGGAATTATGTGGCTGTGGCAGTGTGGCACCAATCAGGTTAGAAAAAAGAGGTGAAACACTTGGGGAAAGGGTGGAAGAAGAGAGGGATATTGAAAGAAAATTGCTCCTTGAAAAAGCTTTCGAAACGAATATATGGATAGCATTTGTTTAGAGGGGCTCTCTAAAATTTAGAGGTTAAATGCTTCGCATTTGTTTATGATATTTTTTCCAACCATATTTTCACTATGTTATGTTACGATAGCTCCAAACTAGTCTTAAATCCTCTACCTAACCAAAAAATAAAAAAAAATCCTAAAGTCTAAACCAAAAAAAAAAAAAAAAAACTAGTCTTAAATCTTCTAGTAAATATATGTTAGTATTTAATGTCACATGCTTCTGGAACACCAAATGTTATTAAAGATGGGATAACATTCATCAAATCACATTCACCACTACAAACTTCACCAGATCAAGAACATCTTAAAATCATTAGCACATCAATAAATTCCTTTTTTTTTTTTTTTTGGTCTTATTCTAGATTGAGAACACTACAAGATCAAGAAAACTTTGAGAAGTACATATCATTAACATCGATCATAATAGGTATCTAACACATTATCATAAGCACCAAAATCTTGAGATATATCTTCCAAGTCTTCATGTTGAGGACGATCCTCGTTTGCACCATTATACATACCTATATCTTCAAAGTTTTCATGTTGAGGACGATCTTCATTTGCACCAATAGACATATGCATATCTTCTAAGTCTTCATGTTCAGGACGATCTTCATTTGCACCGATATACACAGGTTCATTTATTGCCTCCACATGAGGGTGATCTTCCTCTACCCAAATTATTGCTTCAACATAATTTTGGGGTTCTTGTTCGATGCGAGGTCCATCTTTCTCTACACCAATCATCGCGTCATCATAAGCTTGGGGTTCTTGTTCGATGCAAGGGACATCTTCCTCTACACGAATTATTGCCTCATCATGAGTTTGGGGTTCTAGCTCAATGCGAGGGAAATCTTCCTCTACATCAATTATTGCCTCATCATAAGTTTGGGGTTCTAGTTCAATGCAAGGGAAACCTTCCTCCACATCAATTATTGCCTCATCATGAGTTTGGGGTTCTAGTTCAATGCGAGGAAGATCTTCCTCTACACCAATTAGTCCCTCATCATGAGTTTCGGGTCCTTGTTCGATGTGAGGATGATCTTCCTCTATAGCAATTATTGTCTCATCATGATTTTCCGGCTCTTGCTCAACAGAGGCTGCCACATCCGGTGCAACTTGCAAGGTTTCCTGTGGAATGTTTTCCAATTCAAGATTTTCTTCCTTGTCCTCAGTGTTCTCAGAATTTTTGGTAGGAGAAGGTTTCTTCTTCAATTCTTCCGGTGTCTCAACCTCATGTTGACCCTATACATGATGGTAATTGAACTGTACAGTCATGGTTCAGTCTTGTAAAATTCCCAATACCAATATCTGAGATGTAGCGTATTAGGGTATTTATCAAATAATTGTAAAGCATTTACCTTTCTTGATCTTTTTCTACTTGGAAATTTGGGGTAGGTATCAGGAAGTATATAGTTCACCACCTCTGTGATGGATCGGAATGCTTGGGTTGAACTAATGTGATAATAATACTGCATAAACAATAAAAACAAAAGCAAAAACAAACGCCATGAACGTGAGTCATTGATATATTTCAAATATATTGTCAAAGGAAGCATTACACGTTTTTCCCCTAAAATCCCAAGATTCACCGGAGAACTATTATTATTATTATTGTTGTTGTTGTTGTTGTTATTGTTGTTGTTATTAAAGTGGATAATCACCAAGCACACAATTAGACAAAGATTGGAACCCATACAAGTACAATGAAGAATCTTATTTGAATACCTTCAAACAATTGTGCCAGCCCATATATATTGCATTTGACCTAGTATATGATAGAAACCTTTCAGGTATTTTCAATAAATAAAACTTTAAATCAATTTTAGTTTTTTCAATAAAATGTTAGTTTTGGGCTTTTCCATAGAATAAATAATAGCATCAAGCAATTGTTATGTTTGTGACCAACAATTTATAACCACTTTTGTGATTCTAGGTAGTTACATACAGGTCAAGTAGAATCAACAGTACAATATTTTGTGAAAGGTAAAAAAAAATCCTCTAAAATAATCTTGTCTCTAAAGTGAGAAGATAAGAATTTATGCATCCTTAGATTATTTAGTGAATTATGATGATGATATATTTTATTGATCTGAGGCTGATTAAATCTTTACTTCTTCACCCTGGAGATATATAATGTATCTCCAGGAAAGCCTTATCCCAATTTTTTTTTCCCTGCAAACAAAAAGATATAGCAATAGAAGTGGTATAATTAACAAAGATAAAATGACATCAGATAAATTTTAATTTGATGGTGTAATTTAATTACCGTATCACGCATCTTCGTGTCACGTATTCTACTTTGCAGCTTCCAATCTCCAAGCTTAGCCATAACCTTGTCCATGTCTTTGAAACTTCCAGTGTCACAATTTTCAGGAAGACAAAAAGTAACCTTTTCTTCTGCCACTACAGGATTCTTCATTTTGTTCCCCTTTTTCTTCAGTGCCTATGAATAAAACCAACAAATTACCTAGTACACATGTAATATAAATGAAAAAAACGTATATCCCTTACTCTAACTTGGCATACCAGTATTCAATATACATGTTGAATGACAAAATAAGACCACCCTATAATCTATGTTGTATAAAAATTAATTTTAGATAAAGGATAAACTCACCGTTCTTGGGGGAACAATAAGGCTTTTTGCCTTCACTCGGCACATCGATCTAAATTCTTTGATTGATTGCTGTCTCACATAAGAAGATAGATGTAGTTAATTGCAACAAGTCTCATATAGTTATGTAAAAGAATAAGAAAAACAGGGAAAAAAAAGATAAAAGATAAAAGAAAAAAGAAAAAGTAGAAGGCATTGCTTTACTTACTGTGACAACATCCATGAGAATCATAGGCAGCCCTTGGCTATGGGAATCAATTTCTTGGGTGTTGGTCATCTCTGGCATATCGGATTGAGCTTCGGACATGATTAAATTTTCCTCCTCACTGAACCTTAAATATTTGTCTCTACATTGAAGAAGACAAGAAAAATCATGAAATGTCTTTGTGTTGTGGAAATTAAGCAGAATAAGGACCCTATTTATTGGTGTAGTGAGAGGCTTTCACTTGTCCATGTATACATGAATCTAAGGGGTGCCTCGTCAATACAAACTATGCTGCTGACAGTTTTTGCAAGATTTCAAATTATGATTAATTTTATTACTGAAAAAGTATTTCAAATAAGGATATAGTCTGCTAAGGGAATAAATTAATAATAATAGGTGGGAAAACATTTATTCTTGATCGCATGTAAAACATTTTCTACTTTAAGACAAATATCCGTTACTGACTTTCCACTATCCAAATTTGTTTATTCTGAAAAAAAAAAGAATGTACTCGCTCAACAAAAATATTTGCTGGCGTCCCAATGTATTGTTATCTGTATAATTCATCTAGCAGTCCGCATTTGACAAGCATGAGTTCTTGTGATGTAGTACCTCAGTAATCTCTCGTCATTTGCAGATCCATGAACAAATGCAATTTCATTGCATGCTGAAGTGAAGAATAGGGGGCTCAACTCTTTTGGTGGCCTAAAGCCAAATTGTAAAATGAGTAAAAGTATGTCGTAATAAAGGTAAATCTGCTATAAGGAAAATAACAAAAGTGTTAATGTTAAAAATTAAAATAAAAATTAATTTTATTTACCATTAATAAATTATTATGTATTTAACATGAATAGAATAGAATTTGTAGGAATAAATATATTAGAAAAAATTTGAATGGCAGTTGTTAAGTAATAAATTAATAAGAAAAAATAAAATGATAATAAAATAAATTAATTAAGCATTAACCAAAAGAGTAAGTTATGTATGGTATTTTAATTATTTTTATACTAATAATAATAATAACATAATATAATAACTAAGCACAATAAAAAATAATTTAATTAAGCATTATAACCAAAAGAGTAAGATGTGGTCATTTAATGATAATGATAATGATGATGATGATGATGTTGTTGCTAATAATAATAATAATAATTTAATAACTAAGCAATACATTTATCTCTAAAAAGTACATATCAATTTTTAAATTTTATAAAAGTTTAGTTAAATATAACATAAAAAAATTGTTAAAGACTTGTAGAATATCTCGTCTTGTTTGTATTAGAATTGTTTGTAGATAATATTCAATCCAAACATTTTCAATTGCGGAAAAAAAAAAGAATTTAAATTAGATTATCATTTGTTAGAATTATGAGCTAAGCAAGGGAGCAATTTAGTTTTAGTTACGTGAAAGTCAGCCAGAGAATACTTTATTGTTCAAGAAAGTGACTCAACTGTTGTTTAATTATCCTAGATTACGAATTTAATTAAAATGTTCGTTAATTATAATGTCAATTTAAATCTATGAAATTGTTGAGCCAATGTATAATATTTCGACGTTTGAAATTAAGACTAGCTGTTCCAAACCCGATTCACCGCATATTCTAATGACAATGATAAGGGAGGCACTCCTAACAGAAGTTAGTTATTAGTTACGTTAGTTAGTAGTTATTCTGTTATGCTAGCTAGCAGATTAGTTACAGTAGCTTGCTCTAGAATTCATCAAGTCCACACAACCATTCTCCATATATAAGCACAAGTGTATCATCAGAATCACTCAAGTGAATGAAATCACATTCTCTCAGTTTCATAGCCTTTGTTCCATTCTCTGAGTTTTTCTGTGTTCCTTCTTGTTTTAGCTTTGGCCTGATACCTTACATTGTATCAGAGCTCTAGCTGATCCATGGAGTATTCAAACTGCTTGCAGTAGGATCACCTTCCGGTTTCTTGGCTTCTCTCTTCCATGGATGCTGCATTCAAGAATCCCATGGTGGGATGCAGCTTTGCATGTCAAATCTGAAACTGAATTCAAGTTTATTTTACCTCATAAACAAAGGCAAAGGTGAAAAAGTTGAATTGAATTGCACTGAACCATTCTCAATCATTGAATCGGAAGCACTGTTGATGGCACAAGAAGAAATGTAGAGATTCAAGAAAATGGACATGAATTCAGTGCAAGGACAAGCGGCACGTACCTCAGTTCAACAAGATTCAACATCGGGTAGCAATGGGGGAAGAGGAAATGGAGGTAAAAGAATAGGAGGTAGAGGTTCAAGAGGTGGAAGATCTTGAAACAATGGCAACCGATCTTAGTGCCAACTTTGTGGTAAGATTGTCCATACTATATGACAATGTTATCGTCAATTTGATCAATAGGCTTACCTCAAGCTCCACTATTTGCATCCTTGTTTATGTGGATGATACACTTATCACTGGTGATAATGTTGCTAAGATTTATGATATTTCAATTGAATACTATTTTGGCACTCAAAAGACTTTGGGGAGATGCATTATTCCCTTGGACTTGAGGCTTCCTATCCTTCCACTGGTGTTATTCAACTAAGTTAGGCCAAGTATATTCGAGATTTACTCAAGAAAGCAGAAATGGCATCAGCTAAGGCTATGCCTACACCAATGTTGTCAGGCCAAAAGCTTTCTGCTGAAGGTGATGCAGCTTTTCAAGATCCAAGTCTTTAGAGGTCCATTGTAGGTGGTTTGCAATATACAACCACAATAAGGCTTGCTATCTCCTTGTCAGTGAACAAAGTTAGTCAGTTTATGCAAAGACCTCTTGAAATTCACTTGAAGGTAGTGAAATGGATATTAAGGTATCTCTCAGGCACAATTGATCATGGCTTGGTCTTTCACAAGTGCAAGGAGCTCAGATTATTGGCACTTTGTGACTCGGATTGGGGTTCTGATGTGCATGATCGAAAATCCACAAGTGGCTATTGTGTTTTCCTAGGCTCAAACCTTATTTCTTGGTCTAGCAAAAGCCAATATGCGATTTTTCGATCAAGTACAGAAGCTAAGTTTAGTAGTTTGGCATCTGTTATGGCTGAGAGTTCCAAACTCTCCTTAGTGAACTCCATGTCACTTGTTCAGCCCTTCCTACAGTCTTTTGTGAAAATTCAAATGTTGTGCTTCTTTAGCCAATCCTATTCTTTACAATAGCACAAAATGCTTCGAGATTGATCTATACTTTGTCCGAGATAGAGTGATTCAAAAGCATGTTTTTGCTCAGCACATTCCTTCAAAACAGGTTGCAGATATGCTTACCAAGCCCTTGCCAGCAACTGCCTTTAAATGCTTCAGGAGCAAACTCAAGTTCTCAACTATTTCACCCCCGAGTTTGAGGGGAGTTGATAAGGAAGGCACTTCTAACAGAAGTTGGTTGTTAGTTATGTTAATTAGTAGTTATTTTGTTATGCTAGCTAGCAGATTAGTTACAGTAGCTTGCTCTAGAATTCATCAAGTGCACACAACCATTCTCTATATTTAAGCACAAGTGTATCTTCAGAATCACTCAAGTGAACAAAATCACATTCTCTTCAGTTTCATAGCCTTCATTCTATTCTCTAAGTTTTTCTTTGTTCCTTCTTGTTTTAGCTTTGGCCTGATACCTTACTGAGATTTTGAACATAAGTTATATTTAAAGTAGTAGTGTAGCACCCAGAAGAAGTCTAACCATTAGTATATATAGTACGCCAATATTTCATATGATGTATACTATTATATATTAATTAAAAAAATAGATTGAAACAAAGAAACATTCTAATCTAAGGTTAGGACCTGCCTCTAGACAATGACTATTCTATACTATACCAAATTGTACTTTTTTAACCGAAAAATTATAGTTTCTTTAAAAGCACAATGAAATCACATTAAATTTTGAGGATTTGAATCCGGAGTGCTATATCTTCAAGCAAAATCGGATATATCGTGATTAACTAACATTTTAGTAGTTGGTAATTTTAACGTATTTACTGATGGCACGAAAATGTTTTATACGAATCTAAGTATATATTCAGATAATTATGTTAACTAGTATCTTCATAAAATGCAGCATATACTAATTAAGGAGTGAATAAACATGCATATTAAGACAGCTTTGAATAAAACATGAAAGCACCTGTATTTCATAAATCCAAAAACGGGATAGCCCCTATTTGTTTTGTTTTCCATGGAGAAACCTAGCTGCATTTTATTTTGGCTTCTTTGTTTTTCTCGTTGACTCGGCGGTGTATTCAAATCTGATTAAGTATTTTTAAAGACACATAACTCTATATGATTTGAAAATTTGTGTGTATCAATATATTACAGAAAAATAAGATCTTGGAAGTCAATGAGGGTTGGCCTGACTAATAAGTTGAACTATGTTTAATGCATGCAAAGGTTTTAAGCTCGATTTCTAATATGATGATACTGCACTGGTCACTCACATATAATATTAATTAAAATATAATTGAAATACGTGACAAGTTAGGTAGGATACTGAAAAAAATATGATTACTCAAGTTCTTTATTTGGCTGTTACTGCATGGAATGGAGTCTTACCTACAAACTTGTTTCTATCTAAGCATTTTTTACCCCAACCCCAAACTATAATTTGGACTTCTTCCAAACGGTAAACCAAGACGGCTCGTGTTATGTTGATCCCGAGCTAGTTTGGGAGGTAGTTATTCTCTGTGTTAAGCAGATGCATTGTGTATGATGTTAACTGTAGAATCGATTTTATTTTGAATTGGAGGGCGATTATTTGACATGTTGGTTTAAGTTGTAAAAATAGTATAAAATATTTGACTTGTCCATATTTGTAGACAAGTTCGTAGGGCTTTCTTGTGCTATAGTCGGCTATGTGCAGGGATGGCAGAGCTTTGATGGCTGGAGGTAATGGAGTTGACCTCTCCGGAGGCAGAGCAAGCATTGAGTAGTTCCGTGCCTTAAAGCTCGACCTCTGCCTTCCCTTCTGCAGCAACCGTGAAGCTTCACCACACCCTACAAACCTACATCAATGCCTCAACGAAGCCGCCACCGTCAGTCCGTGCCACTGCCCTACGAGCGTATCGCTATTCCACCACCAACCTACTATCCATGGTGCCACTACGCTACTGGAGCTCTGCTCCCCACATAGTCGCACCACTGTTGAGTGTCGACCACCTTCATCCCTGACACCCACAGTACCCTGCCCCTCGTTTCCTTTCACGATGCTAGCCTAAGCCTGAGCCACATGTGGCATCCTCTACATGTTTGACCTCACCAAACACCCTATCAATAGCCAAAAATCAAAAGAGGTGATTTTGGTTGATTCTGATTTCCCTCTTCTTTGCCCGTGGATTTGTGAAGATTGGATTGGGGGGTAGGATTGCAACTTACTTTGTAAAGTGGATGAGAAAGTGCATGTATTAGTGATGGAAAGCATCAGCAAACATACCCAAGTGGAACTTATTTTTATCATTGGGAGCATCACAAATGGTGAGGACTTGGGTGTTGCGGCCAATAGCAGGTCTGATGGCTAAACCATATCCACGACATCAACGAGCTTACAAGTTTGATGGTGGTTGGTGCAGTGGTTAGGGTGATGGTGGTGAGGGGGTTATGGAATAGGAAGAGGAAGAGAAAGAAGAAGGAGAAACAGAAATTAAGGGGTTCTAGAGACAAGCCTCTATTTTGCAAATAAAAATAGAGGATACTCTTTTTGCAATATCTCAGGGGGGGCTATTTTATATTTTGAAAGATTGGGACTAAGTTACTCCCAGACTTGGTTGGGAGTAAGGTAACACGAGCCACAAAAAACACTACATTTACATGTCAGATATTGCCTTATGTCTCTTCTTTAAGTCTTGGACTTTCCCATTTACCTACCTTCTCCACTTGAGAAGTTGAAAAAGACTTTAAATTTTGTGAATCACGTTACTCCTAAATATGCTATCGGTTCTCTCTTTTTGCGACATTTTTTTTCTTTGTTTTCAATTTGCTGTGCTTGGAATGCTTGTGTCTTTGAAGATAATACGATGAGTGTGAATGATATATTTGTAGAAGAATTTTTCACACAGATGAGACTTGGATGATCTCAGGCTTTAAAAATTGACCATGTTCACCAGAACACCTCTCGCATGGTTTGTAGGTCTCCTCCTCAGCCCAATGTAGTCAAGACATGGTTGAGGCACTAATGAATATTGGTTTGACTTAATTTTAATTTCATAGCTTATAATGTTGAAAGAAAGGAAAATAGCAGTTTAGGCTCACAAATAGGGTACAAGTTCCTTTTAATTTGTAAAGAGTAATTATAATTGTATAGATTTAAGAGAAACCGTTAGATGTTCTTAAAAAGTGAAAAAATTTGGACTACTACGTTAACTAGTTATAAGATTAAAATGGTATGAGAATAGAAGATATTAATTATAACATCAAAATATTATTAGAATAAAAGATAATAATGACTCATGTAACTAAACTACCACAAACATTTGCAATGGAGAAGTACAATTCTAAACCAGCAGGTGGTAAAAAGATGTGATAGTATGCAGGAACAGCATAATGCTCGAACTGAGAACTGGAACATCATAGGAGCCAAAGCCATCAATTTTAAATTGCGCTTCACAGCTGCAATTGCAGCCGCACTATTGCTGTCACAGCACCCTCCTCAATTGCATTGCAGTGACAATCGTGGCTGCTTCAACTATATTTTCCTGTAATTTTCTGCATCACAGTGTAACTATAATTGCAATTTAAAACCATATCGATTGAAATTTTGGACACTTAGCTTGTATTTCTTTTTTTTTAACGAAGGTAATGAAGTTAGAAATTATTTCTAAAAGATATTTTTTGGGAGAGGGGGATGGGAGTCGAACACGAGACATTCCAGGATCAAATAAGACATGAAGGAAACAATCATTAGGCTTTAGGCTCAACCACGGACACTCACCTTGTATGGTTGCCGTTTTCCAGCAAAGGCTATAGCAGAGAGTAGAACTTGTGCAATATTCATGCTGAGATGTAGAGGAACGCCCTAAGTTACAGTGTATAGAGCAGTACTCGATTATGACACATTGGTGTTTGATGGATCGGCATATATGTTGATGGTTAGATGTAGTTATGGATATGTTACTATGTGATTCTAGACTATGCTGCTTTTTTGTACTGCTGTTTCTGCTCCTCACTGGTTGTTGGTGAGTTGAATGGATGTATCGACCAATAAAAAAAAAAACTAACATTTTTCCAAACCTAAAATACCTAACACAATTTCATTACACTTTATCCTCAATATAGCAATGCTACTCAACCGAAGGAACATAATCATGAATTTTTTATTGTGTATGTTGCATTTCGGATAAAATTCCTTTAAATGGGTTTATATCTAAAATTAGAAAATTTGTTACGAAAGGAACAAGTTACGCGTAAGAGTTAATTCTTTTTTTTTTTTTTTTTTTTTTGTACATGAGAAGAGTTAATTCTACTGAATAGTGTTTCCTTTGGAAGTTTTCTATTTCATGAAATACAGGTACAGGCAATAACCCTAATTCCGGATTCCTAAGCCCATTCGCAATTACGAGCCATGTAACCAATTGCTCAATTGACTAACTTCGTCAATTAAAACCAACCAACTTTTTAAATTACCTGATTCCACTTAACTTGTTCAAATATACTTCTTCTATATATGTATTTTTTTAAAAATCAAAATGCCTCGTAATCTTAATATACTAAAATAAGAGTTGTGTTATTTGAACGCACAAAAACAGACGTACTTGAAATATTATCAATTTTTTTTCTCAGTTATTAACATTTTAAACTAAAGTTATCAACTTATTCGATTAAATTACCAATCAGTTGCATCATAACATTACAGGATATTTTCCATTCAACTAGTTGGTAACTTAGTCGAATAAGTTGGTAACTTTAGTTTAAAAAGTTGATAATTGAGAAAAAAATTGGTATTTGTATGCTGCAATTGATCGGTAATTCAGTCAAAAAAATTAATAATTTTAGCTCAAAAAATTAGTAACTTAAAAAAAAAGGTTAGTAATGCATCGAAAATACATCCCAAATACATGTACAAATAACATTATTTCTAAAATAAATGTAATCCAATTTAAAAGGTCTTTTCCCACTGAGTCTCTCCTTTTAGTGATGAAATTAGGAGTTGAGCTTGGTAATTGGACTGTCTCCTTGCTATATGCAAGCACTTTCACTTGACATGAAATAAAATAAATAAATAAATACTTTATTTGTTAATTCTCAGTATAAATTCTACAGTCCTACTAAACTAATAAGCATTAAATTAATTTTAAAATGATGAAATATCATATGCTTAGATCTTGGGACAAAATTGAGGTGTACAAATTAGAAGGAAAATAAATTAAATTAAATGAACAAAGAAATAAGTAAATATGATCAGGGTTAACAAATTGAATGTCTTTAATAATAATAAAAAAAGAATAATGTGTTGCAGTTCCCATAGACATTTACAACGATATCCAAAACTTCAACATCCGTTATTCTTTTGCTGTTTACTCCTTTTTATTTATTTTTTGATGTTATTATTATACTGAAAGGTGACTGAAGGGTGATTTCCTGTCTACGACGTACAACATCATTCAGATTTAGTAACATTTGAAAAATCTTAATTATATAAAAGTGGTGTTAAAACTCTTCAATTACATAGCTTATAGATAATACTTGCAGAAGTATTAATAAGGAGTTTTAACAACATTTTTTTTTTAATAAATACTGGTAAAATTTAAATATGAAATAGTGACGGTATAAATAATAGAATGGATATTTTGGTTTCTCATAATATCCCCTCACCCAACAGATAATCTCCTTAGATACAATCAAGGGATTAAGTGGGGATCCTCTAGTAATATTTTTTTATATACATGAATCTCGAGATCAAATTCAAAACCACATATATAAGGAATCTAAACCCCTTTTACTCGGATCAACACCTTGTTGATATAATAGCATGGATATATTATATAACAATAATATTTTGAGACAAATTAATAAAAATATCATTAATTAAGGAAGTTCCATTTGTTAAGAGTTTAGATAACTAATAAGAAAATTCATTGTTAAGTCTTGGTTTGTGGGTGTCAAAATTATGTTATAAATAGTCAGTAGTACCCCACAAAAAGAATATCAATTGTATAATTGTTAAATCGTCCAAGATATTATTCTTTTATTTTAAAATTTGTAATTTGGAATTTGGAATTTTAGTTCAAACTTAAATAGTACATCAAGCTTGGTTCGAGTGATTAATTAAGCACTTACTTTCTTTAAATAAGATCTTAACTTCAAGTCTTGTAAATGAAAAGTTAACGTTAGAAAAATTTTACCTTTATAATGAGCTAACTTAACTCAGTTAGATTAGTTGAGCCCTTTGAAGTTTAGATCACTAGAAGTGTATGCAAAATAATAAATAAATAGCCTATTTTCAGTTTTCCAATAAATAATAAAATATGAGAAGACTTACCTAACTTTAATAATTAAAAATTATTCAAACTGATATATTTTTACAAGTAATTTTAATCATGTGCATAAATTAATTAATTAAATTTTATATTTATATAATGCTAAATTTAAAAGACAAATATATCATGTCGTTGAAACTTTACAATATAAAGCTTACTTTGTCCTTTTTGATTTATAGTTAATATTTGCATCAATTGAGATTAAATAATAGATCCAACTCAAATATTTTAAAACATTAATTAACTTCCTAAGCAAACTTGTTTTACTTTTAGAAAAGTTTATATAATCAAAATATTTTGAAATATATATATATAATATTCCAAATAAAAAATAAATTTCAAATCTTAAATTATTTTTTATGATATGAAAATTCAATTTCATTGTATAAAAATCCTAATAATGTTATTTATTTTTTTGTTTGTATTTTGTTTATAATAAAAAATATTATTGTTAATTAATAATAATTCATTTAATGATTTTATTAATTACCTCTCATGCTCTTCATTAAAAAAAAAAACCTATCATTGAAATTTTAAAATATAAATATAAATAGATAAATTATGTCATGACACAACCGGGGCCATGACCAACACTTAGGGAATACAATTCCCCAGCAAGCCTACCCAAGAATTTCTTACAAAACGAACAGAATTTCCCCTAAAAATTAAGCATTTTCCAAAGTACAAAAGGTTCTTGCTAGCTAGAAATATGCATACCAACCACAAAATTAGAATATCAACAATATCAAAATACAGACTCAGGAGCAACGAGCATTCTCAAAATGCCCTCAAAATTTAGAACATGCAAATTATACATAAGGATAGATACACTTTTCAAAACCAGACCTATTACAACTATATTTATGTATTACAACAGAAGTCAGACCCTACCTATGGGTTATGGAGCATAACTAGAATATTTACATACAACTACTCAGCTATACACCGATCAAAATATAGAGACAACCTAGAAGTCCACATGGATTAATGTGTTGAGCTCATGGAGCTTCTATACTAAGATGAACCACTAACAACCGGTATCTAGCTCTGAAATAGAGGAAGAGTAAGGAGTGAGTTAAACAGACTTAGTGAAAGATAATATACATATAACGGGGAGTGAGACAGGTGCGTGCACGAGCTTTTCATAAAATAAACATATTCAAGTAATGCTACTCTCCTCTTAAGATCCATACACACACACACACACACACACACACACACAATAGGTATTTGAAATCAACCATAAGCAGAAAATGGTAAAGCGGGAAAATAAGACAAACTTTGCAATAAAATTTATCGTTAACAAATTAATACTTTCAAGAATTGGTAATTTGAACACAATCTCCAAAATCCATTTTAAATACGGTAATAAAACTAGGTTTGAAAAATAATATATATCTAAAGTTCAGGGGGGGAGGTCTCAATTACAAAGTCAAAATAGAACAAAACAAACACGTTTTACCAACGGGCATCCCCAAAGGATCGACGAGAACTGATATCTTACTAATGGTCCTATGTCAAAGGATCAACAAACAGAGCCAAATGTGTGGCTATCACGCCGGGCTAGCAACGCCCCTGCTAGCTGGGTTGGCCAAACCAAGGTGCACCCAGGACTAACGTATACTGTCATTAGCGTACAGTTCTGTTAAAAATCCCTCCTAAGAAAAACCATTTATCCAAAACTCAAAGAAAGTTCATAATTAACTTTATTTCAAAAATCAAATTCATCAGAGTTTCAAACTCCTATAATATTAAAATCCAATATAATTTCCAAGCATATCAAATTTTAAAATCTAATATGCAAGTTCCAAACCTTTTTAGTTATGCCAATAATATTAAGTTTAAAATTAGTTTAAGGAAATCAATTTCAAAACTTACTATATCAAAATCTGTAATTTCTATTGTCCGAGTTCATAATATTAACTTGAAACATCATATCGATTTCAAAACATTTAGATAATCAGATCTCAAACATCAATTGATAACAATACAGAGAATTCTTAAACTAAAATGGAGTATCAGACAATAAATTTTTCAAAATACTTGTCCCATCTGCAAATGTACAAAACTAATAACATAATAATATTATAAGCAGCTTTAAAGGTTTGGTAGAAAACGAGTAGCTGTCAGAACATATATTTAGGAAAATAAAAAGAATAGAAAATAAGTTATAAATATACTATCACTCACAAACTAAACCGAGAAGTGGTGGTTGGAGATTATGGTATCTCGGAACCTCAATTGCAACCCAAGGGACTTGAGCACCAAAACATCACCAATGACATACCAATTAACTTGTAGAGCCAGGAGTCATCCAAGATATCTCTTTCACTAAGAAGGTATTATAGACTTAAAGTATGCTTTTCTATTACTAATGTTTTATTTTAAACCAAATGCTTTATTTTAGGCCGGGGTATTACATTCTCCCCTCCTTAAGAAATTCGATCTCCGAATTTCAAGAAAGCAAGTCACATATAAACTGGTTATGCCTATGCACATTAGTTTGCTATTATTCCACCCATATATATAGCAACATCACTATGTCACTATAGTATGCACAAATTAGAGGTCTTTTCTTACCTTATCTTTAGATATAAAGGGAAGGTTCAATTTCAAGTTAACAATGCTTATTATTATGGTTATATTGAAAGAAATCTTATGACAGTATCAAATAGGGATAATATGGACAAATTTTATTAGCAAAACTAGCTATGCCAAAATGGATCCGTTAATTATAATATACTCAAAACAGTTCTTGGGAAAAGAAGGAGCCAAAGATTGAAAAAAAAAAAAAGAAAGCAAGGTCTAAAACGTATAAACAACATAAGTAAGTAAACCAAGAGAATTTGGTTCTTCAATGCTCGATTCATGGCTAAGTGCTGCATCACATTAGAAATTCGTCAAAGACACATATTCATTCCCTTCCTTGGGATCCCTCCTCCTAAGACCTAATGGTCTCCAGGAAACCTGTAACACCCTCCCAAGTACAGTACTATGCTTAAGTCATAGTACCATACCTGGGTTATTCTTGTGAGCGGACCTTGTTGACAACTTGGCACGTCTTCGGAAACTTCTGAAACTATCTGGAGACAACATGGAAATAGGTGTGAGAATTATAAATTCTCAGTAGGATTCTCTAATTATCATATATAATGTCATCGTTGTCATCTCCAGTTTGCCTCGGTTTATTATGAAAAAAGTGAACATGTACTGTTTAATTTTATAGTTTGAAGATATGTTATCCGAAGCAAAGTTTATTTTAATCACACACTTGGCATCTGAGAGAACCCATAAAAATTAAGTAATGAATTATATTAGGACTAATAACTGAAATACAATACGAAATGCATGACATCAATGTACTAGAGGCATAACTTCTACATATACTTTGGAATTCTGACATATTAAGACAATTGCACATAACATCAATATGCTGAGAACATAACATCTGCACATAACTTAACTTGTATTTAAATTCATACATAGACATAAAACTTGCTTTTCTTTCTTCATCTTTCTTTTTCATCATAAAATCTTTACGTGCCACATTCCAAAGCATGATCGCCATGTCACACCCCATCAGAGTGTGATCGCCATGTCACGTTCCTTAGGAATGTGGGATCTTCCTTTGGTACTTAATGTGGGATCTTCCTTTGGTACTTACACTAGCTGGATTATGCCATGCCTTGTGTAAGTCCTAGCCCCTATGCTCACACTAGTTGGGTCGATGCCATGCCTCATGTGAGTGGGGTGTCTGTATATACTTTAATCTTTAGTCTTTAGTCTCTAGCTTTTACTTGGCACACCTAGGCGTTATGTATCGTCCCTAGGGTGCTTTTCTTTGTGGGTAGCCTGGCCTTAGAGTGAGCTCGTCAGCTTCACCCGTGACCGTCGTCACACCGACTCACCCTCAAGGGGACCTACGTGCCTCTAGTCTTGGAGGGATCTCATTCTGGTCACGTGCCTCTAATTGAAGGGATCTCTTCTGGTCACGTACCTCAAAATTGAGGGATCTCATCTGACCACGTGCCTTCAATATAGAGGGATCTCATCTGACCACGCGCCTCCAAGATAGAGGGTAGCTGCCTTCATAGGAAGGGATTCAAAGTGCAATTGCCTCCAAGTTAAAGGATTCATATCTTTATCAGTTAACTGCCTTCACCGGGAGGGATTCAATGTGCAACTGCCTCCAGGTGAAGGGATTCACATTTTTATCATTTAACTGCCTTCACAAGGAGGAATCTCAATTAACTGCCTCCGAGTGAAGGGATTTACATTCATTATACTCATGCTTTGTCATTCTCACACATGGTTATGCATAGGCATGCTGAATGTACTCATACATATGCTTCCTCCTTTATTTTCATATACGTCATAACTTGTATCACATTTAAATTTACCCTTGCATAACATTCCTAGTTCCATAAACTTCTGCCGTAAATCCGGCAGCATAACAGATCAGTTCTATCTCCCCATGAATAGTGCCATTTCACAAACAATTCAGTCATAGCAATATAATCCATCTAACATATATATATCAATGAAAAACTGGCAATCCTCAACTCAAACCTTATATGTTTCACTAACACTTGTGAAATCGTCACTTGGGTCACTTCCATCAATTCTGTTCAATTCTGCCCGAATCTTGTATAATCCACCTTTATTTCTATTCAACTCATTTAAACCTGAATTTTGGATATGGCATAGTTCTATATGTCTACTTTCTAACCTCTTTGGTCCCATATCATTTTGATTTATATAACTCAATATATTCAAATTTTGCCTCAGCTTGTTCAGTCACTGGCCCGAATTACACTCTTGGAAGTATAAATTCACTAAAAATCGAAACTAACCTCAAATTATACGAAATTGGTGCCATATCAAAGCTAACAGGACAACCTTTCATTTGCCGCAAGTTTCATTCCATTTGCTTAAGTATACCTCGAATTATAAGTCCCGAAAGTCGACTTTCCTGAACTACTCTGTTTTGGTCTGGATTGGACATAGGGCAACTTCCTTAAATCACTGGGAACAATTGGGAACATAACAAACTCAGAATTTCATATTGGGATGCTTCCCTATGTGTAAACTTTCTAACAAAATTAGTTTCACTCAATTTGGAGTTGTATAGGTTGAGTTATACCCTCCGCAAGTCACCTTGCCCGGATGAAAACCCTAATTCCTAGGTTAAACTTCAAAAATTCATATCTCTCTCAATACTAATCCAATAAACTTATATGATATATGTATGGAAAGCCCTGGATGTCTACTTTCATCTAAAAATAGTTTCATCATGTTTAACCGATTGTCGGTGGAGCCGTACACTCCGCCGTACGGACTGCCGTGGAATTCTTCACCCAGACAGCATCCTAATCCTCAATTCCTTCTAATTTTCTCCTTCTAACCATAGTTCCAACTCAAGATCTCCTATTAATCTAATCATAATCCATCATAATTCATCATATATATTCAGTATATCATCAAACACATGAAGAAAAGTAAAATTTTATACAATCATATTGCAAAGAATTCAAGAACAGAGTAGAATCCTACCTCTTTGGAGTATGATTTGAGCTAAGTGCTGAAATTTGGAGTGTTAGAACCTTGCTTAAGCTTGAAGGAGTAATGGAGTTGATTGAGAGAAGGGAAGAAGCAGGCCGGAGTAAGGGGGAAGGGGAGAACGTAAATCAAACCAAAATGGAAAGAAGAGTCTGATTTAAATACATGAAAGTTGTGGTGTTGATTGGTTGGAGTTTTGTGGCTGAAGTTCGGCCATGTCTCCCTCTTTTGCGGCCAAATTGCTCTCCACGTCGTCCCCAACGTGAGACTCGCTTTCACTCTATCTGAACTCGGAGCTCATCTCTATTAAGCTTAAAGTCGGAACTCGTGCCATTTTACTTGAGCTCAAAGCTGAAATCGGATTTCGGAACTTGTCTACTCTTGTTTGTGACTTGAGGAAACCTTGTCTAGGTTATTTCGAGACTCGGAAGTAAGGTTAAAGGTCGGAAGTCTTCCAGCTTACAATCACATAATCTCGGAACTCCCCATTCAAACTCAGGAACACCAGCAGAAATGGAAAGCTCCAGAGAATAAGATCGGATATCGGAACTCGTGTATGACTTGAAAACCAGCTCAAGGATTCGAACTCATATCCATTAAGTCCAACTCTAAGGCGGGAACTCGTTACATCAAAATCCGACGTTGGCACTTATACCATTGTTTTAAAGCATCAACTTGGGTCAAGTCCGAAGTTGGAATGAGGATGCTTAAGGTCGAAACTCGGGAATTTGAAATCACATTATCAAACCCAAGTTCTTAAACCCGAGAGTCGGTATTTTATATACAGTGTACTTGATGAGATCGAAAACTGGGTATATTTCCTTGAAACATGAAGTCGGATATCAGTAATCACGTTGAGAGTCAAGTCGGACGTCGGGAATTATTTTGAAAGTTGAAGACGAACACGGAAATCGGGAATGGTCTTCATTGGGGACCTGGACATTAGTTTGGAGATCGGAAATCATGTCCCAGTATACTTTAACTCGAAGTCGGGTATTGGAACTCGGAAGCCACCCATTTAACTCAAAACTAGAACATGAGGAATAATCAAAATTAGATGAAATCGGAAATCAGACACTACATGAAGTCGGTAATCAGGAATCACTCCATGTTGTTCGGACTTGAAGGTTAAACTCGGAAGTCGTGGAAACAATCCAGATGAAGTCGGAAGTCGTAGGGCCTAACTCGGAAATCGGAAGTTATATATTACGTGAAATTCGAAGATGAAGTTGGAAATTGGAATTGATCAAACCTGAGGGTGAATTCGGAACTCGAAAATCGGGATGTTACAAAACCAACTTAAACAATGCATATCAACATCATCCAGCATCAATGCGAATTTTTGTTATGGTGTGATGCACATACTAGCATAGACAAAACAAGTCAGTTTATTATCCTAATCTGGAATCACCATGACCCAACATTATACAAAATTTTTCTGGAAAAGAAATGACTGATGCTCAAGATACATAACGCTAAAATGGCTTACAACATCAATATTCTATCAATGGTGATTTGATCCAATAAGATAATAAGAGGCATTCCCTAAACTATTAATTAAAACTCAAAATAACACCATGTTAGCCTCTATAAGAAATAAGAATAAGCTATAAACGAATAAAGGAGTCCATCACTATGAAATCAAAAGATTCGTAACACAAAATAGACTGTAAGCAAGATTCATTATGGCTTAAAAATTTAAAATCTAAGGATAACTCCATATGAACTAAGAATCAAATGTAAAACATGTCAACTCTATCACTATGTCACAATTGATGTAAGGCAAACAAACCGTAACACACTAAAGGCCTTTTAAGAAAACTCATGCTCCAATACTTTAGCGTAAATAAAGACCCTAAGCCAATGAATAGCTATAAAGAAAACAAGCCAAACAGTTGAACATACAATACGGTTTTCAACCAAATAATAGAATATCCAAACACTTATAAATTTGTACACTTAAGAATAACCCAAAAATATGCACACATATGCACACTAAAGGAACGAACAAAAGGTTTACCCATTATAATTGATTGGGTGCCTGAGCATCGACCCTGGTAAGGAAAACTTACGTGTCAAGCCTTGTCGGAGAGCCTGCTATACTCGATAGCAATCCTTCCGAAGGTGTCCTACTTGACCACATTGGAAACAAGCCCTGGTCTTTCTGTGGCATAACCCATGGTGGGGCTTACCACAAGTCTGACATCGAGTTTTACTTTTACCCAAATTCAGCATAACCTCACCTTTGAGAGTTCTAGAAGTCACCGAAGGGATTGGGGGTAACTTTTGTAAATCTGGGACTCTAAACCCTCCTTCCAAATTGACGCCACCCATAGATGAACCTTTCATCATAACCTTTTTATCCAATTCTTCTAGAGTGCTCTTTTCCAGACCCCTAGCCTCAGTTTCACCAACAATTCCTACCGCCCTGACGTACAGAGCACCATACAAGGTTTGGGCAAATGGGACACTTGCCCCCGGCAGTGACGTTGACCCTTCATAATTCCCTATAATGACTTGTTCTCTATCCCCACTTTGGCCTATCATCACATTGGTTAATCTATCCATAGCTTGGCGAACTTCTTTCATTTCTGCAATTAACTCAGCCATGTTGCTCATTGGTTCCCTATTAAACTTTGCTTTTCCATACTGACTTTGTCTTTTAACACGACTCCTCCCTTTCACCCCAAGTGAATGATCCTTATTAGGATCCACATTAAAAGCAGTAGGTCCTCCAGCATCAGGCTCACGAAAGCGATCTTGATGTGATGATTCCATCTATTAAGAGAAATCGGAATCAAAATATAAAAATAATTCTCAAGACAACAAAGAATAGAGAAAGCAACTAAAAACATACATGAATAACGACGACATTCCTAAAGGCCTCTCGTAGTGCCACAATCTGTGAAAATGGACGCGCTTCCATTTGCACAACTGTGATCCTACCAAAGGACACTTGCTCAATTAATCACAGGGAAACCTAGGGCTCTAATACTATTTTTGTCACGACTCACATGACCAGCTCTTAGGGAATACAATTCTCCAGCAAGTCTATCCAAGAATTTCTTACAAAATGGATAGAATTTCCCCTAAAAATTGAGCATTTTCCAAAGTACAAAAGGTTCTTGCTACAAGCTAGAAATATGCAGACCAGCCATAGAACCAGAATATCAACAATATCAAAATACAGACTTAGGAACAATGAGCATTCTCAGAATACCCTCAAAATTCCGAACATGCAAAACATGCATAAGGACAGATACACTTTTCAAGACCAGAACTATTACAACTATATATATGTATTACAACGAAAGCCAGACCCTGCCTGTGGGTTATAGAGCATAACTAGAATATTTACATACAACTACTCAGCTATACACCGATCAAAATATAAAGACAACCTGGAGACCCACATGGATTAATGTGTCAAGCTCACGGAGCTTTTATATCTTTAGCTACTAAGATGATCCACTCGCAACCGATATCTAGCTCTGAAATAGAGGAAGAGTGAGGAGTGAGTCAGACAAACTTAGTAAGAGATAATATATATATATATATATATATATATATATATATATATATATATATATATATATATATATATATATATATATATATATAAAACACACAATAGGTATTCGAAATCAACCATAAGCAGAATATGGTAAAGCGGGAAAATAAGACAAAATTTGCAATAAAATTTATTGTTAACAAATTAATACTTTCAAGAATTGGTAATTTGAACACAAGCTCCAAAATCCATTTTTAAATACGGTAATAAAACTAGATAAAACTAGGTTTGAAAAATAATATATATCTAAAGTTCAGAGGGGAAGTCTCAATTACAGAGTCAGAATAGAACAGAATAGACACGTTTTACCAACGGGTGTCCTTGAAGGATCGATGAGAATAGATATCTCACCAACGGTCCTATGCCGAAGGATCAACAAATAGAGCCAGACATTTGGCCGTCACACTTAGCTAGCAACACCCCTGCTAGCTAGGTTGGCCAAAGCAAGGTGCACCTAGGGCTAACGTATACTGCCATTAGCGTACAGTTCTGTTAAAGATCCCTCCCAAGCAAAACCATTTATCCAAAACTCAAAGAAAGTTTATAATTAATTTTATTTCAGAAATCAAATTCATCAGAGTTTCAAACTCCTATAATATTAAAATTCAATATAATTTCCAAGCATATCAAAGTTTAAAATCTAATATGCAAGTTCCAAACCTTTTTAGTCATGCCAATAATATTAAGTTTAAAATTAGTTTAAGGAAATCAATTTCAAAACATACTATATCAAAATTTGTAATTTCTATTGTCCGAGTTCATAATATTAATCTGAAACATCATATCAATTTCAAAACATTTAGATAATCAGATCTCAAATATCAATTAATAACAATACAGGGAATTCTTAAACTAAAATGGAGTATCAGAGAGTAAATTCTTTAAAATACTTGTCCCACCTACAGATGTACAAAACTAATAACATAATAATATTATAAGCAGCTTTAAAGGTTCGATAGAAAATGAGTAGCTGTCAAAACATATATTTAGAAAAATAAGAAGAACAGAAAACAAGTTATAAATATACTATCACTCACATACTAAACCAAAAGGTGGTGGTTTGTAGATTATGGTATCTTGAAACCCGACCGCAACCTAAAGGACTCCAGCACCAAAATGTCGCCAATCACATACCAATTAACCTATTGAGCCAGGAATCATCCAAGATATCTCTTTCACTAAGAAGGTATTATAGACTTAAACTGTGTTTTTCTGTTACTAATGTTTTATTTTAAATCAAATGCTTTATTGTTGGTCGGGGTATTACAAATTAATTTTTATCAATGTATATAAAAAGGTCAAAACAAACACTAAATAACATGTAATCACTGATTTTGATATAATCTAATAACTTAAAATTATCTAATTTAGTCAACAAGTGACTGCTAAAATATGAAATTAATGAGTTAAAATAATTATAAATTTTTTAATCAAGAGAGATAATAGTAAAATTTTGTCTTTAATAAAAAAAAAAGAATGACTTTTATATTCTCATTAAAATAAAATAATATATTCTTCAATATTTATTTATAAGTACATTATTTATAACGTTCATTAAAAATCACAGTCTTAATACTTTTATGTGTGTATATATAAAAAACGATTGTTAGCTTTTTAAGCTATAAAAGAAACCTACAAAATATGTTCCAATGTTGGCATAAGAGATTGGGAAGAGGAGCTTGATAATTTACAAAATATTTATATTTTTATTTGTAATTAAAATATTAAATTTACATTATTTTTTTTAAAAACTTATCATTATAAATAAGTATTAAAATTGATCTATCAATACATATTTTTGAACCATATTTTTTCAAAACAATTAAAGGCTAAACTTGACGTATTTTCTCCATTAAGTTAAATTCACTATTTCATCAACAAAATCAATTGATATTGTGTCGAATTCATGCATGATGATTCTATATATCAATAAGTAAATAAATTGAAAATATTTGATTGATTTAAGTGATTTTGTATCTATTTTCTTTAAATAAAATCTTAGATTCGAGCCTAATGAAAGGTAAAAATTACCAACAAAAGAGTTTTATAGTGGACTAACTTGATTTAAACTAGATTAGTTATAGTCAGACGAACTTTGGATATTAATGGTTTAGATTTAAAAAAAAAAATCGATTGCTTGAAATGATTAAATAAAAGTTTCTATAAAGCTTAAATTAATTTTAATAGTAATATACAGATATGCTATATCAATAACATTTAATAACACAAAAAATATAATAATTGTGTTGTCATTACATTGTGCATAAATTTTGTATAACAATACATTTAATTTTGATGCACTTGCAGTGTATAAATTTTTTACTCGTTTATCAAATTATGCATTATCATATTAACAAAATAGTTTGACCTAACATCATTACTCCAAAAGAGTGTAGACCTTAAAGTGGCACATGTAGTAGCATATGATTTGCTGATGATGTAAAATTCTTCATATGGACATTGTAACAAAATTAATCTCATAAAAAAATACATATAAATTTGAGATTATTTTTGATGTATTGTCAATATATAATATTTTACACATACACACATATGTGACTTTTGAGGTAGTTATTACCAATGTCAAACACTTTTGAATCTTTTTTCAATATATATACATATATCAAAATAAGTATTGACTGGAATTTAATTATGATTTTGATTTTATTATATAATAATTCAAATTCGTCAAAATTAATCATAAAGAGACAAATAAAATGTGAAATTAATGAGCAAATACATTGTTAAGGCTTATTATTTCAATGAAGAGGGATCATAGTGAAAGTTTGATTTTAATATCACATCAAAAACAAAAAAGAAATTTAAATTTAATAAAGAAATAACTATTAGCTTCTCATTAAATTAAAATAATATATTTTTCAAAAGTTATTTATCATACTTAATTTCTAATATTCATTAAAAAATAGAAATTTTAATGCTTTTATGTATGTATTTTTTTGTCTTAATATTTTTATGTTTATTTAAATTTTAAAAAATGTATAACTAATTGTTATTTATAATCCAAAAAATAAATTGTAACTATCATCAATGGTCTAAAAGAAAGCTACGTTCGTTACTGTCTTAGAGCAACAGATGGGAAGGAAAAGCTTGATAATGTACAAAACATATTTAATATTTTTTAAAGAAATAGGATCGAATAACATCAGACTAAGAGTTTGCTTACATCAATATCTAATCATTAATTTTATTTTAATTTAATAGTTTAAAATGATACAATTTAATGAAAAAAGAAAGTAATTGATTATAACTTCAACGAAGAGAGAGAACTAATAAATCCAATAATTAATTGAGAAAGAGAATATCATTATATAAGTTAAAAAATTATAAAAAGAAGAAAAATAATTAAGGGAAGAGTTAATGAAATAAAAATTAATTTTTTTTACCAAAAATATTTTCGTTTTTAGTAAATAATTATAAAAAAATAAACATCTTGTCATCGAAATTTTTAATAACTAATTATATAAAAAACGTAATTGGCATAAAAAGTAAAAATAATAATAGATAACAAATACTTCTAAAATATAAATAAATTTAAAATTAAAATTTAAAATATTATAAAAATAACAGAATTTTTAGTTAAATAAAAATTTAAAATTGAAATAAAAATATTTATGTTTTTAATAAAAAATATTAAAATACCTAAAAATATTAACAATGAAAATTTTAATAAATAATTATAGAAATACGTAAATGACATAAACATTTAAGATAAAAATAAAAATATCTAAATTTTATATAATTAGTAAAAATTTTAACCAAAAACTGTTTATATTTTTCAATTATTTATTAAAAAATTATTTTTAATTAATATTATTTATTTTTATTTTAATTACATTTTTATAAATATTTAAGAAAATCATTTAAGTGAAAATATTTACGTTCTTAATAAATATTTACATCAATATGCTGACATTAAAAATATAACAAATAGCCATGAAAATGTATTATATTTTTACTAAATTTTTTAATAATTATAAAAAATTCTATTTATTATTATTATTTTTAACTTTTATCTTATTTGTGTTTTATAATTATTCGCTACAAAAAATTATTTTTTAAAATTTTAATCTTTATATATTTTAATGTTTTTATAAATTTTTAAAAAACGTAAATATCTTATCAAAAAAATTAATTTTTATTTCACTATATCTTCTGCTATTTTTTCGTTGTTTTATTATTATTAACATATATAATCATATTCTCTTTCTTAATTAATTATTATATTTATTATTTCTCTTACTTCATTGAAACTATAATTCATTTTTCTCTTTTTTCATTAAATTATATCATTTTAAACTGTTAGATTAAAATAACATTAGTAACTAGATATTGGTGAAAAAGTAAAACTCTTAATGTCATTTGATCCTGCCTCTTTTTGAAATCATAACTAAAAAGTATCATAATTTTCTTCTTTTTTTTAGAACAGTTTCATAATCTTCTAAAACAATAATTACATATATAAATATAGGTTTAATTTGTATGCACTAATAATATAAAATTTTTTTATACTGTCATACAATTATATGCTATTACATAAGTAAACATGCATAACTTTTATCTCTACTACTCCAAAAGTCATTCGAATATGAGAATGTGATTGGATGACAATGTAAAATAGTTTTATATTGCCAGTACATATAAATTAAATCCTATAAATATTGGCATTTATATATTTATATAATATTTAGGAATCTGATAGGATACTTGGCAAACTGTAAAAATTAGATAATTAGATATAATAGGACCTAATTTTTAATAAATATTATTTGATAGCTACTTAAATATTTTAAAACTAATTCTTATCTAAACCAATTTGGGTTTGAAACCAGTTCTAAAAAAAATCAAATATAAATTTATTTTATTTCATCCCAATTTTTCTCCATCTATTTTATCTCTTCCCATTATTTTTTTCTCAATTTGCACCAATCCTTTCTTTTTCCATTGACCTTATTAACTGTCCATCACTGATTGCCATTGCCCAATACTATGTACCCCCCGTCACTATCCACCACTGTCCTGACCACCATTTGCCACTATCCCTAGTCGCCGACCGCCACCATCTGCCACTACCAACCACCGTCCGTTGCCGTCGACCACCACCATCTACCACCCATCCACTGTTGTCGGCTGCCACCCTTTGCCACAGTCCCCTGTTACCATTTGCCACCATCTATCGCCACCATTTGCTACTGGCCGCCACTTCTACCAACCATTCACCGCCACACATATGTTAATTTAATTATTTTGTGTATTATATTACGTTATTGAAATATGATATTTGAAACTAATTTACAAAAATATAGGATTTATAGGAATTTGCCACCAAACTTGGCCAATTTATCCCTAATTAAAAAAAAAAAAAAGAATTTGCTATTAGGTATGGTAGATTATAGCGAATTCAATAGATTCCTTAGTGGGAGATTCCGCTCAATTCGGAACACGTGGCAGCATATTTATGCATACCCCACCTATATGAACACCCTCCTCCTCTTTTTTTCACTCATGCGCGCACACACATGCATATGAGCGCATGCGTGTGCACACACAGAGGTACAAAGAAAAACCAACAATTAGGAAAACAAAAGGAAGAGAATGAAAAAGGGACCCAAGAGAGTGTAAAAAGATCAAGGTAGTTTACAAAAAAAAAAAAAGGAGAAAAATGGATAGCAATACAGATATTATGATTATTGTATATTTTAATGGTGTTATTTTGTGCAAGGAGCCAACTTTTTTTTTTATTTCCCAAGCCATAAATATTGGACTTTGTGAAGACATAAATGTTGACACTTAGAAGAAAGTGGTGAGAATAAGATACAGGTATCTAATCTCAATTTTTATCGAGAATATAGAATATAGAGTAATTAAAATAAATAGCGACAAGGACATACAAGTAATGTTGAAAACTTATTAGCAGTATCAACACATGTTATTGCCATTGAGTTGTATATCGGCTTCGAAGATGTTGTTGCTTAAGTTAGTCTTAGTTCATATTCAACTAGCCAACATCACAATGAAACGGTTCCTAATTCATATCTAGTGAGTCATGTTATTTATTAATTTTTTATTTCTAAGTTAATTATGTAACTAAGTTTTTAACTTTTTTTTTTAATTATTATGACTATGTTTATTGAGCTTTATTCCATGAGCCCTATTTTTCAACATCTACTTATTATGCTATTTATTTATTTTGGTTCTTTAATTTTGTATTCTTGTGATCAATAATTTTTATTATTTGATTTCATATTTATTTTAGTTAATATATTATTTGTTTTTTTTTGTACAATTATTAGTGTTATTTTAATTAATACTTTCAAACAAACCAACATTATGATTAAGCTAAGCTGAGCCCATTGGTGCAAAATGCAAAACTAACAGTAGTAAAAGTGATGACAATTACTTAGAAGGAGAATGTGGAAGTGGCGATGATGGTTTAGATGATCAGTACATATCAAACATAGCAGTTATTATTCAACTTCCAAAGGATCCTCCATCTTTCATGTGTGTCTTAGTTCTTAAAGTTATGCATCCACTTGAGTTTCCAAAGTATATAAACATGGCTAGTGATTATGCTGCAAATGGTGAATTACGTGTTGGAATGCAATTCAACAAGCAATCAAGAACTACTACATATCAAAATAAGTGGATTACAAAGTGCTTGAACCAGAATCAATGACCTTTTATTATAAGTGCAAATACTTTGGCCTAGGGTGTGAATGGCTTGCTAGGGTCAATCTCAAAAAGAAGAAGGATGTATGTGAAATCTAGAAATACAATGGCCTGCATACTACGATGATTTCTCAGGACCACCGAAGTTGGATTCTGATATGATTGCATGACATATAGAGCCCATGGTATGAGTTGACCCATCTTTTAAAGTAAAACTTGTCATTGCAGAGATTTAATCTTGGTATAAATAAAAAATGACATACTAGAAGGCATGGACAACAAAGCAAAAGGCAATCGAAATAGTTTACAATAGTTAGGAAAACTCATATGAAGTTTTATCCCAATGGTTAGTGGCAATGTGTGCTTTTGTTCGAGGTTCAATTGCTGAGTTCAATACTGCATCGGCTTACCATGGCGAAGAGCAATTGCTGAATGTTCGATTATTCCCTAGGTTGTTTTGGCCTATCGCAAGCATGGCACTGTCTTGCACAATTGTCAGCATCCCTATCAAGCTCTTTGAATTTTTGTTCAACCACCTCAATTTGATTCTAGATTTATCAATATCGTCTACCTTGGGTTGAACGCCAAGTAGCTCCTCACATAAATTTTGGACTCTTGCTTTGTTGAAACTAGTATATCTAGAGAGATGAGTCAGCCATTAATAAGGAGCCTAAGCTAAATTGCCATGTCTTTTAATGTGATCGTGCACTTCTCAATAGGAAAATGGAACATGTGTGTCTCTAGTCTCCATCCTTCCACTAATGCACTAATAAGTTCTACATTTGTTTCTAAGTTGGTGATCATAGAAACATTAACCATTCAGGCGCCCCATAAGTAGTCGTGTATCTAGGGTATCGACCTCTTGATATGCATGTGTCAAGGTCGCAATACTCATGGAACCTGTTACAGTATTAATACTAATAATATTAATAATTAAGAAATGATAAGTCTTGCTAATTGGTATTCCTAAAAATCCACCTAATTCAAAATCTTACTCACATGCAGATGCAAATGTAGAAGAGTAAATATAGAAACATAAAAATAGAAATATTAAAAGAAAGTTAGAGCGGCGATAGTCTGCATAGGAGTAACGGAAATGGAAGAAACTTAAAACAATTAAAAGAAGTTCAGAGTTGTGTTAGTCTACACATGACTACCAGAGGGAGAAGAGATTAAAACAAATAAAAGAAAACTGAAGCATGATAATAATAACAATAACTTATTACAACAATTATAACGACAATAATTATTATTATAATAAAACATTAATAACCAAATATTAAATAATAAATAAATTATTCAGTAGTCTAGATTACTGGGTCAACAATATATTAAGATGTGCTATTACTATTACTAATTTTTTTATTAATGATTTATTGATGTATTAATTAAAATTTGTAAATTAATTGAAAAAGTTATAAAATTAATGATAATAATAATAATAATTTATAACAAAGCAAAAGGTTCAAGAAATATGACTACTCAATTTTTTTAAATATAGTAAAGCAATAAAATATAACAAATATTGAGAGAATTGTTGTGAAATATTATTTGAATTTGAATGCGAATGTCTATATTTTTATCCTTATTCAATTAAAATTTAATTAAATAGAATCTGTTATTTGATTGTAGCTTGCATCTCTCACATTTTGGCTATAAAATAGCCCTTTGGATACTTCATATATGACACACCTTTGAGAATATCAATAATATAGTTTTCTCTTTCTTCTTTTTCTTTATTCTCTCTACTATTATTTTATAACATGTTATCAACACGAGATTCTATCATCTATGTAAAAGCTTAAGGTAAGATACTTTAACAAAGTGAAGGGTTGAGGTAAGACACTTTAACCATTTCAAGCTTTTTTAATTTTGAATTTGCAGTCTTTGATATTTTGAGAGAGAAATATTTGTCTTAAATTATAGATACTAAAATTCATATTAACTTAATGGGTCCTGAAGACATCATTAAACAATGAACGTTGCATTATAGTAGGATAGCATAAAATTCATCTTGATTCAATAGGCCTTGAAGGTACCATTAAATAATGAAATGTTGCGTTCCAGCAGGATTGCATAAAATTCATCTTGATTCAATGGGCCTTGAAGGTGAAACGTCCCAATTTTTGAACTCCTTACACACATTTTCCCGACTTCCGACGTCATTCAACTCCAACAACGGACATCCGACTTCACCCTCAAGTCTGATCAAATCCCATTCCCGACTCGATCTTCGAATTTCAGATAGAATGGATTACTTCTGAGTTCCGAGTTCATCTTGCACAATTTCCGACTTCATGACCTCCGATTTCTGGTTTCATCTAATCTTGACTACTCCTGATTTCCGACTTTATCTTATACATATTCCCCGATTTCCGAGTTCGGCTCCCTATGTCTACGACCTCCGACTTTATCTGGACTATTAACACGACTTCCGAGTTTAATATTCGAGTCAGAACAGCGTCTTGCGATTCCGACGTCCGATTTCATACCTCAAAGGAAAACGGACCCATTTCCGATCTCATAACTTATCTCCAAGTTTCAAGAAAATACTAGCATGAGCTCGATTTCATGATCAAAATCATGTACATAGTTTCACTTCATGGACTCGGACATAAGGATTTCCTACTCAGTACCATTTCCACCTTATGTTTAAAAGGAAAGATCCCACCGAGTTCAAGCATTTGGTGTTTTGATGCCTTAGAGAGATTCGACCTCGGAGAGTCCATTCCCAGCAGTGATATTCCCGGGTTCAAATGGGAGTTTTAGATTATATGATGGTGAACTATATGACTCACGTCGACCTTGCTCCCAAGATTCGAATAAACTGACGGGATTTCCTCGTCACTAGCAAGATGGCACGATTTCCGACTTTAAACTTAAATGGGACAAGTTCCGACTTCAACCTAATAGACCACGAGTTCCGATTTCAGGTAGAGCGAGCGTATCCCACTTGTGGACGACGTAGAAAGCAAATTGGCCACAAAGTGAGAGAGAGCACTAACTTCAACCACAAAGCTTCAGCCAATCAACACCACAACTCTATATGTATTTAAGTGCATTTCCTCCTCATTCCACGGTGATTTACGTTCTCCTCTCCTCTTGCTCCAGACCTTCTTCTTCCTTCGTCTCTCAAATCCAACTCCATCAAATCTCCAAGCTTTGGCAAGGTTCCATCAATCCAAACTCAAATTCAGCAAAGTCATACTCCAAAGAGGTAGGATTCAATCTCTAATCTTAATTTCTCTAAACTAAGGATGCATGAAAGATTCCTTTTTATGATTATTTGATGATATATTGGATGTGTATGATTGGATTAATATGGGATTAATATGAAATCTTGAGTGGGAATTAGGATTAGAAGAAGAAAACTAAGAGAAATGGATGGATTAGGATGATGTCTTGGTGAAGATTCCACGGCAGTCCGTACGGCAGAGAGTACGGCTCCGCTTACAATCGGTCAAATCCAATGAAACCATTTTTAGATGAAAGTATACATTCAACGCTTTTCATAGATATATCATATAAGGTTATTGGATTAGTATTGAAGGAGATACGAATTTTTGAAGTTTGACCTAGGGTTCAGGATTTTCATCCGAGCAGGGTGACATGAGGAGGGTATAACTCACCCTATACAACTCCAAATTGAGTGAAACTAAATTTTTTAGAAAGCTTACACATAGGGGAACATCCCAATATGAGATTCCGAGTTTGTTATGGTCCCAATTGTTCCCAGTAATCCAAGGAAGTTACTCTATGTCCAAATCGAGCCAAAACAGGGTAGCTCAGGAAGGTCGACTTTTAGGACTTATAACTCGAGGTATACTTAAGCAAATGGAGTGAAACTTGTGGCAAATGAAAGGTGGTCCTGTTAGCTTCAATATGAAACCTATTTCGTATGATTTGAGTTTAGTTTCGATTTTTAGTGAATTTATACTTCCAGTAGTATAATTCGGGCTAGTAACTGAACAAGCTGAGGCAAAGGTTGAATATCTTGGGCTATGTAAATCAAAATGATATGGGACCAAAGAGGTTAGAAAATAGACATATAGAGCTATGATATACCCAAATTTCATATTTAAATGAGCTGAATAGAAATAAAGGTGGTTTATATGAAATTCGGGCAGAACCGAATAGAATGTGGCAGAATGGCTAAAGTGATAGTTTCACAAAGTGACCCCATTGAAGGTTTCACAAGTATTAGGGGAAACAAATAAAGTTTGAGTTGAGGATTGCCAGTTTGACATTGATATATATGTGTTAAGTTGATTTATATTGCTATGACTGATTTGTCCGTGAGAGCTGGTACTATTCATGGGGAAATGGACTTGATCAGATTATCTTTGCCGGATTCTGAAGTTTAAGAAGCTATGAATGTGTAGATGTAAGGATGAATTTTAAAATGATATGAGTTACCAAGGATGAATTAAAGTATGAATGGGTATATAGAAACCCTATATCCAAGAATGACATAATTATGTTATGAGGTATGTGAGGGTAAACGATGTAGCATATGTATGAGTCTTGTTAGAATGGTAAAGAAAGGCTACAGGCTTATATGTCACGACTATGTATGTGAAGATCGGTGTGCAATGACATATGAAAATAAATGAAGCGGTAAGTACATTCAGTATGCCTATGCATGACCATATATGAGAATGAAAAGACATGAGTATAATGAATGTAAATCCCTTCACTCGGAGGCAGTTACTTGATATCCCTCCCTGTGAAGGCAGTTAAATATAAAGATATGAATCCCTTCACCTGGAGACAAGCAGTTGCACTTTGAATCCCTCCTTGTGAAGCGGCATTAAAACTATGAGATCCTCTACCTTGGGAGGGGCGTGGGAATGAGATCCTACATGTTGAAGGCACGCGTCGATGAGATCTCCGCCAGTTTTGAGGCACGTGACCGAGAAAAGATCCGCCACTTAGAGGCACGTGACTGAATGAGATCCTCCAAGACTAGAGGCACGTGGATCCCCTTGTGGGTGAGTCGGTGTGGAGCGGTCCGCGGTGCCGACGAGCTCACTCAAGGCCAGCTACCCAGGGCAATAATAAGCACCTGGGACGGCGATACGCATGCGCCTAGGTGTGCCAAGTAAAAGCTAAAGACTAAAGACTAAAGACTAATGTATATGCTGGACACCCCACTGCATGAGGCATGGCATCGGACCCAGCTAGTGTGAGTATAGTGGGCGAACTATGAGCTGCACGCTTAACACTAGGTAAGTACCAAAGGAAGATCCCACATTCCTAAGGAACGTGATATGGCGATCACGCTCTGATGGGGTATGACATGGTGATCATACTCTGGAATATGGCACATAGAGATTTTATGATGAAAAGAAAGAAGAACAAGTTTTATGTCTATGTATGAATTTAAATACAAGATAAGTTAGGTGCAAATGTTAATGTTCTCAGCATATTGATGCCATGTGGGCATCATCTTAATATACTATAGTTCCAGTAAAGTATATGTGGAAATTATGCCTCCAGCACATTGATGCTATCTTACTTTATTGTATTTCAGATATTAGTCCCAATATGATTCATGACTTGATTTTTATGGATTCTCTCAGATGCTAAGTGTATGATTAAAATGAACTTTGCTTCGGATAAGATATTTTTCGAAATGTAAAATTAAACAGTTTGTCAAGAAGTTCACTCCTTTTTTTCATAATAAGTAAAGCAAGCTGAGATGACATTACATGTGTATTATAGAGAATCCTACTGAGAATTTATAATTCTCACTCCTATTTTCCGTGTTGTCTTCAGAAACTTCAAAGAGGTATCAAAGTAGCGCAGCGGAAGTTGTCATGATAAAGGAATCCGTTTCGTGTATGCGTAACTCCAGGGTGTGGTACTATGACTTAAGCATAGTGCTGTACTTAGGAGGGTGTTACAGAAAGCATCATTAAACAATGAAATGTCACATTCTAAAAGGATCGCGCAAAATCGATCTTGATTTAATGGATTTTGGAGACACCATTAAAGAAGAAAATATTGCATCCCGACAGGATCACACAAAATCTATTTTGATTTAATGGATTATGGAGACACCATTAAATAAGAAAATGTCATCGTATCCTAGTAGAATTGCGCAAAATCTATCTTGATTCAATAAATCTTAAAAAAACCATTAAATAATGAAATGTTGCATCCTAAAAGGATTCCGCAAAAGCATTGATTTTCCTTCATTATCACTTTCACAAAGGATTAATATTTGAATATTTTAGTTTAAAAGATCCTATTGATCTTTAAAGCTACCTGAAATAATTATATGAATTTGACTTCTTTGCGGGTGCAAGATTTTAAATCTATAAGTGAATATAACTCCGTAATGTTATAGAATTATCTCCTAATTTAAATTATGGGTGAAATACTACTGATAGAGATATATTAGGAAAAAAATATTCTTGATTTTTGTGCCTCAAATATGCTCCTGCAATAGCAATATCGAGAAAAGGGCCTTGCAAAATATCTTGAATTAATTTTATGCCTTGTTGTGGCTAAATGAAATAATAAGTTGCTCATAAAAAATTATGAAACTTGCCTAGTTGACTCTACTCTATTCCTTGAAGTGAATATAACAAATTATAATCCCATAAGTGACAAAGGTCATGGTTTCAGTCAAAATCATGATTGAGATAGAAGAAAAATAAATGTTATTGTTGCGACATCAAAGTATATTGGTCACGTACCTAATGTATGTTGAAACATTTGTTTTATCTTTATCAAGCACATTAAAAATGATAGTGCATATATTTGTCTTGTGGATAGTGTAATTATGCATACTATTCTTAAAAGAAAGATATATTTTACTCATCTTATAATGGAAGAAGCAAGTGTTAATACTATCATTGGTACTATTAAGATGATTGAAGGCTCTAGAAAAATTATTATTTTATCTCCTGGAGGAACAAAATTCATTATAAATAATACACTTCTATCTACTAAGTCACAATGAAACTTATTGAGTTTCAAATATATTCATCGAAATGGATATCATGTTGAGACAGTGAATGAGAGAAATGATGAGTACCTCTATATTACAACTTATGATTCATGTAAGAAAGTTGTACTAGAAAAGTTACCATCGCTTTCCACTGGTCTATATTACACTAATATTAGTGCAATTGAGTCACTTGCTATCAGAAACTAGAAGTTTACTAGCCCAAATGATTTTACATTTGGCATGACTGGTAGGGACATCTTGGAGTAAAAATGATGCGAAGAATTATTGAAAACTCTCATGGCCATTCATTGAAAAACCAGAAAATTCTTCAATCTAATGACTTTTCTTGTGCTATGTGTTGTCAAGGTAAATTAATTATAAAGCCATCACCAACAAAGATTGGATTGGAATCCCCTAAATTCCTGGAACAAATTTAAGGTGATATATGTGGATCAATTCATCCGCCATGTGGACCTTTTAGATATTTTATGGTCCTAATAGATACATCTATAAGATGGTCACATGTGTGTTTATTATCATTTCTCAACTTGGCATTTGCGAGATTACTTGAGCAAATTATTTGATTAAGAGCACAATTTCTAGATAATCCAATCAAAACAATTTGTCTTAATAATGCTGGTAAATTTACTTCTCAAGCTTTTAATGCTTATTACATGGCCAGTGGTATAAATATTGAATATCTAGTTGCTCATGTTCATACAGAGAATGGACTAGCAGAATCATTTATAAAACACCTTCAATTGATTGCTAGACCATTTCTTATGAGAATAAATCTCCCAATTTGTGCTTGGGGGCATGCTATTTTATGTGTTGCAACACTTATTTGTATAAGGCCAACAAGTTACCATCAATTCTCTCCCTTACAGTTAGCTTTTGACCAATAGCCAAATATTTCCTATTTAAAAATCTTTGGATGTGCAGTATATGTCCTAATTGCTCGACATTATAGCACAAAAATGCGACCCCAAAGAAAATTGGGAACATATGTTAAATATGATTCCCCCTTTATAGTAAAGTATCTTGAAATACAAATGGGAGATGTATTTAAAGCTCGATTTGTAGACTATCATTTTGATGAGACAATGTTTCCAACATTTGGGGGGGGGGAATAAATAGTTAGAAAAGGAGCTAAATTGGAATGCATCATCATTAATCAATTTAGATCCTTGAACAAGGCAGTGTGAAGTGGAAGTTCAAAAGATTATCCATTTGCAAATGATTTGCCAAATGCATTTTTTGATACAAAAAGGATAACTGAATCCTATGTACCAAATGGAACCTTTGTTCATCAATCTTTGCCTTGGCCTATAAATCGAACATTTAACAAATGGAATCTTTATTGATCAATCAACTTGCACAAAGAAAATTTTTAAGAGATTTTATATGGAAAAATCACATCTAATAAGTACCTTAATGGTTATAAGATCATTGGACGTGAAAAAGGATATGTTTTGTCCTTGGGAAGGTAATGAAGAAATTATTGATCTTGAAGTATCATATCTTAGTGTCATAGGAGCACCTATTTATCTTGCCAGTAAGACGCAACCCGATATAGCATTTTCTGTAAGCGTAATAGCAAGATATAGTTCCTCTAAAGCATTGGAATGGAATTAAGCATATCTTTCGATATCTCTGTGGAATCACATGGGATTATTTTATTCATATGAATCCAAGTCACAATTGCTTGGCTATGCAGACGCAAGATATTTATTAAATTCACATAAAGGTAGATCTTAAACAAGTTATTTATTTATGTATGGTAATACGACCATATCATGGAGATCCACTAAATAGACTCTAGCTACTACTTCCTCAAATCATGCTGAAATAATTGCAATACATGAAGCAAGTCGTGAATATTTTTGGTTAAGAGCAATGAATTAATATGTTCAAGTGTCATACGGATTATCCTATAAAGAAGAAACTCCAATAACTTTATATGAGAATAATGCGACATGCATAACTCAACTAAAAGGAGGATATATTAAAGAAGGTAGAACAAGACACATTTTCCTAGAATTCTTCTTCACTCATGATCTTTAAAAGCAAGGATCAATTGATGTTCAATAAATTCATTCAAGTGATAATATTGTAGACTTATTTACCAAGTCACTACTTACTTTTTCGTTTAAGAAATTACTGCACAAGATCGAAATGTATCAATTCTAAGACCTTAAATGATGCTATGAAGAGGGGGACAATACTGTACTTTTTTTTAATCAAGATTCTTGTCCTATAAAGTTTTCCTTGATTAGGTTTTTAATGAGACAGTTTTCACTGTAAGAATATCGTACTTTTTTTTTTTCACTAAGATTTTTTCTAATGGATTTTTTCTTAATAAAATTTTAATAAGACAAATCTCTAAGAGGCATCTAAAGGAGAGTATTATAAAATGTTATTTAAATTTAAATATAAATATTCATATTTTTATCATCATTTGATTAAAATTTAATTAGATAAAATTTGTTATTTAATCATCTTTTATATCTCTTATCTTTTGAATATAAATAACCATTTGAATATTCCATATATGACACATCTTTAAGAACACCAGGAATATAACTCACTTATTCATCTTTATCTATTCTGTCTACTATTTTTTTTTATACCAAGAATGGAAAAGAAAAAATGCTCTTGGGAAAGGAGGAACAAAGACGGTTCAACGAAACTGAAACATAATCGAGTGAGAGACATAAGATAGATACAAACAAAAACACAAAATCGAGTTGGAGGAGGTTCGAAGATGTTCAGCTCCCTGAGGCATTCGAGGTATGCTCATGGAAACCTCGTGCTTCCTCTCCTTCTCTTTAAACCACACTTGCTCGCTTCATCCTCGTATGCTCCTTCTCTCGGGCTTTATGCCAATTCTCCATCACGTTATGTTAAGAGTGTTTCTGGGTTTCACAGCAATGTTGATGATGCTGTTGCCTCTTTTATTCGACTTATCAATAAGCGTCATCCACCCTGTGAATTCGAAATCAACAAGATTTTAGTGTCTATTGTTAAAATGAAGCAATACCCCCCTGCTATTTCACTTTTTGCGCAGATGGACTTTAGGGGAATCACTCCTTCCTTGGTTACATTGAACATCTTGATCAATTGTTTCTGCCATTTGGATCAGATGGATTCTGCTTTTTCAGTATTGGGAAAGATTATCAAGATTGGTTATGAGTTGGATGTCTTTACCTTAAACACTTTACTGAAAGGGTTCTGTATCAACGGCGAGGTTAGGAAAGCACTAGAATTTCATGACAGGGTCAGATCACAAGGATATGAGCTCGATGTGGTTACTTATGGGACCTTAATTAATGGGCTTTGTAAAATAGGGCAAACAAGAGCTGCCCTTGAGTTGCTGCAAAAGTTGGAGAGACAACCCATTGAGGCTAATGTTGTAATGTACAACACAATCATTGATGGATTATGTAAAGATGGGCTGGTAACTGAGGCGGGCAATTTGTTTTCTAAGATGGTTTCGCGGGGAGTTTCTCCTAACGTTGTCACGTACAGTTCTCTAATTCATGGTTTATGCTGTGGGGGTCAGTTAGAAGTAGCTACTCAATTGCTTCATCAAATGGTAGAAAACAATGTCAACCCTAACCATTATACTTATAACACACTGATCGATGCACTTTGTAAGGAAGGAAAAATCACAGAAGCCCAAAAATTGTTTCATATGATGTCGAAAAGAGGTCTCGAGCCTACTACTGTCATTTACAACACTTTAATAGATGGATACTTTCTGTGTAATAAGGTGAATGATGCAACAAATTTGTTCTATGATATGAGGAAAAGAGGTTTGACAGCTGATGTTAGGAGTTATAATATCATGATTAATGGATATAGTAAAATTGAAAGGGTGGATGAAGCCATATCTCTCTTTAGAGAGTTGCATCACAGAAATTTAACTCCTAATATTGTAACATATAATTCTCTTATAGGTGGCTTGTGCAAATCGGGGAGAATCTCCTTTGTGCAAAATTTTCTTGATGAGATGCATTCTAGAGGCCAACGCCCTGATATTTTAACTTTTAATATCTTGTTAGATGGTTTGTGCAAAAGCCAACATCTTGATGAGGCAATTGAATTATTTCAGCAAATTGTTGGCAAAGGGATTTGTCCTAATGTGTTCACGTATACCATACTTATAGCTGGATTGTGCAAAGGTAGGAGACTCAAAACTGCACAAGAGTTTTTCCACCACCTCCTTATTAAAGGCTGCCAATTGAATGTGGTAACATATAATGCTATGATTGGTGGGCTTTGTAAAGAGGGCATGTTTGATGAAGCCACGACATTGCTTTCAAAAATGGATGACAATGGCTGCTCCCCTGATGATATAACTGCTCTAACTATTATTCATGCTCTTTTGGATCAAAATGAGAATGAAAGGGCGGAGAAGCTTCTTCGCAACATGATCACTAGAGGGCTATTGAAGAGATAATACAAGGTGCAGCATTCCAATTCTGGCTAGAGTTATATATCTATAATATATTGATGTTGGACTTTGCATGATTGGTTAGATAATGCTTATTTCTTTAAGGTTAAAGAAGTTGGAGTATGTAATGAACTCACAATTCCTCAAGTTCAGCTTTAACATGTATGCATATTAAGTTTTCTTTGATCCGAGGTTGTTTGTTGGTCTTTTCGGTCTTATGCTGACTGATATTTTTCTGCCTCATGTACTTTAAATCTTCTTTGTTTAACTTTATTTTGTGAGTCATAAGTCATTGCTGATTTTTGCACATGGGCTAGACATATCACATGTTTGATTCTGAGTTATTTTTACTTGAACTGCTTTCCAGCCAAAAGCTTTCTTTTTAGCATTATGATTTTAAGCTTTTCTGAACATAAAATATGCTAATTGAAACATGCACTTGGCCTACCTCCTGAAGAAATAATCCTACTCTCCTATGATAACTTTTGTGTTGGGTGATCTTATTCATATCAATATTTTTGGTTTTATTTCTTGCGTTTTTTATCATAGTAAATAGAATATATTTCTCATTTCCAAAGAATTGGTAGAACATCAGTAAAATAGTTGCCAGTCCATAGAGAAGCTAAGCTCATTGAAAGCTAAACCAGAGGTATAATGTTGCAGTAATAATACTGTGAAGTTAGTTTTCTACCAATATTGGATTCTACAAAATTTGTTAATGCTTTTTCTCAATTCAGATTGTTAAGAGTGAGCTTGTATAGACTCATTCCTGCATGGCTAAGTGTGCCACTTGTCAAATACAGGTTGTTGAGGCTGTTAGGAGGTTAGGATTCAGTTGTCGAGTTAGCTATGTGATCAAGAGCCAGGACAAGAATGTAAGCCATATATACTTGTAAATTTCAAATTTGCAATGCATCTCATAATGTTACTTGTAAATTACACTGGCAGCAGGAGATAATTCCAGAAGGAGGAGACTCCTTGAATTGAGGAGGCATGTTTCAGTGAGCTTGTCTGGACTCACTGCTGACGTGGCTCAGTGTGCCACTTGTCAAGTGCAGTTTATTGAGGTTGTTAGTAGGTTAGGATTTAGTTATTGAGTTATGTATGCGATCAGATTAGTTAAATTTTTTTGTTGTTTCTCAGACTCTTTATTTTCTTGCTCTCTCTGCTACTTTAATACAGATTAAAGATAATTACCTCTGAAATGTTTGAGCTTTTGCATTAATCCTAAATTTTCTTTAACAACCACGACCACCAAGCCTTTTTCCAGTAGGTGGGTTGGCTATATGGATCAAACAATATCGTTGTATCCTATCATAAACTGTGCTAAGGCATAAGCCATTTAATCACCAACATGTTGTTATTGGAAAAGTTCACCCTCTTTAATATGGATGGGTATTGGTGCAAGAATAGTTGATAAAATTGCGATTAAATTTGTATAATCAATTTAATTTAAGGTCTTTACTTCCAAAGTCAAGCCAACTTGCTTACGGAATTGGTTTTTGATAAATGCAGGTTGACTTGTCAGACACAGGTAAACTCAAATGAACTCATGACTCTACCAGTGAGTTTCCAAGTTTGCTAAAGCATGAGGATTTATGCCACTTGATCCCCAAACTCAGATAATGGACCCAAGCGCACTGTGTAATCCTATGCTCAAAATGATAGATTTCCTCAGTTCATAACATCTGCTATCCTCTTCTCTGTTTGAAAGTTTGGTTCCTCATTCGTCTCTTTCTTCTTTGTCTATTGTGATTTGCTTATGTAGCTTGGTTTCTCACTATTTCTGGCTATCTTTTGTGATATGGTTGGGCTTCTGTTAGGACCCCTGATATTAATACTAATGCTGTTATTAATAGTATACGTAAGAAGAAAAAGAAAGGGGGTTACTGATGTATATGGGACGTGTGATAAAGGCATGGGTGATGGGTTTTGTAACAAACTGCCAACTAGGCAGAGGAGAGAGAATATCCTGAATTTGTTAGGGGAGAGAGGTGGGAAGCAATATAGGCAAGGGGAGCGGTGCTGAGGGGAGCATCTCAGAATTGGGCAGTCTTGGAATTGGGAGAGCTCTAGGTCTCTAATACCTAGAAACCAGTGTATCACTTTAGGAGATTGATATTACAATGATATCATCTTCTCTAGTGAATTAATACAGCATTTCCATTTTATTCTCCATGGCTGATACCAGGTTCCTACCATGTGATTTTACATAAATATGTATTAAAAAGTAAATGCATCTGAATTGCATGCATGTACACATGTATTTATAATTTTATGCATCAATGAGTACATGCATTCCGGTCTTTGCTAACCCTTTTGCTTCCTACTAAGGACACAATTTATGCTTTCCAAGCAAAATAGTTGAACAAGGAATTATATTAGTAAATATGTTGAATTTTGAACAAGTTAGAAGTACTTATATGATTTTTGAATTTTTAAAGTCTCTCTACATGCACCATTATACAAGTGATTAATAGATCAAGTTGAATATTTCATAACCTTGATGGCTTTGACGTAGTATACGATAAGGATGTTGACATTCTACATCTTCAATGATTGGGGAGTTTAATGTGCTTATCTTGGTATTTAATGTGTTTATCTTGATTCTCGGTATTTATTGGTTAATGTGTCCGTCTTTTCGCTAAAATGGTTATTTTAGGAGAATGAGCAGCATTTCTTGTCTCTGGAAAAAGTTGAACCATGGAATGGAATGGCTGAGAAGAAAACCTGGACAGGTTGTATGTAAGCCGAGAAGCATATCTGAGCATTTTCTATCCTTGAAATTTAAAAGGCAGAACAGAGATGTTGCAGCAGATATTTTGTTGTACCCTCATTCTTACAGTGACCTTGTTCAGCGCTTTTGTTCCCAGTTTTATTGACTTGACTTCTCTTTTTTCCTGCAGGGACAGAACTGCTATTGTGGAGCTTCCACATTTGGAGGATGCTTTTGTTCAACACTTTATTTCATCTTTACACTCAAATGAGGATCCCTCTAATTGATCAAGTTTACTGGCAGAACTTAGAAGATGCAGTCTTCCAATAAAGGTGATCAGAACCAATGTTAACTCATTAGTTTTCTGGTGCAGGTATTTGTTAGTTTATATTAGAATTTCTTTTCCTGTTGCAAGTTTAAATTAAAATCTCTATTCTATTAAAGAATTTAGGGAAAAAAAAATTGGCGCGATCACTTAGTGGTAATAAACACAAGTTATGTGGTTTAGTCTTCTTCCTTTTTGCATTGGAGCAACGACTAGAAATAGGAGACTAGAAAATAGATTCTCCCTGCTACTGTCATTTCCCTTGGCTTCTATCTTCATAGAGGAATTTGAGAACCAATGCTCCAAAAGGATTCTTTATACTGCACGGTGTGTGTTTCATGATATGCTGAACACCAACTTCAGGAGAGCTCAATAGAGCTATTCAGATTTCAGCTCCTAGATGCTGTGTTAGCAACATTGAGCCAGAGACCATGTTCATGTCTTGAGGAACTAAACTTTGGCCACTGAAGTGTAGAACTATAACCTCATTGTTTACGTCTGCCATATTGATTTTTGACTCCAGTAGTTCTCTGAAGTTAGATATGTGATATTTCTTTTAAATTCATGTGGCAGAAGTTAGATAAAATTAATTAAATAGCAACGTGCAAACGGTTCTTTCTAAGTTTGGTGATTTTGTTATCATCCTGAAATATAAAAGCGCATCAAAATTTGGAAAAGGGATGAAAAAAAATTCAAGTGGGCAAATATAAACAGGCATAAAAATAAGAAAAATGTTTTAATGCTTTATATACGTGTCTCTAACATATCCTTAGGTGGCAGGTAGCAAAATTGACTAGCACGTTTGTGTTGTATTTGTATTTTTCATTAGTTGTGTAACAGAAAAGTGATTAGAAATTAAATTGGTAGATAATTTGTAACATAATGAACTAGATTAAAAAAATTAAAGATAAGTAATCATATTAAAAAATGAATAAAGATAATGGGCGAAAAAGTTCTTTTTGCCTTTGCAATATGTAATAATTTTGACTATTATTCTTAAGTAACTTTATTGTTAAATGAAAATGTTGGAATTATTTGGTTGGGATGTTTTTCAATGAAAACCCACTAAATTTGGCTTCCTGATGTGTGTTTTGGGAAAGGAGCTCTAACTTTCCTTTGGTCAAATGTGCATATGACTAGTAGAACAAACAAGCTGTTTAGTAAAAATCTAAGGCATATTTTGTAATAATTCATTGAACATAAATCATCTGAAATCAATATATCAATTGCAACTTAAAGAGCAAACACTTATTTTGATAATTAAAAGATGTATAAGATATAACTTGTTTCTAAAAAGTTGTGTGACATCAAATAACTCCTTGAAAGTTAAAGTTCTACATCCATCCGCAAAAGATGGCTTGTTGCAAGCTTATATATATTGATAGTTGCATCAAATATGTCATAAAAGATGGGTAAGATGTGAAGTGAACTCAGATCATTGCTTATCTAAGGTGCGTAGGCCTTCCGATCCTACATCTAGTATGCTTGATTTTTTTGTTTGGAAAATAATAAATAAAAATGCAAAATGGAAAAATTGGAGCTAGAAGCGACAGAGACTGGGGCAAGAAGATAGCTCTTTGAATTCCATTTATTTCTGCTTGGCACTATGTTTTCTTCGCTGGTACTAGTCATTAGTTAGTTTTGTTTTGTGATAGCTTTTAGCAGTTATTATGGAGTTTGTTTTGCACTGTTATTAGGCTCCTATCTGTTGCATTGAGAGCCTTGCTCTTACTTAGGTGATCTGTTTCAACCAAAAGGGATTGGTGTGATAGGTGTTTGTAAGCATGGATATGTGTAATTCTTTAAAGGTATTATAAGGAAGAATGTTGGGTGCTTTTGTCCTTTTTGTTGAATGAGGTAATCTATGTGCTTTTTATGGTTATGTGGAGTTTTAATGATTATAAGTGGGGTGATTTGTGATCTTTGTCATTAGCATTAGGTCCATCTTATTAGCTCATGGTCTGTTTTGGCTTTGTTTGCTATTCAAAAGGCTTACCTTTCTGTTGTTTTTGGTTGGCTTAGGTGATTTTGTCCATTGAAAGCCTTCAACAGTGATATGATATAAAGATTTGGTGGTGTCTCTATGTAGTGCTGGAACTACTTTGATGATGAGGAATCTCGATTCCCTTTTGTAAGTGGTGTCTTATTGGAATGGTGGGAGGTATTGATGTTTGAAGATGAAGGTGTGATGGGTTGGTTTAATGATTATGATGTCTTGGTGTTGGCTATCTTGCAGAATTCTGTTTTCTTTGCTACTTTTATGGCTGCATTTTCTCTTTTTGGTTTTAGTTTGAACTAGTTGTTCCTTCGCTCGGTTTCCTTTGTGGAATATGTTATGAGCCTTTGTTATTTATATAAAAAAAATGAAGAAATATGATAATAAAAATGACTAATTTTGTACTATATAATTTATAAATTAATATTTAATCTAAATTAATATATAGATAAAGTGTTGTGATGTACTATAATGATTAACCATGGTTCTGAAAATCGGACCGGACTGGCTGGTTGAACTGGGAACTGGCCAGGACATCTAAAGAACTGTTTTGTCCAAAAATCAGTATTAAACCTGCTAAATCGGCCAAAAATCGGTAAATTGGTCAAACCAGACCGTTTTTTTTGTTTTGTTTTTTTTAGAGAAGTACAAAATTATTTTTTTGATTATCAATAGTGAAGTTATGATGAAAAATGGCTAAAAATATATTTTGATTGGTCAAATAAAAAATTATTATATCTCTTACTCTTTAAAAAAGAGCTTAGAGTTGATAAATATAAGAAAAAATGATATATGAATATTATTTATAGAAGTCTCGAGTAAATAATTTTTATTCTAAGCAATGTGGGGTTTCTTGAATATTTTATAGTAGTTTTAAAAATAAAAAATTCAAAATTTAAGCAATGTGAGACTTCATATTTTACTTATATTAGTTATGTTAATATGATTTAATATTGTGATTTTGAGTTCTAAAATTATTTTTATCATATTAAAATTTTTTTAATTATTTTTATTTATCACATAACATGTTATTAATCATATATATATATATATATATATATAACATTCTGGTCGAACCTCCGGTTAAATCATTGAACCTTTGAACTAGTACTTTGTCTGATTCAATGCTCGATCCGATTTTTAAAACCTTTTGATTAACACCTTATTGACAAATAAATTTATTGATACATTAATTAAACTTGTTAATTAATTAAAAAATTTTAAAATTTATGATAATAATTTGCGGAAAAAGCCAAAAATTTAAGAAATATGACTTTCTTAAGAGAATGTTTGGCAGCTGAAAAAATTAAGTTAACATTACAAAGTAAAATTAGTTATATTAACTTGTATAAAAATGAACTAATTTTTTATTTAAAAGTGTTTGATTTGATAATATAAAAATTAATTTTAACGCATATGTTATTATTCTTCTTTTATATCTCTTTCTCTGCGCATGCCATTAAAAAACCAATTTGACTCGTTTTCTTGTTTAGTAAGATACAACATGTTAGCACAATTTTCACTTGGGTTTTAATATTATAAGGAGGAGTAGTCGTTAATATAGGAAAACTAACTTTGAGTATATCAAATGTGAGCTCTATTACATTACACAAGAAGGAGTACCAATAATTAAACAATTTTTTGAGATTATTTGGTAGATTATTATCTTGAAATTCACTTAAATGGTAACGCATCCCTATGATAAGGAGCAACAAAATTAGGACTCATGGAGATAAACCTTAAAAAGATTGGTTGACAAGGTTAAAGGAGAAAAAAAGGATTGTTGTGGAGTGAGAAGAAAGAACTAGGGAAATATAAAATGGAAGAAGAAAAATTTGGAATGAAATAAAGTCAATTAAATTTTTTTTAAGAGTTAATTTTAGGCCACAATTAGTCTAGATAAAAACTAGCTTAAAATATTTGAATAGTTACCAAATAATATTTATTAAAAATTAGGCCAAATTATATTTAGATATTTGGTTTTCCTATTTTGTCAAACACCACTTTACTCTTAAAAAATATAGTAAAAAAATAAAAGATAAAAATGAAAATTGTTTGAGAATGATAAAGAAAAACAAATTTTTCTAGCCTTAAAGTAAACTAGCCAGAAATGGGGATGTTCCTTTAGTACTTACAATGGATGTCTTGAGTTTTCAAAATCCACAATGGTGCAAGTTTCGTTTGTTTGATTTGGGAGTCATATAGAAAATTTGGGGGGATTTTTAGTTCAAGAGAGAAGAGTGAGAAAGCTATCTCTCTCCACTTTTTTTTTTTTTTTTGCACTCAATTAAGGGTTCATATAAGAAATTTGGAAAAATTTATGTTCAAAAGTGAAAAGTGAGAGTTTGTCTCTCTTTAACTTGAAGAGAGATAAAATTTTGAAGAGAGGCTTTTTGGTTCTTCACTTTTAAAGAAGAAATTTTTCAAGGTCCCATATGAACCCCCATACAACAAACTAAAAAGAGAGAGAGAGAGAAAAGAAAATCAAGCTCTCTGACCTATTGATTGTTTTCAACATTCCTGTTTCTATTGTAATACCCAAATGGGTTGGTATGTACATGCAATGGTCAACTTGAATGGATTAAAACATAGAATATTGTGCACCAAAAAAAGAATATTAACACATTTTAAGGGCAATAACATAAGTAGATGATAAAGTAAGGGGAAAAAGTGAGATTAAAATTAATAATATTAATTAAATCCTTTTAGGTTAAAATATAATTTTGGTCTTTATATGTGTTATTGATATTGAATTTAGTATGCGTTTGTTTTATATTTTCTTCACAAAAAGTGATATTTTAAACTATTAAAAAATTATATTTTATAGAAACTATTCATTTTAACTTTTACCTAAAAATTGAAATTAGATTTTGGGTGTATTTATTTTAATTTTTAAAAATAAGTAATTATAAAATTTAAATTTTATATATAATTGAAAAAATTGAAAACCATTTTTTTTAGAAGCTACTCCTTTTAATTTCTCGAAAAAAACTAAAAATAGATTTTTTTGAAAATCTGATTATTTTTAAAAAATTATTCAAATAAATGAAAACCAATTCTTTTTAATGAAAACGTAATTTTTTGGCCAAAATATTACAAACCAAAACATCATTTGTTTGTGAGCTTTTGAGTAAAAGTTAAGATGAATAGCTTTTATTAAAAAAAAAATAAATTTTTAGTTAAAAAATCACTTATTTTGTCCTTAAAAAAAAGAAATAAATGCACTCTTAATCCTTATAAGAAAAAAATAATTTATGCCAACGCCTATACATAGAGTTGTTTGTAAAGAAGTCCTTAGAATCAACTCGAGTTATGATTCTATCAATTTTGACGTGGTTAATAGAGTATGATTTGGCTTCAGTATGTGTCATATTGTCTAGTATTTGCCATATAATACTAGCTAAGTGAAATAGTCATGTCATATCCTATTAATCATGTAATTATAGTTCGTATTAACAGTTGGGCCTCTTTACTAAAAAATTGCATATGTCAGAATTGATTTTGGTTTTTTCTTTTCGGTATAAGGACTATATTCAAAATTAATGATATGTGGAGCAACTAAAATTATATTTTAACCTTTTTAAAATCACTCCCGATACTAACAAGGTATTAGTATAAGAAAAAGGGACTCGGGTCTCTTAATAATCTAATGTTGGATTCGATCTCAAAATTTATGTGTATGGAAAAAAATGCAATTGGGAGGGATCATTGCTTAGGCACCTGATTGTATTCTGAAAGATTAATCTCTCATATATACTCCAGAAAATCTGAAACAAAGAATTAATTTTGATAAAATTAATTTAAGAAACTTTAAATAATTGTTCAATATTATTTATCCATCACAAAATAAAAGTGACATTATATCTGTTTGAATTAACTTAACTTAATGCAACAAAAAAAAAAAGAATTAACTTAATTTTAAGGGTTTAATTTATATACTATGATAATATAAAATAATTTTATACTATTAACCAATAAAAAAAATACTATCTCATGGAAGTCACTATCCACTATGATTAGACACCTATAATAATTCTACAATTTCTTATATTTTTATTAATTAATAATATAAAATTATTTTATATTATCAATAGATATCCATTAATCTCTAATTATAAAAGAAACTCCAAAATAAAGTATAATAAAAAGTTTCCTTAAACGTGCTTGCAGATTAGGTTTTTTTTTTAAATTTATTTTTTATTATTTATAGAAAACCTCCAGATTTATGCAACAGCAACGCTAAGCAAATCGTAAATTGGATTTAACTAACGCACTTCTACAAAGCCAAATTATTCGTACGATCCGAGACATGAAGCATTTCCCTTTAGTTTAAGATTACCAAACGCTCTGAGACAAACTGAAAACACAGTCTTGTTGAGGAACTCCCTGAGGTTCGAAGATATGCTCAACTCACCCCTCAGTTACTCAAGGTATGTGTATGGAAGCCGCGTGCTTCCTCTCCTTCTCTCTAAATCTCACTTCCCCGCTTCATCCGCTTATGCTCCTTTTCTCAGGCTTTATGCCAATTCTCCATCACACAATGTTAAGAGTGTCTCCGAGTTTCCTGGTAACGTTGATGATGCTGTTGTCTCTTTCATTCACCTTATCAGTAAGCGTCATCCCCCCGTCTCAAGTGGAAATCGGTAAGATTTTAATGTCTATTTTTAACATGAAACACTACGACACCGCTGTTTCACTTTTCGCACAAATGGAGTTTAGGGGAATCACTCCTTCCATGGTTACGCTGAGCACTTTGATCAATTGTTTCTGCCATTTGGGTCAGGTGGGTTCTGCGTTTTCTGTAGTGGGCAAGATTATTAAGATGGGCTATGAATTAAATACCATAACTCTGACAACAATAATGAAAGGATTCTGTGTTAGCGGTGAGGTTAGGAAAGCACTGCAATTTCATGACAGGGTCAGAGCACAAGGATATCAGCTTAATGAGGTTAGTTATGGGACCTTAATCAATGGACTTTGTATGATAGGGCAAACAAGATCCACCGTTCAGTTGCTGCAAAAGCTGGAGAGACAACCTATTAAGCTTGATGTAGTAGTGTACAACACGGTCATTCATGGATTATGTAAAGATGGGCTTGTAACTGAGGCAAGGAATTTGTTTACGAAGGTGATTGCGTGGGGGATTTCTCCTGATGTTATCACTTATAATTCTCTGATTCTTGGTTGCTGCTATTTGAGTCAATTAGAAGAAGCTGCTAGATTGCTTAATCAAATGGAACAAAGCAACATCAACCCAGACCTTCATACCTATAGCATACTGATCGATGCACTATGTAAGGAAGGAAAAATGACAAAAGCCCAAAAGGTGTTTCATATGATGTTGGAAAGAGGTCTTAAGCCTGATATTGTCACTTACAGCACTTTAATACATGGATACTTTCTATGTAATCAGGTGAATGAGGCAACAAATCTATTTTACAGTATAAGGAAAAGAGGTTTGACACCTGATGTTTGGATTTATAATATCATGATTAATGGATATAGTAAAAATAAAAGGGTGGATGAAGCCATATATCTCTTTCAAGAGTTGCATTGCAGAAATTTAACTCCTGGTACTGTAGCATATAATTCTCTTATTGATGGCTTGTGCAAATCAGGGAGAATCTCCTATGTGCAAGAGTATCTTGATGAGATGCATGCTAGTGGCCAGCACCTTGATATGTTTACTTATAATATCTTGTTAGATGGTTTGTGCAAAAGCCAACATCTCGATGAGGCAATTGAATTATTTCAGCAACTCGTTGGCAAAGGGATTTGTCCTAGTGTGGTCACATATACAATACTTATAGGTGGATTGTGCAAAGGTGGGAGACTTAAAACTGCACCAGAGTTTTTCAACCATCTCCTTATTAAAGGCTGCCAATTGAATCTGGTAACATATACTGCTATGTTCGGTGGGCTTTGTAAAGAGAACATGTTCGACGAAGCCACAACATTGCTTTCAAAAATGGATGACAATGGTTGCTCCCCTAATTATAAAACTGCTCTAACTATTATTCATGCTCTTCTGGATCAAAACAAGAATGAAAGGGCAGAGAAGCTTCTTTGTGAAATGATCGGTAGAGGTCTATTGAAGGGAAAAAGCATGGTGTGACACTTTTGCACCTGCTGGATTTATACATCTATTATTGTTGTATTTCACATGAACAGTTAGCAATTGCTTACTTCAGTGTGGTCAATGAAATTGGACTATGCAATGACCACAGTATGGATAAAGTAAATATTAACTCTTCTTAAATTAACTTTCACAATATGTTATTAGTTGATTTTTGTGTCTGGACTCTTGAACTTACTGATTGTCCCTGTACATTGTGTACTGAAAATCTGCTTTATTAACTCCAAGGTTCTTCTGTGTCATTGTTGATTTTTACTCATGGGTTAGTGCTTCAGATGATTGTTTAGTATCCAAAATTCTTTTTCTTCAGTGTTGAAATCTGTTTAACATACAAAAGCAGAAACTGACATGATTTTCTCGTAGCAGTGAATTGTTGTTCCATGTCATTAGCTTCAAGATACTCAAGCTCACTATGTCAAGCTGTAAGCATAATATAGTCAACATAAGGTTTGTGTTATTAAACCACTCCCCCTGTACTTGAAGAATGGCGGCACTAAATATTATTATCAATTAATACAATGTAAGTCACATAACGTAAAGCTTTATTTTAAGTAACTATTTGTTTTGTTTAAGAAATTGGAAATAGTTTTCATTTTGTTTGTAAGTGCTGCTGAGGGACTTCTCTGTCAAGACTCATATAATGAGAGATGCGTTCATCAGCACCAAACAATCTTCTTTTGGAAGTGCTAGACTTTTCCTATCTCCACAGAAGAAATAATCAGTTTACCATGACTACTATGTATTTGGTGCTCTTTCATAGGATGAGTATGTTAACTTTTAGTTCCTGAATCTGCCACCTTTTGAGGTATAATGTATTCCCCTTTTACATGGACCTTACAGAGCTGCAGAAAAATGCTCACCAGCTTAGAGAGAAAGCTACGCCGCCTGCTAGGCTAGCTAAACCCAAAGTTCTATAAGTTGATGACATTATTTATTTATTTTTTTTAAAGTTACTTTTCTCCCAATTTCTGTCCTACAAATTTGGGTAATGTCTTTTTTAATTAATAGAAGAATTATAAAGTTAACACTTTGAGCTGTGTCCCTTTACTTTTATAACTGGGTTGACTACACGGCCATTGTAGACTAACATAGTATTCATTGGTAGCAAATCCAAGCAAGATCCAATTGCCTAATTTAAGTTTCCACTTTCCAGGAGTTTATCTGACATCTCTCAGGAACCGTAAACAGTTTGATCACTTTGTAGATAATTTTTCTATTAATGTATCAATGCATGTTTTATGTCCTCAACATGCATATATATTTTAGTCATTTCAAAATTCTTTATGATGCCCAGCAAACATATATTCTTTACGATGTTATTTATTAGAATTTCAGTTATTGGTACACCGGTAATTTTTTTTTTCTGCGCACTTGACTTTCTTGGTTGAAGTTAGCTCTCAACCCAACATCTCTATATATGTGACAAGGATTTTTTCTGTGTACTAGCAACAGGCATGGCTGATTGTTAGTGTTTAAGATGTTCTAAAATGACCTCTCAATTGTTGTCCCCTTAAATGATATCTTTTTACCAGACTAAGTGTCTAGCAGAAACTGACATGATTGTAATGGTGTTAATATCAAATGTGTTTATCCTGAGTTACAAAAGTTAAAAAGCAGGAAAAATCATTCTCTTTCTGTTTTTCCTACGTTTGTTTATGTTCCTTTTGAAGATAGGAAAAGTTTGATGTTCTGACATTCTGGTTGTGCAATCAGAATTTCCTTTATTTTTATAATTGGCTTGCTCTTTTTAATGGAGTAGTTATTATTAATTGAACTGGAGGTTTGCAAAAACCTGAAGTTGACTTTGGTGGTTATGTTTTTGCAATTTTGATTCCAGATGATCATTATCTGACTTTTGCCATTAGAGAAGAACAAATAAAAAAAGACATAAACAGAGGTTTTTTAGGAAGGAATGAATTTTCGTTTGTAGCAAATGATTATTGGCACTGGCTTGTGATGTGGTTTTCTTTCCATAGTTGCAAATCGTTTGTTTCATGTTTCATTCTGTTTTTGTTCCTGCTTTTGGCTATGTGGCTGCCCTGTCTTCCCTACTTGATCTTGAGTGATCCTTGTTTTCCTCCTCAAGTTTTGATTCCAAGTTTGTCATTGACAGGGTGGGAGCTACCATCAAATTCTTGGAGGAGCCAAACTCTAACTTATTAGGGGTCTTTGAGTGAGGACTGAGATTTTTTTCTTGGTGCTGTGTTTTATTGAAAAAACAAATACCGAAATAAAAAATGCAAAAAATGTGCAAGTTTATTATTGCCATATATAAATGCAGACAACTTTTCTTCACATACTATGACAACATATTAACTATAACTGAATGCACAACATGAAGTTAGATCAACATCCAATAAAGCATGCAAGGGAAAGCAACATGTCTAATGTTGAAGCCATGACCTGAAAAAGAAACTGCATCAACCCAAACACAGTGATAGGCAGCACAGTATATATAAGTTGAAGTCCGCTTGTACTTCCTATTCAATCGAATGGTGAGCAATATGGTTGCATTAAACACTAACATTGTAATCATAGTTTATAAGAAAATAAAAACAAATACCGGATTAAGTGGGAGACCTCTGTAGAAGTTGTTGACATTTTGGATTGGACTCGAAGATTTAGATTAAATATTGGAAGAGAACATGCCAAATATTGGACTTAATTGTATTTTCATGTTTAAACTTGGATTGAACTGTTTGACTAAAATACTATCATTTTTGTCTTTTTCAAGATGCAGAATGCTCCTTTAAACTGAGCTTGTCTCTAAAGTGATAAAATAAGGAAGTATTTATCCTTAACATTTTGTAGGTAATGAATAAGATTTACTTTATTAATTTGTGGATAACTTCACCATTTAAAAAGTTTGCTTTAGTGGAGCTCTATTCTTCCAAGACAAGCCATAGTTTTCTTTCTTTCAACTTGTCCAACATAAAACTTTTAATATCTCACCGTCTCCAGCAGAAATCCCATAGCTGAAATGGGGAAGAGAGAACTGAAAGAAACATCACCACCGAAGCTAGTGAGGTGCGAGGGCCACAACATCTATCACAAGGAAAAACAATGAAAGAAGAGAGCCAGGAATATAGAGAATGCCTTGCAAACTTGCAAAGGGACCAATGACATAAAGTTACAATTTGTTAGACAAAAATATTGATTACTACTACTTTAAAAATATTAGAAACCTAGAAATTAAGCTCCCTCCTTTTAACTGTAATGGTGTTAACTATTAGTGAATGTATTACCTTTCATAATTGAAAAGCCCATTATTCTCCATTACCTTCCCTTCTAATTAAAATTGTAATCACTACCCAAAATACATCTCCATTTCTACTTTACTTTATACGCAACTTTGGGTCACCAGACGCAGGATATTTGACTCAACTAATTAACAACATTTTTGAGGCAATCAATTCATGTCTAATCAGTTAAAACCAGCAAATTTGATTCAATTCCTAAATTAATGGTAGCTTTGATACCAACGAAAAAAAATTAAATATCACAATCATGCCTTCGTAAACTAAATAAAAGAATTGGATCAAAATAGTTACTTTTAGCCACAGTCAATTTGTGAAGGCACTCACATGTTTTGTTGTTCATATTGGTTCTCATTACAGGTAACTTCTCTTTTAGTTTTAGTTGCATTGAAACAAGATGCACAAAACTTCTTTAGTCTATTGTAGTCAATTATAGATGAATAAGATATTCTGATTTACTTGGTCTGGAGTTCCTGTTCTTATTTAATATGGACAACAATTCATGTTTTCTTTCCATGAAAGAAGAATCCTTGAAAGTGAAGATGATCACTTCTTTATATATAGCAGATATTTTTTAAAGTATATAATAATTTTGGCCATTCTTATCCTTAATTATCTTTCATGGTTTCATTAAAATGTTAGGATTATTTAAGTTTAGTGAAATTCCAAAGCACATTTGGTAGTAATTCATTTGACAGAAATCATAAAAAATAAATATATCAGGTACAAATTTAAAATCCTTAATTTTATGATTTTAGTACTAAAAAACGAAAAAAGTTAAAAAAAAAAGAAAGAAATCAAAGAATAAGATTAACTATACATTTTTGAAGGAAGCCCCAGTGTAGTGCAAAATAAGTAAGGGTTCTCACACTTTCGTGAACGGATGCAGGTAAATAAGTTAATGTGTGTTTGAATACACGTTGTGCAAATCCAAACCACGGTTCTCTTTCTCAAATGCATGACTAATGTTGTTTGGATTTTTTCACATTAAAAATTTTCAACGGATTTTTGACTCCTAACTTCAGTTAAACCCAAAGTAACAAATTGTTGCTTTTCCTTTGAAAGTTTTCACGATTGAGGGATAAAGGTAGAAACTAATTTTTCAACTACTCAAATTAACCTTTTACTAACTTTATTAATTAAAAAAAATCTCATTTGTTTTTATATATTTAAACTTAATTTCCTTCATATGTTAATAAATTTATTTTCCCTTTTGGCATATATTTTATAATATTATTAATTAAAATTTTAATTTAATAACTTTCTTATGCAATGATTTTATACATATTGTTCTAAATTTTTATGAGATTAATTTTGATACTTTAATAATGTAAAAGAATTTTATACTATTATCTAATAATATTTTTTTTTGGCATACCTATTATCTAATAATATGTTATCATATGTGAAATTTTTGAGATAATAGACATGAGTTAAGTATTTTTGTTGATATAGCAATACATAATTGGATATCTGTTTATGTAAAATATTTTGACATTGATAATATATCAAAATTAAATTATTTTTAATTTAAAACTAGCACTAAAATTTAAAAAATATAATAATACTTATATACTTTTTTCTAGTATACTTAAAAATAAAAATGAAAAATAGAAATATTAAAATTATAATATAAAACCCATGTCCTTTTTAGTAATTATACACTCAAAAGTGATTTTAATCAATATCATCCAAGTAACATTCATTTTGTCAAACTTTTTTTATTATAAAAGTTCCTAAACATAAATCATATTATATCAAACTCACTTTTGATTGAAATTAATTCTAGAAGATCAAGTTGATTCAAATCAAGTTTGTAAACTCCAATCCAAATACACACTTAGTTTGCAATGGCATGCTATGATTTGGTACTTGAATGTAGACACACTTACTAGTAAATCAATGGAAATAGTTGACACCATTGATTAGGAGGAGGATGAATTTTATGTACCTACAAGAAATTAAGTGGGTAGGAGAGAAGGCTACGAAATTAGATGTTTCAGGATTTAAGTTTTGGAACATCCGTAAGGCAAAATCTATAAATGAATAGACATTATTCTAGATAAATACCGGAAGCATGATGTTGTAGACATTAAAAGGCTAGGAGAAAGGCTCATAGCCATGAAGTTTGCAGTAGAATGGGCTGATGTATTCTCAACTTGGTTTCTATTTGATAGGGAAATCCAATAGAAAATTTTGCACGAATTGTAAAATTATTCTTGGAGTGTGGCTAACTACTCAGTATAAGGTCTTAGTTATTCAATCATTTTATAAAATGTTTAAACATAACAAATAAAATAGATGACATTGAAAGTTAAAAATTAAAATTGCAAAAACAAAACTATTAACAAAAAAGTAGTAAAACTATGGAGCATACGGCTATAAATTCAGATGACTTCAATAACGCATTAAAAAACAAAATACTAAATGATTATGATAGTATAAGACTTGTTGAAATTTTAATACTGTACATTATTTGATATGATATTATTGTGTAAGATACTATATTATATAATATAATATTATTCTCGTTTTATCAGAAATAATTTTAATCATAAGTAAAAATTCAACCAAAAATAATGTTTAAGTAAGATTATTATAATTAATAATTATGTAATTATAAATTGAAAATAAATGCTTTTATCTAAATATTTTTATATTTTAAATTATAATTATTATTGTATTTATCAATTTTTATAGACAAATTTTTGTTTATTTCAATATTTTTTTGACAACTATTCTTTATTTGATCAAAATATAAAAAATTAATAAATATCTAATACTCTTTTCTATTATATATTTTATGGTTTTTCCATTTACATTTAATCATATTATATGAAAAAAATTATATTAAAATGATAAATTTTATCAAATATTTAAAAATAAATATTATACTCCAATTTTTTGCTAATTAATTTCAATTATTTTAAAATTTTATATTGATATTATATTTAATTGTAATTTATATTAAATATTATTTATGAGAAAATATTATTTACGTGTTTTTATACTAATTTGAATAATTATTTTTATATTAAATTTTATTGTATTATAAAATATTTATTTATTATTAAATATTTTTTATTTTGACAAAAACACCCTTAATCTAATGGCTACTATATAGTATAATAAATGAAGTAAAGAGTAATAAAGTCAAGTAAATAAAAAAAATATGAAATTAGAAATTAAAAGCATATAGCAAAATGACCATAACACCCTTAATCCAGAGGCCCCTAGTCCATCAACAAATTAAAGGTATGGGCAATAAAGTAAAGCAGAATAAAAACTGTATGAAATTACACATTTGCCATCAAAATGCGAGGGAAAATAGTTTGTTCGTGTAATAGGAAATACATAGCTTTTATATAAAAAGAAATAGATATATTGTATTAGAGGGTGTTTGGTGTGGGATAATCTATCTAGATTACTAGTATGTTATTATAAATTATTTGAGTCTACAATATTATTTTATTTAGTTGAATCTCATTATTGATAATCCAGATTTTAAAGGTATTATGAATTACCATCAATATGGTAATATGGATTGCCCTTATAGGATAGTTATGTGAATTACTACCAATATGACAATTCTCTCACTATTATTATTATTATTATTATTATTATTATAAAAGACATATATTACTTAATAATATTTTTGATATACCAAAGAGAGTAATATGAATTATTAGTTAGATTATCTATATTTATCAAATACTGTATTATAGCATTATCAATAATTTAAAAAGTGACAATCTTTTTAAGTGATAATCTAGATTATTGACAACCTTATCCGGCAATATGCAAAATGCCACCTTACAATTATATAAGTATGACCAATGGATCTTTGTTTTATTATTATTTTTTCTTTGAGTAAAATGTGAAGGCCATCCTTGAGGTTTGTTAAAATGGCACTAAACCCGAATTTTAGCTCAAAATTACATTTCACCCCATAAGCTTGAAAATAGATAGTTTTAAGAGATATCCAAACTCAACTATAGTTAATAGTGAGTTATAAGATGGTCCACCCCATATTTTGGACCACCATGATCCATTTATTTTTTAACCATTAGATGTTATTTGAACAATTTAATTTAGACAAAAAGAAAAAGAATGGTTGAAATTTACAAATGCAATAATCATATAAAATTATATAATCTTAGAGGATGTTTGACAACCTCAAAAATCAAGTTAATATAATACAAAATAGATCTGATTATGTTAATCGGTATAAAAATGAACTAATTTTTAATTAAAAGTTATTTAGTTCCATAACTTAAAAATTAATTTTAATATGTGCTCTTCTTCTTCTTCTTTTGTACCTTTTTTTTTTTATTACGTTATTAAAGAAACTAATCTAGTAGGCGGTGGCAGATAGTGATGGTCGGCAACAACAGATGGTGGCAACCAGCGATGGTGGGCGGTGGCAGATTGTGGCCGATGGTGGTGGCCGCCAGCGATAGACGCTAGCAGTTGGCAGTGATGGCAATAAATGGTGGTGGCTAGTAACGATGACGAATGGTGGTGACCGATCATGACTGATGGTGGCAACTAATGGTGACAACAAATGGTGGTGGCTAGTGGCAATCGATGGTGGGGACCGATAGTGACAAATGGTGGGGATTGGCGACAACGAATGGTGGCGGATAGGGCCGGCAATGGTAATCGATATGGGCTAGTGATAGCTAGCGACGGATGATGGTGGACCACGGTGGTGAGTAGTGGTGGACAACATCGGAGGATAGTTGATAAGTAATCAAAAGATATAAAATAAAAACACAAAAAATTTGGAATGAAATAAATCAATTTAAAATTGATTTTTTTTAAGAACTGATTTTAGGTCTAAATTGGATCAGATAAAAATTAGTGTTAAAATATTTAGGTAATTATCAAATAATATTTATTTATTAAAAATTAGGCTCCATTGTACCTAATTATCTGATTTTTCTAATTTACCAAATACTCCCTTAACTATTTTTAAAATTATTAAATTACCATATCTATCTTTTCTCCTTTTTCTTTCTTAAGGGTGTTAAATGAGTCAACCCAACTTATTTAAGCATGCGGATCAAATAAATAAGGTCAAAAAGCCTTTTTTTTTTTTAATGTTTTGTGGAAAATTCTTTTCCACCATCAGACCCTAAAAAATATAATTTATAATTAAATTTGAACTGCATTCGAATGAAAATTCAAATAATATATGAAACTGCAGTTTTTATGAATAAAAATAAAAATTAATAAAGAAGGACAAAGTTATAACCAAATAAAAGCTTTAATTTTTTATTTTTAAAAGTAAATAAGTAATCGAGTCAATGCCAAGTTAGCCATGATAAACAATATTAAGTAATAAATAATATTTAATATAAAATATAATTATATATAATAAAAATAAAATATTTAAAATAATTTTAATTAATGAATAAATATTTTCTTTATAATATTTATTTTTAGATTTATATGTAAATGATTAATAAAAATTATTACTTTAATATATTTTCCTTTTTTTAATATGTTGTGATGAAAAGTACAAATAAGAACTATTAAAATGTATAAGAGAAAGAAAGTATTATCTATATTTAAATTTTAATATTTTATGAAAAAAAGGTAATTATTGAAAAATGTTGAATCAAATAATATTAACATTTAATATGAAATGAAATTTTATATAATAAAAATAATAAATATTTATAATAATTATAAATAAAAAATAATAAATTTTTAAATAATGGTATTTATTTTTGAATTTATAATTAATTAATTAATTCATTGATAACATATTATTTTATTACAACTTTATTTTTTGATACATTTTTTAAATTAAAAATATTTTAAAAGCATGTCAATAATATTATATTATATAACATAGTGTCTCATACAATGTTATACTAAACACGACATAATATTTTAATTTAACATGTCTTATACTATCAAGTTATATATTATTAGATTTTAAACAAATTAAGCTGCTATGCTATTGACCTGTTTAATCAATTATATGGTTGACCCAATTCATTTAATCCTTAGACATAAATGAGTCAAGTTGACTTGTTTAACACTCCTAAGAAATGGAAGGAAAAAAAATAGATGGAGTAGTATAGTAATTTTAAAAATTATTAACTTATTTTATAATTTTATATAATTATTATATTTTTAAATCTAAACCCCTTTTTTTGTCTAAATCAAAATGTTTAAATAACACCTAATAGTTAATAGTAAATAGACCATAATTGTCTAGAAGATAGGATAGACCACCTTATAACTTACTATTAACTATAATTAAGTTTATATATTTTCTAAAACTAATAACTCTTAAATTTATGGGGTGGAGTGCAATAATAAAGTAAGATTTGAATTTAATGCTATTTTGACAAACTTTGAGAGTGGTTCTTGCATTTTACTCTTTTTCTTTTATTAATGATTCAAGATTAGGGGAACATTTCAAAATTGCCCTGACGAAGTATTATCTGTCCTTGGAGGGCATTGTGAATCACAACGATAGAGCTTGGACCCAATGTAACATAAATTAATAAGCGTTTACGTGACTAAGTTTATTTCAGATCAGATTTGATTTATTAATTTGATTTGGGGCATTTATCTGTTACCTCTATAAAATGCAAGGATATTGATACCTTTTAATTATTTACAACTAAAAATTTGAAATGTGTCCTATTAATTCGAATTATTATATTTTAAAAGTTATTTTTAATTATATTTAAGATTCATAAAATTTATAATTAAATCACAATAGTTGAATAAAAAAAATACCAGTATTTCTTGTTGGTATTTCATTTCAAGTATGAACCCTCATAGCTAAAATAGCAAATAAAAATATTGAAATAAAAATTAAATAAAATATTTAATACTAATAAATTACTAATCCTACACTATTTAATAAATAAATTGATAAATAATCTAAATAATGAATAGATAAAATATTATTATAAGGTACTAGATAGTTAAAAACTTAATTTATTAAATTATGAATTAAATTTACACATTAATTGAAAAAATTTTGAAATTAATTATAATAATTTGCAAACAAGCAAACAGTTTTCAGAAAGATAAAGCCTTATTACCAAAAATGAAATATAAATATTTTATTTGTATAATAAATACAGTAAAAAGAATAAAATAAAATAAAATAATAAGAGAATGAATGAATATAAAGCAAATTTGCTTTTTAAAAAACATCTAAAAAATGAACCCTTAAAAAAAAAAGGGAAATACAAAAGATCGTTCAACCGGAACTGAAACAAAAATCACGGTGTCCGAGTTATTTGGGGGTTCGAAGATGTTCAACTCCTTCAGGTACGTGCACGGCAACCTCTTGCTTCCTTTCCTTCGGTTCAAATCTCACTTGCTTGCTTCATCCCTCTTATGCTCCTTTTCTCAGGCTTTGTGCCAATTCTTCATCTCGTAATGTTAAGAGTGTTTCTGTGTTTCATAGCAATGTTGACGATGCTGTTGCCTCTTTCATTCGCCTTATCAATAAGCATCACCCACCCTCTGTATTTGAAATCAACAAGATTTTAGGGTCTATTGTTAAAATGGAACACTATGACACCGCTGTTTCACTTTTTGCACAAATGGAGTTTAGGAGAATTGCTCCTTCCTTGGTTACTTTGAACATCTTGATCAATTGTTTCTGCCATTTGAGTCAGATGGGTTCTGCTTTTTCTGTATTGGGAAAGATTATCAAGATGGGTTTTGAGTTGGATGTCTTTACTTTGACAACACTCATGAAAGGGTTCTGTATTAACGGCGAGGTTAGGAAAGCATTGGAATTTCATGACAGGGTCAGAGCACAAGGATATCAGCTTAATGAGGTTAGTTATGGGACTAAAACTAATGGGCTTTGTAAAATAGGCCAAACAAGATCTGCTATTGAGTTGCTGCAAAAGTTGGAGGGACAACCAATTAAGCCTCATGTAGTAATGTACAGCACGGTCATTGATGGATTATGTAAAGATGGACTTGTGATTGAGGCTGGCAATTTGTTTTCTAAGATGATTGCTCGGGGAATTTTGCCTGATGTTGTCACTTACAATTCTTTGATTCTTGGTTGCTGCTATGTGAGTCAATTAGAAGAAGCTACTGGATTGCTTCGTCAAATGGTAGAAAACAATGTCAACCCTAGCCTTTATACTTATAACATACTGATCAATGCACTCTGTAAAGAAGGAAAAATCACAGAAGCCCAAAAGGTGTTTCATATGATGTCGGAAAGAGGTCTTGAGCCTGATATTGTCGTTTACAACACTTTAATAGACGGATACTTTCTATGTAATCAGGCAAATGAGGCAACAAATTTATTTTATGGTATGAGAAAAAGAGGTTTGACACCTAATGTTAGGAGTTATACTATCATGATTAATGGATATTGTAAAAAATAAAAGGGTGGATAAAGCCATATCTCTCTTTAAAGTGATGCATCACAGGCATTTAACTCCTGATACTGTAACATATAATTCTCTTATTGATGGCTTGTGCAAATCAGGGAGAATCTCCAATGTGCAAGGTCTTCTTGATAAGATGCATGCTAGTTGCCAACGCCCTACTATTGTTACTTTTAATGTCTTGTTAGATGGTTTGTGCAAAAGCCAACATCTTGACGAGGCAATTGAATTATTTCAGCAAACTGTTCGCAAAGGGCTTTTGCCTAATGTGTTTACATATAACATACTTATTGATGGGTTGTGCAAAGGTGGGAGACTTAAAACTGCACAGGAGTTTTTCAACCATCTCCTTATTAAAGGCTGCCAATTGAATGTCACAATGTATAATACAATGATCAATGGGTTTTGTAAGAAGGGCTTGTTTGATGAAGCCATGACATTGCTTTCAAAAATGGATGAGAATGGTTGCTTCCCTGATGATATAACTGCTCTAACTATTATTCATGCTCTTCTGGATCAAAACCAGACTGAAAAGGCAGAGAAGCTTCTTTGTGAAATGATCAGCAGAGGCCTATTGAAGGGAAAAAGCATGGTGTGACACTTTTGTACCTGCTGGAGTTACACATTTATTTAAGTTGTATTTAACATGACTGGCTAGCCAATGCTTATTTCTCTGTGGTCAATGAAATTGGACTATGCAATGGCCTCTGTATGGAAAAAGTTAATATTAACTCTTATGCTTATAATCACAATATGTTGTTGTTAGTGGAATTTTGGGTCTTGACTCTTGAACTTACTGATTGTCACTGTACATCTTGTATTGAAATCTGCTTTATTAACTCTGTTGGAAATAGCTATAGCATTTATTGTAACTTTGGAAACAACATGAGTTCATCATTAGGATCTTAGAAACTAGACAAATCATTTATCTTTCTTTGTAAATTTGAAATGTATTTACTCCTTGTACATATATAAATATATAGAATTGAGTCTAAACTCACTCAAGTTGTTTTCCGCATATAATCAATCTCCAATATTGGTTCTCCCCTCTACTGTTGTACTTGAAGAATGGTGGCACCAAATATTATTATCAATTAATAGAGTAAGTCTCATAACATAAAGCTTCATTTTGATTGACTATTTGCTTTGTTTTAGAAATTAGTTAGTCCTCATTTTGTTTGCAAGTGTTTGGGAACTTCGTTGTCAAGACTTATACAATCAGAAATGCCCTTCTTCAGCCCCAGTCAATCTTCATTTGGATGTGGCCAGACTTAACCTATCTGGATGGAATAAATAATCACATTTTACCATGACTGCTTTGTGTCTGATGCTTCGTAGGATGAGTGTGGTAGCTTTTAGTTCCTGAAGCTGCCATCTTTAGAACTATAATGTATTCTGCTTTTACATGGACTTGATAATGCTGCAAAAAATGCTTTCAGGCTTAGAAAGAATGCAAAGCTGCCTGCTAGTTAAAGTCCTATAATTTGATAGAATTAGTTTTAATTTTCTCCCACCTTCTGTCCTAAAAATTTGGGTAATGTCTTTTTATCTAAAGTTAGCACTTTGAGCTGTGTCCCTTTAGTTTTATATTTGAGTTAACTGGATGGCTACTCTGCCTACTAGCTAAACTAGAAGCTGCACAATATTATTCCTCTTTACGTGGAAATTTGAATTGCCCCATGATGGCTGAATTTCTCCTTCCAAAATAGAGTTTGGTAGACTGACATAGTATTCATTGTTAGCAATTCTCAGCAGGATCCGATAGCCTAATTTAAGTTTCCAGGAGTTTATCTGACATCTGTCAAGAGCCCTAAACTGTATGATCACTCTTTTAGACAATCTTTCAATTTATGCATCAATACATATTTTAGGTCCTCAACATGTTGTCAAAACCAGAATGGATGTCATATATATGTTTAAGTCATTTCAAAAGTCTTTATGATGCCCACTATATATATATATATATATATATATATATATATATATATAATTACATTTTCAGTTATTGGTGCACTTGTAATTATTTTTGCTGTGCACTTTACTTTCTTGGTTGAAGTTAGCTCTCAACCTAACATCTCTATATATGTGACTAGGTTTATTTCGGTGTACTAGTAACATGCATAGCTGATAATTATCCCTAGGTTAGTGTTTAGGATGTCCTAAAATGACTTCTCAATTGTTGTCCCCTTAAGTGATATCCTTTTACTGGACGACGCATCTAGCCGAAACTGATATGATTATACTTGCTGGTGTTATCTCAAAATATCAACTGTTTACTCTGAGTTGCAGAAGTTAAAAAGCAAGAAAAATCATTCCCTTTTTCATTGTCCTATATACATATATTTTATGTTCCTTTTAAAGATAGGAAAAATTTAATGCTCTGACATTTTGGTTGTACAATCAGAATTTCCTTTTGTATTATAATTTGCTTATTTCTTTTCAAGGGAGTAGTTGTTATCTATTGAATTGGAGATTTACAAAATCCTATGGTTGATTGTAATGGTTTTGCAATTTTGATTCCAAATGATCATTTTCTGACTCTAGCCATTACAAAAGAACAAATAAAAAAGATATAAACACTGAGGATTTTTAAGAAGGAATGAATTTTCCTTTGTAGCAAATGATTATTTTGGCACAGGCTAGTGATGTGGTTATCCATAGATGCAAACACTGATTTACCTTGTCTGTTTGATTGTTTGTTTCTTTCTGTTTTTATTCTTGCTTTCTGGCTACCCGTTTGTTTTACTCGATCTTGAGTGATCGTGGTTTTCCTCCTCAAGTTTTGATTCCAAGTTTGTCATTGGCAGGGTTGGAGCTAGCATTAAATTCTTGGAGGAGCCAAACTCTAACGTATTAAAGGTCTTTGAGTCAGGCTTAGACTTTTTTGGGTGCTAAACATGTGTTTTACTTTGGGTTTTTGTGTTTTTTGGTTGGGGGGGGGGGGGGGCTCAAAAAAGTAGAACTGAATTTGTTAATTTTGCTCATTTTAGTAGGCCATGGTCTCCACGTGGGGCAATGTATCTCCAACTCTGCTCATTTTGACACCAGAGAGGATGAAATGCTTGCTTGCATTTTGTGTCTTTACATCTTGTTGAGTATTACCATGCAACACTTATTTGTTCAATTCATTGACAATGCTGATGAGAGTATTCATTATCTTTGGCATTAAGCAGCAAAGCACTCTAGGTCTTTTGACTAAGATATCCTCACTAATATTGCTATGAGAGTGACCCCTAATACCTTGTCAACTAGGAGATCCCCTCATTTCAATTATTTACCTGTACTTGGTGGGAGTTTCCCCAGTGACATGCCAACTCAGTATGGCAGCACTATCATTAATTTTCTGTTGAGATGCTAAATGTGTGCAGTTAATCTAAAGCAGTGCCATTGCCTTCCCTACATGGCGATGCATGGCGACAATTGTTGAGAATCCTGTTTGATTCAGCATGGATCATCGAATATGGATATAATCTTCAATTTGGATATGATTACTGCATATCTGCATCTAGCTCTGTTTTTATATTTGTCTTGTAGTAATCAATACTTCTCTTTTTTTCTGAAACAGAATTGATTCACATAGCACTTTCCAATGGTCTTGACTATAGAACAAGGGTGCAATTGCAGCACCATTGTGCACAACATTAGATTGATTTAAGGTATAATGCTCTGTTGTGGTTTCATATAAATATAATCAAGCACATACATAACTACACCGAAAGTGCTTGCACATGACTCATGTATTTATATATTAAGAAATGATTGTAGGCATGCATTTCCCTTTTGTTAATTCTCTATTACTCATGGGCAAAATTCTTGTCTCTTTCATTGTTAACAGCGTTGACTCAAGTTGAGACTTTGCTTGTAAAATAGTTGAACAGGGAAGTAGGTTACTAATATTGATGTGACAAATAAGATAGATGTTTCTGGTTTCTCAAATGTTCTCTTCATGCTATATAATAAACATCTAATAGAAATGAGTGGTTAGGATAGAGCACTAAAACCTGATCGTTAGTTTATCAAATTTATGATAAAATTCCTATCTCGGTTCACTGGTATTGAGATCGTACTGGCACCAAAAATGGATGTAAATGTGACTACAGAGATAATAACAAGTAATTAAGAAATAACAAAGATAGAGTTGCACTTCGAGGGGCTGTGGCCTCCCTTCCCAATGCTCAACAAAGTAATGTAATTAATGTGGCTAGTTAATTAGATACTCCCATGTAGCAACTATTATGAAGGATATACCTTGTCCAATTTGTGTTATAGTCCCGTTTCATGTTAGAAATAAACGTGCAAGTTTATTATTGTCATGTAAAAACATAGACAACCCTTTTTCGCATAGTATTCATATTAACTATAAACTGAATACAAAAGTTAGATCAACATCAAATAACGTATGTAATGGGGGAGTAACATCTCTCGAAACACAGCTCAGTCATAGTGTGATTTATTGGAATGTTTTATCAGTGAAGTTGGGATGGCCTTCTTAAGATTCTTGTCGAGCTGCTTGACCAGGTCGAGTCATAACATAGAAAGGATAAAGACAGCACAGTATACCCAATCGAATAGTAAGCAATATGGTTGCGCTAAATACTAGCATTGGGCTTTAGATACCTTCCCTTCTTCTTTTTGATCATCCCCCCCCCCCAAAAAAAAAAACAAAAAGGCCCCAACATAAAAACAAAAAGAACTTGGTTATTTTTCTATTTTTTATGTTGAGTTTACCTGCGCTGTGCTTCTTTTTTGTTTTTTGAGTCAATTCTTTTCTTTAAAAAAATGAAAATTAAAAATTTTAAAAAAATTACTATTAAAAATTTAAAAAGTATGAAAACAAAATGTCTGAGTGTAACTGTCCATCTTCTGAATTAGCTCATGACTGTAGCAATTGCAACATTCTTTTTTTTTTTTCAAATAACTATGGTGATTGAGTAGTTAGTACAACTTTCACCATTATTTCAACTGTATGTGTTTATTGGAGAAGCTCAATGCCAATTTAGTGCTTGTTTGTCTTTACGGTGGGGGTTGGTCATACATAAGTTTAACTAAAGTGAGTATGTTGTTACTTTGAAAAAAAGAGCATTGGAAAGTATGTTTTTCATTTTCCGATGGGAAAAAGTTTAACTTAATATAGCTTTAAGCTCTATGCAAATGCGAATTTGTTTTAAGTTAAAATATTTTTTATTTTTTTATCAAAATTGTATTTATAATTTCCTTTTTATTTAAAAATCTTTTCATAAATAAAAATAATCAAAACACAGTTATTTTTTTAAAAATGAGATTGAGTTCCTTATTGTATTGAAGTACATGTAAGAGTGGTATTCCCTTTCAAGCTAAAATTAATTTTTCAATTATTTTTTTCTTTTTTGTTCTTTTAGTAAATAGTTGCAAGGCTCTAACCTTTTTAAAATGGAAAAAATAAATACAATTAAAGTTATTAATTAATTTACATAAAAAGCTTTACATAATCATTATAAAATAGATGTATTAGAGATACAGTAAAATTTAGTTTTCACCATTTCCTATGCATAATCAGACTTTCAAACCTAATATTATTTTCAAAAGACCAATTTTGCAGAATAAATAGTTTTTCCAATATTTTACATAAATATAAGTTCGTGGCGACACTATTAAAAATTTTCAATAAATTTTGATTGCCTCTCATTATACACCCTGTGCATACATTGTGACCAGAATTGACCTAATCATCATTTCCAGAAATGGGGTCAACAATCCCCATATATATATATATATATCATAATAATATAGTTTTATTATTATCATTATCAAATTTTTATGAAATATATTTATTGAGTTGTCAATTAAAATTTAGAGTAAAATCTTATTTTAGTTTTTGGAAGATACATCATTACATTAATCCTCCAAATATTTTTGCCCCCATATAAACCCTCAAAGATTAAAACGTCCACATGTTTATCTTTTTGTAAGATTAAAGTAATGTAATAAAAGGACACAAAGGACGAGTTGTTTAACTATTAAAATCTGAGAGACTTATTTAATAATAATGATCTTTAGAGAATTAATGTGATAATATTTATATTTTTTGTGGAATAAAATATGTTTTTACTCTGAAATTTATAAATAATTGAAAATGTTTTAAAATTTGTGATGATAATATGAGAAAGGAAAAAAGTTCAAGAAATATGAATATTGATACAGTATGGTCGAGTTGGTTACAAATTTGTCAACGGTCTGTTTCGACATCAGGGTTGTAGAATAGAATTTTAATTTCCATTTTAATTTTTGTGGAACTGGAAGTAGTTTGGAGACTTAAATTTTATATTTGGATTTGTTAAAAAATTAGAACATGAATTATAATTCTAAATTTAATTTTAATCTCATTTTTCAGATATATGATTTCAAACATGAAGATGTGTCAGAGGCCAGTGTTGATGTTGATCCAGAGATGGCTGAAAAGTCTGAGAAGATGGACGAATTCACACCAGGTTGCTTGCAGGCGTCTGATGAGATGATTGATGGTGTGGTGGACAAACAGTTTGCTCAGAAGAAAAATCTGATCGGAAGGGTAGCGGAGATCATGGCTGGAGGTGGCTGTCCGAAAACCTAAATGATAGTGATACACGAGGAATTCAAACTAACGGTGTGGAGAGAGTGGATTCTCTCAATTAAAAATTTCATATAATAAAATCATGTATTAATTTTTATTATTGATTAATTAATGGTGAAAATCCTTGTCATTTGAAATTTTGAATTGAAAGAATTCATTCTTGGTGTGGGCAATGCTTTTAATGATAATAATGGGATTTTATTGGAAAAGGAAGGTGCAAAAAATGACCAACTCGATTCCTTCAGCTACTCCCAAGGTGCACTATCACAGAGGGCCATGCATATGACCAACTACGCTTCCAAGTGCATGGGAATAGATGGATTAACGTAGTTATTGAGGAAGAGTCTTCTAAAACGGTCACTTTCCATAACGTGGTCTGTGCAAATGAGGAAGTGAACGTGAGCTTACAATCATGCAATGGCAGCCCAAACCTTGAAGTGTATCAGACTTCAGCAGGTGCGGTTGGTCCCGTACGAGAGGAGGACATGTTGTATTCAAGGACCATGTCAATATGAAATCTTTGCAGTTGAATTCAATGGAGATAAAATGCATGGAAGAGTCGAATAGAAGTCTATCTTTTCCTCTCTAGGTTTGAATCACAAAGAGTTATTTCGGAGGGTAACTATATGCAAGCTGAAACTGAGGATGATGGACTTGTTAAACAGAAGAAGCATAATGAAAGTTTAGAAGATGAAGGTGAAGAAGATATTGTGGAAGAAGCAAGAAGGGTGTGGGTATGGAATAAGTAGTGTTAGAAGAGGTATGCCCCATGAAACCACAAATGCTCGAACAAGACTGTTTGTAGTAGGAGAATGTCTATGGTTTCGACAAGAAAAAATAAAAAATAAAAACTTATCTAACATAACACTTCAATATCTCGCTGTATCCAGCAAAAATCTCAACTCAAATGGAGAAGTGAGAATTGAAAGAAATATGACCACTAAAGCCAAACCGGTTGCAAGGGTCACAAAATCCGTGACAATAAAAACCACAAAAAAATAGAGAATGTAGAAATATAAGGGATGCTGTAACAATATATATTGATTGAACTTTCTTTTTGGTGAAATCCACCGGTTTATCGGGCCTATTACTAGAAATCCAATTAATTCGACTTGATATGTACAGGTCTCAAAGGGGGCTTTGGATTTCCCAGCTAGGATTTTTTCTATTCTTAATACTTGAACCCGACACACCTGATTAAGGGGTCGAAATACTTAGCCATTTTAATTAACCTCACAATAGTTATGTATATTAATTGAACTAATGAAACAGTGAATGAACAAATATGTATGAATCAGGCCGGTATATGAGCATGGATAGGTATGTCTAGTATAGAGTGAATGAAATACAAAAGTATCAATAAACCAATATTAGTATCAATCAAGAATAAGATCCGAAGCTCAATTCCAGAATGTGAACGCTCTAGCAGGGAACGAACGAAAACTGATCTTAGAATTGAGTGGGCTTAACTCAATCCTAAAAACTAGCTCATGGGGAGAGAGTTGCCCAAGTGCTTATAAAGGCTCTATTTTTTCATGTTCAATGCTTTCATTTGGTTGAGTTTGATGAAAATTTAAGCTATTGTAAGAAACCTACAGCAATAGTAGATAGATGGATGAAGCATTCCATAAATGTCACTTAGCGGGTGGCCAAATAACAATCACAGGATATGTTCTGATACTATCTTAGAATTGAATGGGCCTAACTCAACCCCAAAAATTAGCTCATGAGGGGAGGGTTGTCTAAGTGCTTATAAAGGCTATCTATACCATATCCTTAAGCGATATGGGACTCTAATAACTGATTTCACAGCTAAGAATGAGAAGAACTAGATTAGAATGATGTAAGAAGGATAGGCATAAACCAAAGGGAGTAAAGAAGAATTCCAGAGAAGGAGAGTCTGAGACCATACCAATCGCCTATCGTTTTCTCAGGTTGCTCTTGGAGTTAAATACCATCAATAGCATTCTTAGGCCAAAGCTGGTTGCCTTGCCAATTCTCATGTGTGTTGGGCCATTTCGGCGTGTTTTACTCATTAGAGATGCATTGTTGCCTTCCTCTAGGGATGATATATGCTACAGAAAACACGATTGTGGCTAAGGGAGAGGCAAGGGGGATCAATGGCTGCCATGGCCCCCGTTATACTTTTTTCATTCATTGTCTCCCATGCATAAAAAATGAAAGTAAATAAAAAAAGAAGAAAAATATATATAATTTATGTGATATATATTTTTTTGATGGATTTATATGTGATATATAGTTTATATTGATCATAGATATATTTATGTAATTTATATGTCGCTAGGTGTTTCTATTAGATATTTACTTTTTATTTTGCTATATATGTTTTAGTTTCATCCCCTCCAACCAAATTTTTGACTCTGTCCCGGAGTGTGGCAACAAGGACACCAACAACACAAAATTACATCATTTAAATCTTAAGACCAAAAATGGATTTTTTTTTTTTTAATTCATTGCATTGACATGAATTTTTTTAGATTAAAATATGACTTACTACCGCTTTAAAAATATTAGAAACAGAAACCTCTATTATTTGAGAAATGACGCTCCCTTCTTCTAATTGAAACGGTGTTAACTATCGGTGAATGCATAGGTAAAATTTACCTTTCATATAATTGGAAAGCCCATGCTCCATTACCTTCTCTTGTAATTAAAAGCGTGATTTTTGCCCAAACAGAAAAAGGAAAAAGCACTTCCATTTCTAGTTTACTATACACAAACTTGGGTTGGGTCATCAAACGCAGTACATATCTAGCATCCAAGACCCAAGCACCAATGCTTTTACATCATGCAAACAATGCTAAAATCTGCCATCTTCCCTTAACCTCCGAGCATGCACATGAAACTCTACGTGAGATCTAACATTAAAAAAAACATTTTAAGATAAAACACAAACACATCAACTTCGGATATTCTGGCTAATTTGTATTTTGGGGTGGCTCGAAGAAGACTGTATATGGACTAGAATGGGTTACGCTGCCACCAAAGCCAGCAGAGCAAGGAGTGTAGAGAATATAGTATCAACAATACATATTATCTATAAACTTTCGTGTTACTATTAGGTGTAAAAAATAGTATAGACAATATTCTATGTAATATCATTGATTATAAGTACCTATATTGTTACACTGGTGTCAAAGACTAGGGTCTATCTAATTGAGCTTCTTGACAATCAATTATTATTTTAGCTAATACTTTAATGACTCAAATTAAATAATTAACATTTCCTTTTTTTTTTTTTTTGGTCTTTGATAATAGTTTTCTTACTGATATTATTGTTATTCTTTGGGCTTTGGCATGTTATATTTGGCAACATATTGATACTTTATGAATTTAATTGTTGAAAAAGTGATTTAGGTGATTCACAATGGCTTGAAAAATATCTTTTATTGACATGGTCAATGATAAAAAGGAGACTTGGAAAATTAAGATTAGAGTCATATAGATCTTTGGCATGTCATGGAGTATAATACTACTAACAACATTGAAGCCATTCTATTGGATGAAAAGGTAATACTTTTCTTTCTAATTTATATTTTCTTATATTTTACATGTAAGTTGTTATAATATATTAATAGATTTGTTTCCGTTGATATGGTAACAAAATCCAAGCATATGTGAAATCTACTATACTCGTTGACAAGTTTAAGATTTTGCTTAAAGAAGGAGCTACTTATATAATTCAAAATTTTTGTGTTGAAAAAGAAAGTGGTGAATTTAAGGCTACCAATTGTAAATTTAAGATTGGTTTTCACAAGTCAGCTATTGTTAATGAAATTGATGCTCATAAGATCTCAAACTACTTATTCAACTAGGTTTCTTTCGAAGACATTTTATCTAGAAAAGCTTCTCCTGATTTTTTAGTAGGTAATGTATTAGTATATTTGAAATTTTTGTTTTTAGTTGAGCATTTTTTTTTTGGTAAATTTACTGGTAGCTGTTTTTATTCCTTCTGTAGATATTATCGATGAGTATGTTTTTATTGTTCATAAGAAATGGATGCACATTGTAGAAACAAGCCATCGATTATTAATTTGCAAGATGCAAAATAAGCACATAGTATTGAATTGTCCTTCAAAATTCAAAATGTGTGATTATATGAATTTTTTTTTTCTTTTGTGATTGAACAGGAATATTAAGATCAATTGCATCCTATGGGATAAATTCAGTGAGATGATGATGATTATTTGGAGAGAGCCCTACCGAAGGTCCCATTGTTATTGTTCTTACAATGGCAAAAATTAAATACTACACTAACAAGAATGGTAACATGACATATATGTATCTTTGTTGTTCCAATCAACATAATGTTCCTCACAAGAATTTCAAACTTCTGTAATTTTGTTGTTTACTTTTTATAGGTGTCACATATGTGAACATTCAAAATTCAATGTACTCTTCTAAATTGTTCATTAATTCAGACATTCCCAAAGTTGAAAAATTTTAAAATAGGTAGATATTGTGCATTGTTTTGATGATTGTCATATGGTCATTACAAATAACTTAAACATGCATATTTTTGTTTTGTTAGTCTTACTATTTTGGGAGATTCACTCCTCAATCTTCACTAGCTAGAGGTCTTTTAAGGATAGTGGTTGATATCAGAAGATAGAAAAACTTTGAAACAACTCAACGAGATGAACGAGGTTTAGTTCAGTTGCTTTTGATTGATATTAAGTAACTCATTTATTTATATTCATGATTTATGTTTTGTTTCTTTTTCTCTTTGATATAAAAATGTAGTTGTGTTGTGCTTGCTACACTACAAATGGATGGTGTTATTCTATTTGTTCTCATTGTGGCAAGACGTTTGATAATGATAAGCTTGATCAAATATGCCTATACGACCATGTGAAAGGGACTAATGCAGTTCCCACATAATATAATATTTTTTAATATTTCTATTCCATTTATGAATAAATAATGTCTATATATTATGTTATATGTTTCTTTCTTGGGCTTTAATGAAATAGATACTAGATTGAAATCCCTGATTTTGATAACTCTGGATATGTAGTTTTTGTTTTATTTGATCATGAAGCTAAGCAAGTTCTTCAAAAGAGTGCTGGCAATTTAGTTGAAGAGCTTATTAGAGTAGTGTGCTAGGAATTGAGTTTTCATATTATTTTAACCATTTTGATATCCTTTTAAGCATTTTTCTTAATTTATTTATTTTGGTGTGTTAATAGGGTGGTGAATATAATTTAAGAGCTATTCAAAAATATTTAGATGTGCTTTCGGCCAAGAGTTTCCTCTTTATAGTTACAATTTCTCAATTGAATATTGAAAAAGCAAATGCAAATTTTTCAATCAAAAGATTAACCAAAGGTGGAGATCTCCTTGATTTATTTTCAAAGGATGATGGACAATTATGTTTTATTTTTCCTACTGTAGTTTTATTTGATTCATTTAATTTGGTAAACTGATTGTTCATCAAGGGTTATTAACACTATAAAACTTTATTCTTGCTTATGTAAATTTCATTTGTTTTACTGTTGCATGTCTTAAGTTTGTGATTCTTTATATTTTTGTTTATATTATTTCCAAGATTTACTTTTAGTAAGTGATGACTATGATCCTGACTCATGTGCTGGTTTAGCTCTTGCTAAGAGAGGTCTTACATAGAGTTATTACTTGACGCTGAAATTTTCACTACCAAGGCATTAAAAACTATTAAGTCAGAGTGCAATTAGGTATTGAATTTTAGAATTCTAAAAGCATTATGTTAAGAAACTACATATTTTTCACTTCAAATTACTTTTGCACTATATGTCTTTATTTGTCTCTATAAATTCAACAAATTTTGGATTTTGGCTTAACTTCTCACAACATTTTTTTTATAGCATGATATGACATTACTTTTTCATATTATTTTAGCATGACTTCTTTTGTATATATATTTTTTATCGCCACTCATCTGTGCCACTTCCACCTCACCTTTAGTGCTCATTGTCACCACCCTCTCCATTACTCCTGTCGCTGCTTCAACCTTACATCGGCTCTCTCATACTATAAAGTTCACTTGATTACTTCTCATTTTCTCAGTTTGTTCTCTCTCCGTCTTGTCATCCCACCTTTTCTCCATTGCTTACTGCCACTACCCTTTTACTCATTGCTATTGCTGCCTCCTGTCACCTCTTAGTTCTCACTCGTCTCACCCTCTAGGTAAGATGTTTTATGCTTTTGTTGCTGAATGTTTAGTATTCCTACTTCTTGCTTCCTTTTAATTCTGTGACTTATTAATTGATAATTTTATAATTTTTGGAATTTTATACATAAAGACTAGGGTCTATCCAATTGAGCTTCTTGACAATAAATTATTATTTTAACTAATATTTTAATGACTCAAATTAATTAGGATCAAGATCAAGATAATTTAAAGTAATTCTAACACCATTGAATAATTTCTTGTTGGTGTAATTTTTCACAAAAAAAAACCACCTCTAAAATTTGGCACAATTCATCTTTGTTACAACAGTCTTCTTACTGATATTATTGTTATTTTTTGGGTATCATCACACCAATGAGGTTTTCCCAATATGAAAATATAATTTGCTTATTATTATACTCAACTCTCGTTGGTAGAGTCTATGTTAATATTAAATGAACCAGGTCTCTAAATATTTTAAGATTTTACATTCTTGAATTGTAGGCTTCTAGTTGACATATTTCAAATGGGCAGGAGCTTATCACCTGCTAAAATTGCGAGTCTCCGAAACAATAGAACATTGTTGATTTTGTTCCGAGCAACAATTTGGTGTTATCCATCAGAGTTTAGCCAAAACTCTGAATGACAAATTTCATATCTGAACGTATCTTTCAAAATGTATAAAATAATATTCTAGTCCATTTCATATGCAAGAACTTCTAAGTCTAGGTAGCATATTCCAAACAAGAAATTGTGCTTTATTAAAACGTTTTTAAATGGTTCAAATTATACATCTAATTAATATGCAACAACCATGTTTCCGAATAAAGAAAAGTAATTTGTACATACCTATCATTAACATATTTTGACACCCTTTCTCTATCTCTCTCCTCTTTCCTCTTGCTTTTTTATTTTCTTTTTCTTTCATAATTTTTTTTTCAACTTTGTAAATGGATGTCTAATTGGACATACTTAAAAGTATGTACAAATAACGCCTCTCTTCCGAAGGACAAGTTGTCCCGTATAAAGTGAAGTATATTATTTAAATAAATAAAGCGCATAATTAATAAACATTAATAAAAAAATTAACCATTCAAACTTTTATAAAAATACAAATACTTGAATGGCAGATTATGGATATGAAGAAACCGACTCTCTTTGATTTTTTTTCATCAACATTTACTACTTGCTCTCTAAAATTGAACCCTCACTTTTAGATATCCAAATCCTCTTTTTTCGGCACATAAATCCTCTTTTCATTATAGAGGTTGAGCTAAATGTAGAGATCACTATCGCATGACTTAACTATTTCAACCCTGCTGTTTAGTGCATAGTCCTCTTGTGAATTATAAAGATGAATATTAATTTAGAAACAATGGCTGGACATGTGTTTATCATTATTTTCCAACTGGGGTTGAGAGCAATGGGAATCAAACTCATTACCTCCACCTTTGGTGGGGGAGTTCAACCCAGAAATCAAACAATAGGCTACCTCTTAAGCTTAGTTGGCGTGTGATCTGATGCATTAAATATCTTGATTTTGATGATAATTTTCATAGTGTACATACTTTACTTCCATTCAGAAGTTGCAGCATCTTTCTTATTAGGGTAGTCAAGGAGTTTCTCCGATGATTCAAGCTTTAGATGCTCACCATTGATGAAACTAAATCAATGGTTACATTCTTATGTAAAACTCAGCCTGTAAATTTATATTTAGGAAAAGGACTAAAGGAAAGGACAGTGATGAAAATTTCAAAAATTTCTTTCTCAAGGGAGGTAACTGTACAAATCTAGTGTGGTCAATATAAATAAAACTATATGCATATCCACAAGTAAATGGAATCTATCAAATCTTATTGTACACATACCCGATAGCTATTGTTGCCAAGTTTTATTCACGTGTGAAGTGTGATGGGAAAAAAAAACTTCTGCTTGTTACCACCAATGCAGTTGAATTACTTATCTTAAAGTTGCCAGACAAGGTATCTGCAAAACCAAATTCTCAAGTAAATGATGCCAAGTCATTTTGACTCCTGCACTCTGAATTATGTTTGCAAAATTGTTAAACTGTGGTCAACCAGTTTTGAGAAACATTCAGTCAGCTTCAGGAGCAAGTCCAATCATAATCCCTACAATTCAGAACACCAATTGCCAAGTTAGATAATTGAACAGGTAACAAGGGATGCAAGAAGAATGAGGAAACAAACATCATCTGTTACAAACATGTGGCCTATTATATATATATATATTTGACATAAAACAAGAAATATTATTAACAAGAGAAGGACGGCCATTATATATTGCTCCGTCACTCTACCTTCTATGAGATTTTGTCGCAAAATGAATCCCTAGCAAATTATTAACAAAGATTAGGGGAAGGTATCATGAGCACAACAAACAGTATATCTCTAGTAAAATCTACCAAAAGGTTTATTGCTACTTTTTCTTTAGCATGAGGGAAAAAAGGTGATGAACAGTTGTCCTAGCTATGTAGGTACTACTGACATCTGGCATCAAACATAATCTCTCTCAACAGAGCACACCATGGTGTCGACACTGTGGTGGAGGTATGCTGAAAAGGTAGCAGTTACTTAAGCCACTATGACAAGGCTAGTGGTAAAGGGCTTGGATAGTCTGCCTAAGATGCTTGGTTCAAATCTCAATGTCACCATTGTATGTGTGTGTGTGTATTAAATATCAAGTAAAATTTATAGCAAAGGAAAAGTATATTCTTATTTTCTTTTCTCTTGGGAAATCCCAGAAAGGAATCGACAAGGTAGTTGATTCCAGTGTAATTGCAACATAGAATATTCTAAATGACCGAAAGCTATAAACAGTGAGTGGGATATCTTGTCATAGCGACCAAAAAAATTCAAAGATACCACTCTGCCAGATTATATAAATATTTTCCCTTCTCACCCAGTGGAAATACTCTATGGCATTATGAAAAGTAACTAAAACCATCATGACCTTCCATTCCTAGTGAACTGAGTTTGTTATTCTGGTTGACCTTTCCAATAAGAACAACAGTCTTCCTAAAGTAGTAGACAATAGTTCATCTGATCCTCAAAGTTTAACCAGAAAGAAATATAATACAATAAAGGATAAAGAAACAATACCTATGAAGGACTTGCAAGTTGCAACTTACGAATTATGTCACTCCCAAATTTGTTTGATGAAGAGAATCTTCAGACATCACAGAGCTCCTTTTTGTAGTTTTTCCATCTTACCGTCATCCTTCTCTTTGTCAAATGCAAACTCAAGCTGTTTCTCAATTGACTTAACAACTGCTGTTCGCTTGGGTCTTAACCTGTATGGAGGAGATGCATTGAAATACTTATTATTGGGAATGTCACTCCCAAAGCCATGGCTTGCTGGAGGACTCTCAGAGAACCTCCCAACTATAGAACCAGAATTATCCTTGGATCTGTCTTGTTCATTAGAAGTCTGTGAATCAATATCTGCTTTCACAACTTTACTAGGACAGACTTGTGCTTGGACTCCTGTCCTTCTCTTCCTCAATATGGAAGGAGTATTTGGGAAGTTTTAGCTGCCAGTTTCAATATTGATTCAGGCGTTTCAGTGCATAATTCACTACCCTTCACACCAGGTGGTGTGAAGAAACCAGTACATGACATCATTGGAGAAGAGCAGCACTCACTCTGCAGGCAAAAGGTAATAAAATAAAGAGAATCTAAAGGGACTGAAAAATCTAAGGGTGGTGGCTCATAACACAAAGAACCAGAGGTTGGAGTTTCGTGTGAAAACGATGTTCTAAAGAACCTGCTACTGCTCATTTCACCATTATCTATGCAATTCTCAACTGTTGGTTTGCCATTGAGTCCAAGATTCTCAAATTTTGGCACACTATTTACTCCAAAATTATCTCTTGACACTGGCTCTGAGTTGCTGCAGCTGAGATCTATGTTGGATGATCCAGGCTTATATTCTACACATTCAGTATCAGCAGATTCATTTACAGGAGCATTGGAGGAATCACCAACCTCTCCAACTGTTCCTGAGGACTCTAATTGATTCTTGTCACTGTTATCTAGCTTACTAATTTCTGTAGTTTCGGATGATGATTCAACTGTGTTATCTAATCCTTTATCTGAACAAACAAGTAATGTATTTTTGGAATGTCTAATGGTATCTTTGATGGCAACTTGTGGACTGTTCTTCGAAATAGGTGGAAGTCTTCCTGTAGCTAAATAGAAATCCAGCTTTTTCTTCAAAGAACTATTCCAGTGGTTCTTTATAGCATTATCAGTCCTGCAGAAAGAAATCCATGCAGACATATATTAGCATTTGTCGCAAATATAATTCAAATGGCATACCAGAAAAAGTTGAAAGTATTTCAAATCATAAAATATATCTTACATATTGGGCAGAGGTTGCATGATCCACTTATTGTGCCATACTTTTTACACACCTTTTATGATGAGTATATTTTGTTATTTTTTCAGGGATCCATTCTACAATTGCAATTATATGATTTACAATTGGTATTTGGGGGAAAAAAAAATGAAATTGTAGTACTTCCACTACATATGTTTTAAATGAAACAAGCAGAGTGGTCTAACAATGTGAGGGTTTAAATCATTAGAAGCTCTACAACAAAGACAGTGGAGAAATGTCATTAGAAATCAGTTGTCTTTGGAAACAATGACAAGGAAGAATCTCAAAAAATAAATGCATGTGCCTTGTGCAATCTTGCAAATGGCAAACTCACAAGTTGTAAGAAGCAAGTTGACAAAAAAATTTATGACTTTGAAAGTAAGAAATCCAATATTGTTTCTCAAGAGATAAAGTGGGTACTGCTTTCTTCATTGCTTTAGATGCTCATTGATTTTCTTTACTTCTAAGAATTGGATGGATATCATGGCCATATCTCCAAGCAATGTGGGACTTAACACACCCCCCACACACTCAGGATCAGACATTTAGAGCATGAAGTTTGCAAGATTGGACATCCGCAAGTTGCTCAATATCAAACATAGGATAGGCTTTGATACCATCTTAAGAATTGAGTGAGTCTAACTCAAATCCAAAAAATAGCTCATGAGGAGAGGATTACCCAGGCTCTTATAAAAGCTATCATGGCCAATCCCCAAGCAATATGGGATTTAACATTTACTTTTGCAGGGGTAGTGGGTGGATAGAATAAAAATTTCATTGAAGAGAAATAGAGTGTAAATTGAATACATCTTCCAAATATTTTATTGATGCCCCTCTTAGCATTTTGTGATACCTCTTACGACTTTAATTTCTGTTAATAAATATTAATAAGAAAGCATACCTTCCGGGAAGAACCTTAGCTATTTCAGTCCATTTGTTCCCATGTATACGATGAGCATTCATGAGGGCCAATTCCTCATCCAAAGTCCAAGCTTCCTTCTTTATGTCAGGATTAAGATGATTGTGCCACCTGTATATGTTTGGAAATTTAAATTCATGATCACAAACCTTTATACCAAGGCCAAGGCCAAATCTTTGATGTTGATGAAGGAATCAACAATCAAAGAATATGGCATGTTTGGTAACTGATTAATTTTGAAAAATCACTTTTATCTTTTTTCAAATGTTGTTTCAGGGAGCTTAAGATTATAGGTTGTTTTTAACCCAAAAAACACTAATCCAAACACATACCATGTAATACAAGGAAAAATGATATGCAAAAGTACCAAAGCTAGTATAATCTGAGTATCCCATATTTAAAGCTATGAGTTATACTCAAATCTTATCTTACTTATAATACATCTCAAAAGAGGGTGATCATTTTAAACTCAGGAACAAACCAATGAATTTAAGAGTTTTAGAAGTTTGAAGGCAATATGCAGGAAACATGTCTAACAAATATAACTAATAAAAGGGTTTAATTAAAAAAGTTGTAAAAAGAAAGAACTTTCATGTGAAATTCAGTAAACCTACCGTTCTCGGCACTGCTTTCCTATTCAACCAGGCAAAGATTTGGCTATCAAAGACCATTTTGAAGGCCCCATATTTTGACACCATTTCGACTCTTTTATCATCCTCCTATAAGCCAAGCAAAAGAAGTTAATGCTTGAATAGGATTTTTGGAAAAATAACAAAACATATAAAAGAAAAGGACTAGTTTTCAACCTCCTGAGTCCAAGGTCCTTTAACAAGTTCTGGATTAAGAACTTTTTGCCATCTGTGCAGACATTGAACTTCTGATCTATCAGGGAAAAACTCAGCTGCATCCACATGTTAAATTGGTGTCATGAAAATGAGCATAATGCTTTCAGCAAGCACTTAGTACAGAAAATTTTATGTATATTATCGCATGGAACTCATAATAATTCCCCTTCACAGAACACATTGCAAACAAACATTAGATGAAAGGCACCAAAAGAGATTTAAAATTTTATTTTAGTGGTTTCATTATTAACTAAAAGTTTGTCCTCAAGCCAATGTCTTGAAATTATATATTTAACTTTTCCAGTGCAGTATTTTCTGACGGGGGATGAGATGGGTCTGCTCTACATGGAAAATTCTGACAAGTTGCAAAACAATTTTTCTCATGTTTCTTATGCAATGCCCATTTAGTTTAGAGATCACAATTTCAGCCTGTCTCAGGTAAGTTCAAACATTACATTTATCTGAATAGAGTCACTTCCAATTATAAGCAAGCATGCCTTTCCAACATAAATTTGTAAATCAAAATGTGAAAGATCATCCGATTTGATTGTACTATTGGATCATGTTAAGAATATATCAATTTAAACACACATCCCGAGAAATAGTTATTATAACATCAAATGAATTACTCTAAATAAATATATAATATACTAATAGTAATATAGTAAATAAATTTAAATGGATTCAATATATCTTCATAGTGAAAGCTGCATAGTAATAACAAGTGATATCAGAGGTAATACATAGCAAATATAAATACCTATTTTCTTCCAACTCTTTCCCTTAAAAGCTGCAACAGCATTCCTTAATGTCTCATCCTGCAGCAGGTCGAAGATAGCACTATGTGCAATTACTCATGAGAAATCAAGCAGCACAACAAAATATCCTGGACTCAACTTACAATGTTACAAAGCTATAAATATATTGACATTTTTGCAGATATGAATGTATAATAAGAAACCATTAAATCAACTAAGATGAATTCACTATTAATCAACTTGCTAGAAAAGCAAGAACATATATTACCAGAAACAAAAAAATAACAGAAAGTAAAGAACAACTATCTCCAAGGACTAACCTCCTGTGCTGTCCATCCACCCTTTGCTCGCCTTATAGGGCCAGTGGTCCTCCTGTGTTCAAAGTATTCACATGATGAAAATCAATGCATGGAGATCACATGAAGATTCAAAATGGGAGAAGAACAAATATACACACCCACATTAAAAACGAAATCAGCTGCTATTTAAGATTGTGAAATTAAGCAAAAATCAAACAGGCACACAAAATATACAGCACACTACAATACTGTCCTCAAAGTACAACATTATTGATTAACACAGTAATGAAAAATGTTAAAGAATTCAAGCTGATGTTACCGGTGAGAGGGCGATGCCGATGCCCTGCTACTAATCCCAGAGGACTTTACAGCACTGCCACTGCCTTCAGATACAGAGGAGCTAGAAGCAGCTATAGATTGCTTATTCTCCATGTAATACTGCTCTGATTTCACCTCAGCCATATCCTTCTACAATCATCCCCAAAAACCCAAACTCACAATCAGCAAACTGGTTCATATATTTATAGTTAAAAACACATACACACCATACAGAAAACACACTCAAATTCCACATACCAATCATAAAAAACCCTAAAACCTCACTCAAATGCCAAAAGTTCCAAACTTTACAAGGAAAATGCAAAGGCAAACAAAACCCAGATCTCAAAATCCGTCATCTGATCAAAACCTACAAAGAAAAACGTCAAAACACCTCATCACAACAAGAAACACATAATCCATAGGTATTCACCACGCATAATAAATAATAAAAAAAAAATCCACTAACCGAAAATAGAACCGTGTCGTGGAATAAGAAAAAATCGAAAAAAACTCGATTGAGAAACACAAAAAGAAGCTGAATTTCCCGTAGTAAAAAAAAAAAAAAAAAAAAACAAAGGAGTGAAAAAAGAACAATAACAGAAAAAAAAAAGGAGGGGGAACAGAATCGTGAATTTCTCCGAAAGTGAAGTACCTCTGCTAGCAGAGAAGTGGCGGAAATCAAAGTGAAGCTCGCAAGAGATTGAGAGGAAAAAGAGAAAGGAAAAAAAAAACGAAGGCTTTTCGAAAACTCCTTGCCCGTTGAAACAACGTCGCACAAAAGGAACAAAAATTAAATTTTTAATTTAATTCAATTTTTAAATGAATTAAAAAATTGATTTATATCTTAATATATTGTGTAGAAGCACCGACGTCTCCGTAAGTTACCGTTATTTCTATCTCTCGCGGGTTTTGATCTTTTTTAAACCTATTTGGTTGACCTTTCTGGTTTAACCTTTTTGTTGACGGCACTGACAGCAATTGAGGACAAAAATTTAAATCACAAACGGCATTGGCAAAATATATGAAACAGGTTAAGATTGTTATTCAAATTCAATCAATACTGAAATAAAATAAAAAATCAATTGAAAAAACTTAAAATTGATCAAAATCGAAATAGTATAGTTTAGATTGATTTTTGTTTTTAAAATTTTGATTGGATCTGTTTAGCATCTAAAATTAAGCTTAATAACAGAATTATATTTGTATATTTAGAATAGTATATAAGATTAGAATTATAATTATACATATTATTTTTATAATATTAAAAATAACTAAGATATAACTCTTTTTAATTCCTAGTTTATCCTAAAAATTGCTAATTTCAAAACTTAAAAATGTTCCTATCCTCGATAAAGTCTTTATAATTCTTTCTCTTTCTCATTTTTTTGGGTACATTTCTATTTTTTATTTATTTATTAATAATTATGTTCATTAAATTTTAATATTTTTTAATAATATTAATATTAGTATTTTTGCTAATTTTAAATTTTGAATCACACCATCAAATAGAAAGGTTAAAATTAAATTTAGAATTATATTCAATATTCTAATTCTTATTTTAAAAGAAGAATTTAATTTAAATATACTGACAGTGTAAAATAATTTTATATCATCAACCAATAAAAATAGTAGAAAATATCAACTTATATAAATAATCATCTATTATAATGAAGGGTACACCATGATTCCTCACTTTTCAATATTTCTATTAATTGACAGTATAAAACTATTTTTCACTATCAATACATGCTAATTAAACTATTAAAAGAATTGGAGCTTAAATTAAATATTTATATTACAACTCCAATTCCAATTCCGACTTGAATTGAGTTTTGGTTGTACTTTTTCAAAATCGATGTAATAGAATCAAAATTGGTCAAGTTTATATAATATATTTTTATTATTAAATTTGTATTTTTATTTATGATCATTAATTTATATATAATTTTTTATTTATGTGTCAATATAATTGTGTCACATTTAACATCTAGAATTGAGTATGGAATTAAAGTTTAAATTCTGAAACGGACTTGTTGATTCCAATTTTTTTTTTTAGAAGAACATATAAAATTTGAATTATAATTTCATAGATCAATTTCAAAGAATTTAAAAATAATTAATATTATTTATGCAAATTAAATGAGCTATTTTTATTTTTATTTTTATTTCTATCTTCATAACTTAGGTCATTTTTAGTTTATAATATTTTAATCATAATATTAAAAAGAAAAGAGATTAATCCAAACTAATAAAAATGGTTCGTACCATATTGGATTCAAAATCTAAATTAAATTAATACAATCTAAACCTATATAAATTAAATTATTTGGATTGGTTATTTTTTTAACTCAAAATTAATCCAAACCATACTAGGAATACTCCTAGCAAATAGGTCTCTAGTAAATCTAATCTCTTCGAAGAAATGCTTGGAGTATAAGCACTATAAGGTCAGTAGGTCACTAGGACACTTTCTATATGATATAAGGGAGAATGATTCGATCATTCAAATATTTGTCATCTCAACAAAAACTTATCATTCTGATTATGTATGCAGCTAGTTATTGATTATTCCTTAAATTAATTTATTGATAATTAATTTATTCTTTTACAATATTATCTTTTACAATATTATCTAGGGCGTGACTATTGTCACTCTCTTTTATCTATCGTCGCTCTCATTTAGCAAGTCCATTTATTAATTTTGTTAAAATGCCCTTTCTTTTTATAGTTAAACTAGCAAAAAAATTCAATTTTACAATTTTTTATAAAATATATTGGATTAATTTTTTTTAAAAAATAAATAAGATAATTTTGATGCCACCTATATTTATTATTATGACAATGGAAACCGTTTGAAGGCCAAATTTAATCATTATTCCACATATACTTTTAATATATAATATTTTTTACATTTTTAAGGAGGGTCTATTGCCACTCTTATATAGATTTAACTACTTTACAAGATCTTGATAGTTTCATGTAATTTTCAATTAAATCTTTATAGTTTAAAAATTTATAATCAGATCCCTAAATTAAACTAAAATTTGTAATCGAGTCCTTAGAATTAATTATCATTACAAATGTTTGATGGTGCAAGGCATATTTTATGATGTACCATCTAATATATAGTGCATCATACACTACCTTTTCTAAAGGTTCAGATTGTGATGGTGCACCTATACACCAATCACCCTATATTTATTATTATGACAATGGAAACCGTTTGAAGGCCAAATTTAATCATTATTCCACATATACTTTTAATATATAATATTTTTTACATTTTTAAGGAGGGTCTATTGCCACTCTTATATAGATTTAACTACTTTACAAGATCTTGATAGTTTCATGTAATTTTCAATTAAATCTTTATAGTTTAAAAATTTATAATCAGATCCCTAAATTAAACTAAAATTTGTAATCGAGTCCTTAGAATTAATTATCACTACAAATGTTTGATGGTGCAAGGCATATTTTATGATGTACCATCTAATATATAGTGCATCATACACTACCTTTTCTAAAGGTTCAGATTGTGATGGTGCACCTATACACCAATCACCCTTTATTTATCCTTAAATTACTCATACTCTCTCTTCTCCACTCACCCCAACTCCACCCGTGGACTTGTTATCTCCTTCCCACCCACTGTCAAACCAAAATCAAAAAGAGCAATAAGCTAGAGTCAAATTAGAGAATAGGAAGTCACTTCCTAAACCAAAATCAATTCCAAATGAAAAATCAAAACACATCCACAAGTCACAAACCAAACTCAAAACAAGTCAATCAAGTACCAAATAAACAAGGGAAAAAAAATCATCATTGTTTTGAGCCAAAACAACTTCCTTCCTCTTCCTTTCAAATCAACCACCCAAAGCCGCCGTCACATTGCTTGTTGGAGCTATGGGCATTGGATGGTAGTTCATGACTAGTGTTTTTATAATATATTAAACAAGTTTTCATATGCATTTGATAACTTTGTCATTTGTTTTTCTCATATTTTGTATTGGAAGGAATATTTGTTGCTAGAATCAAAATGATGTGTGATATGGAAAGTGCAGCTCTATTTTTTAAGATTTAGTTACTCCATATATCATTATAGTTTCACTCAATTTTCAATTGGATTTCTATAATTTAAATATTTGTAATCAAGTCTCTAGATTAAATAAAAATTTATATTTAAGTCCCCCGTTGTAAGAGGAATATTTCGAAAATATTCTGTTTAAATTTACGTTTTTGTAATGGTAGGCATAAATAAGGACTTAATTACAAATTTTTATTTAATCTAAAGACCTGATTATAAATTTTTAAATTATAGGAACTTAATTAAAAATTTAATGAAAACTATACGGACTTACAGAGTAATTAAATCTAAAATATTTAGTGGAAATATGTTGTGTTTTAAGGAGATATTTGTGTTTTTAAATTTAAATATTTTGTGCTTGTGTGTTTATATTTGGAAATAATTTATGGAAGTATTTAATGCGCAATTACATGACTTAGAATTTTGTCAACTGATAATTACATGGCCCAGAATTCAACCATGTGACTATTAATATTAAAATAAAATGTTTTGTTAAATTATCATGTAAATCATTATATGATTGTCAATCAATCCAAATTTAATTATTGTTCAATAAATAATTAATGCATAATTTTGCTTTGATTTTGAAACTCAAATCATAGCGAATGCACAAAACATAACAAACAACATTATAGAGCCACTTGTTAAAATTTAATCCACATCAACACTTACCTAAAATTACTTCAGATTTTGTGTTTGAATCCATATTTACTTGTTTATTTCTAATTTACCCTCGATTCCTATTCCAAACATGAAAAAAATTAAACCACAAACTGTCAAAATTTGATGTTCAAACATATGAAACAAATATACGTGAAAAATATAACAAAGCATAAACAACCCCAATCCTATTTCATGATCGAAGAACCCTCGTCCCCATGTTTCTTTGGTCGACCACCATTCATAAAATCAAATTCCTGAATTGAGCTTACTTAGGAGAAAACAACATAATCAGTTATTGTTTACCGTAATTTAATTCTTTTCAAATTAAGTCATACTCCTAGTAAGATTCAATGAATCTGATGGAAATCCTATAAAAATACATGTCAATTATTTAGTCCTTCCAAAAAATAAAAAAACTAAAGAAACCATATTAGCCCAAAATTCTATCCTTATTTAATTGTAATTTTTTATATTGTCTTTTGGTTAGAAAAAATCATATACAATAGTATCCTACTCAATGAAGAATTCAGATTTTCATAGTGGAATGATCCTTCTTTCAAGTTCAACACAACGATTCTAGATGCATGAAGATCTCAACAGATTGCAATTTGCTGTTATACTTCGATTGAAATATGATTTAGGGTGAACGTGATGCTCAAAGTGGTAGTGCTCCGCTATGTCATCCTCCAACTTCGTTGGTGGTGCTTCTCGGTTAGGTTGCTTTGCTAGTGCTTCTCGCCGGTGATAAGATAGAGGGGTGGACAAAGATCTTAATTTAGAGAAGGTTTGTTGCTCTTGACGACTAAAAAGAAAAGGGGATTAGGGTTTTTCAATCAAGAAATAAGATTAAGGTTCTGTATGTTTTGTTATATTTTTTACAGATATCATATGTTTCGATATCAAATTTTGACTATTTGTCATTTAAATTTTTTTAATGTTTGGAATAGTATGGATTAAAAGTTAATCAGTGGTCCTAATGTTAGTTATAATATACCTAGTTTTTCTAAATTTGTAACTCATTATTACTAATAATTAAATAGTAGTGGGTTAATAAATAAAGAAAAAAACTAAGTTTAGAAATGGCCATGCACACACTGATGCCCAAAATTCGACCTAGATTTTTGTTAAGTCATTGAAAAAGAGAGAACTAGAGTCTTTGGACGAGCTCCAATAGCAAGCTGAGAAGTACACAAATAAGGAAGAGTCACATTGGGGAGGACTAGAGTGACCTTAACTAGAACTTGAGCCACCCTCGCCAAGACTCGAGTCATTTCGACCATGGGAATCATCATGAGTAATCACCAACAGGAGCCACCATGGGAAAACGATGCCTTTTTGAATGACCATACATGGGCACGAGTGATGTTGGTCATGTCTTGTCCAACACGTAGTCAAGCTTGGAAAATGGATTTAACAAGAGTAACCTCTATACCCAAGTTATGAGACACCAATACCCAAACTCGGTCCCTAAGCTTTATATATATGCAAAAACACATTCCTTTACATCTTTAATGGGACTCAGAAGATTTGTAGAAGTAACTAACTAAAGCACCACATATTCGAGATAATTTGATCTCAGGAAACATCCAAATCACGAAACACTAGCACCCAAACTCAGTCCATAATCTTCGAATCTATCCAAAAACATGATGCCTTGCATCCCCAATTGTACTCAAAAGATTTGTGAGAGAAACCAATTAAAGTATCACTTATTCGGATTTTGTGTACTTTCCTAATTTTGGTAAAAAAAAAAAAAATTCATAAGTGAGGAATGAGTACATGAAATATTCTAAAATTTGAAGGAAACATTGGAAATATTCTCAAGAACATGCTTGCAAAAAATCATGTCAAAATTCAATCTCTAGACTTCATTGTTTGTTTGGATTTTATGAATTTTTGTCTATTTAAAAATTCATAATAAATTATTCCCTTAAAGAAAAATGTTGAAACTTTGTGGAACTATTGTTTCCATAGCTCATCTAACTAAGGAGTTCCCTGCCGACGATGAACAAATCATCTCAATAAAAGCTAATCAAACAGTTGTGAGACGTTGTTATAACACTAGTTGTTTACTTGATTTTTCATCGGCAAAACAAATAAATCGACGATTATCAATTTGCTTCACAAATCTCAATTCAGGGAATAGAAGTGGTTCCTCTGATGGATTCTCAGATTTTTAAAGTGTCAACTTGTGAAGGATAAATAGAATGTAGATCAACCTAAATAAAAATGATAAAGTAATAAACAATGAACATACTATTCATAAACAAAAGATTATTGATGTCAAATGTAAAAACAAGATCAAATGACTAAAGAAAGTGAAAATAAGAAGAACATTTACTTGAGTTCTTACATACTTTTCAATGTAACAGTGAATATTTTGCCAAAGTTTTAAGGTGTTCAATTACCTAAAAGTCCCTCTCAAATTACATCATAACTCTCCTATTTATAGAAAAAAGAGATCCCTAAAAACTAGGCACACTAACCCCCATGTTCTTCATCCTCAATAACAAGCCACATTTGTCCATCCACGTTCTTCTTCTTAACCCACGTTTAAAGGTTGTATGTGGGCGGCCCTTTTGATACTCTACATTCTGGATCCCTTCAAATCTTTCTCATATTCAATCTTGATTGCTTTGGACTTCATCAAAATGTTATTTGACAATTCGATTTAGCGTCTCCTTATTCCTTTTGATCTCTCTAGATCTTTGCCTTTCTCAATATTCTATTGGAATGTATTAACCGATTTTTGCCCTAACATGATGCCCCCTAAGATTTGATTTTTTAATGAGAAATTCCAAGTCTTAGTTGTTCAACAATGATCCTTTCCTCGATTCCATTCCTGACAATTGAAATTTCATCATTTTTTTTTACCTATTTATTAACCACTTTTTTTCTTTTTTTCTTGCATGTTTCCAATGCACTTCTTATCACTATTGCAAACGTGCCATTTTCCCTCTTCTTCTTTAATCTTTTCAACCATCTTTTCAAAAACCTTACTTTTCTCTCTCTCTTCTTGTTACCAAGTGGCCTCAAGAACTTAAGAGGGGGGGTGAATTAAGTTCTAAAGTTTATCCTAATTCTTTTCCCAAAAATCTCTTTCTTTTAAATCTTATTAGAAAATAGGTGATTAAGTGATTAACTATTTGAAAATTAATGCAAGTTTCAAATTACTTCAACAATAAACAGTATGAATTTAACTTGCAATTAAGTAAAAGATAAGGGTAGAGAAGAGCAAACTCAGATTTATCCTGGTTCGGTCACCCTTTGTGGCCTACGTCCAGTCCCCAAGCAATCAACTCAGGATTTCTCACTATGTCAAATTCTTCAAGGTTTTAAAACCTTTACCATACTTGAGTACTCACACTTTTGGGATCCCTCACCCTAGTGTTTGAGTTTCTCACAATCGAAGAGGGATACCTCACCCTTTTCTTTCTTGAGGGATGCCTCACCCTCTTACAATTTGATACAGAATAAAGGAAATTGATGACTCTCTAAAAGAGAAAATAATACAACTTGAAGTATTATGAAGCTTTTCAATAGCAACTCTCTTTGGCCACAGAAAACTGAGTTAGAAATCAAGGAATGGAAAAAGTTGATTAAGAGTTTTTAACCCTTTAGTATTCTACTTAAAAATGTGTTATGAATGGCTATTTATAGGCTTCAGATTTCGTTCTAGCCGTTTGAGAAAAGTACCCAACGAACATGACTTTTCATAACTAGCCGTTTTTTGCAGTTAGGGCTCGTGGTAATCGATTACAGGACTTTGGTAATCGATTACCATTGTAAAATAACTAATTTTTGGGCAAGTCTTTGAATATGGTAATCGATTACACTTTGTGGTAATCGATTACAAATGAACCCAGAATGGTAATCGATTACAATATGATGGTAATCGATTACAACTTAAAAAAAATGCGGTTGTAACGACTTTTTGAAAATTTTAACGAACGTAATCGATTGAAAACTTTATGTAATCGATTATACCTTACTAAAACATGCATTTGCTTAATTTAAAAAAACATATTTTCCATAAACTATCTTTAAAACAAATTATTTAGAAACTTATACTATGTTTGCAAAAGAAAATCAATATCTAACTTGGTAGCTTGTTTAAAAAAACATTTTTGAAAACACGAGTTATAAAGTTTCAAAAAGTTTGGCCATGAGAATTAATAATAGAAAAGCTGTTAACAAAAAGAACCTATGGCCTAAGAATTTATACCAACGATGCTTGAACCCGTTTGTCTTCAAGGATCTTCATGCTCTTTGATTGCAGCCGTTTATCACCCTTTTGGCATCATCAAAACCAAGCATATACACTTCTTTCATCTTTGTCTTCTATAAATAATCTTCCTCCTTTAAACTCTATTCTTTTACATTTCTTTTGGCTAACTGTTCATCTTCCTCTTTGTGATTCTTGCATTCATATACCTTTCTACTATCGTGACTCATTCTTCTTCCTTCATCAGCCAGACATCATATTCTTGTATTTCTTTCCTTTAATCATGGCTGCCAGCCCTTAACCCCAAATGGTAGCTTCTACCCCAGAGCTTATTGCTGATGAAAACTACCTAATGGTGCTGGAACCCAAAGCCACTAAACTTTTACAAAGTTAGGTAATTCTTCCATTCTCTTTAGGATCTACCATCCATGCCTTTCTTGGTCCTTTTCTTTCTTTTTCTGAAGTTCAAAAGCTTCAATCTTTCCTTCCATGTGCCCCTAATCAATCCATTTTAGCTAGTCAAAAACAAATCTTCATCAAACAATTTGTTCTCTCAAAATGCCCTTTTAGGAAACCACCTAAGAACACCCCATAATTTATCACTTGATTGGAAAGGGTGGAGCGGGTAAAGGTTAATTCTGGAAAGAAATATGGATTTTCAACTTTATGCAACTCTTTTGACACCAAACCCCAAACAACCCTTCCGTGCTTAGCCCAATCTTTTTTTTTTTTGGAACCAAACCACCAATACTCTATAATTACCATACGGCATGATCTCTCCCACTTTATTTGAGCTTGTTGCCATTACTAGTCTTCGACCCACAGGGACAACTATCCATTTTGATCTATAACCTGATTATGTGAAAGCATACAACTTCAACAATTCTGAACCTGCATACTCAGTCTTTATCTGAAATAATATGGGTGCTCCTTCAACACCTATATTTGATGATGAATGCTATGCCACAACTTTCCTCTCATATTGGTTAAATGCCGTGGTTTTTTGACCTCGAAGCCTTCAAATGCAGTGGTGGTATTATCCTTTAGTCGGCATGTTACATGAAAGTCACTGACTCTACTTGGCTAAATTGATTATTGCCCAACTTTACGATGAAATTGGATTGGTCATGACCAAGCTTCAAGTTAATAAATCTATCTACCCAGGGGGTCGTATGGGGTTTGTACATTTGTGGGCTAACCCCATATTTGAGCCTTTCCTTCGAGCTTTTGCTCCAACAAACTTTCCACAAGGAATAGATGGACCTCGACTTTGCTATTTGCATCGAGATGTTCCAAAGACCACTCTTGTTATCGATGAATTTTATTTCTTCTTCAAACATTTTCACCAACTGTCATTTTCTAATACAAGAGGCATGAATCTTTCTCCTTATAGCAATTGAACTTTGGTCCTCCTTGATTTAATCATTCAAGAGTTGATTCAAATTCGACCATTCAGCAAGAACTTAATGAACTTTGGTCCAATCTTCTGTGTTGCCAAGTGTTTCTTGCCAGCCTTCCATATTCCAAGAATGGAAATGTTGAGCTTCATAACCCATCTTTCGTGGCTCGACAATTCGATTTCTCCCAAGCAATATCTACGCCATATTCATATGATCTAAAAGTCCAATTACGTACCTTATCGATCGGATCATTTTTTGACCTCGAATATCTTTTGAGTGAGAATAAAGAGAAATGGAATTTATATTATCTCATAACCTTCGAGAATTGCTTTTTTCCTACCCCCCTCATTTATTGATTAGTGGATCGAGTATTGCAAGTCTCAACATTAAAAGATTTCATTTTGTAAAGATATTGTGGTTGCTAACCTCCCTAATCCTTCTTTGTAGAAAGGGATGGCCTCATCAAAGACCAAAGACACACATGTTTGAGAAATCCTCCAATTTGAAAAATATTTTAAGGTTAAATACAATCCTCGAGCAGACTTGAGGGTAGTTCGAGATGCCATGGATATTTTTAAACGAAAGAAGGAGCAACATAAGGGTCAATGTTGGTACACTTTTGAAAAAGCTAAGTCTTTTAACCTTTTTGTCCGATATAAATCCTACATGACTCCTTTTTTATGTCCTCCATTACTAAATGCTCCATTTGCCATTGTCGACTGCTATCCAAATCCATCCGAAGGTCCCTTTGGGACTCTCTATTCACATCTTCGACATAATGTTGTAACCTTTACTGGCCTCCATTTGTCGAAAGAGACTGAGCATCTCATTCATTCTTGATCGAAAGTTCTTGAATTTCCACCAATAGGCAGTTTGCTTTTTCCTTTTCATTTTCTCAATTGAACTTTTGCTAACTCTTTTCTTTTACAGCTTCTGAGGCAAGCAAAATCTCAAGTGTCACCCTTGATAAATTTGCAGAGAATTAGGATGATGCTAACAAAGCCCTAGCTAAAGGTTGAAAAAGAAAAGCTCCATTGACTCAAAAAGGAAAAGGAAAAGAATTTTCAAAGAAAGAAGCTCCTACTAAAAAAACGCCCTTTCCTTTCAAGCTGATTCTCGAAAAAAAACACCTTATACTAAGGTAACTTTCGACCCTAATGTTCTCTTTTTTCTTTTAGTATCAAAACCATAGATAACAATATAGTGTTTTTTTAATAATCTAGAATAGGGAAGATCTCAAGCAATTCCCCTTCTATAAATCTTGCAAAAACTCAGGATGACCAAGAATTTACCTATTTGGAGTTTGGATTGAAGATGACATTTCGACTCTTGCTGCTTTTCTCTCCTGTATGTTCCTTAAATTCATTGTTTCTTAGTTTCAGAATGATCCTAAGGACAATGACGAAAAAGTCAAAAAAGAAGGAAAAAAGGCAATCAAGACTACCTCAGGGTAGAAAAATCCCTATGAGGATAACAGTGTAGTCTTCCCTACTTTGGACAAAGATGCCGTTGTCATCGACAATAAAGAGAGAGAGGCTGTTGATCAACCTCAACAACATCAAGCTCAAATCCCTACTATCCTAATATCTTGTTTGACCACTTTGAATGTTGCCTTTCTAGAGCCTACTCAAGTTGATAAGACTCAAGAGGTTGATGATGACGGTGCTCTTGATTTTGGCAACTTGAGTGCCTTCGATGGGATCTTTTTAGCTAACTATGCGGCTCAAGACAAAGAAATCCCTGCTATTTCTAGTTTTGAGGTCCAAAAGTCAGCTAGGAATACTTCGACTTATGCTCTAATGAACCTTACTCCACCTTTAACTCAATCAACACTATTTGAGTTGCCTATTAATCTATTGGGCTCCATTTATACTCTCTTCAATAAGACCTTAGACTCATTGGTTGTTGATGGTGAAGCCAAACAGTCCTTGATTAAAAGTATTTCTTCATTAAGCATAGCTACCCTGCTTCCTTTTGTCGAACCTTTGTATCAATTACTTTATCAATTTATGGAAGGCCTTCTGGAACAAGTTCCCAAAGTCGAAGCTGCTGAAACCCTTTTCACTTAAGCCTCTCAAAAGCTTGAGACCTTTGATAAAAAAACTTGAGAATTCCATGAAGGCAAAGAATCTAGCTTCATCAAAGTTGGCTATGGGATAGGTTTGGGTGCTGGACATGGCTTTTAAAATTGTAGCCACTGAGCAAAGACCAAAAGATTTAAAGGAGAAAAAAAGAAAAACTCAACAAGGCTGTTGGGAAGCTTTGTGTCGATATCATTAAAGCAACATGTAAACTTTCTAAGAAGCAATCTCAACACCAAGAAAAAGTAGTTGTTGTTGAGGAAGCCTGAAAAGCTGTGGAGGAAGCTCAGTCGACAAAAGAAAACCTAGCTCGTCAACAAGAAGATTGTACATTTCTTTTATGTTTTATGAATTTTCTTCTTTTTTGGGTTCTAATTGTACATGTCTTTTTAACATCGATAGTAACATTTTAGGCCCTGTGTGGCTTTTGAATCTTTATATACACTTTCATTATCAAATCTTTATTTCATATATTGCTGGCTTATATTGCTTTAAATGTTTTCGATTGATCGATGCAACTCTTAAGCCATCATTAACATTGACTAATGCATATGCATTCCCTGAAAACATTTTGTCAACCTTAAAAGGTTCTTCCTAATTTGGGGACCATTTTCCATGCATTCTTGACTTTTTATCAATTGGTAGAATAATGTTCCAAGCTAAATCACCCACATTAAAGACTTTGTACTTAACTCGATGGTTATAGGATTTAGAAATTAATTCTTTTTGTCCAACTAGTTTTTCTAATATGTTAAGTCATTCTTCTTCTAATTCATTTAACTCATCAAACAACGCGTTCCGATAATCTTTGACAGGCAACTCATCTTATCTTGCAATGTTGACTTTTTGCAAATTGATTTCAATAGGCAAGAGTGGATCATGTCTATAGACGAGGTTAAAAGGAGTAGTGCCTGTCGATCTTTGGGTGAATTTCAATATGTCCATAATACTTGGCACAACAAATTATGCTAATTTCTTGGTCAATGCTCAACATTTTTCTTCATTAAAGCAATGATAGATTTATTGACTAGTTCGACCTATCAATTGGCTTGTGCATAATAGGGCGTAGAAGTTATCATTTTTATTCACCTACTTTTAGTATATTCCAACACCCTTCAACTAGTAAACATTGTTTGTTGGTCAGTTGTTAAATTAAGTTTGTGGGATTCCAAACCTATGCACAATATGTTCTTCAATAACATCAATGATCTCGGTTTGGGTGATTTCTTTTTAGTGGTATTGGTTCAACCCACTTTGTGAAGTAATCGATAGCCACTAGGATGTACTTGTGTCCCTTTGATGAAAGTGGCTAATTTGTCCGATTAACTCAAAAGCCCATCCTCGAAATGGCCATGGTTTTATAACCGAATGAAGTTCAACAGCTAGTACATGTTGAATATGACTATACTTTTGACATTCTTTGAAAGATTTTGCAAATTTGAAACAGTCCTTGACAAGCAAATATACTTTCTTTATATAGGACTCACTTCATTTTCTCCTTAGCTTATTGAGCTCCATATATTCCTTCATAGGCTTCGGCTAGAGCAATATAAGTTTCTAATTCACTTAAGCATGTTAATAAATTTCCATCGACGGATTTTCTAAACAAAGAATCTCCTAAAATTACATAGTTTAAAGCCCTTATCTTAATTTTTCTATCAACAATTGCATCAACATTTTTCAAGAAATCAACAATAGGCTTTCTCCAATCTAAAAGGTTTAATTGGCCAAGCAAATATACTTCCCTCTCTTCAATCAGAACATAATGTCCTTTCAATTCGATCAACTTCTTTAAAGTTGAAGCATTAATTTTATATCTTGAAGCTAATTGGGTAGGTTCATTAGCTTCAACACTCATTTCCCTAGGTACATGTTGAATAACAACATTGTTGAATTCATCAAATAATGTTAGGGCAAGTGATAAATATTTAATCAAATTTTCACTTGTATATTCTTTTGATACTTAATAACCAGTTGTGAATCTCCTATGATCTCCACATTTTTAACTCCTTTTTCTATAAAAATTTATAGTCCTAAAATTAAAGCTTGGTATTTAGCATCATTATTAGAACAATCTTTGTCGAGTTCAAAAAGGAATTTGGTTAGTTCATCCACACGGGATATGAGCAAAATTCCAACTCTAGCACCATTTTAATGCCTTAAACCATCAAAATACAATCTTTAGGGTTTTGTTTCAACCAAGTTGACTTCTCCAATTTTAAGCCTCGGATAGTCGACTTAAAAACCAGCCAAAATTGTCCTTTTACAACCTTTGCTAGGACAACATGAAGTGAGAATTCAGTAAGAGCTAACATCCATTTTCCTATTGGGTTATGCATTGTAGGAGGAGAAAACATGTATTTAATAACATTAACTTGAGAAATAACAAAAAAATCACATGAAATTAAATAATACTCGAGTTTCGTACAAGAGAAATACTAGGCTACACACAATTTTTCAATCAGGCAATATTTGGTCTCGGCATCGACTAATGTTCAACTAAGGTAATATACTACTTTTTCGACACCATCTTCATCATCTTGTGCTAGCATACTGCCTATTATTGATTTAGATGCTGAGATATATAGCTTTATTGGTTTTTCATGCCTTGGAGGAGCTATGATCGAGGGTTTAACCAAATATAACTTTATTTGATCGAATACTTCTTGATGCTCTTTTACCCATGAAAAATCTTCTTTTTTCTTTAGCTTGATCAAAGTAATAAAAACTCTTATTCTTCCCGATAAGTTCGAAATGAATCTCCTTAGATAATTAAATCTTGCTAAGGAAGATTTGTAACTCCTTTTTGTTCAACAGTGGTTTTGTTTCTATTATGACTTTCACCTTGTTTTTATGGATCTCAATCCCTTTTTTTGTGAATAAAAAACCCAAGAAAATTTCCTGTAGATACACCAAGTGCACATTTTAATGGATTCATTTTCAAATTGTGCCTATGCATTTTTTCAACAGACAATCTTAAGTTATTGAGATGGGTATTTTTAGTGTCGGATTTGATGACCACATCACCAATATACACTTCCATGAATTTACCAATGTATTCATGGAATATCGTGTTTATCACTCATTGATATGTGGCTCCAGTATTTTTAAGCCCAAAAGGCATGACTATTGATCCATATGTGCCAATGGCACCTAGGCATCGAAAAGTTGTTTTCGACACGCCTTCTTTCGTGATATGAATTTGATTATGTCCTAAATACCCATCGAGGAAGCTTAAGATTTCATGGCCAAAGACTGAATCTACTAACATATCCGCAATAGGCATAGGATACTCGTCTTTTGGTGTAGCATTATTTAAATTTCGAAAATCAATACAAATCCGAAGCTTACCATTTTTTTTCATAACAGGAACTATGTTAGAGATCCAATAGGTATACTTGGCAGTTTGAATGAACTTAGCCTTCAATAATCCTTAGATTTCTTCTTTCAACTTCGATACAATTTCTGGGAAAAACCTCCTAAGTGCTTATTTTACTAGTCGAATGTTTGTTTTGTCGGAAGTTGATGTTCAACTCAATTTTGGCATTTCTTCATATTCTCATGCAAAACAATCCTTGTATTGTTTAAGAACTTTGATCAAACATTTTTTAAAATTTGGAGCAATCAAGTCACTAACATAAGTAGGTCAATATTCGCCTTCTTCCCTTAAATCGACTTCCTTGAGTAGATCTTATACTTCGACTCTTTTTATTTTTTCTTCTAAAGGCTACTCAAATCCTAAAGGACTAGAATCATAAATGCAATCTAAACCTACTTCTTCTGTACATAACTGCTAGTAGCATCCATCGATAAGATTTAGGGTCGAAGGTGCTATTATCCAGAAACAAAGATCTTACCTTCGGATTATAAACCTTGAAGTCAACATGTGCTTGCTAGAGATACCAGGGACTATTGTCAGCATATACTTCCTCGACATTGCCTTAATCATTCCAAATAATCAACTTTAGATGGAGCGTTGAAGGTATTATGCCAGCATCGTGGATCCATTCCCTTCTAAGCAAAACATTATATTCTATGTTCAAAGTTACCACAACAAATGAAGTGATTCTGTTGACACTTCCAACCCTTACATTTAACATAATCATCCCTTTGGATATTGAATTCTTCCCTATGAAGTCGGTGACTACTACATTTGCCTTAATAAGTTGATCGATAGTCTTGCCAAACTTTATCAACATCGACTCAGGCAGTAGATTGATAGTAGCTCCTCCATCAAGTAAAACATGATTAACCATTATTTCTGAGATGTTAGCTTTTATATGCAATGGTCGAAAATGAGCTTTCATGCCTTCACTAGGTCTTTTGAACAAAACATTATTTTTAGAATCTTCATCAAGGAAGAGGCATTCTAGTCCTGAAAACACATTAAAATAATCATTTTCTTAACTCTTCGATTTTATTAGATCTCCAAACTTGGCAGGAAGTATTGTCACCATTCTAATAAAATCAGCCCCCAAAATTGCTTCCAAGTCATCATTGAATCTAGTGCAAAATTTTTTTGTCAATAGGTTATCCTCATCTTCAAACTTGAAATTCTTAATCCTTTTTTGTCGACCATGCTGGTTCCCTTCACTGGATTGAGAAAAGAAATGAGTGGTTGGAATTAGATTAGGTTGTTGAGTAGGAATCCTTTGAGACTAAACTCGAAAATCATCTAAAGGGATATATTCGGGTATTTTTTAGTTGTTTGTCGACCTACTTGTCCCTATGTTCTTGGTCGATACATAGATCCTTGGTACTATTGTTGAGGGCAATAAACTAATCCATTTAGATTGATCTGTGGTTGCATATGTTCTTTCCTTTGCCACACATGATTGGCCAAAGGAACATTATGATATCGAGACTTAATCCACTTTGCTTTTCTCTTTTGTGGCAGTTGGATATATAGTCCTGGGGCCTTCCTTGTGTTATGTATCCATTTGTTATTCACCACATTTGATGAAGGCACTCGAGTTTTCATTTACGCTCCTTCAAGCTTTTGATCGACCACAACCATTGTCTTCACCTTCTGGTTAGTGCGCATACTAGGTCGTACAATATTTGGATCCATTTTCTAAGTGTTGATGACAATTTTTTGTTTGCCGGCAATGTCTTTCCTCAACCTTGCGACCTCAGCTTCTTTTTCAACTAATTTTCTTTCGACTTCTTTTCTTTCCTGCTCAATCCTCTACTTTTTCCTTCTCGACTTCAGCATCTTTTTGTTCTTTATATGCCTTGCCAACATTTTTGTTGAATACTACACTGTATTTTAGGCAGATGGTGACATTAGCATTTGTATCTTTCTATTTTAGCAAAAAATCGAGCAAGTCTTCCCCTGCTTTGGGATAAATAGGCTTATCCATACTTTCAAATAGATCAAGCTTCATGTCTTCTTTTACCTTTTCTTCTTCCATTTTTTCATTGAAACCCATTGCATTAATTGACATGAACACGGATTTGACAAAAGCACAGTTCATTTCAAATGGGTTGGCATCAACTATCATTGTCAATTAAGGCTTCTCTTTAAACTTGAGTCGACCTTCTTTGATTGTCTTTTGAGTCAAGTCCCTGAAATAGACATAATTGTTAGTTGAATATTCAATAATCTGATGATATTTACAAAACTTTTAGTATTTTATTTCCTCCATTGAAGAGATTTTCTTCCTTTATGGTAGCATAATTTGCTTATCTTTTAATAGTACATTAAAAAATTTGATCGACCTTAGTTATATCAAAATAATAAGACTTATTATTTAAATTAGCCTTTTTTTTTTCCTTTTGCCAGTTTAAGTAAAGCAAATACATAAGAAGGGCCAACTTGCAGCTCAGTTACTTTGACTTCGGCTAAGTGTACCTTGCTGGAGTCAAAATCATCTTCTTCTTCATCCGACTCTATCTCAACAAAATTCACTTGTTCTTTTCTAAAAGTTTTCCTAAGCTAGTCCTTTCAATCCTTTCCTATTTTGCTTTCAATTGTTTGATATGCTGGACCTTTTCAGCTAGTTGGGCTAGATCGAGAAATTGTAAATTAACAAGCTTCTTCCTAATACCGTAATCGAGGCCATTAGTGGCATCTTAACCATTTCTGATTCTGCGATAGGGTTGAAACAACGATTTTTCATTATTCCAAACCTAACTAAGTAGTAATCAATTGATTCCCCTTGCCCCCTTCTTATGGTAAATAGATCGGTCAAACTTTCTTTCATCTTTCTCTTAAAAAGTTGTTCATGACAACTTTTCTCCAATTGATTCCATGTAAGAATCGAATTTGGTCACAGATTTGCAAACCAAATAAAAGCATTTTTCGTTAGGAAAGAAGGGAAAAACCTCATTTTCAAATATTCTCCATTAGCAAGATCCCCAATTTCTATAGTACATTGAGCAATGTGCTCAATTGCAGATTCCCCGTTTTCCCCTCACAATTTGGTCAGTAACTTAGGCACTTTCCATCCTCAAGAAAGCTTAGCATGTTGCACATAATCAGGGAATGTGGAGATGAAATAGGGTTGATTTGCATATCCTGCATTTAACCTAAATCGATTTAAGACTTGTTTGACAACTTTGGTTAAATTTTGATACTCCCAGTGTTGTTTTGTCTTAGTCTTTGTAGCACTTGATCAGCATTTTGTTATCAATTGACAAGATGTATGTCATTGTCGAGTATTTGATTTTCTAGTGTGGGTGGTGGCATATTCCCTTGGTTAATGTTTTCAACATTCCCTATTGGTCTAGCTCTAAGATGGTCTAGAGTTTCATCTATAGCATTTACCACTGATGCTATTTGATTGACCTGTCAACCTAGTTGTTCATACCTGTGGTTATTCGACTCTAACAAAGGTGTTATCATAGTGGCCATTTGATGAGTCAACATATTGACCAACTCGTGTTGACTTTCTTCGAGCTGTAATCGAAATGTGATCAATGATTCATTGGTGTGTGAAGGGGTTGTTGCGGGCATCGACCTAGTCATACATGGGTATATGGGTACAATTGAAGTGCTCCGAATGTTTTTGTCCTTAGCCTATTGAAGGCCGGGGAAGTGACCCAAAAGAGGGTAAATTGACCATATTGCACTTGGGTCCAATGGGTTTGAAATATAGTTAGGGCAGATCCTATTCCCTATTGTGTTTGGTTTTACGTAACCACTAGTGGTACAAAACCAGGTAGCAAGCTATATATTGGCATTATGCTTAAGGCCATAGTACTTACATTACTTGGAGTTTGAGTAGTTGTTGCTCAGTTGATAGTGACTACTAGAGTCAGAACTAGCTCTAGCTACTGAGTAGCAGCAGGGGCATGTTCCCTTTCATTATTCACCTCATCGCTAGAGGATGAGTGTAACGTCCAAAAGAAATATTACCGTTATTAACCGAGTTATTCGATTTTTATCGAATAATTGTGATTAATCAGGATTCAATTTAGTATTCACTTAAATCTAATTAAGTGTGATTAAAATGATTAGGCATAATGGGATTAGATTGGGACCATAGGAAATTTCATAGGATTTTTCAAAAACCGGTTTACCGATTTAAAGGAAATCAGTAAGATTTCGGTATTTTAAACTGTCAGAACTAGACCAATAGAAATTATGCTATGAGTACCGTAGGATGAATGGATAAGATTTAGCCAAAACACCTCCTTATGTAGCATCTTGATCAACCATGAAAAGTGGAAAGCCAAACCAAATTTGAAGGCAAGATGAAATCCACCAATCAAAATGAAACTTGCTTCAAAAGTCTTCACCTTTTTCTTTCCTTCTTTCCTTGAATTTTTGGCCAACCTAGCTGCTGAAGCTCCCATCATTTCTCTTCTATTCACTCTCATCTTCACTCCATCTTCATCCCTTCTTCAAGTCTCATAAAGAGTTACTTCCATCTAAGGCACCCAATCAACAAGAATTCAACTAAATAAGGTAGGAATTCCACTTCTTCTCTTATTTTTCTTGATTTAGGGCTGTGTGAGGATCTTGATTTCCTCATAATACTGATGTGCTTTGGAGTGATGATGATGGATTATGGTTGATTTTGAATGTATATTATGATTAGAATTGATATTGGGATGAAAGAACTTGAAGATAGAGAAGGATTCAAGAAGCTGTTAGGGTTTTCACCCGACGGTCCGTACGACAGAGTGTACAGCTCTATCTATAACCATTTAAATTTGATAAATCCATTTTGACATGAAATTAGACATTCAGGGCTTTCCATGCATATAAAATATGAAGTCATTGGATTAATATATAATTAGTTATGAATTTTTGAACTTTGATCTAGAATCCTAAATTCCCATCTGGGCAGTGTGAGTTGAGAGGGGTGTAACTTACCCTACACAACTCGAAATTGAGTGAAACTAACGTTGTTTGAAAGCTAACATATAAGGGAATATCCCATAAAAATTTTAGAGTCATTTTCGTTGCCAATTGTTCCCAACACATCAATGAATTTACCTTAAGTTTAAACCAGGCTGAAATAGGATAGTCCAGTAAGGTCAAGTTACGGAGCTTATATCTCAAGATATACTTATGAAAATGATATGAAACTTATTTCATTTGAAAGCTTGTTCTGTTAACTTTAAATGATATAAATTTTGTATGATTTCACCTAGATTTCTATTTTTAGTGAATTTTCATTTATAAGGGTGCCATTCTGGCTAAGTATAGGGCAGTCTAAAATAAAATACAAATAACTTGAGTTATACAAATCAAAATGAGATGGGACTAAAAGGGTTAGAAACTAGACACATAGAGTTATAACATATCCAAAATGTAGGCCTAAATAAATTAAAATGAACATTTGTTGGATTTTACAAAATTTGGGCAAAAGAGAGTAGGGTGAGCAGAAAACTCTGTTGATATGTCTATTGATTTTGACATACCATATGGTTAATAATGTTGCTGTAACTTGTTGTTTTATATTGAATTGCATACTTAATTGATTGTATTGGTAGTCTGGCACTATTCATGGGGAAGCGGACTTGATCCATCATGCTGCCAAATTTTCGGCAGAAGCATATAAAGTTGTGATAGCTTGTGTTATGAAAATTTAAGTTATGAATATGAAATTTTAAATGCAAGAGTATTCGAAAGTAAGTGCACTATAATAAATATAAACAATGCATGATGATATGATCATGATTTCTTTTATGAAAGATGACATCTTTGCATGTAAAGGAAGAGATATATAAACATGTGAGAATGAATCCCTTCCTATGAAGGCAGTTACAAGATATGATGAAGGTCCCATATTTCTAAGGAGTGTGACATGGCGATCACACTTTAATGGGGTATGACATGGCAATCATGCTCTGAAATATGGCATGATGAGCATATCCTAAGCAGTGTGACATGGCGATCACACCTCGATAGGGTATGACATGGCGATCATACTCTGGAATATGGCCTGATGACCACATCCTAAGAAATGTGACATAACGATCACACTCCGATGGAATATGACATGGCAATCATACTCTAGGATGTGGGAGGATAAACATATTCCTAAGGAGTGTGACATGGTGATCACACTCCTATGGAGTATGACATGATGATCATACTCTGGAATATGTATAACAAGTAAAGGAAGATAAAGGAAGAAAGAAAATTATGTGTATCTGCATAAATTCAATTTCAAGTGAAGGCATATGCAGATTTTAAGTTTCCAGTATATTGATGCTATTATATTTTAATACGCTGCAGTTATTGTTCATAGTATAATTCATGACTTTATTTTATATTGGCTCACCCAAATGACAAGTGCATGAATAAAATGGACTCTGCTTCGAATAATATGTTTTCGAACTATAAAATTAAACAGTTTATATAACATGTCCACCTTTTCATAATAAATCGAAACAGCTGGAGATAATAATGATGACACGGTATGAAATTCCTTAATGAATCCTACTGATAATTTAAAATTCTCACTTCTGCTTCCGTGTTATCTCCAAATAGTTTGAGAAGTTTCAAAGACAGCTGAAGTTGCTGTCAGATAAGGTCCGCTTAAGTAACAGTAACAACTTCAGAGTGTGGTACTATGGCTTATGCATAGTACTGTACAGAGGAAGATGTTACAAAATGGTATCAGAGCAATTCGGTCCTAACCGGACCTGAGGGCTGAACTGACTATGCTTCGAGTGCACTTTGAAATTCTTAGAAAATATCATGCGATAAATCTTATCTGCTCAGATAAAATATAAGAAATTAGATATGCATGACTGCCTAACTGTGATTGTTATTAGTTGCTATCACACTTAACTTATTATTGAGCCTGATCAACTTAATATTTTGTTATGTGTGATTAGGAACTAATGGCTTCTAGGGGGCATGGTAGGCCACAAACTACACCTACTACAGAAGACCCTGCTTATTTCATGAACACTCTATAAGAAATGGCATATGCCATGCGCGAACAAGCTGCTACAGCACACCAAATGATGGACCAGCTAGGAAGACAACCTGGAGCCAGTCACGGTGGAAACCCGAAGAGCTTAGGATTGGACCTGGAATATCTCAAGTTCGCATAATTCCAAAAGGTGAACCCGCCCAGTTTTAGAGGAGCTTTTCATCCTGATAAGACTGACGAGTGGATTAAGACAATGGAGAAGGTCTTCTCCGTTTTGGATTGCACTGACCACCAAAAAGTGGCATTCACCACTTATATGCTCGAAGCAGACACAAAATTCTGGTGGAATGGTGTGAAAAGGCTATTAGAAGAGTCCCAGACAGAGATTACTTGGATTGTGTTCAAGGACGCTTTTTACCAAAAATACTTTCCTTCATCAGTTCGGAATGCCAAGGAGTTGGAATTTATGCAACTCTGCTAGGGAAGCAGTAGCATGTCAGAGTACATCGCTAAGTTTGAGGAGCTATGCAAGTTTTCCACAATCTATCAGCGGAATCCAGATGAGGTGTGGAAGTGTGTCAAATTTGAAGGCGGATTAAGGGAAGATATCCTCGCAGTAGTAGGCCCTATGGAGATCAGGGATTTTCCTACCTTGGTAAACAAATGCAGACTTTTGGAAGACTATGATAAGAAGTTGGAGATTGCCCAGTCTGATGCTTATGGAAAGAGGCCGACACCTGAAAACCAGGAACTCGAATATGCCTCACCACCAAAGAAGCAATTTCACCTTAGTGAATATGAGGGCAAGCAGCTGCAAGAATCGATGGTCAAGCAACGATGTCCGAAGTGTGGAAAAAATCATGGAAATAAGCCTTGCTTGGTTAAACAGTATGTATGTTTCAGGTGTGGCAAGCCAGGATATATGATCAAAGAATGCCCTGAGAACCAATCATCGACTCCTAAACTGCAATGTTCAGGGAGAGTTTTCACTATAAACACAGAGGGGACTACACCCAGAAAAGCCAGAGCGAGAATTAGGGATAAACCAGAATAAGGAATTGGCTAATTTAGTTTTAGTCGATCATATTCTGCAAAGTGGTTTTGCATCAACTGTGTACTTATGTATGAACTTTATTTAAACTGTTATGATTATAACAAGTAGTTTTATAATCAAATTTTGAGGACAAAACTTTTTAAGGAGGGTATCAATGTAACGTCCGAAAGAAATATTATCATTGTTAACCGAGTTGTTGGGTTTTTATCGAATAATTATGATTAATCATGATTCGATTTAGTATTCACTTAAATCTAATTAAGTGTGATTTAAAATGATTAGGCATAATGAGATTAGATTAGGACCATAAGAAACTTGATAAGATTTTTCAAAAACCGGTTTATCGATTTAATGGAAATCAGTAAGATTTTGTTATTTTAAACTGTCGGAATCAGACCAATAGAAATTATGCTATAAGTACCCTAGGATGAATGGCTAAGATTTAGCCAAAACACCTCCTTATGTGGCACCTTGATCAGCCATGAAGAGTGAAAAGCCAAACCAAATTTGAAGGCAAGATGAAATTTACTAATCAAAATGAAACTTGCTTCAAAAGTTTTCAGCTTTTTTTTTCCTTCTCTCCTTGAATTTTCAGCCAACCTAGCTGCTGAAGCTCCCATCATTTCTTTTCTATTCACTCTCATCTTCACTCCCCCTTCATCTCCTCTTCAAGTCTCATCAAGAGTTACTTCCATGTAAGGCACCCAATCAACAAGAATTCAACTAAACAAGCTAGAAATCCCACTTCTCCTCTTGTTTTTCTTGAATTAGGGCTGTGTGGTGATCTTGATTTCCTCATGATACTTATGTGCTTTGGAGTGATGATGATGGATTATGGTTGATTTTGAATGTATGTTGTGATTATAATTGATATTGGGATGAAAGAACTTGAAGATAGAGAAGGATTCAAGAAGCTGTTAGGGTTTTTACTCGACAGTCCGTACGGCGGAGTGTACAAATCCGTCTACCGCCATTTAAATTTGATAAATCCATTTTTATATGAAATTATACATTCAAGGCTTTCCATACATATAAAATATAAGGTCATTGGATTAGTATACAATTAGTTATGAATTTTTGAACTTTGACCTAGAATCCTAAATTCCCATTTGGGCAGTGTGAGTTGAGAGGGGTGTAACTTACCCTACACAACTTGAAATTGAGTGAAACTAACGTTGTTGAAAGCTAACATATAAGGAAATATCCTATAAAAATTTTAGAGTTAGATTCGTTGCCAATTGTTCCCAACACATCAATAAATTTACCTTAAGTTCAAACCAAGTTAGAATAGGGTAGTCTAGTAGGGTCAAGTTACGGGGTTTATATCTCAAGATATACTTATGAAAATGATATGAAACTTATTTCATTTGAAAGCTTGTTCTGTTAGCTTTAAATTGATATAAATTTTGTATAATTTCACCCAGATTTCTATTTTTAGTGAATTTTCATTTATAAGGGTGCCATTCTGGCTAAGTATAGGGCAGTCTGAAATAAAATACAAATAACTTGAGTTATATAAATCAAAATGAGATGGGACTAAAAGGGTTGGAAACTAGATACATAGAGTTATAATATCCAAAATGCAAACCTAAATAAATTAAAATGAACGTTTGGTGGATTTTACAAAATTCGGGCAGAAGAGGGCAGAGTGAGCAGAAAACTCTGTTAATATGTCTATTGATTTTGACATACCATATGGTGAATAATATTGCTGTAACTTGCTGTTTTACATTGAATTGCATACTTAATTGATTGTACTGGTAGCTTGGCACTATTCATGGGAAGCGGACTTGATCCATCATGTTGCCAAATTTTTGGCAGAAGCATATGAAGTTGTGATAGCTTGTGTTATGAAGATTTAAGTTATGAATATGAAATTTTAAATGCAAGAGTGTTCGAAAGTAAGTGCACTATAATACATATAAACATTGCATGATGATATGATCATGATTCCTTTTATGAAAGACGACATCTTTGCATGCAAAGGAAGAGATATATAAACATGTGAGAATGAATCCCTTCCTGTGAAGGCAGTTACAAGATATGATGAAGGTCTCATATTCCTAAGGAGTGTGACATGGCGATCACACCCCGATGGGGTATGACATAGCGATCATACTCTGGAATATGGCATGATTAACACATCCTAAGGAATGTGACATGATGATCACACTTTGATGGAGTATGACATGGTGATCATACTCTAGGACATGGCAGGATAAACATATTCCTAAGAAGTATGACATGGTGATCACACCCCTACGGAGTATGACATGGTGATCATGCTCTGGATTATATATTACAAGTAAAGGAAGATAAAGGAAGAAAAGAAAATTATGTGTATATGCATAAATTCAAGTACAAGTGAAGGCATATGCAGATTTTAAGTTTTCAGTATATTGGTGCTATTATATTTTAATATGCTACAGTTATTATTCATAGTATGATTTATGACTTTATTTTGTATTGGCTCGCCCAAATGACGAGTGTATGAATAAAATGGACTCTGCTTCGAATAATATGTTTTCGAACTATAAAATTAAACTGTTTATATAACATGTCCACCTTTTCATAATAAATCGAAGCAGCTAGAGATAATAACGATGACACGGTATGAAATTCCTTAATGAATCCTACTGAGAATTTAAAATTCTCACTCCTGCTTCCGTGTTTTATCTAGATAGTTTGAGAAGTTTCAAAGACGGCAGAAGTTGATATCAGATAAGGTCCGCTCAAGTAACAGTCACAACTCCAGAGTATGGTACTATAGCTTAAGCATAGTACTGTACAGAGAAGGACGTTATAATGAGCGTCTTGATGATGGAGTTTTTGATCTTGCCATGCCAGACACTATAGTGCCTCTTCTCATAATCATGTACTATTTTGATTTTGTCTTGACACTTTTCTTTTTCTAGTCCCACTAGACGTGCGAATTTATTTACTTGATTTTTTATCGACAAAACAAATAAATTGATAATTATTAATTTGCTTCATAAATCTCAATTCGAGGAATGGAAGCAGTTCCTCTTATGGATTCTCAGGATTTTTAATGTGTCAACTTATGAAGGATAAAAAGAATGTCCAAGCTAAATAAAAATGATAAAGTAATAAACAAGAATAGACTATTCACAAACAAAAGATTATTAATGTTAAATGTAAAAACAAGATCAAATGACTAAAGAAAGTGAAAATAAGGACATTTACTTGAATTCCTGCTTACTTTTCAATGCAATAGTGAATGTTTTGCTAGAGTTTTGAGGTGTTTTAAGTACCTAAAAGTCCCTCTCAAATTATATCCTACTCTCCTATTTGTAGACAAAAGAAATCCTTAAAAATTAGGCCCATTAACCTCACGTCCTTCGTTCTCAATATCAAGCCATGTTTGTCCATCCCCGTTCTTCTTCCAAACCCATATTTAAAGGTTTGTGTGCGGGCCCCTTTGATATTTTACGTTTTGGATCCCTCAAATCTTTCTCATATTCAATCTTGATTGCCTTGGACTTATTTAGAATGTTGTTTGACAATTCGATCCAACATCTCCTTATTTCTTTCGATCTCTCTAGATCTTGGCCTTTCTCGATATTCTGTCCAAATGTATTAATCGATTTTCACCTCAACACTAGTCTAACGATTAAAGTAAAAAGAAAAGCACAAAAGGCGGACAACCGACCCTTGGAATCCCATGATTTTTTTACAGTTGAATTGGACGTCCAAGATTGTTGCCCAGATGAACGACCTAAGTTTGATGGAGTACTCGAGATTTTGTTGTATTGGAAAAAATCCTAGTCCAAGTCACCAAAATAAATGGGTGGTTTCCAAGTTCCAAAAAAGTAAGCCCAATCAACTTGCTCTACGAGAACAGTGACTTGTTCACGTGGACTACTACTCATATGCATGGCACCAATCCTGAAGATGTGGCCCGAGAAGTACATGAACAAGTTTCCAACCTCCTTACAACTAGGTTCATCAGATAAATAATCAATTTGACTTGGCTTTCTAATGTCGTCACAGTGCTAAAGTCCAATGAAAAGTGATAAATGTGCATCAACTACATTGACATCAACAAAGTAAACCGAAAGGCTTTGTGCCCTTTACCCAACATTGATAGCTTGGTCAATATTGCTTCTAGTTTCCTATTTCTTTCGTTTATGAATGCCTACTCAAGTAATAACGAGAACTCAATGCATCCATGTGATGAGAAGACGACTTTCATCACTCCAATAATGAACAATTGTTAAAGGTGATGCCTTTCGGATTAAAGAATACTGGAGCAAATACTAGAGATTGAGGAATAAAGTCTTTAGCCAACACATTGAGAAACTAATAGAGCTATACATAGATGATATGCTAGTAAAGACAATCAATCTTGACAATCTAATTGATGACATAAAGATCATTTTCGATTCTTTGGAGAAGCCCAAGATTAAAATCCGTAGAAGTGTGCATAGCCGGTATATATTTTTTGTAAGTATCTTATATGTCTCTCCAATATCACATTATTCCCGAGCATTATATATCTAAGAATTCTAGGGCATGTTTGGTTGTTTCTGTTTTTAATTTTAATTTCAAAAAATATCACCTTATTTTCAATTTGTTTCTTACAAGAAAAAAATTGAAAATAAGGTGATATTTTTAAAATAAACTACACTTTGATCCCTGAAAGATTTATATTTTAACATTTTAGTCCTCGAAAGATAGATTGTATATACTTCAGTCCTCTAAAAATTTGTATTTTAATACTTTAATTCTCAAAAGATTAATTGCATATACTAGAGTTCTCCAAAGATTTAGCGTTATAACATTCAATTCAAAAGAAAATGGTAATGATAGACTAAAGTGTTATAATGTCAAATCTTTAGAGAACTCAAGTGTATACAATTGATCATTCGAAGACTCAAATGTTAAAGCACAAATCTTTCAGGGACTAAAGTATAATTTTATTCATATTTTTATAATTAAAACCGAAAACATGAAATGAAAACATGGAATACAAATAGAAACAGAAACCAAACAAACCCCTATATTTTCAAGAAAGAATATATCAAAGTCATGTATTAGTATTACCTACCCCGTCTGAGAAGCTTCGGTTACTACCAGAGAATGCAAATCTTATCTTGAAAATATAACAAATACATACATCTAATTCGTTATGCAATGCAATGATGTCGTTATCATTTTCTAATCATTTCTACCATTATTAGATTCGATATATGTGATGCATTAATAATTAATCCCCTAGCTTCTAACAACTCAATTTCTCTTGTGGGCATTAAATTACTAATTACAAAGATTAATTTTCGCTCGTACTATGCGCCCAAATTGACACACCATATTAGATATTGGAAATTAGCAATGCCACAATAACAGCTTTCTGCTGAGAATTAAGTGCTTCTAGTAATCCCTTGCTTTCCGTACCTGCAACGAAGTGCACTTAAGAAGGAAAAGAAAACATCACAACTGCAGCTCCAATGTTAGAAACAGAGCTACAGAGGTCATGTAATATTCCCCAAGGGATCTCATAATACCAAGGTTCATCCTTTTCACTATTAAAATATAAATACAAAAGTAAATGCTTATAATAATAGTAAGACAGTTCTAATCTATCTACAAGATTGAAAAAAAAATTAAAAAAAAAAAAAAATCAAGCACTTACACAACTTTTAAAATTTAGAGAAGCACCAGTTCAGGACCTTGTTCAACTCCATGCCACTTTTCTCTTCTAATCTGCTATTTGGACAACCCTCACCTGATTACTCTGCTAAAGAGCACGCCTTCTAAGAAATATTGAAGATAGAGAATGGAAAATTCTCCACAAATAATATGAGCACGTGTTTAAAGCAAAAATTAAAAAAGCAAAAAAGAAAAAGAGAAAGACCCCCCCCCCAGGGGGCGGAAAAAAAAGAAGACGACGAGCACACTGCATAAGAACATGATGTCAAAAACATATTGGTGTCAATCGCATTGCTTTTTATTCTATCTAAAGAAATTTCACTTGTCATGAACAATTTCTGGTTAAGAACCATAAAAAAGAACACAAATATAATAAAAATAATTGCTGGATGTTACAAAAAATCATTGTCCCAAGGCTATTGAGGAACACCAATATCTGTCGTAGATGCTCCTTGGTCGAGATCTGAAAATCTTGAGCCAACTTGCATAGAAAGCCTCAAGAATTTTTCGGCACACCTGAGAACACATGTTTCTTCTTGCTTGGTCAGGGATTTCCGATAGAATGTGTTGACACAATCCTTGAAACATCTCTCCACTAATGAATTATACATCCTTAGACTGCAATTTTGTTGGAGCAGAGAGCAAATCAACAAAATCACCCCTATGCTACAAGTAAACAATGATACAATATGGACCTAAATAAAATTTCTACATTCGCATCTTTTCAACTTTAAACTCAAGATAGAAAAATAAATGCACTGCTTTTATATATGTACAAGATGGGTTAAAGTCAAATAAATTACATAGTGTTAATTTATTATGTAATTTTCATCAGAAACTTGCATTTAAGAAAGGTATATCATCTTTTAACTAAGTAATTAACGCATGCAGTTCTGAAGTATCCAATCACAGTGTTCAACAACCATCAATTAAAATTAACATGTCAAGGGCAGATTTTTAGCCAAATCTACTGCAACAGAAACCACTTATGTAAGTCCTCAACTTGTACAAAAAAAAAAAAAAGTCCTGAACTTTACAGGTTATCAGCATCACCAGATCCACTACTCCCATGATTGATAAACTATATTTTTCATCATTGTATCAACTATCAATTAGAAAATTCAAAGAGAACAGATCGCTTTGACATGAATCAATACGTATATGACATACAGAGAAGAGGCACTGAATTAGTCCAATACCCCTATAACAACTAGAAACACAAAACAGAGGATATTCAGTGTTCAGAAATTCATATATTTTCCTCCCAACAGCAATATGTAAATCTTATATTATATGCTTACACATCAAAGCATCAATCTGCTTAATTCAGCTCTCATAGAAAGTTAAAAACCCATCAAATTGAAAATACAACCAAATATCAAGTTGCCAAACAGTTTCAAGGACTACCCACATTTCTAAATCATTATTCATAAATTGTAGATGTCTCAGAAACATGTGAACCGAGGCTCCATAATTTCAATTAACAAGTAAAACCTGATTCATTTCATGGACAGCAAATCCACCCAGAAGCTTAAAGTTCGGATCCCCAATCTAACATTCAACCATTGATAATTACTTCTTCAATCTAAGAAACCTCCCAGTCCCACATCCAATTCCCCATCAACAAGTAAGACAACATGGATATGAATCACCTCAATACAACTCACAAATGAAAAACAACAACAGTAACCAAAGCTTAGAATCCATGATTTCCATGGTAAACAAACAAAGCAATATTCAAAAAATAAAATAAAATAAAATAAAAATAAAAATAAAAATTACCTGTCCCGAATCTGTAGTTGGTCCACCATGGTTGACATTCTTTGCTTATCATCTTCAGGAAGATCAGGGAAGTTTCCAAAGATGTTCTTGTCCATTTTCAATTAACACACAAAAAGAGGAAAAACAAAACAGTTAAGAAGGTTTTGGTTTTATTTGTGTTTTTCTATGGTTTGGAGGGTTTAAGGTTTTTGCTAAGAAAAAGTTGAAGAAAGAAGCGCGGATGCTTAAACCCTAAAACACAGTAAAACGTCTATACTCTATATGCAGTATGCACTAAACCAATGTTGAACATTGGGTCGGGTTACATGTCAACCCGACCCAACCCAGTCGAACCAACCAATGAATTATGGGCGGGGGGTTTGGGCTCAGTTTTCTACTGGTTCCACATCAACCTGACGCTGTTTTTCCGACAGAACTCCAAGAAGTTACACAGAAAAAAAAACCGGAAAAACAAAAAATTGCTAACCGCAAAACCAGTGCCCTTATCCAATCCTAAAAGATGAGTTTAATTGGTATGCAGTGATAATGTAAAATTATTTTACACTATCAACCAATAGAAATAGGAGAAAGTGAGAATTCATGATGGGTTCCTTATTATAATGGATAATTATTTGTGTGAGTTGGCATTTTTTATTATTTCTATTGGCTGACAATGTAAAACTGCTTTACACTGTCAGTGCATTTAAATTAAATTTCTAAAAAATTTTGAAATTTTCAATACATTGTCATTGAATGGATTGGGAATTTAAAATTTCTATTTTTTCGATTAAATTTTTTTGCTTTAAAAACCTTAATCAGTGTCCTGCCAAACCCTCCCCCAAAAAAAAACTCTGAATTTTTTTAATCTTTAGTATATTTTTATATGCATTGTTGTAAAATTAAATTCTTCAGTATTATTACAATTAAAAAACTTTCTTAACAATTATCTTTTTTCAAAATTTAAATATGAGTTTAATTTAGATGCACTGACAGTATATAATTTTTTTATACTGTCATCCAATTAAAAATTTTCATTTACATAACCATTCAAGTAGTAAGTGATTATGTCAAAGAGTTTTGTTGATGTGGCAATTTATAATTGGATGTCTCTGTAAAAAATTTTTACACTGACAGTACATTCAAATTAAATCCTTTGAATATTAGTTCTCTTCCTAATAATATAACTCGTTTACTGCTGTACCCAATCTTGGTTAGCAAACTTTGAGAATTTTAAACTTTAATTGATATGCACTGACAATGTAAAATAGTTTTACACTGTCAATCAATAGAAATAGGAGAAAGTGAGAAATTATAGTGGGTCCCTTATTATAATGAGTAATTATTTATATGAGTTGGCACTTTTCACTATATCTATTGGTTAACAGTATAAAATTATTTTACACTATCAGTGCATTTAAATTAAATTCTTAAACTTTTTGTAAAGTAAGAAACATGTTATTTTATACCAATCAATGTTTAGTAATTTAATTTTGTAAGTTACTTTTATATTTGAGTTTAATTGATATATACTGACAGTATAAAATAGTTTTATACTGCTAACCAATAGAAAATAGGGGAAAATGAGAAATTTTGGTGAATCCCTCATTATAATGGGTGGTTATTTATATGAATTGGCACTTTTCACTATTTCTATTAGCTGACAGTGTAAAACTATTTTACACTGTCAACGAATTTAAATTAAATTCTTTATATTTTACTTTAACTATATTTTTATTAATGATAAAATTCTTGAGCACCGAATGATACGTGCAATAACAAAGCATTTAAGAATTTCCAAACCAATTTAGTCATTCAAACTTTATAATATTTTGAGATTTCTTTAACATAAAATTATATTAATTTTGTGAAATTTATATCATATTCTTGATTTAGTATTTGATAAAAATTATGTAAGATTCAATCCTTACAATATTCAAATTTATTTTACATTAATTTTCACCAAAACATAATGATTAAATTATGGAAGACTAGCTTGAATAACTTAATGATTAAATTATATATGAATTTATATAAAATGTTAAATTGCGAATGAAACACATTTTGAAAGACCAAAAAATGCTAATTTACTTCAAAAATATTGTTTGAACCCTTTGAAATTTTATTTATAACTTTTATAAATAATTTATATTTACAAAGTAATTGCTAAATTAAATTTTAGAATGACACTGCATATATATATATATATATATATATAGCCTAAGTCTATAAATTACCATAAAGTATTCATTGATGAAGCATATTCATACATAAAACTATTCAAAAACCTTTGATACTTAATTGGAGTTGGGATGAAATATCTTACAAGCACTTATGGTTATACTTATAAGATTGAACCTGGCATAGAAGACAACAAAAAAGACCTGCATTGAAAGCTAATGTATCGATTAATGAATGATATAGGGCCAAACTTTTCTCTTATTTTACGAGTATTCAAGAATTTCTGATAAATAACTATCAACTGTTATATATGCATTGGGCAGCAGCAAACCTCGGTATAGTTCTGTTTTTTTTAATTATTATTATTATTATTTTCTCACGTTCATAAAGCACCATAATTTGAATATGAGATCTTTCTTCTTTTTTTTTTTTGGGGGTGGGTGGGTGGAGGGGGTTGTGGAATATGAGATTTTTAAGTTGAAGTTTCTTTCTTCAAACACAGGGTTAAGGTAACCCTGATGGCTTTGTTAGTTTACTTCATTTGTTAAGAATGATTAGGTTCAATATTTGATTTCAGAATCCATAAGAATACGAGGAATGTGTTCATATACATTCATTGTTCTTTTGGCTGCTCCGGTCTAGGCATATATCTAATTTTTGCAATTTCAGCTTACAAAACGAGAGACCCCAAAAGTTAAAGTTGACATAGAAAAACTCCCAGTTCCATCACCACCTCAGCTAAGAGAGCTTACGAAGAAATAGTGCCATCAACCAAGATGTTGAACATAAGAAAGAAAGTTAATTAATGCCTCTATTCTTGCTGAAATAATTATAGAAAATGATTTAAGGATTGACTTTCTGTTATTGATAAATCTCTAACATTGTATGGGGGATCTTTGCTGTGACTTTTAGAGATATACTAGATGGTGAAGGTGAAGGCGAATGGTACTTCAAGTGCAGTACATGTACGAACTTGGTTACCAACACTATGCTCTTGCACTAGTACTGAAAAGACCACCAGCATTATGAAAGAAGCAAGCAAAAGCGTATGGTGGGCATGCATGGGGGTACTAACAAAGCTCATGGTAACCTATTTGCAATGAATTTGCAGGAGGGTTGGGATCTTAATTTCATTGAATCCTAAAGATGATGTTGGTCAAATAAAATCAACAATCCTCCTCTCAATGTCAACTATGGGATTTGAATCCATAATTTTGCTTTGATACCACTTATAAGATCAAATACTTACCATTAGGCTAAAAATTATAATTGTTAGCAAGAATGCAACTTTATTTTCTTAAAATTTCTTAGAATTGTATTAGCATAAGAATCTACACCTATTATAGACATCATGAGTTGGGATATTAAACATATTGAATCCTAAAGATTATGCTAGTCAAATAAAACCATAAGAATTTATCGAATCTTAAAACTCAATGGAGCTGCTAGTGTGCTACATTTCAACCTTGGAACTGTTCATAAGTATTAGTTCTTTCATGAATACTATGTGTAGAAAGAGATGAAATATTTGGACTTTTTCCTGAATATAAGTCATATATGGAAATGCTCCATAGAGCCCCACCCACATTGGTGGCAAGGACAATAATAAAGAAGAGACAGAGCATTGCGCCAATAAGGCTGCATCGGGAGTCAAATAAATTCCCCCTATGTCACTGCTTTGTGAGATACTGTGATTCCTCTACGTAGTTGCTTCAACCGAGAACATAAAAAGGCTAATTTAGATTTATGGGATGTTATACAGTTATGCTTTAGACTATTAGAAATTGGTCTAGTAGAAAAAATTAGCCCTCTACATATGTGTAACCATGATTTGAAGCTTATTTAAAAGATGTACCTATATTTAATTTCCAATCGCTGGAATGTTATACAGTTATGCTTTAGACTATTAGAAATTGTCTAGTAGAAAAAATTAGTCCTCTACATATGTGGAACCATGATTTGAAGCTTATTTAAAAGATGTAAATATATTTAATGTCCAGTCGTATCTCAAATATAATTGCCTTCAATTATATATATATATATATATATATATAGTATAATTATGCTTTCTAAATTTCTGAAGCAACTTGATTGTGTACGAAGCTAAGCCATTGGGCAAGGGGAGACAACTCACCAATTATTTATAGAACAAATGATGGACCATCAATTACGAATGAGGGTAAAATCACATTACGAACGACGCATTTTGATTTAGGAATTAGGATTGCAGAAGTTGTGGTTATAATTTAAGGATTCTCATCCATCAAATTATGTTTGTTTTTAAAATTTTAGCTTATAAAAATTTATTTTAGAAGGCTAATATCCTTTGGAGTTCAACAACTGCAGAGAATCATATACTTTTGAGAAGCCCTCTCCTCGATCAACATTGATGTTAATCAAAAGCCCCTATGAGACATTGTCATTCGCTGAAACACCTTTTGATGCAAGCTGCTCCACTAACAAAGGGATAAGAAAGAATGGCACTGGACTTCACAAAATTCATTACACAAATTTCTACATTGAAGGGACACCACCAATTAAATTCTTTGACAGGTTTTCTAGACTTCTTGAAGCCCGGTCTCACATCTCAACTTTTAGTATATTGATTTCTTAAACAATGGCACAATGCAAGAAAGTAAAACATATTCTTTCCTTTCTACTTTGCTTCAAGCATATCCGGTAAATAATCTTTATTTCAATAGCCATACAATTTTCAGAAAAAGCTCCCTCCTTTTTTTAATTTCTTGCATTATCATTTATTTTCCTTATTCTCTAATTTTTGGGATTCAATTTCTTCAGGGTAGGAAAGTAAATGGCATAATAGTTAATAGACCTTAGAGAAGAACATTTAAAAAGAACAAAAACTGAATTCAAAAGCCAGCTGGATGCTCAGTGATGCTTTGGCTTAGGCACTATGTAGTTAAATGATTCGAAGGAGATTGGCCTTCCAAGCAGTATATCTGTGCGTTTGGTTCAACATTTTTGTTTTTTGGAGAAAAAATAATTTTTAATTATTAAAAAAATTCACTTTCACAACAGTTATTTATTTTAGTTTTTACTTAAAAATTAAAAATATTTTTTTTTTTAAAGTTTTGAATAGAAGTTACAATAAATAATTTTTTTAAAAATAATTTTTTTACTAAAAAATTATTTTTTATATCAAAATAAGCTAAGTCAAAAGCAATCTATATCCATGATACACATCTTATGAGTTTTTGACACTCATATGAAGCAACTTGTAGCTAGAGCTAACGTATGTTCAAGTAGGTACTTCCGTCTATTTTTTTCCGGTCGGAGCAGGTACTTCCGTATCAGTCACTCAAAAATGTATATTGTATATATCATTGTTGGCACTAAAACATGTGAAAAAATGCTGGGGCTAAACTATGGCAGGCCCATAACCTGTTCATTAAAGCCGCAAAAAATGCCAATTGACGATAACGCAGTTAAGGCACCCATTCTAACTAAAGTTGTATCTGTTCTCTTCAATTTAATTAGCAATCGTACCTTTAACTGCATCTAGCAAATTCCTTTGTGTTTTTGTAACAAGATGGAGCAGGAAGTGTTTATGCTGCATAAAAAGAACAAAGAGCGGATGCTTTTAACATGATCTCACGGTTGGGTTGATTAATGGAGTTAAATGCAGATCCCTGCTCCATGTGTCTCTTGCCTACCTCTTACTCTCAGCATTCCTCATATACAAACAATAAATTAAACTAAGCCTCCGCTATTCCCACTATGAAAAGTTGGGGTGTTTTTTTTTTTTTTTAACCTTTTTAAATATTAAAAAAATACTATTTATGTATATCCGTCTTTTGAAGATTATTTTTAAAAATGTTCTATTTTGTTAGACAATAGAGAAATTGATCTAAGTCGAATTAATTTTATTATTAGGCAAATTTTAGATCGTAAAATGAGAAAAATATGAAAATCGATCTAGCAACTCTAACTCTAAACCCTACTGCCCTATATAACCCCCCCCCCAACTTAGCTAGTTTTTTGCATGGATAGTGTGCATTTTGAAATAAAGTTTGAGAAACAATGGCTGGCAGATATTATATACTTGTTTATTATAGATATGAAATTATAAATAGAGATGAGGGTGTAACTTTTTGCACTAAAAATCCTCATTTTATGATTATTCATCTATTTGTTATTTTATTAGAGTTGCATAACACAATTCTGGCAATTGGGAAGAGTCGTTCGATGAGCTTCCAAAATGGTTGCAACGTTTTCAAATATTTATGCAAGGTACAATCATCAAATTGTCAACTTTACCATACTACGTAAGGAATTTTGTTGACCATAATTATGTGATATTCCACCGTTTGTTATAGACTTTTCCACTATGCATAGAATCATTCAAATACTGCAAACTAGATATTTATAGAGAGAGAGGTGCACTAATGGTTGGCTTGATTTTATCACTATTTGTCTAAATAGTACTGAAATCGATCTAGCCTAAATCGATTTTCACATTTTCCTCAATCTCTGGTTTAAAATTTACACAATAATAAAATTGATCCAACTTAAATCGATTTTTCAATAATCCAATGAAATAACATATTTTGAAAAATAATCTTCAAAAAGTAGATATCTATAAATAATTTTTTTTTTAAATTTAATAACATAAAAAAGCCTGAAAAGGAGGGCATGCTCATGGTAGGAGAAGTAGGTTCTACTTTTTGAAGTAGTGTTAGTATAAAAAATTTTATCATTTAATTATATATAATTATATCAATAAAAATATTTAATTTTTATAATTATTATTTCAAAATTTATATATTTAATAATATATAATTAAATAATAATATTAAATTTTTTATAATAATAATATATCTAAATTAATTTTTTATTTTAAGAGTCGATGAAGTGCAAAAAGCACCATAAATGATATGTAAATTTAACTTTTTATAAAAAAAAAATTTACATATTAAAGTTTCATAATTTAATATTGATGAACAGTTAATGTAAAATTTTTTTATATAAATTTTTAATTATGTATTAATATATTATTAAAAGCATTGGCTCTTACGGTAACTAAATCTAAAGTCACGTATATAATATTATATAATTCATTAATAGCATAAAACAATTTACCGACACAGTATATTAAACTTAATCTTAAAAATTTTAATTTTTCGAAAACATTTACAAACAAAAGTCAAAGTTAACTGTACATGAATAAATAAAAAAAAATTGCTTATTATTTGCGGTGAACTTTTACGCCAGTTTTTCATTTTTTAAATTTTTTTTTTTTACTGACAAAATAGAAAAATAGAATAGTGGAATATAAGTCAAATAAAAAAAAGAATAAAAAAATGAAAAGGGAAAATAGAAGAAGAAAGACAGCACATTTTTTAATGAAAAGATAAAAATTACATGTTCTTAATAAAAAGTTTATTATTTTTTATTAAGAAAACGAGACTTTCATCAGTTTTTAAACCTAAATGCATGTGCTGTCTTTTTTAATTTTTAATTTAAAAATTAAATTTAGATATTTTCCATTAAGTACACGTTTCACTATTTTTTTATTACACTTGACTAATTAAATTAAAATAAAATTAGTAGTCATATACTGAAATAATATACGAGAAATGTGTGTAATTTGAACCGTTGGTATGAAATTACATTAAAGCCCATAATGTTAATAGTTTATCCTTTTTTGTGTACTATTTAATAGTTTATCTAAATATATATGTTAGATATTGTATAAGTGAAATGAGTTTAAAATCTACTTCAGTGTAATAATTTTACAATAGAAACTGTGCTTCTTTTTTTTTCGGTTTACAGAAACTGTGCTTTTAGTTCAATTTTAACTTGATTTTTATTCGGATTGATATGAAGTTAATTATTGGTTTTTATTCTATCAATTTCCTTGCTACATGAAAAGAAAAGAAAATGTCAATTATGGGTTACTAGTTATTATGATACATTTTTTAGCAAATAAAATAAAATTCATTTTAATATATTTTTGGTATAAAAACTGTTTATATTATCAATTAATCATATAATTATTATATGTTCAATATTATTGAAATGACAACATTAAATAATAAACTAGTGTTTTATATTAATAATATATTTAAATTAAATTTAATAAATTATTAATGTAAACATAAAACGTTATAATTAATACTTAGTGAAATAATAATTCGTAATTAAATAATAATAAGATAAAATTACACGAATTATATCAAAATTAATTTTTTCACAATATTTATTTAATAAGTTACATTTCCTTATCTTTTGTGAAAAATACTCTAATTCCTTACAAACATTAAAAAATTTTCCATTTTCAATAACTAACTCCAACATTTTAGACGCAGAAATCACAAACTATTAAAATGTTTATATGTTTATTTATACATGAAATCATTAAAAATAAAAAACTAATTGTTACTCCACGCAGTAGCAATAAAACATAAATTATCAAAAACCAGATTCCTTTCACGGGCAGCCGGATAACTCAGCCGTCTAAGGATAGAGATATAGACTGTACGGCATCATCCTCTAAATTTTTCTGCAGACCACAGTAAATTGCCTGATCATGACGCACTCTTTAATTGAAGCGGACGGTGACAAAGACTTCAATATGATTTTCCAATTATCTCAACAAAATAAATAAATAAATAAATAAATATAACAAAGATAATGATCTCATTACCATGAAGCAGGAGACAAAATTACACTGAAAGGGACATGTTCCTCGCTTTCATTTTTATTTAAAATTTTGTCCTTTGTCCTATTTTTTTTTTCTCGTCACGAGTTTTCGTTTTTCATTTATTGTGAGAGTTAAATTTTCACAAATATTCATGTATTTATACAAAAAATTCAAAAAAAAAATTAAAATAGAGGAAAAGTTTTGAAAAAAATGCTTAAATATAAATAAATAAATTTATAAATATCTATAATTTATTGACATAACACAATCCAAATTAATAATAAATTAATTAAAAATACCTAAAATTACAAAGATATAAATATTCAAATTTTATTGAGGAAAAAAACAAATCGGATAGGGCCTCATTCCCTAACCTTACCCAATTTATTAAACGAAGACTTCCTCCTCTTCTCGCAAAAACCAAACCAACCCTCATTTCTACCACGGATATTCCTCACACATATATGTTTTTACGGATTTTTTTCCCATCTAGTAAGTCTCTCCTTTAGAACAGTGGAAAAAGGAGGAAAATGAGAAAATTAATGACCACCAGCTTGTAGTCATACATACTATTCCTTGTTCCTTATCATTGCACATTTCAGTGAGTTTTTATTTCTCTCGCAAAAGCTGAAAAATACTTTGTCTTATTAAAAAGGTTAAGTGGTTTCGAAAATACCGGAAATTTTTCTTGGTTTTATAAGCTAAAAATTTTAACTTACTGAAGAGGATAACAAAGATATTTTGTCATGCTGTTTTTCGTTATTAGGCTTTTCCAAATGATTCCTATGTAAAATTGAATTGGCTTTCTCCTTTTTCATTTTCTTGTGAATAAGAAAAACCAATATTCGTCTCTTTCTTTCTTTGTTTTTCACATTATCAATTATTATTATTATTATTATTATTATTATTATTTTACATTATGAAATTTAAATCTAAAATCTTATGAAAACTGAAATTTTTTAGATGTTTTAAAAATAAAATAAAAATTTTGTTTAATAATATTTATTGTTTAACATATAAATTTTTATGGATTATCATTATTTTATATTTTCCTCATATTTTTAATATGAGGATTGATGTATTAAATAATAAATAATACAAAATAAAACTTTTATCTTCCTCTCAAAATATATAAAAAATTCTCCGTATGAACTACATAAATCTCTCATGAGCAGACCGCCCCCATTGCTTCGTCTCATTCTCCTAAACTATAACCTTTCTAACCTGCCAAGTTCATCAACATGTGGCTGCCTTTCCTTGCCAAACAAAACTCCAAAAATATCCACATGGTGGTGGAACTCACAATTTTGAGCGTACACAAACTGCCAGCAACAAGAAGACTATAAACACTCGATCATCCTCATCGCAACAAATGCAGAAGGGTCCATTATCACGACGTTTGATATTGAATTCTGGGCGTTAATAATTCACTTGCTTGGCAGCGCACGCAACTTCTTTGTTCTCACCACTTGTAACGCCAGTCACCAATTATCTTTTAGCAATCAAAAAATATCTTCTATATCATTGCCGTGTTAATCTAGACCCCCTTTAATTGCAACATTTAATATTGCCACTAAGTAAACCTTGGACTTTCGAGTGGGAAATAGAAAAAAACAAAGGGAAAACAGCATAAGGAAAGAAGATCAGCTAGACCTTTCTAATCATAACGTAATTTATAATATTTCATTAATAAGCTGAGGCAGATGATTCAGATTAACTCAAGCTTTACACGAAACCAACCAAATAGATAACAAAGCAACCATACCTTAACAACCCCCCGAACAAATCCAATAGTAACAACTGAATTTGCTGAAGGTAAAGTAAAAACGATAGCCAATTTATTCTAATACTCCGAAGGGTGTGTTACAACAAACACACACACACACACACACACACACACACACACTAATATAGAAGTGTGTATACACACATACATATAGCTATTATTTATGCTCCTAATTAAAGGGTAAGGGTTCATCTCTGCTTCAAGCTTTCATCTGCACCTCACTTGCAGTTGCAAGGGTCGCATGTGCAGTTTGATCCACACTTGCAGCCACCGTTCTCAGCAGCAACACCCACTTCAGCACCCTCGAAATGGGTCTTCACAGGTGCAACCCCCATAACAAGGGTCTCTGTGGTAGTCTTCTCGGTGTAGCTCAAATCTGGGTACATCTTGCATCTGCGCCGCAAAGAGGGGGGTAAAAAAAAATGATCATCTCAATGGAATTTACAGTGTGAAAATAAGCGGAAAATAGAAAAGGGTGCTCTTGAGACAATCATGCAGAAAAATTTTCCAGGAAAATCAGCATCTCAGTAGATTCCTACTGACCATGCATGCAAAAAGTGAAAGGTATAATCTTTTGTACAATTCAGCCAAAAGGGTACCCAAAAGGCCAATCAAAACGCCCAGAAAAATTTTACGGGAAACAAAAACAAAGAAGATCCTCCGTGATGGCAAACAGAACCTCAATCGAGAGCAGAATCCAACCCTTTAAAAACCCATGAAGGAAAAAAAGAATAAAGCATCGAATTTCATACAATTCAGACAAAAGGGTACTCAACATGCCAATAAAAAACATCCAGAAAAATTTTCCCGGAATAAAAAAAAAAAAAATCCATAGGCACTCTTTACAAGCAAAACAGAACCTCAGAAATGAGAATTAAACCCTTTAAAAACATAGGTACGAAAAAAAAAAACAAAAAGCATCAAATTTCATACAATTCAGCCAAAAGGGTACACAGAAAGCCAATCAAAACACCCAGAAAACTGTAAAATAAATAAATTAATAAATTAATAAATTAATAAAAAAACTTTTCCGCAGAGCCAAAAAAGGCTTATTTTACGAGAAACCAAACAAAGACTCAAAACGATCAAAAGAGTCCTTACCCTCCGCATCCGCTGCCGCACTTGCAGCTGGTTCCACACCCACAGTTACCTCCACAGCAAGACATTTTTCTGACGCAAAGGAAGAGAGAAAACGCTCACAGAAACCGAGGATTGCGCAGAACAAGAATAAATAACAACGATGACTACACCCACTCGAACGAGTTCCAATAAGGGAACCGTGACAATTTATAGAAGGGTTGGAGAGAGTGTGGAATCTAGGCCGTCCACGTGGCAGAATCTCTTGCCGTATTGCGCCAAAAGGCACACCTGCCTTCTTCCTACGTCCCACGTCGACGTCGTTTTCATCACTCGTCTTTATCTGGAGAAAATTTTGATTTTGATTTTGATTTGATGTTTGAAAATTTGGTATAAAGTTTATTAAATAATAAATAATTTAAACATATATAATATTCTTACAAATTTAAAAATAAATTTAATTTAAATATATTATAAGTGTAAAAAATTTTTATATAATCATTCAATTATATATTATTATATTAATAAAATTATTTGACATAATCACCTATTATTTGAATAGTCATATAAATAAAAAATTTTAATTAAATAACTATAAAAAAATTTTATATTACTAATATATTTAAATTAAATTCTTTAAAAATTAATTTAAAAATAAATTTTATTTTTCATTTCAAAAAATTTAAGAAAGCAGTAATATATTTTTAATTAATAGAATTTAATTAATATCCTAAAAGTACTCATTCAATAACATTTAACATAAAAACAAAATAAAAAACATTCAATATATTTCAAATTAAATGTTTGTAATTATTTTTTCTAGTGTCTCAGGATATTTATTAACACATGTCATAATTATTAACTTTATCATTGTTTTTAATAATAAAATGAGATCTTTGTTACTCATTACCAAATCTGTGGAGTCAACCTTTACATATAACATTAAGTATTAAAATTTAAAGTAATAATTTTGAAAATAGCTTTATCTAGTCATTATTTTTTAGGGTTTCTCTGGACTTTATTGTGAGTTAAAATTTTATAAGCATTTTATAAGGAAAAAAATGATAATAATGTTAAAAGAGTGATTTTTTTTATTATTTTGAGTAAATTACACTTTATATATATATATATATATATATATATATATATATATATATATATATATATATATATAATTCTCTCTTAGAATTATAAAATATATATTTTATTCTAAAATATTTTATCAATTAAAAATAAATATATAAATTTATTAAACCAATAATTATATAAAATACTTTTTTAATTAGTGTTAATGTTTTATTTAAGATATTTAATATTAACATTAATTATTAACATTATTAAAATTATTATCGGGCACTATCTTTTATTTTATAAAAATATTTAATATTTATAATTGTTAATAAGGGATATTTTGTTAGAAAAAGGTAATAAACATAAGATAACTTAACATAGATTTAATGGCTAGATGGAAAAAAAAAAAACATAGATTTAATGGAAAACATAAAAATATATTAAAGTCGAATACTTTTTTCTCTTTCAAGTTAGAGAATAGTATATTTTAAAAATAAATGAAAAAATTGTATAATATGAATATCTCTCATAAAAGAAAAGTGTCCTACAATTAAAATGACTTAATAACTTTTCAAATTCTTGTATAATAAGAAAACATGTAACGTACTTCGCAAATGCAGATCTTTGTCTTAAGTCGTAATCTACATTCGAAGTTATTCTTTATTCTTGAATGGACCTTGTCTGATAGCTATCCCTGGCCGTCTTCAATATTCTTTGAACTATCTGGAGATAATACCGAAATAGGAGTGAGAATTGAAAATTCTCAGTAGGATTCCTTACTCACTATATATCATGTTATCGTTATTATCTCCAGCTGCTTCGGTTTATTATGAAAAAGATAAATATATTATACAAACGTTTCAGTTTTATGGTTTGAAAACATATAGTTCGAAACAGAGTTAATTTTATTCATGTACTTGATACAAAGAGCAAGGATTGAAAGCCTAAGTACAACATAGTAATGATAACAGAACCATAACTTGTGCATATATAACATATCCATCATAAAATCATGCATGTGCTTTTATGCTTCCTTGACTTTCTTTGCTTGACACACCAAGGCGTTACGTATCGCCATCCCTAAGGTGTCTGCTGTGTCCTTTAATCTTTAATCCCTAGTCTTTTCTGCCCTTGGGTAGACCGATCTAGGAGTAAGCTTAATTAAATGGCCAGAATCATCACACAAGATCTTGGCCAGCAAAGGATCCATGTGGCTCTATAATGGAGGGACTCAGCTGGCCAACTGCCTCTAATATAGAGGGATCCAATAGTTTTAACTGCCTCTAGGTGAAGGGATCCACATCTTATCTATTTAACTGCCTTCACAAAGAGGAACCTATTAACTGCCTCCAAGTGAAGGGATCTCATCTTATCTTTCATGTGCTTTCATAGTTCATATGCTCATATTTTCATGTATGAGAGGTCCATGTACATTTTTCGTATCTGGATTTCAAACATTTATGCTTGCATGATATGCATCCATGGACATAACATATAAATATGTTTATCATTCACATATTCCTGTCGAAATTTCGGCAGCATAACGGATCGAGTCCACCTCCCCGTGAATAGTGTCAGCTTACATAGACATTCAGTCACAATAGCAAAGTTAACATCATACATTAGTCCCTCAGTAATATTATAGGTTTACAAGCATCAAGTTCTAGTTGAATTTTATTCATGCAATAGAGTAGCCAAATACTCAAATAACAATTCTGCCTATAGCACCCAAATCTGCCAAAATTTATAAAGCATGCCATAAATTCTGATTAACTTCTTTGCATCTGAATTTTGGATATAATAAAATGCTATATGTCTAGTTTCTAATCTCTTTAGTCCCATTTGATTTTGGTAAGTATAGCTCTAATTATTGAGGATTTACCTCGACCTGCCTTGTAGTTGGGCAGATTTACACCTTCAAAAGTAAAAATCCACCAAAAATCGAAATCTACTTGGATTCCTACCAAACTTATGTCGTTTTAAAGCTTATTGATTCAATTTTCATATCCAATAAGTCCCATGTCATTTGAGTAAATAAAGCTCAAGTTATAACCTTGTAAAGTTTGCTAATCTAAACTGCCCTGCTCTGATCCAGTCAGGATATAGGGCAACTTTATGAATTTACTGGGAGCAATAAGTGTTGAATTTGGTTTTGAAATTTTTATGGCATGTTATTCTATGTCTTAGCTTTATAAAAAAATTAGTTGCACTCAAGTTGAAAGTGTGTAGGGTGAGTTATGTCCCTCAAAATTCAGTCTGCTCGGAATCAGAGATAGAATTCTAGGGTTAACTTCAAAAATTCATATATCACTCATTACATATCCAATAGCCTTATAATTTATATGTTTGGAAAGCTCTAAATGTTAGTTTAAATAAAAATAGATTCATTAGGTTTTGGTGGTCATAGGTGGAGCCGTACATTCCACCTATATGGAACCCGTAGGGTTCTTCATTGGAACCAATTCTGTTTCACTTTTATTTTGCTTTCGTCACCCCAATTCAATCCAAACCCAATGAATTCATGATAATCCAATCATAATAGATCATATAAACATCAATTATCATCAATTAGGAGAGTGAACACAATATAGCCACCAGCCACCATATCTCTAATAACAAGGAAAATTTAGAACCCTACCTTTAGCTTGATGTAGAAATCTAGCTAGTTTTGTGTTTGGAAGACCAAGGGCTATGGAAGGTGAAGATGGAGAGAAGAGGAATCAAGTTGGAAGAAGGATGAAGAGAGGAAGTGGGCAGTAGAATGGCATCCCAAATGAAGGACTTGAAGGGAATTTTTAGGAGGAAGTAGTTGGCTTCAAGGCTTCCTATTGGTTGCCAATTTGGGTGGCTTACAAGTGAGCCAACCATGCTCTTCTCTTATGGCTGCAAAGTGCCACTATTAGTGGGTGAAGTGGCTGAGTTTGTAGCCACAAATCTTTGGGTTTTTTATGTGTGATTCTATTGATTCGGCTCCAATAGTTTAAAATATTGAATCTTTATATATTTTCTTCAAATCGGCAAAAATATGTTTGAAGAATTTTGTGAGGTTTTTTATGGTTTTAATTGTTTCTAATCATAATCTCTCTAATTAATACCGAATTGGCTCAAATTAAAAGCTTAATTGATTTCTAATTAATTTCTATTATGCGATAAAATTGAATAAATCGATTTAACAACGTTAAAATCTTTCGGATGTTACAAAACAAATTATTTAGAACCAAATGAATATGTCCTTACATGTTTGGGGGGAAAGGTGAGGGGAATACACCCAAAGTGGTGGAGTTTGAATAGAATTCTTAGGGGAGCCAAAAACTTCAACATGTAAGTTAGATGATGACAATCAAATTAAAATCAACTACACATCACATATGAACTTTAAAACAAATCACTAACATGAAAATATAATTTAAAAAAGAAGGAGTAGAAAAATACCTTATAGTATTACTCTTTGCTCTTTCAATGACTTGAAATTATCAATAATTAAATCAAAACTTAAGCTTTCAGTAATTTCCCTTTTAATACAAATAACCATAATATTTGCAAGAAACTCATCTTTCATTTTATTTCTCAACTTTATCTTAATTATTTTTATTGCTAAAAATTATCGTTCTATAGTAGCTGTAGAAACTAGAAGAGTTAAGATAAAGAATCAACCTATCAATCAAGTAGTAAACTTTTTTTTTGTTTTACTAGACATCTATACAATGTTGGAAAAATTAAATGAAATAACAGTGACAATATTTGAAAGAAATAAAAATTATTTTTGAATAATAAAAATAATTAATAATAAGAAAGCTTAAATATGTTTTTTGTCCCTATAAAATTAACGAATTTGGGTTTTAATCCTTTTTTTTTTTATTTTGATCCAAATATTTCCAAAAGTTTTGGTTTTAGTCCTTACCATTAATTTGTCTCCATTAAGTGATGACATGGATTACGGAGAGCCACATCACCTTTCCTATGTGGCAGCTTAAATATGATATTAGTCCTGTGAATTCTAGTTTTCGTCCTTTTTTTTTTATTTTGATCCAAACATTTTCAAAAGTTTTGGTTTTTAATCCCTATTGTTTGTCTACCTTCATTAAGTGATGACGTGGATGGTGGAGAGCCACATCACTGTTCCTATGTGGTAGCTTAAATATGATTTTAATTCCTACAATAATAAATTACTTTAGGTTTAATTTAGTCATTCTAAAAATTAAAAGAAAAACAATTAAAACCTCTTTATACTCTTCCCCCTTCTCCAACCCCCACTTTTTCCCCCTCCCTTCCCTTGCCTTCTTGCCCCCACCAGCAAATGAGTTGCCATCCAAACTTCATCCAATATAAGAATAAACCCTAAAGTACCCCAAGCCTAATCTACACTTAATTTTGGCATTAACAGAACAAAAAAAAAATGATATAGCAAAAACAAAATGTAAGGCACAACAATGCAAGGAGGGCAAAATAAGGGTATGAGCAGAACATAGAGGAAAGCATGACCAGTGATGGAGAGGACAAAGCTAGTAGTGCTGCGATGAAGAGATGATGGCAAGATGTTAATTTTGCAGTAGTGGAGGTCTGGCGCAATGACATGGTGGTTCACAGCTGAGCACGCAGAAGGGGCACTTGGTGGCTAAGTGATGATGATGTGGTTGACAAGGAGCAAAGATGACATGGCGGAGGAATGGTTTACGGCATTGATGTGATTTCTAACTAGACCGTGGCTATTGACGGTCTTGTTGGGTAGCAAACGATGACTACACAGTGGAGGCTTGGGTGGTGATATTGTCATGGTATCGATCATTAGGCAGAGGATTTGGTGGAGGTGTTGGAAAGGGGGAAAGTGGGTAGGGGATGGTGGTGGGACTGGAGGAGGAAAGGGGGCTGGGTTGGGGAGAGGAAAAAGGTGGGGCTAGAAGGGGGCTATAGGGGAAAAAGATATTAATTTTGTTTTGAAAAAAAATTAGCAGGACTAAAATAAAAATGATTTACAACTATAAGGATTAAAAGTTATTTAAGTCATCAGTTAACAAAAGCAAGCTAATGGTAAGGAATAAAACTAAACTTTTGGAAATGTTTAGATCAAGACAAAAAAAAAAAAAAGACTAAAACCAAAATTCATAGGGACTGATATCATATTTAAGCTACTACATGGGAAAGATGTGACCCTCCATCATTCACATCATCACTTAATAGAGGAAGACTAACGGTAGGAACTAAAATCAAAACTTTTGAGAATGTTTGGATCAAAACCAAAAAATGAAATTTAGGGACTAAAATAAAAATTCACTTATTTTATATGGATTAGAAACATATTTAAGAAAAATAAAAATATTAAATTGAAGAATTAAAATAAATTAATAACTCTAAAGATAAATTCTTATCAATTATTGCTGAGACATGTTAGACACTAAGTTTAAGAGTATTTCGCCATTACGGGTAAATTACTCGGTCTATATGGTCTTCAAGGCTAATACTACCTAATGCACATTAGCCACTTCTAACTAACTCTGCTCTTGAACTAGTAATGTTCAAAATCAACTTTATTAGATTGCTTTAGAGAACAAGGAGAAAAAGTATAAGGAAAATTGTAATTTGTATGCTTCTAAGACTTCTTTACTACCATACACTACTAATATTTTATATTGGTTATGGTAGAAAATACCGTTGTGAATAAATGAATAGCATATCTATACTTTGGTCCCTAAAAGATTCTCACTTTAACACTTTAATTCTTAAAAGATCAAATTTATACACTTTAGTTCTCTAAAGAAATGTTATAACATATTAGTCCTTCTATTTGGTAATTACCATAACATCCTCCAAACATACACGCCATGCTCGAGTCATGGAGCTATATCTAGGGACTATTATTGCTACTATACAAGACTTTGTAAATAAGAAGATATTATACATATGGCCCTGAAATTTCATATTTCATTACTGAAAAAGGGTTTATAATTACAAATCTCTAATATATATAAATATAGTAATTACAATTTAAAAGAAATTCAGAGTAATATTACATACAAACCCTGCCTTGGTCTGCAATAATCTCTTGGTAGTTATCAACTGCCCACTTTAGACTTCCAAACTGGACATTAAGTTTAGCTCTTGAGCTTTGTAATTATCTCCAAAACATCTGCTACGGACTTAGAATCTAAGCTACATACTAGAATATTTATGAAAAACAAACAAATAAATAGTGAGAACCTAGGGTTCTTAGTAGGTAGACTTAAACCACTAATCATATAGGGTGTTATCATAAACATTCTAGTTACTTCAATTTCTTATGAAAATATGAGCATATTCATATAAACATTGGTTCAATTTTAAGTTTGAAAATATATTTCTCGAAGCGGATTATATTTTAACACTCAGTTGGCATATTCATAGCGAGTACAATAACAATAATAATATAACATTTCAAACATAATCATAACAACATTTATAACGTAATGAGAGGTTTAAATATGCATATGCTAATGCACCTTTTTGACTTATACAAGTGCACTTGACTTTCTTCTCACTTTCTTTAACTTGCATCTTGCTCTCCTATATGTAACACCTTACCAGACAAAATACTATGCTTAAGTCATAATATATTACCTGATAAGTTATTACGTGTGGTGAACTAAGAGTTAACTATTCACTTTAATTGATTTCGATTTGGCAGCGAGATATACACTAAACAGTCGTTATATCGAAAATAAAATAACACAAACAAAATTTCGAAATAAACAAACTGCATCATATATATATGTATATGCTTATACCTTTGTTTTCAAAGTTGTCAAAAGAAATGTAATACAGTATAGGGTAAAAAAAAAATGAGGCCGCTAGCACAAAATAAAACGGCCTGACTATCTGAATATCCCCCTACTGGTCCCCATGGGACATTTCATGTATAACTATTAACTCATACCCGTATATCTATGACCCAAACTACCAAAAGAGGGTCATTCTGTACATCTACTGCTGCTACAGCGGGTACTTTAGATGGATTCTGAAGAAAGGAATCCATTTGCCATACCGGCATCAGCAGAAGTGTAGTCTACGCTCGGAGCAGAGGACGAGGAAAATGAACTCTCTATCTCAGATGGATCTTCCTCAGACATCGTGACTGAGGGTATCTGCTGTGGTGGTGAGGCTGGCGGAGCCATGGGAGCTGCCTCTGCTACTGCTGCTGCATATGGAGGTAGGAAGGGATGGGCCATATACAGTGGGATAACAATATAAGGTGCAACAGGGTTGAAGAGTGGATAAGCAAGAGGAACAGCAAAATCTCTACGAAAGAAGAAATAAAAGCGAAACTGACATCTACCAAATATATATATATATATATATATATATATACAGTCTAGAAACAGGTCCATGTGGATGTGGAGCTCGGGAAACTCAATGAATAGGATACCGATGGCCACGTTATCCATGATCTAAGAATAACGCGGAAACATATAGTAGGGTGAGAAATAAAGATTTCTCAGTAGGGATCCTAGGTTTATATACATATCTGCCATCACTGTCATCTTCAATTGTTTCGGGTTTTGGTTAATTACAAGAAAATGTTACCTCAATAGGATATCCTACTAGATTAGTTATAGAAATCATAGCCCGAAACATAGCTTAGTTTTACTTAAGGAAATAAAGAAAATAAACAAAGAAATAAATAACCAGACCTATGTTATTGATATAGTTAAGTGATAGCCATAAAGTGAACAATAATAAATATATGCATATGTATAACATCCAATGGTGCATTTAACTCAATACCTGATAATAGAAACTGTGGATATGTATAAGAAATGATGCACTTGAACTTAACTCGTATTTTCCATACTTGGTCCCCTGAGAGTATATTGGTCATAACACTCCTGGGTAATAGTCCGTTTTTCAGGATCGAGCTCGTTCCTATACAGGGTTGTCGGGTTTACTTTCCCCAACTTCCCCACTAATCTATTACCCTTAACTTTGTTCAGGGACAGGCCCAAGTTATATGAAAATCCTTCCTCATTCTTATAAGGGTAGCATCACTTGTCTAATACTTTGATCAATGCATGCATAACTTGTAAATTCCTATTAATTGCAATCTTTGCCGAAATCTTAGCAGTATGATCGATCATGTTCGTTTCCCATGAATAGTGCCAGACAATGAGTAAATTTTAATCAAATAGAATTCCCAATACAGAATATTATATTCATACCAAGAATATAACAATTTCAATATGTGCAAATTTTAAAATCTTAAATCTTAATCTATCTTGCAAGCTTTTAGTTTCCATTGATTTTCCCGAGTTCGACTCCCAAGATCAGATGAGGTCCGACTTCTGATTTCATACAATTTCCGACTTCCAGGATTATATTCGACCTTCCGAGATTATATACATAATTTCCGACTTCTGGGGTAATGTTCGACCTTCCGAGATTATATATAATTTTCGGCTTCCGAGGTTATGTTCGATCTTCCGAGATTATATATAATTTCTGGCTTCTGGGGTTATGTTCGATCCCCGACCTTATTCCACTATCATTCTTCTAAGACTCTTATGGGCGTGTTTCCTAAAATTCCAATTTCTAACATTAACTATACCTGATCTAGTTTCCTATTCACTAAGTTTCTAGGTCAACCTCAAGTATACCTGATCTAGTTCTCTATCTGCTACATTTAGTTCTCTATCTGCTACATTTCCGAGCTCAACCTCAAGTATACCTAACCTAGCTCTCTATCTGCTAGATTTCCAAATTCAACTTTAAGTTATATCTGACCTAACTCTCTATCTGCTAGATTTTCGAGTTCAATCTTAAGTTATATCTGACCTAGCTCTCTATCTGCTAGATTTCTGAGTTCAACCTCAAGTTATTTATGCTTCATCCTAAACCGCCCTACTTCTAGCCAGAATTGCACCCTTATAAGGGAAAATTCACTAAAAAAAGAAATCTAGGTGAAATCATGTGAAATTTATATCCATGTAAAGCTAATAGAACAAACTTTCAAATGAAGTAAGTTTCATATCATTTGAATGAGTATAATTCGATATATAAGCTCTGAAACTTGACCCTACTGGACTACCCTATTCTAGCCCAGATTGAACATAGGGCAATTTTCTCTACTCACTAGGAACAAACGAGACCATATCTAATTTGGAAATTTTTATGGGATATTTTTCTATGTGTTAACTTTCAAACAACATTGGAATCATTCAATTTGGAGTTGTGTAGGGTGAGTTACACCCTTCTCAACTCACACTGCCCAGATGAAGGTCTTGATTTCTATTTCAAACTTCAAAAATTCATAACTATCTCTACATTGATCCAATGACCTTATATTATATATGCATGGAAAGCTCTGAATATCTAGTTTCATATAAAAATAGATTCATGGATGTTAAACAGCTATAGACAGAGCCGTACACTCCACCGTACGGACCACCGAGGAAAATCCTAACAGCTTCCTAAATTGTTCTCCATTCTTCAAGCTATTTGCTATCAAATTCAATTTTAATCACAACATACATGCAAAATTAATCACAAACCATCATCATCACTCTACATAACATCAATATCATAGATTATACATGACCCCATGCAGCCCCAAACCAAAGGAAGTAGGAAGAGAAATAGGATTTCCTACCTTGTCTAGTTGAATTTGAGTTGATTTAGTGTCTTTGATGGAAGTAACTTGTGTTGAGACTTGAAGAAGGGATGAAGATAGAGTGAAAATGAGAGTGAGGAAAAGAGAAAAGAGAGGAGCTTCAGTAGTGGGGTGGCCGAAAATGACCAGAACAGAAGGGAAGAAAAGGTAAAGATTTTTGTAAGCAAGGCTCATGTGATTAGTGGACTTCACTTCCTTTTCCAATTTAGCTTGGCATCCCATCATCAAAGGCTGATCAAGGCGCCATTTGAGGGGGTTGTTTGGCTAAATCTTAGCCATTCATTCTAGGTCATCCATAGAAAAATTTCTATTGGTCCGATTCCGACAATTTAAAATACCGAAATCTTATCGATTTCTTTTAAATCGGTAAACCAATTTGAAAATTTCTGTGAGGTTTCCTATGTTCCTAATCTAATTCTATTAAGCCTAATCTTTTTAAATCACACTTAATTGGCTTTAAGTAAATGTTTAATCAAATTCTGATTAAACCCACTTATTCGATAAAAATTGAACAACTCAGTTGTTAACGATAGAATTTTTCGGACGTTAGACTATTCTTAGTCCCTTGGAGCTGAAGGTGAATGGCCTCTCTTATCCCTAGATAATAGCCTGCTTCTCAGGTATGAGCTAGTACCTCTACATGAGTGATGGGTTTACTTTTCCCAACCTTCACACCAGTCTATTCCCCTTAAATCTGGTCGAAGCCTGGCCTAACTCTTAGATAGTATCACCGTAGTCCACTACGAGAAGGAGGCTTGATACATTCTTTTGTAAGTTCCTATTATCTTTTCTTTTTCATACATGATCATGTATACAGATGCTTTATGCATTTATGCATATATCTCATATTCATGGCTTCACATATTTTTGTCGAAAATTTGGCAGCATAACAGCTAAAACATGGAAACATCCCAATATACAAACAGTCAGCTAGTCCCAGTATTCAGAATTCATCAATATCAATATACCAATATTACCTTAAATTGGTAAAAATTTGCATACATAATTCAACTCTTAACCCTTTATGACTTTTTGGGACATCTAACCTCAAAGTTGTCAAGTTATCTCATTTTCCTCAACTTTGTCGTGCTCTTCTAAATTGCACTAAAATTCCATTTTACCTCATTTCAATTTATAAATTTAATTGTAGCCCTGTTTGTCTATTTTTAAACTTCTTTGGTCCCATTAAGTTTTGATCTGTATAACTTAAGTTATTAACATTTTATTTAAGACTGCTTTGTTTCAGGATAAACTTGCACACTTAATTTTAGAAAATCACTAAAAATTTATCCTATATTAGATTTATCTAAAATTTTTATCAAATTATAGCGATTAGAATCATCTTCAATCCTCATAGTTTCACTCTAATTGGGTAACTAAAGCTCAAGTTATGAGGTCCTCAAGTGGGCTACCCTATTTTAACCCAATTAATGTATGGATCAATTTTCAAGAATTACTGGAGAAATTCTACTCATGATCTATCTCTAAAATTTTTATGGCATAATCCTTTATGTATTAGCTTTCTAACAAAATTAGTTTTATTGAATTTAAAGTTGTATAGTTATGCCCTTCTCATCACCCTTTGATAAGGGTAGAGAGTAAATTCCAACATCAAACTTTAAAAATTCATAACTAATTCATTTTAAATCCAATGGTCTTATAATTTATATCCCTGGATTGCTCTTGAAGTCTTGTATCTTATAAAATTAGTCTCATTTAAAGTTGAATTCTATAGGGAGAGTTATAAGCTCCGCCATACAAACATTGCCCAAGGGTTTCTCTAGCAGCTTATTCTATTTTGGGTTTCTCTTAATCTTTTGTTATATCCTTCAATCTAAATCAAGTTTTCCTATCTTAAATCACTAGAAAAAGACAATACCACCTTCATATAAGAATGAAACAAGGATAGTACACATAAGAACACATCAATCACACAACCCACAAGCACAATCAAAATTAAGGATTTGAGTTATCCACTTTAAAATCCTTGAAACCATGGAAGTAAGGAGGTTAAGAACAACTTTTAGCCTTCTTTCTTCCTCATGGTAGCAACATGGAGGGAGGTGGAGAGAATCCACTTGATGTTAAATCATCAAATTAAAGGAGGAATATTGTAGAGAAAAAGATGAGGATCAATTTTCATAAAAAAAGTGAGTGGTTTTGAGGCCAAGAAGGCCTTCATCTTTGAGCTTGAAGCTCATGATCATGGAGGATGATGAGAAAAAGATAAGAATGAAGAAGAAAATGGAGGTGAATAGATGGGGATGGTTGGCCAAAATTTCAAGGGTAGAAAGGGAAGGAATGGTGTCTTATTATTTAAGTTCGTTTGGCTTCTTGAATAAGCTTTGAAGCTAAATTCCTATTGGTGGATTTTTTAGTAAAAATCAAATTCTTCTAAGCCAAAATTTTAGGGCTCATAAGGATTTGTGTGGTTAGTTTCTAGCTACACATTCTAGAGTTTTTAGCTAATACTCATCTGTACAAACAATATAAGACCCTTGAGGATTAATTCAAAGTATCCGGCAATCAATTCGGGTAGTTCAGGTGACCTGAGCTATTAAAATATTACGTGAGTAGCCTCACACTCTTATTTAAAATTTGGGTGGAAAATCTTAATTTAAAGTTATTGAAAGTATTTTAGTTATTTATTAGTGTCATAATGCCCGTAAAAATCTCGGAACTAGAAATTTTCTATGATTGCTCCTCTTAACAACCATAAACTCTTATTTACAACTTTGCCATTATAATTCTAAAATTACAATTTCATCCTTGCCTTTTCTATAGTTTACCAAATTATAATTTTGGCCTTATCCGGGCCTGAGCTTCTTTCTATCTTGGTTTATCCCTAGAACTCGAGATGTTACAATTTCAACCTTCATTATATGTATAATTGAAATGCACAATTTGAATTAACTTCAGGTCAAATACAATATGACATTTAAAGAATGAAAGTTAATGAAAGAGCTAAATTCTTACAACATATTTTCATTTTTGGGTCAAAGTGTTAGCAAATTTTCTTTCAGTGACTAATTTGTTAAATCTTTACTTTTTTTTAGGGACCAAAGTATATGGACCTGTTTTGAAGTGTTTTTGTTTTCATGTTTTGTAAAATAGTTTTAAAAAGCAAGTATAAATTTAATTTTAAAAATTAAAAGAACAAAAAAATTCATTGGGCAAGTTTGTTTTAAAAACAATTTTTTAATGGTTAAAAACAAAAAATCAGTTTGGATGATTGTTTTTAAGAACAAGTTTTAAAATTAATAAAACAAAAAACTTGTTTGGAAATGCAGAAAAGGTCATCAAGTTTTAAAAGTACATTTTAATATTTTTTAGAGTTTGATACATAGATATAACATAGATACAATATTATAAATAACATAATTCAACAAAAAATTTTAAGTTTGACACATAATATTTTTATATAGTTTCAATAAATAAAGTTTAATAAAATTTGATGTATTTGAATATTAATAAATCTATTCCATCCTTGCATTATTTTCTTATTGCCACATCCAGTTTGCAATTTGGTCGCGCTTTCTTGCCATTTCCGTTGCAGCTTCATCAGCTAATCTTACTATGTTATCATTATTGAAATTCACCTGTGAATTTGTATTATCATTCAAGACTTCAATTTTTGAAGGATCCGTGTTCTCCCATTCTCTAAACAAATTATCATGCATTCCCCACTTACGCATATAGTTATGAATTGCACAACAAGCTATGATAATAAGATGTTGTCTGGAAGGCTTATATGGTGGCATTAACTTTAAAATAGGAAATCTTACTTTCAACACTCCAAAACAACACTCAATTGTCATTCTTAAAGAGGAGTGTCTATAATTAAACAACTCTTGAAGAGTTCTAGCTTGTCGACCACGACCATAAAATTCTTGTGCATGATATCTTTGACCTCTATAAGGTGGAAGAAAGTTTCTAGTACATGGATAACCAGAATCGACAAGATAAAATGAACCTAAATCAAAGAGCAAACATTAAATAAAATGATACACAACATAACACTATCAAATTTAACATATAACCAATGAACAACTATTGCATTAAACAAAAGCATATCACCTTCAGAAGGCAAAGGAAAATTTGCATTTGGATTGGTAAGTGCATCCAAAAAAACTTTTGAATCATAAGCACTACCTTCCCAACTTGAATACACATATGTGAATAGCATATAGAAGTCACATATGCACATGACATTTTTTGTGATACTTATTTTTCTACTTCTACACGATGTCTGCTTATCAGCTGGAGCCTATGCACTTATATGTGTTCCATTAATTGCACCTACACAATTCTATAAAAATATATAATACAAACATATCAATTTCTCCTACCATATCTATTTGATAATATAAAATTATATCATGCTCCATATAGTTAACCATGTGATAAAAAAACACTAACCTTGAAAAATGGATGATATTTTGGATTACTTTTAATATGCTGAGGCAATTCTATGAACTCTTGCTTTATGATTTCTTTACCTAAGAGACAAATTGCTCTTAAAACATTCTTGAAATGGTGTGAAATAGTTTGGGTGGAATGTTGAAATCGATCTGTGACTACTCTATGATGCACATTGTGTCCTATGATGAATAAGAACATTACCACTTGTTCTTCTAAAAACACACCTCTTGAGCCTTCCAGATAATTCCTTCTCCTTAGTTCATCACACAAATTGACATAACATGCCTTTTCCATTCGCAACAACTTATAGCAAATTGTTCCAGATTCTTTCAAAAGCTCATTAACAAATTCTTGACCACTTAGTGCAAATATTCTGACCGGAACTTTAGTATTAAATTTGTATTCATAATCACAAATCAAGTTAAGTATTAGTAATTCAGCAAATTGAAAATCATCATCACTAGAGTCGGATGAGGATGAAGACCTTTCAGAAGTATCTGTTGAGATACTATCACTGCTTGAAGGGTGATTATCTATTTCCATCACAATAAAACCTGCCATTAAACATGATATGCATTTAAATAAAAGTACAAATAACCATTCAATATTGTTATAAACTTCAGTATCCAAGCACAAATTTAAGTAAACACTATATATTGTTCTAAACACACAAAATATGTTAGAATATAAACCAACCACACAATTTTAAAAAAGTCATACATAATAAATAGTTCTAACACAAATACACATGATTAAGCCAACCTAAGAACACTACATAACATAAAAGTAGTCATAAGCCTTAATCCATGCATTTTTCCTATCCTCAATCACATTTAGAAATGCCTCTCTATAATCAACATCTTTAAACTTTCCCACTGCCTTCATATAAGAGTCATCCGAGATATTATCTATCGCATTAAGTTCTTTTAGACATCTAGCAATAGTGTACTTAGATAATGTGACTGCAGAACTTGTGGCCTCTACACTCTTTGCCCTGTGCCTCTCAACTCTAGCCAAGGAGGCTTCTGCCTTCAGCTTAAATGCTTCAACTATAGCCTCTGCTTTCGAGTTGGATGACTCAATCCATGCATGAAGTGCATCTTCCACTTGAATGGCCCTAAACTCTTTTTTTGACTTACGGTCGTTAACATTAATGGTCCGCTTACCATTGTGAGTGACTCTTTCAATTCTTGTGCCATGCTCTTCTTCCTCACATCATCATCATCATCATCATCATCATCATCTAGATTTACATGAATCCCACCATGCAAGAATTCATTATCAAGCTCATTTTCATCATCTGTGTTAGGTAGGTCTTGGGTGGATGAATGGTGAAGCACACTAGTTGCACTACTTTTATTGAAAATCACTTCGAAAAGTTTATAATGTTCCAGACCTTTCTTCTTAAATGGTGCAGCATCAAGATGTGCCTATAAGGAAAATGAATAAATTATATATACTAAATCTAAAAATATTAAATATAAAAAGGCATAGTAGGTTTTATTTGATGTGTACCCGAAGATAGGTTGACCAAACTTCGTCAGTAGTAGTGACTGTATTAGTCTCTACATCCCATCCAAATCTAGTTTGTTGTAGCAAGTGAAAAAAGATTCTATGTTGTTGCCTCAACCTATTAAACTTTTGCTTTATTTGTTTCATATCAAAGTCACGCCTAATTCTTTCCTTAAGTGTATGCAATATAGTTTGCCACACTTTGGGTGAAAATACATTATTTCTCATGTTTCCCTTATTAACTTCTTCGATCATAATGTCTATATAAACTTTGACCACTGATGAGGGCCAAAGTGAGCTCTCTTTCTTCTCATTTTCCATCTACAATAGTGATATCAAATCCAATAACTTTATCAATAAAATATACTTCTAAACTAATCCAAGAAGAAAGTGCCTTAAGCTTAGGGATGGCAATAGGTACCCATGGAGGCGGGGACATACCCCTTCACCCCCGTCCCCGTTTAGGATTTGCCCCTTGTCCCCGTCCCCGTCCGATCCCCATCCCCGTCGTGGATATCCGTAGGTTTATATAAAAAAATAAAAAGATAAAAATATAAAGAAAATACTTTTAAGCTTAATAAAACATCCATAAATATTCATAATTCATATTATTATTTAATACAACACAATACAATTTAAATTAAAAATAAAATACATAATTGTAAATCCATTACAAGACAATAGAAATATCCAAATCACAAATTACAAATAGTCAAATTACAAACTCAAATATCTAAATTTTCTAATAAGTGTGCAAGTTAAAGAGAAATATATGCAGTAAAATCATATATTTAGTTATATATATATATATATATATATATATATATATATATATATATATATATATATATATATATATATATATATATATATATATATATATATATATATATATATATAATTTCATATTTAAGCAGGGACTTTGCGAGTCTCCATGGGGCAAGGACCTCACCCCTATTAGCTAAACGGGGACATCCCCCTATCCCCGTGGGGCCCAAATCTGTCCTCATAGTCTCTTGAGGTAATTAAAAGTGCAGGAACTTTAATGGGTATTTTTGCTATCCCTACGTAGGCTTATTATATAGATTGCAAGAGTCAAATTAGATTCATAGCATGATTTAGACCTACTGATACAAGCTTTCAAATGGTCCAAGCTTTATTCTGAACAAGTCAAAAAAATATATAGAAAACACTTGATTAAATTATTTCCTTGTGGTTAATGAGAAACTAAGCAAACCTTTTGGCTTTTGGAGTAAATATTATAAATAATTGATTGAACACCATAGTAAAGGCAAAGTAGATCTTTAAAAAAAAAAAAAAATCACGAGAGATACTGCAACAAATGCTATTAGTAACTTTTGTTTGACTAACTACAAGCATAGTAAAGCTAATAAATATTCCCTTGAACTTGCAAGTCCAGATTAGCAATGCATCATTATTCATTTATAGAGAAAGGTGGATCTAAACAATCACTATAGACTAGAATACTATATCTTATCAGTTTGCCTTTAAATAGGAAAAGTCTAATGGAAATTTGAAAGTGCAACTAAGCATGGAACACCAAGTAAAAACTAGAAATAAGCAGCGGTATACCAAAACAATATGGTCATACTTTGCAACCAAAACTAACATAATAGAAGTGGAATTTTCCCTTGTTTTGGGCATTTCTAGTTCAACTGTGCTACCATGGTTCGTTCCAAACACAGTTCGATTACTGTCTAACTGATGGATCCTTGCTTCATAAGAGATAAATAAGCCTATGTTTATTACAATCACATCTTCTATTAAAAAAAAGAAAAGACTAAATGAAAGACCAAATGGCTCTATACTGCTATAATTATCTACTATCTATTTCTCCTTTATATTAATTTCTTTTTTTCTCTTCATTACTTTTGAAATCAATGATTAACAGGGTCCACCATTATTGTCCACTATCTACTTCTCCTTTATATAAATTTTCTTTCTTACTTTTTAAAATCAAAAACTAAAAAAGCTTCACCATAATTATCCATCATCTATTTCTCCTTTATATCATCTTTCTTTCTTATTTACTTTTAAAACAAAGACTAAAAGGCTCCATCATAGTTATGCACTATTTACTCCATTACACCCCTTTTTCTCTCTTTTTCGTTTTTGAAATCAAAGACTAGACTCCGCCATATATATATTCCCCTTTTGTTACTCCTTTATATCTTTTAGTTCCAGTAAGTCATCCCCAAAAGATAAACTAATTAAGAACTTGCAGAAAAAATGGTACTGTACAGGCCATTCTCTTAAATAATGGATAAAGGAAAGCAACTTCTCATACCACGATGATTTTATATGTTCCATTCTTACACGTTCAATCAATCAATACACAAGTGTGACCACCATTTGAAGTGGCACAACACAATAGCTGCCAGATCCAATAAGACAGAGATAAAGAGCAGATAGAGAGAGAGAGAGAGAGAGAGAGAGAGAAGGACTCACAAGAGGAAGTTGAGGGCGAGGGTGACTACTATGGTAAAGGCGGCAGACGTCGACGTTGAACATAGGTGACCCATAAGATTGAAGGGCAGACAAGAAGCTTGGATGCAGACAGTGTGCACAAAAGAAGAAGAAGAAGAAAAAGGGAAAGTGTTAGGGCTTGCAAGGTGAAATTAAAAACTGATCAGTGGATTTGATAAGAGGCCAAAACAAAAGAACTAATTATTTACAAAGTTGCCATGGCCTCTTTCCTTGTTTTCCAAAACAAAAAAAACCAAAAACAACTTAACTCTTTTCCACTTTCTACTTTTAAAGCCTGTATCTTGTTTTTCAATTTTTAAAAACAACATGCAAAAAACAACTTGCCAAACAGCTTTTTTTGTTTTTTTTATTTTTAAAAATTGAAAACTATTTTGAAAAATAGTTTCCAAACAGCCCCTATATTATCTCATAAAGTACTATTTCATGAGATATACAAAGCATCCAAGAAAATAGCAACAGCCCAAAAATCTAATGGTACAAACTATAACTTTTAAAGAATTTCCCAATGTGCAAAAGACCTAAAAACAAAAAAATTGGTAAAACAAAAGGCCATCGTAAATCTTTAAGGAATAAAGATTTGGTCAAGAAACTAAAAAAAAACAATCATCCAATGAATATTCAATAGAACAGGGGTCAAGGCATAGTTGTTAAAACAAAACTCAAAATCTTAACCAAAGATTAGAAACAAATTCATTGGATGATGGGCTTGGTAAAAATCAAACTATTAACTTTGAAATACAATATATTATTATTATTATTGTTATTATTATAAATTGTGAATAAGATATAACATGCAATTCATAAATAATTGATAAATTCTTCAATTTTGATTGTTAATGGGTATTAAGAATAAAATGCCAAAATTGAAAAGCCAGTTAATCTTCTCCTATTCAATGAAGTCCACAAGATAGTATTTATCAACAGGAGTACAACTGCTATCAATGTCAAAATTTTATTGAAAATTTATTGGACTTCCATTGATTTATTTGTAAAACTGGTTAAATGGCTTGAGGGTTTTTGAGAATTATTTGTGATCAAATGGATAATTGGAAATCGCACGTTGGGTATTGAACCCATATATGTTAATGTGTTTGAATATATGTTGATCTGGTTGCTTGATTTATGATTGATGGAACAAAACAACATTTCACAAAATGGCAAGTCCCTTTACTACTCTCTCTCTCTCTCTCTCTCTATATATATATATATATATAGGTCTCTTAATGAGACAAAACATACTTTTAGTGTAACTATTGCCTCATCTTGCTCATCAAATTTTTATGGGAGATAGTGGGGAAGATTGTGTTCCTGGCATGCATGTGTGTGTATGTATACTTTCAACAATTCTCGAAGTGAATTTTTCCCTACATTGAATTTTGTAAAACATATGCATCATTTCCTTTTATTTTAGTGTCCTAAATTCATGTATCTTAATCTTGGGTGTTATTAAGATTGAGATTTTATCTTACAAATTTTTTGTAAGTATCCTTAGGAATCAAAGCAGAGCTTAAAGTTAACAAGTCTATTGCTTGATCATTGAAACTACCATTTAACTCTTGTAATTGTTTATTTAACAAAATTTATTTTCACCTTAAAATGATGCTCAATTGTGATGTCATCTTTTTGGCGACATAGTCATCCTTGTCTTGCTATATAAAAAGCACTTAAATCAGGAATTAGAATATCATGTTGGTCACAAAATTATTTTACATCTTTCAACAATTTCTCCCAACCATTGTCTCTCAAGTTTTGAATAAGTCTTTTTGTAGATTGAAATTATTGCACAACATTAATTATGTCTTGAGATTGGTATTGCAAAGCTTGACAAAGAACATTTGTTAGTACCATAATATCTTTCATCAAATGCAAAATCAACATAAATTCAAATGAGGTCAAAGTATTGTAAGCACTATCAGCATCCCCACTTTGAGAATAAATTCATCCATCAACAACAACTTTTGAAGAACAGAACAAGTTGCACACACGTCTATCAAACAACAAATAGAAGGGAAATGAGAACTCGAACCAATATCCCCAATTCATTTCAAAGTGCTAACTTGATTTGGCCTTTTACCAATTTCAAGTTCTTCAATCTCTAGTGAATGAGCAATTCATCTAATAGGTTGTAATAACTCATCATGGTACTTACTAGAACAACAAATAATATTGACGATAAAAGTCAATTTTGAAAAGAAATTGATAAATTGAAATAACTTCCCTAGATGCAGCTCTTGCAAGTATACAAGATCGTACATATAATAAAAGAATTAGTAAGATTATTATCTCACAAGGATTATGTAACCAATTATTAGTTCTCCAATTTAAGCACTATCTAGGCTACCAAATTGAAAATTGCAAAGTCAAACAAAAGTCTGGTATACAAGTCTAATCAAATCTAATATAAACTAATTCTTAATTAACTTGAGGCGCAAGCAATCAAATTGCAATGGGAATGATCAACAATGGATAAGTGTTAAGGATCTAATTCAATTAGTTATTCCTATGAGTATTAAGATCCTAATCCAATGAAGTTCTATCAACTCAATTTTATCGAATTCCTTGGCATATTAATCCTCTTTAGACCCTAAAATTCAATTAATTCTTTAATTTGAACCCTAGAATTAAGGCCCTATTTGGTACATAGGATAAGGCCTAATTATATTAGCTAATACTACAAAGCCTATTTTTATCAGATGTTTGGTACAACATATGATAGTATAATGTTATCTGGTCTAACCCATTTTTATCCTATAATTATTGGATAAAATTATCAAGCCTCAAAAGGTCTGATTACACTTGATAGTATTATTTGTTCTACTTAATCCCAAATTAACACTAACTCTCAACCTCCATCTCGGCCTCACCACTCACCATCGACCTATCGTTCGCTAATGTTGGCAAAGTCAAGTAGGTGTCTCTATCTTTGTTTTTGGTTATTGTTCATCTATTATGTTCCTTTTCTATTTTGCTATCAATATGTTTCCCTATCATTGTCAGTATCTTTGTTCTGGGGCTTTGGGTAGTTGAGATTTGGAAAATTTCTCCTTGCTTGAGTCATATAATATGCTCATTTCTCATTTGATTTTTTTGGCTATTTATTCCCTCCCAGAATCAAAATTGTAAAGGCACACGTTTCATTACTACATAAATGTCATGCAACAACATGTTATTTTTTTTATTTCATGTTTAGAATTTATTTGTAAAATTTGTATGTTTTATTGTCTAATCTTATTTTTTCCATAGCTTATTTGTAGAGTTTTTATCCAATGTAATTAATATTTAGCAAAGGGTTCTACTTTTGGGTGTTTTATTTAGAAGTTTCAAGTGAAAAAAAAGGTCATGTAATAGAATATATATTGGCTTTTTTCCTAATAAGGCTTCCGATGAAGCAAATATATGCTCAAATAAAAATGAAATGTCTCCAAATGAACATAATATATGTGTTCTCAGGCTTGTCTTTAGCTGAACACATGGCAATGATGCATTAGCTATTAATAAAAGGTTATGTTCAAAGACCCATCTTTAGTTGCCATTAAAAAAAGGAAAAAAAACTATTTTTAGCTTTTTTTTTTTAGTTGAGTAATTGATTGTTTAGAGCAAATTTATTCTTAGATACTTTAAAATTCATATGATTGAAGCACACAATGTAAGTAACCATCATGTCTTATGTATAGTTCTTAACTTTGTCATATTGTATTGTATACATAAGACAACATCAAACATATGTTTTTATGATGGTTTACTAGTTGAGTGTTTTGTATATGTTGAAAAAGTGGAGGAGACTACCCTCTTTTACTTATTCAAAACAAAAATTAGTCCATGGCTTTTTCTGAGAAAGGAGGTGACTAAAATGCGATCTTTGAATTATTAAGTTTGATCAATCATTGTAAGGTTATATACATGTATAATGTGCTTTTTGATAATTAATTATGATTGGCTTATGAGCTCCTTCTTGAATATTGAAGTCATTGATTTTTCTTGAAAGTATAAAGCCAATTTTCATTTTCCTATGCTTTGATAGTAAGTGGCATTTTATAATTTTTTTTTCTATTTTATCATAATCATATTAATTTGTTTTTAGGTGTATGGTATTGATATGATGTATTTTTCATTTCTTGTAATCAATTTTTTAGGTGATATGGATCCTAACAAGTGGCATAATCCAAATCAAAGGTTAGATTACTCAAATGAATTTTCCAATTATATGTAAACACATTTATTACTAGAGCAAGCTTTTTTGGAGATGTTAGTTGCTTGCATTATGTCTTTTCTTTATGTTTGCTATGGCCTAAGAGGAAAATAATAGACAATGCCTTCTATGACGTAATATACAAAGAGCAAGAAGAGATGAGTTGAGAAGAAAGTTCATAGAATTCTTATTAATGATAATGTTACTTGTCTGGAACAACGTCATATGAATGTGTACACTTTTCAAGTATTATTAATATATTACAAATAGATGGATGGCTAAAATGGGTTACTCAAGGTTAGTACAAATTCAAGAACAAGTTGCCATGTTCTTACACATTTTAGCACACCATGCTAAAAGTCGACTCATATTTAAATTTCAACATTTTAGAGAGACAATTAGTAGATACTACAACTTGGTATTAAATTCTGTGTAGAGGCTGTAGAAAGTTTTGCTTAGGGAACCTAATCCTATTCTAGAGGACTACAATGATGATAGATGGAAATGTTTAAGGTAATAGATGTAATTGATTTTAAAATTTCTATTTTCACTACATAAACGAGTATTGCTATATGGGTTATATCAAGTTATTTTTGTTTGTTTTTAGGGGTTCTTGGAGCCTTGGATAGTACTTAGATTAGAGCTAATGTATTGGAGGATGACAAACCAAGATATTGAAGTTGCAAAGGTGAAATAGCCATAAATGTATTAGGAGCATGTTCAAGAGAGATAAAGTTCATATACATTTTGTGGGGATGGGAAGGTTCAAATTCAAACACTAGGATATTGCAAGATACCATTATTAGAAAGAATGGGCTTAGGGTTCCAACTGGTGAATTGTTATATTATTGTTGATTCATTCAATTGAATTACTGAACTCGTATTAAGTATATGATCATATTTTCAAATAAGGTACTACTATCTTGTAGATGTTGTATATACCAATGCAGTAGGGTTCCTAGCACTATACAATGAAAACTGGTGCCACCTTAATGACTGGAAACATGGTTGTACTCATATAACTCCTCAAGAACTCTCAACATAAGGCATTCTACAACTAGAAATGTAATTGAAAGGATACTTGAGTTATTGTAGATGCATTGGGCAATTCTTAGAAGTCCATTATTTTATCCAATATAAACCCAAAACTGCATTATGAATGCTTGCTATTTGTTACATAATTTGATAATGAGGAAGTTGGCTATGGACCCCCTGGAGATAGAGTTGGATGAGTTGTTCAACAATTATGAAGAGAAATAAGATGAATATGATGGCACACAATATGAAAATGATGATAACATACAACCGATTGAATTAAATGAAGCATGGAGTGGTAGCAAATGAAATGTTTCAAAATTGGGTGACTTCTAGAGCTCATATGTAGAGTATTAGCTTTATGGTTCAAGCAATTGTACTTCTTGTTGTAATTTTGATTTTAGTATTTGAATTGTGATGTATGTTTGATTTAACTTATTTTTGTCCTTGTAATTTTCATGAAAAGTATTGCTGTTATACATTTTAGCTTATGTTTGATGCCTTATTGCTTTCTTGTTACTGCAATGTTTCATTATTTGCATATTTTTGTTGTATATTCAGTTATTATTGGACATGGACTCTAGAAGTACCTAACCAATAGATCCTAAAGCTTAAGGAGAGTGTAGAGCTTGGTTTGATCAGGAGTTTAATGCTTTACATAGCTTGTTAAAGGTGGTCGTAAAAAAAAAATATGCAATTCAAAAATTGAGCATCGATATGGATGCAATAATAGTTGAAAGTAAAATTTCTCACTGTGGGCATCAAAGTGAAGCCTTATATTGAATTTATTATGGGAAGGTTGAAAATGAGTACGGTGCAATATATGACATACTGAATACTAGTGGTTTTGGTTAGGATGATGTGAATAAGAAAGTTGTCGTTGACAATGAAGATGTATGGGAAACATTTATTCAGGCTCTAAAAAAGTGTTTTAATTCTTATTTTGAATTTACAATGCATGTATGTTTTGCTAACTTGAAATTTTTTATGATACATTTGCAATGTGTAGAAAGATGCAAAATTGAAAGGTTATAAGAAAATGACTTTTCCTTATTATGATAAGCTTGTGATATTTGGCAAGGACTGGGCTAATGAAAAATGTGTTGAAGCTCTTGCTGATGTAGAGGAGAACTTAGATAGAAAGGAGTTTGCCAACATTAACAATACACCTAGACAAGTTGAAGAGCATGTAAATTTGAGTGATGATGACATTTAAGATTATTCAGATCTGTGAATCAAACTTAACAAGATGCAAAAAATCGTTATATAAGAAAGATGACTAGAAAGGAGGGGATTCCATTGCAAGTAGCTTAAAAGAATTTGGTTAAAATATGGATGAAGCATTAGAAGGCATTATTAAAAGGTTAGCTATTATGACTGAGAATAAAAGGTGTATGAAGGACTTTTATGTTAATGTAAACGCTAGTGCCAATGAACTAATGAAAATAGAGGAGCTAACTCCTAGGGAGTGTAACAAGGCTGGTCTTGTGGTTATGAAAAATGCTAACCAAGTTTATTTATTTTGGGAATTTATAGGTGAACATAAAATCCATCTTGCAAGGATTTTATTGATGATATATAGTAAGCATGATATGCCTTTATTAGTTTTATGAATAGATGGTGATCCAAAATTAGGAAAGTATGAACTTATTACTATTTATATTTTTGTAGTACTTTGACTTGGAACTTTTTGATTATGTTGATAAGACTTATATGTTTAGTTGTGAGTTTTTATAAGTTATATGAATAGTAATTTTTTGGTTTCTAGAAGAGTTGTATCTTTTCCTTTTTATATTTAGCATACAAAGACTTTATATTCTATGAAATCCTTAATTCATTAATCTCATAAATCATTAATCTCTATTTGTAGACAATTAATAGTTATGATTTTTATCCCTAGGTCTAAGACATGTACAATTTTTCAATTGCCTACATAACTTATAATATTAATTTATGGATGGTCAATCCACAAAAGCATTAAAAACAAAGATAGAGGCACAACTGAAAAGAAGAACATTCATTAAATTAAAGAAAAACTCAATATTTCATAATCCCAACATCCGTTGCATTATCACCTTAGTTAAGAAAAAATTTAGCCACTAAACATGATTACAATATCCACAATCAATGATAGAAGGAACATTATAAACATGATTTAAAAGAAGAAGGAAAAGATAAATAGAATGTAAAGCACAACCTTTCTCCTCTTGAGAAAGTTACTAACCCCTAACAGAGCCATCTTGATCTCTCAATGCTGAAAAGATAAGTTCCCCATTTGATTACTAAATAATCCTTTTGTACTCTCACGTTATCCCGATTAAAACCCTTATGGCTTGTCTTTTGAGTATCTTAATTGTAAAAAAAAACATGTAAAGCATAAAGGGGAAAGCCCTATAGTCCCAAAATGAGCCAAGTCAATTATTTTTTGTGGCAAAATTGCATGAGCCACGATATGCATCACAAGGGGGGTCATGAGGTGCCTAATTTTGCACACAAGTTGGTTGCTTTCTTGGTTTATACAACTTTCTATAGTGGGATTAAAGTTTGTTGTCTTCATGAAAGTTACAACTCTATGTCTTAGCTTTTCATTTCCTCTAAAACCACTTCAATTGGACTCTTGTAACTCCAGGTATGGACCATTTAGTGCAATAAGGTCAAGGTTGTCAGGATGTAGGACAAATTACAATTTTTATCTTGCTTCCACTTTTTCTTCTAGAAGACTTGGGAATTCAAAAAAGTGTCCAACATTGAAGTTGTAGAGATTTTTCTCTTTTTTCTAAAACATTTTGAATTACATAATTTGAATTTCTGAATAGGGAGTTATGGAGATTTCTTTAAGGACTATTTTGATTCCATGTAAGTATAGGATTTGAACAACTTCAATTTAGCTTTTTAATTCTCCAATTGCTAAGATAATGCATATTTTCCCCTTAAAACTCATTTTGCACCCTAAAGATCATTCAAGAAACACAAATTTCAAGGAGTTAACCAATTTCTAAGAATTATGGCAAATTTAACTATGAAGAGCATTCAAAATCATGTCAAAACTAGCAATGGACATATGTTTTTTCACACACATTAAGCAACCAATGCAAGTTGCAATCAACGAGCAAAGAAATGGATATAATATGCATATGGACAGTCATTTAAAACTAATACTTATAATCCATTCCATTCTTCTCTCATGTTACTAGCAGCACCATATATTTGACCACAAATATTAGAAACATCAAGATCGTGTTGAGAAAGAACAGAACATAATTATTTCTTAAAAGCCAATGATGTAGTGTTTCTCACATATACAAAATCAAAGAAATGCTCTTGTATAAAATAATTTTTACCAATAAATCTAAAAACAAATGCCATTTGCTCACTTTTGGATTCATAACGAGCTTCATCAACCATAATGCAAAACTAAGAATCCTAATTTCTTCACAAATATGCTTTCTTACCTTACTTGAGAGAATATGCAAGATCTCCTTTTAAATTTGATGTGAAGTATACTTAGAATTATATGGAGCTTTTTCTAACATAACTTTTGCTACTTCATCATTATAAGATGCCAAGAGTTCTATCATTTCAAGAAAATTATCTCTATTTGTTTTTATTCTAAAGTCTCATCATGGCCTCTAAAAAAAAGTTTGAAATATTAATCGACGAGTAGAGAACTTAAGATGTAATTGATTCGTTTGAATTTGCTCAAAGCTTTGCAGATGAATAACATTCCAAATATGTCCATCCTAATTCAATAAGTCTTGACAAGCTCTAACTGCATTATTATGTGGTGAGAAAGGATCATTCCTAATATACTTGAGAAAAGCACAATTCTTTTCATCATTAAACTTTTTCAAACTTCTAAATTTTGTAAAAGTAAAAACACCTAACCCATGACACCCACTAGATTTTTTTTACTAAATAAATAACAATGCAAACAATAAGCAGCGCATTTAGAAGGTGAATACTCTATCCATTAAGGAAAAATACTAGACTAAGCAAATTGAAACTGTCTTGGATGATTTTTACCAAATGAAAGATAACTTTTAAGATATTTTTGATATGGACCCCCTTTTAGATGAGCTCACCGAATCTCCTCCCTTTGATATTTGAAGCCTTTTTCTAGGATCATGTTCCAAAGAATTAAGATTAAATTCATTAGATGTGACGATTTGAATCTTGGAAGGTTGTTTCTCACTTTTTTCATTAATGATTCGAGTAGTAGAACAATTAACAAATTGTGGTATTGAAGCTATATTTTCCACTTCTTGCACAATAGTCTTTCTCTTAAAAAATGCATCAACTCTTTGATTTTTCATCGTTAGAAATAGATTCAATTTTTTTCGATATTTGTCAAAAAAAATTTCCTACTAAAATAATAAATAAACCCTATAACTATAGCTTAAATTTTCCATATTGTTAATAAAAAATAATAAATAAAAGCCTTAAAACAACTATAGAAAGGAATATTGGAGCATTAATCAATACAAAGAAACAAGGAGAATAGAATATTGTTTCACATACAAGTTTGGATAGTTGTCTCACATGCTACTTCAAGTTTATAGAGTCACTTCCTAAAGAAGAAAAACAAACAAAAAAGACAAAAGTGAGAACAAAATAAAAGCATTAAGTAAGTCAAACAATACAAAAGTAAATGATAAAAGAAAGATCGCATACCAGTATAAAAAATCACAACACATCAAAGTGGCTCAACATAGCCAGAAAAGGACAAGCAAAGCAAGGGTTGCTATTTGGTTAGGATTTTCATATAGAAAGTGAGACGAATAAGGTAACGTCAAAAGCACTAGTAGTCCTATGTTCATGTGTTCATGGTTCATAGTTATTTTTCTTAATTTAAAAGAAAAAACAAACAAATGGGTTTTAAATTGGAGAAGCCTACTACATAGAGTAGTATGTTTAGGCTTAAGCCTATTTACCAGATGAAGCCTCTCTTTATATATGTCTATTAGTTATTTTTTAAACAAAAAAAAAAAATTTACAGTGGCCATATATGTAACATCCCCATATAACATTATAGGAAAAAATAAAAAGGTCCTTGGGCAAACTTTTATTATTTACAGCCTTGCCCCTAAATATTTTTTAAAATGATATTTAGATCCTTATATCAATTGAATTAGCAGAATAAGGTTTTAAACGAAGCAGAACCACATAACGGAAATGTAGAAACCAAATTCTTGGCCAATTGGGCCACGGAGGTGTCCATATGTGAAATGACATGGGATGCCCCAGACTTGTTTAAAATTACAAAAATGCCATTAGCCATGAAAAATAGAAAACAGAAGGCCCTAAATTTGCAAAACATTTAAGTTACATTGTTAATCGATTTATTCGATTTTATTGAGTTTGTAAAGTTAATTAAAGGTTAACTAGGAGTTGATTAGAAGTTAATTAAAGAGATTAGGATTAAGAAGAATTAAAATAGAAACATATAAAACCTCACAAATTTCTTCAAAATCGTTTTACCGATTTGAAGGAAATCAGTAGGAATTTGGTATTTTAAACTGTAAGAACCGAATCAATCAAATTATACAATCAAAACTCTACATCAAATGGCTGAAAACTCTGCCACTTAACCCCAAAAAAAAGTGGCACAAGATACCCACAAAGAAGGAGGAAGGTTGGCTGAAATTAAGCCATAAGGTTCTACACCAATAGGAGGCTTTCATTCCAACTACCCCTCAAATTCTGCTTGTCTTATTTTCCTTTTTTGCCAAACAGAAATTCGCCCCCTCGAGTAGAATTCCTTATTCTTCTCTTCATCTTCTTCATCTCCTTCTTCCACTTTCAGCCTCCCTCAGGCTTCTTACACCCATATCCTTCACTAGAACTCAAGACTAGCTAGTTCTTGCATCAAAGTAAAGGTAGGATTCAACTTTTATTCTTTATTTCTATGGATTGTGGCTGTTTGAAATTCTACTTTGCTTCATTCGTTTGGTGATATATTGGATGTATTTGATGGTTTATGGTTGGATGATCATGAAATCTTGAGTTGGAATTGAAGTTAGAAGGAGAAAACTAGAAGAAGTGGAGAATCAGGATGCTGTCTAGGTGAGAAACCCTACGGCAGTCTGTACGGCGTAGTGTATGGCTCCGCCTACAGCCGTTTAAATATAATTAAATTATTTTTATATGAAATTAGACATCTAGGGCTTTCCCACCATGTAAATTATAAGGCCATTGGATTAGTATTGAGTGAGATACGAATTTTTAAATTTTACCCTAGAATTCTGACCCCGATTCTGAGCAGACTGGAATTCAAAGGACATAACTTGCCCTATACTCCTTCAAATTGAGTGAAACTAATTTTATTAGAAATTTAAGACATAGATAAAAATCCCATAAAAATTTCAGAGTTAGATTCGATCCCAGTTGCTCCCGGTAGTTCAAGGAAGTTTCCCTAAGTCCAAACCGGGCTAAAACAGGGCAGTCCAGAGGGGTCAAATTTTGGAGCTTATAACTCAAGCTCTAATCAATAAAATGAAATGAGACTTATTGTAAATGAAATCTTGTCCTGTTAGCTTTAATATGATATAAATTTCGTATGATTTCAACTAGTTTTCGATTTTTAGTGAATTTTTACTTTTGAGTGTATAATTCTGGCTAGCTACAGGGCAAGCCAAGATAAAACTTAAATAACTTGAACTACATTTATCAAAATTAGATGGGACCAAAGAGGTTAGAAAATAGACACATAACACTTCAACATATCCAAAATTCAGGTCTAAATGAGTTAAAATGAATTTATGGCCTAAGTTACAAAAATCGGGTAAAATCAAAAGGAAGTGGTAGAAAACTAATTCAAGATCAATGTTATGAAACTTTGTTTGATTAGTGGAGCGTTTATACCTTGCATTGATTTTTCTGTATGAATGACTATCTGGTTGACAGGTACTGTTCACGGGGAAGCGGACTTGATCTGTTATGCTGCCAAATTTTAGGCAGAATTTTATGAAATTATGATAGTTTCTATTATGAATATTCATGATATGAACATGAAATTCTATATGCAAAGATATATGAAAGTAAATGATAAAGCATATGTATGAGTGCATTCAGCATGTCTATGCATGATTATGTATGGGAATGAAAGGATATGAATATATGAAATGTGGATCCCTTCACTCGGAGGCAGTTATGAGATCCCTCCTTGTGAAGGCAGTTAAATAAGATAAGATTGAGTCCCTTCACTTGGAGGCAATTAATTAGGTCCCTCCCTGTGAAGGCAATATAAAACTATAAGATCCCTCTACCTTGGAGGCACGTAGTCAGATTAGATCCCTCTACATTAAAGGCAAGTGGTCAGCTGAGATCCTTCTATTCTTGAGGCACGTGACCAGGAGAAATCCCTTCAATTTAGAGGCACATGGGTCCCTTTGCGGGTCAGTACTGTGTGACGACGGTCATGAGTTGATCTCACTCCTAGATCAGACTATTCAAGGGCAGTAAAGACTAAAGATTAAAATATATGCAAGCACCCTAGGGACAGCGATACGTAATGCCTAGGTGTGCTAAGGAAAGGAAGTCAAAGAAAGTTAAAGAAATACAAGTGCATTTTTGCATGAACTCAAGTGAACGTATTTGCATATGCATGATCTGTTCTATTTCTTCATTATATTGGAATTATTATATTTGAATATACTTCAACTATTATTTAAGTTGAGTTGTAAATTTATTTTATAATAACTTTTATATCTTCAGTGTATGAATAAAAGGAACTCTACTTCAGATAATATATTTTTAAACTATAAAACTAAACAATTTGTTTGGCATGATCACCCTCTTCATAATAAACCGAAATAGCTGGAGATAATAACGATGACACTACGTGTGATAGTTTAGAGAATCCTACTGAGAATTTAAAATTCTCACTCCTATTTCTGTGTTATCTCCAGATAGCTCGAAAGGTTTCGAAGACGGTTGAAGTTGCTGTGAAATAAGGTCAGCTCAAGTAATAGTAACAACTCCTAAATATAGTACTATGACTTACGCATAGTATTGTACTTGGGAGGTTGTTACAATATGGCCTTCCATTGTCTAAGTTAAGCGCTGCCATTGCTCACATTCATAGAGAGACACACTCACTAATTGCATATGTATGTTAATATAGACACACCAGCGCACACACACGTACTAATTACACATGTATATTAATATAGACTCATTCTTAATTCATTTTTGCACGCAAAAATAATTAACACAAAAAACTTTTACTTTGTTTGCTTGTTTTAAATAAAAATTCATCATCTTATTTGTTAAATTCATTATATCAATTATGGTCACAAGTTAAATTTATAATAATTGAATTAAAAGAAAAATTAGAAATTATATATAATAGGTAAATTGAACATTTTAATATGGATAAAAAGTAATTTAAATTTTAATCTCCTAAAGCCACCAAATTTGGTAGAATTATAAAATAGGAGTGGCCAAGGATTTTGGGGGTTAATAAAAATCTTCTCAAACCTTTCCCCTAAAAAAATAAATCCCAAACAAAGGTGAAGCCACCTAAAGTTGGAAAAAAAAATGCCTTTTTCTTTTCTTCCTTTCCCCACAAAATGAACTCGCAAAGTTATTTACCAATGGTTAAGTTTCAACTAAAACTTTATTGAATATTTCCTATGGTTAAGTTTTAACCAAAGCTTTATTAAATAATTATTTTATATAACCTAATAGCTTATATGGTTGTGTAATTTATGTTCGTTCATTTTATGAAAATTTTGATTTTATTAAGCAAAAATGCAAAAAATTAGGATCAAGAATTCAGGAGGGTGCTCAATCCATACATTAGAACCATTATTTAAAGTTGATCTAGGTAAAACATCTGCTGCTTTTTTGCAAGCCTAGAAAGTAAAATAACACTCAAAATCGACAAACCTCAAAGCATAAGTATAAACATCTCCAGTATAGATCCATGATGAGAATAATCTGGCCTATCGTCAATTATTTTGTTGACTATCCCTAAAGAATATCTTTCTAAGCAATTTCTTATGCACTCGATCTCTCTAGGCATGAAGATTTCTTCTCAAATTGTTAACAATTCTCCCCTATCAGAGTTCATCACCCTTTATCTCAATACGGCTTTGCCTGTGACAAACATTCCTTTGTCATCCTTGACAATTAATGCCAAGACCATGCATAACTGTACCTACGCCTATTGCATAATCGATATTCTCTTTAAAAATATGAGGCTTTCCACTTCTTGCTTTCCCCTATGCTTTTCTTTTCATGTGCAATATTTTGGTATGCTATCAAGTTTGTTTCTATTATCCTAACAGCTTCTTGGGGTGGCTACTATTTTTTCACTGCACATCATGTTCTTTTGGTTCCAAATTCCGTACCAAACATTTTTCAACAAGTCTCGGTTCCATGCCCTATAACTTCTTTTATCTGTAGGGAAATTGCCTCCAATCAGTGTTGTGAAACTCAGCTCGAACCGACTGGTTGGGATGGTAAACTAGTGAACTAGCTAACTAGCCGATCCAAATTACTCTAAAGACCGGTCATGCAACAGAACCGGAGCGACCCAGTCTAACTCGACGATTTTTGGCTAAAATTGGTGACCCGACCGGTTGGTTAAACCGGATTGGGTTATACGTTTTTTTTCTAAATGAAGAAACATCACTTAGCCACCATCGTTGCTACCAAAAACTGCCCAAACCCAGCATTAACCTTTAGCCATCAAATCTCCATTGCCAATAATCACAGTTTGACACCATTCGCAGCACCGCATTCACCTCCGTCAACAGCCCAACCACTGTAGCACTTGCCAATATGGGCTTAATCCATAAACACCCTGCGCGATCGAGCCAACCCATGAGACCGCCATCACCAAATCGCGCTTAGCATCACTGCCATTGCTTCCTACCGCAACACATTGTGTGTTGTTGTTTTTTTTTTTTTTAAAACAACTAATCCCTCGAGAGGAAAGAAAGAAGGAAGAAAAAGTTGAGAAAGGGCTACGATACAGGGATTAGAAAAAACGAAGTATTGAAGCAAGGAATACTGGGGTCTACGGTTTCAGGTTTCAAAATACTATGGTTCTATCATCTATGGTTTCTTGTTTCTAACACTGTTGGTCTATGGCAGCTTTAGGTAAAGAAATACGTAATGGGCTGTTGGGCCTTTTTCTATTAAATGGGTTTATGATATTCTACCACCAAGTCATTGACTTGCTACCAAGTCCGATATATAGAGGTTTTTTACCATTTTATGAGAGTTATTAGATTGGGTTATTTTTTAACCTAATTACTATAAAATCATTTTTTTAAAGGATTCTCAAATCTTAAAGTTCCAAATAAAAAAAAATATTAATTGGGTTAAATTGATGTAAAAATTTTTGTGTCATTTAATTATATTTGTTTAAATTTTAATGTATATTTTGATTTTTTAATTTATATCCGATTCAATTGGTTCAACAAGTGACCTACAGTTGGTTGAACCAGTGACCTAGTGCCTAGACTGAGTTGATCACCAGTTCGAGTTTAATAACTATGCCTCCAATGCTCCTAGCATAAGGACAATGGAACATCAGGTGGAGGTAGGTTTCTTGCAAAAGTTCGCAAAGGTAACACATTCCTTCGACCTCCACTCTTTCTAGTTGTAATCTTGATAATGTAGGGAGAATATTTCTACATGCACCCATATGAATATACGACTCTTTGGTTCCAAACCATCCTCCGTAAGCCTTCATGGTTTTCCAGTACTCCATATTTATCATAGCCCTCCTTGCCTCTTTTAATTTGCCATTCAATTTAATACTTTTAGGCTAGGCGATAAGCAGACTTCACTATGAAAAGACCCCTACTATCTGATATATTTAGGATGGCCTTCGCTTGGTCATGCAAGAATAGGGAGCTAATGAATAGGCCATTCTACCTTATATTTATGTACACTGGAAAATTTTGACAGATTATGCTTGCTGAAAATTTCCTATGAAAAAATCTGCCATAAATGATCAACTTGGAAAAGAAAATTCAATCCTTTTATTTATACCCTAATGCACTTTAATGGCAATTTCAACCAAACAAAAATTTATCCAAAGACAACAAATACTATAAACCAAACATCATATTTCATTAATATTATTTGAACAAAGTTCATACAAATAATATGAAGCATTCCAATTTAAAAAAAAAAAAAAAAGACATAGAGTTATTGTAGTAAAACTTTGGAAGATAATTTTTTAGCATATAAAACATGTTTATTTTTAAATCTACTCAATGAAAATAAAAATACTCCAAATGGCCATATTAAAAAAATGGAGTAATAGTATTTTACTAGCCATAACAGACAAAAATTGATAAGCACATCTACTCTTATATTGAATTTAATGCAGAAAATAAAAATAAAATAAAAAATGAAGGAAAATGGTGTAAGACCATTTAGCAACGGCGAGAGGTAGCAGTAGCAGCAGACTACCAGATGTGGCGGCAGCAAGGGCTGCTAGAGGTGGTTGGGTGGTGGATGATGGTGGTTGGTGCTCATGGTGGTGGTAAAAGTGGATGGGTGGTTTGTGATGCTGATTGGATGGTGACAGTGGTGTTGGATGGTTGGTGGTTATGTTGGGTGGTGGTGATTGTGAGAGTAAAGAGGTGGCGGTTATGGTGGAAAGATGAAGGGGAGAATGGGAGAAGAGAGTGTAAAAGAAGGGGTCTTTAAAAATTTCACTCATTCAAATTATATAAAAAGAAGATTAGAACACTTTTTGGTAGAAAGATTTGGCCAAAAACACTACAGAATATAGAGATAATAATATTTTGAATTTTCTGATAGTTCCATTTGCTAGAAAATAGACTGCACTTTTTTTTTTTATCCAATGGCGAGGCTGGGCCAATAATTTTTTTACTTTTAAAATTTTGGGGTATGGATTTGCTGAAAACTGCAGCTTTGATGTTTTTTAAAAGTTTTCTAGAGGTCTTGTTACCACCAACCCAACTCCTTTTTTTTTTTTTTTTTAATTTTCGACAAAAATACTTCAGCCGGAAATGCCTTCCCCTCTTTTTTTGGTTTCCAATGGATAACTCTGCCAGAAACGACATTCACAAAGTGCTATTTTATTTTTTACAATTTTTGGCAGAATATTCGTCAGAATTTCATTCGTTGAAAAGTCTGCTGAAAATTTTTGGTAGGCTAAGTTTGCCAGAAAAAATCTGCCGCAAATCCACACTTTTCCTGTAGTGACAGTATATTAAGCATCCAAAGGTTAAGTGAAATATGGAACGTAAAATGTAAAATGTAACTAAAGAAATTCAATATTGAAAAGGTCAAAATAATAACAGTGTAAAGAGCAATAACCCATAAAGTTAATGCTCTTGATTTTATTAATTTCATTTTATATTCCTTAATTAGTTGCAAGTATAAAATTGATCTTTTACATCGTTCTTATCTTTATTAAACTTTTTGAAAATAAACTTCTGAACAAAGAGTTTTGTGTGCCGTATGAATATAAATTAATCAATTAACGAATGTCAATACAATCAATAGAATAATTACAAATTATTCTAACATATTGTTTTTATAAGATTTCTATTTCTTTATTTTTTGCTATATACTATCTATTATTACTATTCGTAGTTAAATAATTATTTAAAATCATAGTTTTTTTAATATTATTTTGTACAATGCATGAGATACAATTACTAAATGTAATGAATATAGAGGTGTAAAAACGCAATACGTGTACGATAGCTTATGTATACAAATGGTAAAAACTTAACCATGGCTGCTTGTGTATGCTTTCACTTGCCCACAAATTTCTACTCTTCTTTCGTTTGTATTTTACAAACAAAATTTAAATTGAAAGAAACTTAACAACCAAGTCTAAGACGTAACAATACATAAATAAAAGATTGATAAGCTAAACCCACTCGCCTTAGACAAGATCTTCATTCTATTATCCTTTTTCATTTTAGAAAGAGAAATGATTCTCGAATCACAAAAGCCATCGACACACCTCCTTTGAAATACTGGAAAATAAGACCTAAAAAGAAACATGAAATGTGCGAATTTCTTGTCAAATCCCGAGAATTTATTAGAGAATGTTTACAAGAGTATGCCGTCGAATGTGTGTAAATAACAGCCCTTTTCCAGGAATTTTGCCGACTTTATTGAAACATGGAAAATGTATTCATTCCAATTTTGTTTTTTTAGATCACTTCGATACTTCTTTCTAACATCAATTGATTACAGTTACACATTGTATTTCTTTCTTCTTTTGTTGGATATTACACATTGTACTCTTTTCCGTAGCATCCGTATTGAACTCTGTATATGAAATCATGTCACTATTTTAGTTTAGCTGTATATAAAACTTTGATAAGGATCTGCTGTTAGAGTCAAATATGTCAAATTCGAATTATTATGCAGGCCACGCAACTTCTAGCTAATTCGATCGCCGGTTGAAAGAAAATTAGAAGAATACATATGAATCACATCCGTGTTAATTTACGATTCCTTTAAATGCAACACTAATGCCACTATGCCTAACTTGAATAAGTGACCCTTTATTCCTCATACCATAAAACAGTATTCCATTAATATTTAACAAGCAGAGATTTATGATACAACAACAAAGCAACCGTGGCTTGGAGACACCGCAACAGATCCTAAAGGAAAGTTGAATTTACTGAAGGTGATCTTAGACATGGCCACCTTATTCCAAAAGGTTGTTGAAACCAAACACAAAACACAAAAAACAAACACAAACATGCACTTCTTATTATGTGGTGTGTGTGGTGATTGTGTGAAGATACATGCATATATGTATGTTGCTACTGTTATCTCTGCTTCGAATACCCCACGTGCACCTCACTTGCAGTTGCAAGGGTCGCAGGTGCAGTTGGATCCGCACTTGCAGCCACCGTTCTCTGCTGCAACACCCATTTCAGCACCCTCGAATTGAGCCTTCACAGGTGCAACGCCCATAACAAGGGTCGCTGTGGTGGTTGTCTTCTCGGTGTAGCTCAAGTCTGGGTACATGCTGCTGCAGCTGAGTCACAAGAAAAACCAACACATCAACATACACACAGTCTGTGGGAGTTCAATACATCAACATATGCATGTGTAAGAATATGGAATATGAATTCTTTTATGTGGAATTTTTACATGATCTAATTATATGAAATTCTTTATCATCAATTCTCTTTTATCATGTGTCTTTGTTTGAGTCTCACTTTTGAAATCAATGATAAAAAAATCACACACGATCTAATCATGTGAAATTTTTTTAAGAAATAATCAATTCCCATAAAAATATACGTAGAAAGGAAAGAGATACTATTGCAAGGTTCAAGAGACTTAAGTCTTCCCGGAAAATCACCATCTGAATACAATCTTAAGAACTAAGAACCGATGCAGGGGAAAAAATAAAGAACAGAAAGAATCACTTTTCAGAGAATTTAACGAAAAGGGTTCCCAAAAAGCAGATCAAGATACCCAGAAAACTTTTCCCGGGAGAGGAAACAAAGACAGTCCGTGAAAGCAAAGCAAAGCTTCAAAGAGACCAGAATCCTACTCCCTTCAAAACCCATACAGGAAGAAAAATAAAGCATCGAATTTCATACAATCCAGCCAAGAGGGTACCCAAAAATCCAATCAAAACACCATAAAAAATTTTCCCTAAAATCAACAAAGACACCCTGTGAAAGCAAAAAAGAGCTTCAAACTTCATAGAGACCAGAAAATCCTAACCTTAAAACCGAAGTAGGAAGACTGAAAAGCAACAAAATTCAGACTGTTCAGCCAAAAGGGTACCCAAAAACCCAATCAAAACAATCAGAAAAAAACTTCCCCCCGAAAAAAATTAAAAAGGAGAAAATTCCCACTTTCTTAGGAAACAAAGAAAGACCCAAAAAAACACAAAAAAAAAAGGGGGGAAAATAGATTCCCTACTTGCAGCCGCTGCCGCACTTGCAGCTGCTTCCGCAGCTACAGCTACCACTGCCAGACATTCTCAAAGGCTTAGATGAGAAATCACACGGAAAGTGCAGAAAGCAGAGCAGGTAATTAAGGAACAACAACGTCTTCACCAACCAGAACGTGTTTCCTACGGAGGGTCGTGGCCCGAATTTATAACGGGGTTGAGGAGAGAGAGTGTGAGGCATCACCGTCCACGTAGCAGAATCATTTATCACTCGTATTTGTGTGGTGTACACTATTTCTTGTGTCGTCTTCTCACATTTATTTGATTATGAAATATTCTAGAATCATTTATCAATATTAGTTTTGGTCCCTTATTTTTTAGATATTATCAATTTTAATTTTTATTATTAATTGAGTGTTATTAAATATTAATGTGATAATGTTAAATTTTGGCACTTATTAATATTGATTAGATATTATATTGCCATATCAGTATTTAATAATATTTAATTGATGGTAAGGATTAATATTTGTAATATATAAAAAATAGAGATCAAAACTAAACAAAAAATTTTTAAAAGACCAAATTCAAAAAATTAAATATTTAGAGGGATTAAAAATATATTTAAATATGATTTTTATATTTTAAAAATATTTAAATCAACTTTCTTAAAATTTTTTAAACATACATTTTAATCGAAATAAATGTATTATACCCCTTAAATTTTGGATCATATATAAATTGATCCCTTAAATTTCTAAATGTTCAACTGATATTCTAACTTTGTTGAATATATTATCTTTTTATTAACAATCGATAAAAAAATTAGCAGAGGATCAATTTGCAAGATCAAAATAATTTAGGGATTTAAAGTGTAAATGATCTATAATTCAAGAAGAAATATGCTTTTTTCCTTTTTTTTTTTTTTTCATTCACCAACATATAGTCCATTAGAAAGGCAAATGTTCCTTCCTCTTAACTAGTAATATTAGGTTCGAGTATTAAGTATAGAGTAATTAGTATTGAAAAAGTCATTGCCCCTATAAGATCTCCAATACTCCAGAAGAATTGTCTATAATAGAAGGATATTTGTGATTTTAACTAAAAAAATTAATTTTTATTCGACTAATAAAAAGATTAATTATAGTTTATCCCCTACATTATAAGTTATGTGTATTTTATCCCTTACATTTTAAAAATGTGCAATTCGATAGCATATATTTTTACAATATGCACTTTAATCCCAAATAAATGCATTATACTTCCCAGAATTTTTTAGTTATATATGAATTGATCCCCTAAACTTTTTAAAATATACAACTCAACACCTTATATTTTTGTCTTTAATTGATGAAAAAGTCAACAAAGGGGCCAAAATATATATTGTGAAAATATAGGTTATCATGTTGAATATTTTTAAAATATAGGGGGTAAAGTATATATGACCTATAATGTAGAAAAATAAAATACAATTAATCTCTAATAAAATATATTATAATTATATGTTTATATTTATAAGATTTTTAAAATAGATGATTGAATAAAATATTTTTATTGATATGATAATATATGATTAGATATTAATATATTAAAATTAAATTTAGAAAATATAAAATTAATACAAGATAAATATTAAAAATTATTTAAAAAATTTAAATTCATGAGAAATTTAAATTATTTATCATTTTAATTTATCTTTCAAAACCAACAATGCCTTTCTCTAAGACATGAATAATATCGAAAACAACTCAGACAGCACCTGTAGGTCCAACTAGCATAAATCACATAAATAAAAAGGGTAGTGCTCAGGTAAAAATATCCGCCCGTGCTTATCTGACGCATACATCCCCATAAGAAGGTACGTGGACAGGAAAGAGAGAGGTGGTCTTGGTTGTTGCAGGTTAACTGGTTGAAGACTTTTGTTGTTTTTTTTTTTGTTATTTTAAATGTCTTTGCCCGAAATAGCCGCCGACATCAGGAGGGGCAAAGAGCAACTTTGGTAAATATAATAGTTTTCAAATATTTTTACTAAAGGCCCCTAAAAAAATAATTACTAAATCAAAAAAGAGTATTATGTGTTTACTGATTTTTAATATTTTATTAAAATAAATAATAAAATTCAATTATAATATATTGTCAATATAAATTTTTTTTATAGAATTAATCAATTATATCCTTCTATTTATATGAACATTTAAATAATAAGTAATTGAATTAAATATTTTCACTAATATGTTAATATATGATCAAATATTTATATAAAAAATTTTTTTATCGACAGTGTATATAAGTTAAATTCTAAATAACGATTATTAAATCACATAGATGAATATAAATTATAATTTTATATAACAAGATTATTATAAATATTTAATATAATTTATTTGTTATTAATAAACATTTTTACTTGCAAATATATTATTTTATACAATATTATACTAAATATTATTATGATATTAAAAATTTATTAAATCTTATACTACTTGGTATTATCCCATCAAACATGTCAAAAGATCCCTTTATTTAATTGCGAAAGGATCACATCATTAATTATTATATGATCCCTTCCTTAAGTTTTGTATATATTTTGCAACTAAATTTAAAAGGGTTGATTTATAGTTATTAATAATTAAATTTCTAAAATTTTATGCAAATGTATTTAAATTGCATGTTATGATTTTATTAGACACTGATTTAAAACCCTATAAATCTAATTAGACACCATAGTAAGCCCTTAACTCAACTTTGAATAGAAATTGTAAGCAAATAATTTTAATTATATTCAAATTAAAATTGACTTAGAGTTTAAAATTGTATATTTGGGTTTTCTAAAGAATTATAAAATGAATTATGATTATAAATTTAATTCTATTTTCATTATATAAATGTGTGATTCAAAATTTGAAAATAACAAAAAAGTAATGTGATAACAATTTTTGTATGCTCGTCATTGTAATTTTGATGACAATTTTCTATAATATGAAATTATAAATTAGAATCTAGGAAGTATTTGATATTACTTACTTTTCATCATGTCTAGTTTGGCATTTGGAATAAGGTTTAGAGTGTTGAATTAGAGTAACATATAGAATTGAAATTATAATTCTATATACCAATCCTATGGAATTAAAAATTAATTAAGATAAGGTTTTCTTATCAAATATCTCTCTTTTCATTAAAGTTTAAATGATCCTCTCCCTTTTTCATTTATTTGATAATAATCATATTTTTAAAATATATTATTTTTATAAAATTATAATAAAAAAATTTTCCTAAATTCTAAGGCACTATTTTATATAACAATAGTTTTAGTAAAAAAATCAGTATTACATAATTGTTATTTATTAGTATTCTTATGAAAATTTTAAAGTTTATAATGCCAGCATAAAAAATAAAAAAATTAAAATTAACTTTAGAATGTAATTCATATCTTATTTCTTTCTTGAATCCAAGCATAAAAATGTAAGATTCTAAGTCAATTCCCATCGCAAAAGAATTAGAAATGAATTGAAATACTATGTTACAATTCCAATTCTACTGTTCAAATGGAGCATAATAGGAATTAAGAATAACTCATTTTAGTAGTATTTAAATTCTATGAAATTAATTTGTGTTATTATAATTCCAATTCTATGTATTACTCCAAACATAGAAATTAAAATTGAAGCATCAATTTCAATTCCCAACTCAGTTCCATACTCAATTCCAAATATCAAGCTCCAATTCCTTATTGTGTTACTTTATTTATTGCTCAAATTAACCCCGATCCTACTTTTTCTCTACTAAATCAAGATATCTCATTTGTTATGACTTTAATTTTCATTTTGTTTGAGTTTCCCCTAAAATGAAACTAGTTATTTTTTTTAATAGAATTTACATTATTTAAGACATAATGGAAAAGTTAACATTTGAATTAAGTGAATTTGAACGATAAATCTATATAAATAGTTTCATATGCAAGTACAATTAAGGTATTGTAAAAACTATTTTACATACATAACAATCATTTAATATACTATGTTGAATATTTTTATATAATTATTTTTCTATAGATAGATGTTTGATTTTTCCAATTAAAATCTTTTCTAGTATATTTTGTGTTGGCATTATAAACTTTGCATCTACTACTATAATATTTTAGAAGCGTTATTTGAAACCACTGCCAAATGACAGCTTTAGGTGCTCTTGATTCTCTACAAATTTAAAAAAAAAAATTATTTCAGGAAAATATATAGATTTAATTCAAAATAAAACACTTAAAATTTAAATCAGTCAATCACATCAATTCCTTTTATATTATACCACTATAATGATGATTCACATGTATAATTAATACGAAAAAATTTAAATTGACCAATTAATGATGGTTCATAATCCTTGATATGTGAGTAATTCAGACCAAACATTAAAAAGTTTATGAGAGAAACTTTATTAACACCATTCACTAAAAGTGAAAAGCACTTTTTTTTTATTAAGAAAATGACAAGACATCAAAAACTTATTGGAGAAGCTTTTGGGATTTGGGAATGGGTAGAAATAGAAGAAAAGAAATTATAAAAAAAGAAAGAAAGAAAGAAAGAGAGATCAATGTTAAAAGCTACATTTAGAAAACAAAATTCCATATAAATTTATCAATTATCTCAAAAATCTAATGTAGAAACAACTCTAAATCAACTTTTAAGAAAGCAAATTAACTGTATGTATGAATATTGTTGAGAAAATATCATTTGATATAATTTAAAGATACATTTAGTTATGATAAAAAATTACAAGTCTAAGATCTCACACCATTCATATAGCTAAATTTAGCCTCAATATGTATCAAGCATTATAAAAAAAATTGTGATTTATTTAGGAATAAAAAAATACTACTTATTGGTGGTGTTATGCTTTTCTTTTTATTTTATATTTTATTCTTTGTTTTTATTATTTTTTGATAAGTAATAAGGGGTATATATAGTGTATTAGTTTTATAACTTTCAAAAAAAAAGATATTGATATTAACAAAATATTGATGAGGAAAAAAAATAGTTTTTATGGATAACTATGATTTTTATTTAAAATTATTTTACTAGGATACTAAAAGAAAAGGAGTGAAATGAATTTGAAATGATATTTTTTTTTTCTAGTTTTTGAGTTGATTGATCCTCAATTAAAAATTAAAAATAGATATCTTTATAAACGAATTATACTTTCAATAATGAGTTGTTATGGAAAATGAAGAAAGGTGACAAACAGTAAGCGGGCCAAAAATAATTTTTTTAGAGTATTTTATTGTCATTTACATATCAAACTATAAATTTTTTATTTTTTCACATTTTGAATAACACACTAATACTTAGTTAGTTTAAGTGATTTGAGATTTATTCCTCTTAAACAAGGTTTCAAATATGAGTATTATGAATGGAAAAAATTAGCACTAAGAAAACTTTACCCAATATTGGACCAACCCAACTTGAACCAAATTAGTCGAAGTCTAATGAACTTTCGAATATTGGTGATCCATAAAAAAAAATTGAATCACACATTTGCATAATAAAAGTAGAATTAAATTTATCATTATAATTCACTTTATAATTCTTTAGAAAACCAAATATAAAATTTTCAACTCTCAGTCAACTCCAATTATAAGTCAACTTTGATTTGAATATAATTACAATTGTTGATTATAACTTCTATTCAAAGTTGAGTTGGGAGGGGTAGAAGTAAATTTACCCGTGCCTAATAAAATCATAACATAGAGTTTAAATATATTTACATAAAATTTTAGAGTTTAAATATATTTACATAAAATTTTATAAATTTAATTATTAATAATTATAAACCAACCCTTTTAAGTTTAATTGCAAAATATATATAGTAATTAATGAGGGATCATATAATAATTAATAACTTGATCCCTTCTTAATTAAATAAAAGGATACTTTGACATGTTTGATTAAATAATATTTAATTTATTATTGTATAAGATATTGTATTATATAAAATAATACATTCACAAACAAAAATGTTTATTAGTTACAAATTAACAAATACATTAGATTAAATATTCATAATTATTTTATTATATAAAATTATAATTTATATTTATCTACATGATTTAATAATTATTATTTATCTTAATAAAACAGTAAAAATCAACAAATATATAATTAATACTTTTTCTAATTCAATAATTTTTTTTAGGATTTTTAATAAAAATATTTTAAAAATATTAATTTACCAATGCCACTCTTTTCTGAAGTGACTAATGCCTCTCTCGATGTCAGCGGCTCTTTCGGGAAAAGACATTAAAAAAACAATAACAAAGTCTTCCACCGATTAACTTGCAACAACCAAGATAATCTCTTCATTATCTTTCCACATGCCTTCATATGGGGTATACACATCAGATAAGCATGGGTGGATATATTTTCCAATATCCACCTGAGTTCGCCCCAAATATCTTTATTATTTTTAGAATTTGAATATGGGATTTTTAAGTCACAAGTGACAATTTTATTATTGAGCCAATGTTTATCCTCTTAAAATAATTAAATATTATACTCTTTAATTTTTATTTCTTATATATTTACATAATTAAAAATGTATGGCTGGTGTTATTTTGGATGTTTGAATGAAATTTTAAGAGTAATGGTAATGTCATAAAAAATTTTATCAAACAAAATTTCATAAAAATTAAAAAAAAAATTATTTATAAAGAGTATGAGAGTCTAATTAGGTAATTTTAGCCAATTGCTCCGAGTTGTCGCTCCTCTCTGATAATAAATTAGTAAATACATTCACATTCACACAGACAGATCGACCTAGCTTGTCAAAAGAGACTGAGGGTGCATATGCATGCCCTCTGCTCAGCTTTAAAGTTCTTTAATTACTCAAGATAATTATTTGTTATTCTAAAGCATTCATATTTTAAATTTTGTTCTTACATATAACAGCTCAATTAGTAAATATGCAATAAGAGAAATAAAAACTTTTTTGATGTATTAATATATTTTCTAATGCATAAATAAATTGTTTTTTTTATTCTGTTTGTGTATTGCCTTTGGCCATAGTCTAAAATCTCTCTGGTCCATCACCATAAACACATATACTTTCGCCCGCAAAACTCGTATTTTATTTATGTTATTTACTACATAACCTTTTAACATAAAACATACACCTTTTTTACATAAATATACATAATAATATTTTTTTATCTTAATATATATATATATATATATATATATATATATATATCTTGATACTCATGTACACTTATATTTATATATTTATATAGGGTAAAGTTTCATTTAGATTTTTCACATTTTTGTAGCGATTTTAATTTAATCTCAAATTTTTTTATTATATTTATATCTTTAATATTTTTAAAATATTTTAATCTTGCTCTTTTGATAGATAATATCTAAATTTTAAATAAAAAAATTAATATTAAAGTCAAATTTCAATATTAATGATATCTAAATACCACTAATAGAGATTATTTGTCTTCAAATTTTCAAGAAAAAGCTTTCGGATATGAGTTTTAGTAAGAGAAAAATTAATTGAGCGTTAAGAGAATTAAAATTAAAAAGGAAAACTTTCATATCTTATAAAAATATAATGAAAAATGATGGTAAATAATATCATTCCATTTAAATAAATAATAAATATATTATTTTTGATATTATAACTTAACCTTTATATCAATTTTTTTTATTTATAATTTGAATGTCAAAAAGATAAGATTGAAAGTTTTGAAAATATTAGAAATATAAATAAAATAAAAAATTTTTTAGGATTAAGTTGAAATTATTATAAAAATGTGAGAGAAATAAATAGTCCTTTACCCCATTTATATATTATTTGCATGTTTGGAACTCAAAGCAATATGCATGCCCTTTTTTTTTTTTTTTCAGGTGAAAAGAACTCAAAACTCTCTAAATAGAGGAACAAGACAAAACAATCGAGGATCCCGCCTCGCCAAAAGGCGCTAGCAAACAATGTAACTCATCTCTCACAAAACTTGCATTAGAATTCGTGAGTTTGTTTTAGACATCGAAATTCTTTCGTTGGTGTGTTAAACCAAGCAGACAAATGTCTATCCTATATCTATACATAATTTATTCAAATATCATTCTTCATTTTGTTTCTGGGTTTAATTTTCCTATGTAATATGGGTGCTGATGGGTCTTTACGCTGATTCCTCCTGATTTTGGTTTTGCGTACGGTAACATACGATAGAGAATAACATAGCACAATATAGGGCGTATTTGGTTGTGATTTTTTTAACAAAAAATTATTTTTTATTAAAAAAATAGTTTTAATATATTTAGATAATTTTTTAAAAATAATTAGAATATAAAAAAAATCTTTTTTCAATTTTTTTTATAAAAGTTAAAAGAATAATTTATAAAAAAAATTAATTTCCAACTCTTTAACTATATATAAAAAAATTTAACTTTTATAATATTTTTTTAATAAATTGAAATAAACGCATCCATATAATCCACATGCAACTGCTAATGCTAGTTTTATAGCACACAATTATATATATATATATATATATACCTTATTTCAAGTAATTTTTCAAATATTTATCTGTCACTTAATTTAAGCTACCCTTATGATCTATTAACTTTTGTCTTGGAATAAACGGTGTCAAGATAACTACATATTGTTCTTTTGCAAAATCCAAATTAAGACTTAGGTTTAATTGGATGCTGAATTGAAACTATGGGAGAAATTAAATGATATTAAACATATATAGACAAATTTTGATAAAATAAACCAACATTTGGTTAGTTTAAATAGTTCGGCATTTGTTCTTTTTAAATTAAATCTCAGGTTTGAGTTTTTAGAACAAAAAAAACTAATATTGAAAGAATTTTACCCGATAATGAACTAACCTGACTTAAGCGAAATTAGTTGGAGTTTAATAAACTTTAAGTATTGAGCGATTAGGTAAACAAATTTTGATGAAATAAAATTAAATCTTTATACAAGCTTTTATATCATTGTTATCGATGAGACATAAAAAATATTATCCTCATGATTTATTTTATAATAACTTTTAGAGGGACAAATTTTATATTCATATGCAGGCGAATACCGTCCTTACAATTTTAATCTTTTATAATTGTAATAATTAAATCAAGCTTGCATGGGAGTTGGTGGGGCTCGGAACAAAGCATGCATGGCAAGCTTGGATGCAGGCGTGTTTTTGGAATTAAGGAGAAACAAGGATTGCCGATTGATCAGGACAGGATGATTGTGGATCTATCCATCGGCGTTTACCTCTATGCTTCATAGTTTTATGGGTTTGGATTGTGGCTCAATTCCACGAAATTGTAATAAATTAGTGGATGTTCTTGCTTATTATATACGATCGAAATAAGATTCTAGTACGTGCCTTAATAACCCTGCATGAGATTTTGTATTTTTTGTTTATTGATGATGTCACTGGCAATTAAAATGAAATATTGCCAGCTTAAAAAAAAATAAAAAAAGCCATATAGCCTTAGCAAAGTTGGTTTACATAAAAGATAATTTCTCAGTTTACATAAAGTTGGTTTTTTCCCACCCAGCAAGGCAGTCCCTATAAATCATCATGGAGCGTAGGCTCCGACGTAGACCACCCGTTTTGGTTGTATTCATTAAAGTATATGATATATTTATTAATTTTTAAGAGGATAAGTACGCAATACTATTTTATTCCATTTAATAGTTTTTATTTTCTGTAAAAAATTCTATTTTTTATTGTAACATTACATATTCATATTATTAATTAATTGCTAAAATAAATAATAAAAATTTTCAATTAAGAGTTGAGTTGATAATTTATTTATTTATTTTGGAGTGCTACTGATGAAAATACATTGTCATAGTCACATAGTTAGATCGATACCGTGCTGCTTTACTTTTTCCTTTCGACAAGTTTCAAAATGCTCAACTCACCAAGGCTACGGTGAGGAGCCAGAAGACCGAAAAAGAGTACAAATGAAAAATAATAAACGAGCTAGTTCTAGACACAAGAAGTCCTACGCAACAAGCAGTCACCAACCAAGATGAAAGACAAGGTGACACACCTCCTAAAGCAACAAAAACCAGAACTTTAGGCAAAACCATCTTTTCTGTAACATTGGCCTAACTACATCATACTGCATCAAAGATTAATCAGCTCTTCCTCATATTCTTTATATTATCAAAACCTTAAGTTAGCACAGCTGCCCTCATGAGAGAAAAGGAGTTTGCTGAATAGCTTCATAAGAGCAGATAACATGCAAAACACACAGCCACCTCAAGCACAGCTAAGTTAATGTTTTGAGGGGAAAGAAATTAGCTTGCTGGCTTTCCCAAAAAAGAAATATTAATTACAATTAATAGAGAGTTTAAATAGAACATTAATTGGAGCCACCAATATTTTTGTTTACTATAAATTAATTTGTAAGTATTCTCTTGAATCTCAATAATATAAAAATGAAATATAAATTGTTCACAATATGATTTTTAACAAGTATCTTCTATTAGAGACAATTATATTAGACACACGATCGCATAATAAATCTGGACACCTCTCTTACTTTGAAACTTAATAACTTAAATGTAGCTTAAGGCCTCAAGTTACATTTAAGTTATTTTTAAGATTGCTAGCTTGTTCTTTTTTTTTTATTTTTTGATATGAAAGAAAGAAAATTTTATTCATGAAGAAGTTTAATGGCACTTATAAATTGAAAAAAAAATAAATACATTAGATCCAATGTTAAAAAAAAGTAAATATACTTTACACTTTGAACTTATCAATAGCATTTAATTCTACTTATTTGCTTGAAAATTATTGATGTTGAAGCATTTTTTATATTGGAGATTAATATGAAAAATGTTGGAGCTTGATATTATATCTTTTTTTAAAATAAATTTGAACATCTCTATTATGTGTAAAACTATTAAAATAAAAATACCTATAAATGGGAATCAAAACAACCACAAAAGCACCACAAAAACACAATATTTGTCATGTAAAGAAACAGAAAATCTAGGCAATTATGCTCAAATTAAATCTAATAGATTTGAGTCATCTATTAGATAAAGAAAATCCTAAATCAAAGGGAAAAATGATAAGGCTGTCACCAAAAAAGATGGATAACAATTTTTCTCAATAACAAAAGAAAGATCATAAGAAGAGAAAAGAAAATAAAAAAAAAAAAAATCTGTGGAGATGATCAAGTTTGACCACATCACTTTGCCTAAATTTTTTGCAAAATTTTCTTTGCTTACTTTAAGCTTTAGAATTCATTCTTAACGAGAATAAATAAAATAAATGTGAACTTACGCATATAATTATAGTTTAAAATGTAGCACTCGCAAGTGAGATTTAAAATACAATTATTTTAATTATATCGTAACCTCATAAATATCTTTTGACACTCCCCGTACATTCTGGAAGAAAGTCCTTTATATATTTAATTAACACGGATTTGAATTAATTTATTTTGTACCAATTAATTGACAAAAATTAATAATAAAAAAGATAAAAAAGTAGAAAGCTGCTTTCTTGTAAAAATTAGTGTGATCGTTTTATGCTATATGTCATCGTATATGATTGTCATTTCAAACGTCATCTCCAGCTACTTTTAAGTAACATGAAAAACCCCATTAACTCATTTTTAACGAAAAATCCAAAAGAAATCATTTATTCTTATAATAGATTTATTATCTACCCTTTTAATTATATATTAAGTCACTATTAAACGACTTCGGTTGCACCGCCATAGTAATTAATTAATTAGTTAATTAATTAAATAAAACAACTAACAGTATTCCGCTCGAATCCAACAGTGATTTTTTCATCCATTTTCAATTTTCCATCATATCTCATTATCAAAGTCAACTCCTGCCCTTATCCTTTTTGATTTCGCCTGATAATTATCAGTTAGGTATTTACGATGTTTATCCAAAACTTGTGTTCATTACACCCAATATAACACAGGCGAATGCTACGGTGCCAACTAAGGAGCAAGATGCACTTTATAAAAATGTAATATGATGTATGGTATGATTTGGAGATGTATTTATATATCAAATATTTATAGTGTATTATAATAATTTTTAAATTTTATTTAAATTTTAGAATTATAATTAAATATATTTTAAAATTAATTAAAATTTATTTATGTGATACTAAAATACTTAAAAATATTTGTTTAATTTTAGGATCTTGTAGATAAAATTTTATTTAATTTTAAGATTATATAGATAAAATTAAGAATTACTACAGTGCATCATAAATATTTTAAAAGTAATTAAAAGTTATTTGTGTGATCCTGAAATATTCCCCCAAAAATTATGTTTAATTTTAATATCATGCAAATAAAATTTTATTTAATTTTGGATCATACAGATAAATTTTAAAAATTATTATGGTACACTATAGCTAATTAATATACCAATGCACCATCAAATCTCACCCATTAAGGATATGTTTGGTTTAAATTTTAAGAGAATTACTTTAAAAAAATATTTTTAAAAAGAATTAATTTTAGATGAATTACTTTTAAAAGAATGATTTTTATTTGGTTTGAATGTGTCAAAAGTAAATTTAAGAGAATGATTTTTGTTTGGAGAGGATAAAATAGAATTACTTTTGGTTGTTGATATGAGAACAATAGTAAGATTTCCTTTTAAAAGGTCTTTTTCTAGAATGAAAAGTAACTTAAAGGATACTTTTCTTAAAAAGTCTTCTAGAATTATAAAAGGTATTCTAAAAAAATGTCTTTATATGCCCAAATACATTAGTTACTGTATATTTTTATTCTCATGTCAATAAAAAGCTTTTAAACTCTCTCAAGAATATAACCAAACAAGCTCTAGATTGATGAGTTGCATGGTATAACTTGTTGGTGCGTTGCACAAAAGACACCGCCTATAACAAAATTATATTTAAAATGGGTCCGTTTGCAATGCACTATGCTTATTTATGGTGCATCACGCACCTTGCAGATATGTGACTAAGATCACTTGATACATCCATGCACTAATTATTGCTAATGCATAGTAGTAAGCCTAGTTACACACTCTCTCTCCCACACCTATCATTTTCCGACCCATTGCAACCCATCCCCTTTTCTCCTTGCCACCAATGCCTCCTTCACAGCCGGATATGCTCCGCTGCGGAGGGCGGCAACGTTACGAGGTGTAGCAACCATCACCCGGTGCCGCACATGAGCGCCTTGCCATCACCACCATTGCCCTCCATATTTGCGTCATTGTCAACCTTCATGTAATCACGGTGGAAGGCGAGTTAGCGGTGGTGAAGATCGTAGCATGGCATCTACCCCTGCGCCATCGCCATCACATTCCATAGAGCCACCGCCGTCGCAGCCCACCATGGCTTGATCCCTCCTAGATGTCGTTACTGCTCTCCTTATATAAGACATGGACATGACATATATATATATATATATATATATATATATATATGAAAAATATGAAAAATACATAATTTATAATATCATATTATAATACTTTTTAGATATTTATAGATATCACACTATCAATTTTTATTACTTTCTAAACTCCTCCTAGAAAAAATGAAATATTCTTAATATATATCATGTATATTTCCTATACCCCTTTCAAAAAATATGGGGGTACTATTTCTATTGATATCTAAAAATAATTTCTAAATAAATTTGGATTTTTGGGCCTTTGAATTCTTTTTTGATCCATCAAATAATTGGAAAAAAAGTATTAGGTCATGTCTTAACTGTGTCTGAGCCGTGTCCATGTGATATTCGAGTTGTGTCTAGTTGTGTATGACGCGTGTCTAAGCCAAAAATTAATATCTTTCAAATGAGAAATGTAAAATTGTGTATCGGATATATGGACACACCATCAATTTGATGTGTCCGTGCTTCATCGGCAACAACTCTCTCTATTTATTTCTTAACTTTTTTTATTTTTGTAGATTTTTCTAATAAACGTATCTAGATCTTTTAAATTTTTCAAAGAGTTTAACTTCCTGTTGATTGATATGAAAATTTTAATTTTATCTATATTATCGTAGACTTATATTTAGATCAATAAAACTTTGTAAACTACATTCAAGCACAAAATTTGGCTCCAAAATTCATGCATATGTGAACTAATAAAAGCTAGCCGTGTAGAATAATGATAGTTATATGGAAATTATATATCTTCCAATATTTAATTTTGTAAACTAAATTCACGATAACTTATAAGGCTTTTTTTTTTCCTTCTTTGCTAGGGTTTGTGCCATCTCTACCTTTGCATGCATGGAGGCATAGTCTTACATTAATGCGAGCATGACTTCCTTTCTTTGGACATGGAAACTCGGTTTTTCTTATCGATATTTCTTTTTTTCCCTTCTAGAACTACACATGGAAGTGGGTGGTGATGTGATAGAATAGCTTATTCGGAGGTGCAAAAACCTTTCCATAATAGGTGGAGAGGCAACGAATGTTATTTGTCTTGATAGGGGGTAAGGTTCGAGTACAATAACAGGATATCTTTTATTGGGGAATTGATTGCCATTTGGCCTTTCAACCTCTTGGCCATAGGTTGAATAGTGCAAAAAGTATGGAGGCTAGTGAAAGGCTTAGACTTTAAGCAAATGCGTGAGAACCTTGCTCTCTTTCAATTTAAGGGCAAAAAGGATTATGATCAATTGCTTCAAGGTCGGCCATGAATTTTTGATAAAAGCCTGTTAGTAGTAAAGGAATATACATGAGAGACCAGACCATCAGAGATGTGTTTGATTTTCTAAGGTTTTTGGATCAAACTTCATGATCTCCTTTATCATATGATGAATGAAAAAATAAGAAGGGCTATTGGCAATTCTATTGAAAGTGCTTGGGTATGGACTAAAAAAGGGTAAGAGGAGCCATGGGTAATAGCATAAGGATATGGGTGGAGATTGATATCTCAAAGCCATTGAGTAGGGAAACGATGTTGAAAGTACTACTAGACAAGCAAGCCTAGTGGTTTTACCTCCGTTATGAGAGGCTCCATAATTTCTGCTATGCTTGTGGAATTCTAAGGCATGGTTATATAGAATGTGATAAGGAGTAGCAGTTTAAAGAAGACAATGTGCCTTTTGGAGATTTGATGAGGGCACACTCACCTTTGGAGTGTATACAAATGATTATGGGCATTCAAGTGAAGGAGGTAACTAGCCAAGAATATACAAGGAGGGATGAAGATGAAATGAGGATAGATAATGGTGTGGAACAAAGGCAAATTGAAGTCCAATCGAGCAGGCCTGTAGAAGAGTCAGTTGTTATTAGCAATAATCGAATAGTAGGGGACAATGCTAAAGTTACATCCCTTCCTAAACGAGGAAGTGACATTGATAAGTTAAAAGGATGTAAGAAATGGAAGAAAGTGGTAAGGGGAGCAATTATGGGAAATTCAGGAAAGGCACTTTTAGTCAATGGAAAGAGACAAATCAAGGATACTAATATGGAGATAGATGGGAAAGAGTTCAAATTAAAATTCAACAAGATGAAGGGTACAATGGAGGTCCTTTAGTCCAAGATAACCATCAATCGCCATGAATATTATCATTTGGAATTGCCAAGGCCTCGGTAACCCCCAGGCAATTCCAGTACTTCATCTGTTAGTGAAGCAACATAATCCAAACATGGTGGGTTTGGTGGAGACAAAGTTAAAAGTGAATGAATTCAATAACCTAAAGCAAAATCTGGTTTGCAGAATGGATTTAGGGTGGATAGTGAGGATAGAATAGGTGGGATAGGGACCTTGTGGAGGGGCGGCTTGGATGTGGAAATTTTGAAGTATTATTCGTCTTTCATTGACACAAAAGTGAAGGATAAATTGAGTAATAATGAATGGAGGTTTACATTTTTTTATTGGGTACCAAACCCAAATGACACACATAGATCTTGGACAAAGTTGAGAGGATTATTTGAGGAGTTTGCTATGCTATACTTAATGGGGGACTTCAATGAAATCCTTGATCAAGACAAGAAAATAGAGCCACCAAGCCTCTTGGCAGATCAAGGACTTTCAAGATGCTATAGATGGCTGTGGTTTGCAAGACATGGGTTATAAAGGATTAAGTACACATGGAGCAGCCAAAGACAAGGTGAAGATAATGCTCAAGTTAGGTTGGATCGTTTACTATGTAATCCAGCCTGTGAAGGAATTTTTCAAGAGGCAAAAGTAATACATTTGGTCTCCTCACGTAGTGATTATGTGCCTATTATGATTAATACTAAGGTGGAACAATATCCTTCAGTTGAGAATAAAACATAAAGACCTTTCCATTTTGAGAAGATATGGATAGGAGAGGAGGAATATGAGCAAATTATACAAGCTTATATGTTATTTAGTTCGAGAATAATTGGGCTAAATGGTATTATTGAAAAAATTAAAATGATTAGTAAGGAACCAAAATATGGAACCAAACTAGTTTTGGTCATATGGGGCATAGAATTAAAATCCTACAGGAAAAAATAATTGAAGCTTTGCAACAATAGGATGAGGAACAAGGAATCAATTGTTTGAACAAATTGGGAGGAGAGCTGAATGAGTTGTTGTCCTATGAAGAAATTATATGGAAGCAAAGGTCAAGGGTCTAGTGGTTAAAAGAAGGAGATGTTAACACAATTCTTTGATCATAAAGCATCAACAAGAAAAAGTAAAATAAAATTTCAAAGCTCAAAGATGAAACAAGAATTGTGTATAGGGGCATTAACGAGTTAGAGAGGGTAGCATATGGCTATTTTGTTGATTTGTTTATGTTAGGAGGAGTGGCACAAAATTCAATTATTTTGCTAAGTTAGCAATTAGTTATGAGTAATGCTAGTTTGCTATGATTTGCTAAGACTAGCTGTGTATATATAGCTTCAACTATAGTGTAATTATTCAGGCTAGTGATTCATTTTTCACATTTCACACTTCCTGAGCTTCTCTCTTCTCTTATTCTTTCTCTCGAATGCTTTTCTCTCATCTTCTCACCATTGCCTTTCATTTTCTCGAGAATACTCAAACTATAATTTGGCATCATCATGCCAAGAACAAGCTTGTGTAGAGGAATCGCGAAATCTTTTCACTAATTGATCAATGGAGCACTAAGTGCAATTGTAATAAGTGCAAGTGGAGTATCGAAAGTTAACTTCAACCCTAGCATCATGCTGAAGCTCATCAAGAAAAATTATCTACTATAGGAGTAGCAAATCGGACTTGTAATCCAAGGCAACAATTTGCATGACTATGTTGATAGAAAAGTTTTAGCTCTACCCTGATTTCTCTCTGCTTAAGCAAAATGCAATAGAGATAAGAATCTAGGATTTCTTGAATGGAAACTCTAAGATCAACTTTTGATGTCATGACTTTTGTCAACTTTGAGTGAATCAATGCTCACAAGACTGGTAGATTGTAAAACCACAGCTCATGTATGGGATCATATTAAGCTTTTTTGAGCTACTCAAACTCGTGCTAGAGTACGTCAATTTAAGACTAAGTTGAGGAATGTTAGGAAAGATGATCTACTTATGAATGAGTATTTGCTTTACATGAAAGCTCTTGTTGATTCACTAACTTCTATAGGATATTCGATACTAGTTCAAGATCATCTAGATGCAATTTTTGATGGATGATCTGAAGAGTTACTACCTTTGTTGTTTTGGTTAACGCTAGGCTAGAGTCTTATACCATTGCTAAAATGAAGTCCTTACTCCTAACTCATGAGGCATGCATTAAAGCACTGTCTAAGTCTAGCATGGCTAATGCAATGTCAAGTAATGTTGCACATGTTAATTCAAATAGAGATAATGGTAATAAAAATATTGCCCAACCTGGTGCACAAAATCCAACTCAAGGGTAGTATTATGGTAGAGGAGGACCATAGAAAGGTAGTCATGATCATCGTGGCTAAGGTCGTGGTGGATGTTGCTGATCTTCCATCATTTGCCAAGGTTGATTCAAGCCTGGTCATTGGGCTTACCTTTCCTATCATTGCTTTGATCAAAGCTTTCATCCTCATATAGTGAATGGACTAGCTATTCCACTTGGATTTCAACCTTGCTCAGTTGATTTTTGTGCTATGTATCCTAATCAGGCACCATCTCCTACTGCACACAATATGACTACTCATCTGGCTATGCTTCAAGATACCACTTAATTCCTTGACTTATCATATTACTGCAGAGGATTAATCTTTGATGCATAAGACACCTAATACTAGTGGTGACAAGGTCTCTATTGGTAATGGTAAAGGTCTAACTATACAGCATATTGGCACTTCACTTGTCACCTCACCATTCAGTTCAAGCAACTTACTCACACGACAAAATTTACTTCACGTACCTTCTATCACTAAGAATTTAGTCAGTGTCAGTTAGTTTGCACATGACGATAAGGTTTACTTTGAGTTTCATCCTTATAAGTATTATGTTGAATCTTAGGGCTCCTAGCGAATCCTTCTGGAAGTTACTGCCTGGACTAATGATTTGTATTGATTTGATCACTTCCCACTCTAGGACCTTAGGAGCCATAAGGAAGCTGCTATAGTTGTTGCCTCAACTATCAACATTTCCACTAGAGGCTTTGCTGATATTCACCTTTGGCATTACCGCTTGGGGTATCCTCAAGCTTCTATTATTTCAATTTTAATTCATGCAATTTACTTGTTGTAAATAAAGCTGGAGTGTATTGTTGTCATGCTTGCATTTATGCTATATCACACAAACTACCTTCTAGTTGTTTTGAAACAAGGTATGGTTCATCTTTAAAACTTGTTGTAGCTGATTTGGGGGAACCAGCCCTAATTACTTAGTATAGTTTCAAATATTATCTCTCTTTTATGGATGTGCATTCATGATATATTTGGTTGTATCTACTCAAGCAAAAGTTTGATGCACTGAAAGTCTTTGTTGAGTCCAAAACTAAAGTTGAATTACAATTGGGTTGTCATATTAAGTCATTACAAACTGATGGGGGTGGTGAATTTCATCCTTTCACGACAATACTTGAAATAGTGTGGTATCACTTATCGGCTTAGTTGCCCTCACACACATCACCAACAGGGGCTAAGTGAAAGAAAACATAGACAAATTATTGAAGTGGGCATTTTTGGCTACTACTTTTATGCTAATTGTATATTGGGATTGGCCTTCTTAATTGTCATGTTTTTTATTAATCGACTTCCTACCACCCCTCTCAAAGGTCAAATACCTTTTACTATTTTGTTTCATATGCATCCTGATTACCATATGCTTTGGGTTTTTAGCTGTGCATGTTTTCCCAACCTAAGGCCAACAATTCTAATAAGTTGTAGTATCGATCTTGTCAGTGCATGTTCCTTGGTTATAGCTCCATGCATCGCGATTATAGGTGCCCAGCACCTAATGGTCGAGTTCACATATCTCATGATGTACTCTTTGATGGAACACACTTCCCATTCTCCACATTCGCATCCATATCCGCTTCTTTTCTCTTACGCGAGCTTGCACCTATGCCTACTACCCCTCTTGGTCTACATTGATGACATCTTGATCATAGGGAGCTATTCTTCCTACGTTAAGAATTTGGTTAACCTACTCAATGTTGAGTTTGCTCTAAAGGATTTAGTGGGTTTAGATTAATACTTCCCTGACATTCAAGTGATTAAGCTTCAGGATGGGCCTTTCCATTTGTCTCAAATCAAGTATCTTTCTAGCTTGTTACATTAGGTCAAAATGCGTGAGGCTAAGCCCATCTCTACGCCTATGCTTATGTTTGAAAGCTATCCAAGGAAGGTTTCCCTGTATTTGATAATGTTTCCACTTATCCTCCAATGTGTGCCCTTCAGGATACCATGATTACACATCTCAACATTGCCTTTTTTGTTAACATAGTTTGCCAGTTTATGTTTGCCCTTCTTGAGTCTCACTAGCAAGCTATCAAGAGGATTCTCCGCTACCTTGTTGGCACTTTTCACCATAGCCTTATGTTCAAGCATGCCAATTCTCTTCAACTGGGGGCTTATTGTGACACTAATTAGGGCACTAATCTTAATGATCATCATTCTATTTTTGGGTCCTATGTTTTTCTTGGGTCGAAATCATTTCTTGGTGGTCGAAGAAACAACAGGTTGTTGCTCACTCTAGCACAGAAGCTGAGTACTGAAGCTTGGCCAACATTACTGCTGAAATTTTGCAATTATTAATTTAGGAGCTTCATGTCACCACTCCTACCTCTGTCATTTGGTGTGGTAATCTTGGTACTATATTGCTGTCCTAGAACCATATTCTTCATGCTTGGACCAAACATGTTGAACTTGATCTTCACTTTGTGCATGAATGGGTCATCAAGAGTGACATTCGTGTCCTTCACTTGCCTTTGTCTGAGAAAATTATTGATGGTTCCAATAAGCCTCTTGTTAGGGATCTCTTTGTTCACTTTTGAGACAAAACTCGATGTTGTGAATCTTTTTTCTCCCACTAAAGTTTAAGGGAGGTTGTTAGGAGTAGTGGCACGAAATTCAGTCATTTTACTAAGTTAGAAATTAGTTATGAGTAGTGCTAGTTTATTATGATTTGTTGAGACTAGTTGCAAATATATAGCTTCAACGATAATGTAATTATTCAGTTTACTGATTCATTTTTCACATTTCACACTTTCTAAGCTTCTTTCTTCTCTCATTCTTTCATTTTTTTGTTCCCCTTAAACACTTTTATTTCTTTCTCACCACTTTCTTTCATTTTCTTGAGAATACTCAAACTACAACAGGTTAAAACCTCTAACTCAATCTTGCAGGATAGAGTGGTGGATGGCTAACTTAAACAGCTTAGCCCAAAAGAGAAGCATTTTTTAGACTTCCTTTTTACTAAAGTAAAGATTAAGGAAGCAATTGTTCATATAGGAGCCACAAAGTCCCCTGTCCAAATTGTATGCCTGTTATTTTTTTCAAAAAATATTGGTTTATTATAGAAGATAAGGTATTAGAGATTTAGAGATTGCACTAAAATTTTTAAATTGAGGAGTTTTGGATCCTAAGTTGAATAAGACTTTTATTATGTTAATTGCAAAAGTCAAGAATGCCAAATGTATAACACAATTTAAACTCATTTCTCTATGTAATGTGGGTTATAAAATTATGAGCAAAGCATTTACTAACAAGCTTAAGACTATGTTGCCCCATCTAATTTCAAAATCTCAGAATGCTTTGGAATAGGCACATCATGGATAACATCCTCATTGCTTATGAGCTTACTCATGCTCTAAAGGCAAAGAGAATTGGGAAGGAGGGGTACAAAACTATGAAGCTTGACATAAGCAAGGTCTCTGATAGAGTGGAACGGAATTTTGTGGAAAAGGTGATAAGGAGAATGGGTTTTTCAAAATTGTGGATCAATAAGGTGATGACATTTATATCTACAGTCTCGTATTTAGTGCTCTTGAACGGATTCCCAGAAGACTATTTTCACCAATAGAGAGGATTTTGCCAATATGACCCCTTATCCCTATATCTTTTCATTTTATGTACAAAAGATTTATCCTCAATGATATACAATGCGGAATTGAAAGGGGAGATTACGAGTTTGAAAATATGTAGATCGGCTCCTATGATCACACATCTTCTATGATTTCACATATTTTCTTTGCAAACAATGGTCTATTATTCCTAAAGACCTCAGAGAGAGATACAAGGAAGATTCTGGAGATATTGGAAGTATATAGTTTAGCTTCTGGGCAAAAGATTAATTTTGAAAAATCATCTATGGCCTTTAATCCAAATGTAAAAGGTGGTTTGAAAAGAAATATACTAACTTTGAGTAACATGCAACAAGTTGTGCTAATAGAGAAGTATTTTGGTTTACCCACCATGGTTGGACAGAATAAAAATAGTTCTTTCCAATCATTAAAGGATCGAGTTTGGAAGAGAATCCAAAGGTGGAAGGAGAAACTACTCTTTAAATGGGTAAGGAGATCCTAATAAAAGTTGTTGCACAAGCCATCCTCACTTGTACTATTAGTGTCTTCAAAATATCAGTCTTTCTTTGCTATGATTTGAGTCAAATGCTATCAAAGTTCAAGTGGGGTGTTAATGTTGATGACAAAAAAAATCCACTAGATAGCTTAAGATAAGCTTTACTGGTCAAGAAGTTATGGAGGTATGGTTTCAAGGATTTGAACTTTTAATCTGTCTATGTTGGCAAAACAGGGCTCAAGAATTGCTCTAAACCAACATTCCTTGGTCTCCAGGCTCTTAAAAGCTAAATATTTCCTTGACGGTGATTTCTTAAAGGCCTCCCTTGGTTCAAATCCTTCCTTCACTTGGAGGAGCATTAAGGAGGGAAGTTTTAGAACAAGGGTTGGTATGGCCAATAGGAGATAAAGAACATGTCAATATTATGCAAGAGCCATGGATCCTTATCTATGAAGATTTTTGGGCGAGATTGGAGAAAGATGTAGGGTTTGCAGATTGTGTAACATCCACCGGAATTTTCTTATCGTTTTTCATCCGATTGTTTGGTTTTTATTGAATAATTGAGATTAATTAAAATTTGACTAAATAATTATTTAGGATCAATTAATTAGCAACTAATTGAGTTTAGATATGAAGGAATTAGGTTAGAAGTGTAGGAGGTTTCATAAAAATTTTCTTGAAACCGATTTACCGATTTAAAGGAAATCAGTAAGATTACGGTATTTTAAACTGTCGGAACCGAACCAATAGGATTTTACACTCAATAACCCAACCTTAAGTGGCTGAGAACTCAGCCACTTAACCCATGAAAGTGGTGCCACTTTAGCCACAAAAAGGAGGAAAGTTGGCTGAAATTCAACCTTGCATTCTAGGCCAATCAAAAGCCTTCATTTCAACTACCATTCCATGCTTTTATAACACATTCCTTTCCTCTCATTCAGCCCCATTTTTGCGCTACCATCTCCTTCACTTCATCTGTCTTCTTCTCTTCTCCACTCACCCAACTCCATCAAACCTTCAAGCTCAATCAAGTTTTATTGATTTAAACTCCAAAATCAAGCCAAATCACAACATAACAAGAGGTAGAGGTTTAAGTCTTGTCTTAATTTTTTGATTGTGGGTGGCTGGTGGTGGTTTATTTTCTCAATTCTTGATGTGATAATTGAATGATTATGATGATATTTGGCTGGTTTGTTGGCTGTTTGTGAGGTTAAAATCGATTTGGAAGCAAGAAAGGATGAAAATAGGAAGAGCTGAAGGGCTGGAGAACAAAAAACCTTGGCAGTCCCTATGGCGGAGTATACGGCTCCACCTACTGCCATTCAAATTTGATGAAACTATTTTTATATAAAACTAGACATCCAAGGCTTTCCATACATATATCATAAAAGCCATTGGATTAGTATTGAGAGAGATATGAATTTTGCAAGTTTGACCTAGGTTTTTGATTTTGATTCTGGGCAGACTGGGTTGTTCAAGGTAAAACTCACATTATACTACTTGGAATTGAATGAAACTAACTTTGTTAGAAAGCTTACAAATAGGAGAATATCCAATAAAAATTTCAGAATTAGATAAGATCCCGTTTGCCCCCAGTGGTCCAAGAAATTTGCCCTATGTCCAAACCGGGTCAAAATAGGGCAGTTCAAGAAGGTCAGATTTCGGGGTTTATAACTCGAGCCCTACTAAGTCAAATGGAATGGAACTCTTTGCAAATGAAAGGTTGTCCTGTTAACTTTAATATGAGACCAATTTTGTATGATTTAAGCCAGTTTTTGAATTTTAGTGGATTTTTACTTTAAAGAGTGTAATTCTGCTTAGCTATAGGGCAGGCCAGGATAAAACTTAAATAACTTGAGTTATACTTATCAAAATTAGATGGGACTAAAGAGGTTAGAAAATAGACCCATAACACTTTAACATATCCAAAATTGAGGTCCAGATGAGTTAAATAGAGATTATGACCCGATTTACAAAAATCGGGTTGAATACAAGTATTGAGACAGCAACCATGTTTTAATTTCAATAATTGTGCCATGAATTGATGTTTGAAATATGAATAAACTATGTTGATTCCTATGAGAAATTGGTTCTGAGTACTAGCATTATTCATGGAGAAGTGGACACGTTCTGTTATGCCGCCGAAATTTCGGTAAAGTCTATACATGAATTATGATAGACATTTAGATACATGTGCATTTTCAAGAAAGTTATGAAAGTTATGTTATGATGAACATGAAGAGTATGTTATGACGAAAGTTCTATGATACTTGGGCTAGCCCCGGATTAAAGTTAAGAGGAATAGATCGGTGGGGAGGTCGGGGAAAGTAAACCCGGCATTCCTGTATAGAAATGAGCTCGATCCTAAAAAGCAGACTATTACCCAGGAGTCTAAAATAGCCAAGAACTCCCAGGGGACCAAGTAATGGAAAAGTTTATGAAGAATGGAAAAGTTTATGAAGAAGGGTTCAAGAATAAGTTTTGCATGATTACATTAAATGCGTGATTACATTAAACAGTCACTACAAGATGTTTACAGTTTGTCTGTTATATTTACTTACCGCTGTATGTTCATTGTTCTGCTCATTATTCTATGTTTTACTGTTAGCAGCCTATTCTGTTTCTTATGCTGTCTTAAGTAAAACTGAATTTTGCCTCGGACCAGACATTTTCTTAAACTTATTGAATATGGATAATTTATTTTGATCCCATGTTTTTATAATTAAATAAAAATCGAGGCAATTGAGAATGAATGTGACGTTAGTTAAATATTGTACGCGAGCCCTATTGAGAATTTGTTTAAATTCTCACCTTGTTTTGCATTTTTGCATCATTCTCAGACGCTGGCAATGGACTCGACGGCCACTCTATTTATTGAGGTCTCGAACCTGCAGTTCCGCCATGACCCCGAGTTGGACTCGTTGTACATAGCTGGCTCCTACCATTTCTGTCCCTACTTTCTAGCAATAGAAATTTTGTTGTTTCTTTATTTTACTCTGCTTTTGAAACTTATATATATAAACTGAAGCGTTGGCTTCTGACCTATATATGTACGTATACAGTTGATGATATATCACTTAATCTCATCTTTTCTGTTGTGATTTATTAAACTCTGTCACATTATGCCATAGTGGACACGTTATTTATATATACAGCACGCCGTTTCTTCCGTTTTAAAAATATATATATATGATACGAATCACGAGATGTAAGCAGAGTATCAACACGGTGACATAATCTACTTAATTTCATGCTATGACATAAGCATAACATTAAATTGGTAGGATGTTACAGATTGGAGGGTGGCACAATTGATTAATATTGAAAACAAAACTTGGAATTTATATATTATCAGAGCACTTTTCCCTTAGGAACAAGCTAATGCAATTTTTGACATCCCTTTAAGCACACAACGAAGGCCTGACTCTTTGTGTTGGTTCCTTCCTCCCAAAGGGATTTTTTTCAATTAAATTGGCATATAGAGTGGCTTGGTAGAGGCAAATTGGTTTGTATGTCAAAAGAGATAAAGTGAGGTATGATCAATTTGAGGTGTTTGGCACACATAAGAAGTTATGGAAAATGGTTTGGGGTCTAAAAACTCAACAAAAAATTCGCATATTTACATGGAGAGCCTATAGAGACATCATTCCTACCATCTCAAAGCTTCAATAGAGAGGTATTGAAGTAAGTGGTTTCTATTACTTGTGCAGGTCTGATCAAGAGACAAGTAACCATCTCCTCTTCCAATGCCTATCTACAAAGATAGTAGTCAATCATGTGTGCTTGAAGGTGAGTTTGAACTGTAATAGGAAACAAATTTACTTGGTAAGATGGGGGCCTTTTTTTTCCAATCTTTGCAGTCTGGTATCAAATGAATATGACTTGGTAAGGGAAGAGAGCAAACAATCCAGAAGCAGTAAGCAGGACAACAAAAACAAATTTTGAGGCTTACTTGAATCCAAATGCTAAAGAAGAAACTCATGATCCCTCGAGTTTAGAAGTGAGCTCTTAGCATCCTCCAAGAAGGGGCATCCACAAGCTTCACATGGACTTTGCTTTGGATGAAGGAAATGGCGTCTATGGGCTAGAAATGGTGATTGGGATTGACAGGGGAGATTTTGTTCGAGCCAAATCAGTTAAAGGAGAGGGCTCTCTTTTCTTTGACCGTGGGGAGCATTTGGCAATAAGAGAAAGGCTTTTATTTGCAAAGGATTGAGTGCAACAGGATATGTATTGAAAGTGACTCTCTTGGTGCAGTTTGAAGAATTACATATGAGACTCAAGACTCTTCTCAAAATGGGTCTGTTGTGTTAGAAATTTTTTATTTTGCCCACTTTTCTAATGCTTTCTATTGCTGTTATGTGTCGCGTAGGTTCAATGATCATGCTTTCTATTGTTGTTATGGAATGCTTTCTATTGCTTTCTTTTTCCTTTGATTTGTAGAGAGCTATGACTTCTAAGTCCAAGGTATTTCCTTAGCACATAAGATGTTAAAAATAAAAAAAAGTTATTCTCCCCTTATCAATGTCATTGATTATTTCTTAGGGTTGATAGATAAAAGAAAGATAGGGAAAGTACACAATAAAACAAAGAGTTAGAGGAAGAGGAAACACTAGACCAAAATTGATGACATAACTATCTCTCTAGCACAGATAACATGGAAAATGAATACTTGGAAATAAATTTTACAAGTACATCACACAATATGGAAGTAACTCTAAGTTTGTTCACAATTTCATAAATATTGAGCCAATGAGAGTTAGCGCAGTTGAGAAGGAGTGATCTTGTATTCTACAAGAGCACAAGTTCAAATTTTACTGCCGATATGAGGACCCTTTTGGTGAGTGATCTTATAAATCCCCTATAGAGAAATTTTTGCATAGTCCGAGAGCACCATGTGACTGTGCTCCTGGCCAATTATATAAGTACAGTTTACATGAAACTGTGTGTTAGTGGTAAATCTTATATAGAATATACTTATATGATTGAATCGGGAGCACGACCACGTGGTGCTCCTGGACCATGCAAGTCTTTCTCATCCCCTATAAGTGTTCTCTAAACCCTAAAACTTTGCCTTAATCTTGGTGAGATGACCAACATTGAATCAATTAACTCTTATAGTATTAAAAAAATTTCATATAGAATAAATATGATCAAGTTCTAATAAAAAATACTATCAAACACCATAAAATAGCATCAAGTTATGATAATAAGTATAATCCAATTTTCAAATAATAGCCTAATTAGTTATCATCAAGCAAATTTTTAACAAATTGGACACCATGTTTGCCTTGAAAATCCCCAAAATAAATACACTAGTGAGAGGTTCTGAATAAGCAAACAATCGATTTTTTTGTTGTTTAAAAGAAAACGAATTAATTCTTGCATAATCAACTTATAGTCGGTTGGAGTGGTAAATACTCTTTTTTTAACCAATAACATTTGGTTCAAATTTTAGATATATAATAATTAATATTGGAAGAGTTATATCTCCTATAAAATTTCAAATTCTTGAATAGGATTGACTTTGGTAAGAGGATATTTGTTGGAATCAAAAACAAAAATGCGTGTCGCCAGCTTCTAGCTTCTCTGGGTTTAAGGTTTTTCTCTCGGCACCTTAGTCGATGCAAACAGTGAGAGAAACATTTTCCCAAGCCTGTAAATTAATTTGCTTAGTGTTCTTCTTGCCCTTCCTGTCTCTCGACAATGCGAACCATGTTTTCTATCAACCTTTCATTAATCCCTCCGAAAAAGCTTCGCTTTCTCTCACAATTCAACCATCTATGCACCAAACCACTCCTTTCAACCGATCCCCTCCCACGCCCTCAAACACATTTTCCCAAGAAAATCGCTGATTTTTCAGAGAAAATTTCAGCAGAAGCTCAACCCCCCGAGATTTTGTCGAAAAATCATGTCTTAGACACCCTTTTGAGCCACAAGGCCGAACCCAGATCGTCTTTGAAGTTCTTCAAAGGAGTGGAGAGAAAACGAGGATTTGTGAAAACCGTTGATGTTTTCTGCTTGTTGCTGCATATTCTGTCTTCAAGCCCTGACACTCATGGTGCTCTTCGGAATTTGATCAACAACTATGTTTTTGCGGATTCAGGTCCTGCTGCAAGGGTGCTTGTGGAAGAGTTGGTGGAGTGTGCGGGAAGGTACGATTTCGAATCCGATTCGCGGGTTTTCAATTATCTGTTGAATGGTTATGTTAGAGCTAATAAAATCACAGATGCTGTTGAGTGTTTTAGAACGATGTTAGAGCATGATGTGGTTCCGTGGGTTCCGATTATGAACGTCCTTTTGACTGCATTGGTTAGGAGGAATATGATTGGTGATGCACATAACTTGTATGATGAAATGGTTCAAAGAAAAATCTATGGTGATTGCTTTACCCTGCATGTCCTAATGCGTGCGAGTTTGAAAGAAGGGAAGACTGAGGAGGCTGAGAAGTATTTTCGGGTGGCGAGGGGTAGAGGGTTGGAACTTGATGCAGCTGCGTATAGCATTGTTATTCAGGCTGCTTGTAAGAGGCCAGACTTGAATTTGGCTTGTGAGCTGTTGAAGGAGATGAAGAAGTTGGGCTGGGTGCCGTCTGAGAGTACGTATACATCTGTGATTGGTGCTTGTGTGAAGCAGGGAAATGTTGTAGAGGCATTGAGGCTTAAGGATGAGATGTTGAATAGTGGCATTCCAGTGAACATAATTGTTGCAACAAGTTTGATGAAAGGGCATTGTGTGCAAGGGAACATTAATAGTGCATTACAGTTGTTTGACGAGATTGTTAAGGCTGGTGTTACTCTCAGTGTGATTACTTTCTCAGTTTTGATAGATTGGTGCTCTAGGACTGGGAATGTGGAGAAGGCATATGAACTTTACTCCCAAATGAAACTCACAGGCATCAAACCAAATGGTTATATCGTAAATTCTCTGTTAAAGGGATTTCGGAAACAACATTTGCTAGAAAATGCATATAAGTTACTTGATGAGGCAGTTGAACATGGTATTACTAGTGTTGTTACATATAACATCCTTTTATCCTGGCTTGGTGAACAGGGGAAGGTTAATGAGGCTCATAATTTGTGGGACAAGATGATGAGCAAGGGTATTACACCTTCACTAGTTTCTTACAATAACGTGATACTTGGTCACTGCAAAAAGGGCTGTGTGGATGATGCATATAGTGTGATGAATGATATTCTTAAAAGGGGTTTAAAACCAAATGCTGTTACATACACTCTTTTGATAGATGGCTTTTTTAAAAAAGGTGATTCTGACCGTGCCCTTGATATGTTTGAGCAAATGGTGGCTGCAAATATTGCACCTACAGACTTCACATTTAACACTGTTATAAGTGGCTTGTGCAAAGTGGGCCGTGTGTCCGAGACAAAGGATAAGTTGAACAATTTTATGAACCAGGGTTTTATTCCTACTTCTATGACATATAATAGCATCATTGATGGATTTGTCAAGCAAGGTGCAATTGATTCAGCACAGTCTACCTACAGGGAGATGTGCGAAAGTGGAATTTCACCAAATGTTATCACTTGTACTAGTTTGATTAATGGACTTTGCAAAAGCAATAACATTGATCTTGCTTTGAAAATGCATAATGACATGAAAAACAAGGGTTTGGAGTTGGATATTATTGCTTATAGTGCTCTCATTGATGGTTTCTGCAAAGTGCAAGACATGGAAAGTGCATGCAAATTCTTCTCTGAACTCTTGGAGGTTGGTTTAATTCCAAACACTATTGTTTATAACAGCATGATTAGTGGCTTTATAGATTTGAATAATATGGAAGCTGCAATTAGCTTGCACAAGAAAATGATAAGTAATAATGTTCCATGCGATTTGCAAACATACACCACACTGATTAATGGACTTTTAAAGGAGGGTAAGTTGAGTTTTGCTTCTGATCTTTACTCAGAGATGCTTTCCAGGGGTATCGTACCTGATATCTTCATGTATACTGTTCTGATAAATGGACTCTGTAACCAAGGTCAACTAGAGAAAGCATGCAAGATCCTAAAGGAAATGGATGGGAACAATATAACTGCTACTGTTCTTGTTTATAACACTTTAATTGCTGGACACTTTAGGGAGGGGAATCTGCAAGAGGCTTTTAGACTGCATGATGAGATGCTTGATAAAGGTCTTGTGCCTGATGACACTACATATGATATTCTTGTAAACGGAAAGTTGAAGGGATTGTATACCCATGCCAGAGCTTAATTTGCATAAAAGAGATTCAGGACATACATTCCAGTAATGGGCTTTATTACTACTGAATCTTACAGAAAGTTGTTGAATGGTTTGAAATGGTCTCATTTTCCATTGTTTGTCTCAAGGGCCCAGAACCATGGACCAAAACTCCTTTGCCAATTTCAACATGATTATTTTTCACAGAAATTGTAGTTCTTTCATTTTGATTATGAGTTACCTTACAATCATAGCCAAAATGAACTCTGTCGATTCTTTCTTTGGCCAAGAGCATAACAATGTCAGTGACCAGATATTATGCAGATAATTAAGTACTCTGGTTACCGGAATTTCTAATAGCTGCAGTGTGGCAGTCTTCACTTGTGGGGCTATTAGCAGTGGGAAAACTTGGACTTTTCAGGTGTGATCTTAACATCCCTTTTGTTTTACTTTATGGATTACATCTTTACTTTCATTTTGTGTGAGAGAGGAAGGGTTATACAATTTGCTCTTCTGGTTTTACTGGTAACTGTTTGCTGCTAATTTTACCATTGTGACTGGACAAGGATGGGTAATCCTCCAGGTCGTTTTTCGTTAACTTGTCCACATGGCTATTGATTGGAGCTTAATTTTAATTTATAGTTTAGAATGGATATTCTGTTTATGTTTTACAATTTTAGATGATTAGCATTTTACCATCTATTTTTTGTGGGTCCTTCAAGGTTGATACTTAAATAAACACTATATCCACTGGCAGGGATAGCTTATCCGTTCACAATTTGTTACTTGAGAGAGAAAAAAGGGAAAAATTGAATAGTTGTTTGGATGTAAAATTTATTACATATTGTCATGGTAATTGTTTTTATATTTTGGAAATAAAATTACTTTTAGAGTTTAAGTTGTGAAATCTTGCAATCATGGTATATTGATTCCAATTTTTCTTCCTTACAGAGTATGCATATCATGGAAATTGATGAGAACAGTGATGTCTGTAGATTTGGGGTTGTACTGCTAGAATTCATAATGGGCAGGTCAGAGGGTGGAGTTCAAGGCTAGACACTATTCTATGGAGCTAGGTCCAGCACAATTGGAGCAAAGAAAGGGTGGTGAAGATACTTGATTAGTTGCTCCAGAAATGGTTTGGATGATTATGTTGTGTTTTGGAGCACGACCTGGAGAGGGACGAATCATGTGAAAAGTGGTTGAAATGCTTGCACAAGTGAAGCAACCAAACACATCACGCTGCAGTGACTTCGATCCTTGATCTAGATAAGGAGATAGGAGTAAAATGTTCAATAGGGTAGTGCTGTCTGTATATCACTAAATGCACACCACTTTTGAACCTTGTCTATGCACTGTTTTACCATCAAGTATTTCTGTTTGGATCAACTTCCAATAACTCAACACAAATGAGATTTCCCAACAAAAAAAAAAAAAAAAAAAAGAAGGGGCAAGTGAAAATGGAAGAGTATATTAATATATTATGTATGATTGAGCTCCATTTAGTTTAGCATTTGTTTGGTTTAGAGTTTGGAGAATTAATTCTGAAAAGGATTTTCAAAGGAATTGATTTTGTAAAGATTGGTTTTGAAAGAAGCTATTTATTCACAGAAACGGGAACAACAGGAAGCACTGCTTTGGTTGGGCACGTGAAGGCCATTCTACAGCAAGATTGTACTGTTCACTCCTCGGTGGCAACCCTTTTTTTTAAGCCCAGGGCTATGTGAAGCTTTCGGAATTGTTTCATCCTTCTTCCACCCAAAATAACAGAGAAGGAAGCAAGCCATGTTTGCCCCTTGGAGTTGATTTTTCCAGGATAATGTATGCAGGGTCTGAATGGTTGAAAAACGTGGCTAATACTAATTGAATTTAATTTAAATACACTGGCAGTGTAAAATAGTTTCTGTTTGTCGCCATAATAAAATGAAAAGTCTTGATTCATATAAATAACTACCCATTATAATGAGAGACCTATCATGATTTCTCACTTTTCCTTATTTCTATTGGTTGGCAGTGTAAAATTATTTTACACTGTTAGTTCATACCAATTAAACTCATACTAATTAACATCTTCACATTGTGTTTGTAACTCTAATAGAAATGAAATGAATTCATTTTGAAAGAAATATTTTTTCATAGGACTATATTAGATTTTAATTGTTTTTCAACCATCACGATTGGAACATTTATAAAATGCATAATCTGATGATCGTCTCCTTGTTATGGTCAACGTATTTGCTATCTAGCAATAGCCAAGAAAATACAAATACAAACCTTCCTATTTGCTTCTTAATTGTAGCTAAGGAATGTGACCTTACAATCCGTGTCTTAGCAAGCAATGTGTAGCTCTTTTTTCCTTTTTCTTTCAGAAGATATGTGTAGCTTTTTTTATTTGGTGGTATGTCGCGTAGTTGTATTATTAATTAACTGAACAAAAAGCGCCCACCGTGGGGCTCGAACCCACGACCACAAGGTTAAGAGCCTTGCGCTCTACCAACTGAGCTAGACGGGCGACTTGTGATTTTGGCTGGTTACACATTATTTAACACAAAGACTATGAGGGAGTTGAACCCGTAAAGGATCTCGATATAGCTGAGTAAATGCGGCACTTAGTGTCGATATTTTATAATTTCTCTTACATTTATACATCCTATTTTTCAAATTTTCAGTCGCATGATTGAAATGGCACATAAAGATAAAACGAAAATATTAAGTAATACGGAAATTCTTACATGACATATGAATGATGTGATTTCTCCTTTTCACTTCCTCTCTTATTTCTCTTTCATTCTCATAATTTTTAATTTTTATTTTGCACATTCGTGAATATTCGCCTTATTTTTGCGCATCCGTGAATATTTGTCCTGTACCAAATAACAAAACTCAAAATAAATATGGAGAGCGTTATTTGAATATTCAAATTGGGACATCTACACTGACAAATTTGATTAAAGCAGTAATAAAATACGGACAGTTTTTTTTTTCTCCTAATAGAATAATTTATTTTTAATAAAAGTTCAAAGAGAAAATGGCTTTTTCTTTGTATGTCATCCCGGTGTCGATATTGGAGGGTACAAATGCTATTTCTCAATAAACATTATCCACAACTTTTCTATTTTTGTAGAGGACCTGAATTATTAAAATTGATTCTTAGTATGATAACTGATTTTCAATAAATTTTGGCTAGCCGATTTGCAAAGAATTGAGACATGCTAGAAAATTGTTCTAAGTCAGCTAAAGCAAACTAGCAGCAATTCTCAAGCACAAGTAATTTTATTAAGAGAAGGACTCTGTTTCTTAATAATGAGTCTTCAAATATTTCTAAAAAGTATTTAAAAATGGGTCGAGGAGATTTTTTTAACAACTAAAGTCTACACGGCTAAATTAAAAGAAGCAAAGCAAGTAAATGCAACAAAATAAAGGCCGGAAACATAAAGAGCAAGTAAGTAAAAAAAATAAAAATTAAAAAAGAAGAAGCTGAATGTAAAGGTAGAAAGTAAACACTGAAAACAAAGACAAATTGTAGAGAGACGTGTGCTTGATTACGAGTGTCATGTCTTGTACAATAACTATCTGTTCTTTATATACACGAGGGCTAAATTTAAATTTTAAGGTAGTGTTTGGAATAACCAAATTTTGGAATTGAGTTGATTTAAATTGAATTGATTTTATTTATAAATTAAATCTTATGTTTAGAATGTTTATATAAAAATAGGATTTGAATTGATTTAGAAATTAATTTTTATATTTATAATATATTAAATTATATTTGGAATGATTAAAAATAGAATTGATTTGATTTGTACTTAAATTTTAAAATCAAATTGTTCCGGACTGTAGTATGGGGGCCCAACTTAGATACTCGGAGACTAGGCCCAAACAGACCTCGAAGTCGTTAACAGGCCGAGCCTATCTCGGGCCATTAACCCGAGTTGAGGCCTAAACCCGAGTTAGGTCCCTCTGCCCTCTAATGGCACTGAACGATTCTTCCCTCGCACGTAGCCGGTAAACTCAGACCCATCCGTTATCCCCCATGATAAAGGATGTCCCGGGTTATGCCCTACGAAGGCGGGATTAAATCCCCCTTATCTCTCAACCGCTCACTCATATATATGGGTCCAGCCTCGAACGTAAGGTATCTTTTTCTGACCTACTTCCTCTTTCCGCACTCATCGACTTGGCGTCAGGTGTTGCAGATACACCCCTCATCACCGTGGAAGTACTCATTTGAGCAGCTTGGGATCCCATTCTTAGTTCGGAACTTGCTCAGGTAATCCACTTCCGAACATTGACGCCGTCTGTGGGAACCACACTGCACGCCACAATACCACGGCTGTGATCGCAAGAATGTCTTTGCTCCCAAGGAGAGAACGCACGGTTGGGCACCCCCCCGTGAGCAACAAAAAGAACAGCCTCAAACTCGGTTTCACACGCCGAAGAACGACATCAAGGGCAGAACTTAGCGGCCCACCGCTCCATCGTCCGAACAGCGGGAAACGTGGTCGCCTCCAGGGTTGAAATCCGTCCTCAGACCAACGTCGACCCACTCGCCGAAATGTTGACTTTGATGCGGGAGTAAGCCGCCCGCATTCATAAGCTAGAACAAAATATGGACCACATGAAAGACTCAGAACGAAGGCGGCATCGGGAACGACACAGGCGCCACCACGATAGGAGTCCGGACTATCGTAGAGGTTGAAGTCTGAGAGAGCGTAGCAGCAGCACAGAACATCGTCATCATAAAGACTCGCCACACGGAAGTGCATCCCATAGCTGCAAGGAGCCCCAGGTGGAAAGTGCCCGCCATCACAACGAACATTCCGACATCCAGTCCATTCCTTGATACAATGAAGGGCAAGCTAGGCGCGGCTTCGAGCGGCATGAGGACCCCGAATACAGCGACGACACACCATTCTCCGACTTCATTATGGGGATGCTACCACCCAAGGGGTTCAAGCCCCCATCCGACATGGAGCCATACGACGGGAGCACTAACCCCCAGGAACATATGGACACCTTCAAGTCGAGAATGGCGTTAACCGGGGTTTCGGATCCCGTCAAATGTCGAACCTTACCCATAACTCTGAAGAAATCTGCGTTGAAGTGGTTCAACTCTTTTCCTCCTAGGTCGATCAGTCGATTTTCCAACCTTGCCTCAACTTTCTTGGCCCATTTCACTACCAAGAAGTTCAAGCCCAAGCCAGTCTCCAGCCTCCTCGGAATTCACCAGAGGCAAAACGAGTCACTCCGAGACTTCCTCAAGTGATACAATGTAGAGACTCTGCTTGTGAATGAGGTGCAAACTCAGGCGGCGATCCTGATGCTACTAAACGGATTATGGCCGGGACCGTTCAAAACTTCGCTGTCCAAAAGACCGCCAGAATCCCCGGAGGAAATACAAACAAGGGCCGAGAAATATATCTTTCTCGAAGAAACGGAGAAGGCCACAGCCAACCTTGTAAGGAACCAATCCGACAGGAAAATCGGCGGCCTTGATGAACACCCAAGGAAGGACGTACGTTCCAGGGCCGGTAGATACAATGACTATAACCCCCTCAACGTATCCCTATTCGAGCTGTTCCGAGAGGTCGGCCAAGTCGAGAGGTTCCCCAAGCCAAAGGTCCTTAAGATGAGAGCCAACACCAACAAGTCCTTGTTTTGCGAGTATCACAATGGTTTTGGACACAAAACCGAAGATTGCTACAACCTTCGAGATGCCGTGGAATAATTGATAAGGGAAGGTAGATTGGCGAAGTACGTGGCTTCCCAAAGAAGTCCGCGAAGAAGGCGAGCTCCCGATCATGGAAACGAAGAAAGAAGGAATCCTCGGAGCCGGAGGACCTCGGAGCCGGAAGCAAGTCAAGGCAATGATGGGGAACATATCACGAGAACTATCAACGTCATTGCTGAGTCAGCCCGAAAAAAGCATTTACAAGAAGTTCTAAATGTTTCCTCTGGGAAGATAAAAAAGCCAGCACCGACATCTCGGCTAATACCAGATATCGTCTTCTCAAGTTCCAACTTCGAGGGAGTGATCTTGGGACATGACAACCCAATGGTGATATCCATAGCGATGGTCAATGCCGAGGTAAAAAGGGTATTCATCGATCAAGGAAGCTCGGCGGATATTCTATTCCGAGACGCGTTTGATAAGCTCGGATTAAGTAATGCCGACCTCCAAACACATGTGGAGGAGCTGATCGGATTTTCAGGAGAAAAAGTCCACCCCCAGGGTTACGTCACCCTCCACCTAACCTTGGGATCCCGACCTAAAACCTGGATGATCAAAGTCAACTTCCTAGTTGTCGACTGCCTCTCGGCCTACAACGCCATACTTGGAAGACCAATGTTGAACAAGATAAGCGCCATTATCTCAATGGCATCCTTGACCATGAAGTTCCTTATCGACCAAGGGGAAATCGCCACTGTAAAAGCCAACCAGGCCGCGGCTCGGCGATGCTATAACGCCAACCTGGAAATACAAAAGCAACAAAGGGTGGTGCCCCAGGCCGAGGCCTGGCCCCCCAATTCTTCGAATGTCATGATGATAGATCTAGATGCAAGGAAAATTGGAGGGGAGAGACCAAAGCCAGACGGCGAGTTAGAAGAAATCCAAATCGCGAGTGAAAACTGGAAAGTAACTCGAATTAACAAAAAACTTCTGATCCTACTGAAACAAGGCTTAATCAACCTCCTCAAGTCCAATGCAGATTTGTTCGCATGGTCTGCAGCCGACATGCCGGGAATCAACCCGGAATTCGTTTCTCATCGACTCGTTGTCTTCCCCGGTTCAAAACCGGTTACTCAGAAGAGAAGGAGAATGAGCTCAAAAAGAGCCTTGGCGGTCCAAGAGCAAGTTCAGAGCCTCTTGGAAGCTGTTTTCATACACGAGATCGAATACCCAACGTGGTTGTCCAATGTCGTGATGGTAAAAAAGTCCAGCGGGAAATGGCGAATGTGCGTTGACTACACCGATTTGAACAAAGCCTGCCCAAAGGACCCGTATCCCCTGCCAAGCATTGATGGGTTAGTGGACACTGCTTCCGAGTTCAGACTGCTCACCTTCACGGACACTTACTCGGGGTACAATCAGATCCTGATGTTCAAGCTCGACGAAGAAAAAACGATGTTCATAACCCCAACGGCAAATTATTGCTACAAGGTCATACCTTTCGGACTGAAGAATGCGGGAGCAACATACCAGAGGCTCATGAATAAGGTGTTTGCAGAGCTGGCCGGCAATTTGATGGAAGTGTATATCGACGATTTGTACTTAAATTTTAAAATCTCCATCAAATCCTTTCAATTTTGATAGGATTTCAAATATAAAAGAATCAAATCTCATAGAAATTAGAAATTACTTCATTTTTTATTTTTAAAACACCCAAACATAAAATTTGATTTTCAAATCGAATCATTTCTATTTTTTTTTTCACATTCCAAACACAAGGGAAGTTACCAGCAGAATATTCCTGCCAATTGAATCAATCAACTGCAGTTGACAACGGCTTCTTCCTTGTTTGAAATTACCCGCTCCACAAGCCGCTCCTAGCCATTCTTGTTAGCTGTCATTTAATGCTTTTCTATCCTTAGCAATGCTTGACTCGGCTAATACTTGCTGGCCCATTTCACTTACGACTAAGTTCTTTTTCAATTTAAAACATCCCAGAGACTTGCCTCGGCAGACCACCAGATCGGCTACCTAGCATTTTTTGGTGTTAAAAATAGAATAATGATAATATAGACTCGAGTTTATTGTGAATCCAAATCATATTACATTGAAAAGATGTTTAAAAATTATAAATATATAAATATTAATAAATCAATAGTTGAGATGTAATATAGATTTGGATTCACGGTGAACCTGAGCCTATATTATCATTTTTCTTAACAATAACATATTGAAACCAAGTATGCTAAGAATAATAACTAAAGGGTTGCCATCTCCGCCTGGTATGATTCTAAAAAGAGCTGCAACTGTTCGGGATCCAGCTCAAAATAAGCTACTCATTAGTTATTTCCTTAATTATAACATATGTTGTTAGTATTACTGTTTTTTTATACTGTAAGAAAAAATATGATGAATCTTTTTCAATTGTCTTACTATTTTCACACCATATCTTCCTACCTTTTCTTGCGAATAAGTTTAATAGGAAGTGGCATTAAATTAAAAAATTAATTGAGGTTAGAAATGAAGTGGTCGAGTTTATACGGGTCCATGCGCTCCAGATCTATACTCTTCTGGGGGATTTGAATGTGTGAGTTGATAATATCTTCATGTTTACAGCACCCATACTGTCACTTGCAAATATTTTAAATTCATTTGTGAGATACCGACCGCAGGTGGAATAACAGCCATTTGATTTTAAATAAAATTTATCCAATGGTGGTAAACATTAACAATGCACCTATTTTAAAAGGGGACTAACGTAACTCCCAAATGTGTGAGTACCAACGTATCACTCACCCGAATACTAAATTCTGGTCGCAACTCTAATAAGGAAGTGTTGCTTCCAAGGCGTTTCAGCACCTTGTTCGGACCTGATTTTCTTGAATAGAGCTTCTAATATACACCTCTAGGAAAACGTTCGGGGTCTCAACCTTATCATAACTTGGTCTCCCTCTCGAAATTCCACATTTCTGCTTCGTAAATCTACACTAGATTTATATTGCTGGTCGCCCATCTTGATTTTTCTTTGTATTTCTTCATGGAGGTTATGGATGTGTTTCGCAAACTCCTCAGCTTCTTAGCTAATTCTAGTTTCAATAGGCAGTGGTACAAGATCAACTGGTTGTCATGGCTTCAACCCGATTACTATTTTCAAATGGTGAGTGACCAGCACTTCTGTTGATGGAATTGTTGTAAGCAAATTCTGCTATAGGAGGGACTAAGTCCCATGATTGGTTAGTATCTTTTAATAGATCTCCTAAACTCCTATTTGTAATTTCAGTTTGCCCATCAGTTTGAGGATAATAATAATTAGAAAACTTCCGTTTTATATATATATATATATATATATAAAGGCCCACTACCATATGCCTTCATATATTTTACATTAGGTGTTGGGTTTGAACCCTACTCATCCCAAATTTGTTTTTTGACTCCAAAAAACTCATCCTTCACTATTTTTACTTTTTATTTTACCTAACTTAATTCCTCTTCTAACCAATTGCCAGGAAGGGATAACTTCAACTATTTTCCTCTTATCTCATTCGTGCTAGTGTCTATATATATATATATATATATATATTCTTCAATTAAAAGTTGTTTTTTCACCTATTTATACTTAGAGGAGCATGGTTCGCGCCATTATTGGAGTAAAAGGAGAAAGTGAAAGTATGATTCTCCATTCTTCTATTTTCTTCGTTTGTCTATTACTGTGATTTGCTTGTGCTTGCATAAGAGGTTGGAGGGTTCGCTGTGTTTGATTACACGGTGAAGAACTTGAGTGATAGCTTGTTGAGCGTGAAGCTTGTGGCTGCTGTTGGTGCGCTGATCTCAAAGCTTGTTATTAGTTTCAACCTTTGCTTTCACCATCTTGCCCTATGAAATGCAATGGCTACATTTATTGTTACCCAAATCGCTGAAGAAAATTAGCCCGCTACCCACACCAAGGAGACTCTCCTGGAATGCCTGATTATACAGATGCTTTATATTGGGATATATAAAAAATATTTTATGACTGGAAGGAATAAGATGTAATGGTAGTAATATTGACTGGAGGACCTTCTAATATCACAACGATTGATAAAGGCACTCTGGCTTTTAATTTTATGGATCACCAAAAGAAAGCAAGTCATCATCACATTCAGGTTTTCCATACTAGTTAGAGTAAATTAGTTGTCATACTGTGATGTGATGCCATATAAATTGGTGAGTAGTTCCAGCAGCCTGCAATTCCCTTTGCATTTTGTATTATTTGTTGTTTAAAGAGATACTGCTTGCTCGCCTTATCTTCTCATTATCAAGTACATGCTAATTTGATTTTGGTGTCTATTGCATGGACTTTTATCAATCTTCTACTTGTTTCATTCTCTTTTTTGGTAGGACTTATCTCTCTGTAGTTTAAACTAAGTTAAATTGCATGCCTATTTTTATTTCAGTTTTCTAATTTTGCACCTAATTGCATGTTAAATACACTGGCGCTAATGATTGGTGTCTAAAATGCCTTTTCTTCAATTCATATTTCTTGATTTATAGTTTAGATATTATAAACTACACACTACGTACCAAAACATTTTTTTTTCAAATGCCATACTTTGATTCTATTTGGGCATTTTGTCGACACCATTGGGGTATTGTTGTTGTGCTTCTAGATTTAGTTACCCCCTTCTCCTTTTTTTTCCCCCCGTTTTTACCATTTTTGAATAGCCAATTTACAAGTAACAATTGAGTAGAAATTAAATAAACTGGATTCTAAAATGTTGAAAAGCAAGAAAGGATTTATGTGTGCCTTCCTATGTGCTGATAAATCACATTTTCTGATGGCATAAATATTCTTATTATTCTCTCTATCCTACTAGGATCTGGTTATAGATCTTTTTACTCATTAAGTTTGTTTTTGGAAGAGTCCTTTTTTGCTATGCGTTTGGAATAGTTTTCACTGTAAGGCTTTTTCCTTTTTTTTTTTTTTTTTAAACTTATATAAAATGATAAAATGTTTTATGCAGTTTTGTATATAACTTAAGAGTAGATATAGGGGATACACAAATAGTGCGATGCATACTATAAAGTGAGGAAAATAACAAAAATGCTTAGATAATGAGTCTCATATAATTATTATTACTTTTTATTCAATTTTTTTATCCAGAAACTTACCGGCGTTTCACTGTTTGCTCTAATAAGTTAATATATATATATATACATACACACACACACACAGACACACACACAGACACACACACAAAACTTATCAGCGCAAACAATGAAAGAGTGGGTAAGTTTTGTAAAAAAAAAAAAAAAATCCTTACTAGCACAAACAGTGCAAGCGCTGATACAAAACTTACCAGCGCAAATTTACTAGCACTTGCACTATTTGCGTTGATAAGTTTTTGGATAAAAAAAATTGAACAAAAGTAACAATGATCATATGAGATTTATCACCTAAGTATTTTTATCATTTTTTCCCTTTTTCCATATATATTGCATTTGCATTGCACTATTTGTGCGTTCACCAAACATTATTCATAACTTAGTAGTTTCCTGTGAATAGAACCGTATCATTTATTTATAGATGAAATATCCATTTTGGAAATCTATGGATAGTCCCTCATAATTAAAAAAAGGGAGACATATTAGCTCTTTCATATAGATCCATATAACTAAAAAATCCTTAAAATTTTTATACAGAGAGATTAATATGATCCCTCTTTTTAAATGATAAGAGACTACTCATAGGTTTTTAAATCCTAAAAAACTAATTTATCCCCCAAAATTTTCATCAACGATTAAGATGAGTATGTTTTCTTATTTATATACATGCCATATAGCCAGCCACCATAGCTCGCATGTACTGTTTGTACAATTAGTCACATCAGTTCTAAAGTTCCTATGTTTTGCATGTTCAAGAGATTGTACAGGTTAAATAGTTTAGAATCAATTTAGTTCAATCTCTCGGTATAAATATCCTTCCAGCATTATTGCAAAAATATATAGTTACCTTCCATAGAAGCCTGCGTTAGTTTTCTTATATTGCCATGTTCGGGGATAATGCAATCAACATGAAAGGATAGAAGCCTACCAAGACACAAGGAGATTTGACGCAGCATCTAAAAATGAAGGATTTTAACTTTTGTAATGTTCATTTAAATACTTCTTTGAACTTTGATTGTATTTCTTTGAACTTTGTTGGATTTTTATTAATAAAATATATTTTTTGATACTAAATTTGTAAATAAGATGATGAGAAGAACTAGATAAAGACTAGAATTATTGAAACTAGTGGAGGACTAATTATTTAGAACTAGGTAGGACTAGTTATTGAGATTAGAGTAGGACTAGTTATAATTTAGCTTTCCATTTATAATTTAATGAATATTACTTGTTTGTATAATGTTTAATAATTGTTTTAGTACTTTGACTATTTTAAGAGTTTATTTGGTTAGACTGATATATAAAATTTATATTTCTTTGGTGTTGAATGTGGGTATTTGGTGTTTAAAATTGGCATTTCAAAAAATTAGATTTTTTTTTTCATTAGCAGACATTGGTGACTGATTTTGACTAATTTAGTAGTTAACGACTAAATTTGAGACCACTTTAGAATCTAAAAACTTAGTCATAATATTAATGACCGCTTTTGTGACTAATTTAGCTACTAATTTTGTGATCGATAATTTGGTCACAAACTAGCAACTAAATTTGTGATTGAAAAAAATGTCAGTCACAAATTAGAAAATTTCTAGTGAATTAGTGACTTAAATATTAGTCACAAAATTAGTGGTTGAATTAATGATTGTCTTTTACCGGTTGCAAATTAGCAACCGATTTAGAGACCAATTTAGTGACCGATATAATATCCAAAAAATTAGTCTATATTTAGTGACCAATTTATAAGTAGCTAACGCTTGACTAGGCCATTGATTGAAATTGGTCATAGATGCTTGTGAATCAGTCGCTAAATCAATTTCTAAATTTAACAATCCAAAAATCGGTTGCTAATTTTTTTAACAACCACTGATTTAGCGATCAAAATATCGGTCACAAAATCGGTTGCTATCAAATTTAACGACTGATTTTCTCACTTTAGCGACCGAAAAATCAGTCGCTGTTTACTAATTTTCTTGTAGTGAAAGTAATTAATATTATTTATTTTTGTTTCTCTTAGTTTTATTTATATTATGTTATATGTAATTTATTTTTAACAATAAAAAATTATTTATTTTATAATGATCAAGAAAGAAGAAAATAAGTAAAAATAAAGTAAAAAGTGGATTAAGATTAAAAATATTTGCACCTTAAAGAGTAACAAATGTTAGTATATTTTATCTTATAAATTATTAAATTGAATATGTTCTATTTGTTTTATCTGTTAATTTATTTTAAATGCATATAACATAATTATTACAAAAGTTGTTTACCATTATTTTTTATTATATTTTCATAATAATAAAGGAGAAGGAGAGAATATTAGATCCTTTTATGATAGGAAAACAACGAAGATTTGATAAGAATTTCAAGAGAATGTCATGTGCGACTATATATATATATATATATATATATATATATATGAAATATTTCTTTATGGCATTATTATAATCTTCATTTGATGATATAACTCATTAACTTTCAGCCCTTCCTTTATATGTTTTCTAGATCTGTTAGGGATGGTAATGGGTATCCATGGAGGTAGGGACATGCCCCTACCCCCCATCTCCATTTAGGATTTTGCTCTTAGTCCCCATCCCCATCCCGTTGCGGGTCCTCATTCCCCCTTCCCTGCGGGGATTCGGACCCCGGCGGATATCCACGGGTTTCCATAAAAAAATTAAAAAAATCTAAAAAAAAGATAAAAATATAAAGAAAATACTTTTAAGTTTAATAAAAAATTTATAAATATTCATAATTCATATTATTATCCAATACAACACAATACATTTTAAATTAAAAATAAAATATATAATTACAAATTCATCACAAGACAATAAAAATATTCAAATCACAAATTATAAATATTCAAATTACAAACTTAAATATCCAAATTCCAAACTCAATTAGTAAATTTCTTAATAAATGTGCAAGTCAAATAGAAATATAAGTAGTAAAATCATATATTTAGAGTATATATATATATATATATATAAGAATATTTGTGTAATTTTATATTTAAGCGGGGACTTCGTGGGTCTCCCGTCCCCGTTCCCGTCCCCATTGCAGGTAATCCCCGCAGATACCCGCTTTAATCGATATTTTTGCTATCCCTAGATTTGTCCCTGCATTCATACTCACTACCTCACGGTAGAAGAGTTGAGCAATTTTAGATCCATCACACATTTTCTTACATGGAATGAAGTGTGTCAATTTTGAAAATCTTCGGCTATAACAAAGATTGAATCATAGCCCCTTGGAGTCATCGGGAGCCCTAGGACAAAGTCAACGAATAAATCCAGCCAAGGCTCATTAGGGACTGGCAGTGGTGTGTACAGACTAGAATTTTGCTTTGTTCTTTCTTTAAACTAATGTAAAGCTTTTCAGCCCTTAAAGTCTCTAGGACTTGCCTGAGGTGAATCAAATGCTCTATTCTCTGCTGCAGTTGTAAATGAGTATGTTATGCGACAAACTTCCCAATATATGGTTGTAAAACATGATTCATTACCCTTATAAAGATACTCGAGGCATTAGTGAGTGAGCGTGAATGGCATCACCAACCATTCGTAGAGTCAATCCTTCGTCTTAAGTGATGTCTTCTATTCATCTCCTCACGAGTTCTGATTTGATGATAGCCAATCCAAAGGCCAGTTTTTGAAAACACCCTTGCTGCTATCATGAAATCGAGCATATCATCAATTCTAGGTATAGAGAGTTGGTAGTTAATGGTTATGAAGGAACAAAGAGTGGGGTGAATTGGTTCAATAACAAAAGTTTAAAATTAAAATAGAATTAAATAGAAAAAATTCAGAATTGAAGTTTTGAAAATAGTGCAGAAAATAAAAGAGATAAGAGAAGAGAAGATAACACAAGTTATTTTTATACTGGTTCAACCATAATATGTGACCTACATCCAGTCCCCAATTGATTGGGATTTTTTTTCACTCTCAAATTTTTGCTTACAAGGATTTGATAAATCTTCCTTTACCCAATTTCCTAGTAGAGTATATATGGTGGTTTGTTTCTTACAAGGACACCACTAAACCTCCCCATATCTCAACCAAAGTAGGGTAATCATACAAGGTACAAATGCTCTTATAGTTGAGCCACAATAGGTTTCAAAGACTCTCAAGAGAAGATGAGCAAGTTAAAGTACAAAGCCTCTAAACTATGATAGACAAGATATAGAGTAAAGAAATTCTCTCAATTTTCTTGGTGGAGGTTCATTCCCTCCTCTTCATTCTTCAAAGCTTTATATAAATGATGAACCATTGACATCTACTAGCCGTTAGAGAAGATTTTAGCTTCAGTTTGGTTCAAAGGATTTGTCCAATCAATTTTCGCATGTAGTCACTGGTTCCTAACTCATACTTGCTGGTCTAATTGCTGTTTTTCTCAGACTTCAAAATTAAGCTTGATTCTTGCTATATGACAATTGGGACCTTAATTGCACTCCCTAAAATTGATTTTTTGAGTAAAGATCAGATCAAATAATCTCCAAAAATCAATCATATTTTATAGAGATGTTAGACATTAAGAGTGGAGTAATTTTCATATGATAAAAAAGGAAATAATTGAACATGATACTTTCCCTTAACAAGAATATAATCAATCATTAGATTTAAAAAAATTACTAAGATACTCATCATGAAAACATTAAATCCAACATTTTCCCCGTTTTTTATGATGACCCAATTATGAAATATTATAAACAATTTGAGTATGATTGGAAGATTTAGAAGACAATCAATTATCAATTCATATGTCTTATGAATTATCAAATCATATGTCCTATGTTCAATAATAATCAAAGTTGGTAGCATTATCATCATAATCAATTATAATTAAAGAAATTAAAGATTAAAAGTTTAAAGAAGGCTCCTCCTTAGTTCATGATTTCTTTAATTTTTGAGGACCTATTATGCTCCCCCTCAATCCATGACCCCATTCTTGATTTTTGACAAGTCGCTAGGACTTGTTATGCTTCCTCTCAATCCATGACTCCATTCTTGATCGTTGACAAGTCGCTATATTCCCCTTTAATCCATGAGTTTCTTATTGTTGCTATGCTCCCCCTTAATCCATGAAGAGCTTGCTCTTAAGTGATGCTACAAATTGTTAAACTTGTCCTTTCTTCCCCTTCAGCATCAAAAAGGTCAAATGCAGTGTATAGTGACAGAAAATAATTATTTAAAACATGATCAAGATAATATGCCATATCATATAAGGTGGGGGGCAATATCAATTTTTAAACTTTTCATTATATAATAAAAAAGGTTCTCATTATCAAAACATTTTAATTTACGATCTTTAACCTCCTCGACAAAGTAACAATAATGTAGAGTAACTTGCATCAAATATTTACACTAGAAAAGTTGATCCAAAAAGTCCTCTTAATTTTATAACTCTTAAGCTCGTAATCAAATTTCAAGAATTTAAAAGATCATCATCAAAACTTCTTTATATGATCTCATATCTTCCTCAACACATTATATGTTTATATTTAAAGCACAAAGCACCTTTAATTACTGACAAACAGAGCATGGATATTGAAATCTATCAACACGAACAAAAATACTAAACACTATCATAAGTAGGCCCACAGCAATTCAAATGAACAAATTAGAGCTCAATAAAGTTTAAGGGAATATCAAAACAATAGGCAATTACTTGAGCTTTAAATAAACAACACGGAGATTAAGGCATGTCAAATTCCAAAATTTTCATAGCAGGAGGAGCAAATCAAACCACTATGGATTTACTTCAAGTTCTAAATGAAGGAACCAAGGTAGTAAATATAGTCATAAACAGGTGGATTTACTACAAAATATATTAACAATTTCAATCACTATGGAACCAGAGATGCATTTAGCAAATCAGCATTTATATAGAATAAGAAAGAATCTCTTGGTTAGTAGTCAAAAACCCATTATTTCTTCTTCTTATTCTTAGCAATAATAAACCTAGATGAAAAATTCAGACTGTTGAGTGATCTACACAAATTAAATTTCAATCTGAAAGTAAATATCCATAAAGTAACCAAGAGACCACAAGCACATAGAGCAACAATATATTCATAAGAATCTAACTCAAACTTAAAAAAAATCAGTTTACCATTTAAGTAAGAAGCAAAATATCCAACCCATTGTGCAAAAACATCCAACTTTCATAAATCAACCAACACAAAAGACAGCTTTACAAGAAATATCAATTGACTTAACTAGAAGCAATGATTCCAAGTTTATTTGGGTGACTCTTTGATCAGTTGGAAGTCCAAGAAACAACCATCACGCGTTCATCTTGTGAAGCTGAATATAGAGCACTTGCTGCCACCACTTGTGAAGTTCAGTGGCTTCATTACCTTCTTCAGGACTTCCACATCTCTACCATTTCCCCCATTCCTATGTATTGCGATAACACCTCTGCCATACACATTGCTCACAACCCCACCTTTTCGAACGCACCAAGCACATAGAATTTGACTGTCATCTAGTGTGTGAGAAGTTGCAATCTGGCCTCATTCACCTTCTGCCCATTGCTTTTTCCTAGCAATTGGCAGATATCTTGACAAAGCCTCTACCCAACTCCTCATTCACTACTATACATTCCAAGCTTGGCCTACTGTCCATATATACTCCTTCCCCTGGCCAAGCTTGCGGGGGGGTGTTAGCCACTTAATTTTATGTAATTATGTATTTAGTGGAACTTAAGTTAGTTAGTTTGTTAGATTGTTACAACTATCATCACTGTTAGTTTCTGGTTATAGTTGTCATTAGCACCTAGTTAGTTTTTTTCTTACTTGACACATGTATATAAACTTAGTTTCTGATGTTGAATGATAAGTTTCCAATTTTCAGTCTTCAATCTTTTTGTTATCTTCTAAAGCTGTTATCCAATTAGGAAATTTTATAGGGTCCATTTTTCCAAAAAAGCTAGGACATCAAAGTTGACTTCTTTGGGAGTATCATGATGGAAGGCTTCATAGTGGTTGTGTTGCTCCAAATGTGGTTTGCAAGCACCACGAAATGGAGCCTTAAAAGGTATGGTGATTTTAATCCATTGAATCAGGCCTTGAACTCCTCTTCCTTGGTTCACTAACATTGCTTTCTACACCACAATTTTTGTTCTCATGATCTTCATGGTTTACCCTTCACCATTTTCAGTTCATGATTGATGATTAATGTTTCTTTCCCAGCTTCTAATATTCTTGCAACTCGATTTGACAAATTGTGAATTTCTTTTGCCATTTGCAGCAGTAAGTCATCCCTTTCACGATCAGCGAGTTTGCATCAAAATTCTCTACCATTTTTTGTTGCCATTGGAAAGCAAAGTAATCCCCAAAATCTTGCTTTGATGCCAAATTGATGTAGCCCAAGAATTTTTAAAAATTTTAAGTTAGATGGGAAGGGAAATTTATGGAAGTGGATGGATAGATGTAGAGGATAAGCGTGGTTTGTGTGGAAGGACTCCACCTCCTGGATAGAATATGATAAAAATAGGATCCTAATCCTAAGTTAGTAAGAAAACCTAGAAAGATGAATTCTGATTGACAAATGTTTGGTGAACTCATTTTATATAGGACACATGCTGACTCACACTTTATCTATCATTGAATAGGGTATAGATCCTACTTGAATTGGGCCTATACCCTATTTAATGGTGGATGGGATATGAGTCGGCATAGTATCTCATACAGAATGAGTTCACTTATCATAACTCATTCTGATTGTCCCAAAGTTACAAATATAAAAGTTGTTTATAAGCCTTATATGCCTCTAGAACTAACTAGACTCTTGAGTGACTTAATTGAATGACATTTGACTAACTTTTGGACTCTGCATACTCCCTCCATTTTAATATATTTGTCAGTTTAACTAAAATGGTATATTTAAAAATCAATATATCTGGATAAAATTATATTTAGATATATTAATTTTCAAATATATCACTTTAGTCAAACTGATAGATATATTGAAACGGAGAGAGTACTTAATTAGATCTGTAATTATAAGATTATTTGATAAACTATTAACCACAACTCTTCATTGTTCTAGACCTTGATACGCTAGACAATGACTTTTGGGAAAATATCTATTGAGTAATAATTAATTTCTTGCATCAATTTTGCTTCCCTTTTGTCTTGTGTTAGGACTTTTTTTGGCTCATTCCTTTACGAAAGTTGGTTGTAGCCTCTTTCAAATATGAAATAATAATAAAAAAAGAACTTACCTTTGATACCAATTTTCCACACAGTGGGGAGGTTAATAAATAGGGAACAAGAATTGGCTTAATGTTGATTTTATTTAGATTTGCTAAACTAAGGATTATTGCCTTTTAGATTAGTTATTTTTATTTTAAATATTTTAAGTTGTTAGATGATCTATAATCTATTTGGATTGTGCAAACTGTGCTCAGTCAATTTGTATTATATTGGATAAATTACAAATTATGATATTTAGAATTTGCATTTATTTAGTTTATATTTTAGAATTTTTAAAAATTTTTATTGATATATTGGGTATCCATTGATATCTATGAGTATCTATTTATCCGGTGGGCAAATCAAAGCCGGCTGCTCATGTGAGTATGGGAAGGAATAGCGGTCGATTTTTATCCATTGCCCGCCCTCATCCCATTCCATTGACATTCCTAATCAAAAAATATATAAATTAATGTTATGGATTAAAGCAAAAGTTTTCAAAAGAAAATAAGGGAATGAAAGGAAGGAATTTGATCGTGGGGCAATATTAGAAGAAAATTTGAGAGAAATCTAATGTACTAAGCAAGGCAATTAAAAACTAAATATACATAAAACCCAAAGTTTAATATACCCTTTAAAAAAAAGATACATTTTTTAAAAAAAATCCCAAAGTTCTCATTTTTATTTCATGTTCCTTAGAGCAATTCTAATGGGTTGCGATTTTTGGTCCCAACTACTTTGCTATTAGGGATGGCTTACAATTTGCCATTGGAGATAAAGTGATGGGACAAGAGAGAGAAAGTTGAGTCCCACCAAAGAGGGATGTCCCACTTCATAAAGTGACTATTTGTTTATTTATTTTCCTTATTTATTAAACACATTTTACCGTTGCAACTAATGGTAATATTCTAACATATATTTTATTTTTATTTTTACTCTATAAATATCAACTTCTTTCAACTTCTTTTTTTACGATTCTTTCTAAACCTTTTCAACACTCTTTAAATTCTTTCCATACAAATTCTATTCCTTTATTCGTCCATAAACAATGGATCTAAATCAAGTTAATTTAAATTTATTTCTTAGTTATTTACAAAATTTCAACTTCCATCAAAATCCAAATATTCAAAATTCACAATCTTCAAAACTGTCAAAATCCAAATTTCCAAATTCCAAACTTCTTTCAAAATCCTAATTTTCAAGTTCCTTCTAATATTTAAATTCCTACAAATTTTGAAACTCCTTTTTTTTTTCCTTTTTCTAAACAATCAAAATCCACAAACATTTCAATTTCCATTTTCATTCCCATTTCAAACCCAATTCAGGAGCTTAGGATTAGGATCAAGCAATGTTGGTGGGTTATCTAACCCACATTAAATGCCTATAAATTTGACTCCAAGTTCACGATATTTACAATTTTCCAACCACGACGGGCTAGATACTATCAACCTCAATGATTAGCAATTTGAAGATCATGCGCAAGAGAGTAGTCAGTGGCTAAATGGTTTTCTTTATGGGAAGAATTTATATGCTAATGGCAGTAAACATTAGCCCTAGGTGCAACTTGGTTTAGCCAACCCAGTTAGCAGGGGTGTTGCTAACCCAGCATGACAGCTACACGTCTGACTCTATTTTTCAATCCTTCGGCATAGGACCATTGGTGAGATATCTGTTCTCGTCGATCTTTCGGGGATGCCTGTTAGTGAGATGTGTCTATTCTGTTATGTTCTAACTCTATAATTGAGACCTTCCTTTTTGGACTTCAGATATATATATATATATATATATATATATATATATATATATATATATATATATATATATATATATATATATATATATATATATATATATATATATATATATATATATATGTATGTATATATGTATGTATGTATGGATCTTAAGATGAGAGTACCGTTACTTGAATGTGTTCATTTTATAAAAAGCTCGTGCCTGCACTTGTCCTACTCCCCGTTATAAATATATTATCTCTCATTGAGTCTGTTTGACTCATTCCTTACTCTTCCTCTATTTTAGAGGTAGATATAGGCTGCAAGTGGTTCGTATCAGTAGCTAAAAGTATAGAAGCTTTGCAAGCTCAACATATTAATCTGTGTGGGCCTCCAGGTTTTCAATGTATTTTGATCTATGCATAGCTGAGTTATGTAAACATTTTTAGTTATGCTCCATAATCCATAGGCAGGGTCTACCTTCCGTATATATATATATATATATATATATATATATATATATATATATATATATATATATATATATATATATATATGAAAAGTATATCAATACTCACTTATGTAGATTTTACATGTTCTGAACTTTAAGAGCATTCTGAGAGTGCTCAGTGTTCTTGAATTTGTATTTGAGTATTGCTAATAATCTGGTTCTATGTTTGGACTATATATTTTTGGTCTGTATTAGGGACTTTTTGTATTTTTGGGAATGTCCAGTTTTTAGGGGAAACTCTACTCATTTTGTAGGAAATTCTTGAGTAGGCTTATTAGGGAGTCATGCTCCTTGAGCACCAGTGATGACCCATCGGGTCGTGACACAAAATTATCATGGTTCAATATGCACAAATCTTATAGTCTACGTCCAGTCCTTACCCAAAATAGGATCTTTTACTATTAATAACATTCTTTACCATAAGCTTTTTCAAGCTTACATTTGATGCTCACAACCTTAAGCACTCAACCTCACCAATTTAGTATACAACTCTTTTGGTATTTTTTTCCCCTTTAACTCAACAATCACACTTTCATTTTCTTCTAATTTCAATCACTACAAATTCACAAAGTGTTTCTTGGAGTATGTACTACAAAATTTTCACTGAGAAGATAATACAATAAGCATATAACTTTTCAAGATCACTAAGATCCTTCTATGGTTCTTCTTTTCAAGTATATATGCTTGTGGTGGAAGACTTCTTGCTTCAATGAGAGCTCAATAGAACCTTTGATGTGTTGTTCTTTGTGCAGCTATCATGTATCCTTTTTGTAGCACATGTTTTCTTGTACCTTGATGATTTTCTTTTTCATGGTGCAAGGTATCTCTGTCCTTTACTCATTTTGGCAATGTCACATTTTTAGAAACATTTTTTCCATCAAATCTAAGGATGGCAAGCAAGGGTGAACAATACTCCCCTAATCCTCACCTTGAAACTCTGGCTTGCTCCCCATCCTTAATCTTCATCATGGAGAGAAATTTTCCCTTATCCCTAATCTCCAATCCTTCCCCCCACAAGGATCTATGGGGACCTTGAAAAATTTTTAAAAACAAAAACTATAAAAACAACTTTATTATCCAAATTTTTTTTTAAAAAAGGAACCTTAAAAATAAGTAAACAAGGTTGATCTAGGTCTTAAGCATGCAACAATAATAGAAATTTATATCATTATAATGGCAAAAATCTCACTAATAGTGGATGACCTAGGCGAGGCAAAGCCGAGTATAGATGGGGTACAGGGCATCTATGCATGTAGTGACCAACTAGTTGTGAGGTAGAGGCAACAATGGCTTGACAATTACAAGTGGTAGATATCAAAGGGAGACTACAACTAGAGCGGACAATGACGAGCAAGAGAGAGGAAAGAAAAACAGTGGTAGGAATGGAGGACCATGAACAAAAGAGAGGAAAGGGACACGATGGCGATCGAAAGGCTGCAAGGCAGAGGCAACCAACTAATTGTGAGCTTCATTTGAGGCGCGGGGAAGGAAAAATGGGATCGAGGCAGTGATCATGAGGAGAAGAGAAAATGAGTAACTGAGTAAAATAAGTTTAGGGTTCTTCTACATGCATTTTAGGTTTTTCATTTTGTAGTTCAATTTTTTCTTTTGGTGCTTTCAAATTTCGATTTTAATAAATTGGACATGGCTGGACAATGGTTAATCGACCCATATCATATGGGTTGAAGCTAATAAGATGGGGTTTGGGTAACAAAGGAAGATAATGCAAAGCAAGGTAAGGCAAATTGCCTTTGAAGTTACTAAAATAACCTACAATACATTAATTATATACTATTATATAAAACGTAAATATGTCATTTGCCTTAGGGCGGGGATGTATAGTCCTCGTTTCTATCTCCATGGGGAAAAACTCTCTAAAAGTAGGGATTCAAACACGAAAATCCTCATGGATATCCTCGGATGCAATTCTCCACTACTATCCCTAATTGAATCGTATGCATCGGAATCGTGAATTGAACAATCTAACACGATTTGCTGCCCACAATTTAGATCACAACAAGGAATCAAAATGTAACATCCTCCTTGGTATAATACTATGCTTAAATCATGATACCACACTTAGGAGTTGTTATTATTACCTGAGCGGACCTTATCTAATAGCAACTTCGGCCATCTTTGAAACTTCTCAAACTATCTGGAGATAACACGGAAATAGGAGTGAGAATTTTAAATTCTCAGTAGGATTCTTAAACTATCACATACCATGTCATCGTTATTATCTCCGGCTACTTCAGCTTGTTATGAAAAAATGATCATGCCGGATAAATTGTTCAGTTTACGGTTTGAAAACACATTATCCGAACAGAGTTTATTTTATTCACGCACTCGAGTCACATTGGCAATATTTCATATTTAGAATAATAATCACAGCATAAGTAGATAGAACACTTTTAGCATCAATAAAACATGGGATATAATTATGCAAGTACTCATACTTGAATTCATGCATATGCACTTGTGTTTTTCTTTAACGTTCTTTTCTTGGCACACCTAAGCGTTACGTATCGCTGTCCCTAGGGTGCCTTCATGGATCTATACTTGAGCATTATATATCGCTGTCCTCAAGTGCTTTCTTTACTTATCTTTCTTTTGGCTTTCGTTACCTTCTTTAGCTTTCTTTAATCTTTACTGCCCTTGGGTAGCCTGATCTAGGAGTGAGCTCAACTCGTGACTGTCATCACATAGAACTAACCTACAAGGGGACCCATGTGCCTCTAGTCTTGGAGGGATCTCATCTGGTCACATGCCTCTGAAATGGAGGGATCTCATCTGCCCACGTGCCTCCAAGGTAGAGGGATTTCATAGTTTTATACTACCTTCATAGGGAGGGACCCAAATAACTGCCTCCAAGTGAAGGGATCCAATCTTATCTTATTTAGCTGCTTTCATACGGAGGGATCTCATAATTGCCTCCAGGTGAAGAGATCCTTATGTAATATGTTCATATCCTTTCATTCTCATATATAATCATGCATAGACATGCTGAATGCACTCATGCATATGCTTCATCACTTATTTTCATATATTCTTGCATACATGACTGTCACATACATATTCATAACATATAAATGCTCATAAGCTCCTTAAAATTCTGTCGAAAATTCAGCAGCATAACGAATTAGATTTGTTTCTTCATGAATAGTGCCAATTTAAACAAATAGTCAGTCACAGTAACAGATCAAGTATATTACATTAATCTTTCAAACATCAACCTGGAATTGCAACCCTTGGACTTTAATTGAACTCATATATGTATTAGGGTGCCTAGTTCTTCAATTTGGAAATTCTGCTTATGTTCCTCAATTATACTCGATTTTGTAAAATCTGCCATAAATTCTAGTAAACTCCTTTGGACATGAATTTTGCATATGTTGGAGTTTTATGTGTCTATTTTCTAACCTCTTTGGTCCCATCTTGTTTTGATAGCTATAACTCAAGTTATTGAAAGTTTAGCTCAACCTATCCTGTAACTAGGTAGAATTGTACACCTAAAAGTATAAATTCACTAAAAATTGAAAACTAGTTCATATGAAACTTTGATCATATTAAAGATAACAGAACAAGCTTTTATTTGCAACAAGTTTCATCTCATTTGCATGAGTAGAGCTTGAGTTATAAGCTCCGTAAATTGACCATTCTGGACTGCCCTATTCTAGCCTAGTTTGGACGTAGGGTGATTTCATTGAATTATTGGGAGCACTTGGGATAAAATCTAACTCTGAAATGTTTATGGAATATTTTTCTATGTCTTAGCTTTCTGAATAATTTTATTGGACCCAAATCCGAGTTATATAGGGCGAGTTATACCCTGAACATCATTCCCTGCCCATAATCAAAATCAGAAACTTAGGGCAAACTTCCAAAATTCATATCTCCGCCAATACAAATCCAATGGTCTTATAATTTATATGGTTGGAAAGCTCTAGGTGTCTAGTTTCAATAAAAATAGGTTCATAAAGTTTCAGTGGCTGTAGGTGAAATCGTACACTCCACCAATACGGATGCTGTGGGATCCTCTTGGTTAAATCCACTCTGTTTGCTTTCTATTTAGATATTTCATCAACCAATCTACATAGACTCAACATATCCCTCACAACCTAGCCAAGAACACTTATATAACCTCAAGAAATATCAAATACTTGCATATAATTAAATGATCCAACATCCACCATTCATAAGAAAATCAATTAAAAGGGGTGGAATCCTACCTCAAATTGATGTAGAAACTAGCTAAATTTGAGTTTTTGGTTAAGGATATGGGTGGAGCTTAGAGATGGAAGCTAGATAAAGTGAAATAGGGGAAGAGAGAATGAAGAGGGGTCAGCTGCAAGGAGGAGAACGAAAATGAATGAGTGAGGAGGGATTTTTGTGAGTTTTACGACATAGGTAGTTAGAAAGAGTAGCTCTTATTGGTGGTTGTATTTGTGATGAGTGTTTAGCCACTTTCCTTCACAAATTGGGTAGAAAATTGGTGCCTTACATGGGGGGAAGAGTGGCTAAGTTTTGGCCACTCATGTTAGGGTTTTTGGTGTGTAATTTTACTGATTCGACTTCGGCAGTTTAAAATACCGGATCTTTATCGATTTCCTTCAAACTGACAAATTATTATTGAATAGTTTTGTAAGAATTCTTGTGTATCTATCATAATATTCTCTAAACTTAATCCTTCTAATTAACAGTTAATTAAATCCTAATTAATCTATAATTAATTTCTAACTATTCTTACTTATTCGATAAAATCGAATAAATCGATTAACGACATAAATTAAACGTATTGTAATTCCGGGTGTTATACTAAATAATTTCTCATAATTTCATACATGACAACCTGAATTTCCCTTAGTTCTAATATTTATAATTCACTCTTAATTACTCCTATTTTTCTAATAAATTGATTAACAGTGCAAATCAGTCCACCGTTCCTTTAGAATTGTTACGTTTTTTATTTTTTCGTAAATCCTTTACTATTTTCTATCTAGTTTCCGTAACTAATGGCACTTTCATAATTTTGAGTAAGTCTAGGGGCATCCCATGTCGTTTCACATGTGGACATCTCCGTAGCCTAACTGGCCAAGAATTAGGTTTCTACGTTTCTGCTAACCTTCTTATGCTAATTCTATTGATATAGGGACCTAAATATCATTTTTTAAAAAGTTCAAGGGTAATTATGGAAAATATCTTTAGGGGTAAATATATAATTGCAAAAAGTTTTGGGCAAAGCCGCAAATAGTCGAAATTTGCCCATGGACGTTTTCATTATTTCTTATTACGTTATATGGGGATGTTACACAAAACACTAATATAATTGCACCCAAAATCACTAGAAATGTGTGATCCACGTTGGAATCGTATTGATATTAGCCAAAACAATTCGTGTGGGAATTGCACCTATAAGTCATGCTGTTGCACATCGGTCGCGAAGTCAATTCATTTTTTACCCAACATGACCAAGCACATAAGTCCCTTTTGTCTTTTTTTTTTTTTTTGGGAATAAAATAGAGGCAAAATGATGTATTTTGCATAGCTAGCCTCTTTTTGACCTAGTATTTTATTGTATATAAACTTAAAAATGTAGAATTGCACAGCTACTTATGCATACTATTTGAGAGTTGAGGCAGAACATGTGTTGTTTCCTTTTTCATTCTTGTTGCAAGGCATTATCATGCTCCCTTCCGCTTCAACCTTTTTTTATTTTTTATTTTTTATTTTTCTTGTCGTTCACTCTTTCCTTTTCTTAGTCCTCAATTCCTCATTAATCATCATGAATGGCTTAAAAAAAGGGTGAAAATTTGTATTATTTGGGAGAATTGTAAGTGTCTTAATGCAAGGTTATATGTTAAATGCAACTATTGTCCAAAAATAATATGGGTTGAGCATTTAGAATGAAGCATTATCTAGTCAAAACACACAAGTAAGTTACTCCATGCGATCAAGCACCAGAAAAGGTAAAATGATTATTTAAAAAAATTTAGAAAAGTAAATAAGGTTGAGGATGATGTTATTGAGTGCTTTGTTGATAAAGGAAGTCAAGAGCATGATTCACACGCACACACAAACACACACAAAAAGGTACCATGGATGCCTTTTTAAGAAAAAAGGGAAGTGGCTTCAAGGCTAATATGAAACAACAAACTCTAAATGTAATGGTTAAAGATAGAGATGCACTGGCCAAAGATTTTTGTAGATGCATACATGATAATACATTGCCATTAAATTTAGTAAGGAGTCTCTACTTTATCCACATGGTTAAATTAATTAGTGAATATGGTAAAGGCTTGAAACCACCAACTTACCCTGAAGTTAGAGTCTCATTTGTGCATGCTAATTTGGAAAATTATAAACTTGAACTTGAAGAAAACTAGTTGTACTTTGATGTTAAGTGGATGGATTGATGGAAAGGCTAGGTCAATCACTAAAGTATATTGAAACTAATGGTTCCATCAAAGATGGCAATAAAATGTTTGTATTGCTTCATGATATGATGATGGAAATTTGGGAGGAAAATGTTGTTCAGGTAGTGACTAATTGTGCTTTAGCCCTTGTTTCTACAAGGGAAAATTTAATGGTAAAAAGAAAGCAACTTCTTTGGTCGCCTTGTGAAGTCCACTATATTGATTTGATGCTTGAAGATATTAATTAGTGATCTTCCTATATTCCAAGATGCCATTGGAAAAGTTAAAAAAATAAAATTACAACATTTATTTACAAACATGCTTGGGTGCTAAATCTATTAAAAGTTATTGGTAAAGATTTAGCAAGCCTTACAATAATAAGGTTTGCTATGTCATTTTTAACCATATAGATTGTATTTTGGAGCAAAAGATTTAGCTTCAATCTATGTTGGGGTTATTGCTTGAATTGTTTGACTTTTCTTGTGAAAGTTCTTAGGCTTGTGGATGGTGACTTGAAGCCAAGAATAGGATACGAACAAATTGCAAAGAGACTTGATAATTTGGAAAAAAGATATAAAAAGATATGAGAGATCATAGACAAGTGTTGGGACTATTAACTCCATAAGCCTCTTCATGGAACAACATATTTTCTTAATCCCAACAAATTATATTCTCATGTATTTATGTAAGACTTATTTTATCCTTATTATATGCTATTAGATATTCTTTAAATAATTTTATAGGTTCCATTATGATGAAAACTTTAATGCAAATATTCAGGTGAAGATGAGTTTGTACAAAACATAAGATAGGGTATGTCCTAATAATGATACAAACTATGTCTTGATATTGAGAAAAGGATCAAAATTGATACCCAAAATGAGAAATGTGACAAAGTTTAGGGTCTCTGGATATCATTTTGCAGTTGCAGCAAGAGATAAGAAGCAATCGAGTAATTACTAATTTAATTATGCTTTACTTTACTAGTAATTAACTAATTAATATTAAACTTTATTTACTTTATTTATCTTTTTGCTAGCTTTATGGTGGAATAATTATGGAGTAGAGTGCAAAGAGCTACAATCATCATACATTTAGGCCTAACTTGTAGTGCTATGGGGTGTAAAAGGAATTGGAGTGTTTTTATATCAAATTCATTCTAAAGGAGAAACCGCTTAAAGGAGCAAAGGTTGAATGTTTGTGTTTGTTAAATACAACCTTCAACTTGAGACTAAACAAAAGCCAAGGGAGGCAAAGGAAGATGCATATAATCCTTTTGCTTATCGAATCTTGAATCCAATGGTGAATGGATCACTGAACAAGAGGATCATTGCCTAACAGAAAGGGACTCTTAGATGAATGTAGATGAGTATTTCAACATTGAAGAAGGAGGTTTAAGTAAAAACAGAAAAAGAAGTTGAACTTGCAATTCTAAAGTTATTTTTATAGTTTTATTTTACATCTTAGTTCTTACTTTATACTTCAGTGATTTTTACTTTACACTTTAGTGACTTACTTTACATGATATAGGGTGCATTTATTTCCAGTTTTTTTTTTTTTTAAAAGTGATTGTAAAACTTGATTTTTTTTATATAGTTAAAAAAAATGAAAATCAATATTTTTGAGAAGCTACTATTTTTAGCTTCCACTAAAAAGCTTAAAACAAATTTTTTTGAGATTATGATTATTTTAAAAATTTTATCCAAATATGTGAGAAGTGATTTTTTTAGTTAAAAAAAGTGAATTTTTTAGGTTAAAAAAAAAATAAAACAAACACACCTATAATATATTCATTTAATTAATTATGTATAACTTTAGGTTCATGAGATGTTAATGCCTTAAACAATGATAAAGGGAAAGGTATTTTGATAGAGGAAAATGAAGGAAAGGAATTAGGAGATGGTGGTGGTGAGATTGACTATAATACCCTAATAATATCATACTATGTAAGTCATTTTATAGTATTACTAGTTATTACTCTTCACTAGTGGAAGTCCTTTTAAATGAAATTAACAGAATATATTAAAAGAACCTGTAATTTTTTTTTTCTTAAAACAAAATCATTTATACTCGAAAATTGAGCCTTTAAATGTTTACTTACTTGTATAAATATAGATGTCGTTTCTAGTGTCGCGGCATTACAAAAAGACATATGATGAAATAAAATAATATAACTATCAATTTCAATTCATTAACATAAAATAGATAAGGCAGGAATCATAAATCATACACAATACTTATCATATAAGTATTTGGTCAAATTAAATAGCAAGACTTCTGGCATGCTCTTAATTAAATGTAAAATCCCCGACTAGGGCTCTTAAGAAAATAGAAATACTGTACTATTATCTTGATCCTCCTTGGCTAAAGGTGTGTGGCACAACCTCTCATGGCCCAACCTCGGATGTGACCGGCACATAGGGACATGTCCCTAGCAAGCCTACATAAGACGCTATTCTAATAGAAAAAAATTGGGTAGAGTCTCCTTTGTAATTAGGACTATTCCCAAATAAGGATTCTCTACTTGCACAACAATACAAACACACAAGATTATTGGAGATCCAAGCATTCCCATAATGCACCCCATAGCATACAAAATAGGAGTTTAGAACATAATCATTTTTATGAAAATACATATACATATCCATAATCATTAAAATTCAGACTTGTCATAACTAAACAAATATAATTTTACTACAAATCATAAACTGACACATGAAGGACTCTGCTTGTAGGTTATTAGAGTATTACTAGAGGTTGTACCAAATATACCCAAATACTGAAAATATACGGAAAACCACATGAACAAGAGTGTGGGTTGCTGGGAATTCGATACTTCTAGCTAGCTGTAGAGACTCAAGCATTCATCTGCATCTATCTAAAACATAGAGAGATAAAGAGTGAGTCAAATAAACTCAATAAGCGATAATATAACTATAACAAGAATGGGTCAAGTTTAAACATGAACTTTTAGCAAGATATAACTTTATAAAACCTCACACACATTTCTCAAGTAAGATACTGCATTTATAAATTAAAATACCATAAAAACTTCGAGTAAAACATGTGTGATACATAATCTATCTTTCAAACCACCATAGCTCATTGAAGCACCCTTTTTAGGTCAATTGAACATAAATTTCTTTATTTCAAATCATATGCATTATAACTTATAACCTCAAACGCATAATAAAATCCAAAGAAGTTTCGTACTTTCAATAAATATAGTTATCAAATCTTCTCTCATGATATTTAGCATCAACAAGATATAAGTTTCAACTAGTAAACATAAATGCATAAGAGAGAAATACTTTCTCCAAAATATAGAAAATATTCACTTATCTCAATATCATAGTAAAACTTAAGGGAGGATCCTATTTCAGATAATAGCTACTTGGCACCCACAGACTTAGGCCTTGGCCCTCAGGTAGGCGTCGCCAGTAAATAACTGATCTCACATTTGGGCTTGCCCAGCATGTCTATATCTTCCGGACATATCAGCCAAACATGCCGGGTTAGCAATCACCTTGGTAGTTGGGTTATTCGAGATGCACCAAGGCTAATACTGCTGCCATTAGCAAACAATTTCTGTTATAGTTTCCTCCCCTCAGGAAGGCACTCACATTTGCTAGGTCTTCGCCATGCCTCATGTGAGCCCTTATCTAAAACTCCTTTGAAACACATTTCCTTTCTTTCAAACATTTCTAACTTTAAACTAGTTTTAAAACATCACAATTTGTAAAAACATGAAACTTCATCTTTTCTATCAACTTACTCAAATACCAGAAATCAACTTTTAAGGTAGCTTGTCCCATAACTAGACATAAATACATATATACATATAAATATATATATACTTGACCAACATAATCGCTTTCAAACTTTCCATAAACATAGAGTAAACTATTAGTCAACCTTTTATCATAACTTATTAAAGCTCATATTAAACATGTATTTAGAAAATTAGAGACAAAAGCAAGTTATAAGTACACTATCACTCATAATGATAATTTAAGGAAAAGAGTAGCCTTAGTATGTTGTGCCACGGAGTCATGGTCACCCCACAAATTATCTAGCACCAAAATCATCATCATCCAAACATTAATTAACCCTAGAACCAAAATTTAACTTGGAATTCTTGTCAAAGCATAAAATCCCCATATCAAAACCTAAAGACCACTTCCACTACTCCATAACCAACATTCATGAAAAACTTAACAAATCATTGGAATAGGAGCATATGTATGTTCAATAATTACCTTTAGAGGCTAATAGGGATGAAAGACGGAGTGGGTCACCGGAAAAGCTCCAGAACCACTACCGTCAAACTCCCTCAAGACATGAATCGTGTCTTCCTCTTCCTAGGAACACTTGAACATGAAAAACCTTATGTGAGGGTGCTAAAATGTTGAAAAAAATGGAGGTTGGAGGTGAGGGATTTGAGGTGGAAGAGTGAGGGAAGGAGGAAGGAGGGAAAAGGAATAGAGAATGGTTTAAATGCGGAGAAGCTTCATGACTTTAAAAAGATTTGCACATCGTTGGTGCCTGGGTGGTGGGTTTTGGCCACTTAGGTGCCCACGAGCCTGAAAAGCGCATCAACCAGCACCATAACCAGTGCCTAGGCACCTGATCTCCCTTTTTTTTCTCTTCCAAGCACTTGTCTAATATCATCATATACTTATTAACTTTAAAACATAAATGTAAAGAAGGAAATACCCCATATTTGAATCCAATAAAAATATTAGAAAAATCCAACTCCTTATAAATCAAAATCTAACTTTTATATTTTAGTACAAATTCCCGAAAATTTGTGTTTTTTTAAACTTCCAAGCCAAAAATGGAAAGGATAATGACTTTTTAAAATTTATTAAAAATCAGTTATCAATTCTTGAATATCTAAGGAATAATTACCTGCACTTTAAATCTCATAAAAGTGTCCTAATCATATTGCCCTCCAAGGGGACATAGGGTCCTAACTTAGAGCTTTTGCGGGATTTGACAGGACAAAGTGTTACAATTCGTGTGACTCTCGACCTGAGCATTGCACGACTACTCCTCATCATGTCTAGTTAGGAGCCTCCAAAAGTACTGCTATGGATGCTACTAACTTGGTCTGAAGACAACACGGGAGTAGGGGTGAGAAATATAAATTCTCAGTAAGACTCTAACTAGACAGTTAGGTGTCATCATAATTGTCCCAACCACTTCAAGTTTAATTATAGAAAAAGTGATCATACATAAATCTAATTTTAAATGAGCTTGAAAACATACATGCTTGAAGCAGATTTCTTTTAGTCTTTCTCCTATAAACATGACTAATAACATTATAAGGCATACATGTACACACACAAGCGTAGACATAAGGCATTCATAGCAGCGAATATAGAAGGGATATAGATGCATGCAGGTCTTATGCAACTTTATTAACTTTGACTCTCCTTTAACTTTAGCTTACTTTGACTTTGACTTGACCAAAATCTTTCTTTACTTTCTTACTTCAATACTTAGCATGTGCTTAACATTCTTTACTTACATGCCCTTGGTTAGACTATTCTAAGATATGAGTTTATTCCATGATTGTCATCACATAGTACTAATCTTAAATCAGACTTAGCTGACAAGGGGATTTATGTGCCTCTAAAGTGGAGGGATTCATTTTGGTCAACTGCCTTCAAAGTAGAGGGATCTCATAGTCTTAATATAAATGCATTCAAATGGAGGGATCTTTGCAGATCACCTTCTTGTACCGAAGGATCACATCCAAGAGTCTTTCTTTATCATAAACTTAAGTCTTATGTCATAAATGTCTTAGGTTTAAGTCATTTCTCATTTTAACTTAAGATACATATATGCATGTGACAAATGTTTCTGAGTCCAAAATTTAGACAAAAATTCGGCAACACAATGGCTAGATCAGGAGATTCCTCAATATTACAAACCTACACATGACAAGCATTCATAACATTCATACCATATTCATACATCGACAATTAATCCATCACATGCAAAGATCATGATTATTGCAGGTCTCCGCTCAAGAATCCTAACACTCAATTCTAGTACAGTTATAATTCACAGATCAATATTCTCAATATCAAACAATTTTATCATATCTCCCATTAGTAGGGGACAAACACACCAATGCACTCAAGAGTCTTATGAGCATGATTAGGTTATTTAGTGCAATCTTTTAAATTATCGTTTTGCCCTTAATTCTTAAATTAATCTTGATAAGAGGTTTTTAAATTCTCTTCTTTACTTACTAATCCTCAAAGCTTGTATCCTTACCCTTAACTCTTTATATATATATATATATATATATATATATATATATATATATATATATATATATATATATATATATATATATATATATATATATATATATTCTTGATAATTCTTCAAGGTTGTGACTTACTGTTAATTCTATTTTGTGATTTTTATTTAAGAAACATGTATTCATTTCAAATTTTATGACAAAACCAATAGCCTTAATCACTTCTCCAAGGAGGCTACAAGGAATTTACCTTGCTCTCTTTGGATTATGATAATTCATGGTTAAGTCATAACACTTGGAACAACACTTATTTAGTCACTTAGATTTATCAAGTTTTATTCTTGTCCTAGTTAAAAACATTTTCTTCTCTTTTTGTTTCTTAGCAGCCGAATATTTTGCCTTAAGGTTGGATAAAGTTTTATTTTTACTTTCTTTATTACAAAGTGTGTTAATATCTTATATAAATCATAGATCAACCTTTAAAAGTATCAAATTCTCTTCCCTTCATAATTTCCTTATCATGGCCGAAGCCATTTATATGCCAAGCTTAAATTTTTATTTTGTTTTTCTTCTTGTTTCCACTTGTTTGAGACTTATTAAGGCATATGGACATGTATCTAAGCTTAAAAAGTGTTGATCCTATGAAATAAGTGATAAAGTTTGAAACTTTTTTTTTACATGTTTTAGTTTTAGAACCACTTTCTCATGGTCACTTGTCAACAATCCATCAAATCAAACTCAAGAAAGCAACTTTTTTGTAGATATGATCATAAAAGTGAGGAATCAACCCAAGAATCAACCAAATGCTCAAAAAGTGCAAACTTTAGAGGCTTTTAAGAGATAAAGGCAAGAAAGATGCCACCACGAACATCATAACGATGGCTAGGGCTAAAAGGTCTTGACTAGAAATGAGTAAAGATCAAAAATTTACACATTCTTTTCAAAGATGATCACATTAGAAGATTAAGAAGAGTAGTAGAAACATGAAAGATAGCATTTTTTGTCAAGAACTAGAACTTTGTGACAAAGCATGAGGCTCCAAGCTATGGACAAGCTTGAGCTCTCATGGCTTATCATAAGCGAACACAAGACTAGTTAGATAATCCTACCACAAGATGATGAACCAAACCAGAAAAAGGTTGAAGCTTGAAGTGAAAATCTCCTCCTTGCTCCTAGGGTGTGCACGATTTCGGCTCTTGAGAGGGAGATGAGACTTTTGCTTCCTTTGCTTTAGTGAGAATGTGTTTGTGAGAGCTAGAAGTTGCATCTCTTGAGGGTGGCTATGGAAGATGGAGAGTTGAGAAGAAGAAGAAGAAGAATGAAGAAGATGAAGAAGTTGAGAGTTTTCTCTTTTAGAGTTGAGAGGATATGAGAGTGTCTTGAAGAGGAAGGAGTGTGTTTGTGAAAAATGTGAGTGTGGGTGAAGGGTATGGCTGTGCGTTATACTAAGGTTAGGGGGAAGATATTTTTCTTTTTGTTGTAATTAAAAGGGATAAAATGGATTATTAAGGGGTTTACTTTACACAAACCCTAATGCTTTTCTTATATAAAGCAACCTTGTCTACTATATTTTACTTTAGTGATGTCAGCATTGCTTTATTATTTAATTAGCTTAAATTTGAATTTGATAGTGAGATTAAGTGTTCTTGCTACTTAAGTGACTTAATTAATCAAGGATAAGTGATTAACTCATGTTTCCATCATTAGTAAAATCAAATTTTTAATTACACTTAATTAACCTCAATTAAGCTAATTATTGGTTATTAGTACTTAATTAGTCTCTTAAGGGTTCGATTCACTTAATTAGAAAATAGCTAATTTTAATTAAGCATTCTCTTAATTTTTCTTTTCTTAATTACCTTTTTTATCCCTTGGTTAAGTCTTTATTCTTTAATTCTTTATTAAGTATCTAATTAGTCAAGGTCACCAAAGTAATTTAGCATAGGAAAAATTGGTGATGTTACACTGATGGGGAAGATGTAACACCTTACTAATTTAATGTTATGCTTAAGTCATAGCATGAAATTAAGTAGATTGTGTTATCAAGTTAATACACTGCCTACGTTTCCTTTATCCGTATCTTTATTTATTTATCTATTTATTTGAAGAAGTGGAACGCTGTATAAAGAACGTGACAGGGGGTTTAATGCATCACAATAGAGAGATAAGGACAATTCACACTTATGCTGTCAACTATATATATATATATAGATATAAAGAGCCACTGTTTTAGCTTATGTACAGGTTTCAAAAATAGATACAAGAGCTGGTCGTGGTAATTAAAAAGACATAAGGCCCATGTCACCAACCCTCGATCCCATGATTCTCAGAGGACATTTCAAAAACCTACCACTAGTCTATGACCCATAGCTGCATGCTGCCAAAAGAGGTCATAAAAGCTATAATATCGCTCAGTGGATGACCTATCCATCGGCCATTGGTAGCCGCTGGCCATATCCGCCTCGGCCGTGAGTAGCTCATGCACTGGTCCCGAGAATGAGAGGAGGATGATGAGCCGCTGGCCTTCGACGGTCGCCTTGAGCCGAGCGGATGTCGGGTACTACCTCATGAGGTGACTCGGGCGCAGTGGCTCAAGAGGGCTACAGTGTGGAGGTGCAGGAGGTGCCAGAGGGAGTGCCGCATACAATGGAACCGGCAGCAAGTAAGGGAAGCAGGATCAAAAGCGGGATGGTGCAAAGTGACGTGAAATTCCTATCACTAAAAAGGTAGAGACTAATCGCAGCAATGGCTATATACAAATAACCCACCGCAGTTCATGGTGGAGCTACAAGTCCGCACCTCAATGAAGAGGGTAGCCGCCGCGGCCCATCGCCCACGCCCGAATGAGGCAGAATGCAACGATGTGAGAATTTAAGGAAATTCTCAAAGAGGGTTGTGCATGGCGCGGAACTTCACGCCGCTTATCTTCTCGCCACTGCTTCATTTAATTGTGAAAACATGAGATCAAATTTAACCATTCATATTTAATAAGGTTAAGAAAATGTCCGGGCCCGAGGCAAGGTCCATTTACTTTAAACAATATAAGAAATCATCTAAACTACTAAAGAATATATAGAATAATAGGCGTGATAAGTGAACACATGTCGTGTAAGTAAGCACGTAGTTAAATCAGAAATAACTTGTAATCATGCACTTAATGCAATCATGCAAATTTGCTCTTGAACTTTCCTTCATAAACTTTTCTCCTTGCTCATATACTTTCTTCATTACTCATAAATTCTTTCTATTACTTTGGTTCCTCGGGAGTTCTTGGCCATTTGAACTCTAATAGCCGCTTATCGAGGATCGGAAATAAATTATTCCTATACAGAATTGCTGGGTTTAATTTCCTCGACGCTCCCACCGATCTATTCCCTTAACTTTATCCGGCCGCCAAGTAGTATAACTTTCATAGTAGCATAATCCTTTTCATAACTTTCATAACTTTCTTAAGGATGCACATGCATTAACATAGAATTCATAACTTGTGCATGGGTCCTACCGTAATTTCGGCAGCGAATTCGTGGAACGTTCGCTTCTACTTACGAATGAATAGTGTCGATACCAGAATATCAATTGTCATAAAGAACCCAATATCACATACATATTCCAATATTGAACTCATATCAACATCCAATTCATTTAAGGCAGAGTTTCTGCCCTAGCATAATCAACTAACCCGGTTATGGTATAGCCCACCTTTATTTCAATTTAACTCCTTTAAACCTGATTTTTGGATATGTTGTAGCCTTATATGTCTAGTTTCTAGCCTTTTTAGTCCCATCTAATTTCGATAACTATAACTCAAGTTATTCAGGTTTTATCCTAGCCTGCCCAGTAGCTAGCCAGAATCACACACTTAAAAGTAAAAATCTACTAAAAATCGAAAACTGGCTCAAAGGATGCGAAATCAGTCTCATATTAAAACTGATAGAACCATCTTTCATTTGCAAAAAGTCCCATTCAATTTGACTCAGTAGGGCTCGAGTTATAAGCCCTGAAACTTAACCTTCCTGAACTGCTCTGTTTTGGCTCGGTTTGGACATAGGGTAATTTCTTCAAATCACTGGGAACGAATAGGACAGTAAAAAACTCGGAATTTTGGGTAGGATGTTCTCCTATGTGTAAGCTTTCCAACAAAATTAGTTCCACTCAATTTGGAGTTGTATAGGGTGAGTTACACCCTTTTCAACCCATACTGCCCGGGTGGATGTCTAGATTCTTAGGTCAAACTTCAAAAATTCATATCTCCCTCAATATTAATCCAATGGTCTTATATGATATATGTATGGAAAGCCCTAGATGTCTAGTTTCACATAAAAATGGTTTCATTAATTTCCTTTGAACGGCGGAGTGGAGCCAGGCCAAGACTCCGCCGTTCGGACTGCCGAGGGTTTTGAGTTTCCCAGACTCTCAACTCCTCCATATTTGCATCCTTTCTTGTTTCCAATTCAACTTTAATTTCACAAACAGTCCATAAACCAGCCACAGTTCATTATGAATCACTCAGTCAATATATCAGAATTGAAGAATTAAACCATCGATAATCATTCAAAATCAGAAAAACCAAAACAGGAATTTAAACCTCTACCTCTTGCTTTGAGTTTGGAAATAAAGTTGGGAATAACTCAGGCTGATAAGAGTGGAAGAGTTGAGAAGAGGAAGAGAGTCTGAAGTGAGGAAGGAAAAACAACGTGAGAAAATGAGCCTGAATAGGCAGGAGAAGGATATATATGTATGCAAGCTTTCGTAGTTAAATGAAGCGCTTTGACGTTGGGTGAAATTTTGTGGGCAAAGTTCAACCATGTTTCTTCTTCGTGTCAAAATTGTTTCCACGTCAGCAGCAGAGAGTGAAACTCGCTCGCATATTTGAGCATGAAGTCTGAACTCGACTTTCTCAAGGCTCAATTGCGGCATTCAGATAAAGTCGAACTCAGAATATTATCTCCGCTTATTCAAATCTGAAAGAAAGCTCGATGCTAAACCAAGACTTAAAGTCGTAAATCGGAAATCATGGATCTCTATCTCTAAATCGAGGATAGAGAAATGAGAAGCCCCCGCTAATAAACTCGAGATCTGAACTCAAAACTTAATATCGGAAATCTAAGCATAAGCCACTACATTTGAACTAACGAATCGGAACCCATCGAATACCGTGTTTATTCTAACTTGAGCATAAGGTCGGAATCGATATTTACGTGCATAAGGTCAGTAAATCGGAAATTTATCACCGATGATGACCTGGAATTCATACATGCTTTCATAACGCTTGAAACGGAAAAATGCAAGGCAACCCGTTTGAGCCTTCCTAAGGTCGGAAACCGGAATTTTAGAATTCACTGAGGTCGGAAATCAGAAATCCATGTCTGTCTGTCAAATTTTGAAGATGAATTTATAATAATATGACGCTGGCTTCGAAGTCAAGTCGCATGACGCTACGTAAGATGATGAAGGAATAGTCATGCTATGATGACAAAGATGATAGTGACAAAACTAAAAGTGATGACTTTGCCCTTGAGGACTAGGGGCATACTTGGTCTTTATATATATATATATATATATATATATATATATATATATATATATATATATATATATACTTTTTATTAGCTTATGTATGAGTTTGCTACTTGCTAGTACTTCAAGGACTATATGCTTTTTGAGACTTTAGTGATGACTTTGTGTTATTGGTTTTGTTAATTCTTGGTCTAAAATATCATTTTGTTTATGGTATGCCATATATACAACAATTTTTCATTGTGTCTCTTTATGATTTGATATGATTTATGATTTACAATTCAAAAATTAGCCTCAGCAATTCACATTGTGAATTGCGATTCGATAACCATGATTCTTTTTGTTGTCATTAAATGATCAAACATAGGTCATTGAGATATGTACTTTTCAGCTTCTAGTCAAATGTCTTCTACTATAGCCGGTTGTGTTGCTACACGCCAAAAGTCAACATTTTGGTCTTTAAGCTTTGAGCCTTCATACTCTGCTATTAGCCTTGTCTACTAAGCCTCTTTTAGCTTGACTGCTAGCTTTGCCTTAGCTCATTCTGCTCTTTATAGTGGATGCTCATTCTTATATTCAAATTACTGCATTCACATAAAACACCTTTCTTGAGACTAAGATCTAGTTAGTAGGATGTTTGTAATCACCATTTCCACAATAAAGTTAACAGGATCTTATTAATTTTTTAAGCATTACAAATTGTTAATTAAAATGAAAATAGTATTGTTTCCCAAAATAGGATCAAAGTAGTTTTGAGAGGCATCATCTCCAATGAGCAATGTTCTAAAAATTAGACTAGACTAGCTAGTCCAACTGGTCGAACTATGAATGTGAAGAGATTATATTTCATGTTTGAATCCTAGGTTGATGCATTCACATTCTTCATGCTAGTATAGTTCTAATTAGGTTTTGTGATTACAAATTTATTAAATTAATTGCTAGTTGAATCCTAAGAGGTTTCTTAGTATAAATGAAGATTTAAATACTGAGGTTTAGGGTAATTCAAGTTAATCACATGTTTTGTGATTTGACGCATTGTTTGTACTCTATGAGATATCATCATAGTTTCCAATGAATTCTTGGATTTATTGTCCATAAATATGATTTCCTTTTATTTAGATTATTGATTACATTCTTTTTGGTGAAATCGCCCACTATCTACATTGAATTATACTATGATTCTTTGAGAGACGATTTAATTTCACTCTATACTATAAGTTTTTGCAATTTAGTTTTGTAATTTGAGTAAGCTCAACACTCAAGTTAAATTTTGGCACCATTCTTGAGGACCATTAGGCATCAAATTTTAGTTTTTTTTCTATTTATTTACTGTTCCTATTTGTCCTTTTTATTTTATATTTTCCAAATTAGTTTTCTATTTTTAATTACTTTTCATTGGAAATTTGAGATTTGTTAAGGTTTTGAGCATGAGACACTTTGAGTTAAAGATTCATGACAAGATTGCATTATTGTCCTTCCACTTGAATTTTTGCAAGCTTGGTAATGGATATAAGTTTGCTAAATTGAGTGTGATAAATAAACACCTTGTGAGCTTTTGATAGAAATGGATGGATATATCTTATATGATTATATTCTTTCTTGGGTGATTTTCAGTTAGGAATTTTGTCACTTTAAAACTTGCTTCGATTCTTTCTTCATTTAACCAATTTGGCCTAATAGCCAACCTTGTCCATTTTTTCCCTTACATAAATACCTTATTTTTTTTTCGATAATTACATAAAGGCTCAAACTCACTTACAAAGGGAGAAGCAAGGAAAGACGAAGACTACATCAAGCCAGAAGAAACATAACAAACAATAGCCTAAGACCTAAAAAAGAAAATACAGATTCACCACACAAAACACACATCCCAAGACTCCCAAACAGGCTCGAAACACCAAGCACCCAAACTCCGCAACCAAGCCCATCGCAACACAAAAGGAACCACCAGATTGCAAAAGAGAGAACCTGCTTACACCAAAGCCAAAGATCAAAGAAGAGATCGAGAATCAAGAACCAAACGACATAAGCCAAGCAACTGGAACAAAGCAAAGACTCCCCAAAAATAGAAACACACTCCACACCAACAAAAGATGAAGCAACTTCTAATTCTTTAACTTTCCTTTATTCTTCTTAGGACAACCTCTTTTCCTTGGAAGAGCAAAGTCTTGACAATCATGTACTTTAGCTAATGCTTTAATCATGGCCTCTTCATTATTTACCTGACACCCCAGCGTCTTTCCAATATCCCAAGTAACCTTTGCTTCCACAAGCTTATCTTCAATCGGCATCACAAACTCCTCGATCTCTCCATGTCGATTTAAGTTTGACTCTACTAATGGGGTTTGGGGGGTTCTATCTGCTGAGGTAGAGCAGAAAGACTCTTCAATACTCTGCTCAAAATCATTCCTTTTCCCTATTTTTTTGTCTTGACCCACTGTTACCAGCATCCCTTCTTGATTCTTTTCGTGGCCCATAACACTTTCCGCAACCCAAACCTCTTCAAAACCCGGTGGTATATCTAGGCTACTAGATGATTGAAATCTTGAGCCCAACTTGCAGCAATTTAGGTTGGCTTCCACACCTGTTTCATTCCAACTTCTATTTTTCATCATACTATTTGTTTTTAGCACATTAAAAGTTTAAAGTGAAAAATTATGATTCTACCCAACCTTTTGGAATAGAGAAGCATTGATTTCACAATTGGAGAAATATTCTAACTAAAGTGTGGAGCTTCTAGCCTAAGTCGTGAAAACATTTAAATGTGGCGGGTGCAAGAATTCGTGAAAAGGAAATAAAATTAGTCACAAAAATAAGAAAAGAAAAAGAAGTGGCAAAATAATAGTGAAAAAGGGGGCAATTTTGAAGAAAAGGAAGGAAACGAAAGGGAAATAAACCGAATTGCATTGCATTGCATGCATTAAAATGAATTCTTACACTTGTGACTTAACTTCCTCCCGTATATTCTTCTATTTTATAGAATTTTAACTAGTCATATCCACACTACTTCCCTTTCTTACCTTGACCTTTTACAATATTGAATAATGTTGTTTTAATTTGTGTGCGGATGTGTTAGTGGAGAAATAGAAAATAAGCAAGCTTATAAAAATGCAATTTTTCATGAGGTAAATTGAGTGAAACACTTCACCCTAAACACTTGAGAAATGAAAATGCTTGGTTAAACACGCTCTCTTGTGAGTTCAATCACATTTGATTCTATGCATTTCAAGTGAATTTACCTATTGTTTCTTTGAGATGAGAAGGAATGTATGTAATAAATGTTGTGAATCCTTGAACTTTCAAGTCCTCTTTTTACTTATTGACTTTCCATTCTTGTATGACACCTATTGGGAAGTGAACTTCTCTCTCTCTCTCTCTTTTGAAAAAAAAAAAAAAATTGGATTAGTGTGGTTTTTAATATATGTAATGGTTAACTCTCATGTTTAGTGTTATAAATTTTTTGGGGGCTTAACTGTATGGTATTTGACTCATATTTAATGTTTGAGCTTTCTTTGGACTTAATTGCTAAATTCTAGCAATATTGTCATCATACACTATTTTTATATTTTAGCCACATCTAGAGTTGTAGAGCTTTAAAAATTGTGCTTCTTAATTTTCAGGAATTGTAAACAAATTATCTACAAATTTAATGATAAGGTCATAAGTTAACTCACTATGTAGTCGAATTGAGCTTGGAAACAAGATCAATACAGTTGTAGCGGGAGTCTGGTCCATTTTTTTATCATCGATAATAACTTAATACCCATTCACCCAGTGGATAATATTAGAATGCAACGTTTTCTTTTAGAAGAATACAACATTACTTTAATTACGAAATCATATCATCTTGTTTCATAATTTGATATTTCAAAGAAAAAATCAATAATTGCATGTCTTTCTTTGCCACTAAACTAGAATAATAACTCTCTTAAATATGAGAGGGAACTAATAAATATGAGAGGGGGAACTGGTCCTTCTTTCCTTATTAGGCAGGACTTATTCTCCGAACCAATTAAAACTCCTCTTTCCAACTTATCATCAAAGTTAGGCATAAAACTAATAATTTATAAGCAAACAAATATTCTCCATCCATTAATTCGTTTTCCTTTTTTCCGCAGAATTCCCTCACCCTTTTTTTATTCCTACAGAGTGTAATATTTCTTGTGTTAATTTAAGTGGTATAGTGACAATGGAGAATAGGCTCTTATGGAGGTCCATTTCATCTACTAACACACATTAGATGCCTAAACTTTTAATAAGATAGAGGATCATTTTGGAAAAATAAAGAATTTAATTTTAATATATTATCAGTATAAAATTTATTTATACAATTATCTAATCATACGTATCGTGTTATATTATTAAAAATATTTGATTTTGACAATAATTATCTTTAAAGTGATATGAAGAATAATATCTTAATGGTGTAAAATATTTTATAGTGACAAGGTATCAAAATTAAACTTAAAAACAAATCTCTATCCATTGAAATTTTCTCTTGAAGCCTAACGCTTAACAACAATCATTAATGTAACCAAAGATAAAAAATAAAAAAAAATTAATTTTGATATAATATTAGTGTAAAAGAGTTTTATACAGACATATAATTATGTATTATCATATCAGTAAAAGTACTTGACTCAACACCCACTATCTTAAAAATCTTCCAAACATAACCATGTGATTAATTAGTAGTGTATCAAAATTAAATTAAAAAAAAGGAAAAACATGACTTATTCTCACCCAAAAAGTACTCGCTCACCTATATTATATACCCACACATAAAACTCTTTTCACCGTACCCCAGTTCACACATTTTTTTCTCTACCGTACCCCAAAATCACAAACCCTCAAAGAGCACACTAATTCTCATTTTTCATATTCTCAACCATGTCCGGGGTTCAGGTTTTCAAGAACAGCGTAGTCCGCGAGAACCCGGCCCCGGAGGCCGTAGGCGGTGGCGGCGAGGGGCAAATTGCAAGGCGTAAGGTGCTGGTTCACACTGCAATGAACGAGGTAATCACCTCCTACGACGTGCTAGAAAGCAAGCTGCGCTCACTGGGTTGGGAGCGTTACGGACGATGACCCTGACCTTCTTCAGTTCCAGAAGCCCTCCACCGTGCACCTCATCTCCCTCCCTAAGGATTTCAGCAAGTTCACGTCCGTGCACATGTATGACATAGTTGTCAAGAACGGGAACGCCTTCGAAGTTAGGGACATGTAATAATGCTCGATCTCTATGGCCTGCATGTGCATGGATTGGAGTGCGGGCACCGGCATTTGAAAGTTTGTGTGTGCTACTAAATAGACTATTGGAGTGTGATTAACTTGTTTGTCTAAATAATTTGACTCTCTCTTGAGGGTTCTTTGTAAGCTTAGTTACTTACTCCAATAATTCTGTTAATTTGGTTTTGATTTTAGAATAAAGGTCGACGGGTGCCGGGTGGGGTGTTCATAGACATCTCATTACCTAAGAAATGTATTATGGATCTACTTCGTATTAAAATCTTAGCCCACGTGCAAATTTTGATGACATGATGATTCAAAATGTATAAATTAATGAATATACAATAAAAAATATTAAAATTATGAATATATTTTTAGGCTAAAATCTTTGCTTACGGACAGATTTTAATGACATATTAATTCATAATATGTTGTATATAACTTGCATTATCAAGTGTATGCTATAAAGTTTGTCTCAATAATTAAGACAGGAATATGTTTAATTTATTAGTTTGTAGTTGATTAAACCAGAGTAGTGACAATCATAAGTCTTAATTAGGAGATTTTCATATTTATGGTGCATGGACATTGATTAGAACTACATAAAGTGGATATTAACAATGAAATTGCATTGTGTGAATGTTAAAAATGATCACATCTTTTGAGTTTGTTAATGCCATCCATATCAATATTTGTTAACAAGGAGAACTATAGGCTTGCCCTTAGCACAAAATGTGTCCGGCTAGAAAATTGAGCGAGAAAACCAAAAGGCCGTAAAAGGTAAGGGCTTTAAGAGTAACCTTTGGTGAGAGATGGGGGCAAATGTGATATATGTTGATGAAACATTAACTTTCATTCCTATCCTGGACCTTAAATCAAATGTCTAATTGCACGACTTGACTGAGTGACTATGACATTCGTACCTTTAGTTCTTGAAACAGCCATTGGTTTAAGCTGCTTTTGAAGCAGGAATTTGCAGAGTTCTCTCCTATGTCATAGAATAATGTTCGGGGATGTACAAATTAGCAACGCATATGTGACATAGACCAAAAAAAGTGAGGAAAATGAAAGAAAATATTTAGATTATTGGTCTCATATCATCATTATTTATTTTTTTATTTTTTTTTTGTCTAAAAAATTACCAATATATTTGTGAATATGTTGACAAATAAGAATTTTTTGTCCTCTTTTTTGTTTAAAAAATTATCAATATTTTTAACAATATGTTAGTAAGTAAAAATTTTTTGTTAGTTTTATTTTTGTCTAGAAAATTATCAGCATATTGCCGAAATCAAATGTCTTTATGCTAGTAAGAGTTACTTACCAGTGTATGCTAGTAAGTAACTTTTTGGATAAAAAAAAAAAGCTGATAAAAAAACAATGACAATGTGAGATCAAATGTTTTTATCACTTTCCTCACTTGTTTCTTATACTTCGTGTATGCGTCGCGATTTTGTGGGTCCCTGTTGTTACACTATGTCATATGCGTGTGGGGACTTTCCCTGCTTGTACTTGAACTGCAAAATGCTATCAAATGCCACCATCACCGTGTTTCTTTCCATATTCTCGCTTTCAATTATCACCAATTTGATTCGATTCCATGTTCACGTGTCCTGATCATTTTTCCCATGAAATGAATCTGAATTTTTGTTTTTATTTTTTTCTTTTGTTCCAAACATTGTCAACTTTCGAATGAGATTATTATGGTATAACTATGGTATAACTTTCTAAGTAAGCAAAGCAATTTGTATGAAACACGAACAAAGAGAATGACAATAAAGAAAGAAGAGAGAGACGTGACCCTACCCAGCTGAAGAGCTAATCGAAACAGAAGAGATAAATATAATTAATTCAAGCCATCCAAATTGGTTGTATATAGACTACTTTTTTTCTTCTCCCTCTTTACCCCCACACCCATCACTTTCTTGAAATGGCAAGTTGGAAAAAGATTGACATCAACCCTCACAAAGTTGCATATTTTTAAGGACTTGTTCTGTGTGCATCACTTTAAATATAGTGCACCACATATTATTTAAGTTTAACTACAGAGTATGGAGGAGTTGGTTGGTGTGTCACTTAGCACATTTAAAAAATGTGGCTGAATGCATTTTGAAAGTATGCTTAAACTTAAACGCAAAACCAGTTCCAAGAGATCATTCTTTTGAAAAGATCCCTCATCGTTTGCAGCTGCCACCACCTCCGTCACCGCCATTGCTTCTCCCGAATGGCCCCACAACTTGAATCATATGGCCTTGCAAATAATATTAGCTGGATGAACACATGTTGGCGCCATTATGATGCCAAACCTCAACTTGAATCATATGTTCTTGCAAAGTTACTTGAATGACAAACCTCCATTTTTGCATCATCAAGATTGCCAGCAATCAACTAGTAATGTCAACAAGAAATGGATCATCAAGAGTGCTCACTTCTGACAAGTGATCATCAGGATCTCTTTCGCGAACAAAATCCAGAAATACAGCACAATCATTTGTAGATATACCAAAAGGGCCAAGTTTATCCTAATAGACAAATTACATGTTAGTTTCGACTTACACATACAAAAAAAGAACGCATAAAATTTGGTTTTTGTTGTGCTCCCACAATGCAGTTGCTAGCTTCTTCACCGATTCTAGAGCTTGCTTCGCCTTGTTGCCGACCCCATCACTCACCTAGGACACTAGGTAGTTGGGGGAGTTGAGGGCCCGCAACACTGTCCCCTTCAACAACTACCACATCTCCAGCTAGAACGACGGTCGCATTGCCTTCGCCATCGACGTGTCGCTCCTCTACCGCAATGTATGTAGCAACACCACCATGTGCTCCTCCTAGCAGCGACCGCATAGAGAGAAACAATGGGAATGGTGGTTCGCTATGTCAATTATTGGAAGTACTGGTGATGCTGTTGGATAACGATGACGCAATGCTAGAGAAGGCTTGAAGTACAGATGATGTTGGTGGGAAAGGAGGCTAGAGGAGGACTTTTTGTGGTACGTTAGTCATTGATTTTTAATCTCAACATCAAATATTTAAGTGGCCTAATAAACGATATGAATGAAGTCAAGGTCTATTATACACACCATCAAAATTTAAATGATGCATCACACACCATACTTAAATTAGTATATCACAAAATTTGCCATTTTTAAGAGTGAAAAGATTATGTTTAGCTTATCTTATAGGAAAAATTAGACTAACTTTTATTGAGATTTAATAAAATTACACTCAACATCTCTCTATTTGAACGCCCTACAATGACCCCCATATCACTTATGGAAGTTAACATCATTTAAGTTGCAAGAGATTTGACTAAACTGCCCTCTTATTCACTTTTCATGAAAAAGGACTATTTTAAAAAATACAAAAATGAAAAATGAAAAGGAAAAGGAAAAGGGAAAGGAAGGGATATCAAGAGTTTAGAACAGAGGGGGCCTAGGAATGAAAACAGAGAAGGGTTCGAGGGTGTTATTGGGTGGCGACCCCATTTGAGGCAGTTGACAATGGCGGTAATGGACGATGTGATGGCAGAAGGCTATAACGGGTCAAATGCGGCTATGTGTGGTTGTTGATGGCGTAGGTGAATGATGGTGTCAACGGCTCGATGGCAGTAGGTTCGTGTGGTGGAGCTTGTGGCACACAAGTGAGGCGCGGGATGGGGGCAAATCTAAGGTGAATTCTATGGTACCATAGTAAAAGTGTGTATTTTGTGCATTTTTTGTGATGAACGGTGAGGATCGTGCGATAGATTGTGAGGTGCATCAATGCACCAATCACCTATGATGCACTATAATAATATCTAATTTTAAGAAAATTTAAAAATATAATTAAATATATTTTAAAAATTATTTATCATACACTGACAGTATAAAATTATATTGACAGTATAAAATAATTTTATACTGTCAGTATAATCAAAAAATTTTATTAGTGTAATTTTAATTATCATATATTGATAGTGTAAAATTATATTGGCAGTACAAAATAATTTTATACTGTCAGTATAATCAGAAAATTTTATCAGTATAATTTTAATTATCATACACTGATAATGTAAAATTATACTGGCAGTATTGTAAAATTACACTGATAAAAATTTTTTACATTGTCAGTGTATGATAATTAAAATTACACTGCTAAAATTTTTTGATTACACTGACAGTATAAAATTATTTTATATTGCTAGTATAATTTTATACTATCAATATATGATAATTAAAATTACACTGATAAAATCTTTTGATTATACTGATAGTATAAAATTATTTTATATTGTCAATATAATTTTATATCACAAGATATGATAATTAATTTTTAAAATATATTTAATTATATTTTTAAATTTTCTTAAAATTAGATATTATTATAGTACATCATAAGTGATTAGTGCATTAATGTACCTCATAATCTATGGCATAATCCTTATCGTTCATCGTAAAAATACATAAAATACACATTTTTATTATGATACCATAGCATGCACCCAAATCTAAAGGCATGGAGGAGGTGCGGGGCTATACGTTGCTTGGAAAAGGGGCTAGCCACGTGGAATAGGTGGTTGGGATGGCATTGGGGTAGCTCTACTGGACTGTTTCTGTTTTCTTTTTTTATTATTATTATTATTGGTTTTATTTTGGTGTTCAATTTGTTTGCTAGATCTATTTTTTCAGAGTTCGGTTTGAAACTGGTTTGATAATTTACAGGACATTTGCATTGCTTTGGCATTAGAACACCATATTATGCAATTTATGTTCTAAAAGTTGCTACTTTATTTTCCTTCAAGTCTCAAGCGAATATGCACTGTACATGGGTGGTTTGAAAAAATAAAGAAAAACCACATTCTCTTTCTTCATCCTCTTTTATGTACTATACCCAAGGGAAGATATGGAGATTTGGTGATCTTCTTCTCAAAAATCTCCAATTCTAATTATTCCATTTTATTTTGCAGCATGTAATCTCCCAAAAATGATTAATATTTATGTCTTGAGTGCTAGGGATTTATGTATTTATTTTTTACATTTCAATTGGTGCTATCTTTGCAAATGAATAAGGGAGTTGATGAAAGTTGGTCGGGGGGATGTCTAGGAAGTTGCAATTGGAGCAGAGGTAGCAGAAGGAAATGGAGAAAGTTACGAGGATGACACAAACAATTTTAACCCATGATTTAAAAAAAAGGGGGCCTTATAGTGGTTTCATATGTTAAATTTTTTCAAATTATTACACTTTTGCCATTAATGATCATATGTCATGCATATTGACCATATGTCATGCATATGCTACTTTTTCAGTTAACATGACAAACGGCCTGTAAACTCTAGGGCTGGCCAGTGTAGGAACTATCAAAGTTTAGAGGAGGTCAATGTAAATTTTGTAAAATAGAGAGATATCGAATATAATTACACCAAACTTTAAAGAAAATCAGTATAATTCTCCCTATTTTACATCCACAAAATGAATATAAAAATCACTTCGTGGTCTCCATGATCGCTATTGAATCATTAACTGGAATCTTCATACCCAGCATTCCCAAATTAACCAACCGCAATATAAAAATGTTAGAATTGGAAGGTTTTCACTCAATGATTGGCTTTCTTTCTCTCTAATTATGGATTAGTTGTTAAATCAGTTAGAAAGAATGACTTCTGCAATGAGTCAAAACTCAAAAATGTTCTCCCTTACGCATAAAATTTATCTTTGCTTCACAAATTTCAGAGAGATATGAAATAAAAGGTTAAAAAGTTGTAGGGCTTTCTTATATAAAATGATTTAAAATGGGAAGGTAACATACATGTATATGAATTCAATTTTGATGCACTGTTAATGTAAAACTATTTTACACAGATGTTCAATTATATATTATCACATCAACAAAAATATTTGACTTATCCATTACCTCAAAAGTCTCATATACTAGTAGATAATTGGATAGCAATATATCAAAATTAATATTTTTGTGTGTATATATATATAATTTTGATACATTGCCAGTATAAATAAGTTTTAAACAAATATCCAATTACATATTGCCATATTAACAAAAGTATTTTACTCAACTACCCACTATCTTAAAAATCTTACAAATAAAAGTATGTGATTGGCTGACATTAGTGCAAAACTCTTATACTAAGAGTGCATAAAAATTAAACTACGTACATATACATGTATGTATGTATATATGTATATATGTATGTATATGGATGTGTCTAGTCAGAGGATATTTTCATATGAAAGTTGAGAGATGTAAATCTTGACCATTAAATGTACGTGAATGATCAATTGTGAACTATTTTGTCAATAGGTCGACTACTGAACTACGCACAAATAGTTGAGGATTCAGCTGTTAGCTGCAAACTATTTTGTTAATAGCTTGGCTGCTATACCATCAACTAAGACATCAGTGGCTGAGAACTCAACTATTGGGTAGCAAGTTGTGAACTATTTTGTTGATAGTTCGACTATTGATCCACTAGCTGAGCACTCGATTGTTGAGTGATCGACTACATAGTTGGCTGCTACCTCATGGAATAATATACATTGGCTGGCTTATTGCCTAAGGTGGAGATAATCCCCTTGACTACTCTACAACAAAGTCTTTCTGTACTTTGTATTCATTTCTCTAGGGTAGGGGTAGAGTTCAACTAAACAGGCATGGTTGAGAATGTTAGTTGATCGGCTAATAAAAATGGAACAATTGTCCATGGTTTTGTGCTAGCATAATCTCCTATGGTTCTTGATTGACCGTCACCTATTGTTGGCTAAGTGGCACTCTACATGCTAGCTTGCAAAGGATCATACCAATTTGGTTGAAAAACTAAGTGGGTAACTTTCTGAGGATCAACATTCTGTTGCCGCCCAGCATTAAATGGGCACAACCGAAATGATAACAGGGGAACCCTGTTGTTGTGTATTGAAATAGAAAGTTGTAATCTCCTTTTCTTCAAGAGTACTCCTCAACTCTTGAGCACGCATGTTTTTACCCTCATTTGGATTATGGACTTTACAATATCAGCTAATTGTGTAGACAACTGATACATTAAGTCATTCAAGCTCATGTCAATCTATTGATGTATGAAAGATGTCATCAAGATCATCAGCTGTCCTTGTTATGGCTCAATCCCTAGAGTTGAGTTTGGTTAAGACAAGGCTGCCGTTGCTGCAAGCCGGGCAGAAGAAATTGGTACATGTACCGGGGGAAAATATATTCAATACACTCAAACAACCGACAAGGATGCATAAAGAAAAGCCTTTAAAACACTCATTTCAACTATTATGTTTCACTTGATCAAGTGTCTACTAATTCAGCAGGTAGAAACTCTTGCAGTAAGTGAAAGACCTGAAATTGAATAATAGCTTCATCAGGAAAGGAGGGGATTAGGAAAGAGAAGTTACCCCCCACCAAAGGTCAGAAATGATAAGCTTTTCACATGCTGGGAAGAACCCTATCAAATAGGACCATGTCAATGAAATCTAAAATTGTTTTCCTATCTACTATAATCCCAGGCGAGGACATATGAAGTTCCCCCCACTCCTCCCCCTGTTTTGCCACAAGCTTCTTGCATTTCTGATATATTATATCACCATATAAACCTTTGAATTCCAGGTTCATGATCCCAATGAAATGGCCGAAACAAAAACATCATCATAGTAAAGATATTGACACCAATATAAAGCATTCCTGTGAGAAGCCATTTTTTACTATCCTTGCTATTACAGTGAAGCACCAGGAAATAGAATGGTATTGTGTAATATCTGAACTCTATCAATGGAGCTGGTACAAGAACAGCAGCAGTAGCCAAAAAGTATGCCAATACCCATATTTTGCTTCTAAATTTCCCTGTTTGGAAAAAAGTAATAGTTATAACCCAAGTAATTGAATCAGAAAAGAATGCTTGCTAAGACCATGTACTAACCCAACATATGAATAATGGAAAGCCACGAACACATGTAAATTGGGACCAATAAATATTTAATTGACCAGTGAGCCATGATGACTTTCCTCCAGAGATAGAAAGGGTAATGCCGATTATCAGCAAGAAGGTACGGATGAGCTACACTGCAATAATCAATTTAATACAGAGTCAGCAGAAAATGAATGGATGTCTTACAAAACCATCAGCAGTAACACTAATGTTCTTGTATTAGGAAAAAGAAAAAAAAACAGAAAAGGGAAAGAGGGGGGGGGGGGGGGGCTAAGCTTCACATGAGTAAATGTTGCAACATTACACAATAAATGAAGAAGAATGCAGCATGTGCAGAGCATCATATGATGTATAGATTGTAACCAAAAAAAGAAAAGTGATGTATAGATTAACTCTTCATATGAACCCAAATAGAGTAAACACCCAATTTTTTTTTTTCAAATTCAACAGATATAGGTGTCATCAGTTTGGCCTTCGAATAATAAATATATCAAAATTCAACATAGCCCTGTAATGTAAATTTTTTACACCAAATTGGTCCTTTTATTTCATTTCTTGAGGACCAATTTGATGTCAAAACATGACACTAAAGGACCATTTTAATGTTTTCTTTTTCCTTTTTTCCGGTGCATCAATTATGATGTAGCTATTATTAGAGCACAACTATGATGAACATGTACTGTCAGAGGACTAACATGAGTGTTTACTCCTGATTAAATTGCTGGACACAGTGTATTATGTGATAATAAATAATTGAAGATATGAACAAAACATAGTATGAAAAATGAGCTTCAGTTAAAAGTATCTGAAGAAAATCAGTCCATAGACTATACTTTAATTAATGAGCAGAACATGCATTTAGTTGTTGACAATCAAAATACTGGTTCTGTTTGCTATTCTAAATCAGACCTGAAACAGTGTACTGACAGAAAGCCAGCAATAAGGGCCAGGAACCCCTGAAAGAAGCAAAGGGCCCCACATTTCCGTAACAAATGGAAGAGATCCAAAGCATGGCTCACAGTGAAATACATAGGAGCCAGAGCCAATACAGAAACCAAACTAAAATAAAGTATCTGAGCAAAATGCAGGGTAACGGTGTGAGCTTCTTTTGCACCTGCAGTTTCATTAGGATAGGTAAGAAAGAGGGTTTAGTGGCCCAAAAGATCACAGGGGATGATAATAAGAGAAAGAATATTACCCAGAACAACACCCCCATTCCAACGTACTAATAAAAGAAAGGCTACAAACACCAGGAGATAGGGGCTAAATGATATTAAAATCTCCCACTTCTTATGCCATAATGTTAAAAGGATTGCCTGAATTTCATCAACCAAACCTGCAAAATAATACCAACAGATGTTTCATAAGTATTACATGAAAAAATGGGAGTGACATGTCATTAGCTTTTTACTTTTTGCAAAGTTATTAGGTTTTGAGTACTCTCTCCGTTTCAAAATAACTGTTAAAGAACAAAAAACACACAAATTAAGACAAATAATAAATTGATCTTGATAATGGTACAAAATTGTATAAGTGGACAAAATTACCTCTATTTAAAACAAAAGTAAGTGAATGCATATAATTAATAGTTATTTAATCATCACAATTAGATTAAGGGTATTATTGGAAAAAAAATAATACTATCTTGATATTAGAAATAGACAGATATTCTGAAATCCTAAAATATCAAAAACTTGACAGATATATTGAAACGGAGGAAATATAAACATGTAAAAGCGAACCTGAAGTAGAGAAAGGAGAAGGTGCATGTGTATTAGGCAAAGAGCTTTCAACAGTATCCACAGATTTAACAGACCTCCGCTTTCTCATGTGTAATCCCACTGTACTCATGCCAGTAGCATATGCCAAACTAGGATTACTAATAGATACATCTGACTTGGCTGTTCTCACATTATCCTTGCTATGATTCAGAGAAATATCTAGGATCCCAGTGCATGCAACAAAAAGCACCCACATAATATTTGTTTGTCGAATAACAACTGAAAAGGCTCCAATCTATTATAATAATAAATTGTATAAGTTATCATCATAACTCTATAAAATAGAATTACAAATATAATCATGTATTTGGTGAAAATACTACAGTAAAAACTCATCCAACAATAATAAGTATCTATAAATCTACTCATCAACACAAATAGTAGAAAAGTAAACGACAAAAAATTATTAGCTCAAAACAGCTCCCCAATCCCTCTATAGTTTATCAACAAATAAAACAATCTTAATATCTTTACAATCTCAATGCTAACGGTCCAGGAAAGAACAATTCCTACATTGAGCTTCCTAATCTGAAAGATTCTCTGCCAGGGTTTACAAGCATCAAGAGTTGTACAGACTGTCGCTAGAAAACCAATTAAAAAAAACTATGTTTATGATCTAGAAGCAAGCGAAAAACAGAATAGAAGACAACACAGATATTCATTTGAACCAAGCATATGTTCAACAAGGACACAAAATTATAAACAGCAGGTGCCATCCACATATATATTTAAAGAAACACAGGCTCAAGAAGTGCCGCATGATATCCAAAAAGAGGAAATTGGATGAAATGATACCAACATCAAAACAAAAAATAACATATCAATCTGATTTCAGTTTTTACTATGTATTGATAGTTCAGAATATACAAGTTTTTTTGACAAAAGATTCACAATATACAATTTTGACTATACCTTACCAATGCACTAAGCCAGTAATTCTTCTTCAAACTTGCAAGATACATAGCCAGCACTGCAGTTAGAGATGCAACATCTGTATAATAGAGAAAAGCAAAGAACCAGTGGAGTGGGTACAGGGATAGGACCACTGCATGAAGCATTTTCTTTCTATCATCAAGGGTTGGCTTCAAGTGAGCAATTATGTCATATATAATTATGCTGCATATGACAGCTAAGACACCATTAACTGATCGAAGAATTGCAGCAGCGCACATATCAGAAAATGATGAAGCAGCTTGCACAGAGTAAAAGCCTGGAAACAAAGAAGCAACATGGGCAAGTGAAAGATAGTACCTGCAAAAGTTTTCACATTGCAAATATCAACCCTGGGCTTGGTATTCGATGCTACATTCTACTTTCAATAATTTATATTGTGTTCCTGATAATATTCATCTAATTAGATTATTAGAATCATTATGTCCCACAATCTCCTAATCTTGAGATGTGAACAGTACTCAACATTATCTTATTACAGTACCAGATAAGTGCAAGGAGGTTAGTAAACAACAAACAACAAACAACAAACAAATGCTAGCCTAATAGAAGGAATGAACCATACGGATCAGTTGATGCCATTGGGCTCTATCAAAAACCAAATTTTCTAGAAATTAGTAAACATACAATTTTTAATTTTTCATTATAACTCAGGTTCTTTCTGCTATGTGTATTTACTCATTCCTTTAACTTACATAATCTAACATTTTCTTCCATGAATAGAATTCCCATATCTTAATCATGAAACAACAATTACAACTAAACCTTACCCCACTAGGTGAGGTCAACTAAATGGATGAGACTACGCCATAGTGCTCAATCATGAATCATGTTTACATTTAAGCAATTAAAGTCTAGGTCTTTTTTAACAGTTTCACCTATGATTTTTTTAGGTCTTCCTATACCTTTAGCTATTGGATTATCCTCCATCTGATCTACTTTCCTTACACTTCTACAGGTCTTCTCCGGGTCTTAGAGTGCATTAGTTTCAACTTTTTTTTGACAAAACAAAGTAATTTTTTAACTAAAAAGTGATAAAAGAAATCACTTTTTATAGTAGCTACTCATCTCAATTTCTACTTTAAAGTTAAGAAATACATTTTTAGCTTTTGAGTATAGACTGAGATGAGCAGCTTCTACGAAAAGTGATTTTTTTTAGTTTTTGAGTAGAGGTTGAGATGAGTAGTTTCTACAAAAAATTATTTTTTTAGTTAAAATATCATTTTTTCGTCAAAAAAAAAAAAGCTGAAACAATTGCACCCTTAATCATAATACACTTACATTTATGTTTTTCAAATAAAGAAGGAAGCAGTATATCACTTCAATACATTGCTTATGCTTCACAAGTGCTAAATTATACATCAGCTTAAGAACTACACCCACTAAAACCCTTCTCTTAATATGTGTCACCAACTTCAGTTCCACCTCAACAGCAGAAAAATGCTTTATAGCTAAGCCAAGCAAACAACATACACCCCCATCTTGGCAGGGAATCATTAGAACACCATATCACACATTCAAATAACTGCTACGATGTTAAGAACACATGATCGAGGCAAGAGTTGAATTTTCGTTTCTAAAGTTAGAGAAGTATAAAATGCTTGTGAGGACAAATATGGGAAGATTGGAAAGTTACAAGATAACCTCTCATTTCATTCCTCACATCACAAGTCACAACAACAAGCAGCCTTTTTCCCACTAGGTAAGGTAGACTACACGGATCAAACAACATTACATCCTATTATGAACTATGTCAGTAGATAAACCATTAAAACCTTCATTTAATTCCTCACATTTGAAAAAAAAAATTAAAAAAAAAAAAAAGAAAAGAAAAACCACACACACACACACACACACAATTTTAATAAGGCAATATTCACTTAAAACGAAAAAGACGAGAGAGGACATACAGGCCCGGAGGAGTGGTTATCATAGGATCCCAACTCCTAAAATTTCCCTTGCAGTACTGCTGAGCTTGTGGTATATGAAATATCTCATCCTGCAAACAATAAAAATAAAACTAAAAATAAATAAATCATGTTGAAACACAAGCACCCTAGTTTTAATTTTAATGAAATTTTTTTGGTTACCATGTAGGGCTCAGGAACAATGCGATTAACGAGTATGGTGATGGGAATAACCCACGAGCTCACGATTGCGGCAAGTGCCAATTTCCCCATTCCCACTCTATCGTCTCAGGATTGGCGTGAAATGGTTACAAGAGATGGAACAATTAAGCAAACCGAAGGCGAAGAGGGCTCCAAATAGTGAAATAAGAAATGAAAAGCACATGACACATTGTGCTGAAGAAGAAACGCACAGAGTGAGGAAGTGATGAAACACTGGAATGGACTGACCCCGAATCCAAATCGAAGGGAGCTTTGCGCGTTTGGATCGTTAGGCACTTTGGCTCTAGCGTCCCAAGGATATGAATGGAACCCTCAAAAAGGAGGTCGTAAAATTACCAAAAAGTCCCTAATCAATTTGTCTGATACACGGTGCTATAGCAGGCAATTCTTAGTCTCTTCTCCCTCTTCTTTTTACCACGTTGTTGTCGGAGACACGAAGTCCACCAAGGCCTCCCCGGAATATTTTCTCGCTTGAAACAATGATGTAAAAAAGGAAATTATGTGAAAAATGATGGAGTAGGGGACAACGGGATGTTAGTTAGGATTTAAATATAAATTTAAATTATATATATTGTCGATACAAAAAAGTTCTACGCAGACATTCAATCATATATTGTCATATAAGCAAAAATATTCGATTGAACCACCTATTATTTTAAAAGTCTTATGAATATAAATATTTAATTGGATGATTATATAAAAATTTTTTACATTATCAGTGTATAACAATTAAACTGTTAAGATATTTAGTTTATTAGAATTTAGATTCAGTTTGTTATATCTTATCTTTAGTTGTATTTTATCTTTATCCTTTTGTTATTTATAGGTTTATCTTATATTTTATTATTGTCCAATAAGTTATTCTTATAATCAATTTATTTATATAATAAATTTTCTAGTATAACTCATACTTGAATTCAACCATTTTTTCATTCAAAATGTCTTCATAATATAGAGCCTTTTCATGCTAATGCCAAATTTAATATCAAAATATTTGGTGTCTTTTGTAATGGAGAATCTCCAATGCCTCTCAATCTTGGTGGCTTTAATGGAGAAACTTCAACACCTCTTCCAATAATCCCTCCCTTAGCATGTGCATGTCACTTGGCAAGAGATTTGATCATCTCACCTTTGGCATTTGCCACTAGCGCATCTATCATCATCTTGTTCATGTTGGAGTTGATTAAAATAAAACACTTGAAAAAAAGTCCCACATTGCCTAGGAATGCAAGGGAACAGGGAGGCCAAGGCTATATATATGGACCCAACTTCTTTGCTTCAATTTGTACCAATTGAAAACACCTTAAGCTTATATCTGACTTTCTTCTTTCTTGTACTCTTGTCTTAAAGTGTTGTGTGGTGTAGATCAAATATTTGCTTTGGAGAGTGTGGGTGTACTAAGGCCGTGAGGTATTTGAGAGAAAAGTCTGTGTATCGTAAAAATTTTCGTATAGTGTTATTTACTAGTTGTCTTCAGACAACGGTCGTGGTTTTTCTCGGTTTGGGAGTTTTCCACGTTAATTCTTGTGTTATGATTATATTCTTGGTATATTTTATTTCTCTATTTTTAAGAAAGTTCTCAAAGGGAAAATAACATTTTTTTCCCAACAATTCGAGTATGGCTCATAAGTCATCTTATCAAAAACCCATCATTATGGTCAATACTCTAATGTGCTTTTCATCTCTACATATAGTTTTCCGAGTCCATATGTGATAATCTTGTATTTGTTGGTGAGGCACCTTCCAAGCAAGATTGAGTTATTGATCTTTATCGTGATCTGGGCACACCACTCATTTTCACTGTCGTCATGATCCAAACATGGCATTTGCATGGCAACGTCAAGTTTGAAGGTGGTTATAAAGTAGGGATATAAGATGTTAGTTAGGATTTAGATATATAGTTTGTTAGAATTTAGATTTAGTTTATTCTATCTTATCTTTATCTTTTTGTTATTTGTAGGTTTATCTTCTATTCTATTATTATCCAACAAGTTTTCCTTATAACTGCTTTACCTAAATAATAAACTTTCTAGTATGACTCATATTTGAGTTTAACCAATCTTTCATTCAAAACTTCTTGAAAAAAAAATTACTTCTATTTTGGCAATTAATTAGAATGGATCATATCCTTACGAGGAAAGTACTACAGCTTTGACAATTCTAAAAGTGGTTTTCAAACATCGTGATATAGATGAGTATCTTGAGGTCTAAGCAGGTAGCTGTGAACGATCACAACAATGGCAGCAAAGGTTGCGGCGGTAGCGCCGTTGTCCAACATCACTGAGTGGGTGGAGCCAGTGTGTGGCAACAGTGGTGTTGCAACAAAGAAGCTGTAGATCATGCTTGAATATGCTTGTGGGGAGGTTGGGGCAGACTATGCTTTGATTTATTTATTTTTTTCCTTTTTTGCTTGAATGTAGGGGAAATGTTTAGAAGTATGACAATGGAGGGAGTGACAAGAAGTGGAATGGCTAAAGTTAAGTGAATCATATTTGGAAGTAATTTAAGGGGAGGAGTCGAATGGCTAGGAAGGGACAATGTGTCCCTCCCTTGCCACTCAAAGCCTTCATGTTTTCACATCCAAATTGGGGGTTCAAGGAAGGAATGGTTGTTATTTCTCTTCTCTTCTCTCATTAAACTTCTTAATCATCTAAACAAGGGCGTCACATGCTCTATTCCACTCCACTCTTCACCTTTTCTTTCTATTCTATTTCGAACCTTTCCCTTCGATCATCTATAAAACTCCAAAACATAACCTAGATGATTCAAGCCGGTGTTTCAAAACCCAAGGGTACTTGGTACAAGCAGTAATGAAGAAGGCAATTAGTAATAAACAACTGTGGACAAATATGTAATTTAGAATTATAAATAATTTCATATTTTCATTTATTATGTAATATCTCAATTGTTGAAATTTTTACCATCAAATCTAATGGTAAAATTATAATGGATCACCAGTGGTTTAAAATTCACGCTAACTACCACATAAGTGCATGTTTGGTTTACATTTTGGTTGTGTCAAATTTACTTTTAACTAACTTAAAATGAATAGGTACACTAGTGAACCTCTTTGGATTTTATTTTTAGTTTACTAAATTTACTTTTGAACCTCCCAATAGTACTTTTGCCCAGAGTAGAGTTGGAGGTACTTTTACTTGTAAGGTGATCAAAATGATAAATAATTTTTTACCATATTACCCTTACTAATATTTTACTTTATAGCATGTTTGAAAAACATAGTAGGAGATATCAAACTGGAGTTTATTCAGCAACTAGCGGTTATAAGTGGCTGTCAAACATGGCTGAAGAGCTGGATTCTTATGAGTGTTAGTCTTGTGTTTGGAAATTAGAGGGCCTTGAGAAGTTCTGGTTCTTCATTTGGTTGCTTCTTCATAATGCTTTACCTACTGCTTCCTTTTGGTTTTGACATCAAATGGTTGATAATGAATGTTGCCCTCGATGTTTGGATAGGGTGGAGGATGCCCTTCATTATTGAGGGATTATGTTGATTCCAAAAAGTTGTGGTGTGCACTTGGGTTTGTTGAATCCTCTTAGTTTTTTCAATTAGACTTGATCCCATTGATTCTTCATCACTTGAAGGGTCGGTATAATAACTCTTTCATTGTAACCATTTGGTGGTATTGGCAATAAAGGAATCAATATTCTTTTTTATGATAAATTGACTTTCTAGAAAGTAGTTTGTATGGTTAATAGTAATCTTGCTATCTTGTTGTGAGTTAGGCAAGTTAATAATGCTAATTTTAGAGGGAGGTTGTATTGGGTTCAATGGTCTAAACCATAGCCTGGGGAAATAAAAATTGAATACTAATGGTAGCAAGAATAATGTCTTAGTTATAGCTAGGTTTGGAGGGCTTCTTAGAAATGACCAAGGTCATTATTTGGGTGGCTTCTCTAGGAGTTAATCAGGTGTTGCATTGGTATTGTGTGCCAAATTATATGGAATTAAGCATGGTTTTATTGAAGGCTTTTGATAGTGGCTTCAAGAGGGTGTGGTGTGAGACCAATTCTCAACTGGCAACATCTCTTATCACTTCTCATTCTTGGCAGTGTTACAACTTTTGTGCTACAATTTTGGAGGATATTCTTATGTTGATGGCTTGTGATTGGCAAGTGTGGATTAGTCATATTTGGCATGAGGCAAACTGGTGTGTTGATGCTATGGCTAGATTTGGTGGTGAGGGTTGGGTTAGGACTCTTTGAAGTTTTGGGAGACTCCCTTTTTATAGGTGTAAGAAGATAAACTAGGAGTGGTGTGTCAGAAATGAAGTTTGTTGTCTTACAAAAATAAAAAAAAGGTTTGTGTAAGCTCCAACACCCTTCGAAAGCCATTGGATGGTTTTGGATATATTCTTAATAGTTTTGATAGATAACAAATCAAATCTTATGAAGATCTATTATAAGGACTAATAGTTTGTGTGAGTGTTTTATCTTAGTTTATACATATCACTCTAAATGCCAAATTAAGAGAATTAGTCATGCAAAAATTATTTCAAACAAGTTTCTATGGGTATCTTTCATATTTTAAACAAAACTTAAAGGAAAGATTACTTCGTGAAGGAATCTGCACTCTCAATGATCTTGTCTCATAAAAAGATGATTAGAAGCGTCAAAAGGATGAACTTATGTTATCAAAAGGCTATCAAGTCACCAAAAGGCACACAAATAGATTAGAAGGATGATTTATCCAAAAAGTTTGACTAGAAGGCTCTCTTCCAAAATGTTGCTATAAGAAAAGAAGACATTATTCAGATTTTGCTTTTGTACGATCAAATATGTTTTCTAAAGGTCAAAAAGTGACAAGACATATCTCCAAAAGGTGTGCTAACACTCTGCAGAGCTAGTTGATTCAAATAGCTAGTTTCCTCTTTAGTGTTATACTTACTTGCTGAGAAAGAAAGCTCTCAACTTTTCTCTCCAAATTAAAATCAATAGATACGAAAGCTCAAGACCTAAGGTCACAATGGCTATACTTGGAAGCCTATATAAGTCTTGAAGCCAAAGAAGAGTTTGTTGGAACTATTGTTGTTGAAAATTAAAAATAAAAAATAAAAAAAGGCCTTCATCTTTCTCAACCTTATGAATACCCAAAAAGTTAATTTCTGAAGCTTCTTAAGAGAAAAATATCCTCAAAGCTTTGAAATAGAAAATATCCTCTTAGTGAGTTTTGTAAGAAGTCACTCCACAATGTATTTATTTGAACTATACAACTTGAGTGTTAGAGTGTGAGTGTTATTAAATACAACCTTTATATCAAACATTGTAACCTGACTACTAATAGTCTTTGTTAGCTTGAAGAGACTAAGACAGTACTACTCTATTGATTAGCTTGGAGAGTTAGGACAAGACTACTTAGTTGTAAACATGGAAAAGCTTGTACAAAAATACTCTTTGATATAAAATCTCAACTAGTTTGTTGAGGACCGGACATAGGCAAGTGGTTTGGTCGAACTAGGATAAACCTTCTTAATTGTTTTCCTTATCTTTATCCTTTACTTATAGTTCTTATACTTTCTATTATAAGTTTTAAGTGCTTACTTTTCTTTGCTATTTAGAAAGTTACTTGTAAACGTTAACTTTCTATTTCTAACCTTAATCGCTTCCACAATCTAAGTCTCAAGACTCCAGAAAGTCTGTTTAAGTTTTCAGGATATAAAAAGTTTTAAAAAGGCACAATTTAACCCCCCATTCTCGTGCTATTTTCACTTTCAATTGGTATTAGAGCTTGGCTTCTAGGTTTGAGCTTCCTAATGGTTACAAAGGAAAAGATCTTGATAGGGATGTCATTAGCGCAGGGTGGGGGCAAGGAATGCCTCCCTTCTCTCTGTCCCCATTTCTGATCCACGCCATAGGGGTTCTCCTTCCCCCATCTCTATTCCCTAATCCCCCACAGATACCTGCAGGGATACCTAAACAAATAACACAAATAAAAAAATATAAAAAAAATTACAACTCTAGCAGCTTCAAGGTCTCCTTTCACAATATAACATAGACCTTTATTATTAATAATAGCAATTCTTGTATGATTAGAAAACAATCTTCCACCAATATAAACCCACCAAATAGAGAACCACCAATACAATGGTTGACAACACTCCAAACACAACTAAATAGAAATACTCTAAAAGGGTTACAAAAATCAAAATTAAAAAAAATGAAAATGAAAAATAATAAAAAGGTGTGAACTACTAGGGCTAGAACCTCACAACTTGGTTGCAATAGTTCTGAGTTAAGCGTGTTGGGTAGTAACAGGGGTGGTGCTCCAATTGTAGTGGTGGTGCTAGGACCACTATAGTAGGTGGCGCTTGGGCTGTTACAACATGTGGCATTGGAGCTATTACGATGGGTGGCATCAGGGATGCAACGATTGGTGGAGCTGGAGTTATTGTAGTCAATGGCACTAAAGTTATGGTGACTGGCAGTGAATGGAGTTGTGGCGATCGATTACGGGTGGAGCTAATTTGGGGTGGCTGTTAAGCTTCGATCATAACAGTGGCGACTAGAAGACTATCAAGGAAAAGGAAAGGGGTGAGATCTAGGTTTGATAGGAAATGTTTATGATAGGATATGATTTTGATTTGGTTTTTTTTTTTTCAAAATTAATGTAATAGGATATTATTTGGGCTTCGACCCATTATCAACTAGAAACAAAAAAAGTTAACATACTAAGAAAACATTATATATATATAATATAATAGGTATAATATCAAAGATATTTTAGTAAATTCATGTGCATTCTCGAACCTATCTCGATGAGACTTTACCCCCATCTCTATTCCCGTGGGGAAAATTTCCCGAATTCGAGGCCTTGAATAAGCAGTGCTTCTAAGGATCCCCATCTAATAGGGAATTTTGGCATCCCTAGATCTTGAGAAATGGCACAATAAATCTCACACATTGTTGAAAGATACTCTATAAATCGTCCTCCATATTTCAATGAAGAAGACTATCCATATTGGAAGGACCATATGATACTTTTCATTGAATCCATAAGTCTTGACATGTGAGAAATCATTGAAAATGGAGACTATGTCCCAATTACTAAGCAACCTATGCCTCATGCAGTTGCTCATCTAGATCAACCTCCTCTAAGGGTGCTTAAATTGATTCCCAGACATCAGTGGACTGATTAGCACAAGGCTAAAGTTCAGATAAATGTCAAGACAAAATATCTTCTCACTTGTGCTTTAAGTAAGAGTGAATATGATAAAATCATTTCTTATAGCTCAGCAAAGAAGACATGGGATATACGCCAAACTCTTCATGAGAGAGCTGATCAAGATAAAGAAACCAAAATCAGCATGTTGGTTCATCAATATGAAATATTCAAAATGTTAGAGTATGAAACCATTGATGACATGAGAACTAAACTTATGCATATCATAAATCAACTGAAGGCATTGGGAAAAAGATATACTAATGCTGAGATGGTTAGAAAAATTCTTAGAGGCCTCTCTAGGGCTTGACACCCTAAACTTACAACTATTCAAGAAGCAAAGGACTTGAATGTGGTCAGCCTAGATACTCTTATTAGGTCTTCAAAGACTCTTGAGATTGAGTTGAATGAAACTTCAGAAGAGAGCAGCAAAAAAGGCAAATCCATTGCTCTAAATTCTACATAGAGAAGAGCAAGCTCCACCAAAGTTATGGAATTAAAAGAAGAGGAATCTTCTGAAGATGACGATAAAGAAGAGAAAGATGATATTGCCAATCTAGCTAAGAAGATTTCAAAAGCTTGGATTAGAAGAAAGAAGAAGAAGAAAGGATTCCATCTTAAGAAAAACAAGAAGGGAAAATCAAAACAAAATGAGATCACTTGTTATGAATGCAAAGAACCTGGACATCTGAGATATGAATGTCCAAAGTTGAAAAAGAACTTTAGAACGAAAGCGCCTAAAAAGAAAGCCATGATGGCCACTTGGGAAGATCTTGATGAAGAGCAAGAAGCTACAGAATCTCAATGGGAGGAAGAAATAGTTACAAACCTATGCTTCATGGCAGATATATTTTTTGATGAAGAAGCCTAACACTTCCTGAGCCAGAACTTTCTTTTGAAGAACTTCAAAAAGCTTATGATGAACTTCTGGATGACTCTCAAACTCTCTCTTACACTATGCATCTTTGAAGAAAAACTTTCAAAAGTTATCATTTGATTTAAAAAACCTTGAGTCACAAAAAAGAAAAGCTAAGGCATGAGAAAGATGAGCTTTTAAAAGAAAATGACCCTTTCAAGAAAGATATAAGTGCCTTAAAAGCTGAAGTTTTTGAATCTGCTCAAAAAACATCTTCTAATATTTCTGAACTTCATAAAATAGTCAAGCTTCTCAAATTTGATCTTGAGAAGATGGTAAATAGCTCCAAGAGTCTTGATATGATGCTTGGCAATCAAAGACCATATTGTGAAAAATCATGTCTTGGGTATAGGAACGAAGAGAATAAAGAATCATCCAAAAATTCTCAAAACATAGTTTTCTATTTGTATTTACTATTTTAAGAAGGGTCATTTTCTGAAAAATGTTTTTCTTTAAGAAAAGCAAAACAACGGAAAGTGAAGATCCCTAAGAAGGTAACTAACTTAAAAGGAACCAAAAAGATGTGGGTACCTAAAGTGAAAATTTAATATGATGTAGGTGTGTCTTAGATCACTTCATTAGAAAGAAATGAAATGGTATCTGGACAATGGCTATTCTAGACACATGGCTAGAAACAAATCTTGGTTTAGATGCCTCAAACTAAGGATGGAGGAGTGGTAAAATTTGCTAATGGAATCAAATCCAAAATCATTGGTATAGATAATGAAGGTAAGAATAATTCTAACTTGATTACTGATGTTATGTTAGTAAAAGAATTAACTCACAATCTTCTTAGCATTAGTCAATTCTGTGACTAAGGCTACAAGGTTGTATTTAAACATTCTAGATGCATTGTAAAGGACTCCATCTCTGATCAAATTATTCTTACTGCTAAAAGGTATGATAAAACTTATGTATTATATCTAGACAACTTTTAGATCAGCATGTAAAATGTTTAGCATCCTTTTTGGATGAGAAGTAGATGTAGCACAAGAAACTTGGTCATGCTCATATGAAATTTCTAAGATCTCTCAGAAGGTGCATGTTAAAGATTTACCCAAGATCAATTATGACAAAGACTCAACATGTGAGTTCTGTCAAAGGGGTAAACAGACCAAAAGTTTTTTCTATAGTAAAAATGCAACTTCCACTATAAGACCACTTGAGCTTTTACATCTTGATCTGTTAGAACCAACTAGAACTGGCAGTTTAGGAGGTAAGAGATATGGATTGATCATTATTGATGACCTTTCTAGATTTACATGGGTTATATTCCTTGCCCATAAGGATGAAGCTTGTGAGGCCTTTAAAGTGTTTTCTAAAAAGGTTCAAAATGAAAAAGGTTTTTGTATCTCATCTATCAGATTTGATCATGATGGTGAGTTTGAAAATCATGTCTTTGACAGTTTTGCAATGAACATGGCATTTCTTACAATTTTTCTTCTCCTAGAACTCCTTAGCAAAATAGGGTTATCGAAAGGAAGAACAGATCATTGCAAGAAATAGCCAGAACCATGCTTTTAGAAAGTGGCTTATCAAAAGGATTTTGGGCAGAAGCTATAAACACTTCCTGCAACATACAAAATTGTGTTTTCATAAGGTCAATACTCAAGAAAATCTCCTATGAATTATGGAAAAGATGGAAACTGAGCATATCATATTTTCATATTTTTAGTTTAGAATGTTTTATTTTTAACACAAAGCACAAACAATCAAAATTTGATCCTAGATCTAATCTGATTTGATCAAGGAAAACCTCTAGCTAGCTGAAGATCATTTCTACCATATTAGGAACCTTTTGGATATGACTAGTTTCTGATCATGCATTCATAACATAAACATTCATTGGTTCATATGCCCCTAAGCCTCTGAAGAAACTTAAAGCTGAGATTGCATCTTCAAGTATGTCTCTCTTTTGAAGAATGTATCCCAAGATGAGTTTAGAAAATTCAAGCTTAGAATATCTTTTAGAAATCATTCAGATAGTTCAGATCAGAATGGTCTTTCAGAAAAGCATTGTTCATAAAGGTACTCAGAGAAGAATTTAGAGTTCGGCTTAGAAAGATAGTTCAAGCAGAAAGATGACTTAAGTTTCTAGCCAAAAAGTTGAATATAAAAAGTTAACAGATTTAGAACGTGGGTGGTTTTAATAACTTTCCTTATTACCACGTTTCAATTAAGTGGGAAACAAAAAATGTTCAATGTCCAAAAACATCATCGTTTTACCCCAAAACGCTTCACATTACAAAGACACTTGGTTCATTTCTTTTTACCCAACAAAAATATTTAATCATCCTGAACTTGCTTTTCTCTCACTATCTCTCTTTTTCCTGAAACCCTTCAAAACTATTCATCTTCTCTAAACATTCAAATGCCTCACTTCTGTCATCTCCTTAATCTCAAACACATCCTTTTTTATTCAAGCTCTAACCTTCTTTCTACATTACCATGACAGACAAAGATAACTTTAGCATTCCCGTCATATTTGACAATGCAGACATGCAAGAGAACTTTGAGAACTTCTTTTATAGAAGGCCCATCACTAAAGGGAGAAGCTTCAACTTCGACAATATGAGTAAACAATATTAGTAATGAAATCAAATTTGTGGAAGGGGAGGCTATATCATACTCTAATGAAATCAAACCATTAGTGTCAATAATTAATGGGATAATTCTATAGTCTCTACAATCCTAGTAAACTAATTACTTAGATAATTGCCTCAAGCTTCCATTTTGAATATGAAAGCTGTTCAAAATTGTATTCTCCCCCCCCCTTATTTTTAACTTACAATCTACATAAGTTTGCACTTTACAATTAGTTTCAAGTGTCTTGCTCTATAACTTCAATTCAGAGCACTTAAACATCCATATATTAATGTTATGTTTGCAGGAAGAGAATTGTGCATTTGAGAAGCTTTCATTTTCTTTTCGTTTCTTAGCTGGTGAGTATGGACTTTAGTTACCTCTCCTGTTTTGGGTCAGCTCAATATAGTGTATTGCTTTATCACACAAAGAACCTGATTCTTTGAACATGAGGCACCAATTACTTTTTTTTCCTTTGCTTGCTTTTGTACACATTCTCATTTCTACCTACCTTTTGTACACAGCCATGGTGCTTGCTACTAAGTTCAAAATCTACTTTTACTGTACACAAACTTGGATGGCCAATAAGGTTGCCAACCCTTTGGAGATTTTAAGCCCTTGTAAGGAAGTTAAGGTACCTTTAAAGCTTATTCTCTGATCTCTTTCTCTGGAAAATTGTTACCTGGTTCTAATGTGCTTTCAAATGCTTTTTAGTTCCCAAGAATAACTTTTCTATCTGTAAAATGATTTCCATTGAGTGTCATTAAATTTGAAAACATGGTCTGAGCACAAATTGAGCAATTACCTTGTGTTGAAATACTATAATAAAAATAGAGGCTCTAAGCATTTGATCACTACATATTGCATCTTGGTCTCTTCTTTCTTATTTTTCTTTTCTAGTTTTTTACATCACACCAGGCCTAAAATTGTTGCTGAATAGTAGAGATGGCAAATCCAAGAACCTACTTAGACCCAAGATAACTCGCAATTTTTGGTGGGATGGGTTGGTATTTTCAATTTGCAAAAAAAATTTAATCCACCGGGCGGGGTGAGTTTGGCCAGCTGGTCAAATTTTTTTTTTATTTTCATCTTTTTTTTTTCCCACATAATGCGTACAATATTAAGCCTTTTTTGTTGGTGTTTATGTAACATTGGTGAACCCCATAATTTTTTTTTTTGGACTATATTATTGATTATATTTATACTTTTATGGATTATATTATTATTTTATTGATTATGAATTTACATTTTATTGTGAACATGGTTAATTTATAGAGTGTAAATCTTTTAACATGTTTGGGTTTGAATATTGGCTTGTGAGCTTCTCTATTGTGATTATTTTGGTTAGAAATTCTATCTTATTCTTATTGAGAATTGTGATTTTTAACCATTTTAGAGTTGAGTAAATAGTTTAATACTTGATGAGTAAATGAAATGAGCTTCTTTGTATAGATATTCTTTTGTTGCATTTAATTAGAAATTCCTTTTATTTTCCATTTTTTGGCAGGTCAACCCGCCAATCTGCTAACCCACGGCGCGATGGGGTGGGACGAGTTGGCATATTTGACCCAAATTATTAATAAAGGTTGGCCCGCTCTATCCCGCCCCACTTAAAGCTTGATCCGGGGCGGAGCGAGATGATCAGGTAGGTTGGCTTATTTGCTGTTACTACTAAACAGTAAATTTTCTTAATGAAAAAGACACGTTATTAAGATTAAAATAAAGGAGTTTGAAAGAAGTATCTTGTCCCTTTCTTGAACTTTAGTCAAAATGCTTTTTGAAAGTTTCAGTGCTTGGTTTATTACACATAAGCATCAAAAGGAAAGGAAAGGAAATTAACTACAATTATCCATGAGGTCATTGAAAATAAGCAAACACAAGATAAGCTTCAACTCAACATGGTGTATCTCCGCTATAATCAATATTATATTTTTATACATGTATAAATCTAGTAAGGTACTGACTGATCTATGATTAATTGATTTTCAAGCATTTTGAAATTATTCCACATTTTCACTGTTCATGTCAATATATTTGATTTTAAAATTGTTTATATGATACATTAATAGATTTATTGATTGGTTAATATTTTCTTTAATGCAGGAAATTTATAAGTGGTTGCTTGAAGACAAGAATAATAATAAAAGGAGCATTAAGAGTAAAAAAAAATAAAAATCATTAGCACTAAAGATAACCATGATGATAATGATGATGAAGTTGATTTTGATGATTCATAGGATTTAGTTAAACTTATATTATGAATTTGGATATTGATTATTGTAATGACAATTTAAATACTTCTTTGAAATTGTATTTCTATTAATGAAATATGATTATTGGTAATAAATTTGTATTGTTATGGTATTATTTGTGATATTACATATTTTGTACAAGTTTAAACTAATCTAAGATCGTATACAAGATAAAAAAAGAGGTGGAATAGGAAAACAAATTTAGAAATTAGAAATAGAAATCTTCCATCACTAAACTGAAATACTCCGTCTCTAATTAGAGATGGAAATATTTTTGTCGCTAATTAGAGATAGAACCATTTCCATCACTAATTAGAGACAGAAATAATTTCATCGCTAATTAGAGACAGAAACACAGAGAGACGACAATGTTTCTATCTCTAACTAACTATGAAATATTGTCATTCAGCGACAAAATTATTCCATCTCTAATAACTTTTTCATTCAAAAAAGTTGCCAAAGTTGGTCACGCATTAGCGACAAAAGTTTTAAATTTTGAGACAAAATAATTTGAAACAAATGGAAAAAATTCGTCGCAAAAAATTAGTGACCCCATTTTTAACGATGAATGTTGTCTCTAATTTCGTCTCTAAATTGTTTAGCGATGAAATTTTCATAATTTAGAGATGGATTTTTTCCTTCTCTAAATTTGAAATTTCTAATAGTGACATTGATTGTCACCTTATGAGAGAAAAGTCTGAATCTGGTTTAATGTACCTGCTCCCCATCACCAGTTCAGCTCAAAGGGCCGATATTTTCACCACGGCTCTCTCATTTTGATCCTTCATATCCTTTCTTCCCAAGCTTGGTATGTTAGACATTTACCAGCCACTAGCTTCTGGGTGGTATTAGATTGTACACAGCAACACAAAGAGAAGGAGTCTTAATTGTGAAGCTTTGTATCAGTCAATTAGAAGGCATGAGCCAGGGTGTCAATTTTCTTTTACTTTATGTTATTTTCTGTTAAAGTAGTTAGTGAGATTCTCTAATATGGTCCTGGATATGTTAGTTAGTTTACTCCATTGCACCTTACTATAAATAGCTATGACCTGTGTAAATTCATCATATACCAATAATATACTTTTCATTCACTTAGATTTTCTCATTTTTTTCCCTCTCAAGTCTCTGGTTTCACCATATCTTAGATAGACTAATAAGAATACAAACTAACAATATATTGTGGTGTGTTCGTGTATCCCAATATGTATTGCTACTTGCTAGCCATGTTGCCATGTATTCTATTGTATCTCAATGGTTTAAATAAGGTTAGGTGTTTGGTGGTAGTCTGGTTGTGGGTGTGTCTCTAATATAGGTTGCTGCAGATGTATTTTGTTTAGATGGTTAAACATTATTCCTCAATCTTGTAATGCTTCTCTTCTCATTGAAGAGTTTTGAGCCTTTCATGTTGAGCTGAATTATGACAACATTGTTAACATAATAAATCCCTAAATTAATCTTTCAAAGATTGCAGTATTACTACATTAATTTTTAAAAGATTTTTTTTATTAAATAAGTATTTCAAAGATTTAAAATATCACCATATTTATCTTTGTGCGGGATAAATTTAGTAACTATTTTATATCTTTGAACAACTGATTTAATGTCAAAAATCTTTGAAAGACTAATATTATAACAACAACTAAACTCTTTTGGTATATCGATGACACTGAGATTTAAACCAATAATGGGCTAATTGTCTTGGTTGGTGGGAGATGGCATGGTGTTGCCCAAAGGATCCTCTTGAGTTTTTTCAAGCTTGGTGTGGGCTCTATTTAACTGGTTTGGAGAAAAAGATGTGGTCTTCTCTCTTTTATGTGGTAGTTTGGACTGTGTGGAATATTAGAAACAGGGTTATGTTTGAAAATTTTAAACCAAACTGGGAGTTAGTGAAGAGGCAGATTAAGATGAGATGGGGTTTTTGGTTCAAGGCTTAGATGTCAAATAAAAATTGCATGGTGGAAGAGCTTCAATCCAATCCGTCAGCTTTGAGGAAGTGGAGATGGGTTAATAAAGGAGTTTGAAATGAAGAGTGGTCTCTGAGTTCGAATATGATCAAACGAAGGGAAGGGATGGAATTGCAACCAAGGAGAATATCATGTCAAGTTAGTCATCAAGTTCTAGGATGCTATTGTGCCAGTGATGATATTTTTTCTTTTGGTGTGCTGCGTGGCCATGGCTACGTTTGATCTGATTTTCTCTTTGTGATGTGCGGCCTTTAGGAGTAACTACTATGATGGTAGTTGGTTTTCTTGATTATGTTTTGTAGTTTCCATGTTTTTTGGTTCCTATTTATTGTTTGAACATGGTAATGCTTTCTCCATTGTCATTTTGCTCCCCACTGGTTTAGTGGGTTGTAGCATTTGTTACCTATCAAAAAAAATAATCTCATATAAACTACTCAAGTCTTTTACCACTGAACAAATCCTATTAGCTTCTAACACACTAAACTTTGAAAAGGCTTTCTTTTTACAAAACTAAAATATTAACCGATGTTATAAAAATAAACACTGCCATCAAAATAAACTACTACTAAGCATGAAGAACAGAAAAATCAAAGCAATTCTTGAGTGGATCCCAATGAAATCCAATTTCATCTCCTTTCTTCAAGCCTCTTCTTTTCACAAAATCTCGAGTCCAGTTGCCACCAAATATGTAACTTCTTGAGGAGGTCCATAGCTTAAAAGTGAGATAATGCATGGAACTAGTGTCCACATCCCAAATCACAAGTTGGGTACCTTTGCCATTGGCTTCAACTTTGGCAGCATCACTCAACACAGGCATCACCAAAGGACTCTGCAAGATCTTTAGCCAACAAGAGCCTACTCAAGTTACCAAGATCGCTACCCGTGAGCACTTTCTTGATCTTCCAATGGTCATCATAGAGCATCAACGTGCCTTCTTCTTTTTCTTCTTGCTTCTTGGCGTGTGTCCCTTTTCTTCCAGTAGTAGGAGATTCATAGCAAGCCTTTTTGTCGGTGTAAGAAGCAGAGCGATGGGTCTGTCCCTCAGTGCAAGGGCACACACCAAGTGTCAAATGAGTACAATCATATTGAAAGCCATGGGCTCTAATTTTGGAAGGCATGAATCAAAGAAACAAGAAGACAAAAGAGACGTAAGAATGATAGATGGAATAAGGGAAAATAGAAGTTTAGTCATGTTTTTATAGAAAAGAAACATGAAGCCTAACTTACATTAACTCCCCAAACTTTGTACACGTGAATATAATAGGAAACAAGTTAAAAAAAAAAAAAACAAGAATATAATTTAGGAAACTTATTATTTCAATTACTTTATCTAGGATGCCGGGTAGATTTAAGGAGTAAACATTTTGTCTATTAGTATCTCTAAATAGATTTAATCAGTTTATCAAAATCTGGGTGGATTTAATTATTAAATATTCTGATAGATGTGAATTGCAATGTTGACCATCAATACTCTTTTTTTTGGTCCACCGATATCCGAAATTTATTACCAAAGACTCGATTCTGCCTGACCCGATAAAGGTCCTTGAATAGTGTAGGGGTCTTGCAGTGAGGATTTTTTCTATTTTTAGGGTTCAAACTCAAAGTTTCTAGTTAAAGGATTAAGACACCTACTATCTTGATCAACTCCATGTTAAAATTAAATAAATATTTATTATAATTTTTTTATATTTATTAGATTATATTAATTTTGAAAATTCTTAAAGCTTGCTATTATTAAATGCTGTCAAGCCAACTCTCTGGTCTTATCCAAAGCTACTAAACTGAGCTCTGTTGAGAATCTCATTTTCTATTATTATTATTATTATTATTTCTTAACATTTGCATAACAAAGTAATTATGAAATTAAAATTATATAAATGATTAAAAATAAAACAGATGGTAGGTGCATATTTTGTTGCATTGACAAATATTCATGCGCAAATCACTTCATCGCTATTCACAATTTAATATAAACTAGACCAAAAGACCTCCTGTATAATAGTTATAGCTTACGAATTAAATGGGAAAAATTTTAAAATTTAAGCGATTTTATAGTACTTTTCATGCTTATATTTTTGTGCAACCTTTATATTAAAATATTTGAATATTATATAAAAGAGAATAATTTCTATGTCTTAACAACATAAAACAATTTTATAATAAGCTAATAAAAACTCAAAAAATTACAAAATTATGATGAGTAACTAATTACTATAATTTGATAATTTTTTAAAATTTTATTAATTAATAGTGTAAATTTTTTTTAATTTAATTAACAATATAAAATAATTTTACACTATTAGTATATAGAAATTATTCTTTATATAAAATATGTAAAAGAGAATAATTTAATAAAAACCTAGTTGTACGACCCATGAGTTGCATGGACTATTCAAATTTAATATTTGTTACTTCAGTATTTTATTTAATAGATGAATAGTTTGTGTATATATACTATAATCTGAAAAAATAAATTATATTTACAAATTTAATCTAAGTATATATATTGTGTCAAAAAATATATTATAATCTAAGTAATTTATTTTTATTGTAAAATAATTTAATTTAGGTATACTTATAATCTTATAAAATTTAATAAGAATACTTATATTTACAAATTTAATAATTATATGACTGAATTTTGTTTTGTTTGTTTGTAACAATATTTCAATGCACTTTTCAATTTTATATAAATAAATAGATAGATAAATAAACTAAAAAAATTTGTTTTAAATACAAATTTTGTTCCAATAAACAATATTCATGTTGAAAATATTTATTAATCTAATACATTGTCTGATTATTCTTTTACTCTTTATAAATGTGTGTTAGAACCTAAATTCTGTTTCCTTCTAGTCAAGAAGAGAAAACTACAATTGAACTAATGTTCATCCAATATTACAATTCATTTATGAGTTACAATAGTAGTAGCTAATGCCTTTTTTATACTCCTAACTAATATCCAACTAACTAATTGCCATTTGGATCGTAACTATGTGCCTTTATTTTTAGAGTAAATTATATTCTCCTCTCCTAAAAGATGTCTTTATTATATAATCCTCCTCTCTATTTTCAAACACGCCATCTTCTTTTGGAGCTCTCTTGAGTATCTCACGAGAAGGGAAAGCAAGCCAGAAACTAATCTGGTTCCTCTCCTTTTTAAATATGAATTGCCCTCTCAACTCAGTTATTACCTAATTTTGTTATCTCTCACTCACATAAAAAATATTTTGACTCAATCGTTAAGAGTTTTTTTCGCAGATCCTTACCGGAGATGTTCAACATTGCCCATGAACCTAGCCGACCTCACTATTTCAAGTAAGAACAATTTTATGCATGGACAATTATCTTAACTATTCTACATAAAAGGACTACTCATGGTCCCTCTTTTTATTTTTAGTAAAATTAAATAGAGCTATAAACTTATAATAATAACTTACATAATAATATTAGTTTTTATGAGTTATAATTGTTCAGTGAAAAAGTATAAAAATTTATTGAATTTTTTAATTGGAAAATATCGTTGACACACTACAAGAGCAAGACTATGCACACAAGTTATTTTACATGCATTCTTCTTTTTGAACCTTGACGAAAGATAAGCTTAAAGTGGGATAATTCAAAAGATGAATAGCTAAGCTCAATTATTTAAATAAAAGATAAAAAATATTTAAAAAACCTCGAACAATTTTGTTTTTATATTTTATATATGTTGTTTTCTTTTTTATTTTTAAAATTTTTTATTGTATCATTTTTAATTTTTAATTTTTATTTTACTTGTTCATCCCTATTTAATTGACTACTTTAGTGTTCTTAATTAACTACTACTATTCATCCAATTTTTATTTTCACATACAAGCACTCTGAAAAAAATGAATTCAGATACAAAGGAAATTGGCTCAACAAGTAGTCCAAACAAGCATCAGTTAAAAAAATACCGCACAAATTAAACAGAGGTTAAAAAAAAGGACCAAAGAAAGAAAAAGAAACAAAATAAAAGACAACCCATTGCCCATAAAAAACTTAAGCAAAAAAAAAAAGGACACAACCAACACTAGAAAATGGATCGCATTAAAATCACTAAACAAGTTAAATATACAATAAAAAATAAAAAGAGTTATGAATTGTTTAAAAAAAAATAAAAAGATGTTAAGAGTCTGGGTTTTAAAGTGGGGAGGAAGAAAAGAGAGACGAGACAGATTACCTGACTGCGTGTTTTGGATGTCTTTTTCAAAGAGAAAAATGATATTTGTTCTTAGGTATTTATTTTGGACTTGTAATAAGAAAGAAAGACATGAGATAATGGATCCATCACTTTGGCAGCATTTGGTTAGTGGAATAGGATAGAAAATATAAGGATAATGGAGATAGAAAGATATTTGAAAGAAGAGATAGGCATAAAAGATGAAAAATTGTCTCTATTTTGAGATAATTTTGAGTCAAATTTGTATTCACTCAAAAAGTAGAGATAAAGAAGGACACAAATTTTAAAGGCTTGAGACAGAAATATTTAATAATTTTTTTTCCAATTTTATGTCTCTGTCTTTACTGTCTCTATATTCATGTATTTTCTATTCTATCCCACTAACTAAACACTGCCTTTATATTTTTTCAATACTTATTACATTATATTTTTCTCTCTCATTATAAATTTAAAATGAGTCCCTAAAATAAATATAAATAATATTATTCGTATACAGGGTTGATGCCTATTCATACACGCTAAGGTACCGACTATAATTAATTACATAATGCTATAAAATGATATTAACAAGATTTATTTTGATTTGATATTGATTTGACGCTGATTTAATATTAATATTACTTAATATACAATCAAGAGATAGCAGATTTGTCTCATAGATCTTTTATTTCTTTTTTATTTTTATTTATTATATTTTATTTTCTAGGTTGAGATGGATTATGAAATTTAGACTCGATAATGGATTTCTCCTTCATCTTTTACTCTTTTTTATTTAACTTATTTTTATTTTATATATACGATAATTAATGGATATAAAAAGGTCTGGACAAAATATGCTATTCACATGAATACTTTAAAAATAGAACGGACATCTTAAATTCAATAAAAATAGTTGGCAGTCCATTTTTGTAAAAGAAGAAAGTTCCTACTACAATACAACTTCTTGCATCGTATTTTTACATCCAAACAACGTCCAAAACAACCAAAAACAATTATTGAATACCGAATGTAAATGTAAGATAACTAATTTTCAATTAAAATATCTTTAAAAATGTAAAAGAAACTTGAGTAAGAAGTTCAGCCATATCAACCTTAGCCCTTTATCCTTGCCTCTCATTTCTTTTGGTGATGAGGAAATGTACAAGTTCATTTAGGCTTCTGCAAATTGGGACGTGATAAATTAGCTCGCACTCATCGTAATAAGCATCAAGCAATCCATCACTTTCTGCCCAATCCATAGATATATCATGCAAATCTGGTAATTCAGATTTCATGTCATTTTGGCCTATCTTAGCATTCTTAAGTAATTCAAGCATCTCTTCTAAACTCCCATCTGCTTGTACTTCTACGGTACTTTCCCCCTCTTTCATAAGATCATCATAAAATATCTGATTAGTTTCCATTTCAGCTGCATTTTCCTCCGCTGCTATTTGAAAATCTTGGCTTTTTGTGGTGATCATTTTCCTTGGTTGCTCAACATCGTTTGCTTGTTTTCCTGCAAACAAATAAATTACGTATACGCTAGTAATGATAACTTCTTCTATCTCCCTTTTGGTCTTATTGGAGATGAAAGATTCTTGTATGGGCACAAATTTAACAACTCATATTTAGATACAAAAAATTCTTAGATGCATCCAAAACAAGAAAAAAAATTTTATTCTATATCATTCATGATTTAACACATCAATTTTATAAGTCATCACTATTTCCCAATTTTCCTAAATTTTTAATATAATAATTGATATGTCAAAAGATAAATAGTATAGAACAAAATTTTTCTCTTGCTTTAAGAGCATCTGTATAACAATTTCTCGTTAGACATGTACTTACAATAAAAGTAAGTCCCGCCAACTCTTTTTATAACATAATCACTTATTTTTGGGTCTCATTAATTTTATTGTGGATATGTCTAGTTATGAGTTATGAATCTTGTGTCTATTTAAGAATTTTTCGTTGGAGACATTACTAAAACTTGGCTACAACATGTTCTCAGCTGTTACATTTTGTAGCCCTTCAGAATTAGAACTATTCTCACCTGAAAAGGCTTCATGTCTTTTTATACCATTGCTAGAAGTTGGCTCTCTTTTTCTTTTCATTGTAGATGCCTCTTCTGGGATGTATTTAACCTGCACAGGATATATATAATTAGATTACTCATGTTCTAATTTCTGTATCATTCAGCTGTGTTAAATAATGGTACAATTTTCTACTAGGGCCACCGTGCTATTTTGGTTGTCACAGGAAATCTCATATTGCAGAAAGTTGACAACTTCAGTGACGTATCGGAACATCCTTCTTGATTTTGAGTGACAATAGAACTGCATGGAATATAAGATACCAAATGTCAACTAAACTAGCATAAACCTAATGTTTTGCATAATGAGCGCAATTAATTATTTTTTAGATAGATATTTTATATGTAATGTTACCGGGAAGAAACATGCATGTTTTGGTTATAAAAAGAAAGTCCTAGAGGGTGGGGAGGGAGAGGTAGCCTAAAGTGATAGCAATTGGATCACACTCACTCTTCAAGTGAGAAAAGTGATTTATTGTGAATGGTGAAAAGAATGAACTTCCAACTTGATTAGCATGTCAGATTAGTGGTAACAAATACAAAAAACTATAATCTTAATTTCAATTTGTGTTATAAATTATGAGATTATTGTCATAACAAATAAGTGGCACATAGTTTTTCTACAATTCCAACGAAGTTATAAAACAATAACTAATATTTAAGCCACAGACTCATTAAAAAAAAAAAAAAAAGAAGCCACAGATATTTAGCGAAAGCTTACCTTTAACCATACTTCAAACCTTCTCAAGTTATTTTGATTTTAACTATTAATTAGGAATTAATTAAATAGATTTACCACGTCGTATGTTCCATTTTCACGCTGCCTGCGCTCAATATTCCAGCCCTCCAGTCTTTCTCTGAATGAAAATTGATGAGTAAGGTTGACTTTTCCCTCCATGTCAGGCAGCTGCAACAGTTGAAGGGCTAAAATTATTTGAATTTATATACACATATAGGGAGAGAATTAATTATACCTATTTTAACTTTTTTTTTTCAAAAATAAAATAAAATTCAAACACATACTAATTCGCTAAAGGTCTGTGTAGAGAAAGCTTACAATGAAGTTTTGATAGCTTAGAGCTACCTTATCCATGCTTATTTTGTTGATAATACAATCTGCCGGAAGTTGGAAGGAAATAGAGATTTCCATGCTCATAGTGATTTCAGCTTTTCTACGTCCAGCCTATGAAATAACACCGTCACATATATATATATATATATATATATATATATATATATATATATATATATATATATATATATATATATATATATATATATATATATATATATAATGCTGATGAATTGAATTGAAGTAGCTTAATGAATATTTAAATATTATGAAGGTAATATTGCTCTTTTATTTATTAATTTTAGCGAACAATTTAATAACATAAATGTGACATTAAAAAATTAATTGATCAAGTTATTATTTTAGATATTAATTTTGATGTATGGTTAGCATAAAAAATTTTTACATTAATATCATCCAATCATATGCTTATATTTGTAAGACTTTTAAGATAGAGATAGTGTATGGTTGAATTAAATATTTTTACTAATATGACAATACATAATTAGATGTCTGTGTAAATTTTTTTTATAATGATAATACTACATCAAAATTAATTCATTATTTTAATTCTTGAAAGGATTTAATGTTTTTTTTTATCTAGATCACTAATATCCAGAATTCACTAGATTTTAACTAATTTGACTCAAGTCCGATAGGCTCTTTATGGATAAAGCTTTTCTAGCACTAGTTTTTTTTTATTCACAAGATTCGAACTCGAAATTTTGTTTAAAAAGAATAAGTGTCGAACCACTTAACCAACCACACATTGCTAAAAAATAAATTAATTTTGATACACTAAGGGTGTAATTTTCTTACGTCATCATTCAATATATTATTGTCACATTATTAAAAGTCACTCATATAACGAAATGTGATTGGTCAATTGAGTATGAAATTTTTTATATTGACAATATATCAAAATTAATTTCTCTTTAAAATTGTAAGTGTTAGTCATATTAATTCTTAAATTTAAGAAACTAAATTTTGATTTTTGAAATTGCACTCATTCAATCGAATTAGTTATCACATTAATTATGTTCACACATAGCATGTTGAATGTCATAATAGACAAGTAGGTATATGTTATAACCCATCTCTTCTGAAAGTTTAATCTATTAGGTAGAGATAAATGAATAGTTTCATAAATTTAATTAACATGTCCCCTCATGCAAAAGCCCTTTGGTTGTGATGCGTGAACAATGCACACCCACCCTATGTTGTTAGGAAATTTAACTTTTATCTAAAAGAATAAAAGTAAATAAGGATTGAACTCTAGACAACTTAATTGAAGCTCTGATATCATATCATGAACCATTTCTCGTAAATGCTTAAGTTGTTAGGGTAAATATATATATGAATGGTTTCATATCTTTAACAATACATAGCAACCTTCACATTAGTTTTTGGTTTAATTATGTTTTTAGTTTTTATAAAATTAACGAATTTTGGTTTTAATCCTTTAAAAAAAAAAATAGTTTTGATCCAAACATTTTGTAAAATTTTAGTTTTAATCCCTACTGTCAATCTACCTTTATTAAGTGATAACATGGATGACAGATAGTTGTATTACCCTTCTCATATGCAAGTAGGGATTAAAATCAAAATTTTTAGAAATATACAAAAAAAAATTAGGGACTAAAATCAAAATTTTTTAAAATGTTTGGATCAAGATCAAAAAATAATTTCATAGGGATTGAAATCAAAATTCACTAATTTTATAGGGACCAAAAACATATTTCAACCTTAATTTTTTAAATATATACAAATAAGTTAGGTATGATCGGAAGGTCCACCAAGTGAGCCAACCCATTGACTAGCAATTATAATATTGGCTAAGGAAAGTAAGCTCCATTTAAATTCAACTAAGGGTGCAGATTGCATTAAAATAATTTTTTGCAAACCCTCAAAGTATGCATGATCAAATTATAACTAATAATTGGGATAGCATTAATATTTATAGTAAAACTAGCATTGCTTCTCAAAAACACTACACAATAATCTATATCTATATATCTTATGTAACATTGACTATAATTTAATCTGTAATTATTACATAAATATACTTCACTTAAAATTTTAATTTTAAAAAATTTCATGATTCATTAAGTAATAACGTTTTTGTCACAAATATTGGAAAATTTTCTATCACTTACATTTTTGATGGTTCATTAGGCAATAATGTGTAATAATAATGACCATTAGTCCTAACATTTTGTCATATTTTTTTATTTTTACTTTCTATAATATGTCACTTAGTTCCTCTATCAGATGAACTCTTTTGACTTTTAATGAATTTATGTGATAATTAAAGTTATTGAATCAATCCACTCCTTTAAATGACATAGACTCATGTCAACTTTCAAGAGCTATCAGATTAAATATGTAACTATTTGATTTCTAATCATTATACTTTATTATTTATAAAATTTATTTGATCTTATATTTATCTTATCTTTTTCGGAGGAAGACGTTGATTAATGATGACCAATATACATGTACTAATGGTCTGTCCTAAAGCAATGTATGGAAAATAAAAATAAAAATTTCATTGGTTAGCTTCTTATAAAAATAAATTAAAAGTGACATATTAGAAAGAAATGTTTCATTTTTATTTCAATTTAAATATGAAATCTGTTAAAAAAATATGAAAAACGTACATTTTGTCTAATTTTTCTCTTCTTTTTTTTTGTTTTTTCATGGTTTTATTTTTCTTAAATATGTTGTGTAATGAAATAAATTATAAAAAATAATTAGATGAGGGCTTTAATTTTTTTTAAAAAAAAAACTCTCAATCATGTAATGTGAGAAGAAAATATTTTTTACATAACATTTTTTGATAGAGTAACAAATTTAATAATATATACATATATGCATACATACACATATATACCTATATACATCTTACGATATGTATATATTTATAGGAGGCGTATCAAGCGCCACATGCAATTTAACGTATAATTTAACATATCATGTGAATATTCAAATGACGTTAGAATCAATTTACGTGACAAAATGCAATTAATTTCAAAATTATGAACTTAATTTTATGAAATGAAAAATGAGAACTGCTGCTCTTCTGTGCGAAACGAATTTTTTACTAGGTATCACAATGGTTTATAACCATTCAGGAGAAAGGAGGCAAAATTTAAGGAAGAGAAAGAAAAATTGAACTCAAACAAAATGCAAACAACTTTTATTTTACACTATTCGTACTGCCGTTTCACGAAAAGTCGTTCGTATTATTTAGTATTTATATAACCAATATTTATAAAAGAATTAAGAGTATGATTCACTCAATACTCATTTGATTCCATCATATCTTTATCTAATATTTATAAATAAAAGATTATTTAATAATTCACATATTTTTTGGAAGATCGAAAATTTATATTAAGCTCATCTATAAAAAATTTCCTCCCATTTTTAACCCCAATCAAACACACGCTTACTCTAATATGGGCTAAGGTAACCAACAAATTATTAAAAGAATTCAAGTAGCTCAGGATTGACTAAGTAGTTGTCGATACCTTATCTGAAGTGGGCTCTGCGATGTGCACTTGCGGTGTTATTTTCATACGAGCTATTGATTGCTATCATGCAGAAGGAAAAAATGTTAAAAGCACTCGGATTGAAATTGAAAGCATCAAATATCAATTCTTCGGTTTTGGGCCTTAGCACTGGAAGAGAGAGACAAAATAATATTGGAAATACTTACAGTGACCATGTGTTTGAGAATGTTAGCTATTTCACCATGTAGGGAGGGGCTTTGGTAATCAATCGGCATCTCCTGCAAAGTTAATTTGGAATTTTCACTAGAGTTCTGTGATGTGTTTTCCCGTAGAATTGACATGCTTCTATGATTCACAGAAAGCAGTGGCTTCAAAACTTGTGTCTAAGGAGAGAGAGAGAGAGAGAGAGAGAGAGAGAGAAGAATTGCAATCCAAAGCATATGATAAAACTAATGAAAATTTTTTTGAGTACCTAATATGGTGTAGAGAAGGGGGTGGCTGTGCACGTGACCTTAATTAGATGGAGTGAAGGGGATATATACAAGTTTTATTTGTTTTACAATTTTGTTAAAGTACATCCCATAATAAAAGGCTACCACGTATGTACAAAATTCCTAAAATGGATGAGGATTTGCATTTTAGCAAAGAAATTTTGGGTAGGCAGTGACTCAATTTTTTTCATCCAAATTTAATTTTGATTTATTGTTGGCATAATCTTTTTTTTTTTTTTTTTACACTATCAACTAATTATATATTAAGCTCATTTGGGTGTTATTATTTTAATAAAAGGATTTTTTCTTTTTCAAAAAGTACTTTTTATTTTCTTTATATATTTGAATAAATTTATTTCAGAAAAAGTAGAATCAATAAAAAAAGTAAAAAATATATTTTTTCAGAAGTTATAATATTTTAATATTTTAGAAAAAGATTTTTTTATAACAAAAAAGATGCTTCAAGATAGAAAAAATCTTTTAATATTACATCCAAATATAAATTAATTTTATATCTAAATATAAAATAATTTTTATATTTTGAAAAATCTTTTAAAAAGATCATTTAAAAAAAATCTTTCTTTAGAATTTCTTTCAAACAAACCCATTATCTTACGTGTAATTTTATGAGTTAAATATTTTTAATAAAATATTATTATATAATTAAATAACATAAAATATTTATACTGATAATATATCTTAATTAAATGTTAATGAATTTTTGTGATTAGTTACCATATAATGCCTATCACAGGGAAAAAGAAAGAAAAACTCTTATTCCTCCGAATTGCTGTGTAACAAAATACGTGTTTAATTCTATTTTTGTATAATTGATTTTAGATAGAGATGATTTTGTTGAAATTGATTTGGTTAAAATTGATTTTGAAATAAAATAATTTATGTTTGATAGTTTCTCTAAAAGTGATTCTGACAAAAAGTAAAATTTTTTTACTTCTCCTATAATCAATTTTAGAAACAAGAATTGATTTTGATTTTAGTAAACCAAACATCATCAAAATGGATTAGAATTGATTTTAATGATCCAAAATCAATTCTTGAATGCCCAAATGAGCATCCAAATACACTAAAAGTTTTTGGTTTTTAAGAATATTCCCTCACCTATCAACTAATTTCCTGGACCATAAACATCTAAGTAGCTATCCCTTCCAACAATATTTCTTATATATATATATATGATAATATGAATATTGAGATCGAATCTAAGGTCATATATTTAAGGGTAAAGGATCTAATTTCCTTCCACTTGATCAATATTTCTTGGTTAGATTCTGTAACAAAGTTGCCAAAGAAAAATATTAGATAGGAAGAAAGTTAATTTTTCAATAAATTATTATTATCATCAACTTTTAATTAGATGATTAAATAATTTATATAACACTTTTATTTATGTAACAAATATCGTGAAACGGGTTTACAGTCAACTTCTAAAGTGAAGGAATGCCGCCTGCCTCTCGGTGACAAAATTGTACAATTGTTATGATAAATTTTTGTTTTCATAATTTACATTTTTTTTTTGTTTTACTTTTGAAATTTAAATATAGCAAACAATACAACAATCTCCAAGATGTAATCTTTGGGTGAATTCTGCCCTACACCGCGACAAGTCATGAGTGTCATGCTCTTTGACCACTAATTTAATCTGAGGCTTTAAATTTAATGATTAATAAATGGGTGGTCTAGATTTACAAAAGGCAACCGGATGATTGTGTTTACTTGTCTTCATGCCACTGCTCAGGGTTTGTGTGGCTGAAATTAAAACATCAACACTGGCCACCATCACCAGCCCCCAACTCCACGTTGTTGATGCCACCACGGTGCCTCCGATAAATATTTGAGTGGTACTAGAATATCATATCACTGTATTTATAATTAATAAGAAATTAATATTTTAAATGAGATTTATCATTAATTTATATTTTTAGTTAAAATATCTCGAAGGCAAACCATTCCTCATCATCACTTCTTTGAATATCAGGTGATCCTTCTTTGAATCCTAGCCTTTGAATATCAAATGATCCTTCTTCTTCAATCACTTCTCTAACCTCCTCAGCCCTTAATTTTAATTTGTCACAAAGTGAAATACTGTGGCAATCTTAGAGATTGAATGTATACCTCTACAGCCAAGTAATTGAGTGCCACACCACATTAACCACCCATGCATTTATTAGTTCATTATTTTATTGCAGTATTGAAATGCCAGACTCCATCTTTTTTTCCTTTTTCTTTTTTTTTTTTGACGGGTGTCAAACTCCATCTTCAATTGTTGCTTATGTTGATTTATGATCGTATGGATACTGAATTAAGTGGTTTATGCTGTAGAATTGAATGCGAAGCTTGGCTCACTCACGTGAAACATAGAATCATCTATTCCTAATCCTTCCAGTATATGGTTTCAACCACTGAGATTTGACAAATACAAAGTGAAAACGTCGAATAGCATGATGAAGGCCAAAAGAGCGGCTGAAAATGTCGCCGGAAAATTACGTGGTGGTCGGCCACCATTGCCGGAAATAGTCATTGATGAGAGCTTCCTGTGGGTTTCCAAGACGGGACTTTGGGGTGTTGAACCAATGTATTGTAACTCTAGTGAGATTTATTTGCATGAGAACAAAATAAATAAACACCAAAATGACTATTACCTGGCATAGCTCTTTGTCACCTCTAGTAGGTTGTCAAAGGATTAGGAGCATCACACACAATTTCTATAAAGGGAGTAGGGCAGAATCCGCCGTAATCTTTGTATTTTTAATCATAAAAAAAAAAAATCTTTGTATTTTTATAACTTTATAACTTCGTTTTCCTTGTTTTCTTTCCAGATCGAATCAAAGATAGAACTTGTTATATATAAAAAGATTTCAAATTACCAAATCCAATGCTTTAAATTTTTACTGATTTTTATATCTCACATATATTAAAGTTTCCTCGCGCAATCAATACTTTCTAAGTAATTGTACCTTTCAGATAATTATTTTGAACAGTTTTCTTAACTTGCAAGGGATTTAAAATCTCTCTTTATTAGTAAACATATGAATTTATACAATTTTTAAGTAATTTAATAATTATTACATATCATTGAAAGAGTTAGATTCTTTAAGTAATGGTTATAATAGGCAAATTCTTCCATCGGTTGGACAATATATTATTATTGAATGAAAGTGTAAAAAGAAAATTATGTTGACAATAGATATTACATCTAATTTTTTGATCCAAACATTCATAATAAAAAAATGTTGATACGTCAAAAACTTCCAAGATTGGTCATGCTTTCTTTAGTAGGAGTTGTTATGGAAATATGAATTTAAAATATAGCACCGTGAATTAGATTTTCTTCCTTATTCAATAAATCGTCTATGTAATATTGACATTGCACATATTGATTTTTTTAAAACGAATAATTCTATTTTCTCATAAAATCTTTGTATCCTCTTAAAAAGTTAGAATCCCTTTAAATCATGTGATTGACTCACACACTGTAAGTTATATATCAATTCAAGAATAAATAACTTCTTACTTTCTTATTTTACAAGAATACTCACTTTAAAGAATTATAATCTTATTTTTTTTAAAATTTATAAGATGATAAATAATTTTACTCTTTTATTTAATGCCCAATATTTTAAATGGTTAGAATAAGAGAATTAATTAAAAATTGATGTAAAAATATATTTTTATTCAAATAGTAAACAATAAAAATGAGAAAAAAGTTAGAAGGTAGTACTCTCAGAAATTATTTGACTTACATCCTAATAACAATCTAAATCAAAGATACATGATAGTAGAATGCTAAATCAATAAATAATGCATCTAAGAATTGCAATATATATATATAACATATATGCACATATGACATCAATTGTGTGATTGGGGTGGTTAATTGTGCGAATAAAATGAGTAAAATTTTATTATTAAATTTAGAGTAAATAACATTTTTGGTTCTAAGATTTTATATTTGATATCAATTTAGTCCTAAAAAAATTTTTAACATCAATTTGGTTTTAATATTTTAGAATTTGACATCAATTTAATTTTATCATTAAATATTACTAACACCATTAATAATAATCCTACATGGTTTGCTTATGTATTTTTCATAAATTCTACATCATTAAAATTAAAATAAATTATAAAATTAAAAAGAAAAAAAACTACCCACCCGCACAAATTTTCTTTGAGCATCAAGCCTTATAAAAGCAGTCGGCGAGCCCCTTCCTCTCCTTCACAACCATTCTCCTCCAACCACCCAGCCACCAATCGACGCCTGACTAGCTGCAGCGGCAAAATCGCCCAACACCACCACGATCAACTGCTTGACAACCACGAAGCCACCCAATCCGGCTACCTTCGCATCACCCATCTCCTCCAAACCACTCAACTAGTTGCAAAGATATGAGAGGACATTAGTTAGCTTGTTAGAATGAAGGGGAAGATGAGAGGCACGACGAAAAAGATGGGGTTGAATTCAAGAACGGGGTTGGTGAGGATGACGAAAAAACTGATAGTAGAGGAGGTTAAAAATTATTACATTGACAACTTGCATTTTGATGATAGGCTCCAAATCACAACTGAGTTGTTATTGTTTGCTAGCAGCCCCTTTCCCAAGCGATAATACACCCAGTTCCCTTCATCATATTGATTGCAATTTTTTTGAATGAGTAACATGAAGTTTGTAAAGGTTAAGCAAGTGGAATGTGAAATTGGGAATCCTAAATTATGATTTGCATTAGAATGCAAAATGTAACCCCATTTTTTTTAATGATTCAATTATCATTAATATTATTGATGGCTAGCCTTGATTCCTGTTAGTTTGAATGTTAAATTGCATCATTCAAGAACTATTGTTGCTCACTGGAGGTGGTGGCTTCGTGGTCACCAGATATAGGTGACGCGATAGTGGCTAGGTTGGGTGGCTTTCTGGTCATGGTGGTGTTGAGTTGTTTTGCAACGGTGGCTGGTCAAGCACTCGTTGGTAGCTAAGTGGCTGGAGGAGAATGGTGGTGAGGGACAGGAAACAGTGTAACACCCCAAAGTTATATACAATATAAGTTTTAAATTTCTTTGAATTATGGATCTTTGAATGATTTTTTAGATTAATATTCTGGAGTATTTGGAAGTTTTGGACTAGAGATATGTTTAGAAGTATGATTAAAGCATAAAAATACAAAAAAAAAAAAGGGTACCAGTGCCTAGGCAGTGGCATTCCGGTGCCTAGGAAGTGGCAGTTTGGCACCTAGGCCATGGTAGCCGGCCACCTAGGTGCTGGCTGCACTCCTGGATTTGAGTATCAGATGTCTTGGTGCCTAGGCGCCCAAGTCATGGCGCCCAAGCACCCACTAAACAGGAATAAGATAGGGTTCTCGACCTTTCTCTCTCATTCTCCCCCAAACTTCTCTCTATCTTCTTTCTCTCTTATCCTTCCTTCCCCCCACAAAATCCCATTAATTCTTACTCAAATCTATCATCAAATCCATCTTTTTCATATCATCATCATCTTAGCTTGGTTCTTCTTCCTCTCTCTCTCCTCTTTTTAGTGAGAGAAAACAAAGGTGGGAGGAGATCCACTACTCTCCTTGCACTCCACCGCTTTCCTCCACTCTCTAACGTAATCCTTGAGCCTAATTCTCTTTATAATACCATGGATTAGCTAGTTTTTCTATGGATTCAAAGTTTAAGCATACGAGAAGGGGTTAGAGTTTAAGAATTGGGGGTTTTTGTGCTATGGGATTAATTCGAGTGAATTCTTGTAATAATTAAGTTGTGAGAGTCTAACTATATCTTTGTCATGTTAGATAATTCCAGGGATCCCTTGGTGGCTTTAAGGCTTCGTAAAACTTGAGCTCTTTCCTTTCCAAATTTGATATATGAGTTGATAATATATCTATAGTTTGTTTTAAGTATATGTATGATTTTATAAATGTTATGTTTATGGTTTGAGTTGTCAAATGTCAAAAGTTGAAATAGCATTTTATCGAACTACCTCATTGAACTTTGAAAGGCAAAAATGTATTATTCCTCTATATATTCATGTATATGCATGGGACAAGCTAATTTGGAAATTGAGTTCTGATATTGTGAGCGAATTTTTAAGATTTAAAAATAATATTTTTTATATATCTATGTTTGAATTCCTTGTTTACTAGTCTGTAACTTATATCATATTCATGTCAAGCATTATGAGCACAAGACGAAAATTGATAAACTATACCTTTTGTTACTTGTGGAGTATATGGAAATTCTTTTGAACCTTATCATGTACCTAAAGTTATGAACAAGAATGTATATGACTTAAGATAAGGAAAATATATGTTGTCAAATGATTTAGAAAAGGTTTCCAAGGGGAAGGAAACTATGACAGAAACTGTTCGCTAATAGTAGTAAGTGTTAGCCTTGATGCAGCTCGAATAGCCTAGATAGCAGAGTGGTTGCTAGCTCGGCATATTTGGCCGAACGTGTCCAAAAGATTTAGGCATGCTGAGGTCAAGTTTTTAGGGTCGCTTAGTCGTGAGATTTATCAGATACTGCTAGGGTCAAGTTGTTGAGGCCGCTCAATCAGGAAGTTACTTTTGAAAGAGAAACCTCCTCTAAATGTTACAGTTGTTATATTTCCATTACATGTGATACGTACACTATATTTTCAAATGTGAGTCAATATGTACTATGGATACTTTAGAGAGGTATTGTATACAAGGTATGTTTTCTGGAAACTTATAAGGCCTTTTCAACATGTATATGAATCTTCCTACTTGAGAAATGATTTATGGAGTTACACTAATATAGCAAAATTCTTATTTGTAGTTATGTTTCAAGTTTTACAATCATGGTTCCTTAAGAATGTATTTTTTTTTTAATAATAAATGTATATTTTATGAAAACATATGTTTAAACTTGTCCAACTTTTGCTATAGGTATATTATCTCTCACTGAGTTTGTATAACTCACTCTTCTTCTCTCTCCATGTATTTGGACAGGTACAGATTCATGCTTGGGTCTCTACTGCTAGCTAAAGTCATTGGATTTCCAGTAAATCCGCACTCTTGTTCATGTGGTTTCCAAAGGTTGTCCATATCTGGGATTTGTATTCATTTAGTATAATTGTATATAACTTTTAGTGATGCTCCATTAGTACACAGGGAGGGTCTGGCTTTCGATGTGTTATAAAATGTTAATTGGCTTCCCAGTGGATAAAATTGATGTTTATGTTAAAAATTTGATAAACAGTTGTAGTTATATTATCATAATTGTAATTTGCATACTGTGGAGTGCATTCTAAGAATGCTTGGATCCCCAATGGATGAATATGCTTGCTTTGTTATGTAGCAAGAGGATTTATATTTGGGAATTATCTTAAATATAAAGGGGACTTTGTTCGCTTTTCATGAAAAATGTGCGATGAAAGGCTTGTTAGGGGACTTTTTTCCTATGCGCCGGTCACGACTCTAGTTGGGTCATGACAAATAGCTAGCAGGCTACTCTTACCAAGTGATGGTTTGTGAAATATTTAAATATTCCTGGGAGTCTGAGTTTGGGAATGTACATTGCTATATGTGGTTCACAATTTAAAAATATATTCCTAGGTAAGTTACATTCCTATGAATGAAAAGTGTTCAAATTTTATTCCCATATTCCCAATTGAATGTTGGATTTCCATAGGAAGAGAATGTTTTTGAAAAATAAAAAGATTAAATCGCCTTCAGACCTTAAACCTTGAACAACCATCACAACTGTCAGACCACTGCATGCCACTGTGAGACCACCACCAACCAACATTGAATGGCTGTCGACCACCATTGAACTGCGGCCATACACTTGCCAATCACCGTTGAACTGCCAACCACCACTGGCCACTGGTCGATGCCATTTTGTCACAGGTTTTTTTTGGGAAAATATGCCGTATTCTTGAGATTGCTATTGGAAATTCAGTTTGCATACCAAACACCTTTATAATGCATTCTTGGGAAAGATTGGAAATAATATTCTAGGGAATGAAAAATCATTCTGTAAACCATTACAGGCCTCGATGAAAATTTGTGGAGGTGGGTAGTTTTTTCTTTTTTCTTTAAATTTTGATGATGTGGAATGTATGAAAAATGCATAAGCTAGCCACGTAGGATTATGATTACGTTGTTAGTGAGATTTAACAGTGAAACTAAATTAATGTCAAATTCTAAAATGTCAAGACCAAATTTATGTCAAATATAAAATCTTTGGACAAAAAATGTTATTTACTCTTAGATTTAATATGAATAATCAAGATGAAAGGAAATCATGTGACTTTTTAAAATAATCATGTAACTTTTAAATCATTTTTAATCTTGATGATCCATAGTTGGTTAAGATTTGCTTCGCTCACATTTCATATAAAATATCCCTATATTTATGTATAGGAGGAAACCTGCAATTTCAACAAATGTTATCTTATTCCACATATCATAGATAAAGCAATTGAGCCAGCATATGTTCAAGTACACCATGTATACTATTTGGGCCTGTAGTCTGACATGTGATTTCAAATGATCCATACGACCACAATATATTAAAATGATCCAAATAAACATTAGGTTACCATTCAACCACTTTTGGTAAATAAATGAATGGAAGTCCAATAAATCTCTAATATCCCTTCACTTGGATAACATTCATTTAATTAATTATTTAATTCATATTAAAAAACACTTTTTTTATTTATGCTCGTACATTTCTTTAGTAAATAAAGAACATATGATGTTAGAAATTAATATAAACATGAATCGCATATCAAATTTATTTCCTGAATTGCTAAACTTTTAACTGGGCATAATTATATTCTTTCAGGTGTTTAAGCACACAATCATACAATTACTGTGGGCAAAATTATATTTTACAACTTCATTAAATTCATGAATGAGTCACACAATTATGCAATTACTTGTGGGCAAAATGTACAATATATTTTACAGCTTTATTAACTTCATGAATGGGTCACTATGATGACTTACACTCTTATTTGCTAAAAGAACAAAAAAAAAAAAAAAAATTTTGTACACAGCTCTAAAATCATGTTTTTCAAAAAAAAAAAAAAATCATCATACATTTACTTTACGTAAATAAAATTACCCAAGTGATGTAAGAAAGCATAAATTTGCATAAAACCATAGTCATATATATGACGCATGGAAATTAAAATACCAGTATAAAAAATCACGATATCAAATAGTTCAAGGATACGAAAAGTCAATTTTACTCAATATTATAATTCTAAGAAACTTTTAAGAATTTCTTTAGATTAACAAAATTTACTGTCAATGTAAATTAGCAATTCACTATCAATTCTTTAATACAAATTAGCAAACTAACATCCAACATTATGTTGATTTAAGTGGTTTGATACTGATTTTGATTAAGCAAAGTCTCTATTTAGAATTTTGTGTATAGAAAAAATTAATACTAGAAGAGTTTTACCCTTATGATGGGCTAACTTAGCTCAAGTTAGAATAGTTAAAGTCTAGTAGACTTTAAATACTATTAATTTAAACTAAAAAAAGAAAAAGAAGAGGATAAACTCAATCACCCACACGAATTAGACAGGATAAACTCAATCACCCACACGAATTAGCAAACTAACTCAAATAGCAATTACTATGACACAAAACTCTCTTCCTTAAGTTTCTTACATTCGCGACAAACAATCATGCGCCATTCATTTTTAACAATAGAAACAAAATATTTATGATAGGAAAAAATTGGAGTAGAAATTAAAATAATAAACAAAAGAAAATTTTAATAAAATAGACAATAAATGGTGATTGTAATTACTAAAATAGAGATATAATACATGAAATAAATTCCTTTGTAAGTGGAGAATATTTCATAAATCACAATAATCTCAAAAAGTTCAACACATCCGGACAGAAGAATTTTTATCGCTTAAGTGGACAAGTAAGAAATTTAGGTAACCAAACAAGTCTAAACGCACTTAATTAGAATTTGTTTTCTACCTTGGGGTATATGTTTAGCAATTCATTCTTAATAAATCCAATTACATATTTATAAAATACCTGATCGTTAAATTAGTTCATCTTACCGGTCATAAAAGTGATAGTCTAAACAGATTTTTTGAACGCTTCTTTCTCATTGTTTTTTAGCTCAATAAATGGTTAAATTTTCTCTTTGTTTGCACTTCGCATAATTGATGAGTTTCTCTTAATGCTTCATTGCAAATAGAAGTCCACGTGATGACTTTTCTAACCGAAAATACTCTCTTAAGTATTTGTGCTTTATAAGTTAATTTAATTTGGAGAAAGAGATTGCACGATCGACCATGTTTGACGATGATGCAACCCAGTCTACGTTTAGATATTTGGTAGTGAAATGAAATGAAATATGATGGAGTGACATAAAGAAACTCTATTTTATTACTTGTCTTCAATCCAACGTAGCGTCCTTATTGTTTCGGTAAGTTAATTTGAGTGAGTGGATAATTCATTTGTAGAGGGTATATTTTTAAAGTTCAACTAGGGCATTATCGCCTGTCTCTCAATATTCTCTATCAATTTTTTATTTGTTTGCAGTGTAGTTCCATTTCATGGTGCTTTGCATGTTTTGCTTCAAAGAAAATTGCGTCCAATGAGGTTTCCTTACTATTGATACATATGTTATCTGTCTTGTTGTTCATGATATTATAAAAAATATGGCAGGCATCTATAGTGACTCCTTGATAGAAACCTCCTTCTCCATTGCTTTGGCATCAAGAACATCGGTTGAGAGAGAGTTACACTTGACCAAAGGCTTCACAGAGCTTCTGATTTAATGAAGCTTCATTGATGATGATTTTGGGGGGTTTCAAACCAATTAAATTGACGATAAAACAAAAAATGCAACTAACCGAAAACAGCAGTTGAGATTTGGCAAGATGAATTGAAAAAATTTTAACCTTTTCTTTGATTATGCTAAGGGTCTTACACCCTCACTTTTTTTGTACTATCTTATCACACCAAAATGTCTAACAAGTTCTTTTTCAGCCGCACCCCACGATTATATATTCCTTTTCAGGTGTCACTTTGCATGCACAAAAAAGTGTGTCAAATCTATTTCAAAATAGGTTTTGAAAGAAAGATTACAAAAAGTGATAAATCATGCAGAAGTTTGACTTAAACAGGAAGGAGTTCAAACCGACAAACTAAATTGATTGTCTTGGACACCACTCTAGAGTTGTTCTAACAACTGATCTCACAAAAAACAAAGAAAAAAAAAAATTGAAGCTCGATCTTGAACAATTTAGCTGCTCTTTGAAACATATAATATTGTATGGTATCACTAAATCAAACAACCATTTATTGTATCATTCCTGATTCCTCTATATATAAAGCCTATCAGATAGCTCTATTGCATTCACACTTCAAACAATAACCAACAGTTTGAAGATAACACCTTTTCCTCTCTTACACTCTCTCGAAAAATTCAATAGCTTCTCTAGTAACAAAAAAATATGGGAGTTCCTTCTCTTCTTCCATCAATTGGAATGCCAGCAATGATTCTTTTGTCATTTTTCGTCATCCCTCAGTTTGCACTAGGGGGCATTACTAGGCACTACCATTTTGATGTACATCACATATTAATATCTTTTTCATTTATCTTAAAAGCTAGCTAGGGTTAGGAATTAGGAAATGAACAATTTGCATTTCACTTTCCAATGTGTTACTTCACCTTTTGTGTAATTATTTATTATATATCTAATGCCTTGGCTTTCTAATGTAGATTAAGTACCAAAACGTTACAAGACTATGCCACACAAAGAGGATGGTCACAGTGAATGGTCAGTTTCCGGGGCCACGCATTGTAGCTAGGGAAGGTGATCGCCTTCTTATCAAAGTGATTAATCATGTCCAGAACAACATCTCCATCCACTGGTACAAATTATTTATGTTTCAAGAACTTTATGTTATAAAAAGAAACCGAACATAATTTGTAACTTGAAATTTCATATGTCAGAAATTTGATTCTTAATTTTTTAACTAGGCATGGCATTCGACAACTTCAATCAGGGTGGGCTGATGGACCAGCGTATGTGACTCAGTGTCCCATCCAAACAGGCCAAAGCTATGTCTACAATTACACCATTGTTGGCCAGAGAGGCACTCTATTTTGGCATGCTCACATTTCGTGGCTAAGATCAACTGTCTATGGTCCTCTCATCATTCTTCCAAAGCGTGGAGTTCCATATCCTTTTGCCAAACCATACAAGGAAGTTCCCATCATATTTGGTAATGATTGATGAACACAATATTAATACCCTTGTGCGCTTATTTGGTGTGGTGACTTGCATGTACTAAGTAATAACCTTACTATGATGTAATATTTTTTAGGAGAATGGTGGAATGCAGATCCTGAGGCAGTCATAGCCCAAGCCTTGCAAACAGGTGGAGGACCAAATGTATCAGATGCCTACACTATTAATGGATTTCCAGGGCCATTATATAACTGCTCTGCTCAAGGTACTAATTGCTATATATGTTACACTAAAATACCATGTCTGACATGGCTAAAAGTTTCTAAATTCCTAATATTGTTGAGAACTAACATATAACGATAAGTACTAGCCAATATGATTAGTACTAGCAAATGAACTTTTATCAATGACATTTTGCTATAATTTTTACATGAATTACACTAGAACTTGCGTATATTTTATAGAATCCTGATCAATTAATATTCAGAGACACAACATAATTTGGCAGATACATTCAAGCTGAAGGTCAAGGCTGGCAAGACATACCTTCTCCGCTTGATCAATGCTGCACTCAATGAGGAGCTCTTCTTCAGCATTGCAAATCACAGCTTCACAGTTGTTGAAGCTGATGCCATTTATGTTAAACCATTTGAGTCTAATACCATTTTGATTGCACCAGGGCAAACCACCAATGTTCTTCTCAAAACCAAATCACACTACCCTAATGCCACATTCTTCATGACTGCTAGGCCATATGTCACAGGCCTAGGGACTTTTGACAACTCCACAGTTGCTGGAATCCTGGAATATGAATTGCCACCACAATCTCCTCATTCAGCAACATCCATGAAAGATCTTCCACTTGTTAAGCCCATCCTCCCTGCCCTTAATGACACTTCTTTTGCAACAAATTTCTCTAACAAGCTCCGAAGCCTTGCCAGCTCCGAGTTTCCTGCTAATGTTCCTCAGAAAGTTGATCAACAGTTTTTCTTCACAGTGGGTCTTGGAACAAGTCCCTGCCAACATAACCAAACTTGCCAGGGACCTAATGGAGCAATGTTTTCAGCTTCAGTGAACAATGTATCTTTCACACTCCCAACCACTGCACTCCTTCAAGCACACTTCTTTGGCCAATCCAATGGAATCTACTCACCTGACTTTCCAATTAGCCCCTTGATTCCATTCAACTACACAGGCACCCCTCCAAACAACACCATGGTAAGCAATGGGACAAAGTTGGTGGTTCTTTCTTTCAATACATGTGTGGAGCTGGTTATGCAGGACACCAGCATTCTTGGTGCAGAAAGCCATCCTCTCCACTTGCATGGATTCAACTTCTTTGTAGTTGGACAAGGTTTTGGTAACTTTGACCCAAATAAGGACCCTGCAAACTTCAATCTTGTTGACCCAATTGAAAGGAACACAGTGGCAGTCCCTTCTGGTGGTTGGGTGGCCATTCGCTTCTTAGCAGATAACCCAGGTTAGTATCAGCAATGCTACATAGCCAGAATTTTTTTACAAGAGTAGGTGCCAAATTTTACTAATATTTAAAGAGAGTGGTTAGATAAATAAAAGGAGTAAAAACTACAGACTAATACAATGATAAAAAATAATGACACATCATTCTAGTAAAAGTTATGCATGCTTGAAGTTGCCACTTTGTGCACAAACCACTTCATAAGTTTACATTTTAGTTCAAAAGACAATTCATAGGAAAAACTTTTCAATTGTTTTGCTTATTTTCTGCTTTGAATTTTACTGAAAATTATGTGTGCAGGGATGTGGTTCATGCATTGTCACCTTGAGATTCACACTAGCTGGGGTTTGAAGATGGCATGGCTTGTCTTGGATGGAAACCTTCCCAATCAAAAAATGCTTCCACCACCACAAGATCTTCCCAGGTGTTAACTTTCTGCTCGGAATGCAAGCATAAATTTTTTTGAGCTTTTTGTTTTTTTTTTCTTTTTCTTTCTTTTTTTTTTTTTTTCATTTTGTTTGTCTTTGTTGAAATCATCATGGCTCACTACTTTTTATTGTTTTCTTTATTCTTTCCAAGAGAGATGAAGTGAATGGGTGGAATATATTAAGATTACTGCATTTTTTTTCATATTAACGATTTATTTTCCACGACAGTTCATGGATTTCATCCACCACAAAATCGGGCTATTATTTCATTTGAATCAACATATTTTATACCATGCAAAGTGACAGTAACAAAATTGATCTCTTTGATAAAATAAAATATTTTGTTTTACCATTAAAAGAATTACATAATGTAAATTAAACAATGACAGGGCAAACAACAACACAAACTAAGGGTCTTCATTCAATCTAATCAAAATTACTATATTGATTCAAAAAAACCAAAAATCGATTAAAATTGCAAAAATTTGGATTGGATTAGTTCTTATTTTTTAAAAACTACTTAGATTAAATTGGATTTCAGATTTAATTTTCAAAACTAATCCAATTCAATCTAAACCAATTAATACTATATAATATAATTTTCTATTATCAAATTTATTCTTTTATTTATAATAATTTTATTTTATTATATTTTTTATATTTATATAACATTCTCACATAAATCTCATTTTATATATTAAATAAATTATTCTTTTTTTATTTTTATTAAATATCATTTTATTGGTTCAAGCCTCGGATATGCAACAATATTAAAACTCAGAAAGGAAAAGCATTGTCGTCCAAGTGGTGCTAATTGGCTCAAGTAGAATTTTATCTGATTGGAGGATATCTGTGATTTCGACAAAAAAATAATTACTTTTAGTATATATTTTTTTAACTTAAATATTTCGTTTGTCAAAAACTAATCAAATCAATCTAACCTAAACCAATAAAAATCGGATCAAATTGATTAAATTCAAAATTTAAAAATTAAATCAATCCAATTCAAACCACTATAAATTATAATATTTGAATCAATTTAATTTTTAACTCAAAATCCGGCCAAATTATGTTGCAAATGTCGCAACCCACAATTGGATGGTGATCGGTGCATAGGGAGGGATATCCCACCTAGCAAGCCTTCTTAATATTTGTCAAATAAAAAGATAAATTGTGATGGCTCATTTTGTAAAAAAGAAAAAAATTGAATTTAAATTTCTTATCTCATCATTTGGATTTAAAGCCACTATCCTGATATCTATCTTGTGCTAATTATCCTTACCAGTTTCTCTCTTTCCCCTACACTTACATAACCATCTCCTCTTATTTTCTCTCTCATAAATCCACTCCATATCTCCTCCACTTCTTTAAAATCCATCAATCCCCAATGCTGTATGACATCCACCATTAAGAAAAGAAAATTTTCTTCTCCTCTTCCTTATTTGAGGCCAAATCATTCATCCTTGTGGAGTGGGAATCAAGTTCTTACATGTTTCATTGTGAAATATACTCATCTTCTTTCTCTCCTTGTTTTTTGAGGCATTTGACGACAGAATTATGGATATAAAAGATGTTGTCTATACATTATCAGTGTGAAACTATGTCTTGGTTGTGAGTAACTAATGTCTACTGTGCAAGTTATTTTCTTATTTATTTCTTTAACATTTTGATCGCCTAATATAATGTTATTTTTATAAAACGATTATTTAATTGATTTTTTTTTTTTTGTGCTATAGAATTGATTTCCAAAGAAAAAGGAAAGTCTATTACATTATCGCTTAGCAAATTCCAAATTGCCTATTTTTATTCCGTTTTGAAAAATTATTATTTAATTTACTTACTTTTAAGCTGCTTTGAGATGTTTGTAAATTTTTATCATAAATTTTGTGATTTGAATTCATCTTTTAAATTAACTTTCGATACTTTTTATTATATCATTTTATGTGAGACTTTTGTTTTGTGATCTATTTATTCAATTATCGATTTATTGTTCTTTTTATTTTTATTATTATTGTTTTGAAAAATCTTTTCGAAATTGTAATTCATGCACACAGCAGCCCCCTTTTTTTCATACGTAGAGAACGCTTAACACCCGCCAACAACAGGGGAGGGAAGCAATACATCAAAGTCACATAAATAAACATGAGCCCCAAAAAAAAAAAAAAAACTACAAAAACAAATGGATAAAAGACTCCAGCAACAAGCAGCGTATCCATAAACACCACAACATACACACCCACCTGACAATCTCTACCACACCTAAGGTTCCTATTTTCCTATCACAGGCCCATGCCTCTGCTGGAAAAACCTGGCTTTAAAGGAATAAAATGCATCATATCAACACAAAAGGACAACCCCTTTTCTAAATATATCCTAGCTCAAAACATGATAAAACATCAACGAACTTAAATCACCTGCAACTTCAAAACTGTTCCAAAATTTGCTCAATCTCATGCATGATAACACATCCATAACACCCCATTATTACGTTGTTCATGATGAATTATTATTATTTCTAAATTATTGGAGTCTTTTCCTCTATATATATATATATATATATTTGGCATGATCGAGATTTTAAATATTCTCGGGACAAGCTTTTCGAAAGTTCTTTACAATTTATTTATGGAAATTTGATCATTATATTCCAAATGAGTTATGTTATAATACGAATATTATTGTTAATTTTTTTTTTTTTGGTTATGATTATAAGTTATCAAAATACTACAGTAAACAGTAATGGTGGCCAGTTTTGATGTACCTTGATTGGACCTAGCTAATAGGGGAGTTGCTAGCCCCAAATAAGATACAATTTGGGATTGGAATTTTTGAAAAATTGGCATTCCAATTTACTAGGAACAAAATATCACAAATTCTAGACTATTCGAGGGCCACCGCTTGAATCCTAAATAAGTTATATAATATTGGGAGCAAAGTGTCGAGGATCATGGAATATCCAAGGGCCACCTCTTGACCTAGTTCTGCTATGAGATTGTGAATTGCTTGCAATGATCTATGATTTGTTATTCGTTATTATTTGATTATTATGTTGTGATTTCCTTTAATTAATGATTATTATTTTTTCCAATTTTGTTAATTTTGAAAACTCATGCCATGCTTGTCTTGTTTTCGTTGCAAAAAATATTAGTTGTTCATTTATCACTCAATCTGAATTCTTTTCTTTCCCATTTTTTAAGATAAGGGCAAAAGGGATAGTATCTAATTCAGTATCATCTATTGAGGAGTGAGTTTTGAAGAAGTTCACTGGTTCTTGTGGGCAGATTTAGTTTGTTTTTGTTCGATCAATGACTTATGTAGAGTTGCTCAATTATTTACAAGCAAGATCCTCCCTATGTTTTGTTTCCGTTTGATTATTAACTTATGTAAAATTGCTTGTAAATAACAAAGCAATTTTACATAAGTCAATAATCAAACAGAAACAAAACATTGGGAGGATCTTGCTTGTAAATAACTGAGCAACTCTATAGAGGTTATTGATCGAACAAAAGCAAAAGACTATTTCTAAATCTGCCAGCCAGAATAAGTGGACTTCTTCAAAACTTCCCTCCTCAATAAATGAAACCAAATTGTACACTATCCCTTTTCCCTTATCTAGAACCCCAAAAATAAAGGATTTGGAAAGAGCGATAAACCTATCGAACAACTAATATCTACTGCAGTAGAAAGGGGACAAGCAAGGCACTAGTTTCTTGAAATCAACATAATTAAAAATAATAATAATTTATTAAAAATCTAGTAAGTAATTAAAAATAAGTAAAATGTCAGAGTACATTATTAAACTTCACAATTACATAACATATCCAAGATTCAAAAGATAACCCTTGGATACTATAATTTGGAGCACTTTGTTCCTTGTAAGTCAGTGCTCATAACTAATGTTCAGATTCACATAACATATCTAGGATTCAAGAGGTGACCGTTGGATATTCCATAATCCACAGCGCTTTGTTCCTAGAAGGTTAAAGTGTCAATTCATCAAAGTCCCAATCCCAAACTGTACCTAGTTCAGGACCAGCAACTCCCTTCTGGATCTAACAATGACTACTATTAGTTATTGTATTTCCGATAACTTCTTATAACCAAATAAGACAACTAGAAATAATATTCATATCATAATTGTTATATTATTATTATTATTCATTTTAAATTCAAATTCAACCAAATCCTCACGTGGGAGAATGGTTGTTTCAATGAATATGAGAACAAAGCTTTTAGCCATTGGCCTTTCAAATCTCCAATACTTATATGTCAAGCTTTAGAATGTTGGTTACGTGAATATCTATTTGCACGTTGAAAATTGAGTCCATCTAGTTTATGTATCATTTGACTATCAATTATTAAAATTCAGACAGTGAACTTTTAGTTACAAAGAAATCCGTTGATAGTACTAATCTATTATCCACCAGGTTTGTTTTAAAATATATATATATATATATATATATATATATATATATATATATATATATAAGTAAACATCCAAATTAGTCCCTAACACATCTTAGGTAGACAGATTGCTCCCTCTTAAAAATAAATTGATCCCAAGGTCTCTGATAATTTTAAAAAGTAAACATTTTAGTTCTTGATTTATTTGCAAAAAGTAAAGAGTTTGATATGTAAATTATATGTTAACTAGGACATCCTATAACCCTATCTCCAAAAAAAAAATAAATAAAGAAAACTCACTATTTTATCAAAATGTAGAACTTGTAGAAAGAATAAAGAATATGTATGTTTAGTAATAGTATACCACTATTCTATTGAATGTCAATTTATCAAGCACCACACTACTTAATACTCTCCTTATTCATCACTATTTCAATTGCAGTATTAGAGAGAATATAGAGTTTAAGAATTTTGAAATTTTAGTTTTAGGGCTTAGTGAGTAAAATAGTTTATTTTTTTTTCTTTGTTGCATGTTTGGGGGTGTTGGTGTCACATTGGATGGGAGTAGGATATACTAGTCAATATGTAACCTACACATCACACTTTTTACTAGATGCAAGTGAATCAAAGATTAAAGTATCTAATTTTTGCAATTGTCAGGAACCTTGGGAGCAATTTATTTTTGTTAAGAACCAATCTATTTATCAAAGATATTATTAGGGATTAATTTGAGGGTTTACTGAAAAATTATTTCATAGTTTTGAATGCTACTACATCACATCTTCATGCCACCAACTTGTAAATCTCAAGGAAGAGTATCTCTTATATTCATATTTTTGATAATACACTCAATTTTTTTCTCTCTTCTCTCTCTAGTCTTCCTTTGTATGAGTGTTGACGTTGAGAGGGACTGTCATTTTTCTCCTTTGGTGGCAACCCCACCGTTTTCTTTGTCTTTTCATTGTTAGGGTTTTGTATCTTTTGTTTTATCTTTGTTATCCCTTTTGTGGGTGTTTAATTTTCTGTTGTCCCCCTTATAGGTGTTTTGTTCCCCCTTTGTGAGTATTTTGGTTTTTGCTTATAGGTATTTTTATTTTAATGATCTTACAGATGGCAAAGATATTTAAATCTATTTTGAACGGAGGCATAATATATTTTTCAAATTTTAGCACTTTTCGTACGGGTCTCCGATGTGAAAACTACATAGACATCGATAATTTTTGGGCAAGAAGCAAAGTTATCGAATGTTGGTTAGTTTAGAATATAGAATGCATTTATTTTTTATTAAATTTGGATTTGATATATCTTTTTTAATTTGTAAGGACTATTAATAAATTTTCCTTTCCCATCAAAAAGATAATACACTCAATGGGATTTTTTTTAAAAAATATTATGTCCGAAATTTATTGTTATATTAAGACGGATCACGTCCCACTTCCATGCTCAAGTTATGCTATTTTTAAGGGATTTGATAGAGCACACTTTCATCTGATTTAGCTCTACAACTGCACTCATTTTGCACCATATCTTTGTGATCCCCTTTTTTCTAATCCACTTCAAACTAGCTTCCAACGTAAAATTTTACTAACTATATATTTTATTTGCTGTCAGATATTGAGAACAAAAGAACGTCTATGTGTCACTTTCTCAATTTTTCTTGTCTTCTTATTTTCTTCTACCTGCTTCTATCTTCCTTATTTGAGTTAAACATGAGATAATGCTTTGCCAGTTCTTGAGATCCAGGTCCAACAACAAAAGAGTCTGCTGTATCTTGGAGCAATTTTGACCACTGTGCTGGAATACTCCTTAAGCCTAGTGCCACTGCATGCCTTAGGGTTCATTACTTGTTCTTTTTTCTTCTTCTTTTATGTTTCCAGCACATTGTATGACTACAATCTTGAGAAATATGGCAGATCAATTCAATGCCAGCACCACTGATAACAATTGATAAGTCGATCCAATTGATAAGTAAATCCACCCATGGATTAGTTAAAAGTAGAATGTATCGATGAGTATCTTGGTTGAACAAAGGGATTCAACCGATTTAGTTTTTCTATACAAGCAAACCATCCTCCCCCATATATCTTTGATCCTTCTAATGTTTTCGATTGTCCAAGTATGTGGTGGAGTTCCCAAGCATTCAATCCACACCCTACGAATTTCACAAAACTCCTCATTGGACCATCTCCTTGTTCCTGCGAAATGATTTAGTAGGAGATCGTTTCCTGAAGCTAGTACCTCCTGTATTTATTCATGAGGGCAAAAGTAATAAGTGTCTTGTATGCTCTCATATGTCTTACCTTTGTAATTGATAGCCATTCATTCACAAGTTTCTCTGTCACATATTCGATTGCCACTAGTGCCAAGGACTCCCCTACAATACTTCTAGGGATGTCAACGGGGCGAGGCGGGACGGGGGACGAGGGCCTACGAGTAAATACTCGCCTCCATCCCTTGTCCCATATCCTCTTGCAGTCTGTTTTTCTTCTTCATGGGTTTAAGTCTTAGTGGATATCCATAGATACCCGTTAAAATATTAAAAATTTTAAAAATTTAAATTAAATATAAAAATTCTAATATCTAAAAATATTTAAAATAACCATAAATAATAATCTAATTTAACAATTAAAATCCTAACAATTTAATATACTTAAAATAAAAATAAACACATAAAATAAACAAAAAATAAGTACAATAATCTAATTCTACAATCTAAATTCTAACAACTTAAAATACTTAAAATAAAAATAAACATATAATAGTAATCCAATCATTAGTCTAATATATAATAAGTACAAATAAATCTAACTTATAAATTTAAATCTTAGTCTAATCAATTTAAATAACAATAATATTAATTTAACTAAATTAATAATTTAAGGGTAAAATAGTAATTTCATGGCGGATACCCACGGGTATGGGGATAGTGATCCCCGGCCTCGCCCTATTTAACATGCGGGTATTTAAAATCTCCATCCCTATTATCCACGGAGGCAAAATCTTCCCCTTATACCCACCCCGTTGCAGGTATTACTCGCGGATATCCGTGGGTGCGGGTTTTTTTTACACCCCTAAATACTTCTGCTCAACCACTCCATTGTATTCGAACAAGTTTCTCCTTTGACAACTAAAGTCTTCTCCACTTCGCTTTTTTGGTATGATTTGCTTGTTTTTTTCACCCTGCAATATTCTACCCTTTCTCTAACTTCCTTCCTTCTTTCCCCTCCTGTTGATTTTTTGCCTGTCAACACTTGTTTTATCGATCTTCTATCACTAAAACTTGATCTGTTATCCACGTCATTTCTCCATTCTCGGCCCAGAAAACTAATTGTCTTCCTTTTCTTCATCCCTTTCAATGCTCTTTCATACTCTGTATCTTTTACTATCATGATCATCCCACTTTATTTCCATCTCATTCAAATTCCATATATCTTCATCACCCACCTTTTTACCTGTGGCTCACGTGAAAATAAATGGATTTTGACTTATTTTCCTTTTCTTTCCAGACAGATATATGTCTATAATTTCTGTTTCAAATTTAAATAGTTGCCATAGCCACTCCTTTTGCATAGATGTTGGAAGATATTCCAAAAATACAGTGTATGATGTAACTTCTAACACCCTGAATTTCCAATCTTCCCTCTAGTCTCCCCTTTGATCTGCCATTCACGCTGTCGCAACATCCTTTAAATGTCTAGTGACCTTTGCCAGTTCTAAACACATAGAATTGTAAGTGTTATAATTAAATTAAAAAAATTACCACCGAATTTTAGAGACGCTTAAGCTCCCTATAGTAAATCTTTTTTGTTATTAATTAGTTTAGTTAATATTATAATTAGATTCCCTAATTTGTTTTGGGGTAAATTACTTTAGCTAGTTGGATGTTAGGCTTTTTCGGTGTTAGATAAAGGAAGTTGGGTTGGACCACGTGGTTGAGTATTTGGTTGGCAAGCTTGGGAATGGGCAACATCACTTGGTGAATGGTTAGTACTTGGTTATTGGGCCAACCCGCCTGATTCGCCCTTTTTGGTGTGTTGGGCTGCATAGTTCAACCCTTAAAAAATTCAACATTATAATCCACCTTGTTTAACTAGTTGGTTTTTTTTTTGGCTGCTTGCTTTTGCTAAGGCAGAAGGCAATTTAATCACGAGTCCTTTTATCAAAATACCCTTAAAATTGTTATCTATCACTCTGGCTTTATGCACTTGAATGAAGGTATCCAAAATCAAGATTTAATTATAAATTTACCAAAATACCCTTAAAAGTTTGGTGCACTTAGAATATTGTGACTTGCTAAAATTTTGGCGTGTTTAAAAATAATGTGAATGGTAAAAGGTTAATAAATAAATTGTTTATTGATATGTGAGAATGAAAATTAAAATAAACCGGAATTTCTTCCTGAAAATAATAGACAAAATGAAGAACCTAATTCTATAATTAAGATATAGTGATTATTTTGTAAGACCAAGATAATTGTTTCCTAAGTTGAATGATAGAACTCAAGTGGAGGGGGGAAGACAGCAAAGGCTTAGAAGGACTTCAGCAAGGTTTCTTGGCTATGTTTGTTAGATTAATTAGTGAGTTAGTGGAAGTATTTACTGTTAATAAATAAAAGAGTTAGTTAAAGGTAGTTATAAACATGCCCTGTGTATAACAGAGGCACACTCTTATAAATTGATTTATTTTGGATGAGAAAAGAGAACTCTTGAGTTCTTGCACTCAAGAGAGGGGAGTTTAGGCTTGACTTGAATAAGCCTATCATTTTTAAACTAATTGAGTTATATTATCTAGAACGAATTTTTGTAGCACAAATGTTTTTTTTTTTGTTTGGTAGACAACACAAATAAGTACAAAGTCAGCTATCATTTCTAAAAACTAAAAATAAGTAAAGGTTAGAAAATATGGTAAGTAAAAGATAAGAGCAATATATATATATATATATATATATATATAGTCAATATGGTCTTGATGTGAAAGCTACAAAAATATACATGTGTAATCATAAAATTTCAATACAGAACACATGTATTAAACCTCATATACACAACCACAAATCATGACTTTTTATTGGGACACACTATGACTACACCAATAGATGTTACCCGAACTCATGCCCCATTGTTAAGGTTAACCAAAACTGAATCATGATCAACCATGATAATAGCTTTTAACTCTTGAGTATGAAAATGTGAGCAATATCTTCAGAAAAGTACTCATAAAGTCGTGGCAAAAGTAGGGTAACCGTAAAGGGAAAGAGATGAAAGATACAAAAGAGGAAAAGAAAAGATAGAACGAAACAGAACTTGGATTAATTGAAAGTTGTTTCAGTTCCTGCCATACATAACAAGTCAATAGCTAGCGAGCGACACGAGATAGTGGAGAACATGACCAGTGTACTCGATCAAATGTTCTTTAACTCCAAACAAACATCCTCAACAAAAGCATGCTCCGAACAAAGGAATGATGGATTGATGACGAAATGATGTTATTTCAATGCTATTATTATTTTCTTTCCTCTATTTTTTTCAGTTCAACTAATGGGTGAAGATCGACAACATATATATTAAGATCAATCAAAATGAGTCTTAAAATGATCAAAAAGTTATAGTTGTAGTATAAAAAATTAGCACATTAAGAGTATTTATTATATGTATTTCTCTCTCATTCACATGCTATGTTAAAGAGTGATGTGATTGACAAGATGTCTAGATGTAATAAATACTCTCAATATCATAATTAAATATTTTTATTTTAGATTATAAATTTCAAAGGATTAATTACAGTTTATTCTTTATATTATAAGTTATGTGTATTTTATTTTTTATATTTTAAAAATGTACATTTGCACTACTTGTATTTTTGTAAATATATAGTTTGATTCTTCTGTTAATTGTTTTGTTAATTATGAATAAAAATATTACATATTTAAGATGTCAAATTGGATATTTAGGAAAGTTTAGAGGTCAATTTATACATAACCAAAAATTCAGGAAAGTATAATACACTTATTTGAGATAAAGTGTACATTTACAAAAATATAGGTAATCAAGATGTATATTTTTAAAATATAAAGGTAAAGTATACATAACTTATAATATAGAGGGAGTAAACTACAAATAACCCAATTTTAAATAGCGTAGTGTAACACCCTCCTCAGTACAGTACTATGCTTAAGTCATAGTACCATACCCTGGAGTTGTTACTGTTACCTGAGCGGACCTTGTCTGACAGCAACTTCGACCGTCTTCGAAAACTTCTGAAACTATCTGGAGACAACACGAAAATAGGTGTGAGAATTATAAATTCCCAGTAGGATTCTCTAAGTATCATAAATAATGTCGTCATTGTTATCTCCAGTTTGCTTCGGTTTATTAAGAAAAAGGTGAACATACCTCACAAACTGTTAAATTTTATAGTTCGAAAATATAATGTCCGAAGCAAAGGTTCAGTTTTACTCATAGACTTGTCATTTGGAAAAAAAAAAAACCCATAAAAATCAATTCCTGAATGATATCATAGATAATAATTGCAACATATTAAACTACACATAGCATTTGCACATAATTTTATCTGTACTTGAATTTATACATATACATAAAATTTTGATTTTCTTTCTTCATCTCTCTTTTTATCATAAAATCTTTACGTGCCACATTCCAGAGTATGATCGCCATGTCATACTCCATCAGAGCATGATCGCCATGTCATGTTCCTTAGGAATATGGGATCTTCTTTTGGTACTTACACTAGTTGGGTCATGCCATACCTCATGTAAGTACTATCATGTATTCACACTAGCTGAGTCAATGTCATGCCTCATGTGAGTGGGGTACTTCCATATACTTTAATCTTTAGTCTTTAATCTTTAGTCTTTTCTTGGCACACCTAGGCATTACGTATCGCCGTCCCTAGGGTGCTTTTACTGCCCTTGGGTAGCCTGTCCTTGGAGTGAGCTCGTCAACTTCACCCGTGACCATCGTCACACCAACTCACCCGCAAGGGGACCCACTGCCTCTAGGTTGGAGGGACCCAATGTGCAACTGCCTTCAACATAGAGGGACCCAAGTTTTAGCTGTCTTTACAAGGAGGGACCCAATGTGCAACTGCCTCCAGGTGGAGGGACTCATGTCTCTATCATTTATTTGCCTTCACAGGGAGGGACCTCAAATAACTGCCTCCGAGTGAAGGGACCCACATTTTATCTTATTTAGCTGCCTTCAAAAGGAGGGACCTCAAATAACTGCCTCCGAGTGAAGGGACTCACATTCAATATATTCACATTCTTTTATTCTCATGCATACTCAAGCATAGTCATATTGAATGTACCTATACTTCATTTATTTTCATATATCATTGCACACATGATCTTCACGTACATATTCATAACATATAAAGGTCCGTAACCTCTTTACCATCCTATCGGCACTTATACATATACCACATCATTTACTTTCATATACCTAATATCATGCTTATATCATTCATGCATATAAACATTCCTAGTTTTATAGACTCCTGCCGTAAATTCGGCAGCATAACGGATCAGTTCCGTTTCCCCATGAATAGTGCCAGTTCTCACAGACAACCCAGTCGTAGCAACATAATCAATCTAACACATATATATCAATGTCAAACTGGCAATCCTCAACTCAAACCTTATATGTTTCACTAATACTTGTGAAATCATCAATTGGGTCACTTTTGTCAATCTATTCAGTTCTGCCCGAATTTCATATGATCCACCTTTATTTCTATTCTACTTATTTAAACTTGGATTTTGGATATGTCATAGATCTATATGTCTACTTTCTAACCTCTTTGGTCCCATATCATTTTGATTTATAAAACTCAAGATATTTAACTTTTGCCTCAATTTATTCAGTCACTAGCCCGAATTATACTCTTGGAGGTATAAATTCACTAAAAATCGAAACTAAGCTCAAATCATGCGAAATTGGTCTCATATTGAAGCTAACAGGACAACCTTTCATTTGCCAGAAGTTTCATTCCATTTGCTTAAGTATACCTCAAGTTATAAGTCCCGAAAGTTGACCTTCCTGAACTACTCTGTTTTGGCATGGAGTGGACATAGGGCAATTTCCTCGAATCACTGGGAACAATTGGGACCATAACAAACTCAAAATTTCATATTGGGATGCTCCCCTATGTGTAAGCTTTTTAACAAAATTAGTTTCACTCAATTTGGAGTTGTATAGGGTGAGATATACCTTCCTTAAGTTACCCTATCTGGATGAAAACCCTGATTCCTAGGTCAAACTTCAAAAATTCATATCTCTCTCAATACTAATCCAATGACCTTATATGATATATGTATGGAAATCCTTGGATGTCTAATTTCATCTAAAAATAGTTTCATTGGATTTAATCTGTTGTAGGCAGCGCCGTACACTCCGCCGTACGGACTGCTGTGGAATTTCTCACTAAAATAGCATCCTAATTCTTTTCTCCTTCTAATTTTCTCCTTCTAACCATGATTTCAACTCAAGATTTCATACTAATCCTATCATCATCCATCATAATACATCCAATAATCCATCAAATGTAAGGAGAAGGATATAATTTCATGCAATCATAGTGTAAGTAATTCAAGAACAGAAATAGAATCCTACCTCTTTGGAGTATGATTTGAGCTAAGTGCTGAAACTTGAAGTGTTAGAACCTTGCTAAGCTTGAAGGAGTAATGGAATTGATTGAGAGAAGGGAAGAAGGAGGCTGGAGCAAGAGAGAAGAGGAGAACGTAAATCAGACCAAAATGGAGAGAAGAGTCTGATTTAAATACATGAGAGTTGTGGTGTTGATTGGTTGAAGTTTTGTGGTTGAAATTCGGCCATGTCTCTCACTTTTGTGGCCAAATTGCTCTCCACGTCATCTTACAAGCTACTCTCCACATCGTCCCAAAAGTGGGATACGCTTCCGTCCAACTGAAATCGGAACTCGTCTCCATTATGCTTGAAGTCGGAACTCGTACCATTTTACTTGAGCTCGAAGCTGAAGCCGGATGTTGGAACTCGTCCCTCTTGTTTGTGACTTGAGGAAATCTTGTCGGGTTTATTTCGAGACTTAGAAGTAAGGTCGGAAGTCGGAAGTATGCTTCCAATCATATAATCTTGGAACTCCCCATTCAAACTCGGGAATGCCAGCAGAAATAGAGGGCTCCTAGAATAAGCTCGGAGATCGGAACTCGTATATAACTTGAAATCAACTCAAAGAGTTAAACTCATGTCCATTGAGTTCAACTCTAAGGCGGGAACTCGTTACATTCAACTTGGAGGTCGGTACTTGCATCATTGCGTTAACCTATGACTTCAGATGTCAAAAACCGTGTACACAATTTTGAAACATAAGGACTGAGGTCGGAACTCGGGTACATCTCGCTGAAACTTGGAGATAAATTATGAGATCGGAAAGAGGGTACATTTTCCTTGAAACATGAAGTCGCAAAGTTAAGTCGGAAATCGGGAAGTTAATACTGCATTTAAGTCAAATTATGCAAACCAACTCGGAAGTCGGAATTTATACCATTTTGCCTGAAATCCAAAGGTGAAATCGGATGTAGGACCTCGTGCTCCTCTTATTTGAGACCTGGACAGAAATTTGGAGATCGAAAATTATGTCCGTTTTATTTGAACCTTGGAAGTAAAGTATGAGGTCGGGACCCATATAAATTTTGGTCGAACTTGGAGACCAACTCAGAGATCCGATCTCGCGTCCATTAACTCGTAGGTCGGGAATCGAGTGTCATTCCGGTTTGAACAATCAACCATGAAGTCGGAAATCGTATCCCTTTGTGTTTGAAGCATAAGATCGGAAATCGTAAGTTATGCCATTTCATTTGGGAGTTGGAGGTGAAGTCGGAGGTCAGAGCTGTGACCATTTCGCTGAGATAAGGTCGGAAATCGTTGATTAACGTAAAACGAACTTAGAAATCGGGACGTTATATGTAGCATGGTACAACCTTTAGAAAATATAACATAGTAGATCACTTGATTTTGATAACATAAATTTTTTTACTAAAATTACATTAAAATTATGTTAGAAAATTGTGTTCTTCTTCGTAATAATTTCTAAAATGATGAGAACAATGGCTCAAAATTGCATGCACGTTCGTTTCTTTTCTTTTATTTTTTCATTTTGCCAAATAATTAAATTAATATTCATGCATGTAACAGAAATGAATTAGTATCGTGTACTTTCCATGTACATATATTCTAGATTCTCATCAATCAACTTATTTCAACATTTTAAACATAAATTTACCAATTAACATTTGGTTTAGTGGTAAAAGGGCTAATCCACCACAACATAGTGAATCATAATTCAAATCTCAGTTGGAAGAGTCATCCACATTTAAATGTCCCATATTGACATTTAAGTGTCCCATATTGCTTGAATAAGATTGTGTTTAATGGAAGGATACTTATAATAAACAAAAAAATGACTTAAACATAAATTTCAATTTTTTTTTTTATCTTTTTGAAATGATAGTGGCGGAAAGAAAGAAAAAGTTAAATTAATCTTTGTAAGTATTTATATTTTCAGTGTGTTTTTAAATAAGTTCTTATATTTAAAAAGTTTTTAATTAGATTCTTATGCTTTAAAATTTTTGTAATTAGACCTTTACTTTTAATTGGTTATACATACATATGTGGCTACTAACCATACTTGATGCACCATAAATATTAAATAGCCATTCAATTAAATTTAATTACTAATACCAATATTTTTATCTAATTTCTAGCTAAAATAATTTTTCCTTCTATTTTCCTTCTCATACATGCACTAAATGTAGTTGAAAATCATGATATTTAGTTTCTATGTATATTATATTCTTCCTTTTCTTTTCTTCTTAGTACAACTAATTAAACTATTAATACAATCAGTGTGATTAGTATCACATGTATAGGGTGTAATGGACAATGAATGGCTAACTAATGGTAAGGACCCTATTACAAGTTTTTTAAAATATAAAAATCTTATTAACATTTTTTAAAATATAAGAACCTATTTAAAAGCTTATTGAAATTATAAAGGACTCTGTTATGGACTCAAACTCAAGAAAGAGTCCAACTTAAAAGACTAGCTAATTGTGTGGGAGAGCCCTTAGATTTAAGAACCACACTTGGATAACATGGCACTTTGGTGTGAGATTTGTAATATTGCCACCCCCATTTAATAGCCAACAATCATTGCAACCCACCTTAGGTTGTCCACTACTTCTAGTAGCCTTGCTCTGCCCTTTCCAAGCAACTACTTTTCAGGTTGAGCTTTTCCTAGGCTGCCCACCTCCATGACCATGGTGGTCACTTTAGGCTACCCACTCTGAGCGGCTCCACTATGGCCTTCCAGGTAGCCCTTTTGTAGGTTGCTCCTTTCCTAAGTCACCCCCATCGTGTGTCCACTTCTCAATAGAAGCACCAATGTTATGGACTTAAACCTAAGGGAGCCTAAGCTAAAAGATTAGCATATTGGATGTGAGAGTCTCTAGATTTAAGTACCACACTTGGATGGCATGTGGCTCCCTGATATGAGACTTGTAACATTGTTGTCAACAATCACGACAACCAGCTCTAGACTGCCCAATCGAAGCAAATTCACTCTGGCCTTTTCAAGTAGCTTTTTTTCGGGTTCCTCCTTTCCTAGGTTGTCACTTTGTGACCACGATGACATGCTTTATGCTACCACTTTCAACAACTTCACTCTGGCCTTTCGGTAGCCCTTTTCTTAGGTTGATTCTTTCCTATGTTGCCCCTCTGTGTGTTATGCTCTCAATAAAAGTACCAATGTTATAGACTCAAATGTAAGGGAGAGCCCAACCTAAAAGACTAGTCTATTATATTAAAAAAAACCCCTAGAGTTAAGTACCACAATTGAATAGCATGTGGTTCCTTGACGTGGGACTTATAACATACTCTCAAATTAATTTTGTAAAATATAAATACAATTTTGTGTTTTCTTTTTCAGTAATTAAAATGTCACATCTTTTCAATGCAGATTTGCTCTACTTCTCAAAATTATTATAAACACATAACTAATCACAAATCACACAAAGATCGATGAGGTATAAATCTTGTGCAAATAAGTAATAGCATAAGTACGAACCTAAATAGCAAAAAATAAAATAAAATAAAATAAAATTGATATGAACGCAAGGTACAAATGAATCTTATTGGGTTGATTTCTTTTATGTTAATTTTTACTTTTTTTTCTCACTCATGATTTTTATTTTTGCCCCTTTTATTTCATGCACCAGCAAAATTTGTGCTAATTAGGGCTAGAAACAAGTTAGGTCAGGCCTGTGTTGCAATTGTTTGGTCTAAGCCTGGTTTATGGTCTTCTATAAGTTTTTTTAAGCTTAAGTTTAGCCTATTAAAAAGTCTAATCTGGTCTAAAGCCTATAACTTAAAATATTTTAAACAGATAGGCCCAAACTCTTAAATAGGCTTCCTTTAAACTGGCTTAACCTACTACCTAAAAATCAAAATTTTTAAGATCAATCAAAATTAACTCGGGTAAATCGATCAAAAATCAGTGAAAAAGTTTGACTAAAACCCATTCACTAAGCATTTAATAGTCAGTGGTAAGGTTAATAACCCTGGCATAGTGAAAGATGATTAATGATATATCTTGGTTGGCCAATTAAGCTAAGTGCACCTCTTACTCTTTTAAGGAGCCTAGAATTGGAAAATAATGTGAAAGATGGGTATTTATAGTTGTCTTAAGAGTAAAAAGTTCCTAATCTAAGCAATGTGAGATTTAAGTACTTCCCTTTCATTTGTATTGCTTAATACTTTTTAAAATTATAAACTATATATAAAACTAACAAGAAGTTGTTACAGTTTACTAGTGAAATGGTTAGTTACTTAGTATATGGGCCTTCTGTTTGAATATTTACTTCAATATTTTAGAATTTTACAATGTATATATATAGAGGGAGAGAGTCAAATCAAGTGAGAGGAGTGATTAATTATAATAGTGAAAGAAGTAAATATTAACTATTGAATCTTATGTGAATGGTCAAAATTAAAATACAAAATCATGTGACTCTTTTAAGTAATCATATGACATTTAAAAAGAATTTATACTAAGTATCACTACTATTCTACTAAAGAAAATATATACAATCATGTGGCATAAAAGTGAAAATTAACATTTCGTTGCTCAAATAGCTATATAGCCCTTGGCACATTGTCTACCAAAATTGCTATTAATATAGATACCACTAAGAAATAATACTATATTTTAAATTGTTGGTAATGTTAGAATGCAATGTTTGCTGTGACAGGTAATCTAACATACAATTCACATTGCCTTATTTAATATATCAAAAAGGTTACTAGGTAATAATATCTTTTACTATAATAATAATAATAAATAGTTAATTATTATTAATATTAATTATTAGTTATAATATTAATTTTATGAATAATAATAAAAATAATTAATAATAATAAGAAAAGTTAATTATTAATTATTACTAATAATATTAATTTTTAATAATGGTAATTAGAATAATTAATATTATTTTTAATAATAATAATAATAATAATGGTAGGATTGTTATATTAGCGATAATCCATGTTATCTTAGAAATCTAGATTGTCAGTAATATGATCTTAAGATAATATTATGATCCAAATAATTTAATCAAATATTACCAATAATCAAGATAAATTACCCCATGTCAATTGCTACCTAGCTTTATTCAGTTAACTATAAAAGCTGCTTATGCTATCGTATAGTATTCCGAGATCTCTATAGTTGGTTTATTTCATCAGGGAAAAAAATGGGGACAACTAGGAAACAAATATTGACATGTAACGTTTTGGCGCTGCCGTAAGAGTTGTTTTATGCTAAAAGAAGCACGAAGGGAAGTCTAAATCAGTGACCTTCGATAGAGAGACAGAAATAAACCGTTCATTTCGGTTTCAAAATATTTGTCGTTTTGAAAAACATTCAATTCAATTTTATTTATTGTTTTAAAAATTATATTTTTTAATAGCTCTATTAAATAAAATGAATTATTAATTAAATGAAAATATTGTAAACATCTTTAATAAAACATAATTATATTTTCTTGTACTTAAAGTTATTTAATAATTATTTTAATACGTATGCATTTATACCTCAAATGAAAAGTATGGAAGTTGTACGAAAAAAAAAAGAAAAAGGAAGGAGTGATTGTGAGACAAGAAGCATGATGGGTGATAATGTAGGCAAAATCTTAAGCCAGAAGCGTGAACAGCAATGATGGTCCATGGCAGTAAGTATCTTTTTGTTCCCTACACCATGGTTAATTAATGGGAAGTACACCCTTACTAACAAGAAACACCAGGATTATCAATTAATTAATCACTAAAGCCTAAAACTTAAAATAATAATAATAATAATAATAATGATTCAGGTACGTGCACCAATTTAATTTTTGTAAGTACTAGTAATATTGAACTTATACACACTTAATCTCATAAGTGGCCATAACTACATGGAAGTGTATGTATTGGGTTTTGTTAATTAAGAATAGAAATTTTTTTATCGAAAGCAAAGTTTTTCAAATTTTGAATATAATATTTAAAATTCATTTTTAATTTGTTAATGAGTGCTCAATTTTTTTTTATGTGCCTTTCCCTTGAATTTTTATTTCAGCAGATTCAGACAGAAACATTTGTCTAATAGCACTTTCTAACTTCAAAGTTTCTTTCCCGTTTCCGTAAGTTCGTGGGCTTAAAAAAGAGGGTTAAAATAAATGAAAGCTAAACAATATTTTCTTTATGTAATAATGCTACTACTAAACAAAAAGTTGAGCTCTGGATGGTGATGAAAACCATGCGATTCGCTTTTTCGAAGTTCTCGTTGCTTTGTACTTAACAATTAGAGGAGTATTTAAATGATCTCGGGGTATCATGCTCACAATCAATAAGATAATAATATTTTAAAATAAAATTTATTATTAACTTAATTTTTATTTAAAATATTACTATATTATTAATTATGAGCACAATTATATACTGCTTCAAAACTACCAAAATTTTTCTCTAACAATTAACAATCGAACTAACTCATCATTTTCAATTTACCGTCAATTTATTTTCTTGCCAAAATAATCGTGTACAAATACCACTAGATTAGTATACGTGCACCAGACGGAGTTATAAATAAAATATATGTAATTGAAAGTTATTACTATTCTAATTTTGGTTTAATTTATATGTATTGACGATCATCTAATTATATACTGTCACATAAGTGATTATACATGACCCTCATCCCTATTATTCTAAAAGTCATACAAATTAAAGAATATGATTGAATGATAATGAAAAATAGTTTTATACTGTCAGTATATATGAATTAAATTATTATTATTATTATTATTATCGATTTAATTTTGATGCACTATCTTATTCAATTAAATCCTCTAATATGCATGATATTTAAAATAGTAAGTGTAAGAGTCAAATATATTTATTGATACGATAATATATAATTATACCAGTGTATCAAAATTAAACTCTATTATTATTATTATTATTATTTTTATTATTATTATTATTATTATTATCATAAAGAAAATAAGGACTTATATTATTCTTGAGAAAAGTTTAGCAAAAAGTAGTTGCAGAATACAAAAAGGAATAAAATAATAGTATGTTTGGTTCTACTTTTGTAGAATTGATTCTAGATAAAATTGATTTTATCGGAATTGATTTGGCTAGAATTAATTTTGAGGTAAAGTGATTTATGTTTGGTAGTTCCTCTAAAAGTGATTCTGACAGAAAGTAAAATGATGTATTAGTTTCAACTTTTAAAAAAAAAATGATTTTGAAGTTTAAACTTTATATATAACTGAAAAAGCTAAAAATTGATTTTTTTAGAAGCTGTTTTTTTCAGCTTTTACAAAAAATAGAAAACAAATATTTTTGAGAATTTGATTATTTTTAAAAAATTATCCAAATATATGAGAACTAATTTTTTTGGATGAAAAAAGTGATTTTTGGCCAAAATAATTCTAAACAAACACACCCAAAATGTTTCACTTCTCCTATAATCAACTCTAGACCAGAATTGATTCTGAGTATGAATAACCAAATACCATTAAAAATCCTCAGAATCAATTCTGTTGGTCTAGAATTGGGCTCCTAAGCACATGCTAAGTTAGGTGATGATGTACTATCAATTAAAAGTGTTTTACACATTTGTCGTATCAATAAAATATTTAATTCAATTATCCATTACTTTAAAAGTCTTATAAATAGAAATATATAATTGAATAATAATATAAAATTTTCTTACACTGACAGTATATTAAAATTGATCTATTGAATTTTACAGTTGCCTGTTTGGATAAACTTATTTTAAATTTAACACAGATTATAATAAAAAATTTTCTGAGGCAACTTTTGAAAAAAGAATTAACATGCTTTAAGTGTAAATGAAACATGTGTAAACATATTAAAGGTAAAGAATATTAAATACAAGTATGTAAATATATAATTAAAATAATTTAATATTCATAAACTTTTACTGTAAAATTTATTTTTTGTATATTTTCATCTAATTATATATTATTATATTATTAAAATATCTGACTATTTCAATAACGATATAAAAAATCATGTATAAACTTGAGAGTATAAAAAAAAAAAATTCAAAACTGATAATTTTTTAAAATTAAACTGATAGATTAGTTGCAATCTAATTTATGAAAATATTTTCAAGAAAAAAATAATATGACACGTGGCATTAGACTTGAAGGTTTTACTGTCCTGCATTTTATATACGTACTTGCTCCACATTGAATATTAATTAGAAACAACGGTAGTTCAGTAGTTGTAGTTGATAACATTAGGGGACAGCTACCCAGCTTTGGAAGCTCACCAAATCTGATATTGCTTCTATTTGCAGTAAAGGAATCCTAAGTCCCCCACCTTTGAATTAAGTGGGTGAATGGGGCACTATGACCTTTACTTCTTCGCCCGTTACTACAAGTTAAAGTTGAAAGCGACCAATCTAAAGCAGGGAGGATCCAACACGAGCACAGATGACAAATATGTGAATTAATTACATTATTTAAAACAATATATGTTCCAAATAAAACAAAACAATCCACAATTTCTTTCAGGTGGAAGATGATCATAATATAAAAGCCAAGGTCTTGATTTGGCTGCGGATTTCCAACTCAAGACTTTTTTAATTGTCAATATATTTTTTCAAATTTAGCTCTGACTTTAATTAGGGTATTCAACGTACCCAAAACACACGAACGTAGCTGCCTTTGTAGTTTTTTAGCACATAAAAGAAAAAGAAGAAAATGAAGGCGTTCATTATGGAGGAGTTCATTGACTTAAGCAAAGTTCACTAATTTGATTAGGTACGTAATGTCACAGATAGATGTTGAATTTTATCATATATGATGTGATCCATCATTGGATTCTTTATTGTTTGTTAAATAGTAATCATTGCCCATCAATCCATCTCGTGTATCTTTTTTCTCTAAACAACTTAAGCATTGATACAAAGTAAGGGCTGTTTGGTATACCTGATAGTATAAGATTTGATAGGATAAGTACTAATATTATAATATTTAATTGTATAAGGTTTGATAATAATTTAATATTATGTAATATTTGGTATATCACTATATAAGATATTATATTATATAAAATATAACTAGAAGAAAAAATTATAATAAATATAATTTTTAAATAGTTATTATAATTATTTTAGTTATTTTTTATTATATATGAAAATAATTTTATATTAAAAATTATTTATTTATTTATTTTTATTTTTTTATAAATATAAAAAATATGAGAGAGAGAGAGAGTAAAATAGAAATAGAGTTTTTATACATCAAAATCTAAGTAGGTTTAGTATCATATTCTTATATTTGGTTGTATTTTTTATTATATATAATTAAATTTATATTAAATATTATTATTTATATATTTTACTAATAAATTTTTATTTCTATATTTTTATTTTAGTTTGAATAGTTATTTTATAATTATTTTTTAAAAAATATTTATTTATTGTTAAATAATATTATTTTTTATTTATATATTTTTATTTTTTATTTTTTATTTAATAATTAATTTTTTAATAAAATATATTAAAAAATAAAAAGTGAAAGAATCCTTATGCATTAAAAGTTAATCAGGCCTAATACGGCCTATCGTATTAAGTTATCTATCATTAAAATATATAAAGAAGGTTTGATGGATAAACTTATACAATACATTGACGGCACCAAATAATGAATAAGATGATAACGTATTATATTATTTTATCCTATTATACCTAAGACAGCATGCCAAACACCTCCTAATAGTTATAATTTGCATTGCAATACATTTTATATGTATACAGTGGTGTCAATTGGCTAGCTCTCATGATAATTAACAAAAGCGGAAGGATCTTTTAATGTATTATATTTTGATTAGTTCAACTGCAAGTTGAAGGATTTAATTAACATAATACCATATTAAAACATCAAATTCAACGTGATCGGCTTTCCCATGATATGTTTATTATAGAAGTAAAAATAACAAGAAAACATAACTGCATATGCATTATATACTCAAAAGATAGTATTATAAAAAAAATATACTCAAAAGATAGATATATACTATAAGACAAAAGTATATTCCATTGCAATCCAGAACTTAAGAATCTTTAAGCAAAGCTAGAATTAGTTGGACATTATCATTATATCCTCCATATTTGAAGTCTTAATTGACAAGAAATTTTATGCAAGAGACTTGCACCTTAACCTTTATATTTGGAAGATATATCAACCCGCAATCAAATAAAAATTAATTACAAAACAAGAAAATATAAACTACAATGAGTCTAATTTTTATGCACTGATAATATAAAATAACTTTATACTATGACCTAATCAAATTACAAGAAGATGTTCAATCATAATAGGTAACCATCCATCATAATAATTATCTATTTGATTTTAATTTTTTTTGTAATTATATTAACTGATAATATAAAATTATTTTATATTATAATAGTATAGAAATTAAACTCAAATACCGTTACAATGAAATATGCTCTAAAAATTAGTGACACAGAAACCCGTGAAAGGATAGAAAATCATTGATGTCATAGTAGGATGAGTGGGTTCAATTTCTCGGGGAAAAATTAGATTGAGATAACACCATAGCCATTCATCTTTAATTACTTAGAACATGTTATGCAATAAGTTTACTAACGATTGAAATTCTCTTATTTATTCAGTAATTTTTTTGAGACTATTAAACATATCATTGAATATTAATCCATTAATTCCCTTTGTGAATTTAAATGAATAATGAAAATGATGTTCTTTTAAAAGCTTTGTGCTGCATATCTATAAATTGCTATTGCTATAGGTTGTTGGTTTCTTTATGGCGTATTACCGTGTGACTACCACCTCCTTTCAATTTTTCTTTAATTCTTCACATTGGATATAAATAGGAAAGGTTATTTAAATTAGCGCAATATATATATATATAGAAATAAAATCAGATAAAGTTTTTATAATAATTAATATATTAATCTAAAATTTAATTAAAAAAAAAAAGATTTTGAAAAGTAATGGTAATCCAAGTGTCCCTTGGAAATAGAACTGGGCTTCTGCGAATGATAAAGTTTCTAATGATAAAAACCAACACTTAGAAAAAGCAAGTAAATGAATATATATGATGTAGACCTTCTAGTAAAGTCAAACTTTTGGAACCTTTAGCGTTTGATATATTGCTTGCAAGAGAAACAAAGCATCGTGTTCATGATATAGATGTACCAAATAGCAACGGATATGAGATAAAGGGCTCTGATAACATTAGTAGATTCTTGAGTAAGTGGTCCCAAAGAAGCAAATCACGTGCATAGATGCATCAAAGTTCGCAGATATCACGAAAGCAAAGCATAATTCTACAACAAAAGAATATCTTATTGTTAGTCCTAAACAAACTCAAAGAGAAAAAAGAGAAGAGTAAGAGACAGCAGTTAACAAGAAGGTGGAGGCTTTCAAAACCTTCTCTTGGGGCGTAGGATCCAATGCATCTTATAAAATAAAACTCTTTAACTTCCTCTCTTTATAACCATACCATACACATTCAACTCTCTCTCTCTTTGTAAGACACAAACACAGATAGTTAGAGATAACACATACCCCAAAAGTACACCCAAAGAAGCCAAGAGAAATCTCACTAAAGAAAGAGGGAAAGATAGTGATTTTGATGATTATTATTTCCACCTGTTTGTTGGATCTCTATAACTAACCTCCCTAACTCCTCTCTTTTTTCATCTTGCTCTAGCTTCCTTTGTTTTCTCCTCCTTCTTCATCTAAGTTAGCTTCGTGTACTCATAATTCCAGCATATCTTCTTCTCAAGCATGTCAAATTAATTAGTTCCTGGCTCTTTCATATCAAAGATGAGAGATAAAAAAAAAAGGGAAGAAGAAGAAATTGAGGTTTTGAAGATGACAAAGTTTGAAACTGTGTGCAATGAGAGCCTTTCAAGCAAGTCCAAGCCTCCTTCTCAAGGCCAACATGAAGATAAGAATATTGATCAAGAGAAAGAAGAATTAGAAGGAGAAGAACACCTTGAGGGTAGTATGGTACTTTCCAAGCAACCAGGTTCAGAAGCAAGCACACTACCATCATCAAGAAAGGAGCATCACAAGAAGGTGAAAGATGAAGAAGAAGAAGAAGAAGAAGATAATGATGGGTTCAGAACTCCAACTTCTTTGGACCACAGGATCCCAGTGGTGGCCAAGCAATGCCCACCTGCACCAAGAAAACCAAAACCATCTCTGAAGAGAAAAGCATCCCAAAGTTCCTTCAGCAGCTGCAGACACCCACTTGATCTGTCAAAAGAGGTTGAATTATTGTTCCCAGCACAACAACACAACCAGCTTCTTTCTGATCATTCACACCAAAGCACCAAGAAAGTTCGAAGAGAGGGGCCACTGTAATGTATAGTTCTGGTGCAAAAACATCACGTTTCCATGTGCTGTGTACACTTCATAATGGGTGCGAATGCAATGAAATTGTCAGCTTCAGCAAAAGTTTGGTTAGTTTTTCCTTCTTTTGTTTTTCGGTTTTTTTTTTTCTAACACTCAAATTATTCCTTTAAAAGATTCATGGAAAATTAAGTTGGCTTCCTAAATACTTTTAAAATTTAGTTCTGATATATTATTAATATAAAAGTTTTTTATACATATCATTCAATCATATTTTTTTTGTCTTACTAAAATTGATTCACTTTTATATTCATTATCTTAAAAACACACATATCAATAGATATGATTGATTAACACCAGTGAAAGTATTTTAAAGTTAATCTCATACTTTTAATATCAATCTAGCAATGTTTAAAATAAATATCAGTTTAACTGATTCCCTAACGTGTATTTGGACACTAATTCAGTTGTAAAGATTATTTGGTGTTGTGAAGTATTGAGTTGATACTCAAAGACTTTAAATTAAAAAGCCAACTTAACATCTTATATATGTATATTTTAACGAATAATTTGAACTTTTTGTTTTCTCTTGTTGATATCTTAGTCGATATTCTAAACGGGCTGTTATGGTGTAAAGTTAAAGTTTTTCAAAAGATCACAATATGAAGTACGGACAGAGAGAGAAGGGCGTGTTTCTGTCTCTGGCCGTAGTAGAATTTTCTAACTTTTATTTCTGACTCTGGCCGTAGTAGAATTTTCTAACTTTTACTGCTCCCACCAGCTTCTTTTGTACCAAGTAAGGTGTTATCATCAGCCATGTTCTAATTAAAGGAAGAAAATCTACTCTGATAGATCGAGATTCATCACTCAATTAAAGGGTTCGACTTGGTGATTCATTTTCGTTCTTTAATTTGTTCTTCTGAGAGATTCTTCCTTCAGTTTTACGCTTGGTGAAGTTATCTTCGGATTCCATAAAATATAGCGGAAAGAAGAAGCAGTTGTTATGGCTGGAATGATTACATTCTTCTTGCACTGTGATTTGTTGCATTAATCCAAATTGTGAGCATGATTAGTCGAAGCACAAATTCCAATATTATTATATTTGTTTTAATATTAAAATCAAATCCAATTGCATCCTACACGGTAGCAGAGAGGCAAACATACTCAATGATGAATACTCTATTACAGTACATACTACAAACAACAATGTTATTTGTATGGTTTTAATGAAATTATTCTTAAATCGTTTTTTCTTCGATAAAAAATAAGATAAATAAATTTATCAAAAAATAAATAAATAAATTTAAGTTTAGTTGATTTAATTGGTTTAACATTTGTATTATGTAAAAGAACGTTTCGAGTTAATTTGACTGTTATAAAATGACACTGAAAAAGTCATACTTGCTAGTATATCAACTAGACTCAAAATAGATTAATTGAGATTAAGTAAATTTCAAATATTTATGGTTTGAAAAGTAATTTTAATATATTCTCTATCTTTTCTCTTTTGTCAAAAATAAGAAAAATGTACGAAATGATGTAAACAAAATATTCTGCAAGAAACCTTTTCCTATAACAAAATGGCAAGTGTGTTCATTGTTTCATGTATTTGTCTCCCGCAATAGAGTAGCTACGGGGAAGTTTTTGGTCCCCGTTTAATGTATGGATCGTAGCAAAAATCACGATCTCATACTAATCCTCTAGTACATTTCCTCGTTGCATTCTTTTGTTGGTGAGATCTCCGTTTGCTTTTGCCCCAACAGAAGTTTTAGTTGTCGTCCCCCTTGTAGACAAGTTAGTAAATAATTTTATGAAAAATTATTATATAAGAGCCATTAAAAGTTAGTCTTCAAAAAATTCAAATAAACCATTGCTATAATTTTATTTTAAATTTTTAATTAATTCAAGTATCCATAGTTACGTGTTTTTCCATCGATAAATGGGAATGGCTACTCGTGATAGGGCAAGGGTAAGAATGGAGAGTACTCCCCATTTCTGCCCTTGTTGTCATGTCCCATTGACATTGATTACTCTCATGGGAGAGAACTACAAAGTACAAGACGACTTTTTATGAAAATTAGAAATCCTTGTACATCAGAATATATACATGTATACCGCATGATTGTTTATTAATTTATCAGTTAATTTATATACGATATAGTTAAGCTTCATTATATAGATGAAAATATAAAACTGACAGGAATTAGATCTGGTGAAAGGAGCTATTCCTCCACAACATAGTGAACTATGACTCAAATCCAAATTAGGAAAAATACTTATATTTAATATCTAATCGTGACTCAAATAGAATTGTCTTCAATAAATTATATATAAAAAATAATTGTCATATAAAAGAAAGGTGAAGATTTTGCTAAAAATTAGTATAAGAGCTTTTAACACTACACTCATCCTTAATCAATTAAAAAATTAAGGCAGCTGATGTTTTGGCAAATTTTGCCAAGGATAAATGGTTCAGGAATATGGTTGGATCTCCTTCCTGACTTTCTTGCCCATATTCTGTTGTTAGACTCTTCTTTTCAATTTTTGAAGCTTATTTTCAATTAAAAAAATTTAGAAGTTACATATTTAATAAATGTGCTCTGCATAAGTTGTAGGCCCCTATCTCATATTAATGAACAAGGTAAACATTGATGAGACAAAAAAATTACCCGCCGCCCCACCCCCCCTCCCCGGGGGGAGAGGGGTGTTCCTTTTTCTTGTCAATCTTTTTGCTTCGTTTTTATGAGAAAAATAGTTAAAGAAACGATAATTGCACATTTTTATAGTAGATTATTTACAAAAATATAATTAAATAACAAAAGAAATATTCAACACTCAATGTTATCATCGTTATTATGAGAGGTGACCACTGACCAGCAGTTGGGTTTCACTCAATTACTGGCACTGAACCAACCAAACCCATTAAACTACTTGACGAACCAGACCTAAACAATTACTTTGTGCATTGGATGAAACCATGATAAATAATACATTAAACCAATCAATTCAGATAGGTTTGGTTGTTCTACTTCTGTCGCAAGTCTAAACCATAACTTATACATATGTATATGTAATAAAATAGACTAACTTATCCTAACATTTGATTTTCTTTAACAATCACCAATTCATCATATATTATTAAGCTGATCTTCCAAGCCAGCCTTAGTTTTCTCTCTCCTTCGCATGTCCTTTCTCTTCAGGAATCTTTTTGTTCTCCTTTTTTATTCTTTTTAATGAGAGTTTGCACGCTATTTTTGGTAAAAATTCTGGTTGTTAAGTATTTTTTTTCTATTATTTTGTTTTTAGTTTATCTTATTTCTGCAGTAGTTTTTCTAATAAATATGTCCAGATATTGTATATTTGTTAAGATAGATATATAAATACTCGTAAAAAAATAGATATATAAATAGTTTGATTTTGAATTTTTTTTTTTTATATATATACCTCATGTTATGGTTGATTTGAAACTTTTAGTTTCAAATTTTTTTTTTTAAATTAATGCCATGCTTCCGTTTTATGAGACAGTAAAGATTTTCAAATCTACGAAGATATGTATGTACACACAATATCATATATATATATATACATACACACACACTGGCAAGTTATGTGCTTATACATTTGGGTGAAGAATATATCTATAACGAGTTATTTTATTCCGAGCAACCCACGTGTTATATATAAATTAATTTTATATGAACATAAATTTATTAATAAATAAATATTTATTGTATATTAAAAATTATTTATTTTATTTGAAAAAACTTATAATTAAGATATTATAATAAAAACATTTTCTTGAGTTTTAATATAGGATCAAAAGAATTTTGTCTAAATATAATTAAAATCTTATAAAATAAAAAAGCTTAAATTTAAAATTTAATAATTATTTGCCTTAATTCTATTTTTTTTATATATGAATTCATATCAAAATATGGATTTAATTTATATGCACTAACAGTTTAAAACTGTTTTACACTGATATCCAATCACATTCTCCTATTACATGACTTTTGGAGTAGTAGAGGTGAAAGTCATGCATGTTTGCTTATATGATAGTATATGATTGAATGACAATGTGAAAAAGTTTTACACTCTCAGTGCATATAAATTAAACCATCAAAGTATTATGTTAACTCTATATGCATAAATTAAGTTAAATGAAAGTTCATTATATTTTTTTGACATGTTGAGTTTTTTAAATATAAAAAACTTTTGTAATTTTTACTCTTTATTTTTTTTGTATAGAATAGCTTATAAATTTATCTTAATTATATTTTACATCCTTTATCTTAAAAATATCAAGTATTATTTTATCCCATGCAATACAAATCTATACTACTAATAAAACAAAAGGTGTAATAAGGAAACTTTTACACATGTCGCAACCAGGCTAATTTTACATTAAACGCATTTCTTTGAAAAAAAAAGTTAAATTAGTTCAAAAAAGTAATATTTTAAAAAATAAATGTATCCATTTAAAAAAGAAAATTTTAAAAAGAATTAAAATTTTAATACATTTATATTTAAAAAGAATTCAAATATTAATGTGTTTATTTAGAATTTAAATATAAACGCATTCATATACACGCATAGATGCATTCATTTAGAAAGAACTCAAATATTTTATTGATATGAAGTATTCAATTTTTTTAAAAAAAAATAACTTTAAGAATTCAAATATTTTTAATAACTTTATTAACTTCTAGATAACAATACTAATATTATACTTGTAACGTTCTCTTTGGTACAGTACTATGCTTAAGTCATAGTACCACACTCTGGAGTTGTTATTGTTACCTGAGCGAACCTTGTCTGACCGCGACTTCAACCGTCTGTGAAACTTCTCGAACTATCTGGAGATAACACGGAAGCAGGAGTGAGAATTTTAAATTCTCAATAGGATCCACTAAGAAATTTTCATACCGTGTCATCATTATTATCTCCAGCTGCTTCGGTTTATTATAAAAAAATGAACATATGATACGAATGGTTCCGTTTTATAATTTGAAAATATATGGTCTAAAGTATAGTTTATTTTATTCCACGCACTTGAGTCATATTGGCAATATTTCATAATGAGAATAATAATCACTGCATAAGTAGAGAGAACAGTTTCAGCATCAATAAAATATGAGATATAATTATGCAAATGCTCATATTTTAATTCATGCAAATGCACTGGTGCTTTTCTTTAACTTCCTCTGCTTTCTTTTCTTGGCACACCTAGACGTTACGTATCGCCGTCCCTAGGGTGTTTGCATATGTTTTAATCTTTAGTCTTTACTGCCCTTGGATAGTCTGATCTAAGAGTGAGCTCAACTCGTGACCCTCATTACACAGTACTGACCTGCAAGGGGACCCATATGCCTTTAGGTCGGAGGGACTCAGTTGACTATCTGCCTCCAATATAGAAGGACCCAAAAGTTTTAACTGCCTTCACAAGGAGGGACCCAATGTGAAACTGCCTCCGAGTAAAGGGACCCACATCTTTATCCTTTAACTACCTTCACCTGGAGGGATCCAAATAACTGTCTCTAAGTGAAGGGATCTCATATTCTTCCTTTATTCATATGCAAATATGGATGCTCTCATAAGAATAATTTATGATTATGTCATCGTAACATATTCATACCAAGAATATAACAATATCAATAGGTGATATAGAAAAGGGCTTTCTGCCCACTTTAATCAATTATACTGCATTCTAGAGTATGATTGCCATGTCATATCCCATCAGAGCATGATCGTCATGTCACACTCCTTAGAATATGCTTATCATGCCATATTCCAGAATATGATCGCCATATCATATCCCATCAGAGCGTGATCGTCATGTCGCACTCCTTAGGAATATGGGACCTTTATCATATCCATCATTATAGAATTATAAATACACAGGCTTCATACCTTATTCTTAATTGATCATACTTGCAAGCCTTCAACTTTTATTGATGTTCCCGAGTTGGAGCTTAGGACCGATTTCCGAGATTGAATTGTGAGACTATATAAGGTTAATGTTTGAATTCCCGACTTCCGGGATTTTGTTTTATCTCCGAGATCTGGGTATAAGTATTTTAGGTTTTATCTTCTTATCCTTGACTTTCGACTTCAAAGTGTTTTATACTTGTGATTCCGATCTCCGATATAAATCCACAATTGGTCTTCCAAGACTTTTATGAATGTGTTTCCTAAGTTCTGAGCTCCGACATTAACTATACCCGACTAGTTTTCTAACTATTTTCCGAGTTTCGACATTATGCTCAGTTCCAAGTATCTGCATTAAGTATACCTGATCTAGCACTCTATTTGCTAAGTTCTGAATTCTGATATTAACTCAAGTTATTTGTGTTTTATCCTAAACTGCCCTATTTCTAGCCAAAATTGCACTCTTATAAGAGAAAATTCACCAAAAATAGAAATCTGGGTGGAATCATGCGAAATTTATATCAATGTAAAGCTAACAAAGCAAGATTTCAAATGAAATAAGTTGCATATCATTTGAATGAGTATAACTTGAGATATAAGCCCTGAAACTTGACCCTACTAGACTACCCTATTCCAGCCTGGGTTGAACTTAAGGTAAATTCATTGATGTACTGGGGATAGTTGGCAATGAATCTGATTCTGAAATTTTTATGGGATGTTCCATCATATGTTAGCTTTCAAATTCACTCAATTTGAAGTTGTATAGGGTGAATTATACCCTTATCAACTCATACTGCCTAGATGAGAGTCCTAATTTCTAGGTCAAATTTCAAAAATTTATAACTAACTCTATACTGATCCAATGGCATTATATTATATATGTATGGAAAGCCCTGAATGTCTAGTTTCATAAAAATAGATTCATAAAATTTAAACGGCTGTAGGTGGAGCCGTACGGACCGCCAAGGAAAACCCTAATAACTTTCTTGAGTTTTCTCTTTTCTTCAAGTTCTTCATACCAATTCCAATTCTAATCATAACACACATGCAAATTTAATCATAAGCCATCATCATCACTCCAAATCACATCAATATCATAAGGAAGACAAAATCCCTATACAGCCCCAAATCAAGAAAAACAAGAGGAGAAGTTGGATTCCTACCTTGTTTAGTTGAATTCTTATTGATTGAGTGTCTTAGATGGAAGCAACTCTTGATGAGACTTGAAGAGGGGATAAAGATGGAGTGAAGATGAGAGTGAATAGAAGAGAAATGATGGGAGCTTCAGCAGCTAAGTTGGTCGAAAATTAGAGAAGAGAAGAAAAGAAAAATGTGAAGACTTTTGGAGCAAGTTTTATTTGATTTGTGGATTTCATCTTGCCTTCAAATTTGGTTTGGCTTTCCACTCTTCATGGCTGATCAAGGCGCCACTTGTGAGGAGTGTTAGCTGAATCTTAGCCATCTATCATAGGATTCTCTCAGTACAATTTCTATTGATCCGGTCAATAGTTTAAATTACCGAAATCTTACCGATTTCTCTTAAATCGGTAAATCGGTTTTTAGAAAAATTCCTAGGTAGTTTCTTATGATTCTAATCTAATTCCATCAAGCCTAATCCTTCTAAATCACACTTAATTGGCTTTAAGTGAATGCTTAATCGTATTCCAATTAAACCCACTTATTCGCTGGAAACTAAAAAATTCGATTATTAACGATAAAATTCTTCGGACGTTACATTTCTACCTCCCATAAAAAAAATTTGTCCTCAAAATTTAGTCACAAAACTAACTATTTATTGCTATAAGAGTTTAGTGAAAGAGTTGATATATAAGCATATAGAAAGTCGATAAGCATAATCGAAGAAAATACGGCAATCCCAGATATATAATTCAACATAACATAGTTAGCAAAAACTGAATCTTTGTCCTGGGTTATCTCTAATTTTGTTTCAGCTCCTCTGGGGAAGTAGACTTTTCAACATTCAACCTTGGATGTTACGGCTTAGGAATAGGTAGCCGATGGCCAGGGCATTCTCTAATCATGTGTTCTGACTTTCCACACTTAAAGCATACATTCTGTCCAACCAAACAAGGCCTTCCCCAATGATACTTTCCATATTTTGAACATTCTTACTTCATGGTTGACCTTTGCGACTGCTTACCTTCATTTCCATTAGGTTGAAATGGCTTCTTTAATGGCGGAATATACTGAAACTCCTGGTTTTCAGGTGCCAGCCTCTTTACACGAACATTCATCCTAGTATCAGCAAGCTTCTTGTTATATTCCTCAACTAATCGGCTTTTGTTTGCTAATGTAGCAAAATCTCTTATCTCCATTGGCCCCATCGAGGCTAAAATATCCGCTTTTAGTCCTCTTTCAAATTTGATGCATTTCCAATTTTTGTCAGGGTTGCACTGATAGATGGTGAAAATTTTATAGAGTTTTTCGAACTTAGCAATATATTTTGAAACACTCATATTTCCTTATTGAAGTTTCATGAATTCCAATTCCTTAGCATTTCGTACCGATGCAGGGAAATACTTCTGATAAAATGCATCCTTGAATATGTCCCATGTGATATCAACTTGGGGTTCTTCCAATAACCTCTTCGCGCCGTTCCACCAAAACTCGGCATCCGCTTCTAATATATAAGTGGCAAAGGCTACTTTCTATTAATCAGTGCAGGCCAAGACAGAGAAGACCTTCTCCATTGTCTTGACCCACTCCTCGACTTTATCTGGGTCGAAAGCTCCTCAAAAGCTAGGCGGACTCGTTTTTCTGAACTCAGCAAATTTAAGATAGTCCAGGTCTGCTCCTAAGCCATGTGGATTTTCCCCATGGCCGGCCTCGGGCTGTCTACCCAACTGATTCATCATCTGATGAGCTGCAGCGGTCTGTTCCCGCATTGCATGAGCCATTTCCACATTGTGTCCATAAAATTAGCAGGATCTTCTGGAGTGGGTACAATTTGTGGCCTACCACACCTCCTGGAAGCCATTAGTTCCTAATCACACACAACAAAACATTCAATTGATCAGACTCAATAATAAGTTAAGTGTGATAGCAACTAATAATAATCACAGTTAAGCGGTTATGCATATCTAATTTCCTATATCTTATCTAAGCAGATAAGATTTATCGTATGACATTTTCTAAGGATTTCAGAGTGTACTGGAAACGTAGTCAGTCCAAATCCTTAGGTCCGGGGAGGATCGAACTGCTCTGATACCATTTTGTAACGTCCTCCTTGGTACAGTACTATGCTTAAGTCATAGTACCATACTCTAGAGTTGTGTACTGTTATCTGAGCGGACCTTATTTGATAGCGACTTTGGCCGTCTGTGAAGCTTCTCAAATTATTTGGAGATAGCATGGAAGTAGGAGTGAGAATTTTAAATTCTCAATAGGATCCACTAAGAAATTTTCATGTTGTGTCATCGTTATTATCTCCAGCTACTTCAGTTTATTATAAAAAAATGAACATATGATACGAATGGTTTCGTTTTATAATTTGAAAACATATGGTCCAAAGCAAAGTTCATTTTATTCCACGCACCTGAGTCATATTGGCAATATTTCATAATGAGAATAATAATCACTGCATAAGTAGAGGGAACAGTCTTAGCATCAATAAAATATGGGATATAGTTACGCAAATACTCATATTTTAATTCATGTAAATGCACTGGTGCTTTCCTTTAACTTCCTCTGCTTTCTTTTCTTGGTACACCTAGGCGTTACGTATCGCCGTCCCTAGAGTGCTTGCATATGTTTTAATCTTTAGTCTTTACTGCCCTTGGGTAGTTTGATCTAGTAGTGCACTCAACTCGTGACCGTCGTCACACAGTACTGACCCGCAAGGGGACCCACGTGCCTCTAGGTCGAAGGGACTCAGTTGGCCATCTGCCTCCAACATAGATGGACCCAAAAGTTTTAACTGCCTTCACAGGGAGGGACCCAATGTGCAACTACCTTCGAGTGAAGGGACCCACATCTTTATTCTTTAACTGTCTTCACCTGGAGGGACCTAAATAACTGCCTCCAAGTGAAAGAATCTCATATTCTTCCTTTATTCATATGCAAATATGGATGCTCTCATAAGAATAATTCATGATTATGTCATCGTAACATATTAATACCTAGAATATAACAATATTAATAGGTGATATAGAAAAGGGCTTTTTGTCCACTTTAATCAATTATACCACATTCCAGAGTATGATCGCCATGTCATACCCCATCAAAGCATGATCGTCATATCACACTCCTTAGGATGTGCTCATCATGCCATATTCTAGAGTATGATCACAATTTCATACCCCATCAGAGCGTGATCGTCATGTCACACTCCTTAGGAATATAGGACCTTTATCATATCTATCATCATAGAATTATAAATACACAGGCTTCATACCTTATTCTTAATTGATCATACTTGCAAGTCTTTAACTTTTATTGATGTTCCCGAGTTGGAGCTTAGGACCGACTTCAGAGATTGAATTGTGTCCGAGTTTCGAGATTATATAAGGTTAATGTTTTGATTCCCGACTTCCGGGATTATGTTTTATCTCTGAGATCCGGGTATAAGTATTTTAGGTTTTATCTTCTTATCCTTGACTTTTGACTTCAAAGTGTTTTATACTTGTGATTTTGATCTCCGATATTAATCCACAATTGGTCTTCCAAGACTTTTATGAATGTATTTCTTAAGTTCCGAGTTCCGACATTAACTATACCCGACTAGTTTTCTATTCACTATTTTCCGAGTTCTGACATTATGCTCAGTTCCAAGTTTCTGCATTAAGTATACCTGATCTAGCTCTCTGTTTGCTAAGTTTCGAATTCCGATATTAACTCAAGTTATTTGTGTTTTATCCCAGACTATCCTATTTCTAGCCAAAATTGTACTCTTATAAGAGAAAATTCACCAAAAATAGAAATCTGGGTAGAATCATGCGAAATTTATATTAATGTAAAGCTAACAGAGCAAGATTTCAAATAAAATAAGTTACATATCATTTGAATGAGTATAACTCAAGATATAAGCCCTGAAACTTGACTCTACTGGACTATACTGTTCCAGTCCAAGTTGAACTTAAGGTAAATTCATTAATATATTGGGGATAGTTGGCAATGAATCTGATTCTGAAATTTTTATGGGATGTTCCATCATATGTTAGCTTTCAAACAACGTTTGATTCACTCAATTTGAAGTTGTATAGGGTGAGTTATACCCTTCTCAACTCGTACTGCCAACATGAGAGTCCTGATTTCTATATCAAACTTCAAAAATTCATAACTAATTCTATACTGATATTATCTATGTTTGGAAAGCCTTGAATGTCTAGTTTTATATAAAAATAGATTCATGAAATTTAAACGGCCGTAGGCGAAGTCGTACGGACCGCCGAGGAAAACCCTAGCAACTTTCTTGAGTTTTCTCTTTTCTTCAAGTTCTTTATACCAATTCCCATTCTAATCATAACACACATGCAAATTTAATCATAAACCATCATCATCACTGCAAATTACATCAATATCATAAAGAAGACAAAATCCCCACACAGCCTCAAATCAAGAAAAATAAGAGGAGAAGTTGGATTTCTACCTTGTTTAGTTGAATTCTTGTTGATTGGGTGTCTTAGATGGAAGTAACTATTGATGAGACTTGAAGAGGGGATGAAGATGGAGTGAAGATGAGAGTGAATAGAAGAGAAATGATGGGAGCTTCAGTAGCTAAGTTGGCCGAAAATTCGAGGAGAGAAGGAAAGAAAAAGGTGAAGACTTTTGGAGCAAGTTTCTTTTGATTGGTGGATTTCATCTTGCCTTCAAATTTGGTTTGGCTTTCCACTCTTCATGACTGATCAAGGCGCCACTTGTGAGGAGTGTTGGCTGAATTTTGGCCATCCATCCTAGGGTTCTCTCAGTATAATTTCTATTGATCCGGTTTCGACAGTTTAAATTACCGAAATCTTACCGATTTCTCTTAAATCAGTAAATCGGCTTTTAGAAATATTCCTAGGTGGTTTCTTATAATTCTAATCTAATTCCATCAAGTCTTATCCTTCTAAATCACACTTAATTGATTTTAAGTGAATGCTTAATCGAATTTCGATTAAACCCACTTATTCGCTGGAAACCGAAAAATTCAATTATTAATGATAAAATTCTTCGGATGTTACAATACTAATATTTAAAAGTTTCAATAATTCAGAATTCATAATGTGTAAATTTTTGCAAGTATAACAAAATTAAGCATTTACAATTTCACTAACTAAGAATCTTTCTTGATCTTTCTTCTTCAAGAAGGATTTTAAATTTTTACTTTAATAATTATATTTCAAAAATAAATTATTTGTTATAGCTGTTGTCCACTAATTCTCATTCATGTACAATTTGAATTTTAAATAAAACATATTTTATCTAAAGACTCATTTATGCACATCCATTCATGGGTTTGAACGATGGGCAGCTCTTTCACTTCCAAAAAATATTCCTAGCTCTAAATAGAAGCTTTCTTCCCATTCTCTTCTATTATTTTTTTTGTCATAGAAATTCTTTCCACACACACACACACACACACTATATATATATCTCTCTCTCTCTCTCTCTCTCTCTTTCTCTCTCTCTCTCTCTCTTTCTCTCTCTCTCTTAAGAATCCCTTCTTATCCTTGCTCTGATATTTTTTTTATTTTTTTAATAATTTCTTCTCTCATACATATTTTTTCTGATTTTTTATTTTGATTTTCTTGATGGCAAAATTGCTTGATGTCTATGCTTTGAGATGCTCTTACAAGCGAGTAATTAGCTATCGATGCAGTTCTTCTTTGGGATGTCGATGAAGATAGTAGTCCGAGGATGCTTCTACTAGGCAATGCTAGTGGCAACAGATGAGGAGTCACTGACAGCACACTTGGCATGATCTCATTTACATACGAGTTTGTCTATTTAATTCTCTGCTCCTACTTTGGGTGTTTTATTTTCCTTATTTTTTCTATTTTTCTGTACTCCATAAGCTTTACCCCGATTATGCATTATGTAAACTAGAGGTAATTCCAGTGCATTGCACTAGTTTATTAATATTTTTTATAAGTTTTTTTAATAAGAATACTTTTTTTAAAAAAAAAGTTATGATAACAATTGAAAGTTAAACATGATAAGTAAATATTGAATTTTTTTTAATTATTCTAAACAATAAAATAGATCAAAGGTAATTATATTGCGAGATTATAAACAACAATTTTTTTTATAATTTTAGTAATTTTTATCCGCTTAACTATAAGAACTCTTAACTCTTTTATTGAGATCGATTTTAACAATGCAACATATATTTTTTTATGATAAAAAATACTCATTTTGGAAAATATAACATTATATAGTTCAATAATTGGCATTAATGCTTGTCATTAGATAACACAATTTTATTGAAAATTATTTTCTTCTCAAATCAAAAGACCACTTCAAGTTCTTTCTTGACAAAACTATTTATGTAATAAGAACTTTTGCACTGACATCATTTCACATAATTATTTTTCCTTCTATTATTTACTTTCCTAGGTGTGTAAATTTCTAATATCAAATTTAATTCCTAAGGAGCTTATAATGGACATTCTTTATTCTTGTTGCAAACAAAGGTTTGGGAATTCAATCTAACTCAACTATGTTATCAATTATTTTGTCAATCTCATATGAGGTTTTATTAATCACATGAAGTATGTAATAATTTATTATTCAACAATGTCATTTATGGAGTGAGAATTCCTATCTTTTAAAAGATATTTTTCATCCTGCATGCATTGTTGTAAATTTTTGAATATTTGCTATCAACAATTTATTTCACTATATCACCAATTAACTTAAATAGATATTATCTTAGTATTTTAATCTACATTGAAATGCCTATTATTACTCTAGTATATTGTCTGGTTGCGAATATTAGTATTTATATACAATTTTTTTTTTATAAAATGGTCATTAATAAAGAAGTATATATAGTAAAATAAAATCTAAACAAAAAGATTTATAAATAATATTAAAAATGAAAAAAATAAAATAATAAAAGAATTGTATAAATAATAATTATATTAACAAAGTTTATTATTTAATTAAATATAAAATAGAATTAAATATAATAATACAATTTTTTTCATTTATGTTGTATTAATTAAAATCAATATATATGATTTCATTCACATAAAATAATATTATTCAGTGTAATATTTATTATGTTCATAAAATTTATTTTAATAATATAGGCAATTAAATAATTTATTTTAAATTTTATAATTAAATATCATTATTGTTAGAGAACTTGAGTAACCAAATATTTATTATAATTTTCAATCATTATAATACATACAAGATATGACTAATACTTATTACACTTACTTTCATGTAATATAAATTTTTAATTGCACATTGCAATTAATACAACCTTCAAATGAATTTTACTATATATATATATATATATATATATATATAGATAGACAAATAGATAGATAGATAGATTGGGTACTTAAATTCATTTACAATATATATTAATATTATATAAAAATTATTATTATTATTACTATTAATTTGTATATTTATTATTTAAGCTATTATAATTGTTTACAAATTCATATAGTATTAGACATTTTATTTTTAATTCTATTTTTATTTTTTTTGTCCGTACATTGCACCGGTTCAAAATACTAGTGGTATATATAAATCAGAATTTAATTTTAATAAACTGTCAATATAAATATTTTTTACAATATCAATTATCATCCAATCATAAATTATTATATCATTCAAAGCATAAAACATATGAGTGCATATGATTGGTTCATAGTGTAAAGCACCTTACACTGGCAAAATTATTTAATTTAAACAAGTTTTTGGTCCCAACAATTTATACTGATTTTGATTTTTGTCCCTATAATTTTTTTGTTTAGGTTTTACTCCTTATAGTTGCTATTTTTTTTAATTAAGAATTGGTTCCTATAGTTTAATTGAATTTGGTTTTGGTCCCTTTCAAGGATCAAAGCTCAAATGGTAGAAAGATAGGGGGACTTATATTATAAGAAAAATATTATAGGGATCAAAACCAAATTTGATGCAATTATAAGGACAAAAATGGTATTTAAACCAAATTTATTAATCTCTATTTAAACCAAAATCTGATGCGATTATTGTGCTTATCAACCCGCCGTTATTTTTAGAGTATTGGTATGAAATTATTTGGCCAAATATAAAATTTGTTTGGAAAAATAAATTTGAAATAAACAAAATAAGAAAATATTCATATTAATTGTCATGCCTATCAAGTCACATTTTATATTTTTTTATTTGACTATAATGAAATATAGCAATAACATTGTATTTTATTTTTATATTTTTTAGGTATTGATATAAAAGTTTAATTTTGATATATTAATAATATAAAATCTTTTTATATTGTCATCCAATCGTATATTAACATATTAGCAAATATATTTAACCGTCATATTCATTATTTCAAAAATTATATATATATATATGAGGATTTGATTGGATAATAGTATAAAAAAATTTTATACTATCAATACATCAAAATTAAATCATTAAAGTAATTAATAACAATTGAATAAGAATGATATTTTTATATCAATATCTTAAAAGTAAAACATACAGATAGATGAAATACAGCTTGTATGCCAGAAAAGATTGTAGAAAGAGAAATGGATAGACATTATAAATTTATGTTTAAATATGTAACCGTATGTATTGACAAATATTTTTTATAAATGAGTTATTTACAAATATCATTGCATTGTCTTTTCTAATCCATGACTTTAATTGGGAGGCGAAAATGTGAATTTATTTTTATGGTTAGTACTGTATAATAATATCTTGAGATATGGTAGTTTAGTTAAAAATTAATATAAAAAATTTAAATCGAAGGTAAACTTACTTCTTTACACATGAAAACCGATATATATATATATATATATATATATATATATATATATATATATATATATATATATATATATATATTTTAAATATGTATCTTTGACATGAAATAGATCAAACTTCCAGGCAATTGTATAGATCACCAATCATGCTTGTCAAGATGTTCCCTTTATAAGGAAAACACTAAAACGTAACGGGGTTGACAGTTTTTATTTCAATGGAAATAGTTTGTTTTTTCAAGTTGAAATTTTGCTATCTTTCATGTTGCACTTCTTCCATGTTATTTAGGTACATGCACTGAACATTTGTTCTTTTGTTCTATGCACTAAAAGAAAAAAAACAATGAATTGCTACTAGTGCAGGAAACAATGATAGCAACAGAAGGTCACACATTAACATAATTTTTTTGGGTTTTTTTTTTTTTTTTTTTGGGGGGGGACCTTGGAAGCAAAATCATTGCACCTTATGACCAAAGATCAATTAGTCTTAGTTACCCACATTGGAAACATGTATCCAAAATGTAACATAGCATATCCATGGATGTTACATTAATGTAATGTTCAATAGCATTAATAAAATTCCAATTTTTTTTTAAAAGGGTAGCATTAATAAAATCATAAAGGAAAAGTTCATTAGAGAAAACTGAAACCATGGCTTTACACTAAGAATTACATGGGAGATGCTTAGAAATCAGAATGAAATAAAGCAACTAAATCGTGTAAATACTTTTGACCATATTCCTATGTCAAACAAATCAAGGGAATCAATAATTTATAACAGATAGTATTCCATGAATATCCTGTCATTTCTTTCTTACCTTATATATGAAAAAGGCAAAAACTGGTAGCAAAAACCCATTAGCAGCAATCTACCCCTAATCCAGTAATAAGCGCAGTTTCAAAATAAATAAATCTGCATCAAATCAAATGAAGTTCCGATTAGTTGTAATACAAATTTCAATATTTTAAAACTAAAAATAAAAAATATAATTCCAATATAAATTAGGAGTTTAATTAGTATGCACTGACAATATAAAACTATTTTACACTGTTAACCAATAGAAATAGCAAAAAGTGAGAAATTATGGTGGGTCTTTCATTATAATAAGTAGTTATTTGTGTGAGTTGGCACTTTCCACCATTTCTATTGGCTGACAGTGTAAAACTATTTTACACTGTTAGTGTATTTAAATTAAATTCTATAAATTAGTAGCAAGAAAACTGAAAATAAGTTTGCACCAAGAAAGCTGAAAATAAATTTGAACTAACTTAATAATCAAAGAAAGGAAGAGAAAAAACAACCTTTCTAAGTCCAAGTGGAAGTCTCAAAACCCAATTTGACGAATGAAGACAAATGTATCAGACTCCACTGTAAGAGCCATATCTCTTTTTGCTTCACAACTAAACCATTTTCCCAACACTCCCCCCCCCCCCCCCAACACAAAAAAAAACAAAAAAAACAAAAACAGCCTTTTCTCTCTCTCTTCTTTCTTTCTCTTTTTCTCTTTTCTTTTCCCCAAATTCTCATCCCATCTCTTTGCAGCAAATATTGCAAGGGAATTGAAAATAACTGGGAAAGAGGGCAGCTTTTAATTAGAAGGGAAAGTGGGTAGTTAAATGTGAAGTAATATAACTAATTTTACGTTAGTGTCCTTAAAATTTAATAACCATGGCTTTTTGAAAATGAAGAAAATAAAAGTGATGCAAATGGCAAAAAATAAATTTGTACACCAAAAAAGGAGAATCCCCATTATATATGTAATAGTTAATAGATCATGGACTTTTTAATAAATAAATATTTACTGTATATTTAAACTTATTTATTTTACTTTAAAAGAACTAATAATTGAAAGTGCAATTCCTTAGTTTTAGCCTTAGCTGTTGCTTATTACTTTCAAATTCAATAAGTGCCTCACTATGCAATCTGTTGGCACGGTATCTAGTTATTACTCGTATGAGGTTGTTAAGATTCTCCTTTGAATTTTCCATCTATTTAATAAAAATTACGGTCATAACTCACGTTGAGTTAGACCAACCTATTTTTGTTCTTCTACATGGCACCAGAGCCTATGGCTAACACCCCTTCCAACACCAGAATGACCTCCTCCACCTCCACCTCCAACACCACCAACAATACTTCTCCATACCCTTACCCAGCCACCCTCAATATTAGTAACTTCGTTTCCTTGGACCTCACACCCTCTAATCATGTCTTATGGCGAGCTCAGATGAAGAACTTGATCAAGAGCCAAGACCTCAGTGGTTTTATCAGTGGAGAAACACTAGCGCCAATCCCAAGGATTGCCTCCCCTCATGCATCATCTGGCATGAGACTTGATAAGCCCAATCCCGACTATTTTCACTGGCGTAGAATAGACCGACTTGTCTGTCCATATGCATGGATTGCGAGTCGTCTCGCAGAGGAGACTCTCAGTCTAGTAGTTAATTTAGAGATATCTCGTGAAGTATGGTTGGCACTCCAAGATGCGTTTGCTCACGCCTCTGTAGAGCGTGAATTCTTACTTAAACACAAATGTGGCATTCACAAGCCATCACAATCATCTAGGCACAAGTCCACTCGCACCAATTTCACATGCAAGGGTCATGGATTCACTCCTTATATACCCACAATCCAATTCTGGCTCTTCCAATGTCAGTTCCTCACCAATTGCTTGTCAGATATGCCATGGTAAGAATCATGAGGCTCGCTCTTTCTTGTCCGCAACGGTATAATCATGCCTATCAACTGCCTTCCTTATCTCCAGCATTGGCGGCCTTGACACTCAATGATCCTTCTGATCCATCTGCTTGGCTCCCTAATACTGGGGCTGGTGTCTATATGACAAATGACGCAGGTATGCTCACTGATATCAAACCTTATCATGGTGATCATGTGGTGGCTGTGGGTATTGGTGATATTTTAAACATTTCACATACTGGTGATGCTTGCATTCCTCTACCCTCTGGTTGACATTTACCTCTTAAGGATGTCTTACTTGTTCCTAATATTCAGAAAAAATTATTATCTATTAGCCAGTTGACAACTGATTACCCTTGCACTTGTGAATTTGCATCTTCTGGCTTTGTTGTCAAGGACAGGATGATAGGGAAGATCTTGACCAAAGAGATGAGGACGGGGGATGTGTATTCGCTTCCTCAACCGATTAGTGGTTACTTCTCTACAAGATTTCAGATGGTAGATGATAAAGTCTGGCATGCACATCTTGGTCATCCACACATGCATTTCGTTAGACACTTGCAGAATAAATGCAACATCAAAGTTTCGAATAAATAGTCTTCTTCTTCTTCTTTTATTTGTGAAAGTTGTAATATGGCTAAAGCTAGTCAATTGCCTTTTGTTCCAATAACTAGAAGAAGCAAGGCTTCTTTTGAACTTGTTCATCTTGATGTTTGGGACCTTTTCCTGTTTTATCTAAGAATGGCTTTCGCTTCTATTTTTGTCTTGTGGATGATTTTACTCGATATACTTGGCTTATTCCTCTCAAAGCAAAATCAGATTTTTATGCATAGTATATTTTGTTTGAGAAATTTGTGCTTCGTCAGTTCAATATTGCCATTCAAGGAATTCAATGTGATGGTGGTGGTGAATTTATCAACACTAATTTTATTAATCATTTATCTACCAGTGGCATACATCTTAATGTTTCTTGTCCATTTACTCCACAAGAAAGTGGCGTTGCCGAAAGGAAACATCGTCACATTCAAGAACTTGGTCTTACTAGGTTGTTTGCAAGTAAAGTTCCACTTGTTTATTGGCCTGAAGCTTTTCATTCGGCAGTATTCCTTATAAACAGATTGCCATCATATGTGCACAAGTTCAACTACCCATTTTATCTACTACATCATCAATCCCCTAATTATTCAAGTCTTAAAGAGTTTTTGGGACACGATGCTTTCCTCTCATTCGAGGATCCACCCGTAACAAATATGATCCTAAGTCTCTACCACGTGTCTTTTGGGCTATTGTGAAAGATACAAAGGTTATCAGTGTTTATTTCCACCCACTGGTAGGATTTACATTTCAAGGAGTGTAGTCTTTAATGAGTCTATTTTTCCCTTCAAAGATTTACAATCCTTGCATACTCTAACCACCCAATGTACCCATGAAATCACCACCTATATTCCTTTTGCCATGCAACACTCACGACACCATTCACCTAATTTGGGCTATCCTTCTCACAGTGAATCCACCGAAACTTCAAATCCAATAACCTCTAACCCGCCTCTAATTTCAAATCCCACTAAAAACCATGCTCACACACGTAGCTTGTTCCCTAGCCCACCTCATGATTTAAACCTCACCAAAACTCATGCAACCCACCAAAACTTGTCCTATGCCGACCCACCTTTGACCACCGAACCAATAAACTCCTCTGACCCCACTTCAAATAAACTCCTTCATTCCAATAATTCTGCAAGAGCTCCTATGCTACCCACTGAAACCAACTCTCTTAATCCTACCACATCCACAACACTGCCAAACACTCAACCAATTCCTACTTCCACCGAAATGCAACCAGCCCCACCTCAAACCCCACGCAACATCCATAACAACCACCCCATGGTTAAGCGTTTAAAAATCGGCACTCATTCTCCCAAAAAAAAATATCTCCTCTCCTCCACACTCATTCCCAAGCAGCCCAAGACCACTAAAACTGCACTTCGACACCCTTGCTGGAAAAAAGCTATGGAAAATGAGTTACAAGCATTGAAAGATCAAAACACCTATCAACTTGTTCCATTCTCTCCTAATATGTGTGTACTGGGTGTTAAGTGGATTTGGAAAACAAAATTGAACTCTGATGGCTCTCTTGATAGACTCAAAGCCAGATATGTTGCTAAAGGCTTTAATTAAATTGCTGGCTTAGACTTTCAAGAAATGTTTTCTCCGATCATCAAGTGTAGCATTGTTCAATTACTCTTGTCCATTGCAACAATGAATAGGTGGCATCTCAAATAACTTGATGTGAAAAATGCCTTTTTACATGGTCGTCTTGCTAAACCAGTTTATGTTTCTCAACCTCTTGGTTTTGAGGATCCAGCCTTTCCTGACTAATGTTTTGAAGTTGAACAAGGCAATCTATGGTTTTCATCAAGCACCTCGTGCTTGGTTTAATTGCTTGAGTTCATATTTACTTCATTATGGTTTCACCTGCAACACTACTGATCCGTCTTTGTTTATTTATCGTCATCGGGATGTTATTATTGTCTTATTATTATATATTGATGACATTATTCTCACAAGAAACTCAAGCAATGCATTAGACTTGTTTGTTCATGAACTTAGCTCATGGTTGAATATCAAAGATCTTGGCCGCTTACGCTACTTCCTTGGCATTGAAGTTCATCATACTTCTTACGGGTTATTCTTTACTCAGGCCAAATATGCTAAGGATGTTTCGTACCATGCTTAGATGATTGACTCTAATGCAGTTTCAATGCCTATGTCTATGAGGCATAGTTTCGATGATGATTGTGCCTTTCAAGATCCACATCTTTTTTGTAGTATTGCTGGTGCATTGCAATATCTAACATTTACACGACCTGGTCTGGCTTACTCTGTCAATTACTTATGTTAGTTCATGCATGCTCCTTCTATCTCTCATTTTTGGTTGATGAAGCAGGTTCTTCGGTATGTAAAGCGCACTATCAACCTAGGCATGTGCATTCATGCTTCAAGCTCCTCTAATCTTTATGCTTTTGTTGATGCTGACTGGGTTGGCTGCCCTCTCACCCGATGCTCCACCACCGGTTTCTGTACATTTTTGGGAAGCAACTAACTGCATTTCATGGTGTGCCAAAAAAGCAACCAACTGTTGCTCGTTCCAATGCGGAAGCGGAATATCAGGCTTTGGCTTCGACCACTGCTAAACTTACTTGGCTTTCTTATCTGTTCTGCAATCTTGGCATTCCCCTCACTGAACCACCATCGTTATTCTGTGATGATAATCTCAGTGCCTTGCAACTCACAGTCAACCTAGTATTTCATGCTCAGACAAAACATATTCAGTTGGATTATCACTTTGTTCGTGAGAAAGTTGCTCAAGGAACTCTTATCACTCGTTATGTTCCGTCCTCCAATCAAGTTGTAGACATTTTTACTAAGCCTTTATCTCGGCCAAGCTTCCATGATTTGCGCAACAAACTAGGCTTTTGCATCGCCACGCCTAGTTTGCTGGGGGGGGGGGGGGGTGAAAGTGCAATCCCTTAGTTGAGTCTTAGCTATTACTTATTATTTTTAAATTCAATAAGTGCCTCACTATGCAATCTGTTGGCGTGTTATCTAGTTGTTAATTGTATTTGTTAAGAATTTCCTTTGAATTTTCCATCTATCTAATAAACATTAAGGTCATAACTCACGTTGAGTTAGACAAACCTATTTTTGTTTTTCTACAATAATTATAACATTTCTTAAGTTTGAATTTAGGATAAAAATAATTTAACATATATGAGTATAATTATAGTTTTGTAAAGTAACAAAAAAATTTAAAATTTAATAATTATATGAATTGATTTTACATATTAAATTAATCAGACTCAATATAATGAAAACTTTGTGGCAAAGATCTTCGATAATCACACCTAAAGCAATTATGCACTTCTAACTAGCAATGCATCTCATCATTAGAGATGAGAAACTAAAATGCATAACAAATATGTGAATTGATAATATGCTTACAAGCATAGCCATTTTATACCCCAAGTTGACTAGGATAAACTGCTCTAATAATATAAAGTAACATACTCTAAACTATTAGCCTATGGTTTGTCACTTGCACCTTTTATTAACTCTTTCGATCTAGCTTAATCAAAACAACATTGTATATTCCTATTCTCAAGTCCGTTGTAGTAGTTCTCTGCTATAATTTAATAATCTCAAGCACCTTACATTTGCTCATGATTTTGTGTTACAAACCAATTAAAATTTACAAAATTGAGCTTCATGACATTCACATAAAATACAACGTATATAATTAAACTAAGCATGTACATTTCCTAAGTGCTTTGAATATTAGGGCCAGCCAGTCATATTCCAAAACGAAACCTTTAGCTTGCACAAAATCTGAAATATCGTGGAGTACAAAAACGAGGTGATAATTCTAAGAATTTCTAGTAATTCTAAACATACAAGTGTCCTCGTGATATATTCTAGTTGCTTTAGGTTTTGGCAAACCTTACGATTTGCATATGGAGGGGGTTGAAGCCAAAAACTCTTGAATATCTCAAGGCAGATTAAATTTTAATTTACACAGAGCCAAGTGCCAAAAAGGAGAATTTAAATATTCCATTAGAGAGATCTTAAATTCGCTCCAGTGGCACATTCTATATACATAGAGACACATATATATCACGCCTCACAATTTTAATTTCCTTTCTCAATTGTTTTTCAACTTCAAATCTGATAAATTTTGAACATATTAAGAGTGTCAAATTTCTCCTTAATCAGGTAAACATAACCATATTGAGAAAAATCATCAATAAAGGTCATAAAATACTTATTTCCATATAAAGTGGTAGGATAAAGTTCACTTACGTCGAATGATTTCTAAAAGATTCTAACTATGAGTAGCACCTTTCTTACTAGTCTTAAAGGATAAATTTTAGTTAACGGAAGTCAAGGATAATATATATAAACCATCAATCAAATTGCAATTGCTGACAACTTTAGATTCATATATAGACAATATAAGCTTTCTTATCACCAAAGTTTACACTGTATCCACACTTGTCCAATAACTGGATGAAAATCAAATTTCTCCTCTTAAAACTAGGAAAATAGAAAATATTCTCCAAAACAGTTTTAAATTTAAAACACTATATCTTCTCCCACTTTAATTCTTGACTGCCTTTGACTTGGTTTCCCCAGGTTTCGTAGCCCCTACAAGATTGTTGTAATATGAATTGTTGCACCACGTACTATCTAACCTCCAAGAATCTATGGAGACATCAACTATATTAGATTCTAAATATATGTAAGCATGAGACTTACCTCGTTCATTGTTCTTCTTGTCTAACCAAGCCTTGTATTTGAAGCAAGCAAATTTCTTATGACCCTTCTTCCTAAAAAAGAAACACTTGATGGTGCCTTTGTTCTTACCATTCCTTTTGCTGGATTTTTTTTTTTTTTAATCTTTCTCATGTTTTTTAAAACTTCAAGTTTTCTTTGTACCGACGAACTTCTTAAACTTCCCCATATCAAAACTAGAATTAGCCTGATTTCCGGAAGTCATATATGTATATTCATTCTTCTCCATTTGCAACTTTTCTTCTTTAGTAGCACATTTTGAAATCAAATTATTCAAATCCTAGGTTTGGTTATAGGTGTTATAAGTTGTTTTGATTTGATTAAACTGTGATGGTGAACTTAGATGAGCTTGCTGGACCACAAAATCATTAAGCAAAGTTATCTTATTGGTCTTGAGTTTAGATTTAAGTGAACCATTTTCAAGATAAATTCCTTTATACGAATAGTCTCATCATATATACCTCAAATTTGTTAGTTTACTCCTTAGTGTTGCTACTTCAGCGCATTTTTTTTTTTGATAAATGAGAAATGCTCAACCACTCCAAAGGAGGGGAGCCACAAAACAGAATCAATCCACACAGTGATATAGAACAGCAAAGCAAAAACACACAGCCTGATACAGGGATATTCAGCAAATCAAAACATAGTGATACATATTTTGCTGCTTTAGCATTATCAGATGTTTAGCATACCACTAAGTAAGAAGTCCTTTACATTGGCAGTTTTTAACAAACTATTAAGTACGTGTTTAGCAGTATTACTCTTGATAATGATAAGACTAAGTTGATTTGTTCTTTCATGTTCAATTTTGAATTCTTCAAATTACAATAGTTGTAATAAGATTACATATTTCTCTGGATTCTTTTTCTAAGCAAAAAACATTGCAAAGAAAACTAAGGGTTAAAGTGTGTTCTTTGCTATAGCTCGAACTATGGTATGCTAATTAGGAGAATTAAATTTTAATTAGGAAAACTTTATTTGATTGTTATCTTTAACAAAATTACGTAAATAATTAGTAAAGCCAAAAGAAGAAATAAACCATAATAATATAGATTGTATTTCATAAAATTATTCACAAAAATATACATATAAAATGAAAAAATCAAGAAAAATCATATAATTATATAAGTTTTTCTGTTACCGCCAATTTTTTTTAAAGGTGTCAATATCATAATAGTTAACAGTTGATATTAAACTAAATGTTCTATTTTTTAAAAAAATAAAAATGCAAAAAATATATTTTTAACTAGTAAATCTATAATTCAATATTAACCACTTATTGCTAAAAGATATTGATACTTTATAGAACAATTAGAGATACCAAATATAATTTAATTTTGATGCACAGTTAGAGTAAAAATTTTTTATACTAATATTTAATTATATATTACTATATTAATAAAAATATTTAATTAAATCATTTATTACTTAAAAGTTTTATAAATTTCTAAAAAAATATTTTATAAATAAAAGTATCTTGGATAACAGTATAAAATTCTTTTATATAATAGTGCATCAAAATTATTTTCTACCAAATAAATCTCTATAATTATAAAATATAATTCTTGAATGATCAAGAAAGATAATAATCTTTATAAAAGAATAAGACACAATATCAATATATAATGTGTTGGAGTGATATATGCTCCTTTCTTTTAGATAGTAATTTCGAGTTTAAGTACTATATATAGAGTAATTAGTGTTAAAAAAATTATATTTTTATAAAATTTTAAATATTTGAATATGATTGACTCTAATAAAAAGATAAAAAGAAAAATGATAAATAATTTGAGATTGGAGAAGTTGACCAACAAATTATCTCCTAACGAAAATTCTCTATTGTGTCAAGAAGTGACAAGCATGTTCCCAATGACAAGGCAAGAGACGTCTTATAACACTCGCATCTCCCCTTCAATGCATACAGACGCAAAACAAAGAAAGAGAGAGAGAGAGAGAGAGAGAGTGTGCGCGCCTTTAAGTTTCCCAATCGTGCAGAGATGTAAGTCAATAGCGACAACAACAACATTAACCCGTTGACCGTTTCTTGCCTCCAAAACACTCATAACGGTAACCAACTCTTCATCTTCCCCTGTTTTTCCTCTACCTCTTTCTCTGCCCCAAAATCTGAAACCCAACACCCAAAAAAATAAATAAAAATAAAATAAAAAAATAAAACCAAAAAGAAAAAGAAAAGAATCAACCAGCCTCATTATCCTGTTCCTTCTTGCACCGCTGATGCGCCGCCATGGAACGTCGGAAAAAGCTCACAATGAACTGGGACGGCCTCGGCGACGATGACGACGACCGATTCTTCGAATCCTACGAGCGCCTTTCCTGTGCTATTCCCCTCGACCTCGCCTCTTCTTCCGATGACGACGATGATAATTTCGACGATCCCCGACTGTCCTTTGTCTCTGCCATATCCTCTGTTCACTCCACAAAATACAGAGCAATCTCGAAGGCCAGGGCCAGGCCTTCCGTGTCGGCCACGGATCCGGTCCCCGATTACGGGATATGGATGGCTGCCCCTGCATCGATCACCGAGCGGCGAAGGCGGTTGCTTCGCGGCATGGGACTCGACGAAAACCGAGAGTTCTTGAAGGCCACGAGCGTGCAGCTTGGCCGCACAATTTCGAAGAAGCTCGAGATTGGAAACAACAACAACAAGCCTCGTGGTGCAGGTGCAGCTGTCACTGGTTCCTCTATTTCCCCTGTTTCGTTGGTTTTTGTCCGGTCGCGGTCCGAAGGCGACATCGATTTGTTTTCCATGGAGAAGAAAAGGAAAGAGGAGTTGATTGGGAAGGTTTCGAAGCAGCGCCTCACGAGGACTGCGACGGAGATAGGTGTGCCCCGCGCCAGGATGATCACTTATGCCAGGGCGGTTGCTAAGGATGCTGGCGACGGCGAGGCGGGGCAATCGGCGCCACACAACCGGAAATTGTCTGCGGCGATGATGGAATCCGGCGTGGGGGCGTACTTCTTGATCAAGAATTTGGACACAGGGAAGGAATTCATCGTGAATGAGTATGGTGAGAATGGTATGTGGAATAGGCTTAGTGACTTGCAGACAGGGAAGCAGTTAACCATGGAGGAGTTCGAGAGAGCCGTGGGGCACTCGCGGGTTGTTAGTGAGCTCATGAGGCGCGCGAAAGTCGGGAGGAACGATGGCTACTCGAGAAAGCTCTGCTCGAGCTCTTACATTTCTCGGAGCTTGAGGATGAGCAAGAGGAGGGGTGCAACATTGTTGAAGAATATAAAGGGCGTGGCGAGCGGGATCATCGGCGAAAGAGAGAGAGAATCGCCAGCGCAGCTGCACCAGCAGGTGGTGGTGGAGGCAAAACCAGCGAAGAATAGATGGGTGAGGGTGAGGCAGAGTGGCAAGTCACACAAGGAGTTTTCTGCTTTGCATTTGTGCCAAGAGTTTCAGGCCCATGATGGCTGTATTTGGACCATTAAGTTCAGCTTGGATGGCCGGTTTTTGGCTAGTGCCGGTGAGGATAAGTTGATTCATGTGTGGGAAGTGCAGGAATGTGAGGTTTTGTCTTTGAGGTCGGAGGAAGGGAACCTTACTCCCATTCATCCTTCATTGCTCGCAACCGCGGAGCGAAGTGGGCAAGTAGAGGCTCCACCTTTGTCGAGTGAGAAGAAGAAGAAGGGAAAATTTGGAAGCAAAAGAGAGAATACCGTTCCGGATTATGTTCATGTGCCTGAAACTGTGTTCACCCTTTCTGAGAAACCATACTGCACTTTCCAAGGTCATTCGGATGAAGTTTTGGATTTGTCATGGTCTAAATCTCAGGTAAATCTCCTCTGGCTCTCCATTAATTTGTTTTTTTCGTTTTCAATTATCTTAATCTTTTGATATTTATTATGAAGGACTAAGTCATTGTTAAGACTAGCTCATTTTTGTATTCATACAGCTTATAATTAAAATCTTACAAAGAAAGATTTTCAAATTTTTTTTTTCTTCTAAGAAGTAATTAAAACCAAACGTGTAAGTTAATTGTAAGTGTCTCTCTTAGGATGCAAAATTCCAAGTTTTTTATTGCATGCAGGCATTCATTGAGAGGTTTCTTACGGATTTTCATTTTCCATTGCAGCTACTTCTCTCATCTTCAATGGATAAAACAGTGAGACTATGGGACTTGGACACCAAGACTTGTTTGAAGGTGTATGCTCATACTGACTATGGTGAGATATTCTGACTTTGGTGCATCATTTGAGGGTGTGTTTGTGAGTAAAGAGGGAAGGGAAGGGTTTGAAGAGTAACTATGAGTCCATTTTACTCTATAAACCCTTTCTTTTTCTGCCTTCCCCTCCAAAACCCCAACTTACAAACACACCTTTAATGTTCAATATGGTTTTTAACCCCTTGGATGATATGCTGGATATGGCTTTTGGTTAATTTCATTTTTTTTTTCCTCTTTGCTTCCTCTTTGATATGGGATTGGATATTGCAGTAACCTGCATACAATTCAATCCTATAGACGATGATTATTTCATAAGTGGCTCCCTTGATGCTAAGGTCAGAATATGGAACATTCCTGAACGGCATGTTGTGGATTGGACTGATATCCATGAAATGGTTACTGCAGTTGCTTACACACCTGATGGTCAAGTATGGGTTTCTTCCCCTAACCATTTCTTATTTGTAGTTATTCCTTGTTGTAATCAAAGCTCCCTTCTTTATTAGAGTAGTCTCAATAACTTCAAGGGAAATCTCAGTTTGGAGAATTCGAATCAACTTGGATAATGAAAAATAAGTAGACTAATAACAATTATTCAATGATTTTGACCCTTGGTTCGTGTATGTTCATTATTGTAGGGAGCTCTTGTGGGTACCCATAATGGGAGTTGTCGAACCTATAGCACAGAAGGTAGGTGTTCCACTAGGCACAAGTCTTCTTTTCATATTTTTATCTCAGCCTGAACCATTTTTTGATCTAATAAAATTTTTTACCACATTATCTCACTTATATATTTAAACTCTTTACAATAAGTTGCTAATTCCCATTTCTAATTGTTGTACCAGATTGCAGATTAAGTCAAACAGGCACAGTTGAGCTTCGACGCAAGAAGAAATCTCATCTAAGGAAGGTCACAGGTTTCCAGGTAATTCTTGTCTCCATGTGCAATAAGTTAGCTTCAGTTTTCCTGCCATCCAAAGTTGTTTGATGTGAAAAAAACTTACTAGCTTTGTATCTTTATAGTTTGCTCCAGGTAATCCATCAGAAGTACTTGTTACTTCAGCTGATTCCAGGATAAAAATTTTGGATGGTTCAGAAGTTGTTCAAAAGTTTAAAGGTGTTACATCATATTATACAAAGTTATTTTTTCACCTAGCAAAAAAATATAGCTTGGTTTCTGCATGTGTCTAGTTAGCCAATATGATGGTGTTGGATTGGTCAACAGGTTTTCGAAACGCAAACAGCCAAATTGCAGCTTCATTTAGTCCAAATGGAAGATATATTATAAGTGCAAGTGAAGATTCTCAAGTATACATCTGGAAGCATGAAGAGCATAGAAGTGCAGGCACCGGAAAAGGTAGAAATGTGCTTGTTACACGGTCTCATGAGTACTTCCAATGTAAAGATGTCTCAATAGCAATACCATGGCCTTATATGATTAGGGGTGATCCGCCACCAGTGCCAGTGCACCATTCCAAAAGATATTCAAAGCGTGCCCTGGCACCTTCTAGTAGTGTAGATGACACCACAGCTTATACAAACAGCAAAAGAATGCTTCCACCTATTCCCAAGAAAAGTAATAACCATGCCACAGAAAGTGCCTTAACTTCCCAACAGGAAGACCCTGCAGCAATTTCACACACAGATCCTGGACCCAATGATTCTTTTGCAAACAGTAAGAGAATATCGCCACCTCTTCCCAAGAAAACTAACTGCCAAACCACAGAAAGTCCCTCAACCCCAACTGAGGAAGAAGAACTTGAAGCAATTTCGCGCGCAGATTCAGGAATCGGCGATTCATTTAGGTCAGGTTCTGCCTCAGTTAGATATGGTGATTCACCTTCTATATCCGCTGCCGCCACACCATCATCTGCATCTTGGTCTTCCTCTTATTCATTAGTTGATGGTAGTCATGGTTCCTCAGCAATTCATCCTTCAGCATGGGGCTTGGTAATTGTGACAGCCGGGTTTGGAGGCGAAATCAGATGTTTTCAGAATTTCGGGCTGCCTCGCAGGATGAGCCGGCAAGCCAATCTTTTTGGAGGCCCTACATGACAGTTTTCCTCATGGTAATGCCCAGCATATTTGTCTCCTGTTCTTCCTTGAAGACAAAGCTTCTGTCCTAGAGCAAGTATTCATCATGGACATAAAAAGACTGATGGAAGTACTGCACCAGTGCATCGAAAGTTTTAAATGCAGAAATGGCACATATGATGAGAATCTCAATTTTCATTGTGAGATTGGCTATATGTTGTAGCAATTTTGGTGCATGTATCCTTCTGCTTGGCAAGAACATGACATTGTTGTAAAGTTAGTGATAGAACAGTTACAGATAAATTCAAAGGATTGAAAATATCATTGATATTTGACACACAATGAGAGAGCAAAAAATAGATATTGAAAGATTAAGGACATTACATTGAGCATTTCGAGTTTCTGTTTCCTTGAATTTGTAGCCTCAAGCAGCACTTGTATTTCTAACTGTATCTTTGCTTGATATGTTAATACTCTTGTATAGTAAGTCACATAAAAGGGATTTATGAGCTTGTGCAATGCAAATGACATAAAATTGACAGAAAGGGGTGGGAAAAAAATGGAAGATTAGATTATATGAGTTGTTTCTGGTTGTTTCTACCTAATTGCTAGTCTGCCAAAATACTATATACTATATAGAGAGACTACCAAAATTCATTTGGTTCGTAACACTTCGATCCAAGTATCTATTCCTTGTTTGTTATGCATTATATTGGCTTATAGTTTTCCTTGTGGTATGTTTATTTGGGAATGTAAAAAGATCCAAGGCATAACACGAAAATGGGAAAAAAAAAGGAGAGGTAAAATAGTTTAGACTACATGGCAATTTCTATAATTAAAAAGTCACCATTATGTAATCTAAAGAAAGAATATCTAATTGTAATACTCCAAAGCACAACGAGCTTAGCCTACTATAAGTCAGATCACTGGAGGTTCTGCTTCAGGTGTATGATGTTGGGTTTGTGACTGTTGTCACTCGTCAGTTCTCACTGTCACCGCAAGCCATGTCTATATGTTGAGCAATGAGAAAGCATAATACAATTGTGACTGTAATAACAGATTCAGCTGCTCCAGATGTACGGCAATGCGTACCAAATTTGTATTTAGTACTTGTTATTCACTCTAGCTTCTCTATCTTGCACTAACACTATTTACACCACAACTAGCTTGCTGAAGGCTTCACAAGGTCTTTGTTGCTTCTATCACAGCTATTTTGCAGTTTATGCTTGGAAGTGGAATTATTCTTGATATTGTTTCTAAGCTATATTAATGAATAATTTTTTAGATGAACTTGTCACTTGCCATTGTTCTTCAAATTATAACTTGGATTTTTTTGATGCAATCTTGTGTTGGTATCATTCATGATATTTGTTCACCTTCATAACAAATCCATTAGTACCTTTCTCGCCGAAGTTTGCAGTTTTATTATAAAGATTGAGCCTGACAAGTTATGTAATTTCCATTTTCCAACAAGATCAATGGCACTTTTTTTTTATGTGTGCATAAGAGGTTATATGCTAATGCCACTTAAACTTTGCATGCAATCACCGGTACAGTTTTATAAATACAGCACCCTCCTCATAAAATTTTTTCTTAATCTTGGATAATTACGTGGTTTTAGGGATGGATTACTTCCAAATAAAAACAACCAAAAGACAGACAATAGTAAAAGTTACATCCACTGACACTGTCTGTTTCTGGCCTTTGTGCACCCTTAGCTGGCTTCCATACCAAAATCACTCTCGCTCTGTAGACTGTTTTCACCATTTGCTGTGCCTAAAGAGTATAAGAAACTGGTAAGTAGTCACTCACGCCAACCTCGTGCACCCTATGATTTGCTACTTTCAGATGCAATTGAGCTGAATTGCTTTGAAATGGAACCAAAGTAATAGGTCAGCAACGTTTCACTTACGCCAAATAATTTGTACCGACATTGTTGGCTTGTTCTTGTCCATTTGTTGAAGTGTCCTCTTAGTAGGACATCATTTCTATGTGTTAATTAATCACCGATAATTCATATACAAATAAATGGAATACTTCTATATATATATATATAAAATTGAGAAATTAAATAAATATAATAATAAATAATTATACTATAGGTCAACTCCGTCTATATTCCATTTATTTGCACATAAACTTCCGTGATGAACTAAAACACAAAATGCAGTGCCGAAATAAGATTCTTTTAATTTGCATTCAAACCCTTTCGGCGTTCCCTCAGTCAGAGGGCACAGTTTCTAATGACAGCTCCTTCTCTGGACTTCTCCTAGTATTTCATTTCACTATCATTCACTTGTAATCCGTCAAATCCCCATAAATATAGTCGTGGCTCCACAGGGGCCACCTTCCCTCCACCATCTTCTCTTCCGTCTCTCTCTCTTTTTTTTTTTTTTTCCATCCATTGACTTCCATAGAGACACACGAAAACAAATACGAAAACGGGAATGTGAAAACATTCCGCAAACCACACGGCCAGAGTAATATTATTTAGGTTAAATACGTATTTAGTTCTTATATATTTAAGTTATTTTGATTTTAATCTTTTAATTTTTCTGACTTTTAGTCTTTCTTTTTTTTTTATTATTAGATTTTTGGTAATTTAAAACGACAAGAACCAAAATCAAGACATTAGAAAAAAAAAGGGATCAAAAGCCAAAAAAAAAAATTAAAATTAAAATAATTTATATTTATAGAAATTAAAAATATATTCATATATAGTGATTGTGCATATCTTTTTTGACATTTGAAGAACTATGTATAAATAAGTAGGAATTTTTGTTATGTAAATAATAAATCTTTCTGTAAAATAAAAAATAAAAAAAAGTATGTATTAATAATTATGAATTTTAATTAAATAAGTAGTGAATATAGTAAAAGAATTTATCATAATATCAATCACTTTACTGCATTTACCACATTCATAAAAAACGTTACTAAAATCCTCAATTATTTACCTATCAATTCTCATATTTCCAAACAAGTGATTAACACTTATGTATAAATAATATATTCTTATATATATGTGCTTTAATAATGTTTTATATATTATGTGCTTTTTATCACTTGGGTTGCTTTGAATAATTGTAGGGTCTTCTGTTGTGGCAGTATATTGATATGATCATGTTTGTTTTTTCCGTGGGCACTATGATTATATATTTATTTCAATATTCTAAAAATTGAATTAGAGATTCAAATAATAAAATATTTTATTCATGATATAACTAATTCAACTAATTAAACTGAAAACTATTGAAAAATGTAACTAATTCAGCTAAATCATAATTATATTGAAAAATATTTAAACTGAAAATATGAATTTTTCACCTTTCAAGTGGTTGAGCCGATTATTTATTTTAAAGTATAGAACATTAATTTATTATTTTTTTCTTCTTCTTCTTCTTTTTTTTTTTTGTTGGTTCTCGAGGAGGGGGGATTTCTTAGAGAGGAGACAAGGAATGGGGATCAATTCCTAGTGTGAAATTACAGGCAGCAAATTGTATGATTATGGTAAGGCCTTGTGCAAATTCTTTTTTTCTTTTTTTCCCTCCTTACACTTGCAAAGTGCAAGTCCACTGTCCACCCCTATAATACCTACATTTACACGACACGTCATGCAAATTAAGCTCAACTTCCTGCACCTAGCTGGAAGCCTGAAATTCACCCAATTTCCCATTAGTACTTTGCTTCCATACTGCTAAACCATAACATCTTCAAATTCTTATATCAAAAGTAAAGGAATTAAATTTAATCCTAATTATGTACCCAACAAAAAAAATTAATCTGAATCGTAGGATTAATATGCTTCGAAGCCAAGGGTGCAAAGACATTTCAAAATTGATCATTATTGATAGAAAAATTGCATGGACACTAAACAACCAATTATAGACATGTAATCCTTGATGATTTTTTATCAATGACAGTGCCATTCACTTTTCCTTTTTAAAGGGAAATCTTTACTTGGGAGGATCTAATCCTATACAGTAATACTGTTGAAACACAAGTCTTCAATTTGGTAAGAATTTTTCGGGGATATATGATTAATGGAAAAACATCAGAAAGGCTTTTATATTCCTTATATTGTTACAAGTTATTCAAACGAAGTTTTGGTTGAAAAAGGTCTAAGGCTTTATATATATATATATATATATATATATGAGAAGGCTTTACAAATTTAAATTGCAAGAATCAATATCAATGGATTCCATACCTATTCTTACCTGAGAGCCTAAGGTTGGGATAGATCATCTCTGAACTGAAAACAACTTTGTTATAGATCTATTAAAGGATTCCAATGCTTAAGTTGGCAAAGAATAAAACTATTATAAGGCATGAATGTTTTGAGTGTATAAATTGTACTTGTCATAGGAGGGAATTGTTCATATTTAAAAGTGAAATGGATAAGATGGTTGTCCAACATGACTACCCTTGGTTCCCAAATTCTTGGAACATCCCTAAAGTCATGGGAATTTAGATACCGTGGTTGAGTTGTTGACTTCGGATTTGGATCAAAGCAACCTAACAGTTCTGATACGCTTGGTACAAGTTCTCCTAGATGATTTTGTCCTTGGAAATCCTGGGCCGGGCTATAGGCCAAGGGAAATAGTCCACTCCACAACCCCCAAGTTTGGCTATATGACGAGTATAGGTCGAGCTTATATAACTCTGAACATATGAAAAATGAGATAAGTAACCTTTCACTTCTCAAGTGGCAGTTATGAAAGTATGTGCCCCAGTCATGTGGACAAATCTAAGTGATTTTCTTTTTGGCTACACATTAAATGTATAACAATGAGTCTTTTAGTTCCATCAACCTTCCAAGATTTGTGATGAATGCCCCCGGCCCATGATGTTGTGCATAGTCAAGGTTTAAGCTTAATGGAAGGAAGGTTTAACAACTATAGGATGTGATACTATTTCTTTTCTCTTTTGGTGTCCATCAAAGCAAAACACTTCTTCTTCCTCACTCAGTGTTCTTTTTCAATTCGTTCTCTTGCTTTCATCAATTCCGGCTTCATCTCTCAAAGGTTTGTTCTTCAATAGTTATTCAAGCAACTTTCATTTTCCTTTTCTTCATTCTTTTCTCTTCAAACTTGAATTGTGCTTGAACCCTAGGTTAGAGGATTCTCTCTGGAATTAAAATTATAATACTAGTGTGTTAAGAAGTTTGCTTTTGTTGTGCTGATTGAATTTTATTTCCTAGGATTTCAATTTTTTCTTCCTCATGGCCAAGGATAGAAAGTCCAAAAATGTTAAGAGTGGGAGTGGGATTAGGCCAAGGGATGAGTTAGTGACCTCTAAAGATAGATATTAATAAGTAGACTCATAGTTAATTAAGAAGTAGGTGTCACTGATAACACTAAGAGTATTGCCATGGTCTGGCAATATACTCAATTTTCTAGGGTAGGCGATGAATACAATTCAAGTGTGTTCCCTATGTTTCTAAGTTTAAGGTTTTTCAGTCCTCAGATCAAATATAATATATATATGTATATATAGTTGTTTAAAGGTTACATGATCACTTAAAAAAGTCATGTGACATTATATTTTAATCTTGATCATTCACATAAGATTCAATGATCAAGATTTACTCCTCACTCTCACAATTAACTACTATATATATATATGACTTTTACCAAAGCCTAGGTATTAAACTTCCCTTCACCAGTCGCAAGCGTGTACTTTGTCAATTAAATGTAGCCCTTACCTAACTTCATCTAAATAGTTGGACTTTAATCTAGCCTTTCGAACTATTGGTAGGTAGGGATGTCATTGGCTCAGAGCGGGGGCTGGGAGTGTCTCCTCGTTCCCCGTCCCTGCTACCCCAAATACTCCCTGTCCCAATCCTTGATCTTCGCTGGGGGGATTTTTTCCTCCCATCCCCATTTCTCGCTTCCTGTTGGTCCCTATGAGGTCCTTGAACTTAAGAATTTTTTTTTCTAGTCTAACAACAACAACAACAACAGATCAACAACAACAATGACAAATCATGTACCCAGAAAAAAAAAGAAAAGAAAAGAAACAACAACACAAGAGATCCTGTACGTCAAAAAAGAAAGAAATAAACAAACAACAACATATCATCTACCCAAAAAGAAAAAGAAACAACAACAGGAGCTATTGCCTGAGTGTCGCAGAGGAGCAGCTTGAGCGTTGCAAGGGAGAAGCCTAAGCATTATGGAGGAGCTGCGATAGAAGTTGTTGCCATTCGAGGAAGATTTGTGATGGTTGAAGAGGTACCGGTGCCGTGATCGGAGTGTTGCAGTCTTAGTCCCCCAACTTCCCTTGGATGTGCCACTGCAGAGTGAATAGAGAGCTCAATGAACATGATAATTAGGGTTTGGTTGTTTATGTTGGGTTTTTTTTCCCTTTTGGGTGCTTTGTTAGGTCTTTTATTTTTTTTGTTGGATGTTTTATTAGGTTCGGACCATGTATAGGTAGCTTAGGTTTGGGAAGGCTTTTTAATTTTTGAAACTAAATTAATATATGAGAAATGTCATAAAAGTAAAACACATATGTGTATATAATGTATTTAATTGAAGGATTATTTTAGTACTTTCACAAATACAAGGTCCCCATGGGACGGGGAAGGTGATCCCCGCTCCCGTCCCGGAATCTACGTCAGGGAATTTTTACCCTCGTCCCTGCAAGAGAAAAATCTCTGAATTCAAGACCCTGAATGGGGCAGTCCTTGCAATGATCCCCGCTTCATAGGGAATTTTGACATACCTATTGTACCTCAAAATGGACCCTTCGGTTGGAATTTTCTTTTCTTTCTTTCAAGCTAAAGGGGTATGGAAGGGATTATGGGTTTTTCTTAGCAGTCACCCAAGGAAAAAACTTTTTATTTCTTATTAGAGTTGTATGGAGATTTTAAAGATAGATTCTTTAAAATCAAGCGTCTAGATGCTAATTTTCTCTTCTCCTAGATGATTATGGCCTTGAGAGATTTTCTTTGTACTAGGACCCTCAATGTTGGTAGATGCCATATGTAGACTGATAAATTATCTGTTAAGGACTAGTATATGGTGGATTACCTCAAAGATCTTAATCAATCTAAGGCCCTCCATAGTACCACTCTCTTGGTAATGGACACCAATAAAGTTGAGATGCTTAAGCACATTAGTAAGTCCTTAATTAGATCTTATGTCATTTTATTTTGCTTTCAATTTGTTTTATCATGTTCTCACTAAGTATTTATCTATGCAGGCAAAATAGCATCAAAACTCTCTTTTCTGACCTATACCCGAATCGGAAGAAAAAGATGGCGAGTAGTGGAGTTCCCATTGGTGGACGCCCTTCTGAAACTATCCTCACCAGGCATAACAACTCAACCACACTCTCTAGCCCTCCAATCAAAAAGAAGGCAATAGAGCATCTTGAGGTGATTTCAGTAGAAAGCTTTCCTATGAAGCCTAAAACAGAAGAAGCCCCAGGGGTGAAAATCAAACTCACCTTGCTCTTGCTGACCCTTTTTAAGCTCATTCCTAGTAAGAAGGTTTATCAACTCTATAAGGCCATCCTTCATATATAGTCAAGAATTCCCCTTCGATTATTTTATCAAAAGTGATTGTTAAGACTAAAAAATATAAACACACATACACACACATACACACACACACACACACACACATATGCACGCACGCACACGCCCACGCACACACACATAGATGCTATTCACAAAACTTTACTTTAATTTTTTTTCTCCTATGTACAAACTTATTTTAGTGTCTATCTAACATGCATTTCGGCCACCAAGATCTATTACACATCTTGCTTTTAGCCACATTTATAAGTGTGGGTAAATTCATGAAAGTGTGGTTAAATGCATTTATGCACATTCTTTATGTATTTAGCCACATTTTTAAGACATTTAACCACACTTTGGCAAGATGCATGGTGCACCTTACTTAACAAAGTATACCATAGTATTCGCCTTATTTTATCTCATATTCCAATATTTTTTTAGAAGATAATTTTTCCATATGTATATATATAAACATATGCTTATAAAATTAATTTGTATTTAATATTGCGGAGTGGCTATTGCCACACCTTTTTATCTGTTACTCTTTATTTAATGTGCTTTAATTCAATTGTCCTAAAATACCCTTCATATATTCTTTTTTAGAATTAAACTAATATTCTATTATTATTTCTAGTTTCATTCATAATATTATTAATATTTTTCTTCAAATTTTTTTGCTATTGTAATCTTTTATTTTATAAAAATATTTCCATTTTTGGCTATTTTCCTCATGAAACATATTAAATTTACATTTTTAATATAAAGACAAAAAAATATAATTATGTAACAAATTGAATCCCTTAATCTTAAATATAGTTTTTAAATTGAATTAGGTTGTTTGCTTCACATAACTTTCTTTAAGCATAATAGTATTTTTATTCTTTTTTATTTAATATTCTACAGATATGATATGAAATAAAATTAAGTTAAGGAAATTATTGTTACATGTAATAAATTTTGAATTAAATAATATAATTATTAATATTAATTTTAAAATTTAATTAATATTTACTATCAATGTAAAAAAAAAAAGTACTATCATTCAATAATTACTTTACTTAATAAGTTTAATATTTCATAAATTGTTGAAAAATTTTAAATAATGTGAAAATATATCATCAAATGTTAGTATAAAATTTTATCCTAACAATATATATAATTGTCAAGTAAATAACAAATTTTATGTATTAAGTTACCTTAATATTTAAGAATAACAATGAAAAATAAAAACTACAATAGTATGTATGTTCAAGGGTAGATCTACTTAGAAGGAGTTGGAGGCAAATGCCGCTATTAAATTTTGATTTTTTTTTTTAGTAGTATGCAGGTACTTATATATTTTGCCCTTATTATTTTATTAACATTAACCCCATATTAAAACAAAAATTATGTAAAATTTTTTGTTATGCTTATATATATTTGCTCCCACTACCTAAATTTTCTGTATCTGTCACTGTGTATTTATATATTACAATTTACATGTTCACTTTTTTATTATTTTTTAATGTAACATACTACTATGTTCTATAAATAATTATATCATAAAAATTTTAAAAAGTAATTTAATATTTATATGTAAATAATTATATTAAATAAATTAATTATAAATACTTATAATATTTAGTGGTCATATAAAAATAAAAATATAATCAATGTTAAACATTTTAAAATTAAATTAATTATCATCTAATAATATTTATATAAAATTATTATGATATTTTAAAAGAATATTTATTTAAAAATATTAATAATAATGAGTTTGAATAATATTGAATTAACAATAGATTATTAGTTTAATTATAAAAGACAAGAAAGGGTATTTTAGCACAATTGAACAAAAACTTATTAAATAGGAAGTGGCAATAGATAAAAAGGTGTGGCAATAGCCACTCCCAAATATTGTGCTTTAAATTATGAATGAATTACTATTTAGTCATAATATTTTAATGTTGATATCAATTTAATTTAAAAAAAAAATTGGCATCAATTTAATGCTAATATTTTGAAATTGACATCAATTTAATATTAAAAAATTTTGACATCAATTTAGTCATAATACTTTAAATTTTGACATCAATTTAATCCTAATACTTTGAATTTTAATTTCAATTTAATCCTAATAAATTTTTTGTAAAATCAAATATTTTATTAAATTACCAATATAAGATGAAATTGTTGTCAAAATTTAAAATATTAGAACTAAATTGATATTAAAAATTATTTTCAAATTAATTGACCTCAACTTTAAAATGTTAGAACTAAAAACATTATTTCCTCTTAAAGTATTTAACTTTTTTGCTTTTGGTCTTCTTGTGATTATTATCATTTTTTAGTCAAAAATACCCTTTTTTTTTTGGTCGTGAAATGCCAATAATAATAATCATAATATTACTATTATTATTATTATTATTATTATTATAGAGAACTATTATTTTGGCCTTTAAAAAATTAATTTGTCAATAAAATAATCTTAAAAAGATATTTTATTAATCCATGATACTCCAATGATGAATTTCATCATTGCTAATAGACTTTATTAGTGTTAAAAAAATATTTTAAGGATTAATTTATCATCATATTGATCATTTAGAGACTATTTTGTCAATGTGTTGATTTTTTATAGACTAATTTGTCAGCAAATTGATCATTAAGATACCGCAGGGTAAGTAAATATCTTTAAAAGATTAATTTATCAGTGTATTAATTTTTTAAGAGTCAAAATAGTAGTTTTTCTTCTTCTTCTTCTTATTATTATTATTACTATTATTTGGTCAGAAAAAGCCTGTTAAATTTTTTTTTTCGGGTACATAAAACGCTTATTATTTTGTTTAAGCGTTTTAGCTCTATGATGCTTGGACTCAATCACGAGGATCTGATCAGTTCTTGTGCGCCAAAAGCAAAAGGTTCCCCTCAAAAGATGGCCTCGTTGAACAAAACCGAAAAGAGAAATAAAAATAGAACTTGAACCTCTTCATACGACCAAAAAATAAAAACTCTTGATATGCACCAAAACAAGATTTTTTTTCTTTTTTTCAAAGGTCAAATTTCGGACATTGAAAGCAGCAGCCTTATTTATTTATTCTTTCCATTAGACTCGTTGCCCTTGGTAAGGTTGCAAACATGGTCCCTCGCCCCACACCCTCCCCCATTATAAAACATTGAGGATAATATTATTAACAGTATAATCCCAACGAGGACTTAAAAAATTATTTAGAATAGCTTTTTTAATCTTATCCGAATAGGTATCTAATCTTTTATTGTATAAGAACGCAAAAATTGAAAGAAAAAAGTGATGTGAAATTTGCCTTTTATGTCTGGAAGCATCATCCGTCTCATATATGTGAACCTGAGTTGTGTGTTACATAACCAAGATTGAGGCATTAGGCAAACTAACATTACGGTAAAGTGCAAAATCTGTCGTGTGCTCCCTTTCTTAAATAGTTAAATGTCTCATGACTCGTGTTCCACAATTTATAAGGATTTGAGGTCCCCCGTGATAATGATAATTTCTATTATTCTTCTAAGAGTATGTGTATTATATAAGGCATATCAAGTGAGAAAAATAGTTTATTATGATAGTAAGAGGAGTAAATTTTATTCGTATAATTATATATGAATAGTTTAGATTAAAAATTATTTAGAGATTATACAATCATTTAAAAAAATCACATAATTTTATATTTTAATCTTGACCATTTATATATCTAATGATCAAAATTTACTCCTCTTATCTAATCCTCTCTCTCTCTCTCTCTATATATATATAGGTTGAACACTTAGGATGTGTTTGTTTTAATTTTTGAAAAAAATTATTATAAAATTAAAATTTTGCATATAATTGAAAAAATTGAAAATTAATTTTTTTTATAAGCTACTTTTTTAAGCTTCAAAAAAAAAAATTAAAAATAGATTTTTTTTGAGATTCTGGTTATTTTTAAAAAATTATCCAAATATACAAAAAATAATTTTTTTAATGAAAAATGTGATTTTTTTGCTAAAAAAGCATATCCAAACATCCTCTTAGTAGTTTGCCTTCTCTTTCATTCAAGGACAAACTTAGAACATAAAACCCACTCTTCAAAGCAAAAATTTATGTACTTTCGAAAGAACTTTTTATTGATTCATGTGAATCCCAGCTACCAAATATAAAAGGTAAAAAAGAGAAAAAATAAATGAAAATAAATAAATAATTAAGATTCTTTGTCGAGGAAGAAGAAAATTCAACCTCCAAGAATATGATAAAAAATTTATTCTTCAAAGTCATAATATGTTTCATTTTTATATTAATCCCCTAATTTCAAATGTTAGGCAAAGTCATCTTAAGCCATAATTTCCTTAACACATAAGTCCTAAATCACAACTGGGACTCATAGATACATTGTTTAAAGTTTTGGGCTAAAATATGACATTCGATATGCTATCATGGTTTCTGTTTAATCCATTGCTAAAAGTTTTGGGTCAAGATATGGTTGCCGACATGCTATCATGGTTTTTTGTTTAATTTATTGATTTAGATCTTCCTAGATTTTTGGTTTCATATGACCACTTGTCGTAACAAGTGGTATTAGAGTCAAATGGTTTGGCTAAGTTGAGCATTCCAGGTTTGGACACCTAGTTGATTTGTGCCGGGGTGTTGTCCCAACCCTCATTAGAGTATTAGTCAAGACCTTGTGTTTTGCTTTGCTGTGAATATATACTTGGAAAGGCTTCTGCTAAGAAGGTTGTACATCATGTTGGGACTTACACTTGAAGGGGGAGAATATTAAAATTTCAAGAGTGAGTTAAGAATGGCTATGTGAAGAGTATATAAAATGGGAGGATTCATAGATTCATTGCTTTACAGTTTTTGGTTATGATGTGATGCCAAACTCACTACCATAGTTTTTTCATTTAGCCTGTTGATCTGCTAGGTTGAGTATTTGAAAATTGCCCCATGTTGGAACTCACATTTGAGGAGAGAAGGTTGAAATTTTAACTTTGAGTTGATGAACTCCCGCATTATTTAATAATAGAGTAAGTGAAAAGTATATATGACAGAAAAACCAATCGATACATTGCTTAAAGGTTTTTGGTCAATATGTAATATCTAATTTGCTATCATAATTTTTCGCTTAGCTCATTAATTTAAATCTCCCAATATTTTGGGCTTTCCCTGACCACCTGTCCTAGCATAAACTTCATCTACGTTTTATTTTCTATTTTCATTATTAAAATTATTTAAAAGTTTAAAATAAATCCCAAATTTGTTATTTTTTATATATTTTGAATGACATTGTCTATTTGTGTCGTGTATTATGTTCGAGTCAAAAAATAATAGTTTTTAATTTAAATACGTACAAATATTTGTTATTAGTGTCAGTGTATCATATAATACTTCACACGAGCAAGTATCCTATTCATGACCACAGTACCAAAATTGTGTATATCCCTACTTTACATGTTCTAGGATTTTTGCAACTAAAATTATTAGGGTTTCTACAATGGGTTCTTGCACTTACTCAATGGGTAAAGGCTGCTACTGTAGGGTTAGCGTTATTGTTTGCAAAGCATGAATTTAGGTCAAGCTGGAGTTACAATTCTTGGGTTGTAGGAACTTTTGGGGTTATAATTCCTTTTTTGCCGTTTTCATTTTGGTTTTTTGACAACATTGTGGAAGTTTAAAACATTGTTTAATTTTATTTACCTTCATTCATCATTGCTTTCACTGTATTTTAACAGCAAAGTGAAAGTTTATGGATATTTTAATTGGCATGATAACACTCCACATGTGCCCTACTACCACCGCCTTTGGAAACCCCAAATATATCCTCCCTTTACATGGAAAACTACTAGCATGTAAATCCTACATGTCCCCCATTCAGAAGCTACAACAAAGCTGAAAAACTAGCTATACCTACAATTCTGCACCAATCTTCCACAACAAATGAAGAAAATGGAATAAACACACCAAACTTCACAACAAACATGAATTGATGGAGTGAGTTTTTCCATTTTGGCACTCAATTTCCCCTTCTTTTAAAATCGAATTTTGCCAATAGCTAGCCAGATTACATGTCTATCCTAAAGTGACGTCATTTCACTAATACTGTAAACGAAATTGTGCTTAATTAGTAGTGAGATTAAGCCGTATTAGTGCAGTGCCGTTGTCAACTATGCCTAGGAGAGATATTGTTGTTTAATGAAATCATGATTTAGGATAATTCTGCCTAACATTTGAGATTTAAGGGACCAGTATGGGACCCAAAAAAGTTGTGATAATAACAAAAACAGAAAATAAATCAAGGGTCCAGATAAAAAAAAAAAAAAATCAAGGGACGACCAAAACAGAATAATAGTCAAGAGCGCCACATTAGTCACGTAGGATAGATCTCGTATATTGTCTGACAGAATTGTAATTTAAGACAGCTTTGGCTTTCTTTTTTTTTTTTCGTTTTTTGGGGGGGGGGGGGGGGGGGAGGAGAAACAGCTTTGCTTAATGTTTGATAGTCAATTAAGGACCACTGCAGAATAAAAGAAGTTATGGAATCAAAATTAAAATAGAAAATAAGTTGAAAGATCAAAGTTTTCTTTTGACTGTATTTTAAGAATTGATTTGATATATAAACATTTTAAAAAAATTATAAAAATAAGAATTAATTGATTTTCAAATCTCTTTTGATTGAATCTTGAGTGCATTTAGAAATATATTTATATTTGATTGAATTTGAGTTGATTTGATTTGATTTTAATTTGAATTATTTAACTAATATATTTATTCTTATTAGTTTACCTTTTTTCTTTTACCTATTCTAAGGGTGATAAAGTAAAGTTATTTAAAACAAAATAAATGCCATGCGTGATTTTTTTTTTTTTATATATAGTTCAAACATATACATTTATTTTTATATCAATTCAAATCCTTTTTAAAATGAATTCTAAACATTGAAATATTATTGTCTAAACTAATTTCCAAATTATATAATTCAATGTATACCAAAAAAATAAAAATTATATAATTCAATATTTTAATCGTATATTCCATTTTAGTGATTCCTAACGCAACAATAAGTTTTTCTTTCATAGTAAGGAGTGAGAACCAATCATACAATACTTAATTATTAATATAACAGCCACATTTACAAAAAAATGCATATCTAATTCCTCTCCTCGCTTCATCCCTTTATCCTCTTTTTCAAATATAATAGTACTTATAACTGCTATTTCAAAGTAAGCATTTATTAAATAACATTATTTACATAAATCTTACGTTCATGGCCTTCCATAAATATACCCATCAGTTCATTTCATACTTTTCAGTTTGAATAATCTTACTGAAATTTTATGAGGCCAATTGCACAATTAAACAAAATTATGTGTAAAAGAGTTAACCAGAAAAATCAAAGTTGTCTTCCCATACAAAGATTACGCTTCCTGCAACCATTGACCATTCAGGTCATTTCAGCCAAACACAAAACAAAAGTTGCTGTCCTATGGAGAAATGCATGTACTCTCATAGTATTATACTTTTTTAATCAAAACATAATTCTTGACATTACATAATTATACATTAAAACTTAATATCAAATACAATATGTTTTACTAAATATACAGTATATCTATCTATCTATCTGTATACATATATATATCACAATTGATACTCACTCGTACTGATAATAAGAAATAATGTTTATACCATGTCTATATAATATAGGTTAAAAAAATAATTTTTTTTTATGAAACTAGTTATTTGTATATTAAAAATTAGACATACTATAAAAATACTAGAGAGAAAGACATAAATTTTTAATTTTTCTCCCTCAACATCAATCATTATAAAAATTGTCTTTCTATCATGTATGCCTATAGTAAACTATATGTAACACCCAAGTCAAGAATTATATGAACTATAATACCTCGTCCTGTCGGACCTTGTGAAAGCTCTAAGTCTAAACCTTATGCCTCTTTAGAGAGTCATATGATTGGGACATTTTTATAGATCAAAATTTCCGATAATTGTTCCTTAGATATCCAAGAATTGAAGAGCGATTTTTAATGAATTTTAGGAAGTCATTAACCCTTTTATTTTTAGCCTGGAAGTTTAAAAAAATGCAAGTTTCCAAAAATTTGTTCTAAAATCCAAAAGTTGGATTTTGATTATTAAGGATTTTGATTTTTCTAATATTTTTATTAGATTTAAATGGGAGAAATTTCCTTATTTATATTTATATTTTAAAGTTACCATTAACTTAAAGTTAAGAGATATAAATAAGTATATAGTGATATTTGAGAAATGTAAGAAAAGCACAAAAAAAAGGGGCTTGGCGCCCAGGTGCCCAAAGTTGGCGCCTAGGCGCCAACTACCTTGTTGGAAGGCTGCTCTTGGGAGATTGGGTGCCTAAGCATCCACTGGGTGCTTCTCCGCTATTTTTCATCTAACCCTTCTCTCTCTCTCTTCCTTCTCTCTTAATGTTCTTTTTCCCACATGAATTCTATCAATCTTTTATCAATTCTTACTCAAATCTATCACCCAATCTATCTTTTTCATATCATCATCACTCTAGCTTGGGTTTTCCCCTTAGAACTCTTTCTCTCTCTTCTTTTAGTGAGATAAAATGAAGGTGGGGGAGGCTCACTACTCTCCTCATGCTTCACCAGTTTCCTCTACTTTCAAAGGCAATTATTGAGCTTAAGCCTCCTTATAATAGCATGGATTAGTTAGTTTTTTTATGAATTCAAGGTTTAAGCATATGAGGGGGTTAGTGTTCAAGAATTGGGAGTTTTTGCTCTATAAAGCTAATATGAGTAAATTCTTAAAATAGTTAAGTTGTGGGAGTTTAATTTATATAGTTGTCATTTTAAATAATCCCATGGATCCCTTGGTGGCTCCGAGACTTCGTAGAGCTAAAGCTCCTTCCTTTTCGAACTTGATCTGCGAGTTAATAATATATCTATAGTTTGTTTTAGGTATATGTATGATTTTATAAATGTTATGTTTATGGTTTGAATTATTTAAGATCAAAAGTTGAAATAGCCTTTTATTGAATTACTCATTGACTCCTTGAAAGACAAAAGGTATTACTCCTTTATATATGTTTATGTATATATGTGGGACAAGTTACATTGGAAGTTGATTTTCGATATTTTGAATAACTTGATAGAAAAGGCTATAGTCTTATGTATTAGAAATTATGACGTTTTAAACCCAATGTTGAGATATAACTTAAGGCACTTTAAGTTGAACGAAATTAGAATTATTGTACTTAGACATTATGTTTGTGACATTAGAAATTTGAAGAAATTAAAGGAGAATAAGAAATTAGCATTATGAATATTGAAGCTTGATATATTGAAAACTATGAAATTCTAATGTTCTAAGAGTTTGACCAATGTATTTAGAATTGAAGAACTTGATTTCTGGAATAAAGTTATTTAAGGAATCTTATTTGAAACATTGAGCAAATGGTTTTCTCCACGAGAGGGACAGAATTGTATGCTAACGGCAAGGATGTTAGTCTTTGGTGCACCTTGGTAGAGAACTATAGCCACATTGGGGACGAGTTATCGGAGCCACCCATATGTGAGGATTCACACTAGGGACAGGTGTCAGGGCCGCCTAGTTGTGGATTGGACTTTATATTGCTGGGGTCAGATTGTCGGGATCACCTAGTAGGGAGATAATTTTGGAATAAAAATCCCTCCTGAAATGCACAGTTATACTTTTATTATAAATGATTTGTTATCGTTATTTTTAAACGTACTATGGTTATATATACAAAGAGGTTTATGTCTAGTTGCATTCAGAAGGTGAATTAATGAACTATGGATATTTTAGAGGCATGTCATATATCAGGCATGTTTTATGGAAACCCTTATGACATTTTCGACATATTTGACTATTTGTGCTTGAAAGAGGTTATGAAAAGTAACTCATGGAATTACCAGAATGTAGATGATTTGGATTTCAAGTTCTACAGTTATAAACTTTAAGAATATATGATTTTCATATTAAATATATATTCTATGAAAAAGGTATATTTAAACTTGTTCCACTTTTGTTATTGGCATATTATCTTTCGCTAAATCTGTATGACTCACTCTTTTTCCTTCTTTGTATTTTTAGATAGGTACAAATTCATGTTTGGGTGTTTATTGCTAACTAAAGTTGTTGAATTTCTAGTAAATCCACACTCTTGTTTGTGTGATTTCCAAGATTGTCCATATTTCAAATTTATATTTGTTTAAATACGATCGTATATAATCTTTAGTGGTGTTCCATTAGCCCATAGATAGGGTCTTGCTTTAATTTTGATGAGCTGTAAAATGTTAATTGGCCCCTCGGTCGATTAAATATAAGTATGTTGAAAATATGGTGGATGTTTGGAATCATGTTATTATGACTATAATATGCATGCTGTGAGGTGCATTCAGAGAATGTTGGATCTGCAATGAATGAATGTGTATGTTTTATTCGGTAGAAAGACATTCTATATTTGGAAATTTACCCAAAATATAGGGGAAACTCTATTCGTTTATCTACAAAAGTTTATATATAAGGGTTGCTATGGGATGCAACTCCTATGCACTGGTCACAGTTTGGGTTGAGTTGTGATATTGGACATACTAGAGAGAGAAAATATCAATCACCATAAAAAATTTTGTATCTTTCTCTCTCTAATAAAAAGCTCAACCTCACCAATGAGGAGCAAATCACAAGATGCAAAAAAGAAAAAACAATGTATAAACAATATTTCTTTTTCTTTGTGTTATATATGATTAAAAATAAAACATTTTTAAATCTTGAGTTCTGACCCACTACATGAGAAATAATTTATAACTTTGGGAAGGTGGACACCTTAAATACCTAAAAAGAAAAGAGAGAAAAAATATATAAAAGAAAATAAAAGAATGAAATAATTGATATAAATAAAAAGAAATAGTGTGTTGGGGTGTACATATATCATAGCTCCTCCCTCCACCCTCTTGTTGGTCCTTTATTTAACTAGTACAAAAATTATTCTCACTTGCACACTGCTTCCACCATCCCTTGTGTCTCCCAAACCAGAGCTCACAACAACAGTCACAGAAAAAGCCGGTAAGAGGTCACTCTCACGTCACCCCCTTCTCTGTCTCTCTCTTTAATTCTTTTTGACTTTCAGAGGACAATGCAGTTAAGTTCCTTTGGCTTGCAACCGAAAAGCTCTTACGTCAATATCTATCTATTCTAACACACGCCATTCTCACATTTTATTATATATATGCCACACTGCTGTTTGAATATTGCTGATTCCCTCGTTTTGTTCCTTGTGGTGTAGCCTTGGTCAGAGGGTACAATCTGTGAAATGACAGTGTTTTTTTTTTCTTATATTGTTCTCTCTTTCTCTGAACTCTGAAAGTGACTTCTCTGGATTCTTCCTAGTATTTCTTCATTTTGGGTTATCATTCACTTCTACTCAAAGGTTATCCTTCTCTCAAACACAGTAATGGCTCAACAGGTAGCATCTTCCCCTCACTCTCCTCTCTCTCTCTCTCTCTCTCTCTTTTCACTCACATGCATACATAGATTGATGCTATAGTGCTATTTATTGTCTATACATCATGTTTTGAAGATTTATGGTTATGGCAAAATGTTTATCATATTTTCTTTTTGCTGTGTTTATTTATTTATTATTGTTATTATTATTTTTTAATACTTTGGTGGGGGTTTTGGGTTTGATGCAGGAAGAAGGGTGGCCTTTGGGGCTGAGATTGTTGAATGCAAGAATTGGGGTGGTAAGAAGTGGTGATTTCTCTGGATCAGTCTCCTTCAGCACTATGCTCACTGGTTCTACCACCCCTTCAAGTGATTCTTCCTCAGATCTTGATACTGAGGTGAGTAATTTCCTTTTAACAAATTTTTTTTTTAAATAAATTCATAATTGTGATCGGCCCACCGTTTTTTTTTTTTGAGAAATATTATGTTTTCATTGAAAATTAGACATCTTGAAAAAAAAATACAAAGTTTTGATTTTTCTCTTTCTACACATTTTGTCACCTAAAACTTTGTGTTTTTCTCTGATAAGACCAATATTTATAATTTTCAATGCAGAAATAACACTTTGTTTTTTTAATTGTACGACGCTTTTTATGTATCTCGCATTCTCGCTAGCTGCAGTTTTTTCTCTCCTTGTGTTTTTTCGTCGTTATCCCTTACTTGTTTTGACAACAATGATGACCCATTTTATGTGTTCTGAGTATCATTTTTTTAAAGTGTTGATAGTCACAGTAAGAATAATTGTCAAATATTTTGTGTGTATCTTGATTTGGCTTTTTTGGTATAAAGCGTGATTTCTATGATATAGACCTTGCCATGACTACAAAGTACCAACCCACAATTGTTCGCTTCTTGGTTATTGGTCACATCAAAGTCCTAGAGAACAGGGCATGCCTTATACATTTTTATATAAATTATAATATTAATAATTAACAACGATTATTAAAAAAAATTAAGACTAAGGTATAGATACCTATCTTAAATTTGAGATACTTTAATCTTTCCGACAGTTTGAAGCATGGCTTTTGGCTGTGTACTATGTGTTAATTTTTCTCATCAAGATGAAGCTTCTTAGCTTTTGAATGAGTCCAAAGAGAACTGAAGAGGAAAAGGGAAATTTCATGTAATGAATACGCCCATAAAGCAAAATCTATCTTCCTGTGGCTCTCTTTTGGATCCTCAATCTCTTTGTTGTTTCTATTGTTCCTTGGTTCCCATGTGGTCCACATCATGTTTTGAAAGAAGGTGGCATTGATTTCACTTTTGTCTGTCATTGAAGTGGAGCGCAATTGAAATTATGCTCCAGTTGAAAGTCAAATCTTCTAATAAACGGGTTTTGAAAGATATTTACCTGCTTGATAAAGTTGCAACTTGCAACCACATTCTAAATCAAATGAAATACATATATGAGTTACATTTTTCATAGATCTATTTTAAGATTGAAACAATTAAAAATGGCAGTCCAGTGCACTAGACTCCCACCTAATGGGATTTAGGGAGTATAGATGTACTCTGCCTTACCCTCGCAACTTGAATTTGAATCTGTGACCTCTATAACATAAAGTAATAATCTTACCATAATATCAAAGCTCACTCTATAACTATATTAAAATAATTGCTACAATAATTGAAAATTTAAAATAGATTATACATGTTCATAGCAGTTTTCATAAGCCTTTTGCCTAACTAATTTTCATATGGATTGGTTTAGTCCACTGGATCATCCTTCCGTGACAGGAGCATCACACTTGGCAGTCTCATCGGCATTTCTAGCTTCCTACAACTCACAAGGAGATCAACCAGGGGAAGAATGGAGGAACCCTCAAAGGACAACAAAAAGAATCACAAGCTGAAGCCTTGGTTGTTCTCACTTTGTTCAAGGCTAACTACTGATGCAGTGATTGTGCATGATGCTCCCTCTCTTGGTCAGTACCTTGAGGCAGAGAGAAGAGCTCACAGAAGGAATCAATATGCAACCATTTATGGACCTAATGATTTCTCCCCAATTCAAGACTCAAACTCTCTATTTGTTGGGGGCCAAATTGCTGTTCAGTCACCAGCTTCATTGGATGAAGGTGATGGAAAAGAGCCAAATAGAGCATGGGAACAAAGCAATAGATATGGAACACCAATAGTTTTCTCTTGTTTGTGTGGATAAATCATTTAGTGATGACCTCTATTTGCTCATTTCTTTTAAGTATATTTCATTCGGTGGTCATGGAGCTCTTTAGTTGTTATAGCATAATCTCAACTTTTATCACATGTTTGGTCATTAACTTTCAAGGACTTAGGATATTACTACATTTTATACTCAATTCTATCCCAAATAAGCTTCAGTTGCCAGCAATTATTGCAGTTCATTATGATTGTAATATAACATAAAGCTTCCAAAGAGAATCTGGAGCACAATTCTTTTTCCAATTCAAATAGACAAATACATGGCCCGGAATCTAAATATGAAGGCTTAAAAAATTTCCTATGATACCTACTATTCCCCCGTGATAGTTATTACATGCAAGTCATTTGTCTGCTTGCTATTGTATTTCTTGAAGATGAACAGTGATGATGAGTATTTCAGATCTTTCCATCTTATTTCAACTAGTAAGCACATCTCTCAGGTCAGGCAAAAGTACCTCACCATCAGAAAGAGAAATAATTTGGTGAATAAAAGAAAGTACCTCACCAAAAGCTCCACTGATGATGAAATTAAGTGGACAACCTTAAAGAATTGAACATCAACATTTTAATTCAGGTGAGAACTTTTCTTCCCCCCACAAGGGTGATGATTGATGAAGGAATACAACCTGTTTGTGAGTACATATCCATATACGTTTGCCACAATCAAGTTGCAAGGCACATTAATCACCATAATCTCATGAATACTATACTTGATATTTGGTAATACAAAAACACAAAAGTCCTGGTGCCCCAAGTCCAGCCAACTGAGAACCAGACTACAAGGACTCAAACACACCATTTAAGAATTTAGCTCATCCATTGCCTCACATGATCTTTCTTGGTGATCCATCAGACAAAGTGAAAAAATGAATTCAAGTACCATGCTGATGTAGCCAGCTATTCTTCAGCTAGTGAGGAACCGCCATTCATAACAGTTTCCTTCTGTCCTGGAAGCAAAATAACCACCAACACTATCAAGGCTCAACAACCCCCTCGTTGCTTTTCGGCCTCAATCTTTCCCGAATTGCGGCCAGCAATCTTTCCAAATGGCTGATAAGCTCTTGAAGCTGCTGCTCCCTTCACCGACATTTGATTTTCTAGACCTCCTTGGTTTTGTAGGGCTGGATTCCACTTCTGTATCACTGCTAGTCTTGATCTTAGCAACAATTAACTGAAGAATGGCACCTCGGCAAAATGGACAAACAGGTCCGGTGGCGCAAGCAGCTCCAGGATCAGGCTTCTTGTGACAGCATAGAGCTAAGGTGCAATGAGCACACATTTGATGACCACAAGGTCTGACCTCAATTGTGCACACTTGGTCAAAGCATATACAGCATAATTCCATATTGCTGTCCTGTATGAGGAGTACATAACCAGCGAATAAGTAATTTATTTGTTTTTTTAGGCAGAAAAACTTCATTCTATGTAGACCGGGAAAGTATGAGACCATGCTCAAGCTCAAGCATTAACACAACATATTATGGTATGAAAGCTACTGCATTCTGACAGCATCTGAATTATCCATGCATGAGAGAACAATTTTCTTGTATTAAAAAGGAATCAGATTATCCCCATTATGATACTTGGGAAATTTAGAATTAAGATCAAAATGAAAGAGTTATGCAGGAGTGAACCTAACAATATCCTCGTAGAGGTAGTTTCATAGGTTCAAGTAGGACACATTTCAATCTGAATGCTTACTTCTACACAATAACAAGTACTAAGAGCAAAAAAGAAATTATATTACCAGTAGAAATTTGAAAAAAAAAAAAAAGTAGTTAACAAGAAAAAGGCCTCCAAAGACTACATTGCATTTGCAGATGAAGTAATATTTCCCATTGCCTATTGCCAAAATTTCATGTGTCCCCAAGAACCTTATGGGCCTCTACCAATTTACAATATTTAACCAAACCAAGTAATAAAACTTACAGGTCTAAAGCAGTCAGAATAGGAAGATGTCGTACCTCATAGTCCGAGGCAATATCATCGTCTTTACCTTCAGAATGCAATGGAGATGGCGGCCTATCAGCCTCCTTGAGCAGGGTCTTTTCTCTCTCCCTGTTAGCTTCTAGCAACGCCTTCTCTAGTAATGCCTTCGCTTCCTGATTGAGCTCACTGATGAACTTTAATGGGGATGGCCAAACAAGTGGTGCTGCTGATGAAGGATCAAGCAGGGCAGCACATGCCTTGTGCTTGTGCTTAAGGGCAACTGTGAATGGTATTCTCCTGCAATGAATCATTTGTAATATTATTTAAAACCAGCTCTTAACATGGTTGCTTTCAATGATTAAAAATCAAGGAAAATTTAAGAATTGTCCAAAGGACAGAAAAGTGATAAATAAGAATGTCTCATTTAGTATGTTAAGTTGTTAACCAAAACAGAATTAAAAAAAATGTATTACTTACTAAACAAACATTGTATAATCAGAGATGAGTGAATATTAAAATGAGGCCTATTATTAATTTAGCGAAGTAAACTGTTCGACCATACCAAAAAAAAATACAGTGTCATTTTTCTTTTTCTAATTATATTTTTAATTGCTTTGTGTACACAATAAGAATATTCAGCACCAACTTATGGCCAAAATGGTCTGTAAAGGATACATATACTCAAGTTTTGCATTTTTCACTCCAGTTCCTTCAGCTAATGAAGTTCAGCTTTAAAGTATGAAATCCCAAACAGAGGTGCTAGAAAGTAACTATACCAATAAATCAAATTGCATAGTGTCAAACAGTTAGCAAATCTTAAGTCAAACAGTGAGGCTTGTCAGCTACTTTATTCCTCCTTGCTATGCATAAAGTGAAATTAACTAAATATTCAAAATTTACATACACTTACTGTCAATTTTGCATAATGGTAATTAATCACAGATCATTTCAGTGTCTTCCTTGATTTCAATGGTCCTATACACAGACATAGATCTTGAACCTATGGTTTACATTAATAGTAATACCCTCGTTTCTTAAAGAGTTGAAACATGACATTTACTTACCCAGAGGAATCTAATTGCAGCCTATCTGCTCCCCAAGCTAGCAACATCCGGACAGAGTCCACAGAACCACCACGGGCAGCCATATGAAGCGGCATGCTCCCAGGGTAACTGCAGAAGGTACCTTGATCAATCCAAGTGATAAATCACCAGTATTCATCTAAGACAGACTAAAATATAGCTTCCAAGACCATTACCCGTATCCACCAGTTGAAGCACAGACAAGAGCCCCGTTGTCTAAAAGGGCATGAAGACATTCAGGCCGCCTTTGACGAGCAGCAAGGTGCAGTGGGGTGGCACCATTTCCATCTCTTATATTCACAAATCTAGCAAATCCCCTGACAATACACCAGTGAACAATTTGGACTTAGTACCATTCATATCTATTTGTGCTTGCATCCATATTTGGAGCATATGAAAGAGAGAGAGAGACAGACAGACAGACAGAGACAGAGAGAAGAGAATCAAACCATGAATCAGCAACAGGCGTGGAATGAGCAGCAGAAAGAATCACCTTAAGGCAATCTACATGACCATAATAAGCAGCATAGTGCAAGCAGGTTCGCCGACGCAAAGAATCGAACATCAGTATCTGAAACGTTACAAACACAAACAATTATCATTCTCCCAATCATGTAACCTATGATCAACAAAATCAACACCAATCCAAGAGATTTGCATTAACTTATTTAGTCCCCATCTTTCCTTTTCTTCCCACTCTTTCTCAAAAATCTCAAGCTGAAAAATTCATTCGAGTTCAAAATAAACTAATCCAAACATACACTAAATTTCAAATAGGAATAAATTAAACTAATAAAGCATAACATACATTAGCTCCAGCTTGAATAAGCCGTTCCACGCAACCAGTCTTTCCGTGCAACGCAGCAAGCATTAAGGGAGTCTACAAGCAGCATAGAACAAAGAATCAGAATTAAAAAAATAAAAAAAAAAAGAGCCATCCAGAGGTACAAACTACAAGCTACAAAAGGTGCAAAATTCACAAAGGTTTCCAATTAGAAAAGCATCATGCTGTAAAGCCAAGACAACACAACACACCTGTTTATAACGGTTCAAGATGTCTACCTTAACATCCCGCTCCAACAACATAGAAAGCACCTAACCAAGATTCAAAACAAAAAAGACATGAAAAACATAGAAGACAACAAAAAAGCTCAGAACAAGACAGAGACAAAATTAAGGGCAAGGAGCAGGCAATGAAACCTCGATGCGACCATTGGCAGCAGCTACATGGAGAGGTGACAGCCTGGCACGGCCAGTGGTGTGTTCCAAGAGAATGGGGTGTTCCTCCAACATGGCCTCAACAACCTCCAACTCCCCATTGGCAACTGCACCAAACAAACCAGCAACACTCTCATGGTTGTGGTGGTGGTGGTGGTTGTGGTTGCTGCAGCTTTGACTCTGACCCATTTGCCCCTCCTTCTCTCCCTCTCTCCCACCTTGATCAGCTGTCTCAATGCCGGGAGAGTAACCGGGAACCGCCCACGCGCCGCCGTGCACGGTGGTGGTTACAGCCGCAGGAAGGTAGTTTAGTTTGGTTGGCGAGTGTGTAATGGGAGAATATCTAAGTATATTGGGAGTTGCCTCGAAGTCTGGACCTGCCCGCCGCGGTTTCGGGCAGCCTGACCCACTGTGCATTAAACACTTGCGTTTGCAATATTTATTTCTGTTCACACTTGGGACACTTTATAAGTTTTTTGTTCTAGTAATTATTGTCAAAAATCAATTGAAAACTTGGACTCTTTAGGTGGGTCGACATCGATTTTTGGGGTGTTAAACGCAGTCCCAAACATGCTACAAGTTTATTTGGAGTTATAATAGACTTTTATTATGATCAACTACGTTCTGAATGTGATGTTGAAAATGTTAATTATTTTGTTTATGAAAAATAATAGTTTATATTGAAGTATATTAATTTATAATTAATTTTAAGAAAAATAGATTTTCATGAATTATGTGAAAAAGTTATTTTGTAAGTTAAAGCATAAATATGGAATGTATGTAAAAAATATATCTGATTAAAGCATAAAAGAATATACTTATTTCCCAATATTTGTGAAACAAAAGTGATAATCAAAATGCATCAATTATCCTTTGCACCCAAAAAAAAAAAATCATCAATTATAAATAAAAAAAAAAGAAAAAAAAGAGAGAAACGCTAACTGTAGAATGAAAAATAATTCAGCACCAAAAAAAAAAATGAAAAATAATTGTACAAAATATGGTAGCACATTTGCTTTTACTAAGAATAACTTAGGCTATGGTTATTTTTTATTTTTTGGTAAGCAAAAGTTTAGGTTGGGATAAATACCACTATTCCATCAGGGATAAGGAAAATCCCCTAGCCTCTTTGAAAATTTTTGGGAGGAATTACATATCATACCACCAATAAAGCTCTTACATCAGTTAATTTGACGCAATTTGTTAAATAAAGTAAAATGGGATAGAATAATAATAAAATTTGTTGTTTGAATATTTTAAAACAAGATGCGATAAAATAGTATTAGATGGAATAAATTTCATTCCATTCAATTAAATATTTTTATTTTTGTTTTCCTTCTATTTTAACGAAATGAGATGAAAAGAAAGTAAGTAATTTAAGATTTACTATTTCATTCATCTCTATTGTATTTTGAAACAGTTGACTAAAAATTTTATTGACCATAAAACATCTAAATATAACTTTAAATCAAGTGAAAAAATTCTTTTATTAATCAACCAAATCTAAGCATGTACAAAGACACACTTGCAAAACAATCTATCATTTTTGTGATATATTTTTCATAATTTAATACTAATTCATACCAAATAAAATTTAATGAAAGTTCCTTTCACTAGTAACACGAGATAGCTTTAATATAATTTGTATTATATTTAAAATAGGATCTTTCCCCAATTTTTTCAATGTAAAAAGTAATACAATATATTAAAATTATCATATATCTATATTTACAAAATAAAAAAAATAAGAAAAGACTCTCGTTATTTGAAAATCAGAAAAATATAAAACACTAATTTTAAAAGAACAAATCTTCACTCCAAATCTAGATCATGCACTTTTCATAAATCTGATACACCTAAGCTCCTGTGAACATTTCGGGCAGTTGTGATTTTAATGGGAAGTTTAATAACAAAGTTTGGTTAGATATTTTCTGGTAAGAATAAAACTTATTTGATAATTTAATAATTGGTGCGTTGATTCAATGTGTGAAGGGAGCGGTTGTTGTCGGGCCAATTCAAAGAGTCTATTTTATACTTAATTGTGAACGCGTTTTGTGGAAATAGATGGATACATCCGTTTGCCAGTTTAGACCCAATTCATATTGGTATCTACCCCAGAAACGAAAGTTAAAAGTTTACTCATATAATTCCAATTAAAGGGGAAAAAAAAATAGGTTTACTCATATAACCTTTCATGTATAAGAAGTTCTATCCTCCTCATTCCATCCTTTTATTTTCACCACAAATTTTCTAGAGCAAAACACAAGAATGGATCCCATATAATATTTTATATGGCTGTAGCCCGTGGTAGTGGAAGAAAAAGATATCCTCCACGGAGGATACAACGACTTCTCATTTTTGGAATGGATATTATTCCGATCTCAATAGTAGTAGAGAAGGTGGGGGATTTAGTATATAGGTTTAGATGAAGTTACCTAATCTTCTCCCATGCTATAGTATTGATAGAGGGTAAGGGTAATACCTACTATTAATACGAGATATAATTAAGGTATAAATAAGAGAATTTTCCCTATATGAGTGATGAGATAGACTTAGGTTCGTAGAATAGGAAATCTGGACGGACTGCAAACTCCTCAACCTTGAGCTTTAAAAGAGTAAAAAGGTGAAAAAAATGTCTTAAACTAGGTGAGAAAAATCGAGGGGTTGGGAGACCGGATGGATAAGATTTGAAAGATTGATTAGTGAGTTGAAAAAAAGTTATTGTGGACTGGATTTTTTGTTTACTAGTTTTTTTTGGAACAGATGTTGCAAACAAGTAATTATGTATCTCTTTAGATGTGCTTGTTAGGGGAGAAAAATACTTATTTTAATAAATAAGTAAGTTTGGACATTATTTTATTTATTTGTTTGTGTTTTTGAAATAAAAAATAGAATTAAAAAATAAACAGATGTTCGCATATTTTGAAAACAAATAAGGAGTAGTTTCTAATTTTAAGTAGAACAGTTAAACATTAATTATTCTTGACATTTTGTAAAAATGACAAAGAATACTCTCACTCTTAATAAGGTTGATTTTTTTGTATATGAGTTTTGAGAGTAATATTGGGAATATAAGAGATTTTTGACAAAATTGGAAAAATATAAGGTTTTAAAGAAATTCGCTAAAAATACATACAGATTTCAACAAAAAGTAAAAAAGTGAATCTGTTATCCGTACTGTCGGATTACAAAAATAAAAATAAAAATAAGTGAATCCGATTTGCTATTAGCCAGATTTCATTTTTTTAACAAAAAGTAAAAAGTGAATCTGCTATCCATACCACTGAATTATAAAAAAAGGGGAATACGGCTTGTTATCAGCCAAATTCTATTATTTTAATTATTTTCCTTGTGTGGTGTATGTGATGGAGAGTGTGTGTGTGTGAGAGAGAGAGAGAGAAAGAGAAAGTGATGAGGAGAGAGGAGAGAGGCAAGAGAAGAAAGAGAAAAAATGAAAAAAGATGAGAGAAAAAAATCATACTTCTCAAATTTTGTCAAAAACACCATATTTTTCATATTTTTCACAAAAACCCGATATAAAAAATGAATTCTCTTTTAATAAAGTTTATGCAAATGGACCCTATATATTTTGGGGAATAGAGATAGCTCAAATAAATAACTTTAACTCATCTATTATGGGGCCAAAAACAAAAAAAGACAGTTATTGTTTTGCTATAGTATTTTAGTTTGACCTAGTGTTTGAATTATGTTTAGAAATTAATTTTGATATATGTTAGTATAAAGAATGTCATACTATTATTCAATTATATGCTACTATATATATGACTTTTGAGATAATAATTAGTAAAGGCCTCCAAAGTATCATGTGATAAGGGGGTTGGGCAATCCATTACGAAATACTACACATTTACAATTTTGATGTAGGGTTCTATTCTTAGGTTGATTTAGAGTTTTCCGTAATCTTGAACATTGACTCTCTCTTTTCAAAAGCCAACCTAATATTCATTGTAAGGCTTGAAGGAGGATTTCAGAGGATGCATATTCTTGAAGGTCGACAAACACAATATACCTATTGAGCTTCCTTGATCTACCAAGACTTTCCTGACATTGTAGTTTTTAACAAAAATGGTGATTACAATAAGGTCATGCAAGTTCTAGTCTATTCCTTTAAAATAAGAAGTTAAGAAAGATATTAGTGAGGACGTAGAGGTCCACTTTGAAAGGACCAACCTCTTTGTAGATATAATAGCTTGGAGGGTTTTTTTTTTTTCTTTCCTAGTGAAACTTGACTCTCCTTTGCTGAAAAATCCTCCGACAATGTGATCTATGATGCTCTGGATCTCATTATGCTTGCAGTCAAGTTGTAGTTCAACTCTTCTATTCTTGCTTTCCTCATGTCAACTATTGTTTCTTCTCTTTTACTTATCATCTCGAGGTTCTCGACTTCTGCTTCTTTGAAGACCCACGTACCTCCCAAGATGTCATTGCTAGATAAGTTGCTCAATTTGATCTTTAAGTACTATGTATTTTTCTGTTGTGTGACCATATATATGTGCATTATAATTCCATGAACTGAAGTTATTTAGACCCGTAATATGCATAAAAGTATGTTAGGACATTGTGATTTTAACTACTTTTGCCTAATTTTGACTTAAATTCCAACATAGGCACTTTTAATTTAAATTATTTGACTCTTGTCAGAATTTTTTGTAGCTTTGAGCATTATTGATTGCTTCATGTTTATAATCATTGGATTTCTCATTTGTGGCATTTGTTAGTGGTTTGAAAGTACGATATCCAGAAAAGTCAAATTTAGTGAGAAAACCAAGTTAGAAAGCATATGATGTTGTTGCGATAGTTTGAACATTACTAACATAGAAGTTATATTAAGATGATTTTGGTTCCATTGGACATATAAAACAAAGACCTACAGTTTTGATGAAAACACCAAAACCTAATCCACATGTCTAAAGGGTGAAAATTTTAGCTCAAGTCAAAAGATGTGAAGAAACAAAAGGAAGCGCTAAACATTTAGTTAGGATAGTCTGAGTAGCATATCTTTTAAAAGGCATAACTTTTTTTTTCAAATATTAAAATGAAAAAAAAATCAACTTGGAGGTGAAAATGATCATCCAAAACTTTAATTAGACACCAATATAACTGACAAATCCTAGGGACTAGAGAGAACTGGGCTGAATTAATCCCAAATGAGATGAATCTAGAGTCTAAAATCAAGCCCAAGAAGTCTATTTTCATGTGGCTTTGTGGTTACTTAATCTCAAGGTATATGGAGGAAATTATGGTTGTTTGATAGAATGCTGTCAAGAGAAACTTTGGGCCAAGTTAAGCCAACTTGCCTATTAAGTAAACACACTTCAAACTTTGGACCCAAGCTGCAAGACTTTAACATAATTCCTCATCTAAAATACATTGTTTTAGTCGCAAAGAAAAAATAAGGATCAAAGAAGCAAGAGAGAACTCGACTTGAGTGTAGATTTGGGGATTCAATACTTGAGGAATTGAGATTGTTTCTCCTAAGTACACTGATGATTTGTTAATTGGTTATGGTTTTTAAATTATTTAAGTTCTTTTCTTTTACTATGTGTCTTGTTGGTGATAGGGTCTTGGATCTTGATTGAACAAGTTTATGTATTCCTAGTTTTTAATTTTAAGTTTCTTTTTCGTTCAGTTGAGTAATTGTTACTATTCTTAATGCTTTCATGGATTTGCAACTCATTGATTGATTTTTGGTTCTATGTAGTAGATTGGGAAATTTCTATATAGAAATAGCCTCTATAATAATTACGATAAATTGAGTAGGTTCTAGGAATAGAAATATTCAAATTATTTGATCATATGAATTCTTGTGTTTAAGCCTTAAGCAAAATTGGGCAAAACTAAGGAATTAGTTTATCTAATTTCATATAAGAGAATCACTTTCTCAAGGAAATGAATTGTGGTTAGTTTTAGGTAATTCAATTTTCAAATGAATGAATTAGGAGTTAGGTAACACATAACTTAGGAGATCAAGTAAAATCAAACACCCTAACATTAGTTTCTCCATTGACAAAGTATACTTGCCAAAATTCCTTTATGAAAAGTTTAATAATGTGATGACGCTCACACTTTTTGCTCTGATTTGTTCCAAGTGGGACTTCTTGATTTCTAGTATTAGGTGGTAGTTTGATAATTTTAAAGTTATAAACCTATCGAAGAATGTTTGCAGGGAGGTTATCAAAGGAATGTATTCATCGTACTTAGACTGGGGGTGCTGAAAGGACCTCCTCTTATCGCCTTTTCTTTTTGGGCGTCAACATATGTTTATAGGAGACTATTTCCTATCTGACCTCCTACCTCCTCCAAAGGGGTCATCTCTGTCTAGCTTTCTTATTGGTTATTGAACTTCCACTTTCTTTGCCTCTTGCATTACCTCCATGTTGATATATCCATACTGCCTAGGCTTTGAGATCTTCCATATACCTATGGGAAACTTTAATGCCAAAGAGTCAGCAAACAAGCTTCACTTAGTCCAGTGAAAATCGCATGAAGTGCTACAATTAGGTTCAGGTCTTGGATCATTAAGCTTCAGGCATCTTAGTTTAAGTGAGTAAGAAAGTCTCAGAATGACTTGCCTTTTTTTTATTGAGGTAGATAAGTGATACAAAAGTTTTCTAGTATGCTCAACTGGAAGAAAAATTATTCAAAAACTTTTCAGAGAACTTAGCAAAGTCATGGATCGACCTTGGAGTCAATGTCAAAAATAATAAAAAAATCAACCTCTTCAAGAAAGTTGGAAATACTCGGCATAAGATTCGGCCAGCAGCACTCTTAAGAAGCATAATGGAATCAAACATTGTAAGGTATTCATGAATCATCATAAAGTTCAAGGGTTCTAGGAGTTTAAAGCTATCCAGTAAGGGTAATGTCATAATAAACTTTATAAATGAGCTTATTGTTGCAATTCGTGTTGTAGTGGCAGAAATCTTTCTAGTTTTTTCTTCGATGATTAGGATGTCTTGAATAATACAACCAAATTAGTTTCTAGAATTTGAATTATTCAAATGTTTGTTTAGATAATCTCAGCTACTATACTTCAGATAAGATTTGTTATCTAATGTAGTTGGTTTTGACTCTGTTGTAACTAGTTCCTAAACTTTAGGACTAGCTCTCCCATATATGTACATATTACTTCAAATTCTTGAAACCAATTTAGTTATATTATTGAAGATATTATCCTCCTTTTGTCTGTTACTAATTTTGTGCTCTTGTTGAGATCCTTCCTGCACGCATTGCATGGAGTCCAACTATATCGCCATCTTTTTGTTTTACTCTTAGCTATGGTATAATGAGAACAAGGTGTTCTATAGTAAGGGTTGACAGGTATGGTTGTTGTCAATCACATGTATAGGGTTATGTTTATGTTTTGGCTTTTTATCACTCCCATTATAGGGTAGAACCGTTTATTAGTCCCGTAGTTGGGGCCAAATGTTCTTTTCTGATATCTTAAGACTAGGCAAATCCTCATCCAAGCTAGCCACAACACTGATGGGGTCTTACAAATGAACTCAAGTCAATATGAGGAGTAGAAATGTGGTTAGGAGTGGTTCTTTTTCATACTTGAGTGAGAAGCAAGATTAGAATTTAAAGAGGGAGGAAGGAAACCTTGCACCACCTAGTTGATCTCCAATATCTCAAGATATTTGAGATCCTCTTAGAATTATGAGCATTTTGAATTTTAACATCGGGTGCTCCATATCTAACTGTAATAAGATCGCAATAACTCGGAAAAGCACTATACATGACCTTTTAGATGTGCCTATGGAGGATGCTCACCAATTGTGGTATAGGCTTGCAATATATAGTCCATTCTATATATACATCCGTATAATACTTTTTAAGCATTCAAAGATTCATTTTTAAGGGAAAAAAATATAGATTCATTGCACATATTTATACAATCAATCTTGTCTTATCATTAAAATAAAATAAAATTTCAAATTTAAATAAAAAATATACATTCTTATAATAATGCATCAATTTCTAATTTATTAATATTATAAAAATTTTGACATTTGCTTCTTTTTTTTTTCCTATTATGCAAGAATTAGAAGGATTTCAACACTCTTTCTATGTGGTTCAATTATACTATAACATTTGTAGTAAATACTCAAATTAGAACCCTCAAAGATATATGTAGGGCTGGTCATGGTTTGGTTTCCTATGAGAACTAGACTGAATTAAAACCAAACCAAAAATTTCGTTTAGTTTTTTAAGCCAAACTGCTTGAAGAACACTAAAACTGATTTGAACTAATGCTAATATAAATGCACTAGTTCATTTTTATTCAAAACTAGATCTAATTACAATTTGTCTCACACAACCTGAACCACTTTTTGTTTTTTCAAGCACTTACAATCTCATCCATTCAATCTATAGGCACATCCGCCGCATGTTCCGTGTTGCCAACAACAAATCCTCCATAGTGGTAGCATCGCTTTTCAACGATGTCGACCCCCATAATGACACAACCATAAGCACAAGAACTATCTTTGGATACGCACTCCAAAGGACCCTGCGATGCCAAACGAAGACAAGTCATTGTAACACCCATTCATAGTAAAACTAATGACACAACTTTATATAAAAAGTTCAAAGTTGGACGTTAATATACATAGATACAATATAAAATTTAGGAGCAGGGGTAAAGTTCTGCTTGCTATAAGCTAAACATTTTTAAGTCAGATAATAAAACTATAATTTATTTAATTACAACTCCATATATTCCTAACAGTTGGAGGAGTCCATCTTCCTCTAGGATGTTACTTAACTAATTTGAAACCATCAGAAATAGAGTAAGAATTGAAAATTCTCAGTAAATAATGAAGAGTTCTAAAGCGTTTAAACTATGATGGTTCTAGCAGTGTCTTCGTATGAAAATTCACATGGCTATTGTGTAATATTCTCATCACATTACTTGATAAGAAGATCATAATATTATGGGCAGTAAATGTTTAAAAATATATGTTATGCAATACATAAGGTGGCAAGCATTAATATGAATATAATCTCTTTATTTTAATTTCTACTTTTCTTTATATGTTTGTCTCACATATATTCGAAGGCCTTCTCTTAGTAAATTCTCATTCTCTAGTGTTACTTTTAACATCATGATGACAAATCAAGACTTTTATGCCACACTAACCAAGGCAGGTAACATGTAACATCCCAACGAACAATGCACCTGACTAGTATGTTAATTTATTTATTTGGATATGTTATAGATATATGAATAGCCAATATTGAAATACATTTATTAGGGTTAGATGAATTTTAGTTTCTTTGTAAGAGGAATTTCATAAAGGCAAATAGTATTGTCTTGATTGTTTGAGGAAAAATTAATTTCATTTTGGTATTTTGTAATGCAAGAACCAAATTAGTAGAAATTTATACTGTAGGATGGCACAATACCAGTTTAAACCCTAGAATGAGTGGCTAAAATTTAGCCATCCACACCTTTCTTGTTGGCACAAGAGTAGCCACACAAAGAGTAAGCTTAATGAAATTCAAGCTTAATTGAAACGCACGAATCACAACCTATGATTCATCTCCATTTTTATGCCTCAAGACACAAATTGTTTCCAATCTTCTCCTCATAATTTCGGCCCTTCCACCTCAGACCTCTTTCTCTCATTTTCTTCCTCAACTTCATCTCTTCATCCTTATTTCTCCACGCAACTTTCACACTTTCACCAAAACTTGCTTTTTTTTAGCTTCAACTTAAGATTTGAGGTAGGATTCTTGAATTTGTTGGCTTTTAAGGTTCATATGACCTGCTAAGATTTCTTTGTTTCTCTTTAATATGATGTTGCATGATGATTATGCAATTTGTTTCAAATGAATTAACATAGAAATTCTTGGTTTGGTTAAAAAATTGATCAAAAGCTCAAGGAAACCACTTAAACAAGGTTGCTAGAATTGAACCATAGAACCCATCTGTACCATGAATAGTGAGTCTTGACCTACAAAGGTCCAAATTTAGTGCAACCATTTTTTAAATGAAACTAGACATCCATATCTTTCCAACTATATAAATTATAAGACCATTCGACATGAAATGAGAGAGTTATTAATTTTTGAAGTAACCTCTTGAATCCTGCCTAGTGTTTTGACCAGTATAGGTTGTGAAGGGCATAACTCACCCTATATAATTTCAAATTAAATGCAATTAATTTTGTTAAAAAGTTGACACATATAGTATTATGCTATAAAAAATTCAAATTCAGATCTAAACTGTGCTACTCCTAGTAATTCTTTAAATTTGACCTAAGGCTCTATTCAGATGAAATGAGGCAGTTCCCTTTAGCCCAATTTGGGAGCCTATAATTTGGGCTCTACTTACCTACTCTAGATAAGACTTTTGAGAAATGAAAGATAGTTTAATTAACTTTATTCAGATATAAATTTTGGATAAAATTAATGAAAATTGGAATTTTAGTGAATTTTTACATTTAAGTACTCAAGTCTATCTAATAACAGGGCAACTTTGAGTAAAATTTCAATAATTCAATTTATATTTATTAAAACTTAGTAAGACTAAAGAGACCTAAAAATAGGCTAATAATGGTACAACATAATAAATTTTCATATTTAAATGAGTTAAAATAAAATTATGATACAATTTATAAAACAAGACAAATTTAGAAATTTTGAAGTGCATGGACAATGTCAAGTAGTTAAGAGCTCTTGAACCATAAATGGCCAATGATTGAGATTTGTTGACGCAATTCTCTATTAAATTGTTGTAATGTTAGTATATGATTATGATGATTCTGGTATCTTGACTGGCTGACTGAAATTACTTTGTTGCATTTTTGGGAAGCATTATGTTACAGCCGTTATGTTGCCGAATTTTTGGCAGAAAATGAGTGAATTACGCATTATAGTTTCAAACCATTTTGATATATAATATGTACATGTGAATAGATAGTATAAGATCCCTTCACATGAAGACAGACATATGGAAGTCATAAGATCCCTTTGCTTTAGGGGCAATTGGCCAAAATGAGATCCCTTCAAATCTAGAGGCACATGAATCCCTTTACAGGTTAGTACTATGTGACGATAGTCACGAGTTGAGCTCACTTCCTTATTAGACTGCCCAGGGGCAGTAAAGATTTAAGGCATATGCCAAGTAAAAAAGAAAAATGAGGAAGTACCAAGTCTTACAACTGTAGGCATGAAGCATATTTACCTATGCTTGTTAGTGGAATTGCTAGGGAAAAATGTATACTTAGCAATTGTGTAATTGTTTCCATCTTATACCAAGTGTATGAAGTAAAAACAATCTGCTTCAGAAGGATACAATTTTTTAACTTAATAAATGGACCTTACCACTATGTGTGAGATATCACCTTTTTCTAATAAATCGAAGCAGTTAGAACAACAATCATTACGTGAATTGTTAGATATTCTAAGAAATCTACTGAGAATATAAAGTTCTCATTCCTATGTGTGTATTTTCGTATCATCTCCTGACAGCCCAGAAGACTCCAAAAGGGATCAATCCAGAGGAGTGCGAGCAAGACTGGATTAGTTGCTGAAGACATTATATATATATATATATATATATATATATATATATATATATATATATATATATATATATATATATATATATGTTTGTAAGTATTTGAAGGATTGTTGTAACAACTCCTAATGTGATGTTATGACTTCAACAAAGTATTATATTTAAGAGGGTGTTACAATACAAAAGAATTTTACATTTTATTTCTCTGCCTTCTTGGCGGTTAGTAATGAATTTTAAATATCTTCGATCTAAAATACTTACTTGTCATAATGCATAAATTCATAGATGTCTAAACTTAAGAAATAAATAGAACTTAAATAAAACTCAAATAATAAAATAAATAATAAACTTGAATAATATAAATAAATTCATTGCATAATAAATTAAATAATAGAACATAAAATTGAGTAATAGAATAAATTGAATAAGGTGCAAAAGATATAAATTAATTCATAATCTTAAAATAAATAAAGTGCACAACACTGAAATAATATAAGCTTAAGTTAAATAAATAACATAATATTCCAATCAAATTTCTCAAAGTATCGAGTTGTCAAATCTAAATATTAATTTTCTAAAGGGACTAAATCTAAAATTATTTTTATTTAATTTCTTGGAATCTTTTTTATCATAGTCTATGAATCTATCCTTATTATCATGGCGTATTTAGTGCATATTGGTTCTATCCTTTCAAAGGTCACAGTAATATCCACAAGTTAAGAGTCATCATATTGTTCATAAGTCAAGGTATAAAATTTCAAACAAAGGTATTGATAATTTAATAACTCAAATTCGTATATAATAAATTTTACTTATAGTTAGATATAATATTTTTACTATTAATATTGGTCCCTTAGAGGAATTACCGTAAAAATTGACATATCAAAATAATGTATCAGTATAAAAAAATATTATAATAATAATAATAAACAATAGTACAAAGAAATATTAAATAAATTAACTTAAAAGGATAATGAAATAAAACTGAAATAATAAGCAATAATATTAACATTAGATCAATTAACTTGGAACGATAAATAAAATATATTACGTTAATAAATGATGAAGAGCAATAAAATAAAAGAACATTAAATAAAATGAGATAATAAATAGAATAAATTGCAATAAGAATAATATTGAGCAACTTTAATAAATAAATTAACTTGGAACATAAAATAAACTATAATAGTAGATAATAATAAATAATAATAATATAATTTACAATGAGTAAATATAGTCTATAATTTTACTCCATAAATAATTTTATTATCTACCTTTATATGTTATAAAGATGGTGTCTTATTGAGCTCTCAGAAAATCTCTACTACTTCTCTCTTTTCTTCTCACTTCCTTTCTCTTCTTGTTCCCCTCCTTCTCTGTTTCACTCCCTCTTTCTCTCTTTTTTTTTTTTTTTTCTCATACTTACCCTCTCAAATCTCATATTCTAACATTATTTTCACCCTTGCTTTGTCTTTGAGATGGTAAAAGTTACGCCCTTCTATTTTTAATGGTTCAAAAACTTGTTAGCTACATCACTTGTGAGGTTTGTTACATCTTCTTTAACAAATTTTCCTTCCTATCTGAGCCTTCATAAAATTTTGAACATAATTTTTTTTCTCACCTTCGCGTCCCTTTTCAATCTACATTCCTCTAGCCTTTAGAAATTTGAACACTAAGGTCATTATTACATTTGACTTTTCGGGTGGTGCATAAGCACCTTACGAAAGGTTGTTTTGTTTCTTTTCGTTTTTTTGTCCTTGAAAGGAGATGTTACAGTCACTGTGAATGGAGCTGGCGGCAAAAGGTGAAAATGGTGAGGGGTTGGAAATGGAAGTGACCGGTGCAACGTTGCAGAGCATGACGGCATCGTTTTTGACCTCCAATGTGATCACGACGAGCTGCTAGTGGTGGTTGCAACGGAGGTTGTTGAGGAACACCGGCCTCCAATCGCCGACGACGAGGTCCCTCCGGCAACTGAATTTCTCCGCCGTTGAGCACCTCCCAAATGTCTCAATTTCTAGAAGCTATGAAAATTACATACAAATCAGTGGCATTTTTGAATACTTTTATAATAGTACGACATGTGTTATTGAAATGTGGGAGAGGAATAAGAAGTTAATGAAAAGTATGGAGAAGCTTTACAACTCCCGCCATGGCAGGCTTGAGTGGTTTGGTTACGATGCACCCAACTGAACTTCGGTTTAGTAACTTAAACCACACTTTAGAATATCATTCGGTTCAAGTTTTAAATCATTTGAAACAAACTGGTTTGTTGGAATAAGTTTGGTTTGGTTTTAAGTTTGGTTCAGATCTTTTGGTTATTTTGCACATCCCTATATATACGTGATATGAAGTTAGTCCTCTAAAAATCTTAGACATCAATGTGGCTCTCAATGTTTCAAATTGACGTCAATTTATTCCTTCAATATATATTTAGACATTAATCTAGTTTTTAAAATTTGTCTCATATTATGAAGGACCAAATTAATGTAAAAGACCTTTAAAGTATTAATTTGATGTATTCGAGGATCAATTTGATAATTTACTTCTAACATTTATTTAGTATTGGTGCAACTCATCTCTTTAGATAGATGATTAAGTTAATAATTTTATTAAATAATAATAATGGGCTCCAGATAGTAAACATAGGCCCAATACCTCGACTCAGAACTTGGAAGATTCACACTTAGCTGCACGTGGACTTATCGAGGGAAATTCAAATTGCTCCTTCCTGAGCTGCTCCATCAAGCTTGGAATTCGATATTTGCCCGGAGAATTTATGGGGATCCACTTCACAAGGATCTCGGGATAATGCTCTAAGGACTTGCATGTTTTGGGATTTGATCCATCCGTCACTTTTAAATACATGCACTCACTCTCAGATAGGTAATAGGTAAATTAGGTTGCTTTTATGCATAACACTCAATTTTGACTCTGACTTGAATGGTGGAGTGTCTATGTAAGTCCCTATCGGCATCGTGGGAACTCGAAGCAAGGACTAATGGTATCGACCTCAACTATCAGATAAGAACAGTTAACATTACAAATTTATTTTTATTTATTGATCCCCAGGAGTAAATAGTAATTATCAATTTCAACTTGTTCAAATATAAAATACATAGTAAAATGTTCTTCAAATTATCAATTTATCACCTCGATTAAGTATTTTGGATTGCAGAAAAAAAACTCATGTATGAAGAACACAAAGTTTGATTTACAGTTATTAAAAAAGGTTTGATTTACAGGATAAAGAAAAAGATAAAGACGCAGCTTGTTGCCAAGTTTGTCTGGTTACTTTAATTTTAATTTCATGTACGTTTAAGATCTTCTTTTTGACTTCTTTCCTTAAAACATGCCTAACATGCCAATTAACATCGTCCAATTTTGCGTGTTTGGTCAATAAATAGCGGCAATGGATTAAAAGACCCCTGCATTTCGGTCGCCAGAAAAAAAGCAATATAAAAGCCACAACATTCCAACAGAACAAAAATATCTAGGGCAACGCGATTATATATTAATTAATTGTTCAAAGTGAGAACATTTCTTTTCCTTTGAAGTTCTATCATACGTCACATGGACCAGGAAAGAACAACTTGAGCAAGGGCCTTTGCTAAAGGTGTTGTACGCAATTTTTAAATTTTAATAATTATTTTTATATTCAAATTTATTTTCTTATGGAACATCTTGTCTAAGATATTTTTGTGATGTCTTTGTCAAATAGACAAATACAGTTTATAAATATATATTGAAGTATTTAATAAATATGTTGCAATATTAGCATTGAAAATAGAAGAGCAACTAATGAGTTCATTTGGTAGAAAATTATGCTACGATATTATTGTTGTATACTTAAATAATACTACTATTGAACTCGATCTGGCTCTATTGTTTAATTATTGAAGGAATTTGTTTTCATAAACTCTAAATAGACTGGAAAACCCCAGAGAATACACTCATGATTTGGTACAAAATCTGTGTGGAAAGTAGTTGTTATCCCTATTAATTTCATGGTATGTTACTATGTTTAATGCTTCCTAGCTAATAAATTACATGATAGCTTATTATGAGAATTTATTGGTGGGGCTGTGAGGATAATGATTCCGCAGCACAGGACACTTTGCGCATGCCAAAGGAGACAAGATGTCTTGCTTTACGAAGCTAAATATTTGTTATATTTGAAGCCATTTTACCTCAGGAGGGTGAGAAATTGATTCATGGCTAGATTAAAGCACTCCTAACAATTCAATTAAAGGTTAATGAAGATATTCTTAGGAACTCTTAGAATAAAAAAAAATGTGCTCTATTCTATTTAATATTTAACATCTCAATTTTATGAGTCTTCATTATGTCCCGCTGTAGTTACAATTTTAACACAATTACTCAAGTATAAAGTATTGAATGGTTTAGAGTAAAAACTTTTTTTTATTCTCATCTAAGAATATCTCGTTAATGATCTCCTTTGGTTTTATTTTAAAAAAAAGTTACTAGATATCTTTGCAGGTTAAACTTATTTGAAGATTCATTATTGTTAACTATAAGAACATAACGATTGACGTAAAAAAAATTAAATAAATAAAGATTATACAATTTTATTATAATAGATATTTTCTTAATATTTAATATTTAAACTAGCGTCATCTTTCTATGAAATTAAAGATGCTTATCAACTCAAGCAAGCCTTAGTGACTAGGTTCCTTTTGCTTTCTTCTTTTTCATTTTTTTTAGGTCATGTCCCCCGCCGCAGGGGTATACCGTCGGGACCTAGGAGTCGAACTTGCTCCCTTCCTTTTGCTTCCTTCTTGAATGCAATGGAGGGTGACAACATCCCATGAGATTTTCTTGTTAGCCTGGATGATCTCTACCTAGGCACCAAAGCTGGGTGCAAATTTTTCCTAAGGTTTAATTTCATCCCACAATCGATAAAGTAACATTATGCTTCCTATTTCCCAAATCTGGTCCCTTTCTAGAAAAGAAAAGTATTTCAGCAGTCTCAATAGAGTTATAACAGTCTAACATACCTTCGATAACTTATCCTACAACGACATAATAAGCATAATACTCATAAGGATGGAGAATCTCTACCATTTTTTTTTTTTTGGTCGTGACAGAATCCCTACTTCAACAATTAAACTAATAAGGGAAACATCAAACATGGACTCAACATTAGACCCAATAACAACAAAGTAACCTTAAACCCAAATGAAACCCAATGGCTCCTAAGTGCTTTTAACTAGCCCAAGTACAAAAGATCAGGCAAGACCAAACGTAAAAAAGACCTCGACCAAAAACCGCCAGGTAATCTGAAAATTAGTAAAATATCCTTGGGTTTGTAAGTATAAAATTAAATAAAGCAATACATTATAACCTAATGGCCATGGCAATGAATCTTCTCATGTGAAAATTTTATTTTATATAATCTTGTGTTAATTTTTACTATTGATTAGATATTTTTGTAGGTCTCATATTTGGCCCTACTTTCTTAATCAATAATAAAAATCAATATATGATAAGATGATATAAAATTTTCAAATGAGAGAATTTATTCTCTAATAGTTATATGAGGCCAAGATCCAGTAGTGGGTTGTAAGGTCTCATTACTATAGCACTTTGTCAATACTGCCCCGACCCCAAATTCCCCCCTCCTTCCCCCCTAAAAACAAAAAAATATCTAATAGCCATAGAAATAAATAAAAATATTTTCTCATCGAGGAAAAAGGAAAAAAATTATGGTGCAGTAGAGCCTTTGGAATATTATAACCAATCCAAACAAAATACTAAGATAATTTGATGAGTATTGATATTTGTACTCACAAATTGAGACTCAATATCCGATACACCATCACAAAAAATTATACGGTCCATCTCCAAGTAGTATATCATACACTTTTATTTAATAGCTCTCTCTTATTAAGTGAGTTGGGTAATAAATTGGGTATGAAAATATGATCAAACATAATTGTTTGTAAGACTTATACTTGTCAATGTTAGTGCATCCTTGCACTTTAGGATCTAAATAATAAATAATTTTAGTACTGTGAAATTAATGTTGTTGTTGCAAAGTAGGAAGAAGGTTTGTTGTTGCTATTGAGCATAATTTTATTTTCACTCTATAAACTTTTATTTAATTGCTCTAAAATGTTCATCTATCTTTCTTAATTAAATTAAGATATTAAATTTCAATTCCTTTTTGTAAAACACATCAATTTGAAATTTTCTTAACTAATAAAGAAAAGACAAAATATTCATTTTAGTCCCTGACAAAAATTTTGGGGGTTCTCTCAAGATTTGAAAGTCCACAAATAGTCCCTTACCATTCAAAAAAGGAAATATATTAGTCCCCCTGTACAGATCCATACCACCAAAAAATCCTTAAAATTTATGTATGGAGGGACTAATATGTCTCCATTTTTGAACGGTAAAGGACTACTTGTGGACTTTCAAATATTGAGAAACTAATTTGTCCCTTGAAATTTTTGTCAAGGACCAAAATAGGTATTTTGTCTAAAGAAAAATAAACTAAACAACATAATTTAAACATGTCTATAGTTATTTACATTTTTATTGTAAAACTCAATAAAAGAACACATCAAAATGAAATAAGCTTGATAAAATTTTATTAACATGAAAATTTAAATCATGATAATAACTTTTGATAACATTAACACATTAAATTATCATATTTTTAAAGGATTCTATTATGGACTGGAAGTCTCAAGCCCATGATGCGATTTTTCACTAAAGCCCACGTTGGCCCAAGTCGGAGCTCATATGTTATAGGGCCGAGGCCCAAGTTGGAACCCATCTGAGGGAAGTGAATATGGTGTAAGGAATTTCGGATGTCACCTACGAGCAAAAAGGAACGGCCTAGCCACAATGTGCGGCCATGTATCTTGGATTCACCAATGTGCATAATGCCGTTGAAGGATATTGAGGTTGATTCCAAGAATGGCGGAACACTCTTGCTCATCCTCATCCATTGCCTTCTATAAATAAGTGGCAACTATTGAAATTAGGTACACAAAAACTCCCCATATAATCGTATCTCTTGACTCTTGCTAGCTTAAGTATAGGAGTCCTTATAGGTACACTCCCCATTACTGCAGAGATCCAATCTCAACCTTCCAGCAATAGAGCCAGCACAGCCATGGAGCCACGATTTTGTTCGTAGCCTTCCAATTTCCAACTTTCGGTAACCCACCTCCAAAAAGATTCTTTTAAAAAGACTTAAAAATTGAAATCATATTAGTTTAATACTTATGGTCTAAATTTATATTAAATAAGTAAATGATAAATTTGTAAAATACTTTATTAGTCATATGAAAAAAAAAAAAGAATTAACATTTGGGGTGGCAATAAACAAATCAAAGATTCTTTGAATAACTGCCATAAATGCCTAAGCTTTGATAGCCGTTATGAACCAAGCACTGCTATAAAAGCCCAAGCTTTGACAAATTTTTTAGCAAAACCCCGAGAGTCGAGATGGATGTTACATGTACATGGAGCCTCTAGCTCAATGGGAGGCGGAGCTGGAGTAATGTTACAAAAAGAGGGTGGGATTGTGGTCGAATTATCAATAAAGTTCAATTTCCCAGTCTCCAACAACCAGGCTGAGTATGAAGCACTAATAGCGGGGTTCCAATTAACTAATGACATCGGCCCCACCTGATTCATGATTTGTATTCCCAGATCGTGATGTCGCAGGTAATTGGGACATACCAAGCCCAGGATACTTTGCTACAGAAGTATCTGGCAAAGGTAAAAGTTTTAATGAAGCAGCTTGATTCCCTGAGATCTGACATGTTCATCGAAAAGGGAATACCATGGCTAATATCTTTTCCAAGTAAGCTAGTATTAAGCCTGAGGGAAATAACTAGAGTTTGATCCAAGAAACATTGAAGTCTCCCTCCATAGCAAAAGCACTTGCGAACTTGGCCATTGAAGGGTCTTCGAATTGGATGATCCCATACTTCAGTATCTTTGATAGTGTCTTATCGTCTTACCGAACAACCCTCCACGAGCAAGACCCCTTTTAGGCTAATTTATAGGGTAGACACTTTGATTCTAGTAGAGGTTAAAGAGCCCAATTTGAGAGTTGTTTTCCAGTTTATGAGTTCACAAGCCCTCCAAGAGAAAGCTAACCTTGCTAGTGAAGCTAGAGAAATGGCCCATATCTAGGAGAAAGTATTGGAATAAAGAATAGCTAACAAATATAACTCTATCATTATTCCCCAGAGTTTTCAGAAAGGAGACATGGTACTTTGACATACTAATATTGGATCGCTACCTCCTAAGTAGGGAAAGCTTGCTGCAAATTGGGAAAGCCCTTACAAGGTAATTGAAGTTTTAAGAAAGGGAGCTTACAAGCTCTCTACTTAGTTGGGATTTGAGATTCTGAGGTCATGGAATGCCTCCAGCCTTAGGAAATTTTATGTATGATGTAAACCATGCTAAGTTGTCGTACTTTTTTTCGTACCTCGGGTTTTGTCCTATTGGATTTTCCTGAGGAGGTTTTAACGATGCGGGACTTTCATGAGCCGAGTGGTGTCCATACACCCCCATTTGATTTTCTATTTTCCATCTTATTAGTTCATCTCATTTATATTCTCTAGTTTATTATGAATAAAGAAGTTATTCTTCTAAATTATTATTGTTCAGTTTATCATTTAATCCTAAGGGATTAATCACATCTTAGTCGAAATATGCAGAGCCTAAGTCCAAAGCCTTAGGTAAAATTACTCAAAATCCGAGTTAACATATAACTTGGATAAATAATGCATAACCCTTAAGTAAACTTCAACAAAAACAAATTTGGGTTGCCAAAAGGCCAAGGAAAAATTCAAGTTAATCCGGGTTTCCAATCACCTCAGAAAAGGCTAGGTTTTTTACATAACCTCAAACCAACTTCAATCCTTAAGTTTTAATTAAGCGAAATTAAGTAGCCTATTTTGTGCAACCTCAAAAAGTCATAAAATTTCCCTTCAAGTTAAATGACTTAGGCTAAAAATAAAAGGGCACATACAATTGGTAAAGTCCGCTTCATTACTAATAATCTCGAAAATCAGGGAAATGTCATTACATCAAGCTCACAAGAGGACGAATATAAAATACAGAATATATAGCAAATAAAAAGAGAAAGTCTTAGGCTTCGGTTTCTTGCTGGGTTGGATCAGAATCCGAGTTGCCACTGCCTTCCTCCTCATCCTCATCAGGGACGACCTCGATGCGTTCGTCGATGACATGCTTGTCCAATCTGATCTCGTTAAGGTTGACCTCTGGACATATAACTTTGGCTTGTGCCAAAATGTTGTCCTTTATCTTGAAGGCTGACTTGTCCCATTGCTGCTCCATGTGCTTGACTTCAGCCTTCAGCTTGGAAATCTTCTCAGAAGAATCGACATGGGCCTTTTCAAGTTTTGATAATTGAATCCTCGATTCCTCCAACTGTTAATCTCGATGGCACCTGCCCCTTTAGCTTGTTGAGTTTGGAAGCCAGCTCTTGTTTGGCCTTCTCCAGGGCCACTTTCTCATTTTGAAGAAGTATTACTCTCTCCTCCAAATCTTTCACTTCCTAGAGAGCCCAGGCATCGAAGGAGATTGTAAGCTCTGAGTACCAGAATATGGCCGTCGACTTCAATAGCATATGGCTAACCCACTAGAACTTCTCCATCAGGCTATCTTTATCGCCCCAAAATTGCTCAAAGCAAGCTGGGGTCATCAACTCCTTATCCATGAACTATGGATAAGGGAAGTCCTTAGCCAGGACATTGATCTCCAACTTGTCTTCTAAATTCAAAGAGACCTTAGAGTTAACCTAGATAACCTTTTTCTCTTGGGCTGCTTTTTTACCCTTCTACTTTTTTTGAGGCAAAATCTCAGGGCAAAAGACCCAGGGACAGTTGTGAACTTTGGCTCCCTGAAACTCACAGATCCAAGGCTGTCACTCCCATCTCCTTTGTACGGCCTCTCCAAGACTCAGCAACGGAACTCGACCATGGCGAACTTTGAAGCCATTTCATCTGCAAAGAAAGCAAAAGTCAATAACGGAATATATATACAAAAAGCAAAGAAAATGCTAAAGGAAAAAGGGTAAGGACCTAAGTATCTCCTCGCACCTCGGCCTCTACGCCGGCTATGCCTTTCAAGTTAAGATGATATTTCCTAAAGCTTTATAGGAAGAATTGTACAACAGCTTGTTCCTTAGGTAAAAGATCATTTTCCTCTATTCGGGAGCCTCAAAGTTCTTATTCCAATAGACGTTGACCTTAGTGAGTTCCTTTCTTGAGTTTCCGAGACTGGAGTCATTCCCGGAGCTCCAAATATCTTGAAATAGATAGGTTTGAAGTTATGAAATTAATCTTCAATAGAAGGAACACCTTCTTATTAACATGGGCTCAGAAAGAAAGCCAACCCTAGATCAACCCCCCTCTACTAGATTGGATGAGGGTAAAAAGATAAAAGAAAACATTGGGCAAAAGAGGGATTCCGAGATATTCACAGATAATCTTGAAGTATTGAATCATCACCCAACTGTTTCGATGAAGTTAGGGAGCAACTAAGGTCCGCTCTAGATTGGAGAATTGGAAGGTGGTGAACAAAATTCGAATGCCAAGTTTTGAGATTTGGACGTCATACATCTATATCCAGTTCGAGCCGTGCCCGTAATTAATTTAGCACACCCTTTCGTGTCTGCCGGGGACCTCCAAGGTGAAGTCCTGTTTGCATTCACCCTCTAGGGTGATTAGATTATCCTCCCCTAGAAAGCGAAGGAACTCGGAAGTCACAACTGAGGGAGCTCCCAAGACTTCAGGTTCCACCCATTGGTAGATCTAATGGATTGAAGGTGGAAACTAGAGAATTTTGGAAGCTTGCCTTTTGCCTATTTGCTACTCCATTAAGGAACTTAGACAAGGGAAACTGCCTCCAATTACTATTCTGGAACACGAAGATCAGAAAATGAAAATGAAGAAATAAAAACAAAAAGAAGAAAGCCTATGGTTTCCTCTCTCTAAGTTAATCCCGCAAGAAATAGGTGAAGAAGAAAAAACGGTGCTGGGGCAGTAACCACCTTCAATGACGTTAAATGGCCAAAAATAAAGTGGTAGTTAATCATATCCCCCACCACGAGGTAGTTAACAAAAATGATAAAGGTGAAGAGATGCATACAGAGGGAAAAGAAAGAAAATAATGAGTGAGAAAAGGAGTCATCCTTTTTTAGTAAGAAAGAGAATGTGAACGAAGCTTTGAACACAAAGGATGGTTTCTACACTTTCTCTATAGAATTTCCTTCATGCTCACTATTTGCTTTAGACATTGTGAGAATAGGAGGAAAGAAGTTGAAGTAGTATTTAAAGAAAAGCACCCGTCCCTTACCACACCACTCAAAGGTCGCGAGGGGCACGAGATGTCTTTTCGCCCCCAAGTGATAGTCAAATTGAGGCAAGTCAAATGATGATGGCATGACTTGTAATGTGACTTCAGATCAAAGAAGATAGGAACACATCCCTAGAAAAATGTCAGTTTAAGCAGAGGGCCTGTGCCCAACCTCTGAGTATCTAATCAAGTTTGAAGAAGTATACAACTTGGCATCTAAGGTCATAACCTCGGAGCTAACTTGGGGGCATTATTCCAAACTAGAAGTCTCAAGCCTATGATGCAATCTTTTATTAAAGCCTATGTTGCATTTGGGCCAACACAGCCCAAGTGGGAGCTTACATGTTATAGGGTCGATGCCAACTGGGAACCCGTTCAGAGGAAGTGAATGTGGCGTAAGGACGAGAATTTTGGGTGTCACCTATGACAAGAAGGAATGGCATAGCCACAATGTGTGGTTACATATCTCGAATTCACCAATGTGCATAAAGCCATTGAAGGATCCTAAGGTTAATTCCGCGAATGGCAAAACACTCCTACTCATCCTCATCCATTGCCTTCTATAAATAAGTGGTCAACCACTAAAATCAGATACGCAAAAACTCCCCATACACTTGTATCTCTTGACTCTTGCAAACTTAAGCATCAAAGTCCTTATAGGTACACCCCTATTGCCATGGAGGTCCAATTTCAACCTTTTAGCAATAGAGCTAGCATAGCCTTGGAGTCCCAGTTTTGTTTGGAGTGTTCTAGTTTCCAACTTCCGGTGACTCACCTCCAAACAAATTCTTTTAAAAAGACTTAAAAATTGAAATCATATTAGATTAACACTTATGGTCTAAATTTATATTAAATAAGTAAATGATAATTTGTAAAATACTTTGTTTGTCATTAAAAAAAAAAAAAGAATTAACATTTGGAGTGGCAATAAACAAATCAAAGATTCTTTAAATAAGTTAATTATTAAAATAATTATAAGAAATTTAAATAAGATTAGGAGGTCTAATAAAAATATATTTCTTTTTCTTTTTTCCTTTGGTGAAGCGACAAACAACAAGGAGAAAAGAGGAAGTTTTCCTGTGTAAATAGAGGCTTCTTCATTCAGCTTAAGTATCAATTCCAAAAGTGAAATTACAATGTCTTTTGATAGTTTCTCGTATTTAATATAGAGAGAAAATATTCTTTATTTTAAGAAATTATTAATATTCTTTCCCTGTATTTGGATAGAAGTAAAATTATCTTCTACAAAGTGAGAGCCTTTTTTTCTTTGTCTGTGATTTTTCCTCATCATTTCAAGATTTTTTACATTAAACATTTTGTGTCAATTTTAAATTTTTTAATTCTATTTTAGTTGCATAATATTGTTTCCATAACTCTAATGCCCTAACATATTTTTGGCTTCTTAGGCTTTTTTAGTAATTTATCACTAGTGCTCATAAATTATAGTATTTAGCTAGGGGAAATCTAGCAAACATTAGCCAACCTTTGTTAGCCCCTCTATCATGTGTAAGTCTAAACTCTAAACCCTATCCAATCTTATATGCAAGGGTAGTCAAAGATGGAAGGTGGAGTCTTTGACAACTCTATTAAATATGTGTTTATATCAAGTGAATCAACATATCTTGGTGAACATCCTATAGGAATAAAGTGTTGAGATGCATAGCAAAATAGCTCTCACAAATACTCTAGTATGAATTCAATAAACTAAATAAAAATACAAAATATGGAGGGAAGAAATTAACAAATAACAATGAGTGTAGAGATATAAGAATTTATGTGATTCAATAAATTTCTTACCTACATCCACTCCGGAGGATAAACATTTTCATTATGAAAAGAAAAATAATACAAGAATATCACTTTACTCCCAAACTCAAAGTCCTTTATACACCCTCTCTCATAACACAAAGTACCATTTTTACACTTGTTCTCTATATCATATATCTAGGCCATTGATTTTATGTATGACTAGGGATCCTTAGTCTCTAAAACTCCTTATTCGCATCTTAACATATTTTTGAATATTCCTAATAGATTTTCATATCCTAACAAATTAATTTATCATCTTAACAAATTAATTTTTGGATATTTTTCCCTTTTTTCTTTTACAAAATATTTGGGACTCTACCATATCATTAATTCAAATATTCTTAAATCTAATGATACACATCTTAAAGATATACATAAATAAAATCAATAGCAATCCTATCAAGATATACACATGAGTTTCCTTATAAATCTCCACCTTGGTGAATGTCTTGCCACTTTGGAAATCATTAACTACTCCACCTCAACCTAAGCCTCTCATATGCAAACCTTCATAAACACTATAAAGAACTCTTATATGTAAATACCACAAATAAGTACCATTGGCCTAAATGTATAGTAATTACACACAACCCAAATCAACCATATAGCATGGCTCCACCAAATTTGAATCCTTGGCCAATAAACATGTGTAACCCCAAAATTCATCATCAAACTAGATCAAGAGAATAATTCTTCCCACTCAGCATCTGTCATCTTCTCCTACTTCCTATCCTTTCCTTTCAAGGCTTTTACCAACTTATTGAACTAGGATGTCCTTCACTCTTCTTTGCCATAGAGTGAAGCTTCCCTTTCCATTAAATGTCTCGATGGTAAATTTGTCAAGATTTGACCTTGTGCTAAACATATTTGTTGGATCGTACCCAACTCAGATAAGCTTTAATAGCATTATTCAGGATGCATAGCAAAATAGGTTCCACAAATATTTTATTTGGATCCAATAAACTAAATAAAAACACAAAATATCAAGAGAAGGAAAGTAACAAGATGACAATGAGTGTAGAGATATAAGAATTTATGTGATTCAACAAATCCCTTATCTACATCCAACCTAGAGGATAAGTATTTTCACTATAAGAAAAAAGAAATATATAAAAATATCACTTTATTCCAAAATCCAAAGCCCCTTACCTCTCTAATAATCCAAAGTAGCCCCCTTTCACTTGTTATCTCTATTACAAACTTTGGCCATTGGTTTTACTTATAGCCAAGGATCCTTAGCTTCTAAGACTCCTAATTCCCACCCTAACATATTTATGAATATTCCCAATAATTTTTTCATATTTTAACAAATTAATTTGTCATTTTAGCAAATTATTTTTTCGGATATTTTTCCTTTTTTCTTTTATCGAACACTTACGATTTTATCATATTCTTAATTTAAATATCTCTAAATCTAGAAATACATATTTTAATAATATAAATAAATAAAATCAATTACAAACCTAATACATAAACCAACTTTCCTAACTCGAGGCGAATGCAACTGCAATGCTGGTGAACCTCTCTAGTTAGATCCTCAACATTTGTCAGTAGCCAGTTAATATAAGATAAAGGGTGAATGTTATCAATAATTTCTTGAACTTAGCAGAAAAATGGCACAGAATGGGGCACGTGGAAATCTGCTCTTGACTTTATAGGTTAATTTGCAGGGCACTGTGAACATAAATGCTACGCAAACTGTCAGCTAGATTTACTCGCTACTTTTGCCACCGTAAATTGCACAGGTGGCAAATATATAGTGATTGCGGATATGATATAACCAGCTTAATGATACTAATATTAACATTTTATTTATCAGGTAAAAGGAAACTGCCTTTTTACTCAACCAATTGTTTGGTTGAATTCAGTCACTACTGCCAGAAATCTGGTAAGTAGTGTTTCCAAGTACTGTCACTTCTTTCCATCAGAAGAAAAACTTTTGTATACATCTCAACTCAAAATCATGCATGCATTGATATTTTTTTCTTTTCGTAAAAGAAGTGTTTCTTCTTCATAGTTGTTAGCCTCACGTTTCTCTACCTGAGTGGTGAACAAGATTCCTCTCTTTCGGTGGTAAGTCTCATTCACAAATTTAGGACCAAATAATAATAATAATAATAATAATAATAATAATTACTCAACTTTTTGTGGGAGTGGAAAACTTTTGATGCAAGGTCAGCTCGGAAACCAGACAAATATCCATGTCGCATTCGACCAAGATATGTAGAAGATATATTGAAATCATTGTTTTGTGATGGCATGATTACCACTTTTTCGTTGTTTTGGCTAGTGTTATTAGCCTTACATGCATGTGTCATGCATGAGAAAGACCAAAATGTTGAAATGAAAAAAGCGCCTGTCCTGTAACATCAATGTATAACTTTCCAAAGTGCAATATTTGGGACCATTAACATGAAGGATCCCGCAAAACTTTCCAAGGTACTGAGAAAAAGGATAACAAGTGAGGTCATGAGAACCAGAAGGGAAAAGGAAAAAAAAGAAAAAAAAAACAAAATTAAAGGGTTGTCTTATTATGGGATTTGGACTCTTGATTTTCTTATCGATAATCATAATTGTCTTTACTCTTTAAATTACACCTCCATAGTATAAATGTTAAATCGTGTTTAATGAAAAGCATTTGTGCAAAGTGTTGTATATATCACGTCACTACCAGGTGTAGGGAATAACTAAATCTAATTCAATAGAAACGGAGTACACGTAAATCACTGGATGCTTTCTTACGTAATTTCATTTTCAGCTTTATGAGAAAGTACTTTAGCAGTGGCAACCAATTTGTTGATATGAATATGAATGATCTTGACCAACAAAGGCAGGTTCTCTGGTCGTTTCGCATGCATGGGATATCTGTAGTATACATAACTAATTTTGTAACCGCTAATTAAACTTGAGATATTAAAAAAAAAACAAACAAACAAACAAACAAAATAGCTTTCGAACAGAAACTTTTGATTTTAGGCTTATATATTAACTTTTTGCATGTGTAAAATTATACCAATATGTATATTTTTTTTTTTATATAAGGCAGTCAAATATTTTACACGTCAAAAAAAAGTTATTTACATGCATAAAATTAAAAACCAAAACTTTCACTTAAATTTTTTTTTCATATTTTCAGTGATTCAAATTCAATTAGCACAAGTTTGCCTATATAAAATGGAGTTTAATTGTCAATTAGGTAAGTAACTCGTCAACCTTGTATCACTCATTACTTTTGCTTGGAGTTTAGATTATGGTTAAATTTCACTTCACGGAATTCGTGGTTGGCCTCCTAAGAAAAGTCCAAAGTTGGCCTAAGATTTTTGTGTGTTGGATTTGATTGATTTTCTTTTCTAGATATGAATAAAACGCTTTTCCTCCATACCTTCCTTTTTACGTACTATCATCTCTGCTTTCTTCCAAAGGGTTACCACTTAACTTGTTAAAGTATTTTCAAACACTAGCACATCATCACTTAGAGTGATAAATATTTCTTTCTCTTAACTTATAGCCTCAAGTTTAAGTGTTAGATATAAAATAATTAATGTTGGAAAAATGATGTCTTATTTGACTTCTTAAATATTCAAATAAAATTATTTTTAATAGAAAAATACTTATGGTTTCAATGAAAAAAGTACTTTCAGGGAGATATTCTTTGGTTATCTCGCCACACAAAAAGGTGTATGATATTTTAGGGCATTAGAATCAAGCCAAATATTAACTATCAGGACAAGGATTGACGAGAGTAATCTAGAGTACAGAAATCAGTAATTACACAAGAATTTCTTATCTTATTCTTTAGAAGCTTACTGGCCCACTAAAATAAAATTTTGTAAACAAAAAGATATTTTGGATTTTCAATAGCAATTTTAAATTTGGTAAATTTATTAATAAGTACCTTGAAGGAACTTGTTAAGCATTCAAGAAACAAAAACAATACGTAAAAAGTAGAGTTTTTTAGATCATTTAATACATCGAAAACTCAAAAACCCTAATTTTTATATAATACTTTCCTTTTATTATTTTTTCTACAAGGCACTTGTTAGTGAACCTCTTTTTATTTTGATAGATGCACCTTTGTTGTGTTTATAAGTGCTACGGGTGATAATTTAAGGGGAAAATAGATTTTCCTAACACAGCGATTCTACAGTTTAAGTCCTAATAGTTATATAACTATATAAAATATATTTAATTATCTGGTCAGAATTATGTGAAAATTATGTAGTCTGAGTACTTGCTAGAACTTTACTATGTATTGAACCGGAACACTCAACTAATAACAATATATGCAATTGATTTTCGGTGAACCTAAAATCTAAAAATGTCAAATTAACTAGTATCTTTTCCTATTGATGCAGCGATCAAATTGCAATGTAGATCACCTCTAGCTATTAATTTTATCTTTTTCTGAATTATTTTAAAAATTTTTCATATACTCTGACCAAAAAGAAAACCTTTTCATATACCATCTCACATATGAATATATGATAAATATTTATATACTCGCGGCGGCTGGGCTGCGAGATCATGTCCCAGAGAAGTGAAAGAGAGTACAAATTTAGAGAATGGGAACAATTAGGATGTAAAATTTTAAAATGCAATCTCTACCATAAATATTTTTTAAAAGGAAATCTAAATGTAAATATTAAGTGACCCAAAATGAATCCAAACATTATCTAACCATGTTAAAACACTACCTATAAATTAAGTAAGAATTCGAATTACTACCAGTTTGTAGGTAATTAAAAGGTTAAAGCTCGAGATAATCAACACTAATAATAGGTCACATCAGAAATCATTATTACTAAAAGAAAAAGTTCCATTTGTAACCACCCCCCGAAAAAAAAAAAAAAACTAACAATCCCTCTCAATTTTTTTGGAAAAAAAAAATGACATCGTAAATCTGTCAAAATTAATCTATAAAAGAATTACTATATATACAAAAAAAAAAAAATAGGCATGCAGTAGTCGTTATCGGTTTTATCATTTAACTTATGTTCATGATCAGAATACTGCAAATATTGACCATTTCAGAAAAAAATGAAAATAGATATAATTAGGCGTAGCATTTGCAAAAGGAAAGAAAAATTAAGGGCCTTAACTTCCAAGACATTTCGATGGGCTTTTTTACCCAAATAAAAAAAAAATGTATTGTTTACGTATTTGTCTTCTTTCATCTTTATTTTCCAAAATATCCTATTTTTGAATACAATAGGAAATCATTGCAGGTTAAAACAATTTCTAAATACCTACATTATATAGAAATCGGCCAAGTTTTATACAATTTCAATACTGGTCCGAGATTGTATAGAAATCAACCAAGGCTTGCACAATTTCTATACTAGTCCAAAACACAAAGAAAACGGCCAAGGCTTGATCGATTTCTATAGTGCTGCACTCTCCATATGACAAATCGAATGTGTATACCTTTGGATGCTAGCGCTCAACAAACACACTAGCCAAGGTGCGATTGTACTCGAAGTATGGAACCTGCATTGCATACCATAAACCTATCTACTGCAAGTATGGCTCCATGAGTGCATATGGCTAAGGTATATAGTGATGCTTAGTGCACAAAACTCAAGTATTCTTTGGAGCATGAATACAACATTGTTAACATTAACTATTTAGATCAGTATCATTTTATTATAGAGCATGGTGATTGCACATTGCACATGCATAATTGATGTTAACGATGTTGTATGCATGTTATCCAGTCTACTAGAGTGCTGTGCACTAGGTGTCACCATCAGGAGTATGGATGGGATAGACTAACGTGGGAGATTTGACCCCATAATTGCCACACGAATGGGCTCAGCCCCCCAATGAAACAAGTGAGATTGCTATATTTTACCTTAATCATGTACATGGTATATTGTTTTGTGTTTTTAATTTTAATTTGGCTGTAATATTGGTGATTTATCTTGCTAAAATTTTATGTTACCTTTTGCAGGCATGATCCAGGGAGTTTTGGACATAGCGTGCAATTTTCATTAGTAATCATTTTATGTTATCAATGTGTTTTTCTGTGTATCTTTATGAACGTGTATCTTGCTTAGTTACAATACTCATGTATATTAAATACTTAGGGTGCGTTTGGTTTGTGAAAATATTTCCTATTTTCATTTTCTATTTTCATTTTTTGAAAAGAATTTTTATTTTCATATTTTCTGAATTTTGGAAATATGTTTGGTTTATAAAAGTAAATTCTGTTTTCAAAAAGTGAAAACAATGAGAATATATTTGGTTTGTCTGTTTTCAAAATATACTTTCAAAATTAAATTTGAGATAATAAAATTATATTTATTATTAAATAATAAGAATTATATATATTTGATTTTCACATTTTGTTCATCTACTAAAACTTCAACTACAAACTTGTAATGATAAAATATGTTTAGAATATATTTGATTTGTGAGTAAATTATTGTCACATTAAAAAGAGATATAATTGAACAAAATAACTTGTACTATCTATAATTACAGACTTTATTATACTTTAACTTATTAACCAACTAAAAAATACAAAAAAAGAAGAAAAAAGCATCACCCTACAACAAAGTACAAAAAGTGATAGTCATTAATCATCTATAGTAATTATCCCATATTTGAATAGCAATTATCCTTTTAACTTGTATCATTTGAGTTACTTAAATAGCATTAATACCAACACTTTTTTAATCTACACTTAAACTTTGTCCAAGATGACAATATGTAAATTTTCTTCATATGATTATGAATAGTAAAAAAAATTGATATGTTTTTAATTTAATTATGTTTTTCATTAAATCTTAAATGCAAGATGACAATATGAAAAACTTCTTCGTATGATTGTAAATAGTAAAAAGGAATAATCCAATAATAAGTTTTAATTACTCGTTAGATCAAATTTCTATACAATTTATTGATTTAAATATTTAATCGAACAACCAAAACTCTAATAGGAGACACAGCTCAGTGGCAATTTTTCTCGTAGTGTGCAGATGGTTGGGTGTTCGATTCTTGGATTGGACAATTTCGAGTTTTTGCTGAAGCTTTAAATAGGTGGCGTGAAGCATTAGAAAGGGAAAAAAAATAAGAGAGATTTCCACCAACAAGTTCAAACACGAGGCACTGGAGTGGTAAAGACAATATTTGCTCAAATTTACCGTTGTGCCACCACATTTCTGATTGAAAATATTTCCAATACATGTATATAAAATATTGAAAACGTATACAAAATCTTGAAAACTTGAAAACGACGTTTTCAAAATCACAAAGATTACTGAAAATATTTTCATGAAATATTTTTAACAAAATTTAACCAAACATATTTTCATAGCCATTTTTCATTTTCATTGAAAATGAAAACAAGAAATAGGCAAACCAAACAGCCCCTTATGTTTCCTCCATTTGCATTTTTTTTCTTTTATTTATATTAATTACTTATGTATGATATCTACTGTTGAGCAATAGTTACTTACGTAAAAAATAGGGTCCATTTACTTATATTACTTATGCCATAATCAACAATCAAAATTTCGATGAATTTATAGATTATTTGCATTGAAATTGTGCGAAACTTGACCAATTTTTATACAATCTCGAATCAGTATTAAAATCGTGCAAGACTTGACCAATTTCTATACAGTGTACATATTTACAAATCATTTTAGCTTGCAATGATTTCCGTATAATATCCAAAATAGGACATTTTGGAAAATAAAATTGAAAAAAGACATACACGCAAATTTTTTTTAAATTTTATTTGGGTAAAAAAGCCCATTTCTATCTATTCCTTTTTAAAGTTTCGTCACGGAAATACAGAACTCAAGGCCCCTACAATCCTCGAGAACTTACTCGTGAAAAGAAAACAATTGAATTCATCAACTACTACATTTATAATTATGAACAAGATTATCGAAGTGGAACGTTTCGACACCCCCCCCCTCCTTTTTTTTTCCCTCTTCTCCCGGCTCTCTCTTCTCTCTCTCTTTTTTCTCCCTCTCTTCCTTCTTTCTATCTCAAATTAAAAGAAAAGATTCTGCTAAAAATTGAAAGAGTAAGATGTGTGAGATCAAAACCACAAAAAGGTGGGTTTGATGTGTATGAGTTGATTGTGATTATAACAAAACTAATCCCCTAAACAACAAAAACCAGAATACCATTTCTTTTTATACTGTTGAATTATAAATTTAGGACAAGGGAAAGAGAAAGATCACACAAATAATAGTTAATATATTATTTATAGATAATGGGACACAAATCACTAGCCTAATACCTTTATACTAATGGCTATGTCAAATACTAGTACTACTAGTATGAGCCTAAGTTCTCTAAACAAGAAGACTAACAACCTTAATTAAACAATTTAGGAACACATAACAAATCTGGAATCCTAAGATTTGCTTCCTCAATTAGATGACTAATTGAGTCCACAATATATTCTGAATATATTTTACATTAATTTAAAGATATTCTCAATGTTTTCCAACACTCCTCACACTCCTCTTCAACCCTAAACCCTAAACCTTAAAGTTTACTATACTTTAGCATAAAACAACGCATCTAATGGAAGTTAAGAAACTCAAGCTGAACCATCCAAGTAACATCTTTGGTTGCACTTCTAATAAGAAAACTGAAATCTAAGGCGGCTTGACCTCAATGATAGAACTTTCCTCCTAAGATAGGCACACTACATTGTGGTGGCTCCATCTAATGGACAGCCCTCTCCTCCTAGCATAGGCCATTAACCTAGTGGCGGCAGCCCTCTCCTTTAATATCTTTGGGGCGGCCCCGCCTCATTGGTTGCTGCTTGCATCCAGCCAGGCAGCCCTTTACCAAGTTCAAATAGAATAAGGTGCACCAATTGTTGTCAAGAGGCTTATAACAGGAAACCAAAACCAAAAACAGAAGAACAATAACCACTCACGAATCAAGATACTATTGCCATTTTTTTATTTTTTTAATGAAAGGAGAGGAAGAAAATAAGAGGGAAAAAAAAAAGGCAAAATAGAACCAAGAAAGTAGAACAAGAACTCAAATTAGTATATGGGAGGAACTCTTATCAAGGTTGCTGGTACCACTCTGACACCGTGTTGAAGAATTATGAATTTAGGATAAAGGAAAAGAGATAGGTCACACAAATAATACTTAATATATTATTTATAGATAATGGGATACAAAATGCTAACCTAATACCTTTATTTATACTAATGGCTAGGTCAAATACTAGTACTACTAGTATGAGCCAGAGTCCACTAACAAGACGACTAATAACCCTAATTAAATAAATTAAGAATCCTAAGATTTGCTTCCTCAATTAGATGACTAATTGAGTCCAAAATATATTATGGATATATTCCATATTAATTTAAAGAAATTATCAATATTCTCTAACTATACATAACAGGGTGATGATTAATGCACAAAAAGTAAAATATGAAAATAAAAAACAAGAGAAAGAAAAGGCAAGGACTAAACCCACCTTTGCTCTTCCATTCTTCTTCGTCTAAACCATTCATTTCACTAGCTCCAACCATCCCAAACCCTTTCTCCAATGAAACTCACATACCTTCTCACCAATGCTTTCTCCTCGCCATCAACCCCATCACCAACCCCAGGCTTCTATAGGATCTAAAGATACATCATTTTCAGACTGCTGCACGATAATTATCTATAGTCTGCTTCATTGCATCCAACTGTGACATGACAAACTCCACTTTCTTGTAGCAAATCTCATTGGCTATTCTTGAGCCATAGTCACACTTCTCAAACGGACGATATTCACAAGCACTTTTGATTTCATCACGCAATGCCACTTGGATGTCCTAGAAGACAGGAAAAAAAAGGTTGAAGAGCTACCAAACTTACAGGATTCCAACTCTTTACTAAATTAAACACATAATTTAAAAGTTTTGAGCAACAAATTCTCAATGGTGAACCAAAACAAGAACTAAGAACTCTTAACAGACTTAAGGACATAATCTAAAAGTTTTGAACAACAAATTCGCAACGATGACCCAAAACAAGAACAAAGAGCCTGTTGATCACAAGTTCACAATATTTATGAAAATTCACACCTTCATGATCACCATTTAATCCTGATTAATTAAGCTTGCTGATGGTTCACCATCTATGCTACATTTGGGAATTCAGTCTTATTTAAATTTTGAATAAGGATGTTCGGAATGTCTTTGATATTGTTTCTTTTATGTTTCCCACCCTGTATCAATTCGTTTCCTGCCCTTCCAAGAATGCAAAGATCAAAGGAGGTGGTCTTTCTCACAAGTTCACAAATACTGAATATCCACACAATACGGGGACGAGATATGATAAGTGATATGCGGCTGAAGTAGCTTCAAAGTACTAGTAGACAAATCTTATTGTTGTTGACTTAAATTTGGAATGATGTGATTTAACATGTCTATGAATAGGGAAATCACAGATTCAGAGTTCTGATTCTAGCTCAGAGAAATTTTGGTTGCAAGTAATGTAGGTAATGCTAGAACAAGAATGGTGTAAATTCCAAAAAATTTGAGCCTTAAGAAAAAAAATTTTGTTATGCAATGCTTGGTGTACATCTTTATATAAAATTAATTATTGAAATGGGAAAACTTCAATAAGTAGTTATACTATTGTAGTTTTGCTAGCGTGTGTTCTTTTATGGACTTGAACAAATACTGCCCCTCATACATGTATAGACAACTGAAAATGAATTTCTCAGAGACAAGGACCTTGATTAATTGCATGAATTCAAGACAGTGATTTTGGACCACGTCTTTCCTAGGACCAACAGGGCTTGCCAGCTCATCCATGACTCCTCCTGCAAGCTCCAAAACCTTGACAATTCTCTACAAATAACCAGGAAAAAAAAAAGTATCAATAAAAACAAACTGTGATGTCCCGCCATCCCATGACATTACTTCTAAATGCTTTCAATTTTAAATATTACCTTTTCAACATTCTGAAGTCGCTGCAAAGAAGTTGTCTGGCCCTGTGAATCCATGAATGTTGCTTCCTTCTGTTCTGTAATTTAAGCCTGAATAATAACAATAAAAAAGAAATAGCAAGACTTGATAAGCATCAAATGCAGTATTTTACAATCTCATATCTCAAATCACATGAATTGGCAGCAGCCAAGAGAGTTAGGGTGCAGAGTAGGCACAGCAATGGGGCAGGGAGAGGCAAGTTTGGCCCAACCCGACCCAGCCTCGCACCTTTCTAAATTGGTCCGAACCCGCCCCTAAGCCACCTTGTGGGTCCTTAAAACAAATACCCACACCCTACCCACAGGGAAATATCATGATGCGCCAGCCCGCCCATACCTGAACCCAACAGGCATGCTATTTGTTTTTTTAATGCCTTCACGAAAATATTTAAATTTGATTTACAGTTTACACAATAATAACATGAAATCTTTAAAAAATTATCATCTAACAAATTAAAAAACATGTTTAAAGGACCTATCCATAAATCAAACAACTAATTTAACACCATAATGTCTAAACATAGCAATATCGTATAATTTAAACCAACATCACCCAATATCTAAACCCAACAGAGTCATAGAAATTAAACAAATAGACTCTTTAAGAAGGTTTCTAAGTCACTTAGGAACTATTTCATGTAAATATGAAGGACAGAAAGTAAGAGTTAAATCGGGGAGTTTTGTATTTCTAACCAGTAGTAACTCTAGGAACAGACCTTGTTGAGGATTTTACTAACACTGCAAAAACAGAGAGAGAAATTATTGAAGTTTGAATGAAAATGAATATAAAGCATGTTCAAACAGCTAGCTGCGTTCAAAGAAGAGAAAGAGGAGCTTATCAAAAGAGCCAATACCGAAGAAAAGAGGGGCTTGAATGGAGCTGCTAAAATGCTCGCGTGACAAATAGGGTTCAAATAGGAATAGATTCTACTGTGTGTTGCGTACCAAATGCCCCAAACATCAAAATGTTAGAGCTAACGAGCAGCAAAACATCACAAATTGACATAAACATTACTGGAGCGATGGGGAGGGGAAGAATTTTCTAAATATTAGAAGCTGTGAATGATTCAAATTGAATCATTTTGACAAACAGCTAATGAGCATTGTACCCATGAAGCATGATCACAGCAAAAACCAATGGCCCAAAACATACAAACAAACAAACACATCACCACAACAACAACATCAAAAAAAAAAAAAACAAACACATCTTTCTTCCAACCAGCATCTTCGCATCACCACAACAACAACGACAAGGAACAAACAAAAACCAGCGCTTTCATTCAAAAAGAAACGAGACAGATGAGAACCTGAGGGGGCGGCGGCAGAGGCAGAGGCAGAGGCTGAGAGGTGAGAGCGGAGATGGCTAGTAAGTGGGCGTTGCGGTGCAACGCAAGAATGTGCTGTGAGGTAGAGAGTGAGAATGAGAGACCAAACCCTAATGTTTGACCCTTTTTTATTTTTGTTTCCCTCCTTCGGATTTAGATATTTGGTCTCTTGTTATTTTAAATTCAATTCGAAAAAAATAATTGGGCTGTAAAATGAGTCTGAGGTTGGATTAGGCAATCTAATTTTAGTATGTTTGGATTACCTGTTGGGTTAGAATTGATTTTGACCTTCAAAATTGATCTGATGTTGTTTAATTTTTAGAAATTAAAATTAATTCATTTTTTAAAATTGATTTTAGAAGAAATAAAAAAAAGTTATTTCATCAGGACCATTTTTAAAGGAACTATCAAACATAAATTATTTTACTTTAAAATTAATTCTAACAAAATTAATTTTATTTAAAATTAATTTTACGAAAATAAAATCAAATATACTATTTACGAGCATACTCTTAAATTTAACTCTCTCTCTCTCTTTCTCTTTCTCATATTGATGGAGGTTAGCAACCTCTACAATATCATGATTAGACAAAAATGCATCCTTCATTTATTTATTAAATAACTTATTTTTAAGGATATTATTATAATTTTTTGCTTATCTTGATAAAAATAAATAAATTTTTTCTCTCTTCTCTCTCCTCATCTCATTTTTTATGAAAAATTAATTTTTATATGAGTCAACAATAAATGAAAAGAGAGAAATTGTTTGACTTTATTTTTTATTAAGACGAGGGATAAATTATAATAATACTCTAAAAATAAGTTATTTAATAAATAGAGAAAGACATTTTTATCTAATCATGATATGGTGGAGATTACTAACTTCCACTAATACCAAAATGAGAGGAAGGAAGTTAGCGAAATCCAATAAATTATTATGATCAATTTAATAATCAAGTAAATAAAATAAAATTTGATAAATATTTAACTAACAGTGACTGAAAAAAATCATTGCAAAAAACTATAAATTTATAAAGGTGAAAATAGAATTGAAAATATAATTAGTATAGTAGAGATTCAACCATGGCAAATTTGTTTGCAAAATTTTTGCAATTAATGACAAAATAAGATATAGCATATCACATCACATTTATTATGTGCGAATTTGAATGAAAAAATGATGACTCCGATTCACATTTCTTATCCCATAATAGATCTATCTATGCCTTAAATTGCTGTATTAGGTTTGTTCACAATTACTATTTTATATTTCAAAAAGAGTGAAGGGAGAGAAGCACACTATTTCATATCAACGCACTATTAATATACAATTTCATAAATAATGTAGGGTTAGTCAAAGTGATAGGTGTCTTGATCCCTTAATTAGAGGTCTCAAATTTGAGTTTTAGGAATGAAAAAAATTCTTGTTGAGAGACCCCTACCCCTTTCAGAGACTTCCGTCAAATCAGGCTTGATTAGTTAGGTTCTTGATAATAGGGCTTGGATACCAGTAGTTTAATCGAGACAAAAAAAATAAACACACACAAAATTTCATGATTACTATTTCTATACATTTTGTTGTATTATAACTTCTATCTAATGATTTCATATATACACACTATCATATTATTTGGGTTTGAACTTTCACTTTTGTTCTGTTGGTCACTCATCACACTTTTGTTCTCTTCGTGAACTTTATTTGCAAGTTTCAATGGTTTAGTCCTACCAAGGAATCCTTGCATCTTCATGTTAGGGTTCTTCGCTTATGGAACATCCCAAGCTATGGAAACTCAAATGATGGGAACCGCATTGCAAGGGAAACAATTGATTGGGTTACAAGGATTTGGAGACATGGACTGATTTGGAACTCTCTCATAATATTTGGGCTGATTGGAAGGCATTACTATCATTTGTATTTTAGCCCATTAATTAAATATTATTGATCAATATATTTTGATATTTGATTTTATTATTTGGATTTTTAATTAGGATTAAATCATATATTTTGGTTAACATCATATCTTTTAGTTAGTATCGTATCTTTTAGTTATAAACAAATCTTTTAAGATGGTATCAAATCTTTCTGGATTAGATCAAATATTTTTATGATTAATTACTTTTATCTTTTTTGTTAATGTTTTAAATAAGCAAATTGCCTTGTGGATTATTCAGTTTTCTATCAATATTGTGAGATTTATTCCTTTTACTCTCATACTTTGCGAGTTCTTGATATTCTTGGTTCTTGTTTCATTTATAAACAACAGGTCAAGAATCCTAATCCTTATCCCAAGATTATCCGTTATGGGTTGATTGAGGGTCACGGGCAACATATCCCAAGAAAATTCATGGGTTGAGTAAGGGTTGCGGGCGCTATATGATTCCAAATCTCTTATAGGTGTTGCGTTTCTACATAGGGTTCGTATCAGTTTGGTATCAAAGCTTTGGTTCCATTTATCCTTATTTTATTTTCGTGTTATTTGTTTCTTAGGTCTTCATAGTTTGTGTCTTTTTTTTATATATATTTTCTTCTTCATTCAGTTAAGAGGAATAGAGAGAAAATTGCAAAAAAGAAATTGCATAAAAAAATTAAAAAAAAAGTCACGCAAAAAAGAAGGAGAGAAGGAAAAAAAATCTTTGTTTAGTTTTCTACAAATTTTTTTGGTAGTTTCTCTTACCGCTGACAGAAAAGTGGCCAAAATAGTGCCAAAATGACCTTTTATGGCCTCAAAGTGACCATTAAATTTTGCTTTACCTTTTTACAACAATGTCATTCTCGTCTAGGGCTTTCCGAAAAGGGATAATAATAGTCTTTATGATAGCTAGATCAAAAGTTATGACTATTTGAAGTTGAGTCGACGAATTTGGTATTGGTTTTCATCGACAGCTTGGGTTTCCTTGATTCTTTGTTTGTGTGGTGTTATTTGGACCTCGGATACTGATTACTCACTTATTATCAAGGGTTCGTGGAATTTCTGAGTGGTAAAAGTGTAATAACCTCTATTATATAAGTCATGCTCGAGTCATGGATTATATTTAGAGGTTGCTACGGTACTATGAAAACTTATAACTTGAGAAAATTATAATATATGTCCCTAACAACATCTTATTTTATGATTGAATAAGGGTTTACAATTCCAAGTATTTGAAAAATATATATATATATAAAATTTAAAAATACAACATTGTGTAAGACATAAACACCATCATACACAAAATAGGTCTTGCTCTTTGTCCTTCACTTTACACTTAAGTCAGAGTTCTTGGTACTGGACTCAAGTAATCGACACTTTGTGGTTTGTAGAAGTCTCAAAAGCTTGTTCTTTGTACTGAAATATTTATAGGAACACACAAGCAGGTAGTAAGAATCTCAGATTCTCAGTAGGTACACTCAATCCATTAAGTATGTACAAGTGTTATCGTAAGTTTTCTTGCTACTTCGGTTTATTATGAAAAGGTGGGCAAACACACATATGTTCAATTTTAAATTTGAAAACATATTTCTCAAAGCGAGTTGCTTTTAGCAATCACTTGGCACTTTTTGGAACAAGCGCAATAGCGGTAATAATAAAATTTCTAATAATAATATTGGCAGCTATGTAGCACAATAATATAATGGAATATGTATATGCAGATGCATCTAAACTAAATCATGCAAGTGCACTTGTTTTTCTTAGCTTTCTTTAACTTTCTTTACTTGACATATCTAGGCGTTACATATCGTCATCCCTAGGGTGTCTACATATTTCTTTAATCTTTACTGCCCGTGGGTAGCCTGATCTAGATGTGAGCTTAACTCGTGACCATCGTCACACAACATTGACCTGCAAGGGGACCTACGTGCCTCTACATTGGAGGGATCTCATTTTGGCCAACTACCTCTAAGGTAAGGGAATCTCATCATTTTAACTGCCTTCATAGGGAGTGACTCAATGTGCAACTACCTCCAAGTAAAAGGATCTTATCTCTTTTATTCACATACTATTTGAATTCATATTCACATGTACACATCATATGCTCATATATTCATGAATGAGTATGCTTAAGGAATTTATAATCATGATACATAATTCATATATTTCTGCTGAGAATCCGGTAGCATAACAACTGAAGCATGAGGCTTTCTAATATACAGATAGTAAAATTTCAACCAACCAATCCAGTAATTAGAATCATCATATCAATAAGTGCATATCAGATCATTATGATAAGAAATTACATAAATAATTCAGCCATTGTCTCTTTATTGTCCATGGAGCTTCTAAATATTAATGTTGTCAAGTTGTCAAATTTTCCTCAAATCTGCCCTATTCTTCTAAATTACGCTGTAATTTCATTTTAATCTAGAAATTTAATACATTGTAGCCCTTTTGTCTACTTTTAAACATCTTTAGTCCCATTAAGTTTTGAGGTGTATAAGTTAAGTTATTAGAGTTTTACTCAAGGCTGCCCTATTTTAGGATAAACTTGAGCACCTAAATTTAAAAAATCACTAAAATTTCATCCTTCATTATTTTCATCCTAACTTTATATCAAAATGAAGCTATTTTGATTATCTTTCAATCCTCACAAGTTCCACTCCAATTTGATAACTAGAGCTGAAGTTATGAGTTTCTCAAATGGGCTGCCCTATTTCAATCTGAGCAGAGCATAGGTAAAATTTCAAGAATTACTTGGGAAAATCTATTCATTATCTAGCTCTGAAATTTTCATAACGTAATCCTTTATGTCTTAGATTTCTAGTAAAATTGGTTTCAATTAATTTGAAGTTATATAGGGTAGGTTATACATGTACATCATGCTCTAGTTAGGACAGAGAGTGAAAACCAATAGCCAAATTCAAAAGTTCATAACCAATTCATTTTAAAGCTAATGGTCTTATAATTTATATCCTTAGATTTCTCTTGAAGTCTAGTTTCGTGTAAAATTAGTTTCACTTGAATTTGATTTCTATAGGTTGAGTTATGTTGTTTGCCATATAAACATTGCCTAGGATTTCTATTTTATAGCTTTTCTGTTTTGGTTCTATCTTGTTCTTTTGATTTAATCTTCAATCTAAACCAAGTTTTCCTATCTTGAGTCACTAGAAATGTGTCATATTATCATCATACAAGAACAAATCATGAAGAATACAAGAATACCATATCAACCGCACAACCACAAACACAAGAAAAGCCAATGATTTGAGCTACCTACCTCAAAATCCTTAAAACCATTGAAGCAAGGAAGCCAAGAACCAACTCCTAGCCTTCTTTCTTCACCATGGCAACAGCTCACATGGAGGTGGAGGGACTCCACTTGATGGTTGATCCTCAAATTGATAGAGGGGTTTTGTAGAAGAGAAGACGATGATCAATTTTCATAAAAAGAATAGGTGGTTTTGAGGCCAAAAAGGCCATGAACTATGAGCTTGAAGCTCATAGCCATGGAGGATTAGAAGAAGAAGATGAAGATGGAGAGGAAATGGGGAAGTGAGGGTTGAAATAGGGCAAGGAAGGAAAAAAATGTTGGCTTATAATGTAAGTTTGGTTGACTTCTTTGTTAAGTTCATGGCTTAATTTCTATTGGTGGATATGAGACAAGATTCAAATTCACTAAAGCCTAAGTTTTGGGTGGCCTTGGTCTATCCACTTAGAGCACCGGTGTGGCTTATCTATGGCCACATGCTCTAGCTATTCCCCTGCCAAGTTTATCTAGCCTCTGGAGGTTTTTTTCCCTGGATTTGTCATGCTTCGGGACAATATAGGACTCTTGAGGATTAATTCAAGGTATCTAGCTATTAATTCAAGATACATAGGGAAGATATTTGTAGAAAATGTGAGGGTGACTTACCTAGCTTAGTGTGTAGCCTACATTGTGACTTGTACCCTACTCTAGGCCATATATAATGGGTGTAATCTCCTGATGACTAAACCCTCTAGAATCTTATACCACTACCTAATCGAGTTTCACCTCTAGAGAATTTCTAATTGTACTCTGCTTCCACTTGTATTTTAGCTGTCTATCGGCATTGTGGGGCCTACATATTCCCAAAATTGAGATTTTTTGTCTAATGCCCTTCTTGACAACTGAAATCCTTTAATTATAATTTTGCCATTATGATATAATAATTATAATTTTGCCCCTAATCCAACTATGACTCACCTATTTACTATTTTGCCCTTGCCTTGAGCCCCGAGCTTTCTCCTATATGGGGCTATCCCCAGAGTTGGGGATGTTACAAAAAGGCAAAAGTGATAAGATCATTAGAGGATAAAAGCCAAGAAAAGTTGAGTGTAAACATGAGCGGATTGAGTGACTATCCTACGAGTGTAAACACATGAGGGAGTGATTAGTAAGGTCTTATTTTATCTATTGGACTAATAATTTTCTGCAGGTAAGAATGTCGTATTCAGGATTAAAAAGGATGAAAGTCTACCATCAAGGAGATACAGAGGCAGCTCAAACACCTCAATATGACCTTAGAGCTGATGAATAAGTGCTTAGTAAGGAATGAGGCATCAGAAACTCATAGAAGACAACCTCACAGGTGAGCTCAACTTCTTCGGAAGATAAGGATAAACCATGGTACATTGAATATGAAAATAACTAGTACAGTCGGAGAAGAGGTTAACACAAGAAAGAGTAAGGATCCCTAAATAGGCAGGACAATAATTTGGGTAGTATAAGGACAGTGATTCCATCCTTCCAAGGGAAGAATGATCTAGATGCCTATTTGGAGTGAAAGAGAAAAGTGGAGATAATTTTTACTATCGTAATTACTTAGAAGAGAAGAAGGTAAAATTAACTACTATTGAGTTTACTTATCATGCTATTGTTTAGTGGGATCAAATTACTTTGAGCAAGAGGAGGAACAAGGAGAGACCTGTTGACACATGGGATGAGATAAAGAGAGTGATAAGGAGCTGCTTCATCCTTAGCCATTACTATAGGGACTGTACCAACATTTGTAGAACCTGATACAAGGTTCCAAAAACATTGAAGACTAGCACAAAGATATGGAGATGGCCATGATTAGAGTCAACATTGAGGAGGATAGAGAAACCATCATGGCAAGATTTCTACCTCGCTTGAATCGTGATATTTGGGATGTTGTGGAGTTGCAACACTATGTGGAGCTAGAGGGCCTATTACACTTGGCTATGAAGGTTGAGAAGCAGTTGCGGAGAAGGACAGTACCGAACATGGAAGTTCTTCATGGAGGCTAAATTCAGGCAGGAAGGAAAATGAAATACCTTTTAAGTCGAAGATAAAGGAATCCAAATAGAAGCAACTCATATATGATCAGGAAAAAGGTACAATCCCTCCCAAACCTCAAAGAAATCGAGACATTAAATGCTTTAGGTGTTTGAGAATAGGTCACGTTGCCTCTCAATGTCCAACAAGAGGGCAATGATTTTGTGGGACAATGGAGAGATTAAGTCCAAGGAAGAATAAAATTGTGCGTCCATGCCAGCACTGGAAGGTGATAGTGATATGGAATATCCAGAAGGAAGTGACATTCTATTTACTACGAGAGCACTTAATATACACCTTTGCTAGTTGGGTACGAATCACGGTGCACCAAGGCTAGCATCAACAATTGCTAGCAATTGTTTGCTTGAGATTCCTTTCACAACTCTACCAATAGAGTTTTAAAGTACTAAATATTGAACAAGGTCTCCAAATATGAAGGTATCAAACAATATTTACAATTCCAAAGCATAATTTTCTTAGGAACTCAATTCAATAAACTAAACAAATGTTCAAGGAGCTTGTCCTATTATTTACAAAATCCATAATTGATAATCCATTGCCAAAATCCTTCAGAACATGCAATAGCTTCACATTAATTACTTTTGCTTGAAGCCAAAACAAATACCTACAAATAGTTAAGTGTACGAAATTATATGGTGCTTTATACAAAACTCAACGTGATATTCACATTTGACAAAATATATATAAATAAGCTTCCAATTTATTTTAAAATCAAACCAAATATTATTTGCATAAATGCATATACAATAGAAGCATTGTCCACTCACATAACAATATAGAGCATCAAATTTACGTCCTAGGGGTTGCCGAACTCGAAGGTCGATCCCTTAATGAATCTGAAATCAACGTATGAGTGATTATTCCCAATTTAAACATAAAGGCTGTGATTTAGGATCTAACCCCAATCCTCTTTTCCGTTCTTGATTTTTAGTAAGCATAATCATAAACTCTGTCCTTTCCTAACATACCAAGTTAACATAAGAATTTATTTATCCCATGTGAGTAAATGATATCAATGTAATGAAGGGAGAATTTTTTCTATAACAACAATCATTGATTAATGTATGTCAATAAAATAGAACCTGAGACAAGCCAATACTAGTTCTACATCATCGATAATAACGGCATGATTACATTTATTAATTAAACCACAAAAAAATCAACAAATTAAACTACTTAGCTTCCAAGGTCAAAATAAAATTAAGTTGACTAACTCACAATCTCTTTTAACTATTATGCAGCCACCAATAGTTATTAACATGATTACTTGAACTGATTGAAGTAAATAAATAATGGCACTACAAATAACAACATAACAATTCAATATAATTTTGGTCAAAATAAATTTCCAGCAACTTATCATTTATCAAAGCACAAAACTTTATTAATTGAAACAACTTGGTATCATGATTTAAACCCAAGTTCAAGTGATGGGCTCACTCATAAGAACAATAACACATTGTTCACAAAGGTATAGTTTTCAAAGAATCCAAACAAAATTTACAATCTTAACGACTAACATCACATAATTCGTGATAAAATAGTCCATGAAAACATTGAAATTCAACAAAAGAACTAATCATCACAAAATGTGATTGGGAACTTGTGAACCAAAAAGGAAGGAAAAACAGTTGATTGGGAACAAATGTCTTCAACAAAAACAAGGTGAACTCATCAAAGGGGTTATGAGTGGCTTGGAAGAAGCAAACCAGCCACCCAACATAAGGGAGAGGCACACGATGGAGACAAAGGGGGTTGCATGGCGAAGAGAGAGACGAGATAGAGGAAGACGCGGTGGAGAGAGAAAGCTTTTGTGCAGAGAGGTGAACCATAGAGAGATCAAACCGCTGCCAGAGAAGCAGAGAGATGAATAGGGAGAGAGACAATGGAATAGAGAAAGAGATGGGACAAAGAGAGTGAGTTGCAAGATTGAGAAAAATAGACGAGACTGTGACAGTGGGAGAGGGAAAGAGAAATAGTGAGAGGTGGGTGTGTGTGTTGACTAAAAATAGGAAATTGGGGGAATTTGTGTGTGTCACCACCAAAGAGCCATGGGATAAAGAGAGTGAGTTGCAAGATTGAGAGAAACAGATGAGGCTGAGACAATGAGAGAGGGAAAGAGAAATAGTGAGAGGTGGGTGTGTGTTGATTGAAAATAGGAAATAGGGGGAATTTGTTTGTGTCACCACCAATGAGGGTGTTGTGTGGTCTCAAGCAAAAAGAAATTGTGTTATAGGGAGAGTGTGTCATTACATACTATATAGATTTCTTTATTTTTGTTTTTAAAAGCATCCCCATTTACTTTAAATTTAACTCCTCTATCACTATAAAATTTAAAGTAAAAGGAGAGAATACTCCAAAGACTCAAACTTATGTGAATTTTAAAGTTTTCCATTACCAACATTTTATCTTAATAGATGTTTTAGTTTAATTAGGGCATTACAGTTTACAAGTCTATCAATGTGCTGCAAGAAGGAGAAATGTCGTATTTTGGTGTGGATATGAATGGTAGTACTATTAGGACCACCAAGCATCAATATTATCTAAAAATATTATTAAATATAATTAAATAAAATATAATTAAAAATGATTTACAGAAAAAACAATTTGCAATTGATATATTTATTGATATAAGTCAAAGTATAAATTTATCATGAAGAATATGTAATTTACTTAATTGAGACTTTTTCCTTTTTGTTCATCTCAATAGCTTTCTAATGCGCCCCTTTACATTTGCATTTAAAAAAATTAAAAATAAAAAACATTGTAAATTGAGGATGCGAGGAAGCTGTTAATCATTTTCTTCGCTTTCACATCATGATCATCACAATAAGTTATTCTCTAAAACTTTATCACCTTTTTCTTTCGTGTATTTTCCTTAATTCATTTACTAGATGTGTTCCATTGCACGTTCGTGGAATGAATTTCTTAGATTTCTCTTTTTTTTTTTAAAAATAAATAAAAGAAATACTAAATAAGTTCAATTGGTGATTATTCCTTTTTTTCGTTTTTTAATTGAAAAAAGAATTGACTAGAAAACCTGATTGTTAACTAATAATTTATTAAAAATTTCATGCATCTTATATAAATTGAGCATAGGCTCTTAAACTTCATCTTAGATCAACTCTAATCTTTTTGGCCAATATTATAATTGACTTACGATTTGTAAAACTCCAACAAATTAGGCAAATGATCCCAAGAAACATGTTAATTTTACTTTACTAACTTTGCCATTAGCTTATTCTTACTTTTACCCATAAAAGATTATTATTTAATATATTATCATCACACCATTTTAGATTATCATTTGTTGGTCTATGATTACACACTACTAGAAAATTGTCTAATTGCGGCCAATTTTTTGGTCGCAAAGAGCACTTGCGAAAATCGGTCGCATTTAGGTAGGTTGCAAATATATTTGCGACTGAATCTTTCGGTCCCAAAAATTTGCGACCGATTTTATGATAGGCCTGATTTGGTCACTTGTTAACTTTTTTGCGACCGAAAATGGTTATGTAACATCCCCAATTTTTCTTGTACTAAATTATTCTATTTTACCTCCACCACGAGTTCCAAGTTCTGACTTCACCTTCAAGTTTTCATGATTTCTGACTTCATCTTCGAATTTCACACAAAATGGATTATTTCCGACTTCCGAGTTCGTATTTGAATTTCAGCATAATTTACCGACTTCTGACTTAACATTCAGGTCCAAAACAACATGGAGTGATTCCCAATATCCAACTTCATGTCTTAAAGAAAATGTACCCGACTTCTGATCTCATAATTTATCTCCAAGTTTCAAGCAGATGTACCCGAGTTCTGACATCAGACCTCATGGTTCAAAATAGTGTACATGGTTTTCGACCTCCGAAGTTATAGTTTAACACAATGGTGCAAGTACCGACCTCCAAGTTGAATGTAACGAGTTCCCGCCTTAAAGTTGAACTCAATTAGAATGGACACGAGTTCAGATCTTTGAGCTGATTTCCAAGTCATACACGAGTTCCGATCTCCGAGTTTATTCCTAGAAGCTTTCCATTTCTGTTGATGTTCTTGAGTCTGAATGGGGAGTTCCAAGATTAGGTGATTGTAAGTTATATGACTTTCGACATCCGACTTTGCTCCCAAGTGTCGAATAAACTAGATAATATTTTCGATTTCCGATTTCCGATTTCATCTCCGAGAGGCAAATAAATAGCACGAGTTCCGACTTTAAGCAGAATCGAGACGAGTTCCGAGTGTAGATAGAATGGAAGCGAGTCCTACTTTTAGGATGACATGGAGAGCGATTTGGCCACAAAAGTGGGAGACATGGCCGAACTTCAATCACAAAATTTCAACCAATCAACACTCATAATCCCAACTACCCTCATGTATTTAAGTCAGACTCTGCTTCTCATTTGAGGCTGATTTACGCCACTTTCTTTCCCTCTTGTTCCAGCCTCCTTCTTCCCTTCTCTCAATCAACTCCATTACTCCTTCAAGCTTAACAAGGTTCTAATAATTCAAGCTTCAACACTTAGCTCAACACCTAGCAAAATCACACTTCCAAAAGGTAGGATTCCATTTCTGTTCTTGAATTCTTTGCACTAGGGCTGTATGAAAATTTATTCTTCTTCATATATTTGATGATATATTGGATGTATGTGATGGATTATGGTTAGATTAATATGAAATCTTGAGTTGGAATTATGGTTAGAAGGAGAAAATTAGAAGGAGTGGAGAATTAGGATGCTGTCTTGATGAAGAGTCCACGACAGTCCGGATAGCGGAGTGTACGGCTCCGCCTACAGCCGGTTAAATCCGATGAAACTATTTTTAGATGAAAGTAGACATTCAGCGCTTTCCATACATATATAATATGAGGTTATTAGATTAGTATTGAGAGAGAGATAAATTTTTGAAAGTTAATCTAGGAATCAGGACTTCCGTTCTGGCAGAACTGAATAGAATTGGCAGAAATGACCAAATTGATGGTTTCACAACTGTTAGTGAACACATAAGGTTTGAGTTGAGGATTGCAAGTTTTACATTAAGAGATATGTTAGATTTATTATACTGCTATAACTGACTTGTCCGTGAGAACTGGCACTATTCATGAGGAAACGGATCTGATCCGTTATGCTGCCGAAATTCCGGCGGAAATACGTGAACCATATGAATGTTATGAATATCTATATGTTATGCTCATAAGGTTCATATATGCAAGGATGAATTTAAGTATGATATGAGTTATGAGAGCTTATGCTATGGGAGATTATACTTTGAATATATCACATTTACATGTTATGTTCATGTATGCCATGCATGCAAGCATAATTAGAACATGATATGAGAAATAAGGTATGAGATAATTAGAATATGATATGAGAAATAAGGTATGAGACATATTCATGTATGCACAAAGTATCTGCACACATGATAAGATATGGAAAGGAAAGATGATAAGAACTTGAAAAAGGGACGTACTAAGCTACCGCGCGAGGCATGGCATAGACCCAATTAGCATGGACTAGAGCAATACTGTCTAAGACTTGGGCTAACCCTTGACTAGATTTAGTGGGAATAGACCGGTGTGAGGGTCGGGGAAAGTAAATCCGTCACTCATGTATAGGTATGAGCTCGGACCTGAAAAGTAAGCTATTACCCAAGGGTGAGAAAGGCCATTCACCTCCGGAAGACCAACCACAGAAAAGTAAGATCAAGTTGCAAGTTAAAGAAAGATATGAATTAAGTCAAGTGCACTTGCATACAGTCAAGTATAAGTATCTATAAGTACATCTTTAGTTATCTCATTAAGTCATACTGTTATTATCATTATGGTTGAAGCATATTATACTATTCATATTTCTATGTCTGTCATATAATATGGTAAGTGATGGTTAAAATACAACCCGCTTCGAGAAAGGTATTTTCAACTTAAAATTGAACCACTATTTGTTTTTATGTGCTCATATTTTCATAATAAACCGAAGCGGCTGAAATATTTATGATGACACTATAAGATTGGTTTAAGTTTACCTACTGAGAACCACAGGTTCTCACTGCCTACTTGTATGTTTTTCTTTTCCATAAACATTCCAGTACCTAAGCTGGACATCAAGTGCAAGGTGGAATGTAGGGCCACTCATTAAGCAAGAATCAGGCGTAAGCCAAATCAAGAGACAACCGAAGCTAGCTAACGATTAGTCGGAAGTAGACGCTATGTACTATATCGGTTACAATTTTCTTTTAAAGTGTAATTATTTTATTCTTTATGTATCAGAGATTAGTAGTTAGCAGTAAAGTGAGCAGTTAATGGGCCATGTATTATATTTTCCATATTTTAAAGTTTTCTTAGCATAGTGACAACCTTTTAATATAACTCCATGACTCGAGCATGGCTTATATGATAGAGGCTGTTACAGGTCACTTGTTGACTTTTGCAAAATTCGGAATCTGCGACTGATTTTTCGGTCGCAAATATCGGATTTTGCGACCGATTTTTCCGTCGTAAATTTGTGACAAAAAAATCGATCACAAATTCCGAATTTTGAGACCAATTTTTAGTTGATAAATTCAGAATTTGCGACCGATTTTTCGATCGCAAATATAAATGGTCGCAAATTTTAAAACAGAAAAAAAGAAAAAAGAAAAATTAGAATCTTATCAAATCCAAATTTGATACATTTGAAATTTACAACAGCCCAGGAAAAAAACATCCAGTAATCCATAAGCAAAATCAGTTAACATTATATATAACTAAGAGTTAATACCTAAAGTTTAGAACATACAAATAAAAATTTAAGTAACAATATATATTCCAAACTACAAATAATAAGAAATATAAATTATCCAACATACACATCACTTTCAATTACATATATCCTAAACACAATATATATGAACTGCTACAATATAAAACTACAATAACATACATTGTAGATCAAACTATAAAGTTCTTCTTAATAAAACTTTGGAAGATAAATTTTTAGCATACTTCTAACTAGTTTTCATTTTCATGGTTCTTCAATTCTTTCCATAGAGTCTTCAACTTTTATTGATTCATCATCAACTTCTGTTATATCTTCAACCTTCTTCATTGAATCTTCAATTATTTCTACTGAGTCTTCAATTTCATCTATAGAGTCTTCCACAAAATCAATTGAGTCTTTAACTTGCTCAATTGAATCTTCCACGATCTCTATATTATCTTCAAGTCTATTCATTTAATCTTCAACAAATTAAGCAGATATTTAATAATCATTAATTTTACATTTATATAGTATAGATTAACTTTACATCAATATAATCAAACTGCCAACAGCATAACCAATATAATCAATCAACAACACCAAACTACCAATAACATCAAAAAATCAATTTCACAATCTCAACCAATCAATATAATCAACCAACAACACCAAAACTACCATTATTTCTAAAAAAACATATCTGAAAATTTAAGAAAAAAGAACAATAATATAAACTCAAACTCAACCAATAATATCAAAAAATCAATTTCATAACCTTAATCAACCAATATAACTAACCAACACCAAAACTGTCATTATTTTCACAAAAATTGATCTGAAAATTTAAGGAACAAAAAAAAAAAAAAAGAACAACAACATAAACTCAAACTCAATCAATAACATAAAAAAATCAACCAACAACCTCAACCAACCAATATAATCAACCAACAACACCAAGACTATTATTATTTTCTAAAAGAACAGATCTGCCAATAACAAAAAAAAAAGAGGAACTAAGGAAAGGATGGAAGATAACCAGGATGGAAGAGTGGCGGTGGCGCAGGTGGACAGTAGCAGTGGTGACGGCGGCAACGGCGATGGCGGGTGGACAGTGGCAGCAGCAGTAGCAAGAGTGGAGTGGTGGAGATAGTAGAGAAAGGTGGGGGAGGGGGAGAGGTTAAGAAAGAAGAAGGAAGAAGAAAGAGGTGGAGTGATGGAGATGGTGGAAAGGTGGGGGAAGGGAAGGGGTTAGGGAAGAAGAGGGAAGAAGAAAAGGGAAAGGAAGAAGAGAGGAAGAAGAATGGTTTTGATTTGGGGATTTTGATTTTAAAGATGTCAGAAAATCAGTTACAAAATCGGTTGCAAATAACTAAAATTTGAATTTTAAATTTGCGACCGATTTTGCCTTCACACGTAAATTATATACATTGAAAAATCGGTCGCAAATTCAGTCTTAAAACTTGAAATTTGTGACCAATTTTGCCTTTACACATAAATCCTCTACATTGAAAAATTTATCGCAAATTTCTTGTTTTGCAACCGATTTTGCGACCGAATTTTTTCAAACATTTTTCTACTTTCATTTACAAAATCGATAGCAAAACTAAAATTTGCAACCGATTTTTTTAGCATGAATTTGTTCCCATTTTACTTAAATTGGTTGCAAAATCAGTCATAAAAGCCTTTTCTTTGCGACCTAAAAAATCAGTCGCATTTCCAACAAATTCTAGTAGTGATAGCTTGGCAACCAGATATCATTGAATTAAAAGGACAAATACAAGGTATCAATTTCTACATTCTATTATACACTTTATTTTCATCTTTGTAAGTATAGACTTCTAAGTATCATCATACAACTATAATTAAACTTTACTTCTGCAGGTTGGCTTTTTTGGAGATTAAAACCAATATCATACATGGCATTGTCAGCTTAAATTTTTTTGTTGTATTCTTTTATCATTATTATTATTATTCATAACTTGAAACCAAATGTTGATATAATAGAGTTATGTGATAAAACCTTCGATTTGTTATTGCAAATTATTACTTATATAAACTCTTTCAAGTAAACGTTTGCATAGCTAAATAATAATGTATTATTAATCAACATTATGTTCATTTATCTCTAGAGTTTAATTGATATGTACAGACAATATAAAATAATTTTACACTATCAATTAATAAAATTAGGAAAAAGTAAGAAATCATGGTGGGTTCCTCATTGTAATTGGTGGTTATTTGTATGAGTTAGCATTTTCTACTATTTCTATTGGCTGACAGTGTAAAACTATTTTATACTATCAGTGCATTTAAATTAAATTCTTATCTCTATTGAAAATATAATTCATATATATAATCTTATTTATCTCTACTGTATAGAAATCCTCCATGCAGAGCACAAGTTTCGCACTAGTTGCAAGACACTTAAAATAAAAGGAGCCCCAACGGATGTTAAAACACCCGTAATCCCCCCACTACCTCTTCTTTCATTTTGCTAGGTCCGCAAACTCCTTGCCAACATCTTCATATATACTTCTCACTCTCACTCTTTTTCCCTCTCTTTCTCTCCCTCATTCTTCCAACTTCCTTCTTCCTTCTTCCTTCTTCCTTCTCACTCTCAATCTATCTCCTTCTTCTAGTAACCCACTGCGTCGCCTAGGTTGTCGCCCACCCGCCATTAGCCGCACTGCCCGCCAAGTCGCTACCACCACCAAACACGTGTCATTTTCCCCTAAAAAAATTATTTATCTATTAGTTTTGAATATAGAGTTGTTGGAGATGTTGGTTTATAATTATCTAGAGTTGTTAATTATATGACATACTATTTTAATTTTTTCTTAAATATATGATTGTCATTCTCGTTGGATATCTAGAGTTGTTTTGCACATCTATTTTATTAAGTTTTGTTAATTGTTCGAGATGTCTTATATCAATGTTGTGCTGTTATATTTTGGTTGACATTGGAGAAATTTTATATCAATGTATCGTGTTCTTTTTTATTATTAAAATTGCTGTTTGTTTGTGAATTGTTATGTGTTGATGGTCTACCATTATGTTATGAGTTGAGAACTTTTTTTTCAAAAAAACAAATCTTTAGTTTGTGGCAAATTTTGTCCCTTGCAAATTTGCAGGTGACTTACTTCCCAGCAAATTTTGGGATGACTCTGTCAATCACAAATCAATGCCATCAAGCAACTTTGCGAGTGACTTGAATCCGCCACAAATGCATAATTTACAGCTAATTTGGCCAATTTTGTAATGGACCAGTCCCCTGCAAATCGATTTTTTTTCTTGTAGTGTACCCTCCCATGTGCATCTCTACTGCAATTGTTCATTTCGATCAACCTATTGTGGTTGATTCTTAGTCTTCCACTTCATCAATTTTTTCAAATTGATCAATGGATTCTCTTTATTTACTATTAGGGTTTATTGACGTGGTTGCTCATCTAGAGAGATGAAAAACCATAATCTTTTGTTTCATTATTATTATGGCAATACGTCTACAGATGCTTGAATTTGTAGATGTCTTGCCTACCTTATAATTAATATCAATTTATAATAAATAAATATATGTTCATATTAAGGTTTAATTTAAAATAATGATACTTGCATGGCAAAAGATATTAATTATAAAATAAAAGGAGTATATATAACAAAATATGAAGCAAGTAGTTTAAGAGTGACTAAAAACCAAAAATCATTGAAAGTTAAATAATTGAGTTTGAATGTTTTAGGTCATTTGCAGATAATGCTTAGCCTCTTCATACTTATAGATAACACATAAGTACAAGTTCAATACTGCCCCATACACTTCTTCTATTTGTGCTTAAATCTATCTCCTTATATATTAATAACTTTTTGTTCTGAATTCAATATGCTATTTTTGATTTAATTATTTTATTAGTATTTGTTAATACAGTTATAATGTTTGATGTATTGCTCTGTTATTACATTTTCATTAATATTATAAACATTTCCATATATAAGTAATATTATATCTTACATACCATAATATATAGTACTGTAATTTCTCGTGTGTCGCACTGGTTTACTATTCTAACATACTTATAGAAATACAAAACTGTTATGTAAAAGATACAATTTTTCAAATGTATAAATAAATAACTATTAACAAATGAAATACGTAGGGATCAATATTATTTGTTTGCAGAAGCATATTCTGGAGTGCAATGTATAGTAAACAATTTAGCTAATGCAAGTACATAAAAAAAAAGTAGAGTATTAATCATGTATATATAAAAAGAACATAAACATACACATGAACCAAAATGTTTAAGCTTATAAAATTTTATAATAAGAAGATCAAGCAACAAAATTTATACATTTGAAATATATAGCGCTTCAAGTGTCTATGATAATATTTATTCCTCAGTCAACTTGATTATCACACATATGCATGAAGTGAAATCCAAGCTGGAAATAGAAAAAGAATACTCAATCACCATACCATATATAAAAGAATTCTTATAATAAGAAAATAAAATAAACTTATTACCAATTGACGTAAATTGCATGTGTGTAACGTGCCTTGTATTCATCGAAGTAAGTGTGTATTTGTTATAAATGTTACCACTTGATAACATGACATTTTAAAAATTGTTTCATGAGCATTAAAATGTTTTTTGGGGATCTCTTATTTATAAAGGAATAGAAGATTAGAGATGGAAATAAGTCGGGTGATTCGTTGAGGGCCTTTAGCCTAGTCTACATTAAGGTTATCCTGACCTAGCCTATTTAGTAAGCAAGTCGGGTCAAGACTTTTCAAAAAACCTTTTTAGTCAAAAAGATCAGACTACAAGCTATGCAAAAAGTCTAATGGTCCTAGCAGGCTAGCTTAGTTATATTACATTTTTAGTATATAAATCATGTAAATTAAATTATATTATTATTTCAAAAACCTAATGATAATAAAAGTCTTTTAGTCTATTTAGAAATAGACTTTTCAGCATATTTAGGAAAAGGAACATATTTTTGGCCTCTTTAAGAGAAGATTTTTTGATATATTTAAAAGCCTTATTATCAAATAAGTCTCTAAATAAGTTTTTAGGTTAGGTCAGATATTTTAAAAGATCAAGTTAGGCCTTAAAAAAATTGTCTATGTCAAGTAATAGACCTAAGCTTGAGCCGCATATTTGAAATGCAGGCTAGACCCATTTAAGATAAAGCCTAACCTAGTCTAGCCTACTTCAACTCCTACAACAAACAAGATTATACTTACAGCCATTTTAATTGCCATAATTCTTGAAAATAGTTTGAATCTGCCTTTTATAGAAGTTAGAGTGACTACAAAATATAATTAGCATTGTGTCACGTCATTTAAAAGCAATGTATAAATATGACACATGTATATAAAAATGTTCATGAGTGACATAGGGAAATTTCCTTTGAGAATATGAATAATATATATGTTAACCTTGTTGATTAAATGTTCTAAAAAACTTCTTTCTAAACAACATTCTTCTTTGAATGACATGTATTTCCTTCTTCATCAAGAATCAACAACTTTAGTCCTTTTCTACTTTTTACCCTTGAAATAGTGATATATAATTATCCATGAGTGAAAATTGGCTTCGATAGGTATAATCCTACGTGATTTAGTGATTGGCCCTGACTGTTGTTAATTGTCATAGCAAAGCAAAGACCAAAAGAATTGTCATAATCACATAATCCTGACAACAATACACTAGGATTCTTTTGCACGAGTAATATTGCTGACAAAGTCATAGTTAGAAGACATGAGTACCAGCACCAAAATATGACATAGAACTGCTGAAAACAAAAGGGAGAAAAATAAGGGACACTGCGAATTAGGGAGTGAGTTTTATTTGCAACCAAATTATACGCAAGAAGCAATTTAGCTGATAAAAGTCATTTAATTTATACAATGTGTAACAAACAATTTTGTATAGAGAATATAGCAATTATAATAATTACTATAAATTGATTAATCAACTAATTGATTTGCTAACTAATTATAATGGTTCCGGATGATTCCAAATCAGAAATTAACTTTTTGAATTACTATGACTAGTTAATAGAATTTTTTTTGTTAATTTTTTGTGCTGCTAGATTTCTAAATTATACAAATCAATCACAACTAGAAATTCATCAAAAATCGATAGATATTACCAACGGTTGAAATTTGTCGAAAGTACCGACAGAGAAAATAAATGATTGACATGAAAATTTAATGATAGTTTGACATTCCATCTGTAAAATCATCGATAAATGTTCGCGCCTACTTGCACCAAACTATCACCGATGGAAAACCCATCAGTAAATAATAATTATTCCTTTTAATTTAATTTAACAAATTAATATATTACCGACAAAAAATCTGTTGGTAACTTAGAATTAAATAAATATTATTTTTTTAGGTATTTGAAAATTTGGAATGACCACCATTATCTGTTCATTTTCCATATTGTCTACAAATTTTCTATCGATAATGTTTGATTAATGAAACGATTTGTTTCATGATCATTTTATTCCATCGGTAATATGTGATTAATGAAACAAATCGTTTCATTAACTTGTTATCGATAGAAAATTCGTAGCTAAAAAAGAAACATTTCGTTAAAACGCGAGCCAGCTTCTTCTTCTTTCTCATTACGTCCCTCACTCTCTCTCTCTCTCTCTCTCTCTCTCTCTCTCTCTCTCTCCACGCTCTCCTTCTCTCTTGCTCCTCCAGAGGATTTTTGGCCATTTCGCCATCACCAGAGCTTTTATTTCGCCGTCGGAGATTGCCATTATGTTCCTGGTATGTTATTTAGCACTTAAATCGGTTTAGTTTTTTTGTTTAGCCTTTTTTTTTTGTTCCATTTCTTTACTCAAAGTTTTTAGTTTCTTAGTTAGTTAACTAACTTATTTTGTTATTTTGATTGTTAAAGACCTCATTTGGAGCACTTTCATTCTGGTGCATTCATTGATTTGAGCTTCATGGCATATTAGGTATGTATATTGTATTCTTTTTTTAACTCTATATTTTTTGAAGTATTAGAAATTTAAATTTTCCAATATAGAATTGCAGAATAGGATTGCATGACTGGGGGAGGGCTTAGAGTTCCTTCCCATTATTTGAATTATGTGCTATGATGTTGTGTTCATGCATGATGTCAAGTAAAGGGATGTGCTCTAAAACTATTTTTAGGATTAACTGATTAATTTACATGACTGTATGCCTTTGTTATTTTTGTTTAACTAGTAAAATAATTTTTTTCAATAAATAATTGTTATTTGTACATTGAAATGCTAAATTAAATAATTATTCTTTCAAATAATTGTTTTTTAAAATCATTTAGAATATTTTTTGAATTAAATAATTATTGTTTTGCAACAAATAATTGTTATTTATGTTGAAATACTGAATTAATTTTTGTGGAAGCTCCTAATTTAAGAGGAGACTCTACCCAAATATTTTTTATCATTTAAATATTTTTTGAATTAAATAATTGTTGTTATGCTAAGTGTGTTGTGTCTTTATTTAATTAACATATGTCTTATATTTTCAATTTTGTATATATTATACAGATCACTTATGGCAGAACAAGGACCTAGTTTTGAATGAGGTAAGGATAGTCCGAGTAAGCATGGTCTACCCCCTCGCACTTGTTCCCTTCCCACTATCTCCGCTACGCCCTCATCCACCATTCTCGCTATTGATGGTACCTCTACCCTTCCCGGTCAGTCTCCACATACCCAAGAGTTTGTTATGATACCCAATATTGGGTATGTGGAGTTAGGGCCTCAACCTTCATTCCCCCCTTAGCCTTCTCCACCTCCACCCCCACCTCTAGGAGGTGAGGCCCGCACCTCACCTGAACCTAGTTCCGTACCTTTCTTTACTCCCAGCCAGCCTAGTTTGCAAGGTGCCCAGGTCTTCTCGTCCACCCCCTCACATGGCTCCACAAACTAGCATGTGAAACTTAGATATGATGGTAAATCTTGATAAGTAATCTAAAATTTAAATTTATTATGAATTTTCAATTGTGATAGAAAATTTAATTAACAAATACCTAATATAATCTATTATTTATGACATAGCTAGATTCCACCATGGCTAGGGCTGTACAGGATTACCGAGGTATTTAAGGAGAATTTTCACGACCAGCATATCGATTTTGTGGTTGCCCTTGAGGCCACACAACAGTTCTAGTAGAAAGAGTGGAAGATAAAATAATCATTTTTTTTATTATTAGTTTTCATTTTTATTTTTATACATGATTATTTATTACAATTATGCTAACTATTGTGTTACATGTATGCAGCATATATTTATTATTGATCCACATAAGGAGGCTTCCGTGTATAGGGCATGAAGAACCAAGGCCGGGAAGCGCCTCCGCGATATATTTCATGACATTTGCAAGAACGGCGCTAGCACCCATTGGCTCACAAAAGAGATCTTCTGGGCACTGAGGGCCTACTAAGACTCGCCCAGGTTTAAGGTGAAGCAGGTAAAGACCCAAACGAGCAAAGGATTAGCCCGCGGTGGCTCTCTGCACACTGGAGGCTTCACTACCATATGGGGCACGCAGTTCAGGATGGTATATGTCATCCTTACTCATATAGTTATTCAATTTACATATTAAATATTATATGATGACGTGAAAATTCTTTGAGATATAGGAGAAGGTGATGAGCAAGCCATCGACTCAAGGGGAGCTGTTCCAGGAGACTCGCATCGGAAGTGAGACAAGTCCCAGTAGGTTGATACCCAGTTGGAGACCACATACGTAAGTACTTATAATTTTAATTTTCAATACTTTTAACTTATTATAGTTGTTATTCTTTAAATCTAATTTGTTTTTTTCTTCCAATTGTATCATGAGTTCACCTAGCGGTTGACTGAGGCCCAATCGTAGCAGTTGCAACAGAGGGATAGGAGCATTCCTGCCGGCCCATCTGTTAGTGACAATGAGATATGGGCCCGGAAGGTCAATGGTCGCTACAAGGGGCGAATTTACCAAATGGGGGACCTCTTACAGCAGGTCATATTCTTCAGGCTCTATGTCAAAGTTGGGCCTGCTGGGACTGATGCAGAGGACATCTGTGATCAGGTCCATGCACTGAATGAATCGGTGCAGAAGCAGTTCGAGGAGGCCGACATGAGGTATATGGAGCTGTTTGAGCGCCATAAGAAGGATAAGAAGTAGTGGATGCAACAGATATAATCCATGAAGCAAAGGATGATGACCATGTATAGCTACTTCAAGCAGATGCAGAGTGGCAATTCCTCGTTTGATACACAGCCTCCACCACCTCCACCCCCATCTCCACCGCCTCAGCCTTCTCCACACCGCCACCCATCCGGAGATGACGATGACGAAGATGGCATCTCAGATATTGACGATAATCAATATTCATAGATTTTAGGATTTTTCTTTTTATAGAATTATACTGTGACATTTTTTTTATTTCTTTCGTTATTGATAGTTTTTATTTAAAAGTAACAGTGTATATATTTTATTTAATTAACAATTTTTTTAATTTCTTCTATTTTTATGTTTTTAGAATTATCAATTTTGTTATATTTTATTATATTTTTTATTTATATGGATTTACGAAGAATTAAAATAATAATTTGAAATATTTAAATATTAATTTCAATATTAACAATTAAAACATAAAAAATAAATAATCATTATTTTACCAGGATTTTCCACCATCAAATTTATAAAATAAAATATTGTTTTTATTTTACCAACTTATATTTTCTGTCGGTACAATTACACAATTTACTGGTTGATAAATTTTTTCGTCAGTAATATTCATTTTTTATTACCGACACATTTCTTACCAATGGATTTTATTCAGTTTTCCGTCATAGCGCATTTCTAATGGTGAATAGAATTGTTTAGTGATTGATTTTGATACAAGTCATACAAATCAATAGATATTTGCTTAGAACTATACAAGTCAATATATATTTGTGTATAATGTTCAACAAACCATAATTTTTTTTTTTTTTAATGTTTCTTATATGCTTGAATATGTTGAAAATGTATGTCTTAATACTTATTTTGGTTATGCCCTCTTTTTGTCAATTTGTTTATGGGTTAATACTTATTACATTATGATGATGCTGACAATGTTGATATCCTTAGCTGATACTATTGATATCTTTTTTTAATTTGAATCTGCTCGGGCTTATCCTTTGGTTCATCTTTTTTCGCTTTAGGTTGTGCATGTCTAATGTATGTATGTATGTATGCGTATATTTGGTTAATTGTGATGTGTACTTTCTATCTGTTAAGTTGTTATTTCTTAATGAGAAAAGAGCATTGCCTTTAGCATGCTTTATATTTGGAAGATGACAAATATTACTCACATACCTTGGTTAATACAAACATAATGAATAAGGTATGGTTGTGGTTACCTAATGGAAATGTTGTAAAATTTGTAATGTTGCTTGCTCAAAAACAAAAAAATGAAGACTCTAGATTTTATTATTGGAGCATTCAATTACTTATATCCTCCTTTTACTTCTAGCAATTTCAGTTTGGTACCATCTTTGAAATCAAGGTTATCATCATTTTTAGTCTTTAGTTAGTTACCCGTGATAAGGGAAAAAGTGATGAAATGCACCTTTGGATCGATATTTTCTTGCCTTGAAGCTCTGTTTTTTTGCTATTCGTTCTTTTTTGGATTCAATCAGATAGAGTTTCTTTTCTTGTAAAACTGAAATCATGACACACTGTGATATGTTTTAATTCAATAAACTTATTTTGATTTCGTAATGAAGGAAATAATATATACTTTATTTAAAAAAAAAGTAAAAAAATTAATAAGAAAAATAATGAAAAATATCAAATTAGAAAATTAAGGAGGTCAAAATCAACCCGTGAAATTATGAGCATAATTACTAGTTAATATTCCAATTTATATTCAATTATAGGATGGATTGTATTCCATGTTTGCTAGATTCCCGTCTAACAACAAGTGACATTTGTCCATAACTTCATATATGCATGAATAAAAGGATGGATCAAACCTAGTATTTGCCATCAAACTTTGCAAATCATAATTTAATATAAATGATTTGGAAGATCAATTTTTTTTTTTTTTAAAACACAAGATTGTGTATCAACTGTATCTGGAGTTTGTAGCAAGAGTTTGAACACAAATTTCTGGACCTTTATACCTTTGAGAGTGGAAATTATTTTAATCAACACAAAGAGATCTCAAGTTTGCATCGAATTGGAGTCAATTTTAAATGCATTATCTGTTTTCTAAAATTGGGCAGCTTATTTCCGGGAGAATTGTGAGGAATGGTGTCATAATAAAATATCGATACATGAATTGGGCAACTTTATTCATGAATGTTTTCTTTGCAAGTTGTCTTTGATAAGGAAAATGATGTTGCTACCTTCACTTTAAATGCAGTTAGTGGCCCTCAAACGAGGATTCTGAAAATCTAACTAGGTATTGAAGCGAATAAGTTACTAATTTAAAGGTATACTGGTTCAACCAATTTAATTCGAGGTTCCACTGGAATACATTAAAATTTTATATATATTTCAGTTGAATCCCGAATTAGATAATGTAAATAATAAATACATACTAATTATTGCTTTTTAATAAATACATACTAATTATTGCTTTTTATTCTTAATATTAATTTAAATTAAATGGGCTTGGATCACTTGATCCACGACCTATGTGTTCAACAAAGCTAAAAAATCTTAACCCCCTAAAACATTAGCATGTGCCACTCTTTCTCTCCTCCTCCTCCTCCTCCTCCTCCTTCTTCTTGTGCTTCTTTCTTCCTTTCCCTTTCCTTCTTCTTCTTGTTCTTCTTGTGCATCTTTCATCCTCTCCTTTTCCTTCTTGTTTTTGTCTTTCCCTGTCCCTTATGCGGTTCTTTCCTCTCCCTTTCCCATTTTTTTTTTTTTTTGAGTATGGACATCAGGGCAAGGGCGCTGCAAGCCCAAGATGTTTGGAGACATGTTTGAGGAGCATCGACAACAAGCAGTAGGCAAAGGGAAGGAGATGGTGTTGCACAAAAGTTTTTTTTTCCTGCACTGCGGACCATGTGAACGTTCAGGCAATTCATCGATTTTTGACCGATTTATCTAGTTTTTTACTAGTTTTTAAACACCCAAATTTTAATAGATAATCAGACCCGAAAGGGATCCAGTTCCCGGTTTAACCGATTGAACCAGTCAGTCCGATCTAGTTTTCATAACACTGCCTCAAACATTAAATAAATTGTTGTATTTTAGTCTCCAAAAAATGTTTATTCTTTGAACGAGCAAGTTGACATATAGGCACCAAAATTAGGAAGAAGTTTGAGAAATTTCATGTCTTAAAAAGAGAGCTACTCAAGAAATTCCTCCAAATTACCGTGTTTCAGAGATCAAGATGTCCGCATATTCAGGAAGTAATCAATTGAATGAGATTAGTGTAAGGAAAAAAGTATAATGGCATGGACTACAGCCATAAAAAAATTCCAAATAGATGCAGCCACAGGAGATGGAAAGAGAATTCAAGAGAAATAATGCATAGTGATTAATTTATTGTCCTTAAAACTCTAGTGATGCACTACAACATTCCAATGATAATGGAACTACAAGGGCTGAGAAATTGTACATTTACAACCTGAAGTATATGCTATGCAATAATTGAATCTAAATTGTAACAAACCAGATCTATGTATCTTGGAAATATCTTTTGTATTAAATTAGAGAATTAGTTTAGGCAATCGTTTGTAACAATTCTCTTTTGTATTGTCAGAAATCTTTTCAATTTTAATACTAAGTGCCTATTGTCTTTTTTGTATTATATTCTTTTGTTGAAATATGATTTTGTTGCTAGTTGCCAGAAGCCACAACAAAGGCACAAAAATCTACTTGTTCCATAAGCCACAACAAAAGCCAAAAGTATTTATTGCTAATTGCCAAAAATACTCATCTAGTAAAATGAGATTTAAGTTCTAGTTGGACAAAATCAACTTCATTGACAAAGTAGCAAAGCTAGAAAATCTTCTAAATGAAGAACTCCCAAATTACTCCATCACTAGTTAATCTATCATCATAGACCTGTATAGATATAGATGCAACAATAGTTAGAAGTGATAATCATTAATTGAAATAAATTACGATAAAAATATTAAAAAAAATGAGAATGCTAACAAGTATAGCCATCATTCTAATTTTCTTTTCTTCAAACTTCTGCTATTATGACCATGTTCCCTGTACATATGGCATGCTTTCCTTTTGACTATGATTCATTAAGTGATACTTCAAATCCATTCTTAAATCGACAATTTTGAGGTACCTCCTTCTCTTTTTTGTTTGTGATATATGTGGATTTCCAATAGTCATTGTGATGCTTCATTCACTTGCGCTAATATGCAAATTTGGTTTAAATTCCTATGGCTTGACTCCAAAAGAGTTATTTCATCACTAGTGTGCAAATTTGTTCATTGTAATAGCTGACTGACGAGTATAAGCCCATTTTGAAATAGTGAACTTATATATCTCTTTTGATTCTTCAATGAGATCAACTAATATATTTGCTTTATATCGTGCATGTATCTTCTTGAAATCCTTGATGTATTTGAATGATCAGCAAAATTATCTTCAATATAAATGGCTTTAATACTTCTATTAGCATCCTTAGTCCGACATTGAAAAATGAAATGACTAGGGACTTGAACAATACCTTGTGATTGAAAAATTACTAGTATGTGTCTACATAATATCCCCATAAATTCAAATAGTTGGCAGCCACGTTTAGTAATTTTTAAGTCTAAATCTATATCAAAAATGAATATATCTCAGCATCATAACAACTAGACACCTAATAGAGATATCTAGGTCCATTTCTATCAATCTGTTGTTTAGTAAATTTGTTGATCTTCCCAAGCTCATCTTGAAATTTCCCAAAAATAATTCTTGTATGAACAAATGAGGCATGCTCTTCAAGTTTTGACTCAATACACAAAATACATGACTTATGCCTATATTTATAATCTTCCCTTTTTTCTACCTCTAATCGGCTATTTACTGCTTTTTCAAACTTTAACACCAATTTTTATAATGTTGTTGACTACAAAAGAATCATAGAAAGCATTAATACTCTCACTTCTTTGAGTAGTGTTCATCCTAGCAAGGAGTGTGCTTCAATTATAAATTGGCATCCATGATTCTCTTATCTTATATAGCCCTTCAAGCCAATCATTTGCCTCTAAGTTATACTCAATCATTAAGAGATACCATTCTTCCTCAAAAATCTGAATACTAGGCAAATTTCAAATATGCTTTTTTAATTCATGCTTGAAAATAGAAATTTTGTGATATATGTGAGTTAACCTTTTAGGAAACTTATATTTAATGTGCCATAAGCATAGCCAATGCCGAGTTTTTGGAAACGCTATTGCAAGAGTAGCTTCAATAGCTAAATCCTGGTTAGTTATGATAGGTATAAGTTTCTTGCCATTTATTGCCCCAAGCCAGATTTCAAATAACTATCTAAAATTACTCTCTGATTCATCTTGTAACAAAGCATAACCAAATAAAATTAAGTGATAGAATGAAGCAAAAGGCATAGTATACTTATTGGTTTTATATGTGGTATCAAAAGTTATAACATCTCCAAACTGTTGGTAAGTTAACCTTGAACTAGAATCCACCCAAAAAACATTTATCCTCCAAGAATCATTATCGCATTGGATTACATAGGAAAAAAATTAGGATTTTCAGCCTATTTGCATTTATAATAATTGAAAATAGCTTTATGATTTCTTTGAAGATTTCTAACATGATTCCAACTATTAGTGAAAGATGAGTCACAAGTATTGAAAATCATAGCAACTTTTCTTATAGGTATGCCTTGTTCCTCAAAATTTTCAACAAGGCATTTTGTGGCAGCATCCATCTTTTTATGACACCTCATATAAGATACACCTTTAAGCCTACCATGATTGTGATCATTGTTGAAAGATCTAATAATCCAATTACTTTTTATAATACCTCAAGATATAATAACTGAATCTTGACAACCACTTTAAAAAGTTGAGCACTTTCTTTTAGTTTGACTCTTACACTACTAGAAATGCGCTCATTACTGATGGATTTACCAACGGAAAACTTATAAATATCCATCGATAATAATTTTACTAACAGATTAACCGACATAAAAAATTTGTCGGTAAATGGTAGTCGATAATAAAAATATTAATATTATGAACAGAATATAAACATCAGTAAAAAAAAAAATATATGTCGAATAATAGAGTAAAGAAACGTCAATTGCAGTATTCTATCGATGAATTAATAATAATTATCCGTTAGTAAAAAAATGTTAAATATTTTTTATCAATTACTATTTATTTAGAATTATTAATAATTATTTGTTTTTTTAGTTTTAGTTGCAGAAGAAATTTAAAAAATAATTAATTAAATAAAAATATATACAATTTCATTTAAAAAATATTTACAATTCAATTCTAAAAAAAATCCTAAAATCTACGAATACTGATCATCGTCAGTATCCGAGATGCCGTCCTCATCATGGTCATCATCGTCGTGTCCGACTCTAGATGGATGGCCATGTGGAGAGGTTTGAGGCGGTGGAAGTGGAGGCGAAGGTGATGGAGGCGAGGGCGGAGGTGGTGCAGTGGATGACGAACTACCGCTCCCCATCTGCTCATAGAAGGTGTACATAGCCATCATTCTCTGCTCCATGGTCTGTAGCTGCTACCTCTATTGCTGTGTGCCTCTCTTGTAGCGCTGATATAGCTCCATGTACCTCCTGTCGGCCTCCTCAAGTTGCCTTTGCACAGACTCATTAGTGCATGGATCTAATCACGGATGGACTCCGAATTAGTCCCAACAAGCCCAGCTCCAAACACAGAGCTTGGAGAATATGACCTGCTGTAAGAGGTCCCCATCCCATAAATTCGCCCCTTGTAGCGACCACCAACCATCTAGGCCCATGCCTTATCGTCGCTAATAGGTGAGCCGATAGGAGAACTCCCATCCCCCTGCTACAATTGCTATGATTGGGTCTCAATCAGCCATTGGGTGAACTCACGCTACAATTAGAACAAATAAAATAAAATAAATTAGATTTAAATTATAATAACCATAATAATTAAAAAAAATTTAAAATCCTAAATTATAATTACTTACGTATGTGGTCTCTGACCACGCATCAACCCACTGGGACTTGTCTTGCTTCCGGGTGTGGGTCTCTTGGAACAGCTCCTCCTGGGTTGGCAGCTTGCTTATCGTCTTTTCCTACATTTCAAAGAATTTTCACGTGATTATATATATATAACATTTAATACAAAAATAGAAAAACTAAATAAGAAAAAGATGATATTTACCATCCTGAGCTGCGTGGCCTCGATAGCGATGGAGCCTCCAGTGTGCAGAGAGCCATTGTGGGCTAATCTTCTGCTTGTTCGAGCCTTCGCTTGCTTCTCCTTAAATGCAAGTAAATCCTAGTGGGCCCTCAAGGCCTGGAGGATCTCATCCGTGAGCCAATAGGTGCTAGCGTCCTTCATGTGAATGTCGTGAAACATATTGCGAACGCACAGCCTCCTTACGTGGATCAATAATGAACACACACTGCATATATATAAGACAATGGTCAGTAGGTGAATAAAAATCAAAACTACTAATAAAAAAATAAAAAAAATACTAATTATTTTACCTTCCACTAATTCCACCATAACTCCTCTGTGTCATCAGGGGCCTACGGAAAAACTGTGATGCAGGGTGTAGAAATTCTCTTCAAATACCTCAGTAATCTTGCACAGCCACGCCTGAGGTGGAATCCAGCTGTGTTATAAAACAATAAATTACGTCAGATATCTGTTAGTTAAATTCTCTATCAAAATTAAAAATTTTGTATAAATTTAAATTTTAAATTATTTACCGGGGTTTATCGTCGTATCTAAGCTCCACTTATTGGTTCATGGACCCCTGTGAGGGGGTGGACGAGGAGGCTTGGACACTTTGCGAACCAGACTGACTAACAAAAGGCGTAGAAGCAGGCTGACCACGAGCCTCATCTCTTGGAGGTAGGGGTGGAGATGGACGTAGAGAAGCCTGTTGTGAGAATAACAGTTGAGGCTTCGAGTTATGATACCCAGGGTTGGGTATCATAACAAACTCCTAAGTGTGTAGACTAGGAGGGACGGAGAAGCCACCTGCAGGAATGGTGGACGCAGACATAGTGGAAATGGTGGGTAGGGTACGGGTGCAAGGGGGGAGACCACGCTTTGTCAGCCTACCTCTACCTCATCTGGAACTTGGTGTTTTTCCTATCATAACTAATTTGTATAACAAATAAAAAATAAAAAATATAAGACATATATTAACTAAATAAAGGCATAACACATTTATTATATCAACAATTTTTTAATTTTAATAATATATTAAATGATTAAACAAAATTTAGGTAGAGTCTCCCCTTAAATTTGGAGCCTTCGCAAAAATTAATTCAATATTTTAACACCATAGCATAACCAAAATAAAACACAATAATTATAGCATTCTAAAGTTAATCCTAATAACTATTTTAAACCGCATAACATCATAGCACAAAATTCAAATAATGAGAATGAATTCTAAGCCTTCCCCCAATTATGCAAACTAATCCTACAATTTTATCCTAGAAAATTTCATTATCTAACTAAGAAAATAACTCAGTTAACTAACTAATAAACATAAAACTTAGAGTAAAAAAATGGAATGGAAAAAAAGGCTAAAATAAAAAATTGATTCAATTAAAATGTTAAAAAGCATACCAGGAACACAATAGCAGTCTTAGATCATGAAATAGGGGCCTCGGTGGTGGTGAAATAGCAGGGAGAGAAAGAGACAACGACAGAGAACGGAGAGAGAGAGAGAGAGAGAGAGAGAGAGAGAAGAAAACGCGAAGTGAGGAAGAAAAAGGAGGGCTCACCTTTTAACGATCAGTTTTGATTTTACTAACAGATATTCTGTCGGCAAAAAATTAATGAAACGATTTGTTTCATTTATTCCATTTTACTGATGTCAAATCTATCGATGATAATAAACCGAAACTAATCATTTCGTTAATTGAATATTACCGATGAAAATCCATCGGTAAAATGGAACATGAAAAGCTGATGTGTGGTAAGTCCAAAGTTTCAAATACCTACGGATTATCTGTCGATAAAATAAAAAATACAAATTTCTGATAAAAAAATAAAAAAGTTATTTTTATTTCATTTTACGACAGAAAATCTGTTGATATTTTTATAACATTATTTTTAATTCATTCAAAAATAATTATTGTTATTTACCAACAGTTGTTCCATCGGTAATTGTTTGGCGCAAAATAGCGGAAAGGTTTGTCAACGTTTTTACTGACGGATAGTTTTGTCATCAATAAATTTATGTGTCAATATTTTATTTTATTTTATCGATGGATTTTCCATCGCTATTACTGACAGATTTTACCATCGGTAATATCCGTTGATTTTTGATGAATTTCTAGTAGTGTTACTATCTTCAATTTCTTCACTTGAAGAGCTTTTCACTTTGTGTTGACCTTCATTATAACATAAAAAAATTGCACTCTTTGGTTTACTTGAATAAACACATATCCCAAAGCCTTTTTTTTTAGGCAAATGCTATATAAAATTCTCAAACTTTTTCAACTGACTCAAATTTTATTCCAATGTAAGGCTAAATATCTTATTCCCCCCAACATTTGAAGCAACTGGTATATTATTTCTGCAGTAAACTCTTATATTTTTAGACACAATGTCAATGGTTTCAGATTCTTGTAGTTCTCAGTTAACAAAAGTGCTGCTAGTCATTATATTCATGTTTTTTGGTTGTACCTAAAAATATGAATACAATAAGAATAATTGCTAAAAAGTTAATCTCTAAAAAAAATTTGCTATACAAAAGTGTTGAATTGCATAAAAAATTTTGTGTAACAAAGGTATTAACATTACTACGCATGAATTCAAAGATAAATATAATGGTGTAGAAAATAAGCGCACTTTTATTCCCTGAAATTTTGTCAACAACTTCTAGACATTCAAAAACATTATAGAAAAAGGAGTTCATAGAATGAACATACAAGCTAGCAATTGTAACAAACTATTTTTCTAGTAAAAAAAATAAGTAAAGATTACCATTTAAGTCCATAAAATTCTATTTGTGTGAACTGATGAAAAAAATTGCCAATCCAACAATAAACTAAAAACTTCAACCTGGGTCTTTTTCTGTATCCAAAAATGAGTGCATGTTTCTTATTCCCTTATTGACATTCATTCCTTTGCGGTAACTTATTTATTTAGTTTAACATGGGGGGTTGGAAGAGAAGACATACGACATGTCGGAGTCAATGGTAAGAGGGAAGGTGCTTGTGCTAGACGGTGGCAAGGGAGGTTGGAAGAGGACACGTAGTGCAATTGCACAAGGCAGAGGAAGGAGATTCAAGAAAAAAAAGTGAAAGGAATACAAAAGTAGCATCAGGTGAGAGAAATTAATGACGTACTCTCAGCCATAAGATTTTAGTAAAGTCAACAATTAAGATTGGGTGTAAGTAATTAAATTTTCACTAGGAGTTATGTATCTGACCCTTACTCTAAATATAATTCTTTAATATCACAAGAATATAATTTTTTTCAATTTAATTTAGTTTTTTAATATTTTGAAAAAAAAATTACTTTTTAACTCTCAGCCATTCTCATCAACTAAGTAGAAAATTGAGAATCATTATGTTTATCTCTAATATAAGAGTTAAATCCTTTTGGTTGAGTTTTACAAACAAACCTCCATTGACTTCCTCCATCTCAAGCTTTTCATATCCTATCAACAATAGAAATCGGGGAAAAGCCTAAAGCACCCTATCTAACTATAGGTCATATGCACTTTAATCCTTGAATTGAAAAAAAATGTGCAACTTGATCTCCAAAGTTTTCTAACTATGCACTTTACTCCTTCCATTAAGGTTAATGGAAAACAAGTGTATTTTACTTTTTGAACTTTTGGTCATGTCCATCTTTATAACATCTGTCTAGCTATAATATTGTAACATCCCTATATAACGTAATAGGAAATGATGAAAACGTCCTTGGGCAAACTTTTATTTTTACAGCCTTGTCCCTGAATATTTTTTAAAATGACATTTAGGTCTTTATATCAATTAAATTAGCAGAATAAGGTTTTAAACAAAGCAGAACCACGTAGCGGAAATGTAGAAACCTAAACCTCGGCTGATTGAGCCATGGAAGTATCCATATGTGCAATGACAAAGGATGCCCTTAGACTTGTTCAAAATTATGGAAATGCCATTAACTATAGAAAACAAAAAATAGAAAGATTCTAAATTTGTAAATGTTTAATTTACGTTGTTAGTCGATTTATTCAATTTTTATTAACTAAGTAAGGTTAATTGGAAAGTAATTAAAGGATAATTAGGAGTTAATTGGATATTAATTAGAGATATTAGGCTTAAGAAAATTAGAATAGATATATAGAAAATCTTACAAAGTTATTTAATAATGTTTCACTAGTTTGGAAAAAATCGATAAAATTTCGGTATTTTAAACTGTCGAAACCGGACCAATAGAAATTATACTGTGAAAACCCTAGGACGGATGGTCAAGATTCAGCCACCACACCCTCACAAGTGGTGCCACCAACAGCCATGAAGAGGGAAGTCAAGCTAAGTTTGAATGAAGATTGAAGTCCACTAATCAAAAACTAACTTCCTTCATAAGTTTTCATTTTTTTTCTTCCTTCTCCCCTTAAATTTTCGGCCTCCCCACAATAGATGCAGACCAGCCTCATTTTCCCACTTTCTTTCATCTTTTTCCACTTCCTCTCATCCCCAAGCTCAAGCTCCAACCATCAACTTCACTCCAAGATCAAGTTTCATCAAGATTTTACACCACCAAGATAGGAATTTCAACTTTCTCCTTCTTTTCTTTGATTTGGGGTTGCCTAGGGTCTCTTGTTCATCCATGATTCTGATGTTGTGAGGGGTGGGGATAATGAATTAAGGTTGGTTTAAGGTGTATATGTGAGTTTGAATCGAAGATTGGATGGATTGATTTAAGGAAAACATGAATTCAAGAAGAATTCAAGAAGCTGTTAGGGTTTTCCCCTCGATAGTCCCTATGGTGGAGTATTCGGCTCTAGCTAAATCCATTTAAATTTGATGAATCCTTTTTTATATGACACTAGACATTCAAAGCTTTCCATACATATAAATTATAAGGCCATTGGATTAGTATAGAATTAGTTATAAATTTTTTAAGTTTGACCTAGAAATCCAGATTCTCATTTGGGTAGTATGAGTTGAGAAAGGTGTAACTCACCCTACACAACTCTAAATTGAGTGCAATGAACGCTATTTGAAAGCTAACCTGTAAGGAAATATCCCATAAAAATTTCAGAGTCAGATTTGTTGCCATTTTTTCCTAGCACATCAATGAAATTGCCTTAAGTTCAAATTGGGCTGGAACATGGTAGTCCAGTAGGGTCAAATTACGAGGCTTATATCTCAAGATATAATTATGCAAATGATATGCAGCTTCCTTCATTTAAAAGCTTGTTCTGTTAGCTTTAATTTGGCATAAATTTCGTATGATTTCACCCAAATTCCTATTTTTTGTGAATTTTCTCTTATGAGGGTGCAATTCTGGCTAAGAATGGGGTAGTCTAAGGTAAGATACAAATAACTTGAGTTATACAAATCAAAATGAGATGGGGCCAAAAGGGTTGGAAACTAGATGTATAGAGCTATGATATATCCAAAATCTAAATTTAAATGAGTTGAATTGGACTAAAGGTAGATTATACAAAATTCAGGTAGAATAGGATGAAGTAAGCAGAAAACTCTATTGATGTTTGCATTGACTTTGATGAATGATACTGTGATCCATCATGCTGCTGAATTTTCGGCAGAAGCATATGAAGTTATGCTAGCTTGTGTTATAAAGATTTAAGTTATGAATATGAAATTCTAAATGTAAGTGTTTGAAAGTAAGTGCACTATAATGCATACAAACATTGCATGATGATATGATCATTATTCCTATATGAAAGACGGCATCTTTGCATGCACAGGAAGAGATATATAAATATGTAAGAATGAATCTCTTCACTTGGAGGTAGTTATTTGGATCTCTCCCTGTGAAGGCAGTTACAAAATATGATGAAGGTCCCATATTCCTAAGGAGTGTGACATGGCGATCACACCCCGATGGGGTATGACATGGTGATCATACTCTGGAATATGGCCTGATGACCACATCCTAAAGAATGTGACATGGCGATCATACTCCGATGGAGTATGATATGGCGATCATACTCTAGAATGTGCATGACAAGTAAAGGAAATTAAGAAAAACTGCACTCTGAGGACAGCGATATATAACACCAAGGTGTGTCAAGAAAGAGAGTTATAGAAAAGTAAAGGAATGTTAAATAAGTGCCCTTGTGTGTGTGTGTGTATATATATATATATATATATATATTTCGATATTCTTGGTATGCTAAAATTTACTATATTTGTGAGTGTTGTGACTGCCATGCTAAATATAAAACAGGAATTGATCATAAAATTACAAAGTAATTCAACTGCTTGAACAAAATGAACTCTACTTCGGATAACATATTTTCGAACTATAAAACTAAACAGTCTACATAACATGTTCACCTTTTTATAATAAACCGAAGCAGCTGGAGATAATAACGATGACACAGCATATGATAGTTTAATGAATCCTACTGAGAATTTATAATTCTCACTTCTATATTTATTTCTGTGTTGTCTTCAGATAATTCAGAAGTTCCGAATAAGGCCCTTCGAGGTGAAGTTGACTAGTAAGATTGAAGGTGACCGAAGGTTGCTACTAGACAAGGTCTGATTAAGTGACAGTAATAATTCTTAAGTGAGGTATTATGACTTAAGTATAGTATCGTAAAGAGGAGGACGTTACAAATACCATACTTAAGTCATAATATCACAACTAGAGATTGTTACAAAAGGACTGACAAACATTTCAATGCTCGAGGTGGTGGATTTAAGAAAGTAGGATAGTAACCTTTTTTTTTTTTGTTCTATTCTTTGTAAAACATAGATTAATCATTATAAGGAAAAATATAAGTTCCTGAAAGATGAGCCTTTATATATATATATATATATATATATGTATGTATGTATCCCATAGTTGGATTCTGAAAAAATATTGTTTGGTCGACCTTGCTTTCTTTATCCGTTAAATAAAACATAATATTAACAATAAGAGATGTCAAGTACATCATACATAAGCGTACACTAATACACCCAGTCAGGTCCTAAGGCAAGGAGCCCTGCCTCAAAAGGAATATCAATCATCAGAGGGTTTTCATAAGAGCCATACGTCATTAGGAACAACATCAGGGTACATGCATGTAAATCTATGATATCAAAACATATAGTTGCCAAAACCCACATATCTGACACCAAGCCTAAGCACGCTATCATATCAGGTTAGTCCTAGTCTAAATATAAACATAAAATCAAGTCCTACATAATGCTATCATCAAGAGTAATAGATCCCATTCTCCAACACCGAGGTCGTTCCAACCTCCTCCTGCAACATCTTTGACATAGTTTGATCCATAGTTGCTGATGAATTGGTCTCCACTACCAGGATAATCATATATGGCAAACTCTCCTTGGAGGGGTCAGTCTCCATAGAAGGAGCAGGTGTAGGATAAACACTGGATGTAGAAAATGTAAGGCAATGTCATCAAAAGGGTATTGAGGGTCAAAATGCCTATTGATATCTGAAACGCTAAAAGGATGCTTAAAGTGCATATATATATATATATATACTAGCCTGGCCCATCATGATGAGAAAATCAAGGGTTGGGTTGCAATGCCACATCCAATCAGGTATCTCAAGGAATATCACTATGGACATTATTATCGTTGTCTAAGAATGACATGGGAACATACAAGAGTGAGAAATGTGATTTCTTAGTAGGCACTAGAATAAGGTAATATATGCTCACAATACACGAGGTGACTTTAATGACATGCATGTCTTTTCTTTTATCAATTTCTTTACTTTCTTTACTTTCTTTCTTTAGTTCGTGCTTTTAATTTAACATATTCTTAACACTGGTGGATTTGCCAACCTTAGGGTAATAGACTATTTTTTAGGGTTGAGCTTATTTTTATATATGATTGTCATCACAAAGTACTATTTCTAGTCAGACTATTTATTGACTCAAATAAGGGGATCTAACGTGGGATAACCTTAATTGTTGAAGGATCATTTTCGGGCATCTTTCTTGATTATGAAATTTGTGCATCATCTTCTTATGCATCGTACATACTTAACAATGCAACAATTCTTACTTACAACTTGACACAACTTCATCATGTAAACATAACTTAAATCATAAAACATCATAAATCAATAATCAATCTGGCGAAATTTCGACAGCATAACAACTATTTTGTAAGATTCCCACAAGATAAAAAATCAATAATCCAATTAATATTATAGAAAATAACTCAACAAAAGATAACAGTGACTCCAACAACATTCCCGTGATAAGCAGGAACATAATCCACTAACAATTTCAGCTACATTAGTCAATTAACACTTTAAATGAATAATCCATTCTTAGAGTAAGAAAACTAACATCATAATTAACATTGCAAGCAAAATATTCCTCTTCAAAAGCCACATGGTCATTTTGGCCGTAATATCATCATCAATTACCAATTTAATTTGCTCACATCTTATTAATTACATAAACATTTTAACTTTAAGGAAATTCTCCTCAATACAAATACTAGGCAATTTGGCCATGGGTTGACTATTTCACCAAAGAGTTTGTTAATTTCTAGATATTATGGTATTCTATCTAATCCATTAGAGAGTCTTCTTTATGTGACATAGATTCTTGGGAATAATCTTTACACTATACCAACCCAATTACCAATTTGTTGATTAAGAAAATCAATCCTTCCCTTATATATTTTCCGTATTGGCCAAAAATTACACAAAGTCTTACACTAGATTTTGTTTTCAGTTGTTTTCTTTATAGACTAGGGGCATTCTTATCAAATACAATTTAACAAAACTTATCTTCTCACATTATTGATTCCTAATCTTCATTCATAAATAAACACTAATTTACTAGTTAGGCCAAAATATCCATCTTATACCTCAATTCCTGCTAGTGGCCGAAAATCACTAAAGGCCATAAACTAATTTTCTCTCTTATGTTTTCCTATAAACTACATTCATTATAACTAGGCCTAAATTAAGGAAACTAAACCCTTTGCCAATACTAAGATTCAAGCCCTCAAACTAATTTTAGAATATTACATAGCCTTATAAGAAAAGAAGACTAGGGCTTGAACTCCTAACTCACTTCCAAGCTCAATAATGTAACATCTTGAAGTACGGAGCCTCTGATTCGCACGGTTAACTAATTTGTTCCATTGCATTAGAGAAATAAGAGTAAATAGGATTGAATTATAAAGCTTAGAGCTAAAAGAATTTGAAATTGTTATATATAAAATTTAAGAGAACTATTAGCAATGTTTTACTAGTTGAGAGAAATGGTTCAATCGCTAAGTTGTATACCATAAGAACCAAGTCAGTATAAACTTATACTATTAAAATCTTGAATTTAGTGGCTATAATTCAGCCACATACCCCCTAAAGGTAGCACTCCCAATAGCCACAAAATGGAAGAGTTTAATCAAAATTTACTCAACACCAACATCCCACCAATAGCATTGCTATGAGTCACCTTGCAAATATGACTCAAACCTACAAAATTCCCATCTCATCCCTCATAATTTTGGCCCTCATAGGACTAACCTCCTTCTCTCATTTTCTTCTCCATTTCATCCTAACATCCTCTCTTCTTCATTCCACTCAAATCTCCTTCACCCAAAGCTTGCACTTAACTAGCTCAAACTTCAATTTAAGATAAGATTCTTGAGTTTTTCTTAATATTAGAATCATGTGGTTGATTAGGGTTTGTGTGTTTCTTTCTAATATGATAATGTATATTAAATATATGGCTTGTTTCATTTGATTGAATATGGGGGGAATTCTTGGTTTGGGGTGAGAAATTGATCAAAAGCTCAAACATAATTGCTGAGAATTGAATACCCTAGGATGCATCCATACAACGAACTATACGGCTCCATCTATAGGTATCAAAATTTGATGAAACTATTTTTAACCAAACTAGACATTTTAGATCTTTCTAACCATATAAATTATAAACCTATTGGACTTGAAATGAAGAAGTTATGAATTTTTGAAGTAAACCTTGTAATTTTATTCACTATTCTAACCAGTATGGGTTGTGTAGGCATAACTTGCCCTATACAACATTAAATTGAGTTAAACTAATTTTTTTAGAAAGTTAACACATAGATGTTCATTCCATAAAAATTTTAGATTCATACCCTAACTAGTTTGCTCCCAAAAATTCTTCAAAATTGCTCTATGTTCAATCTGGACTAAAATAGGTTAGACCCTTTTAGCCAAATTTGAGAGCTCATAACTTGAGCTCTACACATCCAAATGAAATGAAACTTCTGAAAAATGAAAGATGGTTCAATTAGCTTCAATAGATATAAATTTTGGATAAATCTAATGAGAATTTTATTTTTGGTGAATTTTTTCATTTTAGTGCTCTATTCTGCCCAATAGTAGGGCAACCGTGGGTCAAATTTTCAATAACTTAATTTATACTCAGCAAAACGTAGTTGGACTAAAGAGAACTAAAAATAGATGAATAATGCCACACCATATTCAAATTTCAGATTCAAACGAGTTAAGGTGGAATTATGACATAATTTCTAAAACAGGGCTGAATTAGAAGATTTATGTGCAATTTGCCAAGTTTGGTTAATTGCACACTCTTAAGCTTGGTTTGGTATTGCTATAACCTTTTGAGAGCTGCTGAACTCTTTGAACTCTCTAAAATCTGATCTCAAAAAGTCATAGCAGTATCAATTGCTAAAATAATATAAAAGTTGCTTTCAATAAGTAGAAGCCACAACAATAGTATTTGGTAAAGTTGCTCTTAAAGTTTAAAATGACCATAATGGACAAATATTAATGAGAGTAATTTCTACCTTTAGAGAGTAAAATTGGAAATTAGAACTCTTAATTAATAAAAGGATTAAATTGGATTTTTATTAAAATTTAAGGTTATAGTAGTCTTTTAAATTTTAGAGAACACAAGTTAGCTTCAAAAAGCACCCCCATGAGGGCTCTTAAGAGCACCCCTTGGCTCTCAAAAGCCAAGAGTAAAAACACCTTAGCTTTTTGGTTTACCAAACAAAAAAAATTGGCTTATGCTTCTCATAAGGCAGAGCACTCCTTCAAAGAGCACTACCAGACTAGGCTTTAGTCCATTAATGACCTTTGATTGAAATTTTGATGATGGAATTCTCTATATTGTTATTGAAATGTTAATGTGATGTTATAATGATTTTGATATATTGACTAATTGGCTGAAAATATACCTATTGCATCTTTGGGAAAGCGGATTTTAAGCCATTATACTGCCGAAATTTTGACAGAATTTATGTGAATGGTGCATTATAAATGTATATATGTCCCTTAAGGGAATGAAATTAAGGGAAATAGATCGGTGGAAAAGTTAAGGAAAGTAAACCCGGCTATCTTATATAGAAATGAGCTCAGTCCTGATAAACAGACTATTACTTGGGAGTTATATGGCCTAAAACTCTCAAAGGACCAAGTATGAAAATTTATGAGATACAAGGCAAGAAAGATTATGAGTTAGACGCATCTACATTGGCATTCTATTTTGCTCTGCCTTATGCATATTATGTAATTTATTGTGATTTAGTTTGAATTATGACTTAATCTCTGTGATGTTTACTCTGTTTAGTATATGTGTTCTTTTCCGTTTATTAATGTTTAAGTAAAAATGGAATTTGCTTTGGGCCACTTTGTTTTAATACCTATAAGTTGAGACATTTACCTTGCTAGTCACCCTTTTTCATAATTAAACTAAACTGAGGCAAACTGAGAATGGTCGCGATGTCAGTATAGACTAGACAACGAATCCTACTGGGAATTTTCTAAATTCTCATTCTGTTATATGTTCATGTCATTCTCAGAAGACAGCGATGGTGGCGATTGTGCTTTTCGCTGAGGTGCCAGAATCGCATTGGCACTATGATCCATTTTTGGACTCCTTGTACCTTACGGCCTCCTCCTATTTCCGTTTGTACGTGTTCTTTCGCAGAGCTTTTGCTGCACCACTTCTCAGCCCTCTCTTTGACCCTGTTAGGCGAAAGCCCCCCAAAATGGTTTTCCAAAAATGGGTGATCAAAAGATCGAATCCTTTTCTAGGAGTTCCACTGTATATGGCTCACCCGATCCTGTACCACCGTACAAGGAACCACTACTCGCAACACCACCCCAGCCTGTACACCCAGTTTCTTTTGAGAGTGATCCTTCCGAGTGGATGGAGTCCTCTTCCTCCCCCTCTTCAGCACCTAATGATGGACCCGCACCCGGCAGCCACAGGCCCGTTGACATCATCCTGAATGGATTCCTCTCATCGGAGTCCAGTTAGGAGAGCTATCTATCCTGGGATACCATATTTGTATAGAATGGCCCTCTTTTGGTGTCTTTTATGACCTTGGGCCATAGGCATAGTTTCTTTTGTTTTTAGTTTCTTTTATTTTCCTCATGTATTCATGTTAGTCGAAATATCCTTCTAAGGACCGTATAGAGTTGTGTTTCACAGACATGGATCGGATTCTTTTTGTTTTGACGGTCCTACTTATTATACTCACTACTTATATATATAAATGCATGAGACGATGTTAGATATATATATATATATATATATATATATATATATATATATTTATCAGATGTACTGTGACAAATCTTATTTCTGTTTGTATCCTTTGCTTTCTTTTACATTGCATCTCACTCGTGCAGTACATATCATGTAAATGAAATGGAGCTGATCATCCAGGTTTAGTTAAAAATAAACTCTGCTAAATCAATAATCCAAACGTAAAGTTAAGTTAAGATTAGCATTACATGACAAACTACCTAGTGTAATATTATAACTTAAGTATAATATTATATTTCATAGGGTGTTACAAATAACACTTTGAACCTTGATTCTCAACTCTCAAGAATAATAGAAACTCAACAAACAACCCCCTCTTCTCTCCCTCAAAATCGTGGCCTTCTTTGAGCTTCAAGGAGTTTCTTTTCTTGCTTTTTGATGTAAGAACTCAAGCGAGTGAAGAAGTTTTTTTGGGTCTTTAGGAGAAAACTTGAAGACAAGATAATCAAAATGGAGAAGTGAAGGGAAAGAGAGAAATCGTTGACTTGGGGGAAAGGAGGAAGAGAGGAATGTTTTTTCTTTGTGTGTATGTTTAAGATGATGGAGCTTAGTTCTCATAAATTAAGATGAGTGATAGAAAATGATCTAATCCTTTTTGGGTGAGGTGGATCATTTCCCACCTTTCAATTTAAATTTGGGTGATGTGTTATAATCTAATTCACTTGATTTACTTTTTGTTGACATGACATTTATACTTTTATGTACTTTAATCTTTATTAAACTAATTATAAGAGTTATAAGAGACTTTATTACTAAAGTGGACTTGTGTTCTTAAAATTTTTACTGTAACATTAAATTATTATTTTAATGCATATCTAACTTTAATTGTATTAATATATTATTATTTTATTTCAGATAAAACTATGATTGTTCTATTATATCATTATTTTATTCTACTCTTGGGCACTTGGTGGTCTACCCCCAAGGTTCCTAAAACCATTCTAAGCCTTAGTGACACAATCTAAGTACATTGACAATTTATAGAATATATTGAGTATTACCAGTTTACTATTTGTATTAATAAAAGAATTTTAACATAATTATGATTACTATTTTTCCTCTACTAATTTATTAATCTAGAATCCAAAGTTATTGTCCTTTCTCTTATTTATTAACCTCCTAGCATTTAATTATTAACAATACTAAGTTATAAACACAATATAATTAGGAATGTTACAATCTTAGTCCCCAAATTAAAAAACAAGTGCAACCGTATCCCCTAAACTTTCTTAAACGTGTACAGTTCCCCGTTAACAAAGAATAGAAACTTAATAGAAGGACTAAAATCTACAAATATGAAAGTTTGGGGGTTCGCTTTGCATATTTTTTTTTTAGTTTAGGAGTTAAAGTGTACATAAAATATAGTTAAGGGTGGTAAAATAGAGTTTTTTTTCTTAGAAATTGTGAATATAATTTCCACCTCTCTTCAATCCATGCAAGCAAAATTGCAAAGGAGAACAGATTAGTGGCAAAAACATGAAATAAATAAGAGAGATATTTTGTTTTTTTATTAATGTTAATTACTTTTAATATTTTTACAGTCATTGATAGGGTTTGCATGTCCTTCATGCTTAAAAGTCACTTACATTAACATGATGAAACAAGTGATTGATGTATCGGTAGGAATGTATCCTCTCATGTATCGATGAAATAATTTTTTACCATTGATTAGATTCTCTTATGAATATCATACTTGGTTCCATATTTCTAATCAATAGTGAAAATCAACAGATAACAATGTCATATAAAATTTTCACATAAGAGAATCTATTCACTACATCAACATACCATTAAATCTTTACTATCAAATTGTGGGGTGCGCAATAGCATTCACTTCTTCCATCCTTAGCTAATTCATGCAAAATAAAACAAAATTTAAACCCCAAATCCATATCAATCATTAGCAACTATTTCCACTATAGGTCTTATGTCACATAATGTACAAGAAAAAATGACAACATGCATAACTAATTTTTTATTTAGTTTAAGTGGCTTGAAATTTGTTTCTCTTAAATGAAGTTTGTAGTTTAAAATTTGTGAATAAAAGAATTGGTATTAAAAGAATTTTATCCTTATAATGAACTATCACGACTCAGACTAAATTAATTGATCAAATAAACTTTGATATTAATGATCAAATATATGCCCTAACTTTGATCAAAGAGTTGTGTTCCACTTTCTCAAAAGAAATTAGGAAAAAGCTTTTATATATATAGAGAGAGAGCTGCATATGCCCTAATTTTCTATCAAAGTGCAGTCTGTTTCCTCTTACTTAGCAAGAGGAACACAACACTGCACTTTGCAAAAGGTAGAGCTACATATGCATGCAAAATGCTATCTCTTATACATGACCCCCAATTTGCTATGCATTTTCTTGGTTTAAAGGTCAACAAATTTGAAACCATTACGGAACAATTTGATTTTATTAGATGTATCCAAAGTCTCTTTATCTGTCCTTTACCATTATGATCTGACTTGACGAGATGGATGATTTAGGCAAAAATATTTTATTTTTTCCGACATTAATAATATTATTTCAGCACTTTCTGTTTATCTAACTTTAGCTCATTTTCTATCCTTCTTTCTTTTTGTTTTCTTCTCAACCTAGCTGTGACTCATTACAATACCAAGCCATCCTTTTTTTTTTTTTGCAATTTTTAGTCTGAATCAATTAATTCCACATAACTTGCTTAAATTTATGTTTTAACTTCGATTCTAATCACGTTCTTTTGCTGGACATAAATAGCTTTATTCTTCCAAAATTAATATTAAATAATTAATACTCTTGCTTTTTCTACATTCGTACATGTATGCACGTGTTTATTTTTGTTAAATAACAGTTTTATTATAATTATAATATTGAAATTAACTGCAAGAATCCCTTAATCATTGATTAATTGGAGAATATTTATGCATGTGTAGTTTGCAGTGCGGACATTCTTGGTCTTGAAAGAAGGACATTGAAACTAGGGGGGGGGGGTAGATGCTTCATACGATGCCATGTTCTCAGGCGAAAAAGAGAAACGTGGCAAAGAATCTCTCTGGTCTTCTCTTTTTGCTGTACATATCTGTTTCTCTACCAACGCACTAGCATAGGCCAATTAAACACGATGGAGTTGTGTATGGTTGTGATTAACACAATAGATTAGTAGAACATAGCTATTTCTTATAAAAAGTAATATTATTTTTATTTCAATATGAAATCCATATTACTATTAATGTGGTATGGTTAGAGCAATATTGACTATGGAATATTCAATTTTTCACCTATAAAAAAATGATTCTTCTAACACATATTGTTCAAATAATATTCCTCTCTTATAGACGATAAATAAGCTGGCCATATGGGTTTTTCTTTTCCTCCCTTATCCTCTATTCTTTTCTTTTTTCCTTCTGTGTGTAGGGTTTACTCTAGGAAAGTAACAAGAAATGAGTAGGGGACCTCATTCCTGAACAATCAACGAAAGCAGCAATATAAGGGGGCTAGTGGCATATATATGTTAGTTCCAAGTGGATATGGGTTCAGTCCATGGGGTCCATCTCACCATTATTTTCTTTTCGTGTGGGAAATGAATGAAATTCTATTTTAATTTAATTAATTAATAAGAGTGGGAGGGGAATCTAAATTCCAGCAACATGTGCATGATTGAGAACATGTGGGAGAACGTGAGGACTCAGAGCAGCTTGGTTTCTCAGTCTCTTTCCTTCTTTCTCCATCTATTCATGAAGATCACTCACATACACACACACACAATTAAGTAGCGAGAGAGAGAGAGAGAGAGAGAGAGAGAGAGTGGAAGGGATTATATTTATAATAACAAGGACGCAATAAAAGTGAAAGCTGCTGTACATATGTAGAGAAAATGAAAGAGGCATCATATCTTGATCATGCCCAAACTTGTGCGTGTGGGTATCAACGAGTGAAAATAACAAAGATTGCACGCGCACACACAAGGAGGGAGATAGAGAGAGAGAGAGCAATGATAGATTTGTGGCTTGCAATTCCGAGCCCTTGAAATTCCTTCTAATGCTCTTTCCTTTGGTCCATTTGTTCTTTTAACTTAATTTTGATACACTTAATTTTGATATATTAATAATATAAAAAAATTTTATATTATCATTTAATTATATTTTATTATAACAATAAATATGATTAAATTTTTTATTTATTATTTAAATAATTATATAAATAAAATGATGTAATTAATTATTGTGTAAAAATTTATTATATTATCAGTGTATCAAAAATTAAATATTATTATTGTAAAACAAAAAATGTGTGCTGGTCCAAATCCTTTCAGCATATATAAGAATATGGAAAGAGAGAATGATACCCGAATTTCAAAATCGACAATTCCGGGATCAACTCGTCGTCCAAGTTCTACGCCCATCCCCTATCCCCATTGATTGCTCAATGAAATTTCCACACACTCAATGTTATGTTACAAGGGTAAAAAATTAGTATCCTGTAAGGTGCTGACTCAAGGACCGACCAACCGTGAGTGAGGGTGAGATGCTATCTCTTTCCGGGTTTTGAATATGCTTTATTCCTTCTTGGTAAGACCTCCTTGGTTCTAGCAAAAGCAAACCCAAACACCCTAACAAAGATTCCTTTCTTTCAAGGTGGCCAATCCCATTTTCAAATTTTAAGCACAAAAAGTACATTTTCTTCTTTTTTGGAGATATATGCTAGTTGTTCTAGTAGTATCTTTTGTCATTATTTCCTATGGATCAAGAGGAAGTTTCTAAGAGATTGAACGGCACCTGCAGCCACCATTTTATATCTCGTCCACATTATTCTTGAGCATTGATATTCCAAATGTCCCGGTACTAAAGTAGAATACAATATTCTTCTGCATATATGAAATCCAGCTTGATATATTCGTTTTAGTCATTAATATTGTTCATCCGTTGATATTAAAAAAAAAAGAAAAAAGAAAAATGTGATGTTTAAAAGTATTTGAACCAGGAAATTTTTTTTTCCTCTTTTAGTTGTAGAGCCAGGAAATATTCATAAAAAGAATTCTTTGGCATATGCATGCTGTGCGAAGTAAATGGTATAATTAAATACGTGTCGTAGTTGTACCCCAAATAGAAAAATACGTGTCGTGGTGGTGCTCAATTGCCAAACAGTCGGCACACATCAATACCATGTATTTTATATGCAATGTACATGTAGCTATGAATTTGTCAGATCTCAAATCCAAATATCATAATTTGGAGTGGGTTAGTCAATTGTTTATTTCAATAAGAAAAAGGTTGGAATATGCATGATGAAAGGGCTTTCGCTTTGCATATGGACCAATCCGAGTTCCTATTTGTGAAAATTTTCTTCAGCTATATTATTAATAATTGCAAGTTTTAGGAAAAGCTATTGTGTGCATTACTGACAAGTTACTTCAACAGTGATATATACGACATCATGTCCTGTTGCTGTTAGGGTAAATTTTCTAGTTTCAGTTACTAGTGCAGTTATTTTCAAAATATAATTAAATTACATGTTACAACTTCAAGATGGGTAAATTATATTGATCTCTCATGAGTTGAGTAACATTACACACAGTGCCCTTTAATTTTTAAAAATATACACTGATATTTCTTGAAATGTAAGTGATATTACACATGACACTCTTGTATCTTGTAAAATGTGATATTAAACGTCCCTATATAATGTAGACATGGAAAATTGAGGAGTACCGTATATAATATCACCATATATACTTGACTTATTAAATTGCTTATAAGACTAATCCTCATTTAACTATAAGAAGATAAAGGTTATGTAGTCTCTCAATAACAGTTGTATCTAGTCTAGGATTTAAACTTGTTGCGTCCTCCTAAGGGGTCAATGATTATCACATCAACCAATACTTTGTGGGTAAGTAGGATTTAATTTTGATACATTATTAATATAAAATATTTTTATATAATCATCCAATTATGTATGGTTAAACTCTTAAATTATTTAACTCTTACCATAACTAACTCAAAAGTTATTTAAAAAATAATATATGATTGATTGACATTACATTGTAAAATACTTTATATTGATAATGTGTTAAAATTAATTAATCTCTATTAAATTTCTAGAATGTGAAGATTGATTAAATATATGGTATTTTTAATTTCTGCATGACATGGGTGTTCTTCAGAGCCTATCTTCACATTTAGGAGAATTAGTTCCATTAAACATTGGCTCACGTCCAAATTCAAATAATAAAAACAAAAACGTCATGCGTTTGTTGATTTCATGGTTAAAAATATTAAACTAACACTGCTATATATTTAGTTTCTAGCAACATTTATTAATAAAATATATTATTTAAATTTTTTAGTACTATTTAAAAAATATTGTTAAAAATATAAAAAAAATGTTGTTAAATGTTTTTAGTAACAGTTTTATAAGTATTATACATAGACTATGTTACTAAAAATTTTAACAACACTTTTTGTGATCTCAATAATGTTGTAGTCTAAATTTATTTGTAATATTTTATCAAAGAAAAATTAAAGTTAAAGGCTTTTCAATTTTTTCAGCCGCTAAGAAGTTTGATCCACTAAAATAATGAGAACTTCAGTTTAATTTAATGGCTTAAATTGATTAATTGAATAGGATGGTGTCATAAGAATAATTTACATCTGATAATTTGAAATACATAAAAGAATTATTTTGATTTTTGACGGGACATTGTGACGAAAATTGCATTACTGTTTAATTACATATGAGACTGATCCATAATCTTCTTAACTTCTGCCAAAAAAAAGATTGATCCATATAATCCATCAAGCCTTCAGTTCACAGTTAGATCAATCAGACTGTCCCGCTAGATTCAGTTTCAACATCATTGCAAATATATTCGTACATCACAATTCACAATCACAAATTTTGTCACTAGTACTTCTGATCACACAGTTGATTATTTTGAGGTAGATTATTTGCAGCCTGAATTCTCATCCACGTAGACTGCATTCAAGTCATCACAAGCTTAGTAAATTTGAAACAAATAAAAAGGGGCAGCATTAATATGTGCTCCAGAAGAGTGAAGAAGTACATTGAGATCCTTCGTTGTTCTGTTGGACGCAAACGAGAGAGAGAGAGAGAGAGAGAGAGAGAGAGAGAGAAGGAACAGTGTCACACACCATGCGAGTTAAAGGCATGCACAACAACTGAATTTAGAATGTTCAAAGCTACAAATTCCCACGCCGCATCGAGGCGCGTGCACGAAGGATCCAATCACTGGGACCGAGGCGCTTTGCCTATGGTCCAAACGTAACTGACAAAGCAGTGCCTTGTTTTCTTTTGCGACTCGGCAGGCCCCACGCGCCGCACGCGCGTGAATGCCTGCGATGCGGTCAGAGTCTAAAGACAGACATTCTATTCCATTGCATTGCAGTTTGTGTCCCTGGGTGTTTGGGGCAGTAACACTGTTAGCAGATATAGATTGCTAAGATCTCTGCGCTTTGACTATGTCGCCGGCGACAGACATTCTTTGACAACGTTAGGAAACAAATACGAATCACTCTTTTGTTTTTGTACAATTTTTGATTTTGGGGTGGTGTTTTTGTACAGGTGTACTGTTTTGTTTTGTTTTTTTTTTTAATGGGGGATTATGCATATGGAAATCTTGCATTTGCACGATGGGATCTTGCACACACTTGAAGATCAGTTTGCCGTCACTAGATTTAGGATGAGGGTGAGTTTGGTTGAACAAAATTTCACCTATAATAAGATTGATTAATTTGGATTTTGGTGAAAGAATTGTTGAAATTTGATATTTGATGGTGAAAAACTTCAATCTGTTAATAGTTTTAACTTTTCATAGAGTTCGTTCATGAATTAATACGAATAAGAAAATATATCATAAAAAAATGTTAAAAATGTGAAACTATACATTTATTTTAAAAATAAATCTATTTTGAACAATATTTGAACAGTAGTTACATACACTATAGTTTTTTTTTTTTTTCAAATTACCGAACTTGAATGACTTATTAGTCATTAGTATTTTTTATGGATATAATATCAAATTAAAAAAAAAAATTTGAGGACATACCTGCAAATTCATTAAGTGCTTATAAGAATATTTACTAGCGCTAATGATAAAATCCAAAACTCAAACATAGGTCATAGCAAAATATGACCAGAATATTGTCTAGGTGATAGTTAAGTCTTGTTAGCTTGCTAATTATAAAGGAATATGTGAAAGGAGTAATTCTTAAGTAAATATGGTCAATTGTGGAGAACGAAATTGTTGGTAGATATGTGTAAATTTTGTGGGAACTATAATAGAAGTGCCTATATCATTAAAATACTTTTACAGATATTAAATAATTATTTGAATGCGAAATATTTATAAATTATCTATCAATAAAAATTTTTAGAAATTAAACTTAAATTATGACAATACATAAGGGAAAAGCTTCTCAAGTTGGCCAACACTCGTTAGCAATTTATTATTATTATTATTATTGTTATTTATAAATGCAATTCATTTGTAAACTATACCACTTATCATATATGTTGGATACAATTTACTGATATGCGCTTTGTACTAAGAAATTACTGCACTTGCAATTCTCTATTAATGTTCCATAGATTCTGTATTTTTCACTATGCATAAATTCATTAACGGTATAAATAGCTTTATTTTTGAGTCAGACCAGAAGGAAAAACTGACTGGAATGTAATAACGGTGTAATCAATAGGAGTACTCTTTATTGGGTTTAGCATCCTAATTCGATTGCACGAAAGAAAGCATCCTAGTTCGAAATTTTGCACACACCCAAAAGATCATCCATGACCATCATGGACATGATGATGATGCTGATCTCGAAGATTACTATGATCTTTAGGTTTCTATGTCCATGGATTGGGTGGCCATTTTGCCATTTTGTCGTCTTTTGATGCTTTTCTCCGCCATCAAAACCCCAAAATTAGGCAAAGTCTTCATAGTCCCTCGTAGACTTACATAACAGTAAGTACATTAACATATTATTACTAAATCATTCGCTCTCTCTCTCTCTCTCTTTCACCTGAACAATGTGAGGTGTCATTGGTGAAATCAATTACTCTATATATATTTAAAGGACAGGCTCTTGCTCTCATGCAAAACAACCGATCCACTTTTTTAATAATATTAACAACTAATATATTCTCTATGGAGAGTTGGAAGTCACTAAACTCAAGGTGGATATGTTATGTTATAATATTCAAAATAATAAATATAAAATTGGAAGCTGAGATTTGCATCTTCATTGGCATTATAAATTTAATCATGCATGAATAATATAACAACTTGGATTTCTTGAAATAAGTCGACAATTTGCTCAGTGACGCTATCTCTAGCAAGGTTTGGCTGTGCGAGATGCAACATCACAATCATTTTTTTGACAAAAACAACATCTGGGTCTAAGAGATATAGGAAAATGCTTTCGAATATTTACTTTGTTCATCAAAGTAATAGAAAAGTCCAAAATTTTCATCACATTTGGTACTATATGACAAATCACAACCTTTTTAGGTGGTCGTTAGACTTTGTCCACTGCTGGGGTCTCAGTATAGTTCTGTCACTGATTGCTCAAATTATTTCCTGAGGCTGATTGACTCTGAAGTAATCATAAAACCAAGCAACACCTAATTGAAACTGCCTTGTTGGTTGTTGAAATTAGACCACATTATAGGTTTATCACCTAAAATTAATATTTTAATCTTTTTTGATCACTCCAAATGTAGTAAAAAAAGTGCATGACTCATTATATGTATATCAGCTCAAATATTAACATGACATGTCTAGTTGTTCACAAGGTTGCTTTAAGAAACTATTTTAATTATCTGTACTTCACTGATTTTCAAGACCTTCGTTGTGTAAAGCTAATTAAAGATATAAATATAGATAGGTACCCATGAGATAACTACTAATCTTGTTAAAGTAAAATTCGTCCATAGTTGTGATAGGAAGACAAAAACTCCATCTAAAGACTTGCTACTATCTTATATATATAATGAGAAAGTTGGTTAATTTTCCAGTAGTTAATGATTTTGAATAAAATAACTACTAAGTTGTAAGCCAAATCTTTCCAAAGCCGAATATTAAAACGGCATAATGGTATTAACATCAAGAAAAAGATCCTACAGTTGTTAGATTAACTTTATAAAAAAAAAAAAAACGAAAAAATCTATTTTTTTAAAGGAATAAAATCGCACTTTTCCAGTAGTTATAAGTTATATATGAAGAATGTATACAATAAGAAAGACAACCTTAGTTTATTAAGATCTTTTTAACCACCATACACGCTTTACTCTCTGTCAGCAGGAAATACCAGAAACTCTAAAAAGTATATAATCAAAGCGCAATTTGACTGTTTAAACTAAAATCTTCATTGCAATTGATTCATGAAAATTTGATTACAATCACCCGCCAAAACGTGATGAAAAAAGGTGCACTGAAATGAAAATATTCATTATCTATTATTATATAGAGATTGTGCTTATCAGTGCAACAGATTATCGTCTAAATCATTGTGTGAAAGCTTAGGCCAAAATAAATCCAACAATCTTTACCAAAGAAAAAAGAGCTTCCATTTGAAATGTAATGCAACCACTTATCAGATATAACATAACTGATAATATTCATTCTTTTGAACTCATAATGTTACTATATCCAACATTCTCATACAAAGCAACCTAAAACCTATTCAAAGCAAAATAAACAAGATAGAAGAACATACAAAGATTAATAAAATAAAAAAAGAACTAACATCCCTAGGGTTTTTCATTTGATCTTAATGGAAACAAAATACTAATCCACCCTCAAAAGCTCTTCAAACTAGGCGAATTATGGAGTTGGATTAAACTTTGTCTGAGAGAGAGAGATTAATGAAAAAAAAGAAGCCACACTAACCAAAACCAAAAAGAGCTTCACAGAACCTGAAACTTCTATAGTTGGTTATTGCTAGTAGTGGAAGAAGAGCTAAAACCAGAAAGATCAGTCCAAGCTGCAGAAGTGCCAGTAGTAGTCCAATATTGCTCACTTGGTGGAACATTGTTGCTTCCCAAGAACTGGCCTGACAAACTAAGATCCCTACTATCTTCCATTTTCACTGAAGCAAGCTGAGTTAACAACCCAGAAGTAGAAACCTTTGGCCTCATATGATGGTGACTAACCCCACCACCAGCACCATACCCGGTTACCTCAGCACTTCCTTCAAAAGGGTACAAGCCACTACCTTGTGAACCTTCCAAACCAGCCAAGAAAGGAAATTGCTGTGTTTGTGGCACTCTCCATTGTTCCAAACCAGCACCAGATAAGATGGAAGAGCCACAAGCAGCACCACTTGCTCCACCTAAAGCATTCCCTATTTGGAAACTCAAGTCCCCTACACCCCCCATTGGACCAGAAATTGTGCTATAGTTAAGGCCATAGTTTAAGGCCATGTCTCCAGCTGCAAAATCCGTGAGTTGATGATGCAATGGAGCCATGAACCTCAGCGGTGGCATTTGGGGGGCAAGGCCTACTATGTCAGCAGCTGAGCCACTGTTGGAAGAGACTGAGTTGTTGGAACTGGCACTTCCGGTTTGGCGATCCGAGCTGGCCGGAGACTTGGAGCTGCCACTTCCTTTGGTCCTCTTGTTTCTCCGGCATCCGCCGCCAACCGGCACGTTCCTGAGGGCGCCGCCTTTGGTCCAGTACCTCCTGCAGGTCTTGCAGAAGTGGCGGGGCTGAGAGAGGCTGTAGTTGTTGTAATAGCAAAACTTGGTGTTGCTGGATTCACATCTTGGACACTTGAGTGCAGCCTCAGGCATAGGCAGGTTGGCCATCCTTGCCCTATCTACCATCGAGCCTGGCCTGATGGAGCCCGCGCCGCCGGCTCCATGAGGCTGCGCTGGTGGCGGCGGCGGCGGGGGTAGTGGAAGAAGCTGCTGAGAGGTGGAACCAGTGTTGCCAGGTTGATGATTTGGTTGTTGCTACAACAACATAAAAGGAGGAAAATGAGTAGAAAAAAATAAATAAATAAAAATAAAAATTAAAAGAAGATGAAGAAAGCAAAGAAATCAAATATCTGGTATATTCAAGAAGGGGGTATAAGCAAAAGTAACAAGAATATTTATCTTTTGAAAATTTTTTGGGTGCTTTTTGGACAAAGAAAACCGTAGGAAGAAGAACCAAATTCAAGAAACCCTTATGCTTGTTGTTTTACCTGTTGCTGCCAGTTGGCTGCATCAAGATAAGCTGCTGGTATGGAAGTAAAAACCATGGTTTCCCTCTTGGAGCTTTCTCTTTTGTAAAGGTTGATGAGGGTGGTTTTTTTCGAGAGATAATAGTGGAGAGAATCACATCAACAAGCTAGAGAGAGAGAGAGAGAGAGTGTGTGTGTATGTGGGCGAGCTGCAGATAGAGGAGAGAAAGAGAAAGAGAGAAAGCAAGAAAGATAGAAGAGGAGGAAGGTTAGGAGGTGGAAATCAGAAGCAAAAATAAAGGAGGGTCCTTTTAAGTATTTATATATAATTTTTAGTTTCTTGTTCATTCTTTCTCTCTCTCTCTCACACACACTCTTTCCCCCTATAGCACACTTTTTGTTTTATTACTTTCTAGGGTTTTGAGAAGTTGATGTTTCTTAACCCATAAGCTTCTTTTTTAATGCCCTCTGAAAGACTGTAAGTAACTGAGCATAGACAGAGAGATCAGTGTGTGTGTGCTGACCAGTCCATACATGTTAGCAATTAATTTGGTGTAGAATTAGGCCAACACTAACTTTAATTATGATGTGATTATATTATAAAATTTGTGATTTAATGAATGATAGATTAAGGTAAAGAATGTGATGGATGTATGTATTAATGTTTCTATATTGAATAAAAAAAAGGTGTCTATTGGTGCTTTAGTGATGGACAATAGTTGTAGTGTCCCGACCGAACGAACCTTTTCTTGGTCCGGTCTGTTCCCTTCCCCACTCTTCTTTGTTTTTGCATGGAATATTTATCCTTCTACTACTCTCACGCGCCACCACCTGATTCGTGAGCACCCTGGTCATATATATATATATATAGAGGGACGCTTGCTTTGAGAGACCCCAGTTACTCTTTGTTAAGTGTATCTGATAGAGATACGGCAAATAAATTAGCATTACCACAATGTTTGAGTCACCCAAAAATAGCAGAACAGAGAAACATTTTATGGATTAATTCTTAAGGAAAAAGTTATTTGAATATTAATCTTTGTAACGCATACTAACACCTATGAAAAGTAACGGTGAGAGTTGTAGAAAGCGAGTAAATAGGGGAAGGCATACGGTGGGTTCTACTTTTTCATCTAAGGATGTTGATGTATGTGTTAGTTTCGGCATCTCAATTCTTAAACCATGAAGTTTCTAAGTCCCTTAATTGCTCAAGAAATGAAATCCCGACCTAAAGACGTATAGAAGTTAATTTTTAAAGTTCACCATTTTCATCGTGCAAGTATGCATGCTCAAAATATTTAAATATTCAGGGCAAATGAGTACCCTGATAAGTACTAAGTAGTTTGTTTGTGAAATTAATATCTAGCTAAATCTAAATGTGTAAGTAGCACCTGTATACGTACAGGCTTACAAGTTTAAATTCTATTGCGTGAAATTGAATTATGAAAAAATATTATTTTAAACTCTCTAATCTTGACATGAATAATTACCCGTTGATTGGGTTAGGAAAGTGAATTAATTAAAGTATATAAACGTTGATTCCCATCGCAATACTAAAAAGAAATATAGCGTTTGATGGAAAAAGAAAGACTTAAATATATTGAAAAATCGAAGTATAGCAGTTGGAAGCCATTTCCCTTTTGTTGTCACACTCTCTCAAATGTGACATTATACTTAAGTTATAGTATCAAATTTAGGAGTTGCTACTAAGAGCTTTAATGTAGAATATCCTCCGTTGCAATATCGGCCTCTAGCTGTCTAATTTTATAGTCTCTGGCATATCTGAACCCTCTTCATTAGGATACTTCAATCACAATCACATAACCCATGGAAGATTACTACTATGGCAAACTGAGCTGTCAGGAGATGACACGGGAATACATAAGAGCGAGGATTATAAATTCTCAGTAGGTAGTCCTAAACTAACATAAACAATGTCATTGTTATCGCTCTAACCATTTCGGTTTACTATAAAAAAGTGATTTTATTATAACAAAATATAAATTTCATTTTATAAAGTTTGAAACTATTCTTCTGAACTGGGTTTCTTTTATTTAAGCACTTAATTTAAGATGCCGTAACTTTCAAATAACTTACATCAATACATAATCAAAATACAACATGAGGTTGGAAATGAAAGAATGAAATATTTATTCTAATATATATCTCTATACTCTTTTGTTGTTGTACTTCTTTAACTTAAATACCTTCTTTTCTTGCTTAATCTTCTTTACTTTCATAGCTTTGATACTTACTGTTAACTTATCGTGCCTTAACTTAAGTCAGATATCTTTATCTGACTTAAGCAAAAGGATCCAGTTACTAGTCAGATACACTCCCTGACGATAACACACATAGGCATTACATCTCCCTATCCTTAGGGTGTCAACATGTATCTACACTTGAGCGTTATGTATCGCCATTCTTAGAGTGCAGTCTTAAACTTGCCTCTAATTGGAGGGATTTCATAATCATCAATAGCACACCTAGGTGTTATATCTCGCCGTCCCTAAGGTGTCAATATGTATCTGCACTTAAGCGTTACATATCACCATCCTCAGAGTGTAGTCTTAGATGTGCCTCTAAATTGGAGGGATCTCATTTTGGCTAATTATATCCAAAGTAAAAGGATCTCATAATCTTAATATTTTGCCCTCACATGGAGGGATCTGATGATTACTTCCAAGTGAAAGGATCTCATTTTCTTATATTCTTAGCATGCATTATCTGTTGCATTCTTTCTTAATTCATATGCTTATATGCATTCCTTGGTCATAATGATTCGTGGGGATGTTTGAATGCATATATGCTGATGCCATATACTTACTTTTTAAAATATTTCTACGGAAAATTTGGTAGTATAACATCTATAATATAAGAGTCCCCAAAGTTTACAACATCAAATAAAACATTCTGTCATAGAAGAGAACCATTCCAATACATAGATCAAGATCTCAATCACATACATATTCACATAAGGCAATGAATGCCTCAATTAAAAATTCCAAGGAATAGCGGTACCTTCACACACACACACACACACACACACATACACACACACACACACACATATATATATATATATATATATATATATATATATATATATATATATATATATATATATATATATATATCCTTTCAATTAGACTTGGTCTTACATAATTTGGAGACCTTTAAGTGAAGTTGTAGGTAATTTAACTACAAACTTAAGTTCCTCAAATTCTGCCTAAATCTTCAAGTTATGCCAAAATTTCAATTTAAACTCTTTTGATCTCAAATGCTACAAAAAATATTGCTCTATTAGTCTATTTTTAAACCTCTTTAGCCCCACTAAGTTTTGATAAGTATAACTTAAAATATTTACATTTGATTCACTGCTGCCCTATTTTGGGTTAGATTTGGACATAAAAAATGGGAAAATCACTAAAAATCTATTTCTTATCATTTTTCTTTGAAATTTTATATACTTATACTCACTTGAACCTTCTTTCAAACAAACAGGTCCCATTCAATTTAGTTAAGTAGAGTTTAAGTTATAAGCTCTATATTGTAGCTGTCATGTTTCAGTACTCAGAGAGCATAAGGTAAATTTGTGAAATTACTAGAACCAATCCACTGGGAGTTTAAATCTAAAAATTGTATAGGCTTATTCCCCTTATGTTAGCTTTCTAAAACAATTCGTTGTATTCAAGTCCAAGTTACTCCACCCACAGTCTAATTCAAAAATTCATAACTTATTCATCTTGAGTCCAATATTCAAAAATTTTGTGGGTATACTCTTTATGAGTTAGGTTTCATCTAAAATTAGTTTTACTTCAATTGAAGGTCTTTAACTCAAGATATAGTTCATGGACCTAGTACTGTTTAGAGTTGCCCTATTTTCTTGTTTTGTGTGATGAAGATCTTTGAGTTCCTAGTTTGTTTATTTCATTAACTTGAGTTTTGCTAGTTCTAACTCATTAATATGAGACTAAAGAACATCACTTCCAACTAAGAAATATGAGACATAAAGGAATGCAAAATCGTAGATCATTTAGCTATATAACCACACATAAGGTGGTTTAGAAACCTACCTTACTTCCAAGCTCAAGGATGCTTTAATTCTTGCTTCCAACAACTTCAAAACCTTGTTAGAGTCACAAAATCACACCTGAACTCTCCTTTTCTCTTCCTTGGCTGAAGCTTGGTATGATTCAAAGAGGAAGAATTTTGGCTTCTAAATGGTTTAAGATATTGAAACAAGCTCAAAACTAGAAAGATGTTGAGGAAACAAAAAGAAACTAAGGATTTGTGAGTTTATGTGAGCAAAAATGGAGGAGAGCAAGGAAGAGAGGGAGTTTAGCCATGAGGGGGTAGCAAAGAAGAGATGATGAAGTCTAGGGTTTCTTTGGGGAGATATTTGTACAAAAAGTGAGGGGCACTTACCTAGTGACTCACCATCCGTGTGTAACCCACATTGCTCCACGTAATTTTGGCCATGTGGCACACTTTGGGTCATATATAATAGGTGTAATCTCTTAATAATTAGACTCTTTTGTATTTTAAGTTCCTATCGGATCAATTTCTAATGTATCAAGAAACTATCAATAAGATTTTTTTTTGTGTGATTAAAATTCTATTTCCGTAAAAATTCTACAATTACTACTTATATTGTTCTACATCCTCATCTTTATTTATAAATTTAGTGTTAATTAGTCTCTAATAATGTTAATTATAGATATGGCTAAATAGGGATGTTACATTTGTTTCCAACAGAAAATGATATTCAAGTGCAACTTTTCATGCTACATTCACAGGTGGCGCTAGCAACTCTTTTGTAGGAGTGCTCAGTACATAGTCATTTACATATATACTTTAAAATCTTTTGAAAGATAAATGTTTTGACTATTTTGTAGAGAATTTCTTAAAAAATTTCACATTATAAGGTTGTGTTTAGTTTGGAGGTAAAAATGGGGGGTAAATTTTCATGGATCACATTTATGACATGAATGTGAGCCATGAAAATTTACCCCCCATTTTTACCTCCAAACCAAATATACCATAAGAAGAAAATTTTGTTTAGAGTGCGACTGCACTATAGGTATCAGGCTAGGCTTGAGAGAAAAGAAGGAATAGTGAAGTGTAAGAAGTGATGAGAATTATAGAATGATTGCATTACATCAAGGTACATTAGTATTGTGATATACATACATGAAGTGAGCTGAGAAGGAGAGTAACTAACTCTAACCACCAATTAACTGACTCATAACACAATCTAACTACCAAGCATGTGCATCACATGTGCTTGTGACTTACTACCCCTTACATTCCCCTTGAAACTCAGAGATTGTGCATCAACAATTATGAGTTTGTCTCTAAAGTCAAGAAAGAAAGTAGAGGAGATAAGCTTAGTAAGGATATCCACAACTTGAGCATCTACTGGGATATGACTAATTTGCACACGCCCTTTTGCAATGTGATCTCTATCAAAGTGTTAGTCAAGCTCAAAATGCTTGGACTTTGAGTGCAGGACAAGATTCATAGCCAGAAGCACAACATTGAGATTATCACAATACACCATGCGCATCGTAGGGAGTGGCACTTGAAGTTCTTTACTTAGGTTTCTAACCTAGAATAGTTCAGCAACCAAAGTTGCAAGACTTCTAAACTCAGCCTCAATACTTGACCTTGAGATTGCATGCTGTTTCTTAGAGGACCAAGAGAGCAAGTTGAGGCCCATATAAATGCAGTAGCCATTAGTGGATTTGCGATCATTAGGGTCACTACCCTAGTTAGAGTCACTATAGCTTATAATTCTTGTATCAACAAAGATTTTAATGTGCAAACCATAGGTTGCAGTGCCACTAAGATACCTAAGAATTCTCTTGGCCATTTTCCAGTGAGCCTCTAGTGGATTTTGCATGAATTGACATGCTTAATTTACACAATAAGCAAGCTCAGGCCTTGCAACTGTAATATACTGCAAAGTTCCCACTACTAATTGGTAAAGTACAGGGTCTTCAAAGGAGGGACCTCCAGTGGCAGATAATTTTAACGTGGAAGGAAAAGGTATGGCATAAGCCTTATAGCCTTGCATATTGGCTTTTTGCAGCAAATCTTGGATATACTTAGTTTGAGAGAGAATTAGACCCTTAACAGTAGTATGCTTGACTTCAATTCTTAGGAAAAAATATAGATCACCCATGTCTTTGAGAGCAAATGAAGCATTCAGTTGTTGAATCAATGCTCCAATATAAGTAGGGCAGCTTCCAGTGATGATAACATCATCAACATAGATAAGAATATAGGTGGTAAAAGTGGCAGTTATCCTAATAAAAAAGGAAACATCAAACCTTGTAGGTTGAAAGCCAAGCTTGATCAGTGTCGTAAATAGTTTCTGGTACCATGCTTGAAGGCTTGCTTAAATCCATATAGTGCCTTAGTCAATTTTCATACCAAAGCACCATCCCCGGTCTTATAGCCTTGAGGTTGCTCCATGTACACATCTTCCTCCAAATCACCATTTAGGAAGGCATTGATCATATCTAGCTGCCTAATACTCCATTCTTTGCACATAGCTACGGAGAGAACCAGGTTAATAGAGATGGGCTTTACCATAGGACTGAAAGTTTCTATGAAATCAAAACTTGGTTTTTGGTTAAACTCTTATACTACTAATCTAGCTTGTACTTTGTAGGGAGCCATCAGAATTGTACTTGACCCTGAAAACCCATTTGTTGCCAATGGAAACTCTGCCAGGAGTTAATGGTACAAGTTTCCAGGTGTACTTCACATCAAAGCACTGTATTCATCATCCACTGCTTGTTTCCCATGGGGTATGGATAAGGCCTCTTTAGCACTAGATGGTTCAAGCCTAGCCTAAAAAGATTTTGGTCTGTGTATGCCATTTTTGGCTCAGGTTACCATGCCAATAGTAGGAGTAGGGACTAGTGGAGGAACAATTGATGAAGGAACTTGAGAAAATGGTAGGTCAAAGGAAACTCTGGAAATAGGAATTAAATTGGATATAGTAGGCAAGGTAGGTGTGGGTGAGGTTGGAGTTGCAGGTTGTATAGTAGGTGAAGTAGGAGGAATTAGTTTGGGTAATATAGGTATAGAGGGGACAATGGAGGGAAGGTCATTGTTTATTGGGTTAACAGGCTTAGAGAAGTCAGAATTAGGATCTCTGAAAGGAAATGAGGCTTCATCAAACAGTACATGCCTACTGATGATAATTTTTCCAAAGGTAATGAGGCACTTATAACCCTTATGTTGAGTTCCATATCCAAGAAATACACAAGGAGAGGATCTAAAGTCCAGCTTATGTCTATTGAAAGCTTGGTGAGTGGAAAACAGGAACATCCAAACACCCTGAGATTATCATAAGGAGGTTTCTTGTGAAAGAGCTTTTCAGTGGGAAACTTGTTCTCCAAAAAAAGGGTAGGCAGAGAGTTAATGAGTTGCAGTACTATGGTGAAAGCTTTCCCCCTAGAACTTCATAGGTAGAGAGGCCCCAACTAGCAAGGTAAGTCCCATCTCAACAATATGCCTATGCTTCCTTTCTGTAGCACCATTCTGTTGGTGTGTATAAGGGCATGAAAACCTATGAACAATTCCAATTTTGTAAGTACTTTGACAAACTCAAATATTCAAGAGCATTATCACATTGTAAGGCCTTAATTTTAGTTCCAAGTTGCAATTGAACCATACTTTGGAAATGCATAAACATAAATATGAGTTTAGACTTAGAGTGAACTAAATATACCTAGGTGTATCTAGAACAAGCATCAAGAAAATGGATGTAATATCTTGCACCATTTATTGAATGAATGGGTGAGGGTCCCTAAATGTTAATATACACAAGTTCTACGGGCTTTTGCACACAGAAATAGTATCAGCAAAATGGCAATTGGTGGAATTTGCCTAAACAACAAGAAGGGCACAAAGACCTATCCATATTGAAAGGAATATTACAACTTTTAAGCACCCTCAACACTACAGTTGGTGATGGATGACGAAGCCAGTGTCATAGGTGAAAGATGGAATTTCCATGTGCTGAAGATAGAAAAGCTATAGGTGCAGATCTAGGAATAGGTTTGAAACTGGAAAATTTGTAAAGACCATTGTCAACAGTGCCTTGGAGAATGATCTTCTTGGTGTCTTAAGATTTAACATAGCAAAAATCATAGTGGAATTCAAAGAAAACTCGATTATCTTTTGCAAATTGTGAAACACTTAACAAAATTTTGGTAATATGAGGAAAATGCAAGAGTTTGTTAAGCAAGAAGGAATGACTACTTAGATCTAATGAAAATAAGAATTTCCAACATGTTGAATTTGCAAATTTGAACCATGGTTGACAATGACTTTTTCAGAACCTCCATTGTCATTTTTGTCTATTAGGTTGAGTGGATCTAGTGTCATGTAATGAGTTGCTCCAAAATCTGGATACCAATTCTGATCATACACAGTAGCTAGAGTTGCCAACACATTTGTCATTGAGAGATTGGCTTGAGGCTTGAAATTCTACTGGACCATGCTAGAGTCATACCTCTGAGGTGCAGATCCAACTTGAGCATCATTATACTATGCATCAAATCGATGCCAATAGTTTAAAGCTATGTGTTTTGATTTGCCACAAACCTGGCAAGTAGGTTGATTGAAGGAGAACTTTCCACCTTTACCTGATTTGCCACCTCGACCTTGAAAACCATGTGATCTTGGTCTTGATTGTGATCTTGCATACTGATCTTGATTGTTTCCGGACTAAAACTTTTGTTGTTGTTGAAATTGTGCCACATTTGCTTGCACAAGATTCTCATTTCTTCAAAATTTCTCAATCATCTCTTCCTTAGCCATAAGCAAGGCCTCAAGCTCTCCTACAGAAATCGAACCTACTTTCGACATCATAGTTGTGACAAACAGTCCATACTCTTCTGTGAAACCATCCAAGATTGCTTCAATGTAATCATAATATGTGATAGGAGCTCTTACTAAGATCAAGACATAAATTATACTCTTGATTTCGAGCAAATAATTGGTAACTGAACCTTCTTTCTTTGTGTTACCAAGTTTGTTCTTCAATTGCCAAATCTCGGCTTTAACTTGAAAAGCAAAGAAAGTGTCTAACCTATTCCATATCTGATAGCAGAAATCACATCCTACCATTCGAGTTGTGAAAGGCTTACTCATTGATGATAGTAACTAGGATTTCAATAATGCATCTTGCTTCTTCCGTCATTGATACTCTAAGCTGATCGCGCCATTTTCTTCATCTTCTTTGGCTGCAAATTTCTTTCGAGTTCCTTTTCCTATGATATGATTGAGGAGATCGTGTCCTTCAATGGTTGCCTCTGCTTGCTACTTCCAAGGTAGATAGTTTTCATCATCGAGCTTCAATGGCATGGATTTGAGAACGTTTGAACTATGGGTTAAGTTGCACTGTGAGAGTGACTCTAAGCTGTTTGTGAAGAATTTTGAGATGCAATGGATGAGCACAAAGGCTCTGATACCATACAGGTATCAGGCCAAGCTTGAGAGAAAAGAGAGAATAGTGAAGTGTAAGAAGTGATGAGAATTGTAGAATTATTGCATTACATCAAGGTACATCAGTGTTGTGATATATATATATGAGGTTAGTTGAGAGGGAGAGTAACTAACTTTAACCACCAACTAACTGACTCATAACAGAATCTAACTACCAGGCATGTGCACCACATGTGCTTGTGACTTAGTATCCCTTACATGCCCAATAACCATTAGAGTTCCATCCATGTTTACAGTATGGCACTTGCTGATTTGAGTACATATAGGTTAATTAAGACTTGAGTAAAGATTTTAATCGGTAACGATATATATAACTTCCAATGTACTAAAGCTAGGAATGTTATGATATATTACAATCGTGTAAACCGTGAGAATCTTTAAACCTGGAATTAGGGGCAGCGCTTAAAAGGGACTAATTAAGGGGGGTCTTAATTGTTTTCACATTTCATAAATATATATGTAGGAAATTGGTAAGACTTTATAGATAAACCCAATAACTAGTTCATTCAAAGCCTAAAGTAGTCATTCATTCATCGTTTTTTTTTCCTTTTGGTAAAATCATTCATTCTCTAGATTCTGATCAACTATCCAAAATTTACTTTTCCATTTGTTTATATTTGAAAACGTATATTTATAACTCACTTTTCTTATCTGCTTGTGGTCCTTGGTATTCTTACATTCCAATTTCAACTAAACTGCTTTGCACGTGAGAAATGGGCGATTTTTTTTTATCAATCTAGTTTCTTCTTTTATTGATGTCTTTTGATCTTTCATCATCTATACTTGTTTAGTTCAACAAATATTAGAAGTTTTGCCACTAGCCTCAACTTTTGTTCTTTAAGCTGTGCATTGCTTGGAATTAATTAGTGGAGATCAATTTTCACTAAATATGGGCTTAAGATTCTTAGATCCAATCTCTAATTTTCTCAGTTGCTTAGCAAATGAGATCTCCGGTCAGGCAATTATGTTGACAGAAAAAAAAATGGTCAGGCAGTTATAGTTTTTCATGCCTTGCTCAAGCTTAACTTAGATTTCTCTCATCAAGGATTGTGTCATGGTCTGAACCATGGGTAATGCAGTGACTATGCAGGTCTAAACTTAGGTAAAGGATAATTTTATTCAAATTTGAAGGAACAAATTTTTACTTATGGTCGGTTCAAGGAAAATTAATTAAATGGATTTGCTACAAATATGAGAAATAAATAAAAAATTTGCCCAAAATTGAGAAAAAAAAATATAGGTTAATTTTTTTTTTTTTTTTTTTTTTATAAATAAGGCTAGCCTTTTATTTTGGATTAGTCACTTCTTTAATTTTTGAAAAAGTAAAAAGAGATTTAAAAGTGGAGAGAGAAAAAAGGAACCAAATAATAAAGATAAAACAAAGGTATCGCATATACACTTATATACAGGTCATTTTATATTGAAAAATGTTTTTTTACGTACATTTGTGTAGAGCACCCTTGAAGATACTATATGAGTTGGGAGTGAGAAATAGATAAAAAATATTTAAAAAATTAAGTGTTTTTTTTTTAAAAAAAAAATTTACACTATATGAGTGAGTATCTCTTAATATATCCATAATAAGTATTCAAATAACAACCCTCTTTACATTTGAACAACTTTCATATTTTAATACTATTAATTTTATCTCAAGGTAAACTTAATACTAATAAAATAATGAAAAGACATAAGCTTATTGTCTTTACTACCTATACAGGTTTGAGAGATGTGAAGGAAAAATGGACGTCTAACATACATTTATTCAGATTAAAAGGAATGATCAACTGGGTTTTGGTCAAGTCCAAGATTGTCTAAACAGCTAGGCTTAATCTCAAGGCCAGTGGGATCTAGACCCACTGTGGCCAAGTAGCTCGCTAGGCGCCCGTGAACGGGTGTATACTGTACTAATCACATCTGCAATTCTGCATACTCAAAAGTCAATTAGAAGAAACGTTAATATTCTTTCATCTCAACTACCGTCTATTAATTTACTCTTGGTTTCCTCCTTTTAAGACTGGTAATTTCTAGCAAGGGATAATCCTTTAAAGATAAGACAAAATTGGCATTGCACTATCGAATCTTCATTGACTAGGTGGTTACTGATGTTTTCATCCGCTCGAGGGTGGCATCATCTTGGCGCTAATATACCTCAATTTATGAAGACTCAAGGAGACAAATTAAATTCCTTTGGTTGTGGCCAAAACTAAAGAGAAAAAAATTCGAGGGCCAATGATAACATATCTCACATTCATGTGATAAGTTGTCCAAATCAATCAACTTGTTTCTGTCCTTAGGGTTTCTAAGTTGCTCATTTTGTACCAAAATATGAGAATTTTCGGATTATCATGTTTAAAAATCAACTACCATCATAAATTTTGTCAAAAATTCTGACAATAGTTGTTGTAGTTATGTAGCGTTGTTCTTTCTCATGAAAAATATTATTGAGTTAGAAATTTTGACATAATTTAATTGTTAGAATGATATGGCATGCTTACAAACAAATATATCATATTATTTTATTTCATCTAATAACCATAATGATAAATTCATATCAAAAATTTTGGAAATATCTTTTTGGCTATATAACATTGCTATTTCTCAAGGAAAAATGTTACGAAGTTAGGATCTGTGCCAAAATTTAGTTGTCAGAATAATGTGACATATTTGTTGACTCTTAGATAAATAAGTGGGTTATACTACTTTGTTTCAACCAACAACTACCACGAATTTTGTGAAAAATTCTAGCATTTTTTTTACTAGTTGTGTAGCATTGTTCTTTCAATGAAAAAGTTTGAGTTAGAGAAACCTTGCCTGAATTTAGTTACAAGAATGATGTGGCATGATTATCAACTCTTGGATGAATAAATGAATCATACTATTTCATTTCATCTAACAACTATCATAATTTCTGTTAAAAATACTATTGACATTTTTCTGGATGTATAACATTGCTTTTCCTCAATGAAAAATATTTCAAAGCCAACAATTGTCGGGATTTAGTTGCTAGAATAATTTGGCATACTTATTAACTCTTGGATAAATAAGTGGGTCAAAAGCTTCATTTCATCAAACAATCATCGTGTTTTCATTAAAAAATTCTAGCAATATTTGTTTGGCTGTGTAATTGTGTTCTTTCTTAATAAAAATGCTATAGAGCTAGAAATTTTGTAAGAACTTAGTTGCCACAAGGATGTGGCATGGTTATTAACTCTTAAATGAATAAGTGTATTGTATCATTTTACTTCATCTAACAACTATCATAATTTCTGCCAGTAATTTTGGCAATATTTTTTTTGGGATGTGTTGCATTGCTCTTCTCAATGAGAACTAAAAAGAAACTTTACCAGAATTTAGTTGCCAAAATGATGTGACATGCTTATTGATTTATGGATAAGTAAGTGAGTTATATCACTTTATTTCATCTAACAATCACAATGATTCTTACAAAAAATTTTGATAATATTTTTCTCATTGTATAGCATTACTCTTTACTCTTTCTAAATAAATAATGTTATAGAGCCAAAAATTTTGCCAGAATAATGCAGTATGCTTATTTACTCTTGGATGATTAATAGGCTCATACCACTCCATTTTATTCTACAATCACCACAATTTTTTTTTCAAAAATTGAGACAATATTTTTCTATCAGTGTAACATTATTGCTTTTTCTCACTTTGTGTTTGCTCTTCAAGGCTTTGACCAGTTCCCCCGTTTCTACCATAATTTTGTTGGAGGCCCAAGTTTCTCTGGATTGAAAAGTCATGAAAAGATAGCTAACATTTTAAGACGAAGCCCTAGTTTCTCTAGCACTCTCAAAACCTTCGGACAAATCTCAAGACTCCACTTGAATACTTAGGCACATCAGACATGTTCAGAAAATGCAAAAGCCCTAACATATCAAGCATAGCTAAACTGATTTGAAAAAATGCATTGATGAACACATTGCAAACACTCAATGTAAAAGCTTGCTTTTAAGTGTCTTTAACTTGGTTTTGGTTTTCGTTTTTAACACATTCAAACAGTTATCAAAGGTCCAGTTTCTAATCAACCCATCCCCAACTCGATGCATTGGAAGCACATACCATTAAAACATCCAAACTCACCAACTTCTAACTCACTAGCCGACTTTGTTGACTTATGAAGAATTGAAGAGAAAGCACGTTGGATCCAGTTGTTTAAGAGTTATGAAGAATTGAAGACAAATCACGTTGGATCACCTCCTATATGCCCAAGTGGAGAAATAGGGTACATTGTACTATTAAAAGTAATCAAAAAGAATATGCACTAGATTGAGCAACCAATGGAGTTCAGTGAGTGATGACATGGTGCTAGATCTTTCCTTAATAAGAAAGACTTAGCAGCGTTGATGACTTGCCAAACGTTCACATGCCCCCAAAAATTATTGAACCTATCCGAAGGCTTAAGGCATAAGTAAGGCCAAAATTTTGGTCAAAAAGCTTTGGGACTTTAAAAGAATTATTGTCCTGCGGTGCTTGTTGGTTGCTGGTTTTGTTCAAGTCAAAGGAAAACGGCAAGAAAAACTTGTGGATATGCTGTCTAATCATGCTCACCATTATTACAGGTATTAAGGCTTGTTATAATTTGAATGTACGTTGGTTAACCACTATGAAAAAGAGCCATTAGCCCATCATCACATAAAGACTCAGTTAACCGTTAATGACCTAGGTCATGAAATTTAACTTACTAAAACAACCATTGGTGCCCATTAATTGATATCTATGGGCCATATATATAAAATATGCTTAACAACAAAATCGGCCCGTTTTATTTTTTAAACTAATGGGACGTTTTCTTTATTCCTCGTTTGTTCTGATTTGATTTTGGTTTGCCCAGAGCCCAGAAAGAATCCCACAGGGGAAGGACATGTGGAAAGAAACAACCCATGGTTCAACCCATGCACTCCCATCGTCATGTTCCATTGTTGAATATGGAAAATCATGGGCGCTATCCATTATTTTCCTTTGGGCTGGGCTTCAGGCCCATTTGTTGTCATTTTCTCTAGAGTTGTTGAACCTTATAACCTAACATCACTGGTTGACACCCCCCCCAAAAAAAAAATCAATCGAGGACGTGCACACTCAGGGTTGAAGGATCATAGCACCAGCATGCAAGATGGATATTCTCCGCCGGATCGCTTTGATGTTCATACTTCATAGCAATATCTTGTGTGACTGTTTGTACCTTGACAAGAAGAATTTTAGTCCAACCAGAAAAAAAAAAAAAAAAAAACACAAGAAGATAGCATAGAAGATGTTACATGATAATTGGCTACTATGGGTTTGATTCACCTACCCAAAGTTCACGGGCTTCTAGCTTGCGGATAGCACAGCAGTGCAAACCTCCGTAGGTACTGGCTTTAATTACAGTTTGTTTTGGCAGAGAATTAAAAATTTGTAATATGGTGTATTTCTAATTACCGATGCTACTTACACAAATGTTGGAATCAAAATTGTGCACAACTGCACGCATTATCTTAATTTGGCAGAAGGAAAAACAAAAAAAAAATCTCAGACTAATATAATTTGCTCCTTCAGTAATGGTGTACAGGTTTTCCACTCACTAGAACTCATGAAGACAAAGGGTTTTTCCAAGATGTAGCATGATATGATCTACTTAACATAAATCAAATTCGTGTTTCAGAAACTTTTCATAAGGGCTGTTCATAATAAGTTTGAACAGATAACAAAACTACCAATAAGACTGTTGTATAAAATTTCCACATTGCACGAACAAGACTTCTATTTAAACTGTTTCGGCCTAAAATTTTCTGAATCTAATATTTTCTCTATTGATTTGTCTAGCCTCGTTTATCTTTAAGTTGGTTTAACTACAATTTGATTTCCATAAACTGCACAAGGATATTTTCCCAAAGCAGGATTGCCATTTGCCAAGACACCAACCCCCAGGTGTAAAGTAGTCGTCTAATCTTCTTAAGTGCTCCTTGTCAATTTTGTCAAGAATTGGGTCTTCCTTGGAAAACCCTCAAGCAAAAGGTGCCCCTCTCTGACCCATGTCATCATAATGCTACAATTTCAAGGACACTGGATACTTACTTTGGAGGGTTGTCCTACCATATATGTATGGTGTAAGTCATGATTTATTATGGCCATGTCCTGATTGTCCTTGTGATTGCAAATGAATGCATGGAAATAGTCCTCGGGATGAAAAATTTATGACACAAAGGGCGTGCCAGGTAGATTATCCCGGCCCCAAGCACAGAACTCAACAAATGATTTTGTGGGGACAACATATGCAGCTAAGTTTCATGAGTATGGGAACGAGTATTAAATATGATATGTAAATACGATAATTTTATAAAATTATAAAATATAAATATTATAATATATATTAAATAAAAATTATATTAATATATACAATTAAAAATTTATAATAATATTAATCAAATATTTATAACAATCATTTTAAATATGATAATTTATTTTAGATAATAGATAGAACGAACATTTTTATTTATTAATAATTTAAAAAATTAGTCACAAACAAAAGAAATTTAAGGCAGCAGTATTTGACCACATGCATTTAAAGATTTATAAAACTCTAGATTTTGACTAAATGCATTTTTCTACTTAAACTGTTAGGTGAATTTTCACATATCCTTCCATTTAGTCTAAATATCAGTAAAAAGATTGAACTCATGTTCAACCAAAGAAAGAAAACAATAAGAGAATTTATAGTTCATATATTATATAGTATATAAAAATTTTGTCCCTATTGTATTCTTAATCCGTGGCAATCAATCCAAACCAATGACTTTTCTCACACACACGACATTATAACTAATTGAAGTCACTCTATCACTTAGTTCAATTTCATTAAAATCCTGATCATTGAAAATAAGCCACCGAATTCTACAATATGCATTTTCATTTTCAACAATTGAAAATAAGTATTTAAGGTTATGATTAGATGGAGTGATCTAGAGGAAAACAAGAGAGTTGTTTTTTTTTTGAATTCAGAGAGGTATAAATATTTTAAACCTGAATAACGGGGTGAACAGAGGATCACTCACTCACTTGATTATCTCTCATTTTATTCATTTCATTATAAAAAAAAATTAAATAAAAAGATATGTACTTAAAATTACGATTTCAATCTCCTTTTTTGTTCCCAAAGTTCCACAATTCAATCATACTCATAAGGTCTTACTTTTTTCTGTATATTTCTAATCTTTTATTTAAAATAATTTAGTTGTTATTATTATTTCCTCTTTGATGATAGTAAAGCACTATTGAAGTCTATTGGTGTTGTCTCGAAGTATTAGTCTATTTTTATGTGGATAAATAAAATTTGTTTCTTTGCATAGAATAGTATAGAACTGTTACCAAACACCCTTCATTTAGCTTAGCATTCTTTTTAAATATATAGATCCTTTCTAGCACTAATGCCCAAAACCAGCGTATCCTTATCGACACATGGTAATATCCAAGTTTTCCTTATGCCACATTGCCCACAGTACTAGCAGTGTTGTCTGTTCTATTTGAACAGCTCTTGAGCGTGTACACATAGCATCGTCCCATACTCTTATTGTCGAATTTGATCTCATAGCTCTTGACTAGCCGTGGCATTCTCAAAGATCTCAAATATAGATAAGATGAAGACAAAGACAACAACGATATTTGGGAGAGGATGATGCAATACGATAATCGTTCTCAGAAATTGAATCAATGAATTACCAAAGGTATTTTTTAAGGTGTTAGATCAGGACTTTTCTTTAACATGGATAATTGCTCAACTTAGGTTCAGGGTTTTTAATCCATCTTTTACCAAGTAAATATGGCATATGGCACATGTTTTCCATGCACAAGCTCAACAAACCTACAATGGTGTCCGGTTTAAAAAAAGTTAAGGTACAACCCTCAATCAATCAACAATCATAGAAAGCTTAGATCTTGCTAGCAATAACCGCACCATAGTTTTTTAGGTTTAGTTTCGTTGTATCATAGCAATTGGACTATTAATTGAATTTGAAAATTTCTAAGGAGATATAGGTTAATCTCACGTTTGACCTCAACAGGCTCGCTGTGAAAACAACTTGAAACTAAATCAATTTTCATATGTGCACGCAATGCTAGATAGACATGTTTTGTTATAGTTGTTAACACTTTATTGTTGTCCCCTCACAACTTCATGTTTTTATTTTGGCGTAGGGATGGCCAAAAAATCTGTCAAAGCAAGTGGAACGGGGAGGAGTTTGGTCTCCGCAGAGATGGGGGAAAAGTCCCCATTTAGTAAATGGGGGCAAAGGCGAGGGTGGAGGTGGGGGATGAGGTCTTCGCTAAATTTCCGTTAACATGAATTTACTTAAATACCCTCATATATATATATATATATATATATATATATATATATATATATATATATATATATATATATGACCAAAAAAAAAGGTTATGATGTTTGTGTCTTTGTGATTTGAATATTTCTAATTGTCTTTTAATAAATTTGCATCATGTATTTCATTTTTAATTTGAATTATGTTGTGTTAGATAATGTTATAATGAATTATGGACATTAATAAATGTTTTATTTAGGTTTAAGAATTTTTTTTTAGACTTTTTAAATTTATTTTACATAAGCCCATGGATATCCGTGGGGAATGGAGAATGGAGAATAGGGACCCGCGATGGGGATGAGGATGAGGACATGGGCCAAAATTTTAAATGAGGACATGGGGACATGCCCTTATAGATGCCCATTGCCATCCCTATTCTGGAGTAGTTTCCCCTAACTTAAACTATTCAAAAGCAATCCATATGCTTTTTTGTGACAAGTACAAATGAAAAAAATTGGTGAAAGAAGGAGTTAAAAGAGAAAAAGGTTTCAAGGTAGAATAGCGTGAAATCATTTGGGTGACTATGAGGAAACTTTACATGTGCTAACTTAACTTCTTTCTTTACAAATTGGCGAACAAATTAACTATTTAAATAAAAATTATTTAAAATTAGCAAAAAGCTATAGTGGCTGCCTCCATTGTTGCCCTCCGTCACTGTTGTTGGCCACCGACTTCGCATCTACTACCACTTTCAATTATTACAATGATCCCAAAAGCATGACATATTTGATGATGGTTGTAGAGGATGTCCTCAAATTGATAGAGGTGTTGGTGATGATCAACCTTGAACCTTAGGGAAACTCTGTAAGATGCCTCAAGTTAGGTACAACCTTAAACTTATCTGTGGCAATGTTGCTGAAATTGGAGACCTCACCAGCCCTTATAATCATTGGAAAAATAGAGAGGAAGTCCATAAACAAACTAGCTCAAACATCAAATTTCATCTTCATCAAGCCCACATATTGAGAAAGGGAATACTCACCTACCAAACCATGAAGAATCTAGCATACCATTTAATTCAATGTCGCACCAAACCCCACCAAAAAGAGATGAGAAGCTTGAGATAGTTTCCCAAAGGAACTTGCAAAATTTTTTGGGAAAACAAACAAAAGGATGTGTCCAAAGTTTGTAAAAATCAAATCTTTTTTGAGCAAGTACATCTAACATAACCTTTAACACAGTAGTCGTTTGATAAAAAAATAAAAAGGCCTTTCTGCTATAATGTAAACATATTCATGACCCGATTCCTTCAATGTTTTCCAAATGAGATACAGAACTTGAAACAGTGCAAATTGATAGAGAGAGCCATGAGCACGACTTCATAGCAGACCCACTAACCTTCTCTTTCTCACTTTCTAGAACCTTTTCCTCTCATCTCGTGTAACTCGCTTGAATATCACTCGCTCTCCCACTTAGCCCCAAACCCAAACTCAAACCCTCTTCGAAATGATTTTTGATTAGTAGAACTATGACTCCAAGCTCTTTGACAATAGGCATTGGATAATTTAGGATCGAGAGTTAAAGCTTTTGGAAGAAGTGTCATTTTGCAGTAGAGGTAATGGTGATGTTGGTGGCGATATATGGGTTAAAGATTATGATGGTTGATCCCTTTGTTGGCCGACTTCAAGGCAATGGTTGAAAGGGAGATTAGGATTGAGGGAGGTTAATATTGTAATTATAAAAATTATTTTATTTAATAATTTTATATAATTAGTATATCTTTCAATATGAACTATTCAAATAAAAACTAACTATTAAAATTGAATGGGCCATCAACGATCCTTTGCCCTCGCAACCCTCAATCAAACTATGACAAAGAATATTGGGATAATGATTAGGATTTTTGATCTGTTGTTCATAAATGAAACAAGAACCAAGAACATGAAGAACACACAAAGTATGAGAAAAAGGAAGAAACCTCACAATAGGATTGATAGTAAACCAAATGGTTTGTAGGTCAATTTGCCTACTTAAAACATAAATTGTAAAATTAAATTAAAAGATTTGATCCTAAATAATATCTTTAAATGATATCCCTAGATAATATTCAAAAAGATATGATCATAACTAAAAAGCTTAAGACAATCCAAAAGGGCCTAAAACTAATAAGTAATAAAAACTATCCAAAGGACTGAAATAACATTAAGACAATTCAGTTTGGTCTATTAGCATAAATTGCTCCAATTCAACCTAGTCCTTCAATTGTAATCAAAGTCAACCACCTTGGCTCCATAGCTAGCTCGATCCCTTCAATGCAGTCCTTTGAGAATGCCTTTTTAACCAATCTTTGTATCCTAGCCACATGATTTGGATTCCTAGTTGGTGGTCCCCATCATTCCCTTTCTCCTCAGAAAATTCATCCACAAATCGTCACCTACATAAAAAAGGGAAAAATCAGACACATTAAATATAGCACTAACATTGTTCTCCCTAGGAAAATCTATTTTGTAGGCATTGTTATTGACTTTGGCGAGCACTTGGAATGGGCCATCGCCTCTGGGATGGAACTTGGACTTTCATTGGGTTGGAAACCTCTCCTTTCATAGATGAACCCAAACCCAATTACCTAGCTAGAAGACTACACACCTTCTTCCCGTGTTAGCTACTGCTGCATATTGATCATTCTTCTTCTCAATCTACTACTTAACATGTGTATATAGCTTCTTAACTAATTCAACTTCCTTCTTCCCATCTAAGCTAGCAATCTAATCAACAAGCAAAGGAACCAAGTCTAATGGGGTTAAAGGGTTAAATTCATAAACAATATCAAAAGATGAAAAACCAGAAGATGAATGTAGACTACAATTATATGCAAATTCAACAAATGGTATGCAATCTTCTCGTGATTTTAAATTATCTTTTCAAATAGCATGCAGTAAAGTGGATAATGTCCTATTAATCACTTCCATTTTCCTATCAATTTGCAGGTGACAAATGGTAGAGAATAATAATTTAGCAGCTAACTTACCCTACAAAATCTTCTAGAAGTGGCTCAGGAACTTGGCATCTCTGTCAATATCAATACTTTTCGGAATGCCATGCAACCTGATGATCTCCCTAAAGAACAGGTCAGCAATATGAGTAACATCATCAATTTTACAACTTGGAATAAAATGTGCCATCTTAAAAAACTTGTCAACTACCACAAAAATAAAATCATGACCCTCCTAGTCCTTCATAACCCCAACACAAAGTCTATAGAAATATTAACCTAAGGCTCACTAGGAGCAAGTAAAGGTGTACACAAACCCTATGGTAAGACTCTAGATTTAACCTGCTTACAAGTAATACAATGGAAGCAAACTTTCTCAACATCTCTCTTCATATAGGGCCGAAAGAAATGCTCTTTTAACATATCCAATGTCACGACCCACCTTGAGTCGTGACTGGTGCTTGGAGGTGACGGATCTCCAGCAAGCCTTAGATATCAATTTTTTCTTGACAAATAGATAGAGTTTCCCCTATTTTTCCAGCTTCCCTGTAATAGTCAGACCTGTACCAGCAGTCAATTAGCATATATCCAATTTGAGGCTCTCACAGCACTTTCACTTAGTTTCCATATGTATGTATATTAGGCATTCATTCCTCATAATAGCAACATATTTATGCATATCTGTTCACACACACACACACATACATACACATCCATTATAGCACAATACCAAGGGAACATAGTTTCCAAAATAAAAAGATTCTTATACACATATCCCATCCCAAAAAGAATATCAAGCAGTAGATGCTATTTGTGGATCGTAGAGCAACTCTAAGGCGGCAATTATATTCAAAATATCAAAATGGAAGTTTATAGAAGGCCCTTATATATAGAGGGGCTATCAAAAGGTATATGCACTCTACACAACTCGAGGATTTGAAATAATTGCAACACTAGAATCTGAAATAGGAAGGAAAAGGGGATGAGTCCAATCGACCCAGTGAAGGGCAATGAATCTAAAATATATTAGGACAAACTCTAAAAATAATCAACTATGCTTAAGGAAAGAAGAAGTATCATAGTTAAAGCATAATTAAAACTTGTTATTTAAAGCAGACATATATGTAAAATCAACATTAGAACTATGCACATGTTTAAAGAGTCAATACTATTTTAAAAATTGAAAAACATATTTTACAAACATAAGCATCAAATAAGGAGGTTTCCAATTCCGAGAAATTTCTAGATAGGGGATTAGCCCCTTCAAGGTTAACTGAGTCAGTAATGTGCATTGGCCATACACACACACACCGAGCTAGCAACACCCCTGCTAGCTGGGTCCAGATCAAGGTGCACTAAAACTAGCATTAGCGACCGCTAGCTACCGATAAACTAAGATTCCTCCCACCAAATATATAAAAACCAAAGTAATACATATCAATAAAAAAAAGCTAAAGCAATAAAAATCAATCAAATTTTCGATGAACAGAGGTACTTAGTAGAGTTCAAAAATCTGGAATATAATTTACTCAATAATTCAGTTTAATAACTCAAACAATTGTTTACCGAGCTTGTTCTTTCATATTTGAGAAATCTATTTTCAAAGAAATTCTTCTGGCATGCAATGAAATCATACAAGTTGGTTTTTTGCAAAATTAAAACAATGCATGCAATGAATTAAGTATACTGAGATATAATAACACTATATATTTTGAACCAAACGATACTAGTGGCATGAAACGCATATGCTATAGAAGCACTGTCCACTCACAAACTGTCAGAGAACACAATCTATGTCCTGGGGGCTGCTGAACTTATGGGTTGATCTCCTGAGGGATCTGAAATCATACATAATTGATTATTTTCAATTTAAACACAATTTAGTTTAAAATCTAATCTCCACCCTCTATGTTTAACTTAACTAGTAAAATTTAATCAAAAGCCACTATTATATTTCTCTATTAACTCTTTTAGTCACTAGAGAATTTAAATAACTCTACCCATAAACCAAAAGAATTAAAATTCTAACTATTAATCCACTCACTACCCCCCCAAAATAATATTATAAATCAAAGCTTAATTTCACATTGGTTATCTAATTTTCCCAACACCAATAGAGGAATAACCTATGTCTATTAATTTTTCAAAAAGAAAAAACAAGGTATAAAGAGAGGGAATAGCTCACCATTGCTATGGAGGGCAATTTGAGGGATAAAATCGGAGTCCCCTACCATTGGAAGGTTGAACCGCGGTTGAGAAAGGAGCACCCACAATGGAGAGAAAGGAATCGTGGATAGAGAGAGAGACTTAGCGATGGTGAAGGTGGCAAAACGGTGGCCAGTAGGGTGAGGGAGAAGGACAAGATTGAGAGAGTAAGAGAGGGAGAGAGAGAGAGAGACGAGGTTGAAAGAGTAAAAGAGAGAAAGGGAGTTACAGAAAAAGAAAGAAATGTTAGGAAAGCTCCAGCCATGAGGAAGAAAGAAAGGAAGGGCCTAGGGTACACCATATCACTTATGGTGCACCGTGATCCCTTGTGTTGTTTTTTCTTTTTCTTTCTTCTTCTTCTTCTTCTTTTTCTTCTTTTTTTTAAATAACAAACACTTCAAAGCTTCACCTAAACAATTTTAATTCCACTATCCTTATATTCTTGAAAGTAAATAAAGGAAATACCCAATGCATAAGCTATGAAAATTTTTAAAAGTTTCCTGTTACCAACATTTTATTCTAACAGGCATTTTATTTTAAACAGGGTATTACATATAAGGTCTTAGCAATCCCAAAATGTCTCACCAACCGACTCCCATGGGATTCATGCACAAGAAGTTCTCTTGGGGAGCAATTGGGAATGCACAACTTATCCTCATGGAAAAAGAATCCATTATGCCTATAAATTTTATCAAAGGCAGCCTTCTCATAAGCAAAGTACAAAGTAGCAAAATATTAAACACTGGCATACAATTCCTTTAAATGGTCAAAACCTAGTAACCAGGCATTAAGAGTAAAAAGAAGAACACGCATCCTAGATAAATCATCAGCAAGCACATTCTCCTTACCTTGTTTGTACTAGATGACATAGGAATGGTCCCAATGAACTCAACCCACTCAGCATGCCTCCAACCTAGCTTCTATTGACTCTTCAAATGCTTCAAGGACTCATTATCTTTGGGTCACAAACTGCTTCGGCCATGGTAGTATTGCCATGTCTTCAAAGCATAAACCAAAACATAAAGCTCCTTATCACAAGTGGGGTAATTAAGTGTAGTGCTATGCAACTTCTCACCAAAATAAGCAATTGGACACTTTTCATGCATCAAAATAGCACCTATACCAACACCAAAAGCATCACACTCAATCTTAAAAGTCTTAGAAAAATCAAGTAAAACAAGTAAAGATATAGTGCACAATTTATCCTCAAGCTTCTGAAAAGCTAAGTCCTATGCTTTCTTCCACACAAATCCAACATTCTTTTGCACAACTTAAGTCAATAGTGCAACAGTGGTGTTAAAATCCTTAACAAATCATCTATAAAAGCTAGCTAAACCATGGAACCTAGATACCTCACTTTTTGAAGTAGGAATTGGCTACTCCTTAATGGCCTTTACTTTTTCTGCATCCATTTCTATGCCTCTACTGCTAACAACAATATCAAGAAAGACAACTTTTTATATGCAAAATTCACACTTTTGAGGGTTAGCATATAATTTTTCCTTTTTAAGAACCTAAAAACATATCTCAAATGATGAACATGATCTTCCAAATATTTGCTATAAATAAGAATATTATCAAAGTACATTATAACAAAGCTACCAATAAAAGCTCTCAAAACATGGTTTTTTAATCTCATGAAAGTATTAGGTGCATTAGTTAATCATATTTTGTTTTAAAAGCAATTTACCATTCATTACCTTCTTTCATCCTAATCTAGAGGTAACCAATTTTCAAATCAATCTTAGAAAATATATAAGCACCATGCAATTCATCAAGCATATCAAGTCTCGGAATAGGATGTCTAAACTTTACTATGATCTTGTTGATAACTCGATAGTCAACACACATTCTTCAAGTTTCGTCTTTCTTAGGCACAGGTGAAACAGGGGCAACACATTGGTTCATACTTTCTCTAACATACCCTTTTGCCAGTAACTCATCAACCTACCTCTAACGTTCTTTTTGTCTCCTCAAGATTGCTTTTATAAGCTGGTCTATTCAGAATGGCAGCTCTAGGCACAAAGTCAATTTGATGCTCAATTCCACGAATAGGAGGTAGGTGAAGTGGCATATGTTTCGGTACAACACCCTGAAACTCCTGCAAAAGAGAAACAACAACACTAGGCAAAGAAAAGTTATGATTAACCTCATTTAAATAAGTTTCCTTATACATAAATAAAATCATTGGCTTGTCTACCTTATATGCACACCTCACATCTCTTTCCTTTGCATACAGGCTCATTGTTTTTTTACTCTCTTCTTATTCTCTCTTCTTCTTTTTTTTCTCTCTCCTTTTCTCTTTCTTTTTCTCTCTTTTTCTTTCCCTATTTTCTCTCATGACTCATAGACATCTATCTAAATTTCTCTAATTCTCTTTATTTTCATTCAGATTTTTCTCCTCATAACTTCTCTAGATTCTCAATTGATCCTCACATATTTGCTGGAGAGTTAATGAAGCAAGTGTAAACTTCTGTCCATCTTTCTCCAGAGTGTATCCATTCCTGTAGCCATCATAAAGAGTCTTCTTATTAAATTGCTAAAATCCACCAAGAAGTAAATGTCCAGCATGCATAGGTACTACATCACATAACACCTTATCCTAATATCTCCCTACAGAAAATAAAATAAGTACTTATCTAGTTACCCTAACTTGACCTCTATTATTGAGCCATTGAAGATTATATGGCCCATGATGCTTTAAGGTTGGTACTCTTAGCTTCTCTACCAGGGTAGTGCTAGCAACATTAACATAGCTACCTCCATCAATTATCACATTACAAGTCTTGTCCCGAATAAGACACTCGGTGTGGAAGATGTTTTCACGCTTTATCCTATCTCCAACCTTTTCCTTAACCTATATGTTGAGTGCTCTCTAGGTAATCAAAATGTTTCCTTCCTTTAGATACTCCACATCATTGGCATATTCTAAATTTGGCATGGACTCACAATTTGAATCTTCTTTTGTCTTAGACTCAATCTCTCCACTGTTTCACATAATCATCGCTCTCTTGTTTGGACATTAAGAGGCAATGCGACCCAATCCCAACCACCTAAAGCATTTAATGTCTCGGCTCTACTGTGACTTCGACAAGGTCGAACCTTGTCATTGGTGAGTTGCTTTTGTCTAGACTCCTCTACTTTCAACTTGGGGGTGTTTTGTCTTCCTATTTCCTGCATTTGGCCTCCATAAAGAACTTCCCTATCTGATACTCTTCTTCCTCTGCAATTGCTTCTCAACCTTCAAAGCCAAGTGCATCAGGTCCTCTAACTCCATATAGTGTTACAACTCCATTACATCCCAAATATTACGGTTCAAACCAACTAGAAATATGGCCATGGTGGCTTCTATATCATCTTCAATGTTGGCTCTGATGATGGCCATCTCCATCTCCTTGTGGTAATCGTCAATGACGTTAGAACCTTGTGTTAAGTTTTGTAAATGTTGGTATAGATCCTTGCAGTAATGGCTAAGGATGAAGCTCTTCTCATCACTCTCTACATTTCATCCCATGCATCAATGGTTTCTCCTTATTCTTCCTCCTGCTCAACGTAACCTAATCCCGCCAAACAAAAGCACAATTAGTAAACTCAACGGCAGCTAATTTTACCTTCTTCTCTTCTGAATAGTTATGACAGTCAAAATTCAATTCCACTTTTCACTCTTACTCCAAGTAAGCATCTAGATCATTCTTGCCTTGGAAAGATTGAATCACCATCTGTATTCTACTTAGATTATTGTCCTTCCTATTTAAGGATCCATGCTCTTTCCTGTGTCCACCTTTTCTTCGGTTGTGCTAGGTGTCTTCATATTCAGCATACCATGCATCATCCTTATCTTCAAGAATTCCTTTTGGAGGAGTTTGAGCTCACCTACAAGACTGTCTTTTATGAGATTCTGATACCTCACTCTTTGTTAATCGCTCATTCATCCTCTCCAAGGTCATACTGAGGCATTTGAACTACTTTCTATATTGCTTTGCTGGCAAACTGTTCATCCTTTTCAGCTCCTGAATGTGACATTTTTACCTAAAAAAAAATTGGTAGTCCAACAGATAAAAAAAGGCCTTATCAAATACTCTCTCACATGTTTATACTCGTAGGATAGTCACTCAATGCACTTGTGCTTACACTTAACTTTTTTTGGTTTTTACCTTCTAATGATTTCACCATTCTTCCCTTTTACTACTCAAAAATTCCTTAAACCCTTGATAGTAATTGAGTAATCAATATCTGAGGTCCAAATAATACCACACAAACAAATAACCAAGAAAACCCAAACTGTGGAAGAAATCCAATCCCAAATCTATCAGCCTAACTTCAAACAACCATAACTTTTGATTCGGGTGTCAAAATGATTGCTATTATCCCTTTCTAGAAAGCCTTAGACAAAAGCGATGCTGCTATGAATTGCCAATGTTATTTATAGGTCATGTTGAGCCCAAAAAAGGTTGTTTCGACACTATTTTGGCTACTTCTCTAATAGTGGTAAAAGAAATTGCCAAAAAAAAAAAAAAGCTGAAGAACTGAATAAAGATTGATTATTTTTTCATAACATAATTTTTTTATGTGTATTTTTTTTTTCACATAACTCTTTTTTTTTATGCAATTTACTTCTTTTTCAAATTGAATGAAGATGAAAATAAAAGAAAGAAAATATGAACACCTAGGAAGAAAAAAAATAATAATGAAAAGAAAATAAAGGAAGGATAGAACTGAAGCTCTGATTGCCAAGCTGATATGAACCTCTTGTAGAAACGTGACACCTGTAAGAGATTTGGAACTATACAGTGCTTGCAATTCTTACTCAACCCATGAATAAGAACCTTAGGATAAGGATTATGATTCTTGATATGTTGTTTATAGATAAAAACAAGAATCAAGAATATCAAGAACTCACAAAGTATGAGAAAAAAGAAACAACCTTAAAATATGATTGATAGTAAATTGAATACTTTGTAGGCCAATTTGCCTGCTTAAAACCTAAAACCTAAAATTAAATTAAAAGGTTTTGATCTTAGATTCCCAAAACTAATAATTAATAAAACCTATCCTAAAGGGCTCAAATAACATTAAGATAATTCATTTTGGCCTAATTAGCATAAATTGCTCCAATTTAGCCTAGTCCTTCAATTACAGTCAAAGTCAACCATCTAGGCTCCATAGCTTGCTCGATCCCTTCAATTGTCCTTTGAAAATGCCCTTTTCAACCAATTCTTGCATCCAAGCCGTATCATTTGGATTCTTAGTTTGGTGGTCTCCATCGCTTTACTACTGATGCAAGTTTCACAATAAGATATCTTATTGTCAATTTTCAAAACACAACAATGCCCTATCCACTTAAACTTCCCTTCACATAGCTTTGTTTCATTTCTCTCTCATGTGAAACTGAAGTTAAAGAAAAAAAATTCACTGAGTGCAATGTAAATATTAACGAGAAAATTGTTAATACATGGAACACATGAGGTTGAGCAATGTAAGGCTATTACTTGGGACCATCACAATTTTTATTGCTCTGTTGGCCTAGTTTTACAAGTACCCTGATGAGAGGGATTTTCTCATTGCCTACACGATCTTATATACTTTCACTATTTTTTGAAGCTTTCACTATTTTTGGAAGTTTTTTCTTTCAATTTTTTTTATATGATCTCTTTTTTTATTAAATTTGCATTGGGGTGGTTCAAATATGCTTTGCTTGATGAAAGTGAAACATTTTGGAAAAACAAGTAATAAAAATTGTAACAGAATTAAGAGAAAATGGTCCCTTAAGAATTTACAACAAATCCAAAACAATTAAAGGCACTGGAAGCCAAATCTTTGTTAGCTAACCCTGTGGTAATAACAAAATTTGTAGGTTTACTTTATGACAGAAACCAAAAACCAAAATAAAATAAAGATAGCAATTTAAATTATAAGTACATTTTAGGAATTTTGAAAAAGTTAGGGGTAAAATAGTCTAAAACCTCCAAAAAATTATAGCAAAATTATAGAGAAATTATAATTAAATATTTAATGAGTATAAGGTATATAAAATTTAATTCTAACATATTTGAAGTTTTCACACTTAATTTACCAAAAATCTAAAAAAAAAAGGTATAAAAGCCATATTTTAGCTAATTACATAACACCAACTTCTACCGTAAAAATCCAATACAGTGAAATATGGGCCTAAGCCATGAGAAAAAATAAATTGGGCCATTACTATACATATTGGTACCAAGTAGGCCCAATGATATAATAAAAATAAGAAATAAAATTAATTATGACATAACTTTCTAGAAAGATGACATAATAAAAAATATGTCACCAAGATGATATCATTCCATGGTTTTCTATGAAAACCATAGGCTAATTACCATTGATTCTATGAAACAACCACCTAAGATCCTTGTTTTCTTAGAAACCAAGAGGCTTTGATGGTTTTTGGCAAGTTGAATTAAGAAATCAAGTGCCAAAATCAAGGAGCCAAGAGCATTGGCCTAGTAAACCAAGTGCTCCTCTTGTATTTGTGTAAAACCATGACCTTAAACCCTTTGTTTACATAAAACCCTATAGCTGCACATAATTTTTAGTCAACTAAATTAGAAAACAAAGTACCAAAACTATGTGCCATGTCATGATTATTTCTAACTAAACCCATTACTTTATGCAAACTTGGTTAGAATCCAACCAAATAGGAATAGTAACAAGCTTGACTCTCAAGCCTCCTGCCAATATAAATAGAAGTCACCACTCTCACTTGAAAAAGCAAGAGAGAGAAACTCCATGAAACCTAGAGAGAGAAAATAAAGAGAAAAGAAAAAACTAGGTTTCTACTTTACAAAAAAATATTTCTAGAAAATTCCTATTAGAAATACCAATTCAAGCTTGGAAATGGTCTCAAAGCACACAAGAAGTCCTCCTTCCTCCATCCTCAAAATTGCCCAAGACCAATCCAAGTAGAGGTTTCTAACTTAGACTTCTAAAGTTTATGTGTTCCTTGTTTGGTATGATGATGTGTGCTCCTTGCTAATATGTTAATTTTGAGAAATATTATTTAAAGGTGGAAGTATTACAAGAAAATGGTTTGAATTATGCCTTTTAAAACTTTGTCTAAACATGAAAACTTTAAACAAATATGTCAAGTCTTTGGATTTGGATTGTGGAAGTGTTTAAGTGTTAGAACCAAAGGTTATTATATTCACAATAGCTTTGTTAAATAACTAACAGGATAAGCACTCAAAAGATAAAGAATAAAAGATAGGAATAGAGGATTACATAAGAAGATTTATACTGGTTCGATCAACCTATTTGCCTATGTCTAGTTCTCAACAATTAGTTGAGAATTTTATAACTACTAGTATTCTTTTACAAGCTTTTCTAAGCTTACAACAGAGCAATCTTTCCCTAGCCTCTCCAAGCTAAACAAGTCAAGTAGTATTGGTCTAACCTCTCTAAACTAACAACAACCACTATCGGCTTAGGTTACACTAAAAGAATTTTGGTTTGTGTTTGCTAAACACTCACACTAGATCACTCAAGATGTATAGATCAATTAAGTACAGAGGGAGTGAGTTCTCACAAATCTTACTAGGAGAGTATTTGCTATTATAAACTAATGAGAAGATTTTCTCTCAAGAAGCTTTAAAAAGTAACTTTCTGGTTGTTCAGAAGGTTGAGAAAGATGAAGGCTCTTTAGGATTTTCAATTAGCAGAGTTCCAACTACATCTTTGTCTTCAAGATTTATATAGGTTTTAAAATCTAGCTGTTAAGACTTCAAACCTTGTTCCCAAAGCTTTTTGATCCACTGGTCTTAAACTGGAGAGGGAAATAGGTTGCTTTCTTTCCCAACAAGTAAGTACTTCACTAAGAAAGAAAACTAGCTATTTGGGTCTACTAGTTTTTCAGAGTGTTAGCACTTCTTTTGGATCTCTGTCTTGTCAAGTTTAACCTTTAGAAAATATCTATGAATCATGCAGAGTAAGCTTTAAAAGAAAGGTCTTCTTCACTTAGACCAACATTATTTTCTTTACTTAGACCAACATTCTAGAAATTACCCTTCTGATCAAACTTTTTGGACAAGTCATTCTTCTAGTGGGCTTCTGTTCCTTCTGAAGACTTGGTATCCTTCTGATGCTTCTAATTTACTTTTTTATGAGAGATAGGATCTCTTGACCATGAATTCTCTTTCAAAAAAGCTCTTTCCCATTATATTACATTTGAGATGTGCAAGAACCTTAGATAATTAATTTGAAAATGAAATATTACGTGATCCAATTCTCTCCAATGAGCATATAAAGTGATATGTGCTTTTTAAATCAAACACTCAAACACACCATTAATACATACAAAAGATTTTCATTAAGAGTTGGTTTGTTATCCATCAAAACCTTTAAAGATGTATTACAAAGACCACTTAGTGGCTTCTGAAGGGTGTTGGAGTTTACATTATTTTCTTTAGTTGTTGGTTATTTAAATGATATATTGTTGATGATATTGTTTTCTATACTTAGATCTTAATAGTTTAAGTAAAAGAATAATTATTGATTGTTATTGCTTATTTCACATTTTGGCTATAATATATTCATAAAGGGATTCTAGTTGTAATTTTCATGACTTTAAGAAAGCTTGATAATTTAAAGTTGATATATGGTTTGTATGTTCAAAACTTGCTGATTTTAATGCTAAAATGATGATTTGGACCTATATATGTGTTGATTTATATGATTTAATATATTTCACATTTTGGCTATAATAAATTCATAAAGGGATTCTAGTTGCAATTTTCATGGAGGGTTTCTATATGTGTTGATTTCATAAAGAATGCATGTTAAAATATTGCTTGGAAGTTCATGTGCTTGAATAATCTGTTAAAGCATCTATATGGTTTATATGATTTCATGATTGAAAAATTACAAGTCAATAGTTTAATAATGTGTTTCTTGAAAAGTTGCATGCCAACTATTTGATAATATGTCTCTTTAAATATTTGCATATCAATTGCTTGATACTTGTCTCTTTGAAAACTCACTTGCCAACTACCTGATTAAATGCGTTTATGTGAACTTGTGATATATAATTTATGAAAATAATTAAATGAAATAAGTGAGTGTCTTGGCCCCACTTCAGAGTGGATTGCTGGGATATTCACTCAGCGATGTCTTGGCCCCACTCTGGAGTGGATTAGTGGGACAATCACTAGTAAGGTTAGTAATGCCTTGGGTCCACCCTAGAATGGATTAGTAGGACATTACCTGTAACATCTTGGCCTCGCCTGAGAGTGGATCGGTGGGATGATCACGATCTAAGTAGAGGACCCCATAGTAAGAAGAGCTCTTTCATATTTGTATATGTTGATGAGGACCCTATAAGTAAAAGATAAACAATTGCCTGAGAAAGATAAAATGTGTTGACTGTAATAGTACATTCGAGATTAAGGATTAAACACTGTTCATGCATGATATTGGTAATATATCTGAGGATAAAGGATAAACTCTGTTCATGCATCGTGTTCTTGACATTAATTGATGAAAATGCAATTTGGTAAAATGCATATTAGCTTGAATATATGTGTTGCATTATTTTTAAAAACGTTTTGAGCAGCTACAACATATCCTAGGAACACCGCCCCGATGGAGAGTGTGGCTTTCACCCCTAATTCCTTTATGTTTACAGAGTTCTTGCATATTAAGGACAATAGCAACCTTGAAGATTGAGATTACTTGGGGCCGGAAGCTGATTAGGAGTCAAACAATGTTAGTCACTAGAAATGAATTATGACTTTAAATCTGTATCTAAACCCTTTAAGTATCATGTACTTAATTTCTAGTTAACAATAATTGTTAGTTGTGTTATGCTTAGGCCACCTATGGTGATATATTCTCGTAACTAATTAAGTTGATTCTTAAGTTGTATAATATATTATAACAAGAATAAAAATAGTTAAATTAGTAATTAATTAAATATTAACTTCCACTAGCAATGGAAAAAAATAAAAAATTTTATGACCCACAAAGTAAAGAAAAGGTAGTAACACTTACTAGTTAAAATAAATAACTAATAATTAACTAATAGGATGTTATAAAAGTGTGGGAGTAAAAGGTATTTGATTTTTATAGAATTTTGTCAATTGTTATGGAGGAAAGAAGGATATTTTGAGAGGAGAAATATAAAACGTTTTTATAAAGAAATAAAACTTTTGGATTGGATTTTTTATTTTATTATGTTTGGTACGGTGAAAAAAATTTATCATATAATAATTATTAACTAAGTTACATATATTGGCACATTCACTAAATATGGAACATGAATCATGTAACATTCCCATTTTATTTTTTTTTCTTAAAAATAGCATAATAGGGACTTTGAATTATTTTTTCTAGGCAGTGTGAGAACTTCTCAGGCAGCGCTATGCCTTGACAATCCTCACACTTATAACTATAGGGTAGCGTAACACTGCCATTGAAAATATGGCGCTGCCATATGTTAAAAATTAAAAAATGACAAAAGTGCCCCTATAAACTTTTGTTATTTGTAGTGTTGCCTAGAACTTTTAGAAATTATATTTTGACCCCAAAGGATTATTTTCACAACAACTCTAGGACTTTTCATAAAATAACAATTATATCCTTACATCTATAGAATTAGCAGAATGGGGTTTTAAACAAAACAGAATCACGTGGTGAAACCATAGAAGTTTAAATCTCTGCCAATTCGGCCATGAAGGCAGTCGAGGGTGAAATGACGTGGGGTGCCCTTAGACTTGCTCAAAATTATGGATACGCCATTAGCTACTGAATATAGAAAACATAAATGCTCTAAATTTGCGAAACGTTTAATCTACGCTATTAATCGATTTATTCAATTTTATTGATTAGGTAAAGTTAATTAGAAATTAATTAAAGAATAATTATAAGTTAATTAGATGTTAATTAGAGAGATTAGGCTAAAGTCGAATAGAATAGATATACAAGAAATCTTATTGGATTTTTAGTAACGTTTTGCCAGTTTTGAGGGAATCGATAAAGATTCGGTAAATTATACCGCAAGAACCGAATTAGTAGAATTTTACACTGATAACCTTAGGTTGAATGACTGAAATTCAGCCACTCTTACACCATTATACATGGCGCCACATTGCAGCCACAAGAGTGGGAGGTGTGGCTAAAGGATGACCACCGATGCTACTTACCACCAATGAGACACAAGGCTTTATTATTTGTAGCATAATATCAACTAAGTCCTCCGTATTTTTCCCAAAAAGAATAGCGCAGCCTCCTTTCTATTTTTCTTCTTCTTCTTCCTTTCTTTCTTTGCCTCCATGGCTATGAGCTTCAAGCTCATAGTTCATGGCCTTCTTAGCCTCAAATCCTTTTGCTTCTTTTATGAAAATTGATCCTCACCTCCTTCTCTAACTTGATTCTTTCAAATATCATGTGTTCATGCTATTGTAATTTACACAACATATGAATTTATTGCTGAAATTTCGGCGGCATAATGGATCGAGTCCGCTTCCCCATGAATAGTGCCAGGCAACCAGTACAATTGTACAAACTTGCAATTCAATATAAACCAGCAAATATATATATTCATAGTATCTTTCATCAATTTCAATTCAAGCATCAATAGGGTTTTTAGTTTATTCTTTCCTGTTCTGCCCGAGTTTGGTATACTCCACCCTTATTGCAATTCAACTCATTTGAATCTAATTTTTGGATATGTCATAGCCTTATGTGTCTAGTTTCTAACCCTTTTAGTCCCATCTCATTTTGATTTATATAACTCAAGATATAAATATTTTACCTTAGACTGCCCTGTTCTTAGCCAGAATTGGGTTCTTAAGAGTAAAAATTCATTAAAAATAGAAATCTAGGTAAAATCATACAAAATTTATGTCAAATTAAAGCTGATAGAACAAGCTTTCAAATGAATTAAGTTTCATGTTATTTTCATAAGAATATTTTGAGTTATGAGTCCCGAAACTTGACCATACTAGGCTACCCTATTCTAGGCTAGTTTAAACCTTAGCCAACTTCATTGATGTGCTGGGAACAAATGACAATGAATATGATTCTGAAATTTTTATGCAATGTTCCCTTATATGTTAGCTTTTAAACAACTTTAGTTTCACTCACTTTGGGTTGTGTAAGCTGAGTTACACCCTTCTCAACTCATACTGCCCGAATAAGAATCCATATTTCTAGGTTAAACCGCAAAAATTCATAACTAATTTTATACTAATCCAATGGCCTTATATTTTATATGTATTGAAAGCCCTAGATGTCTAGTTTCATATAAAAATAGATTCATTAAATTTAATGAGTTGTAGGCAGAGCCGTACACTCCGCCGTACGAACCGCGAGGAAAACCCTAACAGCTTCTTGGTTTGTCTCCCTTCTTCAAGCTATTTGCTATCAATTTCGATTTTAATCACAGCGTACATGCAAAATTAGTCATAAACCATCATCATCACTCTACATAACATCAACATCTCAGGTTATACATGATCACCATTCAGCCCCAAACCAGAGAAAGTGAGAAGAGAAGTAGGATTTCCTACCTTGTTTAGTTGAATTTGGGTGGATTTTGTGTCTTTAATGAAAGCAACTTGTGATGAGACTTGAAAATGGATGAGAATGGAGTGGAAATGAGAGTAAAGAGAAGAGAAAGAGAAGAGCTTCAGCAACTAAAGGGTATGGCCGAAAATAAGAAGAAGGGAAGGAAAGAAAAGGTGGAGATTTTTGGAAGCAAGATGCATGTGATTGGTGGATTTCACTTCATCATCCAATTTTGCTTAGCTTCCCTCCCTCAATGGCTGATCAAGGCGCCACATAAGGGGGTGGTTTGGCTAAATCCTATCCATTGATCCTAGGGCACTCATAGAAAAATTTCTATTGGTCTAGTTCCGACAGTTTAAAATACCGAAATCTTACTGATTTCTCTTAAATCGGTAAACTGGTTTGAAAATTTTCTGTGGGGTTTTTTATGCTCCTAATCTAATTCCATCAAGGCTAATATTGTTAAATCACACTTAATTGGCTTTACGTAAATGTTTAATAAAATTTTAATTAAATCCACTTATTTGATAAAAACCGCACAATTTAGTCGTTAACGATAAAATTTTTCGGACGTTACACTTAGGACTTAATTTGTATAATGGGAGTGACCTGAAATTTTCCTACAGGCATTATGCACGAGGCAAATTTTACCAAGAAGAAGGAGTTTTGAGATAAGGCTCCTAGTTATAATTTTGAAAAAAGGCCTAAGCCTATGTTTCTAAAGAACCGTATCGGAGGCGAATTTATTATTGAACTAAGGGTAGCTGAGCGAATAAGAATCTTGGGAAAGGATATATGAACCTCCTAAAACTTTGACACAGGCATTATCATTACTACATATTGACGTCAATTATGACGATAGCTACTAATCTTTGCAATTGCAAATCTTCATGAGTTGAATATCTAAGGTCTCATGTACAAGTGGTGGAAGATTTAGCAAGTACCACAAAGTAGGAGTAGCTGAATATAGAGCAAAGGAGATAAGTAAGAGTCTCCAATGAGCTGAACAATGATTCAAAGCGTCATAGAGACAAGGCAAGCTTGGGCGCCAATATAACCCTTATGGATCCTTTGTACGTACTAAGACAATACTTCATAGCTATTAGCAAGTAATCTCAAGACAAGATGCAAACTTGAAAAGAGGAGTATCCCTATAAATTAAAAAGATTTTTCCTTGACCCTTCTTAACCCTAGAATTTTGAGGACAAAATTCTTTTTAAGATGGGTAGATTGTGATATTCCCATTTTTTTTTTCCTAAAAATAGCATAATAGGGACTTTGAATTATTTTCTCTAGGCAGTGTGAGAACTTCTTAGGCAGCGCTATGCCTTAACAATCATCACACTTATAACTATAGGGTAGCGTAACACTGCCGTTGAAAATATGGCGCTGCCATATGTTAAAAATTATGAAATGACAAAAGTGCCCCTATAAACTTTTGTTATTTGCAGTGTTACACAGGACTTTTAGAAATTACATTTCGACCCCAAAGGTTATTTCCACAATAACCGTAGGACTTTTCATAAAATGACAATTATATCCTTACATCTATAGAATTAGCAGAATGGGGTTTTAAACAGAGCAGAATCACGTGACGAAACCGTAGAAGTTTAAATCTTTGTCAATTGGGCCACAGAGGTAGTCGAGGGTGAAATGACGTGGGGTACCCCTAGACTTGCTCAAAATTACGGATATGCCATTAGCTATGGAAAATAGAAAATAAAAAGGCTCTAAATTTGCGAAATGTTTAATCTACGCTATTAATTGATTTATTCGATTTTATTGATTAGGTAAGGTTAATTAGAAATTAATTAAAGGATAATTAGAATCTAATTAGATGTTAATTAGAGAGATTAGGCTTAAGTCTAATAGAATAGATATACCAGAAATCTTATTGGATTTTTAGTAACATTTTGCCAGTTTGGAGGGAATCGGTAAAGATTCGGTAAATTGTACTGCACGAATCGAATGAGTAGAATTTTACACTGATAACCTTAGGTTGAATGGCTGAAATTCAGCCACTCTTACACCATTATACATGGCGCCACATTGCAGCCACAAGAGTAGGAGGTGTGGCTAAAAGATGACCACCCATGCTACTTACCACCAATGAGACACAAGGCTTTATTATTTGTAGCATAATATCAATTAAGTCCTCCCCATTTTTCCTAAAAAAGAATAGCGCAGCCTTCTTTCTATTTTTCTTCTTCTTCTTCCTTTCTTTCTTTACCTCCATGGCTATGAGCTTCAAGCTCATAGTTCATGGCCTTCTTGGCCTCAAATACTATTGCTCCTTTTATGAAAATTGATCCTCACCTCTTTCTTTACAAAATCCCTCTAAAAATTTCATTATTAAACATCAAATGGAGCCTCCCCACATTCATATGAGTTGCTGCCATGGTGAAGGAAAAAGGCTAAAAGTTGGTTCTTGGCTTCCTTGCTTCCATGGTTTCAAGGATTTTGAGGTAGGTGGCTCAAATCCTTAGTTATTTGATGTATCATGTGACTATGTGGCTGCTGTGTTCCTCTTATGCCATGCTTGCATGATGGTGTTTTGATATTTTTCTAGTGATTTGAGATGAGAAAACTTAGTTTGGGTTGGGAACATGATCAAAAAACTCAAAAGGAAACTCAAACAGAATTGGCTAAAGATAAAATCCTAGATGTGTCTGTACTGCGAAGTGCATAGACTCCTCTACAGACCTCAAAATGAGAAGAACCTATTTTTATCTGAAACTAGACATTTAGAACTTTCCAACCATATAAATTATAAGCTCATTGGATTTAAGATGAAGGAGATATGAATTTTTGAAGTTAACCTTAAGAATCTGTCCCTAAACCTGACCAGACTGGAATGCAAGGGACATAACTCGCCCTACATAATTTGAAATAGAGTGACACAAATTTTTTTAAAAGCTAGCACATACATTAAGAGGCCATAAAAATTTCATAGTTATATTCTTTCCCAATTTCTCCTAGTAATTCACTAAACTTGGCCCATGTTCTGACTAGACAGAAACAGGTAGACTAATTTAACCACTTTTAAGAGCATATAACTTGAGCTCTGACCATTCAAATGAAGTGAAACTTCTTGGAAATTAAAGATGGTTCTGTTAGCTTTAAAACGACATAATTTTCAAATAAATAGAATAAGTTTTCTATTTTTGGTAGATTTTTACTTTCTAGTGTCGAATTCTGCCCATCATCAGGGCAGACCTATGTAAAACCTTAATAACTCACTCTATACTCTTCAAAATTGAATAGGACTAAAGAGAATTAAAAATAGACACTTAATTCTAAAACATACTAAAATTTCAGACCTAAATAAGCTAAGATGAATTTATGGCAGAATTTACAAAACTGGACAAAACCAAGGGGCATAAAACAGAATAAGAAACTCTAAGAATTTGCAAATTCTTGAACTCCAATTTATAAACTTAGCTAGTTTCCTTGATCAAGACCTTTATCAAACTATTGAAAAGAGGATATATATGCTTATAAGATTTCTATTGACTGGAATTGGTTGGCACTATTCATGGGAAATGGACCTAATTCGTTATGTTGCCGAATTTTCAACAGAAGTTTATGAGAACTTATGCTATGAATGATTGCACTATGATTATGAGTATACATGTGTTCATATATATGTCATGTGTATGAAAATCATGCATGCAAATATGATTGAGGAATGATATGAGATACATGCATGAATGCAAAACTTCTGCATGAGTGACCATGATAAGATATGGAAAGGAAGAAGGAAAAGATAATAAAAAATTGCAAGAGGGACATACTAAGCTACCACGTGAGGCATGACATAGACCTAGCTAGCGTGGGCCAGAGTGGTACTGTCTAAGGCCTGGGCTAACCCTTGACTAGATTTAAGGGGAATAGACCAGTGTGAAGGTCGGGGAAAGTAAACCCGTCACTCATATCTAGGTATGAGCTTGGACCTGAAAAGCAGGCTATTACCTAGGGGTAAGAAAGGTCATTCACCTTTGTGGGACCAAGTACAGAAAAGTAAGATCAAGTTGCAAGTTAAAGAAAGAGATGAGTTAAGTCAAGTGCACTTGTATACAGTCAAGTACAAGCACCCACATGTGCATCTCTAATTATCTCATTATGCCATAATGTTATTATGATTCTTATTAAAGTATATTACACTATTCGTGTTTCTATGTCTGTCATATAATATGCCAAGTGGTTGTTAAAATATAGCCCTCTTCGAAAAAGATGTTTTCAACTTAAAATTGAACCACTGCTTGTGTATATGTGCTCATATTTTCATAAGAAACTGAAGCGACTGGAATGTTTATGGTGACACTGAATGAGTGATGGTTTGAGTTTACCTACTGAGAACTTTAGGTTCTCACTACTTGCTTGCATGTTTTTCTTTTCCGCAAACATTCCAACACCTAAGTTGGAATTCAAATGTGAGGCAAAGTACTGGGACATTCACTGAGCAAGACCCAAGCACAAACTAGACCGAGAGACTATTGAAGCCAGCTAACAACTAGTCGGAAGCAAGTTCTGTGTATTATGTTAGTTACAATATCTTTTAAATTGTAATTATTTTATCCTCTATGTATCGGGGATGACAAAATTTATGAACTATTATTCAGTAATAAAGTGTGCAGTTAAAGGGTCATGTATTATATTTTCCATATTTTAAAGATCTCTTAGCACAGTGACAACTTCTTAATATAACTCTATGACTCGAGCATGGCTTGTATGATAGAGGGTGTTACAAATCACCTATTATAAAGCACTTTTGTCAAATACATCACTTCAAATATGGGCCTTCTTCGTAATATGAAAAGCAACAAATGCCCACCTCTTAGTCAACACAACTATAAAAAGAATCACATTGTTTAAAATATAATTAATAAAGATGATTGAACTATCAATTTATGTTTTAAATTAATTTTACATCTAAACAATATTACTTTGACATTAATTTTGTTTACTTACATTTTAACTAAAATATTTTTATTAGGATTAATAAGGGCAATCTCTCCCTTATATTTGATCATTTTTGCCAAAATTTGCTTTTGCTCACAACAACTTTATGTTGATGTTTCAAAATTAAAGTTTAAGAGTAGTTTGAAAATTTTGATTTTAGATGAAAATGGAATTTCATCCAAGACAACGAAAAATGTTGATTATCAAGAATTGTAATGCTATTAAATTTTGAACTTTTATTTTCCAGTCCAAGATGCTTCTATGTCGTATTTATTATTTATTATAGTTTAGTATTACTTGTTTCAATTTAGTGTCTTACATAAAGCTTGAATTTTCAATGCAACATCAAAGGTGAAGAATTAAAATTTTTTTATTCCATTTTATGATTATTATTTTTTATTATGTTCCATATTACAATCTAGGGTTTAGGGCTAATAAAGTTGTAAAAAATTTACATACTACATGTTATATTTATCAATCATTTTGTTAATTGTATATCAAATTATTGTATTTAAATCGTCTAATAATTTGATTAATTTTATAATTATTGTATTTGGCAAAACTGGTGATTCAACAACATAGGTTGTCTATTGAACTGAGAAGCAAAGTATGGAGAGACATGCAAATGTGTAGATCCATGATCAAATAATACATGGTGTAATATCCTCCCAAGTACAATACTATGCTTAAGTCATGGTACTATACTCAGGAGTTGTTACCATTGCTTTAACAGACCTTGTATGACAACACTCTTCAGCCATCTTCAATATCTCTAGTCAACTTTGCCTATGGTGACCGCCTTCGGTATTTCTTAAGTTATTTGGAGATAACACAGAAATGCATATAGAAGTGAGAATTGTAAATTGTTAGTAGGATTCACTAAGAAATTACATGTCGTGTTATCGTTATTATCTCCCGCTGCTTCGGTTTATTATAAAAAGGTGAGCATGTTATATAAATATTTTCAGTTTTATAGTTTGAAACTATATTGTCTGAAGCAGAGTTCATTTTAGTCATATACATGATAAACAGAGTAAGAATTAAATTATAAGCATAGCAGATTGTGAGTGATTAAGTAATAATAACAATAGCAAATTGTGCATGTTCAATGACTCATCATGAATTCATGTGAATGCACTTATACTTTCTTTTCTTTCTTTACTTGACATACCTAGGCATTACATATCGCCATCCTTAGGGTGTCTGCATGCAAATATCTTTGTCTTTAATCTTTGTTGCCCTTGGGTAGCTGACCTAAGAGTGAGTTCAACTCATGACCATCATCATATAGAACTAATCTATAAAGGGATTCACGTGCCTCTAGTTTTGGGGAGATCTCATTTTGGCAGCGTGCCTCCAAGGTAGAAAGATCTCATAACTTTAACTGCCTTCACAATGAGGGACCCAATCTTACATAATCATATATTTTCTTCATTTGCATGCAAATATGCAAACTTTCATAAGGAGAATCATGATCATATCATCATACAATGTTCATATACATTTTAGTACATTTATCTTCAAACATTCTTGAATATAAAATCTCATATTCTTATCATAAATTTTCATGACACAGATTATCATACTTTCATAAACTTCTACTAAAAGTTCGATAGCATAACGGATCGAGTCTGCTTCTCTGTGAATAGTGCCAGCCAACCAGACAATCATTAATAAAGAAAATCAATATAATATGCCAACCATTTCAATACTTATACAAAACTTGCAACTCTTGCACTTGAGTTGGATTCCTGCCAATTCTTTCAATTCTACCCATTTTTAGAAATTAAGCCATAGTTTTTGTATAACTTATTTAGACCTAAATTTTGGATATGTTGAAGTGTTATATGTCTAGTTTTTAACCTCTATGGTCCCATTAAGTTTTGATAAGTATAACTCATGTTATTAACATTTTACCTAGATATGTCTTGTTACTAGGTAGATTTGCACCCCAAAAAGTAAAAATTCACTAAAAATAGAAACCTTATTGTAATTATATGAAGCTTATATTATCTTCAAGCTAACTGAACTAGATTTCATTTGAAATAAGTTTCACTTCATTTGCATAAGTAAAACTCAAGTTATAAGCTCGTGAAATTGGTTATTCTAAACTGTCCTATTCTTGCCCAATTAGGACATGCAACCAATTCAATAATTTGCTGGGAGCAATAGGGACCGAATTTGACTTTGAAATTTTTATGGGATATTTTAGTATTGTAGGATTTCTAACAAAACTGATTTTACTCAATTTCAAATTGTATAGCATGAATGATACCCTTTACAACCTATACTGCCTAGAATAGAACATAGGAATCCTAGGTAAACTTTAAAAAATCATATCTCCATTAATATTAATCCAATACCTAATAATTTATATTGTTGGAAAGCCCTAGATGTCTAGTTTCATATAAAAATAGTTTTATTAAATTTTGGTGGTTGTAGGGAGAGCCATATACTTCGCCGTATGAACAGTTGAGTGTTTTCACTTTTACCCATTTCTGGTTCAGCTACCCATTAGACTTTTCACCAAAATACCATGCCAAACCAAATGTCTGGGTGCTAATTCAGCCATATAACCATCATATAACATCATAATAGAGAGAGGAGTAAAAGAATCTAATCAACCAATAAACCTCATAATCAAGCAAACACAAGGAATCCTACCTTTAATTGAAGAGAATTCTAGCTAAGATTGATGGTTTGGGTGCAAGATGGGGTTGGAGGGTGAAGGTGGAGTGAAAATGAAGTTAGGGAGAAGAAGAAAAGAGAGTGACAACTGCAGAATGGGGGCTAAAACAAGGGGGAGTTAGGAGGCATTATTTGGGTTTTATTAAATTGGGTGGTTGGAGGTTTTGCTTGTGATTGGTGGTGGGGTCTTGTGAGAATTTGGCCACTTCCTCCCCACAAATGGGCAGTAGATTGGCGCTGCACAAGGGGGGAAGAGTGGCTAATTTTTGGCCACTCATGTTATCGTTTCCGATGTAAAATTCTACTAGTTTAGTTCCGGCAGTTTAAAATATCAAAAATCTACCATTTTCCTTCAAATCGACAAAACAATTTTGAAGAATTCTATGAGGTTTTCTATGTTTCTATTTTAATTGTTTCTAATCCTAATCTGTCTAATTAACATCTAATTAACTCCTAATTAATCCTTAATTAACTTCTATTTAACCTTACTTATGCATTAACATCGAATAAATCGATTAATAATGCAAATCAGTAAAACATTGCTAGTAACCATCTAAAATTTTCTACATAACTATTTCAAATTCTTCATTCATTAATCTCTTTATAATTCATTCCTAAATACCTTTACACATTTAATAAAATTGAATAAGTTGATTTGTAGTGCAATTTAAATGTTCAAAAAAATTCGAACGTTACACATGGGCATCAAATGAGCAAATTGAGAGCATACCAGTTCATGAATTGGATATATATATATATCCAACCTTCATGTTTGGTGCATTAACCTTTTTTTGTGCTTAGTTGAATTGATTTGGATCATATTGGTTGTTTGGGTTTTGGTTGGGTCTTGATTCAATTTTTCTAGCATTGTGCTCATCTTGACACTATTTTATTTTTTGACCATAACTTGAGTTCTAGATCTTATTAGGTTGTGATTTTTGATTTGTAGGAAAACTAAGAGCTAGGTCTACAACTATCATTGAGGGGTTAGAGGCTAATTCTCAAGTCTTGAAGCTAAATTAGATCTGGAAGTGAAGTCAAGAGGTGTAGCTGTAGTTCTTGGGCAGTGTGTAGTGTTCATGCCATAACTTAGCTAATAGGAGTCCAATTGAGCCTATTCCACTACTATTTGAAAGCTAACACCCAAAGCTACATTTCATCTTCAGAGCACTTACCCAAACATAGGCATCTTGATGGCCAAAAATGCAGTGCAGTCCATGGATGGGCCTAGATAGCTCAATTTAGTGTTTTGGGCTTGTCTTTTTCACCAAAACTCCAATTAATGCAAATTATGTGTCCAAATGAAGCTTAGAGAGAGAAGATTAATGTAATTCCAGATTAGTTAGTTAATTTTAGCTATAAATAGCAAGGAATTGAAATTGAACAGAGCCTCTTTAGCATTTTGAATTATTTTTCAGATTTTGGGAATAAAATACTTTTATCTCTTTTCCCTCTCTCTCTTCGAACTCTCTCTCCTTCTTCTCTCTGAGTTTTTGTTCTCCTTCCATTAATGGAGGAGTAGATCTTCATCTAATTCAAGAATCCAAGTGAAGTATTGATACTCTTGAGAATTAGTTAATTCAAATTCAAGATTTCAACTTGGTTTCATCTATTCTTCCTTTTATTCTGGATCTAGTTTTTGATTTGAAGGTTTTCAATCCGAAATGATGATTAAGAATTTGATTGTTTTCATATTAATTGGTTGATTTATGTGATTCAATTGTTGGATGAGTAGGAATTAGATTTCAGATCTAAATCTAAGGTTAAGTGCATTGGTGCTTGAAATTAACATAGGTCAATTGTGTTCTAGAGGTCTTTGGACTTGCTTGATTATGTGTTAATTAAATGCATGGAGGTCTTCATGATTGAGTGCTGCATTTGGATTAAGGTTTCATTCAAATTCAAGATTAACCACTGAATTGGAATGTTGATGCATGCTTAGAATTCTATGATAGTGTAGCAATTGTTTTCTCTTGATTCTTGGATTAGAGCTTTACTTCTATTTTAATTCTCCTCAATTACATTCTGCACATGCTTTGCTTGATGAAAAAAAAAAAACCTTGAATTTCTGATCAAACTGTATTGTCATCCTCAGGAAATGACTCGGATTGCACTATACTACAGTTTTATGTGATTCGGTTTTGTAATTTGATCAAGCTCGGCACTCGAATCACCAGTCATAACTATATTGGATGCTTGGACACCCTGCCTAATCAAAGCAAACACATGTGCCTGCCTTTTCTCTCTACTTGGCCAAGTTCACCATGCAGACCAATGAGCCTCTCACAAACTGAATTATAGAATATGTGGGTGGTATAACCAATTGAGCTGAATCTTGACTAGAACCCATTAGGAGCCTTGGACAATCTCTTTTAAAATGATCTTTTTGGTCGCACTTATAACATTTAGGATACTTAAAGAACTGCCCAAAATGATGTCTACCACAATTTTGACAACGAGGTTTGCCTTGACTAGAAGGTTTTAGGCTTGATGAACTCATTTGTGATTTACTTGTTGGCTAGCTTTCGATGAAGGAACACCATGAATGGAAGGTCTAGAAGCTACTAAACTTGTCTATGGCACTCTTTGTTGTGTTTGAAATCCAAATCCTCCACCAGAACTAGTACCACCAAAGAAGAAACCTTGCACCTTTGCTTTTTTACATATCTCCTTAGATGCGTTCCTTTCCATCCTACAAGTCTCAATTCTACTAATAGCAACTACAATATCAACATATGTCATTTTTCTAATTTGAGGTGACAAGACCGTAAACAAAGGTTCAGCTAACCCTTTAATGAACCTTCTAGTTCTCATACCCTCATTAGGTACCAAATGTAGAGCATATCAAGAAAGTCGAGTGAATCAAATATCATATTCATATATACCATACCAAGTTTTTGTACCAACCTCTCAAAGCCTTTAGCAAGACTTTCCTTTGCTAGTGGAAGAATCTCACCATAAAGGCATCTATGAACTCTTCCCCATGTAAGTGGAGGCAATTCGGCTGACCTCCTAGAAGGAAAAACTCATACCATAATTTTGTAATGTCCTCAAGTTTAACTAACCTCATGTTAGAAAAACCAAGGGCTCTAAATGCCTTATTCATCTTGTCCAAAAATCGCTAAGGATCCTTTGTCCCCAAATGCCCTAAGAACATAGAGGGCTTAAGCTTATGGAAATCCTGGAGGGATACATTATTACCATCATGTGGCTGAGGTTGCCTTTGAACACATGGAATTGTCTCTATATCAGGTTGTGCTCCAACCCTACCTTGATCAGTAATCAACCCAGCTAGGTTCATTATGGCATGGTGGACTCCTTTCATCTCAGCAACTACCTCAGCCATAGCTTTACCATGAATTGGCTCTCGAACTTGTCTAATTGCTCTACCATGACCCTTTTCTCTCACTACAAGAAAGGGGGCCTATCAAATTATGCATTAGGAGCCACATGATCTTTGGCTCCTTATGTTTGAGAATGAATGCTAGGTGGCATCTTTACCTACCAAAGTAAATAAACTAGATTAAAACATAAACAATGTTCATGACTACAAGGAGTGTATGTGGAATATTTAAGGGACGATATACAATAATAACATTCCAACCGCCCTCTAATAGTGCCATATTTTCTGGAAATAGGTTAGCTTATATTTACGCAATTGTAATCCTACTAAAGCATATTTGCTCCATTAATCATAAGAAAAATTAAAGCTCTAATACCAACTTTATCACAATCTAAACTAAGGCTATAACTGGTGCATAGGATGGACTATCCACCTAGTAAGCCTAACTAAGATTCTTATAGAAAATCTCATAGAGTTTCCTCTAAAATTTGTACATCTCATAATATACAAAATCACTTTATTAGCCTTTCATATCACATAATCCAATCTACATATCCGAAAACATTCTCAAAATGCATAAAAAAGGCAAAATACGTCAATATCATAGCAACAGAGTGACATATAAAAAGCAAGATCCTACCTGTAGCTGATGAAGATATATATATATATATATATATATATATATATATATATATATGTATGTATGTATGTGTGTGTGTGTGTGTGTGTGTACAATCAAGAAGGCCCACATGGATATGTGTTGGGCACACCAAAAAGCAACAACTTCTATCATGCAGGAGGACCCAGAACCTTCTATGATTAACATATATATATATATATATATGTGTGTGTGTGTGTGGTATATGTATACAATCAAGAAGGCCCATATGGATATGTGTTAGGCACACCAAAAAGCAACAACTTCTACCATGCAGGAGGACCTAGAGCTTTCTCATCACTAGAATATGTTAACATGGAGAGTAATCAGAGTGAATTACATGACTCAAGGAAGGACAATATACACTATAATAGAGGCAAGACAAGTATAAACATGATATTTTCAACATTAAACATGGTACTTTTCCAAAACATATGAGTTCAAGTAAGATACTCCTTATCATCAGTTCACAATTATCAGAATCTAAGGATTATGTGTAATAACAATTAAAGTCTAGAATGTATAATTCATCAGGTATGAAACTCGCTATCCTTTTTTTAGTCAAAATCATGTCATAATGAGAAATCTAGAAATAAAGCATCCACAAATCATTGAACTAATTCATATAGGAATTTTTGAAAGTTTAAAATCTTTAACTCATCATAGCAACTTCATATTGGGAGTTCCTAAACCATAATAAAATAATCTAGGTAGCCAGAATGGACCAGTCTACCAATAATTTCTAGGAAGCCAGAGTGAACCAAGTTTACTAATCTTTTCTAACTAGTTGGAAGGAACCCAATCTACCAATCTACCAATCCTTTCTATGGTGCACCAAAGTTAACGCCTATCCTGTTATAGTTTCCTTCCAAGAAAGCATTTTTAGTTCAAAATCCATCCTATGCAAAACTTATTACATTATGACTTCCAACAAATTTGTAACAAATCTAGAGAATCTGGTGACAATTTGAAATTTTCTTGTGACAATTACAGTAGTTCGTAGCATTTTCAAATGACTTTAAACATTTCCATGAAATTCGACATAATCAAATACCATCATTTGAATCGATACAGGTTGTAATAATCACAATTCAATATAAAAATCAAGCTTCTCAAAGGCTTGTCCCAATGTGCATGTTTTCCAAACACATTAAGGAACCAAATCATATTATAAATCCCTTTTAAGCAAATTGAAAGGATATGTGGTAAATCAAATGCACTAAAAACATGCAAGCTTTATAAAATATTCATAGCTAAATCATCAATTAACTCTCACAATATAGTCAACTATGCCTTAAAGCTACAACACCATGACTTGCATGAAGTGATCATCCACTAAATCTAAGATCATAAACATCATCAATCAAGTATTAATTAAGATCTAAAAGTAAGGATTAGCTCAAAAAAACTTCTAATCACAAAAGCCCCAATTTAAACCTGGGTTCTTAAACTAACTACCCAAATCCAATATACGTGGCGAGATTTAGCTAAACCCAAGAAATATGGAAGGGTGTGAGTCTTAGGAGTACCTGTGGGAACCAAAAGAAGATAAAAGGAAAAGTGGGTAGCTAGGTATCTCCCAAAATTGTAACCTCCCACTTCACAGTAACGAAATCACCTTTTTCTAGTGGTAGAATTGCCTTAGGCACTGCAATGCACAAGTAGCAATGTGACATGGAGGGGTGAAGGAGGAAGGAGGATTGGTCGAGAATAGGGGAGGAGTAGAAGATGGTCACAAAATGGTTTTTGGTTAAAGTTGGTTGAAGGGTCTCTTATATTGAAAGAAAGATGATTTATTTCATTTGACACTTATTTTACTCTCCATTAAAATTATAAATGTCCTCATTTATTTTACTTGCCACATAGATATAAATTAAGAAATATCACCATTTGAATTTAATAAAAATATTTAAAAAGTCAAATTTGGGTTCCAATTTAATTTTTGGGAAAATTGGAGTTTTTAAATTAATCCAAATCTAGATGGTTTACCCAAAAAAAAAAAAAAGTTGGAGTTTTTAAAATCATTTAGATAAAAAAAAAGGTGGGTTATTGGCCCTACCATTACTTTTGGTCTCTAGAAAATGCTCCTATCATATAGCCCTCCGAAGACATATAGTATTCGTACATAGTTGTTTCCAGGATTTAGTGCCATAATGGCATACCAATTATTTCATCCACTATAATGTTTTTGGCCTAGAATGTAAATTTTCTAGCCTAACTATGACTTTCTTATCATATGTTGTAACCTTTCCTAGGTCAAATAAAACCTTCCTTATGCCAAGTTGTAATTTTCATATAGGAGTTTGTAACATTTAAACTAAAATTATAACATATTAGCCCTGGGTATCATAGTGGAAGTCACATTCCAAGATCTTTCTTGGGTCTAGGTTGGTCTAGTTAGAGTTGACCTAGATGGTTAATTTGTTATGCTGTTCTTAGAAGTAAAAATGCTTTGATACTTCACTTTAGATTAAGTAGAGGAAGGTTGAGTGTAGTATCCTTGGAAGGAAAGATTCCATGTAAGTAATGAATTGCTTGGGTTTGCTTCAAGATTGAATGTAGGCTAGGAGTTTGGGGTTTGGCAATTGTATACATATTAATAGCACATATGTTAATAAAATTCTTTTTGTGACAAATAGTTAAATATTTATGCTCATTTATAGAGACAAAAAATAACAATTGAAGGACTTTAATTTGAAAAATTGCTTGATTCTTGCATAGTTCCAATCTTTATCCACTATTAGTTTTGAGAGAGAATTGCAAAGCTAATTCAAATAGAAGTTTATTAACAAATCTTCAGTGCCTACAAGTATGAGATATATTCATTTGGGTCGATTTTCAAAATAGTCATTCTAATGAGCAATAGATGATGGACATGATAGAATGTGAATTGTGTGACCAAGTTTATGTGTCATGTTTTGGTTGGTTTGATAGATAGAGACATTTGACACTGCACCATAGACTCAAAAACAAGGTTTTCAATATATTGCACATTGTTTTTATTTTTAAGATAAAGACAAGCTTCAATACCTCCATGGCATCACTAAAGCACAACTCTAATTGTCAATGAAGGTCATCATCCTCAAAAATCAACAAAGAAATTAATACTTGAAATTTGAATATTTAAAATAGACATTACTGAGGCTATATATGTTTTTATTGATACATACATGATAAGTTCAAACATACGAATGTTTAAATGTAGCTATAATCCCCTGATATGGAGATTTTAGGAAGGTAAGGAAGTTGCACTAACATTCTCTTCCTCTTTCAACAATTACCTAGAAACCACAAATGACTGTCCTAAGCAGCAACATGAATTCTCAACCTTATCATGTTCAAATTGCAATTCTTCAATAGATATATAAACTATTCCTTGCAACCCAATATCTTGTTTAGGTTAACAATATATGTAACATCCCCGATTTTTGCCGCATTTACAACTCTGCATTACAAATTAAATAAATAATACTGTGTAAATTCATTCAGGGATAAAGCACATTAAAATTGAAATTAAACTATTTATAGACCATGAATTTTAAATAAAAGCTAGCAAAAGAATTATTTACCAAAACACAGCAAGTAAACATTAAAATGGAGTAATATATTAAGATAATAGTAGATTAAATTATATAGTTAAAACCTGCCAGGGATAGAAATTTTATAAAATTATATTCTTGGTAAAAATATTCCAGACCATATTAGAATTTCTTTCAGAACCTCTTAAAGTTTCTAGAACTAATTAATTTAAAGATTCCAGGTACAATAAAGTATCTGTGTCATGTCACAAAGTACCCGTGAATGACATGAAGTGATAACTATCACTTCCAACATTTTTATTAAAGACTTGGATCAAGTTACAAGCCTTATCTCTAATCTAAAGACTAGATTTCAAATATCCACTACCATTTAAAACATCCAAACATCCATTAAAACACAACTCTTTCTCTCTCATTCCTTCAAACTCACGGTTTCTTCCTCCTCTCAAACCCTCTCCATCCCTTCTTCCTCCAACCTCACAAATCTCTCCAAAACTCCTTCAAGACCCCAAGCTTTCTCCTTCTTCTTCTCATTTCTTCTTTCCCTCATCATTTTGGAAGCAAAAACTCCTCTCCCTTTCCTTCTCTCTAAAACGTGCTACACATCCAAAAGGGGGGGAGAGATTTTCTCTTGGATTGGTGAAGTTTTGAAGAAATAGCTCAAGATCTTGGAGGAGTCTTCAAGCTAGGAGGTTGAGGTAGGGATTTCTACTCTTTCCTTGTCATGATTCTTGAGAAAAAGTGTGGTTTATGCTTGAGTTGCTATTCTAGGGTTCAAAGACTTACACATAGTGATATGTTTGCAGTTTAGATTTAGTTTAGGTTAGCCTAGATGGGTGTTCTAATATAATTTTTGTGAGTTAAAACCCTTAGGAAGGTTATTAATCAAACTATGACATAAACTAGCTAAAATAGGCATATTGGGGTTAAGGTTTGAAACCCTCATGACTAAGTATGATGTAAAGATTTTTATTAGTTTAAATGACTTACTTGTACCAAAAAAATAAGTATGATTATATATACAAACTTGTTAGAATGTTTATCTTGGAATTTGTCACAACAGAGGTAGTTAAAATTTAATACTAACAACTTAGAAAAGTGGAAATTTGATTATCTCACCAATAGAATCATGCCAAACTGATTTTACCACTTGGAAGACATGATATATGGATGCCAAAATTATCCTCTTGTAGTTGGTTTGGTGTAAGAATAAGTAGGAACAATTTTAGACGTAAACTAATACCCAAAAACCACTAGAAGGGTAAATTTCGGCGCCTATTCCTCAATGGATAGTAAAACTGATTTTAGGCTTGATTATTTGAGTCATATATACCTTAGAAATGTCCTTGAATGGTTAGAATTGGTATAAGACGAATTATGGAAGGTTTGGAAGTTAACTAGTCAAGTTCCCTAGCTATTAGAGTTATTCTTGGCCATATGCTTGGGGGGTGACTAAAACCATGTTCTAATTGAGTATTTAGAGTCATTATTGTAAATATAAGTGCATTGGACCATATGTAATAGGTTGGGATAAGTTTGACAAGTTTTGAAGTTGGTTTTGAGGTGTTTATGTCAAGAAAAGAGCATTTTGCTATGATCAAGTAAATAAAAGTGTTATGCTAATCCTTTGGCATGAGTTAAAGCTTTAGAACTTAAACTTAGTTATGTCCAAAGTATTAATTAAGTGGAAAGAACCTCCTTTAATTAAAACTCTAGTTGAAAGCCAAGTGGTTTGATAAGAAATATTTTGATACATTGATTAACCCATATATTTAGTTTATTGAACCTCTTTTGTGCTTAATTGAATAATATTGGACACATTTTATAAGTTTGGACTCTAATTGGGCTTAATTGTATTTTTCAGCATTATTACAAATTTATACTATTTTTGTATTATGGCTGTATCTTGAGTTGTAGATATCTAAAACTTACAAATTTTATATTGTAGGAAAGCTGAGAGAAAGATCTACAACATTGATGAAGAAGTCAACAACAATTCGGATGTCTAGTGAGTCGAATTGGGCCATGAAGTTAGAATAGGGCTGTTACGCTAGAACCAAAGTAGTGTGCACTAATTGGGCCATAACGTGAGTTGTAGACATTGGATTGAGGCAAAACTAGTGCCATTTGAAAGCTAAGACATAAAGCTTCAATTCATATGAAGAGCACTCTCCAAAATAATGACATCTTCATGGATTTATTGGCTGTTAAAATGGACTGATGCGAATACATGTACAACTTGAACATGCTATAAAGATTGGGCCATAACTCTCTCATTTTAAGTCCAAATTAAGCAAATTGGGTGTCCACTTAAAGCTAAGAGGCAGAGGATTAAGTTGGGCTCAAGGGTATTTTTGAATTTTGACATTTGAGGTCTGATAAGAAGAGAGAAAAGAGAGACGCGAAAGGGGACTCATCTCTCCAACATTTTTCATTTTTTCTTTCTTCTCTTCTCCTCTCCTCTTCTTTTCTTTTTCTTTTCCTTTCATTTTGTAAGATACTTGTTTTGGGTTCTATGTTGTAACCTTCATTGCTATGGAGGAGTAGGATTTCAAGCTAGTTCAAGGAGACTCCAAGGGCATCATGGTTGTAATCTTGAAACCCTATGCTTGAATTTCAATCATGTTTGTTTTCTTAATTCTTTGCCCTCTTTTATCTGTAAATTTGCATTGAATGATATTGATATGTGAGTTTATGAATGAGGAATTAGTTGGGTGATTGCTAATTGGTCAATTGGTATGAGCTTGATTAGTTAAAGAATTAGGAATTGGATTTGGGTTCAAACCTAGGCTAATACAATTGGGGCTAGAAATCAACATAGGTTAATTAGAGTTGAGGTCTCAATTATCTAATCAATCATATGTTGGTTGAATTCCTAGAGTTCTCTAAGTAGAATTGTGGGGTTGTTAGTAGAGGTCTCTCTAATAGCTCAAATTAGTTGCACTCCATGTGTTTGATATGTTGTGCGTTAATGATTGATTCACCTTATGCCTAAGGAACTCTTTGAACTAGTGTTTGTATTTTCATCTAATTTTCTTTTATAGCTTATTGACTGCATGTTTGCATATACCCCCTTGTTACTTAACTAGATAGCAAGAACATCCTTGTGAGACGATTTTGGTTGCACTATGCTTCAAATTTAGTGTAATTAATTATTTTAAAATTGTAATTTGAAGCAGGTTCGACACTTGCTGCCAAATTTTGGCGCCGCTGCCGGGGATGTTGGTGCTATTTGACTTGCAAACACTTGCACATACTTGCACTTGCTTTATTTTTCACGATTTTAGGCTAATTTTGGGTGCTGTCTTGTTTTGTTCATATGCAAATTACCTTGAAACTTTTTAGTCCAAAGGTTTTCGGCATTCTAAGCAAGGCTCACCCCACCCTATTTTTGCCAAATTCAATCATTTTGATCACTTTTTCTATTTATTTTGATTTTTCTTGCATTTTTTAATATTTTCTTTTATGTCTTCCCTTTTTGTTTCTTGTTTATATAACCCAAAACATCTTTTACAGTATTTTCTTAGTTGTTTTAAGCAATTTTAGAGTAGTTTTTAGTTTCTTCTTCCATTTAGTTTTCTCATTTTTACTTTTCTAACATGTTCATTAACTCATCTTTTAGTTCCCAGACATATGGTTGTTGGAATGTTGCAGGAACTAGAGCGGTTGTTGAGGATTCTTACCAAAGAATGGAACAGCAACTGGATGAGATAAAGTACCTAATAGAGCAATATGCCATGAGGAATCACATCCAGCAACCACAACAGGGATATGACCCAAGTTCCAGTATGTACCAGTCTGACTGGTATGATGGAGTTGATCAGGGATATGGGGGTGTTCTGTTACAGCAACCCCCATATTTTCAGTAGCAGTTCCAACCTTCACTCCCCTTCATTCAACAGCACTTGCATCTACTCCAGGAGTCATATGAGTAACCACAGCTTGAGTTACCACCTACATATCATCAGGCTGGTCCACTAGCCACCTCACTTGAGCCCTCTCTAGAAGATCATGCGAACTAGTTGATGGAGAGTAATCTCTAATGGCAGCAGAGGATTAATGAAACCATTCAAGACTTGCAAACACAATTGAGCAAGGTAACTTCTACATTGAGCAAATTGCAAGCTCATGAGGGGAATATGCCAGATGTGCAATCACATGAGCTAGCTGAGGGGATTGGTGAGAGTCAAGATGTAGCTGGGCCACTAGATGAGATACCATAGGAGACATTGGTTGAGGCGATATCTCATGATTTTGTTGGTGTTGAGAAAATGAATATGTGTACATGCATGGATATTTTCACTTCTTTAGAAGACCCCATGAGTGACCTCTCAGCAGAATTCCCTGAGCTAAATGCTGTTAACACTTTTGCTGGATTCACATGTGCTAACTGTGAGGGTGAGTATATCTGCCCTGTATGTGCAAGATTAAGGCATGTCTGAGGGGAGATCCTCTAATGCTAGAAAATGGTGAAGTTGTAGCTGATATTCAAAGAGTTGAGCTATTGGAGGAACAAGTTAAAGAAACCACCCAGCCTCTCCCCTCCACTGTCCTTCTACCTACAACTGAGACATACTCAAGTAGTTTAGAGTATGCACCTACAACTTTCTTGGGGCAGTTTGAATATGCCAATTTGGAGAATGATGCCCAACTTCAAACCATTTGTGACATGACAACTGGCTTACTTCATCCAGGTGCACGAAAGTGGTTGGATTATGCCTACATGAAATCTTGCCCCCAAGCTGCTTGTTTCATCATTGTAGAGGTGCTACCTGGGGGGATGCTAAGGCCATCAACATTGATCTATCAAGGCACCAATAGCAAGGATGGCAATGATTCAAGATCACCTTATGGGATCCTGGAGGAGGCAAAAGATGCAAACCTTGGTGGGGATTCCTGGACTAGTTCAAGCATAAGCCACCATGAGGGAGTTCTCACCACTTTTTACCTTTTTAAATTTTTGTCACGACCTAATCGAGGCCATGACCGGCGCTTAGAGAGCACGCTCCTTAGCAAGCCTCACACATCAAAATTTCCACAAAATTTTGGGCAGAGTTTCCTCTATATTTAGGATATTTCCCAAATATGAGTACTTATCCTGCAATTCAACAATCACACACTTTCATCGGGGATCCAGGCATTCTCAGAATGCACCCCTCAGCACACAACATATATATAATCAGAGTCAATCATCCAAATCACTTTTACATATCCATCCAATTTATAATCAAATCCATTCATCAAATTAATATACAATAGTCAATCCACTTGGTTTAAACAATCTCTAAACATAACTTAACATACTAGCAAGGGTCGGACCCTGCCTGTAGTACTATGGAGCTACAACTATGAATTTACAACAGAATGAAGTACAGACCAAGGCCCTTACTAAATAGGGCTCACCCCGAAAGGATCCTAATGATGCTGAGCAGGAGGGTCGGCTCCCAAGTCTGAACCTGTATCTGAAAAGAGTATAACAACCACAGGGTGAGTTTGAGAACTCAGTGAGAGATAGGACACTTTCAAGCCTCATGAGTCAATGTATATATGTATATATAAGATTAAAACAATTTCATTCAAAGGAAGAAAATGACGAAAATATCTAACAGGATAAACAGGCAGGATTCACACTTAGGTGGCCGTTCCTTCGTGTGAATCCCGAAATCAGGCACGCACCCCCCTTTTTAGAGAGGCCGTGAAATATAGGCACACACCACACTATGTGTATGGCCGTGAAATATCCGTCACGCACCACCCCCTTGGGTGGCCATGTAATGTCATAGTCCAAGGTGTACAAAGGCTAACATCTACTGGCGTTAGCAACCAGATCCTGTCACAGACTTTCCTTTTCTTTCATATTCATAAATCATGAATTTCATATCATATCACAATTCCATTCGTCATTGACTCATGAGTAACGTTTCATAAAGTAAATGAACAATTATAAGTTTAAAACAGAATATACTCAAAAGCATGCTATCTACTCATAGATCACCAAGCACGGAAAAATCTTAAATCTCCGGATCCACCAGGTTGGAGGGAAGTCCTTGGAAATATCTAACATTACCACATAACCCTAGCATCAATTTTGGATCATTAACACTCTCCATATCATAAATTCTCTAGTCTTAAGATCCTAGGGTTCCAAGAATTCAACTAAAGATAAAAGGAATTGGAATTGCTTGGAAGAAGGAAAGAACAATGTATAAGACTTACCTCTAGAATTGGGATAAGAAGAAGAATGATATAAATGTGCTCCCCATTTCAATCCACTCAAGCAAAAATGAAGAAGGAGGAGAAATTGGTATAGATGGTTGATTGTGTTTAATGAAACGAATACGGTGTTTGTGTGGTTGATTTAGTTGGAAAATGATGGAATGAAGTTGGTAGATGTAAAAGATGGTAGGAGGAGAAGTTCTAGAGAGAAGGGAGAGAGTTTGGGGTTTAGAGAGAGAAGAAAAATCGAAAATGAGGGCGTGGGACGCGTCTCCGTATATATATTGGCCTGTGGTAATCGATTACCACGGGCTGGTAATCGATTACCATTCTGGTAATCGATTACCATGAACAAATGGATGGTAATCGATTACCAAAGGTTGGTAATCGATTACCACGAATCCAGAACTGTTAATCGATTACCATTTACGACGTGAAAATTTTTAACCCAAGGACATACAGAGAGCCCCGTAATCGATTACAAACCTCACGGTAATCGATTACACATCCCAAAACATGGTTCCTTGATTCCAAAAGATATCCAACACCCAAGATCATCATAAACGGATTAAACGCATCGATCAAACATGATTTAACATAGAAAAATTTGAAAATACACCAAGGGTGTTACAATTTTTGTCTTGCATTTTTAATTTTTTGTCTTGAATTTTAATTTTAGAATAAAATATGTTTAGTATTAGTTTTCATATGCTAGTTATGTTGTTTAGTTGGATGTTCCCTTATGGCGATTCTTTAGTTGTTAGCTTTAGGCAGTAGACATTCATGGCTTGAGGCTTCAACATGCTTGACTTTTCATCTCATTCTTTATGTTTTGCATGCTTGGTAGCTTGATCTTCAATTGCTTGGATTAAGTATATTGGACATGACCCATGTGAGCTTTTGAGCCATATTTGGATGGCTATGTTACATGCCATTCTTTTCTTTCTTGTGTGTTTTGTTCTTTCATAGGATTTGTCACTCTAGAACTTGCTTTGATTCTTTTTGAGGCTACACTATTCATATGCATACATGAATATGATTGAGGCATTCATTTTGTGATTAGCCACTTAACCAAATAGCCACCCTTGTATTTTTACCCTTGCTTAGCCCCTTTGAGCCTTTTCACCTATTCTTTGTTTTTAGCATATTACAAGCCTCAAGCGAAAAACCATGACTCTACCTAGCCTTAGGGATTAGGAAACCATTGGTTACCATTAGCAATGTGCATTCACATAAGTGTGGGGGTTTGCATGAGGACAAACAAGACTTTAAGTATGGGGGTGCAAAGCGGTGCAAAGAGAAAAAGGAAAGCAATGAAAAGATTAAAAAAAAAAAAGAAGAAAAAGAAGCAAAGAAAATGTAAAAAAGAAAAGCAAATAGAAAAAGAAAAAGTCAATAAATTGGGGCAATTTTGATAAAAAAGAAAGTAAAGAAGTGGGATAAAAAAGAGTTGTTTGTTGCATTCTTAGATTTGAGAAGGGCCCTCACATTTGTGACCTCATATCTTTGCCAATGTTCTTCTATTCTCTTTGGTTTTTACCTTGCGTATCCTTACCCTTACCTTGGCCTCATTACAACCTTGAATAAAGTCCTCTTGATTTGTGTGTGCATATGTTTGAGTGGTGGAGAATTAGATGATAAACAAGCTTATGGTAGTGCTTTTCCTTTTGAGGTGATTTGAGTGGTATAATTGAGCCTTAAACACTTGAGAGTAAGAGTGCTAAACACATTATCTTGTGAGATCCTCCATGCTTGATCCATACTTTTTTGGAGTGATTTTTCCCTTGCTTGTACCTTTGTAGAGATGTGTCTTGATTGTTGAATTTCTTGATGCCTTGGATGTGCTTTTTGCCTATATGCTTGACACTCTAGAGGATCCACTGGGAATTTGTTTTTCATATTATTTGGTCATTTTTTGTTTTTAGGACTTTTGTGTTTGTTTTAGATTCTAATGTTTCATTTTCGGCACCTTTGAGCATATTTTGGATATTGCATGAGGACATGCCAAAAGCTAAGTATGGGGGAATTTGATAAGCAATATTTTGATACATTGATTAACCCTCATATTTAGTTTATTGAACCTCTTTTGTGATTAATTGAATAATATTGGACACATTTTATAAGTTTGGACTCTAATTGGGCTTAATTGTATTTTTCAGCATTATTACAAATTTATACTATTTTTGTATTATGGCTGTATCTTGAGTTGTAGATATCTAAAAATTACAAATTTTATATTGTAGGAAAGCTGAGAGAAAGATCTACAACATTGATGAAGAAGTCAACAACAAATTCGGATGTCTAGTGGGTCGAATTGGGCCATGAAGTCAGAACAGGGCTGTTACGCTGGAACCAGAGTAGTGTGCACTAATTGGGCCATAACGTGAGTTGTAGACATTGGATTGAGGCAAAACTAGTGCCATTTGAAAGCTAAGACATAAAGCTTCAATTCATATGAAGACCACTCTCCAAAAAAATGATATCTTCACGGATTTATTGGCTGTTAAAATGGACTGATGTGAATACACGTACAACCTGAACATGCTATAAAGATTGGGCCATAACTCTCTCATTTTAAGTCCAAATTAAGCAAATTGGGTGTCCACTTAAAGCTAAGAGGCAGAGGATTAAGTTGGCTCAAGGGTATTTTTGAATTTTGACATTTGAGGTCTGATAAGAAGAGAGAAAAGAGAGACGCGAAAGGGGACTCATCTCTCCAACATTTTTTTCATTTTTTCTTTCTTCTCTTCTCCTCTCCTCTTCTTTTCTTTTTCTTTTCCTTTCATTTTGTAAGATACTTGTTTTGGGTTCTATGTTGTAACCTTCATTACTATGGAGGAGTAGGATTTCAAGCTAGTTCAAGGAGACTCCAAGGACATTATGGTTGTAATCTTGAAACCCTATGCTTGAATTTCAATCATGTTTGTTTTCTTAATTCTTTGCCCTCTTTTATTTGTAAATTTGCATTGAATGATATTGATATGTGAGTTTATGAATGAGGAATTAGTTGGGTGATTGCTAATTGGTCAATTGGTATGAGTTTGATTAGTTAAAGAATTAGGAATTGGGTTTGGGTTCAAATATAAGCTAATACAATTGGGGCTAGAAATCAACATAGGTTAATTAGAGTTGAGGTCTCAATTATCTAATCAATTATATGTTAGTTGAATTCCTAGAGTTCTCTAGGTAGAATTGTGGGGTTGTTAGTAGAGGTCTCTCTAATAGCTCAAATTAGTCGCACTCCATGTGTTTGATATGTTGTGCGTTAATGATTGATTCACCTTATGCCTAAGGAACTCTTTGAACTAGTGTTTGTATTTTCATCTAATTTTCTTTTATAGCTTATTGACTACATATTTGCATATACCCCCTTGTTACTTAACTAGATAGCAAGAACATCCTTGTGAGATGACCTTGGTTGCACTATACTTCAAATTTAGTATAATTAAGTATTTTAAAATTGTAATTTGGAGCAGGCTGCGACACTTGCTGCCATGGTTCCTAACAGAAAGTGTCATGAATCCATTTTAGTGCTTTTTGTGTATGCTTATTATATGAAATCAGTACAATGGTGGGAAACCACTGGGAATGGAATTATTGGATGATTTGTTGTGGCTAGTAAGGCCATAAATGGAAGCCAAGGTATGTGTTTTATTTTTTTATGCTTGGATTCTTGATAGTCTATCTTGAATTGCTATATACATACATACTATATATATATATATATATATATATATATATATATATATATATATATATATATATATATATATATATATATATATGTGGCTTATGATGATGATGATGATGGTGGATTTAGTTGATAAAAAGAGTATATTAGAATTGTAGATTGACAAATATTTATTGATTGATACTATGACTGGAATTGCTAGCTGTTTATTAGTATTTTTCAATTTTTGGATTGCTCTCGGTACACCTGTTATGCTGTCGGATTTTTATCAGACTTCTTGATTTCCATAAATTAATTTTCTCATAATATGAACATACTATGAGATTGTGCAAAGTTGAAAAGTATGAGTCAGTAGCTCTTACAAGCTTGCATGAATGCATTATGTAATTGTATAAGACCCGTAAATTAATAAAGATATTTGGAACTAATCCAAAAACTATAAGACTTATAGTAATGAATCAGAGAATTTATATCTGGTTAATTACTTTATTTAAGGTCAGGGAATTTATACCTAACAATATTGTTTGAATCAGGGAATTTATACCTGATAAGATTTATGATAATTAATCAGAGAATTTATATCCGGTTAATTACTTTATTTAAGATTAGCGAATTTATACATGACATAAGACAAGATAATCAGGCATGATCCTTCGGTAAAGGAAGGTGACCCACCAAGATGAGATCCCTCTACTTTCAAGGCACGTGGCCTCAGGAAATCCTTTCAATTTAAAGACAAGTAACTAAGATGAGGTCCTCTACTTTGAAGGCACGTGGCCCAAGGAAATCCCTTCAATTTAGACGCACGTAACCAAAAGGAGATTTCCCTAAGTGTAAGAGGTAGATCCCCTTATCAGCTAGAGATTGATTTATATGGAACTATGTGACTACGGTCACGGAGTAAGCTCACTTTTGGGTATATGATTTTGATGATGAATAATAAGTGCTAACTGATTTCTAGTTTCCATTAAAGGGAGATACTATATTTAACAATTTCCTTTCTTATCCTAGTGAATGATTTTTTATTCAAGTCTAAATTAAATTAGAAACATACCAGATTTGAAATTATTATCTGACCTATTTTTACTCTGAAATATCATGTCTAAGGGATGAAATCATGGAACCAACATTCAAATGAGTGAAGTGTAGCATGGTTATGAAAGCAGAGAGAAACAACAATTAAAGTAGCAACTAGGGGTCAGGATCCAGCAACTACTGACCAGTTACAGCAGCTACGCGAGATTACATTCCTTTGCCCAAACTCTAGCCACAACTCTCTCCAATGGCTAGTAGGATTCAACAGTTTATTATCTATAAAAAGCCTTCAAGATTGAAGAAGAAGGAGAGACCTTTTAACATCCCCACTTTCTTAAATAAAGAATAATAGAAATCTTGAATTATTTCCCTTGACAGTGTGAAAATTTCTAAGGCAGTGCTATACCCTGACAATCCTTACACTTAAAACTATAGGGTAGCGTAACACTGTCATTGAGAATATAGCGTTGCCATGTGTTAAAAAATTAGAAACTACAAAGATACCCCTGTGAACTTTTGTTATTTGTAGGGTTACCCAGGACTTTTAAAAAATTTTACTTTGACCCCGCAAGCATATTTCCATAAGGACCCTAGATCTTTTTAGAAAATGACATCTATGTCCTTTCATCTGTAGAGTTAGCAGAATATGACTTTAAGTGGAGCAGAATCATGTGGTGAAACCGTAGAAGTTTGAGTCTCGACTGTTTGAGCCACGGGAGTAGTCAAGTGTGAAATGACATGGAGTGGCCCTGGACTTGCTCAAATTTACGAAAATGCCATTAGTTACAAAAACCAAACAGAAAATGCTAAAGGATTTATGAAAAAGCGAAAATATAATAGTTCAAAGAAATGGTGCGATTGATTTGAGCTACTAATCAATTTATTAGAAAAATAAGAGTAATTAGGGATGAATTATAAATACTAGAGCTAAAAGAAATTTAGATTGTTATGTAAAATACTATGAGAAATTATTTAGTATAACGTCCAAAAACATTTTATCGTTTTTTTTTAGCAAGTTGTTTGGTTTTATCAACTACTTGAGATTAATTAGAATTTGATTAAATATTTACTTAGAGCCAATTAAGTATCATTTAGAGAAATTAGATATGAGGGAATTAGATTGAAAGCATAGGAAACTTCATAGGATTTTTCCAAAACTGATTTACCGATTTAAAGAAAATCGGTAAGATTTCGGTATTTAAAACTGCCAAAATCGAATCAATATAATTTTACACCCTAAACCTTATGTTTAGTGGCTAAATACACAGCCACAAAATCACTCAATTGGTGGCGTAAATCAGCCCCAAAATGAGTGGAGTTGGCTGCAATTCAGCCACAAAAATTTCAGCCAATAAGAATGAAACTTTCCAAGCACTTCATCTAACTTTTGGGTGAGTCTTTTCCTTCTTTATCCCTTCATTTTCGTTCTGCCCCTTCAGCTACTTCTTCTCCACCATTTCTTCCTTCATTTCACTTTATTTCACCTCATCTTCAAGATTCCATCACTTCCCCATCAAGAGGAGCTCAAGACTAGTTAGTCTTGCATCAAAAATTGAAGGTAAAGTTCAATAATCCCCATAGTTCTCTTCTGTGTGGCTGATGAGGGTTGGGATTTTCACCCTGTATTAGATGATCTATCACATACATATGATGATTAATGACTGGTTTGGCATGAAACTCTTGGGTTTTGGTTGAAACTTGCATGAAAACCCATGAAGAAGAACAAACAGAATAGGATAAACTGGGAAACCCTACGGCAACCCATACGGCGAAGTGTACAGCTCTACTTACAGCCATTTAAATTCAATGAAACTATTTTTATATCAAACTAAACACTTAGGGGTTTCCAACCATATAAAATATAAGGCCATTGGATTAGTATATAATTAGTTATGTATTTTTGAAGTTTAATATGAAATTCTGGGTTCTCTTCTAGGCAGTATGAGTTTCGAGGGGTGTAACTCACCCTATAAAACTCTAAATTGAGTGCAACTAATTAGCTTTAAAATCCAACATATAGGGAAGCATCCCATAAAAATTTCAGAGTTTGATTTGATCCCAATTATTCCCAGTAATTCGATGAAATTGCCTTGAGTCCAAACTAGACTAGAATAGGGCAGTCTAGAAGGGTCAATTTATAGGGCTTATAACTCAAGTTATACTTATGTAAATGAGATGAAAATTATTTCAAATAAAAGCTTGTCCTGTTAGATTTAATTTGGCATAAGTTTTATATGATTTCACATAGTTTACTATTTTTAGTGAATTTTTACTTCTAAGAGTGCAATTTTGGCTAGTTGTAGGGCAGACAGAAGTAAACTTTGAATAACTTGAGCTAAATAAATCAAAATGAGATGGGATGAAAAGGGTTAGAAACTAGACACATAGCATTATAACATATTCAAAAGTTAGGTCCAACTACATTGAATAGAAATTATGGTGAATTTTACAAAATCGGGCAGAATTGAGTAGAATGAGCAGAAAACCTAAGTTATGTATTTATATTGACATATTATATGATTGATATTATTGTTATAAAACTTGATGCTCTATGTTGGATTTGTTGCTGGATTGATCACTCTGGTAGTCTAGCATTATTTATGGGGAAGCGGACTCGATCTGTTATGCTGCCAAATTTTCGGCAGGAGTTTATGAGGACTTATATTATGAATAATTGTGCTAAGATTATAAGGATACATGTGTTCATATGAATGCCATGTCTATGAAAATCATGCATGCAAATAGGATTGAGGAATGATATGAGATATATGCATGAACGCATAGAGCATTCAGGTGTATAAGTATATCCAAGAGGTAGTAAAAGATTATAAGGACTTGCAAGAGGGACGTACTAAGCTATCACGTGAGGTATGGCATAGACCCAGCTAGCGTGGGCCAAAGTGGTACTGTGTAAGACTTGGGCCAGCCCTCGACCAGATTTAAAGGGAATAGACCAGTGTGAGGGTCGGGGAAAGTAAACCTGTCACTCATGTATAGGTACGAGCTCGGACTTGAAATGCAGGCTATTACCCAGGGGTGAGAGAGGCCATTCACCTCCGGGAGACCAAGTACAGAAGAGCAATATCAAGTTGCAAGTTAAAGAAAGAGATGAATTAAGTCAAGTACAAGCATCTACATGTGCATCTCTAATTGTCTAATTATGTCATAATGTTATTATGATTCTTGTTGAAGTATTTTACACTATTCTTATTTCTATGTCTGTCACATAATATGCCAAGTAGTTGTTAAAATATAACCCACTTCAAGAAAGATGTTTTCAACTTAAAATTGAACCACTGCTTGCATATATGTGCTCACATTTTCATAAGAAATTGAAGCGGTTGGAATGTTTATGATGGCACTGTATGAGCAATGGTTCGAGTTTACCTACTGAAAGCCTTAGGTTCTCACTGCCTACTTGTATGTTTTTCTTTTCCATAAACATTCTAGTGTAGTAGTGCCAAGGCTAAAATTTAATAATGAGGCAAAATCCTAGGGAATTCATCATACAAGACTCAGGCATAAGTCGGCCCAGGAGACTATGGAGACTGGCTAAAGTCAGTGAGGGTGACAGTTGCAATGCGAAAGTAGTTTCTGTGTATAATGTTAGCTACAAAACTTTTTCTTAAAGTGTAATTATTTTATTCTATATGTATTAGAAATGACGAAATTATGAACCATTATTCAGTAATATAGTATGCAGTTAAAGGGCCATATATTATACTTTCTATATTTTAAAGATCTCCTAGTACAGTAACAATCTCCTAATATAACTCATGACTCGAGCATGGCTTCCATGATAAAGGGTGTTACAGACCTTCCATCAAGAGAAATTAGAGATTAAAGTGTGTTATTCTTTGTTCTTATACTTGTTCATTCTACTCTTAGAGAGAATCTAAGCTTTTTCTTGTACTCATATTCAAGAGCAATACTTTGCTTTTATAATTGAGTTGTTCATTTTCTAGAGAGAAGGGAAGAGTGTGGGTAGCATTCTGGGAGTCCTTTCTTTCTAGCATCGCTCTACTAGGAAGATAGGTGGAGGAAGGTTAGTTGAAAGCCTTGTAAGACAAAATTCAACTAGTGAAGAAAATCCCAAGAACTTGGGGACTGGATGCAGGTTGTGAATTATAACTGAACTAGTATAAATCGTTGAGCATTTCTCTTCACCCTTATCTTTTTATTTTTTGCCATATTGTGTTTAACTATTCAAAGTTAATTATGAATTGTTTTCTATTTAAAGTTTGCTTAAAGTTTTAAATTTTCAATTATTAAACCAATTCACCCCCCTCTTGGTTCTATCATTTGGTATCTGAGCTTAACTTTCTATAAAGCTTAACAGCTTGAAAGAATGATCTTTATAGGTTAAATGGCAGGGAATTTGATGAATTCAACTATCATGGAAGGGCAATCCATCTCAAGGCCTCCGTATTTTGATGGAACAAATTACACCTATTGGAAGGAGCTTCATACAATCCACTGATTACAAGCTATGGCTTGTGATTAAAAATGGACCAACAATGCCAAAGAAGATGTTAGATAGCAAAGAAGTGGAGAAAAGCGAAGAGGAGTTTAGTGACGAAGACATGAAGAAAATGGAGCAAAATACAAAAGCAAAAAATATATTCTATTGTGTTGTTAATCCTGATGATTTTAGGAAGATTTCAAGATATCAAACTGCTAAGCAAATGTGGGATAAATTGGAAGTGACATATGAAGGTTCTAGCCAAGTTAAAGAAGCAAAAATTGACATACTAGTACATGAGTATGAACTTTTCAACATGAGGGATAATGAAAAGATAGAAGAGATGTTTGAAAGGTTCTCAATCATAGTCAATACTCTAGATGCTCTTGGAAAGGTCTACATCGAAAGAGAATTGGTAAGGAAAATATTGAGAAGCCTTACTAAGGAATAGCAATCAAAGATAGCTGCAATACAAGAAGGACGTGACCTCAACACTATCACCTATTCTGATTTGAGAGGTAACCTTATAACTTATGAAACTACTTTTCTTAATAAAGTCCATGATGAAAATAGGAAAAAGAAAGGGATGGCACTAAAAGCCATTTCAAGCTACCATAGCAAAGAAGGTAATGAAGAGAGTCAAATGAATGAAGATGAAGAAATAGCCTTCCTTACCAAAAGACTCTACACTCTTCAAAGGAAGAAGTCTCAAGCAACAAGGAGACAAAAAGTGAAAAAGGATCCAACCAATGAAGAACTCAACAAAGATCAAGTAATATGCTATGGATGTAAGGAACCAGGCCACTACAAGTCCGAATGCCTACACATCTTGAAAAAAAATTTAAGAAGGCAAAGAAGAAGAAACCAATGGTGGCTACTTGGAGTGATAGTGATGACTCCTCATCGGAAAGTGAACAAGAAGATAAAGAGGAAGTTGCAAACATGTGTTTCATGGCAAAAAGCCATGAGGAGTTAAGTGATGAAGATTCCTTTTATACATATGATGAACTAAATGAAATGCTTGATCAAGCACTTGAGGATTCTCAAAAGTTAACTTCCAGATATTTTGCTTTGAAATCAAAATATGATAGTGCTTTGAATGAAATTAAGAAACTAAGAAAAATAATTGAGACACAAAGGCTAGAGAGTGCTCCAAGTGAAAATAAAAAAGTACTAGCTGTTGAGAATGCCTCTTTAAAAGGAAAAGTTGAACTCACTAAAGATCTTGCTAGCTTTGTGAAAGGTAGAGAAAATTTGGATATTCTTTTGGGAAAACAAAAGTGTTCTTTTGATAAAGCAGGACTTAGATTCAATCAAGGTAAAACTGAAAAATATTATAAGAATTTTTGTGTGAAAGCAAGTGCTTTAACAACATCTTACATAACATGTAACTATTGTGGAAAGAAAGGTCACTTTGCATATGCATGTGTCAATAAGAAAAATGGCTTCAACAAAATGTGGATACCTAAGGGATTATCTTCAAATTCTAACCTCCAAGGATCTAAGAAAATTTGGGTACCTAAAATAAGATAAATTTGTTTTGTAGGAGTGCTTGAAGGCAAACAACAAGGACCTATGGATCCTTGATAGCGGGTGTTCAAAACGCATGACTTGGGATCCTAGCAAATTTGTTTCCCTCAAGTACAAAGAAGGAGGAAGTGTCACTTTTGGAGATAATGGTAAAGGCAGAATTATTGGTGCTGGTAAAATTCCAATAAACTCTACTTGCTTTATTGACAATGTTCTCTTAGTTGAAGGTCTTAAGCACAATCTTCTTAGCATTAGCCAATTATGTGATAAAGGGCATAAAGTAGTCTTTACATCATCTCATTGCATCATTCATGGCATTAATAATACTAAAGTATTATGTGTTGGCCATAGGTATGATAATCTTTACATTATATGGTTGGAAGACATTCAATCCAAAAATATAAAGTGTCTTACTTCAAAAGATGATCAAAATTGGTTATGGCATAGAAGATTAGGACATGCAAGCATGCATCTTATTTCTAAACTTTCAAAAAGGGATTTGGATGTTAGTTTACCAAAAATAAGTTTTGAAAAAGATCATATTTGTGAAGCATGCCAACAAGAAAAACAAACTAGGTCATCCTTTAAGCCTATGAATGAAGTTTTAACATCAAGACCTTTACAACTTCTTCACATGGATTTATTTGGTCCCACAAAGACTGCTAGTGTGGGAGGTAAAAGGTATGCTTTTGTTATTGTTAATGATTTCTCTAGGTTTACTTGGGTGCTCTTCCTTGCTCATAAGGATGAAACATTTGAGGTCTTTAAAAGTTTTTGTAAAAGAATTCAAAATGAAAAAGGAATTGTTATTTCTTGTATAAAAAGTGACCATGGAAAGGAATTTGAAAATAAATCTTTTGAAAATTTCTGCAATGAAAATGGCATTAAACAGAATTTCTCTTGCCCAAGAACACCACAACAAAATGGTGTTGTTAAAAGAAAAAATAGAACCCTACAAGAAATGGCAAGAACTATGATTTGTGAGAATAATCTACCTAACTATTTTTGGGCTGAAGCTGTGAACACCTCTTGCTATATTTTAAATAGATGTTTAATAAGACCTCTCTTGAAAAAGACTCCCTATGAGCTTCGGAAGGGTAGAAAACCCAATATTAGTCATTTTCATGTGTTTGGTTGTAAGTGCTATATTCTTAATACAAAAGATGATCTTGGTAAATTTGATTCCAAATCGGATAAAGGCATCTTTCTTGGCTATTCAACTACAAGTAAAGCTTATAGAGTGTATAATAAAAGAATACTGGTAGTTGAAGAGTCTATGAATGTTGGTTTTGATGAATCTAATGATTTTTCTTTGGTAAGTCTATTAAAAGGAAGAGGATGATGAGGTGAGCTTATCATTCAATAAGGAAGATGAAGAAAGTCAAGACCAAAGGGAAGAACCATCACATGAAACAAATGTAACCAATGAGTTTCGAGAAGAACCAAAAAATGAACACCAACCAAAGTTACCAAGAGAATGGAGACACTCATCAAGTTATCCAATGGAATTCATCATTGGAGACCCTTCAAGTGGAATGAGAACAAGATTATCATTTAAGAACATAAACAACCTTGCTCTTCGCTCCAAAATTGAGCTGAAAAATCTAGAAAAGCATTGCAAGATGAGGGTTGGATTATGGCAATGCAAGAGAAACTCAACCAATTTGAAAGAAGTGAAGTTTAGACACTTGTTCCTCCTCCGGAAAATCACACTATCATTGGCACCAAGTGGGTTTTCCGTAACAAACTTGATGAAGAAGGTAATGTGGTAAGAAATAAAGCTAGGTTGGTTGCACAAGGTTACAACCAACAAGAGGGTATAGATTTTGATGAAACTTATACACCGATAGCTAGATTAGAGTCCATTAAAATGTTTTTCGCATATGCATGTTTTAAAAACTTTAAGCTTTATCAAATGGATGTAAAGAGTGCTTTTTTAAATGGCTTTCTAAATGAGGAAGTCTATGTAAGACAACCTCCCAGTTTTGAAGATGATAATTTCCCAAATTATATTTATAAACTTACTAAGGCTCTTTATAGTTTAAAACAAGCTCCTAGAGCTTGATATGAAAAATTAAGTAAGTTTTTGATTGAAAATGGTTTTTCAAGAAGTAAGGTTGATACTACATTGTTTACAAAGTCTCTTAATCATGATATATTAATTGTTCAAGTTTACGTTGATGACATTATTTTTGGCTCAACTAATGAGAACTTGTGCAAAGATTTTTCAAAGCTTATGCAGGGTGCATTCGAAATGAATATGATGGGGGAGATGACCTTCTTCCTTGGTCTTCACGTGAAGCAAACAAAAGAAGGTATCTTCATTAGCCAAGCTAAATATACAAAGGAACTCCTAAAGAAATATGGAATGGACAAGGCTAAGCCCATAATTACACCAATGAGCCCAACCACCAAGTTAGAAAAGGATGAGAATGGTTAGTCGGTAAGTGAGAAGGTCAATAGAGGTATGATAGGGTCCTTGTTGTATTTAATAGCAAGTAAACCTGATATTCTATTTAGTGTGTGCTTGTGTGCTAGGTTTCAAGCAAATCCTAAGGAATCACATCTTATGACTGTTAAAAGAATTTTTCATTACTTGCTTGGGACTCAAAATTTTGGTATGTGGTATGCAAAACATGTGTCTTTTGATTTACTTGATTTTTTGGATGCTGATTATGCCGGTTGCAAATTTGATAGGAAAAGTACTAGTGGAGATTGTCAATTTTTAGGACCACATCTAGTGTCTTGGCACTCAAAGAAACAATCCTCAGTGGCTTTATCCACTGCAGAGGCCAAATACATGGCCATTACAAACTGTTGCACTCAAGTTTTATGGATGAAGTACCAACTCCTAGATTATGGTGTTAAACTTGACAAAACTCCTATTAAATGTGACAATACCAGTGCTATTAACTTGTCAAAAAATCCTATTCAACTTTCTAGAACAAAGCACATTGAGATTAGGCACCATTTTTTAAGGGATCATGTACAAAAAGGCCATGTTGAACTTGAATTTATAAGATAGATTTTCAGTTGGCAGATATATTTATAAAGCCACTTAATGAAGAGAGATTTTGCTTCATAAGAAATGAAATTGGTCTAACAAGTTTAGAATAAGAATATTAAAAATGCATTTATGTCTTGAATTATATCTATGTGAATTTTTGCATAATTAGTTATTGTTTGCTAGAGTGCTTGAAATGATGATTTACGTGATATTTTATGCAAATTCTAGTTGATTGGAACCATATCCAAGGCTCTATGAAGTATTTTCCAAGTATTTTTCATGTCTATGCAAGTCTGTCAAAACCAGCAACTAGTATTGCGTTACTGGGCAAAACCAGCAACTACCCTGTAGTCGCTGGAAGTAGTTGTTGTTCTTCTCTGATTTTTGTATGATGCCTCACGTTTCTTGTCTCCACTAAATAAGGGCAAATTTGTCTTTTTGGTTTTAATTTATTTTAAAAAAAGGAAAGAAAAGGACGAAGGGAAAAGGGGACGGTGCTTTTACGTCTCCCTCAATCATCTCTATCTCTCCTATGTCTACCTCTCTCTCTGTTTTTCATCTCTTTCTCTGTTTCTTCTTATTCATTCAAAAAAAAAAAAAAAACCTAGCCCTACATTTACAAATAGGAAACCTACCTCAAGCCATCGCGAAGTGCTCTCCTCCATCGGACCCAACTGCATCAGCAAAGCAACGGCAAAGAACCACGACGAGCTTCTCAGCAGATCAGCACCGTCGTCATCTCAGCAATGGTGGCATCTTCTTCTTTGGCGGACCGCCACCATACCTTTTACTGGCAAAGCATCAGCGGTGAGCAACAGAGACCGCAATGCCAACGCAAGCACCACAAATAGTGTTGGACATCCGCGCACTCCGTTTGTGCAATAGTGCACAGCGCTGCTAGCTCCACCATCGCGAGCCTCACCAACAGTCATCATAGCCACCACAGCAAGCTCCGATCAACCCCCTCCACTATGCATCAACTCCTAAGCTTTGACCTCTTCATGTGGGTTGTGAGTTTTTCTAGTTAGTTTGAAAGAATATTGAAGAACATCCTTTAATCTTGCAATATCTTTGTGAAAAATTTAATCTGCTTGTGGTGTTAATATGATATGATGCTGAGATGTTGGCTTTTGTCTACTGCATACGCTATGGGTCTGAGTTTTATGTGGGTATATAATTTGTTTAGCACCTTTGGCTGAGGGACCATCACTTTATCATGGGCCGATTGGGTTATTGTGTCAAAAGTGGGTTGATAAAGGTATTTTTTAGTCTGATGGACACCGACTACCGGCACTGTGGCTAAAATACTATGTTGAGAATTTTTTATTATGGCACCTAAAAAGGGAAGAAAAAGAGTGAAAAAGTCCACTAAGAAGGCACTTCAACCCAAGAAAAGTATATCAAAAGGACCTTAATCATCCTCTAAAGCTGGTCTGTCTGAAGCTGATTTGTTATTATTTAGAAATAGAGATGCTAAAAGGAAATTCCAATCTTTTGGGACACGTCACTTGCTTTTGAGGAGAACGGTGAATCTGAAATTCTTTGAAAATGAGAATATACAAGCGTTCAAAAGATTAGAAAATATGGGTTGGACGTCATTCTTGCAACTTGATGAAAAGGTATATCCTCGGCTTGTTAAACTCTTTTATGCCAACTCATTTTTGGATGAAACTGGGACACAATTAAAATCTTATATGCTTGGGACTGAAATTTCCTTAGATGCTCATAGTCTAAATGATATTTTGGGGCGTGACAATTCTGAAGCTGAAGCTATCTACTTTGCTAATGTTGTTCCTCGCTATGAAGGGTTTGATTATAGTGGTGAATTATCTAATCTTACACATTGTTGTGCTAATCTCAAACCTGATGCAACAAAGCTCGTTAGTGTGGAATCTAGACTTTTGTTTCACTTCTTGACTCAAGTGATAATGCCAAAATATGGCAGTCAAAATGAGATCACTCTCTTCTCTGTCTTCTTTATATGGTGTGCCATGAAAGGCAAGAAGCTTGACCTTGGCCATCTAATCTTCAATGGGATGACAAGATTTTTAAAGAAAGCAAAAGGACAATTCCCTTATGGTATGGTTATCACAAAAATTCTTCTTCATTTTGGTGTTGACATTCCAGCCGATGAAGCTATTCAAGAAACACACACTAGGGGCAACTTTGATGAAGAATTAATGAGATATTTGAGGTTCAAGAAATTGTCCAATGGTAAGTGGATTCGATCATGCTCTTAAGAAGAAGAAGAAGAGGATGAAGCAACCTAAAACAGTACAAATTCATCTAAAAAATTAGAATCCGCATGCTCTAAAGAAGCCAGTCATGCATCTCATGAAGACAACTCAAAATCCAACACTCATAATTCTAATTGCACTCCAGCTGCTCCTTCCAACATGCCATCTCTCTCTCAAACTGCTTTGGAGAAACTTGGGGACGTAGAAAATCAATTAGCCCGTGCATGTTATGAAACTACCCTTGTTTTGGAAAACTAACAACTGCTCAAGGCAAACCAAGAAACTATGCAGAACCTATTAAACCTCATTGTCCAAAAACTTAGCTAGACCTGCTTCTCTTCCTTTTTGCTTTCATAGAATCTGGATATGGTGAATCCTTGACATTAGTGTTTGTGTTTATCCTGATCATAGCACTCTAACTATTGTTTGTATTTGGTTGCTTACATGGTACTTACTATGCTATGAATGGTACTTAGTTGCTGTCATTTTCATTTAGTTACTATGCTTATGTAACTTCCTAGCTCGCATATTTTTCTCTACTTTCTTTTGTTTATCCTTTTTGATGCTAACAGGGGAGAAAAATATGGAGTTCTTTATGAGCAAGTATAAGCGCCTAAGAGGAACAAGATCATAGATTAAGGGGGAGCAAGCATGAGCTAAGGGGGAGCAACGTCCAAGAAGATCATGGATTAAGGGGGAGTTCTCTTTACCTTTTACTTTTTAATACTAGTTAGTAAATTTGAAAAGATTACATGCTGCCAACTCTAATACTTGTTTCATATATACCTATTCAAATATTAGAAATCATTTTCATCATCAAAAAGGGGGAAAATGTTGGGTATATGATTTTGATGATGAATAATAAGTGTTGATTTCTAGTTTTCATTAAAGGGAGATACTATATTTAACAATTTCCTTTCTTATCGTAGTGAATGATTTTTTATTCAAGTCTAAATTAAATTAGAAACATACCAGATTTGAAATTATTATCTGACCTATTTTTACTCTGAAATATCATGTCTAAGGGATGAAATCATGGAACCAACGTTTAAATGAATGAAGTGCGGCATGGTTATGAAAGCAGAGAAAAACAGCAATTAAAGTAGCAACGAGTCGATCCAAAGCTGGCGATCGATTCACAGCAGCTATGCGAGATTACATTCCTTTGTCCAAACTCTAGGCACAACTCTCTCCAACGGCTAGTAGGATTCAACAGTTTATTATCTATAAAAAGCCTTCAAGATTGAAGAAGAAGGAGTTCTGTAACATCCCCATATAACGTTATAAGAAATAATGAAAATGTCCTTGGGCAAACTTTTATTATTTACAGCTTGCCCCTAAACATTTTTTGAAAATAACATTTAATTCCTTATATCAATTGAATTAGTAGAAAAAGGTTTTAAACGAAGTAGAACCACGTAGCAGAAATGTAGAAACCCAATTCTTGGCCAATTGGGCCACGAAGGTATCCACATGTGAAATGACGTGGGATGTCCCAGACTTGTTTAAAATTACGAAAATACCATTAGCTATGGAAAACAAAAAATAAAAGGCCCCAAATTTGCAAAACATTTAAGTTACACCGTTAATCAATTTATTCGATTTTATTGAGTTTCTAAAGTTATTTAAAAGTTAATTAAAGGTTAACTAGGAGTTGATTAAAAGTTAATTAGAGAGATTAGGATTAAGAAGAATTAAAATAGACATATAGAAACTCTTACAAAACTATTTAGTAATATTTTGCCGGTTTGAAGGAAATCAGTAAAGATTTGGTATTTCGAACTGTCAAAACCCAATCAATAGAATTACGCACCCAAATTCTATGATTCTATGTCTGAATATTCAGCCACATACTCACCTATGGGTGGCGCAAGGAGAGCCACCAAATGAAGAGGCTTGGCTGAATATTGCCACAAAGCTTATAACCAATTAAAACACAATTCTCCAACTATCTCATTAAAGCTTTTATAAGATTCTTCTTTCCTTTTCCTTCAGCAGAATTTTGTCCTCCCTCTTCCAGCAGGCTTCTCTCCTTTTTCATATTCTTCATCTCCTTCTTCCATTTTCAGCCTCCCTCAAGTCTCTTGTATCCATATCTTTCACTAGAACTCAAGACTAGCTAGTTTTGCATCAAAATAAGGGTAGGATTCCATCTTGTTCTTGATTTTCATAAATTGTGGCTGTATGAAGTTTTAATTTTCTTCTTTTCTTTGATGATATTTTTGGTGTAGCTGGTGGTGTATGGTTGGTTTAACATGAAATTTTGAGTTAGAATTGAAGTTAGAATGAGAAAGCACAAAGAGCCATAAAACAGAATCTGTTAATTTGAGAAACCCTACGGTGATCCATATGGCAGAGTGTACAACTTCGCCTACAGCTACTTAAATTTAATGAAACTATTTTTATATGAAACTAGATATCTAGGGCTTTCCAACCATATAAATTATAAGGTCATTGGATTAGTATTGAGAGAGATATGAATTTTTGAAATTTACCCTAGGATTTTGATCTTGATTCTGAGCAGACTGGATTTCGAGGGGTGTATCTCGCCTATACTCCTTCAAATCGAGTGCAACAAATTTTTTTAGAAAGTTAAGACATATATTAACAATCCATAAAAAAATTTTAGGACTAAATTCTGTCCCAATTATTCCCAGTAATTCCTTGAAATTTCCTTAAGTCCAAACTGGGCTAAAACAAGGCAGTCTAAAGGGGTCAAATTTCGGAGCTTATAACTCCAGCTCTACTAAATAAAATGAAATGGAACTTCTTGAAAATGAAAGCTTGTCCTGTTATATTTAATATGATATAAATTTTGTATGATTTCAACTAGTTTTCTATTTTTAGTGAATTTTTACTTTTAAGTGTGTAATTCTGCCCAGCTATAAGGCAGGTTGAGATAGAACCCTAATAACTTAGTTACATTCATCAAAATTAGATGGGACCAAAGAGGTTAGAAAATAGACACACAAAATCCCAACATATCCAAAATTTAGGTCTAAATGAATTAAATAGAAATTATGGCTTATTTTACAAAAATCAGGTAGAGTGAAGGTAAATAGGCAGTAACTTAAATTCAAGTGCAACTATTATTTCTATGAGATTGATATTGATATGTAAATGCGCTGTTGTGATTTTTCTGGATAATTGATTGTCTGAGTACTGGAACTATTTACGGGGAAGCAGACTCAATCCGTTATGCTACCGAATTTTCGGCAGAAGTCTATGAAACTATGAGTGTTTATTTTATGAGAAATTTATGATATGAACGGCTATACAATTATGAATATGTTATGGTGATATAATCATGAATTATTCTTATGAAAGCATGCATATTTGCATATGAATGAAGGAAGAATATATGAGATCCCTTCACTTGGAGGCAGTTATTTGGGTCCCTTCAAGTGAAGGCAGTTAAAAGATAAAGATGTGGGTCCCTTTATTCAGAGGCAGTTGCACATTGGGTCCCTCCCTGTGGAGGCAGCTAAAACTTTTGGGTCCCTTTATGTTGGAGGCATTTGGCCAACTAAGTCCCTCCGACCTAGAGGCATGTGGGTCCCCTTGCGAGTCAGTACTGTGTGACAACGGTCACGAGTTGAGCTTACTCCTAGATTAGACTACCCAAGAGCAGTAAAAACTAAAGATTAAAATATATGCAAGCACCCTAGGGATGGCGATATGTAACGCCTAGGTGTGCCAAGGAAAGGAAGTCAAAGAAAGTTAAAGAAACACAAGTGCATTTTGCATGAACTCAAGTGAACGTATTTGCATATGCATAATCTGCTCTATTTCTTCATTATATTGGAATTATTATATTTGAATATATTGCAAATATTATTTAAGTTATGAATTGTAAATTTATTTTATAATAACTCTTATATCTTAAGTGTATGAATAAAAGGAACTCTACTTCGGACAATATATTTTCAAACTATAAAACTGAACAATTTATTTGGCATGATCGCCTTCTTCATAATAAACCGAAGTAGTTGGAGATAATAACGATGACACTACGTGTGATAGTTTAGAGAATCCTATTAAGAATTTAAAATTTTCACTCCTATTTCCATGTTATCTCCAGATAGCTCGAAAGGTTTCGAAGACGGCTGAAGTTCAATAAAGTCCGCTTAGGTAACAGTAACAACTCTTGAGTGTGGTGCTATGACTTAAGCATAGTATTGTACTTGGGAGAGTGTTACACCTTCCATCAAAAGAAATTAGAGATTAAAGTGTGCTATTCTTTATTCTTACACTTGTTCATTCTACTCTTAGAGAGAGTCTAAACTCTTTCTTGTAGCTCATATTCAAGAGCAACACTTTGCTTTTATAATTGAGTTGTTCATTTTCTAGAAAGGAGGGAAGAGTGCAGGTAGCATTCTAGGAGTCCTTTCTTTCTAGCATCACTCTACTTGGAAGATAGGTGGAGGAAGGTTGGTTGAAAGCCTTGTAAGACAAAATTCAACTAGTGAAGAAAATCCCAAGAAATTGGGGACTAGACATAGATTGCGAATTGTAACCGAACCAATATAAATCATTGAGCATTTCTCTTCACCCTTATCTTTTTATTTTCTGCCATATTGTGTTTAACTATTCAAAGTAATTCTAAATTGTTTTCTGTTTAAAGTTTGCTTAAAGTTTTAAATTTTCAATTATTGAACCAATTCACCCCCCTCTTGGTTCTATCACTCACATCCTAAGACAATCTATCCTAGGGCAGTAATAAGTAAGAGCACGGGTTAAAGATAGCTCCAAGGCTAAAGAAATAAAGATGGCCATAAGGGCCAAAGAAATAAAGAGTAGTCACAAGGACTAAATGAGTAATGAGCATAAGCATGTATCACAAGTCTTGCATGGCATTCTCTGCATGTTAGCATTTGAGTTATGTTTCCATATGCTAGTGATATTATTATGTTTTAGAGTCTTGGCTGAAGTAACTGAATAAAATGAAACCACTTTGGAGTTTTGTTTTCAAAGATTATTAAAAGGAACCTTTATCCTATTCATGCCTGTTTACCATTTTATTAAAATAAACTGAAGTGGCTGAGGCGATGACGATGTTAATTGTATGCTTAGTTAGGAATCCCTACTGGGAAATATTTTATTTCTCATCCCTGTGTGTTCCTGTGTCATCCTCAAACGCAGCAGATGGAGACCGCAGTAACCTTTCTAGAGGCACCTGAGTGGACCCAGCATTGTGATCATGTCTTGGATTCACTGGTGTTAGTAGCACATAGCAGCTTCAAACTTCATATTTTCCCAGTGGCTTATTTAGTTTATTGTGTGAACTCATAATAGGTCGAATTACTCTTGGGATATTGTACATGTATTTTGTTTAGCTTGGCCTAGAGCCTTGCTAATTGGACTCACTTGGGTACTCTTAATATACTGTCATGTATGAACGAATGCCCAGTACTTATGTGTGTGTGTGTGTGTGTGTGTGTGTGTGTGTGTGAATGCTTAGTTATCCATGTAAACTATGTTGCCTCTTTATCTTAAATTATTATGTCGTAAATTAATTATGAACTCAAATACCATATGCTATTACGATATTATCAATTGTATTCGCTGGGAGGCTGAGTTTTAGAAATTAATATTTTCATAAAAGAAAAATTTATATGCTATTTTCATAAACCAACTACTTTGAAACTAAAAATGTTCCACTAGTTTAGCTGTAACGGTTAATAAATACCGCAATACGACTTAAGTGTAGTGTGGTCTTATTAGAGTGTTACAATATAAGCCTCAACACCAAAAACAACAATATCTGTTCCTACTTCAATCGCACTATCATAAAAATAAAACATTAGTTCTATCTGTGGATGATTGTAAAGAACATGCTAGACTAAAGCAATCAACATCTGGATTCACCATACGACCATACCTAAAAGTTGGAAGAACATTTTCTTCAGTTAAAGCAGGAGTAGATGCATGATAGTTCTTGCGAATGACAACATGTGTGGTGGCAATTGGATTAATGCCTTCTGTGACTGTAATCACTGAGAACTCAAGAAGTTTTACAGGTTCCTGCTAAAAAAAGTAGCACATTTTTTAGTCATACCAATAGTGCTAACAAAACAACAATTGCTGCATAATCCATTAAATGTGCAGAAGAGGGAAATATGGAAATATAAAAGAATTAACTGTCCAAGAAACATTCCTGTGGCTGTGAATAACTTTTAACCATCCAGCACTTATTTTGATATAAAAAGCACAATCTCAGGCAAAAGGAAAAAAATCCATAACAATCTTAAACATTCTAGTTTGTAAAAGGTGAGTCTTTAGATACTATTAATTTCTAAAAGATGCCCCAGAAACCAAACTATCAAAAAAGGCCAAAATACTTATACAAAAATTAAGATGCGTCCCATAAGCTTCAAACATCAAAAGGAAGTGAGTCAAGTGACAACAACAAGGTCACTTAAACTTCAAACCTTTAGAATGATATTAATTGCCTTGAAAGCTGAATCAACAAATCCTGAACCAACAGAACAAGCAACGTGTGCACTTCCATCAGCAATAGCGAGTCTAACAGTTACTGTTGAAAGATCTAGATTTCCACAAGTCACGGGCATTGACAGATATTGATTAATTTCTATTTGTTCTATATTTCAAGTCAAGCCATTTCATCAAACATAAAAGTTTCAAAGCATATCCAATTTACCAGTAAGTCACCAAGTTTCTAGATCCATTCTACTTGAGCAACTTCATCTTATACCAGTGCTTTGAGGTCAGCATCAATAACTCTCTAAGGAAACCAAACATTGAAGTCAGACAATAAGAAAAGTAAAGTAAAATTCAAATAGACTAAAATTCCACCAATATTGACCAAATTAGAAGTTTGAAATAAACATCAAATAGAATTAGAGTTAACTAGTTAACAGTCAACGTTAGCTGAATCTAATTATAAGTTAATCAAACTTGAAATGATGGGTAAGTAAATCAATAGTTCTTATTTACCTTTTTCCTGTCAGCCACTGCTTTGAAATGCTAAAATGCACTATCAACTTCATCATATTTAATTTAGTTGATAACCAAGCTAAAACCAAAGAGAATAATTCATAAAACAGAGGGAAAACATTCAATATGCCATTGATTTCAAAGGACCTATTTGTATACCTCTTCAAGACGCTTTGTTAAGGCTTGACGTCCACTACATCAATAGATGAGAAATTGTCAGTTAAGGAGCAGGGACGGATGCATGTGTATTAGGGCGGGGGCTCATGCTCCTAAAATTGAAAAAAAAAATTAGTGTGTGAATGTATATATATATATATATATTTGCCTTCATTATTTTATTATATTTGATCTCATACTAAAATAAAAATTATGTAAAATTTTTTATTAAATTTATATATTATTTTTACCTCCATTGTCTAAATTTTCTAAATCTACCACTATTAAAGAGAGAAAAAGAGCTAAAACAAATTAGTTTGATAAAGTTCGAAACAAAACAAGAACAATAAAATTTACCATTAAGAAGACTTAGAAAAAAAAAAAAAAGAGGCAACAAAGCCATGTCAGTCAATACTGATACAAATATACACTTGTAAATGACAAAAAATAAAAAGCTAAGTGCAATTGCTGTTTAGATTAAATTAGATACCCTAACATTAGCGGCACTTTAATTGTCAACTAGCTAATGCATGAAACATCCGATGATATTAGATTATGAGTTATCTTGTTTTACATGTTAAATATTATCTGGTGATAGTAGCACTAGCAGCAAATACATGGAACATCACATTATGAGTCATGTAGAAGCAAACACAGTTTACACATAAGTATTTTTAGTATATGACACATGGTCCTCCATTGATGTTAAACTATAATATCCAGAATATTCAATTACAGGTGTGGAGGCAACTAATTAGGCAAGAACAGTCATGTTTATGAGCATCAAAATAATCCTAGAGCAACCATTGCGCTAAACATATAATGGTTCAATTATCACTGCTAGCTAGAGTAGAACCAAAAGGCAAAAGAAAATAAAAAAATCAATACCAGCCATAAAAGAGGATGAACCAAAATATTATTACCACTTAATTCATGTAATTCTGCCAACAAATATTGGTGCTAGATTTAATAATTATAATTCAGGAGAAGATAATTTCGAAAGATTTCGAAAGCCTGTATGCATGGATGAGCAGGGTGTAAAAGATCCAAATATACTCAACATTTTAGACTTTTGAGAAAAAGCAGATGACATATCTAAGCTTTCCTAGTACGATACCAGCTCCATTGGATCGTTCAAGCCCAAGAGACTCTGGAGGTAATTATTTCATACATAGCTTTGTGTTTTAGCCATCCATCCTATGAAACAAAAAATAAAAACAGATAAACAAAATGGGACGAAATCAAAAGACTGCTTTGGTGTGTGCTTAAAGTTAAGCCAGCAACAATAAGTAAATAATATTGCTCGAGTCCGAAAAGTAGACAAAATCCGAGAAAGACAAATTTGAAATGACAAACTTGCCTGTATTTCAAGTGAAGAAAATGAAGAGACAATTCTAGTTTGCGAATGGAATTAAAAAAAAAAAAAAATTCTAATAAGGCTTTAGAAGACCCCTAAAAGGGCCGGTGGAATGAACATTAAAAGTTTCTGTTTGTCACCAAATTTTTTCTTTCCATGGCGTAAAACTAAAATCAAAATATATAAATCCACCTATTTTATGTTCAATGGGATGAAAAATTCCAAAGAATATTCTAATTTAGACTAAACAAACTAATTCGTATCCAGAGAAGATTGTACATGATGTAAAATCCAGCATTATCTATGAACCCAAAAGATGGAATAATTTTGTCATAGTTGTTAAATATTTGTATAATTAATACTACTTAGTAACGAAAGACGACAATCTTTCACATCAACCAGCATACCAGCCTAAAAGTTCACTATTTTATATGCTGCAAGGTAAACAACAGTCCCCAATATCAACCAATATCAAGACCACAAATTCAGGCATTAGATCCAAAGAACATAAAGTATAGGGGTAGAAAATTATATTGAGCTCTTCTGAGATTTATTAGATACATTTATTCTCTTATAGATTTTAAAATTATATCTACTTCTTTTATCTTCAAATAATTTTTGAAAATTTCCAACTTACCCTTCATAACAAACAAAAAAATAGAACATATCAACCCCAACCATCTTCTTCCACCATTTCAACCCTTAACTACACTGTAGCCCTCAGGGTTATTTTTTCATTTTTTAATTTCTTTTTTAAATTTTGGTTCTGTTTTTTAGGTTTGGGTGGGGTTGTTTCAATGTTGTTAGTTTCCTGTTTGGGTTTGATTTGTGCGTGACAGGGTTTATTTTTTTGGATGTTAGTTTGAGTTGTTTAAGTCCCCGTGTTTAGTGTGTGTTGAATCTTTGTATTGTACAGGTTGAGTCTTTGTATTGCACAAATGAGTGGCAATGGAATAACAATAAAGAAAATAATTAAGAGTATAAAAATTATTTTATATTTTTTTTAATTTATAAGGGACGTATGACTTATAAATAATTAAGGGAGAAATTGTTAGTTTTAAAATATAAGAAGGAGCAAGTATATTTTCAACAAACATCAAAGGAGGTCAATATAATTTCTTCTAGAGTATAATAACAGGTGAAGTCATAATGCAGGCATGCCTACATGTACCAATCCACTTGCAGCTTGAAATTCTCATATACTAATTAAAAGAAGCAAAATCATAGAACTAAGAGTCCATTTGGATAACACTATTGATAACCTTTTTTTTTTTTTAACTTTTTAGAAGTTAAAAGTTATATTTTGAACTTTTTATTCTATTTGGCTATACAATTGACTATTTTCTAAAAGTTATTTTTAACATTTTTAAAAAACTTAAAACAAACACTTTGTTATTACGTTATTCAAACACGGAATAACTTATTCATAAGTTACTTTTGAGAAGTCTTTTTAACATAAGAGTTTAAATAAGTTATTTATCCAAACGGACCGTAAGTGTAAATTTTGGAGAGTATACTAAGAAGCATTTGTAGAGACTTTTTCCTTTCATCAGCAAGTTTGGCTTGCATGTTATAGGGGGGGAAAAAGTAGACATTACTAAATGGATAAGGCTTTGGTACAACTTTCTTTACAAGTTGTACCATACATTTTGTAATTTGATGGTTTAGATTGAAGAGTGCATTGAAATAACTAATAATTATAATCCATCATAAAATGTTCTCCCTCCCCCTCCCCCTCCTCCCACCAATTTCTCTTTTCGGTCCTCCTTCCTTCCTTTCTAATCGGCGACATTGCCATCCTCCGGCACCAGAACCATGGCGTTAGATTGCTACACACATTTTGTAATTTGATGGTTTAGATTGAAGGGTGCATTGATGTAACTAATAATTATAATCCATCATAAAATGTTCTCCCTCCCCCTCCCCCTCCTCCCACCAATTTCTCTTTTCCGTCCTCCTTCTTCCCTTCCTTCCCTTCTGATCGGTGCCATTGCCATCCTCCGGCACCAGAACCATGGCGTTACATTGCTCCACAATGGTGACGTTTCAGTCCCCTTCCTCATCCTCCTCCTCCTCCTCCAGGCCGCTACAACAACACCAAACTAGTATAAAAGCAGGCAAGGCATGATAGCTGGGTTGGAACCTTCGAGAGGTAGATCTTCATCTTCGGCATGTCATTGCTCTTGTTCGGGAACCTCTGGAGCTGTGGTTGTTGTTGTTGTTTCCCTTGTTCTTCTTCTTCTTCTTTGATTTATTCAATTTCATTACCTACACATTGTTGTAGTTCTTCTTCGATTTCTTCGAATTCATCCACGTTGTTCCGGTGGCATTCGACGGAGTCGCCGCTGCAATATTCATGACATTGTTGTTGTTTCTTTTTGACAATGCCATCTCACCCAAGAAGATTCATCTTTAACGATGTTGGCAGTAAGGGAGGAGAGCTGCTTTTGCTTCTTCGATGGCGGTTCCTCGTCTTCGTCGTCGTTGTGGCTGCCGCTGTTGTCTCTGGCAATAGACTTCAGTAACTTCTTCTCCTTAATGGTGTCGGAGGTGGCTTCGTAGTTGGAGAGGTCATTGTAAGGGTTAGGCTCCGATTTGGCATCGGTGGGCTTCGGTAGGGGTGTCAGAGGCAGTGCTAGTGGTAGTTACTGTAGGGATGTAACTAGGTTGGGACTTGGGAGAGGGGAGAGAAATGGAAGTTTTACAGTGTATCATATCTAATTGACTCCACTAATACATATGATATCTTTACCCTCCGATTATAAAATGTATGGTACAACTTGTAAAATAAAGTGTACCAAAGCCTTCTCCTTACTAAATTCATAATCTAAGAGTTATAAACTTTAGCAATACAATCACAAATTACTGTGTCTATGTACTATTATATATTTGACACCAGTAACATGATGAATGCCACTTTCATGAACAAAGGCAGTAGCACCCACAAGAGCCTTGTGCGGCTGTAAATATATACCATTGTACTCTTCAACTATTGACAATGATTGTGAAATTCAAACTGAATAAAGGTAACTTAAAGGGAAAGAAAACAAAAATAAAGTATTAGTTTGAGATATAAAACCATCTTGCTTATCTTTAATAACAATAAACATAGACAAACCTTCGCAAACAGTGCAGCAGGTAGTGGTTTTATATAATATATACTAGAGTTTTTGGCCCGTGCGGGATAAAAAGCTTTTGACAAATATAAAAAAAGCTTTTGTAAAATTTTTGGCGAATATAAAAACTATATAATAAAAAGATTATGCATAAAAATTGCATAATTTGATCTAAAACTAACAAAATGATTGATAAACATAAAATTTAATATACGATTTCATTACAACTTTAATAACTCGAAAAATAAAGTCTAATATGAAAGATAACAAAAAATAAAAATAATAAAATTGACATTATGTTAAAAATTCAAACTTTTTGTAAGATACTAAATTGAAATAAGTATAAAAATTATATATTATATATTATATAATAATAAATTATTAAATAATAATAAATAAAATTATCTTGTCTCAATTTTTAAATCATTATCAAACAACTCAAACAAAATTCTTTTTTTTCTCCTTCCCTTGTTTTTAACATTCTAGTAAATTAATTTTAAAGATAAAATTATATAAAACTATTCCATATGACAATTAATTATTAAAAGTATAATTTATTTTATAAAGATATATACCTCTAATTTTTAAAAGAGATGATTGAAAATACTTAAAATCGATTTATTAAATTTATAATTTATATAATTTTTGTATACTTTATTTAAAACAAAAAAGGTTGAGTTATATGTTTACCATAATCTAGTATTTTTATTTGTTTCAAAGTTAGGAAAATGAATAAACCCTATATTGACATCGATTAATTTTCGGAAAATTGGTTCTTAGATGCTACTTGAGCAAGAGAAAAGTTTTGCTCTGTACCATTCATCACTTGATGTTTCAGTTTTGTGGGCCATCATTGTGTCTCACTTTCCTAACATTTTTAATGTAGTAACTGATGTGTTAAGTGATGAATAGTATAGGGCAAAACTTTTTTCTTGCTCTAAGAGCATATAAAAACTACACAAAAAGTATTCCCATCTAAAATTTTCACTTTCTTGCTCTCTTTCTAGAAGTTTTCCTTTCTTTTCCCACCCACCTCAACACTCCTTCTAGATTGATCCTGTAACACCCTCCTCAGTACAATACTATGCTTAAGTCATAGTACCATACCCTGGAGTTGTTACTGTTACCTGAGCGGACCTTGTTTGACAGCAACTTCGGCCATCTTCGGAAACTTTTGAAACTATCTGGAGACAACACGGAAATAGGTGTGAGAATTATAAATTCTCAATAGGATTCTCTAAATATAATGTCATCGTTGTCATCTCCAATTTGCTTCCGTTTATCTTGAAAAAGGTGAACATGCTTTACAAATTGTTTAATTTTATAGTTCGAAAATGTAATATCCGAAGCAAAGTTTATTTTAGTCATACACTTGGCATTTGAGAAAACCCATGAAAATCAATTCAAATATGATATCATAAATAATAACTGCAGCATATCAAAACACACATAGCATCAATATGCTGGGAACATAACCTCTGCACATAACTTTACTCGTACTTAAGTTTATGCATATACTTAAAGCTTGCTTTTCTTTCTTCATCTTTCTTTTTCATCATAAAATCTTTACATGCCACATTCCAGAGTATGATCGCCATGTCATACCCCGTCAGAGCGTGATCGCCATGTCACGTTCTTTATGAATATGAGATCTTCCTTTGATACTTACACTAGCTAGGTCATGCCATGCCTCATGTAAGTTCTATCCCCGATACTCACACTAGCTGGGTTGATGCTATGCCTCATATGAGTGGGGTGCTTGCATATATTTTAAATCTTTAGTCTTTAGTCTTTAGCTTTTACTTGGTACACCTAGGCGTTACGTATCGCCATCCCTAGGGTGCTTTTACTGCCCTTGGGTAGCCTGGCCTTGGAGTGAGCTCGTCAGCTTCACCCATGACCGTCGTCACACTGACTCACCCACAAGGGGATTCACGTGCCTCTAGTCTTGGAGGGATCTCATTCTAGCCACGTGCCTCTAATTTGAAGGGATCTCTTCTGGTCACGTGCCTCTAATTTGAAGGGATCTCTTCTGACCGCGTGCCTTCAATATAGAGGGATCTCATCTGACCACGTGCCTCCAAGGTAGAGGGTAACTACCTTTACAGGGAGGGATTCAAAGTGCAACTGTCTCCAAGTGAAGGGATTCATATTTTTATCTTTTAACTGCCTTCACTGGGAAGGATTCAATGTGCAACTGCCTCCAGGTGAAGGGATTCACATTTTGTCATTTAATTGCCTTCACACGGAGGGATCTCAATTAACTGCCTCCGAGTGAAGGGATTCACATTTAATATGCTTATGTCTTTTCATTCTCATACATGGTCATGCATAGGCATGCTGAATGTACTCATATATATGCTTCATCATTTACCTTCACATACGTTATAACTCATATCATACTTAAATTTACCCTTGCATATAAACATTCCTAGTTTCATAGACTTCTGCCGTAAATTTGGCAGCATAACGGATCAGTTCCGTTTCCTCATGAATAGTGCCAGTTCTCACAGACCAACCAGTCATAGCAACATAATCAATCTAACACATATATATCAATGTCAAACTGGCAATCCTCAACTCAAACCTTATATGTGCACTAACACTTGTAAAATTATCAATTTGACCATTCTGCCAATCTTACTCAGTTCTGCCCGGATTTTGTATAATCCACCTTTGTCTCTATTCAACTCATTTAAACCTCAATTTTGGATATGTCATAGCTCTATGTGTCTACTTTCTAACCTCTTTGGTCCCATATCATTTTGATTTATATAACTCAAGATATTTAACTTTTGCCTAAGCCTGTTCGGTCACTAGCCCGAATTACACTCTTGAAAATATAAATTCATTAAAAATCGAAACTAACCTCAAATCATACGAAATTGGTGCCATATCAAATTTAACAGGACAAACTTTCATTTGCAATAAGTTTCACTTGATTTTCTTAAGTATACCTCGAGTTATAAGTCCTGAAAGTCAACCATCCTGAACTACTCTATTTTAGTCTGGATTAGACATAGGGCAGCTTCCTCAAATCATTGGGAACAATTGGGACCATAACAAACTCGAAATTTCATACTGGGATGTTCTCCTATGTGTAAGCTTTCTAACAAAGTTGGTCTCACTCAATTTGGAGTTATATAGGGCGAGTTACACCCTCCTCAAGCCACCTTGACCGGATGAAAGTCCTGGTTCCTAGGTTAACATTCAAAAATTCATATCTCTCTCATTACTAATCCAATGGCCTTATATTATATATCTATGGAAAGCTCTGAATGTCTAGTTTAATCTAAAAATAGTTTCATCGGATTTAATCAGCTACAGGCAGAGCCATACACTCCGCTGTACGGACTGCCGTGGAATTCCTCAACTAGACAGCATTCCAAACCTTCACTTCTCCTAGTTTTCTTCTTCTATCCTTAATTCCAACTCAAGATTTCCTATTAATCCTATCATAATTCATCCTAATATATCCAATAATCCATCAAATACATGAAGAAGAATACAATTTCATGCAATCATAGTGCAAGTAATTTAAGAACAGAATGGAATCCTACCTCTTTGGAGTATGATTTGAGCTGAGTGCTGAAACTTGGAGTGTTAGAACCTTGCTAAGCTTGAAGGAGTAATGGAATTGATTAAGAGAAGGGAAGAAGGAGGATAGAACAAGAGGGAGAGAAGGAGGCGTAGATCAGTCAGAAATGAGGAGGAGAGACTGACTTAAATACATGGGGGTAGTTGGGATTATGAGTGTTGATTGGTTGAAATTTTGTGATTGAAGTTCGGCTATGTCTTCCACTGTTGTGGCCAAATTACTCTCCACGTCATTCTAAAAGTGGGATATGCTTCCGTCCGACTGAAATTGGAACTCGTCTCTATTATGCTTGAAGTCGGAACTCGTGCCATTTTACTTGAGCTTGGAGCTGAAGCCGGACGTCGGAAGTCATACAGCTCGCAATCATATAATCTCCGAACTCCTCATTTGAACTCGGGAACGCCAACAGAAATGGAAGGCTTCTGGGAATAATCTCGGAAACTGGAACTCGTGTGTGACTGGAAATCAGCTCAAAGATCCGAACTCGGGTCCATCCCAATTGAGTTCGACTCTAAGGTCGAGCTCGTTACATTAAACTCGGAGTTCGGTACTTGTAACCATTGTGTTAAACTATTACTTCTGAGGTCGGAAATCACGTACACTATTTTGAAGCATGAGGTCTGAGGTCGGAACTCGGGTGCCTCGGTTGACACTGGAGGCTACATCATGAGACCGGAAATCGGGAACATTTCTTTGAAACATGAAGTCGGATATCGATAATCACGTCCATGTTATTTGTACTTGAAGGTTAAGTCGGAAGTCGGGAATTATGCTGAAAGTTGAACACGAATGTGGAAATCGGGAATAATCTCATTGAGACTTGGACATAAGTTTGGAGATCGGAAATCATGTCCCAGTATACTTTAACTCGAAGTCGGATATTGGAACTCGGAAGTCACCCATTTAGCTCGAAACTAGAATATGAAGTCGGAAATCAGGAATGATCAAAATAAGATGAAGTCGAAAATCGGACACCAGAAGTCAAGACGAACTCGGGACTGGGAAATAATCCCATCTGTCTAGAATTCGAAGATGAAGTCGGAAATTGAAATTGATCAATCCTGAGGGCTAAGTCGAAACTCGGAAATCAGGATGTTACAGATCCCTCACCTTCCCCTCCTCATCACCGTCCACTCCCTCTGCTCCTCCTTCGCTGCTTGCTAGAGCTAGTGGACTTTTCCCCTCAACTTTCGCTCTTAGACCATAGTCGACACATCCTCTATTGTGGCGTGGTACCCCTTGCTCGTTATGCTAAGAAGAAAGCGGAGTCATAGATGGATCTTTTGGTGCTACTGGTCATTGGTGTCGCTATTTCTAACTATAGTTGTGACTTAGAAAAATCTTTCTCAGTCACTTTTATTTGTGTAATTAAAAGTTTGAAATTTCTTTGATCAAAATTCTTCTTCTACTCCTTACATAGTTTCACAACTTGTCAATCATCTTCAATAAAACTATTCAATGGCTTTTAATTCTGAAATTGCTATCAAGAGGCTGTGATAGGTTTTAATACAAGAAGTTTATTTTGGTTAAATGAAATAACATATACTTTATTTTAAAAAACAATGAAAAAAAAATTAAAAAATTAAAAAAGTTAAGCAAGTGAAAATAGACATGTGAAATCACACTCATAAATACTAGTAATAGAATGTTGATACACACCTCTTCCAATGCGACATTACCAGCCTTCTCTCCATTCCTATTAATTGTTACTTCCAATTGCCTTGCCCCAGCACGTGCGCCCTGAAAGCAGCTAAAACTAGGTAAAAACTGCAATCTATAGTTAATTACATTGTCTGCATTAAGTGGTAGAGTTATGGTTATTACCGGGATGCTGCTAGCAACAGCAAGTCCAAGATCATTATTACAGTGTGTTGAAATAACAACATTTTCAATTCCAGGGGCATTGGCTTTTATATCAGCAATCAGTTTTCCAAACTCCCATGGCATTGTTATGCCAACAATATCTGGTATGTCCACAGTTGTTGCCCCAGCCTTGATAACTTCTCCAAGAATTTGATAAAGAAACTCCCTCTCTGATCTGGTTGCATAAAAATTGAATTTAATTCATTAAAAAAAAAACTCTCTAAAGAAATTAAGGTCTTTTTGGAAATGTTTTTATTTTTCAGTTTTTTAGAAGAATTCAAAAAAATTTAAATTTAATTTTAAAACATAAAAGATTTTTTTTTTTTTGCCAAATTAACTTCGAAAACAGTTTTTTAATGATAAAAAATCAAAAATCTATTTCCATGGTTGTTTTAAACACAAGTTTTAAAACTAATAAAACAAAAAACTGTTTGGCAACTATATCCATTTCATTACGGGTCAATTAAGAGCTGATTTTGAGTTACAAAGTTTAGCCTGAATTCAATTTATTGTATGACTGATAAAGAGTCCTGTTGGAACAATTTAGAGCTCCTTGATATTGTAGCAATTATGCTCGGAAATTGTGTAATAGCATGAAGTTCACAACAAATAGTTGAAATGCCGTGAATCAAAGCTTACTAACTAGTTCCTCTTGCAAACAAAGCTTTTATGTCCATCCTTTTGTTACTAATGCTTATCTAATTTAAAGAACCAAAAGCAAATGGTAAAAAGATGTATATAAATGCACCATTCCATGGCCATCATATTTTTCTCAAGTAGACCTTGTTGCAGCTCTTTGTTATGAAAACAATGAACATGTGCACTCAAGTGTATGCTAGCTTCCTCATCTTCATTGAACTTCTGACACTGCTTCTCATTAAGTCTGAGAGAATCTCTTCCAATTCCAGAAGTGAACATCTTTTGTATGCAGGTACAAACATTAAGAGCATGCATTAATTAGAGCCAAGGGCTGCTTCACCAATGGAATCAGGTATCTCTATGAGCATCACACATCCATGCATATATGCATGAAAACTCCCTAGTGTTAGTAGGCCAGGAACACTTGAAGAAAAAATGCTCTCGGGATTGGAACTAATATTAGCACAAAGAAATTGAATTAGACCTGATGCTAATATGAAGAAGACATTGGCAAAATTTTGCTGGCTGAGTTTCTCTATACATCATGAATGTTGGAGCCTAGCAATTTCTCCTCGTCTTTCAATTTTGGTGACTTGAATGCTGGACTGCGTCATCTTGTTCTGAAAAAACATCCACTAGAAGCGTCGGAGCATCTCCAAAAGAGTGATGGGCAGATAATTTGTATGTCCAAGGACAGCGCAGAATAAAGTTGCTTCCAAATCCAATCATCCAAAAGTATATCTGCAACCCAGAAGTCGGTTATGTTAAATCAAATAAAAAAGTGTTGCATCTTTGTGAGAATAATGCTTCTTTTACATCACCAAGAAAAACATTTCCTACATCTAGGTAGGTGGAAGAGTAAGAGTGCAGGTGAGTAAAAATCTGGGACTGACTACTAGTTGTAATCAGATAGTAGAAGAGAAATGTTTGGTATTTTGTATCAGAAACTATGATGACTCACATCCTATCTAGTATTGGATGGGATGTGAATTGACATGGTATCTAATATAAAATATATTCACCTAACATAACTTATAGTAAAAATTGTGTAAGTGCGATGTGACATGTATGCAAGAGTGCACATGTAGCATTATTCTCTTTGTAATAAGGTGGGACAATAGAGAGAGTGGGTCTATTTAGTGTTGTTGTGTAATGAGAATCAAAGAATGATTAAAATCAATAAAACAAACTATTTACAAAATTGTCACAGTTCTTTTACTTGTTTTCAAATGCAAAAAACCAAAAACATCTCTTAGTTGCTTTCTAAGTGTTGTTTTCTAAACACAAAAACTGTTTTTTTTTTTAATTTTATTTTGAAACCAATCTAAGAAAAAAATAACATACCAAACAAGTTTTTTCGTTTTTAAAATCAGCAAACTATTTTGAAAAACACTTTTCAAACAGCCCTAAGTACTCTATAAAAGGCTAGAAAGAATCAAGTGTTCCAGTTGAAAGATATATTTTGAAAAGAATTAAGATTCTCTCGTGTTTATTTTGAATATAACCATGTCATATTAAAAGAGAGATAGATATAAATACTTTATATAAGTAGAGCCCTCTAAAAATTTGTAGAGCCCAATTTAAAGTGCTTGTGTCTATTTATATCTTAACATGATGACATAATCATTAAAAGAGGAATGAATAATATGTGATAAATGAACGTAAAAGCAAAAAGAATTTTATCTTAGAAAGGGGATGCATTCTATAGTGGTCCAAGCTAAGTTTTGGGCCACTTCTTAAGTGGCAACAATGAGTTTGTCACCACCATGGTGACTAAGAATAAAATATTAAAAAGGAATGGCAAAATGACTTTTCTACCTTATCTCTCTTCCTCCCACCACACCATCACCCCTGGTTCGCTGCACCTCACCAACCACCACATCACAAGTATACAACGACAAACACAACCTAGCCTCAACCGTGCTACACCATAGCCACCATTACTACATTCACACTATTTCAACCTCTACCTTTGATCAAACACCTTGCTATTCTACTTCACAAGCATGAATGGTGTCTAATATTTCTCTCTCACTATACTTATAGCTTGTGTTTCAGCCCAAAACCAACAACAATTCCATGCTAAAAGATTAACATAAATTTTGAGACATCCATCACAATCACAAAGATTACAACTTAAAAGATAATAAGACAAGAATTAACAAAACCTAGAAAGGAAAACAACAAAATGATGAAAAAAAAAATTGGAAAAACTTCATCTCAATCCAAAATCTGGGTTGAACTTGTAATGGATAAGGGAACACAATAGATCTAGTCAATCTCGAGTAAGAATAGCTCAACGACATTGTGATCAAGTAGCAGGTGGACCGTCATTTGGCTGTAACTAGATTTGCTTTACAGCGGTGTGGACGATGATAATGCAGCAGTGCTACAGCCATTGTTGCTTTTGATTTCCTCCCTCGCTGCCGTGTTCAATTCTAGGTGCAACCACAAGGTGAGTGATAGTGGTGGCAGGAGTGGTGGTGGGCGTTGCAAGCGACGGGGACACAATTGGTGGTAGTAGCAGAATGGTGGGAGGAATGCAAAGAAAAGAAAGGAAAGGGTGGTGAAAAAATGGTAAAATAGAAAAATTATTTATAAAATTATATTTTATAAATATTAAAATATAAATATAAATTTTAATTTTAATTAATTTCAACTGTTAGATTTAATATTCAATTGTTGGGGATCTTCTCACCATGATAATGACAAACTCAAAACCTCCATTTAAGAACTTGCCTAAGTTTTGGGGTAGGTGGCTTCTATGGTGAAGATGGCAAAAATATCTTCATATGAAGATTGTCTCTACTTTTTGTGTGTGGGTCCCACACACTTATATGGGACCCACACACAAAATAGTAGGGCCCACATACAAAAAGTAGAGATAATCTTCATGTAAAAATATTTTTGCCATCTTCACCATAGAATTCGCCTTTAGGGTATAGTTAACTTGTTTGTATTTGAAACTAGAGAGCAGGTACCTTGACATTGGTCCCCACAAATGGTGGTGTTTCACATCTTGGCATATTTCTCAAGACCCAAGGCATATATTTGCATGCATTAAATTTGTCGATTTTTGTTCTTTTTCCAATGATTCTTTCTATCATTTTATTTCTTCAGAAGATGGGGTTGGTATGCTGTGTTGCCAAAGTTGTGCCAGACAAGGATACAATTCATTACCATGCATTTTAAAGTACTACTCTCTCTATTATTTATATCTAGATACATTAATTTTTAAATATATAACTTTAATCAAACTGATAGATATATTGAAGTAGAAGAAATATGATTTATGTTTTTCTTTTTTTTTGGGGTGGTAAAACAGGGCAAAAGCCCAAACAATTTGTGTTTTTCAGTTTCTACAATTTCCTGTACACATCTCCATCAAATTTCTTTATGATTCATTAAATTTTAGAGTAAAATGTCAAAATTCCTTTGAACCTTGGTTAATGTAAGATTCTTCTCTTCTTTTTTTTTTATATTTTTTGGTTATGATTCTTCTCAAATTTTAAAGATGTTGAAATGAGTCAAACTTAATGGGCCATTAATGAGAATCTGATAAAATATATGGATTAGACTAACAAACTTTAAAGTTTTTTGATGGGAACAAACTTTAAAGTTGAATACATTTTAACTCAAACTAGCAGCCCAATTTAATATGACTCAATGCAAGCCTGGCCAGAAATGGTGAGTAAGAAGAGATACAAATCCAAAGGGAAACTGAGAAAGAAAGTAAGAAAAAAAAATATAAAAGAAGGAATGGTTTGTAAATAATAATTATAATAATAATAAATAATTAAAATCTATACATAACTAGAGAGAAAAAAAAATCTAAAAAGAGGAATTTGACCAGGAAGATAGGTCCCATTGCAAATTTTATAAGAGAATCTAATTAATAACAAAAATCAATATATTACTAGATTATGTATCAAACGAGAACATTCACTCCCCTTTTCATATATATAAAAACAAATAACATTACTCAATAAAGACCCGTGACCTAGACCTTCCCGGTCATACCAAGGAAGCGAGAGGTGGGCCACAAAGGAAGTTACTCAATAGAATCAAATAAAATTCCGGCACCTCTAGGGAATTTATGAACAATTTTTGGGATGTTTTTAATTATGTAATGGGGACCAAAAATTTTTCTCTCTCCAGCATTTTCTTTCTCGCAACCATGAGAAAAGATAAAATTTTAAACCTTGGATTCTATATATAATAAGGATAACTGTTCAAATTTTTGGGGATTCATATTGTTATGTAATGAGGATTTTTGTCAAAAAACTTATATTCAAATATAATATCGACTATTGCTAAAAATCTACACTCTTCAATTGAAAATCCCCAAGTTTTATACATGAATATCCATCCGACCAACAATATGATAGAAAAGTTGGAAGGAGAATCAACATTGGAGAGATAATACATTTTAACAATCCCCATTATTCAACTGGAATTTCCCCCAGTTTTATACATGCATCTTCATCCAACCACTGATATAATTAAAAAGTTGGAAAGAAAATAAATCATTATTGCAAAGAGAATATATTTTAAAGTTTGTATTCGAGTACATAATTCGAATCAATATTCAAATTTTTAGGGATTTATAATTATGCAATAGGGATTTTTATAAACTTAAGTATGCATTCGAATAATATATGGTAAAAATTCCTACTCTTCAACCCCTAATCCCCCAAATTTTATATATGAATATTTATCCAACCAATAATATGATAAAAATATTGGAAAGAGAATAAATAATTATTGGAAAAAAAATTATATTTTTCTCCCTATATAATTATAAATCCCCTCAAAGTTCTACATTAATTTCCTCATATCAACTTTCACGCAACCGAGTAAAACTCCCATTTTTTTTAAATTGGTAGTATTCGATCCTCTGCACCGGTTGGGAGGACCGTAAACAATGCCTAAATTTAAACGCATTAGTTTTAAACCCAAAGAAAAATTAAACGTAGAACAAACATTACTTATAAACAAAATGGAGGCATAGCTGCTGTGTAAGGATTTATGTGTGAAAATTTCTCCAAGTCACGTGTGCCTACCTTGAAAATGCGGAAAAGATATAATTAGTGACTAGTGGTGAACTACATCATAACTAATGCAATCATAACCAGAAGTAACTTTCAGATATTTTAAGAATAAAAAATACTATTATTTGTTTATAACTTAACACTTTAATTTTACCTGTCTATTTTCACTTTTTATTATATTTTTAATGTAGTAATTAAAATATTAAACTGTAAATAAACTACAATAATAATTCTCTTTTCTTACTTCGTGATCAATTCTCACGGACTAATCCCGTTGACCCCTCTAAAAAGTTGGTAAAATTTAGAGCTACTTGCTAAAGAGCAAACTTCTTCCTTTTCATGTTAAAGAGTAATTTAAGATAAAAATTAAGTACTTACCGATGAGAAATTTATTCGTACTTGCTAAATCCTATATTCAGGACACATCTATTTGGTTAAAAACTAGTTACTAACTAACGACAAGCATTTATCAGTAACGAGAGTAACTTAAGCTGTTTAAATAAATTTTGATATTTCAAAATATAAACACATTTAAATAAAGGTTCCCTATTATCATCATGGGTTATATTTTATGGAGCATCATTACTCCAACTAATTATTTGGAGCATTATAAACACAACGTATTATAATGCGTCATTCTCATAATGCAATTTCACTGCTCATCTTTTTTTTTAAAACAAAATTTTTAAAACTTGAAAACAATAATCCATTCAATAAAAAAAAATCCAACAAAGATAAAATTGAGTGGGGTTTAACGCAACTCCAAAAATTAACTCATGGAAAGAGAGTTACCAAAGTGTTTATAAAGGCTATCTATGCTATATGCTTGAGCAATATGGGATTCCTAACATTAGAATTGAGTGGGCCTAATTTCTCCCTCATGCTCAAGACTGGACATCTGAAGCGTGAAGTTTGCAGGACCGGACATCTGTGGGTGGCCCAATAACAATAACATGATAGGCTCTGATACCATTTTCGAATTGAGTGGGTCTAACTTAACACCAAAAGCTAGCTCATAGGGGGAGAATTACCCAAGTACTTAAAAAGGCTATCTATGCCATCTCCTTAACTGATGTGCAACTCTAACAAATTGCATTTTGAAACTCGAGCATGGTAAAATAATGAAACCAAGTGCTCCTGAAGAATCCATCGAAATCATGAACCTCATCTAGCGATGGTTTGTGGCGACCGCAGAGGCGAAGGTATAGTGAGAATGATGGTGGGTGTATGATAGTGGTGGTACACAAGACATATGACATGTTTAGGTCGGATTTTGTTGATGTTGTCCTTGAGAAAATGGGCTTCGGGTGTTTGTGGCGCAAATGGATATGGTGTTGTCTTTCAATTGCATAAATGTCTCTTATTATCAACGGTTCACCCACCAAACCGTTTAAGATGGAGAGAGGACTACATCAAGAGGACCCTTTGTCACCCTTTCTATTTGTGTTAGTGGCAGAGCTGCTTAATAAACTGCTACACAAAGCAGTGGATCAAGGAATTATTGAAGGAATTGAGCTTGGTAGGCAGAACATTAATTTGACACACTTACAGTTTGTTGACGACACTTTGTTGTTTATGCCACCAAAGAAGGAGATTATGTTGAACTTGAAGAGATTGCTTTAGTGCTTTGGTCTAATGTCTGGGTTGAAGATCAATTATGACAAATCTGGCCTTTTTCCTTTAAACTGTGATGAGGGGCTGGTTGCTGAGATTAATAGGAAGCTGAAGTGCAAGATTTCCTCCTTGCCTACTATTTATTTGGGAATTCCGTTTGGGGCAAATCCTAGAAGGATTGAAACATTGGAACCTATTATTGGCAGAATCAAGAGAAAGTTGACTGGCTGGAAGGTGAAATGCTTATCTAAAGCTAGGTGGTTGATGTTGATCAAGGTTGTTATGAATAATCTTCCAATTTACTATTTAGGCATTTTTAAAATGCCTAAATTAGTAGCCAAGAAGATCATCTCTTTACAATGTAGATTTTTCTGGGGTTTGAACGATAAGGGGTATGCAATGCCATTAATTAAATGGAAGGTGATTCAAAGACCAAAAAAACATGGAGGTTTAGGGATTGGCAGCCTAGTAACGAAGAATGCGGCATTATTGTTCAAGTGGTGGTGGAGGTTCTCAAATGAATATTCTATGATGTGGAAACAAGTGATGCATTCATGTTACGATATGGATCCAAGAAGATCGATTATTGACCAACATATCAACAATGTAGGGGGCTGTGGGGGCCTATTTTCGCTATCAATAGTATGGAAATAAACATGAATAAAGTAACTAGATATGGAATTAGATATATGGTTGGGGATGGAAGCAAGATGTTTTTCTGGGAAGATTTGTGGATTGGAGATATGAGATTAAAAGAGAAATTTCTGAGACTTTTCTCTATTTCTTTACAGCAGCTCACACCTATATTTGAATATGGCTCGTGGGATCGATTTGATTGGCATTGGAATCTATTGTGGCATAAGGAGTTCTTTGTATGGGAAGTTCAATTTCTGCAACAATTACATGAGATATTAGAGCAGGCACGATTGAATATTGACCAAGCTGATAAGGTGTGGTGGTCTCATGACAAATCAAGCAGATTTTCTGTTCAATCTTTTGTGGAAAAATTGTATGTGGAGAAGGGTTTAGAATCTCAGACTAGTTTGAACATTAATAGAGTGTGGCGTGGCCTAGTACCTCTAAAGGTCCAACTTCTATTATGGTTTGTTGTGCAGCACAGATTAAACACTAAGGACAGATTAAGGAGACTAAATGTTCTGAGAAGTGCTGACTACAGGTGTGTTCTATGTCAACAGGCAGAAGAAACCTTGCCACACTTACTCTATACTTGTGACTTCTCTTGGAGGGTTTGGGATGCTTGCTGTAGTTGGCGGGGAATTGACTGGGTCTTTTCTTAGGACTCTGCAGTCAATTTTGAATCTTAGATTGCTGTTAAGGTGCCATTTCAGAAAAAGAAGCTATGGATTTCATGCTATTATGTGATTATGTGGTCTTTATGGAAGCTAAGGAACATGGTAATTTTTCAAAAAAAAGGATGTTTGTTGGCAATCTTTCATGGTTGAATTATGGAACAGGTATAAACTATAGTGTTCATCTTAAGCTGTGTATACTAGGCGCACAGAGATGTGCTGGTGCGCTGATTTCTGCTACAAGCAAAGTCTGTTTCTTGTGGTGTTGGATCACCAAAATGTCTCGGCGGGTTTGTTGGGTGAAGAGGAAGTCCTTTGGGGCAAAGATTTCTTCTATCAACTTGGGATTTTATAGGAGTTTTGATTTGGTGGTCGGGCTATTACAATCGTGGAATTCGCATAGACTTCAGAGTGGTTATGTTTTCTGGTGTTTTATCTATTTCTATTGTGTATTTCTCATATCATTTGGGGGCTATCTTGTTTTCGGGTTTGGGTAATTCTATATTGCTCCTTGCATCTTGTTGCTCCTCACTTTGTTTCAGTGAGTTTGAGTCTTCAATAAATCAATTGAAAAAAAAAAGATAATTTGAAAATTTTATTGGAAAAGGTTAGAAACCCATCGTAAAACCCGCCTACTATCAAATGTTTAATTATTAAACGTGATTCGAGCTCCCTGATCATGTAAACAAACACATTATTAAGTGCTGAGTTAAAATATAAGTGCTTAAATATTTTAATAGAATTAATTATAATTTCATTTTAATATATTATTAATATTAAAAGTTTTAAATTATTAATTAATTATTTATAATTTCATTATTTTTCATAATAATTATTTTAAGAATTATATATGTCACAATATATAATTATGATATAATAAATTTTATATTTTTAATATATTAAAATTACACTAAACATTATATATTTTGGTGCTAAAATTTTTTATAAAATAAAACCTTATTTTATATATATATATATATATCTCTTTGTAAATAATATTGTCTTTAAAAATAAAAATAAACGAAAATTTAGAAAAAAAAATAAAAGATAATTATATGAAATAATATAAAGAATTTTAGATTTTTTTTTTCATTTTCATAAATCTTCATTAGACTTTATAAAACATAAAAGAAGGACCATAGATTCGTATGCTACTAACAATAATTGACAAGTACCAACAATGTGATGGTTTGAGCAGAAGGAGATCGGGTCATTTAAGTATATGGCCATCGGTTTAATTGTAAAATTTGTGTTCATAGAAAAAAAAAAAAATACCAATAACAAGGGATTGCACTTAATCGTCTGAAAGATTAAACTCTCTAGGGTGAGGAGATACTCTGGAAATGAAAATAATTGGCAAGTCACTACCTACTACGTTAACATTGTGGAGCCCCAAATGCCTTTCCTCGTTTCCCATGAGCGGGCCCGCGTTTCGCAGTTGCCACTTCCATATGTACACATCATTCGGATGGACACATCACAACCACTGAACAACACTGCATCTCCAAACAAAGTTTCAAAACCTTCCACAACCTTCTCAGATGACAATCATTTGAGTTAGATAAGCAAAAAAAGGAGAGAAGCTAAAGAAACACAAAACAAGTACAAAGTATAATGAAGAGCAGAAAATTATCAAGACCAAAAGCAATGGCGAGTTTTAAAGCTTTGTGGCAGAAAAACAGTTAATTAATGGAGCTCTCTCTCTCTCTCTCTCTCTCAAACCTCCACACAAGTCACAACGGTAGTTGGAGGAATAGAGTTGCTCTGGTGGGTGGAATAGAATCTCTTAGCTGGAAAAGCTTTCATGGTTGGCTTCTATGGAATCTCACTACCGCGTCTAATCATTTGACTTGCTACACACAGTTGTTGGAGACTGACCTTGTCCTCTTATCAAACTTTAAAGTTGAATTGAATACATTTTAACTCAAATTAGCAGCCTAGTTTAATACGACTCAATGCGAGCCTGCCCACAAATGGTGACTAAAAATCCAAAGGAAAACTGAGAAAGAAAGAAAGAAAAAAAATCTAATAGAAGGAATGGTTTTGTAAAAATAATAATAATAATAATAATAATAATAATCTATACATAACTGGGCAGAAAAAAAATCTAAAAAGGGAAATATTTTCAAATTTGATGAAAAAGATAGGTCTTAATGCAAATCCTATAAGAGAATATAATTAATAACAAAAATCTATATATTTACTAAATTATGTATGAGATGAATATATTCACTCCCCTTTCAATATATATAAAAACAAATAACATTACTCCATAAAGACCCTACCATGACCTCTCAGTACTATATATCATGAGAAAAATATAGCACCAGCCTACGGTCTGCGGTCGTATTAAGGAAGCCAGAGGTGGACCACAAAGGAAGTGTAACACAATCGTTTTCTTTGAGAAACAAAATCCTTTTTGTCTCCTCTTGTGAAAGATACGTGTATGGATTTAAACGCACGTAGATTCAAACCCAAAGAAAAATTGAACGTAGAACAAACATTACTTACAAAGAAAGGATGGAGGCATAGCAGCCGTGTAAGTATTTATGTGTGAGAATTTCTCCAAGTCACGTGTGTGTACTGCGTACCTTCAAAGCCGTGTAAGTATTTATGTGTGGGAATCTTTGCGTACCTTGAGTAGTACGGTCAACTATATCATAACTCATAACTAATGCAATCATAATCAGAAGAAACTTTCAGATATTTTAAGAATAAAAAATGCTATTATTTTATATTATTTATAAATTAACACTTTAACTTTACAGTCTATTTTCATTTTTTATTATATTTTTAATGTAGTAAATAAAATATTAAACTGTAAATAAAATAGAATAATACTTCTTTTTTCTTACTTAATCGTAATCAATTCTCACACACTAATTCCGTCGGCCTCTCTAAAAAGTTGGTAAAACTTAGTGCAACTTGCTAAAGAGAAAAATTCTTCTTTATTATGTTAGCGAGTAACTTAAGAAAAAAATTAAGTATTTACCGAAGAGGAATTTACTCGTACTTGCTAAATCCTATGTTCAGGACACATCTATTAGGTTAAAAACTAGTTACTAACTAACGACAAGGGTTTATTTGTGATGAGAATAACTTAAGGTATTTTAATAAATTTTGATATTTAAAAATAGAAAACACACTTAAATAAAGGTTACCTATTATCACTGGTTATATTTTTTGGTGCATCATTACTCCAACTAATTATTTGAAGCATTATTATAAACACTCTGTATAAATTAATAATAATTATTAATCCACAAGAAATGGTCTAGTGATGAACAGTTTGAGTAATTTGTATGAGATTTATTTTAAATTCAAATTTCATTACTGTCAATAAAAAAAATCAATAATAATTATTACATTCATTCTACCACTCAATCCATGGCTATGAAAATTTGGTCACCGGTGTTCCAAAACGATGGATATAATTAGATCATCCAATTTCATACTTTAAAGTAATTAAATTAAGACTTAAAAACCATAAATGTAATACAGCACCCTAAATCCCCATGTAAGACAGCACCATAAATCCGAAAACAAAAATCAAACGACTACATGTTAAGCGTGTTTCATTTTAGATGTTTTGATGGTGAGCTCGTGAGTTCATTGCCGTGTTAAAACCGGAATTTTGTCTTATATATTACGAAATTTCTGTCACTATTGCTCTATTTGTTTATTATGAGAAAAAAGGAATAATGTAAAATTTCTACTTCTCCTTATAATTTGTGATGGGGTAAATGCATATAATTGTAAAAATATGTTAGTATGTGATTGCGATAAACACCATATTTTGATTTTCCTTACCATGTTGCTGCATCCAAGTGATCATGATAACTCTCCAATTTGAGTTATCTATTGCTTTGTTTCCCATTTAGTTTGAGGAGTTATGTGCATGTTTTATTTAGTTTTATTTCATATTTTGGTTAATTAGATTAATTATGTTTCTCTTGTGTTTTAATTAATTATTATTTTGATGTTTAAGGATAGTTATGCATGTCTTTATTATGTTTGAATTGGGTACAAGCACTCAATCTAGGAAGAGGAACAAGAAAATTGAAGAATCTGCACATTAACTAGTGTGCTACAGCTTGCCTAGGCGTGGTACAGGCAGTAGAAACAACAATCATACAGCGTGCTATCATCATTCTATATAGTACTATGGAGCATGGTGTAGCACGCCAATACAGATAAAAAAGGGAAAGTTTTGCGATGCCTTGCAAATTAAGCTAATAATTTTGTGGACTGTAAAAGCCTATTCCTAAGTGTCGAACATGGACTTCTAACTCTGAAAGGCAACCATAAGAGAGAGATACTGGAGATTCAAGAATTTCAAAGCCTGGCATGGAAAAGAAGACAATCTTTTTTTTGAAGCAACCTTAATCCTAGTTTCTATTATTGGTTTCCTATGGCTATTCTCTTTTTCGCTTTCCCTTCCATCTCTACTATGTGTTTGTCTATATCCATCATGAACTAAACCTTTTTGCTAGGGTGTTGATAGATCAAAGTATGTGATGATGTTATGTATGGATTGATCTTATCTATGTTTTCATCTTAATGGTTAAGTATTTATGATTGTTCTTCATGCCTTTAAAGGCTTAATCACCATTTAATTGATTTGTTTGTTTACAATAACTTTAGAAAGGGTTTGTAAACATAGCTTGTCATCACAAAATACCATGAATTGAGCGAAAACTAGAGATAGGCAAACTCGATTCATGTGATTATATTAATAATTCATAAAACTTCAACCTTTTTCTGATTTAGTTTGTAACTAAGAGATTAGGTAATTAATTTAGGTTAACAAGAATTACTTGACCTTGAGAAAACCTTGAAATTAATTTAGGGAATCCGACCATTATTCAATAAAGGTAAAAACTAGATAATTGACATATATGGTTGCTATGGCTAGAGTTAGGTGAAATCGATTAGCCTTGATATTCATCCCATCTATTTTACTTATCTTTAATTGTGTGTTTTATTTCCTTTCTTTTACTTTATTTTCAATTTTTATTCACTTGATTTTTATTGTCCATATAGAAACCCTTGCTAGCCAATTTAATATTTGATCTATTCTCGTAGGACGATACTTTTTTTATTACTTTATTATTTGCACGAACTACCATACTTGTTAGCTTTGCATTAGATCATGAATGCCATAATTTGGCAAAAAGAAAATTTCATTGGATCAACATAGCTTTTTGGTTGTCGTTTTACGTTTAGTATTGCATACTAGATAAGTTTGCTTTTGGATATATAAAACTTCATGTGATTTGTATATCAAATTTATATTTAGGTTGTTAAAAAGTAAGAAATGGTTTAATTTTAAAATTTGAGTGGATTTCTTGGTCTATATTTTACATGTCCTATCAAAGTTAGTAATGTTTAGAAAGAATTACATTGTGTTCTTACCTGAAGAATAGGGCAGTGCAGGTCGTTATCTAAATTGTTAGCAATTGGTTCACATCCCGGGATTGATGTTTGATGTTTCTTGGATAATATTTAGGTGCCAAAAGAGGATTTTAGGTCAAATGTTCATAATCTTGGCTCTTGGCAATTGAAGAATTAAAGAGCTAAGTTGAAATTGTTCAGGTACTATGCTTGCGTAGAATCAAAACATGTCATGAAAAAATCTCTTAACGCCTTCTCCATAAGTCCAAATTGAGTGATTCAAGATGCTTTGGAAATGTGAGAGAAAGCTCCATAAGCTCACTATATGCCTTTCCAAATTCCCAAATTTTCTAGGAAAAAAAGTAGAAATATGCAATTTGTCCTGAATCCTAACAACACTAAACTTGCTACACTAAATCATTCATATCTTGAGCTACAGGAGTCCAATGGAAGTGGTTCAAAAGGCATTGAAAATCTGAGACATAGAGGTACAATTTTTGTGAAACATCCGAGCCTAAATCTCACTATAGAAGTTGTGCAGATCAAGAAAAGAACCAACCCAAGTGTAGCTAGGCACTTAACAAGCCTCCCCCGAATGATGAATTTAATGCTTCATGCAATTTTGCCATAAAAAATAAACATCTTGGCTTATTTTGGTCCTATAGTGATCGCCCCTTCCTACTTTACATTTCTTTTTGATAATTAAGATTAAATGAGACCCAAAATGCAAGTCAAGAGGGTTTTTATCAGATGCCGTGAGGGTATAAAAGGATTATTCCATAATTCAAGAGGATGTAATCTTTTTGGGAAGATCAAGAAGGCTCTACTAAGTATTGGTGACTATCTCAAGAGGAGAAGGCTTATGCTTTACATTCTATCCATCTTTTCCTTCTTCTTTTGAACCATGTTTAGTGGTTAGATCTTTTCTTAGCTAGAGTGATGATGTAATGATGTTGGGATCATAAGATATTGAGTTTTATTTTAATTTAATGAATGCTTTTGTCTTTCAATTGAATTTTTATCTTTTTTCTTAGATAGCATTTGGCATATTACCTACTAAAATTGCCAATAATATAGATTATTAGTTAGAAATATTGCCACTTTTTAAATTACTAATAATATTATACTGCAATATTTGGTATGCACAAGTAATCTAACTTTATATTACCATGTTATATCAAAAAGATTACTAGGTAATTGAAAAATTGATACATTGCTTAGATAATTGCTAATTGTCCATAAATAGAGATTAATGATTATGTGGGATTAATCATTAAGAGTTTCATAGAACATAAAGCCTTTTAATTTTTGGGTTCATATTGAGGAATTTATTGAATTTTAAGGTTTAAAGAGGATTAATATGTCAATGAATCGGTTATTAATTAGAATAGTGAATCCTCATCAATTGAATTGATAAATCTTCATTAGATTAGGAGTTTAATACTTAAGGAACAACTAAGTGAATTGGATCCCTAGCACTTTATCCATTATTGATCTTTCCTATTGCCTATTGATTACTTGCGCTCCAAGCCAGTTAGTTTTGATTAGGTTCAAATAGATTTACTTGCTAGATTCTCACTTGGCTTTATGATTTTCGGTTTGAAAGTGTACATAGTGTCAAGATTTGCAAATTGGTACTTGGTTACATAATTTTGTGGAATGATACTCTTACTAATTATTTTCTTGTTGCACGCCTCTCTTTCCCTGAGTCCATTCGATACCTATTCTTAACTCTTCTCCTTGTGGCCTTAAAATTCTCATTACAATTGTCAACTGTCCTGCAATAGGTGAACTCTTGCTGTAGAATTAGAGGTCGTGGCTAGATTGGTGTAGAGACTAAGCTCTTCTATCAATGTTGCTTGATTTCTGATTTGAGTTGTGCCCAGTTACATTAACCTACTTTGTCTCAGACCTTATTACATTGATTTCTCTAGTTGAATTAGTTTACACATTAAACTTGCATAGTTCCAATCTTTATCCACACCCAATTTTGAGAGAGAATTGCTAAGCTAATTGAAATAGAGGTTTATTAACAAATCTTTAGTGCCTACAAATTTGAGATATATTCATTTGGGTCGGCTTTCAAATTAGTCATTCTTATGAGCAACGGATGGTAAACATGGTAGAATGTGAATTATGTGACCAAGTTCATGTGTCCTATTTTGGTTGGTCTAACAAATAGAGATATCTGACGTTGCACCATAGACTTAGAAGTAAAGTTTTAAAAAAATTGCACATCGCTTTTATTTTCAAAAGAAAGACAAGGTCCAACACCTCCATGGCATCACTAAAGCACAACTCTAGCTGTGAATGAAGGTCAACTTATCCTCAAAAATCAAAAACGAAATTAATACTTGAAATTTAAATATTTAAAATAGACATTACTGAGGCTATTACGAATGTTCCAATGTAGCTATAATCCTGTGATATGGAGATTTTACGTAGGTAAGGAAGCTGCACTGACATTCTCTTCCTCCTTCCACAGTTACTAAGAAACCACAAACGACTGTACTAAGTAGTAACATGAATTCTCAACACTGTCATGCTGAAATTGCAATTCTTTCAGTAGATATAAACTATTCCTTGGATCCCAACATCTTGTTTAGGGCAGCAATATAAGCCTCAACGCTAGAAACAACAACATCCGTTCCTGCTCCAGTCCCACTATCATAAAAATAAAACATTAGTTGTGTCTGCGGATGATTGTAAAGAACATGCTAGATTAAAGCAATCAACATCTAGATTCACCATACTACCATACCTATAAGTTGGAAGAACATTTGCTTCAGTTAAACCAGGACTAGAAGCATGATTGTTCTCCCTGCCAATGACAACATGCGTAGTGACAATCGGATCAAAGCCTTTTGTGACTGTAGTCACTGAGTACTCGAGAAGTTTTACATGTTCCTGCATAAACATATTAGAACATTTTTATGTCATACCAATAATGCTAACAAAGTAACAATTGCTGCATAATCCATTAAATGTGCAGAAGAGGGAAATATAGAAATATAAAAGAATTAACAGTCCTAGAAACTTCTCATTGAATAACTTTTGACCTTCTGGCCCTTATTTTGACATAAAAAGCACAAGCTCAGGCAAAAGGAAAAAAAAATCCATAACAATCTTTAACATTCTACTTTGTAAATGGTGAGTCTATAGATACCATTAATTTCTAAAAGATGCCCCAGAAACCAAACTACAGAAAGGGCCAAAATGCTTATACAAACTAAGAATTGTCCGATAAGCTTTAAAAATCAAGAGTGACAGCAATAAGGTTACTTAAAATTCAAACCTTCACAATGAGATTTACTGCCTTGAAAGTTGAATCCACTGATCCGGAAGCAACAGAACAAGCAACATGTGCGCTTCCATCAGTAGTAATGAGTCTGACAGTCGCCGTTGAGAGACCCAGAGTTCCACAAGTCACCTGCATTGATAGGTATTGATTAATTTATATTTATTCTATATTGTCAAGTCAAGCCATTACATCAAACATAAAAGTTTCAAAGTATATCTAGTTTACCTGTAAATCACCAAGTTTCCAGATAGATTCTGCTTGAGTAACTTCATTTGATACCAATGCTCTAAGGTCAGCATCACTAACTCTCTGAGGAAACCAAATATCTAAGTTGGACAATAAGTAAAAGAATTTCAAGTAGGCTAAAATCCCATCATTGGCCAAATTAAAAGGAATTTAATTTTTATGCACTGTTAGTATAAAAGTATTTTATATAAATATCCAATCATGTATTACCACATCAGTAAAAGTATTTGACTCTCACACTTACTACCTCAAAAGTCTCACTTGTATCAGCATAGAATTGAATGATAGTATTAAATGATAGTATAAAATTCTTTTACATAGATAGTAAACTAAAATTAATCTCAATTAAAAGTTATAAACATCAAATAAAATCAGACCCAACTAGTTGATAGCCAACGGTAACTGTATCGATTTATATGTTATAATCACACTTGAAATAATGGGAAAGTAAATAAATAGTTCTTATTTACCTTCTTTTTGTCAGCCACTGCTTTGAATTGCCAAAACACACAACTAAGTTCATCATCATTAAGTTGATAACCAAGCTGAAACAAAAGAGGGTAACTCATAAAACAGGGGAAAATATTCAATATGCCTTTACGTCAAAGGAAGTATTTATATACCTCTTCAAGACGATTTCTTAAGGCTTGGCGTCCACTGCATCGATAGGTGAGACAATGTTACTTAAGAAGATAAAATAAAAGAGCCGCAAATTAATTGCACAATGTTGAAGAGTTGAGACAATACAAGAACAATGAAATTTACATTAACAAACTACAAACAAAAGATCAAAAGCCATGTCCATCAATGCGGATACATATATACTCTTGTATTTGGCAATAAAGCTACATAAGACTGGTCTATATTTAAGTTAGATACGATAGTTTCAGCAGCACTTTAATTTTCAACTAGCAAATGCATTAAGCATTCAACCATATGAAATTATGAGCTATCTTATTTTACAGATTAAATACTACATAGTGATAGTAGATAGCACTAGCAGCAAATACAGCAACGTCTTACATTATGCGTTATGTTGAAGTAAACACAGTTATGCACAAGTACTTCTAGTTTATGACACATGGTCCTCCACTGCTGTTAAACTATAATGTTCATGATATTGAACTGCAAGCGTGGAGGTAGCTAATTAATTAGACAGGAACAGGCATGTTTATGAGCATCAAAATAATCCTAGAAAACCATCCTTGCGCTAAACATATAATGGTTCAATTATCAATACTAGCTAGAATAGAACCAAAAGGAAAAAGGAAAAATCAATACCAGCCATAAAGGAGGATAAACCAAAATATTATTACTTCTTAAGTCATGGTCATTGCAAATATTGATGCTAGGTATAACACTCAAGATTTAAGAGAAGATAATTCTAGAGATTTCAAAAGCATAATATGCATCGATGAGTAGGGTGTAAAAGATCCATATATATATTTAAGACTTTTGAGAAAAAAGCAAATGGCATACCTAAGCTTTCCCAGTACAATACCAGCTCCGCTGGATCTTTCAAGCCCAATAGACTCTGGAGGGATTATTTCATATGTAGCTTTATGTTTTAGCCATCCATCCTATGAAACATACATTAAAAACAGAAACAAAATGGGACGAAATCAAGGGGCTGCTTTGGTGTGTGCTTAAAGTCAAGCCAGCAAAAATAAATAAATAATATTGCTTGAGTTCCAAAAGCAGACGAAATTTGGGATAAACAAATTCGAAATGACAAGCTTGACCATATATCATGTGAAGAAAATCAAAACAATTCTAGTTTGTGAATGGCATGTGAAAGAAAAAAAAAAAAAAAATCTAATGTGGCTTCGGTTGACTCCTAAAAGGGCTGCTTGAATGTACTTTAAAAGTTTCCTTTTCTCATCAAATTTTTATCTTTCCATGTTTTAAGACTAAAATCAAATATATAAATCAAACTGTTTTATGTCCAATGGGATGAAAAAATCCAAAGAATATCCTAATTTAGACTAAATAAATTATTTCGTATCCAGAGAAGGTTGTATATGATGTAAAAATCTAGCATTATCTATGAATCCAAAGGATTATGAGTAATTTTGTCATAGATGTTAAATATTTGAATATTTAATACTACCTAGAAATGAAAGACAACAATCTTTCACAGCAATCAACATACCAGCGCAAAAGATAAAACTATCATCTACAGGTAAGATCACTATTTTGTATGCTACAAAGTAATCAACAGTCCTATTCCGAGTAAAAAGACCACAAATTCAGGCATTATATGCAAAGAACATAAACTATAATAATAAATGAAGTCATAATGCAGGCATGCCTATATTTACAGATCCATTTGCTCTTGAAATTCCATATATTAATAAAAGGAAGCACAAATCATAGAACTAAGTGTGAATTTTGGCCAGTGTACTAAGAAGCATGTCCTAAGAGTTTTTCAATTTATCAGCAAGTTCGGCATGCATGTTATAGGGAAAAAGAAAAGAAAAGTAGAGATTACTATATTCATAATCTAAGAGTTATAAACTTTAGCAATACAATCACATAATACTGCGTCCATGTACTATTATATATTTGACACCACTAACCTGATGAATGCCACTTTCATGAACAAAGGCATTAGCACCCACAAGAGCCTTGTGCGGCTGTAAATGCATACCGGTGTACTCTTCAACCTATTGACAATGATTGTGAAATTCAAACTGAATATAGGTAACTTAAGGGGGAAGAAAACAAAAATAAAGTATTAGTTTGAGATATAAAACCATCTTGCTTGTCTTTAATATGTGCTTTGTATTGATTCCTGTATACAAGCCATCAAAGACTTCATGTCCCCTGCATTTCAGGGCCATCACAACCTTGGGAAAAAAAAAAAGGATTACGAGAATGAGTCATTGAATAATAAGTGAAAAGAAGTTCAATAACGAAGAGCATAGTTTGTTTTGGTAATTGTGATATGTTTTCTTTGGTACATAACTACTACATTAAGGGTTTGAATATGGACTGGCAGTAGACATAAATTACTTCAGATAAAATTTACACTCAATCGAACATAGCATGACTGTGCTACAGTAATGTCTACTACATTAACTACATAATAGAAAATTGATACACACCTCTTCAAATGCGGCATTACCAGCCCTTTCTCCAATCCCGTTAATTGTTACTTCCAATTGCCTTGCGCCAGCACGTGCACCCTGAAAGCAGCTAAGACTAGATAAAAACTGCAATCTATAGTTAATTATATTGTCTGCATTAAGTGGTACAGTTATGGTTATTACCGCTATGGTGTTAGCAACAGCAAGTCCAAGATCATTGTGACAGTGTGTTGAGATAACAACATTTTCAATTCCAGGGGTATTGGCTTTTATATCAGCAATCAATTTTCCGAACTCCCATGGCATTGTTATGCCAACAGTGTCTGGTATGTCCACAGTTGTTGCCCCAGCCTTGATAACTTCTCCAAGAATTTGATAAAGAAACTCCTTCTCCGATCTGGTAGCATAAAAATTGAATTAATTCATTTCCAAAAAGAAAAAATCTCAAGAGAAAGTACCCAATAAAAGGCTAGACAAACAATTAAGTGCTACAATTGAAGGATATATTTAGAGACAGACTAAGATCCTCTCATATTTATTTTGAATATGACTATATTAAAAGAAAGATAAACACAAATATTTTAAATAAGTAAAATCTTTTAAAAATTTATAGGGTCTAATTCAAAGTGGCTGTCTATCTCTATTTTAACTTGACATTTCAAGATAATAATGAGAGTGTTCAAATCCGTGGCCATGGCCAAAGAGTCAAATAGGAGTAAATGATATGTGATAAATGAAGTAAAAAAACCAAGAAGTTTTTCCTGGAAAGTGGTCGCATTCTACAGTGGTCCAGGTTGAGTTTTGGGGTCCAGCTAACTTGTCCGTATTCGAAAATGGGGAGTAGGTACGTTGACTTTGGTCCCCACAAACGGTGACGTTTTATCTCCTGGCATGTTGGCCCGTCTAGTTTGGGACCATTAAGTGGTCCATTCTCAAATTACAAAATTAGCCTCTTTATCCTTGATAATTACAAATTGACCAATAGCACTAACAAGGCACCACCCATCCATTACAACTGCGAGCACCATCATGAACTTAGTCGCTTGTCACTTATCGGTGAAGATGCAACGCTGTAAAGGAATTTAGCTACGTGACCCCACACCACTCAAGTAGTTCTTCACCGCTACCACCACCAAAAATCTTCACCGCCGCTCTCCGCCACGCCAATCGTCGCCCTCCACCACCGCTCCCTAGCATCTTCGAAAGCACTGACCAAAAGAAGGGAAAAAAAAAGAGAGATTTTGGCGGTGCCGTTCGCTGGAAATACGCTGGGAAAGGTTGCTTACAGACCCAGTCCCACGTCGCACTTTCAACTGAATATTTTTGTGTGTTTTTCAGATTCTTTGCTTCATTGAAATTTTGGACTCTGTTTTTCCACACAGTTCTGTTCTTCTCTTGTTGATCATGCAAAAAGGATGTTATTTTGAGGTGCTGAATATGCAGAAAATATATTTTGTTCTTGATGATTTAATTCTTCCTTTTATTAATTTGTGATGATTTTGTGCTTGTCTTTTCTAATTACTTCTGGAAAAATGGGTGAGAGAAGAGATTTGGCTTTCATTGATGAAATGATCACCGAAGGAAAGTGGCGGTTGTAAGAATATAGTAAAATTATCTCATTTTTTTAAGTCCATACTCATTAAAAAAGAGTTATTTATTTTTTTTATGAAAAGTTATTTATTTTTTAAAAATAGTAATATATATAGAATTTGAAAATAAAAAGTTCAATATTTAAATTATTACTAAGAATAATTTATTTTAAAAAATCATATAAATTCATATAATTTATTTTGTATAACAACTAATTATCAAAAATAAATTTATTTATAAGAATTTTTTTCCTATTTTTCAAATTAGAATAAAAAAGTTGATATAGAAATCATTATCTTATTATGATTAAAAAAGTTTATAACTAAAGAAAATCATTCCAATTTTCTCTCCTTTCTCTTTATTTGAAATTCTTTTTCACTCTCTTTTTCCTTCATTTTATTCGGCCTTCTAATAACTATTAATTTAAACCGAATCTTAGAGAATATATATTCAACATTAAATATAAAAACAAATCATCACATAAAACTCACATGTTTAAAACAAATACTAAAAAAATTTAATTTATTAAATGTTAATTATTTATAGTTACAAATATTTAAATTATTACTGATTAAATCCTTCTTTCACAAATTTGTAATTTTCAAGTTCAACTTAATATTTTAATAGCAGAATTCTAAATTACCTTACACCACATGCCAAGATAGTCATGTGGGTGATGGAACAAAAAATACATAATTTCACAATAATTTAATTATTTTACACACAATTAATTTATATTATATTATAGTATTTGTACTCTATTCATATATATTAGGTGTAACTTATATAAAACTCCATGTTAATAGCTATCACTAAATGGCATTTAATCAAATTATTATTATTATTATTTATTTTGTTTCATGACTTATGCCTATGTTTAGAGATAATAGGAGTGGAAGAATATATTGGAAAAATGAGTAGAAATAAATAGCATGCACTGATGAGGATTCAATTTGATTGGATAGTGGTGGAATAGTGGGTAGGAATTAAATTTTCATAAAAGTTTTTATTGGTAGTAACTCATAAAAATTTAATTTTTGTACAACTCTCTGATTAATTGACACATGGTAAAAGATTTTTGTTAATGGCTCTATTTTATTATATGTATATAGGTATAGATATATAGATTAATATATTGGTATATAGAAGTTAATAAAATTATTTTTTTAAATATATTTGAATTCTTTGGATTAATAAAATATTTAAATTCTTTCTAAATGAAAGCATCAATACTAGAATTCTTTCTAAATATAAATGTGTTTATGTTTGAATTTTTTTATAATTTTTTTAAAATGAACATATTTTTTTTCAAAATATAATTTTTTTAATTTTTTATTTTTCAAAAAAATATATTTAATATAAAATTATTCTAATTGGGATACATATAAAACATTTCTTGTTATATATTTTATTTTATTAGTAGTATAGATAGATAAGTAAATTCTATAAGAGAATCACAACATTCACTCCCCTTATCAGGTTATCATGCATATACAAACAAATAACATTACTCAATAAAGACGCTTGACCTTGACCTTGAAAAATACAGCATTAGCCGCCGGGCCCCAGTTAAGAAAGCTGGAACGCAGAGGTGAGCGACAAAGGTGGATACTAAAAAGAATCAAAACAAAAATCGTTTATGTCTCCTTTTGTGAAAGATACGTGTACAAATTTAAACGTACTTAAAAAATCAATCCCAAAGGAAAATTAGACCAAGAAAATCATCTCTTACGAAAAATCAAACCCAAAACAAATATTAAACATAGAAAATCATCACTTACAAAGAAAATGGAGGCATAGCTGCCGTGTAAGGATTTATGTGTGAAAACTTCCATAATTAGTGAATAATGGTCAAATCATAATTTATGCAGTCGTAAATAATCAGCAGAAACTTTAATTTTACCGGTCTATTTTCACTTTTTATTATATTTTTAATGTAGTAATTAAAATATTAAACTGTAAATAAAATAGAATAATACTTTTTCTTCTTACTGAATCCGTGAACCTCAATCAATTCTCACACCCTAATCCCGTTGCCCCTCTAAAAGGTTCGCAGTGCTTATATTGAGTCTTCGACAGCATCAACAAACAAAAACACCTCAATATCGAGTCTTCACCCACAACCAACAACAGCAACAAACAACAACAAAGAGAAGGAAAGGGACAACAAAGTTGGCTGTTTTGATGGCTTAAAGTTCAAATCCTTAAGCAACCTATCATGCAAAGAGGAGGAAAAATGCAAACTTTGGTGTTGGTGGCAAGTAGGAGGAGTGGGATTAGTGTTTGGTGATGGGAATTTGATAGGAGGGGGTTTGATAGGGGTGAAGGACCATGGTGGTGATGTTGGAGTGTTGATGGAGGGAGATGGGGAACTGGTAGGTTGGGTGGTGGCCATGCTTGGTGTCGGGGGAAAGGGGTAATTGGGTGCTTCTGTCGGTGGGGAGTTTCACTGAATGTGCTATGGTGTATTAGTGATAACGAGGTACATGCATACATCCTCCATTGAATGCATATACAGCAGGGAGCTTGACAGATAGTGCCCTTCTTTTTTATGTTAAGGAGTAATTTAAGATTAAAATTAGGTACTTAACGAAGAGGAATTCATTCGTACTTGCTAAATCCTATATTCAGGATCAGGACACATCTATTAGGCTAAAAACTAGTTACTAACTAAAGGCAAGGGTTTATTAGTGATCGGAATAACTCAAGGAATTTTAATAAATTTTGATTTTTAAAAATATAAAACACACTTAAATAAAGATTACCTACTCACTACCAAAAAAATATAAAGATTACCTACTATCATGGGTTATATTTTATGTAGCATCATTACTCCAACTAATTATATGGAGCATTATAAACACTCTGTAGTCAATAATAATAATTATTCTGCTACTCAATCAATGGCTATAAAAATTAGGTTACCGGTGCTCCAAAAATTTGGATGGACCATTGCAAACTTTAAGGTAATTAAGACAATGGATATAATTAGATCATCCACTTTCATACTTTAAGGTAATTAAGTTATTAAGTTAAGACTCAAAAACCAAAAAAGAACCAGGAGAAGGAAAGCCCAAGAACCTGGCAGCATCTTCAGGAACAAATTGGACATCATCGCAACCCAAGCTCCTAGCAAACTTCACCATCTTACATGCAATCTCGAGCACCTCCTCCTTGGTCTTCTTCAGCTTGTGCTCCATGTGAATCGGGCTAGTGGCTATGAAGGTGCTAATCCTAGGCCTCTTGGCATGCTTAATGGCATCCCAAGCAGTTGCAATATCCTTCTCATTGCATCTAGCAACACCAATAATAACCGGAACATACCCATCAGCACCAACATCGTTTCCAACCTCTTCAGCTATCATCTTCACGGCCTTGAAGTCATCTTTAGATGAACAGGGGAACCCTGCCTCTATGACATCGACGCCGAGCTTCGCGAGCTGGCGCGCGATGTCGAGCTTCTGTTGAGGGGTCATTGCGGCACCAGGGGACTGTTCCCCGTCGCGCAGGGTAGTGTCCAGAATGCGGACATAGCTAGGGTCAGGGATGTGGTTGGGAATGTACTGTGGCCGCATGTGAGTGCCATTGGAAGAGGGAGTAGTGGAAGGGATCGGTGCCATATTAGGATATGTGTTTTTATGGGATATGGAAAACAAGGGGAATGGGGAGAGTCTTGAGGTTCGGGGAGCACACCAATGTGAGATTTCTGGCTTGGGACTTGGGAGGTTCAGAATGTAAGACACGTTATATAGTGACGGTACGAGTTGCACGAGGATCAACAATCTTCAATTTTTCTTACCACAAATGTATAATTTAATGAGGAAGATGAAGTGATAATTGTGTAAGAGTTACGTAGTTTGATTTGGTTTAGAATGACGAAAATTATTTTTTGTCTCGATGAGACTACAGATATTCGGATCTTATTATTAGAAATTTAACTAATCTAACATGATTTAACAGAGACTTCTAAAAAGGTAAGAGTCTTCTAATGAGAATATATTTTATTCCCACGATTTTAATGCCAACATTTAGTTATGTTTAAGTTGTTTAATATTTGTTCTGTGTAAATAACATTTTGAGTTCAAATCTTATGAATAGATAAAGGAAAATTTTGGTACGAAATCCTCAACTACCAAAAGCGAAAAATACTTAATCATTTTTGCTTTCACTTTCACCCCTCCTTGAATTGTGTTAATTGAATCTGCTCATTAATTTCCACCATTTTTCCTTTCTTAATTTTCGTTCGTGCAATTTGTTTCGAGCCATGTAGCAAAGCTCTTAGATAAAACTAAAATTGCAAGAACTTTAATTCTATAATAAATCAATCTAATTCAAATTAGAAAAATTGGAGTTTAATGGACTCTAAATATGAGTAGTTTAAAAAAATGACAAAATTTAATAAATAGTAATGGAGTCGAATTCTTTTCTTAGAAAGCATTTGTTAGAAGGTTTGAACTTCACAAGAATAAAATTCATGAAAATATTATATCTACGAATGTTATTCTTAGGTATTCTATAAAATTTGTTTGTTTAGCATTAAACTTTTTTTGGTATATTTGTTAATTTTTTTAGAATAAATTAAAAATTTGTTTTGTTTATAATATATATTGCTGAGAATATATATGATAATTTTAATATCCCTAACATAATTAATTATATTATTTATTATTATTATTAATTGAGGAGATATTTTAATATTTTTGTTCAATAATTTTTATTCCCATATCATGGGAATATTTCATTCCTAGCCCTTATGATAGAAATAAAAAAAAAAAACTATCAAAATATGGGAATGCAACATTTATGAAAATATGAATCGATTTTTAACTTTAATTTGGTTTGGATCGATTTTAAACACTTCTATCACATATCCGTATAATACTAGTGGTTAAATTATTAGGTGGTTATATTTATTTAAAATTTAAAAATGATTAAAATAATAAATATAGAAATCAATTATAGATCTTACTATTAATTAAAGAATTTAATTTAAAAAAATTTATAAAGATATCCAATTATATATTATCATATCAATAAAAATATTTAACTCAATTATACACTACTTTAAAAATTTTATAAATAAAAGCAAATGATTTGTAAGTAATATAAAATTTTTTTATATTAATAACATAATATTAAAATCAATTTCTTAATTAATATTGAAATATTATTTTCTAAATAGTATACTCATTATACACGTTATGTACATTCTCATTAACTAATGAGTTATAATAGATAAACTTATTATACATGAAATATCATATCAATTCACACATTATCCATCAGCAAATATAATGTGAATTTAATTCAAATGGAGTCTATATTTTATTTATTAATAGATAGAATATAAATCAGTATAATACCTTATATATAATAAATTTATCAAATTTCTTTTGTTTAATTTATAAAAAAATATTATTATTTTATTTCGACGGACGTAATAGAGGATTTCGTATACATAAGCCAGTGAAAACTTCCAAAATCATCTATTTCGTCCAAGGATTTGACAAATCGATACCTACCACATCAACGTTGTGGGGCCGCATGCCTTTCCTCGTTTTCCATGCGCGGAGCTCGGTAGTTTAGTCAATGCAACTTTGCAAAAGCGGGACCGCCGACGGAAGAAATTTCGCTGGTTATGCAACATGTTGGTGTGTATGTGCATCTATTAAAATGATTTTTTCTAAAAACAAATTAAATTTTATATTATTATTTTTTTATATATGTTGGATGAAAATGCAATCGGCTTAATCTCTAAGAAGAAACTTATCAGAAAAATAATATCTTAAAAATTACCAATGTTTAAACGATTAATCTTTAAATAAGTCTTCTCTTATGAATGAAGCTTAACGGCCAATTTGAAAGTCTTTGAGCAAGATCGGTCAACAAAGAATTGAATAGAAACTTGAACTTCTATTAATCAACCATAAGTTCATATAAAACCTTGAAGATAGATAATAAAATTAAAGAAATAACATAAAGCTAAAAAGGAAACTAACAAACACAGATAAAAATTGATAATTAAAATGATATCATGGGCATTGATCTGAGTGATGCTTTCCTTCTCTGTGCACGAGCCTTTTATAACCTCCTTAAAATCTTGCCACTTTCTCAAATCATACACATAGTGGCCTTCAGCTTAATCCCCATGCACCCATGTTCTTAATAGTGGTAACGGTTACTCCACCAAGTTTTCAGTCTCTAACTACCTTCCTTTCTTGACCATTGGGCTTATCTGCTTTCTTCAACCCATTCTTCTCTTTAGCTGATGCTCATTTCCTAGCCTTATTTACCATGTCTCGGCTACTGATAACTACCATCTTGTCAGGCCCAATTCCAATTTTCTTCTAGGCTCAACGTCTTATCACTTGCTAGCCCATAATTATTTTTTGGTGCCAACATATGCCCCCATACATTACCTAGCTACTTAGTTAACGGCTATTTACTTAGCTAAGTAATGTATTGAAGATTGTTACCGTTACTGTTCATGGTACTCCAAATCTGTTTGTTTCCTTTTTGTGATTCAGTTTCTCACTCCTTTTCTTCTTAACAACCTTTCAAAACTTTTGTGTAACCTCAAGTTCCCATTGTTCTTTAATCTTTTCTTGCCCTTGACCTTATCCAATGTCTTCCGACCATTCTGATTCTGAAAAGCCTTCTAGCTCAGCTATTCGTATTCCATCCAAGAACTCGTCGTCATCAAGCTTTGAAAGCTCCTCCACTAGCACGTCATCAAAGTGTCCTCAATCAATAGATAAAGTTCGGGATTCTATTCAAGCTCTTAAGACTCTTCCTAGCAAGACGAATTCATCTTAGATGGCATCTTCATCTCACCCAGCAGAAGATTCATCTTCGGAAGAAGGTCTTGGAGACGAGCTTTTGATTCCTCATGATCGAGCTCATTGCCCATATATCTTGGGTCTAATCTATACAGAGCGTCCTCTGTATACTCATATTACAGAATCATTCATTCTTCCCAATGGATTTCAGCTCCCCATTACCGAGGAGTGGTTTTCTCTTGCCTTACATCCAAAAGAACTCCGCGGCTGGCCTAAACCTAGTCCAGAGTACTTGCAATGGCTCGACAGAGTCTTGGAACAACGTGGAGAAGAATGGAAAACTTGGGGCATTTATAATATGATTATGCTTTCCAAGTGTAGCTTCTCCCCCAATATTGATATGTTCCTTACCCTCATTGGTTTCTGGAATCCCTCTATCAATGCTTTCATTTTCCTCTTTGAGATCATGTCTCCTTCATTATTTGACATGGCCATGATGTTAGGGCTGCCGATTGATGGGAAGACATCTCGTCCCTTTACGGTGAAGCCTTCGATAAACTTGACTACCCTATTTCCAAAGAAAATTCTGCTTATGGCAAGTATATGGAAACACATCGGCGCACTCAAGGTGGGGTAAGCTAAGCATCATGCCTTCCTTTTCTTTTGGCTCTGTAAATTCTTCCTCTGCAGCAAATCACTTTCCATAGTGAATGAATATTCCTATTTCCTCCCGGCTATCATTTCTGGTCGCCCAATGAATCTAGGAGCTTTATTTTTATCCTCTTTCTATGCGGGCATGAAGATGTGGATAGACCAGTTGGAAGCTCGAGACAACAAGGCTATCCTTAGCCCAATCTGGTTCCTATTTTTATGGGTGAACGAATATTTTCCTGAGTTTTACTACGAGTGTTCTCTCAACGTGGAACCAGCCCGAGATGCTTCGACTTATAATCTTCATTACAAGAGTGTACCAGTTTTCACTTTCTAAGCTTTTCAACTAGCCGATCGGCTCTTCAAAATGACTCCTAGATTATATCTAAAAATTTGTCCCTTCCTTTACCGCTCCTATGGTCCTGCTTGGGTTCACGTAGATTTGCTGACTGTCTCAACTGAATAACTAGTTAAAGTGGCTCCCTATTAGGGCAGTATTCTAACTGGCCGAGATATGTTGAATGGAGTTCGTCCCAATGCTTAAGCCAACAAACTGTCAGCCGAATCATATAGTCTAAATAGCTTCGCTTAGCAATTTGGGTCAATCCAAGTTATCCCTGCTCCTTACCAGTTTGTGGTGACTTCAGATGATACTCGGCCTACACTCTTGCCCCTTGAGATGAAGTAATTGGTGTCTACCAACAATAACAAGATAGCTCAATTTCATTTTGAGCCTTTTATAGTCAACCTTGGGACAATTCCATGTTACACCAATTGGTGGACCACTGTCTACAATCGAGCATTTCCACTTGCTCTTGATCATTATCTGTCCAAGCTAATAAGTGGCAGCCAGCATAAATCTTCTCAGCCTTCTCGGCTGATTTCTACAACTGCTCCTCCATAGGCTGGTACATCTTCATCCAAATCCGTCCAAGGTAACTGTCTCAATTCCTACTTTTTCCTAATTGATCCATTATTCCTTACTTAACTCTATAGTACTCGTAATGTAGGGTCTCAAATAGTAAATGTAGAGAATCCTGTTCCTACTCAGCCGAAGTAGAGAGTTCTAGTTCGAAAGAGCCTTAGAAATATTGTCTTGGCTACTCCCTTAAGGGTCGCAGCTCTACCTACAGCTTATTTGCAAGATACTTCCCCCCTCCGAGTAAGTAAATTGCCTTGATGCTTCTATTAGACATTCTTTTCTTATCTAACTTAGATCCTTATTTTGCAGAAAGAACGAAGGATCAAGAGAAGGGCTGAGCTAAATTCCCCTCCACCTCCACCATTTAAGCCTAAGGCCCTGAAGAGGAAAGCCATTATATGTGATTCTGAAGAGGAGGAGGAAGAAGAAGAATGTCCTCTCAAGAGGTGACCCAGAAGTATTCCTTAGCCGCAGCCTCCATCAGTTCCTTCTTCAGCTGGTGTACAAGATCAACCCCTGTTATCTGAGCCAAATGAACCAACTGCAGTCGATCCTGCTGTCCAGTTGTCTCTTTCTATTACTATAGTAGTATCAACAAATCCCTCAGCTGATATCAATTTTCTTGATAACCAGCCAATCCTCCAACCGAGAAGTTCAATAGCAGAAGCTCAAGAAACCAGCTGCTTACTACATCAACAAGCCACACCCTCTGCTTACTCACCCTCCGTTCCTGATAAAGAATTAGCGGCTTACTTTAATGCTCCCATCACTCAACTTCCAGCAGATAGTTCATCACCTGTACATCAACATTTGCAGATAATTGAAGAAGATCTGCAAAAGTCATTCGCTCTTGATCCTGCCACATCAGCTAGATTAGAGCGATCATTATTGAAGGTTTCTGAGGCTTCAGATGCTGATATACCTGCTTCACTTAAGCAGCTATGTACTGACATTGCTCTCATCATTTCAGACGCCATGTCAGACTATAATAGGTTCAAAGCTCATTGAGACGACAACATTAGCTCTTTAGAGGAATTGGCTTCCCTCAAAGAATAGAAGAATGCTTATTTATCTCAGTATCAGACTATAAAATCTAGCCGAGATCAGCATCAGCAGCAAACTCAGCTGACTAATCGAATTAAATCAGTCCATGAAGAGATTGCCAAGTTGTAGGCTACTTAGGGATTCTGGAACCTAAATTGGCCACGGTGAAAGCTTACATTAAGGTTGAAAATGCTCAATGGCTTTAGCTTTATTCCCAAGCTAAGGCCCTAGATCACTGTAACATCCCCAATTTTTGTCTAAGCTAATTAGCTCAGTGATCCTGGCTAATTAGAGAGGTTAATGATTAACTGAAGACTAATCGGCTAACCTCAATGAGCAAGAGCTTAGTGAATTGAGTCAAGTCAATAATTGAATCATAATATACTAAATGGTTTAATTAAAACCTAATTATTCGAACCTCATTAATTCGTAACTTAGAAATATAATTAAGCTAATCCAATCTTATTAATTAAGTACAAGACAATTGTTCTACCTTACCAATTGAGATAGATTAATTCTAAACCCTAATTACATAATTCATAAGATCAATTCTTTTAAGAGGAAAAACGTCTTAAAGATGTAGTTAACCGAAATCAGTTAAAGAGCAATTTAACTAATCAAATTGAATTAACAACTTAGGTAATTCTAATAGCTTTGAAGATTTAAAAATTTTTCTTAATGGATACACCAAATCTTGGCCAAGTGCAAGAGCAAAATCCAACCATTCATTTGTCTTCTCATCATGCACCATTAGATCAAGAGTCTAGGTTAGTAGTATCTCTTTAGTCAAGACAAAAGATCCACTCTTCTCCATCAAGATTGTGACACTTGAAGTGATCACAACCATTCAATGCCAATCCTAAGATAGATCATGCTTTTAACCACTAGAAAAGAAACACTACAAGCCTTTACCCAAGTGCTAAGACTCAAAGGAAACACAACCCACTCTTTTACCCCAAAGTTCCTAGCCTTTTTGCTTGAAAAAGAAGTAAGACTCACCTACTCTCTCTTGCTTGTTGGAGAAGCAAAGCAATCAGCCCACTTCTCCCCATTTTTACGCCTAAACTAGCCCTCCCACTCTCTCATTTGTGATTTTCATCCTCTCACTACAAGCCTAAGCTCCCACTTCTCTCTAAGCCTCATTCTAGCTCTTCTACTCTTTCAATTCCTCTTGTTCTTCCTCCCACTTTCACACCCCATCCAACTCTCCTTCCTTTCACCATTCCACTAGTCCTTCAAGGACCACCCTCTTTGGTTCTTGAGGAAGCAAAACAAACACTCATTTAGCCCCATTATCAAGCTCAAGGAGGAATAAGGCCATCTCCAACCATTCTCATTCTTCAAACTTGTCAAGAGAAATCCTTGTGGTAGTGACTCTAACCTTCTCTTTTTCATGTATTTTTCAAGCTCTAGAACTCCTAAGCTCTTCATAGCTAGGTGGTTTTAGGACTTGCTCCAAGGTCTCATGACCATTTCTTACTCTATGAGCTTTCTTTGTCTTGTTGAAAAATGTTGCCTTGAAGTGAGAATATGTGGCATGATAGTTTTATGTATCTTGCTTTATCTTGGTTTAAAATACTAATTTGATAACTAAAATATTGAAGATGATGATGAGTTAAAACATGAAAATGGTGATTTGAAGTGATATAACAATTTCTCCATAAGCTTGAAGTGAAAAACTTAAAAACTAGTAAATCTGGAATTTTGGCAGTCTGTAAAGCGTGCAATATATTTATTGCTACAGAACTCAAAATGCAACAAAAATTAAAGTAGACTCAAAGAGCTTTTCATACATATAAAATATGTGAGATTTGGCTTTAAAACGAGAGAGATATGATTTTTCAAAGTTTGCTGTTCCTGGATGGGTTTCTGTCCGGGCAGTAGGTAATAAAACATGCATAACTCAAGTTATACATAACATTTTTGAGTGGGACCAAGTTTGTTAGAAAGATAAGACATAGATGAACACTCTCACAAAACAGTTTTGCCAGATTCCATGTGAGGAACTCGCACTGAAGTGGACAAGCCACTGACCCGAGATGAACTTTCAATCCTGAACAGTCAGAATAAAATGTGCATAACTCAAGCTACAAAATGAATTTTTAAGTGGGGTTTGTTTTGTTTAAAAATAGACTCAGAGAAGTACATCCACACCAAAATTCGAAATAAAAGAGTAAAAGATGAAATTATGGTGAATTTTCAAGGTTACTGCCTCACTGTAAAAGTAAAACTGTTATGGTTAAATTTTAAAGGTTAATGAGAAATAAGCTTTAAGACATTAAGACCCTTACATTAAGTATTGGAAAACCTTCATAATTCAACTTAAAAGTTTCAAAAAAGGATAACGGATGAAATGGGCCTATGCTTAATAAAAGAATTTATGCAAGAAGCAAATCAATTAAAAGCTTGTACCCAAGTTCTTAAACTGCTCTAAGCTCATAAGACTTTTGTAGAGATGTATCTACATGTGTCAATATGATGACAATGACATGATGATGATGATATGATATGATGATGATCATGATGATGATGGTATGATAATGGTGATGATGATATGATATGATGATTATGATAGTGACATGATGATTATGATAGTGTTATGATGACGATATTATAATGAATCATGATGATATGAATATAATAAGTTGATGATATGATGCTTAATGATATACATAAAAGAATTAATAAATATGAACACCCTGGGGATGGCGATACGTAACGCCCAGAGGTGATTGATAAAGGAACCACATTTGGGGACGGCGATACGTAACGCCTAAATGTGGAAAAGAATCAGTATAACTTTGCATCATGTTTTAATAAGAAGAAAGTAAACTAAGGGTGTGATCCTTCAAAAGGAAGGTGACCCAAAGTAAGCTCCCTCACCCACGACTCGCATGAGGCATGGCATGACCCATTAGTGTGAGTATAGGGATAGGTCTTACATGAGGCGTGGCATGACCCAACTAGTGTAAATGCAGAAGAAATTCTATGGTGGCGGCAGTACGGTATGAACTCATTACCACTTATGTTTAGTGGGTGAAAAGATAAAGTTAAGTTAAGAAAAGAAAAGGGACCTCGGTCTAAACCCTAGAAAGGGAAAGAAGTTAAGAGAATCTTATAACACAGTCATGCATTTTTATATGATTATACTTGTGCCCATGTATGTTATGATGTAAATGATTAGAGATTATGTTAAAATTGAATCCACTTTGGATATTCATGTTTTCGAAAACCTAAGAACGGAACCTTATGAATGTTTACTATTTTCATTAATAAAACCGAAGTGGCTGGGACGATGACGATGACACTTTCGTGTCGGGTTCGAGTCCTACTGAGAAATTCCATTTCTCACCCTAGTTGTTCTTCCGTATCGTCACCAGATCTCGACGGCGCATCCGGTGGAGTGGAGCGTGGATCCCCAACACTGTGAGCGGACGTGTGACGTGGGATGCAAGACGAAGCTGTTTTGGGACTTGTAGCGACCATCGCTCTGCATCTTCGCATATTTCTTTTGAGTTAGGCTTCGCCACTTAAATTTGTACTTAGTATCTAGTATTTGGATCATGGCTCAACCATGAGCCTCCCTTGTTGTAATGCTGAAATGTATGTATATATATTATGAACTCATATGAATATAATGGTTAGTTATTTAATGCAATATATTTGTGAGTTATTATTTGTTTACCTTATCCTTGTTTTATGATATTGGAGTATATATTTTATACGACACGTTCTTTCTCTAGCTATCTTCTCGCTCAAGGCTTTACTTTTCAAAACGCTGATAAGCGACAACGTATTTCAAAGAAAAATCTTACCTTATTTTTCGCGTAATTTAATTTCAAGTGGAGTTTAGTTTTTCACGAGCATAAGTAACAACTAATAAAATGCCGTAATACGACTTAAGCGTAGTATGGGTTTATTAGGGTGTTACAATCACACGATTGTTCCTCTTGCTGAGAAACATAAGCCATTGGAGCATGTAGTTGAGGTAGGCAACAAAGGGTTAGTCGAGGTCGAATCTTCATGGGCTTCCCTATTCTAAAAATTTCAAGCAACTCGGCTATCTTCCTCCATAGGTACCCATCTCAGACATTTTCATATGTCTAGTATGTTTCCAAGGCTCGTCCTTTCTAACTCTTAATATTATTTGCAGAAATGGCTCAAATTCCTAGCTCAGCTATTGTTCCTTATGTGGGTGAAGAGTCTGCTCTTCTAATCCCAGAGCTCAAGCCAGAAGACTTACAGGACAACATTCTAGTTGTTGTGGGTGATGCTTTGACCACACTTTTGGAGGAAAAGTTATTTGCAGAGATAGCTGCCAAATCTGCCTTGGCACAATCGACTGCAGTAAGGGAGCAAGTCGAATCAACCAATACAGAAGGTAATCCAGCCAATGCCCCACCTACAAACCCTGAAGCTTAGACTAGGACATTATTTTGCATTTCTTGTACTTAAAATTTGAGTTATATAGTTGGCTTGTGGCTATTAATTTTGAATACTTTGATCATTTGGAAATTGATTCCCAAATAGATGGACAATATTTCTTCAAAAATTTTCCATTGATGCTCTTAGTTAATTCTTTTCCTTGCATGCTAAGCAACCTATATGCTCCCTTATATATAACTTGGCTAACAATATAAGGAACTTCCCAATTTGGAGACCATTTGCCGAATCTAGGATCTTTAGTTCCAATAGGCAATATTGCCTTACATACAATATCCTAATCGGCAAATTATTTCCTCTTCACCTTCTTATTGTAGGACTTTGCATCTTTTTGCTTATTCAGCTAAATATTCTCTAAGGCCATGATTCTATCATTGTTAGCTGATTCCAATTCTTGGAACATGGCCTGAGAATACTCTTCAGGCTACAATCCAGCTTGTTTTGCCACTCTCAATAATTTAACATTTATCTCCATAGGTAAATCTGTATCTTGGCCAAAGGTCAACCTAAAAGGAGTCAAACCTGTAGCCTGATTCTTTGCATTTCTATACACCCAAAGAATCGTGGATAATGTTTCATGCTATTTCCTCGGCTGATCATCAATAATTCTCTTAATCATGTCAATCAATCCCTTATTAGTTGCTTTGGCTTGACCATTAGCTTGTGTATAATAAGGTGACGAGTGAATGAGTTTAATCCCATAGTCTTGCATAAATGCTTTTTCACCCTATCTCCTGTAAACATGGTGCCTTAGTTAGTCGTTATAGTTTCTGGAATGCCAAACTGATGTATAATTTGCCTTTCAATAAACTTTATCACGTTAGCTTGTGACACACTCGTCATCGACTGAGCTTCTACCCATTTTGTGAAGTAATTAGTGGCAACTATAATAAAAGTGTGTCTTTTAGAAGATGGAGGATATATCTTGCCTATGAGGTCTGTTGCCCAACTCTTGAATGGCCACGGTTTGACAATGGCATGCAACTCCTTGGTTGGCACCATCTGTATGGGTCCATGAAGCTGACAGGCTTCACAGCCTTTAGCATAGGCAAAGTAATCGGCTGTAATAGTTGGCCAATAGTACCCATATCGGCAGATTAGCCAGTTCATATTAGAGCCAGATTTATGAGCCCCACACATGCCTTCATGGACTTCCCCCACCACTTTTAAAGCTTCATCTTTATTTAGGCACTTGAACAATACCCCTTCTTGACTTCTTCTGAATAACTCACCATCAATCAATACATACTCTAATGCTTTCTGTTTAAGTTTATAATCCACCTGAGCCGATGGGTTAGCCAAATATTGGATCAACTCTTGCCTCCAATTGGCTGATGACCTTAGCTGATAGTTAACTACCTAAACTTTTTCATCTTCAACAGTATTGATATATGGTATCACGAACTTATATCCAGAGGCATGCTATGCTAAATCATTTGCTATTTCATTTGATATCCTGGGAACATGTGATATTAAGACATAGGCCAAATATTCCAATAAGGTTTGGGCTTCTTCCAAATATTCCTCCAATGTTGGGTTGTTGCACCTATACTCTCCTAACAATTGGTTGATCACCAACTGTGAATCTCCCATAATCTGCACAGTTTTCACATCCAAAGACTTGAACAGTTTTAAGCCAATCATGAGAGCTTCATCCTTTGCTTGGTTTTTGGAACATTGGATATCTAACCGATACATAAACTTCTTGTTCACTCCCTCAAAACTAGTAATTATCACTTCTGCACCAACTCCTTTTTGATGTTTAGAACCATCAAAAGCCAGGGTCCATGGTTTAATCTGTATATAACCTTGACATTGAACTGATGGGTTCTATACTTATATACATGGATGTTGTGCTAAGAGATCGGCCAACACTTGTCCCTTCATGGCCTTCAACGATATATATTTTAGAGCAAATGCATTCAGCTTAATAGCCCATTTCATCAACCTTCCTTGAAGGACTGACTGATTTAGTAAATATCCCACTATATCTATCTTATAAACTACCAGCACCTCCCTAAGCATTAGGTAATACTCTAATTTTGTACATGCATGGAATAGTGATAAATATGATTTTTCTATTGGAGTGTACCTAGTTTCGGCATCATTCAGCAGCCTACTCAAATAGCTCGCTCGGTTGCATCCTTTGAATCTTGAGATAACAGGCTTCCAATGGAGTCCTCAGTGGCTAATATATATTACTTGAGAGGCCTTCCAAATGCTGGTGGTGCTAGCACTGGAGGTGTTGCTAAGCAATTCTTGAATTGTTCAAAAGCATCTTGCTGTTTGCTCCCCCAAATGAATTCCTTGGCTTGCTTAAGCCTTAACAAAGGTGAAAAGGTCTTCATCTTGCCAGCTGAGTTAGCAATAAATCTCCTTATGAAATTTATCTTTCCTATTAAGCTTTGTAATTCCTTCTTATTCCTTGGAGGCCTAGCTTCCAATACAGCTTTCACCTTATTCTTATCCACTTCAATTCCCTTTTGATGGATTAAGAATCCGAGGAAGTTTCCAACTGAGACCCAAAACGCACATTTGGCAGGATTCATGTTAAGCAAATGCTTCCTCACCCTGAGAAACACTTGCTCTAAGTTAGCCAAATGGTTGTGCAAATTGGCTGACTTCACAACTATATCATCAATATAAACCTTCATACATTTTCCAATCAAATCATGAAATATCAGCTTCATTGCCCTTTGATAGGTAGCCCCGGCATTCTTAAGACCAAATGGTATAACCACCCACTCAAAAATACCAATGGCTCATGGGCAACGAAATGCAGTTTTATGCACATCTTCCTCAGCTAAATAAATTTGATTTTACCCAGAATAACCATCCATAAAGGATAAAATTCCATTATTTGCTGCGACATCAACTAACATGTCCACAATTGGCATAACATATTCATCGTTAGGGGTAGCTAAATTCAAATCATGAAAATCCATACAAATCCTAACTTGGCCATTCTTCATGATTATAGGAATAATGTTTGAAAGCCATTGTACATATCTAACAATCCTAATAAAACCTGCTATTAATAACCTCTCTATTTCCTACTTTATCTTTGGCATCAACTTTGGATTGAATTTTCTAGATCGTTGCTTGAATGGCCTAAAATCTTTTTTGATAGGCAAACGATGCTTAACTAATTCCCTAGACAATCCAAGCATTTCATGGTACTCCTATGCAAAACAATCTTTATACCTGGTTATCAGCTGGACTAATTAATCTCACTCACCTTGGCTAAGTAAGCCACTGATTTTAGTCATCCTCGGCTCATTGAGAGTCCCAAGGTTAACTTTGATTAAGGGGTCTTGGGCCTCAAAGCTTGGAATTTCTCTCTAGATAGGGGCACAAACAAATCTGCTGCTTGATCATATCTTTTCCCTACAATTCCTCTCGTCCATCTCGGCTAGTTCCTCCTAAAACAAAAACTCTTCAAGTCTTGCCTCAGCTAAATGCAGGGCTAACCGTTGCAGGACATCCTTTGTCATTACTTCTTAGTCATTCATTGACAAATTCTGGTTTAGGCCGTGTCTCAGCCTTTACTATAATTTCAAACTCATCCAATGATAGGTCAAATGACTTGACAGAGTCCAATTGGACATCTTCAAGCTAAGAAATCGGCTCTTTGAAGAGTATAGCATGGCATCTTGTATTCTTACATTAGCTGTGAAAGGGAATAGTCTGCATTCATTACTTTAACTTGGCTTCTGTTCCACAATTGAAGCTGTTGGTGGAGGGTGGAAGGTAGACATTGGTTAGCATGAATCCACTCTCTTCCTAACAAGATAGTGTATCCTGGTCTGCCATCTATCACAAAGAGCAATGTGTTTGTTGTCCTGGACCCTACTGTGAGCTCGGTAATAAGGAAACCCAATGCCAGAGTACTTTCCCTAGTAAAGTTCGACATAGCAATATTAGTCTTTTTGAGGTCTTTATGGTATTTCCCAAGCTTCTCAACCATGCTGTAAGGCATCATATTAAACACAACTCCTCTATCAACTAAGACCCTGCTAATAGGCTTCTCGTTTATATGAGCCGAGATGTAGAGAGGCTTGAGGTGTCTGGCTTTACTCCATTTCTTGAACTTTATCTATCTGGTGTTACTGTCACCAAGGCTTCACACTCGGCTTCATTTGCAATTACATCTTCCTCCAAGAACCAAAAGTTGCCATCTTGATCGACAAACTCCATAGGACTAATCCCTATTGTAGCTATAACAGTTGATTCATCCTAGAGTTCATTTGATATGTCATCATTATTTGGCATATCACTCAGGATACTTTCTGAATATCCACCATTTATGTCCAACTTGAAGCCTTGATTGGTGAAATTTACAGCCTGAATAGCATCCTAGGTTACTCCCGGAGGCCATGTTATTGGCTGGAATTCAGGAGTGTAATACATTGCCTCTGTTATCTTAACATCGATTGAGAACAGTTTTTGGTCTGTTGGCACCATTTCTATCTTGTCCTCATTCCAAAACATCAGCTGCTGATGTAAGGTAGATGGGACACACATATTGAAGTGAATGCAATTCCTTCCTAACAGCAAGGATTATCCTGGTTTGACATCCACAATAAAAAATACTATGGTGGAGGTTTAGGTTCCTACAGTCAATTCAGCAATGTAAAATCCTAGAGCATCTGTGCTCTCTCTTGTGAAGTTTGTCATTTTCATATTAGTCTCTTTGGGGGCCTTTTGAGATTTATCCAATTTCTTTAGGATCCCCACTGGCATAACATTCATGATGGCGTCCCCATCAATTAACCCTCGGCTGATAGGTCTTCCATCAATATGAGCCCTTAGGTAAAGTGGCTTTAAATGTCTTATCGATTGAGGTTTCTCGAATTTAATGATTCCTTCTGTGTTATTCTTTTCTTTTGTTCTTTCCTGCTGATTTTCTATTGTATCTATCTCATCGGCCAAAGTAGCTCATGCTGCTTCTTCAGCTAGGACATCCCCATCTAGCCGTATCGGCTGATTCTCACTTACAACAAACTTAGCAGGTAGAACTCTTATGGTAGTAGCTAAATTCATATCCTCTTGTTCAGTCAAAATGAGCAGGTCATCATCATTGAGAATCTGATCAATTAGTCTCTCTGATAAGTCAGTTTCTAGAATTTGTTTTCTTTTGGCTGATGTCTCAACTGTTTTGAATATCATTCAAGTCTTGAAACTGCCTTTGTATTTCCTACATGATTTCTGCTTTTGGGCTAGCAACTTTTGCTATTTTCACATGTTTAGCCAAATCTAACATAGCTGCTGTGTTTTTCATTCTTCGGATGGACTTTTTTCTCCACATCCTCCTTTTATGAGTCCTTGTCAGTTGAACAGGTTATGGCTCTGCTTGCTTTCCTTTGCCACACTTATTCATGAACCATTCTCCTTTATTGGACTCAACCTTCGGCTTAATCATCCTTGCCTTCTTAGTTGATTCATCATTGCTCACTATGATTCTAAGTGTAGACCTTCCTTCGCTATAATTTACTTCAACTCCTCGCTTAGAATCTCTAGGCACAGGATGATCTGAGATTTTTGGGACTTGCCTTTGCTCATACAGATATTTCTTTGGTTGGTCTCTTTGTTGGGGAAATTGTATTCATTAGAATACATTCAGTCGAGGTTGCTCATATTGTCCTTTCTTCGGTTGATCCTTCTGTTGAGGAAATTATATTATTTGGAATACACTCTGCCGAGGTTGTTTGTACTGTCCCACAGCCTCTGAGTTACCCTGGAGCTTAGGCATCCATTCTTTCCTCTCTACCTTCTTGGATGCATCATGACTCGTGGCTTTAGTCTTTTACTTAACCATCACTAATTTTGATCTCCATACTTGCTTAGAATGTTGGAAAGGCTGAGAAGATGAAACTTCTTTCTTAGTACGCTTGTTTTCTGCACATATCAAAACCATATTGACAGTGGCTGAAGGAAACGTTTTGTTGTCAATAGTTATACCACTTCCCTTTTTATCTGCAAGTTTGAACCTTCTTTCTTTCAAGGCCTTTTGAATCACATTATAAAAAACTGCATAGTTATTCATATAATGTGCGTACGAGTTATGCCACTTGCAGTATTTCAAATTTTGAATTTGATCCATTGGAGGTAACTTATGCCCTTCTAGAAGGTTAATCTATTTATCTTTGACTAAGAAGTCAAATATCTGATTTGCTTTAGCAATATCAAACAGATATGCTTCCTTTTCCTTCGTTTTGACTTTCTCTTTTCCTTTGGTAGGAGTAAGAGCAGGACATGTATATGGCTTGCCTCCTAGTAATTCAGTTGTCATAATTTCTCCTTGTAGTGTTCCTTCTTCATCGTTTCCTTCCTCGTCGGCTGAGACGCGTTCAACTACAGCCACCAATTGGGAACCTCTAGGCCCTGCTTTATTGGACCTTCTTTTTTCTCTCTCTATTATGAATTGCTCAACTTGAGTTGCTTTCCAAGAGAGCTGAGCCAAGTCACAATATTCGAAAACGATAAGCTTTTTTCTCAGTTGAGGGTTCATGTTGTTGATAATAATAGAGGTGCATTCAGCATCTGGTAATTGTATGCTGCATTTCCCTTTAACCTTTCTAAATCTTTCCAGAAACTCTGTTACAGACTCGTTTGCTTGCTGTTTGATTCCTAACAAATCAAGCATAGAAGCCTCTAGCTATGGCTTATAAAACCTGTCATGGAATAATCAGCTTTGTATAGAGTTTAGGGGCAATAATGAGTACCAAGTGAATGTTGCCCCAGTTAAGGATAAAGGAAACAACTGTAGACTTAAAAGGTCATTTTGACTAGTCTCAACACATTGAGCTATAAATCGACTGATATGCTCCATAGTCGATTTGTCGTTCTCCCTAAAAAATGTTGTAAAATCTGGAGTTCTGAAACCTTCGAGGAATTGGACCTTATCCACCCATTCTGGGTAAGGTTTCCTGTATACTGGCCTTTCCAACGGTCTCAACTATACACCAAAATGCCTCCTCAGAGCCTTGGCTATCATATTTGGATCAATTAGCTGAGGCACAGCTCCTCTTGGCTCAATACATAGCTGAGGCTGAATGGGTGTGGCTTGCCGATTGACCCTTTGTTCGATTCCTTGGGGCATTCCATGTAGTGGTTACATGTATGGTGGAGGGTACATTGGCTGTTGGGGTACATTAACTAGCTGTGACCCATACACAAGAGTTGGTGTACCCATAGGCTGAAACGACCTTGCCGATTGAGCAACATGTCCTATAATCTACTGGCTATTAGCCCTTGAGTTATGAATATTCCATTGCATATCTTCTTGAGGCCAATTACTCTAACCAATTAAATAAGTTATAATGGGGCTAGTGTATACAGGCTGTTTCTAGTTACTATTCGAGTTGCTCCAATAAGCTCCATTTCCTGAAGGGAGTCCTATATTCCTAGGGATGTTAAAAGGTCTTCTGATCAACTACAATTGGCCTAATTGAGGCCCTAAATGCCCCTCAATATAAGCCATTTCGTTAAAAGTTTCTGATGCATTTTCATGAGTAGTCTCAGCTAAGTGGCCATGGATGTGAGGTAATTCCTTATGCTGTTGCTGAAACAACTGCATTTCATTTTATACCATAGGCTTCACTATCTCAACTAGTTATTTCGACACTTCCTGCATCAAATCATTTGCTCCTGCTTCGATCTATTGCCTTATGAAGGAAGTAGACATAATTAACGGCTGCCTCTCCTCTTGTCTAGTCTATGTGGAGCTAGTCATGTTAGGAGAGGCTGCTAAGGTCCTTGGCGGCTGGGAGGTAACGGCTGTATTCAGCTGCTCTGAAGTCACCCCTTAGGGTGTAGTCAAGGCAGCCACATTTGTAGCCGGTTGCCCCCTACTTTTTGCCTTGGAGTAGAACTTGGATTTTGGTTTGCTGAACTCATGTTGATTACCCTCCGAGATCTCAAATTCATATGCTAAGTATGATCTAGCCTTGGAACAGGAAACTTTCACTGACCTGATGCTGATAGTCCCACCAGGCAGGCCAATATGTTGGATGAAAATGCAAATAGTTGAATCTCTAAGAAGAAACTTATCCGAAAAGCAAAATCCCAAAGATTACCAATGTTCAGACAATTAATGCTAAGGAGGATACTCTGCTCCTTAGCAAATGGACTCCTCAAACGGCTCACGGGAGTAAGCCTTTGAGCAAGATTGATCAACGAAGAATTGAATAGAAACTTGAACTTCTCAACTATGAGTTCATACAAAGCTTTGAAGATGGATAATGAAACTAAAGAAATAACATAAAGCTAAAATGGAAACTAACAAAGAGAGATAAAAAATGATAATTAAAAAGACATGATGGGTGTTGATCTAAGTGATGCTTTCCTTCTCTATGCATAAGCCTTTTATAGCTTCCCTAAAATCTCGCCACTTTCTCAAATCATGCATATAGTGGCCTTCAGCTTAATCCCCATGCACCCATGTTCTTGATAGTGGTAATCGTTGCTCTACCAAGTCATCAGTCTCTAACTACCTACCTTTTTCGGCCATTAGGCTTATCTGCTTTCTTCAGCCCATTCTTCTCTTCAGTTGATGCTCCTTTCCTAGCCCTATTTACCATGTCTCGGCTGATGAGGACTAACATCTTGTTAGGCCCAATTCCATTTTTCTTCTAGGCTCAACGTCTTATCACTTACTAGCTCATAATCATTTTTTGGTGCCAACAATATGTTTTGCATTTTTAAATCATTTTCTATTATATTTGATATTGCTATTAACATAAGGTATTAGTAAAAGAATTTGAATTAAAACACAAGAAAATGAGAAATACCCAAAATTATTTGAACCAGGAAAGACCTATTAGATTTGTTTAAGATAAGTATTTAATATTACCAACAACAGTTAGGTAAGTTGATAAGAAATGATTTCATACTCTAAAAGGATGTAAGTTTGATTCTCCGTTGTTTAGGGATGGTAAAAAAAATTTGCCAGAGAGTGGGTATCCATAGAGATTACTTACAAGTGGGACGGGTATGGGGACGGAGACCAATTTAGTCTCCATGAGGATAGAAATGAAATCTCCATTTATTAAATGGGGTAGGGGTGAGAGCGAGGGGTGAGTTTCCCGCCCTATGGAGACTCGCTAAATTCTCATTTATGCACTATATATATAGACCAACTTACAAATATGTTTGACAATAATACATAATAAAATCAAATTGATTCTAAATATAGTTAACATATAGTAGACTAAACTTTTAACTAAAATCAAATTTATAATAATTGACTAACTTTTATCAAAATAAAATTTACAATAATTTATATTTACACAATATATTTTTATTTTTAATTTAGATTATACTATATTACTATCATTATAATGAATTATAAATATTTATGAATGCTTTATTTAAGTTTAAGCTTTTTTTATGTACAATTTTGCTCCTTTTATCTTTTTTAAGTTTTTTAGCATAAATCAGCTAATATATGTAGGAATTTGAATGAGAAATTAGGACTCGTGACAGGGATGATGATAAGGACAAGATGCAGGAGACATGTCTCTACCTCATGAATATCTATTACCATCTCTAATATAGTTGATGTAAAAATCTTTGATCAATATTTTTATAAATTTTTTATAAATATTCTCTAAATTATGTGACTTTGTCCTGTCTTTAATGAAATAATAGAAGTCGAACCCACTTAATATTTGACAGCTAGATATGTAGATGCAATAATTGAGTGTCTTTACGGTAAAAATATAAAAATAATATTTTTATGGTGGGCCACAGAAATCTTTTAAAAAATATATACTTGTCTGTACTAACCAATAAAAGTTAAAGAAATCATGTCACTATTTTCAATCAAGTATTAATTCTTTACCATTAATGAATGATGCCACAAATCACGTCACTATTATACTTGGGTTGAGTTTGAAAAGCTCTGATAAGTTTTGACTTAACTTTTTGTATTTGGTTATATTCATGTAATAATGCATTTTAAATTATTAATCTTTATTTTTAAATTATTATCTTTTTAAAAATATTTTATCAAAATATTTTCTATTAAAGCACAACTATATTCACTAACATGATATATGGGTGCTTTGACTTTTTAATTAAAGATTTTGAATTTAATTTTAAGTTTTAGAAATGAAAAAATTCTTGTTAGAAAACTCTTATAGTGTGTTTGATTGGAGTAATTTAAAAAAAAAGGAAAGAGAGAGGGAAGAAATAGAAAGAAAATAAATATATTTTCATTATTTGATTGAAAGAAAAAGTTGAAAAGAAAAAGATAAATAGTATCCAAAATTCTGTAAGCCCCACATAAATAGTAACAATTTTTTTTTCCTTTTGCATATGGGCAGAACCTACGAGGAAAGAAGGTGAATTTTTTATTTCCTCTTCTTGCCCTACTCGTCTCACACACGCTCGGAGTCCAGAGAGAGAAGAGAATGAGATGATAAGGAGGATTTTAGGGTGCATAACATCATTGAAGGTGTTGTGTGATCCCTCCTCTCTTTTTTTTTTAAACTATACTTTTAAAAATTTTATTTAAATAATTTTAATTTTTCTGTTATTATATTATTAAAAATAAATACAAAAAAAAAATCTAAAGCACAAGCTATATAAAATTTTAAAATTTTTCGATTACTAATATTTTATTCTAAATAGACGTTTTATTTTAAACAGAGTATTATATAAATTTTAATTTTATTTTGTGTCATATTAAGAGTTTAAATAATAGCTAAATAATATTTTTAGTATTGTTTATTTGGTAAAATATATTTTTAAGTAACATTTTTGAAATATTAGATTAACTAAAAATATTTGTTCTATTTTAAATAATTTTAAATAATTTATTTTTATTAATATTAATTTAATTTAATAAGTTGGTATTATTTTAAACTATTAAATTAAAAATAGTAAAATTTTTATTTGATATTAATTAATATAGTTGAAATACCTTTTATAACAACATAAGGGTAAAATTATCATTTGACAGCATTATATCTTTCTTTCCCTTCACTTTTTCACACCAATAAATGAGAGAAAATTATTTTCCTTTCATTTTCCTTTTCTCTCATTTTTTTTTCATCCTAACATATCTATGAAAAATATAAATCCACTCTATTTCTTTCCATTCATCTTCTTTCCTCTCAACTTTCTTCCATCCAATTTCTTTCCTCCCATCCAAACAAAGCCTTACTCCCTTTAGAAACTTATGTAGGGTTGAACTGAATTAGTAAATTCCTAATAATAAAATCTTAATATTGATGATTCTATCGAGACAAAAGAAAAAAGCACTGCTATATCCTAGTAGGTGGCCCCATGATTTGGTGAAGAGTGATGAGACGAAAATTTTCTTTCAATTTTCAAGTTTTAACTATTGGCTACTTTCTTGCTATTTTAAACAAGATTCTTTAGTTTTCATGAACTTTAAAAAGTATTATTGCATGGTAAAAAATTATCAATTTTTATTGGATAAAATAAGATATTAAATAAATTAGTTGTTCATTTCAAAATTAACAAGTATGTTATATTGTTCTTATAGATAAATTATAACATCCTCAAATTCTTGTAGTGCTAAATTACCTCAGTAACTCTGAGTAATTAGACACTTAATGAGAAATTATGAAATTAAGGCTTAATTAAGGGATTAATGAAGTGTTTATGAGTCAACTTTGATGAGAAAAATCAAGAGAATGCTTAATCGAGATTAGATAATCTCTAATTAAGCAAATTAGAGCCTTAGTAGCTTAATTAAGTACTAATTATCCTTAATTAGCTTAATAAAGTTTAATTAAGGATAATTAAGCTTAATCACAAAATTAATTTTTGTTAATCATATTCTTGTGTGTTAATCACTAATCCTTGCTTAATCATGTTAATTAACTTGCAAGAGCACTTAATCACATGATTAAAGTCAAATTTAGTCAATTAGACAATAAAGTAAAGAGTGATGTTATTAAAGCATAAAGCATTAGACAAGAGTGTTTTATGTAACAGTAAGTACTTGATTTGTTTCCCCATCATCTAATTTGTCTCCTTAAACCTTAATTAATACAAAATAACACAAAAATATCTCTCCCCACCCTCATCCATGTTATGGCTACAACATCAACACACATACACATTCACTTTTCATTTTTCAACTCTTATTCTCTCTCTTGCTTCCAAATCCTCTTACTTCTCTCTAAAATCCTCTTCTTCTTCTTCATCTTCTTCTTCCTTTTTCCACCCCCACCATAACCAAAACTCTCACTTAGCCTTTCAAAGACCACATTTTTTGGTCCTTGGAGACAAGATCTAAACACTACAAGCTTTATTTTCAAGAGAACTCAAGAGTTCTCTCTTTGTTCATCCAAAACCGCCACCATCATCTACCAAGGAGGAGTCTTCTTCATCTTCTTCTCCTTCCTCAAGGATGCCACTTTCATCGCTAGGTAGTGATCTTCACTCTTTTATTTTGTTTACTTAAGAAAGCTTGAAGATTAGTTCCTTTCATGACCAAGATCTTCAAGTGAAAGCTTAAGAAAATCTTTCACGCTCTTCATGAGCAAAGTTTCTATTTTTGGTAAAATATGTTCATGTTCTTGTTCATGAGTGTTCTTGAGCTTTTTGAAAAGTTCCTTTCTTTAAGTGCTTTAAAGTTTTCATTTTCTTTCTTGATGCATGAGATTTTAATGTTTCTTGTAAGTTGCTTGAAATAGAATGATGTTCTTGGTGGTATTTTGTTTAAAGTTTGTTCCTTTTCTTATGATGAGTTTATGGTTAGAAAAATTTTATCTTCACATATTTTTAATGATTTGATAAGACTATGAGCATTCCAAGAGCATAAAGCTCTAAAAGTTTGCTTCTTGATGCAAGAAAAGTGGCAAAAGTTTTGGTGCCTTCACAAAGTCTTATTTTGTTTTGTTTTGAAGATAAGACTACATGTAAAAGTCTAAGTTTTTTGAAATATGAAGCCATTTTAAGTTATATAAATGATATCTTATCACTTTATATCTTAGAAATCAAACCTTGAAGATAAGACCTTTCATAAAGTTTCAAACTTTAGTCAAGAATAAAACCTTTAAGTCATAAAAGTGTTGTTTTGCAACCTTTAATTTATAAAGTTTAGATCTTGAGTCAAAACAATGCTTAAAAGTGTCAACTTTTATAAAGATCAAGACTTTCTAACTTTAAAGTTAATGTTTTATATCCTCAGTTCATAAAGTAAGAACCTTTTAGACTTTAAGACAACTTTAAATTATAAAGTTGAGACTTTAATGGTCTTAGAATAATTAAAAGTGTTAACTTTCATGAAGAATATCTTGCATCATTATTTCGTAAAGAATGAATATTTAAGATAAGAGCTTAATCCTAGAGGCATATACTTTCTTAAAGAATGAAACTTTATAACCTCCTTATAAAGAATAATAACTTTCATAATATTCAAAGTAAGATCTTGTTATGATAACATTAAAAGCTTGAAACCTTGCAATATGAATAAGTTAAAAATCACCCTTGGTGATTAGTGAATATAGTGTTGTTGGGTTCATGAGTGTGGTTATGCGTTGTCATGACCCATGGATTAGAGGGATCTCCAACTTCTTGAGAACAGAAGTATGATTAGGGCCTCTAAGCATACTATGAACCTAGAAATCACTAAGTGCACTATCTCAAGGAAAGGAAATAATTACCTAACTTAGTTAATTCCTATAAGTACCCAAGTGAAAAGTAAATTCCTATAAGAACTAAGTAACTAAAAGATTTCACACACATTTATTTTAACTATGTGACTCTCTCATGGGTAACCATGGGAAATCAATTGATGACTCATAAGACGTCTCACCAAGAATAACACAACTATAAACCCCTTAAGGGTATGAATGTATGATGCCATTTGGCATGATGAATGACAACTTTGATTGAGCTTTGTCTCATAATTGAATGATTAGTGTGATGATGTGATATGATATGGATTGTTGGTTGGAAGTTTTATGATTTGCATTTTGGGGAAGCTCCGGTCTAGTCGTCATGCCACCGTATTTATGTCAAAATTATGGATTTAGTCATGTCATTGCATATGTCTGGTCAAAGAAGTACTATGCATATAAAGTATAATGATAAAAAAAGAAAGAATGGATATGACCCTTCAATCACTTCGATAAGGGAAGTGAGAGACGGTGATCCACAAAAACTTAAGGAACCTCTATGAGAGAGGCAAGGGTGACATGGAGGACCCTTCAACTTAGAGGTAACCAATATCGGCTTGGTCTGATTTGGTTAGTACTGAGTGACGACGGTCACAAAATGAGCTCATGTCCAAAAGCAGTTTATTTCAAAGGAAAGTAAAGAAAGTTAAGCACGTGCTAAAAATGAAAGTAAAGTTAAAGTAAAACCATGGTTAAGTCTATGATGTTACATGTCATTGCTTGTATTTATATTGTCCATATGCATTATGAATGTTTATTCTCTGCTTTTGCATGTGGGTTTACTTATGATGTTATGATTATGATGCTAAGTTTAAAGCAACCCGCTTCGGGACTTAAGTTTTCAAAGACATTAAAATTGAACCTATACATATCCACTATTTTCATAATTAAAGCCGAAGTGGCTGGGATGATAACGATGACACAATGTTTGTCTAGTCGTGATCATATTGAGAAATTTAGTATTTCTCACTCTTACGTTTCCGTGTCGTCTTCAGAGGATGCCGGTGTCGGGCACGATGGTGATTTTCGTTGAGTTCTCGGTGATGCATTGGCGCTTCGACTCGGTGCTGAATGCATCTGTGCTGACTGCTCAGGCAGCGATGCGAGTCTACATGTTCCATAGCCACCAGTTCCATGCACCTGTGATGAGTCTGTTTTTCCGTCCTCACGAGCCGTTCAAGGACATTACCATGGATAATGTCTGTCTGCCTTTTCATCCTCCAAGGTACCTAATGGATAGGGATTTTGACTCTGACACTCGGTTGACGCCAACAGCTTTGATAGATACGGATCCTTTTGAGTCATCATACCTGACTTATTCCGTGTGATCCTACCGCTCGAAGCTATCTCACCTTTGGTGATTTGCCTATCTTTTGATTCTTCTACTTCATCTGCTGGCCTAGCTCCACCCCCAGTTCACGGTCGTGGGTTCATTCGTACCCGTGCTATGCCTCATGGGCGTGGGCGTGCCCGAGAAGGAGGACGTGGTGATGTTGCTGCCGGTGGTTTCGAGATCGATTTCCTCCCACTAGATGAGTGATGTGGTGATTGCATGCGAAGCTGAGCACGATAATAGCCCCTTTTAGTTATAGCTAGGGTTATTATTTTCTTTTGGCATGTATGGGTGGATAGGATTTCCTTTGTATTTCCTTTACAGATGTATTTGTTAGGTTTCTTTTGTAGGGCCGACAGTAGATATCAGATCCATTATATCACTATGTATGACTCTTGGTATTATTATATTAACTATGAATGGCTATGGAATGAATCTTACGTTTATCTAAGCTATTGTTACTCTTGTCGCTTCTGTTTCTTTTATTCATGCTATATGTACGAGATAGTGATGTTTATATTATATGTTCATAATATGCTCATGGCTTTTGGCTTTCAAAACATTTTATTCATTATTGTTCAAAAAAAAATTACCCCCTATTTTCATTACAAGTATTTTCAAATGGTAATGCTAGTTCCGTGAGCAGAAGTAGTAACTAGTAATTCCACAATATGATTAAGCATCCTATGAGACTATTAGGGTGTTACATAAATATCGAGGGTCTTTTATTTCAATATGGGATTAATGTATCAATATAATCGTAACATGGTGTTGTGAGTTTTATTACTGAGTTATGGTAAGGGGTTAGACATTTTAGAAGTAGAAATATGTTGACCAAATTTCTACTTCTAAGGGGGTGAAATCTAAGAGCAAAAATTGTTAGAGATTTCGCCCCCCACTATGTAGGAATGCGAAAAAAAATATATTATTTTGTAGTTTCTATATATAGCATGGCAAATCCTAAAACAATCTGTCAACGGTCAAATTTCCAATGATCCAAAACTTCAATAGCCAAAAATTTCAATAGCTCTATATAAAACCCTCCTCTAAAGCCTTCATTACTCCTTTCTCCATTCTTGTGATTTTTTTTCTCCATTATTATCATTCTCCTTTTCTCCATTATCGTTGTTCTGTTTTTATTAGTGTATCTTACTCTGTTTTCTTTAAGTGGGAGTGAATAATAGTACAAGAGAAGTGAGAGGATATTATGGATAATAGTATAAATGTTACTATTGTTGCACATTTTAATGGCTTTGTTATTAAAAATATAGAGAAAGGTGTGACATTTATGTCTGATGAATCGCTTATCATTATCGTTCGTCACACCATGTCGTTTGAGGAACTAAATGCTGTACTTTGTCAAGGCATAAATGTTGGCACTCCAAAAAGAGTGGCGAGAATTAGATACAAGTGTCCGATCTCAATTCTTAACAACAAAGTACAGTTTCAACTGGTTAAAATAAGCAGCGACAAAGAGATGCAAATAATGTTTAGGATGTACAGACAGTATTTGTAGTACATTACTGCCATTGAATTGTACATTGACTTTGAAGAAGTGGTTGCTGAACTTAGTTGAGCTAGTTTGTATCACGACAAAATTGTCCGAAGTGCATATCCCATTAGGCGACACAAAGACACTGTTCGTAGTTCATATCAAATAAGTCATGATAGTTTATTAAATTATTTATTTCAAAGTTATTTATGTAAATAATTTATTTATCATGGTGCAATTTATTTATTAATTATGTAGTAATCTAATTAATAGTTTTTATTGAATTAAATTTTATAATTAATTAATATAATAGTTGTATTATTTCACTTAATACCTTCCAATAATCCTTTCATCATTATCATGTTGCTAAAACTAGAATTAGATAGCATGACCACGACACTACTCCTAGTTTATATCTAGTGAGTTAGGTGATATTTTATTAAATTTTGATTTGAAAGTTATTTATCTAATGTAATTTCTTTCTTATGTTGCAATTTATTAATTGATTTAATTGTGTAATTTTGTGCTCTTGCGATTAATAATTTTTCTTTACTTGAATTAAATTTTGATGTATATAAATGTAATATTTGTATAATTCCATTAATTTTTGTTAATAATCCAACATTAATTTCATGTTACTGAAACTAGCACTAGCTCCTATCCGACAAGGCAACATGAGTACGACAATGTTCATAGTTCATATCCAGTGAGTCACGTGATATTTTATTAAGCTTTTTATTTCAAAATTATTTATGTAGGCTTCTTTGTTATGGTAGAATTTATTTATTACCTAGTGTTATTTTATAAGTTTGCGTTGGTCTGATTAATAGTTTTTCTTGAGTTGAATTAAATTTTTATTTTGATCAATATAATATCTTATTATTTTAGTTAATACTTTTCAATAATTTTTGTTTCAGTATCATATTGCTCAAACTGGTACCAAGTCTTATCCGAGTATATAGCATGACTACAACACTGCTCCAAGTTCATAGCTAGTAAGTCATGTGATATGTGACACCTTACCAGACAAAATACTATGCTTAAGTCATAATATATTACCTAATAAGTTATTACGTGTCACTGTCTAATTTCATTTTTTTTTGTTCAAGGTTAATTACCCATAAAGAGTTAACTGTTCACTTTTTAATTTCCTTCGACTGTAGAATAATTAATGGTTAAACGCCGATTAGAAATAATATAACAACATAAATAAATAAATAAAACCTACGTAATAAACAGAACTATTTGATTGCATCATATATATGTACATCGATGTCTGTCTCCATGTTTTTCAAAAGTACATAAACAGTACAGGGTATAACAATGAGATCGCTAAAACAAAATAAAACTGACCTGTCTCAATAATCAGAACCCTAGTTGGTCTCCACGGGACATTGCATGTACTAACCATCCACCTATAACATCCACTAAACTGCTATCTATGGCCCAAAAATGTCAAAAGAGGGCCACTCTATATATCTACTCCCACTGCACTACGTAAACCTCCCCCTAGATGGACTCCGAAGAGAAGAATCCATTAGCCATGCTGGTGTCTGCCGGAGCATAGCCACCGCTGGGTCCCCAAGATGACGACGATGAGCTCGCTGCCTCGAATAGGTCCTCCTCCTCAGAAAATGAAATAGAAGGAGCCTGGAGAGGTGAAGCCGCTGGTGGTGCCGCGGGGGCTGCTACTGCTACTGCTGGAGGTGGGAAGGGGTGTGTCATATAGAGTGGAATGGCAATATAAGGTGCGGAGGGGTCAAAATGTGGATGAGCTAGTAGATGGCAAAATCCCTACGAAAAAAGAAGTAAAAACGGAACTGACAGCTACCAGATATATATATATATATATAGAGAGAGAGAGAGAGAGAGAGAGAGAGAGAGAGAGATAAAGAGAGTCTAAAAATGGATCCAAGTGGATATGCAAGTCAGGGAACTCGATGTAGAGGATGCTGGTCGTCGCATTCGCCATGATCTGAGAATGACGCGAAAACATACAGTAGGGTGAGAAATGAAAATTTCTCAGTAGGAATCCTAATTCTATGCGTCTTTGTCATCACTGTGATTCCCAGTTGTTTCGATTTTTTCTTAATTTTAAATGATACAATATAACAGTAATATTCAACTTAATTTAAATTGTAGAAAATAGAACTCGAAACAAAGCTAAATTTTAAATTAGAGCAATACAAGTATATTTAACAAGCACACTAACATAGCTGAAACAATAACCACCGACAAACAGTAATATAACACAAGGAATATACAGTCAACTATGACCTTAACTTAGAAATTCATAAACAGTGCATATATATGTGAAATGGAAAACTACATGTAGCCTATGGGGATTTCAGCTTATGCAACTTATATTTTTCACTATTGGTCCCCTAGGAGTCTTTGACCATATACTTCTGGGTAATAGTCTACTTTTCAGGACCGAACTCGTTCCTATACAGGATTACTGGGTTTACTTTTCCTGACTTTTCCACTGATCTATTCCCCTTAAACTTATTCAAGGGCTAGCCCAAGTAATATGGAATCCTTTATATCTTTCGTAAATTGCAAGCACAACTAACATTATCTTACTTGAACATCATGTATTCATACAAATATTTCATAAGGTATATGAATTCGTCGCCAAAATTTCGGTAGCATAACGGATCGAGTCCGCTTCCTCGTGAATAGTGCCAGGCTACCAGTAAAATCAGTTAAGCATTCAATTTAATATAAAACAGCAAGTTATAGCAACAATATCAATCATATAGTGTGTCAAAATTAACAAGAATATCAACAGAGTTTTCTGCTCACCCTATCCCCTTCTGCCCGAGTTTTATAAAACTCACCATTGCTTCTGGTCAACTCATTTAAACATGAATTTTGGATATGTTATAGTTCAATGTGTGTAGTTTTCAATCCTTTTTGTCCCATCTCATTTTGGTTTGTGTAGCTCTAGTTATTTAAATTTTACTCCAGTCTGTTCTGCTATTGGCCAGAATTATACCCTTAAAAGTAAAAATTCACTAAAAATAGAAAACTAAGTCAAATCATACAAAACTTATACCAAATTAAAGCTAATAGAACAAAATTTTATTTGAAATAAGTTTCATCTCATTGTCATAAGTATAACTCGAGATATAAGCCCCGTAAGTAGACCCTTTTGGACTGCCCTATTCCAGTCCAGTTTGAACTTAAGGCAACTTCATTGATTTATTGAGAACAATTGGAAATGAATCTAAATCTGAAATTTTCATGAAATGTTAAACTACATGTTAGCTTTCAAAAATGCTGGAGGCACTCATTTGGAGTTGCGTAAGGTGAGTTACACCCTTCTCAACTCATACTGCCCAGAAAGGACCCAAAATTTCAGGCTAAACTAAAAAAATTCATAACTAATTCTATACTAATCCAATGCCTTATATTTTATATATTTGGAAAGCCCTAGGTGTCTGGTTTCATGTAAAAATAGGTTCATCAAGATATGAAGGATAGATTTTCATCCGTATAAGATGAACGTACAGACGCCGTAGGGTTTTCACCCAATAGCTCCTTGCTTCTTTCAATTTTCAAGTTTTTTCATTCCAATTTCAATTCAAATCATATCATACATATAAAATCAACCCTAAATCATTATCTCTACCCAAGATAACATCAGAATTATGCAAGAAAGTGGAGTCCCAATTATCCCCAGTTCAAAGAAAATAAGAAGATAGATTGAATTCCTACCTTTCTTAGGTGTGATTCTTGCTAGATTTGTGTTGAGCTGAAGAAATCTTGATGTAGCTTGAAGAGTTGATGGAGATGGAGTGAAGATGAGTTGAGAGAGAAGAAAAATGATGAGAGGCCAGCAGCATATGGTGGCCGAAATTGCAAGGGTTAGGAAGGGAAAGAATTGAAAACTTTTGAAGCAAGTTTTCATATGATTGGTGGATGTGTTTTCTTAATTCAACTTGATGAAGTTGCCACTTTCCAAGGCTGATTGTGGCGCCACATGTATGGATGAGTTGGCTAAATCTTGGCCATCCATCCTTGGGTTCTCACAGTGTAATTTCTATTGGTTCGGTTCTGACAGTTTAAAATACTGAAATCTTAAATCAGTTTTGGAAAAATCCTTTGAGCTTTCCTATGTTTCTAATCTAATTCCATCATATCTAATCCTCCTAAATCACACTTAATTGGCTTTAAGTGGATACTAAATCGAATTCTAATTAATCACAATTATTCGATAAAAATCGAACAACTTGATTAAAAACAGTAAAAAATTTTCCGACGTTACATGATACATTATTAGAAGACCTTACTTAATACTTTAATTATTTATATCAGTTAGCTTATTTAACACAATTATTAGAATATATCTAAATGCTAAAGTTTTTTTTTCTAAATTTTCTGAATATGATAATTATCTAATTACAAAAGATTGAGTATTTAAAAAAATTATGAAAAATATTTTTATTTAAAGTCAATATTTTTAATGTATTCTTATAAAGTGTAATGGATTTTGTTAAAAAAAAAAAAATTCTATTTTGAGAAAAAAATAAATTTAGTGTACTTGATGAAGAAAAATGGTGAAAGATTAATTCTTTTACAAAAACTAAGAAGTATTGATCACAAAGGTAAAATCTATCAAACACTTGAAGAAGTTTTTTTTTAAAAAAAATTTAAAATACTTACATAGCTATATTAATTTTTTATTGTTTAGTTTTACTCACCATTATGATTATGTGTTAATTTACTTAATTTTTTTTCAATCCAGCGTTAGTGTGAAGTTGAGCCTAGCCCATTTCCACTAAGAGGCGCAGAGTGCATGGTTGACAATAATGAAGGTGAAAGTCATGGCGAATATTTTGAAGGAAAGCATGAAAGTGGCGGTGATGATACAGATGACAAGGGTGGACTAAACACAGCCATAGTAGTTCAGCATGCATAGGATACTTCACCTTTCAGGTAGGCTTTACATCTTGAGGCTTTGCATGCTCCCCTAAGTTTCCAGAGTATGCGAATATGGTTAGTAGTTATGTTGTTTATGAAGAATTTCATGGTGGAATGATATTCATCTATCAAGAGGTTGTAGTACGAGCAATTAAGAACTACAACATATTTAGATTAGTGGATTACAAAGTGCACGAGTCAAAAACGATGACCTTTTACTGTAAGTGCAAACACTTTAGCTTTAGCTGTCAATGGCTTATTAGGTTTAGTTTCAGAAAGAACCAGGACATTTGGGAGGTCAGGAAATACAATAGTCCACACACTTGCACTTTGGCAGTGCTTTCTCAAGATCACACAAAATTGGATTCTAACATGATTGCACAATATATAGAACCCATGGTAAGAGCTGACCCATCTTTTAAAGTCAAGAATGTGATTGCAGAGATCCAAAATCGGTATGGATAATTGACAACATACTGGAAAGTATGGGTGGCGAAGCAAAAGGCAATTGAAAGAGTTTATGGTAGTTGAGAAGGTTCGTATGAAGAATTACCCAACTAGCTAGGAGCAGTGTGCTATTTTGATCAACATGCAAGTGTTGAGTTTAAAGTTGTGTCGGCCGACCATGGAACTGAGTTAGTGCCGAACACCCAAATATTCAAGGGTTATTTTGGACTTTTGGTCCTTGCCAGAGAGCTTTCGAACATTGCAAACCATTAGTACAGATTGACGGGACACATTTGTACAGGCAATACAAAGGGGCTTTATTAATTACAATTGAACAAGATGGCAATCAAAATACATTGCCTATTGCTTTTGTAATTGTCAAGGGTGAGACCGCAAATACGTGGTCTTTTTTCTTGAACCATTTATGCAAACATGTAATGATCAAGTATGGGGTTGGCATTATTTCTAATTGGCATGAGTTAATCAAAGCAGCAATAAGATAGAGCCAAGGTCAGTGGGAACCTCCAAGAGCATTCCACATATACTGCATTAGACACATTGCAACCTATTTCTTAAGGAGATTTAAGAAGCTGTACTTGCATTGACTTGTTGTGAGCATAGGTAACTTATATTCTGTTTGTATTCGTAAATGCATTTTCTCTCTCTCTCTCTCTCTCTCTTTCTCTCTTTAATAAATATCTATTGACTAAATTCTGTTTTGCAAGATATTCAAGGACGAAGCATAAATTTAATCATCACTATGGACGTATGCACTAACATGGTGAGGTACATAATAGTTGGCTTGATGAAATTCCATGAGAAAAGTGGGTTCAAGGTTTTGATGGTGTGCATAGGTACGTGTAATGACGATGAACCTAGTGGAGTACGTTAATTCTATGTTAAAGGACACTCGCAATCTTCCCATTATGACCTTGGTTTGAGCGACATACTTTCGGTTGGCTGAGTTGTTTTGAACTAAAGGTCGGGAGCACATACTCGAAGAGATGTAGGATATGTTTTCTCAGAAGCCCTTATGACACGATTGCAAGAAATCTAGCAAACAACAGGTAATGTGCATGCCATACTATTTTCAAGGTAGAATCAAGTTTTCCATGTTCAAGACCTAACAAATGGGGATGACTTCAGTGTTGATATGATTCGAAGGTATTGTGACTGTAGCAATCAGAACATCAATTGGCAAGTGTATGTCGATAGTATTTATAGCATGGAGAAAGTTTGCAAAGTGTACGACAGGGAGGTTTGAGTCATAGGGAATCGAAGTACATGGCTGCCATATGATGGTCTAATAATTCGTCCTAACCCCTAATTAAAGCACAACATGAAAAGTAAGCCAAGATCAACTCGTTTTCTAAACGAAATGGATATGCGTGAGATGCGAGGATTAAAACGGTATGGTCTATACCATGGTGAAGGACATAGCTACTGACAATGTTCACTTAGACCTGGAGCTAATTAGTATTGAGAAGTAAGTTGTTCTTCTTTGAACATTTGTTAGTTAATCTAATTTGAAATCTTAGTATGTTAATTAAATTTAAAGTTCGATATGTTTTTACTTTAGCTACTCTTGACTAAAAACAAAAATAAGTATATTAAAAAAATAATTCTTAACCTTATAGAAAAATAAGCGAGCTAATTTAAGGGTAAGAACTAAAATTTAAAAATTAGAAAAATAATTATTAAAAGAACTTCTTAGCTACAGTAATATATTATAAGTTAGTCTAATTAACACAATAATGTCTCGAAGGATCCGTTGGTTTTTTTTTTTTTTTTTTTTTTGTTTTTGAAAGATGAAATGAAAATTGAATCCACAAATTTATCAAATCTAATAATGGATAATCCACAAATCAAATTTAATTTCCTTTTATTGATGCGCACAATTGATTAGCCAAATACAATTGTTGATCCAACTGAATTAAGGAAAAATTAAAAATAAAATTAAAATTAAAGTCACTTTCTTTTTTTTTTTTTTGTTCTACTTAAAAAACTAGCATAACTTATACCTTATGAAATCCAATTTATTTCATTTTCATTTATCATCATAAATGTATACAGAAAATTTGGCAATTTTCTATGCCAAAATAAGTATATTAAGTGTCTATTTAGTTTTAAAAATATTTTTATATTTTATTTTTTACGCGATTGAGGCATATAATACTATTATTTAAGTATTAATAATACTTTAATGTACAAAAGAGCCTTATTATTTTTTTTTTTTACCTTTCAAATACTTATGAAAAGAGCCAAATTTTTTAAATAACATAGTTATATATGATTGAACATAGAGTTATTTTTTTTAAATATGTTAATTTCACATAAAAATAAAAAATAAAAATTGATAAAGATAATAATAAATCATTTTGAATTAAATTCAAAATAATAAAGTTCAATGCAAATTACAAATATGACAAAAGAGGCATCACATAGTAATTGGCATGTGCTAAATTGAAGTATATACAATAATAAAAATGATTAAATGAATTATAAATCAAACTACATGAGAAAGAAAAAAAAAATATTCATAAACTAGACTACTTACTTCTTTTGTCATTTTTCTTTTTTATTAATGAAGAGGACCATCTCTGGAAGCTTCTAACAAAATCCTATAAGATACTTGGAAACTTAAAATCCTTTCTCCTTATTCCCCTATTGCCCTCACCCACCTCATCCCCCACACCCATGTCATCCCCTTCACCCTTTTTCATCCACTTTATCCCTCTCACCTACGTCATCCCCCTCACCCTCCTCACCCTCCTCACCTAACTCATCATCCTTACCCCCTCATCTTTGTCTTGCCTCCCGCCATTACCACTATTGCTGCTACCTCACCTTGGGTGGATGGACAGCCACCCTCATGGAACTAGGGTTCACAACCTCTTGCTTGACTCTAATCAAAATTCCAATTTGCAGGTGCAATTGTAGCTGCAGCTCGAGAATCCTGAGGTGGCATTTGTAATAACTCATCCACTATCGGGATGTACACATCCTCGGTTATTGGTTGATCCATTGGTCAGTGCACAAATGCCTCCACTAAAGAGTATAGATCAACATGTAGAGGACGAGGACAGCTAGGTTCATCAGCATCATATACAGGCTGAATATTTACATTTGACATAATGCTACTGCTCGATGAATCTACCGACATACACCTTGGCTGAAGGACCTATGCCTAACTAGGACCGGTATCGGCATGGAATGCCCCAGGATCAATGGACATTCTTGGGGGATCCATATGGACATGCTACCAAGGGTCTGCCATATGGGACGGCTGCCGGGAGGGTGGCGATGGTGTGTGGAAATGCTACTGGGGGCGGCATATAATGCCTCCAAATCTTCAAGGTGAAGATAACTACTGCCATCTACAGACCATCGGTAGGGTAATTCTGTTCATCCCTCTTAATCTGTCTTGAGACATAGGCAATGACTTAGCCATGTTGCATGAGAACACATCCAAGTCCTACCTAGAAGGCATCACAATTTACTGAATACCTTCCAGACCTTAAGGGTAACACAAGTACTTGAGCAGTCATTAAACACAACTTGAGCTTTTGAAAGCTCTCATCACAAGCATCTGACCACTGAAATTAAACACCCTTATGGGTCAATTAGGTTAACAGAGCGGAGATTTTGGAAAAGTTTTTCACAAAACGCCTATAGTAGCTAGCCAAACCCAAGAAGCTACGGATCTCGATTATTGTTGGAGGTCTTGGCCATTTCTAAATATCCTCCACCTTCTTGAGGTCTGTAATACCTTAATAAGTCCATGCTTCACTTAAGTCGTATGATGGCACATCATTAGTTTGTTACCTTTTGCTTTGCAAAAAATTATACTTATTTTAGAAAATACATCACACGAAAATAGAGGCAATTTTTTTTTATTACTTATAAAATTAACTTTGAAAAACGTGAGCCGTTAATGCGTAGATAGTCGTATACATAACATGTGTAAGTAAGCAATCACATAACAGAATAAAGCGCTAACAAGAATGTAGTACATAACAGATATACCATCACATCTCATAAGAAAAAGTGCAATCACATACATAAATATATATAATTATGCCGGTACACAAAACACCTGGCTACATCACAAGTCATCAACATAACATGAATTCCCACATAAAAGCTAATACTAACAAGGATATACATATGCTAATACAAACATGCCATAAGATGTGGCTTAAAACATATATACCAAAAGAAGCTACCTATATAATGCAGCTCAAGCATGCAAAAAGAAATACACCTACCCCATCTACAACTACAAGCTAGCCCCTTCGCCTAAGAGGAAATGTAACCATTTCCCCTTCCACTAGTCCCAACTCTAAGACCATCACCACAACCTCACTCGCGTCCATGCCCAATCACATGGCTTCCCTTAGTGGAAGAAGTCGCTTCAGAGTTTAAGTGTTTCCTATGCAGAGGTGTGGCTTCGAAAGATTTGACTCAACAATGTAGACAAGCGTCATCATTGAAGGGTCAGACTCGATCCTAATAGCAAATGGGGCAGCATACGACTAGAAGATTAGAGCGTACAGCTTCGTTAGCATGTTATCAGTGTATAGGTCTTGAGGTCCAAAGTGCAGGCTCATCACAGATACTCCAAAAAGGCCCTAAAGAAAACATAGACCGGGAGGATAGCTCTGGTAGTAATCAAGAGAGCATCTACAGCCGGGTCGAAGTGCTACTCCCATAAGGGGAACTCAATAAAGATGACCTGGCCTGAAGACGACATGGAAAACAGGAGTGAGAAATATAAAATTTCTCAAGAGGGCTCTAACTAGAGAACTAAGTGTCATTGTTATCATCCTCAGCCACTTCGGATTTCTTATAAAAAGGTGAATCTGCATAGGGTTCAATTTTAATTAATTTGAGAATATACTTTAATCGAAGTGGGTTTTTTTAATCATATACTCTTGGTATGCTATAATTATGCACTGAGAACATAAATGAACATGAGTAAGCATAAACATAACACATAAACAAGTGTATAATAGAACACATAGGGCTTAAGAGTCTTAGATCTCTCTCTACTTTCTTTGAATTTACTTTGACTTTGACTTTGACTTTAACTTTAATTTTAAAATTTACTTTTAGCATACGTTTTAAACTTTCATATATTACCCTCGAAACTTTACTGTTTTTTAGGACATGAGCTCATACCTATAATGATCATCATCACCCATTATACCTAACCTAAATTGGTGGGCAAGAGGGGGTTCTTTTGTGGGTCACCTTCCTTTGCCGAAGGATCACACCTGAGTGTTTTATTAATTATGGAAATTAACGTTAAGTCTTATGTCATTGGTGCCATTAAATAAAGGACTTAAGTCTTCCTTTTTCTTAATACAAGTTACCATCATTATTTAGTGAAAATTCGGTAGAATAATGGCTAGACCAGGAGATTCCCGAAAACTGCAAACAATCAACCAATAACCACAAGCAATATTTACATCATAATGCATTCATAGATCAACAACTGCAAAATCATGATCCTCGAGGATTTCTCCTCAAGAATCCCAGTGCTCAATCCCAATATAGTTATATCAATCATATCAAGGATCATTTCATATATCATAAGGGGAAGGCACTTAAGCATACTCAAGAGTCTTATGGACATCATTAGGTTCTTGGGTGCAAGCTTTTAAGTTAAATTATACGCTTAAGTTTCAATTAATCTTTAAGAAGATTTTATTTAGATTTTTCACTTAGTCCACCCTCTAGATTAAAGTTTTCACTTTAGTGGCTTGTGATTATTCATAATTATTCCTTAATTCTAATTAAATGATTAAAACATGTTCCTTTTCATATTTATAAGTCTTGGCCAAATTGTACCCTAGGGTTTACTAAGTCTTTTGCTTTGCTCTTCTTTTGGTAATTTGTCCAAGTCTCTTACTTGAGTGTTATTGAACCTTAATCCATCTCTTGGATTAATTAAACATCTTATTTTCTCAATTATGGTTATGAGGTCATGGCTTTTTTCTATTAGGGTTCCGAGTCTTTTCTTTTTATTTTCCCTTAAGAAGCTTATCAAACTTAGCCATTTAGGTACTTTGGGATTTAAAGTTCACATCTTTGTCAAATTAAACATTTTTCCTCTTTTGGTTAAAAGCTAAGGCCAAAACCTTTCTTACATCGTCTTAAACTTCTTTTAATTTTTATTTCCTCTTGAAACCTTATTCAATCACTTAGACATATCAAGATTTATCATCAACTTAGCCAAAAACATTTTCTTCCCTTTTTTTTTCCCTTAGGGCCATGATTTCATCATCATGTGTCAAGTTCCATTTTTGTTTTTCTTGTTACAAAGTTTCTTAAAATTTTATGGAGATTCAAGATCAATAACCCAAAGTTTCAAACTCATTTCCCTTAATTGTTATGGCCAGACCTATTTATAAGCCAAGTAACTATTTTTATTTTTCTTTTCTTCACAAAACTTCTTGATCTCATCTTTTGAAGGTTTATGGGACTTAGATCTAGGTCTTTTAAAGGTTGTAACTTTATGTAAGTATTTTAACAAAGAGCAACCCTCTTATGTTCAAGACCTACTTTCTCACGGGTTAAAAACTTAACAACCAATATACTGTTGCAAGGAAGCATTTTTAACACACTTTATGAAGCGTAAACATGAAACTAGTCAAAAAAAGGTTAAAGCTTGAATCTTTAAACATTTTCACACAAAGTAAATCGATTAAAACCTTTAAGAAAGCTTGAGAAATGTTTTGATCTGATTATTATCAAATATGAAGCACTAGAAAAAAAATGAACTAAAAGATGACATGTTTATGCAAGTTCAAAAAGCAAAAAACTTGAAATAAGGCTCTACAATTCAAGGCTATAGAAAAGCTTGAGTCTTTTGAATATTTGTCTAAGAAAAAAAGAGTAAAAGAGAATCCTAATAACAAAGAAAGAAGCAGACTCTTAGGAAGGGGATCTTCAATATAATACCTTACCAGGCAAAATACTATACTTAAGTCATAATATGTTACCTGATAGGTTATTACGTATGGCTGTCTAATTAAATTCCATTTCCTAATTTAATGTTAATTACCCATACGGAGTTAACTGTTTACTTAATAAATTTCCGTTTGACTGCGGGATATGTAATAGATAATCGTTATAACCGAAATGAAGTAAATTAAATAAAAAATGCGGAATAGACGAAACTACTGAAACGACATCATATACATATATACATAGATGTCTGCTTTCAAAGTTTGTCAAAAGTTACATAAAATAGTACAGGGTAATAAAATGAGGCCGCTAATACAAAATAAATCGGCCTATCTCTATGAATAGTACCCTAACTGGTCCCCAAAGGACATTTCGTGTACTACCCTTCCACATATAGCATATACTAAACTGCTGCCTATGACCCAATACTACCAAGAGAGGGCCACTTTATACAATTCCTACTGCAGCACTACATGGGCACTCTAGATGGACTCCAAGGAAAGGAATCTATTCGCCATGTTGACGTCAGCTGGGGTGTAGTCCACGTTTGAGGCAGAGGACGAGGAAGACGAGCTCGCCACCTCTGACAGATCCTTCTCAGACAGTGAGACCGAGGGGATCTGCTACAGTGGTGAAGCTGGCGGAGCCATGGGAGCTACTGCTGCTGCCGTGCTGCTGCTGCTGTTGCGTGTGGAGGTGGAATAGCCATATAAGGTATGGTGTGGTCGAAGAGTGGGTGAGTCAGGGGAACATCAAAATCTCTATGAAAGAAGAAATAAAAATGGAACTGACATCTACCGAATATATATATAGAGTCTAAAAATAGATCTAGGTGGATGTGAAGCTCAAGGAACTCGATGAACAGGATGCCCGTTGCCGCGTTCTCCATGATCTGAGAATGACACGGAAACATGTAGTAGGGTGAGAAATAAAGATTTCTCAGTATGAATCCTAAGTTTATACATATCTGTCATAACTGTCATTCTCAGTTGTTTCAGTTTTTCCTTACTTTTAAATAGTACAACAAAAGCGTAATATTCAACTTAAATTTTTATTTTAGAAACATACACCGAAACAAACTAAATTTTAGATTAGAACAAGGAAAATATAATTAACAAGTATACTAATGCAACTAAGACAGTAACCATAATTAAACAATAACATATCATGAGAAATAAACAGATAATTATGATAATCAATTAAGGCTTATCATACAATGCATATAAATGTGCAACTAGGAAATGCATCTTATCTTTAAAGGCCTTCGCCTGTTAAAACTTATTTTCCATCCTTGGTCCCCTGGGAGTTATTAGCCATATACTCCTAGGTAATAATCCGTTTTTCAGGACCGAACTTGTTCCTATATAGGATTGCCAAGTTTACTTTCCCTAACCTTCCCACTAATCTATTCCCCTTAAACTTATTCAGGGGCTAGCCCAAGTAATATGGAATCCTTTATAATGTTCATGCATTGGATGCACTACAAATTTCATCCTTCCAAATATCATGTATTCATGCAGGTATAACTTACACAATATATGAATTCCTTGCCGATATTTCGGCAGCATAATGGATCGAGTCCACTTCCCTATGAATAGTGCCAGACTAATAGTAAAATCATTTAAACTTATAATTAAATATAGAATAGCAATTATGTATTCATCAAATTCAATTCAAACATCGTTAGGGTTTTCTGTTTATTTCATCCTATTCTACCCGAATGTTGTATAATCCACCCTTAGTCCAATTCAACTCATTTAAACCTAAATTTTGGATAGCTCTATGTGTCTAGTTTCCAACCCTTTTAGTCCCATCTCATTTTGATTTGTATAACTCAAGTTATTAGTATTTTACCTTAGACTGCCCTGTTCTTAGCAAGGATTGCACCCTTATATGTGAAAATTCATTAAAAATAGAAATCTGAGTGAAATCATACAAAATTTATATCAAATTAAAGCTAACAGAAAAATATTTTAAATGAAAGAAGTTTCATATCATTTTCATGAGTATGTTTTGAGATATAAGCCCCGTAACTTGACCCTACTAGACTGCCCTATTCCATCCCAGTTTGAACTTAAGGTGAATTCATTGATGTGCTGGGAATAATTGGCAATGAATCTGACTATGAAATTTTTATGAAATGTTCCCTTGTATGTTAGCTTTCAAACAACGTTAGGTTCACTCAATTTGGAGTTATGTAGGGTGAGTTTCACCTTTCTCAACTCATATTGTCCAAATAAAAATCCAGATTTCTAGGTCAAACTTCAAAAATTCATAACTAATTCTATACTAATCCAATGGCCTTATATTTTATATGTATAGAAATCTTTGAATATCTAGTTTTATATAAAAATATATTCATCAAATTTAAATAGCTATAGTTGGAGCCGTACCCTCCGCCGAAGAAAAACCCTAATAACTTCTTGAATTTTCTCTATTCTTCAAGTTCTTTCATACTAATTCCAATTCTAATCATAACATACAAGCACAAATAATCATAATCCATCATCATCACTCCAAATCACATCAGTATCATGAGGAGAACAAGATCCCCACACAGCCCCAAATCAAGGAAAATAAGAAGAGAAGATGGATTCCTACCTTTTCTAGGTGTGATTCTTGTTAGATTTGTTGTTTGAGTTGAAGAAATCTTGTTGTGACTTGAAGGTTTGTGGGAGATGAGATGAGATGAGGGAGAAAAGAATGGAGAGGGGCCAGCATATATAAGGGGCAGAAATTGCAAGGGCAGAAAAGGAAAAAAAATAAATAAAACTTCAAAAGCAAGTTGAAGTTGATTGGTGGATTTGTGTTGGCCATTTCAACTTGATTTTGGGGCTGCCATCTTTGGCTAAAAATGGTGCCACATATGGGGGCATTTTGGCTAAATCCTAGCCATTCATCCTAGGGCACTCATAATATAAGTTCTATTGATCCGGTTTTGACAGTTTAAAATACCGAAGTCTTATCAATTTCTCTTGAATCGGTAAACCGGTTTTAGAAAAATTTTGTGAGATTTTCTATGTTCCTAATCTAATTCCATCAAGCCTAATCCTTTTAAATCACACTTAATTGGCTTTAAGTGAATGCTTAATTGAATTCTGATTAATCCCAATTGTTCGATGAAAATCGAACAACTCGGTTATTAACAATAAAATTTCTCAGACATTACATTCAAGCTCCAAGTCACCAACTTGAAGAAGAAAAGCTCCTCCTTCAAGCTTGTATGGTTGTGGGTTCTTCTAAGGCAAAGAGAGGGGATTTTTGTGGTCTTTTAGCTTGTACGTTCAAGTGTTTAAGATTGTAAGAGCTAAAAAGTATAGCTCTCACAATGGTGTTTAGGAATGGTAGGGATTTAAAGATGAAGAAGATGAGAGAGTTCTTGAGAGAATAAGGAAGAAGAAGATGAAAAGAGAATGAAGTGTTTTTGAAATGAAAAGAGAGAGGTAGAGAATAAGAGAGAGGTTATAGCCTCTTCATGCAATTGGGGTTAGGGGTTTTCATTTTTTCTCTCTTCCTAATGTAGGGGGACAATTAAGATGATAGGATTAAAGTTTTGATTTTATGACCACTTTTAATCCTTTCATTAGACACAAGCTCACTTACTTTTACTATAAAGCATCTTTGTCGCTTGCTTTTTACTTTAGTCATATCATCATACTCTTTTTGTCCTTTGGACTTTGTTAATTTGAATTTTATATTGAGATTAAGTGTTCTTAATACTCATGTGACTTAATTAATTAAGGATTAGTGATTAACTCATATTTTCATAATTAGTGTAATTAAAATCTTAATAATGCTTAATTAACCTTAATTAAGTAAATTCTTAGTGATTAATGATTAATTAGTCTCTTTAAGGTTCCTTTTTCTTTAATTAGCTCTTTAGGGTTTGTTTCGCTTCAATTAGCAAGTTTCTAATCTTAATTAATCTTTTCCCTTAATCTTTCTTTCCTTACTAACCTTTTGACTCTTAATTAAGCTTTTATTTCTTAATTTCTCATTAAGTGCCTAATTATTCAAGGTTACAAAGGTAATTAGCACATGAGAAATTGGGGATATTATATTACTCCCTAACTTTTAAAAGAATTTTGCCCTAAAAATTCATTACATGTAAATAGACCAAGATATTCGTTCCTCATGTTGGACTCTAGCTCCCATTTATACTCCTCTATGTTTCTTCTACCCCAAGCCACCTTTACTAAAGGCATTGTCTTACTCCTAAGCTGTTTGACTCCCCTATCCATGATCCATGGGGATGGTAGATTAAAGGTCAAGTCCTCTCTTAACTGTACATTCTCTGGTTTGGGCAAAGGACTAGGATCGGAATTGTACTTCCTCAATTGGGACACATAAAAAACATTGTGGAGATTTGACAAATTGGGAGGTAGGGCCATTTGGTAAGTAACTGACCTTATTCGTTTTAGAATTTGGAAAAGACCAAGAAAACAGGGGCTCAACCTTTTAATTTTCATGACTCTACCTATACTTGTTCTAGGAATGATTTTCAAGAATACATATTCTCCTTCTTAGAACTATAAGGGTTTTCTCCTTTTGTCGGCATAACTCTTTTGTCTGCTTTGGGCAGTGAAAATCCTATCCTTTATCCTCTTCACTTGCTCTGTGGTTTTTCTTAGTCCTAGCAGGCTTTGCTCACCGAGTTCATACAAACACAGAAGGGATTGGCACTTTATGCCATATAGAGCTCCATAAGGTGCCATACCAATACTTGTATGATGATTGTTATTATACACAAACTCTATCTGAGGTAGGTGTTTATCCTAACTTCCTTATTGATCCAACACACAAGCTCTCAACATATCCTAAAGGTTTGAATAGTCCTCTCTTATTGTCTATTAGTCTGGGGCTAGTAAGTAGTACCTAGACAAAGTCTTGTCCCAAATACCTTTTGCAAGCCTTCCTAGAATCGAGAGGTAAACCTCGGGTCTTTATTCTAGATTATGGTTGAGGGTACACCATGGACTCCTATTATCTCTTGAATGTACAGCTAGGCTAACTAATCTAAAGGATAATTAACTCTAATAGGCAAAAAGTGAACAAACTTGTAGTGCTCTAATAACCCCATACTAGCTTAAGTTGTATTATGATAATTATTAGTTGTTACTTTTGCTTTGTGCAAACATAACTCATTTGCAAAATACTTTATGATAAAAATAAGGTTAATTCTTTTTTTTTTTTTATCTATTACTAAAATATCTTCTCGAAAACATTAGCCATATGCAAGTAATTATTATTATATACTCGATGCATCTCATACATAAGCATTCATATCGTGGAGGTAAATATAAACAAACATAAACATTTATATCTTCATAGTATACATCACCATCAGCATGACATCATCATACATATGTATATAATAATATGTAGTAGCAATAGGACCAACATACTATGTCTGGCCATACAAATCACCCATAGTATGGAAGAAGTCATATCATACATGGCCTTCGACCATGCCAATAGGAAAAAAAATACAATAATAATCCGATCATCAAGATCTAAAGATAACATATATGCCAAAGATGTGTAGCCTAAAACTATATAACAAAATATGGTGCAACTAGTAATCTAAAGCTTGGCATGCACTACTGTGCATCCTTGCTATCCGCATCTAGAGGGGAGCGAAACCATTCCCTACTTCACTGGAGGCATCTGCATGTCTTCCGTGATAAGCTCGTCTATGATTGCGAGGTACCGTCCAATTGCATATGAAGCCTCACCCTTACCTACATCTAGAGACTCAGCTCTTTGTTGAAGAAGATGATTCTGAACTCAAGCAAATCACGGATAGATAGGAAGCCTTTGTGGGATCGGACTTGATTGTGCATGTCGGCATCGAGCGTGTGTCAGAATCCACCTCAACATTTGACAAGTACATAAAGGGATGAGATAGGGGATGCATAGTGAATAGGGTTATGTCATTAAAAAATCATGCAGGCTGAAGAAAGGACTCATCATTGAAGCTTTGAGCTGATGGTCATGAAAGATCTCAACCAGCGTTGCAGCACATGCCATCACCACAGTTGCATTAAGCACAATCAAAGTGCCAATGCCAAATGGGAAACTCAACGAAGATCACCACGCTCCCCATTGACCTCTTTTGAAGATGGCACAGAAGGTAAGTATGAGAAATAAAATTTCTCAGTAGGATTTTAACTTGACAGATAAGTGTCATCGTTGTCGTCCTAGCCACATCAAGTTGTCTCATAAAAAGGTGAGCATGCTTAGATTCAATTTTAATAAGTTTGAAATCATTCATTGCTCGAAGTGGTTTGCTTTTATTCATTCTTTCATAAGCATAACATAATAAGTAATGGAATCATAAGGCATTCATAAGCATACATAAGGCATTTATAACAATGGATATAGAAGAAACATAAATACATGAACATTTTATGTCATTCGATTGACTTTGACCTTTCTTTGACTTTGATTTACTTTGACTTTGACTTTGGTCTTTCTTTAAATTTACTTTATTTCGACTTTAATTAGTCATTAGCATATACTTTAACTTTTATACAACCCTCAAAACTTAACTTTCTTTTAGGACATAAGCTCATACCTATGTTGACTGTTGTCACCCATTACACCCAACTTAAATTTGCAAGCAGAGGGGGTTTATTGGTGGGTCACATTCCTTTATCGAAGTAACCGAAGGATCATACCTGATTATCTCTATGGATCACCATCCCTTACCAAAGAGATTGAAGGATGATATCCAAGTGCCTTTCTTTATTATGGAATTTAGTGTTAAGTCTTATGTTTTGGGTGTCTTAGGGTAAAGGATTTAAGTCTTTCTTCTCTTAACAAAAGTTACCATCACAGTATATGACGAATATTTCTAAGTCCACAAATTTGATGAAAATCTGGTAGTATAATAGCTAGACTAGAAGGTTCCCCAAAATTGCAAACACCCACATGACATCCATAAATAGCATTCATATCATAATTTAACATTCATAAATAATCCATCACATGCATAGATCATGATTTTTATGGATTTCTCCTCAAGGATCCCCACACTCAATCTCAGTACAGTTATAATAAATAAATCAATATTTGCATCATCATCTGTAAGGGTCATTCAAATGCATTTTCTTGATCCTAGAGGATTACACATCAAGAATCCCAGCACACAACTAACACAATTATTGTAAGGCACATCAACATCTTCATCATTTCCCACATGATTAGGGAGTAAGACACACCAATGCACTCAAGAGTTTTATGAGCATAGTTAGGTGTTTAAGTGCAATCTTTTAAATTACCATTTTACCTTTTAGTCTTTAATTAATCTTGAAGAAAGATTTTAACTTCTTTTCATTGCTTGTTCATCTTTAAGGTTTGCATTTTTACTTAGTATAGTCTTTTAAGTCTTATACTTACTCTTCAAGCTTAATTCCTCAAGAAGGTTATTATCTTTATTTCATTAGAAATTTTAGGGCTTAAAGTTCACATCTTTATTAATTAAACATTTTTCTCTTCTTAACTAAGATATAGGGTCGAAACCCTTTCAAATATGGCCTTAAGCTTCTTTTAATTTTTATTCTTCTTGGAACTTTGATTAATCACTTAGTTTTTATCAAGATTTACTCTTGCCATAGCCAAAAACATTCCTTTTCTTTCTTTTCTTCTTGTGGCCAAATCTATATCTAGAGTTTTCCCAAGTTCCATTTTTTTTTAATTTTTTTTTGCTACAAGTTTCGTTAAAGTTTTATGTAGATTTAAGATTAATCATTAAAAGTTTCAACTCATTTTTACCCTATTTTCTTCCTTAAGTGGCTTCTATAACACCTTCCAAATATATATGCCATGCTCGAGTCATAGAATTATATCTGGAGATTGTTATATTATGGTATTAGAGCAATTCATCCTATATAGGCCTAGAGATGGACTGACTATTCTTTTGAAGCATACTCTGAGAGTCTAGATAAATCATACTTTAGGTCCTTTGTGATAAGGTATATAATTGTGCATGATAGCCTTGTTATGAGTGTTATGGACTATCTGTCACACTTGACTGAATGTTAAGCTTGATCACCTTAATGTAAAGTTTTGTGTGGAGAGAAGCTTATGGCACCCTGCAGGCTTATTAGAAACTTTCTCAATATAGTTATGATGGGGGAACTCTCAAGGAGGTAGAGGTTGCCAAAATGGGGTAGACAATTAGTAGGCCAAGAAGTCTAGCAAGCTAGGGATTTGATCAAAAGAATTATGCTGGATAGTTTGCCATGGACATGGTAAACTTGACCACAAAAGAAGGGCTGTTTTATTTGGTGTTATCAGGAGGCTAGAAACTCAAGTCATCAAAGGCGAGAACTCAGCATGGGACGGACCGAGTGAGAACTTCCTTAACCTCGACATGGATTATCTTAAGCCCTATTAGTGTTTACCCAGTTCAGGCTAATTTGTCTATATTTCATCTAGAGGATTCTTTTGCCTAGTCCTATACGTTTAACGAATAATTGATAGGAGTACGGTAACTATTCGCCAATGAAATTATATCATGTGGTGCGGATAGCACCTTTATCTTTTTGGTATACGGATTACCTAGAAAGTAATCCACCAGCAAGTTTAGTTGATGGTTTTGTTATAATGGGCTGTGGTGGTGCCGCATTGTAAAGGTTGGATCCTTTACTTAAAATGCTTGGAGTTTGGTTAAGTGAGGTTAAGATTAAGCAGAAGAAGGTAAGGACGAAAACCTCGGCTATACACAAGGAAAGATCTTTCCAGGTCTCCGTTCAGGGGATGGAATGACTTTCTCCTTCAAGGGTACTGGGAGCTAACGTTCTATCAATTTCAAATAAGAGAAATGCCAAGTAAGGCCTCAATATTAGGAGAAAATGGTTGGACAAACCTTGAAGGAATTCATATACTCATATAGCATACCAAGACAGAGACATGATTGTGTCTAGTAATGAAAGGAAGATGGAATTGTAAGAGTAGATTCGAAAGATTCTTTGGGAGAAAACGTAGTGTTGGATGAAAATGCAATCGACTAAATTCTTTAAAGAAACTTATTCGAGAACAACATCCCAAAGATTACCAAAAGTTTAAACAATTAACGCTAAAGAGGGTACTCTACTCCTTAGCAAATGGACTCCTCAAATGGCTCACGGAAGCAAGCCTTTGAGCAAGATCAGTCAATGAACAATAGAATGGAACTTGAACTTTTATTAACCAACTAATGAGTTTATACAAAGCCTTGAAAATTAACAACAAAACTAAAAAAACAACGTAAAGCTAAAAGTAAATTGAACAAAGAGAAACAAAAACTGATAATTAAAATGTCATCATGTGTTGATCTGATTTTTTTTTTTTTATCTTCTCTGTGCATGAGCCTTTTATAATCTTCCTTAATTCTCGCCACTTTCTTAGTTCATGCGTGTTGTGGCCCTCGGTTGAGTCCCTATGCACCCATGTCCTTGTTAGTGGTAACCACTGCCCCGATTATGGCCTCAGTCTCCAACTACCTTCCTCTTTTGGCCGTTGATTAACTGGACTTTTATATACTTATTTTCCCTCATATTTAGTTCACTAATCCTTTTTTGTGCCTAATTGGATTAATTTGGACCATCTTGTGTGGATTGGGTTTTGGTTAGGCTGAATTTCAATTTTCCAGCATTAGACTAATTCTGACACTATTTTTGTTTTTGGGCCATATCTTGAGTTGTAGAGCTCATTTGATCATGATCTTTAATTTGTAGGAAAGCTGAGAGATAAGTCTACAACTCTTATGAGAGGTTAGAGGCAAACTCGGAAGTCTTGGAGTTGAAATTGGGCCTGGAACCAGAGTCCTGGCTGTAGCTGCGGTTCCTGAGCAGCGTGCATTGTGGAGGTCATATCTTGGTCCACAGAAGCCCAATTGAGCCTGTTCCAATGGCATTTTGAAGCTGACATGTAAGGCTACAATTTTCCTTCAGACACAAATCCAAATGGAACCGTTTTCATAACCAAAATAGTAGAAGAACGTTACTGATGGAATTAAGGAACTTGATTACATGTTTTTAGCGTAACTTTCTTTCTATAATTCGAAATTTAGCAAATAACATGTCCAGATTCATCTTAGAGATAGGGGATTAATGTAATAACTATTATAAAATTAGTTGAGGCATTTTGATTCTGTAATTAGCCGAGTAAAAAATGAGGTCAAAATATTGTAAGGATGGGAGAGAATTTGAAAAAAATACATTTTTTGTTTTTCGATTTTTCTTTCTCTTCTTTCTACCCCCCATTCGCTCACCTCTGAATTCTAGTGTTCCTCCATCAATGGAGGAATAGTTTAACATCTAATCCAAGGATTCCAAGGAGCAGTTACACTCTTGAGGATTGATGCCTTCGAATTTCAACAATTCCAAACTGATTTTTCTACTCCCTTTCTTTGTTCTTGATCCAATTTCAGTTTGAAGGTTTTCAATTCGAAGCTATGGTTAATTACTAGCATATTGTTCAGTTGATTAATATGTTGGATGAGTAGAATCATGTTTCAGGTCTAAACATAAGATTAACTGCATTAGTTCTTGAAATTAACGTGAATTGGTTAAGTTCTAGAGGTTTATGAAGTTAATCACTTATGTGTTGATTAAATGCTTGAAGGTTTTCATGTGCAGTGCTATTATCGAATTCAAGTCTCAATTGGATTCATTGTTAATCATTGATTTGGATTATTGATATATATTTTTAGAATTCGATGATTGAGTGATAAATACTTCCTTTTGATTCTTGGATTAGAATTTCGAATTCTATTTCATTTCATTTAATTCCTTGCACTCTTAATTTTGTTTCTTCCATTTTTAAATTACAAACAAAAACTCCCCAAAGCTTTAATCACTTAGCATTGTCATCATTGGGAGATGACCTAAGTTGCACCCTTTGCTATGAATTAGTGTAATTCTGTTTTTATAATTTGACCAAGCTCGACACTCGAGTCAACCATTGGACTTATTCCCTTGTCTCGACCCAATTCCTTCGTTCAACTGATGCTTCTTTCTTAGTCCAATTTACTATGTCTTAGCTAATGAAAGCTAATGTAGCATCTATCTTGTCAAGCCCAATTCCAACTTTCTTCTAGGCCTAACTATGGGGCAAGTGTCAGCCCAAAAACTATCCTAGTTTACGATGTCAACATATGCCCCCCAATACAATACCTAGCAAATGGCTAACCAGTAAGCTGGGTATTGCATTTAAACCTTTTTTACCGTTACTATTCAACTATTTCTGTGCATAGTAACCTTTTTTTCTCCATCTTTCCAATGAGGCATCTCCCCAATTCTTTCAATTCCCATTTCACTTCCAAGCTTCCATTTTTCCTCAATTTAATTTATTTACCTTTCCCCAAATGTCTTTTGAGCAATCTAATTCGAAGAACTCTAGCAATTCACCCATTCATGCTCTGTCTGAGAGCTCGTCTTCCCCAAGCTCTGGGAGTTCCTCGATCACTAAGTCGATTCTCATCGATCGACATTGTAATTCAAGAGTCCTCTTAAGCTCTTAGGGCTTTCAGAAGCAGAAGCACTCAAACCCCCATAACTTTTTCTTCTCGCCCGGCAGAGGATTCATCTTCGAAAAAAGGTCCTAGGGACAAAGTTTTGATTCCTCATGATCAAGCTCATTGCACATGCATCTTGGGTCCGATTTGCACAAAACGTCCTTTGTATACCCATATTACAGAATCTTTCATTCTTCCTGATGGATTTAAGCTTCCCCTTACCAAGGATTAGTTTTCTCTTGCCTTACATCCGTAAGAACTTCAAGGTTGGCCTAAATCAAGTCCAGACTACCTACAATGGCTTGACAGAGTCTCGGAACAATGTGGAGAAGAATGGAAAACATGGGGCATTTATGACATAATTATGCTTTCTAAGCTCAGCTTCTCCCATAATATTCATATGCTCCTTACCGTCCTCGATTTCTGGCATACCTCCATCAATACTTTCATTTTGCTATTCAGGATCATGTCTCCTTCCTTATTTGATGTGGCCATAATGTTGGGGCTACTGATTATTGGGGAAGACATCTCATCTCTCTATGATGAAGCCTTCAAGGAACTTAACTGCCCTGCTTCCAAAGAAAATTCTCCCTAAAGCAAGTATATGAAAACACATCAGCGTACTCAAGGCGGGGTGAGCAAAACTGAGTATCATGCTTTTCTTTTCTTTTGGATCTGCAAGTTCTTCCTCTACAATAAATCACTTTCAATGGTAAATGAATTATCCTACTAACTCTTGGCTATAATTTTCGGTCTGCTAGTGAACCTAGGAGCTTTGTTCCTATCCTCTTTTTATGCAAGCATGAAGGTGTAATTAGACCAGCTAAAAGCTTGATACACCAAGGCTATTCCTAGTCCAATTTGGTTCCTATTTTTATGGGTGAATAAGTATTTTCCAGAATTTTACCACGACTGTTCTCTCACCACCTCAACTTATAGTCTTCGTTACAAGACTATACCAGTCTTAGCTTTCTCAGCTTTTCAATTAGCGGATTGGCTCTTCAAAATGTCTCCTAGATTATATCTAGAGGTTTGGCCTTTCATTTACCACCCTTATGGCCTTGCTTAGATTCATGTAGATTTGCTGACTACCTCGGTTGAAAAACTAGTTGAAGTGGCTCCCTATTGGGGCAGTGCTCTAACTGACCGAGGTCTATGAAATAGGGTTCGTCCTAATGCCCAAGCTAACAAATTATCAGCCAAACCATATAATCCAAATTGGTTTGCTCAGCAGTTTGGACTAATCCAAGGTATACCTACTCCTTACCAGTCCGTGGTGGCCTCAAATGATACCCAGCTTTCACTTTTGCCTCTTGAGATGAAGCAACTAGTGTCTGCCAACAACAACAAGCTAGCTTAATTTCATTTTAAACCCTTTGTAGTCAATCCTGGGACTATTCCAGCTTATGGAAATTAGTGGACTTCTATCTTTAATCGAGCATTTCCTCTTGCTCCTGACCACTATCTATCTAAGTTGATAAATGGCAACTAGAATAAACCTTCTCAGCCTCCTTGGTTGATTGCAACAACTACACTTCTGCAGGCTGGTTTCAAGCTCACACCTTTATCCAAATCTGTCCAAGGTAATTATCTGAACCCTACTTCTCCTTAATTGATCCATTGTTCCTTATTTAACCTTATAGTATTCATAATGTAGGATCTCAAATTGTAAATGTAGAGATTCTTATACTACCCAACCAAAGCAAAGAGTTCCAGTTCAGAAGAGCCCAAGAAATATTGTCTCGGTTATTCCCTTAACGGTCACCTGCAGCTAATTCACAAGATGTTGCCGATCCACTTTTCAAAATGTCTTCTAGATTATATCTAGAGGTTTGGCCCTTGATTTGTTGCTCTTATGGCCCTGCTTGGGCTCATGTAGATTTGCTGACTGCCTCGGCTGAAGAACTAGCTGAAGTGGCTCCCTATTGGGGCGATGCTCTAACCGGCCGAGATCTATGGAATGGGGTTCATCCTAATTCCCGAGCCAACAAATTATCAGCTAAACCATATAATCCAAATTGCTTTGCTTAGCAGTTTGGACTAATCCAAGGTACCCCTGCTCCTTACCAGTCCGTGGTGGCTTCAGATGATACCTGGCTTGCACTTTTGCTTCTTGAGCTAAAGCAACTAGTGTCTACCAACAACAACAAGCTAGTTTACTTTCATCTTAAACCCTTTGTAGTCAATTCTGGGACTATTCCAGCTTATGCCAATTGGTGGACTTCTGTCTCTAATCGAGCATTTCCTCTTGCTCTTGACCACTATCTATCCAAGCTGATAAGTGGCAGCCAGAATAAACCTTCTCAACCTCCTTGGCTGATTACTACAACTGCACTTTCGCAGGCTGGTTTCAAGCTCACACCTTTATCCAAATCTGTCCAAGGTAATTATCTCAATCCTACTTCTCCTTAATTGATTCATTGTTCCTTATTTAACCTTGTAGTACTCGTAATGTATGATCTCAAATTGTAAATGTAGAGACTCTTATCCTTACCCAACCAAAGCAGAGAGTTCCATATCAGAAGAGCCTGAGAAATATTGTCTCAGCTACTATCTTAAGGGTTGCAGCTCCACCTGCAGCTAATTGACAAGATGCTTCCTTCATCAAAGTAAGTAAATTACCTTGATGTTTCGTTAGGATTATTTTTCCTTCTTACTTTTGCTTGCACTTTGTAGAAGGAAAAGAGAAGTAAGAAGCAAGCTAAGCTGAATTCTCCCTCTCCTCCCCCATCTAAGCCTAAAGCTTCGAAAAGGAAAGCTATTATATATGTGTTTGAAAAGGAAGAAGAAGAAGAAGAATGTCCTCTAAAAAGACGGCCCAAAAACATTCGTCGGCCTTAGCCTCTATCAACTCCTACCTTAGCTGAGCCAAATGTCCCTGCTACAGCTGATCTTATTGTCTCATCTCCTACTGTTATTGCAAGAGTATCAACACATCCTCCAGTTGATGTAGATTCTTCAAATAACCAGCCAATCATTCAACTGAGGAGCCTAGTTGCAGAAATCCATCCAACCTTACATGAGACAAGCCGTTTACCGTAGTAGTCTTTTACTCTTCCTACTTCTCCAGTTTTGATTCCTGATAAGGAATTAGAAGAATATTTTAATGCTCCGATTACTCATCCTCTGAGTAGCAATTCCTCTCCTGTGCACCATTATTTGTGAATAATCAAAGACAAACTGTAGAAACCCTTCCCTTTAGATTCTATGATTTCAGCTAGATTGGAGAGATCATTGTTGAGAGTTTCCAAGGCTTCAGATGCTGATGTATTGGCAACACTGAAGCAGATATGTACTGACATACACTCTCTCTTTCTAATGCATTATTAGATTACCACAGGTTCAAGGCTCATCGAGATGATAACCTTCAGGCTTTAGAAGAACTAACATCCCTTAAAACTCAGAAATGCAATTACTTAATTCAATATGAAGCTGTGAAATCCAGCCGAGACCAATATTAGCAATGACAAACTTAGCTAACTAATCGAATTGGCTCTATTCATGCTTAGATTGCCAAGCTGCAAACGAAGTTGGGAATCTTGGAGCCTGAGCTAGCTGATGTGAACGCTCAGATCAAATCTAAAGATGTTTAGCGATTTCAACTTTATACTCAAGCCAAGGCTCTGGATAGCAGGATTATCCCTTTTGTTGAGGAGCAGAAGCCATTAGAACATGCAGTGAGTATAAGCAATAAAAGCCTAGTCGAGGTTGAGTCTTCATGGACTTCCCTATTTTGGAAATTCCAAGAAGCTCGACTACCTCCCACTATAGGTAAGTTCCTTACCTTTCTTATTTAGTCCTTCTATATCTCACGATTTCTCGGCTGGTCTAATATTTCCCAATATTTTGTGCAGAAATTTCCCCACCTTCTATTTTATCCTTAGTTCCCTTCGTAGGTGAAGCATCTACTATTCCTACTCCAAAATTAAGGTCTGAAGACCTTCAAGATAATATCTTGGTTGCTATTGATGAGGCTTTAACAAAACTCTTGGAGGAAGACTTAGCTATAGAATTGGCTGCCAAATTCACCATGGTTTCCATGGCTGAAGCAAAGGAGCGAGCCGAATCAACTGATGCAGAAGGCAAACTTGCTAACACTGCTCCTACAAATCCTGAGGCTTATAATAGGACATTATTTTTCTTTTCTTTGTCATTAAAATTTTGAGCTAATAGGTAGCTTGTTGCTATTTCCTTGAACACTCTAATCAATTTGAACTGTTTCCCAAATAGATGGATAATATTTCTCCAAAAATTTCCCAATGATACTCTTAGTTGACTCTTTTCCTTGCATATTAACCAATCTATATGCTCCCCTATATATACCTAGGCTAACAATATAAGGACCTTCCCAATTTGGAGACCATTTGCCAAATCGAGGATCTTTAGTTCCAATAGGCAATATTGCCTTCCATACAATATCTCTTGCTACAAATTGTTTCCTCTTCACCTTCTTATTGTAGGACTTTGCAACCTTTTCTTTATTCAGCTTAATATTCTCTAAAGCCATGATTCTATCATCATCTGCTGATTCCAATTCTTAGAACATGGCTTGAGAATACTCTTTAGGCTGTAATCCAGCTTGTTTTGTTACTCTTAATGATTTAATATTTATCTCCATAGGAAAAACTGCATCTTGACCATAAATCAGTCTAAAAGGAGTCGAACTTGTGGCCTTATTCTTCGTATTTCTATAAGCCCAAAGAGCCGTGGATAATGCCTTATGCCATTTCCTCGGCTGATCCTCTATGGTTCTTTTGATCATATCGATTAGAACCTTGTTAGTTGCCTCGACTTGCCCATTAGCCTGCGCATAATAAGGTGATGAATGAATTAATCTGATTCCATATTCTTGCACAAAAGATTTCACCTTATCTCCTGTAAACATGGTGCCTTGGTCAGTCGTTATAGTTTTTGGAATGCCAAACCGATGTATAATTTGCCTTTTGTAACACCCTCTATTATATAAGCCATGCTCGAGTCATGAAGTTATATTAAGAGGCTATCACTGTGCTAAGAAAACTTTAAAATATGGAAAATATAATACATGGCCCTTTAACTGCTTACTTTATTACCGACTAATAGTCTCTGATATATGGAAAAATATAAAATAATTACACTTTAAAAGAAATTGTGACTGATATAATACACAGCGTCTACTTCTGACTAGTCTCTACTAGCTTCAATGGTCTCTTGATCTGGCTTACGCCCGATTCTTGCTCCATGAATGGCCTTGTACTCTGCCTCGCACTTGGTTTCCAACTTGGGTGCTGGAATGTTTACGGAAAAGAAAAATATGCAAGCAGGCAGTGAGCACATATACAGTGCCATCATAAACATTCCAGCCGCTTCGGTTTATTATGAAAATATGAGCACATATACACAAACAATGGTTCAATTTTAAGTGGAAAACATCTTTCTCGAAGCGGGTTATGTTTTAACAATCACTTGCCATATGATATGACAAACATAGAAATACAAATAGTGCAATATGCTTCAACAAGAATCTTAATAACCTTATGACTTAATGGGATAATTGAAGATGCACATAAAGATGCTTGTACTTGTCTGTATGCAAGTGCACTTGACTTAATTCGTATCTTTCTTTAACTTGCAACTTGATCTTGCTCTTTTCTGTACTTGGTCCCCCGGAGGTAAATAGCCTCTCTCACCCCTGGGTAATAGCCTGCTTTTCAGGTTCGAGCTCGTACCTATACATGAGTGATGGGTTTACTTTTCCTGACCCTCACACTGGTCTATTCCCTTTAAATCTGGTCGAGGGCTGGCCCAAGTCTTAGACAGTACCGCTGTGGCCCACACTAGCTAGGTCTATGCCATGCCTTACGTGGTAGCTTGGTACATCCCTCTTGCAAGTTCTTATTATCCTTTTCTTTCCATATCTTCTCATGCATGCGGATGCTTTGAGCATTCATGGATATGTCTATTGCCTTACTTCTCATGTCATATTCTAATTATGCTTGCATGCATGACGTACATGAACATAACATATAAATATGTTCAAGGCATAATCACCCATAGCCTAAGTTCTCATAAATCCCTGCTGAAAATTTGGCAGCATAATGGATCGAGTCCGCTTCCTCATGAATAGTGCCAGGCTACCAATACAATCAATTAAATATGCAATTCAATGTAAAACAGCAAGTTACAGCAACATTATTGATCATATGGTATGTTAAAATCAATAGAAATATCAACAGAGTTTTCTGCTCACTCTACCCTCTTCTGCCCGAATTTTGTAAAGTCCACCCTTATTGCAGTTCAACTCATTTGAATCTAATTTTTGGATATGTCATAGCCTTATATGTCTAGTTTCTAACCCTTTTAGTCCCATCTCATTTTGATTTGTGTAACTCAAGATATAAATATTTTACCTCAGACTGCCCTATTCTTAGCCAGAATTGGGTTCTTATAAGTAAAAATTCACTAAAAATAGAAACCTAGGTGAAATCATACAAATTTATATCAAATTAAAGCTAACAGGATAGGCTCTCGAATGACATAGGTTTCATCTCATTTTCATGAGTGTATTTTGAGATATAAGCCCTGAAACTTGACCTTACTGGACTATCCTGTTCCAGTCTGGTTTGAACTCAAGTAAATTTCATTGATGTGCTGGGAACAAATGGCAACGAATCTGACTCTGAAATTTTTATGGGATGTTTCCTTACATGTTATATTTCAAATAGCATTAGTTTCACTCAATTTGGAGTTATGTAGGGTGAGTTATACCCTTCTCAACTCATACTGCCCAGATGAAAACCCAGATTTCTAGGTCAAACTTCAAAAATTCATAACTAATTCTATACTAATCCAATGGCCTTATATTTTATATGTATGGAAAGCTCTGAATGTCTAGTTTTATATAAAAATGGTTTCATCAATTTTAAATGGCGGTAGATGGAGCCGTACACTCCGCCATACGGACTGTCGAGGAGAAAACCCTAACAGCTTCTTGAACTCTTATTGGATTCATGTTTTTCTCTAATCAATCCACCCAATCTTCAATTCAAACTCACATATACACCTTAAACCAATCTTAATTCATCATCATCACTCAAGATAGCATCAGAATTTTGCAAGAAATTGGGAAGAAAGTGGAGTCCCAATTAGCCCAATTCAAAGAAAACAAGAAAAGAAGTTGGAATTCCTACCTTGGTGGTGTGAAATCTTGATGGAACTTGATCTTGGAGTGAAGTTGATGGTTGGGGCTTAAGTTTGGGGATGAGAAGAAGTGGAAGAAGATGAAGAAGAGTGGGGAAATGAGGCCGGTAGTGGCGAGGTCGAAAATGATAAGACGAAGGAAAGAAAAGGTGAGATATTTGGAAGCTAAATGCATGGGATTGGTGGATCTCTTCATGCTATCCATTTTGGTTTGGCTTCCACCATCAAGGGCTGCCTTAGGCGCCACTTGGGTGGGTTATTTGGCTAAATCTTAGCCATTGATCCTAGGGCACTCATGGCATAATTTCTACTGATCCGGTTCCGATAGTTTAAAACACCGTAATATTACCGATTTCCTTTAAATCTGTAAAACGGTTTTAGAAAAATCCTATGAAGTTTCCTATGGCTCTAATATAATTCCATTATACCTAATCATTCTAAACCACACTCAATTGGCTTTAAGTGAATGCTTAATCGAATCCTAATAAATCCCAATTATCCGACGAAAACCGAAAACTCGGTTAATAACGATAGAATTTTTTGGACGTTACACTCTTCACTCACTTGGCGGCCAATTGGCGCCATCCATTAAGGTAGAAGTGGCTCAATTTTCATCCACTCAAACTAGTGAAATTCTACTGATTTGGTTCTGGCAGTTTAAAGCACCGAATCTTCGCCGATTTTCTTCAAATCGGCAAAATTTTACTAAATAACTTTGAGAGGATTTCTATGTCTCTATCCTAATTGTTCCTAAGCCTCATCTCTCTACTTAACATCTATTTAACTCCTAATTAATATTTAATTAACTCCTAATTGCCCTTACATAACTGTTGAAATCGAATAGATAGATTAACGGCATAAGTTAGACATTTTCATAATTTCGGAGCCTTTTTGTTTTCTGTTTTCTATAACTAATGGCATTTCCATAATTTTGAGTAAGTCCAGGGGCACCCCACGTCATTTCACACCAAACTGCCTCCATGGCCCAATCGGCAGAGATTTAAACTTCTACGGTTTCACCACGTGATTCTGATCCGTTTAAAACCCTATTATGCTAATCCTATAGATGTGGAGATATGAAAGTCATTTTATGAAAAGTTCTAGGGTGGACATACAGGTCATTTTATGAAAAGTTCTAGGGTTATTGCGGAAATAAGTTTTTGGGGTCAAAACATAATTTCTAAAAATTCAGGGTATCACTGCGATTAATAAAAGTTTGCAGGGGCACTTTTGTCATTTCTTAATTTTTAATATATGGCAGTGCCGTATTTTCAATGGCAGTGTTACACTATCCTATAATTTCAAGTGTGAGGATCGTCATGGCATAGCGCTACCTAAGAAATTCTCACACTACCTAAGGGAAATAATTCAAAGTTCCTATTACGTTCTATTTACGAAAGTGGAGATGTTACACCTTTCAACAAATCTTATCACATCAGCTTGTGATACACTCATCATCGGCTGAGCTTCCACCCATTTTGTGAAATAATCAGTTGCCATTATAATGAAGTCATGTCTTTTGGAAGATGGTGGATAGATCTTGCCTATGAGAACCATTGCCCATTCCCTGAATGGCCATGATTTAACAATGGCATGCAGTTTCTCAGCTGAGACCCTTTGAATTGGTCCATGTAGTTAACAAGCCTTGCATCTTTTGGCATAAGTGAAGCAATTGGTTGTAATAATTGCCCAATAACACCCATATCGGCAAATTAGCCACTTTATATTAGAGCAAGATTTGCGAGCTCCACACACGCCTTCATGTTCCTCTCCCATTACTTTCAAAGCTTTATCCTTACTTAGACATTTAAGCAATATGCCTTCCTGACCCCTTCTGAACAAGTCACCATCAATCAATATGTATTTCAATGCTCTCTGTTTTAGCTTGTAGTTAGCTTGAGCCGATGGATTATTCAAGTACTAGACCAATTCTTGTCTCCAATTGGTTGATGGTCAATGGCCAAAACATTTCCTATGGTATTGATATTTGGAGCCATAAGTTTATATCCAGAAGCATACTATGCTAAGTTATTTGCTATTTCATTAGAAGTCCTTGGAACATGTGATATTATGATATTGGCAAATTATTCCAATAAAGTTGTCACTTCTTTAAGATACCTTTCAGTATTGGGCTATTACACTTATACTCTTCCAATAATTAGTTGATCACCAATTGTGAATCACCCATAATCTGCACAGCCTTCACATCTAAAGACTTAAGCAATTTAAAATCGATTATGAGAGCTTCATATTTTGCCTGGTTATTAGAATATTGAACATTCAGCCGATACATAAACTTCTCATCCACTCTTTCAGGACTTGTAATAACTACTCTTGCACCAACTCCCTTTTGATGCTTTGAACCATCAAGAGCCAGAATTCATGGTTTAATTTGCACATAACCCTGATACTCGGGTAATGAGTTCTGTACTTCTATGCAGGGATGTTGTGCTAAGAAATCGGCCAACACTTGTCCCTTTATGGCTTTTAATGGCACATACTTTAGAGTAAATGCATTCAGCTTAATGGCCCATTTCATCAGTCTACCTTCGAGGACCAACTGATTTAGTAAATACTTTACTATATTTATCTTATAGACCACTAACACCTTCCTAGGCAATAGATAATATTCCAATTTTGTACATGCATGGAATAGTGATAAACACAACTTTTCTATTGAAGTGTACCTAGTTTTGGCATTATTTAGAAACCTACTTAAATAGCAAATAACCCGCTTGGTTCCATCCTCTGAATCTTGAGCTAGCAAGCTTCCGATGGAGTCCTCAGCAGTTGATATATATAACTTGAGAGGTCTTCCAAATGTTGGTGGTACTAGTACCGGAGGTGTTGCTAAGCATCTCTTGATTTGTTCAAAAGCATCTTGCTGTTTGCTACTCCAAATGAATTCTTTGGCTTGCTTAAGCCTTAGCAAAGGTGAAAAGGCCTTCATCTCGCTAGCTCAGTTAGTAAAATACCTCCTCATGAAGCTTATCTTACCTATTAAGCTTTGTAATTCCTTTTTATTCCTTAGAGGCCTAGCTTCTAATACATCTTTCACTTTGTTCTTATCCACTTCAATTCCTATTTGGTGGACTAAGAATCCAAGGATGTTCCCAACAATACCCCAAACGCACACTTGGCAAGATTCATCTTAAGTGAATGCTTCCTCATTCTAAGAAATACTTGTTCTAAGTTAGCCAAGTGGTTTCGAAAATTGGCTGACTTCATAACCACATCATCCATATAAACTTTCATACATTTTCTAATCAAATCATGAAATATCAAATTCATTGCCTTTTAATAGGTAGCCCCAGCACTCTTAAGGCCGAATGGCATGACCACCCACTCAAAAATACCAATGGCTCCTAGGCAACGAAATGTAATTTTATGTACATCTTCCTCAGCTAAATAGATTTGATTGTACGTAGAATAACCATCCATAAAAGATAAATTTCCATTATTTGATGTGGCATCAACTAATATATCCATAATAGGCATAACATATTCATCCTTAGGGGTAGCTAAATTTAAATTACAGAAATCTATACAAATCCTAACTTAGCCATTCTTTTTAATAATAGGAATAATATTTGAAAGCCATTGTACATACCTAGCAGTTCTAATAAAACCTACTTTTAATAATCTCTCTATTTCCTACTTTATCTTTGGCATTAATTCTAGATTAAATTTTCTGGACTGTTGCTTAAATGGCCTAAAACCTTCTTTGATGGGCAAACGGTGCTCAATTAATTTCCTAGACAATCTAGGCATTTCATGGTAGTCCCGTGCAAAAAAATCTTTATACTTGGTTATCACCTGAACTAGCTGATCTTGCTCACGCTGGCTTAGCCACTAATCTTAGTCATCCTCGGCTCACCAGTAGTCCCAAGATTAACTTCAATTAGGGGGTCTTGGGCTTCAAAGCTTGGAATCTCTCTTTTGATAGGTGACACAAACAAATCTGCCACTTGTCCTTCTCTCTTTTCTATAGCCTCATCATCCTTCTCAGCTAGTTCCTACTAAAATAAAAACTCTTCAAGTCTTACCTCAGCTAAATGCAAGGGTAGCTGTTCCATTTGCCACTATTTCATGACTATCCATTGATAGATTCTATTTGAAGTCATGTTTTGTCCTTTACTGTGACTTCAAACCCGTCAAATGATAGGTCAAAAGAATTGACAAAGTCTAGTGGAATATCTTTGGGCCAAGAGTAGGCTCAATCTTTGAAGAATAGAGCATGGCATCTTGCATCCTTACATCGACTATGAAAGGGAATGGGTTTGCATTCACTACTTCAACCTGGTCTCTGTTCTAAAATTGAAGCTGTTGGTGGAGTGTGGAAGGCACATATTGGTTAGCATGAATCCACTCTGTACCTAGCAAGACAGTGTCTCCTAGTTTGCCATCTATCACAAAAAAACATTGTGTTAGTGGCATGAGCTATGGAAACCCAATGCTAGAGCACTTTCCTTAGTAAAGTTGGACAAAGTAATATTAGTCTTCTTGAGATCTTTATGGCTTTTTCCAAGCTTCTCAACCATACTTTAAGGCATCACATTAAACACAGCTCCTCCATTAATTAGAACTCTACTGATAGGCTTCCCGTTCATATGAGTCATGACGTAGAGAGGCTCGAGTTGTCTAGCTTTGATCCACTTCTTGAATTTTATCTCTCTTGGCGCTGCTAGTACCAAACCTTCACACTCGGCTCCATCTACCATTATATTTCCCTCTAAGTACCAAGAATCATCATCTTGATTGGCAAACTCTAGAGGACTAATTCCCACTGTAGCTATCGCAGTTGAGTTATCCTGGAGTTCATCTAATAAGTCATCATTATTCAGCATATCACTCAGCAGATTTACTAAATAGTCACTATTTATTTTCACCTTGAAACCTCGATTAATGAAATTTACAACTTGAATAGCATCCTGAGTGACTCTGGAGGCCATATTATCGGCTGGAATTCAAGGGTATAATACATTGCCTCAGCTACCTTAACAACGAATGAAAATAGTTTTTAGTCTCTAGCACTACTTCTACCTTGCCCTCATTCCAAAACATCAGCTGTTGATGTAAGGTAGACGGGACACACATATTGGAGTGAAACCAATCTCTTCCTAACAACAAAGAGTATCCTAGCTTGGCATCTACAACAAAAAACACTGTAGTGGATGTTTTAGTTCCCACATTTAATTCAACAATATAAAATCCCAGAGCATCTGTGCTCTTCCCTGTGAAGTTTTTCATCTTCATGTTAGTCTTTTTGAGATCCTTCTGAGACTTACCCAGTTTCTTTACCACTAGCATAACATTTATGATGGCACCCCCATCAATTAATACTCGGCTGATAGGCCTTCTATCAATATGAGCCATTATGTAAAGTGGCTTTAAATGTTTTGCCGGCTAATAGTTACTTAATGACTCTCTTACAGCAAGCAAAACCCCTATGACAGCTGCTAAATTCACATCATCTTGCAAATTATCTATTAGAATAAGCAGATCATCGTCATTAAGAATTTGTTCAATCAAGTTCTCTGACAATTCTGTTTCAATTATTTGTACTTTCTCGACTAATGCTTCAACCGTTTGAGCATGACTCTGATTTTGGATTTGCCATTGTATTTCTTATGTCACTTCAGCTTTTGGACCGGCAACTTCCATTTGTTTCACAAGTTTAGCTTGATCCAACATAGTCACTATGTTTCTCATTCTTTGGATGGACCTTTTCCATTGCATTCTCTTTTTGAGTCCTTGTCAATTGAACAGGTTGTGGTTCAGCTTGCTTTACTTTGTAATACTTATTCACAAACCACTCTCCTTTGTTAGACTCAACCTTCGGCTTAATCATCTTTGCCTCTCGAGTTGATTCATCATTTCTCACCGTGATTTTCAGATTAGACCTTCCTTCACTATAATTTACTTAACGACTCGCTTGGAATCTCTAAGCATAGGATGCTTTGAGATCTGTGGGACTTGCCTTTGTTCATATCATTCTTTCCTTGGCTGGTCCCCTTTTGTTGAGGACATGCATTCTTTGGAATACATTCTGCCGAGGTTGTTCATACTGTTCTCTCCTCGACTGGTCCTTCTATTGAGGAAATTATATTGTTTTGAATACATTCTACCGAGGTTGTTCATACTGCCCCGCAGTTTCTGACTTGCCGTGGAGCTTAGGCATCCATTCTTTCCTTTCAACCTTCCTAGATGTGTCATAGCTTGTGGCTCTGTTCTTTTCCTTGACAAGCACTAATTTTGATCTCTATACTTGCTTAGAATGTTGGATAGGCTGAGAAGAAGATGTCTCTGTCCTGGTCCGCTTGTTTTCCACTGATATGGAAACCATATTGATAGTGGCTGAGGGAAACGGATCGGTATCAACAGTCATACCACCTCCCTTTTTATCTACAAGTTTGAATCTTTCTTCTTTCAAGGCCTTTTGAATCACATTACGAAAAATTGTACAATTATTTGTATAATGCGAGTATGAATTATGTCACTTGTAGTATTTCAAATTTTGAATTTGATCTGTTGGAGGAAACTTATGTCCTTCTGGAAGCTTGATCTATTTATCTTTGACTAAGAAGTTAAAGATCTGATCTGCTTTTGAAATGTTAAACAGATAGATCTCCTTTTCCTTAGTTTTGATCTTTTCTTTCCCTTTGGTAGGAGTAAGAGTAGGACAAGTGTATGGCTTGCCCCCAGTAATTCAGCTATCATAATTTCTCCTTGTACTGCCCCTTCTTCATCACTTCCTTCCTCGTCAACTAAGTCACAATTGACTACAACCACCAATTAGGAACCTCTAGGCCCTGCTCTATTAGACCTTCTCCGCTCTCTCTCTATTATAAACTGTTTAACTCGAGTTGCTTTCCAAGAAAGCTAAGCCAAGTCACAGTATTAAAAAATAATGAGCTTTTCTCTCAATTGAGGTTCATATTTTTTACAGCAATAAAGGTATATTCAGCCTCTGGTAAATGCACGTTGTATTTCCCTTTAACTGCTCTAAATCATCCTAGAAACTCTGTCACAGGCTCATTCACTTGTTGTTTGATCTGTCACAAGCTCATTTGCTTGTTGTTTGATGCCTAACAAATCTAGCATAGAAGCCTTTGGCTGTGGATTATAAAACCTATCATAGAGTAATCACTCCATATTGGAGGCACTAATAAGTACCAAGTGAATGCGGCCCCGGTTAAGGATAAAGGGAACAATTGTAGCCTTAAAAAGTCATTTTGACTAGCTTCAGCACATTGAGCTTTGAATTGGCTGATGTGCACCATAGTTGATTTGCCATCCTCCCTAAAAAATGTTGTAAAATCAAGAGTTCTAAAGCCTCTGGGGAATTGGACCCTATCTATCCATTCTGGGTAAGGTTTCTTGTACACTAGCCTCTCTAATGGTCTTAATTGTACACCAAAATGTCTTCTCATAGCCTCAGTTACCATGTTTAGATCAATCAGCTGAAGCACAGCTCGCCTTGGCTTAACACATGGCTGAGGCTGAACAGATGTTGCCTGCTCATTGACCCCTTGTTCGATTCCTTGAGGCATCCCTTGTAGTGGTTGCACACGTGGTGAAAGGTATATCAGCTGCTAGGGTATATTCATTGGTTGAGACGAATAATTCAGTGGTTGCATATACGTTGCTGGAAATATCTTCCAGACTAAGTCGAGTATCCACTAATCGGCTGAACATTTGGCCCTGAATTATGCGTATTCCATTGATTATCTCATTAGAGCCAATTGGTTTGACTTGCTAGATCAACCGTAGCACAAGGCTTGTGTAAATAGGTCGTTCCCAATTACTATTAGGACCATTCCAAGACCTTGTATTACCCAACGGCAGTCCCAAGTTGCTTAGTGCATTTGAGGGCCTTTTTATTAACTATACTTGGCCCAATTAAGGCCCTTGATGCCCCCCAGTGTAAGCCATTGTTTCACTAATAGTCTCATGTGCATTCACATGTATAGCCTCAACTGATTGACTATGAATTTTCAATATTCCCCTCTACTGCTACTGAAATAGCTGTAACTCATTTTGCACCATCGGCTTTACTATCTCAGCCAATTGCTTGGATACTTCCTGTATTAGATCATTCACTCCCGCTTCGATTTGTTGTCGAATAAAGGATGTAGAAATCACTAGCGGTTGCATCTCCTCGCGTCCAGTCTGCATAGAGGTAGTCACGTCAGAAGAGGCTGCCAAGGCCCTTGACGGCTGAGAGGTAGCAGCTGTATTCGGCTGCTCTAAAGTCACCCCTTGGGGTGTAGTCAAGGTAGCTATATACGTAGTTGATTGCCCCCTACTTTGTCACGACCCAACTCGGGCCATGACCGGCGCATAGGGACAAGTCCCCACGCAAGCCTTTCACCACAAAAATTTTATAAAAATTTCGGCAGAGTCCCCTTTGTAATTCGAATATTTCCCAATTACAAAAGGATACCCTGCAAGATAAACAAACACAATAATTCATCGGGGATCCAGGTATTCTTAGAATACACCCCTCAGCACACAATATAACAGTAAAATATATAAATACAATCGTATATCCAAAAAAACTACATAGTTCAAGTTCTTCAGAAAACAAATCCTTTAAACTACTTTAATTCCAACAAGTTGAAATATATATATATATATATATATATATATATATATATATATATATATGAATGAATAATAACAACAACAAAAACAGAATAAGGCTGGACCCTGCCTGTAGTACTATGGAGCTACATACTAAGATTACAACTGAAATAAAATTAGAAATCAAGGCCCATTACTAAGTAGGGCTCACCTAAATAGGAATCAAATGACGCTGAACTGAAGAATCAGCTCCCAAGTCTGAACCTGTATCTGAAAAGAATATAATAACCATGGGGTGAGTTTTGAGAAACTTAGTGAGAGATAGAATGTCCCTAACCCACATGAGACAATGTACAAATTTATAGATATTAAGGTGATACTATAATATGTATAACGAAACCAAAATAGAAATCTTAATCAAATATTATCGAAGTTTTCTTTTCCAAAATAGAGTTCATCTATTCCAAGATAAATCCGTCAGGAAATACACCTAGGTGGCCATTGCTTTGTGTGAATCCCGTAATTAGGCACGCACCACTCCTCCTGTGGCCGTGAATAACAGGCACGCACCACACTATATGTGTGGCCATGAATAACAGGCACGCACCACTCCCTTAAGTGGCTATGAAATCCAACATCCTAGGTGCACCCTGGGCTAACGCCTACTGCCGTTAGCCTACAGATCCTGGTCTAGACTTTCCCAAGTCTTTCTTTTCCATTATACAAAACATTTAATAAAGATTCTTATAAAACATACCATTATACCATATATAAAACAATAAAATCGTAACTTTAAAGAAAAATAAAGCTTTAACATTTTAATAAATAAAAAACGAGTAAAAGTCCGAAGCTTTTATCCAAAAACGTTTCAAAACAAAGAGAATTTTCCAAAGTTTAATAGGAAACTAACGCAACAAACATTTGTCATATTTTCTTCCCGAAAATCAAGTCATTATCTCATGTGATTAAGTCGAAGTAAATAAGCTACCAAAATTTAAATTATATTGCTAAAACATACTAAATCATTTGCATATGAATATATATATAGACAAAAATACGTTAAAACTAAGAAAGGAATAAGCTATCCACTCACAGACTTAGCGCCAATAGTGAATTCCTAATCCCATGAACTTTGAGAGCTAAAGCCAGTCCTCCAGTGGTATATACTATCAATAATATGTCAATTTAATTCAAGGTCAGTCCCTTAGACTACGAATTAATCTACTTTACTCCTAGATATGAAAATTGCTAATTCTTTTAACCTAGGGTTCTCCAAGAACTCACTATAGAGGAAATAATTCGTAACTTATAGGAAAGGAAGAGGAAAAGAGTTTGAAGATTACCTTTTTGAAGGGAGAATGGAAGAAGAAATCTTCAGGAGTCTTGGTGTCACCTCCTCCAAGCTCCAAGACCAAATGTGTTGATTTTTGGATGAGGGTATGATTTGATATTAAAGAAAGAAATTGAGTTTAAAGGAATGGGAAGGATGTAATTTGATGGAAAAATGTGAAGGATTGGGTTTAAGAAGGAAGGGAGATAGTTTTAGAGAGAAGGGAGAGACTTTTGAGGGTAGAGAGAGAAAGAAAATCGCGAAATGAGGGGAAGGGACGCGCCTCGGCTTATATATTGACCTATGGTAATCGATTACCAAGGGCTGATAATCGATTACCACGAAGAACTAGTAATCGATTACCACGGCCAAAAATCTGGTAATCGATTATTACCAACCCATAACTGGTAATTGATTACCAAATATGGTAATCCATTACCACGCGAAAAATTTCAATCCGTGGGCATACAGAAAGGACTGTAATCGATTATAGATCCTCTGTAATTGATTACCAACTCCAAAAACTTAGTTCCCTCCTTCTGCAGTCCTTTCCCAAGTCCAGGATACTACACAGACTTATTTACATTTCTTAAAATATAAATGTAAATAAGGGAATACCCCCCATTTGGAATTCAATAAAAATATCTAAAAATTCAAAATCCTTAGGAATTAGAATCCAACTTTTGGGTTTTAGTACAATTCTCCGAAAATTTGCATTTTCACAAACTTGAGGGTTGAAAACGAAGGGGTTATCCATTCCCTAAAATTCGTTAAAAATCCCTCTTCAACTCATTGGTACCTAGAGAACCATTACCGGGACTTTTGATCTCAAGAAAATGTCTCAAACCTATAGCCCTCCAAGGAGGCATAGTGTTCAGACTCAGAATTTTTCAGGTTCCGGTATCGACAAGCAACCGTAACTCATGCTGGGGTGTTACAATCTCCCCCCCTCAAAAGAATTCGTCCCTGAATTCTTAAACAATCAAAAATTATCCTAACCTTCATTGTGTAACATCCACCAAAATCCTTTTATCGTTTTTCGCCTAATTATTCGATTTTATCGAATAATTGAGAATAATTAGAATTCGGTTAAATAATTATTTAGAATCAATTGATTAGCAATCACTTGAGTTTAGATATGAGGGAATTAAGTTAGAAGTATAGGAGATTTCATAAAATTTTATTGAAAACCGATTTACCGATTTAAAGGAAATTGGTAAGTTTACAGTATTTTAAACTGTCGGAACCGGACCAATAGAATTGCAAGCTTAAAACCCTAGAATCTAAGGCTGATAACTCAGCCACTTAAGCCACAATGTGGCGCCACTTTGGCCTCACCCCATGGAAAAGCTTGGCTGAATTTCAGCCAAGCATTCTAAGCCAATCAAATTTCAAGAAGAAAGCCACCTAAACACCACCTATGTGATCAGATTTTTCAGCTCCTTTGATCACCCATTCTGACCACCCTCTTGCGCCACTTTTTTCTCCTCCTTTCAGCTCTCTTTTTCTCTTCTTTACACACACAACTCCAGCCAACATCAAGCCAATTCAAGCTTTGCTCATCCAAACCTTCAAAATCCAGCAAAATCACTTGGAACAAAGGTAGGAGTTCTATTCTCACATCAATTCTATGGTCTTGGCTGGCTGAGCTTGGATTATTTTCATGATCCTTGATGTGTTAAATGAATGATTATGATGATATGTGATTGGTTTTGGGCTGTTTGTTTGGTTAAAATCGAAGTTGAAGCAAGAAAGAATAGAAATAGGAAGAGCTGAGGGGCTGGAGAACCAAAACCCCTCGGCAGTCCGTACGACGGAGTGTACGGCTATGTCTACAGCCGATCAAATTGGATGAAACCAATTTTAAATGAAACTAGACATCCAGGGATTTCTATAGATATATCATATAAAGCTTTTGGATTAGTATTGAGAGAGATATGATTTTTTGAATTTCAACCTAGGGTTTTGACTCTGATTTTGGGCAGACTAGGTTGTTCAAGGTAGAACTCGCCCTATACTACTCGAAAATGAGTGAAACTAACTCTTTTAAAAAGCTTACATATATTAGAATGTCTGATAAAAATTTCAGAATTAGATAAGGCCCCAGTTGCTCCCAGTGATCCAAGAAATTTTCCCTATGTCCACATCGGGCCAGAACACGGCAGTTTAGGAAGGTCAGAATTCGGGGCTTGTGACTCGATCCCTACTAAGTCAAATTGAATGGAAATTTTTTTAAATGAAACCTTGTTCTGTTAGCTTTAATATGAGACCAATTTTGTATGATTTGAGTCAGTTTCCGATTTATAATGAATTTTTACTTTTAGATGTCTGATTCTAACCAGCCACTGGGCAGGCCGGGATAAACCCTAAATATCTTGAGTTATAGATATGGAAATTAGATGGGACTAAAGAGGTTAGAAACTAGACACATAACACTTCAAAATACCCAAATTTGAGGTTCAAATGAGTTAAATAGAAATTATGGCTTGAATTATAAAAACCGGGTTGGTTGACTATGCTGGAGCAGGAACTCTGCCTTAATGAATTTGATGTTGATATGAGTTCAATATTGGAATATGTATGTGATGTTGTGTTCTTTGTGATAAATTGATATTCTGGTATGCTGGCACTATTCATGGGAAAGTGGACACATTCCGTTATGCTGCTGAAATTTCGGTAGAACCCATGCATAAGTTATGAATTACATGTTAATGCATATGCAATTTCAAGAAAGGAAGGGAAGCTATGATAAGAATTATGTTACTATGAAAGTTCCATGCTCCTTGGGCCAGCCCCGGATAAGAACTTAAGGGGAATAGATCGGTGGGAACGCCGGGGAAAGTAAACCCAGCAATTCCTGTATAGGAACAAGCTCGATCCTGAAAAGCAGACTATTACCCAAGAGTCTAAATGGCCAAGAACTCCTAGGGAACCAAGAGATGGAAAATGATGAAAAGAAATGGAAAGAACTATGAAGGAAGGTTTATGATTAAGTTTGCATGATTACATGAATGCGTGTTTACATGAAATAATTATGTCAAGATGAATGCAGTGTCTATTAAGTTTATCTACTACTGTTTATTTCTTTATTTACTCTATTTACTATTCTGTGGAATCCTATTAGTGAGTTATTCCGGTTCCTATGTCCACTAAAGTAAAACTGAACCTTGCCTCATATCAGACTTTTCCTTAAACTCAATAAAATGGATAACTAGCTTGAACACATGTTTTTATAATTAAATAAAACCCGAGGCAACTGAGAATGCATGTGATGTCAGATAACCACTAAACACAACCCTACTGAGAATTTCTTGAAATTCTCACCTCGTTCTATATTTTCTGCATCATTCTCAGACGCTGGCGATGGACTCCACGGCCATCCTCTCTGTTGAGATCCCAGATTTGCAGCTTCACCATGACACCGAGTTAGGCTCGTTGAACATAGCCTGCTTCAGTCATTCCTGCCTCTGTTTTTTTTTAGCAATAGGAATTTTGCTGTTCCTTTGTTTCACCTGTTTTTAATATAGACATGTAGACTGAAGCAATGACTTCTAACATATATATATATATATATATATATATATATATATATATATATATATATATGTATACAGTTGATGGTATTGTACTATTCTTATTTTTTTGTTATTATATTTTGTTAGATTAGATTTAGCCCCTAGTATAGCAGTAGTTTAAATCTGTTTTAAAAGAAAAAAAAACAAAAAATGAGGATGGTGATTTAAAGAAGAATGAATTAGGAAAGGTAAACAGAGAGTTAATCTGATAACACAATCTACTTGATTTCATGCTATGACTTAAGCATAACATCAAATTAGTAGGGTGTTACACATTGCCTTCCTTGAAATCTTAGAGCTTATCACTTACAATGCCTATATTGTTTTCTATATGCTTAAGCTTCTCTTGTAAACCTTTCCTTAAGCTCACCCTTAGGAGATGGGATAGGGCATAGGCCCTATACTTAATCCCAGAGTATAAAGAACTAAGACATTGGTCTTCATGCAAATCTCCGTTCAGTGCTGCTCATTGACCTTGGTCGGAGCTGTGAATCAAACGATGATTCCAATAGTCGCTACCACTAAACGTCAGAGTTCTTTTACCTTGAAAGATTGCATCGAAGGATCTGAAGAGCATCATGAAGTTTAGATTGAAGGTCCTCAAACACCTTCTCCATCTTAACCAGAGGTGAGGCATAACTAAACTAACCACTTTCCTTAAACATCACACAATCATCAATCATCCATTAATATTGTTTACTACCTTCCTCCCATGAACTTCTAACCTTCGGATCATTAATCGGGTTTTAATCATATTCCTCATTGTCTTGTACATGCCAGAATATCTGAATTCTCTAACTCCTCATCATAGTCCCTCGGTGCATCAATTCTGACCAAAAGAACCATGCCAATGTGCTTTTCCCTTCCTTTCTCATGATCTTTATTACTTGTATCTTAGCGCACTTACAATTCGTCTGCTACTTATTCACCCATGCTTTAGCCTAGAATGAATTATTCTAACTTTAGTTATGCTCAGTCATGCAATTAAGGTAATTTCCTTCCTTTTCTTTCCTGCACCACCAATCAATGGGGAAGTCATCATCTAACCTCCTAGAATATTCCTATCCTGCTACCAATCTATTATATCTCCTCCATCTAAGGTATCTCTCCGAAACTTTGTCGAGAGATTTCAAACCCTGGTACACCATCAAAGATTAGCCTTCAATTTCCATCTTACCTTCCCATCATGCCCTTGGGAACTCCTTGGTGCCCAAGACCTCTCTGATTCAAGACTGGATAATCTTTCCTAACTCCATTGTCATTGAAGTAAGCCAATTCCCTATCTCTTTTCCATACTCATCACTTCTTAACACAACTAGAAGATTTAGGGTTAAGCAATTCCACACCAGAAGGTATCTCCTACACTTGATATTCCACCATAGTCTTATGTCTCTTAATTCTTCCTTTCTAGGTGATGGAGTCATATGCAAAAGATCAAAAGATCTTGGAATTTCTCTGCTAATCCTTACACTTTTATTGATGCCATTTGGGATACGACGTGAAAGTCGAGTGACCTAAGCATACATTGCCTTCAATAGTTATATTTGTGGAGCTCCTTACACCAGTCCCTTCTAATTCGCCTAGTCAACCGCACTATAACATCGATATTCATCCTAATCCTTCTTTCTCCTCTCCTATCAGGCATAAATGGGTTCAAGATTCCTCTTGTTACTTGAAACGAAGATTCTTCTTTTAAACATGTCTTCTGGCTTTTCCTCAATGTTGTTCTCCTTGATGCAACCGATAAGACTCCACGGCTCGGACCTTAGGTTAGCCCAAAATCTCAAGCTTTAACGTCTCCTTAACTTATGCTTTGCCCTTGCTTTACATCTTATCTATTATCTCTGATCCATTAACCTTTGCTCTTTCATTACAGTACTCATGTTTTGTTCTCGCTGTATCTCTTAAATACTTCCTTTAACCTATCAACCTTTTTATAGCATCTTCCATGAAATCACTAGAACCACAACCGTGAGTCCTACTGGCATAGCATTAGTCGCCATTAATCCATCAATCTTCTTCTACTGCTACATTCTATTAAATCGAATTCGTGTGATTTAGGGATAAGATATCCTTCCAAGACTTAATCCATCTTACTAGCCAAGGTATTAACCAATATAGTCGGAGGGGGCTTACTCCTCACTTTCCTACTCCTTTCAATCCTACTGCATCCAATCTACTTGGCACGCAACAACTTATTAGAGCCTCTTATTCCATTCTACATTGTCGTTATCCCCACACCGAGTGCGGGATACTCAGCTCGTATCCATTTCACAAGTCAAATAGCAATTTCAAACTTCACTCAATATACTACTCAATTGAGGTAATGATCAAGACCAATTGAGGAAATTGGTAATCACTTTCCAGCATCTTACATCCTTCGAAATGAGTCAATTGCTTGTTGTAGCAACCTGGGTAATCTCCTTTCTTGAAGTCAGCGCGTTCAATCAATACTTGAAAGCCTTGCATAGCAAGCTCCTCTATGCCCCTTTTTGCAACAAGGACAAGATAAACTTCACTGTAGGTTCTAAACATGTGACTTGCATTCTTGAAGAAACCAAGCACAAGGTCTTTACGTATCCTGATCATTGTTAAGTTGTCTTCTCTCTAAAATTTCTAGCATTCTTTCCACTAGCCATGGAAACAACCTCAAAGACGAGGATTCTCCTTGCCCTCATACTTTATCTAATCCCACTGGACCAAACTCGCTTATCGCTCAACGGCTTAGCAAGCCCTCTTGATCTTTTCTACTTTATGACATCCTTATCTTTGGGTTATGGATACTCGACCCACCTCCTCTGTCCGAACGGCCTTCTAACTTGCCTAATCCACTATGCCCTAATGTCCAACCCTACTTCATCTCAGACTCTCTTGCCACAAGAGAGGATATCGCATTTAGATCGCACAATGGAAGCCCTGCGTCTTATTGCTTCCACACGTACTAGGAGGAATACGCTCACTTAGCGAAATGAACATTTAGAGCGAGGGGAAAGACAAGAAGCGTGACCCGAATAGGAATAAACAAAATTCGACAGAGTGTAAACAAAGATGACATTCCTAAAGGCCTCTCATAGTGCCACAATCTGTGAAAATGGGCGCGCTTCCATTTGCACAGTCATGATCCTACCAAAGGACACTTGCTCCATAGTATACAGGGAAACCTAAAGCTCTGATACCATCTTTGTCACGACCCAACTCGGGCCATGACCGGCGCATAAGGACAAGTCCCCACGCAAGCCTTTCACCACAAAAATTTTATAAAAATTTCGGCAGAGTCCCCTTTGTAATCCGAATATTTCCTAATTACAAAAGGATACCTTGCAAGATAAACAAACACAATATTTCATCGGGGATCCAGGTATTCTTAGAATACACCCCTCAGCACACAAAATAACAGTAAAATATATAAATACAATTGTATATCCAAAAAAAATACATAGTTCAAGTTCTTCAGAAAACAAATCCTTTAAACTACTTTAATTCCAACAATTTGAAATATATATATATGAATGAATACATAACAACAACAAAAACAGAACAAGGCCGGACCCTGCCTGTAGTACTATGGAGCTACATACTAAGATTACAACTGAAATAAAATTAGAAATCAAGGCCTATTACTAAGTAGGGCTCACCCAAATAGGAATCAAATGACGCTGAACTGAAGAATTAGCTCCCAAGTCTGAACCTGTATTTGAAAAAAACATAATAACCACAGGGTGAGTTTTGAGAAACTCAGTGAGAGATAGAATGTCCCTAACCTACATGAGATAATGTACAAATTTATAGATATTAAGGTGATACTATAATATGTATAACGAAACCAAGATAGAAATCTTAATCAAATATTATCCAAGTTTTCTTTTCCAAAATAGAGTTCATCTATTCCAGGATAAATCCGTCAGGAAACACACTTAGGTGGCCATTCCTTTGTATGAATCCCGTAATCAGGCACGCACCACTCCTCCTGTGGCCGTGAATAACAGGCACGCACCACACTATGTGTGGCCATGAATAACAGGCACGCACCACTCCCTTGAGTGGCCATGAAATCCAACATCCTAGGTGCACCCTGGGCTAACGCCTACTGCCATTAGCCTACAAATCCTGGTCTAGACTTTCCCAAGTCTGTCTTTTCCATTATACAAAACATTTAATAAAGATTCTTATAAAACATACCATTATACCATATATAAAACAATAAAATCGTAACTTTAAAGAAAAGTAAAGCTTTAACATTTTAATAAATCAAAAACGAGTAAAAGTCTAAAGTTTTTATCTAAAAACCTTTCAAAACAAAGAGAATTTTCCAAAGTTTAATAGGAAACTAATGCAACAAACATTTGTCATATTTTCTTCCCAAAAATCAAGTCATTGTCTTATGTGATTAAGTCGAAGTAAATAAGCTACCAAAATTTAAATTATATTGCTAAGACATACCAAATCATTTGCATATGAATATATATATAGACAAAAATACGTTAAAACTAAGAAAGGGATAAGCTATCCACTCACAGACTTAGCGCCAATAGTGAATTCTTAATCCCATGAACTTTGAGAGCCAAAGCCAGTCCTCCAGTGGTATATACTGTCAATAATATGGCAATTTAATTCAAGGTCAGTCCCTTAGACTACGGATTAATCTACTTTACTCCTAGATATGAAAATTGCTAATTCTTCTAACCTAGGGTTCTCCAAGAACTTACTATAGAGGAAATAATTCGTAACTTATAGGAAAGGAAGAGGAAAGGAGTTTGAAGATTACCTTTTTTAAGGGAGAATGGAAGAAGAAATCTTCAGGAGTCTTGGTGTCACCTCCTACAAGCTCCAAGACCAAATGTATTGATTTTTGGATGAGGGTATGATTTGAGATTAAAGAAAGAAATTGAGTTTAAGTGAATGGGAAGGATGTAATTTGATGGAAAGATGTGAAGGATTGGGTTTAAGAAGGAAGGGAGATAGTTTTAGAGAGAAGGGAGAGAGTTTTGAGGGTAGAGAGAGAAAGAAAATCGCGAAATAAGGGGAAGGGATGCGTCTCAGCTTATATATTGACCTATGGTAATCGATTACCAAGGGCTGGTAATTGATTACCACGAAGAACTGGTAGTCGATTACTACCAACCCAGAATTAGTAATCGATTACCAAATATGGTAATCAATTACCACGCGAAAAATTTCAATCCGTGGGCATACAGAGAGGACTGTAATCGATTACAGATCCTCTGTAATCGATTACCAACTCCAAAAACTTAGTTCCCTCCTTTTACAGTCCTTTCCCAAGTCCAGGATACTGCACAAACTTATTTACACATCTCTTAATTTTAAGTTAATGGACATTAACTTTAAAACATAAATGTAAATAAGGGAATACCCCCCATTTGGATTCAATAAAAATATCCAAAAATTCAAAATCCTTAGGAATTAGAATCCAACTTTTGGGTTTTAGTACAATTCTCCGAAAACTTGCGTTTTCACAAACTTGAGGATTGAAAACGAAGGGGTTATCCATTTCCTAAAATTTGTTAAAAATCCCTCTTCAACTCATTGGTGCCTAGAGAACCATTACCGGGACTTTTGATTTCAAGAAAATGTCTCAAACCTATAGCCCTCCAAGGAGACATAAGGTTCAGACTCAGAATTTTTTAGGTTCCGGTATTGATATGCAACCGTAACTCATGCTGGGGTGTTACATACTTTCTACCTTGGGATAGAACTTAGATTTTGGTTTGTTGAACTCATGTTGATTACCTTCCCGGATCTCAAATTCATACACAAAGTATGATCCAACCCTGGAATAGGAAACTTTCGCTAACCTGATCCTGATGGTCCCACTGGGTGCGCCAAATTTATGTTGGATGAAAATGTAATCGGCTAAATTCCTTAAAGAAACTTATCTGAGAACAACATCCCAAAGATTACCAAAAGTTCAGACAATTAATGCCAAGGAGGGTACTCTACTCCTTAGCAGATTGACCCCTCAAACGACTCACAGAAGCAAGCCTTTGAGCAAGGTCAGTCAATGAACTATAGAATGGAACTTGAACTTTTATTAACCAACTGATGAGTTCATACAAAGCCTTAAAGATTAACAATGAAACTAAAGAAACAACATAAAGCTAAAAGTAAATTGAACAAAGAGTAAGAAAAGCTGATAATTAAAATGTCATCATGTGTTAATCTAATTTTTTTTATCTTCTCTCTGCATGAGTCTTTTATAATCTTCCTTAATTCTTACCACTTTCTTAGTTCATTCGTGTAGTGGCCCTTGACTGAATCCCCATGCACCTATGTCCTTGGTAGTGGTAATTGCTGCCCCAATCATGGCCTCAATCTCCAACTACTTTTCCTCTTTTGGCCATGGACTTATTTCCTTGTCTCAACCCAATTCCTCCCTTTAGCTGTTGCTTTCTCTTCCCAATTTACTATGTCTCAACTAATAAAGGCTAATCTAGCATCTATCTTGTCAAGCCCAATTCTAACTTTCTTCTAGGCCCAACTATGGGTCAAGTGTTAGCCCAAAAACTATCCTAGTTTACGGCGTGATAAGCAATATTTTGATACATTGATTAACCCTCATATTTAGTTTATTGAACCTCTTTTGTGCTTAATTGAATAATATTGGACACATTTTATAAGTTTGGACTCTAATTGGGCTTAATTGTATTTTTCAGCATTATTACAAATTTATACTATTTTTGTATTATGGCTGTATCTTGAGTTGTAGATATCTAAAAATTACAAATTTTATATTGCAGGAAAGCTGAGAGAAAGATCTACAACTTTGATGCAGAAGTCAAAAACTAATTCAAATGTCTAGTGGGTCAAATTGGGCCACAAATTCAGAACAGGGCTGTTACGCTGGAACTAGAGTAGTGTGCACTAATTGGGCCATAAAATGAGTTGTAGACATTGGATTGAGGCAAAACTAGTGCCATTTGAAAGCTAAGAATAAAGCTTGAATTCATATGAAGACCACTCTCCAAAATAATGACATCTTCATGGATTTATTGGCTGTTAAAATGGACTAACGCGAATACACGTACAATCTGAACATGCTATAAAGATTGGGCCATAACTCTCTCATTTTAAGTCCAAATTAAGCAAATTGGGTGTCCACTTAAAGATAAGAGGCAGAGGATTAAGTTGGGCTCAAGAGTATTTTTGAATTTTAACGTTTGAGGTCTGATAAGAAGAGAGAAAAGAGAGACACGAAGAAGGACTTATCTCCAACATTTTTCATTTTTTCTTTCTTCTCTTCTCCTCTCTTCTTCTTTTCTTTTTCTTTTCCTTTCATTTTGTAAGATACTTGTTTTGGATTCTATTTTGTAACCTTCATTGCTATGGAGGAGTAGGATTTCAAGATAGTTCAAGGAGACTCCAAGAGTATTATGGTTGTAATCTTGAAACCCTATGCTTGAATTTCAATCAAGTTTGTTTTCTTGATTCTTTGCCCTCTTTTATTTGTAAATTTGCATTGAATGGTATTGATATGTGAGTTTATGAATGAGGAATTAGTTGGATGATTGCTAATTGGTCAATTGGTATGAACTTGATTAGTTAAAGAATTAGGAATTGGGTTTGGGTTCAAACCTATGCTAATACAATTGGGGCTAGAAATCAACATAGGTTAATTAGAGTTGAGGTTTCAATTATCTAATCAATTATGTGTTGGTTGAATTCCTAGAGTTCTCTAGGTAGAATTATGGGATTGTTAGTAGAGGTCTCTCTAATAGCTCAAATTAGTCGCACTCCATGTGTTTGATATATTGTGCGTTAATGATTGATTCACCTTATGCCCAAGGAACTCTTTGAACTAGTATTTTTAATTTCATCTAATTTTTTTTTATAGCTTATTGACTGCATGTTTGCACTTACCCCCTTGTTACTTAACTAGATAGCAAGAATATCCTTGTGAGATGACCTTGGTTGCACTATACTTCAAATTTAGTGTAATTAAGTATTTTAAAATTGTAATTTGGAGCAAGCTGCGACACTTGCTACCACGGCACCAATAGGTAGTACATCTCATATTGATATGGAGTGAAGACACTCTTGGGCTATGGTGGCATGCGAACCAAGATATATGTTTCCTATCCATTATGGATAAGGAAAGTGTCAAAAAGTCTGGTTATATTGAACTCCATTAACCTTAGCTACCATAGGAAACTATGTAATAGGACCATCTCCAATATGTTACTGAAAAGAAGGTGAAGCTATTTAGAGGCAAGAAGAGGATGTAATAGTTATCTTTATATACTGCTGCAAGCGCTATGAGTGGAGCAACTCAATGAGAAATGTATTTAGATTTAAGAGGGGATGATGACGATTTAGAACTTGCAATTGGACATGTTGTGACTAAGAGAAGTGTAGCTGATCTCAATAGACTAAGATAGTATTAAAGTAGAAGGTCCTAATGAACTGAGGCGAAGACAAGTTTTTCTGTAGGAACAATAGGACACTATAAGAAGGAAAGGTGGAAGTTTTTCTTCTGAAGTAGCCTATTAGAGGAAAGAATGTTATTCAATATGGATTCAAGGCATAAGTAAGGGTTTATAGGAGTTAACGAGCTAGCTTGTCCAGACATCAGTAATGATGCTATTGAATCTAAAAAACTCCTTGGGACGGCCCGATGCAATGCAAGAAGAGCTGAGTGATGCACTAATATAAGATCAAAGAGTTTGGAATTAAGCCCATGGTGATCAAGGTTATGATGTACGATCAAGGACCCTCAACCTCAAGTAGTTAAGTCTCCACTCTTGAGGTTATATTAAGTGTGACATATGGCAATTGACCGTTCCCTAAGGAAACTAGTGATGAATGGAGATGTTATCTAAGCAAGAAAAAGATGGGTGCCAATACAGTAGACGAGAAATTTCTGTGTTAATATATTGAAAAGAATAATTGATGGAAAAACTCTTGCAGCCCAACACGAGGCTATCACATCCTTCCATCACACTGAATTAATCGTTATCCTGGGAACTAGATATCATGATAGACATTAAGAAGTTCAATAGTAAGGGCGACATGGGCTGTGGCTACTATAACTAGTACATAGTGAAGTAGACCACCAATGTAAATGGTAACCTTAGCGACCGTAGGACTTCTTAAGTTGATATCTAAAGTCCAGAGCACAAGTAGTGGAAAGTTTATCAGTAACCACAGAGCAAGAATAGTTAGATATATAGTAGAGGATATAAAGAACTTTCCCGATAAACTTAGCAATAGATCAAGACATTATCGAGACAAGGTGAACTGGCATGCCAATATAATCCTTGAGGATTCTTTGCACATATTGGAACAATACTTCATAAGAAAAATGGAGTGATAGAACTGCAACTTCAGTAAGGAAGTAAGACTGTTAATTCTTTTCTTCACACTGAGTTGCTTATACCTTGGTGACCAAAAATCACAAATGAAAACTTAAAGAAATTCAGTGATGAAGTAGACTAAACACCTCAAAAGATTAGACTTCGAAGTAACGATGTGTTAGCAGAATTTTGGGAAAGTGGATTGAGAAGAAGACTAAGAGGAACCATGTTCAAAAAGAAAAGAGATGCACTTTCGGGCTAACAAATAGTTGAGTAAATAAAGTTTAGGGAAAGGTATTTGAGGTGACTTCCAAGAGAACCTTAATAAAGCCATCATGACTGCCGCACATCTGAGATTAGTAACAGAGACAAGCAAGAACGCTAGAGATAACTGAATTTCTGGAAATTTGCCCCAAAAACTTAGTAGAAAAATTGGATGAGAATTCCCCAACCAACTAGAGAACTGAGATATCTACATTATAGATCGAATGTAACTCTACTAGAATGGCAGTGAGACCAACTAATGCAATATACTCGCTGTTAGTCAGCAGAAGATATTCTCTAAAGTGGGTAGCAAAGAATTATCGAATGGGTTGATGTTCCACCATGATCTCTCGTATCCAATGACTTGGGTTGGTCTACGAATTTAGGAAGATTTCACAAGGAAAATTTTCCAAAATAATCTCTTGCTCCTTAGCCATATGTCTGCCACAAAGTAATGGGCATGCCCTAAGAACCATTCGATAGTCAATAAACAGAAGCAGGTGCATTGATGCAACCATACCAGACGAAGCGATCAAAGATTTGAGGCCAAAGATAATTGTAAGTGACTAACAAAATAGCCTCATAAGAGACACAATACAAGATGACATACCAATTCCAAGGACATCAGAATGGTACTAAGAAGAACTACAAACCTCAGGAATTAACCCGTGCAATAGGAGCTAGAAGAGTAAACGATTGCACACACCCATAACCACCCTACAAGAACTAACTTAAGGGAAAGTTTTAGAGATGTTAGTAAAGACAACAGGTCCTCTTATAAATTTCTCTAGCCCTTAAGATCAGAAATGAGGTCTACGAACAAGCATACTATCTTACAAGTGACAAATCTTGGTGTGACTTCAATAACAAGAAGGGACGTACAAGCAGACCCTAGAGGATAAGGGGTCAATACTTTTGATCGATCCTATTACATGTCTTGCAATTCTCTGAGATAGTGATATGAACTTCAATTAAAGCACTTAGTAATTTAGAAGACCTGGCAATTGAAAGTGCGTTGAAAGAAAAAAAAGAGGAGGGGAGCTATTAACAAGCAAGCTTGGAGCAGGACATGAACTTAAAAAGGGAGTTTTCCTCTATAGGTTAAAAAATAAAGAATTTTTTAGGACAAAAATTTTTAAAAGGAGGGGAGTAGTATAATATCCCGAGCTCTAAGCTTTGAGGGGTAGACCAGCATAGGAAGAAGCTTGGGCCCAAGGCAAGAGTAAAATTGTAATTAGGTAAACCATAGTAAAAATAAGGATGAAATTATAATTTTTGTATTATAATGGTAAAGTTGTAATTAAGGGTGTACAATTGTCTAGAGGGGCGATCGTAGAAAAATTTCGATTTTCCAAGAATTTATGGGCCCTATGACACTAGTAAATCACTAAAATACCTGTAATAATTTTAAATTGAGATTTTCTATCCACAATTTTGAATAAACATGTAGGATTACTCACATAATGTTACAGTATTTCGGGTAACTTAGAATACCCAAATTGATAGCCAGGCACCGTGAATCTATTTTCAAGGGTCCTATATTATTTTTGGGCATGACAAACTCAAGGGAATAGTCTTACAGATATTTGATAGAATTGTCGGAAGGGTAGCCCAACATATATGGCCTTAGATGAGTTACTCAAATTTAAGCTTAGGAGAATTTAATTGGTGGTTCAAATCCACCAATGAGATTTAACCTACTAGCTTAGGGAGTAAGCCAACTCAACTTAAGAAGTAAGCCAATTTTTCATCCTTTCTTGCCCCTCAAATTTTTGGCCACCCCTCCAATTCCTTCTTCATCCATTTTCTTCTTCAAGATCTCCATGGCTATGAGCTTGAAGCACATAGTTGATGGCCTTTTTGGCCTCAAAATCTTTTGCTTCTTTTATGAAAATTAATCCCCATCTCCTCCTCTATAAAAACCCCTTTATTAATTTGATCATCAATCATCAAATGGAGTCTCCCCACCTTCATATAGGCTACTACCATGGAGGGAAAGGAAAGCTAGGAGTTGTTCTTGGCCTTCTTACTTTCATAGTTTCAAGAATCTTAAGGTAGGTAGCTCAAATCATTAACTTTGATGTCTTCTAAGGTTATGTGGCGAATGAGCTTTCTCTGTGTCATCCTCTATTTGACCTTGTATGTTGTTAATATGCCCCCTTTCTAGTGAGTTGGCATAGGAAAATTTTAGTTTAGGTTGGAAATTAGATCAAAGACTAAGAAAAACCTAAATATAGAAAGCTATTAGAAAGAACCCCAGCAACTGTCCATACAACAAATAGTATTTCTCAACTTGTAGCACTCAAATTTAAGTAAAACTAATTTTAGATGAAACTAGACTTAAAGATAAATCCAACCATACAAATTATAGGTTATTGGACTTAAAATGAAATAGTTAAGATTTTTTGGAAGTTGGCTGTTGAATTTCACTCTCTATCCTAACCAGAGTGTGATGTAAGGGACATAACTCGCCCTAAATAACTTCAAATTAAGTGAAACCAATTTTTTTAAAAAGCTAATACTTAGGAGATCATTTCCATAAAATTTCAAAATCAGATCATGAGCAGATTTTCCCCAGTAATTCCTTAAAGTTGATCTATGCTCTATTCTAGTGGAAATAAGGCAACCAATTTGAGGAGGTCATAACTTGAGCTCTACTTGCCCAATTGGAGTCAAACTTATTTAGATTGAAATATGGTCCAAATAAGTACATGTCAGTATAAATTTTGGATTAAATAATGAAAAATTGATTTTTAGTGATTTTCTAAGCTTAAGTATACAAGTCTATCCTGAAATAGGGCAACCTCAAGTTATGCATGTCAAAATTAAGTGAAACTAAAGAGGTTTAAAAATAGACAAATAGAGCTACAATGTATTAAATTTCTAGATTAAAATGGAATTTTGGAGCAATTTAAAAGAACATGACAAATTTAAGGTAAGTGGAATGACTTGAGAGTTGCCTTGATTTAGGGGTTCCATAAATTATGAGGAGTTCAATAGCATAAATATTTATGCAAATTCCATATCAAAGTGATGTATGTTGGAATGATGTTGATGATGATCATAATTGATATGCCTGGCAGGTTGATTGAATACATTGCCTATTCTGGGAACCTCCATGTTTCAACTGTTATGCTACTAAATTTTTAGCAGAAGTATGTGATGTGAAGCTATGAGTATGTATGTATTATGTACACGGAAATCATGCATGTAAGAATGTTTGAAAGCAAGCTATGAAACATATGCATAAGTGCATATAGCATATTTATGCATGGTTATGTACAAGAACGAAGAAAGATAATAATAACTTGCAAAGGGATACATCAAGGCTCAACCTCATAGTAGATCATTACTGTCTAAGAGAATCACTTAGGCTAACCCCTGAATGGATTTAAGAGGAATATGCTAGTGTGAGAGTTGTGGAAAATAAACCCGGCAATCATGTATAGGAACAAGCTCGGTCCTAAGAAGCTGACTATTAGCCAAAGGTGAGAGAGACCATTCATCTCCAAGGGACCAAGTACAGATGTTCAAGTTGCAAGTTAAAGAAAGAGATAAGAAAGTCAAGTGCACTTACATAAGTCAAGTATGTGTATTAGCATATGCATATTTAAGTATCTTATTATGTTACAATGCCATTATGCTTATGCTTGAGATTTCATTATGTTATGGCTATCCTGCTTACTATGAAATAGGCTAAGTGATTGTTAAAATATAACCCACTTTGAGAAATATGTTTTCAAACTTAAAATTGAACCAATGCCTATGTGTATTTGTTCATGTTTTCATAAGAAACTGAAGCTACTAGAATGTTTATGATGACACTCTATGATTAAGCATACCTATTGAGAATCTTAGATTCTCACTACTTGTTTGTATGTTTTTCATAAACATTCTAGTATATAGACTAGACTTCAAGTCTGCAGCAGATGTCTTGAGATATTTGAAAATGCAAGCCCAAATCTAAGTCCAGTTCGGGAGACTAAGTAGGTGTTTGATAACCTCGAAGTGACGATTACAGGCGAAGCATGTTTTATATATGTATATATGATATTAGTTAAGTTTCTTTAAATTGTAATTCTTTTATTTTATATGTATAGAATATTTGGGATTTCAAATCCTTACTTAGTAAAGTAATATGCAGTTTTAAGGGCGATATCTTATATTTTCTTATTTTAGAGGTCTTTTATAGCACCTGCAGCAACCTCTAAATATAATCCCATAACTCGAGCATAGCGTATATGTTTGGAGGGTGTTATAGCTACAGCCTACATCAAGCCAAGTTCCCATTTTTATTTTGTTTTACTTCTTGAATCCTCTTATTTTAGACTTATTAAAGTTCATGGAGCATAAATCTAAGCTTAAAAAGTTTTAGTCTTATGAGATACTTAGTAAAGATTAAATCTTTTTCATGTTAATGTCTTGAACACCACTTTCTCATGGTCATATTTCCAACAACCTTTCAAATAAGACAAATAAAGCAACTTTTAACATGGATTTGGTCTTAAAATTGAAAAACAAACCAACCAACCCAACAAGCATTCAAAAAGGTAGCAACTTTAAACACTTTCAAGAGACAAGAATAAGAAATAAGCCAAGAGTACCATAGTTATGGTTAGGGCTAGAGCAAAAGTGAGTAAAGTTTGAAACTTTACACACTTTCTCAAGAAATGAACCAATTAAAAAACTCTTAAGATGAAGTAGAAACACAAAGGTAACATTTTTATCAACTTTCAAGAAGTTAGAAACTTTAGACAAGGCTTGAAACTCAAAGCTATGGTCAAGCTTGAGCATTCATGGCTTTTGTCATTAAAAAAAAAAAAAAGACAACTAGAAAGAGATTCCTACTCACTCTCAAAAAAAGAAAGTTGAATCTTGAGATAAAAATCTTCCTCCTAGCTCCAAGGATGACCACAGTTTTAGCAAGGAAGAAATGAGAGATTTTGTTTTTCCTATGCTTTGAGAGAGTGCGTATTTTTGTCTGTAAGAGCTAAAAGGTGTAGCCTTTACAAGGTTAGTAAAGGGTGACAATGGAAGGTTCTTGAGCTTAAGAGGAAAGGAAGAAGAAGATGAAGAAGAAGAATGAGTTTTGATTTCTTGGAGAAGAGAGAGTTGAGAGAAAACTTGGAGAAGAAGGAGTGTTATTTTTTCAAAATGAGAGTAAGTGAATATGAGAGAAAGACAGAACATGGGGTGTTTAAGGGTTTAGGGTGAGATATTTTCATTTTTGTATTTTAGTTAAGGAAACAAAATGGGTTATTAGTATTAGGAAATTAGTTGACTAGGTTAATTTGTCCCAAATCACTTTAGACAAAATCTTGTACTTTCTTACATAAAACACTTTTGTCCCCTAATTTTTTACTTTTAATGATATCATGTGTACTTAGTTGTCTAGTTGACTCTTGATTTGATTTTGATGATGAGATTAAGTGCTCTTGCTACTTATGTGACTTAATTAATTAAGGATTAGTGATTAACTCATTTTCATTATTAGTATAATTAAAATATTTATTATGCTTAATTAACCTTAATTAAGTGAATTATTGGCAATTAGAGCTTATTTAGTCCATTCGAGGTTTAGTTTCCTTGATTTGAAAGTTTATAATTTTAATTAAGCATTCTCTTAATCTTTCTTTTCTTTTTAACCTTTTTAACTCTTGATTAAACTTTTATTTCTTAATTCCTCATTAAGTGCTAATTACTCAAGGTTACTGAGGTAATTAGCACAAGCGAAATATGTTACATTATTCCCCATATTTTAAAAGAACTTTGCCCTCAAAATTCATTACCTATAAACAAGTCGGGATACTCTTTCCTTGTGTTGAACTCCAATTCCTATGTATGCTCCTCAATGCTTCCTTTACCCCAAGCCACGTTTACTAAGAGCACTATCTTGCTCCTTAGCTATTTTACCCCTCAATCCATGATTTGTGATGGTGGTAGATCAAAGGTCAAGTCCTCTTTTAACTGTACATTCTCTAGTTTGAGTAATTGACTAGGATTGGAATTGTATTTCCTCAATTGGGACACATGAAAAACATCGTAAGATTTGCCAAATTAGGAAGCAAGGCCATTTGCTAAGCAACTGACCCTATTCGCATAAGGATTTAGCAAGAACTAACAAAATAAAGGCTTAACTTTTTTACTCTCATGATTTTACCTATACCTATTGTAAGAGTGATTTCCAGTAATACATGTTCTCCTTCTTAGAAATCTAAGGGTTTTCTCCTTTTATCAACATAACTTTTTTGTTGGCTTTGGATGGTGAGAATCTTTTCCCTTATTCTCTTTAATTACTCCATAGTTCATCTCACAAGATCAGGTCCTAAGAGGCTTTGCTTATAGATTCATATCAATATAGGGAAGATTGACACTTCCTTCCATACAAAGCTTCATAGGATGCCATATCGATACTTGCAATGATAATTATTATTGTATGAAAACTCTATCAGAGATAGTTACTTATCCCAACTTCCTTTATTATCCAACACAAAAGCTCTTAGCATATCCTTCAAAGTTTGGATAATCCTCTCTAATTTTCCATCAATCTAGGTGTATAAGTTATACTTAGAAAAAGTTTCATCCAAAATGCCTTTTATAAAGCTCCCTAGAATTTTGAAGTAAACCTCGAGTCCCTATCCAAGATTATGGTTGATGGTATACCATGAAGTCTCACTATTACTTGGACATACAGTTTGGCTAAATTTTCCAAAGGATGAGTAGCTTTGATGGGCAAGAAATGAGCAGACTTGGTTAGTTTGTCGACGATCACCTATATCGCATCATGACCAACTTGTGTTTTGGGTAAACTTATCACGAAGTCCATAAAGATACTTTTCTACTTCCGCTCAAGAATCTCCAGTGGTTGCAACATACTAGAGGATTTTTTATGTTCAATCTTCATCTTTTGGCAGACTAAACACTCACTCACTAATTCAGCTATGTCCCTTTTCATTCTTGACCACCAAAACATCTTCTTTAAGTCCTAATACATCTTTGTTGCACCGATGCGTATGGTGAAATGGCTCTTATGAGCCTTCTTCAAAATCCTTCTTTGAAGATTATCATTTGCAGGTATGCAAACCGTTTCCTCAAACTTCCATAATCCATCTATACCTCAAGCGGAACCCTTTAATTTCCCTTCTTCCACCAGGGCTATGGTTTTTAGGAAATCCTCATAATCCCTTTGGGCTTAAGCAATTTGGCCATTGAAATTGCTTGTCACTCAACCAAGCATTATGGCTTGGATTGCTTAGGTGTTAAAACGCTAAGGTGCTGCCTTCTTGAGTGTTGACACATTTATTCAAGGACCTTTACTTTTCTTCTCCATATTTGAATATTTAGGCATTGATAACTTACAAATAAAATAGCTTAATTGAGAATAATTATCCATTAAATATTTTAAAACCATGTTCTTACCATAATTGATGTCTAATAGTGCAAAATATTGAAACTTAAATTGGCTTCAAGGATATCCAAATTAATTAAGCACAAAATGGGTGAAAATTTCTTATTTTTCAGTAGTTAACACTTCTTTTCACTTAGATTCTTTATTGTTCTCGAGCTAAACAATGTAAACACATAAGAGGAATAAGTATTGCAGCCCTTCGTTCACTAGGCTCAAAATCTCTAAATGAAATGCAAAATTGAAAGCAACAAATACATGGATATAAACTTTAACACAAGATTGGAAAATTACACAAGATTTCAAATCGTAAGAAATGATTAAACAATTTTAATTAAAGCTAATTTCCATAAAGTCCTCTCATACACGCTCTTAGAGGAAAACAAATGAGCAATACATGCTCAATAAATTTAACCAATGGTATTAGAAAAATTCACAAACCACACAACATCAATGGGTTTTTTTTTAATTTTTTTTTTTTTTACTTTATTCATTGCACATTTGACATTGACAAAGGGTGGAGCCTGATCGTGCACCAAGCCAACACAACAAAGTTGCTTCTATAGCCAACATCTTTTTGAGCTTACTTAGCAAAGACAAGTGACAAAAGCTTAATTGTGTGTCAAACCCACACGTCAAGCCTTTTCACTTCCTTCACATAATTTTCTCCTTGTTATCACTTCCTATCTTTTTTTTTTTCCTTGGCTTTGCCTTCTCTCTCTCTCTCTCTCTCTCTTTTACTCATTAACAATGCAATATGCAAAAACTTCCACCACATGGTTATTAAAATAATATGGATGACAATAGTAACATATCCAAAGAGGGAGATAATGAAACATAATAACTAAAGCAAAAGCTTACGTGAAGCTTAAAGAGATTATAACAATCTAATAAATCAAAAGGCTAAAATAAGGTGAATTAAAACAAGTTTAGGAAAATTTTGATATTCACCACCACTAACAATCAAATTACAAAATTCACAACCTTTGATCAAGTAAAACAAAAGAAAGTGAGACCACACATATGTAAGAGATTTGTGGCTTAATGATTTGTGTGAAAATTATGCACACCTATTGTTAGTTTTGACATGATTTTGACAAAATCTTGTATAGAATTGGCCACTTTTTATGTAATTGTATGGAATTGTCTACATTCCTTGGAATTTATGTTCAGTTTGATGATTTCAGGCATATTATGAGAGTTTGAGGTCAACTTTACACCATCTTGAGAATCAAAGATTAAGGAGGCTAAAACTAAAGCATTTCAAGTGCTTAGCTTGCATAGGAATTTAAAAAAAACATAAAAAGTACTTTTTCTTTTTCTTTTTCTTTTTTTTTAAAAAAAGATCTTGTGTAATTCGCAATAGCATATCTAAATGATCACTTAATTTATTTGACTTGGAAAATAATTTTTTAGTGTTTCTTCCGTTGAAACATTATTTAATGAGTTTAACTTGCCAACTTTTTATTATTTTATTCTTTTTCCAAAAAATTATTAATTAATTAAAATTTTACTTGTCAAATAATTTTTATGACTTTAAGATGTTATTATAATTTTTTCATACTTTCTTATCATGCTATAGCACATTTGACAGACAACACCCAAATTCACAATTTGGTAATTGCATTGTAGTGCGTTGACACGATAGAAAAATTTCTGATTTAACTTAATCCCCAAGTTACTGATCAAGGGGGTATAAAAGCATGTCTTTAGTCTTTTCAGAAAAGAGGTTTTCAGATAGAGAGGCAACCTTTGGACATTGGGGTTGAAGATTCAAGGACTTTAAGGCTTTGGCTAGAAGAAGAAGATCCTTCATCCTCAAGCAACCTCAAATCCTTATTTTTCTCATTGATCCTTCATGGATTTCTTCTCTTATGTTCTTTCTTCCATCTCTTTTATTTGTTTTCCAATATGCATCATGAACTAAACCATTTATCCATGGCGTTAATGGATTCAACTATTTGATTGTGATACTTATGGATTGATGTTATTTATATTTTTACCTTAATGTTAGGTGTTTATAATTATTCTTAATGCTTTTGAGTGATTGGCCACTATTCAATTAATTCATGGGTTTGCAATAACTAGAAATAAGGTTTGTAAACAGTGCTTCTTATGATAAATACCATGAATTGAGCGAAAGCTAGAGACAGGTAAATGCGATTCATGTGATAGCTATGAGAATTCCATAGAACTTCAACCTTCTCTTCAATTAGTTTGTAACTAAAAGATTAGTCATTCAATTTGGGTAAAAGAGAATTACATAATCTTGAGAAAGACTTGGAATTAATTTAGGGAATTCAATCATTAACCAATTAAGGTAAAGGCTATATAACTAGATCCAAGGTATCTAAGTCAATAGTTAGGTAAGATCAGTTAACCCTAGTGCCCATCTCATCATTCACATCACTTATTTTCTTTTCTAGCAATTTAATTATTAGTTTTCAATTTTAATTTCTATTTTCAATTACTCAATTCCATTCTCCAAATAGTATCCCATATTAGTCAATTTTCATATTTGATCCTATTCTTGTGACAATGATATCTTTCTCATCACTTTACTACTTGTATGATCTTGTATATTGCTAGATTCACATCAAATTTTTTTATGCCATTGCTGGGAATAGTTAATCAATATCAATACTAGCTAATTGGATACTAGTTTGGACTTATTTTATTTTTATTTTAGTTGTTTCCTCACTTGTTTTTCTTAATTTTTGTAGTTTATGCAAAGATGGTGCTCTTTTGGTGATCTACCCTTCAATCCAGAGCTAGAAAGAACTTTACATCTAAGAAAATAAAGAAGAGCATTGAAGGCAACCCAAACTCCATCATGGCTAATGCAAATGAGAACCCACACAATAATAGGGCCATGAAGGACTATTTGGCACCCAATTGTGAGGCCACTGGTCCAAGCTAACAACTTTGAGCTCAAGACCTCACTCATCCAATTTGTCCTACATAATTGTTAATTTCAAGGACTACCTAGTGAGGATCCCAATGATCACTTTAGAAACTTCTTGGAGATATGTGACACCATCAAGATCAATGCGGTCACGGAGGATGCTATTCAATTAAGGCTTTTCCCTTTCTCATTGAAGGACAAGGACAAGCCTTGGATCAAATCTCTACTCCAAGGGACACTCACTACTTGGGATATTGTGGCTAAGAAATTCTTGGAAAAGTAGATGAGAAATGATATCACTTCTTTTACTCAAGGAGAAGGAGAATCTTTCTATGAAGCTTGGAAAAGATACAAGGAGCTATTGGCTAGATACCCTTACCATGGCATCCCTCTTTGGATGCAAATCCAAACCTTCTACAATGGTCTTTACTGTCCACAAAAATCACGGTTGATGCGATCATGGATGGATCTTTGAACAATAAGAGACTGAAGGAGTCCCAAGGGCTTTTTGAGGTGATGGCAAGCAGCAACCACCAAAAGCCTACTATAAGAGCTCAAAGGAAAAGAATCTTAGAAGTTAATGCTAGAAGTGCCATCCTAGCATAAACTCAAGCCCTCTCGATTCAAAATATGGCCATCCAAAGGCAATTGGGAATGCCCATGAGTGCCCTTCTTGCTCAAGTGATGTGTTGTGATTTTTCATGGGGTGTATCCCAATGGAGAATACCATCCTTCCTAAGAAGATATCAATTTCATGGGAGATGCTCCAAAAAATAACCTTTACTCAAACACTTACAATCCGGGGTGGAAGAATCATCCAAACTTCTCATGGAGTAACTAAGGTGCACCTAAGCAACCATATAACGAACCCCCTCAAGAGAATAAGCCCGGTTTGGAGGATATATTCCTACAATTCATGAAGAACAATGCTTCTTTTGTGGAGAGGAATGAAGCTCAATTTAAGAGCCATAATGCCATGTTTAGAAATCATGATGCATCAATTATAAACATAGAAAATCAATTAGAGAAAATTTCTAAGCAACTAACTAAGAGATCACAAGGTTCCTTGCCTAATAACAACATTGCGAACCCAAGAGAGCATGTGAATGCAATCACTTTGAGAAGTGGAAAGGAGTTGGTCAAACCTTAAAAAAAAAAATGAAAAAGTTGGAAGAAAAGCCTTATAATGAGACTAATATGGTGCTACCTAAAGAGAAGAAGTATATAGCACCTCTAGTATATGTCCTTTCAATCCCTTACCCTCGAAGGTTGAAAGTAACTAGCAAAGGAATAAGAAGGGCTATAATTATTTAATTTTTTATAGTTGTTCAAGAAGCTAAATATCAACATTCTATTTCCTGAGGCATTAGAACAGATGCCAAACTATACTAAGTTTATGAAAGAACTACTCTCAACAAAAGGAAAATGACAAGCTGATGAGATTGTACCATCATTAAGGATTGCTCGGCAAGCATTTAGAGAACACTGTCGCCTAAATTGAAAGACCTAGGACTATTCCATGCATCATTGGTGATTTGAGAATTGACAAAGCATTATGTGATCTTAGAGCAAGTATTAATCTAATGCCTTTGTTAATTATGCATAAATTGGGAATCATTCAAGTAAAGCCTACAAGGTGTCCTTGCAATTAGCTAATATGTTTGTCAAATTTCCTTATGACATTCTTGAAGATGTTCTGGTGAAGGTGGATTACTTTCTCTCTCCTGCAGATTTTCTGATTCTTGATATAGAGGAGGATGCTAGTATTCGTCTCATAATTGGCAGGCCATCCTCAAGCAACCTCAAATGCTTGTTTTTCTCATTGATCCTTCATGAATTTCTTTTCTTATGTTTTGTCTCCATCTCTTTGTTTGTTTTCTATCATCCATCACGAACTAAAACCCTTAGCTAGGGCATTGATGGATCTAACTATTTGATAATGATACTTATGGATTGATGTTATTTATGTTTTTCCTTTAATGTTAAGTGTTTATAATCATTCTTAATGGTTTTGAGTAATTGACCACAATTCAATTAATTTGTTGGTTTGTAATAAATAAAGATAGAGTTTGTAAATGGTGCTTCTTATTATAAAGATGATGAATTGAGCGAATGTTAAAGATTGGTAAATGCGATTCGTGTGATCACTGTGAGAATTCTATAGACTTCAATCTTCGCCTAAATTAGTTTGTAACTAAGAGATTAGTCATTTAATTTAGGCAAAAGAGAATTACATGACCTTAAGGAAGACTTGAAATTAATTTGGGGAATTCAATTATTAACCAACTAAGGTAAAGGCTAAATAACTATATCCAATGTATCTAAGTCAATAATTAGTGAAATCAATTAGCTATGTGTCCATCTTAGCATATCACATCACTTATTTTCTTTTCTCATGATTTAATTGTTAATTTTCAGTTTTAATTTCTATTATTAATTACTCTATTCCATTGTCTAAATAGCTCTTCATATCAATCAATTTTGGTACTTGATTGAGGAAATAATATCATTCTTTTCACTTTAATACTTATACAATCTACTATACTTGCGTCACTTTTCTTTTTATCAACATACAATTCTCCATACAACCAAAAATAATTGTCCCTTATCACATAAAAAAAAAAAAACAACAAAAGATTGTCCCCTTTCAATTACTTACTTAATGTGCAACAAAGTCAGCTATCAACACTCAAATCTTATACATGCTCAAGTAATAGAAGAATTAAGATAATAGATTTTGCAAATTAAAAGAAAAAAAAAAAGGAAAGAAAAAATTAATCTCATAATTCAGCTTGAAACTTCAACCCTAGGTAACCTCATTAATCCCTTTTCAACTAACTAACTAACTATACATCTCAAGATATTGGTACATCACAATTCGATGACTCCAATTTACAAATGCTTCATGTAACTATATCATAACTCTAACTTCCCACTCAATAATGCCCTTTCCATGAGAGTAGACATTCATAAAAAAAATATAAAGCATTTTGTAGTAATGATGGAACTAAGATTTTACATCATTTTCTTTCTATTAATGTCTCTCATCTTTAAAACTCAACAATTTCTATATATTAAAAAAAAGGGGGGGAACAAAAATTAAATTTCATACCAAAGCAGATGCATAAGGAAAACCCTATTGAAAATCATGGTTTCTTGCCGAAGCCGACAAACTGGGGCGCCTGTCATTTGTGCTAGCAATAGTGGAGCGGCAAATTGGGCAATTAGAGTGATTACTGAGCCACAAGTCAATGCAATTAGCGTGAAAAGAGTAGTTACAAGCGCTCAATTGCTAGAGCTTTTTGCCATCGGCAAATCCCAACAAGCAGACCATGCACTTGCCATTGATTTGCTTCGCATTGGCGTCCTTTTAGTACCAAAGGTTGAAGATGGCAGCAGCTGTGACGGTGTCACCATCATGGGGGTCGCGCAAATGGCACGCTGGACTTTTGGTCCAGTAGCCGACGGCAAGACCAGCGCCTAAAGGCGAAGATAAAGGTGTAAATCATGGTGAGGATTGTGACAACGGCGACAATAGAAAGGAGGAATTCCATAGGAGAGAGGTTGATAGAGCAAGATGGTCCAAGGAAAAGTAGTGGTGGCGTTGTGAGGATGGCAATTTGCTCAGCAAAGAATGGCAGAGCAAAGGAGATGAATAGTGATGGTGGCGGTGGTGATGGGGTGTGAGTGGTGGTGGGTGTGTTGGCCATGAGGAGGTCAATTAGGCAAGTCTTGATAAGTGTGACTAGTAGCAAGATTATGCGGTAATGTAATGTGAATGTATTTCCTTTATGGTTTGGTTGTTTTTCTTCGATTTTGGTCTTCTTTTTCCCAATTTTTTAAGCAAAAGATGGTTGGCAATGTTTGTTAGGACAATGAAAAGGATTGCTCTTTGTGGGTGGCAATGTTGGTTTCTTAGGAGTTCTTTAGGTGCAATAATTGAGTAAGATAATACATGTTGACTGAATAATAGGTGAATAGTCTATACTTGTATCTTCTCCTTCAAATTTTATTTTATCCGCTAACTTTCTACGCTAGACTAGAGGAAGTTATTACCTTTGTAATAGACAAATATTAGACCAAAAATGTATTAATGATTTTCTTAAATTATATTTTCTTGGACTTTGTTTTCCTAATTTATTTATTATTAAATTAAAATAAATTTCATATAAATTTAATTTTGATATATTGTCATTAAAAAAACTTTTTTAAAATTATCTAATTATAAATTATCACATTAGTAAAATTATTTAACTCGTATTATTACAACCTAAAAAGTCACATATATAATAGAATAGGATTAAAAAACAATATAAAATATATTAACACTAAATGTGTGTCAAAATCAATATTAATTATGTATTAAAATTAATATTAATATCATTTAAAAGAACAATAGGAATTAGATGTCTCTCAAGTCATGTATGATAATTTGAAACTAATTGAATGATATATGTATTAGAAGGTCAGTTATGTGATGTATCACTTTAAATATAGTGTGTGGTGTACCGTTTAAAAAAAGAGGGTTCACCATGGAAAGCAACTCCATCGAAACCATTTGTTGATGTTTAATATTATTATATGGTGGGGATTAAAATCTTTGTTGGACAATTCACCATTTGTTGGTGTTTAACATTTTGGTTGCATTTGCTATTCACTTATTCACTAATCGGGGGGACCTAGTAGCAAGAAGTTGTGGTCTTGTGGTAAGATGGCAAGATGGCATTGGATATCGGTGGGTTTATCAAAGCTGTTCCAAGTCCATGGGTACCTGTTAAAGCCTTATCCTGATGGTATTGGTATATAATAAAGCAAAACACTAGACTCTAAAATAAGGTATAATTTTTTAAAGTGCAAGAGTAATAAGCAATGATCTTCTGCAAGTTTGGACCCTGCTTTTGTAGCCAAGCTCAATAACTCATTGTTAGTCTTCATTAAAAGCCTAAGCTAGTGGAAAATTGTTGTCCCCATATTATCTTTCTTTATCCTTTAATTTTATAAATTGTTGTAAAAGATGTCTCTAATCTATAAAAGAAGAACCCCACCACGCCTCCAACATGCAAAAACCACAACCCCTCCCCCAAAAACGGCCACCAGGCGAAACCCCAACACCCCCGGCCCCACACCCAGAAAAAAAAAAGAAAAAAAAACAAAGTGCCTCTAGGTGGTAGGAACTAGTTGTGTGGAGTTGGAAGCGGCAAAGGCACCCACCCCATCATGCCAACTTGCATCAAGAAAAGATTTGGTACCCAAATGTGTTCTATAAACATGTTTGGGTTATTTTCAGAAATAAAATATAAAATACAGTGCACTTAAGGAGTTATCGGCTACCAAAATTGCCTTCCACGATGCACTCCTTTTTTTTTAAATGGTACATCACACACTATATTTAAAATGGTACACTACAAAATTGGCTGTAATACAAAGTAAAGATGACTATTCGTTGCTTTTCTCTTTTCTCTTTTCTCTTTTTTTTAATCTCCTCTTATACTAAGTGTTGTTAAGGGGATTGCCATCTTCTTTAGTTGTAGCCCCACTATTTTCTTTTTCTTTTCATTGCTTAGGGTTTGTATTTTTTGTTTGTGTTTTTGTTTGTCCCCTTTGTGGTTATTTTTATTATTCTCTTTATGGGTGTTTTGATTTCTCTTTATGGGTATTCTTATTTTAATATCTTACAGTTGACAAAGATGTTTAGATCTATTTTGAAGAGATATATAATACATTTGTCAATCTATAGCACTTTTTGTGTTGGTCCATAATATGAAAGATGGATAGATATTAATAATCATCAAGTAAAGAGCGGAGCTGTAGATCGTTGGTTAGTTTAAAAAATATAATATATTTCTTTCTTATTAAATTTGAATCTAATACATATTTTTCGATTTGTAAATGTCGTTTGGCTATTTCATTAAAAAAAAAAAAAAACTGAAGATGAATTTAAGTGAAAAATAGATTGAATACATTCAATAAAAGAGCGGAAACTAAATATATTCAACAACGATTATTCCTTAATATATAAGTTATCAAATGACTAATTCTTTTTAGTTAACTCCATTATATTAAATATTAATAATTTCTAATATTTTGTAATGAGTCTGCTGTTGACATGGGCCATCAATTACAAGTTATCGATAAAGGCAGCCCACACAAAGCGAAAAATGAACAAAATATGAGGAGAAAGGATTGCGTGAATTGAGTGTTACATGTCACTAATTTTCTACTTTCCCTCTCTTATGTCTTCTTCTTTTTCCCCTCTCTCTTTCCCCCTCTCTGTACTATGCTCATTGTTTTTCTTAATTTCTACTGTACCTCTAAATATGGGGGTTTAATGTGCTAAATCTTCTTCGGCTTCTTATCAGTGAATACTAGATACTCATTTTAGCGAATTGAACTTTGTATTTTCCTTAGTTGCCAGCATACTTGTATAGCTGCCGTTACGTTGGTGCTTTAATTGATCATCACTTATTGCTGAGGAAGAAAAAAAAAACAATGATCAAATTACTGAAATTAGAAGGTACAATTGAAGTAATAGAAGTTGAATGCATGTTTGGAAACATATAAGCCATTCTTAAGGTGCTTGCTAACATGCACCTTATAAAGTATGGTGCATGATGCACCGTATATTAGTAGGTGCTTAACATGATCTGTCATGGATAATTTGATATTTTCTCCCGATTATGAACACGACAAAAACACTCAGACAATTGGCCCCACAGTATCATTGTTTCTTTTGACTTTTTCTGGTCCAAAAATTTAATAGCGTAATACTGAAAAACACTGATAAAAAGCTACTAAATAAAACTTTCTTACCAGCATTTTTAGCAATTCCAGAATACTAATAAGTAAGTTATCTATATATATATATATATATATATATATATATATATATATATATATATATTAATATAAATTTATTATATTTATTTATAAAATATATATATATATATATTTATTTATTTATTAATTTAAATTTATTATTTTTATTTATAAAATTATAAATTTAAATTTTATCAATAAATATAATAAATTTAACTTAATACACACACACACACACATATACACACACATGCACACACACACACACACACACACATATATATATATAACATACTTATCAGTGTTCTAAAAAAATGACACCAAAAACTCTTTCTTAACAAAAAAAAACTCTTGCTTATCTGTGTCTTTGCTAAAAATGCTAGTAAGAAACTTTTTTCTTACTAGCGATTTAGGCAAATTTACCAGCGTCCCATAATCTTTTTTACTTTTTTTCAAGTTTTTATTTTTCAGAAACTTACCAGCATTTTGGGCAAATTTACTAGCGTCCTATATGATCATTGGTACTTTTGTTCAAATTATTTATTTTTTTCGGAACACTAGTTATTAAGTTTTACATATATATATATATATATACACTTAACAGTGTTCTAAAAAAATGACAAAAAAACTCTTTTTTATCTGTGTCTTTGCTGAAAACGTTGGTAAGAAAAGTTTTGTGCAAATTTACCAGCGTCCTATAATTTTTGCTACTTTTTTTCAAGTTTTTATTTTCCAGAAACTTACCAATATTTTTGGCAAATTTACCAACTTTTTGGACAAATTTATCAGCGTTTTAAGCAAATTTACTAGCGTCCTATATGATCATTATTATTTTTGTTTAAATTATTTATTTTTTCTAGAACACTAGTTAGTAAGTTATATATATATATAATATATATATATATATATATATATATATATATATATATATATATATATATATATATATATATATATATATATATAAATAAAATATGATATTTATATATTTATATTTATGTATATATATATATAATTAATTAAATATATTTATTTTTATAGTTACAAATATATTTATTTAAGTATATATATACATATATAAAACATAATTAACAGTATTTTAAAAATATGACAAAAAAACTCTTTCTTATTTATGCCTTTGCTAAAAACGCTAGTAAGAATTTCTTACCAGTATTTTCAGCAAATTTACTAGTGTTTCTTACCAGTATTTTCAGAAAATTTACCAACGTCTGATTATCTTTTTTACTTTTTTCAAGTTTTTAATTTTTTGCAGAAACTTACTAGCATTTTGGCAAATTTACTAGTGTTTTGGATAAATTTACTAATATTTTTGGCAAATTTACCAGTATCTCATAATATTTATTACTTTTGTTCAAGTTTTTTATTTTTTTTGAAAACTTACCAGTGTTTTTGGCAAATTTATCAGTATTTTGGATAAATTTATCAGTATTTTTGACAAATTTACTAGTATCTCATATGATTATTATTACTTTTATTCAAGTTATTTATTTTTTCTAGAGACTTATTAGTGTTTTTGGCAAATTTACCTGCGTTTTGGGCAAATTTACCAGCGTTTTCAGCAAAGATGCTGGTAATTTTCTAGAAAAAAAAATGCGAATGGAACAATTGTAACACCATCTATTATATAAGTTATGCTCGAGTCATGGAGTTATATTAAGAGGTTGTCACTATGCTAAGAAAACTTTAAAATATGAAAAATATAATACATGGCCCTTTAATCAAGCTACTTTATTACCGACTAATAGTCTCGATACATGGAAAAATATAAAATAGTTACACTTTAAAAGAGATCATGATCGATATAATACACAGCGTCTACTTCTGACTAGTCGTTACTAGCTTCAATGATCTCTTGGTGTGGCTTACGCCCAATGCTTGCTCCATGAATGGCCCTGTACTCTGCCTCGTACTTGGTTTCCAACTTGGGTACTGGAATGTTTATGGAACAAAAAAAACATGCAAGCAGGCAGTGAGAACCTAAGGTTCTCAGTAGGTAAACATGAACTATTCTCATACAGTGCCATCATAAACATTCCAGCCGTCTCGGTTTATTATAAAAATATGAGCACATATACACAAACAATGGTTCAATTTTAAGTGGAAAACATCTTTCTCGAAGCGGGTTATGTTTTAACAATCACTTGCCATATTATATAACAAACATAGAAATACAAATAGTGCAATATGCTTCAACAAGAATCTTAATAACCTTATGACTTAATGGGATAACTGAAGATGCACATAAAGATGCTTGCACTTGTCTGTATGCAAGTGCACTTGACTTAATTCGGATATTTCTTTAACTTGTAACTTGATCTTGCTCTTTTCTGTACTTGGTCCCCCGAAGGTGAATGGCCTCTCTCACCCCTGGGTGATAGCCTGCTTTTCAGGTCCGAGCTCGTACCTATACATGAGTGACGGGTTTACTTTTCCCGACCCTCACACCGGTCTATTCCCCTTAAATCTGGTCGGCTGGCCTGTCTTAGACAAGATCGCCTGGCCCACGCTAGCTGGGTCTATGCCATGCCTTACGTGGTAGCTTGGTACGTCTTTCTTGCAAGTTCTTATTATCTTTTTCCTTTTCATATCTTGTCATGCATGCAGACGCTTGGTGCATTCATGAGTATGTCTCATTCTTTATACATCATATCATGTTCTAAGCATATACTTGCATGCATGATATTCATGAATATGACATGTAAACGTAAATACATTCAAAGCATAATCATTCATAGCATAAGTTCTCATAAATCCTTGCCGAAATTTCGGCAGCATAACGGATCGAGTCCGCTTCCCCATGAATAGTGCCAAACCACCAGTACAATCTTTCAAACTTGTAATTCAATATGGATCAGCCATTATATAGATATTCATAGAATCATTCATCAAGTTCAATTCAAGCATCTATAAGGTTTTCAGTTTACTCCTTCCTATTCTGCCCGATTTTGGTATACTCCACCTTTATTGCAATTCAACTTATTTGAGTCTAATTTTTGGATATATCATAGCATTATGTGTCTAGTTTCTAACCTTTTTAGTCCCATCTCATTTTGAGTTGTATAACTCAAGATATAAACATTTTATCTTAGCATATCCTGTTCTTAACCAGAATTGGGTTCCTATAGAAGAAAATTCATTAAAAATTGAAAACTATGTGAAATGATGCGAATTTTATATCAAACTAAAGCTAACACAACAAGATTTAAAATGAGTTAAGTTTCATGTCATTTGCCTAAGTAGATTTTGAGTTATGACCCTCGAAACATTACCCTATTGGTTTGTCCTGTTCTAGGCCAGTTTAAACTTAAGCCAACTTCATTGATGTGCTGGGATCAAAGGACAATAAATTAAATTCTGAAATTTTTATGGGATGTTCTGTCATGTGTTACCTTTCAAACATATTTAGTTGCACTCAATTTGAGGTTGTATAGGGTGGGATACACCCTTCTCAACCCATGCTGCCCGGGTGAGAACCTAGATTTCTAGGTCTAACTTCAAAAATTCATAACTAATTCTATACTAATCGAATGGCCTTATATTTTATATGTATGGAAAGCCCTGGATGTCTAGTTTCATTTAAAAATGGTCTCATTAAATTTAAACGGCAGTAGGCGGAGCCGTACACTCTGCCGTACGGACCGTCGAGGAGAAAACCCTAACAGCTTCTTGAACTCTCCTTGGATTCATGTTTTTCTCTAATCAATCCACCCAATCCTCAATTCAAACTCACATATACACCTTAAACCAATCTTAATTCATCATCATCACTCAAGATAGCATCAGAAATCTTGCAAGAAATTGGGAAGAAAATGGAGTCCCAATCAGCTCAATTCAAAAAAAACAAGAAAAGGAGTAGGAATTCCTACCTTGGTGGTGTGAAATCTTGATAGAATTTGATCTTGGAGTGAAGTTGATGGCTGGGGCTTGAGTTGGGGATGAGAGAAAGTGGAAGAAGATGAAGAAGAGTGGGGAAATGAGGCTGGTTGTGGGGGAGGCCAAAAATGGATAAGGAGAAAAGTGGAGATATTTGAAGCTAGCTTGGTTTTGATTGGTGGATCCCATTTGCTCATAAAATCTGATTTACCTCCCATCATCAAGGGCTGTCTAGGTGCCACTTGAGGGGAGTATTTGGCTAAATCTTAGCCGTTGATTCTAGGGCACTCATAGAAAAATCCTACTGATCCGGTTCCGACAGTTTAAAACACCGTAATCTTACCGATTTCCTTTAAATCAGTAAAACGGTTTTAGAAGAATCCTATGAAGTTTCCTATGGCTCTAATCTAATTCCATTATACCTAATCATTCTAAACCACACTCAAACTAGTGAAATTCTACTGATTCGGTTCAGGCGGTTTAGAACACCGAATATTTACCGATTTTCTCCAAACCGGTAAAACGTTACTTAATAGTTTTGGTAAGATGTCTTCGTGTTCATTTTAATTTATCTTAAGCCTAATCTCTCTAATTAATATCTAATTAATCTCTAATTATCCTTTAATAAATTTCTAATTAGCCTTACCTAATCAATAAGATCGAATAGATCGATTAATAGTGTAGATTAAACGTTTTGCAAAATTCCGAACCTTTCTGTTTTCTGTTTTCTATAGCTAATGGCATATCCATAATTTTGAGCAAGTCCAGGGGCACCCCACGTCATTTCACACCCGACTGCCTCCATGGCCCAATCGGCAGAGATTTAAACTTCTACGCTTTCACCACGTGATTCTGCTCCGTTTAAAACCCTATTCTGCTAATCCTATATATGTGGGGACATAAGGGTCATTTTATGAAAAGTTATGGAGTGGACACAAAGGTCATTTTATAAAAAGTCCAAGGGTTGTTGTGGAAATAATTCTTTGGGGTCAAAATATAATTTCTAAAAATTTTGGGTGTCGTTGTAATTATTAAAGGTTTACAAGGGCACTGTTGTCATTTCCTAATTTTTAACATAGGGCAATGCCATATTTTCATAAGCAATGCTACACTACCCTATAATTCCAAGTGTGAGAATCGTCATGGCATAGCGCTGCCTGATAAATTCTCACACTGCCTAAGAGAAATAATTCAAAATTCCCATTACGTTTTGCTTACGAAAGTGGGGATGTTACAACAATGATCACGTGGGACCAGTTATTTGAGCATTTTTGTTGTTTTCTTCACTTTTCCTTTATGGTCACATACGGAAAATATGACTTTTGAAAACCTAGTTATTAGGTGGCTAGTAACATATCTCTGTCATTCAATTAGCATTTTACTTGCAAGAGCCGTCCGATCTAACTTAAGATGTAGGTGTGACAGCGGTGCATGACTAACTATGATACATTTTAGAAAGCGCCCTTCCTTAATAGTGCTTTGGAAAAGAGTCTCGTTGATATCCTGTGATTTCACAAAGCACGAATCAGAATGAAACTCAAGACACCATGATCTAGAACAAATTGAGAGATGCTGAGCAAGTATTTAGTTAAACCAGGAACATGAAGTAGATTTTTAACTACAAAGGAAATGTTGGCAAATTTGGAATAAAGTATAGATTCCTCAGCATGCATGCTTAATACTCATGCATGAACCATTGCAACCTGAACTTGATCTCCACCATCATATTGCAATTTTGTTGTTGAAAACAGATGATTCCAGGGTCAAGCGATGTGAGGCACCCGAACTAGGGTACCAAAGAGGATCGATAGTTGATGGAGTTGCAACCAATGCTTGGGACAAATATGAGGTCTGTGATACAGGAGTTGCAAGATAGTCTTGAGGAGCTTGATTATGTGGTGGAGACGGGGGTTGAGGCTTTTGAAAGTGAGGATTGCGTCTATCATAACAACCCCAAGCAGAGTGGCCATGCATATTTTCCACACAATTGACATTGTGGTTTATTGCCATAGGAGGATCTGCCACCTCGATGGCCAAATCTTCCATGCCCCCGAAAGTGAGGTCCACCACGACCTCAAGACTGAGAATGAGATCCATTTGAGTTGCAACCTTGCTAGGGAGCAATAGCAGGTGCTTGTGCAACATTGGCTTGCGTAGGAAGAGAAAGGTTCAATGAGCCAGCTTCCATGAGATTACATTTTTTGATCCTAGCTTCAATAGTCATTAACAGCGCTTCCATTTCTTCAATTGAGTAGGGATACAAACGAGAAATAATTATCAGAGAATAGGAAGCCGTTGGAGTTAGTTAGTTAGGCAGTTAGTGACCGTTGGAGTCAGTTACTTAGTTAGTGCAAGCTGGCAACTCTGTTAAAGCTAGTTTTACTATGCACAATGCTTTTATGGGTGTATTTCTACCCAACTAACAGTGTATATAAGCAGATTCTGCTACTATCAAACATAACGAAATCATTTTCTTCCAAATCCGCAACATACCTCTCTGTTTCTTCCTTGAATTCTCTGATTCTTTCAATAATAGAGGTAACTAGAGGATTATAATCAGCAGGTAAACCAACCAAAATAGCCTCAATATCCTCCTCTGTGGATGCAGCTAAACCAATAACAACAAGTTAATCAACTACCTTGCTGATATCAAGCAAATACGCATTCATGGAAAAAGTTTTCTTGGTACTCTTCAACTGAAGCTTCAGCTGCCAAATCTTGGCACAAGTCTGTGAAGCAAAGAACTTCTAAATTTCTCCCAAACCTGATAAGAAAATACACAACCAACCATGCGGATGTGCACTAACTCACTCAAAGAGGCAAGAAGCCATGGAATCTTCTCGTTCCCAATTCGAAAACTTAGGTTCAATCTTCATGTTGTGGCATCAGCATCTGAAGCGTACATTGGAGGAATAAGATCTTTGTGGAGGTGATTTTGGAGCTTGTAGCCTTTGATAGGAGCGAGGGCTTCTTGTTGCCAAAGAAGAAGAGGAGGAGGAGGAGGAGGAGGAGGAGGAGGGAAAGGCGGTGGAACCTCCATTGAAGAAGCTGAAACCTCCATGGATCAAGGGAAAAGGAGGCTCGTGGTACCATGAAAGGCATTGGGTGAGAAAGAGAGGAAGAGCTAGATGGCTCAGAGAGAATTGAAGATATATGTATTTTGATTGAGTGAAAATGAATTCTTGCTAATGTCAATGCAGAGGGATACTATTTATACATGTAGATGTGCAACTATCTCATAACAGATTCAGTTCTCAGGATTAAAAAAAAAAAAATTGTCAATGGTTGGTGAAGCAAAAGATCAATCAAAATACAAATATTAGTTTCTTCTCTCCTTTTTTTTTTTTTTTTCCTGTTTCTCAATTCTTCGAATAACTTAAAAATTGTTGATAAGTACCTCAATTCAAATGGTGACAGGCGGAAAACATCAAGCTTATTTTACGTACAGTTGAATCTATATCTTTATAAGGTGTAACATCCTATTAATTAAATTTTTAGATACAATTACCTAGTGATAAGTTACGTGATGTCTTTTATAAATTTAGTTGTATTTAATATAATAATAATAATTTTATTTTTCATTGTGGAAAATTTGTTTTACTAATTATACTTCTCTATTATAATAATAATAATATTTAGCTGTTGCCAAGTTGTTGATTGCATCCCACAAATCTCGGGAGGTTCTTGAAGATAGGGGATGCTTTTGAATTTGAATGGAAGGCATTTTGCTTTTGACAACAATATGTCAGTGCAACTCCTTTTCTTTTTTTTTTTTTTGGTCGAGGGAGGGGGGATTGTTAGGGGGCTGTAGGGTAGAACTCGCGCCCCTTTAAGTAATGCACCTGCTTCTTAAGGCCAATTGCATAGCCAGTCGAACCACGGCCTCGGGTGCACCTAATCCAACTCGTTCTAGATGAGTGTCTCTTATGGGCTATAAGGGCCTTAGCTACAAGCTTGGAAAACAATCCAATTCAATCCAATTTCTAAATTATTAAAAATAGAAATAATTTACACTCCTCTCTCTCAAGAAATGTTTTTATTACACAACCTTCTATTTTGTTTCCACAATAAATATTTTACTCCAAAATACTTATTAATTAAAATATGCATGCAAATTTGTTAAACTACCCACTATACAAAGTACTTTATTAATTATTGTCAATATTTTCTTTAATTTTTTTATTATTATTTTAATTATTTATTATTTAATAATATTATTAAAAGTATTTCATCTTTATAAATTCACGAGAATTGATATGCTGATATTCACTATATTTATTAAAATTACTTAATCCTTATTTAAAAATTTTACAGATATAAAATTTAATATAACATTGACATTTTATTTTTGTTTTAATAAATTAATACAAAAAATATTTTATTAACATTTATATTTTAACATTAATTGTAACATATTATAGTCTAAAAATATTGAAAAAACATTAAAAAGTACACAATTCTTGCTTTTATAAAAATAATTATCATAAATTATTGTTATTGTTAATAATTTATTCTCTTAATATAATTATTAAAAATTCAAAAAATAATATATGTATGTATGTGTGTGTGTGCCCATGCATGCATATCAATTTCGTTATATTATTATTAGTCACATATCTTTTACTTGGTAAAAAAAATTTCAATATGTATAACTACTAATAAAGGTTATTTTGGTAAAAAATATAAAATAACTAACACAAAATAATGAATATTTAACCAAAAAACATATAAATAGATTAAAATCTAACACATTTTCATCATTTAAGGTTGGTGAGTATATATTTTGATAACAGAGGAGATGATTGTGTAATAAGAATATCATTAAAGTGATAGAAGTGTAATTTATTCTAAAAATTAGATATAATATCCATGTGTTGCGCTAGTTTGATTTTTTTTTATAATTACTTTAAATTATAATACTTTTTTTAAAAAAAAAAGTTATAATAGCGATTAAAAATTATATGACATAATATATTAAGAATTTTTCTTGAATTATTCTACCTAGTAAAATAGATCAAAGATATTACATTAAGAGTTCATCAAACAATTCACTTAGACAATGTTTTTAATATAATTATTGTACTTCTCATCCTATGCAATATATAATAATGCCTGAGAAAATATCAGTTTTTGAAAAAAATATAATTCCCATGTAGTCCAGTAGTTAACTTTGACTTTTATTTATTCTCATCGTATGTATGATGTAACTTTATAAGTAGTTGTCTTCTTTTTAAAACAAAAGTCCACTTTGAGCCTAGCCTTTTGCTATCAGAATTATTTGTGGGGAACTATTTTTGCACAGATATTAATACTTTATATAATTATTTTTACTTCTATTATCCAGCCTCGTAAGTGCATAATAAGTAAATTGATAGGGTATGTTAGTGGCTTATTCTAAGTATTTTGTTGTAAGATTACCTCTATTTTATAAGGTAGTACTAATTAAGGATATTTCAACAAATAAACAGATTACTGTTAACATATGAAAAATAACTAAACAAACAAATTATAGGAATGCATACAGTTTATCTACACTCATGGACAACATATTTTTGAAGGAGTGATTTATAGAGAAATAATTTTATTTATATTTATTAGTATGACATGTAAACATTAAAATGTAATAACTCATTAAAAAAAAAACTGATATGATCTTTTTAAATTATTGTTACATTAATACACTAACTCACTAATTTGTGATGATGCTTTTATTATATATGTGCAAGACAAAACTTCCATTTTCAAGAAAGATATGTGATAAATTAGTGCAAAAAGACTTTTGATTTTTTTTTTTAAATTTGAAAATGGGAAATGATGTGTGTAAGAAAAAATATTTTCAAAATAAGAAAAAAAATATTATCATGCATTATTTATTTAATGCAATAGTTTTATATGTTATTATTATCCATCCTTTATATTAATTATATATCTCCTAACCTATACTTGAAGTTTTTCATTTTTTTTTTTTTTTGATAAATCACGTAGAAAAGGCTCGATCAACCTTCTGATCGAGAGGAGCATAGCCCAAACAAACAGCAGAACAAGACAGCAGAATAAAAACAAACACAGGGACACACATCTAGTCCTAGTGAGTAGTATATTACAGCAGCTGTGTGTCCCATACACTGGGTTCATCAAAACAGCGTAACATATATTTGAAGAGTTAAACATTGGATAACGAAACAATGATTTTTTATATAATTTCTCGGCCTTAAGATGGAATAAAAAACATAAGTAAAAAAGCAAGTAGAGAAAAAGAAAAAAAATTAAATTATTGTAGTGAAATTTAATATGAGAGGTGATTAGCTCTTACTGGACATATATATATATATATATATATATATACACACACACAAAAGTACCTAACTTAATGGGCTTTTACTTTTGTTTTTTTTTCTCTACTTCATCCTTTGAAACTTGATGTGCAATGGTTTTGCATTAATTGGCCGGGATCATAAGTTGGCCCCAAATGCCAAGTTATTTCAACTTTATGATTATTTAGAATTTTTTACTCCAATAATATCTTAGTGAAAAACTTTATGTGTTTTATTTACATAAGAAATAAGAAATTACACATTTAATAGTTAATATAAGATAATACAATTTTCTATTATCAAAAGTAATTTTCATCTTCTATTACTAAGCTTTTTAAATAATATATCTTAATCTTTTTCACCATTTGATTAATATATTTTCAGTCAATTGTATATTTTTACATAAGAAATTACACATTTAATATTTACTATAAAGTAATACAATATTTTTTCTTTTCAAAAGTAATTTAAATTTTCTTAATGTTGTATCAATGATTTTTTACATCAAAAAACTTATATAATTTTTTCACCTTTCATTACTAAATTTTTGAAATAATATATCTTAATCTTTTTCACCATTTGATTTATATATTTTTAGTCAATTATATATTTTGACAACTTTTGCCTTAAGTTTTATATAAATCCTCTTCTAATTATATATACACATATGGCCACATGCAATTTATTTTATCTCAATACATTTAAAGTTTAAACCTTGATGATTAACTAAAATAATATATGATAATACTTAATTTTATTCATAAATAATAATATTATGATATTATTATCAAATGATCTCTAAGAGTGTCATTAATTACTTGTTGGAGTGAATTTTACTTTTGTATATATATATATATAATTATTCTTGATCAATTCAATTATTTGGTATTATACATTAATGTTCTATTCTTATCCTTTCAGTATATACTGCTTAAATTTCCTAGGCATCTTAAATATCTTTGACCAAAGTGTTTTCCATCAGTCATATAAGAAAGCAAGAACAACATTGTAGAGGAAAGAACAAAATAAAAAAGGAGAAGAAAAAAGAGAACAGAAGGTTATCTTCACTATATGGCCAGCAGTATCAGTCTAAACTATTTCGTGGGGTTTCTATGCATTGTTTTGATTTTGGCTTCAGGTAACAATTATTTCTTACTTAAGCCTTTTTCTTTCACAAAAATAACAGTGATATCTCTAAAATGTTGTTTTTCCTATGTAACCTGAAATTAGGAACGAGCACAATATAACTATTTTCTTCTTCTTGTTATCCAAAATAATATATCATTTCTTTAATTTCAAAACTATGATGTGAGCACAATTTTTAATTACATATATTCTAATGATTGTAGGACCAGTAATTGGCTCAACTTTTCCGGGGCTGGATTGCATGGGCGTGGGACCTTGTCCAGATAGCGACGCATGTTTTGCTGATTGTCAAAGAATGCGCTATATTAATGGTGGCATATGTATTCCTAAGGTTAACCAATGCTGCTGTAGGGAATAGCATCTTTGTCATTGTGTTTGGGCAAATGTATCTCAAACTATCAGTGTCTTTATATTTTCCGCATTAAATAAGTGGAAAAATGAATAAATTTCAATATAAACTCTTATTATTAAACAATAAAAAATTGTGTTATTATAGTACTTAGTATTTTTGTCAGAATTTTCCAAATTTAATCTTTTGATCAACTAATTTTTGGTGTATTCGAGATTTAAATTCGAATGAAGAGGAAAAGATCCACTTATTATCAAGGTTGGTTAATTAATTTATTCGTGCCACTGAACCCAGTGTCATCGTCATGGTAAGGCAAACGAACGAGTTTTATGCATCTAATTATGCTGGTTTAAGATCTTGAAAAAGGAATAATTAAAATCAAATAATTAATTTGAAAAACACTATGTGAAGGTCCTCTTCAGTTTTCGCTAGCACTTGCAATCAGCTGAACCAGCTCAAGGGTTTGACAATAGCTTGGTTTACGAATACCTCAACGAGCTAAATGTTTTGGTCATTTGTGTATTCTTTCTCATGTTTTTTTTTTGAACCACCAATAACATGAAGTCAGTTGCATCTCAAGTAATTTGTCTTGAGTCAAGTCGGTCTATTATGTATGTAAAACTTTTCTAGAGTTTTTATTTTTTCATTTACAAGATTAAAACCCAATACCTTACTTAAAGAGAATAAATAGTGAACCATTTGAATAAATCAAATGTTGATTTTGGTTTATTTGTTAAGGAAACCTATATAGTTTGAGTTTCGCGTATGTGTTCTATTTTGTTTATATATGGTGTCCCTGAATTTGATCTGTAATCTTTTTGGTTTTTCTCTGGTTTGTTTGATGTTTGTTTCTGTTTTAGGTTGTTTCTCTCCTTTTGAAGAGTGCTGAGCATGTATAAATAATTATCGAAAAAAAAGCTTGAGGTTCACATGTTTTTTACTCACTAATTCGTGAGTCAAGTTGATACAAATAGGTTTAATTAATTATATTTTTGATCACCAAAATATTATGATTTATTCATTTGGTTCCTCTTTTATAAAAAGTTTTCGTTTAATCACTCTTTTTTTTTTTTTATCATTTCCCTTTAGTCCCTCCATTGACTTACCATTAAGTTTCTCCGTTAAGGATCAACTCAACATCTCATGTGAAGAATGACATGGACTATTGAATAAAAAGTAGACCGAACCGAAAAATAATGATATTTTATATTTGTAATTATATTTACATACAAACAGTTAAAATTTTAGTTAAAAATTAATAAAAATAACTTATTTGTAATTATTTTTATTATAAATTTTAATTATAGAAATAAATGTTTTAAAATAATTGTTTTATATAAATATATATGTCTTAACCTGTAATATTTAAAAGCTTTTATATTATAAGTTATGAAATAAAAAAATTTAAAAATATAATTAAAATAAAATCTATGAGTTGTAAGAAATAGATAAAATAATTTTATTCTATTGTAGGAGAGGAGTTTGAATCTGTAACAAAAAAATTATTACTTTGTTTATGAACGTGAAAAGAAAAAGGTTGGATAATAATTAACTTTTAATTTATTAAATTTACTTTTTATTATTATAAAATGTTCAAATTTGAGAATTATTATAATCAAATTTAGAATTGTAAATTATTAAATGTTCATATATATTACTAAAAATTACACCTATATTAATTTTATTAATTTTTTAAATAAAATATTACTTTGAGATTGTAAATATAAATATCACAATTTTTTTGGTTTCTTCCTCTAAAGTATAACGATCTTATCTTCTGGTCCCAATCCCGCCAAAATATCAGATTTTTTTTTTTTTTAATTTGATCTGTCTTTTTATCCATCATTCCATTTCAGCCTTGACAACCGGTAATGGAGGGACCAAATATAGGTATAAAAAAATTACGATGGACTAAACAGAAAATTTTGAAATATATATATATTTTAAGGGAGCAAAAACATTACTAAGCCATACAAATATGTATAATAAATCTTTTAAAAAAATGATAACAATGATAATAATATTTAAATTTATGATATGTAACATATTTAATTTTAATTTTAGTCAAAACAAATAATTATGTAACTAATATATGAAAAACATGTATATTTTATTGAGTTACAAGTCTAAATCTCATTTAATTTTACAAGCTCACTTCTTATAAGACTCAATATTAGTTCAAAGCAAGGATGGTAGTTTCTTCCTATCTTCGGGAATTCCCATTGAACTGCCCCATTCGTAACCCCAAATTTAGGGAACCTTTCCCATGAGGCTAGGGATCAAAATTCTCCTAAAGTAGACATTGGGATAGAGGTAGGGATCATATTCCTTACCTCGCAGGATTCCTATATATATATATATATATATGAAATTACTTAATTCCTGTCTCATAGGGAGGAAGAGCGTGCCCTCTGCTTTTTGGTCATGTAGGCCACATAAAGTATGAGATGAGGACTGCCATTAAAGCCCATGCATTGGCATATTTCATCACTGAGATAGTAGATGATCATCCAATGTCCGAGGTATGGACTAGACTCTTTGCGTAGATAGATCATCAAAGCATTATGGAAGTGGAGTCGGTGTTATTCTAGAAAGCCTAAATGACCTCCAGGTTGAGTTGTCAATCAAATTTGAGTTTGCAGCTTCCAATAACCAAGCTGAATACAAAACCTTCATAGTAAGTTTGAAGTTATCAAGCTCAAGGACTAGCTCTTGCGACGATACCTAGAGAAAGTCTAGACTTTATAAAGGGAGTTGAACCATTACGAGGTGAAGTATATTCCTCAGGTGCAGAATGTTCCAAGCTAGCATAATGTCAAAATTGGCATTCACAAAGCTGGGAGATAATATGAAAAGTCTCTTTCAAGAGACTTTGAAAACACCATCCATATCCATGGACCCAAAGGTGGCCTAAGTCAAGGGAACGTCAAATTGGATGACTCCTATCATGCAATATCTAGAAGAGGACTTTTTGCTATCCAATCCCCGAGAAGCCAAGAAGATAACTCAAGAGGCCTTTTATTACACTCAATGGCCAACTCTATAAAAGAAAGTTTATTCAATCTTTATTAAAATATTTGGACTTGAATCAAGCAATGTGTGTTCTGAAAAAGGTATATGAAGAATCCTATGGACTGCATATAGGAGGAAAATCGTTGGCTTTCAAGGTTCTAAAGGCTGCTAGCCCACCATGGTTCGAGATTCCAGGGTGTTCGTGAAGTGCTATTGCTAGTACCAGCAACATTCTCACTTCCACATTGCCTCGCCTGAAGAGTTGAAGACAATTAGCTCGGCTTGGCCATTTGAGCAGTGGGGGATGGACTTGCTAGGTCCTTTCCCACTTGCCCCTACTTCACAAAACGGATCGAGACAGAACCCTTCTCGACTATCGCGATGGCTCAATGTAGGAAGTTTGTCTGATGAAACATTATATAACCCGCTATGGAGTTCCAAGTTTCATCATCACCGACTACGAGATGTAATTAGTGGATAGAAAGTTTCATGAACTATTCTTTGGCCTAAAATCCAAGCATCACTTTACTTCGGTAGAACATCCATAGGCTAATGGACAAACTAAATCTTCAAATAAAGTCATTCTTTAGGGCTTGAAAAAATGCCCGAAAGAAGCTAAAGGCTTATGGTCCGATGAACTTGGTAGAGTTATGTGGGCTTATCGTACGACTCCTTATTCAAGACAAGGGAAATCCCCTTTCGGCTGACTTATGGAGTAGATGCAGTGATCCCCAATGGAGATTGGGGAACCAAGTCCTTGAATCGTCCTCTTCTCAGAGGATGCCAATAGTTAAAGAAGATGCAAAAAATTGACCTGCTACCCGAGATATGAGAAAAAGTGAGAACCTACGAAAAAGCTCTCAAAAGGGAAGTTGCAAGGAGATGCAATGCAAGCATTGTTCTCATGTTTCATAGAGTTAACATTGGAACCTTGCAACACGGACAAAGGAAACTAGTGGCAAACTAGTAAGGTCCATATCGGGTGGCCGAAGTGCTTGCGAAATGCATGTACAAGTCAGAGACATTGATGTGTTTTGAGATCCCAAGGTCATGGAACGCCATGAATTTGCAATGGTTTTACAATTGAAGTTATGTAACCTATGCGAGTGTAGGTATACTCTTTTTCTTACACTAGGTTATTTCCATTGGTTTTACTAGGGGAGGTTTCAATGAGGTGCGACTTATATAGGGCCACGTTGCTTTTCACTATGGCATCCGATTTCTCATACTTGTTTGTAATGAAATGAAGTCTTTACCACAACTTCCTACATTGTATACTAGTTGAAGTTATATGAATAAAGTTTTCTTGTGATTGCCAAAGAAGGTTCATTCTATGTTTATTGTTACGTTGGATTAATTGATCCATTATCTCCAAATTGATGAGGGACTGATCACTTCTTAGCCCAGATTTACAACCTCTTAAGCAAATGACATAAGCCATGGAGTACAAAATTAACACAGAACACTTAAGCAAAAGCCTTGAATCAATACCTTCAAAAGAGTTTAAACAAAAGCCCGTAAAAGGCACCACAGTTGATATTCTACAATAAGCCCTATCATATAGAGGGCGAAAATTCCATTATAACAAAAATAGAAATGAAACAGAACTTAAATCTAAGCAACTTTGAGCTTAAGGTCATCCTTGAAGGGATTCAACATGGGCAAATTTTCAATTTGACTGTTGACCACATGACAGAAAAGCCCTACTTCTTTGAAGTTGTGGTCCCTACAAATTAGTTTGACCTACTCCATGATGTTCTTGAATGACTCCTTCGAGGACTTGCCCAAGAGTCCTTGACATTCACCTCGGCTGTTAATTCTTCAATCCTCTTCTCAACACTGGCCTTGTCTGCCTCTACTTGCAACTTAGCCACTTCTAGATTGGAGAGCTAGGTCCTTGATTCTTCCAATTTTTTCTTCGCCGGCTCTACCCTTGCCTTGAGGTCAAAGGAATGGGATAGTAGTTAGTCATTGGTTTGCTCTAGTTCTTCTTTCTCGTTTTGCAAGGAAGATATCTTCTTTTCCAGGGCTTGAACTTCTTCTTGGGTTTTATAACTTGTAGTATAACTAATGGCTTGGAGAAGCGGCATATAGCTGCTGCTTTCATCAGACACGTCTCAACTTGCTTCAAACTTCCAACCAGGTTCACCTCATTTAATTGCTTCTTGAAGGTCAGGGTCAAGAATTCCATATTTATGAATTCAACAAAAAGGAAGTCCTTCAAAAGGACTAAGTGACTAGAAGAACTGCTCGAGTCTGGAGACTCAATAACGTTAACCACCTCGGTCCTTGTAGGGGAGGAGTGTTGTGCCCTTTTCTCTTTTCTTTTTGGTGGCAAGACCTTCAGCATCTGCAAAGATTGGACCCTAGGAGCTAGTGGAACTCAGACTTCCATACTTCTGCCCTTCTCCGCCTTTCACTTCGGTATCCGACTTCTCAGCTCAACGATATGTGCATCTGATGCCATCTTAATAAGGACAAAAAGCAAAGTTAAATATATGAGAAAGAGATAAACGAAAGTTTGGGAGCTTGAAAAGAAAATTACAAACACTAAAGGGAGAGATAACCTAACTGCTTCTAGGCCTAGTCAACATCAACATTCAAGATCTTTTTCAGATTAACATGTTTCTTTCCCCATCATCAAAGAAAGAAATCAACTATGTCCTTTTCTTTCGAGTCTAAATTCTTCTCTTCGAAGCTTGGAACTAGGAAATCCTTGTTCCAACAATAAGGAAGTTTGGGAGAACATTCCTCAGTGAGAAAGAAGGGGACAAAATTTGGAACTCCATTTGTCTTAAAGTACACTTCCTTGAAACTATGGTACGATTCTTCATAAAGGTTAAAGATCTTTCGATTTAAGCAAGCTCAAAGGAACAACCAACCTAGTTTGGCCTTACTTTCATTAGGGCGAGTTAAGGTAAGCAAATAGAAAAAGGCCTTCAAGGAAACCCGGAGATCTAACTACTTGCATATTTGCTCAAATTCGCATACCATAGCCTTGCTATTAGGGTGTAATTAGGTTGGAGCAACTAGTGTATGCTGAAGAACAGAAATTTGGAGCTTAGAAAATGGAAGTTGTACGCCAAGATAGGTGATAAAAGCATTATACATCCATAACCAATGGTTGTTTTCACTCATGTTGGAGAAGCAGACGCTCTTATTCTCATTAGGAACCTCTCAAACATGGCCATAGCTTGCCTCCAATAAGGATGCAATCTCCTCCTTTAGATTTCAAAGATACTCGTCATTGATTAAGGGAGTAGTACCAAATACCTTCTTGTCCACCTAGTGATATAAAGTATCAATGGCAGATGGAAATATGAGGACTTTAGGGGGTGGAGGCGGCCCTCGTCCTCTAATATGCTGCAGGAAACCACTAGGCATAAGAATTCCTATTGTCTAGAATTTAGGTAAAGGGAAATTCAAAAAAAAGGGGGGAGAACAAACTCCTATTCCTTCTATGACTAACAGTGGTTTACGAGAAGGAGTCTTTCATGGAAAAGGGAAAGGGAAAAGGCATAGTTGGTGAAGGGAACATGCACCACCCCACCATGGAGGCAAGCGTAAGAAAAAGTCATCGCCGAAGCAAAGAGAAATGCATCACTCATAACCCAGAAAACCTATCGTGCCAAGAAATACACTAAATATAAAAGAGAGATAGAACGAACATAAGTGTAAAACGTATCGAGAGTGATAAAAACAAGCTTCCTAATGGTGGTCTGAGCCTTTGAAATCTCCTTCACAAAGCGAATAACAAGAGCAAGGATGGAGGAGGAATATTTGAAAAATTGTAAGAGTAATCAAAGGGGGAAGGAGGAATAGTTATCTAAGAGAAAGCCTCTCCGCGTGAAATGAAACATTGTGGGGGGCCATGATGTCTTTTTAACACTCATAGTAGGGGCAAAATAGGAAATTAATAAAAATCTTGAAATCATTACTTACCTAGAACAACGCATTGGAAAATGCCATGTGTCCTCGTAGCATTGGAGCACTCCCTGATGTACCTAGACATCCTTTCTAAATCCTCTTCCTGTGACATCATTGAAATAGAAAATCTTTCCATCGGGCGCATCCTGGCTAGACATATTTGAACGTTGGTAACTTCCATAAAGGGAAATGGGTTAAAGACTATGTTTCAAACTCAGAGCCCAAAGATTCTTTCTTTGATCCGAGTTTAGGGGCACTGTTATGGGCAAGAAGATAGGCCTAGGAAGGAAGGCCAAATGATCAATTCACAGCCCAAGTTCGAGTTCAACCCTAGGAATTGCACTTGCTGAAGTCCACTTGTAGAATAATGAGCTCGTGATATTGAGGTTTTCAAATCTCAGGTCACGACAAGTAGTTGCCTATCTCCACTAATGGTGAAGCAAAACAGTTCAACTCAAATCAAAATAGGTCATATATAGGCAGAAATCGAAACTACCAAGTATGACATCTTTCATGCTTACCTTGTATCTCTAGAACTCCTGTTGAGCTGACTTGAGCATTAGAGTCATTACAGGTACACTTCAACTATTTCGTTGTTTTCTCGTTAAAAAAGAAAAGAAAAAAAATTAGTGGATATGCTAATACTTTAATAATTATTATTATTTTTTAATTTGAAAAATAAGATAAAGAAAAAAAAAAACCGGTAAGTGACAATCAATGTATATATGTTTGGTCAAATCCATTAATATTCTATTAATTTGTAAGCAGAGGTTACCGCAGGGATCCACTTCTTGCATAAATGCTATTAAAAACATAGGCGTTAAATGTTCAATTTATTTACTGGTTATAATTATGTTGACCATTTTAGTTTTAAAATATGCATTTTCCTTATTTTACTCCAACTGTAGGTCTACAGATTGATCCTAATCTTCAGTGATTAATTTATTTAAATTTGATAACTTAAAATAATACTATTTAATAAAGAAAGAGAATAATAAATTTTAATGAAAAAAGAAAAATAATAAATCCAATAATTAATTAAAATATAGAGATTTTTTTTTTGGTAAGATAGACAATAAATCTAATTTGATTATATAAGGTAAAAATTATAACAGAGGAGTTGGTGAAATAAAAATTAAAAGTTTCTATAAAAATATCACGTTTTTAATAAATAATTAAAAATAAATATCTTCACATTGAAATTTTTAATAAATAATTATAAAAAATGTAAATGACATAAAATTAAAAATAATAATAAAATAATTTTTTATAATTATGAAAATTTAGTAGAAAATATTAGATTTTTAATTATTAATTAACAATAGAAACATAATTTATTAATATTTCAAAAATTTTCACTAAGGGGTGTCTCTTTCAAAGTTTAAAATTATATACAAGTGTCATTCTTGGGTATTCTATAAAAATTGTTTGTTTAGCATTAATAATTCTTGGGAATATTTGTTGAGATTTCAAGAATAAATTAAAATTTTGTTTAGTTTATAACATATATTTCTAAGAATATATAAACGATAATTCTCAAAATAACCCTAATATAATTAATTGTATTATTTACTATTATTAACTGGGAGATATTTTAGTATTTTTGTTTAATAATTTATTTTTTAGCTCTTTATTATATATCTTGATGTGAAATATCTTTACATAAATATTTATTGATTATTTAAAAATATTATAAAAATAGCAGAATTTTATATAATTAGTAAAAAATTTTAAACTAAAACTGTTTATGGTTTTCAATTATTTGTTGAAAACGTAAATATTTTTAATGTAATTTCTATTTTTTATTTCACTGCCAAATCCTGTTATTTTTATTAATATTTTTATTTTTATTTTATTAACATTTTTATAAATATTTATTACAATCTTTTATGTGAAAATATTTATGTTCTTAATAATATTTATATCAATATTTTCACATTAAATATATAACAAATAACCATAAAAATGTACGTTTTTATAATCATTTTTTCAAAAAAAATTAACTTGAAGAAATTTTTCATATAGTTTTTTAAAAATCTAAATATTTTTACTAAAATTTTTAATTTTTATTCCCCTAACTCCTTTTTTTTCATTATTTTATAATTTTTAGCTTATATAATCAAATCTTCACTCTTTCTTAATTATTATTGAAATTTATTGTTTCTCCCTTTTTATTAAAACTACAAACTATTACCATCGTTTTCATTAAATTGTATCATCTTGAGTTGTTAAATTTTAATAAATTAAATGACAAGGATTACGAGTAAGTCGTTAGATTTAAAAGACATTTGCATGTTCAAATATATGACAACTTGACTCTTATATTCTAGAAAAACAAATATATTTCCATTATTTCAATTTATTTGTCAATTTAAACAATTTGATTCAATGTATCTGAATTGAACAATTTGATTCAATATATCTGAATTTAATTATATCTAAAGATATTAATTTAAAAATAAACCAAAATATTCAAATTAACAAATAAATTGAAACAAATAGAGTAAGTTATATTGTTAAATGATTACGTTGAAGAATCGAGCTCACATACTGGTAATAATTCAAGTTGCGATTGTCCTTTCAATTTTCGGTAGCAAAACCTTTTTTTTTTCTTTGACTAGGATATCTCTTACATCTTATAAATAGCCTCAACAATGGGATTAACTATTCATCATTCAAGGAAGCAAGAGAAGAGAAGGTGATCTTTGCATAATGGCTATCAACGTTAGTTCAAACTTTCGCTTGTACATTCTTTGCATGGCTTTGGTTTTGGCTTCAGGTAACAAATTTTGTTCCATAATTAATTTGCATATTCAGCAAAAAAAATTACGATAATATCTTTAAATTCTGTTTTCCCTTCGTGAATCGAAATTAGGAACCAGAAAAACTTGATTAAAATTCTTCTTATCCAAACTCAGTTCAGCGAGCTTGAGTGTGATAGTATGTTCTCATATTCGTTTTCTTGTCTTTTGCTTACTAAAAGATTCTCAATTTGTTTCAAATTCTATATCATTTTAGAATAACCAACAAGATATTAATCTAAGTAAAAGAGTTTAGGTCCCTTAAATATGAGATGTTAAGTTCAATATCAGAATTTATATGTATAGAAAAAAATATGGTTGAAAGAGATTTCATTTAAACATTTGATCGTATCTCGGGAGATTAGTTTCTTACTTATCGAGTGAGGGAATACTCTAAGAAATTAAAAAAAAAATCATTTTAGAATAAATATTTTGTTTTAGTTTATTAATATTCTAGATACAGAGATAAATATGAATCCAATATGCATAATGCACTTAAGAAGATTCCTGTCTAATTCCTGGTACATGATCCACATCCATTAAGCAAATGAATACACTAATTGCTGTTCTCCAATTCTTTTCAATTCATGTTAGTCATTCATCTCATCTCATCTCGCAAGAAAGAAAGGGATACGATGGAGAAATCCCCATTAAAAGGCTATCTGCAGCTGTAAGCCTATCATTTACAGATTTTATGCATGCATCTCTTTAATTTGGCTTTTGCTTCTGGAGAAAAAAGGTCTAATCGATCACTTAAAGAAAGTGTATACTGAACTTTTGTTCTTTTATTATTCTTTTTACCGCAAACTATATATGTGGGTTATTCTATTTTTTTGGCCTAATTGAGGTATATACATGCACATAATATTGAATATTGATTAATTTAGTTATGAATAACGTTTACACGATAGTTGCTTAATCAAAAGTAGATCGGTCATTACTTTAGTCAAGACCAGTAATTTTCTTTTGTAAAGTAACTTTCTGAGTACTAATTTATAGTTTCATAGCAATCCATATATACAAAATAAAATGAATAAATTCATGGCAATGATGTGCTAAACTTTCTTGAAAGGATAGCAAATTAAGAAGCACGTGCATACAATTTCTTACATGTTTGGTTTGTAGGACCAGCAAATGGTTTATCAGATCCGGGGTTTGTTTGCATAGGACAATGTACTTCTGCTGCAATTTGTAAACAAGTCTGCTTGAACAAGGGCTATAAGAAAGGAGGCTTCTGTGTAGGAGGATCTCGTGAGTCTCAACTGGCATGTTGTTGTAATGAGAATTGAGTTATACTAAATCCTTCGGTGTATGGTAATAAAATAAAATTAACACCTGAAGGTAATTAGAGTTTTTAAGAATACTGTAATATTCATAAACTAAAATTATCAAATGATGCAATTTGAAATGAAATCGATTACGGAGTGATTTACTTTCAAACGACGAGGAAGGTATTGAGTGTACCTCCGTCGTATAGTTCCTCTCCTGTTGTCTTTTAAAGGTCGAGTTTTATAAATGAAAAAAAAATAATATTAACAAAATTTTAACTTTAAGAGTGTGTTCAATAAAATGGGGAGTAAAATTTCATAAACAAATTCTATATAATTATATAGGAAATTTATCCATAAAATTGTAGTCATATTTTTATCACATATCAAACGCATCATAAAAGCTAAATTTAAAACTAAAAGCTTAAAGAAATTGACTTTGTATATAATAACGAATAACAACTCTATGTGCACTATAGAAGAACTAACAAATTTTCTCCAAATCTAATTGCCAGTGTAGGTTTTCTTAAATATAACACTAGATAATAAAAATAATAAATAAAAAACTAATTAAGCAGTGTATAAAATATCAAGCCCCAAAAAGAATCGAAGAGGAAGGGAATAGAGCTCTAAGAGCTTCGAGAAGAGCGAGCTCGATCAAATGAAAGTGAATTGCAATTACGAATTATGATCTGATGAATTACATGGCGATGAGTTTATATATTAAATTACTTTCTTAGAGTAATCTCTAATTCTAACAGTCTCGAACAGCTATGAATTTGACAATTACAGGCAATTATGAAGCTCTTTCCTAATATCCCCCCGCAAGCTCAGCAAAGAAAGTTGATGAACTCTGAGATTGGACCTGAAAGCAGCAGAAATTGGGTCGGTTAATATGTCAACTATTTCTTATTATGAAGGAATGCGACTCACCACCAATTGCCTTTGAATTACTTTATTCTCGACCGAAAAAATAATAATAATAAATCCAATTCGAAATGGTGGACCTATTTTGGAGAGCAGGTTTTCTGTAAGGGAAATTGCCCTTTGATTGTCACAAAGCATGCCCTTGAAAATCAATATTCAACTCCTTCAATAGGGTCTGCAACCAAGTCAACTTTGTCATGACAGCAGCAAGGCTTCTAAATTAAGCTCTAGTGTTGGATCTGGAGACCGCATGCTGTTTCTTTGAAGACCAACTAATGAGATTAGCACCCAAATAAACACAATAGCCTGTTGTTGATTTGCTGTCATCTAAATCTAAGCCCGAATCTATCATAGAATGCAAAGAACAGCAGCTCCTAACACCGATGAAAAATTAGGCCATGAGAAAAAGTACTATTGAGATATCAGAGAATCCTTTTAACAACCTTCAGTGAGTCTCCAAAGGATTATGCATGAATTGGCTCACTTTGTTGACAACAAAAGCTATCTCAGTCCGTGTTATAGTTGCAAACTGCAAGCCCCCACGAAGGATTGATACTAAGATAGATTCTCACATGGAACAGACCTTACAGCAAAAAGCTTTTGACAACTCACCATTGATGTTGGCATCAGCTTGGCATTTTCCAAATGAACCTTGCTTAACAAATCTTTAGGGTGTGTTTGGAATGCATCAAAATGGGAAATGATTTGATTTAAAAATCAAATCTAGTGTTTGAAATTTAAATTAAAATGGAAAGGATTTGATTTTTAAATCCCATGGAATTGATGAGTGTATTTTTATAAATCCCGTCACTTTTGAAAGGATTTGTGAGGAAATGAAATGATTTAGATTTTTAAACTTCTAAAAAGACTATTTTACCCCTACAATTTTTCCAAATTCTGAAAATACACTTTACCTATTCTTTCATCAGATTGATCAATTTCAGTGAACCTCTTCTCTTTGCCCTCTCACACACTTACACTAGGGTTTGAGACATTGAAGATCCAAGATCCAAGGTTCAAGTTCAATCTCTCTCTCACCCCCCCTCTCTCTCTCTTCTATTTTCAAATTTCTTGTTGATTGCTCTCTGAATTTGGTTCTTATTTTTGTGGAACTAGAAACTTGATATCCTTTTTATTCAATCTGATACATTTATCTACATGTCTATGGATTTTCTTTGGCATTTTCTGAGTGACTTGTGTTTTTGTAGAAACTTGATCTACATATGCATGCTTAGTGTCGTTGAGGATTATGACTTTTGTGTTCCTGTTTCTATTCATGAAGGGTACTATCCGTTTGATAAAATGATTGAAAAAAGAGAAGGAAAAATTGATTGTAATCAGTTTATTGTTGTTACTTTGTCACAGGTAATGATGATAAGGGGCAAAGATAAGAGTGAAGCTGAGGAATAGGATCTCAAGTGCTCATTCTTTTAATCATATTATTGATGAGCAGGAAATTTTTATCCAAGTGAGACACAAGATTTTTAGTCCATTTCAATCTTGATCCATATTTGATGTTATGTTATAATAATGCATGTGCTCTAGCTAGTTTTCGTGTCATGCCATGGGGGGTTATGTGGTAGACTTCGTGAAACTTTCACACAAGCTTATTTGAAAAGTGGGTTTGTTTTTCTTTTGGAATCTCTCATATATTAGAATTAAGATCGTAGTTAATTTTATTTATCATCTATATATTTCTCATGAAATGTCTCATGTCATGCACTTGTTCTTTTCATGCATGGATGGTTGGTTTGTTTATGTTTGTTTTGCAAGCTTGATTATTTCTTGCATCAAAGTCTGAATGCCATTTCCTATCTAGAAGCCATTCTCAAATTCTTTTCCAGGCTTCCATGACAATTTGCATGAAAGAACGTGTTCCTTTCTAAAAATTTATAAAGTTGGTAAGAATAATGCTTGTTGACTGGCAATAAGAACAAATAAGAGATTCTATAAGAAATTTGGCTTTGCCCCTTTTTTCTGATATTATCCTTATCCAATCCATGACAATGTTGTGCCACCAAAATGTCATTTTTTGAGGAATGCAAATTGTTAACTGCATAGTAATCTCACTCTGCATAATTTCCTGTGTGATAGCCATTTGAACATGGCTTTCTATTATTGTGGAATTTATGCCTTCTGTTAATTTACATATAATTTTGAAAAAATAAGGTTTGGTTAGCATGCTTATTGAAGAATTAGGTAGTAATATGCTTTGTTGCGGAATTTATGTTCAATCAGAAGACTTAGTACTAATCTTCAACTTCCAGTATTATGCGAAAATTTTAGTACTAATCTTCTAAATTCTCTAGCATCCTTTTCATCTAGCTTTCATGATTTATGCTGAACTTATTTCTTTCAACTTCTAAGTTGTTCTTTCATTTAATTAGACTTCTTTCTCCTGCCTACGGCTTCATGCATGTCTACTGTTTGTAGAAGCTTCTTGTCTACAATATATAAGACAATTCGGATCTTATCTTTAATTTAATTAATCTGACATCTTCATTTTTTATTTTATTCCTCTGTGTGTTCCTAAGTGCCTAAACTGCTTTGCCATTTTTAGATCAAATCCATTGCTTACACCTTGAACTAGGCGCAAATGAATTGTGAAGCAACTGATAAAAAAGAAATTAAGAATGATCTTGAACTAGTTCAATTAATTTTTGACCTCTTGATTTCTTGTCTTAGACAATATCTTTAGATGACCTGCACATGAATATGACCTGCACATGAATCTATTCGCTGTTCTGGTTCATAAATTGAGTTTTTTAATTTAAAAATAACCAAATAATAACTTCTTTACTTTTGATATGTTTTTAACTTCAAACAGTGTCTAAATATATAAACAATGAGAGAAATTGAGAGAAATTATGTTGCTGCCATAGTCGCATATCTAGGCTGGTTAGTGACTTTGCCTCACATATATGCTACTTGGGTTGAAAGGGCAATCCCATCACCAAGAATAGAAAGGGAGGAAGTGAGAAAAGAGCTCATGAGGAGAATACAAACCGATGAGAGGTCTTGTGATATTTTGCGTATGGGGCCTAATGCATTTGGTCATCTAGTCAACATACTAAGAGCAGCTGGACTCCTTAGAGATACCAAATATAGTTGTGTTGAGGAGCAAGTGATGAAATTTCTTCACATTTTGTCACATAATGTCAGAAATCGCACTATTTCATTTTTTTTCGTCGCTCTGGTAAGACAATTAGTAGGCATTTTCATCAAGTTCTCAGAGCAATCATTACACTTGAGGACCGATTTCTTGTACAACCAGATGGAAGAACAATTCCACAAGAAGTCCTGAATAGTAGGGGAAGGTTTTATCCTTATTTTAAGGTAAAGTTAGTTTTCAAATCTTATTGCTCATGTTTTACATTTTTCTATCTCAAATTTTAATTTTAGCTTTATATGATATTGGATTGTATAGGTGCTCTTGATGGAACACATGTTAGGGTGAAAGTTTCAATCGAAGAAGTGCCTAGATATAGGGGTAGGAAAGGTTACCCAACAATGAATGTGTTAGCCGCTTCCACTTTTGATCTAAAGTTCACTTATATTTTGCCTGGGTGGGAAGGATCCGCTTCAGATTCGAGAGTACTAGAAGATGCTTTACATAGGGAAGATAATCTTAGAGTTCCTCCAGGTAGAACTCCACATTCAAGAATTTAAACTTTTTTTTTTAATCAATATAAGTGTTAGATGCTAATCTCGAGTCTTGACTTTATATTTAGGAAAATACTATTTGACTGATGCTGGCTATATGTTGAGGTCTGGATTTCTCACTCCTTATAGGACTACTAGATATCATCTCAAGGAGTATTCTTGTCATCCTCTACAAAATGCAAAAGAATTATTTAACCTAAGACACTCCTCATTACGAAATTCTATAGAAAGAGCTTTTGGCGTTTTGAAGAAGAGGTTTCCAATAATAGCAAGTGGCACCGAAGCTCAGTACAATGTTGAGACTTAATCAGAAATTGTGTTGGCATGTTGTATGCTACACAATTTCTTGATGGGGATTGATCCTGATGAAGAACTTATATCAGAAGTTGAAAGAGAGCTTATGGAAAGAGAGCTTGAACATGAACATGCAAGAATAGTGCCTAGAGACATTGATGGTGTAGAATCTGAAAGAATGAGAGAAAGCATTGCTAGGCGAATGTGGAACAACTATGTCTCTCAAAATTAGTTTTGTTTGTATCCAATCAATGTACTTATTGTTATTTGACTTTGTTTTTAATCCGATCAATGTACTTATAGGACTAATTGCTAAAAAAATGAAAAGTGTGCTAGCCTTAATTTATTTTCTATACATTTGTATTTTTGATTCTATCATTGCTATACATTGTATTTTAGTATTTTCTTGTCTAATTGCTATGTTATTCAAATCAGTAGTATGATTGTTATGAAATCATGAGTAAGGTGATTGCAAAGTAAGGTGGGTGCAAATAGCTTTACAGGCCACTTTCCACCGCTATTGTTTTGGGTTTTTCTCTGCTTTTGATTTGAGCTTGTTTTGGTGACCAACCTCAACTACACCTTGATATTTGAATTGGGTTGAGGTTAGAGTTGGAAAAAGGTTTGAGCTTAGTCTAAGTCAGTTTGTTCTGTTAGGTAGTTAAGCAGTTGATTATCTGCAATAGGCATTACTTTGCTTGTATGGCAGGTTAATAATGAATGTATCTTCAGTATGTGAAATACGAAATTCAATTCAGTTCTATTCTGTTGTTATCAGATGAATGCTTTGTTGATTAAATTTTAGCAGCTTATAATTATGAGAATAAAGAAACAAAGAAGTAGTAGGCTATTATTATTGGTTTAGAAATATATATGTAATCCGTTTTGATCAAGTGTTTAGGACTTACAAAGGTTTCAGCTGATATGAATGCCCATTATGAATTTGCTCACTTTATATGCAATTTAACATTTTTAACTGGACATTAATTTGAGGCTCAGTTGCAATAGATGATAGATACTTGTAGCAGTTGATGTTATTTGTCTTTTGCAACTAATATCAAATGTGTTTTCAAGTATGGATGTTGTTGGAGAAGCTGATTCAGTCAATCAAACAAAGTCAACAAACTATAGGAGATGGACTCAAAGCATGGACTCACTTCTTCTTCAAGTGTTGAAAGAACGAAAAATGAAAGGACAAAAACAAGACAAAAACTTCATAGACGAAGCATATCGGGCTGCAGTAACAGCAATCAACACAGAGTTTGGGTTGAATATGAAGAAAGTGAATATTCAGAATCGACTCAAGACACTCAAGTCTCAAATGGCTATTGCCATTGACCTTTTGAAGCAAAGCGGATTCTCGTGGAATGATATGACCAAGACAATAGAAGCTGAGCCTGGAGTTTGGGATGGAGCTATAAAGGTATAACATATGAAGCCAATTTCCTTTTTCTTATATATAATTGTTTTACTCTTTATTATTATGTTTGCTTTTTGCTTGGCTAGGGAAAAGAAGAAAGGAAGTTAGTTCGTGGGAAGCAACTACTTCATTTGGATATCATGCGGGATATTTACGAAAATGATAGAGCTACTGGTTCAAAAGCTGAAAGTACGAAAGAAAAGGTGAAAAGGTGGCAAAGGGAAGGGCACACAATTACCATTGAAGATGTTGACTCAGATGATACAATCAATCTGGAGCCGTTTAACCCAATTGATGGGAGTGAAAGCTTTTGTGAAGAAGTGCCAACATCTTCAACAAATTCATTTCCAAAGCAATCTGCAATGAAGAAGAGAGGAATCAAGAGAAAAGCCCCAATTGCATATGTTATAAATGAAGGAAAGCAAGATATCAGAGTGGCAATGATGGAGATTGCAGATGCTATGCGTAGTAGCAGCAATCCAAAACTAGTTGCTAGCATTGAAGAACAAGTGGTGAAAATTCTGAAGGAGGCAGGTGTAGATGGAGATTTGCTTTGCGATGCATTGGATTTCCTTGTGGCTGATGCAGTTTTGGCAAGATCATTTATTGCACTTGATGGACATCTACGCCTTAATTGGCTTTTCAAGAAAATGCACAATAGGTAGCTGTGTGTTTGTGGCAATATCTCCATTTCTATGGAGTTGAAATCTAGTTAGATATGGATACTTAGTATATGAGCCTAAGCTAGATAGATGGATTACTTTGTCATATTTAGCTTTGTTAGTGTTTATAATATGCTGTCACGGTTGGTACTTAGTAGTTTGTGTTGAATGTTTTATTTTTATTTAGTGACAATAGGCAATCTTGTTGGTTTTTTATGAGTGCTGGTATCTTTTTTGCCATCAACATTATAGTCTTGGTGAAATTTTGTGTGAGGCAGCATACTAACTCATGAATTTTTATTGCTATTGCAAATATATTTTTAGGGGCATGGCAGTTAGTTGAAAGCCATGATTTTTATGTAGTTGAGTTACTATGTTTTCAAAATATTTTATGCTCGCTAGTGTATTTTGTGGGTTAAGCCCTTGTTATTTATTTGGAAATAAAAAAAATTTTGAGTAAATTGGCCCATAGTTGTACGATCATGTTAAAAATGTTGAAGAGAAATTTAATATTTTGTTCTTTGTACAAGTAATCATCCCATGTTGCAGTAGATATTGATTGATATAAATCACCAATAGAAAAGAGAAAAAGAAAGGGTATTCAATAAGAGAGAGAGAGAGAGAGAGAGAGAAGGGGGAAGTGTGAGAGAGAGTGATGAGGAAGAGAGAGAAAGGTGGGGAAGTGAAAGAGTGGGGAGAGAGAAAAGAAAGAAAGAGACATAATATAAAAGGATAAATAAGTAAAATAATAAAGTTAAATCAAATCAGTTCTTATTTAACTAAATTCCAAACATAATAATTGATTTGAAATTGAATTCAATTCCAATTTAACATAGTTGATTCCAAACATAATATTTGATTTACAATTTAAATCAATTCAATTCTTTTCTTTTCTTTTCAAATCATTTCCCATCTTGATGCATTCCAAACACACCCTTAATGTATTTTGTTTGATTTAAGTGCATAACCCCATCAGCAGTAGAGACAGTTTCAATCCCAATAAAATAATGCAAATTCCCTAAGTTCTTGAGTGCAAACAAGTTGTGGAGGCTAGCAATGAGATCACTAATCTACTTTGAATCAGAACCTGTGCTGAGAATGTCGTCAACATAGATTAGAATGTAGATTGTAGATGTGAGAGTGGCCCTAAAAAAGAGGGAAGAATCACACTCTTGGTGCCATGAAAGTTTAGTTGTAACAACTTGGAACTAAGCTTAACAAACTAGGCCCTTGGTGCCTATTTAAGACCATACAAAGCTTAATTGAGCTTGAATACCAAGTTAGGATTAGAACTTTGGAACCCTTCAAGCTGCACCATGAAAACCTCCTTAGCCAAGTCTCCATTAAGAAATGCATTACTGACGTCACATTATCTGATTGTCCAACCTCGAAAGAACAATGGTAAGAATGAGCCTCACAGTAGCTGCTTTTACAACAGGACTAAAAGTTTCAAAGAAATCAAACCCCTCTTTTTTATGGAAACCCTTTGCTACAAGCCTTGCTTTATACCCAGAACTACTACCATCAAGATTATGCTCCACTCTAAACACCTACTTACAGCCTATGGGTTGTTTACCAAGGGGAAAAGTGACTAATGTCTAGGTATTGTTCCTTAGTAATGCAGCATGCATATTCTTCTTGTATCGCTTGGAACGTGAGGGCATTGCAAAGCTTGTTTGAAAGTTTGAGGCTTAGAAGTGGACAAATCAAGTGCTGGAGCTTTCAACACTACAACATAAGTCTTTGGCTTAGTAATATCGGGTTTACTCTTGTTTGCATGGGGTGACCATTAATAGCAGCAACACAGGAGCTAGGTACTATAGGAATAGGTTCTGATGTAGGTTGAGAAATCTATAGAGAAGATGTTTGTGGCACAGGCAATACCACTTCAATTGCTACACTAGTAGAACTACTTGTAGCATTAACAATAGGTGAGAAAGCACAACTAAAACCAGTTGGAGCACGCACGTGTGGTGAGGATTTAGGGCAACAAGTATGGCAGGTACAAGAGAGGATGAAACGGTGGGTAAGGAAATAGTGAAAGGTAATTAGGCAGTGTCAGTAAGAAATGTGAAAGGAAAATGCTCATCAAAGATTACATGCCTTGAGTGTAAATCTTTCCATTAGGTGTTAAGCATTTGTACCCTTTTGTTGTGTGGCATAGCCAAGAAAAGTGCATTTGATGGATTTGTAGTCAAAGTTGTGATTGTAATAAGGTCTAAGATATAGGAAACAAGCACATCCAAAGGTCTTTAAGGTAGCATAATCAGGTTTATGAGAAAAAGAAGTTCCAAGGGTATGAGATGGCTTGTGTTTGGCGAAGGCAGTATATTTATGAGATGTACTGCAATGGACACAATATTATCCTAATGTAGCAATGGTAAGGAGGCTTGACTAATTGAGTGAGGGCCATTTCTGTGAAGTGTGTATGTTTTCTTTCTGCACATCTATTTTGCTCATGTGAGTAGAGACAGGTTAAGCGATGAGCTATGCCATTGGACTTTAGATGATTAACAAAGACATTGGAAAAGTATTCCTTGCCATTGTCTGCTTGAAGTGATTTAATTCTTTTTCCAGTTGGAAGCTCAACAACAGCTTCAAATTGAAGAAAAGCTTTAAATACTTCAAATTTAGCACGCAGCAAGTAGATCCATGTAAACTTTGAATAAGCATCAATACACATAGCAATTGAAACCAATAAAGGAAGTAATAGGAGCAGGGCCCCAAATATAAGAATGTATCAGTTGTAATGGTTCAGTATATGTGGAAATAGAAGAAAGAAAAGGTAATTTGTGACTTTTGCCCATATAATAAGCATCACACAAAGACTACATTTTATTAGATGAAAACAAGATATTACATGATCTAAGTACTCTATGAACAACTATAGAAGAGGGATGTCCAAGTCTGTTGTGCCAAAGACTAAAAATTACATCATTGGACTTATTTTCTACATTCAATGTTGTCTTTTGCTTTTTGCCATTGAAGGTTGTAATATCCATATTGTTAAAGGCATAAAGACCTCTTCTAAGTGTTCCTTGGAGTACAATCTCCTTGGTATCATCAGATTTTACAAGACACTATAGGTTGTTTAAAAAGGCACAGCTTCATGTGCTTTGGCCTTATTTGGATGAAATTAAAAAACAAAAAAACAAGCACTTGAATTGTCTTTGGGAAATTTTGAGACACTGATGAGATTTTTGGTCAAATCGGGAACATCCATTAATTTCTTTAAATGGAAAGAAGTGTTTGATATATGAGAGTGTAAAAGTGAGTGCCCCAACATGGTTAATAGTCATACCTTGGTCTTTTCCAACTTGAACCGAGTCAAAGCCATTATAGTCCACGCTAGACAGCAAGTTGCTAGGTTTTGGAGTGAGGTGATGAGCGGCTCCTGAGTCAAGATACCAGGATGAATTAGCAACAAAAGAGGCAATGGCCTAATGAGCATGAGGATTGAGTATAGCATGTGTTACTATATGTACTTCAAGACTATGGAAATTAGCTAGCAATGTGGGATGGGTTAACTTGACTGATGAGGATTAGGGACATTGTGATCAAATTGATAATAATAGTTCTAAGCCATGTGACCTCATTTCTCACACATTTGACATAATGGCCTGTTATTACTTTGCCAATTGCCACAACCTCCGATAGATCTACCACGGCCTCGTCCACCATCTCCACCTTATCTTCCATACCGAGAATCTTTAGTTGAACATGGATCTCGATTGAATCTTCTTGAACCCTATAATGAAGATTGAGCCAAATGAGCCTGAACTAACTCCATTTCATTCCTTTTATCCTTCTCAAGCCTCTGCTCTCAAGCCATGAGCAAGGCTTCAATCTCCTCCACAACATAGGTTTAGATTGAGACATAATTAAAGTGATAAATCCATCATTGTTATCTCGTAATTAGTGTCTATTGGTGTACCAACAGCAGCCAAATTCTCAACTAATTTCTTGGTCCAAAGTAAATACTCAGCTAGGGCCTTCCTTCTGCACTGAATTTAGTTGAGTTTTCAGCTGCTTGATCTCGGATCTAGTTTGTGAAGCAAAATATTTTTCTATCCGCTTCCAAATCTAGTATGAGAATTTGCAAGCTACTATTCTTATAATGAAAGGCGCTGCCATGGAGGCCAAGAACCAAGACATGAGCAACTTGTCCAGTTGCACCCCATGGAGGTATTCTTGCAGCACATAGCATTAGGTTCTTCTTGCTCAATGTTGAATTTCTTCATAATTTGATCTTTTTGAAGATAACTCCATGTAACACCTTACTAGTTTTTTTATTAACCTATTTATTACCAATTATGATTAATAACTAATCTAGTATGCATCATTGCTATTCTTTTATTTTTAATTTTATTATTTTTGAGTAACTAAAGTGTGTTACTAACTCATTACTTTTTCCACTAATATACAGAAATCATTTTCTTTTTTGGTGACTACCATACTGATTAATATATGCAGTCCAATTGTATAGTCACTGTGCTGATTAAGACATACATATACAACTCTGTGGTCATGTCCACTAAACAAAATACATAAGAGAGCTTTATATACTATTCTACAAATGTTGAGCATCCCAACGAACCTAAGCCTTGCTATCCTATTAGGTACCTAGAAACACCAAGAAAATGGTTGAAATGCTAATCTCAGTAGGGTGGGTGTTTCTAAGGGTCTACGGTGCACCCAAAAATCTTCTAGGTTTAGACAGGCAAGTGCATATGTATATCTATAATAATAATAATAAACAAGTAGCACAGACAACATAAATAGGCCACAATCACATAATTAAAGCTTGGAAAACACTTAAAAGGTATATAGAAAATAGCAACATATAAACACATACGACATTCCAAGATATAAGTGAGATAATTGAATGAATGCATAATGCATTGGGTTAGATTGCATGAGATAGTCATAATATCATGAGGTGCACTTTTTTTTTGCTTTGTTGGGTCTTTCTTGCTTTGTTGGGTCCTTACACTTTTTCTTAACTCCACGTGAGGGAAGCTAGAGGGAAAATCATCGATCTGCAGAGAGCTCTCCTTTCATGGCGTCCCCTGGCTCAGATCCAACATCATAACTATAGAGCCCTTGCATCAGTACCATTGCCTCGGTATCCATGGTCATCCTCAACATCATAACTGCAGGGTCCTTCCTTCAGTACCACTTTAGCCTATCTGACCTTAGTCTCACATGGTCATCCTCAACAAAGCAGAGCTGTGAATGTCCCACCAATCCATTTTGAGGTGGGCCCAAGATATTCACCATAACTTTCAAAGGAATTGTTCATGCATGAATATCTATACATTCACATTGCCATGCTTTTAGATCTTTATTACATACTCATGTAGGAAATAGTTTATGTTCGGATGCAGTATCCCACAAGCATTATGTATTTTTGCCACAAGCATATAAGTATGCATGAAATGTCATGAGTCATGTTTAGCATGTACAAGCCCAACATAGCAAATCATATAAAAATAAAACACCACATTTTCTCAATTGGGTTGGGCACATAAGTTTAAATTTTTGTCAAATCCTTTTTCATTTGCTTTTGCCACTTAGTCTCTAAGTTGTTATATTCATTCTCATTTGTTAAAGTTGAGAAAATTCATGTTTTTATCCTATTTCTTTTATTTGAACCAAAGATATGCCAAAAAAGCCTAATCCAACTCATAATTGCCACAAAGCAGCATAGTATTCCAACCCAGTAGTTTATTGAAAAATATCTTTAAAATAGTAAACTACTTCTAAAATTTGTAAAAATTTATTAGTAAGCTCAACATGTCCAAATTTTGTGTCAAAATTCTAAGGATAGCTTAGGCAACAAAATTCAAACAATTTAGACATCCAGAATCCATTTTCAACTTCTTAAATTTATTAGAAATACTAAAACCATTCTAAAAATCCCACAAAAAGTCCCAATCATATTCTAAGGTGTTATTAAGATGATGACCAAAAATCCAATCAAAATTTGCAGATTTAGTATATTAACCATAGTTAAGAGAACTGGATCGGACTGACCGGTTGGACCGATCCAACTGGGAACTGGACTCCAAGCCAGTTCGGTCTTCACCATAAAATCAGATACGGTCAAAACCGGTCAAGAACCGGTCAAAATCGATGAACCAACATGAACTAGAACGGTCAAATCGATTGACCAGTTTGGTTTTTTTTAAAAAAAAAATTGGTAAAAATGCTATTGTTTCTTTTACAAAAAAAAAAAAAAAAAAAGAAGAAGAAGCTCAAAACAAAAATTCATTTCTTTTAGAACCATGATTCTTTTGTTATGCTATACTCTTAAATTAATTTAAAAATAAAAAACTAAAAATAATTATTATACTATCTATAAGTACTTTCAAAAAGAAATGTAAGTGAAAATTAAAATAAATGGATTTTATATTTAAGACATTTGATAAAGTGCCTCATAATAAACATTATTTTGTATTAGTTATATTATCGTTAATAATTTAATATAATTTTTATTTTTTAATTAATCATATGTATATATTTATATATATAAATAATTAAATATATTTTTTTTATTATGTCTCGATTGAACCCCTGGTTGAACCTTTGAACCCTTACCTTGACTAGTTCGATGCCCGGTCCGATTTTCTTAACATTGATATTAACAGAAATGACCAATTTCTGAGGTTCCAATAAATCATCACAGACTTCAAAATAGGGCAGTCTTGTCCTTAATTTTTAAAAATAGTAAATTATCACAAAAAATCATGAAAAATTTACAAGTAGATTAAATGTTAACTTCAACATATAAAAATTTCAAGTCAAAATAACAAGGTTTGTTAAATTAAAAAAAATTGCTCATCAAGGTTGTCAAGTATCCAAAATAGAATTCCAGTACTTTAGCACATAGAAGAATCAAAGTATAACCATCAACACATCACAAGCATCAACCAAAATCAAAGAAAATCGTAGGAGGGTTAAGTAGGAGATACCTTACAGGAGGGTCTCTTGATAGGACTATAAGCTAGCGACAATAAAGGTTAGCCCTTGGTGCACCTTGGTAGAACCCTAGCTAGTAGGGGGTTACTAGCCTAATGTGTTTGGCCAACACGTCCAAAATGATTTTTGATACACTAAAGTCAAGTTATCATGGCCGCCCAAATGTAGAATTCACACTAGGGACAGGTTGTCGGTGCCGCCTAGTTGTGAATTGGATTTGGTATTGCTAGGGTTAGATTGTCGAGGCCACTTAATTAGGAAGCTAATTCTAGAATAGAAACCTCCCCTAAGATTTACAGTTAACATACTTTCACTATATGATTTGTTACAAATATTTTCAAGTGTTCTATGTATATATAAAGAAATTTATGGCTATCTGAATTCGAAATGTGATTTGATAAACTATGGATATTTCAAGGATATATCATATATGAGGTATGTCTTTATGGAAACTTTTATGGTACTTTTGACAAGCATGAGTATTTTTACCTGAGAAATGACTTATGGGGTTACAATAATATAGTGGAATTTTTCATTGGATTTGTGTCTCATGTTTTACAATTATGATTCCTTAAGAGTATGTTTTCTTAATAGACTTATATTTTGAGAAAACTCATGTTTAAGCTTGTTCCACTCCTATTGCAGGTATATTGTCTCTCAATAAATCTGTTGACTCACTCCTTATCTCTCCATATTTGATATAAACAGAGGTTAGGTCATTTCGCTCCACCGTAGTGATGGTTTTCTTTCAGAGATCTTCCCATCCAGTAGCCCATTGGTTGTATGAACCTCTTGATAAGTTCATAGTTGTATATGATACTCTATGGTACCACAAGCAGGATCTAACCTAGCTTATCTTATTTTACATGGTGATTCTATAACTTCTATAGAAGTTACACAAGTTGATATATGTAAACTTATTTGAATGCATATTTGCTATCTAGTTGGTTGAGTCTATGTTGTGTTGAGAAGAAATACATCAGGCTTGCTAAGGGATGTATTCTCTATGAGCTGGTCACGACCTAGGTTGGGTCATGACAAAATTACATGGAGATGGGTTTTATATATCACGTACAATTATGTGTAGCACACTAACAGAAGCATAACTAACTATATTAGAGTGGCTATTAATTCTAACAAACTCCAACAGCTATGGATTTGATAGTTGAAGATAGTTATGAGACTCTCTCCTAATACAATGGGTGGATTGCTTGATGCATATGTTAATTCATTTATTAAAACTTTATATTAGAACCATTCATCAGAATCATTCAATAAAGCTGACTTAGCTAAAGCATTCATAGTAGAATTAGAAAAATGAGGAGCATAAGAAACATCAAAAAAAAAAGAAACAAGGAGGTATATGTGAAAACATGCTAGAAGACAAAACCATTGTGGGAAAAATCAAGACAAACATCTCTCATGCAATTACTAGTGCCCAGGGAGTCTCCTTCTAGCCATATTGTCAAAAATCTCAACTCCTTAGTGTAACACCCTTCCAAAATAGTACTATGCTTAAGTTATAGTACTATACTTAGGAGTAGTTACTATTACTTCAATGGACCTTATATGACAGCGCTCTTCAGCTGTATCCGATATCTCTAGTCAACTCTGTCTAGGATGACTACCTCTTGTATCTCTTGAATTATCTAGAGATAACATGGAAACATATATAGGAGTGAGAATTATAAATTCTCAGTAGGATTCCCTACACTATCACAAACCGTGTTGTCATTATTATCTCCAGCTGCTTCAGTATATTGTGAAAGCGATGAACATGTTATATAAATTGTTCAATTTTAAGGTTTGAAAACGTAGTATTCGAAGCAGAGTTCATTTTAATTACACACTTGAGTCAAAAGAATCAATACAAAATAAATTCACAATTCACAATATGAATACTAGTTGCAGCATATTAAGATACAATAACATCAATATATTGGAACCTAAAATACACATCGTCGTCCCCAAGGTGCAGTCTTACTCATTTTCCGTTACTTGTCATACACATTTCAAAGTATGATCGCTATATCATACCCCATCAGGGTGTGATCGCCTTGTCACACTCCTTAAGATGTGGTCGTCTTCCCATATCTCAGAGTATGATCGCCATATTATACCCCATCGGGGTGTGATCGCCTTGTCACACTCCTTAAGATATGGTCGTCTTCCCATATCTCAGAGTATGATCGCCATATTATACCCCATCAGAGCGTAATCGTCGTGTCACGTTCTTGATGAATATGAACTCATCTTTATATTTTTAATTACAGAATCATGAATGCATGTACTTCATACCTTATTCCTAAATAATCATACTTGCTTGATATTCAATCCGCTTCCCTATAAATAGTGTTAGCCAACCAATCAATGACAATAGCACAATCATTGTCACATAGCATAATTAAGGTAACATATCCAATCCCTTATCACTCATATATATTCAGCAACAAATAGATTAAGTCAAGGTCATACTTGCACTAAAGCATAGAATTCTTCAATTTAGCAATGTTATTAATCCTTACTTAGTTTTGCCTAGTTTTTGTTATTTTTACCAAATTTTCTACATAGCTTAATTAAATCTAAAATTTTGGTATGTTTAAGTGTTATATGTCTAGTTTCTAAAGTCTTTAGTCCCATTAGATTTTGATATATATAACTCAAGTTATTGAATATTTACCGAAGTCTGTCCTATTACTGGGCAAATTTGCACTCTGAAAAGTAAAAATTCACTAAAAATTTAAAATTAGTTGGAATTATACAAAACCTATACCATATTAAATCTAACTGAACTAAATTTCATTTCCAACAAGTTTCATTTCATTTGAGTAGGTAGAGCTCGATTTATAAGCTTGTGAAGTTAGCTATTTTAAACTGTCCTATTCTAGCTCAGTTAGGACATGAGGCCAATTCATAAATTGTCTGGGAGAAATAGGGCTGAATTTGACTCTAAAACTTTTATAGATATTTCTCTATATATAAACTTTCTAAAAAAATTGGTTGTACTCAATTTCGAGTTATATAGTGTGAGTTATACCTTTCACAACCCATACTGCCTAGAACAGGACACAAGATTCCTATGTAAATTTCAAAAAATCATATCTCCCTCAATATTAATCCGATGACCTTATAATTTATATGGTTGGAAAGCACTATATGTCTAGTTTCATATAAAATTAGTTTCATCTCATTTTGGTAGCTATATACGAGTCTGTACAATGCACAAGTACGGACATTGTAGGGATTTCAAGGGATCCATATTCTATTTTATTGCTTTTTGTGTCTCTTATTCAATATTCAACCTAAACCAAGCAAACATATACTAACTAGCCACAAATCAGCATATAACCATCATATAACACCATAATAGAGAGAGAAGTACAAGAAATAAATTAGCCACCAAGCCTCATAACCAAGAAAACACAAGGATTCCTACCTCTAGATTAAAGGATAGCTTGACTAGATAGAGAGGTTTGATGTTGGGTTTGCTTGGAGCTTGAAAATGGAAGAGAGGTGAATTAAGGAGGAAGAAAGATAAGAGAAAATGAAAAGGGAGTCTGCAAGGGAGAGGCCAAAACTCTTTTTGGGAGTGAAAGGGAATTGCGTCAATTGGTATAAAGGTGGTAGTTAGAGAGTTTAACTCACTTGGCTGATAATTCAGTCAAGTCTTCCCCCTTTGTGTGGCTCTTTGGGACACCATCTTGAGGGGCTTGTGGGCTGAAATTGTGGTTGCTCTAATTAGGGTTGTGTTGGTATAATTCTATTGATTCGGTTCTGTCGGTTAAAATACCAAAATTCTAACGATTTCCTTCAAATCGACAAAATGATTTTGAAGAATTTTATGAGGTTTTCTATGTTTTTATTTTAATTGTTTCTAATCCTAATCTCTCTAATTAACATCTAATTAACTCCTAATTAATTCTTAATTAACTTCTATTTAACCTTACTTATGCATTAAAATCGAATAAATCGATTAATAACGCAAATTGGTAAAACGTTGCTAGTAACCGTCTAAAATTTTCTACATAACTATTTCAAATTCTTTATTTATTAATCTCTTTATAATTTATTCCTAATTACCTTCACACGCTTAATAAAATTGAATGAATCGATTGCACCAAAATTTAAACGTTCAAAAAAATTTAGATGTTACACTTAGCAAAAGGAATACTTTCCCGGACCGCCAATAATTCACCTCTTTCTGAATTCAGAGATCCATGGCTCGATAGGGATTTTCTAGCAATAAAATTTCTTGATCATCTCTCATAACAACTCCAATCCCATAAGCTCCACATCCCTCATCGATAGTAAAAAAGTGACACATTGATAGACTGCGGTTGAGAATGATAATGTTTTTTTATTTTTGACCAGAGGAGATGTAAATACATTAATAATTTTTTATTAAAAATATTAAGTAAAAGAAAGAAAAATACTAATAAGTGACAATAAATGTGTATAAATTTAAGTCAAATATATCTTTAGAGGCTACCTGAACAGGATGCACTTCTTACATAAATGCTATTGAAAGCTTTTGCGTTAAATGCTTGAATTACTTACTAGCTATAATTATGTTGACCTTTTAGTTTTTGGCTAGTTATTGGGTAATTAAATGATCAAGAAAAGTTTGTAGGAAGTTTTTTTTTTTTTTTTAGATTAATTTTGATATATTACCAATGTAAAAATTTTATATGATTATCCAATTACATGCTACTATATGTGAAACTTTTGAAGTAATAAGTATGAGAATTAAACACTTTTATTATACATGATTAAATATATGTGACTTTGTGTAAAATACTTTTACACAAACAATATATTAAAATTAAAATCAAAGTTGTTATTAACAGCTAAATTCTCGTAAAACATCTTTGTAGTAATCCTCTAATTGCTAAATAAGGAAAGTATTGAATTTTTTTATATTCATAAAGTATTAAATGCATTTGTCTTTTCATTTAATATTTTTTTTATTAAGTATTAAAAAAATTATTAGAAGGATATTTTAAGAGGAAATAACAAAACTCCTTTTAATATTGAATTAATTTATCTAGACATCTTATAAATAGCCTCAACAATGGAGTCTATTATTCATCATTCAAGAAAGGAAAAGAGCATAAGGTGATCTTTGCATAATGGCTATCAATGTTAGCCCAAACATTTTCTTGTGCATCCTTTACATGGCTTTGGTTTTGGGTTCAGGTAACGAATTCATAACTCAATTCAGTTGCATTTTTAGCCAAAAGAAAATAGTCAAAATACAATAATATCTCTAAATTCTGCTTTTCCTGTGTAAATTGGATCTAGGAACTAGAAAAGCTTAACTAATACTCTTCTAATTATACGAAATCAGTACTTATTTTTCCGAAAAAATTTTTCAGCATATGCTTGGGGGTTGGTATGTTCTCATATTTACTTTCTTATTTGTTTTTCCCATTACACGGTTCTCAATTTGCTTCAAATTCTATATCATTTTAGAAAAACTATTCTTTTTCATTTATTAACTATTTTAGAAAATGCAGAAAGCATTAATTTTCTTTTAATTATATCCTCAAAATTTAGTTTTTCCTTTAAACGGAATCTGAGAAATTACTAATGGAGTTACACCATTTTGATTATTTTAATCTAATAATGATTAATTTAATCCTTTTCAAAAACTTTATTGATCCTTGGGTAGTTTTCCAATTTGCTAGATTGATCAATGAATGATTGTTATGCACGAGCTATTGGATTCTTAAGTACGAAGTATGAACTTATTTGAAACGAAACTATCATGGGTATGCAATTCCTAATGACATTATTCTGTTGACTACGTAGGACCTGCGAGTGTTACAAATGCCGATGAATGGCTTGCATGCATAGGTCAATGGCCGTGTCCAGATGATGAAGGAGCTTGCAATAGTGCCTGTTTAGAACTGAACTACAGGGGTGGCGGATGTTACGAAGAAGGTTGTTGCTGTCATATTCACTAAGTCAGAAAATTGTTAACTAAGTACTTTCTCACTGTGTTTGTTCAAGTGTATCTCCGACGAACACGGTTTTTATATTTTCCATATTAGACAAGTGGAAAATTAAATAAAAGTAAATTAAGTTTAGTATAATGTTGCTATAAATCACGTCAAAAAGAAAATAATGTTGCTATAAAATTTTCTTATTAATAAATAATAAAAATGGTGTTCCTCTGCTAATTAATATAATCAGATCCGATTATTTTTAATAAGCTTAGCACATGAATTTATCACTTTTTTGAAGGATTCTTTTAATATATATATATATATTGATCCCTAAAAAAATTGAGATTTAATATATTAGTTCCTAAAAAAAATTATTAATGTTTTCATCCTAAAATTAAATGCATTGTAATAAGTTAGTTCTTTTGTTAAAGTTAATAAATATTTTGATCCATGAAAAAATTGGGATTTAACACATTAGTTGTTCAACAAAAAATTTCTCACACTTTCATTTTCTAAAATTAAATTAACATGTAACAAGGTTCTCATTCCATTTGGTATTTTGGCCTTCATTTGTGTGTTTTTACATGTATTAATATTATTGAAACACAATTCAATTAATTATAGGTTAGATACAATATGGCATATAACGGATGGAGAATTAAAAAAGGATTAATTTGTTATAATGTGTTTAAATCAAATTCCTTTTATGGAATAAAATGTATATTAACTCTTAAAAAAATTTAAAATCATGTTGTTTTTTTATTTTTTGTTGTCTTGATTGAACCACCAGTATCCGGACTCTATTATCAGGAGTCCGACTAATCCGGCTCGACCCGATGGTTGGCCCATTGAAGAGGTAGGGATCTCCTAACAGGGATTTTTTTCATTCTCAATACTCGAATTCGAGATCACTAGTTAAGGAACCAAGTGCCAAATCACTTGACCAACTTCACGTTGGTGAAAATCATGTTAATTTGATATTGATGTGTATATTTGTCGACTTTTGTTTACAAGCTTATTATGGTTAATTTGTGAGCACTTCTTATTAATCTATTATGGTTAAAATTTGTAGAATTTAGATTTGTTAGTAATTCATTGCTTTATTGTGATTGATTTATATTATTAACCTATTATGTTTGAATTTGGATGTAAATAATATAATTTAAAATTTTTTTAGTTGAACTAACTCATTAAAATTATGAAAACAAGCTTATTTATTTTTTTATTTTTTATTTTCTTGGTGGGTCAATCTTTCAACCCACCTAAAAATGAAGTGGGTTGGCATGGCCAACCCATATTACCAAAGTGGATTGGCATGCCTTGCCCCATTTTAGGTAGGTTTGTGACAAGGCAAGACAGATCGGAGTAGATTGACCCACTTTGCCATCTCTTGTGGTAGCCCCACTATTTTTTTTTTTTTTCCTTTTGTTGCTTAGTGTTTTTGTATTCCCTTTGTAGATGTTTTTGGTTGTCTCATTTGTGTGTGTTTTTATTCCCCCTTTATGGGTGTTTTGGTTTCTCTATGTGAATAATTCTATTTTGATAATCTTACAAATGGTTGGGATGTTTATATCTATTTTGAAAGAAAATATAATACATTCTTCAAAGTACAATACCTTCTGTATTGGCCTCTAATTTGAAAAATGCTTAAGTATCAATAATCTTTAGGTAAGGAGTAGAGCTACAGGTCATTAGTTAGTTCAAAATGTAGAATGTATTTATTTCTTATGAAATTTAGATCTAATATATCTTTTTTCAATTTGTAAATATCATTAGGCTTGTTTATGGATGAATTTTTCTTTCTCATAAAAAAAATCCCATAATTGTAATTTCTTTGATAAAGTAATATATACACATGAGAACTTCACATGTGAAGTCCTAGCTCAAGATAACAATCCACTTAGTTAGACAATGTGCCAAGTACGATATTTATGAGTAGCATTTTAACTTGGACGAATAAAAGGATTATTATGATATCATATTTATCTTTTAAGGACTTATTTGATGTTACTTAATTTTTGAGAACTAAGTTGATATTATATACATCTTTCGGGATCATGGAAAATAGATGTTTAATCAATATAACAAATAGTAAAGTAACATATTAATATCTTATATTCAATTAATAAAATGATAGCTTCTTAACCGGAAATCAAATGAGGTGAATTTAAACTATAACTTTAGTTATTAGGGGCTCAAACTTGTCTTGAAAGTGCCTTACAGAGTAAAGCAGCAACAACAACAACAACAACATAGCTTAGTGGCTAGTGCTTCAAAGTCCCACATTTGCAATGAGTGAAAGATTTAAGCATACTGCATATTTATTAAAAAAGAGGTCATACATGGATGTCCCAAATAGGATAATTATCAAATATTCAAGCATACAACACTTATCAAAGCTAAGAAGGGGTAAGGCACCTCGTTTTGTTTGATTGCTTATATGTGCTCCTTGTATATAGATCTTTGTAATATAGTATTGGGATTGGCCCAAAACTCTCTTGGTTCAATTTAAAATTGGAAAAAAGAAAAAGTTCAAACCGGCAGACCGCTAATTTTTATCCATTCCACTAATTTTTGTGGGTTCTTTAATCTAGCAATTTCAGAGTAACTTCCACTGCTCTTTTTTAAGGGATAAAAATGATATTATATATGATATCCTTTGATTTGCAAAAATTATATTGACCTTCCCTAAATTTAAGCTATATTACATCCAACATTTCTTATACTTTGACGGAATGTAACGCGGAGTATCCATGCAAGCATGACACTGACCACCTCTATAGGAGTGGCCTGTGTTGGTATGACAAATCGAATGATCTCTTGTGTAATAATCCCATGAAAGGTTAGTACAATTTACTGCCTATTTTATTGGTTGAATGGACTAAACACGTGGCCAGTTTGTTGGTTTTTGGCCTAACTAGTTCGATTTTTCAACTACTATATGTAAAAGTATTCGAGAAGTAACTTATACAATATGTATCAAATATAAGAACAACGACTATTTTCAAGTATCAATTCTCCCTAATTACTTAGTTTAGTTGCACAAGTTATATATATATATATATATATATATATTTCCTTTTTAACAAGTTTCACTTAAAGTAACTACACATGGATTAAAGTAACTAGTGTAATGATAACAGTAACATTTACATCTACATTGTAAGCGATATCTATTTTTTTAATGATATTTATTGCTACAATACTTGCCAACTGTTCAAAGATTAACTTTTATTTAGCTTTGGATACTCCATATATGTGGTCACTTTAGGTAAGGCATACCGTTGTGTCTCTGTCTGCCGCTTCCTTTTTTTATGCCACTAAAAGATGTCACAAAAATTGCCATTTTCGCGACGGTTAGCACCGATTCCATATTTTCCGTGTTTGGATCTCACTATTTCATTACTAGGTCTGTCAATACCTGAAGAACGAATAACTCCATGATAGCCATCTCTTATTGGCAAGAGTGTCTTTGTATTAGTTTTTTGTCACTCAAAACTAAGTCCCTCTTTTAGCAATTTTAAGGGAAAAATATCATCCTTATTATGTAGAGTTTAAATTCTCCTAATTATAATGCAAGATTTGATGATTATATTTTTTTATTAAAATTGAAAAAAGTCCTTAATTGTGGGTCATGTGTATAAAACCCTCATGTGATACCAAACTTCTCAACATGACCCCCTAGCCTCCTTCGAATATGTATTGAGGTTGTCTGGTTAACTTTCCACCCCCTAACCATTAGTGAAAAGCGATTTGCTCGGGGCAAATATGTTTAGCACCCTTTTTTTTTTTTTTTTTGCATCAAAGCATATTCATCTCATTTTTTGTTTTGACCCCAGCTAATGATTTGACTCCTTTATGAAACATTTTAAAGAGTAAAGTACCTAATTTTAACAGTTGACAAGAAAATCATCGACACAAATTATCACACATTTATAATCTATTATGTTAATATTTATCTCTTATAACTTCTTAAACCATCATCAGTTGAGATTGAGCACTTTATCCTATAATAAAGTAAACTTCACACCTTAGGAGTCAAATCCCCAAGTAATAAACCTAGGGTTTTCATTTACATTTTACCCCAAATAACCATGGGATTCTCCCATTTTTGTTTCCCCGCATCACATTATTCATGTTTTTATGGATATTTGTTGAAAACGTAAATATTTTTAATGTAATTTCTATTTTTTATTTCACTGCTAAATCCTGTTATTTTTATTAATATTTTTATTTTTATTTTATTAACATTTTTATAAATATTTATTACAATCTTTTATGTGAAAATATTTATGTTCTTAATAATATTTATGTCAATATTTTCACATTAAATATATAACAAATAACCATAAAAATGTACGTTTTTATAATCATTTTTTAAAAAAAAAATTTAACTTGAACAAATTTTTTATATAGTTTTTTAAAAATCTAAATATTTTTACTAAAATTTTTAATTTTTATTCCCCTAACTCCTTTTTTTCATTATTTTATAATTTTTAGCTTATATAATCAAATCTTCTCTTTTTCTTAATTAATCATTAAAATTTATTATTTCTCCCTCTTTATTAAAAATACAAACTATTACCATTGTCTTCATTAAATTGTATCATCTTGAGTTATTAAATTTTAATAAATTAAATGACAAGGATTACGAGTAAGTCGTTAGATTTAAAATGCATTTGCATGTTCAAATATATGACAACTTGACTCTTATATTCTAGAAAAATAAATGTATTTCCATTATTTCAATTTATCTATCAATTTGAATAATTTGATTCAATGTATCTGAATTGAACAATTTGATTCAATATATCTGAATATAATTATATCCAAATATATTAATTTAAAAATAAACCAAAATATCCAAATTGACAAATAAATTAAAACAAACAGAATAAGTTATATTGTTAAAAGCTTGCGTTGAAGAATCGAGCTCAGATACTAGTAATAATTCAGGTTGCGATTGTCCTTTCAATTTTCGGCAGCAAAACCTATTTTTTTTTCTTTGACTAGGATATCTCTTACATCTTATAAATAGCCTCAACAATGGGATTAACTATTCATCGTTCAAAGAAGCAAGAGAAGAGAAGGTGATCTTTGCATAATGGCTATCAACGTTAGTTCAAACTTTCGTTTGTACATTCTTTGCATGGCTTTGGTTTTGGCTTCAGGTAACAAAATTTGTTCCATAATTAATTTGCATATTCAGCGAAAAAAATTACAATGATACCTTTAAATTCTGTTTTCCCTTCGTGAATTGAAATTAGGAACCAGAAAAACTTGATTAAAATTCTTCTTATCCAACTCAGTTCAGCGAGCTTGAGTGTGATAGTATGTTCTCATATTCGTTATCTTGTCTTTTACTTACTAAAAGGTTCTCAATTTGTTTCAAATTCTATATCATTTGAGAATAGCCAACAAGATATTTATCCAAGTAAAAAGGTTTAGATCTCTTAAATATAGGATGCTAAGTTCAATTAAATTCATATGTATAAAAAAAATATGGTTGAAAGAGATTCCATTTAGACGTTTGATCGTATCTCGGGAGATTAGTTTCTTATTTACCAAGTGGGGGAATACTCTAAGAAATTAAAAAAAAAATTATTTTAGAATAAATATTCTGTTTTAGTTTATTAATATTCTAGATACAGAGATAAATAGGAATCCAATATGCATAATGCACTTAAGAAGATTCCTATCTAATTCCTGGTACATGATCCACATCCATTAAGCAAATGAATACACTAATTGCTGTTCGCCAATTCTTTTCAATTCATGTTAGTCATTCATCTCATCTCATCTCGCAAGAAAGAAAGGGATACGATGGAGAAATCCCCATTAAAAGGCTATCTGCAGCCGTAAGTCTTATCAATTACAGATTTTATGCATGCATCTCTTCAATTTGGCTTTTGCTTCTGGAGAAAAAAGGTTTAGTCGATCACTTAAAGAAAGTGTATACTGAACTTTTGTTCTTTTATTATTCTTTTTTACCGCAAACTATATATGTGGGTTGTTCTAGTTTTTTGGCCTAATTGAGGTATATACATGCACATAATATTGAATATTGATTAATTTAGTTATGAATAACGTTTACACGATAGTTGCTTAATCAAAAGTAGATCGATCATTACTTTAGTCAAGACCAGTAATTTTCTTTTGTAAAGTAACTTTCTGAGTACTAATTTATAGTTTCATAGCAATCCATATATACAAAATAAAATGAATAAATTCATGGCAATGATGTGCTAAACTTTCTTGAAAGGATAGCAAATTAAGAAGCACGTGCATACAATTTCTTACATGTTTGGTTTGTAGGACCAGCAAATGGTTTATCAGATCCGGGGTTTGTTTGCATAGGACAATGTACTTCTGCTGCAATTTGCAAACAAGTCTGCTTGAACAAGGGCTATAAGAAAGGAGGCTTCTGTGTAGGAGGATCTCGTGAGTCTCAACTGGCATGTTGTTGTAATGAGAATTGAGTTATATTAAATCCTTCGGTGTATGGTAATAAAATAAAATTAACACCTGAAGGTAATTAGAGTTTTTAAGAATACTGTAATATTCATAAACTAAAATTATCAAATGATGCAATTTGAAATGAAATCGCTTACGGAGTGATTTACTTTCAAACGACGAGGAAGGTATTGAGTGTACCTCCGTCATATAGTTCCTCTCCTGTCGTCTTTTAAACGTCGAGTTTTATAAATGAAAAAAAAAAATAATATTAACAAAATTTTAACTTTAAGAGTGTATTCGATAAAATGGGGAGTAAAATTTCATAAATAAATTCTATGTGATTATATACGGAACTTATCCATAAAATCGTAACTATATTTTTATCATATATCAAACGCATCCTAAAAGTTAAATTTAAAGAATTTAATTTAAATGCACTGACAGTGTAAAATAGTTTTGCACTGTCAGCTAATAGAAATAGTGGAAAGTGTCAACTCACACAAATAACTACCCATTATAATGAGGGACTCACCATAATTTCTTATTTTTCTCTATTTCTATTGATTGACAGTGTAAAACAGTTTTACATTATTAGTGTATACCAATTAAACTCAAATTTAAAACTAAAAGCTTAAAGAAATTGACTTTGTATATAACAAGGAATAACAACTCTATGTGCACTATAGAAGAACTAACAAATTTTCTCCAAATCTAATTGCCCGTGTAGGTTTTCTCAAATATAACACTAGATAATAAAAATAATAAATAAAAAACTAATTAAGCAGCGTATAAAATATCAAGCCCCAAAAAGAATCGAAGAGGAAGGGAATAGAGCTCTAAGAGCTTCGAGAAGTGCGAGCTCGATCAAATGAAGGTGAATTGGAATTACAAATTATGATCTGATGAATCACATGGCGATGAGTTTATATATTAAATTACTTTCTTAGAGTAATCGCTAATTCTAACAATCTCGAACAGCTGTGAATTTGACAATTAGAGGCAATTATGAAGCTCTTTCCTAATATTCCCCCCTCAAGCTCAGCAAAGAAAGTTGATGAACTCTGAGATTGGACCTGAAATTGAGGAAGAAAGTAGCAAAAATTGGGTCGGTTAATATGTCAACTATTTCTTATTATGAAGGAATGTGACTCACCACCAATTGCCTTTGAATTACTTTATTCTCGACCAAAAAAACAATAATTATAAATCCAATTCGAAATGGTGGACCTATTTTGGAGAGCAGGTTTTCTGTAAGGGAAATTGCCCCTTGATTGTCACAAAGCATGCCCTTGAACATCAATATTCAACTCCTTCAATAGGGTCTGCAACCAAGTCAACTTTGTCATGACAGCAGCAAGGCTTCTAAATTAAGCTCTAGTGTTGGATCTGGAGACCACATGCTGTTTCTTTGAAGACCAACTAATGAGATTAGCACCCAAATAAACACAATAGCCTGTTGTTGATTTGCTGTCATCTAAATCTAAGCCCGAATCTATCATAGAATGCAAAGAACAGCAGCTCCTAACACCGATGAAAAATTAGGCCATGAGAAAAAGTACTATTGAGATATCAGAGAATCCTTTTAACAACCTTTAGTGAGTCTCCAAAGGATTATGCATGAATTGGCTCACTTTGTTGACAACAAAAGCTATCTCAGTCCGTGTTATAGTTGCAAACTGCAAGCCCCCACCAAGGATTGATACTGAGATAGATTCTCACATGGAACAGACCTTACAGCAAAAAGCTTTTGACAACTCACCATTGATGTTGGCATCAGCTTGGCATTCTCCAAATGAACCTTTGTTAACAAATCTTTAATGTATTTTGTTTGATTTAAGTGCATAACTCCATCAGCAATAGAGACAGTTTCAATCCCAACAAAATAATGCAAATTCCCTAAGTTCTTGAGTGCAAACAAGTTGTGGAGGCTAGCAATGAGATCACTAATCTACTTTGAATCAGAACCTGTGCTGAGAATGTCGTCAACATAGATTAGAATGTAGATTGTAGATGTGAGAGTGGCCCTAAAGAGGAGGGAAGAATCACACTCTTGGTGCCATGAAAGTTTAGTTGTAACAGCTTGGAACTAAGCTTATCAAACTAGGCCCTTGGTGCCTATTTAAGACCATACGAAGCTTAATTGAGCTTGAATACCAAGTTGGGATTAGAACTTTGGAACCCTTCAAGCTGCACCATAAAAACCTCCTCAACCAAGTCTCCATTAAGAAATGCATTACTGAAGTCACATTATCTAATTGTCCAACCTCGAAAGAACAATGGTAAGAATGAGCCTCATGCTAGCTGGTTTTACAACAGGACTAAAAGTTTCAAAGAAATCAAACCCCTCTTTTTTATGGAAACCCTTTGCTACAAGCCTTGCTTTATACTCAGAAATACTACCATCAAGATTATGCTTCACTCTAAACACCTACTTACAGCCTATGGGTTGTTTACCAAGGGGGAAAGTGACTAATGTCTAGGTATTGTTCCTTAGTAATGCAGCATGCATATTCTTCTTGTATCGCTTGGAATGTGAGGGCATTGCAAAGCTTGCTTGAAAGTTTGAGGCTGAGAAGTGGACAAATCAAGTGCTAGAGCTTTCAACACTACAACATAAGTCTTTGGCTTAGTAATACCGGGTTTGCTCTTGTTTGCATGGGTTGACCATTAGTAGAAGCAACACAGGAGCTAGGTACTATAGGAACAGGTTCTGATGTCAGTTGAGAAATCTACGGAGAAGATGTTTGTGGCACAGGCAATACCACTTCAATTGCTACACTAGTAGAACTACTAGTAGTGTTAACAATAGGTGAGAAAGCACAACTAAAACTAGTTGGAGCACTCACGTGTGGTGAGGATTTAGGGCAACAAGTATGATAGGTACAAGAGAGGATAAAACGGTGGGTGAGGAAATAGTGAAAGGTAATTAGGCAGTGTCAGTAAGAAATGTGAAAGGAAAATGCTCGTCAAAGATTACATGCCTCGAATGTAAATCTTGCCATTAGGTGTTAAGCATTTGTACCCTTTTGTTGTGTGGCATAGCCAAGAAAATTGCATTTGATGGATTTGTAGTCAAAGTTGTGATTGTAATAAGGTCTAAGATATAAGAAACAAGCACATCCAAAGGTCTTTAAGGTAGCATAATCAGGTTTATGTGAAAAAGAAGTTCCAAGGGTATGAGATGGTTTGTGTCTAGTGAAGGCAATATATTTATGAGATGTACTACAATGGACACAATATTATCCTAATGCAGCAACGGTAAGGAGGCTTGAGCTAACTGAGTGAGGGCCATTTCTGTGAAGAGTGTATGTTTTCTTTTTGCAGATCCATTTTGCTCATGTGAGTAGAGGCAGGTTAAGCGATGAGCTATGCCATTGGACTTTAGATGATTAAGAAAGACATTGGAAAAGTATTCCTTGCCATTGTCTGCTTGAAGTGATTTAATTCTTTTTCCAGTTGTAAGCTCAACAACAGCTTGAAATTGTAGAAAAGCTTTAGATACTTCAAATTTAGCGCGCAGCAAGTAGATCCATGTAAACTTTGAATAAGCATCAATACACATAGCAATTGAAGCCAACAAAGGAAGTAATAGGAGCAGGGCTCCAAACATCAGAATGTATCAGTTGTAATGATTCAGTATATGTGGAAATAGGAAAGAAAAGGTAATTTGTGACTATTGCCCATATAATAAGCATCACACAAAGACTACATTTTATTAGATGAAAACAAGATGTTACATAATCTAAGTACTCTATGAACAACTATAGAAGAGGGATGTCCAAGTCTGTTGTGCCAAAGACTGAAAATTACATCAATGGACTTATTTTCTACATTCAATGTTGTCTTTTGCTTTCTGCCATTGAAGGTTGTAATATCCATATTGTCAAAGGCATAAAGACCTCTTCTAAGTGTTCCTTGGAGTACAATCTCCTTGGTATCATGAGATTTTACAAGACACTATAGGTTGTTTAAAAAGGCACAAGTTCATGTGCTTTGGCCTTATTTGGATGAAATTAAAAAAAAAAAAAAAAAGCACTTGATTTGTCTTTGGCAAATTTTGAGACACTGATGAGATTTTTAGTCAAATCGGGAACATCCATTAATTTGTTTAAATGGAAAGAAGTGTTTGATATATGAGAGTGCAAAAGTGAATGCCCCAACATGGTTAATAGTCATACCTTGGTCTTTTCCAACTTGAACTGAGTCAAAGCCATTATAGTCCACGCTAGACAGCAAGTTGCTAGGTTTTGGAGTGAGGTGATGAGTGGCTCCTAAGTCAAGATACCAGGATGAATCAGCAACAAAAGAGGCAATGGCCTAATGAGCATGAGGATTGAGTATAGCATGTGTTACAATATGTGCTTTAGGATTATGGAAATTAGCTAGCGGTGGGGGATGGCTTAACTTGACTAATGAGGATTAGGGACATTGTGATCAAATTGATAATAACAGTTCCAAGCCATGTGACCTCATTTCCCACACATTTGACATAATGGCCTGTTATTACTTTGCCAATTGCCACAACCTCTGGTAGATTTGCCACGGCCTCGTCCATCATCTCCACCTTATCTTCCATACCCAGAATCTTTAGTTGAACATGGATCTCGATTGAATCTTCTTGAACCCTATAATGAAGATTGAGCCAAATGAGCCTGAACTAACTCCATTTCATTCCTTTTATCCTTCTCAAGCCTCTGCTCTCAAGCAATGAGCAAGGCTTCAATCTCCTCCACAGCATAGGTTTAGATTGAGACATAATTAAAGTGATAAATCCATCATTGTTATCTCGTAATCAGTGTCTATTTGTACCAACAGCAGCCAAATTGTCAACCAATTTCTTGGTCCAGAGTAAATACTCAGCTAGGGCCTTCCTTCTGCACTGAATTTAGTTGAGTTTTCAGCTACTTGATCTCAGATCTAGTTTGTGAAGCAAAATATTTTTCTACCTGCTTCCAAATCTAGTATGAGAATTTGCAAGCTACTATTCTTATGGTGAAAGGCACTGCCATGGAGGCCAAGAACCAAGACATGAGCAACTTGTCCAGTTGCACCCCATGGAGGTATTCTTGCACCACATTAGCATTAGGTTCTTCTTGCTCAATGTTGAATTTCTTCATAATTTGATCTTTTTCAAGATTACTCCATGTAACACCTTACTAGTTTTTTTATTAACCTATTTATTACCAATTATGATTAATAACTAATCTAGTATGCATCATTGATTATTCTTTTATTTTTAATTTTATTATTTTTGAGTAACTAAAGTGTGTTACTAACTCATTACTTTTTCCACTAATATACAGGAATCATTTTTTTTTTTTGGTGACTACTCCTATACTGATTAATATATACATTCCAATTGCACAGTTACTATGCTGACTAAGACATACATATACAACTCTGTGGTCATGTCCACTAAACAAAATGCATAAGAGAGCTTTATATACTATTCTACAAATGTTGAGCATCCCAACGAACCTGGGCCTTGCTATCCTATTAGGTATCTAGAAACACCAAGAAAATGGGTGAAATGCTAATCTCAGTAGGGTGGGTGTTTCTAGGGGTCTACAGTGCACCCAAGAATCTTCTAAGTTTAGACAGGCAAGTGCATATGTATATCTATAATAATAATAATAAACAAGCAGCACAGACAACATAAATAGGCCACAATCACATAATTAAAGTTTGGAAAACACTTAAAAGGTATATAGAAAATAGCAACATATAAATACATACGACATTCCAAGATATAAGTGAGATAATCGAATGAATGCATAAGGCATTGGGTTAGATTGCATGAGACGGTCATAATATCATGAGGTGCACTTTTTTTTGCTTTGTTGGGTCTTTCCACTTTTTCTTAACTCCACGTGAGGGAAACTAGAGGGAAAATCATCGTTCTGCAGAGAGCTCTCCTTTCATGGCGTCCCCTGGCTCAGATCCAACATCATAACTATAGAGCCCTTGCATCGGTACCACTACAGCCCATGGACCCTTGCCTCGGTATCCATGGTCATCCTCAACATCATAACCGCAGGGTCCTTCGCTCAATACCACTTTTGCCCATCTGACCCTTGCCTTAGTATCACATGGTCATCGTCAACAAAGCAGATCTGTGAATGTCCCACCAATCCATTTTGAGGTGGGCCCAAGATATTCACCATAACTTTTTAAAGGAATTGTTCATGCATGAATATCTATACATTCACACTGCCATGCTTTTAGATCTTTATTACATACTCATGATAGTTTATGCTCGGATGTTGTATCCCACAAGCATTATGTATTTTTGCCACAAGCATATCAGTATGCATGAAATGTCATGAGTCATGTTTAGCATGTACAAGCCCAACATAGCAAATCATATAAAAATAAAACACCACATTTTCTCAATAGGGTTGGGCCCATAAGTTTAAATTTTTGTCAAATCCTTTTTCATTTGCTTTTGCCACTTAGTCTCTAAGTTGTTATATTCATTCTCATTTTGTTAAAGTTGAGAAAATTCATGTTTTTATCCTATTTCTTTTATTTGAACCAAAGATATGCCAAAAAGGCCTAATCTAACTCATAATTGCCACAAAATAGCATAGTATTCCAACCCAGTAGATTATTGAAAAATATCTTTAAAATAGTAAATTACTTCTAAAATTTGTAAAATTTATTAGTAAGCTCAACATGTCCAAATTTTGTGTCAAAATTCTAAGGATAGCTTAGGCAACAAAATTCAAACAATTTAGACATCCAGAATCCATTTTCAACTTCTTAAATTTATTAGAAATAGTAAAACCATTCTAAAAATCCCACGAAAAGTCCCAATCATATTCTAAGGTGTTATTAACATGATGACCAAAAATCCAATCAAAATTTGCAGATTTAGTATATTAACTATAGTTAAGAGAATTGGATCGAACCGGTCCAACCGGAAACTGGACTCCAAGCCAGTCCGGTCTTCACCATAAAATCAAAGACAGTCAAAATCGGTCAAGAACGGGTCAAAATCGATGAACCAATGTGAACCAAAATGGTCAAATCGGTTGAACAGTTTGGTTTTTAAAAAAAAAAAATTGGTAAAAATGCTATTGTTTCTTTTATAAAAAAGAAGAAGAAGAAGAAGAAGAAGCTCAGTCAGAACAAAAATTGATTTCTTTTAGAACCTTGATTCTTTTGTTATGCTATACTCTTAAATTAATTTAAAAATAAAAAACTAAAAATGATTATTATACTATCTGTGAGTACTTTCGAAAAGAAATGTAAGTAAAAATTAAAATAAATAGATTTTACATTTAAGACATTTGATAAAGTACCCCATAATAAATATTATTTTGCATTAGTTATATTATTATTAATAATTTAATATAATTTTTATTTTTTAGTTGGTCATATGTATATATATATATATATAATTAAATATATAATTTTTTTATGTCTCGGTCGAACCCCCGGTTGAACCTTTGAACCCCTACCTTGACTGGTTTGATGCCTAGTCCGATTTTCTTAACATTGATATTAACAAAAATGACCAATTTCTGAGGCTCCAGTAAATCATCACAGACTTCAAAATAGGGCAGTCTTGTCCCTAATTTTTAAAAATAGTAAATCATCACAAAAAATCATGAAAAATTTACAAGTAGATTAAATGTCAACTTCAACATATAAAAATTTCAAGTCAAAATAACAAGGTTTGTTAAATTTAAAAAAATTGCTCATCAAGGCTGTCCAGTATCCAAAATAGAATTCCAGTACTTTAGCACATAGAAGAATCAAAGTATAACCATCAACACATCACAAGCATCAACCAAAATCAAAGAAAATCGTAGGAGGGTTAAGTAGGAGATACCTTACAGGAGGGTTTCTTGATAGGACTATAAGCTAGCAACAATGAACGTTAGCCCTTGTTGCATCTTGGTAGAACCCTAGCTAATAGGGAGTTACTAGCCTAACGTGTTTGGCCAATGCATCCAGAATGATTTGATACACTAGAGTCAAGTTATTGTGGCCGCCCAGATGTAGAATTCACACTAGGGACAGGTTGTCGGTGCCGCCTAGTTGTGAATTGGATTTGGTATTGCTAGGGTCAGGTTGTCAAGGCCACTCAATTAGGAAGCTAATTCTAAAATAGAAACGTCCCCTAAGATTTACAATTAATATACTTTCACTATATATGATTTGTTACAAATATTTTCAAGTGTTCTATGTATATGTAAAGAAATTTAAGGCTATCTGAATTCGAAATGTGATTTGATAAACTATGGATATTTCAGGGATATATCATATATGAGGTATGTCTTTATGGAAACTTTTATGGTACTTTTGACATGCATGAGTATTTTTACCTGAGAAATGACTTATGGGGTTACAATAATATAGTGGAATTTTTTGTTGATTTGTGTCTCAAGTTTAACAATTATGATTCCTTAAGAGTATGTTTTCTTAATAGACTTATATTTTGAGAAAACTCATATTTAAGCTTGTTCCACTCCTATTGCAGGTTTATTGTCTCTCAGTAAATCTGTGACTCACTCCTTATCTCTCCACATTTGATATAAATAGAGGTTAGGTGCTTTCGCTCCAACGTAGTGATGGTTTTCTTTCAGAGATCTTCTCGTCCAGTAGCCCATTGGTTGTATGAACCTCTTGATAAGTTTATTGTTGTATCTGATACTCTATGGTACCACAAGCAGGATCCAACCTAGCTTATCTTATCTTTACATGGTGATTCTGTACCTTTTATAGAAGTTACACAAGTTGATATATGAAAAACTTATTTGAATGCATATTTGCTATCTAGTTGGTTGAGTCTATGTTGTGTTGAGAAGTAATACATGAGGCTTGCTAAGGGACGTATTGTCACGACCTAGGTTGAGTCATGACAAATTACATGGAGATGGGTTTTATATATCACGTACAATTATGTGTAGCACACTAACAGAAGCATAACTAACTATATTAGAATGGCTATTAATTCTAACAAACTCCAACAGCTATGGATTTGATAGTTGGAGGCAATTATGAGACTCTCTCCTAATACAGTGGGTGGATTGCTTGATACATATGTTAATTCATTTATTAAAACTTTATATTAGAACCATGCATCAGAATCATTCAATAAAGCTGACTTAGCTAAAGCATTCATAGCAGAATTAGAAAAATGAGGAGCATAAGAAACATCAAAAAAGAGAAACAAGGAGGTATATGTGAAAACATGCTAGAAGACAAAACCATTGTGGGAAAAATCAAGAGAAACATCTCTCATACAATTGATAGTGCCCAAGGAGTCTCCTTCTAGCCATATTTTCAAAAATCCCAACTCCTTAGTGTAACACCCTTCCAAAATAGTATTATACTTTAGTTATAGTACTATACTTAGGAGTAGTTACTATTACTTCAATGGACCTTATATGACAGCGCTCTTTGGCCGTATCTGATATCTCTAGTTAACTCCATCTAGGATTACTACCTCCCGTATCTCTTGAATTATCTGGAGATAACATGGAAACATATATAGGAGTGAGAATTATAAATTCTCAATAGGATTCCCTAGACTATCACAAACCGTGTCGTCATTATTATCTCCAGTTGCTTAGGTTTATTGTGAAAGCGATGAACATAGTATATAAATTGTTCAATTTTAAGGTTTGAAAACATAGTATCTGAAACAGAGTTCATTTTAATTACACACTTGAGTCAAAAGAATCAATACAAAATAAATTCACAATTCACAATATGAATATTAGTTGCAGCATATTAAGATACAATAACATCAATATACTGGAACCTAAAATAAACATATGTACTTGTCTTTTATCGTAACTTTCTTTTAATTTTCTTTCTTTGGCACACCTAGACATTATGTATCGCCGTCCCAAGGTGCAGTCTTACTCATTTTCCTTTACTTGTCGTACACATTCCAGAGTATGATCGCTATATCATACTTCATCGGGGTGTGATCGCCTTGTCACACTCCTTAAGATGTGGTCGTCTTCCCATATCTTAGAGTATGATCGCCATATCATACCCTATCAGAACGTGATCGCCGTGTCACGTTCCTGAAGAATATGAACTTATCTTTATATTTTTAATTATAGAATCATGAATGCATGTACTTCATACCTTATTCCTAAATAATCATACTTGCTTGATATTCAGTCTGCTTCCCCATGAATAGTATCAGCCAACCAATCAATGACAATGGCACAATCATTGTCACATAGCATAATTAAGGTAACATATCCAATCCCTTATCACTCATATATATTCAGCAACAAATAGATTAAGTCAAGGTCATACTTGCACTAAAGCATAGAATTCTTCAATTTAGCAATGTTATTAATACTTACTTAGTTTTGCCTAGTTTTTGTTATTTTTGCCAAATTTTCTACATAGCTTAATTAAATCTGAAATTTTGATATGTTGAAGTGTTATATGTCTAGTTTCTAACCTCTTTGGTCCCATTAGATTTTGATGTATATAACTCAAGTTACTGAATATTTATCGAAGTATGTCCTATTACTAGGTAGATTTGCACTTTGAAAAGTAAAATTTCACTAAAAACTTAAAACTAGTTGGAATTATAAAAAACCTATACCTTATTAAATCTAACTGAACTAAATTTCATTTCCAATAAGTTTCATTTCATTTGAGTAAGTAGAGCTCGATTTATAAGCTTGTGAAGTTGGCTATTTTAAATTGCTCTATTCTAGCCCAGTTAGGACATAAGGCCAATTCATAAATTTTCTGGGAGAAATAGGATTGAATTTGACTCTAAAACTTTTATGGATATTTCTCTATGTGTAAGCTTTCTAAAAAAATTGGTTGTACTCAATTTCGAGTTGTATAGTGTGAGTTATACCTTTCACAACCCGTACTGCCTAGAACAGGATACAAGATTCCTAGGTAAATTTCAAAAAATCATATCCCCTCAATATTAATCCAATGACCTTATAATTTATATGGTTGGAAAGCGCTATATGTTTAGTTTCATATAAAATTAGTTTCATCTCATTTTGGCAGCTATACACAAGTCCGTACAATGAGCAAGTACGGACATCATAGGGATTTCAAGGGATCCATATTCTATTTTATTGTTTTTTATGTCTCTTATTCAATATTCAACCTAAACCAAGCAAACAGATACTAACCAGCCGCAAATCAGCATATAACCATCATATAACACCATAATAGAGAGAGAAGTAGAAGAAATAAATTAGCCACCAAGCCTCATAACCAAGAAAACACAAGGAATTCTACCTCTAGATTAAAGGATAACTTGACTAGATGGAGAGGTTTGATATTGGGTTTGCTTGGAGCTTGAAAATGGAAGAGAGGTGAATTGAGGAGGAAGAAAGATAAGAGAAAATGAAAGGGGAGTCTACAAGGGAGAAGCCAAAACTCTTTTTGGGGGTGAAAGGGAATTGTGTCAATTGGTATAAAGTGGTAGTTAGAGAGTTTAACTCACTTGGCTGAAAATTCAGTCAAGTCTTCCCCCTTTGTGTGGCTCTTTGGGACACCATCTTAAGGGGCTTGTGGGCTGAAATTGTGGATGCTCTAATTAGGATTGTGTTGGTACAATTTTATTAATTCGGTTCTATTAGTTAAAATACCGAAATTCTATCGATTTCCTTCAAATCGACAAAACGATTTTGAAAAATTTTATGAGATTTTCTATGTTTCTATTTTAATTGTTTCTAATCCTAATCTCTCTAATTAATATCTAATTAACTCCTAATTAATTCTCAATTAACTTCTATTTAACCTTACTTATGCTCGAATAACTCAATTAATAACGCAAATCGGTAAAACGTTGCTATTAACCGTCTAAAATTTTTTACATAACTATTTCAAATTCTTCATTCATTAATCTCTTTATAATTTATTCCTAATTACCTTCACACACTTAATAAAATTGAATAAATCGATTGCATCAAAATTTAAATGTTCAAAAAAATTCAGACATTACACTTAGCGAAAAGAATACCTTCTCGAACTGTCAATAATTCACCTCTTTCTGAATTCAGAGATCCATGGCTCGACAGGGATTTTCTAGCAATAAAATTTCTTGATCATCTCTCATAATCTCCAATCCCATAAGCTCCACATCCCTCATCGATAGTAAAAAAAGTGACACATTGATAGACTGGGGTTGAGAATGATAATGTTTTTTTATTTTTGACCAGAGGAGATGTAAATACATTAATAATTTTTTATTAAAAATATTATGTAAAAGAAAGAAAAATACTAATAAGTGACAATAAATGTGTATAAATTTAAGTCAAATATATCTTTAGAGGCTACCTGACAGGATGCACTTCTTACATAAATGCTATTGAAAACTTTTGCGTTAAATGCTTGAATTACTTAATAGCCATAATTATGTTGACCTTTTAGTTTTTGGCTAGTTATTGGGTAATTAAATGATCAAGAAAATTTTGTAGGAAGTTTTTTGTTTTTTGAGATTAATTTTGATATATTATCGGTGTAAAAATTTTATATGATTATCCAATTACATGTTATTATATGTGAAACTTTTGAAATAATAATTATGAGAATCAAACACTTTTATTATACATGATTAAATATTTGTGACTTTGTGTAAAATACTTTTACACAAACAATATATTAAAACTAAAATCAAACTTGTTATTAACAGCTAAATTCTCGTAAAACATCTTCGTAGTAATCCTCTAATTGCTAAATAAGAAAAGTATTGAATATTTTTTATATTCATAAAATATTAAATGCATTTGTCTTTTCATTTAATATTTTCTTTATTAAGTATTAGAAAAATTATTTGGAGGATATTTTAAGAGGAAATAACAAAACTCTTTAATATTGAATTAATTTATCTAGACATCTCATAAATAGCCTCAACAATGGAGTCTATTATTCATCATTCAAGAAAGGAAAAGAGCATAAGGTGATCTTTGCATAATGGCTATCAATGTTAGCCCAAATATTTTCTTGTGCATCCTTTACATGGCTTTGGTTTTGGGTTCAGGTAACGAATTCATAACTCAATTCAGTTGTATTTTTAGCCAAAAGAAAATAGTCAAAATACGATAATATCTCTAAATTCTGCTTTTCCTGTGTAAATTGGATCTAGGAACTAGAAAAGCTTAACTAATACTCTTCTAATTATACGAAATCAGTACTTATTTTTCCGAAAAAAATTTTCAGCATATGCTTGGGGGTTGGTATGTCCTCATATTTACTTTCTTATTTTTTTTCTCATTACATGGTTCTCAATTTGCTTCAAATTCTATATCATTTTGGAAAAACTATTCTTTTTCATTTATTAACTATTTTAGAAAATGCAGAAAGCATTAATTTTCTTTCAATTATATCCTCAAAATTTAGTTTTTCCTTTAAACGGAATCTGAGAAATTACTAATGGAGTTACACCATTTTGATTATTTTAATTTAATAATGATTAATTTAATCCTTTTCAAAAACTTTATTGATCCTTGGGTAGTTTTCCAATTTGCTAGATTGATCAATGAATGATTGTTATGCACGAGCTATTGGATTCTTAAGTATGAAGTATGAACTTATTTGAAACGAAACTATCATGGGCATGCAATTCCTAATGACATTATTGTGTTGACTACGTAGGACCTGCGAGTGTTACAAATGCCGATGAATGGCTTGCATGCATAGGTCAGTGGCCGTGTCCAGATGATGAAGGAGCTTGCAATAGTGCCTGTTTAGAACTGAACTACAACGGTGGCGGATGTTACGAAGAAGGTTGTTGCTGTCATATTCACTAAGTCAGAAAATTGTTAAATAAGTACTTTCTCACTGTGTTTGTTCAAGTGTATCTCCGACGAACACGGTTTTTATGTTTTCCATATTAAACAAGTGGAAAATTAAATAAAAGTAAATTAAGTTTAGTATAATGTTGCTATAAATCACGTCAAAAAGAAAATAATGTTGCTATAAAATTTTCTTATTAATAAATAATAAAAATGGTGTTCCTCTTGCTAATTAATATAATCAGAACCGATTATTTTTAATAAGCTTAGCACATGAATTTATCACTTTTTTGAAGGGTTCTTTTAATATATATATATATATTGATCCCTAAAAAAATTGAGATTTAATATATTAGTTCCTAAAAAAAATTATTAATGTTTTCATCCTAAAATTAAATGCATTGTAATAAGTTAGTTGTTCAACAAAAAATTTCTCACACTTTCATTTTCTAAAATTAAATTAACATGTAACAAGGTTCTCATTCCATTTGGTATTTTGGCCTTCATTTGTGTGTTTTTACATGTATTAATATTATTGAAACACGCTTCAATTAATTATAGGTTAGATACAATATGGCATATAACGGATGGAGAATTAAAAAAGGATTAATTTGTTATAATGTGTTTAAATCAAATTCCTTTTATGGAATAAAATGTATATTAACTCTTAAAAAAATTTAAAATCATGTTAATTTTTGCTTTTTTTTTTATCTCGATTGAACCACCGGTATCTGGACCCTATTATTAATAATCCGACTAATTCGACCCGACCCAACAATTGGCCCATTGAAGGGGTAGAGATCTTTCAACGAAGATTTTTTTTCATTTGCAGGACTCAAATTCGATATCACTAGTTAAGGGACTAAGTGCCAAATCACTTTACCAACCCCACGTTGATGAAAATCATGTTAATTTGGTACTTATGGTTTAAATCTATTTTAAATAATTAAATTTATAAATTTACCAAATACTTAATTATAAAAAAAATTAAAACTAAGAGTGATAATAAAAAATTAAAAGATATTTAAAAATTTAAATAAAATTAAGAGTCATAATAAAAATAATTGAAAATAATTAATTTTTTTTTGTGTAAAATAATTAATTTGTTTAGGGAAGAAATAAGAGCATTTTAGATAAATTAAATAAAATTTAATTAAATAGAAGTGACATTAGACCCCTTTTATGCCTTTAAAAAATATGAATTAAATATTAAATTTAGCATCCAAATTATATTTAATATTATGATAACCAATATAGGTTGCATCATAATTATTATTTTTTCTCAAAAAATTTAATCAATGTATTTTATAAAAAAAATTGTAAAATTAAATATTTTTATTAATTTAATTATGAAAAATTAAAAAAAGTATTATAGTAAAATTAATAAATAAAATTATTAAGTGAAATTGATAATAATACAAAAAAAGTAGTGTTGACAATCTTCAAAATAGGAGGAATTCCCGTAATTAACTTGTTATTATTCCATTAATTAGAGCACTTACCCCGTATAGTTGGCTGTTATATTCAATTCGATTGGATAAGAACTAAGAAACCCAGTAGTCACGTCCAAAAAAAAAAAAAAAAGAAACCCTATAGTGATGAAATTTTGCTTCCGAGCTTACCCTAATCAGCATCAGCAAGCAGTATGTTCCAACGCTAGATATTTTTTGAACTATATCGCGTGCGTGTGCTGTAACACATTCTTCCTTTCTCAAGAAGACTGTGGCACCGTTTGGTCGCACCATTCAGGTTGGAACGTATGGCTGCATGCACAAAATCCGGAGTGCGGTTGAGAAACTAGCGGCACGGGGTCTTGTTTTTATTGATAGATTCATCCCATCTCTCTCTAAAACTGCCCTTCCTTCACTCCTTTCTCTCTCTTACTTAAAGGTTGGTTTTAATAGTGTGAAACCACCCAAAAAAACCAGTTTAACTTCTCTGTAAAAAATAATGAAAAATTGAAATTAAGAAAGTTGTATAATGGAAGTTCCTAGAGCAAACCAGAACCCACATGAGGTCTAGGTTAAGTTTTCAGACGATTTAAGCATGTTGGTGTCCCATGAATGGTCTAGCTGATGTTAAGGGCTTGATTGGCTTACTGAGTTTGTGAAGAGTCTGTGTGTGCTTCACTGTCCTCACTTTTGTTTCTTTTTATTTTATTCTCCGACAAAAACTTCACTACTTTTACCACTTTTTTATCTTGTCAATTGAGAAATCTATCCTTCCAATTCTCTTTGTTGTGCCATAAAATAATGTTTGTGTGGAAATTGTTTAACAATTGGAAATATAAAGAATAAAAAAGTCCAAAATTCCAGAACATATACAACAGCGGTCTCTTTCATTGAAAGGGGTTTATTATACTAAGTTATCCTAATTATATAGATCCTCCTGTGGGTTGTGTGTGGGTTGATAGAACCAGATGTTTTATGTTGCTTATCTTAAATCTTCATAGTATTTGATAGTCAAAAGCGGGCCCTCAATGCACTGTGTTAGATCTTGCACTTATCCGTACACAAAAAAAGGGGGAAAAAAAGGAAATCATAGTGTTGTTCTTCCCACCCTCCATACTTCTATCCAATTTCTCCATCCTCTTTCTCTCTCAAAAAAAGACTCAAACCCACTTCTGAAACAATTAGAACTTAAAAGGGTTTCCAGATTTCAGTATATATTTCTGTGATTGAGATGAAGGGTGAAATGGAACTGCATGCAGGTATGGTGGTAACTGAAACAGACCCTGTTGGCTTTGGTACCACGGACAATAACACACACACTTTGGCAGCGAACGAGTGGCTTCACAGTGACCAAGAGGACCTTCTTGGCGTGAGTGATGCCACCATGTTCTACAACGATTTCCCTCCCCTCCCTGATTTTCCATGCATGTCATCATCATCATCTTCATCTTCTCCCTCAGCACCAGAAAAGGCCATGACATGCTCTTCCTCTTCCTCCTCCTCCTCTTCAGGACGTTCATCATCATGGGCGGTTTTGAAGGAAGACACGGAGAAAAGGAACAACAACAATAACAACAGCGACAACTGCTACATCATGAATCACCATGATGCAGTGGAAACAACACCACCACCATCAGCCTTGTCCTCCACTGCTTCCATGGAGATCTCACAGCTCATGGATCTAACACCAAGTGGTGCTGATGTTGGTGTTGCTGATTGCATGGATGTGCTGGAGCCTTTTGGGTTCATAGACCTCTTGGAAAACAATGATTTCTTTGATCCAGAATCTATTTTCCAAAACAATATTGAAAACCCATTATTAGAGGAATTCACCCAAGACCAGAAGCCACAACAAGAGGAACAACAACATGAAGTAGTAGCACAACATCAACCAGAGCCAGAGGAAATTGGCACAAACAACAACACTACCAACAACAAAGAGGGTGAGATCCAAGGGGAGGGTACTGGCCCAGATGATGAAATGAGCAATGTGTTCTTGGAGTGGCTCAAGACCAACAAGGACAACGTCTCTGCCAGTGACTTGAGGAGTGTGAAGCTCAAGAGGGCCACCATAGAGTGTGCTGCTATGCGTTTAGGGGGAGGAAAAGAAGGCATGAAGCGATTGCTGAAGCTTATTCTTGAATGGGTTCAAACCAGCCACCTTAAGAACAAAAAGCACAAGAACAACACACCCTCAAATGATGTTCCTAGCCAAAACCAAAACATGGTGAATAACCCAAGTTCATTTGGACCTGAACCAAATTCAAACCCTTGTTTCAACCAATCACCCTGGATTTCTCCCCCGCCTTATGGGGCTGATCCTGGTGCTATAGTGCAGTATCCACAACCCATGGTTGGTAGTTATGTGGGTGATCCTTACACAAATGTTGCTTCAAATTGTGTCAATGGTACTATTCATAACACTGCTTACCCTGCTGGTACTGAATGTAACATGCTGGAATCAGCAAATTCATGGCCTAATTCTCAGTTCACTGTTGCTTCTCATTACAATCAGCCATTTGGGGACAACACTTTTCACCCGGCTGGTGCCGGGCCACCGGCTTTCGCTGGTTATGGGAATCAGTACCCTTGTCAGTACTTTCATGGTAATGGTGATCATAGATGCAGGAGATTAGGCCCCTCGGCTACCAAAGAAGCGAGGAAGAAGAGGATGGCTAGGCAGAGAAGGTATTTCTCGCATCACGGGCACCACAATCACAATGGCCAGTCACATAATCAGAACCAGTCCCACCAGAGCCAAATTGCTGATCCAAGAATGGGAAGTGACAATTGCAGTGCTGTTGTGGGATCAGCACATGCAAATCCAGCCAATTGGGTGTATTGGCAGCCTATGGCTGGCGGGGCCGGTTCAATGGCGGCAGTGCCGGTGATACCGGCTGAACCACCGGCAGCACAATCGGCGATTGATCGGATGGCTGTACAAAGCCAGAATTGTCATCAGGGTCGTGGATCATTGGATAGGCGATCACAGGTGGCTGGACCTCAATTTGATCCCTATATATTAGCTAATCGTTTTTAATTAGTATATGATTTTATGATTTGAATTTTGATTGTCACATAGAGTGAATGCAACAGTTAATCAAGCATATGATCTTTCTCTATTTCTTTTTTTTTTTTCCGGATTTTGTCATTTTATGAATGTTAATTTATTTGTGGTCTATTGTTTTTTAAGTCTTGGACTATTGAATGATGCGTGGCTTGTGGTTTTTGTGGGCTGTGTTGTTTGATTCATAGGGATGGAAGTCTGAGAAGAACCTAAAACTTCTTCTGCAAAAGGTCTTGAAGCAAAGCGATGTTGGTAGTTTGGGGAGAATAGTTTTGCCAAAAGTAATCCCTTTACCCACTATTTTCTCTTGTTGATCAATTGCTCACTCTCTTAGTTATAAATGAAAACAAACAATTTAATATGTTAATTTCACTCAGTAATTAATTAGTTTGATGTAAAATTTGATCAGAAGGAGGCAGAAACCCATTTGCCTGAATTGGATGCAAGAGATGGCATTTCCATTGAAATGGAAGACATTGGAACTTCTCGGGTGTGGAATATGCGCTATAGGTATTGCAACATTTCATTGATTTTTTATTTTTTTTTATTAATGCAAAATGTTATTGATAAAGAATTCGAAAATCCCAGTTTTAATTTCCTTATTTTCCCTTTATAATTTTTTATGATCTTTCTAACTTCTAAGACATTGGGATTAAAATTTTCTCTTTTTTGGATTATTTCATCTTGGAGCATCAGATACTGGCCAAACAACAAAAGCAGGATGTATCTGCTTGAGAACACTGGTGGGTTTCTAAACTTTGGCTTTGGCACACACCTAGTGGATGTTTTGTGAACTTCTGTGTTTCATGTTTTCATTTTATTTTTCAGGGGACTTCGTGAGAGCCAATGGACTCCAAGAGGGAGATTTCATAGTGATATATTCAGATGTGAAGTGCGGCAAATTTGTAAGATCCTCCTCATATGCATTTGTTTTTATATATTTTACTATTTTTAGTTTGAGTTTTAAATTATGGATTTAATTTTGACAAATTGACAATGTAAAAAACTACCATCTAATTATATATTGTCATATATTGTTAACTCTCACATTTATCACTTGAATAGTTATACAAATAAAAGAATTTGATGGGGATAAAAGTGTAAAGTTTTGTATCAAAATTAAGTTCTTAAACTATTAGGTATTTGGATTTGGATTAGATTATTTTATCTTTAAAACTACTTAAATAAAAAAAAAACTTTTTCAGATAAGTTTTTTAAAGAATATATTTTATTTGGCATATTAAAAACGTACTATTATTATGTGAATTTATTTTCAATAATAGAGTTGAGAACTAATTGGGGGAAATTTTGTCAAATAGATGATAAGAGGTGTGAAAGTGAGGCAAGCAGGTACGAAATTGGAGACCAAGAAAGCAGGAAAATCGCAGAAAAACCAGCATGGAAATACTGCAGCCAATACAGCTGGTAATGGTGCTAACAATGGCACGCCGTCTTCACCGCAGCAGAAAATGAAAAATTAGAAAAAAAAAATTATATAAATTTTATTGATAAAAGAGACACCAAATGCCAAGCTGTTCAATTCTCTCCCCTTCATGAGGTTCGGGGATTTTGCAATCCTAGACTCTCTGACTTCGGGTTTTCTTACTGTCCGTGTATATCAAAATTCAAAACTACTGCAGCATTGCGCCACAGAAAAGTTTTATGGAATTTGAGCATGCTCTTTGTAACGGAGGCCGTCAAGGATATGACTTTTTGGGTTATGTATATCTGTATTTATATGTGAATTGTGAAATATGATGTATGTTAACCTTGGGTGTATGTAACTTTGTTTGGGATGCATATAGGACTGAAAGTGAGTTGAACTGAGTCGAGTCTGAGCTTGGTATAGCTCAGGCTTGACTTGTTAATATTAGGTCAAACTCGAGCTTGAGCACGAAATAAGAGTGAGCCTAATTTCAGGGTTCGAGCTAGCTTACGAGTTACTCAAATTTAATGAGATAGTTCAAGTTAAATATAAATTAAATTTTTTTAATTTAATAAATTATAGGATATTTAGTGATAAGAATATAATTTCAATAATAATAATAATAATAATAAAATATAATTTTATTTATTAAGTTATTTATGAACTGAGTCAAAAATAACTCGCGAGCTGGCTTGGCTCAATTCCAGCTCTAAATGCATGTTATGTCCATTTGTAATTTGAATTTTACATAGTTCATAGAAAAGAAAATATAAAATAGGTTTGTTAATTTTCCATACTCTTGAATGGAATTATATACAATATGGATTTGTATTTGTATTTTTGCATCTTTGTTTAGTATGGTTCCTATATAATGGCTCGAATATTTCAGTTTAAGGATGTAAGCTCGATTTTTGTTGCTACAAATTCAAAGAATTTTACACTGCAGATTAGTGTTGTGCTATCGGATTATTAAATGAGTTTGTTATTATATGAATCATGAAATATTGAATTCTTTGAATGATATCACAGTATTAAATTTATTAAATGATATCACAGTATATCATTAATAATTCTTAAATAATTAAAATCACTTTCTTAATGTTGGTAAGGATTTAATTATCTTTAGTTATGTGCGGAAAATCCTCGTATACTTTCAGATTTCTCAAATAAGACTCCCTGACTTTCTATAAACAGGTGTAACAGTGTTTCGAGCGATGGCACAAGATATTTTACACCTCAGTTTTGCCGCTGAACTAAAACCGGCCTCTTATTTTTCATTTTGCCCCTATCTGATAATTTGTAGGAGATATACCTTCTTCTTGGTTGTTGACAATCCATGAAATTCTCATAGCAGCGATTTTGCTACACTCACACACTAACAATGATGTCATCATCATTTGTGATTCGAATAATGTGATGCGGGGAAACAAAAATGGGAGAATCCCATGGTTATTTGGGGTAAAATGTAAATGAAAACCCTAGGTTTATTGCTTGGAGATTTGACTCCTCTAAGGTGTGAAATTTACTTTATTATAGGATAAAGTGCTCAATCTCAACTGATGATGGTTTAAGAATTTATAAGAGATAAATATTAACATAATAGATTATAAATGTGTGATAATTTGTGTCGATGATTTTCTTGTCAACTGTTAAAATTAGGTACTTTACTCTTTAAAATGTTTCATAAAGGAGTCAAATCATTAGCTGGGGGCAAAACAAAAAATGAGATGAATATGCTTTGATGCAAAAAAAAAAAAAAAAAGGGTGCTAAACATATTTGCCCCGAGCAAATCGCTTTTCACTAATGGTTAGGGGGTGGAAAGTTAACCAGACAACCTCAATACATATTCGAAGGAGGCTAGGGAGTCATGTTGAGAAGTTTGGTATCACATGAGGGTTTTATACACATGACCCACAATTAAGGACTTTTTTCAATTTAAATAAAAAAATATAATCATCAAATCTTGCATTATAATTAGGAGAATTTAAACTCTACATAATAAGGATGATATTTTTCCCTTAAAATTGCTAAAAGAGGGACTTAGTTTTAAGTGACATAAAAACTAATACAAAGACACTCTTGCCAATAACAGATGGCTATCATGGAGTTATTCGTTCTTCAGGTATTGACGGACCTAGGAATGAAATAGAGAGATCAAAACACGGAAAATATGGAATCGGTGCTAACCGTCACAAAAATGGCAATCTTTGTGGCATCTTTTAGTGGCATAAAAAAAGGAAGCGGCAGACAGAGACACAACGGTATGTCTTACCTAAAGTGACCACATATATGGAGTATCCAAGGCTAAATAAAAGTTAATCTTTGAACAGTTGGCAAGTATTGTAGCAATAAATATCATTAAAAAAATAGATATCGCTTATATATATATATATATATATATATATATATATATATATATATATATATATATATATATATATATATAACTTGTGCGACTAAACTAAGTAATTTGGGAGAATTGATACTTGAAAATAGTCGTTGTTCTTATATTTGATACATATTGTATAAGTTACTTCTCGAATACTTTTACATTTAGTAGCTGAAAAATCGAACTACTTAGGCCAAAAACCAACAAACTGGCCACGTGTTTAGTCCATTCAACCTATAAAATTGGCAGTAAATTGTACTAACCTTTCATGGGATTATTACACAAGAGATCATTCGATTTGTTATACCAACACAGACCACTCCTATAGAGGTGGTCAGTGTCATGCTTGCATGGATACTCCACGTTGCATTCCGTCAAAGTATAAGAAATGTTGGATGTAATATAGCTTAAATTTAGGGAAGGTCAATATAATTTTTGCAAACCAAAGGATATAGTATATAATATCACTTTATCTCTTAAAAAAGAGCGGTGGAAGTTACTCTGAAATTGCTAGATTAAAGAACCCACAAAAATTAGTGGAATGGATAAAAATTAGCGGTCTGCCGGTTTGAACTTTTTCTTTTCCAGTTTTGAATTAAACCAAGAGAGTTTTGGGCCAATCCCAATACCATATTACAAAGATCTATATACAAGGGGCACATATAAGCAATCAAACAAAACGAGGTGCCTTACCCCTTCTTAGCTTTGATAAGTGTTGTATGCTTGAATATTTTGATAATTATCCTAGTTGGGACATCCATGTATGAACTCTTTTTTAATAAATATGCAGTATGTTTAAATCTTTCACTCATTGCCAATGTGGGACTTTGAAGCACTAGCCACTAAGCTATGTTGTTGTTGTTGTTGTTGCCGCTGCTTTACTCTGTAAGGCACTTTCAAGACAAGTTTGAGCCCCTAATAACTAAAGTTATAGTTTAAATTCACCTCATTTGATTTCCCGTGGTTTTTTCCGGTTAAGAAAGCTATCATTTTATTAATTGAATATAAGATATTAGTATGTTACTTTACTATTTGATATATTGATTAAACATCTATTTTTCATGATCCTGAAAGATGTATATAATATCAACTTAGTTCTTCAAAATTAAGTAACATCAAATAAGTCCCTAAAAGATAAATATGATATCATAATAATTCTTTTATTCGTCCAAGTTAAAATGCTACTCATAAATGTCCTACTTGGCACATTGTCTAACTAAGTGGATTGTTATCTTGAGCTAGGACTTCACATGTGAAGTTCTTATGTGTATATATTACTTCATCAAAGAAATTACAATTATGGGATTTTTTGTATGAGAAAGAAAAATTCATTCATAAACAAGCCTAATGATATTTACAAATTGAAAAAAAGATATATTAGATATGAATTTTATAAGAAATAAATACATTCTACATTTTGAACTAACTAATGACCTATGGCTTTACTCCTTACCTAAAGACTATTGATACTTAAGCATTTTTCAAATTAGAGGCCAATAGAAAAGGTATTGTACTTTGAAGAATGTATTGTATATTCTTTCAAAATAGATATAAACATCCCAACCATTTGTAAAATTATCAAAATAGAATTACTCACATAGAGAAACCAAAACACCCACAAAGGGGGAATAAAAACACACACAAATGAGACAACCAAAAACATCTACAAAAGGGATACAAAAACACTAAGCAACAAAAGGAAAAAAAAAAAAAAACAGTGGGGCTACCATAAGAGATGGCAAAGTGGGTCAATCTGCTCCAATCCGTCTTGCCATCGCAAACCTACCTAAAATGGGGCGAGGCATGCCAACCCACTTTAGTAATATGGGTTGGCATTTAGGTGGGTTGAAAGGTTGACCCACCAAGAAAATAAAAAATAAATAAATAAATAAGCTTGTTTTCATAATTTTAATGAGTTTGTTCAACTAAAAAAGTTTTAAATTATATTATTTACATCCAAATTCAAACATAATAGGTTAATAATATAAATCAATCACAATAAAGCAATGAATCACTAACAAATCTAAATTCTACAAATTTTAACCATAATAGATTAATAAGAAGTGCTCACAAATTAATCATAATAAGCTCGTAAAAAAAAGTCGACAAATATACACATCGATATCCAAATGTGTTTTCAATATTTTTTTTATAAAAAAAATTGCCTTGGGTCAAACCTGCCAAGCCTCGCCTTAACCCATGAATTAGGTGGGGCAGGTTAGATGAGTTAAAAAAAATGGCGACTTGAAAATAGCAACCCAACTAGTTATTTTTGGCGGATTAGACGAGTTAATTTAGTGGGTTCAACTAATTTTACCATCTCTAATTGCCACTAAAAAAGAAAGATGACAGCCGTGCAATAACCTTCACACAAAGAAAGACCAAAGAGAGAAGAGAAAAAAGAAGGATAGGACCGACTTACTATGGGATTTCTTACAAAATGTAAATCAATTGTTGATATAATTTTATTTTTATTTAAATTATTATTATTATTATTATTATTATTATTATTTTGCTATTGGGTACACAAAATGGTTTGTAGGTTTAAGGTTCTTTTGTTGTTTGCTGGAATATTTCAATAACCTAATAACAGACAAGACAAAAATGTTTGGTTTGAAATCATATTTTGTTAGTGTAGCTAAACTCATAAAGAACGGTAGACATTATTTTTACTGGTCTCAGGCATTATAAATAATAAAATAGTAAATAATTTAAATTCATAATTAAAATATTTATTTATAATGTATACAGTTTTAATTATTAATTTATTTAAATCATAAAATGATTACTTTTGTTGATATACATTTTTTTTTAACAATTTGCTGAGAGCCTTATTTCACAATTTCTTTTGGTCTAAAGTACCAGTATCCGAAACTTACTAGATTCTAACTAATTTAGCTTGAGCCAGGTCGACCTACTTAGTACTAGGTTTTTTGATTTTAATTTTTTATTTACAAAACTTGAATCCAAGGCTTTATTTAAGAGAAACAAGTGCCAAACCTATTGAATAAACTTTTCTGATTTTTCAAGGATATCCCCCCTCCTTATTATTAAGAAAAAAGACTAATTCCTTTCCGGTATAGTCAAACGTGCTCTCCCAAATAGAGTTTTCTCCAGGATTCACTTAAACTAACAAAACATTAGTTATTTCACAATCTTTGAAATTAGTTGTGATGATAACATTTGCTTAAACAGTAACTTAATTCTCTTGACAAGCTCTAAATAAAATGTATCTAATATATATTAATGCATTTTGTTATAATAATTTAATTTTTTGGTCAGTTATGTTTAGAATGCGACTAAGAAATAAAGGAAATAAAAGGAACAAAATGAATTAATATAATAAGTGATAAAATTACTTATTTTATATGATTTTGAATGACATTACTTCAATATAATTATTTGCACTTTATAAATTAAATATTTATTTTTCTTTTTTTAAATTTGTATTTTTTTAAATAACAATTGCATTTTATTTATAAAAAGTTAATGGAATATCTATTTTAACTATATGAAATATTTAATAATTTAATATGGGGAGTGCTATCCTTCGCTTCTTTGGTGAACGTTAGCAAACTTCACTCTTTTGTATGGACTAAAATGTCCATTATGTCTCTTCTTAAGCAGCTTTAGTATTATGTTTATTTTTTAATTAAATATACTATTAATTATATAAAATTTTTGCTCTCCTAATAATTGCTCACTTTATAAATTATTTTACTTTATCAATAAGGGTGTTAGTATAACGGTGGTGATACTACGACCTTAGGAAGGATCTTAGTTCTATTCCTAGATAAAACATCACTTGGAAAGGTAAGCTTGACTATACCCGTAGGAGATTAATCTCCTTCTTTGGTAAAAGGGAGGAGATATCCTTAAGAAATCATAAAAATAAATTATTTTACTTTTTATTAAATACTAATTTCATTTAATAACATTATTATTTTATTAGTTTTTAAAAAGACATAATAAAATTAATTTTAAGATTGAATTATTAAATTATCAAAATTTTAAGGAGAAATTAATAAATTATTATAATCAAAAAATAAAAAATTAATATTTCTCCATATTTTTTTATATTCTTTTATAAAATAATAACGAAAAAAAATTAAATCAAAATGTACAAAAAATTGTATTACTATTAAAAACTTAAAAGTATTGTCAGCTTTCTGATTATTTTTATTAAAAAAATATACTACTATTAACTTTTTAAAAATAATTGAAGAAATTATTAAAATAGAAAAGTTATTAAGTTAGCAATTATTGGGACAGAGAGAGGGAGAAAGAGAGAGAAAAAGTTGTTTTGTAATTAATATTTGATTACTAAAATAGATATAAGACTCAAATTATTTAAAATAAAAAATTATATTTTATTTCTTAAATTATAAGTTATATGTATTTTAGTTCCTAAAATTTAAAAATATGTAAATTTATTCCCTAAACTTTTATGAATGTGTATTTTAGTCAAAATAAAGTGTTATACTCACCTAAACTTTGGATCATATACAAATTAACCCCCTAAATTTTTTTAGATATGTAATCCAATACCCAAAATTTTCTTGAATATGTGATATTTGTTTTAACAATTGATAAAAAAAAATTAACAAAATCGTCAATTTGCATATTCAAAAAAATTCAGAGAGTTGATTTGTATATTTTTAAAGTTTAGGAATTAAAATGCATATGACCTTTAATTTAATGGATAAAGTACAATTATCTCTATTTAAAAAGAGACATAAAGAATATTTTTGTCCAAATAAAAGAGTAAAACTGCTAAATTCCCCATTTAATCTATTACTATTAATAAAAAGTATTTATGGAGGTAACTATTTTCTGATGTCCAAATCTTTTTTCTTAAAATACCTCCAATATTCTTTATTGGTTATTTATCTATCTGTTGGTAACTACCAAGTTCTGATACTATTTTTAAATTTTAAAAAAATTCTAATTTTAAAAGTAAAAGCAGAATTGTGTAATAGAAATAATTTATTAATAATAAAAAAATTTGTACTAAAATTAAAAAATGTGGATTGATATGCACACGTAACTGCCTGTCAATCCACTAGAATTGTATAACGCAAGATTGGAAATACTAGTATCATACGAAAACCGTTACATAAAAGGTAGCAAATGACGAAATTGGTAACTTTTATCTCTGCCAAGATATACTCACGCGCTGACGCAATTAAAAATAGAGTAAAGTATCATATCTAAAAAGTTTAGAGTACACATGCATTTGGGTAATTGAAAGGCTGATGCGACATCAATTTAGCTTTTAAATTTTTTTTATATCAAATCGCTCTATAAAAAGTTAATTGTGACATCAATCATATTAGTTCCTAAAAATTATTTGATATTATATAAATTTTTAAAAATTAAAATATAATATCACTTTAATCATTTTAAAAATTATTTGATATTAAATAAGTCTCTACAAAATTAGGATTTGTTTAATTTTTATTTTTAATTTTAATTACAAAAATACTATTTTATTTTCAATTTGTTTCATATTTTTAGAATTTTATAAAAGAAATAATAAAAATAGAAAGTAAAAATAGAAAATAATTTTTCTATTTTATTTCCATTGTTTCTTTCATAAAGTCCCAAAAATAGGAAATAGAATGAAAATAAGGTGGTACTTTTGTTATTAAAATTGAAAACATGAAATAAAAACAAGAAATAAAGGCAAACTAAACGAATCCTTATATTTTACCCAAAAAGGATCAAATAGTCTTCCAAAAAATTAAAACGACACCATATTTTAACTTTTAAGAATTTATTTGATACCAAAAACTTTCGGGGAATAAGGTGTTGTCACTTTTGATCTTTTAGGGACCTATGTGATATTAAAATTTTTTTAAGAACTAAATTAATGTTGCACAAATGTTTTAGAGATCAAATTGCATGTTTATTATATATAATACTTCCCCCAATTCATAATATCTTTTACTTTAAGTAAATTTTTTCAACTAAATTTATTTTTTATTCTCACATTTCTACAAAAAATTTATTAATAAGTTTCCAATTATATCCTCCATATAATTCTAAACATAATAAATGATGTAATATGAATATAATAAATAGTTATTAAATACAGATATTTTGATAAATATATTTATAATCAACTCTTTATTTTGAGTATTTTAATATCCATATAAATAGCTAAAATGACATATATTATCAACGAGAGAGTGAGTATTTAAAATAAATAACAGCATTTGTACACATACGTATACACCATGTAATCCACAGGGACACAAACAGCACTAATTATACGTATACTCCATGCTATCCAAAGGAACACAAGCATGTCGATATGCTTGGTAGAAGTCAACGGGGCAACGTATTGAAGTAGCGTTTGATCCCTACCATGTCGTCACCCTCGAAATTGGCAATGTAGCCGGAGCGCGATGAGAGGACAACATGAATGTATGATTAGTTGTAAGTGGATGTACGATTGAGGCACTGTATGTAACGAATGGTTGTGACTGTGACGACCTTGATGGTAGCATATACGTAAGTTGGTCATTGGAGTTTGTGGATTGGAATCAGCATACGTGGAATGCTGCGGGCTGATCCTTGTATTTTGCTTAACATGCGAGATACTCTCTCAGTATGGTCCTGCAGATCACGTTCGTCATGATTTCTATGACATGATCATCAAGCTGTAAAAATGAATTCAACGTGAATTAGTTTTCCGGAACATCTATTGGATTTTTACTTCGCGCACGAGCTTCAGGTTTCTCTTCTCATCATGGTGAGAGATGGCTTATAGCTTATAAGTAGGAGTGACATCGGATTCAGCCGAATAACCTCATGAATAATGAGGGTTAGGCTGTAAATATATTACAAACAAATTAATTGGCTTGATTCATAATAATTGGTGCTTTAATTAAGAGTCAAGCTACTAGTGTAGCTATTATATAGGCCAAATTAAGATGCAATAGTGAGAGTCTATACCAAATACTGGTAGATGAGTAAAGTCATTAAGAGAGAAAGGACTACCACTAGGCCTATGGCAATAAACTAAAATCGTCATGGATATCAGTTCTTAAAGAAGTTAATAATATTTGAGTTTCACATCGAGCAAATAAGTAAGATTAATATGGCACTTAAATAATAAAACTCTTCCAACCAATAAATTAATCTTTTGGATTGGATTTTATTCATATATTTGAGTCATAAAAATTAGAATTTTCATTAGAGTTGGGCTACTGAAAAACCTACCTTTGGATTGGACTCTCTCCATAAGCTTGAGTCATAATAAACATTAAAAGTCATGAATTGCGAGAGGTGCAAAAGAATTAAGCAGCAGCCTATATTGTTGATATAGGCTTCGGGATAACAATGCAATTCAAGATTAAAGATAGCACTTGTTAGTCTTCTTTCTATTTTTAATTTACTTGTAAATTACTAGTTTTTACTTTTGTTAAAAAAAGATTGTTTTCTGCTCACTGAACAAAAACAATGTCGTATTGGAATGGCTATCCACCAGTGTATCTTGTGATCAAAGATTGAAACTCCCTAATATTTTCAATTGGGCAAAAAAAAAAGGCCTAAGCAGATCGAACCTTGTTGATGTCAAGCATATGGGAATGTTGTTGATGTAATTCTAGATACATAAAAATATGAAAATTGCTAATATAATGGACATGTCTCACTTTTATGCTCACAGTTATAAGACTTTATCCTTATACACAAAGAAACCAGATATCTGAAGCTGAACCAATGATAATAGGATAGAAATAGTTCTTGCTAAGGAAATCTTAATCGCCCAGCCACATTATTGCTACTACTATTTGAAAGTTACTTTAGTATTGGAAGAAGATGGGGAAAGCAATATTGATGCAGAAAAATTTGTGTTGCTGCTATTGCTTATTGGGTGTGATTGTTTCACCTTTGCCATCGCCTCTTCCCCAGAATGATTACTTTCTTGTTGATCATTTGCAGAAGATCCATCTAAAAGCATGTCAACTTTCATATACTCCTCTCTTCCCTGCCTAATTTCTTTCAGCATTGCTGCTACATCTTTCATGGTTGGCCTGTCATCAGGGCTTGGGTTTACACACAGGAAAGCCACACCCAAGGTCTGCAAAATTTCCTCAATTTCAGATTCTGGCCGAGCACGCAAGCTTTCATCTAGCACTTCAACCCCCCCTCTCTTCTGTCTCACCCAGTCAACAATGTGGAGTCCATCTGGTATTGTTGGATCAATAGGTTGCTTCCCTGTTAGTATTTCTAGTACAACAACGCCATAGCTGTACACATCACTTTTCTCAGTTATTTTCATCATATAGCCATACTCTGCAGGTCCCAACAAGCACACAAGTCAGTAAACCACAGATTGTTACTATGTGTCCAAGGGATAAAATGCATTCAGAAAAGCTGTCTAAAATACATATGGATGTGGAATATTTATTCAATTATATATCTATTTGGTTGATATCTTGTTGATTATGGTCACAGACTCTCCCTAATGATATGAATGATTAAACAAAATATGAAATAGTCAAACTTTTGGACTATAGTACTAACCAGGAGCTATGTAACCATAGGAACCAGCTAGTGTACTAGAAGATCGCCCAAAATCTCCATCATCAAGAAGTTTGGCAAGTCCAAAATCAGCTATGTATGGTTCAAATTCTGGGCCTATGAGGATGTTGTTGGCCTTAATGTCCCTGTGAACAATGGGAGGAACACAGTCATGGTGTAAATAAGCCAAACCTTGAGCTGCTCCTAGTATTATCCGATATCTGATGTCCCATTCCAAGTAGTTACTTCGTTCATGAAGTAGATTTCCTAGACTCCCATTTGGCATATAGTCATACATAAGCAATCTTGTGTTTCTATTCCAGCAGCAACCCAAGAACCTTACTATATTCTTGTGGCGAATTGAACCAAGTGTCTTCACCTCAGCCGAAAAGGAATCGCGAGCTCCCCCGTTAACTGCCAACTTGTCATTTTGACAATCATATCTGGAAGCCATTGTTGTTGGCCATAGGCTTTTCACCGCAATGACATCCCCATTTTCCATTTCTGCTCTATAAACAACTCCTGAACACCCCTTTCCAATTATATTGGATTCCACCAAGCATTTTAAAACTTGCTCCACAGAGAAATTCAGCTTTTGGAATGGAGTGAACTGCCAAGGCCATGAGTTCCCCCCCATCTCAGAATCCTTGTCATCTCGGGCCATTTTCTTTGCTCGAAAGATTGTAATTATTCCTAAGATTGCCAATGCAACAGTCAAGGCACTTAGCAATCCAATGGCCAGTTTGATTCTCTCTGACCTCTTAGAATTAGTACTGTTTAGCATTTTTGTCATTGCAGCATTGCTAATGAAACATGAATCATGACCATTAGGACACAAACCTTGATTTCCTTCCAAATATGTTGCTGTTAATTGGTGGAAAAACTTGCTGTCTGGTAGATAACCAGTGAATTTGTTGTAGGAAATATTCAGCGAAACAAGATTTTCAAGCCCTGCAAATGCCATCAAGTCACCTTCAAGCATATTGTGTGAAAGGTCCAGAATAGACAACTTGTTCAAAGCAGAAATTTGTGGTGGGACTACCCCAGATAACGCATTATGACTCAAATTTAGGGCAATGTCTAGTGCTTCAATTTCAAACAGTTCTGCTGGGATGCTCCCTGAGAGCATGTTGCTACTAAGGTCTAGCAGTTGAAGACCTGAACACTGCCCAAGTGAGGAGGGTATAGATCCAGAGAATGAATTTTGGCTAAGAATGACTCTAAGAAGAGAAGTGAGTTGACCAATACTCATTGGAACCTCACCAGAAAAATTATTCAGAGAGACATCCAACACCTCAAGCCTTGTGAGAGAAGATAAATAACTAGGCAAAGCACCAGAAAGTGAGTTATTGCTAAGATTCAGCATTTGCAGTTCCTTGCAATTACCAATGTCCTCTGGCACAGACCCAGTAAGATGATTTTCAGATAGATCAAGGAAGCTGAGGTTATTGAGGAAGCCAATTTCTCTTCGTATCTCCCCACTGATTCTGTTGTCTACAAGCCGGAGCCGAATGAGAGAACTGCAGTTGCCGATTTCTAGTGGGATGGGACCGAAAATATCATTAGAAATCAGCAGAAGCTTTGTTAAATTCTGAAGCTCAAATAAGCCTGGGGGTAAGCTATCAGTGAGCGCATTGTATGACAAATCCAGAGCTACAAGGCCTCTGCAACCACCCAATGTTGATGGAATGCCCCCTTCTAGCTTGTTCTGCCAAGCAAAAAAGACTTCCAGCTTTTCCAACCTTCCAAGCTCAGATGGAATTGAACCTGATAGCTCATTTGTATCTAACTGCAACTGTACAAGATTTGTGAGATTGGAAAGAACAGCTGGTATTGAACCAGAAATGTTGTTGTTACTTAGCATAAGCTCTTCAAGATTTGAGAGGTTCCCCAAACTCTGAGGTATGCTTCCAGATAGAGAATTTAATGATATATCAATAATCTTCAAGCTTCCACAGTTGCCAATTTCCTCAGGTATGCTCCCGGATAAACTGTTCTGCCACAATAACATCTTTTCAAGCTTCTGAAGCTTCCCTAGCTCTTTTGGTATTGAACCAGATAGATCATTCTCATATAGAAACAAGTTCACAAGCTCTGAACAATTTCCTATCTCACTTGGAATCTCACCGGAGAGCATAGTGCTATAAATAGAGATGGTCTGAAGCATGCTTAGCTTACCTAATGAAGCAGGTATTGAACCAGAAATCTTGGTGTCAGCAAGACCTAATACAGTGAGATTCCTGCAATCACCAAGCACATCCAGAATCTTCCCCACAATGTCCTTGTTTCCTCCAGCTCTTATAACCTCCAGATTTGAAAGCTTTCCAAGCTCAACAGGAAGGTCACCACTTAGGCTATTATCAAATATGTTGAGGCTCTTAAGGCTCACGCAATCACCAAGCTCCTTTGGGATTGGCCCAGTCAGCTGGTTAGAGTTCAAGCTCAAGTCTTGGAGATTTTGGAGCTTCCCAATACTTGAAGGAATGTTACCAACAAGGCTATTTGAGCTAAGATCAATGACTGAAAGTGCAGGGCAATTTCCAATGTCTGGTGAGATAACACCAGTGAGGTTAGCCCCAGAAATGACAAGCTTTTGAAGGAAGGGAAGGGAGGAAATAATGGAAGGGAAAGGAAGGGCTAACTCAACTGCTTGAATGTTAAGCTCTATGACATGGCTATCTGAAGAGCATTTGATGCAAGACCAGTTGCAAGGAGTAGGGTCTAAATGGTTCCAGTCAGAAAGAGCTGAGGGGACTTTGGAGGAGGAGCTATTATTATTCACCCATGAAAGCAAAGCAAGAGCTTCACTGTTTGCAGCAGAAGAAAGATGAGTGTGAAGTGTGAGTAGGAGTAAAAGATAGAGAACATGGTGAAGGTGGTGGTGGTGTTTGTGATGGTTAATCTTGAAAGTTTGCCTCGGCATTTGGTGGTGGTTGTGGTTGCTCAAGGCTTGCCTCGGCATTGGCATTGACAATTGCCTCAAAACTCCAGCCATAGCAACTCTAGTATTTGCATTTTGTGAATGTGTATCTCTCTCTCTCTCTCTCTCTCTCTCTCTCTCTTTCCTTTACCTTATTTCTATCTACCTCATCATATGTTTTCTTGAACTTGTTGAGATTGCAACCAACCAAGGTGTAGTTTAAGCTTACTATGATGGTTACTTCCTTTGTAGTCAAGCAAGAATAGGAGACAAGATAAACAGATTTTTATAAGACTTTGGAGTCAGAACACCACCACCTCCTAGCCTCGGGGTTCTGTTCTTTTGGCCATATATTTTTCTGCCGCGTTGAAATGTGCAAACCTTGTTTGATACTGATTAGCTGATAGCATGTGTTGTTGCATTGTTTTCCTCAACTCTAGTCACTAATATGGTCTGTGACATTTGTATATTTGTGTTGATAACCGAGCTGCTTCTTTAATTTGCTTTACTTTCTGGCACTTTGCTCCTTCGTTTTCAAAGTTTCCCATTCAGAGCAGATTCCCTAGCGCTTTGAAGATCATTTGAAGTGCTTAGGAAGCATCTAGCTCAACATAAATAATGTCCATGAAAGAATATTTTAATAATTAAATTTTGGTTAAAATTAGTTTTACATTTGTCATAAATTTTGATTTTGGTCCCTATACTTAAAAAAAATTTGATTTAGGTCGTTGTACTAGTACGCTCATTAAGAAATTAGTTCCCATCATTAGAAGATTACTAGACAATGCTAATTTTTACTGATGTGACTAACAAAATCTCACAAAATAGTGGCTAATTTTCCTTTGCTATCATAAATATATAATCTGCAAAATAAAATTAGCAAAATTACCCGAATAAAAATATTTTTCTTCCTAAACTCTAAATCATTATGCAGATTGGGGTACTCAATGCTCAGTCGGTCTGCGCACACACCTGGAATTTAGTCCCCATGTGGAGCAAGATGTTGACAGAATTCGTCTTCAAATCTTTACAAATAGTAACGCCAATTGTAGTTTAAAAACTGATAAGGAATTAGGTATAACGGTAAATAAATTGCAATCTTAAGAGAGGATAAAATTTCGACCTTGCAAGACATCACTTTGTCGAAAGAACTCAACCATCTTACTAAGAAAAGGGTAATACGAAAAGGAAAACTATGCAAAATAAAAAGACTTAGAGACACGATAGTAATAGACAAATAGTTTGAAAATATAAATATTTTTGTCAGTTGTTTCTAATTTTGAATTTATAAATTAATTTTTGTAATATAATATTTTTATTAATCAAAATCCACACCAATTTAATTTTTTTTCAAGAGACAAAGTTGGAATACATTTGAATTTCAGAAGAATTATATTAAGATAAATTTGGGTTAATAATAGACTTTATTGTAAAAGTTTATCTATAAATTATAAATACAAAAAGTTTAAACACAATTATGATCCCCTGTTACATTAAATTTTGATTTTGGTGTCCTTATAATATTTTTAGGTATTGTATTGATCACTATAGTTTCCTATCACTTTGATTTCGGTCTTTTAGCTATCAAAACTTAAATAAGTGAATCAATCCTTCGTAAAAAATAAGGATTAACACATCATCCATAAATAATAGTTATAAGGACTAAAATTTTAAAAATTTAAAATGTAAATGTTATTTTCTTTATAGACAAAATGTAAATATTATTATTCATTTATGCAGACTAAAAATTAAATTAGTGAAGCCATAAAGATTAAACTATAAATACTAAAATTATAAGGATCAAAATTAAATTCAATAAAACTATATGAACTAAAATCTTATCTAAACTAAAACAAAAAGTTACTAAAATGGACAAAGAGATTTTATAGTAGTTTTCCATTCATTCATGTTTTACATTTTCCCACCAATCTTATGCTCAACTTTTAAGATTAAGGATGGGAATGGATACTTATGGGGGTGGGGTTATGGTCCATGCCCCTCGTCCCCATTTAGAAATTTGTCTCTCATTCCCATCCTCATCCTCGTCATGGATCTCATTCCCCTTTCCTTGAAGGCAATCAACTCTATGCGGATATCTGTGAGTTTATATAAAAAATTCAAAAAATGAAAAATTAAATTTTAGAAAAAATATTCTTAAGCATAAATAAAACATTCATAAATATTTATAATCCATTGACATAAATAGAAATATCCAAAAATACAAAGAAACAAATATCCAAATCCAATGATGGGAGAATAACTAGTGAGGTCATTTAAGTATATTGCATTAACCAGGATTTAACAAGTACCTATGGTATGGAGACCTCATTCTCTACCTCCACCCCATTTATTAAATGGAACTTGTCCCTATTTCCATGGGAACCAAACATGTCCCCGTCTCTATCTCTGTTGCAGATAGTGTCTAGCCTATTTAAGATTATATTTCAATATTCAGTAATTGCAAATTACATCTATGTCTAGCATAAATTGTGCGGTTGCATCATCACTACTAAACGTAAGAGTAATATTTCCTTTCATTTCGACTAAGGGAGATTTAGTCTAATATAGGGAGTTAATTCCTTACAATATGGTGAATTATGGCTCAAATATGAAATAAAAGAGGAATTCATATTTAATATTTAATTGTACCTCAAATAAGATTACTTCCAATGGAAGATATTTGTAAAAAATTTAAAATTAATATATTTGAAGAAACTTTATATCCCTTTTCATCTTTTTCTTTTAAAATTAATAGAAATGAGGGAAATACTGTTTGTGAGACCTATCATATTATTACATATATTTCCATAAATAACGATTTCTCAAAATGAAAATAGACTATGTGATCTCATACTAGATTACAGTAAAAATAGTCTATGACCTCATACATACTTGTAATGTTAAAGATTCATAACTTAAAATATTATTTAAAAAAAAACTTTGTCTAATCATCACCTTCATGAGCTAATCTTAATTGCTTAAATGAAAAAAAAGAAGAAGTAGATTTCCTTTATGTGAAACCAAACAAAAGAAAAAAGAGAAAACATCATTACTATCCTTTTTTCGGTTCCTTACTTCCTTTCTTTTCTTATATGTCTATTATTACATCCTTTTTTTTTTCCTCCGCCATACCAAACAAAATTTAATTTTCCTTTATGTGAAACCAAACAAAAGAAAAAAGAGAAAGCATCCTTTCCTATTCATTAAATAATACTAAACAAACAAGAGTGATAATGCTATTTTTTTTATTTTTGGGTTCATTCCTTCCTTTCTTTTCTTATATATCTGTTACTAAATCTTTTAGAGATGTTTTCGGTCCTCATAAATTAAATAATTTTTGGAGTATCATACTCACAAAATTTGTGTTTGTGAGTATCATAACACTCGAGATCAATGTTTAAATTTTGGGGGATTTTTGTTTTACAATAGAGAATTTAAAAATTATTTTCTCTCTAACTTTTATATTTTGTACATTATTTTACAACCACCTAATTGTTTATTGTCACTCCTCATTTATCGCTTTTACTTGTTGCATTCCTAAAATGGCCTTAATTAAAAACTTATTTTAATTTGTAGTATATTACCACTCCTATATTTTAAATTTATATTTAATAATTAAACTTCTAACTTAATATAAAAATTAACTATCATTAAGTTAAGTTATTAATCTAACTATTCAATTGAATTATATTAGTCCACTTAAATTTAGCAACATACATGTTTTTATAGTATAAATTTATTAATTTATAATTAGTTTTTATTAATTATGATAAATTTCAGTTGTGTTAGTCATCTTAAATTTAAGTTAATTTTTATTATAGTTAATAAAATTAAAATGAAAATATTCATACTCACGATATGATGGGATTTCAATTCGAAGTTGAAAGCTGAGCATCACTTAATACCCCTTTAAATCTCAGGTTTGCTTGAGCCTGCTTGAATCTAAAATCTGAATTAATTTAGTTTAGGTTCATAGGGAGATATCATAACAGTTTGTCGGTAATTAAACAGCTATCAAGCTACTTATCATGCACATATTTGGGCACGAGACACATACATAGGTAAAAGTAAGCATCAATACAACAATATTTTCACTCACATGATATATATAGTAACTCTACACCAACCTAATTAGTAAAATGCAAGGAATAATTATTTTAACTCATTTCGGAATAAGTATAACTTTGAATTAACATTAAATTAACTTTTCGTCAAATGTAAAATTTACCAATCATGTAATATTATATTGATAATTACATATGTCTAATATAAAAATCAATTTTTTAAATGCATCTAATCAAATAATTAACATTAATTTATACTATGAAATATGTCCGTTGCTAAATTTAAGTTGACTAATATAACTTAAATTTATTAACTTATAAAAATGTCCTTTGTTAAATTTATTAATATAATTATTCAATTGAATTATACTATAAAAATATGTCAAACTTTTGTGTTAAGTTAGAAGTTAAATTATTGTTAATTTTTATGTTTAATATTTATTAGTATAATTATTAAATATAAATTTAGAATATAAGAGTGACAATATGCTATAAATTTAAAACAAAATTTTTAATTAAGATATTTTAGGAATGTAAAAATAAAAGCAATAAATAAGGAGTGACAATAGATAATTGGGAGTGGCAAGGAACCATGTACAAAATTATAGGAATTTTCATATATCGGCTGGAGAAATAAAGTTTTTTCTCTCCAATTTAAAGAGATTAAAAAGTTTAAAAAGAAAAAATTTTAAAGTTAGACTCTAGTACATGGCTGAAAATCTCTTGACTTTTGTACCGACATTCCCACTACTTATTGGTGCCAATTTTTTTTTTTTTTAACAAGTTTTGTGAGTATGTTATACTTCTTGCACCAGATCTGAGTTTGAAAGACAATCCTTATCTTATTTTTCTGTTTTCTTTTTCTGCCATACCAAACAAAATCTTTAAATATAGCAATAGGTTTTCAAGAGCAATGAAACATGTTTGCTATTTCTTGGAATATTCAACCACCCATCTCACTTATGCTGCTCTTAATTATTACGGTGGTGTTTTTAAGGGAAACATTTTTCTAGGTGACATATCTATGGTAGATTTGGACATGTATCTCTCCCTTTCCCTTTTAACTTGTTCGTGAACCGCAGGATTAATCTAAAACAGGTAGCCATGGCGAAAATTATTAAGAAGAAAAAGGCCATGCTAGTGACACGGTCTACAAGATGAGAATGCATCTTCTTTTTTCCCTGAAAACAATGCTAATTATTATAGAAAATGATTCCCATATTCTTACACCGTTTTAGGGGATAAATTGTGAATAGGGATGGGAGCCTGGATGGAAATTTTACCTTCTATTTTTTTAACCCAAAGTTAAATATTTTCACCTTAAGACTTTATTGGAAGAAAATGGTAACATGTGGGACTGTCAGTCACCCATAATGTTTGTACATGCCAACACCTCTAATGTTGGGACAGTTATTATTGTCCTTTCGATCTTCATTTGTAACCCATGATATATGCATATGTATATATACACACATTACTTACGCCTTTTTTCTTTTATTAATAACAGGAGATTGACTCCTACTGTCCGACAAATGATATACATAGAAATTGGAATATCATGTAACTTCTAGGCAAAATAATAATAATAATAATAATACTTGCGATCATATATAGTCAAACTGTTGGGAAAAGTTTCCCAATCTTGTAAATCAAACAAATAAACAAAGCAAAATAACACCAAAAAATTAATATAATTTAATCTTTACTATCTACGTATACGGATGATAAGGGGTTAAATTCACTAAATTCAATCGAACATTACATCACCAATCTTAAAATCTCTCTCAAATCAATGCAACTTTTAAGGACCAAACTATGAACCCTTTTATGCATGCAACTTTTAATGATAAAATTGCAAATCCTATCTTAAAACAATTTTTATGGACAAAATTGAAAATCCTCTCATTAATTCAACCTCACAGTAGCCTAATCACTTTCCTCATGATCATTAGTGTCTTCCTCATCATAACAATCCTCCATCTTTAACTCAATTTCACTCCCCTTTTATACTCAAAGAAGTCTCAATAGAAGTATTTATCACCCACAATAATTTGGATGATAATCGACTAATTTCATGCTCAATCCTAATCATTAATAATTTTCCAATTTTGTATTTTATCTAATAGATTTCTCTCATATCTTTTCTTGTATTTATCAAATATCCTAATGATAATTACAATCAAAATAGAAATCTTTCAAAAATATGAAACTATCAATTACCATCTTTGATTAGTAATTTGGTCAAAACTAACAATCTCCACCTTGATCCAAATTCCATCCAAATCTTCAAATTGCAGTCAAATTGCCAAGCAAATCTTCAACACAACATATCATATACTTGCATCTTGGTCATCAAAACGCCCCAAGTGGGATCAAAGCTAACTCTAATACTAGTTGTTGGGAAAATTTCATACAGCCTCACAAATCAAACCTTAAAAAAAAAAAAAATGCAAAAGAACACCAGAAAATTACCATGGCTCAACCTTTACTGCTTATATCCACGGATGAGAAGTGGTTGTATCCACTAAATTCAATTAAATAGTATCTTAAAATTTCTCTCAAATCAATGCAACTTTTGAGGATAAAGTTGCAAACCCTCTTAGCAATGTAACTTTTGTGGACAAAGTTGCGAATCCTCCACCAATATAATGCAACTTTTAAGGAGAAAGTTACAAACATTCTGATCAATACAACTTTTGAGAACAAAGTTATAAACCCTCCACCAATACATGTTTCAAGAATAATGCTATAAATAGAGATGGTAAAATGGGTTAAACCTGCCGGTTGACCTGCCTAACTTGCCAAAAAAGGCAAGTTAAGTTACTATATTCAACTTGCTAAAATTTTTCAACACACCTAACTCGCCCCGCTTCACCTACAAGCTAAGGTGGGGCAGGGTAGGTTTGGCCAGCGAGTTGGATTTTTTTTTTTTTTGGTTAAAGGTGAAATAACACATCTAGTTAATGTTTATGTAATATGTAACATTAGACTTTATATTTTGTTGTAGACTATGTTGTTATTGATTATGCTTTGTGGACTTTCTTAATAAGTCAATTATGGTTAATTTGTGGAGACTTCTTATTAATCTAATATGGTTATAATTTGTCAAATGTAGATTTGTTAAATAATTTATTACTTTGCTATGATTGATTTATATTATATTATTAATCTATTGTATTTGAATTTGCATGTAAATTATGTAATCTAAGATCTTGTATGAGTTTATAGATATTATCTCATTGTATTTAAGTGAAAATTTTGTCAATTTATTTTTTAAAAATTTTTTAATTGATTTCACTTAGTAAAACATGTTTATTTTATTCTATTTTTCATTTTTTTAACAAGTCAATCTGCAAACCTGCCAACCTACCACAAAATGGCGTGGGTTGACAAGACCAACCCATATTACGAAGGTAAGTTTGCTCGCCCCACCCCCTTTTGTGCTAGTTATTGGTGGGTCGGGGTGGGTTGAGGCAATTGGCTCGCTTTGTAATCTCTAGTCACTGTTAGAAAAGCGTCAATTACCAACGAAAAAATAAAAAAATTCTGTCAGTATTAATATTACCGATGAATTTGCTGACGGAAATAATCTGTCAGTAATAAAAAATATTAACATTGCCGACAATTTTTCTATTCTGTCGGTAATATTCATTATTTTACAAACAGGAAATATTTGTCGATATTATTTTTAAAACATTGGTAATCATATCATCAGAAATCGTGACTGACCAAATTTTATCGATGTTTTGTTCATAATTACCAACAGAATTTTAGTTGATAAAATTATAAAATAAATTTTAAATTTTTATCATTACCGATGAAGTTTCCATCGATAAATAAGGTTTTTGAATTTTTTTGTTTTTATTATTAAAATCTAAAATTAATATTTAAATATTTCAAATTATTGTTTTAATTATTTACAAATCCATATAAATAAAATTATAGTAAAATATAAAAATATGCACTATTCACTAAAATAAAAGCTGTCAATTATAGAAAAAATAAAATAAAATTATCATAGTATAATTCTAAAAACAAAAAAAATCCTAAAATCTATGAAAGGACTATCTTGGCACCTCATTATTCAGAAAGTTGAGGACTATCTTCATCACTCTCGGTTTCAACATCATCGTTGAATTCCTCTTCCTCATCATCATCCTTATCCTCAATGTTAGCATCCCTTTTATCAGCCTAGCCTATTGAATGTTGTCTTGAGAGTTTAATTATGTCAACTTCCCCCGAGATGGAACATAGATTAGAGGGGATATTGGCATCAACAATAACTCTAGAAAGGCTGGGATCATCAGTTTGGTAAGCTTGCTGATTGGATACTTCTTCAAGCTCTACTCTATATCTTGTTTTGCATTTTATTACCACCTTCCAGTTAGATTTTCATTTTCCAGAGTATGATAAGTAATAAACTTGTCTTGCATTTTGAGAGATAATAAATTAATCAAAATTTTCATACCTTTTAGTGTGGTTAATCTCAATTATTTTGTAGTGATTGTATTTATGTGTTTCCCTAGGACGTGTTGGATTATACCATTCACAGGCAAATGGCACAACCTTTTTAACAGGTTCACCAGGGTACTCCAATTCAAGTATTTTATTAACTACTCCATGTCAATCACTTTCTCCATCTTCTGTATCTCCCCTAACACAAACCCCAGTGTTGTTAGTTTTCTTTCCCCTTCCCTATTCAACTGTATGAAGCTTGTAACCATTGACATGGTACATTGGCAAACTTATAGCTCTGATTTTTAGACCTCAAGCCAAATTGTACAAGTGAGGATTGATTACACTATTCCTTTGATCATGCACCTAAATATAAAGATTAAATTATTAATAGCATAATAATACAAAAACAAAAATATGAACAGCAAAATAGAATCACTTTATCACATACAAATGATTTGAACCAGTCGGGAAATTGTTTAAGGGATTGTTGATCGTATAGTTACTCAAAATATATGTAAACATTAGACAAAAAATAAGAGAAGACAGCTTGTCATCACAATTTACCATTATACAGAATTTGAGGAATTATAAAACAAAGAATATAACAAAATAGTTTATTAGTTATCTTCTGAATGACTTCACTTCATCATAATTTAGCAAAATATGTAAATGTATAGATTTTCATTCACCCCCAGTCGACCATCGGTCCTTGCATCGTCCAGCAACACGACCAGGTTGGTTGAATACTGACAAGGTTGGTTCGATTGAATTTTCACTACCATCGTCATTCCGACTAACTTTGGTTCTCCTAGATTGGACATGTGGCTTAAAGTAGTATAAGCAAAAGTTAGATTTCTCCTTTGAAATGCATGCTTGAAATATTGATCCCTCTACTTTCGCTTTATTCTTTACCATTCTTTTGAATCCTCTTATTTCTTGTTCAAACGGATACATCTACCTATATTGGAGAGGTCCATATACTTCATAAGCCAAGTGTACAGGCAAGTGCTCCATGGAATCAAAAAATCCAAGAGGAAATATCCTCTCTAACTTACAAAGAATGATAGGAATGTTCTTCTCCATCACCAAAAGATCATCAACCCTGAGAGTGGATGAACACAAATATCTGAAGTACTCACTCAACTCAATTAACAGCCTCCAAATATGATTAGGTAGTTCTCTCAATGCAATAGGTAGTAAACACTTCATAAATATATGACAATCATAACTTTTCATGCCAAAGAATTTTCCTTGTTCAACATTCACACACCTACCCAAGTTTGAGGCATAACTATCTTTAACTCTTGCACCCATTTACATATATCTTGTCTCTGTACAGAGGTCAATGTATAATTAACTTTAGACTTACACCAACGACCATTTCTTAAAGGTTGTAAATTTAACTCAGGGCGTCTACAATACTCCTCTAAATCCATCTTTGCTTTCTCATTGTCTTTAGTTCGGTCACTATTTATCACAGTGTGTATAATATTATCAAACACATTATTTTCAACATACATCACATCTAAATAATGATGGACTAAGTGATCCTTCTAATAAGGTAGTTCCCAGAATATGCTTTGTTTGGTCCAATTATGTTCTACACCATAGCCAGGTAATCTAATAGATTTCCCGACTTTTGTAATTTTTGGAAGTCGCCTAACCTTGTGCCAAATTTGCTAACAAGTAAGTCTAACAGGAGCCTCCTCACTTTCTATGGTGTTCTTTCTAAATCCATACCTACTGCGCCTATAAGTATGATCTGTAACACCCTACCAATTTAATATTATGCTTAAGTCATAGCATGAAATTGAATAGATTGCGTTTTCGTGTTAGTATTCTGTTTACAGCTATATTCATTATATTATATTCTCTTTTTCTCTAATATATATATATATATATATATATATATATATATATTGATGAAATATACCTCGGGGCATAAAGATCATATATGTAAACAGAAGAAGCGGCACGCTGTATATAATAAACGTGATCAACATTACAGAACGTAACAAAATTTAATAAAAAGCACAACAGAAAAGATAAAGATAGGTGTAGCGTCCAAAAAATTTTTTTTATCGTTTTTAACCGAGTTGCTCGGTTTTTAGCAAATAATTGGAATTAATTGGAATTTGATTAAGTATTTACCCAAACCCAATTATGTAACATTTAGAAGAATTAACTTTGAGGAAATTAGATTAGAACTATAGGAAACCTCATAGAAATTTTCTAAAACTGATTTACTGATTTAAAAGAAATCGATAAGACTTCGGTATTTTAAACTGTCAGAACCGAGCCAATAGAAATTATACTATAAAAATCCTAGGATGGATGGCCAAGATTCAGCCACAATACCCTTGCATGTGGTGCCACCATCAGCCCCAAAAAGGGCAGCTACATCAAGTTGAATTGGCAAGACACATCCACCAATCATATGATAGCTTCTCTTCAAAGTTTTTAAATTTTCCCTTCCTACCCCTTGCAATTTTTGTAACACCCTCCCAAGTACAATACTATGCTTAAGTCATAGTACCACACTCAGGAGTTGTTTCGATTACCTGAGCGGACCTTAACTGATAGTAACTTCAGCCGTCTTTGTAACTTCTCGAACTATCTGGAGATAACATGGAAGTAGGAGTGAGAATTATAAATCTCAGTAGGATTCATTAACTATCATACATATTGTCATCATTGTCATCTCCAGTTTGCTTCGGTTTATTATGAAAAAGGTGAACATGTTATGTAAACTATTTAATTTTTTTATAGTTCAAAAATATATTATCCGAAGCAAAGTTCATTTTACTCTTTACACTTGGCATTTGGGAGAGCTCATATAAAATCAATTCATGAATTATACTATGAATAATAACTGCAACATATTAAGATACTATAGCATCAATATACTAGAGACATAATATCTACACATGACTTTACTTGTACTTGAAATGTAGATACATAAAATTTACTTTTCTTTCTTTATCTTCCTTTACTTGTTACACATATTCCAGAGTATGATCGCCATATCATACTCCATCGGGATGTGATTGCTATGTCACATTCCTTAGGAATATATTCTTCCTGCCACGTCTCAGAGTATGATCGCCATGTCATACTCCATCGGAATATGATTGCCATGTCACATTCCTTAGGGCGTGGGATCATTATGCTATATTCCAGAGTATGATCGCCATATCATACTTCATCAGAGTATGATCGCCATATCATACTTCATCAGAGCATGATCACTGTATCACGTTCCTTAGGAATATAGACTCATCATCATAACTTTTATCATAAAATCTTTATATGTCACATTCCAGAGTATGATCGCCATGTCATACCCCATCAGAGCGTGATCGCTATGTATGTTCCTTAGGATGTGTTTATCATACCATATTCCAGAGTATGATCGCCATGTCATACCTCATCAGAGCGTGATCGCCATGTCACGTTCCTTAGGAATATGGGACCTTCATCATATCCTTTATCGTGAATATTTGTATGCCACCATAAATTTTTGGTACTTACACTAACTGGGTCATGCCATGCCTCATGTAAGCCCTATCCCCTATACTTACACTAGCTGGGTCGATGCCATGCCTCATGTGAGTGGGATGCCTGCATATGTTTTAATCTTTATTCTTACTTGGCACACCTAGGCGTTACGTATCGCTGTCCCTAGGGTGCTTGCATATGTTTTAATCTTTAGTCTTTACTGCCCTTAGGTAGTCTGATCTGGGAGTGAGCTCGTCAACTCAACTCATGACCGTCGTCACACAGACTAACCCACAAGGGGACCCACATGCCTTTAGTCTTGGAAGGATCTCGTTTTGGTCACGTGCCTCTAATTGAAGGGATCTCTTCTAGTCATGTGCCTCAAAATTAAGAGATCTCATCTGACCACATGCCTTCAATATAGAGGGATCTCATCTGACCATGTACCTCCAAGGTAAAGGGATCTCATAGTTTTAGCTGCCTTCACAGGGAGGGATTCAATGTGCAACTACCTCCAAGTAAAGGGATTCATATTTTATCTTATTTAACTACTTTCACAAGGAGGGATCTCATAACTACCTCCACGTGAAGGGATTCACATTTAATATGTTTATATTATTTCATCCTCATACATAATCATGCATAGGCATGCGGAATGTACTCATACATATGCTTCATCATTTATTTTCATATACCTCATATCATACTTAAATCATTCTTGCATATAGAATTTCCACATACATATTCATAACATATAAATGCTCATAGTCTCTTTACTATTCTACTGAAAACTTGGCAGCATAATGAATCATGTCCGCTTCTCCCTGAATAGTGCCAGGCAACCAAGAAACTTTAATCAGATAGCAAATCCAAGATAGGACATTGTAATCATGCTAAGAATATAATAATATCAATAGGTGCAAGTTTTATAGTCTTAAGCCTTAAGCTATCTCGCAAGCTTTTTAACTTTTACTGATATTCCCAAGTTTGGGCCTATAACTGACTTCCGAGTTCCGATATCATATTAGCTTCAATTTTCGGAGTTATAAGTCTATGTCTTGATTCCCAACTTCCGGAGTTACATATATCATGTCAATGTATTGATTCCCATCTTCCGGGATCATGTATTCAATGTCTTGATTCCTGACTTCCGGGGTTGTATTGAAGACCCAAGACTTCCGGGTTTAAGTATCTTAGGTTCTATATTCTCGTACTTGACTCTAGATTTCAAGTGATTTCCGACATCCGACCTTAAGCCACAATCAGTCTTTTAACACTTTTATGAATGTTTCCTAAGCTTCGAGTTCCGACATTAACCATTTTTGATCTAGTTTGCTATTTACCAAGTCCCGAGTTCAACATTAAGTACACCCTTCCGAGTTCAACCTTAAGTATATCATTCCGAGTTCAACCTTAAGTACATCATTCTGAGTTCAACCTTAAATATATCATTCCGAGTTCAACCTTAAGTACACCTTATATAGCTCTTTGTTTGTTAAGTCCTGAGTTCAATATCAAATATACCCGATCTAGCTCTCTCTACTAAGTTCTGAGTTCAATCATTAAGTATACCCTTCCAAGTTCAACCTTAAGTATACCCTTCCGAGTTCAACCTTAAATATTCCCGACCTAGTCCTCTATCTGCTAAGTTCCGAGGTCAACCTAAAGTATACCGGACCTAGCTCTCTATCTGCTAGATTTTCGAGTTCAACTTAAGTTGATTGTATTTCATCCTAGACAGCCCTACTTCTAACCAGAATTGCATCCTTAAAAGGGAAAATTCACCAAAAATAGAAATCTAGGTGGAATCATACGAAATTTATATCTTTATAAAGCTAACAGAGCAAGCTTTCAAATGAAATATTGCATATTATTTGAATGAGTATATTTTGAGATATAAGCCCTGAAACTCAACCTTCCTGAACTACCCTATTTTGGCCTAGTTTAGACATAGGGGCAATTTCCTCGAACCACTGGGAACAAATGGGATCGTAACAAACTCGGAATTTCATTATGAAATGTTTCCCTATGTGTAAGCTTTCTAACAACGTTGGTTTCACTCAATTTGGAGTTGTATAGGGTGAGTTACACCCTTCTCAACTCATATTGCTCGGATGAAAGTCCTGATTTCTAGGTCAAACTTCAAAAATTCATAACTTTCTCTTTACTAATCTAATGGCCTTATATTATATATGTATGGAAAGCCCTAAATGTCTAGTTTCACATAAAAATGGATTCATGGAGTTTAAACGGCTATGGGCAGAGCCGTACACTCCGCCGTACAGATTGCCGAGGAAGAACTCTAACAGCTTCTTGAGTTTTCTCTATTTTCTACAAGCTCTTTCACACCAATTCTATTTTCAATCATAACACACATGCAAAATCAGCCATAAAGCATCATCATCACTCTACATATCATCAATAGCATAAGGTATACACGACCCACACATAACTCCAAACCAAGGAAAATAAGAAGAGAGTAGGATTCCTACCTTATCTAGTTGAAATCTAGTTAGTCTGGTGCCTTAGATGGAAGCAACCTTTGATGAGATTTGAAGAAGGGATGAAGATGGAGTGAATATGAGAGTGAGGAGAAGAGAAATGAGGAGAGTTCCAGTAGCTAGGTTAGTCGAATGTTTCAAGGAGAGAAGGAAAGTAAAGGTGAAGATTTTTGAAGCAACTTCACTTTGATTGGTGGACTTTACCTTACCTTCTAATTTGGCTTGGCTTCCCATCCTCAATGGCTGATCAAGGCGCCACATGAGGTGGTATCTTGGCTAACTCTTGGCCATCCATTCTAGGGTTCTCATAGTATAACTTTTATTGATCCAGTTCCGATAGTCTTAAATACCGAAATCTTACCGATATCTCTTATATCGGTAAACCGATTTTAGAATAATCCTATGAAGTTTCCTATAGTTCTAATCTAATTTCATTATAATTAATCATCTTAAATCACACTTAATTAGTTTTAAGTGAATACTAAATCGAATCCTAATTAATCACAAATATTTGCTAAAAACCGAACACTTTGATTAAAAATGATTAAAATTTTTCAGGTGTTACAATTTCGGCCACTACATGTAGCTGAGCCTTCTCCATTTCCTTTCTTCCTCATCTCATCTCATCTCATATCATCTTTGTAACATCCCCAAGTTTTTTTGTGCTAAATTATTTTCCATTTTGCCTAAAAATTGGAACTCGTTTCCATTCTGTTTGAAATCGGAACTCGTCTCTATTCTGCTTAAAGTCGGAACTCATGTCCATTTTATTCGAACTTAGAGATCAATTTGTTTTCCATTTTGCCTAAAAATTGGAACTCATTTCCATCTGTTTGAAATCGGAACTCGTCTCCATTCTACTTAAAGTTGGAACTTATGTCCATTTTATTCGGACTTGGAGATCAATTCGGATATCGGAACTCATGGCCATTTTATTCGAACTTGGAGATCAATTCGGATATTGAAACTCATGTCCATTTTAATAGAACTTGGAGATCAATTCGGAGATCGAAACTCGTGTCCATTCCGATTGAACTCAGCGATCAACATAGAGCTCGAAACCTGATATTGCTTGTTCTGCTTGAACTCGGAGCTAAAAACCTCATAACTGAACTAGCCAAATTTAATACTCCAAACCCTAGATCTAATGGCTGAGAACTCACCCACTTTACCCCCTTAGGATGGCGCCATTTTGAGCCACTAGATAAGGGAGGAGTGGCCAAGTCTCCACCACCCAAGCCACCAACCACATCATGACTCAAACATTATAAAATTCAGCTAACTTCCACTTTCCTCCCTTGATATTTTTGACCCCATTAGTAGCTACCTCTTCTCTATTCTTTCTTCATTCTTCTCCTTCTTCACTTCACCTTATTTCTACCTTTAAGCTCCATCCCTCTTCCACACTAAGAACTTGCATCTAGCCAACATCTACAACAATCTAGAGGTAGAATTTCTATTTTTTTATTCTTGTTTTCATGGATGAAGCTATATGAGAGTTCAATTCTCTTCACTTCTTTGATGATATACTTGATGTGTGTGATGGTTTATGGCTGGTTTATTAAGTATTTGGAGGGATTGAGATTGAATCTTGCATGGAACATAAGATAAAGAGCACACTAGAATCTGAAAACCTAAGAGAACCTATGGTGGTCCATACGGCGGAGTGTACGGCTCAGCTTATAGCCATTTAAATTTAATAAATATATTTTTATATGAAACTAGACATTCAAGGCTTTCCATACATATAAAATATAAGGCTATTGGATTAGTATAGAGTTATGAATTTTTGAAGTGTCACCTAGAAATTTGGATTCTCATCTGGGCAGTATGAGTTGAGAAGGGTGTAACTCACCTTACACAACTCTAAATTGAGTGAAACTAACGTTGATTGAAATCTAACATATAAGAAAATATCCCATAAAAATTTCAGAGTTAGATTCGTTGCCATTTGTTCCCAGCACATCAATGAATTTGACTTAAATTCAAACCAGGTTGGAATAGGGTAATCCAGTAGAGCCAAGTTACGGGGCTTATATCTCAAAGTATACTCATGCAAATGATATGAAACTTAATTTATTTGAAAGATTGTTCTGTTAGCTTGAAATTGATATAAATTTTGTATGATTTCACCTAGATTTCTATTTTTAGTGAATTTTCATTTATAAGGGTGTATTTCTAGCTAAGTACAGGGTAGTCTGAGGTAAAATACTAATAACTTGAGTTATACAAATCAAAATGATATGGGACTAAAAGGGTTGGAAACTAGACACATAGAGCTATGACATATCCAAAATCAGGTTTAAATGAGTTGAATTGTATTAAAGGTGGATTATATAAAATTCGAACAGAATAGGATGAAGTAAACAGAAAACCCTATTGAGGGTTGTATTGAATTTAGTGAATGATATTGTAAATGTATAATCGCTGTCCCATATTGATTTGCATGTTTGAATGATTCTACTGGTAGTCTGGCACTAGTCACGGGGAAGCGGACTTGATCCGTTATGCTACCGAATTTTCGGCAAGAGTTTATGAAGTTATGAAAGCTCATGCTATGGGTGATTATGCTTTGGATATATTTACATTTACCTGTCATGTTCATGTATGTCATGCATGCAAGCATAATTAGAATATGATATGAGAAGTAAGGTGTGAGACATATCCATGAATGCGCAAAAGTATCCGCATGTATGATAAGATATGGAAACGAAAAAATAATAAGAACTTACAAGAGGGATGTACTAAGCTACCACATGAGGCATGGTATAAACCTAACTAACGTGGACCAGCGCAGTACTATCTAAAACTTAGGCCAGCCATCGACCAGATTTAATGGGAATAGACCGATGTAAGGGTTGGGGAAAGTAAACCGATTACTCATGTATAGGTACGAGCTCGGACCTGAAAAGCAGGTTATTACCCAGGGGTGAGAGAGGCCATTCACCTCCAGGGGACCAAGTATAGAAAAGCAAGATAAAGTTGCAAATTAAAGAAAGATATGAATTAAGTCAAGTGCACTTGCATACAATCAAGTATGAGCATCTATATGTGCATCTTCAATTATCTTGTTAAGTCATAATGCTATTATGATTCTTGTTGAAGCATATTATACTATTCATATTTCTATATTTGTCATATGATATGGCAAGTGGTTGATCAAATATAACCCGATTCGAGAAAGGTTTTTTCAAGTTAAAATTGAACCACTATTTGTTTATATGTGCTCATATTTTCATAATAAATTGAAGTGGCTGGAATGTTTATGATGACACTGTAAGATTGGTTTGAGTTTACCTACTGAGAACCTTAGGTCCTGACTGCCTGCTTGTATGTTTTTCTTTTCCGTAAACATTCCAGGACCCAAGTTGGAAATCAAGTGTGAGGCAGAGTACAAGGCTATTCATTGAGCAAGAATCGAGTATAAGCCAAACCAAGAGACTATGGAAGCTAGCAAACTACTAGTCGGAAGAAGGCGCTGTGTATTATGTTAGTCATAAATTTCTTTTAAAGTGTAATTATTTTATACTCTATATATTAGAGAATATTAGTCAATAATAAAGTGAGCACAGTGACTCTAGCATGGCTTATATAATAGAGGTTGTTACAATCTTCATCTCCAACAAATCTTCAAGCCATATCAAGATTTCTTCAACTCAAAACACAAATCTAGCAAGAATCACACCTAGGAAAGGTAGGTTCCTTGGTTTGGGACTATGTGGGGATCTTGTTTTTCTCATGATACTGATGTGATTTGGAGTGATGATGATGGATTATGGTTGATCTTGCATGCATGTTGTAATTAGAATTGGAATTGGTATGAAAGAACTCGAAGAATAGAGAGAATTCAAGAAGCTATTAGGGCTTTCACTCGATGATCCATACGGCGGAGTGTATAGCTCCGCCTACAGCTATTTAAATTTGATGAATATATTTTTATATGAAACTAGACATTTAGGGCTTTCCATAAATATAAAATATAAGGCCATTGGATTAGTATAGAATTAGTTATGAATTTTTGAAGTTTGACCTAGAATCCTAGATTCCCATCTGGGCAGTGTTAGTTGAGAGGGGTGTAACTCACCCTATACAACTCTAAATTAAGTGAAACTAACGCTGTTTGAAAGCTAACATATAAGGAAATGTGCTTTTAAAATTTTAGCCTTAGATTCATTGCCAATTATTCCCAGCACATTAATGAATTTACCTTAAGTTCAAACTGGGCTAGAACAGGGTAGTCTAGTAGGGTCAAGTTACGGGGCTTATATCTCAAAACATACTCATGAAAATAATATCAACTTATTTCATTTGAAAGCTTGTTATGTTAGCTTTAAATTGATATAAATTTCATATGATTTCACCCATATTTCTATTTTTAGTGAATTTTCACTTATAAGGGTGCATTTCTAGCTAAGTACAGGGCAGTTTGAGGTAAAATACTAATAACTTGAGTTATACAAATCAAAATGAGATAGGACTAAAAGGGGTGGAAATTAGACACATAGAGCTATGACATACCCAAAATTCAGGTTTAAATGAGTTGAATTGGACTAAAGGTGGATTATATAAAATTCGGACAGAATAGGATGAAGTAAGCAGAAAACTCTATAGATATTTGTATTGAATTTTATGAATGATATTGTGAATACATAATTGTTGTTCCATATTGGTTTGCATGTTTGAATAATTTTACTGGTAGTCTGGCACTATTCATGGGGAAGCAAACTCGATCCATTATGCTACCAAAATTTCGGCAAGGAATTCATATGTTGTATGAGTTATACTTGCATTAACACATGATGTTTGAAAGGATAAAATTAGCTGTGCATGCAATTCATGAATATTATAAAGGATTCCATAATATTTGGGCTAGCCCTTGAATAAGTTTAATGGGAATAGATCGGTGGAAAAGTTGGGAAAAGTAAACCCGGTAATCCTGTATAGAAATGAGCTCGGTCCTGAAAAGCAGACTATTACTAGGAGTATATGGCCAATGACTCCCAAGGGACCAAGAATGAAAATTATAAGTTACAAGAGTTGAAGGCTCTCAAAGACAAAGTGTATTTTTTTTAGTATATATATCTGTCGTGTTTGTTGATTCCTAACTGCTTTTACAATTATCAGTGTCCCTCATATTATGTTACTGTTTAACTATGATTATTATTTTAGTCATGTTGAGATGCTTGGTTTAAATGTCCTATTATTGCTCTAATTTAAAATAAAGTTTGTCTCGGGTTACACTTTTCATAATATCCATTAAAGTTGACTAATATTGTCTTAGTGTATTATTTAAACCTAAAAAAAATTGAAACAACTGAGAATGATAGCGATGCTAGAAGTGTATAGAATTAGGATTCCTATTGAGAAATTTTTATTTCTCACCCTACTGTATGTTTCCACGTCATTCTCAAATCATGAAGAATGCGGTGATAGGAGTCCTGTTCATTGAGTTCCCTGAGCTTCATATTCACCTCGATCCGTTTATAGACTCTATGTGTATATATGGTAGTTGCCGATTCCACCTTTATATCTTCTTTAGTAGAGATTTTGTAGTTCGACTTACTCACCCCCTGTTTGACCCGTTTGCTCCTTTTATTGCCATCCCACTCTACATGGCACATCCGTTCCCACATCCACCCGCAGCAGCAGCAGCAGCACTGGCAGCAGAAGTAGCTACCATGGCTCTGCCAGCTTCACCACCGTAGCAGATCCCCTCTGCCTCACTGTCTGAGGAGGATTCGTCGGAGGCGGCGAGCTCATTCTCCTCGTCCTATGCCCCAAGCGTGGACTACACTCCAGCTAACGCTGGCATGGCGAATCGATTCCTTTCTTCGGAATCCATCTAGATAGCACACGTGTTGTAGTAGTAGGAGGTGTATAGAGTGGCCCTATTTTGGTATTTTGGGTCATAGGCAGTAATCTAGTAGGTGGTCAGTACATGAAATCTCTCGTGAGGACCAGTTAGGGTACTATTCGTAGAGACAGGCCGATTTATTTTGTTTTAGTAGCCTCATTTTATTACCCTGTACTATTTATGTATCTTTTGTCAAACTTTGAAAACAGACGTCTATGCATATATATATGATGCAGTTTCAATAGTTTTGTCTATTCCGCATTTTTATTTATTTTATTTTATTTCTGTTACAATGATTATCCATTACTTATTTCGCAACCAAACGTAAATTAATTAAGTGAATAGTTAACTCTATATAGGTAATTAACATTGAATCAGAAAATGGAATTTAATTAGACTGTCACACGTAATATGTAACATCCATAAAATTTTATCGTTTTTCGGGCAGTTGTTCGATTTTTATCGCATAATTGAGGTTAATTAAAATTTGACTAAATATTTATTTAAGGTTAATTAATTAGCAATTAGAGAGATTAGATGTGAGAAAATTAGATTAGAAGCATAGAAGATTTCACAAAAATTTTCCTAAACCGATTTACCGATTTAAAGGAAATCGGTAGGATTTTGGTATTTTAAACTGTCGGAACCAAATCAATAGAATTACACACCTAAATTCTATTAATCCATGGCCGAATACTCAGCCATTTAATCGGCTCTTGGTGGCACCACAAAAGCCACAAAGTGGGGGAGATATGGCTGTAATGTGGCCACAAAGTTCTATCCAATCAAAACTCACATTTCTAACTACCTCATTAAGACTTTTATAACATATTTCTTTCCTTCTCCCTTCAGCAGATTTGTGCCTCCCTCTCTTCTTGTTCCAGCCTCCTTCTTCTCTTCTCCTCTCAACCTACTCCATCAAACCTTCAAGGTTTGATAAGGTTCCATCAATCTAAACTCAAATTTAGCAAGATCACATCTAAAGGAGATAGAGATTCAATTTTGTTCTTGTCTTGGTTATAGGTGGCTATTTGGGGTTTTTGTTTTTCACTTTGTGATGTGGTATTTGGATTATATGATGATTATTGGCTGATTTGATGGTTGTTTTTGTGCTTAAAATCGATTAAGAAGTAAAAAGGAGTGAGAATAGGATGCAGTGAGGGGCTGGAAGATCAAAACCCTCTGGCAGTCTATACAGCAGAGTGTACGGGTACACCTATAGCTATATAAATTTGATAAAACTATTTTTATGTAAAACTAAACATTTAGGGCTTTCCAACTATATAAACTATAAGGCCATTGGATTAGTATTGAGAGAGATATGAATTTTGGAAATTTGACTAGGTTTTTGAGTTTGATTCTGGGTAGACTAGGTTGTTCAGGGCAAGCTTGCCCTATACAATTTGGAATTGAATGAAACTAACTTTTTTAGAAATTTTACACATAGGATAATATCCCATAAAAATTTCAGAGTTAGATACAGTCCCGTTTGCTCCTAGTGGTTCGAGGAATTTGCCCTATGTCCAAACCGGGCCAAAATAGGATAGCTCAAAAAGGGCAAATTTTGGAGCTTATAACTCAAGCCCTACTAAACCAATTGAAATGAAACTTACTTTGAATGAAAGCTTGTCCTGTTAGCTTTAATATGATACCAATTTCGTATAATTTGAATTGGTTTCGATTTTTAGTGGGTTTTTACTTTTGAGTATGTAATTCTGGCCAGCTATAGGGCAGGCCGAGATAAAACTTAAATAACTTGAGCTACATTTATTAAAATTAGATGGGGCTAAAGAGGTTAGAAAATAGACACATAATACTCTAACATATCCAAAATTTAGATCCAGATGAGTTAAATAGAAATTGTGGCTTGATTTGCAATAACTGGGTTGAATGAAAGTGCTAAGGTAGTAACTATGTTCTAAATGCAACATTTGTTTCTATGAAATTGATGATTGAATTGTGAATGAAATGTTATAATTTCTCTATAAAATTGGTTTTTTGAGTACTGACACTATTCATGGGGAAGCAGACACATTCCGTTATGCTGCCGAAATTTCGGTAAAGCCTATGCATGAATTATAAGATACATTCAGATATATATGCATTTTTCAAGAAATTCATAAAGATTATGTTATGATAAAAGTTCCATAATACTTGGGCCAGCCACGGATTAAAGTTAAGGGGAATAGATCAGTGGGAAGGTCGAGGAAAATAAACCCGGCATTCCTATATAGGAACAAACTCAATTCTGAAAAGCAGACTATGACCTAGGAGTTGAATGGCCAAGAACTCCTAGGAGACCAAGTAACGGAAAAGTTTATGATACTAAGTTTAAGAATGAGTATTTGCATGGTTGCATTGCATACTTATTGTTAGTTGTTTATAGATTGATTGTTATGTTCATTTGTTGCTATCTGCTTATTTATTTGCTCATTATTTTGTATATTGCCATTTAATAGTTTATTCTATTTCTTTTACTGTCTTAAGTAAAATTGAACCTTGCCTCGGACCAGACATTTTTTTAAACTTATTAAATGTGGATAGCTCAATTTGATGCCATTTTTTTTTATAATTAAATGAAAACCGAGGCAATTGAGAATGAATGTGACATCAGTTCAATATCGTACTCGAATCCTACTGAGAATTTCTTTAAATTCTCACCTCGCTTTATGTTTCCACATCATTCTCAGACCCTGGTGATGGATACGATAGCCACCCTGTTTATTGAGATCCTTGACTTGCAGCTCCACCATAACCCCATGTTTGACTCATTGTACATAGCTAGTTCCTGCCATTTCCACCTCTATCTTTTTAGTAATAGGAATTTTGTTGTTCCTTTATTTTACCTTACTTTCGACTCTGCTGCTCCGTATTTCGCTGTCCCACTATATGTAGCACAACCTACTCCACCTGCTTTACCCACAGCACCCGCAGCTCCTGCCGGCCCTCCGCTAGAGTCACCTCCGCAGGTGGTTCTAGATATTCCGCTCAATCCTTAGAGCGATCCATCTAAGGTTACTGACTCATCATCCTCTTCTTCGGGACCTAGTGCTGACTACTCCCCAGCCGGGCCTGGTATGGCCAACGGCTACATGAACGAGTAGGTCCTGGGCGCAGGTTACATTGTACAGTATGACCCTCTTTTGGCAATGTGTAGCATTGGGTCATAGACTTAGCCATATATATATATGTTGGAAGCCAGCACTTCAGTTTATATACAGGTTCAAAAGAGGATACATAAGTGGGGCCGATGTACCAAAAAGATATAAGACCCGTGTAAGTGAAAACAGTCCTACAAGGTCCTCAGAGGACATTTCAAACTAGCTGATATATATATATATATATATGAATATCGCTGATGATATATTACCTATCTTTATCCTTTATGTTGTATTTTTATTTATTTATTTATTTAACTCTTACGTTCTGTGGCGTTGAATACATTTATTATATACAAAGCACCGTTTCTCCCATTTACCTATATATATTTTGCACTCCAAGGTATATTTTGTCAAAATAATAATAATAATAATAATAAAGAGAAAAAGAGGATATGATATAATAAATAAATAGTAAGCCGAATACTAACACGCGAATGCAATCTACTCAATTTTATGCTATGACTTAAGCATAACATTAAATTGGTAGGATGTTACATAATAACTTATCAGGTAACATATTATGACTTAAGTATAGTATTTTGTCTGGTAAGGTGTTACAATAGGTAATATATCGTCAGCTGTATACATACATATATATGTCGGAAGCTAACGCTTCAGTTTATATACAGGTTCAAAAGAGGATACATAAGTGGGGCCAGTGTACCAAAAAGACATAAAGCCCATGTCAGTGAAAATAGTCCTACAAGGTCCTCAGAGGACATTTCAAACTAGCTGATATACATATGGTTAAGTCTATGGCCCAATGCTACACACTGCCAAAAGAGGGCCATACTGTACAATATTGCTGGCAGCCGGAGCCTACTCAGTCATGTAGCTGTTGGCCATACCAGGCCCGGCTGGTGAGTAATCAACATCACATCCAGAAGAGGAGGAGGATGAATCGGAAGCCTCAGACAGGTTGCTCTCTCAGGACTGAGCGGGATGTCCAGGACCACCTGCGGAGGTGACGCTGGTGGAGGGGTTGCAGGAACTGCGGGCGTTGTAGGTGCTGCGAGCGCTAGAGGAGGTGCAGGGTGTGCTATGTATAACGGGATAGCAAAGTAGGGGACAGTAGGGTCGAACGTAGGATGAAATAAAGGAGCAACAAAATTTCTATTACTAAAGAGATAGAGACGAAAGTGGTAGGAACCAACTATGTACAATGAGTCAAACATAGGGTCATAGTGGAGTTGCATGTTCAGAATCTCAATGAACAGTACGGCCATCATATCCATTGCCGGAGTCTGAGAATGATGCGGAAAACATAAAGCGAGATGAGAATTTGAAGAAATTCTCAGTAGGATTCGAGTACTATATTAAACTGATGTCGCATTCATTCTCAGTTGCCTCGATTTTCGTTTAATTATATGAAAAAGAATGGCATCAAAGTGAACTACCCACATTTAATAAGTTTAAAAAAATACTTGGTTCGAGGCAATATTCAATTTTACTTAAGACAGTAGAAGAAATAGAATAAACTGCTAAATAGCGATATATAGAATAATGAACAGAGTAAATAAACAGATAGCAGTAAGTAAACATAATAGTCAATCTATAGCCAACTTACAATGACTATGTAATGCTACCATGCAAATACTCATTCTTAAACTTAGTATTATAAGCTTTTCCGTTACTTGGTCCCCTGGAAGTTTTTAGCCATTCAACTCCTGGATAATAATCTGCTTCTGAAGATCGAGTTCGTCCTATATAGGAATGCTGGGTTTACTTTCCTCAACTTTCCCATCGATCTATTCCCCTTAACTTTAATCTGGGGCTGGCCTAAGTATTATGAAACTTTTATCATAACATAACCTTTATGAATTTTTTAAAAAATGCACATGTATCTGAATGTATCTTATAATTCATGTATAGGCTTTATCGAAATTTTGGCAGCATGACAGAATGTGTCTGCTTCCCGATGAATAGTGCCAATATTCAGACAACCAATTTTACAGAAAAATCACAACATTTTATTCACAATTCAACATCAATTTCGTAGGAATATTAGTTGCATTTAAAGTATAGTTGTTGTCTTAGCACTTTCACTCAACCCAATTTTTGTAAAATAAGCCATAATTTTTATTTAACTCATTTAGACCTAAATTTTAGATATGTGGAGTCTTGTGTATATATTTTCTAACTTCTTTAGCCCCATCTAATTTTGATAAATGTAGCTCAAGTTATTTAAGTTCTATCTCGGCCTGCCCTGTAGCTGGCCAATATTATACACTTAAAAGTAAAAATCTACTAAAAATCGAAAACTAGTTCAAATCATATGAAATTTATATCATATTAAAGTTAACAGGACAGGCTTTCATTTTCAGCAAGTCCCATTTCATTTGCTTGAGTAGAACTTGAGTTATAAGCTCCGCTATTTGACTCTTCTAGGTTGCCCTGTTCTAGCCCGGTTTGGACTTAGGGCAATTTCCTTGAATCACTGGGAGCAACTGAGACTGAATCTAACTTTGAAATTTTTATGGGATGTTCTCCTATGTGTAATATTTCTAAAAATGTTTGTTTCACTCAATTCCAAGTTGTATAGGGCACGTTTTGCTCTGAACAACCTCGTTTGCATAGAATCAAACTCAAAAACCTAGGTCAAATTTCCAAAATTCATATCTCGCTCAATACTAATCCAATGGCCTTACACTTTATATGATTGGAAAGTCCTCAATGTCTAGTTTCAATAAAAATAGTTTCAACAAATTTAAATAACTGTAGGTGGAGCCGTACACTCCGCTGTACAGACTGTCATAGGATTTTTGATCATCCAGCCTCTCCTTTCTTTCTATTCTCATCCCTTTTCACTTCCTCTTCAATTTAAACACGAAAATAGTCATCAAACTAGCTAATAATCATCATATATATCCAAATAACACATCAAGAAGTGAAGCAAATTAAAACCCCAAATAGCTTCCATAACCAAGGAAACAAGAAAAGAGGTTGAATCTCTACCTTCTTTAAGTGTAATCTTGCTAAATTTGAGTTTAGATTGATGGAACCTTATCAAAGCTTGAAGGTTGATGAAGTAGGTTGGAAGGAGAAGAGAAGAAGGAGGCTGGAAGGGGAAAGGAAAGGGAACTATTTCTGCTGAATATGTCACTAAGGCTTTAATGAACTAGTTGGCAACTTGGATTTTGATTGGTTAAGAGCTAGTGGCTAAATTTCAGCCAACTCTCTTCATTTTGTGGCCTTTCTTGTGCCACCAATGGATGAATAAGTGGCTGAGTATTCAGCCATTGAGTCATAGGATTTTGGGTGCATAATCCTATTGATTCGGTTCTGATAATTTAGAATACCGAAATCTTACTGATTTCCTTTAAGAAAGTTTCTATGAAATCTTCTATGCTTCTAATCTAATTCCTTTACATCTAATCTCAATTAATTTCTAATTAATTGACCCTAAATAAATATTTAGTCGAATTTTAATTAACCTCAGTTATTCGATAAAGACCGAATAACTAGATCAAAAACAATAAAATCTGGTGGATGTTACATGATCCATATCCAAAAACCTTCTATGACAATCAAACCAAGAATTCTTTTCGCCATACTTCAAAGTGAATGCTTTTGTATCCTCCATACATATCGGACACACCAATTTTCCCTACATCATCTATCCAGACAACATCCCATAAGCTAAAAAATCATTGATCGTCCACATCAATGCTACCCTTAACCTAAAATTCTACTTGATTGATATATCATAAGTGAAAACACCATCACATCATAACTCATTTTATTCATCAATTAAAGGTTGGAGATAGGTATCAATCTTAGCTTTTGGACCATCAGGGCTAGGGATTATGCAAGTTAAGAACAAGTAAGGATCTTTCATACACATTTCAAAAGGAAGATTATGAGGAGTGACAACCATAGGGCAACAAGAATATGGTTTAATAAACTGATTGTTAGGAGTAAAACCATCAGCACATAGGCCTAGCCTAATATTGCAAGAATCAGACACAAAATCAGGATAAGTTCGATCAAAATGATGCCAAGCTTTACCATGAGAAGGATGTGTCATTATACTATCACTCCTTTGGTTCTCAAAGTGTCACCTCATGTAAGATACTGAACTTATTGATATATACAACCTTTTAAGTCTAGGAATTAGGTGTTAGATAGTGTATTCTTTTATGTAGAATATCCTTATATGTCATACTTCCCCTTCTTTTTAGCTTAAACTTAGGCTCTCCACAGAATTTATAATGAGTCAAGGCAATATCATTTTTGTAATAGAGTATATATCTACTCAAATACAATAAATCTTTACTTCATGCAATCTAAGCTTAGAAACTAATCTTTTAGCTTGGTAAAAGTCCTTTGGGATAGTTTCTAGTTGTGGACTAATCTCACTCATCAACAAAGCTCACTAATCAAAGAAACTTTGGCTTTGGTTCGCCTTTGACTTATTACTTAACATTCTTACCGCCAAAGACAACTGTGAATGCAAACACCTTTCCCATAAAGGCTTATTCACTACCTGAACAGACTATAAAATCTCTGATCATCTGGATTAGGAAGCTTTTTCGAAGATTTGGAATACATTCTAAACTCCTGGGTAGTAACATAAAAAATTATTCCTTGATAATGATTAAGATTATCATTCCAAGTGATATTATTACCTTCTTCATTACCTACATGGACCCTCCAGTTGAACTACTTCCAGCAAAACTGATACTAAATTAATTCTCCAGTGGTAAGGTTTCCCCGTGTTCAGTCCAAACCCAATAATCAAGTTTAAATGCATCCTTGTACAAGTGATATCTAATAGACTCTATGTCTAAAACCTCCTACATTTACATTTATAACAAGGACACCTAGATGTCCCTTCACGAGTAAGTTGTTCTGTTCGAGCATAGGCCATTATGAATTCTTCAACTCCCTCATAAAATTCAGGTTTAATCCTTCCCCGATTTGGATGCAATCTATCATACATCCAAGCTAGATTTGATGCAAACATTTTATATCTCAATAATATCACACACCTACAAAGTAATATAATCACACATCAATCAAAGAGATTTAGGCAGAGTCTTCCTTTAAATTAGGATCCTCCACAAAAGTTAATTTATCCTCTAAACACACCTAACAATTAATTATTTCATTACAATAATTATTGAATTATTCAAACATTATTCTAAATTATTAACAAAATTTGGGCAGAGTCTCCCTTTATTTTAGGAACCCCCACAAAAATTATTTTATCAGTCAAACATAAATAACAAATATATCCTGTCATACAAATTAATCAGTTAATCCTAAAAACCGTTCTAGAACGCATCCCCTTACTTCACATCATACAAGCATACAACACCATAGCACACAATGCAAATAATGAGAAGGAACTCTTAAGTCTTCCCCCAGTTGTGCAACCACATCCTCCTTCTTCTATCCTACAACTCTATACTAGAAATTTTAAGTCTTTAATATTTTAGAAAATATAAAGAATAACAAATGGGTCCAATATACATATCTAAAGCTTTCCAAACTCATTCTAGTCAAGCAATGCCCCAATCACCAAGTGTTCCAAATGAGATCTTTAACAATCAAAACAACAAATCAAATTAGTTAATTAACTCATAAACTGAAAATTTTGAGTAGAGAAATGGAAAAACAAAAAGAGACTAAACAAAAAAACTAAACCAATTAAAATATTCATTAACATACCATGAACATAATGGCTATCCTGTGACAAAATGGAAGCTTCGGCAGCAAGAAAATGGCCTGAGGCCGTAATGGGAGACGAGAGAAAGAGAGAGATGTTACATGCAGAATGTGGAAGAAGGGGGTCGTTCGCGTTTTAGTATTCAGTCTCAATATTACCGACGGATTATGATTTCTAGCAGGAATTATAATTTTCAAATACCAACGGAAAATTTGTCAGTAAAAAAAAGGAAAAATAAAAAATAATTAATATTTTATTTTATCTAAATTACCGATTGATTAGTTGTCGGTTATGATTTACCGCCATTAGATGTCAACTGTAACGACCGAAAAATTTATCGTTAACAACTGAATTATTCGGTTTTTAATCAAATAAGTGAGTTTAATCAGAACTTGATTAAACATTTACTCAAAGCCAAATTAAGTGTGATTTAGATGGATTAGGCTTCATGGAATTAGATTAGGAGCATAGAAACCCCCTCAGAAAAATTTCAAACCGATTTGCCGATTTAAGAGAAATCGGTAAGATTTCGATAATTCAAACTGTCGAAACTGGATCAGTAGAATTTTTTGATGAGTGCCCTAGAATCAATGGCTAGGATTTAGCCAACCACCCCACCCAAGTGGTGCCTAGACAGCCATGGATGAAGGGGAATAGACCAGATTTTTGACCAAGACTCATTCCACCAATCAAATTCAAGCTACCTTGAAAATATCTTCACTTTTTCTCCTTGCATCCTCATCCAAAATTCGGCCACTTCTCCCAACTGATCTCTCTTCATTCTTCTTCTCCTCATTCTCTCCTCAACTCCATTTTCATCTCTTCTTCAAGCCTCATCATAAACTACCTGCACCAAGGACACAAAATCAGCCTAAACTACTCAAGACAAGGTAGGAAATCCTACTTCTCCTCTTGTTTCTCTGAATTGGGGCTATATGTTGGGCATGAATAATCTGAGATATGGATGTTTTATAGAGTGATGATGATATTTTATGACTGGTTTTGCATGTTTGTTGTGATTGAAATTGAAATTGAGGGCAAATAGCTTGAAGAAGGAAATCAAATCTAGAAGCTATTAAGGTTTTCCCTCAATGGTCAGTACGGCGGAGTGTACGGCTCTGCCTCTCGCCATTTAAATTGGATGAAACTATTTTTATATAAAACTAGACATCTAGAGATTTCCATACATATATCATAACATGCCATTGGATTAGTATAGAATCAGTTATGAATTTTTGAAGTTAGACCTAGAAATCTGGGTTCTCACCTAGGCAGCATGGGTTGAGAAGGGTGTATCTCACCCTATATAACGTCAAATTGAGTGCAACTAAAGATATTTGAAAGCTAACACATGAGAGAACATCCCATAAAAATTTCAGAATTTAATTCAATGTCATTTATTCCCAGCACATCAATGAATTTGGCTTAGGTTAAGACTAGCCTAGAACAGGATAGCCCAATAGGGTAATGTTTCAAGACTCATAACTCAAAATCCACTAAGGAAAATGACATGAAACTTAATTCATTTTAAAGCTTGTTGTGTTAGCTTCATTTTGATATAAAATTCGCATGATTTTATCTAGCTTTCGATTTTTAGTGAATTTTCTCCTATAGAAACCCAATTCTAGCAAGGAATAGGACATGCTGAGATAAAATGTTTATGTCTAGAGTTATACAACTCAAAACGAGATGGGACCAAAGAGAGTAGAAACTAGACATATAAGGCTATAACATAGCAAAAAATGAGAATTTAATAAGTTGAATTGAATAAAAATTGGAGCATGCCAAACTCGGCCAGAACAAGGAAGGACAAGCTGAAACCTTCTTAATGCTTGATTTGCAATTGTTGAATGATGTTATAAATGAATATACATATTGGCCGGTCTATACTGAAATTATTAGTTGTGCAACTGTACTGATTATCTGGCACTATTCATGGGGAAGTGGACTCGATCCGTTATGCCGCCGAAATTTCGGTAAGAAGTTCATATGTTGTGAAACTTTATGATACTTTGAATGCATCATATTCAAGAGACAAACTAGATGTGCATTCTTTTATGATATTACAAAGAATTCCATATCACTTGGGCCAGCCCCGGAATAAATTAAGGGGAATAGGTCAGTGGGAAGGTCGGGGAAAGTAAACCCAGCCATCCTGTATAGGAACGAGCTCGGTCCTAAAAAGCGGACTATTACCCAGGAGTATATGGCCAATGACTCCCAGGGGACCAAGGATGGAAATAAGTTTTAATAGGCGAAAGCCTCCAAGAAATAAGATGCATTCATAGTTGCGCATGCATATGCACAGTGTAATGCTTATTAATTGACTGTCTCAGATACCTGTTTATTATCGTAATATGCTATTGCTCTTTCACAATTATTGTTTAATTGCCTCAGTGCTTCTGTTAATTAAAATTGAATTGTTTCGGTGTATGTTTTACAAGCAAGTATTTAAATTGAATATTGTCGTTTTATGATACTATCTGAAAAATACTATACGATCGAAACAACTGGGAATGACAGTGATGACAGATGTATAGAAGTTAGGATTTTCTACTGAGAAATATTCATTTCTCACCATATTATATATTCCGCGTCATTCTCAGACTATGGAGCACGCTGCGACAGGAGTCCTCTTCATTGAGTTCCCCGAGCTTCATATACACCTCGACCCATTTCTAGACTTTGTATATATATCTGGCAGGCGCCAGTTTCATTTATATTTCTTCTTCCAGAGAGACTTCACCGTACCCCTGATGCACCCACTATTTGATCCCGCTGTCCCGTACATTGCCATTCCACTTCATATGACCCATCCATTTCCACTTCCTCTCGTAGTAGTAGCAGCAGCAGCAGCCCTCGCTCCTATGGCTCCTCCTGCTTCACCACCACATCCGATGCTTTCCGCCTCGACATTAGAGGAGGACCCATCGGAGGCAGCAAGTTCCTCCTCATCCTTTGCTCTCAGCACGGGCCACCCTCCTGCATATGCACCCATGGCGAATGGGTTTCTTTCTTCGGATTCTGGTTAGATAGTGGACGTACTGTAGTGGTAGTAGATGTATAGAATGGCCCTCTTTTGGCAGTCTGGGTCATGGGTAGATGGATAGATATTAGGAGATGTATATAAAATGTCCCATGGGGACTACTTAGGGTGCTGTTCATAGAAACTGGCCGTTTCATTTTGTATTAGTGTAACACCCTACTAATTTAATGTTATGCTTAAGTCATAGCATTCAATTAAGTAGATTGTGTTACTGTGTTAATATTCTGCTTAATATTTCAAAATTTGTATTACAAAACCGCTGAAACGGCACGTTGCTATACTGTGAAAGTTACGGAACTCAATATAATATCATAATAGATAAGGAATAGTGCAATAACATTACTGTATATGTACCAATATATATATATATCAGGAGCCTCAGCTTCAGTTTATGTACACAGTTTCAAAGTAAAATACATAAGTGGACTGGTATATCAAAAAGGCAATAATGTCCGTATCAGTCAAGGCATCCAATGGTCTTCAGAGGACATTTCATAACCTACTGCTAATCCTACAGTCAAGTCTATGACCCAAAGCTACGTGCTGTCCAAAAAGGGTCATGCTGTACAACATCTGCTACTGTGAAGCTACTCAGTCAGATAGCCGTTAGCCATGCCAGGCTCGGCCGGTGAGTAGTCTGCACTGGGTCCCGAGGAGGAAGAGGGTGACGAGCCGGTGGCCTCTGAGGGGTCACTCTCTGAACTCAATGGGATATCAGGGACTGCCTGCGGTGGTGACTCAGGGGTAGGGTTGGCAGGTGCTGCCTGGGCTGCGGGTGCAGGAGGTGGGTGCGCCATGTGCAGCGGGATGGCGATATAAGGACTAGCAGGGTCGAATATGGGATGATGTAAAGGAACATCAAAGTTCCTGTTGCTGAAGAGGTATAAACGAAAGTTACACGAACTAGCTATGTACAAGGAATCCAACTCTGGATCATGGTGGAGCTGTAAGGCGGGAATCTCAATGAAGAGGGTCGCGGTGGAGTCCATCACTAGTATTTGAGAATGGTGCGGAAGGTACAAAACAGGGTGAGAATTTCAAGAAATTCTCAGTAGGGTTCGGATATAATGGTTAACTGACATCACATACATTCTCAGTTGCCTCGGTTTTTACTTAATTATGAAAACATGTGTTCAAACTAAGATATCCATTTTAATGAGTTCAAGAAAATATCTGGTCCGAGGCAAGGTTTAATTTTACTTTAGACAACATAAGAAAATATCATAACTTGTGCATGGGTTCTACCAAATTTTCGGCAGCATAACGGAACGAGTCCGCTTCCCCATGAATAGTGCTAGCTAACCAATACATTTACACAATTTGCAATTTCAGTATAGGGCAGCAATTATACACATACATTCATAAATTCATTCATTAGTTTCAACAAGCTTCAATAGGGCTTTTTAGTTTCAACAAGCTTCAATAGGGCTTTTGGCTGACTCTGCCTCATCCTGCCCGGTTATGGTATATCCCACCTTTATTTCAATTTAACTCCTTTAAACCTAATTTTTGGATATGTTATAGCCTTATGTGTCTAGTTTCTAACCCTTTTAGTCCCATCTAATTTTGATATCTATAGCTCCAGATATTTAGATTTTATCCCGGCATGCCCAATGGCTAGCCAGAATCAGGCAACGAAAAGTAAAAATCCACTAAAAATCAAAAACTGACTCAAATGATACAAAATTGGTCTCATATTAAAGTTAACAGGGTAAAGTTTCATTTACAAAAAGCCCCATCCCATTTGGCTTGGTAGGGCTCGAGTTATAAGCCCCAAAACTTAACCTTCTTGAACTGCTCTGATTTGGCTCGGTTTGGACATAGGTTAACTTTTTCAAATCATTGGGAATAAATAGGATGGTAACAAACTCGGAATTTCTAGGTAGTATGTTCTCCTATGTGTAAGCTTTCCAACAAAATTAATTTCACTCAATTTGGAGTTGTATAGGGTGAGTTACACCCTTTTCAACCCATACTGCCCGGGTGGATGTCTGGATTCCTAGGTCAAACTTCAAAAATTCATATCTTTCTCAATATTAATCCAATGGTCGTATATGATATATGTATGGAAAGCCCTGGATGTCTAGTTTCACATAAAAATGGTTTCATTAATTTTGAATGGTGGGAGATGGAGCTGTACACTCCGCCGTACGGACCGTCGAGGGTTTTAAGTTTTCCAGCCTCTCAACTTCTACATATCTTCATCCTTTCTTGTTTCCAATTCAATTTTAATCTCACAAACAGCCAATAGACCAGTCATAATCCATCATGATCACTCAATCAATATACCAGAATTGAAGAATTAAACCACCAATAATCATCCAAGAAACAGGAAAGTCAAGACAAGAATTAAAACCCTACCTCTTACTATAATTGATTTTGGTTTAAGTTTGTAGCTGCAACTTGGTAGAATTTCAAAGTGTGGTGGAGTTGGGTGAGTGAAGAAAAGAAACAAGAGAGCTGGAGTGAAGTATGCAACGTGAGGGAAGAGTCTGAAGAAGAGGGGAGAATGTGTTATATAAGCATGAGTAGTAGTTAACTTGGAAGGTTTTGATTGGCCTCAAAACATAAGGCTGAGTTTCAGCCAACCTTGCTCCCTTTTTGTGACCAAACTGCTCTCCACGTCATCCTCTTTGTGTGGTAGAATTGCTCTCCACGTCGCCTAAAGTGGGACTAGTTTCCAGTATATTCTGAAAATTAAATCGGAACTCGTGCTCTATATAAAGTCGGAACTCGGGAAACGTATCCAGTTTATTCGGAACTTTAAAGCAAAGCCTGATGTAAAGCCGAGCACTTAAAGTCGGAAGTCGTGAATTGTAGGACCTCGATATCAGAACTCGGGAGGATAGAGAAATGAGGGTTCTTGATATTAAACTCGAGATCGGAACTCATGAAAATTTGACTCGGACTTAGAGACAAGTTCAAAAATCTGATCTCGCATCCATTCTTGGTTGAGATAAAATCGGGCGTCGGATTCAGTGTTAAGTCGGAAATCTTAAGATCGGAAATTGGAAACAACAGCCACATGAAATGAAATCGGAACTCGGAATTTTATACTGATGAGGTCAAAATTCTTACACGCTTACACAAGGTCGGAAATCGGTAAATGCAAGGCAATCCATTCAAGCCTTCCTAATGTCGAAAATCAGAATTTTAAAAATCCACTGAGATCGGAAATCGGAAATCATGTCTGTCCAACCTTGAAGATGAAGTCGGATGTCGGGAATACTGATGGGCTTGGAAGTCGGAAGTCGCGGATGTTACAATTAGCGGCCTCATTTTGTCACCTTGTAAACTTTGACAAACTTTAAAATCAGATATCTATATACATGTTTATGATGCCGCTTGTAATTATTTTGTTCTTATTATATTTTTATTTATGATATGTTATTTACAGTATATTGATTAATCAGTATTTATTCCGCTGTCACATAGGAAATTTTGTTATGCGATTAAATATTCTTACTCGAGTAAATCATACCAATACAGAAAATAGAATTAAAGCAGTATTACGCGTAATCGCCTATCGGATAATTTATTATGACTTAAGCATAGTACTTTGTCTGGTAAGGTGTTACATCAACATTTATCGATGGTTTGACCGACGGATATATAAACCATCGATAATAGTTGAGTTCAAAGTCTAGCTTTAATTTACCGACGAATAATTTGTCGGTAAAACCAACGAAAATAATCCATTGGTTCTAAAATAATTTCTAATTCATCGGTAAAACCAATAGAAATAATCCGTTGGTTCTAAAATAATTTCCAGTAGTGAGTTGCAAACCCTCTCATCAATTCAATCTCACAATAGCCTCATCACTCTACTCATTATCATTAGTGTCTTCCTCATCGTCACCATTCTCCACCTTTAGCCTCTCAATTTTACTCCCCTCACATACCCAAATAAGTCCCAATACAGGTATTTATAACCCACAATAATTTCCATGAGAATTGACTAATTTCATGGTCAATCCTAATTTTTAATAGTTTTCTATATAATTTTCTATTTTATCTAACAAATCTTTTTCATATTTTTCTTATATCTATCAAATATCTTAATGATGATTACAATCAAAATAAAAATCTTTCAAAAATAAGAAACTAGCAATTACAATTTTTGATTAGGACTTTGGATCAAATCCAACACATAGAATTGTACAATGTGAAATGAAAGAAGCTGCTTTGATTATGTTATGAAAGTCATTATGATAATTTTCAAACAAACATTAAAATATTTTTAATAATGCTATTCTATATTTCAGTTTTGGCAAAATGTAATATAAACTGTTTTTCTTAGAACAAAGAAAGGAATAACTTTTCCAATCTATATCCTTTGGAACAACCTATGTGAAGAATTTTATTGAGAGTCAAGGAGAAAAAAATTGTTAAAGAATTATTTTTTTTTTGGTTTTTTTTCTAAAAATAAAAAGCATAGAAAAAGTGGGTAATAAATTTTTATATAGGATTTTTGTGAAAATTTTTGAAAAAAAATGGTATTTTTGACAAAATTGTAAAAATATGCTCTCTCTTATTTTTTTTTCTCTTTCTTCTCTCCTCTCGCCCTCTCCCTCCTTTTTCCTCTCTCTTCCTCTCTTCTTTCTCTCCTCTCCCCTTTCTCTCACTCTCTCCTTCTTTCATGAAACACACACACACACCCATCATAACACACAAAAAATAATAAAAAATTGGAATTTGTTGTATTTTTCAGAGAATTCACTTTTTTATTTTTTTTTGGAATTTGGTAAATATTTTAACGGATTTCTAATATATCTTTGTTTATTTATTTTTCTAAATTTGCTATAAAATCTAGAAAATTCCTAATTTTTTAATTATTATTTTTTAATGTGTTGAAAATTCTAGCGGATCCTACAAAAATTCCATATTCCTCTAATTTTTTCAAATAAAAAACACACATTCCATTAATTATTCTACCAAAATCTTATATAAAAAAATTAGCCCAAAAAAAGTTTTAAGGCCATGACCCCAAAACATAAGATCACCCGAATATTGCCTTCCTTTAGTTGGTATGGAATAGTATCATTCATTAATGGACTTTAAGGGGAATCCGAATTATTAAAAGGAACCTAAATAGGCAAAGCAGAAGGGTTGTTAGAGAAGCTACCCATTAAATATAGCCTTAGCCGTAACATAGTACCTACTTCACTAAACCCAAGGAAATGAATCTTAGCATATTTACTTTTTAAATAGGCTACATAGGGCCATTTGAAAGACTGTAACTGTCAATTGTCAAATATAGCTTCCTATCCTTAGATCTTAAAGTAGATTTATCATTGTGGTTACCATCACATCCATATCAAATATGTGAATGAGTCAAAGTAATGTGTCAGTTGGATACAACCCAAGAATCTACGAGTTGTGACCTAACTCAACTTATAATGGGCATGTTGAATTAAATTTCTTTTGACTAACATGATATTGGTTTCGTAGTGACTTTAAAAACTTTGAATTTATATAAATTCAATCCATTATCATTTTTTTTAATGAAAGTTGTTTAGTCATGAGTCCTAAAAAAACTATTTCGATATTTTAGGATTTTTTTTTAATAATTCTAATTATATTTACACATAGACATTAAAGAAAATAGAGATAAGAAGCTAATGAATCATCTAACGCATCATGATGATGAGAATTTAATGAACTGTTTGAATGATAATGAATATCTTAAGAAGATTGAGAATGAAGTTAATACTTATATTATTCTATGTGTGCTATATGTGATGACACTAATGTCAATGAACTCTTGTAAGTTGTTAAGTTTTAGAATTTATGTATGTTTTCTTGAACTTATGTTTATTGAGACTAATAGTTATCGTATTTGTTAAGAGACTAATATTTACATTAGAAGAGACTCATCTGCATCATTTGCTAGGAGAAAAAGGAAATGGAATTGCTATTTGTACACAAGTGAATAATGATTATCTTGAAGAGATGAAACAAATAGAAAAGGGATCTATTGAAAGAACAAAGACAATGCAAGTTCCTTTTTCTACTGGAACTAAAAGTTTCAACCTACTTGGAGCTGATATGTTTGATGGGAGCAAGAGAAGAAGAGGTAATGAAAGACCTTTACAAAGGGCTTTTAATAATGAAGCAAGAGAACATTTGACTTGTGAAATATCTAGGTCATTTTACTCTACTAGTTTGCTATTGAATGTTGTCAGAAAATCCCTATTCTTTTAGTTCATTCACATATGCTACTAAGACTAATATTTCTAGCTTTCTTCCATCTAGCCATAATGCCATTAGAACTTCATTATTGTAAAAAGGGAAAGCTAATATAATGAAAGTTATTTCAACCTATCAAGACACTTGGCCAGAGAAGGGTCTAAGTGAAGTGACTAATGGTTGGACCAATGTACAAAGAAGACCATTGATTAATTTCATGGCTATCTCAAACTTAGGACCTTTGTTTCTAAAGACTATTGATGATTCAGGTGAATATAAGGACAAACATTATATTGCCAATTTAATTTCATCTACTATTGATGAAGTTGAAATACAAAATGTGACTTTAATTTCATCTACTATTGATGAAGTTGAAATACAAAATGTGACTCAAATCATTACAAATAATATACCTGTTTGCAAGGTTGCTAGATCAATTATTGAATCCATAAATCCTCAAATTTTTTGGACACTGTGTAGTGTATACTCTAAACCTTGCTCTTAAAAACACCTGTGTTCCAAAAATAATACACCAAGCAATGAGATTGTTTATTATGAGTGTAGTTGGATCTCTCTTATTGATAATAATGCTTTCTTCATTAAGAATTTTATCATGAATCATTCCATGAGACTAGCCATGTTTAATAAATTTGTGCATACGAAACTATTTCCACTGCTAAGACTAGACTTGCTTCCATCTTTATTATACTTAAAAATTGAGAACCATTAAGCACGGTCTCCAATCTATGGTTATTAGTGAAGAATGGGCTCATTATAAAGAAGATGATGTTCCAAGGGCAACATTTGTCAAAGAAAATTCTAAATGTCCTTTTGTGGGATTGACTTGACTATATTCTGAGCTTTACAAAGCCTATTTATGACATGCTTCGAACTTGTGATACTAATAAGCCATCCCTTCATTTGGTTTATGAGAAATGGGATTCCATGATTGAGTGAGTAAAGAAGGCAGTATATCAACATGAAGGCAAAGAGATGAGTGAAGTCGTGTATAACATTCTAATTGATAGATGGACTAAAAGTTACACACCACTTCATTACTTAGTTCATTCACTTAATCCGAAGTAAGTTTAAGTTTCTAAATTTCAGCTTCTTTTACCATTTTTTGTTGACAAAAAAAAAACTTCTTTTACTTTTTCTTTTTAAAATGTACTTTAGTTCTTAGATTATAGTAGTAATGCCTTACATTTTATTTAATAGGTACTATTGCAAAAAATGGCTTGATGAAGCTCCAAATAGAGTTCCTCCATATAAGGACAATGAGATTTGTATGGAGAAGAACAAATGCCTAAGGAGTTACTTTCTAGAATCAAAAGATAGGCTAGAGGCAACCACAAAGTTTGTCAAATTCCCAAGTGGTGAAGAGAAGCTTAGCCAATTTGATAGCTTACAAGATAGATGGAACCTATCACCCAAGGAATGGTGGGTGATGTGGATCTTCACTTCCAAAACTTCCTGTCACGACCCAACTAGGGCCGTGACCGGCGCTTAGGGAATACCATTCCCCAGCAAGCCTACCAAAAAATTTCTCAAGAAACGGACAAAATTTCCCTTTAAAATTGGGCATTTTCCAAAATACAAAAAAACTCCTTATACAAACCAAAAATATACAGACTAGCCACAGATCCAGAATATCAACAATACTGAAATCACAGACTCGAGAACAATGAGTATTCTCAGAATACTCTCAAAGTTCAGAACCATGCAAAACATACATAAGGATAGATACACTCCTACACAAATCAAATTGTCGAGATCACGGAGCTTCTATCCTTCTAATTACAAAAAAAAGAGCCACTCATAGCCTATACCTAGCTCCGAAACAAGGGAAGAGTGAGGAATGAGTCAAACTGACCTAGTGAGAGATAATGCATCTATAATAAGAGTGGGACAAGTTGTATTAATTCAGAAAGTATATCCTTATAGAATTATAACTGTAAAACTTTAAACACAAATCCAAATGACAATTCCATATATTATTAGAATTTCCATACGTTGCTTTTCACGTACAAGTATTCATACATATTGAAAGTACCGTAAAGTTCTTAGAAAAAAAAAAACATACCTCATACATGATATATCCCGGAAGCATCCATAGTTAACCATATAGTATTTTGGTTTTGAAATATATATATATATATATATATAAAATTCCAAAATACATCGAATTACTAAAATCCAACGAGAAGTTATCTAATCCAGGATGCTCCGTTAGGATCACACTTAGACGGCCATACTTTCGTGTGATCTCGTATTCCGTCATGCACCACACTACGTGTGGCTGTGTAAATAGTAACCCAAGGTGTACTAAGGCTAACGTCTACTGCCGTTAGCTACAGATCCTGTCAAAGATTCCCCCCATAAAGAAAACCATTTATCCAAAACTCGAATAGAGTTCTTAAAACTTTTAGAATATTAGAATCTAAAAATTATGCTAGTTTCAAAACCTTTATATAACCAAATTTCAAACGTCAGCTCTAGGCTTTCTGATTCCTCAGACAATCATATTTCAGAGTATTAAGTGCTGAACATAATATACCTTAATTAGCATAGAACACTCGAAATAATGAAATTTCAGAATTAATATCCAATTCTTTACATAACTCAAAATATCCCATTCTTCCAAATCCATATAGATCTAACAGTAACAACTTCTTGTAAGTAAATATCATAGAACAAATTTTTTCCAAAGATGCTTGTCCTACTTACCTATCTATAGATAACATAAGTTCAACAAAAATACCTTTAAATAATCAAATAAAGAATTAAGTAAATAATGATTTTAAAACAGCTATAGACACATTATCACTCATAATACTAAGCCAAGAAGAAGAGGTCCAATTCTCTTGTGCCACGGAATTAATGATTGATCCTCTTGGTATCTAATGCTACAAATAACATGATGTTATGTAAAAAAGGAAGTTTATTAAAAGGAAACGAAACAGAATAAAAAGATAACAAGTAAATGTTGAGTTTGAACTTTCAAATCTTCCTATCATACATCAAGCAACAATAACAATGGCAAGACATATGAAATCTATAATAGAAATCATGAAAACACACGCACAATTGCTAGATTTGCTTAAGTAGCATTTATGAACAAAGAAAGCAAACAAGGAAACATACTATTTGAGCCAATGAGTGGTTTATAAAACTATATTATTTTATTTTTCACATATTCAGTTCCTAGTTGTATAAGTCCTTAAGCACAAACCTTGTGTTAGCACTTAGCAACTGTAATTTCAACTAAAAAAAAATTGCAATAGCCAAAAAGGAGATTTAAAAATAACATATACTTAGTACTTGACTCATCGAAATTTCAAGTGTTAAATCAATTCTAATCCAAGCATTTTATAAAAAGGATAATTAGAACACAAATTTCAACTTGTTCTTTGCATCAACAAAGGAAATTAAAAGCCATATTTTCATCTAAAACAATTGACATCAACTGGAAAATCCATCAGAAGCTATTTGATTAAGTTCACACACATCCTAAATATTCCAGTCCCCAGCCACCTTATCCATTAAACTACTCACCTAAATTTCAATTTCTTAGCTTTAAAGTCAACCCTTTACACTCAGGAATTTTAAACAAAAATTGACTAACAATACAAGAATCAAACCAACCAAATAATATAGTCAATAATCAAGTAATCACTCCTATCATCCATTAACTAAATTTATGAATCAGGGGGAAATTAAAACAAGCAAATAGGAAGGTGTTCAAACTTGATTCTACAACAACTAAATAAAAAGGCAAGAATAACTTACCCAAGGGTTATGGATATAGAGCAAGCCAGGCAACTTCCAGTAGCGGAAGGAAAACGAAATTGAAATGCCACGAAGAAAGGAAGACCCGGTGGAGGGAAAGGTAGACCGCGGCGGAGTGAGGAGTTAGTTCGCGATGGTGAGAGGGGCAAAAGCAAGCGAAGGAAGAAGCAAAACTCGCAGCAGAGAAAGATGCAGAGCGGAAGTAGAAAGGAGCAAAACTGAGAGGAGGGCGAGTTGAGCGAAGCCGCAAGGGGGTGGTGTGTGGCGGAGCTTAACGCAGCGGCGAAAGGGGAAAAAGGGGGCACCGATGGTGGCAAATGTGGTTAAGAGAGAAAGATCGAGAGGGTGAAAGTGGGGAGAGTGAGAATGAGAGATCGAGAGAGAACGGAGAGTATTTGAGAAGAAAGACGAAGAAAAGGACGAGGGGCTTAAAGTGCACCCTATCACTTAAAGTCTCGGTGATCGTTCCTTCTTTTATTCCACTTTTAGAACAATATTTTCCTAATTTGAGTTAACTTCATCTATCCCCATATTATTTAAAATGATTAGAGATATATTCCAATGACTTAAGCCATGTAAAATAAAAAAAAAAAAAACTTTCCATTACTAATATTTCATTTTTAACCAATGTTTTATTTTAAACTAGGATATTACACTTCAAAACATAGCCTTGAAGCTCCTTTCACAACCTTGCTCTTCATCTTGTTGTGAAAGGAATTGAAGCACATATTCCTTTATTCACTCTTGAAGAGAAATATTTTTAATCCCAAAAGAGTTGAAGATTTAGTGTTCATACACACAAATTTTTGTTTCCTTTCAAGAAAGAGTAAGAGCTATCATGACATTGAGACAAGAATGTGGGATATTGGTGGAGATGAATGGGATCCGTTTGAAGGAGTTGGAATTCTTGAAATAGCTAGTCTTTTTCACTTGATGAGCCTGATTTACAGACTGTTCTTTTCACTGATGATGGGAAAAGAAATGATGAGGCTAAAACTATTAGAGTTTGATTGTTAATTGTTAATTGTGCTTAAATGATTGTTGTATGCTTATTTTGAGAAACATTTCAAGTATTGTAATTTTTTATTTTGAGAAATAATATTGAATAATTTAAGCTTATTTTATGTTAAAGTTAGTATGTTTTCTTATTATCATGTGAAATTTAGTTTTTATTATATGAAATTTGTGAAATATATATATATATATATATATATATATATATATATATATATATATATATATATATATATATATATATATATATATATATATATATATATTTTTATGTATATTGATATACCCTAATTTTTACAAAATTTTCGTATTTCGTACTCGTATTCATACCCGGTACAGGTATCATACCCATAGCCTACTCGATATAGGTACCGTACTTGTAACCAAGTAAAATAGCAACCAATTGATCTAGTCTAGCTATTGTTTTCATATTTATTACAAATAATTGAATAAATTCTTTTGCAATGTTGAGGTTCTCTTTTCCTTTTCTCCTTTTTCTGGTGCTAGAATTCTGTACCAAGATCTATACCAAGGATTTATGTAACAATTACAGCTTTGAGTGTTTTTCTTTTTGTGCTCTCTGTAACACCCTCCCAAGTACAGTACTATGCTTAAGTCATAGTACCATACTCTGGAGTTGTTACTGTTACTTGAGCGGACCTTGTCTGATAGCAATTTCAGCCGTCTTCAGAAACTTCTGAAACTATCTGGAGACAACACGGAAAATAGGAGTGAAAATTATAAATTCTCAGTAGGATTCTCTAATTATCATATGTAATGTCATCGTTGTCATCTTCAGTTTGCTTCAGTTTATTATAAAAAAAGTGAACATGCTATGTAAACTGTTTAATTTTACAGTTCAAAAAATATGTTATCCGAAGCAAAGTTCATTTTTATCATACACTTGTCGTTTGGGGAGAGCCCATACAAAATCAATCATTTCATGAATATTAATGAGTAATAACTGAAATATAATAAAATACATTAGTATCAATATACTCAACACATAAAATCTGCCCATGGCTTTACTTGCCCTTGAATTTAAGCATATACATAAAGTTTACTTCTCTTTCTTTATTTTCCTTTTTATCATAAAATTTTTACGTGCCACATTCTAGAGTATGATCGCCATGTCATACCCCATCAGAGCGTGATCACCATGTCACGTTCCTTAGGAATATGGGATCTTCATTTGGTACTTACACTAGCTGGGTCATGCCATGCCTCATGTAAGTTCTGGCCCATATGCTCACACTAGCTGGGTCGATGCCATGCCTCATGTGAGTGGGGTGCTTGCATATATTTTAATCTTCAGTATTTAGTCTTTAGTCTTTAGCCTTTACTTGGCACACCTAGGCGTTACGTATCGCCGTCCCTAGGGTTCTTTTACTACCCTTGGGTAGCCTGGCCTTGAAGTGAGCTCGTTAGCTTCACCCATGACTGTCGTCACACCGACTCACCCACAAGGGGACCCACTGCCTCTAGATTGGAGGGATCTCTTCTGGTCACGTGCCTCAAAATTGAGGGATCTCATCTGACCACGTGCCTCCAACATAGAGGGACCCAAGTTTTAGCTACCTTCACAAGGAGAGACTCAATGTGCAATTGCCTCCAGGTGAAGGGATCCACATATTATCTTATTTAGCTGTCTTCATAAGGAGGGACCTCAAATAACTGCCTCCAAGTGAAGGGACCCACATTCAATATATTCACATGCTTTCATCCTCATGCATACTCAAGCATAGTCATGCTGAATGTACTCGTACATATGCTCCATTTATTTTCATATATCATTGCACACATGATATTCACGTATATATTCATAACACATAAAGGCCCGTAGCCTCTTTACCATTTTATCGGCACTCATACATATGCTACATCATTTACCCTCATATACCTCATATCATACTTATGTTATTCTCGAATATAGAGTTTCCATATACATATTCACACTTAGATTCATCCTTGCATATAAACATTCATAGATTTCTGCCGTAAATTCGGCAGCATAATGGATTAGATCCATTTCCCCATGAATAGTGCCAGTTCTCACAAACAATTCAGTCATAACAGTATAATCAATCTAACATATCTATCCATGTAAAACTTGCAACCATCAACTTAAACCTTATATGTTCACTAACACTTGTAAAATCATCAATTAGGTCACTTCTGCCAATTTATTCAGTTCTGCCTGAATTTGTATAATCCACCTTTATTTGTATTCAACTCATTTAAATCTGAATTTTGAATATGTCATAGTCCTATATGTCTACTTTCTAATCTTTTTAGTCCCATCTCATTTTGATCTGTATAACTCGAGATATTTAAATTTTGCCTCAGCCTATTCAATCACTAGCCCGAATTACACTCTTGGAAGTATAAATTCACTAAAAATCGAAACTAAGCTCAAATCATACGAAATTGGTCTCATATCAAAGTTAAGCAACAAGTTTCACTTGATTTGCTTAAGTATACCTTGAGTTATAAGTTCTGAAAGTCGACCTTCCTGAACTACCCTGTTCTAGCCTGGATTGGACATAGGGCAACTTCCTCGAATCACTGGAAACAATTAGGACCATAACAAACTTGGAATCTCATATTGGGATGTTGCTCTATGTGTAAGCTTTCTAACAAAGTTGGTTTCACTTAATTTGGAGTTGTGTAGGGCGAGTTATACCCTCCTCAAGTCACCTTGCCCGAATGAAAGTCCTGAGTCCTAGGTCAAACTCCAAAAATTCATATCTCTCTCAATACTAATCCAATAATCTCATATGACACATGTATGGAAGCCCTAAATGTCTACTTTCATCTAAAAATAGTTTCATCGGATTTAACCGGTTGTAGGCGACGCCGTACACTCCGCCGTACGGACTGCTGTGGAATTCCTCACTAAGACAGCATCCTAATTCTCCACTCCTTCTAATTTTCTCCTTCTAACCATAATTCTAACTCAAGATCTCCTATTAATCCAATCATAATCCATCATAATACATCCAATAATTCATCAAATACATGAAGAAGAGTACAATTTCATGCAATCATAGTGCAAGTAATTCAAGAACAAAAATAGAATCCTACCTCTTTGGAGTATGATTTGAGCTAAGTGCTGAAACTTGAAGTGTCAGAACCTTGCTAAGCTTGAAGGAGTGATGGAGTTGGGTGAGTGGAGAAGAGAAAAGAGAGCTGAACCAGGGAGAAGGCAACGTAAAGATGAGGCTGAAGAAGAGAAAGAAATGAGTTTATAAGCTTGAGATGGTAGTTAACTTGGAGGGTTTTGATTGGCCTAAAAACACAAGGCTGAATTTCAGCCAACCTTCTCTTAAAATTGCTCTCCATGTCGTCCTCTTTTTGTGGCAAAATTGCTCTCCACATCGCCCCTAAGTGGAACTTGTTTCCACTGTATTCTGAAAAATGACATCAAAACTCGTACTCTTCTTAAACTTGGAGCTCATGTACATCTAGTTAGATGAAATTGGAACTCGAAAATATTGTCTGGTTTGTTCAAAACTCGAAAACAAAGCCGGATGTGAAACCAAACACTTAAACCCGGAAGTTGGAGACCCAAGGTAAACTTGAATCGATTCTAAGCATGACACCGGAGATCGCGAATCCAATCATTAATCCTATGTTCCGGGAAATCGGAACTCGTCCAATCCTTATTTGACACTTGGAAGTGAATTCGGATATCGGAAGTCATACAGCTTAGAATCACCTAATCTCGGAACTCCTCATTCAAACTCGGGAATGTTAGCAGAAATGGAAGGCTCCTGGGAATAAACTCTGAGATCGAAACTCGAGTATGACTTGGAAATCAGCTCAAAGATATGAACTCGTGTCCATTCTGATTGAGTTCAACTTTAAGGCCAGAACTCGTTACTTTAAAATCAGAGTTCGGTACTTGTAACCATTGTGTTCAACTATAACTTCTGAGGTCAAAAACCACGTAAATTATTTTGAAACATGAGGTCTGAAGTCGAAACTTGGGTACATAGCTTGAAACTTGGAGATAAATTATGAGATTGGAAGGAGGGTACGTTTTGTGACATGAAGTCAGACATCAGGAATCAAATCCATGTTGTTCAGACTTAAAGGTCAAGTCGGAAGTCGTGGAGCTTATCCCAGATGAAGTCGGAAGTCGTAGGTTAACGTGTGACTAACTCAGAAATCGAAAATTTTTCCACTTTATGTGAAATTCGAAGATGAAGTCGGAAATGGGAATTAATCAAACTTGAAGATGAAGTCGGAACACGGAAATCGAGATGTTACACTCTCATCTTTGATCTCCATAACTTTCTTTCTACTAGTAAGTTATTCATTTTCTGTTTGGCTAGAAAGGTTAAAATTTCAAGATTATTCTCTTTAATTTTCTATTACAACTTATTCAAATGATATCAATTGTCATGCTCGGCTATTCAGTGAAAGTACTTCTGGTTTCTTACTGCTACTTTGATAGTAAGAGAATGTAGTACACCAATTCATTTCAAATATTTTGTAAACATTACTGCTTCATTTCTATAAAGAATGAGGATATAGGTAGTCTTTGATACAGAAAATGTGACTTTGAACTGCGTCCACGTCAGACAACCATGCATATTCATCCACTCACTCAACAAACTCCAAAATAAAACAACGTCTCCATGTCAAATAATCATATATCAGATGAAATTGTACAAGTTTTTCTTATTGTTGTTATGTAAATTTGGTTGTGTGTTTTTCTTCACATGACAAATATATCATTAGTTAAAAAGTCATAACTATGTATAAAACTGGTAACTCAGGCAAGTGATGGCATCAATTGTTGATATAAAGAAGAGGTTGAGAGATTGCTTTGGTCCACTCTAGACGAATGAGATTGGTATTTGAAGAGTGTACTAATAACTCATAAAGGGTGGTCAAACATGAATGGTAATTACAAAGCCTTACTCCCATAAACAGAGAGACTGATTATAAGATTTGAACCCACGACTTTTATATCACAAAATAGTAACCTTACTGTTGTGCTAAGACTTGCCTTTTTAGTAATAACTCATAGATGGAACAAATTTTACTTGTTCAAGTTGAATTCCTTATCTTAATTTTTTAACCCTGTCACCAACACTTTTCATCAAATACCTAGTAATTGCCTGCAAAATAAACTTGAATATCTAATTATCTTCAATTTTGGTTTTAGTTTTTGCATATAAGACTACCAAGTTTTGATAAACTTGAAGGTCATGGGATGAAGAAGATGACGAGTGAAGTTGCATGTGTAACACCCTACCAACTTAATGATATGCTTAAGTTATAGCATAAAATTGGATAGGTTGCGTTACCGTGTTAGTTCTTCGTCTAAAACTGTATTCATTATTTTATATTCTCTTTTTCTTTGATATATATATATATATATATATATATATATATATGATGAATATACCTACAAAACGGTGCACTGTATATAATAAACGTGATCAGTATTTTAGAATGTAACAGAATTTAATAAAAGCATCACAGAAAAGAATAATGATAGGTAATATATCATCAGTTGTATATTTACATATATAAGTCGGAAGCCAACGCTTTAGTTTAAATATATATGTTTCAAAAGCAGAGTGAAATAAAGGAACAGCAAAATTCCTATTGCTAAAAGGTAGGGACGGAAATGGCAAGAGCTAGCTATATACAGTGAGCCCACTGCGGAATTGTAGTGGAGCTGCAGATCTGGAATCTTAATGAAAAGAGTGGCCGTCGAGTCCATTGCCAACGTCTGAGAATGATACGGAAAAGCAAAATGAGGTGAGAATTTAAAGAAATTCTCAGTAGGGTTCGCATACAGTATTTAACTGACATCACATTCATTCTCAATTACCTCAATTTTTATTTAATTGTAAAAACATGAGATCAAGCTTAACTATCCATATTTAATAAGATTGAAAAAATGTATGGTCCGAAGCAAGGTTCAGTTTTACTTAAAATAGTGTAAGAAATAGAATAAATTACTAATAATAATACACAGAATAATGAGCAGAATAAAATGAACATACAGCAGTAAGTATATATAACAGACAAACTATAAACAACTTGTAACGACTATTCAATGTAATCATACAGTCAATGTAATCATGCAAAACTTATTCTTGAACATTTCTTCATAAATTTTTCCATTACTTGGTCCTCTCGGAGTTCTTGGCCATTTTGGACTCCTGGGTAATAGTCTGCTTTTTCAGGATCGAGCTCGTTCTTATACAGGAATGCCGGGTTTACTTTCCCTGACCTCCCCACCGATCTATTCCCCTTAATTTTATTCCGGGGCTGGCCCAAGTATTATGGAACTTTCATCATAACATAACCTTTATGCTCATCATACCATAATCTTTGTGAATTTCTTGAAAATGGACATGTATCTTGTACCTCATGCATAGGTCTTACCCAAATTTCGGCGGCATAACGGAATATGTCCGCTTCCCCATGAATAGTGCCAGTACTCAACATACCAACTTATCAAAGAAATCATATTATTCCATTCATAATTCAACATTAAACTCATAGGAACATTAGTCACATTAAGACAGGGTCACTGCCTCAACACAATCATTCAACCCGGCTTTTGTAAATCAAGCCAAAATTTCTATTTAACTCATCTGGATTTGAATTTTGGATATGTTAAAGTTTTATGTGTCTATTTTCTAACCTCTTTGGTCCCATCTAATTTTGATAAATATAACTCAAGTTATTTAGGTTTTATCCCGGCCTGCCCTATAGTTGGCTAGAATTACACACTTAAAATTAAAAATCCACTAAAAATCGAAAACTAGTTCAAATCATACGAAATTGATCTAATATTAAAGCTAACAGGACAAAATTTCACTTTCAAAAATTTACATTCCATTTGCCTTAGTAGGGCTCGAGTTATAAGCCCCGAAATTTGACCTTCCTGAACTACCCTGTTTTGGCCTGATTTGGACATAGGGCAACTTTCTCGGACCACTGGGAGCAAACGAGACCTTATCTAACTCTGAAATTTTTATGAGATATTCTACTATGTGTAAGATTTCTAACAAATTAGTTTCATTCAATTCCAAGTAGTATAGGGCCAGTTTTATCCTAAACAACCCAGTCTGCCTAGAATCAAACTAAAAAACCTAGGTCGAAATTCCAAAATTCATATCTCTCTCAATACTAATCCAATGGCCTTATATGATATATGTATGGAAAGCCCTGATTGTCTAGTTTCATATAAAAATAGTTTTATCAAATTTAAACAATGGTAGGCGGATCCGTACATTCCGCCGTACAGACTGCTGAGGGTTTTTGGTTCTCCAGCCCATCAACTCTTCCTATTTTCATCTTTTCTTGCTTCCTAATTGACTTTAACATCGCAAATAGCCAACTAACCAGCCAAATATGATCATAATCAATCAATCATCACATCAAGAATTGATAAAATAAACCACCACCAGCCACCCACAATCAGAAAATTAAGACAAGAATTAAACATCTACATTTTGTTATGTGTGATGGATTATCAAAACCTTGTTGAGCTTGAAGGTTTGATGGAGTTGAATGAATGGAGAAGAGAAGAAGAGAGCTAAAGTGAGAGAGGAGGCAGCGCAAGTCAGGCTAAAGGGAGAAGGAAAGAAATGAGTCATAAAAGCTTGAGGTGGTAGTTGGCTTCTTGCAATTTGATTAGTTCAAAATAAAAGGCTGAATTTCAGCCAACTTTCCTTGTTTTTGTGGCCAAAGTGGCGCCACTTTCATATGTTAATGTGGCTGAGTAATCAGTCTTAGGTCATACGGTTTTAAGCTTGTAATTATATTGATTCGTTTCCAACAGTTTAAAATACCATAATCTTACCGATTTCCTTTAAATCGGTAAATCAGTTTCAAGAAAATTTTTATGAAAACTTCTATACTTCTAACCTAATTCCCTCATATCTAAACTCAATTAATTGCTAATTAATTGATCCTAAATAAAAATTTAGTCGGATTTAATTAATCTCAATTATTCGATGAAAACCAAACAATTGGACGAAAAATAATAAGAAAATTCCGATGGATGTTACAGCATGTTCTTTGCCTAACCTTAGGGGATTTTGAGGAATTTTCTCTCTTTGTGATCTAAAGATTGTCCTAAGTAAGTTGTTATGGATTTGTGTTGTTTCAGACTGTGAGACATGCAAGCATAGGTGGGTATACGGGCCAGCTTGATTTGCAATGGATCATATCTAAACAGATTGGACCAGGCTAGTTTGCGAAGTTGATAGGTTGTGATCATACTACTCCCATGTCCGCATGGTATAGATCCGCAAGTCCATGGGCCGGTCTACACTGCAGGTGATTTTTTTTTTCATTTTTTGGTTGCTTTTTCTCTTTTTATTTTTGCCTTTTAAAGTTGAATTTATAAAAGTGTAAATGCTAGGATTGGAACCTAGGTCCTGGCAGCAGAGTGTTAGTCTTACCTCTAAACCCACAAACCCCCGGACTTAGTCCATTGAGCCTGCAAGTTAAGCAGAATGGACCAAGAAATCCATGAATAAATGGTTTGGAGAATACTTGGTCCTAACCCAAGTGGATTGCAGAGTTAAACAGACCAACTCGTGGATCACGACCCATATACGCAGCTCTACATGCAAGGAGGGTGTGTGAGTTCAAACTCCCCACAATGCACTCTTCCCCCTTTCCCATCCCCTCTCTTCTCCGGGCTATTCAGGAATTTGCCCTTCAGAAATCTGATCAATCATTGTACCATCATTTGCCCATTTTAGGTTGTGATAGACATTTCTATTCTCTCGCTTTCAAAATTCTACGTGATGTCTTCACATATAGCAGTTTTTAAAAAGAGGACCTGCCCAAATTGGGTGCAAATTGTTCTTCAATCGTTAAACTATTATACTATAATGATGAAGATGGTGCCAAAGTTTTTGTGCTTTATGATCTGCTGATGATATGAGCATGATTCGATGACAAGCCACTATGTGAGTTGCGTATTTCGCATTCGTAGCATTTAATACAGATGACGGACCTAGCAAAGATGGAGGACCTGACAGCACTCCAATGGAGGATCCTGCAAAAGAAGCTAGAAAAATAGTGGAAGAAAAATATAAGTAATGGCACCAACGTAAGTCATTTTGAACTGTTCCATTTCTGCATTATACAGTTGTATAATTTGCGCAAATGACATTTCCATTGCTTAGAATTTGGAAAACTATCATAATCTAAGTAAATATATTCCTCTTAATCTTTTACTTGAAATTACTGTCTGTTAAAGGATCATACGCCTGCAAATAATTTCTGGTTAAAACTGAAGCAGTATGCTCTTATTAGAGAGCTAGAAACTTTCTATTGATGAAAGCTGGGAAGGAAGATTGAAGCTTATGTGAATCCCATACAAAGGGTAGGACTATTATTGGGAAGTGCTCTTGCACATACAAAACCATGTTACCTCTCTGATCGGTCCTCTTAAAGCATATTTTCCCCTTTTTTGGCCCCCCTAGTGTCTAATAATAAATATATATTTGAGATATATTCCTTAATGCAATTATGAAACACTAATCAGTAGAACATGTAACATTCAAATGGCGCTTCTAGGGTAAAACGTGTGAGATTCAAATGAAATATCTGTGAAGTGAGGCAGGGGACAGCAAGAAGTAGCCAGGTGGAAAAGTCCAGTTGCATGCTATCTCGCTAAGAATTTTGACTTTGACTCCTCTACTGTTTTAGTTGTTCTCATTGTTAGGAAAATGGAACACACCATATAAGACAGTGAATATTTCTTCCATTATATATCTGTCTTAAAAGAACTAGCCCAGATTTTTTTTCAGTTGCAGTTCCAAAAATAGTTGAAAAGATTTTGGAGGTGAAGTCTACTCATTATCATTTTTAGGGATGATAATAAAACATTTATTACATCATATATAGTCGAGACATCATTAATGTGTCCCTATCATTTTCCCAAATTCTAGTCTTCCATGCTAATGATACACCTTAGTCCCTCTCCTTTCAACATTAAATCAAATGCCTTGTTGATGTCAGAGAAAGGAACTCTATGGGTTATAAACTTGTCCAATTCCAATGTCTGCAAGTAATCAAGGAAAAGCAAGGGCGTCAGGGTGCTTTTAATATGACCAAATATCTTATCATAAGGTTTTGTAAGAGAGATAAAATCATAATCACCTTGTTCATATACAAATCAACGACGGATGGGAGGTCAGTCCTAGGCTTGTAATTTCCAAAGAAAGTTCCCTTTAGTGTTCTTTCATTGAGTAAGTTAATGGGCTTAGTCATGAAAACTGCATCCTTAGCTGGTACTCCAACAAGCACGGCAACACCCCACCCCTACATGATTCATCAAAATAATCAGGAACATATTCACATTAAAGCCAAAGTGTTACTTATCACAAACTTCATGTATGCATAAAAAAAAAGGAAAATCTTGGGATTCATAGATGTAATGATTCATTTACTCAAGATAACATCATTTTTGTGGAATTTTCAGAACAAGATATAAATTCATTAAAAAGAGCCAAACGTGTGTTTCTACCAAACTAAAGGCGCGTTTGTTTCATCTTCATTTGACAAAAAAAAGTGATAGAAGCTACCCATCTCAGCTTCTATTCAAAAGCTTTTTAAGCTTTTAAATAGAAGCTAAGATGAGTAACTTCTATGAAAAGTGACTCTTTTTTTTAAAAAAACAAAAAGGCTAAAACAAACACACAGTAAGTTTTGCTATGACTAGTTGACACTAATTGCTTACATCATGAACACATTCAAAAGCGGATATCATGGCATTAATGTTTCCAGTGCACTCTATACTCCTGTCCACTCCTCCTCCGGTCATATCTGCAATCACCTGACATTTATCACTATAACATTAGAAAATCAGGATCATGAAGTCAATATATACTGCACAGATAGTGAATTATGTACCTGTTGAACTGGCCTACCATGGTCCTTTGGATTCACAAACTCGGTTATTCCAAATTTTTTGGCTAGCATCCAGAAAGATAGGCAAACACAAGTAGTTAAGTTATATATGTCGACATGATCTACTTGAACATAGCTTGGTAACATCAATATGAGAGTTTACTGAAGTGATAAGGCTAGATGCTACCTTCCTCAAACCTGTTTGGGTTCAAATCGACCCCAATAATCCTAGATGCGCCAGCAATTCTGGCACCCTCAGCAGCCTAATATAAAAGAGTAGTATATACAAATAAATACATCAGAAGTTAAGTATAGTAATAAGACAAGAATTTAAGTGGTCGAATCAACTTGGCAGCTTGAGGGAAAAGAGAGCAAGGGTGAATTTTCAAACATACAGCAAGGCCAACAGCTCCGAGACCAAAGATTGCTACTGTAGAACCCTTCTTTGGTTTTGCTACATTCAAAGTAGCTCCTAATCCTGCAATTTGAAATTTATTGTTCTGCATAATCTGTTACTGAGAAACTAAGCCTGGAATAGAGATGGGTAAAATTGACATAAGTGTTGGATCAAACCTGTTGAGATACCACAACTGAGGACACATACTTTATCCATTGGTGCTTGTGGATTGATCTTTGCCAAGCAGCCAGAATGTATCACAGTGTATTCACTAAAAGTGGATGTGCCAACAAAGTGGTTTATTGGGGTACCATTAATTGAAAACCTGCTTTTACCATCACTATGCATGACGCCTCTCTCTGTATCTATTCTCAAAAGGTCACACATGTTGCTTTCCTCAGATTTGCAATGTGCACATTCACCACATTCACCGGTGAATACTGGGAGCACATGATCCCCAACCTGAAGGTGTGTGACTCCTTCTCCAATACTCTCCACAATTCTGTTCAAATAAGTAAACTCAGCAATGAGTAATGGCTCCTTGGGCTAAATCACACAGCAGATACAGGGCTTGTAGAATTGCTGCCACATTCAATATTTAAGTGACACTAAGACATTTAAAAGGAAATAGTTATCACTTGTCATCTAATTCCTGGTAAGAAGTGGTTATCACTGTGCAGGTTAAAAAGCTCTGAGCAACAGTTTGTTTTGTAAGTCCTGACTGATATGATTTTCAACATTTTAACGAATGCTTTCAAGGGTCCATTTGTTTAGTTTTAACATGCATGTACCCTCCATTGCAAAATGACATTGTGGCTTGGAAGCAATATACAAATCACAGTAGATGCATTTTTTTGTTTTTAATTATAATGTATTGATTAAACACTTAACTATTGCACAACTTTTCAAGCACCTTATTCTTTAATCATCAAGTAACTAAAATTTAAAAATAGCATAAGTTTTTACATTAGCTCCATAGCGACAGAATTATTGAAATGACATACCCAGCTGCCTCGTGGCCGAAAATTCGGGGAAAGAGTGGAGTTTGTCCCTAAAAGACCAAAGCATAAAGAGAAGTGAAAAATGTCAGAACTCATGTTCAAATTCTTCAAGGATAATATCTTCCACCCATTGATACTTTACCCACAGAGAAGAGGAAGTATAACATCACTTATTGGCAAACCCTAGGTAAATTCATCAACTAGTAATTAGAATTTGGAAATGGCATCAACATCTTGAGGACAATATGCATGAAAGCATGCTACTTCATATCGTTTTAAATTGTGTGGTCCCTGCAACCACGTCATATCAGGAATTATAGCTATATCAGCCACATTTTCCGACAATTTTGTGCAATTGCAACCGTAATTTAAAATCATTATATGTGGAACAAGTGATTATGGAACACAAACGAAATAATCTAGCTTGATAATTAAGCAGATAAATTTAAAACAAACCTTGGCCTCCCAGAAGTAGAGATCAGTATGGCAAAGTGAGGTATATTTGACCTTGATCCTCACTTCCATGGCCTGTGGTGGAGCCACCTCCACTCTTTCTATCACCAAAGGTTTACCTGCTTCCCACGCAACAGCAGCTACAAATGTACAAAAAATTTAAAAGCAAATGAATAAAAAGCGTAACAAAAAGTATTTCAGAAATTAAAGAAGCCCAATAATGAACGGAAACATAGATGAAAGATCAGAACATAGAAAATAAAACCCTTGAACAAAAAGACTTTTAAATAAGAAATGAATATAGAAGACACAGAAACTCAAAATTCTGCAACAATTGATGTTTGGAAAGTGGGTGGAGAACTGAAAAACATAACAAAAGGAAATAACTTTGCTTTCTCTCTTCGATCTTGCATAGTAGCAATGAAAGTATGATTTCGTACCTTTGCAGGGAATCGCAAGACCAGCAGTGCTCGACATGTTGTTACTCACGAGCGGAGATGAATGAGGAGATGTACAAGACAACTTTGAGAAAAATCTTTGTGAAACAGAAGTCCTTAACCGTTGTGTCAGATATTGATACATCTGTTATATATACAATGGCAGTGGTCCCATGTGACAATGTGACATTAACATACATGCATGTATATATATAACTTTTTGTCAATGTCAATAAGCTGTTAACAAGAGCCCACCTCTTTTGAAAAATATTGTGGCTCCTAGGTTCAAGGCTTGAAGGTAGAGATGATCAAGAAATCACTGGGGCACAGCCACCAGCTCTCGCAACTCATAGGATTTAGCTATTCTAGGTGTGGGTTACATTTTAAAAAGGAATGTGTAACGTCTAAGGGCATATTGGTGAGTCTGGTTTAGGAGGGGAAGGGATGGAAGGAAAAGATTTATGGAGATTTTACTTTATTCACTAGTTTTACTTATTAGGAGAAAAAGTTTTAATTAATCTCTCAAAATCCTTCAAAATCACCATTTCATGATTTTCCTGAATTAGGGGGAGTTTTATTGAGAGTTGAATTTAATTTATTATTCTATCCCTATTGAAATATAAAACACCATTTTTACCAATCTATTATAATTTTATTTCAACTTTTCATATAAATTATATTTCTCTCCTAATTTTGTATCAACTTCCATTTAAATTTGTTAACTCCTAAAAAATATTTAAAAAAGAAATATTTTTAAATTTATAAACATTATAATATTTGCTAAATTTTTTTAAAATTATTAATACTATAAAATATATTAATTATACTCAATTATTTTAGTAAAGGGTAAAATTATAAAAATACATTATAAACCCCCCATTTTTTTTCCCTTATCAATTTTAAACTCATGAACAAGATTAACAGAAACTCTCTAAATCCTTTTCTTCCCTTTTCCTTTCTTTCTCTTTGATGTTTTTCCTTTCCTTTCCCTCATAATTCATGAACACGCCTCAAAGCATTGAAGAATATATGAAAGCGTAAATTATATTACTTGTATGTATAATCTATCATTAAGTTAATGAAATGCATAAGGTACAATTATTATGGACTTTACTCTCTAAAATATATGCTATTCATTATAGATGCCAAATCCAAGTTTGCAAGCACGTACAAGACATACAAAACAAGATCAAACCAGCGGCAACGATAGCCCATAGGTTGATCTCTCACTTGGGAAAGAAGCACGCAAAGAATAATTGCTGTTCCCTTTCTATGTGCTGCCAATAAGCAACTAGTTTAAGAAGAAGATACATAGTTATGGCATAACTTAGATCAAGTGGCTTTCGAATTCTGTGGACCAGAATTATTCCATTGATTGTTAAAAAGCATAAGATAAAACATAATCTATTTATGCTATAGAGAAAACTGAATTTCATTCTTCTTTTTGGGTACAGTGGAAAAGTAGGCAAAATAGTTAAAGAACCAAACACAAGGAATGAGACTTTTTGTGTGCAAATGCTAAAAACAAGATTGTGTCTTTCAGTATTGAGGGTGTGGTCTTTGATTGTGTCCACGGCTTAAGTTGATTTTCAAGGGGTTTTGTTTGGTCAACGGTTGCAAAGAATTTTTTACTCAGTTTTCATCCATATTAATTGAGTGATATGATTTAATAGTTGGAGCTTGAGCAATTTGTTTTGAGGTGCTCCATGCTTCCGATAAGTGGGAGCATTTTGAGTCTTTTTGGCAAGAAAATTAGAGATAGAAATCACATGTTCCTAAACCGTAAAAAATGATATATATATATATATATATATATATATATATATATATATATATATATATCTCTCTCTCTCTCTCTCTCTCTCTTTCGTAAATCAATTCAACATAAGATAACTTTATAATTTTATTATACTCACATTAATTACTACTCTATCTTGTCTCTCATATCACCTAATTAATATCCATTTTTTACTATTTATCTCCATATCCATACTATTCTATTTTTTTTGTATTTTTCATTTTTTTATATCATGCAATTACAAATTTATGTAATATTATTATATAAAAATGTATGGTCGGTAAATTTATACAAAACAAATAATATCTGCTAAGTAATATCACCTTAGGGCACTATATAATTACAATGCATTGTAATTTTATTAACGTAAATTTTCAAAAGCTGTAAATCTATATAATTACATTGCTTTTCTAGTTTTACGTAAAGTTATACAGAAGAAATGTAAACTTATTGCAAACCATACAATTTAAATGTATCATGTTCAATCCTCGTAATAAAAATTTGAATTATTTAATTTTTTTAAAAAAAATTGATCACTTTATTTAAATATATTAAAAAAATTTTAATGATAATTATTTATTAATTTTATGAAGAAATATTTTGTTGAATTAATATTAAAATATATTTATCTATCATAAAATGATGTTATATAAATTTGAAATTATATAACATTTAGTCATCTTAGTATAAAAGAAAAATAAAAAAAGAGAATAATATCATATAAAGATAAATAGTGAAAAATGCATATTAATTAGGTGCGAAATAAGATAGGGTAGTAATTAATAAGAGTATAATAAAATTACCGACGGACAAAATCTGTCAAAAAAAAGTAAAACCTTTCATGATGTGGTATTTTACCAACAGATAAAGAATATGTCGGAAAAAGCGTCAATAAATATTCGTGTGTAATGGCGTGACAATTTTATCAACGGAAAATTCATCAATAAATTTTTGAATTTCTATTTTATATTTTGTTTAAATCTACATATTTACTAATGGAATATCCATTAGTAAATTTAAAAATTATCGACGAAAATTCCATCAGTATAAAATTATTTATTTAGCATATAATTTTAAAAAATGAATAAGTAACCAACGGATTTTTCCGTTTGGTATTTGAAAATTAGATTAACCACCATCGCCTTTTCGGTTTCCACATTACCCACGGATTATCCATCAATAATATCAAATTAATGAAATAAATCGCATCATTACCTTAACACCGAATGTTAAAACGCAAGTCCTTTTCTTCTTCTTCCTCATTCGCACTTTCTCGCTCTCTCTCTCTCTTGCCCCTCCACACAGCCACTGACCATTTCACCATCGCTGGAGACCGCCATTGTGTTCTTGGTATGTTTTTGAGCAATTTAATCGGTTTAATTTTTTTTTATATATATTTAGCCTTTTTTAATTCCATTTCTTTACTCAAAATTTTTAGTTTCTTAGTTAGTTAATTAACTTATTGTGTTTTGTTGATTATTAAAGATCTCAGTTGGAGTACTTGGAGCGCTTCTGTTGTGGTGCATTCATTGATTTAAGTATTGTGGCATATTAGATACGTACATTGTACTCCTTTCTTAACTCTATATTTTCAAAAATATTAGAGATTTAAATTTTCGAAAATAGAGTTATAGAATAGAAGAAGGACGATAGGATTGCATGACTAAGGAAAGACTTAGAGTTCCTTTCTATCATTTGAATTGTATGTTGTAGTGTTGTGTGCTTGCATGATGTAAAGTAAGGGGATGCATTCTAGAACAGTTTTTAGGACTAATTGATTGATTTGCATGAGTGCATGTGTTTGTTATTTGTGTTTTGAATTAATTTTTGTGGAGGCTCTAAATTAAGGGGAGATTCGGCCCAAATATTTTTTATCATTTAGAATATTCTTTGAATTAAATAATTATTGTTATGTAATAAATAATTATTATGTGTTGAATTGCTGAATAAATTTTCGTGGAGGTTTCTAATTTAAAGGGAGGCTTTGCCCAAATTTTTTTAATTATTTTCAATTTTCTGCATATCTATCTTAGTGCTATAGTGTAATTCTTTGCATTTATATTTATATACATGTTATGTTTGTTGCTTATGTTTATCAATTCACACACATATTATACAAGTCATCTATGGCAAGATGAGGATCTGGCTCTAGACGAGGTAGAGGTAAACCAAGGAAGCATGGTCTACCCCATGCATTCAGGCTCCAACCACCATCTCCACTATGTTGGCGTCCACCACTCCTGCCACTGCTGCTGCATCCAGCCCTACTAGTCATCCTCCATAAGGCCAAGAGTTTGTTATGATACCCAACTCTGAGTATATGGAGTCAGGATCTCAGCCTTCACTCCTTCCTCAACCCACCTTTCAGCCTACTCCATCTCCACCCCCACCTTTAGGAGGTGAGGATCACACCTCACCTGTAATTGATTCCACTTCTTCTCCTACCCCCAACTAGCCTAGTTCACAGGATGCCCCGGCCTCGTCGTCTACCCCCTTACAGGACTCCATGAACCAACGTATGGAGCTCAGATATGACGACAAATCTTGGTAAGTATTTTCAAATTTAAATTTATTATAAATTTTTAATTGTGATATTAAATTTAATTAATAGATACTTGACTTAATCCATTGTTTTTGATACAGTTGGATTTCACCAGCTCCAAGCCTATATAGGATTATCGAGATGTTCCAGGAGAACTTCTGTGGCCCATATAAGAGCTTTTTAAAGGCACCTGAGGCTATATAACAAATGTGGTGAAGAGAATGGAGGCTAAAATTATTTTTTTATTATTAATTTTGTTTTTTTTTATTTTGATGTATGCTTATTTATTATAAGGGAGCTGACAATTGTGTTACTTGTGTGCAGTGCTCATTCACTATTGATGCACGCAAGGAGGCCTCAATCTACAAGGCATAGAGGACTAGAGCGGCAAGCAACTCCGCGATATGTTTCACGACATTCGCGAAAATAATGCTAGTATCCATTGGCTCATTGAGGACATCCTCTAGGCACTCGAGGCATACCAGGACTCGCCCGAGTACAAGTCGAAGCAGGTGAAGGCTCGGGTGAGCAAAGGATCAGCTTGAGGTGGCTCACTACACACTGGAGGCTCCACCACCGTTGAGAGCACGTGGCCGAGGATGGTAAATATCATCTTTTACACTTATTTAGTTATTTAATTTTTGTATTAAATATTATGTTATCATGTGAAAATTGTTTGAAACATGGGAGAACGCGATGAACAGGCTGCTAAATTGGGGGGAGCTGCTCCGAGAGACCTACACTTAGAAGTAGGACAAGTCGTAGTGGGTCGATATTCGGTCAGAGACCATATATGTAAGTACTTATAATTTTAATTTCCAATACTTTTAATTTATTATAATTTCTATTATTTAAATCTAATTTAATTTGTTTTATTTATTCCAATTGCAACATGAGTTCACCCAGTGACTGACTAAGGCCCAATTGTAGTAGTAGCAGCAGGGGGACAAAAGCACTCCTGCCGATCCACCTGTCAGTGACAACGTTATATGGGCCAAAATGGTTGGCAGCGGCTACAAGGGGCGTATTTATTGTATGGGTACCATATATAATAGGTCTTGTTCTCCAACCTCTGTGTTTGGAGCTGGGCCTGCCAGTTTGGATGTGGAGTGTAATGTCTGAAAAATTTTTACCATTTTTAAACAAGTTGTTCGATTTTTATCGAATGATTGAGATTAATTAGAGTTTGATTTAGTGTTTATCTAAAGTCAATTAAGTAATATTTGGAAGGATTAACTTTGATGGAATTAGATTAGGAACATAGGAAACCTCATAGAATTTTTCTAAAACCGGTTTACCGATTTAAGAGAAATCGATAAGATTTCGGTATTTTAAACTGTCAGAACCGAACCAATAGAACTTATACTATGAATGCCCTAGGATGGATGGTTAAGATTTAGCCAAAACATCTCCATATGTGGCGCTACTTTTAGTCCAAAGAAGGCAACTACCAATAAAGTTGAATTACCAACACACATCCACTAGTCAAATGAAACTTGCTTCAAAAGTTTTCACTTTTTTTCTTTCTTACTCCCTTGAAAATTTGGCCATATGCTGCTGAGCTCTCTTCATCCTTCTTCCTCCTCATCTCATCTCATCTCCATCTCCAACAACTCTTCAAGCTTCACCAAAATTTCATAAACCCAAAGCACAACTCTAGCAATATTACACCTAGGAGAAGTAGGAATTCAACTCTTCTTCTTGTCTTCCTTGATTTGGGGCTATGTGGGGATTCTATTTCTCTCATGATACTAATGTGATTTGGAGTGATGATGATGGATAATGGTTGATTTTGCATGTATGTCATGATTATAATTGAAATTGGAATGAAAGAACTTGAAGATAGAATGAATCAAGGAGCTGTTGGGTGAAAACCCTATGGCATCCGTACGTCCGTCTTGTATGGACAAAAATCTAGCCATCAAAACATGATAAATCTATTTTTATATGAAACTAGACATTTAGGGCTTTCCAAACGTATAAATATAAGGCCATTGGATTAGTATAGAATTAGTTATGAATTTTTGAAGTTTGACTTAGAAATTTGTATTCTCATTTGGGCAGTATGAGTTGAGAAGGGCGTAACTCATCCTACATAACTCTAAATTGAGTGCAACTAATTATTTTTGAAAGCTAACATGTAAGGAAACATTCCATAAAAATTTCAGAGTCAGATTCATTGTCATTTCTTCCCAGCACATCAATGAAATTGCCTTAAGTTCAAACTGGGCTAGAACAAAGTAGTCCAGTAAGGTCAAATTACGGGCCTTATATCTCAAGATATACTTATGCAAATGATATGAAAATTATTTCATTTGAAAGGTTGTTCTATTAGCTTTAATTTGATATAAATTTTGTATCATTTCACCCAGATTTCTATTTTTAGTGAATTTTCACTTATAAGAGTGCACTTTTGGCTAAGTACAGGGTAGTCTGAGGTAAAATACTAATAACATGAGCTATACAAATCAAAATGAGATGGGACTAAAAGGGTTGGAAACTAGACACATAGAGCTATGACATATCCAAAATTTAGGTTTAAATGAGTTGAATAAGAGTAAAGATAGATTTTACAAAATTCAGGCAGAAGAGGGTAGAGTGAGCAGAAAACTATGTTGATATTTCTATTGATTTTGACATACCATATGATTAATAATGTTGTTGTAACTTGTTGTTTTACATTGAATTGTCTACTTAATTGATTGTACTAGTAGTCTGGCACTATTCATAGGGAAGTGGATTCGATCCGTTATGCTGCCGAAATTTCGGCAACGAATTCATATACCTTATGAAATATTTGTATGAGTACATGATGTTCAAGTAAAATAATGTTAGTTGTGCATGCAAATTATAAAAGATATAAAGGATTCCATATTATTTGGGCCAACCTCTAAATAATTTTAAGGGGAATAGATCAGTGGAAAAGTTTGGGAAAGTAAACCCGGTAATCCTGTATAGGAACGAGCTCGATCCTAAAAAGCAGACTATTACCTAGGAGTATATGACCAATAACTCCCAGGGGACCAAGGATGGAAAATATAAGTTTTAGAAGGCGAAAGCCTTCAAAGATAAGATACATTTTCCAGTTTGTACATTTATAAGTACTGTATAATAATTCTTAACTGATTGTTATAGTTACCTCTTTATTTCTCATGATATGTTACTGTTGATTTATGGTTACTGTCTTAGTTATATTAGCCTATTTGTTTAATTATATTTTCGTTGCTTTAATTTAAAATTTAGTTTGTTTCGGGTTATATTTTCAAGACATGAGTTTTAAGTTGAATATTACCATCATGTTGTACTATTTAGAGTTAAGAAAAACCAAAACAACTAGGAACGATAGCAATGACAAATGTGTATAAAATTAGGATTCCTATTGAGAAATTTTTATTTCTCACCCTACTGTATGTTTCCGCCTCATTCTCAGATCATGGAGAATGTGGTGACAAGAGTCCTATTCATTGAGTTCCCGGACTTGCGCTTCCATCTAGATCCTATGCTAGACTCTGTATATATTGCCAGTAGCTGTCATTTTCATTTTTACTTCTTCTTCGGTAGAGACTTCGCAGTTCCACTTTCTCATCCTCTTTTTGACCCTATTGCACCCTACATTGCCATCTCTATATATGTGGCACATCCTTTTCCACCACCACCACCACCAGCAGCCGTAGCTCCTGCAGTACCACCGGCGGCATCACCTCCGCAGGCTCCTTCCATCTAGTTCTCTGAGGAAAAGGACCTTTCTGAGGCAGCGAGTTCATCGTCATCATCCTCTGCACCCAGCAGCGGCTATGCCCCGGCAGATGCCGGCATGGCCAATGAATTCCTTTCCTCGGAATCCATGTAGATAGCATACGTGCGGTAGCAACGGGAGGTGTATAGAGTGGCCCTCTTTTAGCAGTCTGAGTCATGGATAGATGGGTAGGGGTTATGAGTTGTACATGAAATATCCCATGGGAACCACATAGGGTTTTGTTTCATAGAGACAGGCCGATTTATTTTGTTCTAGCAGTCTTGTTTTTATATTCTGTACTGTTTATGTATCTTTTTGGAAAACTTCGGAAACAAACATCTATGTACATATATATGATGCAGCCAGATAGTTCTGTTTATTCCGTAGATTTTATTTATTTATCTATTTATTTATTTTATTATATTATTTCTGTTCGGTGTTTACCCATTAGTTATTCTACAGCCGAAGGAAAAAAAATGAACAGTTAACCTTCGCGGTAATTAACATTGAAGTAAAAATGAAATTTAATTAGAAAGTGACATGTAATAACTTATCAGATAATATATTATGACTTAAGCATAGTATTTTGTCTAGTAAGGTGTTACATGGAGGACATCCGCGATCGGGTGTAGCACTGAACGAATTAGTGCAAAGGCAACCCAAGGAGGCCGACCAGCGATATATAGAGCTGTAGGAGCGGCACAAGAGAGAGAAAAAGTAGTTGAACCAGCAGCTGTAGTCCAAGCAGCAGAGGATGATGACTATGTACACACATACTTTGAGTAACTGCGAAGCAGTTCATCATCTAGTGTATAGCCTCCACCACCTCCACCTCCACTGCCTCCATATTCTCCACATGACCGCACTTCGAATGGCTCTAAGGACATTTCGGATACTGACACTTATTAGTATCCGTAGTTTTTAGGGATTTTTATGTATTTAGAATTGTACATATGTTGACTTTTTTTTTTATTATTGACAATTTTTATCTTATTTGATAGTCTATAATATTTTATATTTCATTATATTTTATTATATTTCTAATTATATGAATTTATGGATAATTAAAATAATAATTTGAAATATTTAATTACTAATTTCAATTTTTAATAATACAAAACTACAAAAAAAATTACCTTACCGACAAAAATTCCATCAGTAATAATTAAAATAAAAATTATCATGCTCCATATTTTGCAATGGATTTTTCGTCGGTAAATATATATATTAAAGTATTATTTTTAATTTACCGATGAATGTTCTATTGGTAATTATTAGTAACTCATCGGCATAAATGCCCTTTTTAATGTTTTCTGACGTTCATTTACTAACTTTTTCTAATATTTTCGAAGATAGTTTACATTGATATAATTATCAATATTACCAACGATAAATATATCCAACGGTAATATTTAATTCTTTTTTTCGACATGCTATTTACCAACAGTTTATTTTCGTCAATGAAATTGTTATCGATGGTTATCACTGACCGTCGGAAAGTCCGTCGATTTTTTGCATGTTTCTAGTAGTGTAACCTCCACATGAAGACATGGAGATTACCATATATGTATATATATATCCAACGGTAATATTTAATTCTTTTTTTCGATGTGCTATTTACCGACGGTTTATTTTTGTCAGTGAAATTGTTACCGATGGTTATCACTGACCGTCGGAAAGTTCGTCAATTTTTTGCATGTTTCTAGTAGTGTAACCTCCACATGAAGACATGGAGATTACCATATATATATATATAATTTCTTTAATAACAAATCATAATGATGGAATAGAGAACAAGGTAGACTTTCTCTAATTTAGAGATAGATAATTTCTATTCTAAAAATAATAGTATTTACTAATGAATCTCCATATATATGTAATAATCGATATAGAAGTAAAACACATACACATACAATAACCTTGCTAATTAATATTAAAGCTAAATAGCATAAAACACCTAAAAGCTAGTCATAGTTGAAGAGTAATTCAAACTCTTAAATATATAAATAAATTATTAAAGAAAACATCCTTAAAGATAAAAATAAATAAATAAATAATTTTGATATATTGTCAATGTTAAAGAGTTTTACATTATCATTCAATCACAACTTCTTATTTATAAGACTTTCAAAATAATAAGTGATTAAATCAAACACTTTTACTGATGTGATAATATATGATTAGATATATGTGTAAAGTTTTTTACACTAACAGTGTATCTAAATTAAACCATAAAAAAATATTATATCCAAATTACATAATTATCATAAATAATTACACCGATCCATTTTTATTGATGTATGATGTCCTTTTTAGTCGCCTAAGAGTAAGGCTCCCATTTATCGACTTTCAGACAAAAATAATTTTGGCAATTCAGGCTACCCCACTCAGCTTCATCCTAGCAGCTAGGCAATGATTTGAGGATTCGAGACTGTATGTAATATTCTTGGCATTCCCTTATTCATCTCAGTCTTCTTCTTCTTGATTAACTTGACTCATCCTAGGGACGGATGTAACACTCTAATAAACTCATACTATATTTAAGTCATATTACGGCATTTTATTAGTTATTACTTTTGCTTGTGGAGAACTTAAACTTCACCTTTAATTAAGTTATGTGGAAAATGGGGTAAATTTTTTTTGAAATAAAACTCGTATTTTGAAATCGTGAGAGCTATAAGTGTCACAATAGATAATTATAAATCATAAGCATAAATATATATATATATATATATGATTGTGGATAGTAAAAGCAAATAATAATAATCATCCATGCATGGTTACCCATAGATATTATAGCAAAAGCATAAATCATACCATACATATACATAAATAAAGAACTAAAGATGGATCACTAAAGGACCCAACCTAGTTACCATATGTTAGGATACAATAACCATAGAGAATAAAAACATAACATAAATTAACTGTTCGACATTGATACATCCATAAACCCTAGCACTACATCTCCATGGTAGTAGCAAAAGATGATCGTTGGCAGCTTCTACCCACATGTTTGAGCACATCGGCAACCTTCTCTAGCTATGGCAAGAGTTAGAGTGGCCACGCCCATGCCTACCATATCCACTAGGGACAATCGGCCTGATGATGAAGTGTGATCCCCTCTGGGGGCCCTTTACTTAGCTGAAAGCTATGGATGACTCCTCAGAAGAATCTATCTCGAGGGTGTGAGATACAGGATGGTAGATGTAACATCCCCATATAACGTAATAGGAGGTAATAACAACAAAATTTTGTTATTCACCACTTTGCCCCTAAACTTTTTAGAAAATGACATTTAGGTTCCTATGTCAATAGAATTAGCAGAATAAGGTTTTAAACGAAGCAGAATCAAGTAGCGAAAACGTAGAAACCTAAACCTCGGCTGATTGAGCCACGGAAGTATCCATATAAGAAATGACATGGGATGCCCCTAGACTTACCCATAATTACGAAAACGCCATTAGTCTTGAAAAGCAGAAATAAAAGGCCCTAAAATTCGCAAAACGTTTAATGTACACTGTTAATCGATTTACTCGATTTTATTGAGTTTGTAGAATTAATTAAAAAGTTAATTAGAGGTTAACTAGAAGTTGATTAGAGGTTAAAATTAGAGAAATTAGGACTAAGATAGAAACTTATAAAAACCTCACAAAATTCTTCAAAACTATTTTACCGATTTAAAGGAAATCGGTAAGATTACGGTACTTTAAACTGTCAAAACCGAACCAATAGAATTTTAACTCACTAACCCTACTTTAAGTGGCTGAGAACTCAGCCACTTAACCCCCCAAAGTGGCGCAAACAAGGCCACAAAACATGAGGAGAGTTGGCTGAAAATCAGCCTTGTATTCTTGGCCAATCAAATTTCAAGGAGCCAACCATTAAATCAGATTTTTCCTTCTTTCTCCACCCAATTTTCGAGCTCCCTCTTCCAGCAGCCTTCCTCCCCTCTTTTCTTCATCCTCTTCATCTCCTTCTTCCACTTTCAGCCTCCCTCAAGCTTCTTGCATCCATATCCTTCACTAAAACTCAAGACTAGCTAGTTGTTACATCAAAATAAAGGTAGGATTCCAATTCTTGTCTTGATTTTCTGATTTGGATGGCTGGTGGTGGTTTGTTTTCTCAATTTTTGATATATTGATTGAATGATTATGATGATATATGGCTGGTTTATTGGTTGTTTGTGAGGTTAAATTCGAGTTGGAAGCAAGAAAGGATGAAATTAAGAAGAGTTGAGGGGCTGGAGAACCAAAAACCCTCGGCAGTCCATACGGCGGAGTGTACGGCTCCACCTACAGCCGATTAAATTCAATGAAAATATTTTTATATGAAACTCGACATTTAGAGCTTTCCATACATATATCATATAAGGCCATTGGATTAGTATTGAGTGAGATATGAATTTTGGAATTTCGACCTAGGTTTTTGACTTTGATTCTGGGCAGACTAGGTTGTTCAGGGTAGAACTTGACCTATACTACTTGGAATTGAGTGAAACTAGCCTTTTTAGAAAGCTAACACATAGGAGAATGTCCTATAAAAATTTCAGAGTTAGATAAGATCCTTTTTGCTCCCAGGGTTCCAAGAAAGTTGCCCTATGTCCAAACCGAGGCAAAATAGAGCAGTTCAGGAAAATCAGATTTTGGGGCTTATAACTTGAGTCCTACTAGTTCAAATGGAATGGAACTTTTGGAAAATGTTAGCTTTAATATGAGACTAATTTTGTATGATTTGAATGAGTTTTCAATTTTTAATGGATTTTTACTTTTAAGTATGCAATTCTGGCCAGCTGCTGGGCAAGCTGGGATAAAACCTAAATAAGTTAAGTTATACTTATCAAAATTAGGTGGGACCAAGGACGTTAGAAAATACACACATAAAAATTCAACATATCCAAAATTCAGGTCTAAATGAGTTAAAATGAATTTAAGGCTTCATTTCTAAAAATCGGGCAGAGTTGATATAATGGGCAGGATTGATCATAAGGGTCCAATCCCTACATGGTTGATATTATTATGATATATAAGGGTCCAATTCCTACATGATTGATATTATTGTGATATATTGGATACTCTATGTTGAACTTTTCCTTGATTGGTTTTACTGGTAGCCTGACACTATTTACGGGGAAACGGATCTGATCCGTTATACTGCCGAATTTTCGGTAGAATTGTAAGAAGGTTATGAACAATTGTATGTTATTAATAGGTATATAGAAAACATGTATGCAAGGATATATGAATGTAAGCGATGAAGCATATGCATGAGTGCATTCAGTATGTCTATGCATGATTATGTATGCGAATGAAAGAATATAAATATATAAAATGAGATCCCTCCAAGATTGGAGGCACGTGAATCCCCTTGTGGGTCAGTACTGTGTGACGAATCAGACTACCCAAAGATAGTAAAGAATAAAGATTAAAGCATATGCAAGCATCCCACTCACATGAGGCATAGCATCGACCCAGCTAGTGTGAGTATCGGGGACAGAACTTACATGAGGCATGGCATGACCCAGCTAGTGTAAGTACCGAATAAAGGTCCCACATTCCTAAGGAACGTGACATGGCTATCACGCTCTGATGGGGTATGACATGGCGATCATACTCTGGAATGTAGCATGATGATCCCACACCCTAAAGAATGTGACATGGCAATCACATTCTGATGGAGTATGACATGGCAATCATACTCTGGGACATGGCAGGAAGAATATATTCCTAAGGAATGTGACATGGAGATCATATTTTGATGGAGTATGACATGGCGATCATACTCTGGGACGTGGCAGGAAGAATATATTCCTAAAGAATGTGACATGGCGATCACATCCCGATGGGGTATGACATGGCAATCATACTCTGGAATATGGCATGATAAGCAGAAGATAAAGAAAGATGAAGAAAGAAAAGTGAATGTTATGTGCATGCATAAAATTCAAGTACAATTAAAGTTATGTGCAGATTTTATATGTTTAGTATATTTATGCTATTGTATTTTATCATGTTTCAGTTATTATTCATAATACAATTCATGAATCGACATTTTATGGGCTCTCCCAGATGCCAAGTGTATGACTAAAATGAACCTTGCTTCGGATAATATATTTTTGAACTATAAAGTTAAACAGATTGTATATCATGTTCACCTTTTTCATAATAAACCGAAGCAAACTGGAGATGACAACGATGACATTATGTATGATAATTAGAGGATCCTACTGAGAATTTATAATTCTCACTCCTATTTCCGTGTTATCTCTAGATAGTTCAAGAAGTTCCAAAGATGGCTGAAGTTGCTGTCAGATGAGGTCCGCTCAGGTAACAAAGAATAACTCAGGTGTAGTACTATGACTTAAGCATAGTATTGTACTTGGGAGGGTGTTACAGTAGATGGGTAGTGGTGGTGACACAAGAAGTAAGGCCAAGGTGTCGGTGGAACTAAGGTCGATCATGGGCATCTTCGGGGGCACGAGCTCTGGAAGAGGGATGTAACACCCTCCCAAGTACAGTACTATGCTTAAGTCATAGTACCACACCCTGGAGTTGTTACTGTTACCTAAGCGGACCTTGCTTGACAGTAACTTCAACCGTCTTCATAAACTTCTGAAACTATCTGGAGACAACACAGAAATAGGTGTGAGAATTATAAATTCTTAGTAGGATTCTCTAATTATCATATATAATGTCATCGTTGTCATCTCTAGTTTGCCTCGATTTATTATGAAAAAGGTGAACATATACTGTTTAATTTTATAGTTCGAAGATATGTCATCCAAAGCAAAGTTTATTTTAATCATACACTTGGCATTTGAGAGAACCCATAAAAATCAAGTCATGAATTATATTAGGACTAATAACTGAAATACAATAAAATACGACAACATCAATGTACTAGAGGCATAACTTCTACATATACTTTACTGGAACTACAGCATATTAAGACACCCACATAACATCAATATGCTGAGAACATAACATCTGCACATAACTTAACTTGTATTTAAATTCATACATAGACATAAAACTTGCTTTTCTTTCTTCATCTTTCTTTTTCATCATAAAATCTTTATGTGCCACATTCCAGAGTATGATCACCATGTCATACCCCATCAGAGTGTGATCCCCATGTCACGTTCCTTAGGAATGTGGGATCTTCCTTTAGTACTTACACTAGCTGGATTATGCCATGCCTCGTGTAAGTCTTGGCCCCTATGCTCACACTAGTTGGGTCGATGCCATGCCTCATGTAAGTGGGGTGTCTGCATATACTTTAATCTTTAGTCTTTAGTCTCTAGCTTTTACTTGGCACACCTAGGCGTTACGTATCGCCGTCCCTAGGGTGCTTTTACTGCCCTTGGGTAGTCTGGCCTTGGAGTGAGCTCGTCAGCTTCACTCGTGACCGTCGTCACACCGACTCACCTGCAAGGGGACCCACGTGCCTCTAGTCTTGGAGGGATCTCATTCTGGTCACGTGCCTCTAATTGAAGGGATCTCTTCTGGTCACGTGCCTCAAAATTGAGGGATCTCATTTGAACACGTGCCTTTAATATAGAGGGATCTCATTTGACCACATGCCTCCAAGGTAGAGGGTAGCTGCCTTCACAGGGAGGGATTCAAAGTGCAACTGCCTTCAAGTGAAGGGATTCATATCTTTATCTGTTAACTGCCTTCACCGGGAAGGATTCAATATGCAACTACCTCCAGGTGAAGGGATTCACATTTTTATCATTTAACTGCCTTTACAGGGAGGGATCTCAATTAACTACTTCTGAGTGAAGGGATTTACATTCATTATATTCATGCTTTGTCATTCTCACACATAGTCATGCATAGGCATGCTGAATGTACTCATACATATGCTTCCTCCTTTATTTTCATATACGTCATAACTCGTATCACATTTAAATTTACCCTTGCATATAAATATTCCTAGTTCCATAAACTTCTGCCGTAAATCCGGTAGCATAACGGATCAGTTTCGTCTCTCCATAAATAGTGCCAGTTCAATCATAGCAATATAATCCATCTAACATATATATATCAATGTAAAACTGGCAATCCTCAACTCAAACCTTATATGTTTCACTAACACTTATGAAATCGTCACTTGGGTCACTTCCATCAATTCTATTCAATTCTGCCCGAATCTTGTATAATCCACTTTTATTTCTATTTAACTCATTTAAACCTGAATTTTGGATATGACATAGATGTATATGTTTATTTTCTAACCTCTTTGGTCCCGTATCATTTTGATTTATATAACTCAAGATATTCAAATTTTGCCTCAGCTTGTTCAGTCACTGGCCCGAATTACACTCTTGGAAGTATAAATTCACTAAAAATCGAAACTAACCTAAAATTATACAAAATTGGTGCCATATCAAAGCTAATAGGACAAGCTTTCATTTGCCACAAGTTTTATTCCATTTGCTTAAGTATACCTCGAGTTATAAGTCCCGAAAGTTGACCTTCCTGAACTACTCTGTTTTGGTCTGGATTGGACATAGGGCAACTTCCTCGAATCACTGGGAACAATTAAGACCATAACAAAGTCTGAATTTCTTATTGGGATGCTTCCCTATGTGTAAGCTTTCTAAAAAAATTAGTTTCACTCAATTTGGAGTTGTATAAGGTGAGTTATACCCTCCGCAAGTCACTCTGCCCGGATGAAAACCCTGATTCCTAGGTCAAATTTCAAAAATTCATATCTCTCTCAATACTATCCAATAACCTTATATGAGATATGTATGGAAATCCCTGGATGTCTACTTTCATCTAAAAATAGTTTCATCGGGTTTGAATGGTTGTAGGCGGAGCTGTACACTCTGCCGTACGGACTACCGTGGAATTCTTCACCCAGACAGCATCCTAATCCTCAATTCCTTCTAATTTTCTCCTTCTAACCATAGTTCCAACTTAAGATCTCCTATTAATCTAATCATAATCCATCATAATTCATCATATACATTCAGTATATTATCAAACACATGATGAAAAGTAAAATTTCATACAATCATATTGCAAAGAATTCAAGAACAGAGTAGAATCCTACCTCTTTGGAGTATGATTTGAGCTACGTGCTGAAATTTGGAGTGTTAGAACCTTGCTAAGCTTGAAGGAGTAATGGAGTTGATTGAGAGAAGGGAAGAAGGAGGCTGAAGCAAGGGGGAAGGGGAGAACGTAAATCAGACCAAAATGGAGAGAAGAGTCTGATTTAAATACATGAAAGTTGTGATGTTGATTGGTTGGAGTTTTGTGGTTGAAGTTGGGCTATGTCTCCCTCTTTTGCGGCCAAATTGCTCTCCACGTCGTCCCCAACGTGAAACTCGCTCCCACTCTATCTGAACTCGGAACTCGTCTCTGTTAAGCTTGAAGTCGGAAGTCGTGCCATTTTACTTGAGCTCAAAGCTGAAGCTGGATTTCGGAACTCGTCCACTCTTGTTTGTGACTTGAGGAAACCTTGTCTAGTTTATTTCGAGACTTAGAAGTAAGGTCGGAGGTCGGAAGTCTTCCAGCTTAAAATCACATAATCTCGGAACTCCCCATTCAAACTCGAGAGTGCCAGCAGAAATGGAAAGCTCCAGAGAATAAGATCGGATATCGGAACTCGTGTGTGACTTGAAAACCAGCTCAAGGATTCGAACTCATGTCCATTGAGTCCAACTCTAAGGCGGGAACTCGTTACATCAAAATCGGACGTTGGCACTTGTACCATTATTTTAAAGCATCAACTTGGGTCAAGTCCGAAGTCGGAATGAGGATGCTTAAGGTCGGAACTCGGAAATTCGAAATCACATTATCAAACCCAAGTTCTTAAACCTGAAAGTCGGTATTTTCTATACAGTGTACTTGATGAGATTGGAAACCGGGTATATTTTCCTTGAAACATGAAGTCGGATATCGGTAATCATGTCGAGAGTCAAGTCGGACATCGAGAACTATGCTGAAAGTTGAAGACGAATACGGAAATCGGGAATGGTCTTCATTCGGTACCTGGACATTAGTTTGGAGATCGGAAATCATGTAACAGTATATTTTAACTCGAAGTCGGGTATTGGAACTCGGAAGCCACCCATTTAACTCGAAACTAGAACATGAGGAATAATCAAAATTAGATGAAATCGGAAATTAGACACTACATGAAGTTGGAAATCAGGAATCACTCCATGTTGTTTGGATTTGAAGGTTAAACTCGGAAGTCGTGGAAACAATCCAGATGAAGTCGGAAGTCGTGGGGACTAACTCGGAAATCGGAAGTTATCATATTACGTGAAATTCGAAGATGAAGTCGGAAATTGGAATTGATCAAACCTGAGGATGAATTCAGAACTCAAAAATTGGGATGTTACAAGGGAGACCAAGCAACATCGACTCAAACTCGAGCAATGCAAGAGATGGCAACAGATGCACAAGACTTGCTGAGGATGCAACTTGGATGGCAAAAACAAAGGAAGCACCAAAGGCATCAGCATCACAGAAACAACCAAGATATACATAGACACGGGTAGTAGTGGTGGTCGAAGCCACTACTGTGCCGCACTCCTCGTCATAGAACCAATCATGCACTGAGGTTCCATGAGGAACTCTACCAAGAAGTCCATTGGTGTTTGAGGTGACATAGAAAAACATGAGAAATAATATTTCTCAGTAAGATTCTGTCTCAACATGCAAATGTCATTGTTATCATCCTAGCTACTTTGGGATTATAAACAAAATAATGACATGTATATAGTTCAGTTATTAGGTTTTCGAAGACGTAATTAGCCGACGTGAATTCCTTTTAAACATGCGCTCTTATCATGGCATAAACAATAATCATGGGCATAGAGCGGCAAATATGGATGGATGCATCATACATGAATATCTTGTAATTTCCTTTCTTTCTTATTCCTTTGCATTTTCTTATGTACTTCTACATGAGAACTTTGGTTATGCATCCATACTCTTCTTTGCTTTACTTAGGTGTATGTTATGGCATGAAAACTCCGATCATGTGTTCACATACTCACCACCTTAGACATGAAGTGGTAATGAGCTGTTATCGTAAGCCGTCACCACATTTCAATCCCTAAATTTCGGCAAGAAAGGGGGTTAACGTGGGTTATACCTTGAATTCTTTCTTTTCCTTATTGATGCAATTATGTAATATATATTCTTTTACTTAGCAAATAAACCTCTGTGTATAATGCATAGTAACCATTCTAAGGCCATGATTTTGACGGAAATCTGACAGCATAACATTTGCGAAGCAACAACTCACATAGCAACGTCATCATTTTTAATTATTCAGTCATCCATAATCAACTAGTTTCCCTAATTCCAAGGGACTCAGACCATAACCATCCAATCACTTCACCCTAAGCATACATCTAGGGTTTCACATATTCTTTGGTGTAAAGTCTTATGAATGCTTACGAGATATCTCATGATTCCTCATAAGAAAATCTCTTATTCTCAATAGGGTTTATTTCAAGTCTTTTAAGCTTTTCTTCCTCTACTTCTTAGATTAACCTTTTTAACACTAGGATTTGCCACATTATCCTTAGACAAGCATGTGGTCTTACCTTTATGACCAAGTCAATAGCCCTAATCTTTCGCTCAAATAGTCTATAAGGACTTCACATTGCTCCCTTGGATTATGACAGTTCATGGCTAGATCATAAAGCTTGTAAGCAACACTTGTTTTTCTTTCAAGCACCATTTTTTATTTTCTTTTTCACCTTTAGCTTATAGATTTAACTTTTTAATGGTTTTAGATCCAAGCATAGCCAAAAGTATAGACCTTTATCCTCCAAGTTGAAATTTTTTTGATCAATCTTTTCAAAGTTTCCTTCTTTGACCATAAAGCTCAAAACTTTAAACAACACACCAAGGAGCAAAAAAAACAAAACCATGGATTCATGCATGTCATACCATGGCTGAAACATCAAACAAGAAAAAGAGAGCATTTTCATAAAACAAATGAACGGATATGTGGTATTCAACACTTTTCAAGTTAAAGACAAAGAATATGGTCATGAGACCTCAAGATTAAGAATCAAACAAACTAAACATGGAGAAAGCTTAGGTGTTCTAGTTCTCGAAACAAGAAAAAAGGTGAGTTAGAGGTCACTAGCACTAGAAGCTTGCAAGTGCTTGGAAAGTTGAAATGGTAAAAATGGCCTTCCTCCTTGGAGCTTGAAGGCCACGGCTTTGAAGAAGAAAAAGGGAGAGCATTTGTGTTGTCTTGATCAAATGGAGCTAGTGTGTGTTGATTATTTTTCTTCGAGAACCAAAAGAGGTGGCTCTTGGAAGATGGTGGTGGTGGTTATGGAAGGGTGAAGGTAAAGATAAGAGGAAAGTGTTATTGAGACTTAGAGAGAGCGTTTGAGTTTTTGAGAGTGAAATGAAAAATGAAAGTGAGGAGTGTGAGCTAGTGTTGTGGCCATGGGGGTGCATGGGTCTTGGGGGAGTGGTTTTTGCTTTTTGGGTGTTTAGGGGACACCAAAGGGTTTAGAATGTGTGTTTTGTTCTTTGATTAAAGGTTTAGTCTAAAACAAATTTGGTTAACGGTGCATTAGGGATATATACTGTAACACCCTCCTCAGTACAGTATTATGCTTAAGTCATAATACCATACCCTGGAGTTGTTACTGTTATCTGAGCGGACCTTGTCTGACAGCAACTTCAGCCATCTTCGGAAACTTCTGAAACTATCTGGAAACAACACGGAAATAAGTGTGAGAATTATAAATTCCCAGTAGGATTCTCAAAGTATCATAAATAATATCATCGTTGTTATCTTCAGTTTGCTTCGGTTTATTAAGAAAAAGGTGAACATACCTTACAAACTGTTTAATTTTTATAGTTCGAAAATATAACGTCCGAAGCAAAGGTTCAGTTTTACTCATAGACTTGTCATTTGGGAAAAACCCATAAAAATCAATTCCTGAATGACATCATGGATAATAATTGCAACATATTAAACTATATATAGCATTTGCACATAACTTTATCTGTACTTGAGTTCATGCATATACATAAAGTTTGCTTTTCTTTCTTCATCTCTTTTTTCATCGTAAAGTCTTTACGTGCCACATTCCAGAGTATAATCGCCATGTCATACCCCATCAAAGCGTGATCACCATGTCACGTTCCTTAGGAATATGGGATCTTCCTTTGGTACTTACACTAGCTGGGTCATGCCATACCTCATGTAAGTTTTGTCCCCTTGTACTCACACTAGTTGGGTCGATGCCATGCCTCATGTGAGTGGATGCTTGCATATGCCTTAGTCTTTAGTCTTTAGTCTTTAGTCTTTAATCTTTAGCTTTTACTTGGCACACCTAGGCGTTACGTATCATCGTCCCTAGGGTGCTGTTACTGCCCTTGGGTAGCCTGGTCTTGGAGGGAGCTCGTCAACTCAGCTCGTGACCGTCGTCACACCGACTCACCCGCTAGGGGACCCACTGCCTCTAGGTTAGAGGGACCCATTGTGCAACTGCCTCCAAACTAGAGGGACCTAAGTTTTAGCTGCCTTCACAAGGAGGGATTCAATGTGCAACTGCCTCCAAGTGAAGGGATTCATATCTTTATCTTGTTTAGCTGCCTTCACAAGGAGGGATTCAAAGTGCAACTGCCTCCAGGTGAAGGGATTCACATTTTATTATTTAACTGCCTTCACAGGGAGGGACCTCATTTAACTACCTCCGAGTGAAGGGATTTACATTCATTATACTCATGCTTTGTCATTCTCATACATGGTCATGCATAGACGTGCTGAATGTACTCATACAGATACTTCATCACTTACTTCCATATATCATTGCACATATGATCTTTATGTACGTATTCATAACGTATAAAGGCTCGTAGCCTCTTTACCATTCTACCAGCACTCATACATATGCTGCATCATTTACTCTCATGTACCTCATATCATACTTATATCATTCTTGAACATAGAGTTTCCACCTACAGAATCATAATTGTGTAGCTATTCACATCATAAATTTCTTGTAATATAAACATTCCTAGTGTCATAGACTTCTGCCATAAATTTGGCAGCATAACGGATCAGTTCCGTTTCATCATGAATAGTGCCAGTTCTCACAGACAAACCAGTCATAGCAACATAATCAATTTAACACATATATGTCAATGTCAAACTGGCAATCCTCAACTCAAACCTTATATGTGCACTAACACTTGTAAAATTATCAATTTGACCATTCTGCCAATCTTACTCAGTTCTGCCCGAATTTTGTATAATCCATCTTTATCTCTATTCAACTCATTTAAACCTCAATTTTTGATATATCATAGCTCTATGTGTCTACTTTCTAACCTCTTTGATCCCATATCATTTTGATTTATATAACTCAAGATATTTAACTTTTGCCTCAGCCTGTTCGGTCACTATCCCGAATTACACTCCTAAAAATATAAATTCATTAAAAATCGAAATTAACCTCAAATCATACGAAATTGATGTCATATCAAATCTAACAAGACAACCTTTCATTTGCAATAAGTTTCACTTAATTTGCTTAAGTATACCTCGAGTTATAAGTCCTGAAAGTCGACCTTCTTGAACTACCCTGTTTTGACCTAGTCTGGACATAGGGTAAATTCCTTGAATCACTGGGAACAATTGGGACCATAACAAACTCAAAATTTTATACTGGGATGTTCCCCTATGTGTAAGCTTTTTAACAAAGTTGGTCTCACTCAATTTGGAGTTGTGTAGGGTGAGTTACACTCTCCTCAAGTCACCCTGCCCGAATGAAAGTCCTGGTTCCTAGGTTAACATTCAAAAATTCATATCTCTCTCATTACTAATCCAATGGCCTTATATCATATATCTATGGAAAGCTCTGAATGTCTACTTTCATCTAAAAATAGTTTCATCGGATTTAACTGGCTGTAGGCGGAGCCGTACACTCCGCCATACGGACTGTCATGGAGCTTCTCACTTAGATAGCATTCCAAACCTTCAGTTTTCCTAGTTTTCTTCTTCTAACCTTAATTCCAACTCAATATTTCATATTAATCCAATCATAATCCATCATAATACATCCAATAATTCATCAAATACATGGAGAAGAGTATAATTTCATGCAATCATAGTGCAAGTAACTCAAGAATAGAAATAGAATCCTACCTATTTGGAGTATGATTTGAGCTAAGTGCTGAAACTTAGAGTGTTAGAACCTTGCTAAGCTTGAAGGAGTAATGGAGTTAATTGAGAGAAGGGAAGAAGGAGGCTGGAACAAGAGAGAGAGAAGGAGGCGTAGATCAGTCAGAAATGAGGGGGAGAGACTGACTTAAATACATGGGGGTAGTTGGGATTATGAGTGTTGATTGGTTGAAATTTTGTGATTGAAGTTCGGTCATGTCTCCCACTGTTGTGGCCAAATTGCCCTCCACGTCGTTCCAAAAGTGGGATATGCTTCCGTTCGACTGAAATCGGAACTCGTCTCTATTATGCTTGAAGTCGAAACTCGTGCCATTTTACTTGAGCTTGGAGCTAAAGCCGAATGTCGGAACTCGTCCCATCTTGTTTGTGACTTGAGGAAATCTTATCTGTTTATTCGAAACTTGGAAGTAATGTCGGACGTCGAAAGTCATACAGCTCGCAATCATATAATCTCAGAACTCCTCATTTTAACTCGGGAATGTCAATGCTGGACATAAACTCGGAGATCGGAGATCGCGTATGATTGGAAATCAACTCAGATTTGAACTCATGTCCATTGAGTTCAACTCTAAGACCGGAACTCGTTGCATTCAACTCGGAGGTCGGTACCTGCATCATGTTGTTAACCTATAACTTCTGAGGTCGGAAACCACGTACACTATTTTGAAGTATGAGGTCTGAGGTCGAAACTCGGGTGCCTTGGTTGACACTGGAGGCTACATCATGAGACCGGAAATCAGGCACATTTCTTTGAAACATGAAGTCGGATATCGGTAATCACGTCCGTGTTTTTTGTACTTGAAGGTTAAGTCGGAAGTCGGGAATTATGCTGAAATTTGAACACGAATGCGGAAATTGGGAATAATCTCATTGAGACCTGGACATAAGTTTGGAGATCGGAAATCATGTCCCAGTATACTTTAACTCGAAGTCGGATATTGGAACTCAGAAGTCACCCATTTAACTCGAAACTAGAATATGAAGTCGGAAATCAGGAATGATCAAAATAAGATGAAGTCAGAAATTAGACACCAGAAGTCAAGACGAACTCGGGACTAGGAAATAATCCCATCTATCTGGAATTCGAAGATGAAATCGAAAATTGAAATTGATCAATCCTGAGGGCTAAGTCGGAACTCGGAAATCGGGATATTACATATACTACAAATGGAAGGTGCTTTCGTATAAGACATTAAGTGTTTAAATTATTTTTACTATATATGCATAAAGAAGGATACTTTTCAAGTTCCTACTTGATCCTTATGAACTTTGATTAAGTCCACATAATCATACTTCTACTCACATGTGATTAGCCACTAATTATATGAGCATTCACTTATGGATTAATAGTAATAATCTCATGATTCTTTAATTAGTTTTATTGTAAACTTACTTGTGCTTTTCTTAATCATGTTTCCAAATTCTAAATAGTAATGGTCATTTAGTGATTAAGCTTTAATTGCTTTCTCTAATGTCTTTTATTTTGACTTTTTAAAGTTTTAAACATTTTGTGTTGACTATTGACTTTTTCTTGACATTATGTTGACTTTTGACTTTTAACTTTTAGTTGATTTGTTGACTTTTTATTGATTTTTTTTAGACCTTTGACTTTATGTTGACCTTTGGCTTTTTAGTTGATATTTTGACTTTTATTTGACATTTTAGTTAGCCATCCATTAATCCAATCTCTCGGGTTAACAAGCTAATTAAACTAAACAAATTTGGGGATGTTACAACATTGGAGCTACCCAAGGATGGTTGTCCTTCTCAACCTGTCAGACACCCTCCTGCAGACAAGATTACGCTAAGTCATAAGTATCACATCCTCGAGTTGTTATCATATTCTGAGCGACCTTGTCTCGACAGAACTTCAAATTCCTCGGAAACTTCTGAAACTATCTGGAGACAACACGGAAATAGGAGTAAGAATTATAAATTCTCAGTAGGATTCTCTAATTATCATACAGAATATCATCATTGTCATCTCTAGTTTGCTTCGGTTTGTTTTGAAAAAGGTGAACATGCTTTATAAACTATTTAATTTTAAAAGTTGAAAATATAATGTCCAAAGCAACGCTCATTTTAATCATACACTTGGCATTTGGGAGAACCCATAAAAATCAATTCATGAATTATATTAGGAATGATACTGAAATACAATAAAGTACGATAGCATCAATATACTAGAGGCATAACTTCTACTTATACTCTACTAGAACTTGAAGTTATACTGATACATGAAATTTACTTTTCTTTTTTTATCTTCCTTTACTTTTTACATATTCCAGAGTATGATCGCCATGTCATACCCCATCAGAATGTGATCGCCATGTCATACTCCATCAGGATGTGATCGCCATATCACATTTCTTAGGGTATGGGATCGTCATGCTATATTCTAGAGTATGATTGCCATGTCATACCCCGTCAGAGCGTGATCGCCATGTCATGTTCCTTAGGAATATAGACTCATCATCATATCTTTACATGCCACATTCCAGAGTATGATCGCCATGTCATACCCCATCAGAGCGTGATCGCCATGTCACGTTCCTTAGGAATATGGGATCTTCATTTGGTACTTATACTAGCTGGGTCATGCCATGCCTCATGGAAGTTCTGGCCCCTATGCTCACACTAGCTAGGTCGATGCCATGCCTCATATGAGCGAGGTACTTGCATGTACTTTAATTTTGGTCTTTAGTTTTTAATCTTTACTGCCCTTGGGTAGCCTGGCCTTGAAGTGAGCTTGTCAACTCCACCCGTGACTGTTGTCACACCGACTCACCCACAAGGGGATTCACATTTAATATACTCATGTCTTTTCATTCTTATACATGATCATGCATAGACATGCTGAATGTATATATATATATATATATATATATATATATATATATACTTCATCATTTATTCTCATATACCTTATATCATACTGCTTCTTGATTTGTTCTCATATCTCATATCACACTTATATCATTCTTGCATATAAATATCCCTAGTTGCATAGACTTCTGCCGTGAATTCAGCAGCATAACGGATCAGATCCGTTTCCCTATAAATAGTGCCAGTTCTTGCAAACAAACCAGTCATAGCAACATAATCAATTTAACACACACACACACACACACACACACACACACACACACATATATATATATATATATATATATATATATATATATATATCAATGTCGAACTGGCAATCCTCAACTCAAACCTTATATGTTTCACTAACACTTGTGAAATCATCAATTGGGTCACCTTTGCCAATCTATTCAGTTCTGCCCGAATTTCATATGATCCACCTTTATTTCTATTCAACTCATTTAAACCTGAATTTTGGATATATCATAGTTCTATATGTATACTTTCTAACCTCTTTAGTCCCATATCATTTTGATCTATATAACTCAATATATTCAAATTTTGCCTCAGCCTATTCAGTCAAGTATAAATTCACTAAAAATCGAAACTAAGCTCAAATTATACAAAATTGGTGCCATATCAAAGCTAACAGGACAACCTTTCATTTCCAATAAGTTTCACTTGATTTACTTAAGTATATCTCGAGTTTTAAGTCTTGAAAGTCGACCTTCCTAAACTACCCTGTTTTGGCTTGGATTAGATATAGGGCAATTTCCTCAAATCATTGGGAACAATTGGGACCAATACAAACTCGAAATTTCATATTGGGATGTTCTCCTATGTGTAAGATTTCTAACAAAGTTAGTTTCACTCAATTTGGAGTTGTATAGGGTGAGTTATTCCCTCCTCAAGTCACCCTGCCCGGATGAAGATCCTGATTCTTAGGTCAAATTTAAAAAATTCATATCTCTCTCAATACTAATCCAATAACCTTATATGATATATGTATGGAAAGCCCTGGATGTCTACTTTCATCTAAAAATGGTTTCATCGAATTTAACCGGTTGTAGGCAGCGCCGTACACTCCGCCGTATGAACTGCCGTGGAACTTCTCCCTTAGATAGCATTCCAATCTTTCATTTCTCCTAGTTTTCTTCTTCTAACCTTAATTCCAACTCATTATTTCATATTAATCCTATATCAATCCAACCATAATTCATCATATACATCCAATACATCATCAAATATATATAGAAGAGTAATCTTTCATGCATCCTCAGTTTAGAGAAATTAAGATTAGAGATTGAATCCTACCTCTTTGGAGTGTGATCTTGCTGAATTTGAGTTTGGATTGAATAGAGCCTTGCCAAAGCTTGGAGATTTGATAGAGTAGATTAAGAGGGAGAAAGGAAGAAAAAGGCTGGAGCAAGAAGGAAAGAGAGTGGCATAAATCAGCTGGGAAGAGGAGGGGAGTCTGACTTAAATACATGAGAGTTGTGGTGTTGATTGGTTGGAGTTTTGTGATTGAAGTTCGGCCATGTCTCTCACTTTTGTGGCCAAAATGCTCTCCACGTCGCCCCAAAAGTGGAATACGTTTCCATTCTACCTGAAATCGGAAATCGTATCTATTATTCCTGAAGTCGGAACTCGTGCCATCTTACTTGAGCTTGGAGCTGAAGCCGGATGTCAAAACTCGTCCCATCTTGTTTGTGACTTGAGGAAATCCTCTGTTTATTCGAAACTTGGAAGTAAAGTCGGACGACGAAAGTCATATAGCTCGCAATCATATAATCTCGGAACTCCCTATTTGAACTCGGGAATGTGAATGCTGGATATTAACTCGGAGGTCGAAACTCGTGTAGGATTTGAACTCATGTCCATTGAGTTCAACTCTAAGGCCGAAACTCATTACATTTAACTCGGAGGTCGGTACTTGCATCATTGTGTTAACCTATAACTTCTAAGGTCGAAAACTGCGTAAACTATTTTGAAATATTAGGTCTGAGGTCGGAACTCGGGAACCTCTATCTGAAACTTGAAGCTACAGTATGAGACCGAAAATCAGATACACTTTCTTTGAAACATGAAGTCGGATATCGGTAATCACGTCCGTGGCATTTATACTTGAAAGTTAAGTCAGAAGTCGGGAGATGAGTTGGTTAAGATCGGAAGTCGGAAATTATGCTGAAAGTTGAACATGAACGCAGAAATCGGGAATAATTCATTGAGACCTGGACATAAGTTTGGAGATCGGAAATCATGTCCCAGTATACTTTAACTCAAAGTCGGATATTGGAACTCGAAAGCCACCCATTTAACTCGAAACTAGAATATGAAGTCGGAAATCAAGAACAATCAAAATTAGACGAAATCGGAAGTCGGAAAGGTCATGAAGTCAGAAATTCAACAAGACGAACTCGAAACTAGGAAATAATCCCTTCTATCTGAAATCCGAGGATGGAGTCGGGAACGGGATTTGATCAAACTTAAAGGCGAAGTCGAAACTTGGAAATCAGGGATGTTACATAACCCACACCGTCTGAAAAGTGTTTGAACTCTTCGAGTAATCGTATCATGCGTTCAAACCCTTCTACTTCAAGATTTACTCTTTCCCTAGCATTCACCCCTTTTTCATGACACTGGACCATTTATTGGAACAAAGAGAATGCTAGAATTAAAGTGGAGGAAAAGGATTTGAGTCCATTGGAAAAGGCTAGAGTTGACTTCTTTCTAGAGAGTTAGGAAGAAGAAAATCTCAACCTAAGAACCATCTTAGAAGTAGATAAAGACACAGAGAGGCTATAGTTGACTTCTTGTTGGAAATTTTATTCTTGGTCATTATAAATATTTTAATAATATTCTTTTGATCCTTATAAATATTATGACTTAATCATTATGCTAAGTAGAGATAAAAAAATAAAAAAAACTCATATTGGAACTAAGAGGGACTAAAAGTCAAGAAAAAATTTTAGAGGGAATAAAATTAAAATGACCTATATTTATAAGGACTAAATATATATTTAAGTGTAAAAAGAAATTATAAACAAAATCATTAAAACTGACTTAATTTTTAAGAGAAATGTTGAGGAAACTCACTTTTTATGGGATTGCATGTCGACTCACCACTCATCCACCATTGGATGGGGTGTAGATCCCACCTAGATTGGGTTCACACCCCATCCAATGGGGGATGAGTGGTGACTCGGCGTGGTATCCCACAAGAAGTGAGCCCCCTATCATTACTCAATTTTTAATAACCTATCTATAGACATAGTTTATGATATAAGACACAATGCCATCAATTTGATTCAAGTAGTCAATGCCGCTTAATGGGCGAAAGCTTAATTGCTGTTGTATCATATAGAAAAGAATATTTTAAAGGCTAGATGCTCTACAACTTCAGAAAAGTTACAGAGGATCTTGATCAGAGGCTTTTAACATGGTCCTTATAATTTAACATTCTAATGGATAAGATCTAACGTTGTATTGATAAACCAATCACTTGTGATGGATCGTAGTAATTCTCTAATTTTAATTAGCTTCATAATTGTAATTAAATGTATTTTAAAAGTAACAAAAATTTATCTATATGATCCTAAAATATTTCCAAAAAAAAATAATTTTTAATTTCAAGATCGCATAAATAACTTTTATTTAATTTTAGAATTATGCAGATAAATTTTAATACTGCAATACATCACAGATGATTAGTGTATTGATACACTATTGGATCTTATTCATAAGTACCATTATAGGTGGGTACACGGTGTAACATACTCCCAAGTATGGTACTATGCTTAAGTCATAATACCTCACCTAGGAGTTGTTACTGTCACTTAATCGGACCTTGTCTGGCAGCAACCTTCGGCCACCTTCAATCTTACTAGTCAACTCCGCCTCGGAAGACCTTCTTCGGAACTTCTGAACTATCTGGAGATAACACGGAAATAAACATAGGAGTGAGAATTATAAATTCTCAGTAGGATTCATTAAACTACCATATGCTGTGTCATCGTAATTATCTCTAGCTGCTTCGGTTTATTATGAAAAAGGTGAACATATTAATAGACTTTTCAGTTTTATTGTTCGAAAACGTATTATCCGAAGCAGAGTTCATTTTATTCATATACTTGTCATTTGGGAGAGCCAATACAAAATAAAGTCATGATCATACTATGAATAATAAATGCAACATATTAAAATATAATAACACCAATATACTAGAAATATAAAATTTGCACATGCTTTTACTTGTACTTGAATTTATGGTGATACACATAATTTTCTTTTCTTTCTTTGTCTTCCTTTACTTGTCATATATATTCCAGAGTACAATCGCCATGTCATACTCCATCGAGGTGTGATCACCATGTCACACTCGTTAAAAATATGTTCATCCTGCCACATCCCAAAGTATTATCGCCATATCATACTTCTTCGAGTTGTGATTGGCATGTCACATTCGTTAGGGTGTGGGATCATTATGCCACATTCTAGAGTATGATCGTCATGTCATGCCTCATCAGAGTGTGATCGCCATGTCACATTCCTTCGGAATATGGACTCATCATCATATCTTTCATCATAGAATCATAAATACATAGGCTTCATGTCTTATTCTCAAATGATCATACTTGCATGGTATTCATATACGTCGCATAATAACATTAACACAAACATTTAGAACTATCACTAATTTTTGCCGAAAATTCGGCAGCATAACGAATTAGGTCCGCTTCCGTGAATAGCGCCAAACATCCATGGCAATCATTCATACAAAAATTCAATTGCAATATATATCAATTTCATATAAATCAAGCAAGATTCATAATTTCCAACTTGAGGTAGGTTCCTACCACCCTCTACCTATTCTACCCGAATTTGTAAATTCAACCATAAATTCTATGTAATTCATTTAGACCTAAATTTTGGATATGTCATAATGCTATGTGTCTAGTTTTCAATCGTTTTGGTCCCATCTCAGTTTGATTTGTGTAGCTCAAGTTATTCAAAGTTTATTTTGGTCTGCCCTACAACTAGCCAGAATTACACACTTGAAAGTAAAAATCACTAAAATTTGAAAACTAGTCAAAATCATATGAAATTTATATCATATTAAAGCTAATAGAACCATCTTTTATTTTCATTAAGTCCCATTTCATTTGATTGAGTAGAGATTGATTTATAAGCTCCATAATTTGACCTCTCTAGACTACTCTATATTAGCCCAGTTTGGACTTAAGGAAACTTCAAGGAATTATTGGGAAGAACTGGGACCGAATGTAGTCCTGAAATTTTTATGGAATGTTTAATATTCTTAACTTTCTAACAAAATTAGTTTCACTCGATTTGAAGGAGTATAGGGCGAGATATACTCCTCGAAATCTAGTCTGCTTAGAATCAGGGTCAAAATCCTAGAGTAAATTTCAAAAATTCATATATCTCTCAATACTAATCCAATGACCTTATAATTTATATGGTTGGAAAGCCCTAGATGTCTAGTTTCAGTAAAATTATTTTCATTGAATTTCAATGGCTGTAGGAGGAGCCGTACACTTCGCCGTATGGAGCACCGTAGGTTTTCTTAACCTAATCTATTCTATTTGCTTCTCTTCACTAGATAATCATCCAAAACTCAATTTACACACAACAATCCAGCTATAAACCTTCATATAGACTCAGAATAACATTAAATACATGCATCTAAATGAGTTTACAATAGGCCCAATTCACAAGAAAATTCAAAGGAGAGGTTGAATCCTACCTCAAATTTGGAGTTTGAGCTAGAAATATGGAAGCTTTGGATGTAGAAACCTATGTAGGGTGAAGAAGCAAGGAGGAAATAATGAAATGGAAGACAAAAATGGGGGAGGGAGGTTTGATATGATGACCAAATTATGGGGGAGAGAATGGAGATATTTGTGGCTTGTGTCATAATGAATGAAACTGACTCATGGTAGTTGATTGGTGGATGCCTCAAGTAGTTGGAAATCAACCAAGTCTCCCTCATTGTGTGGCTGAAGGTGGTGCCATTTGTGGGGGTAGAGGTGGCTAAATTCTTAGCCTAATTTAGGGCTTGCAGTATAAAATTCTATTGATTCGGTTATAGCAGTTTAAAATATCGAATCTTTACCGATTTCCTCCAAACCAGTGAAATGTTACTAAATAACTTTGTAAGATTTTCTATATATCTATTCTAATTTTCTTAAGCCTAATATCTCTAATTAATATCCAATTAACTCCTAATTATCCTTTAATTACTTTCTAATTAACCTTACTTAGTTAATAAAAATTGAATAAATCGACTAACGACGTAAATTAAACGTTTTGCAAATTTAGAACATTTCTATTTTCTATTTTCCATAACTAATGGCATTTCCATAATTTTAAACAAGTTTGGGGCGTCCCACGTCATTTCACATGTGGACACCTCCGTGGCCCAATTGGCCAAGAATTGGGTTTCTACGTTTCCGCTACGTGGTTCTGCTTCGTTTAAAACCTTATTCTGCTAATTCAATTAATACAAGGACCTAAATGTCATTTTCAAAAATGTTCAAGGGCAAGGCTATAAATAATAAAAGTTTGCCCAAGGACGTTTTCATTATTTCTTATAACGTTATATAGAGATGTTACACATGAGCCAACCCGGTTCGCTTAGCTCGGTCCACAACGGACCATATGTAAATGGACCGGATCGGGTTGGTCCACAATGCATATGGGTTGTTATTATATAAGGCCCACTTCTGCATCGCAAGTTTCATTATTTTATAATACTCATATGGGTTGTATATGGGTTAGACCTTGGTCCTTGTGGTTGCAAAACACAAATCTTACCACTATGCTAAAGGTATATGTTATTTTATAATACTCAATCAAATTGTACATATTGTATTATGCTATTCTAAAATAATATTTACACAGGTTAGCGAACTAACCCACAAACCCGTGGGCTTAGCCCATTTAGCCCGTGGGTTAAACAGAGCGAGCCAAAAAAGTCAATAAATTAATAGGTTAGGAAAATACCTTATTCTAACCCATGTGGATTGCGGGTTAAACTGATCAACTCGCGGACTACGGCCCGTATACCCAGCTGTAAGTACCATGATGGTCCACCAAAGGTCATGTTAAAAGTCTCCGATCCTGAACAAGACTTTGATACCTCTACAAATTTACTTTCCCAGCCACTGGCGAACGAGAAATACTTGCATGGTCCGGAAGCACCACGTGGTTATGCTCCCGGACTAATCATATAAATGTATTTTATATGGGACCTACCACTAACACACAATCCCATGAAAATGCACTTATATAATTGGTCGGGAGCACAGCCACATAGTGCTCCCGGACTATGTAAGAATTTCTCCTGGTGGACCTTGCTCTTCGAATGCATTGATTGATTGCCACCTGATGATGGAATTGGTTAGTCAAATAGGCACAGGTTGTCTTATAATTGCGAATGTTTTGTTTCCTTCATTTTAATAAGAAACCAGAGGTAATTTCACACATGTTTGTTTATATTTTTTTAATAAATTCTTTTAATAAAAATATTCTTTTTAAAAATTTATGATGGTAATTAAAAGTTAGACATGGTATGGTATGAATATATTAAAATTTTCTTAATTGTTGTAAACAATAAAATAGATCAAAAGTAATTACATTTGGAAACTCATTGAATACTTTATTGCAGGTAAAATTTTTTATTTAGTTTGTGTACTTTTCACAACTCTTTTATTGAGGTCATTTTTAATGATGAAACATATAATTGTTTGGAATAAAATATTAATTTTGGCAAATACAACCTCATATAATTCAATATAATTGGTCTTAACTTTTGATTATTGTCATTATGTATCACACCGTTATCATAAACTATTTTCTTCTCAAAACAAAGGGTCATTTCAAGTCTCTTTCGACAAAATTATTGCTGGGATAAGAACTTTTACACTAACATTACTTTATATAAGTATTTCTACTTATATTATCTACAGTGATAGATCCAAAAAATTTAGGTAGGATAGCAAAAATAGTATATAATGATAACAAAATGTTCACATAATTTGTATCTTAGCATGGGATCAAATTTAATAAAGTAAGGGGATATATATATATATATGTGTGTGTGTGTGTGTGTGTGTGTGTGTGTGTGTGTGTGTGTATGTATGTATATATATATGTGTGTATGTATGTATGTCTAGGGTTTAGGATCTAGGAACTAAAATGAAGTATGCATATAATTTTAGGAATCAAATGAGTGTTTATTTAATAGTGAAGTTCAAAAGGAAGATGTGACATTAACATCATAAAAAAAATAGTTTATGTAACATTTTATTTAGTTGCACATACATATTAATCTTTTATCTTTTAATTTTATAATTTTTAAAATTGAAATAATTATACTAAAATAAGTCAACATCCCAAACCGTTGCTGGCAACCAAAAAAAGTGTCAATTATGCTCTTTAGGAACTAAATTTGGCATTAGGAATTTATGCACTTAGGAGAGTAGATAATCAAGGTTGGTTCTATGTTCATAGGCTTAGGCGCACATGCCCCCACTAAATTTGAATCAGTTTTTGAATCACTTTTTGCAATCTCACAAATTAAATCGTTAATTTCTTAATTGTATGGAGTAAAGTGAAGCATATATACAACTTTAAGGATTAAAATGAATATTCACGCATTAAATAATTCAAAAGTAAAAATATCTTTAAAATTAAATCAATTTAAACATTTGAAATGTTAAGAAAATTAATTCTCAAGATTAAAAATCATAAAAGTTAGGTTATAATGAGCTAGTAATATTAAATTTTAATATAAATAAATTTAAACATAAAAGATTAATATATGCAAGGCAATGTTTAATTATTACATATTGCAATGAATTTTAATTATAAATTATATTACTACTTGAATTATGTAAGAAGTGCAAGTTAGACTATTTTAATTACAAAAAAAAAAAATACTAGTGTTAAATGTTTTCTAATTATAATAGTTATAAAAAAAATAATTTGTTTAAATGATAAAATAATGGAAGTGTAATTCGTTTATTACATGTCATGACCCAATCCGAATTATAACCGGTCCATAGGGAGCCTCAATCCCTTAGCAAGCTTAGCTGAGGTTTCTTATGAGAAACAGATAAAATTTCCCTTAAAAGTTGGGCACTTCCCATAAATACAAAATTCCTATCACAGATCGAATTATGCAGTCCTGCCCTATAATCACGGATTAACTATAATCAAAATATAATCTCAGAATTAAATAAGCACTTTCAAAATGCTTTCAACGTTTGAAGCACATCATATATATATATATATAGTCATCCAGGGTAGATCTATTACAACTTAGTAACATGGTAGAAATAGAACCCTGCCTGTGGGCTAATGTAGCATGACTAAAAATTTTATACATAAGAATATTCAACTAAATACAAGTCAATCATATATTGATGATTTTACACCCTTAACTAGCTAAGGAGTTTGCTCGCGGATCTGTACTTGAATTTGAGAAATGGAAAGAATAAAGAGTGAGTTAAATAGACATAGTGAGAGATAATTTATCTATAACAAGAGTGGAACAAGCTTAAGTACTAGCTTTTCATAAACATATATACATTTACTAAGAAAATACATTCAAAATAAAACTTCATTGTAATGCTTGATTTACAAAATCCAACTGGCATTTCCATAATATCATTATAGTTGCATATGACATGTTTCAAATCCCTTTTCAAATACAAACACGCATGTATATAGTAAAAAATCTTAGACAAAGAAAATGTAAAAGCTTCTATAAAATATACCTCATATGTATTAAATCCTTGAAACATATGTAGGTTATTAAATCATATTTCGAGATCAGGTTCAAATAAGGTTCGATATACTAAGAAAACTTGAAGCATTCTCAATAAATCATAATAACATGGAAGTATCATAACTATAAAGCTTACGAGAAGTCTCTAAGTCTAGAATTCTAAAACCATGACTAGGCAGCCCCAACATCCTGTCCCCAATGTGTCCATAATTCGATTTACAATTAGGCAGCACATCCCTAGTATGAACATAAATCTAGATATGTTGGCGATACATGCAGGGCTTGCACCATCCTATGCTAGTTGGGTTAACTCCGCAGTGTACCAAGAGCTAATGTTTACTGTTCTTAGCTTACAATTCTATCAAAGATCCCTCCAATAAAAACCAATTCAAATATCAAAATTCCAATATCAACTCCTAATGTTTCAATTTCCTCTAACATTCATGTCACAAAATATCCAAACTCATAATCCACATTTGAAATCATCAAATATCTCCAATTGTTTCTCACCCTAGTACATACGTAAAAGAACTAGAATTTACTCATCAAGTCGCCAAGTATAAAGTGGCAAAGCTTTTCATATTAATATAAATCTTTGATCCATGTTCTTTCTAACTAATTTAAATCAAGTGTCCAAGGAAAAAATAGCATTTCACATAGCTTGTCCCACATACTTACACAACATATATATATAGAGAATAACATATTTGTTGCTCAAAGATTCTATAAGATAATCAACAAAGTACTATTTCCACTAGACATTTAAACAAAGCAAATCATAAACATGATATTTCTAAAATCATTCACAATCTTAAAATAAGATATAGGTATATTATCAAATGATTGAGGAAGCCAAGAAGAGGAAGACCACGCTTGTACCATAGAGCCAATGGTTGCTATCCAAAGGTACCTATCTCCAGAAACATTGTCAACCAAGTCTAAGTTAGCTCTTAGGACCAAAAATTATCCCCAATTTCTCTGAAACATAACAATCCCAATTTTGAACCCTGGGCTTCCAACTCAAACCACAAACTCAAACTTCATGGAAATTCTCTTTAAATCCTTGAAATAAGAAGAAGTAGATAGTGTAGATTTACCTTTGGAAGCCAAAGGAAGGAGAGGAGGGAGTAGGCCACTTATGAGAGCTCCAAAATCACCACCCTAAGCTTCTTCCTCCATGAAATTGCACCTCTCTCTCTCTCTCTCTCAAGATGGGCTTAAATAGAGAAACAACATGTAGGAGTGCCATTACGTTAAGGAGATGGACGTTAGACGTGGGGAATCAAGGCTTAGAACTTGGAGAGAGATGGAAGAGAAAGAAACCAGAGAAAAAGGAAGAGAAGTCGGTTCCTTTAAGAAGATTCACAAACCAAAATTTTATAGTTGTTGCCACCCCTAGGCGGTGGAAATTGGGTGCCTAGGTACTCGCAATCCAGAATGGACATGCACTCAAATTTCTCCTTTTTGTCATGCAATTACAATGTGCATACCAAAGGCCCTCCAAAGGCATTCCTAATCATATTTTCTTTCTAATAATACCCAACAAGTAAAAGAATGACTTCCAAAAGAAATTTTCTAAGGCCAAAACCCATGCTAGAGTTATGGATTATCTTATAAACATTTGTTTTTCCTTCTCAACATACATTGCAATATGCTTTCACGAGGTCCAAACAGTATTGTTATTCATATTCTAGCTCTAATAACAACGAGACAAACAAGGAAAAGGAGTTCCAAAGACTTTTTCCCAAGGCTCAAGTCAAATGAACTTGAAATTTGCGTCATTGACGTCTTATCTTAGAACCAGGGTATTACATTACATTTCCTTTAGAGGAAATAATTTGTTCATTACCTTTCATTTTCCTTTATTCAAAGTGTAATTCATTTTATAAAAAATATTCATTCCAATTTTTTAAGTGAGAATATAATAACTAAAAAATGATCCATTCCATTTCTGTTCCTTCCCCTTTATTATGAAACTTATTTCATTTCCTTCTCTTACCCTTTTATTCAGTCAATTATTAATGATTTATTAAAACAAAATTGAAAAGAATGCATCTTAATCATAAAATATAAAATTTCATCTAGAATATATTCTTTCATTGCATAGGTGTGAGCTATTTGTAATACATATAATATGATTTGATGCGATAATAGATGGGAAAGAATTTATTATACTAATATGAGTATAATAAAAAATTATAACTTTATATGAAGAAAAGGTTATATAGGATAACTTAAAAATAATTAAAATTTTAAAAAATGTGGAATACAATAATTGTAGAAATGAAAAGTGTAATTTTACCATTTTTATTTTGGGAAAATAAACAATTTTAAAAAATGTATAAATTTATATGTAAAACAACTTATTATCAACAGTGCAATTCGTTTGATTAGAATTTCTAATTTTCACTTTTTAAGTGAGTCAAAATCATTCTATTTCTCTCTCCCTTCCCTTTGTCCTTGTTCTTAGTCAAGTAATTTTAAAGGAAAAGTTTTATAGGAACATGTCACATAACAAATCAATATTAAATGTATAATTCATTTTAAAAGGATATATACATCTAATTTTAAAATGAGGAACAAACAATTGGAAAAGTCATTCAATTTTTCTCACCTTCACATTTTTTCAACCTCCTAATAAATTAATTTTAAAGAAAATATAAAACAATTTTATATAACATATCATTATTGAAGTGTAATTCATTTTATAAGGATATATATTTTAATTTTTAAGTGAGGAATGAATTACGAAAAAAAAATCATTTCATTTCTCTTTGCTTCCATGTTCTTCTCTTCAGTCTCTTAGTAAAGTAATTTTAAAGAAAAAGAATTATATATGATCTCTTTACATAGCAACTCATTACTAAAAGTGTAATACATTTTATAAAAATATGTACTTTCGATTTTTAAGTGAAGACTGAACAACTAAAAATATAATAAAATTGTTTCATTTCTTTCTCCCTTCTTTTTTCCGTTTTTCATCACAATTTTTTTTTAAAAAAAATTATAAAACCATTCTCTATAACAACTTATTAATAAATCGAAATTTGTATTATAAGACTGCTATTTTTAATTTTGAAGAGATAATCGAACAACTAAAAATATTGATTCATTTTTCTTCTCCTTTCTTTTTCTTCAACCTCAAAATAAAATAGTTTTATAAAGAATGTTATATACTATTACTCCATCCAACAACTCAATATTAAAAGGGTAATTCATTTATAAAAATACTTACTTTCAATTAAGTAAAATACAGTGACACCCTTAAAGTTTTAACATATCACAGTTAACCCCAATTTTGTTCAAAATGAGCACTCCACCCCAGAACTCACTAACGGTTGTAAGGGGTTAAGTGAGAATATTCCGTAGGAATATTTTTGCTTAACCATGGTTATCACTTGTAATATTAAAATTAAAAAAAAGAAAACTAAAATTGTCTTAAATTTTTAGAGGTTTCATCTGCATCACCTCCTCCTTTAGTGCAAGAACCATAGGAGATCGAGAGAGCGTGAGGTGGAGTCCAATGCACACACCCACCACTAAATTCATAGCCAATAATGAGTATGGGCCCACTAACTCTGATGTTCTCAAGTGGAAAGCTGGGATGGAGGCTTCTATGAAGAATTCACAGAGCAAGAGAAAGGATTATTCATCAATGTTCCCTTCCAAAGGAGATTTTAGTGGCATAGCTCTATAACTTCTACTAGATGTCAGCCTTGATTCCTGACATGATGCAAAAATTGAAGATAGGTGGCCATCATCTCCACACAAAGATAAATTGGCCAATCAAGTGTAGTCCACAGCCTATTCTTCACAGCTATTTACTCCTACCCATGGGCTATAGCCAAAGAGACCAAGAAAAAGGGCCAAATTCTTTTGATATTGATAAAGGAATAATTTCTTGTTTATATTTTTGGCCAACAGAAAGTTGAGTTTGGCTTGCAAGTTGTTTGAGATCTTTATTAACCCAGATGTCGATTTTGTTAGTTATAATTCTATGATGAACTCATTTGTCAGCAAGGGTTATTTCAATGAAATTTGAGGCTATCCTAACCCAAAAAGGTTACTTTATCGGATGTTGATATTTTGCTTCAAACGGTGGGTGAATATGGGGTGGGTGGAAGATGAAAGGAAGATGAGGTGGAGGATCTGATGTTGTCTCCTCTTTTGCGAAAATCTTTCTTAACCTCAGGTGGGTGAGAGGGGTTAACACAGTGGGTAATGTTGTGAGTGAATATGAGTGCAAAATTTAGACCATGGTTAGAAAGGGTTGGGCTTGTAACGATGGTTTTAGAGAGTGGGGCTCATTTTCAAGAAGATTGGGGCCAACTGTCAAATGTTAAAATTTCAAGGAGTGTCAATATATTTTACTCCTTTCAATTATTAAGTGCTGATGGAATAATCAGTCTTCTATCACATTATATACAATTACTTCATATGTGCAACACAATGTTTAATTATCACGTATTACAATGAATTTTAATTATAAATTATAAATTATATTATTAGTTGAATTATGTAAGAAGTGCAAGTTAGAGTGTTTTAATTACAAAAAAATATTTGATAGTTATTAATTGTAAGATAGAGTGAATTTGTGAGTTACTAGGTACAAGACTAAGTGAATTTTACTATATATATATATATATATATTTGAGACATGTATTTTTTAAAAAAATATAAATCTGTACTCATCTCAGTGACCTACGGAAACGCGATTCAATCGTCTGCAAAACAATGTACGTAAAATATATGGAATTAGATTCTAGTCTTCCAAATCAACAGGAAAATTAAAAAAATCTAGTTTTCCATGTCTATAATGGTCCGTAGGCTCTGTCCCTTGATCATGTAATCAAAGGCTTTATTGATTTCAGAGAGAGGAACTCTATGAGTTATAAACTTGTCCAGCTCCAATTTCTGCAAGGAAACAACTGTGCAATTCAATTGCCTCTCCCCTCTTGGAATTCAATTGCAATAGAGAGAGAGAGAGAGAGAAGCAGATTGTACTTACATTGTTCATGAACATATCAACCACTGTTGGAAGGCCTGTCTTAGGCTTGTAGTTCCCAAAGGTAGTACCTGTAACTGTCTTTTCATCAAGGAAATTGTAGGGATTAGTCTTGAAAACTGCATCACCACTAGGCACTCCAACAAGTACAGCAACACCCCACCCCTGCATAATTCAATTTTTGAAAGAGTGTGTGATTAGAAAGGAGCATAATTTATTTCCTCCGCTGCCACCACAAGACATATGCAGAATACCGACGAAAATTATCGAAGGAGTACAACTATTTTTGACAAATATAAAATTCCATTAATTCCGTGCATTATGGTAATTGACTAATTGGAAACCGTACATCATGAACAGCTTCCACGGCAGACAATAATGCATTAGTGTTTCCTGTGCATTCTATACTCCTATCAACTCCACCATTTGTCATCTCTTTGAGGACCTGTTTGATTGTAAGTTTGTAACAAAGGTTTAACATGCGTGAGACAAAATTGTGAATTGTCTAAATTGAAAAATGTCTATAAGATATTTTCTACCTCATGAACTGGTTTTTCATGTTCTTCTGGATTTACAAAGTCAGTTAGTCCAAATTTCTTGGCTGGCATTGAGAGACAAAGGAAAGATAAGCGATCTGGTGAAGGGAATATGACATTCTGGTGAAGCAGAATAAGCGATCCTTACCATGCTCAAGTTTGTTGGGATTCTTGTCAATCCCAATAATCCTAGAGGCCCCAGCAATTCTGGCACCTTCAGCTGCCTGCTCATATAACCATAGGAAGTATTACTTAAGAAAGCATTACTTGTAATAAAACTTGAAAAAACAAAAAGTTTCTAAAGAATTTAGATAGATATTACAGCCAGCCCAACTGCTCCAAGCCCAAAGATTGCTATTGAAGCATCCTTCTTTGGTTTGGCAACATTCAGAATTGCTCCTATTCCTGAAATGTAAAATTTCTTGTCTTAAATAAACAAATTAGTAAGATACTACATCTATTATTCGGAGATATATTTATGCTGGCACATCTAAGTGGTGACGAACCTGTTGAGATGCCACAACTGAGGATGCAAGCTTGGTCTAAAGGAGCTATAGGATTGATCTTTACAACGCTGCCTGAATGAACAACAGTGTACTGGCTAAAAGTAGATGTGCCAAGAAAGTGACTTATAGGCTTGCCTTTAATAGAGAACCTTGACTTGCCATCACTGATCATGACATTTCTTGCTGGATTTACCCTCAACAAATCACACATATTGCTCTCCTCAGACTTGCAATGTGGGCACTCCCCACACTCCCCGGTAAATACTGGAAGCACATGATCCCCACGCTTTAGGTTTGATACGCCATCGCCTACACTCTCCACAACCCTGCTTAATAAGGAAGACTTAGCAATGTGTTCCTGATACCATATCTGGATATATGATACAACTCACGCGTTCATTTATTACTACGTGAAATTGCTTTAGCTGTAGGGATGTATTTCAGCACCTTAAGGCATAGGCAAGCATTTAACGACAAGAGCAGTGATTCAAATTGCAACTTACCCTGATGCTTCGTGGCCAAATATGCGTGGAAACATTGATGGCAAACCCTGAATACATTGATTAACAAGGGAAATTATTGAAGCAGTTAATTGAAGGGTAAGGTGTTAACTGACAATTTTATGAGCAAAATGTGTTCTCCATTATCAATTAAGCTACAATTTTGGACCAAAAGCCATAACATGGATAACTAAATATTGCTGACTGAATGTTAAATTTATCTGCAAGTCTCTATAATTTTAACTTATTTTTAGATAAGCCTTTTTACTTTAAAAGTTTTTAATTCGGTTCTTATATTTTAAAAATTTTGAAATTGAGTCTCTATTGTCAATGATCATCCACTCTCTGTAACACTATTCACTGTTAGCTTTCCTTAGATTTTAATAGTTTAGTGAATTAGATGGGGAAAAAAAAAAAGGAAAGAAAGAACATAATTTGCATCGAAATTAAATATCATATGAGTTTAATTTGCATATACTAATAATATAAAAATATTTTACATTGTCATCCAATTATATACTTGAATTTATAAGATTTTTAAGATAGTGGATAATTAAGTTAAATATTTTGACCGATATGATAATACATGATTAAATATCGGTATAAAAATTTTTTACACTGACAATATATATAAATTAAATCCATATCATAATTTTTAATTACATTCAGAATATGTATGAGAAGACAAAAGAGGAGGAATAGTTGTTTTCGGCAAAAATTAGATAAGAGCATTGGTGCAAGCAAATTTAATTGAAAGTCTATCTAATATGTGTGGTATAACGGAATATGGTTAACGGCCACATATATACGGTGTAACAGAATATGATTAACAGTCATAGATGTCCGGTATAACAGAAAATTTATTATAAATTGATAGTATGAACCCAATTACAATGTTTTTGAGGTATAAGAACCTAAACAAAAGCTTTTTAAATATAAAGTTCTATTTAAAACATGTTGAAACTATAATTACTTGCAAATTAATTAATATAACCTTAACTGAATCATGAGGTCAAATAGTGAAAATGGATTTGACTAGTTTCCAGGATGATGGAGCATACAAATTTTCTTGAATTGCCAACCTTATATTCCCAGAAGTGGAGATCAGTGTGGCAAAGTGAGGAGTATTTGATCTTGATCCTTACTTCCTTCTCCTGTGGGGGAGCAACCTCCACATCCTCTATCACCAATGGCTTCCCTGCTTCCCATGCAACTGCAGCTGCAGAATCATAGAGAGGAATGCCATTACTTATGGAACTTTTGGAATGGAAGAAACCCCAAGATCAACCTTTTTTCTTTTTCTTTTTCTTTTTTTTTTTAATTTTGACGAAACCTTTTTTCTTTTTTGTTGGAATGGAAAGTAGTGAACCTCCAATAAAATTTATCCCCTTTCAATCTTCATCTTATTGTGAATCAATTATTTCAACCACACCATTTTCACCGATTCTTTACTTACCATATAGCCAGTAGCATTAAATGTGGACCACTAACCTAATGGCATGATCCCGTTGAGAAGCACATGGCACAAACAAGAGCAGATGAAATTATTCAGGAGAGAAAAAAAAGAGGGAGCAAGGGCAAATAAAATTACTTCTTCTCATACCTTTGCAAGGAATCACCTTGCCAGCAGTGGAAGATATGTTAGAGGCTAATGCAGAAGATGTAAGCAATGCATTGTTTTGTGAGCGCAGGTACTGAAAAGAACTACGTAGCTTCTGAAGACTATACATTTTCTTGTGATATGTGGAATTTCTTAGTATGACAAATTTCCTATCCTTCTTTCCTGCCAAAATGGTAGTGAACTTGAGGTTCAGTCCTGCACTGCGTAGTTGATTGATGTCTTTCCCTTCCGCTTTTTACCTATATTTGTTAAAATTAAAGCCACCTAAGTGGATAGGCGGGGAAACAAAACAAAGACAATTAAATTTCTCAGAGTAGCAAGGTCCTACATATTTTAGCGTTATTAAAGGCAAAATTCAATTACAATAATTATGGACTTCAATTAATTATTATTATTTTATTCACAGGGCTATGTCAATGACACTCAGGCCAATATAATGCACAACTAGATCTCAGAAAGCAAATAAGCATATTTACCATCCAAACCAGAAACCAAATGTGTGACCAACTCAAATGCTGGTTTGGAAATTAATCTTCCAAGTAACAACGTTCTCTTTGTTATTATCCATCTTATAAATTGAGATAACAATAGGATATGAGAAGAGATTAAGGGCATATTTGTTTCAATTTTAAAAAATAGTAATTTTGAAATTTAAATTTTTTATATATAGTTAAAAAAATTAAAAATTTTATATTTTTCAAAAATTACTTTTTTCAAAATTTTTTTGAGATTCTGATTATTTTTAAAAAATATTTAAATATATAAAAAGTAATTTTTTAATAAAAAATAATTTTTTACTAAAAAATTTACAAACAAAAACACCCTAATTCTATCATAAGTGAAGTCTTACTCTCTGCCAACTTATAGTAAAAGGATCAAAAACCTCAACAACTTCCTTAACTTGTCTTACTCTTATTATCCTTAATTAGTGAAGTCTAGATTGACCGAAAAAAATAATATTATTTACACTCATTTTTTTAACTTAGTGTAAGAGGTTCAATAAAATATTTTTTAATTATTAATTAAAAATAGATCTCACCTTTTTTTTTAACCAATAATTAAAAAATATCTTAATAAATCTCTTACTATAAGTCACAAAATAACATTTTTTTTTTACCAAAAAATATAGACAATGGATATAAGCAAGAGCAGTGATATGTGTACTCTCTCCCCACGAGATACACCGCCCAACGCACACAGTTGGAAAATCATGGAATCCACCCCTTCCTGCGGTGTCGTCTCTCCCTCCTCTCTCTCCTTCTTGCTTTAGACAATGAGTCAGGCATGCGGCGATCTGATTTTGCGTTCGCATAACATTTTTCTATAAGCAATGGTCTATTACTAATAATGGGTATTATTAAGTGAAAGGATTACATCAATTTTAGGCCACATGCATGTTGCTAGTTGGAGCCAACAATATACGTAACAAATTTGATTTTGTGTGTGTTCAGATAAACTTCTTTTAAAAAAATAATTTTAAGTATTGAAAATTAATTATTCTAAAGTTAATTTTATCCCAAAAAAATTAATTTTTTAAAAAATTAAACCAATTAACTTTTTATTTTATTTCTTTCAAAATCTTATTCTTTAAGAAGTGAATTTTTTATTAAAATATTTTTCTTACAAAATAATCATAAACGAGTTCTTTATCTAACTTGTAGGTAAGTTTGATTACATTAGTCAGACCAATCAACGTTATTGATCTCAATCACACGTGATTTTTCAGTAGAACCATCCAACAACTCTTTCCATTTCGCCGGCTTTTTAACTCAGATATATACTGTACTTTATTGTGCTGAACTCCATATTGGACAATCCTAAGCTGACGAGAAAACTCTCACTTTTAAACTTTTTAAATTGGAAGTGCTGATTATAATAGTTTTTAATTTCAAGAATTGAATTTTCAGATTAAGAAAAATATAATGTTTAAACCTGTAAGTCTGAACTGAATTATTATAATTGGTACTTACAATTTTAAAGAATGAATGGATAGTTTGCTCTGTCCCTCGGCAAATTGGAAGTATTTACAATGCTTCATAGAATACTCATGCTCCAAATATTTGTTCTCTCAGTAATATATTATAAAATATTCTCCTAAAAATCTATCGATACACCCTCAATTGCTTCTCTAAAATTTCTTATCAGTCAGCTCCTTCTCCTCTTCTCCTTGCAGTTAGCAATTTTAAAAATACTTTCTCCAAAATTTTCAGCATCTTTTTTGTTAAGTATCATAATTTTCATCCAACAACCACTATTATTATTCGCCTAACAGCCACCCAACAACTAAGTACTCTTCCATCAAGGTTCTCCATTCGCATTACATTGCTATCACTCGAGTTTAGTGTCATTGCATGGAGCTGGGTCCTACATGTCATGCTTCAGTTGCCAATGCGTCATATTGGACTGAAACCCACCTTACTCCTCTTACTCTTCCTTGTTGCGGTCATAAAACTGTTGCCTGTGGAGGTAGGGTTTGAAATCGCGAATTAGTAGTGGAGAGAGAGTTGTGGCGGATGCTGATTGGACATGCAGCAATTACAGTGAGTAATAGATGGAAGAGGTGATGGGATGAATGATAAAAAAAGAGATAATAATGTTAAATATTGAGATTGAGAAAGATGAGATAATTTTGATAAATTAATAATAAAAAATTTTATCATAGATAATATTTATTTGAATAAATTTAAATTATTTTATTATTTTAATTAATATCTGATTATCAAAAAGATTTTGGATACTATAATTTATTGTGATTTAAGGACTCTTGTAAACACTTTCTGCCAAATTGAAGCATGTTGAGTAGTTGACTTCGTAACTCGTGACATAGAAGCTTATCGAATCTCCTGGATTTTAAATTGAGTCGTTGAGTAGTCGACTAGGCGCCACTGCCGCAAATAAATGCACTTGTCAGATTTAGGCTTTCAGGCCATGGCCCATGGTCCACAGCTAGGGAGCGGGCGGGGCCTATCTCCGTCCCGCGAGTAAATATTTGTCTCCATCTCTTATTTTATGTTTATATAGATATCTATTTTTTATTTATTTATAAATTTATAAGTATTTATAAATATTTTAAAAATTTAAATTAAATATAAAAATTTTAATATTATAAAATATTTAAAATAATTATAAATAATAATCTAATTTAATAATTAAAATTTTAATAATTTAATATATTTAAAATAAAAATAAATACATAAAATAAACAAAAAATAAATATAATAATTCAATTTTATAATCTAAATTTTAACAATTTAAAATACTTAAAATAAAAATAAATATATAATAATAATTTAATTATTAATCCAAGATATAATAAGCATAAATAAATTTAATTTATAAATTTAAATTTTAGTCTAATTAATTTAAATAACAATAATATTAATTTAATTAAGTTAATAATTTAAGGATAAAATAATAATTTCATAATGGGTACCCGCGGGTATGGGGATAATAATTTCCGCCCCGCTCAATTTAATATACGGATATTTAAAATTCCTGTCCCTATACCCGTGAGGGCAAAATCTTCCTTTCATGCTCGCCTGTCATAGATATTACCCATGTGGTATCCAGTAGGTCTTGATTTTTGACAACTCTATCCACAGCTTTACTAGTGTGTTTATTTTAATTTAAAAAAAAGAGTTGTGATATATATGAATGCGTAGAATGAATGAATTTTCGATGTATTACTAATTTTTTTTAGTTATTAATTTTTTAAATTAAAATTATTAATTTATTTAATTAAGTTATCAATTAATTATAATATAGAATTATATGATATCTTATATATAGTAATTAATTGGTAATTTAATTAAATAAATTAATAATTTTAGTTTAAAAAGTTGATAATTAAAAAAAATTTGGTAATACGCCTGAAATGTGTTCATTCTATACGTATAAATAACATGTTTCTAAAAAAATTATGAAATTTAAATTTTATATATAATTAAAAAATTAAAATTTAATTTGTTTAAAAAATTATTCTTTTCAACTTCTAAAAAAAGTTAAAAAATGGATTTTTTAAGAATTTGATTATTTTTAAAAAATTATCTAAATATATAAAAATTAATTTTTAATAAAAAATATTTTTTAGAAAAAAATCATAAAAAACACACCCTTAATTATTTTATTTTAGCAAATTTATTACTTCAACCCACTGATTTAGGATCCGTTTGGTTTACAGTTTGGGGGGTTAAAAAACCTTTTATTATCATGAGAATAAAAGTATATAGTAATTAGTATATTTAGATATGCAAAGACTTTTTTTTAAACTTACTTTTAGAACTCCATAAGACTTCTTGAGAGAAGTATCATTGAAGTTACTTTTTATTTTTAAAAAAATACCTTTTGAAAAGAAATCTTACTATTATTCTCACATTAACAACTAAAAGTAATTTTACTTTATCCTATCCAAACAAAAATTATTCTCTTGAACTTATTTTTAACAAACTCAAACCAAATATAAATTAATTATTTTAAAAGTAATTCCTCTAAAAGTAATTTCTTTAAAAAACTTTCTTTCAAAAGTAATTCTTCTAAAATTTAAACCAAATATATCCTTAAATATTAAAATTGACATATAATGAATTGTGCATAAATAATTATGAATTTTAGTTATATAAATATTAAATTAATATATTATTTTAAATAATTTTTTCATTCATTATTACTTAAATATCATGTTTAATATTTATATAATTAAAATTTATATTTATTTTTATATAATTTATTAAATACACATTTGTGTCTGTAAAAATTATGTTAAAAAAATCTTTTTATCTGATATCTCTACATGACGAATCCACCTACATAGTGATGCAACAAATGTTGCTTATTATAATTTGGTGGGCTTGGACACTACATGTTCCTTCAACCATATGCAAATTTTTACTCATTATTAATCTTGTACTCTAGCTGAAGAGGATTTTCTTACATGAAAATTATATATGACTTAGTCATGTGTATACTCATACAATTAATTAGATCATGTTAAAAATATGAAAAACTAAAAAGGTTAAAACTCTATATATATATATTGTACTCTTTCATTTTAATATATCTATTAATTTGATCATTTTCAAATATACCATTTTAATCAAATTGACAAATATATTAAAATAGAGAGACTATATAACCAAGTCATGAGAAAGATATTTTCAGAATACTCTAGACATTTGAAGTTCTTGTTTTCGTCTTTATTTTTTTTAATGTTAAATATATCAATCTCGAAAACTCCAAAACAAATCTAATGGTTTTATTTTGCAATATATTTATATTGACTAAGCATTAATGGAGTTGATAATAGAAAATCAATTACATAAAATATTTAGGATTTTCCTTTAGATTTAATTTACCTTTACAATACTGAAAACTACATGAAATGTACAAATAGAGACCATGCAAGTGAGCAAGGAGGAAAGCCAGGTTAGGGGAGACAATCAGAGATTATTGTTGGTGTGGGACAAAGAGGAAGTGCGCTAGGTCAGGGGGCTTAAAAAGCTATTGTAAGTGTTGAGGTTGCATTAAGTAGAGGAGAGGTGTCTTTAGGTGGAGTGAGTGCAAGGTTATCTTATAAAGGACCTAGTGTAAGATGTTCCATTAAGGATAAGTACTATAAAAATATTGGCCATTTGTAGTGAACTTTATTGTCGCAAATGAGCTAAAATCGGCCACAAAACACTTATTTGTGGCGGATTTGTAGCTGACATCAAGCCGCCCCATAATCAAGGGCTACTAACTGTTTACGACAGCAAATACCGCTGCAAATTCTAGTGGCAGCCTTGGCCCCCTCCAATTTCAGGCGGACATGGCCCATTTTGTAACATCCCACTTTCATAAACAGAACGTAATGGAAACTTTCAATTTTTCCCTTAGGCAATGTAAGAATTTCTCAAGCAGCGCTATGCCATAACGATCCTTACACTTGGAATTATAGGGTAGTGTAACAATGTCGTTAAAAATATGACACTGCCATATGTTAAAAATTAGGAAATGATAAAAGTGCCCTTGTAAACTTTTGTTAATTGCAGTAATGCCTAGGATTTTTAGAAATTATATTTTGACCTTAAAGATTTATTCGCACAATAACCCTAGAACTTTTCATGAAATGACCTTAATATCCCCACATCTGTAGAATTAGCAGAATGGGATTTTAAACAGAGCAGAATCGCGTGGTGAAACCGTAGAAGTTTAAATCTCTTCTGATTAGGCCATGGAGGCAGTCTAGTGTGAAATGACGTAGGGTGCCCCTGGACTTGCTTAAAATTACGGAAATGCCATTAGCTATGAAAAACAGAAAACAGAAAAGTTCTAAATTTGCAAAATGTTTAAATTATGACGTTAATCGATTTATTCGATTTTATCACATAAGTGAGATTAATTAGAAATCAATTAAGCATTTAATTAAAGCCAATTTGGTATTAATTAGAGATATTAGGATTATAAACAATTAGAATAGAAACATAGAAAACCTCACAAAATTCTTCAAAATCGTTTTACTGATTTGAAGGAAATCGGTAAAGATTCAGTATTTTAAACTGTCAGAACCGAATCAACAGAATTATACACTCAAAACCCTAAATCAAATGGCTTAAAACTCAGCCACTTAACCCATTAAGAGGGGTGCAAGATAGCCACAAGAATGGAAGAGAGTTGGTTCCTTCTTAGCCACTTATGCTAAAGACCAATGGGGTGCTTTCCTTCCAACTACCCCAAAATTCTGCTTGCTTTAATTCTCTTTCTGCACCCATTTTCGTCCTCCTTTTCCAGCAGGCTTCTCTCCTTCTTTTCTTCATCTTCTTCATCTCCTTCTTCCATTTTTAGTCTCTCTCAAGTCTCTTGTACCCATATCTTTCACTAGAACTCAAGGCTAGCTAGTTTTGCATCCAAATAAAGGTAAGATTTCTATTTTCTGCTTCTTGTTTTCATGGATTAAAGCTATATGAGAGTTCAACCCTCTTCACTTCTTTGATGATATACTTGATGTGTGTGATGGTTTATGGCTGGTTTATTAAGTATTTGGAGGGATTGAGATTAAATCTTGCATGGAACATAAGATAGAGAGCAAACCAGAATCTGAAAACCTAGGAGAACCTACGGCGATCCGTACGGCGGAGTATACGGTTCCGCCTATAGCTGTTGAAACAAAATGAAACTAATTTTATAGACATTCAGGGCTTTCCATACATATAAAATATAAGGTCATTAGATTAGTATAGAGTTAGTTATGAATTTTTGAAGTTTGACCTAGAAATCTTGATTCTCATCTGGGCAGTATGAGTTGAGAAGGGTGTAACTCACCCTACACAACTCTAAATGGAGTGAAACTAACGCTGTTTGAAAGCTAATATATAAGGTAACATTCCATAAAACTTTTAAAGCCAGAGTCGTTGCCAATTATTCCCAGAACATTAATGAAGTTATCTTAAGTTCAAATTAGACTGGAATAGGGTAGTCTAGTAGGGTTAAGTTACGGGGCTTATATCTTAAAATATACTCATGCAAATAATATACAACTTATTTCATTTGAAAGCTTGTTCTGTTAGCTTTAAATTTGCATAAATTTCGTATGATTTCACAGAGATTTATATTTTTAGTGAATTTTCACTTATAAGGGTGCATTTTTGGCAAAGCACAGGGCAGTCTGAGTTAAAATATCAATAACTTGAGTTATACAAATCAAAATAAGATGGGATTAAAAGGGTTGGAAACTAGACACATAGAGCTATGACATATTCAAAACTCAGATTTAAATGAGTTGAATTGGACTAAAGGTGGATTATACAAAATTCGGGCAGAATAGGATAAAGTAAGCAGAAAACTCTATTGAGGGTTGTATTGAATTTAATGAATGATATTGTGAACATATAATTGCTGTTCCATATTGATTTGCATGTTCGAATGATTTTACTAGTAGTTTGGCACTATTCATGAGGAAGCAAACTCGATCCGTTATGCTACCGAATTTTCGGCAAGAGTTTATAAGAACTTATGCTATGGGTGATTATACTTTCGATATATTTACATTTATATGTCATGTTCATATATGTCATGCATGCAAGTATAATTAGAATATGATATGAGAAATAAGGTGTGAGACACATCCATGAATGCACAAAGCATCCGCATGCATGATAAGATATGGAAAGGAAAAAGATAATAAGAATTTGCAAGAAGGACGTACTAAGCTACCAAGTGAGGCCTGGCATAGACCCAGATAGCGTGGACCAGAGCGATATTGTCTAAGACTTGGGCCAGCCCTCGACCAAATTTAATGGCAATAAATCGGTGTGAGGGTCGGGGAAAGTAAATCCGTCACTCATGTATAGGTAGGAGCTCGGACCTGAAAAGCTGGCTATTACCCGGGGGTGAGAGAGGCTATTCACCTCCCGGGGATCAAGTACAGAAGAGCAAGGTTAAGTTGCAAGTTAAAGAAAGATACGAATTAAGTCAAGTGCACTTACATACAGTCAAGTATAAGCATCTATATGTGCATCTTCCATTATCTCGTTAAGTCATAATGCTATTATGATTCTTGTTAAAGCATATTATAATATTCGTATTTCTATGTCTGTCATATGATATGGCGAATAGTTGTTAAAATATAACCCAGTTTGAGAAAGGTGTTTTCAACTTAAAATTGAACCACTATTTACGTATATGTGCTCATATTTTCATAATAAACCGAAGCGGCTGGAATGTTTATGATGACACTGTAAGATTGGTTTGAGTTTACCTACTGAGAACCTCAGGTTCTCACTGCCTACTTGTATGTTTTTCTTTTCTGTAAACATTCCAGCACCCAAGTTGGAAATCAAGTGCGAGGTAGAGTACAGGGCCATTCACTGAGCAAGACCCGGGCGTAAACTAGACCAAGAGACTATTGAAGCTAGCTAACGACTAGTCGGAAGCAAACACTGTGTGTTATATCAGTCATAATTTCTTTTAAATTGTAATTATTTCATTCTCTATGTATCAGAGATGACGAAATTTATGAACTATTAGTCAGTAATAAAGTGAGCAATTAAAAGGCCATGTATTATATTTTTCATATTTTAAAGATTTTTTAGCACAGTAACAACCTTTTAATATAACTCCATGACTCGAGCATGGCTTATATGATAGAGGTTGTTACACCTCTAATTTGCGGCGGACTTGGCCCCTGCAAATAGGTCACGGCTAGTATGTGTTTTTTTGTAGCAGCAAGGCGGAAATTGTTGCCGCTAATGGTTTCTTTTTTTTTTCCCCTTTTTTTTCTAGTTTTCATTTCCTTCAAATGGGCCAAATGCTCTAAGTTCCAAACAATACTCTAATTGTACTCTCTATTCAACAAAATAAACACAATATCATTATCATTTAACACATTCTTATGTATTACAAAACATAAGGTTACCAAACCCACTAACCATCACATAATATACTTCACAATTCTACCAGTAAACCATATAAACAACATACATTGTTAAAAAATATACACAATATGTAAAAGAATTAAGTAAACACTTGTAAAATACAAAACATACAAATGCCAAAAATTTACAGTAGTTTTACCCAAAAAAAAAAAAACTTAAAAATCCTAAATGCCTATGTAAAATGTGAATGGAATATGCTCATAACAAGGAAAGAAAGGGTGACCACCAGCGGTGGGCTTCTAGCAGCAATGGTGCTGGCAAGCTTATAAGAACTAGCAGTTAGTGTCTTCTCCACCATGCGTTGCTGATGGCGGGCTCCTTGGGTGGCATGGCGCAGTCTCTGGCTGTCACTACCAATGGCTACTAGGAGTGGTGGCTAGTTGTTGCTTCTTGGTGGGAGGATGTTGGTTGGTGGTGAGATAGGGTAGGTGGAGAGAAGCTACAAAGAAGAAAATGAAAGAATAGAGAGTGTTGTGGTTAGATCTGAAGCCCAATTAATATTTTAATTTATGAGGGATTTTAAATCAAAAGCTGCTGCAAATTCATTCCTATATTAGCGGTGGCAATTCATACCTATATTAGCAGTGGCAATTCATTCCTATATTAGCGACGGCACTAAATCGTTTTGAAAATTAGTGGTTTCAATTGCTATTACAAAGTCCAAAACCGTGTTAACAATTAGCAGTGGCAACTACCGCCATAAACTCACCAAACGTTTTTCACAATTAGTGGCGGCAATTATTGCCGGAAAGTCCTAAACAATTTTTCACAATTAGTAGTGGCAATTGCCACCGCAAACCCGTTAAACTGTTTTGACAATTAGTGGCAGCACATTAAACCTTTGTGACAATTAGCGGCAACAATCAAAATGTTTTTCATCATTAGCGGTAGCAATTAAACAATTTTAATTGCCACCGCAAACTTACTAAATGTTTTTCACAATTAGTGGTGGCAATTACCATCGGAAAGTCTCAAACCGCGTTAAGTTGTCGCCGCAAACTCAAAATGTTTTTCAATGGCCGCTGCAAACTTATTAAACTATTTTGACAATTAGCTTAAACCTTGTGACAATTAGCAGGAGCACAGTCCCTAAACCTTTTTCACAATTAGCGACGGCAATTGCCGCCACAAACCTCAAAACAATTACTGGTGGCAATTGCCATCGCAAATGGCTTCCATAACATACATTTGAGATCCAATTTAGCAGCAGCATTTGTTGCAAGTAATGCCCTTATTGATTAAAGGTGACATACACCGCTACAAGCATGGTTACAATGCCGCCGCAAATTACCTCACTAAAATTAAAAATTTTCCATTTAGCGGTGGGATTAGCCGCTGCAAATTAATGTTGTCGAGAAAAATAAATTTTTTTACAAATGCCACCGCAAATATCCTTTTTTTCATGCCTTTTTTGCTTGCATTGCATCTATTTGCCATAGCTAATTTGCCCTGAAATTGCGGTGGATGCCGCCAATAATACACATTTTTTTATAATGAAGGTTCTTGAGGGTACAATAGCTACATTGGTTAAGGTGTTGAAGGTTTTGCAAAAACAAAGTCTGGTGCAAGTTGTGCTACAAGATGGTGATTGTCTCTTGCCCAAGCCATCTTTTGATGAGTCTATTATTCATCAATTATTTAAGCCTTTGGAGCATCCTCCTATGGTAAAGCTTTAAGGAGAGAATATGTATTTCTTGGTGATGAAGTAGCATCTTCACATGGTTCGGAAATTGGAGGCAGGTTTTGAAGTTTTGGATATAGGGAATCATTATTTTATGGTTAAGTTTGACTCTTCCATGAATTAAGAGAATGGTATAAAGAGGGGTTTTTGGATAATTTATTATCATTATTTGCCAATGAAGTAGTAGTCTCTTCTTTGCAATCTATGTAAGAGCCGCTTTGGACAAACATTGGTAAGGATCCATTTTTTGAGTTTAAATTTAATGCATTATGAGAAGTTTGCACTAATGGCTATTGCATTAATGGTAGGAGAGCCAATTAAGATGGACTTAACAATGCAACAAGTTGACAAAGGCAAGGATATGTGAAGTGAGGGATCTTGTAAAAGGATTTTAAATGGATATTTTTATGTGTTAGAGACTCATTGTGCTTTTCATAAAGTGAGCAAATTTTGGAATTCCTTTGATTATATACTCGTGCTTGTATCTAAAGCTCAAGGGCACTTTGGAAGGAATTTGGGTATTAGCACTTAACGATGGTTTTTTGGTGGGGAAGCTGCATATTTTTCATAAAGTGTTTTCATTTAGAATGTCTCTTGCTAATCAATCTTGTGTGTGTAATGTAGTGTATGGGAGTCCAATTCCATCTATTAGGGATGCTTTGTAGGACCACTTAGTCGGGTTGAGGAATTTTGCTACTTGGCTTTGGTTATTGATTAGGGATCATAATAAAATTCTTTTACGTAGTGAGGTCAAGAGAGGTGGTTTATCTATGGCTTAAACTAGGCATTTTGCGAGTGTTTTGGATTCTTACAATCATCTTGATATTAGATTTGTAAAAATAAATATATTTGGTTTAGAAATGTCAATGTATATGAGAAGTTGGGAAGAAGCTTGATTGAGATTTGGTGGACAAGGCTTCGCGTGATTTTTTTTTTTTTTGAATGCTTATCTTGAGGTTTTATTTCATTTATATTGTGAGCATCACTATCTTCTCCCATGTTGTACAATTTAGGCTTCTTTTCATGGTCCAAAGCCTTTCTACTTTGATGTGTCATGGTCTTTGCATGAGGTTTTTGAGACAGTTATAAATCATGAATGGTGGAGTTGTGATGGTTGCATTACTAGCAAACTCTGCAATGTTAAGGAAGAGGCTTTGATTTTTGTTCACTTCTAGAAACATCTTTCAAAGGAAATGTTATGTGGAGACGTCATGGAGTGCAAGAAAAGCTTGAGAGAGTGGATTCAATCTCTCTTGCCATGCTTGAGTGTGATCTTCAAGGTGAATATTCTATCATTGTGAGGCAAGAAGAAATTTACTAGCTCTAGAGTTCTAATGAGTAGTGGGTTCAGTATTGTGATCGAAATACCTCATTTTTCATGCACAAACTATCATTCATAGGAAAAGGAATAAGATTTGGATTTATTTTGATAAAATGGAACTTGGAATGCTAATGATTAAGCCCTTCTATGTAATCCCATTGGTTTTCATCATAGTCTTTTTTGCTCTATGGAGGATGTGGATTTTTTGGTGTTACCTTAGCAAGAGTGTCATGGGTTGATGCTAAACCTTGTGATAAGTTTTTATTGCCAATGTTAAAATTAGATGTTTTTCAAGCTTTGCAGAGTATGAAACCCTTCCAATCTATGAGGGTGGATAGATATCAACCTTTTTTCTTTAGAAATATAAGCATCTAGTGGGAGATGATGTATGGAGATTAGTGGATAGGCCTTTACGACTAGATCAGGAGCTAGTAGAGACCACTTATTGTTCCCATATCTAAGAGGAGAATCTGGCATAGATAAAGGATGCTATGGGTTAGATTTTGCTTGGGTGATGCTAGAAATATTTCATTTTATGTGGTGTTAATATGCTGAATCTGATTGTCTAGCAAATTTGCTATATTGGTTTGATCAGTGCACTAGGGTATTATTCTTTCATTTGGATGAATGTTAGGAAGGGCGCTTTGGATGTTACAATTGCTTGGTGTGAAGGAAAGGTGCATATAGGTGGAATGTAATACCCTATTTAAAAATAAAATGCCTATTTAGAATAAAACGTTAGTAATTGGGAAATTGAAAAATTTTACATAGCTTGTGCTTTGGATATTTCTCTATCTACCCTTAAGAATATAGTGATAGAGGAATTAAAATTGTTTAAATAGAATTTTTAGAAGTGTTGAAAAAAAAAGAAATCAAATAAGGGAGGGACTATGCAACACCTTGAGTGGTGTTGTGCACCCTAGACCCCCTCTTATTCTAATTCTTTTTCTTTTACTCACCGCCTTCACTCTCTATCTCTCCTTCTTGGTCTCTTTCACTCTCTTGCCTCTCTCTCCCTTACCCCAATCAACCACCATCATATCTCTTTCTCTCCACCATCTTCATCACCGCAGAACCTTTTCCGCTTTCGTGTTTTCTCTCCCTCTGTGTCTCTTTCTCACGTCAATTCCTTTATCCCTCTTGGTTCACTCTCACTCCACTGCGGGTGCTTCCTTCAATAGGGGACTCTGGTCTTTGCCCCCAAACCACCCATTATTGTAGTGGTGAGCCATTCCCTCTCTTTGTGCCTTATTTCTCAATTCTTTTTAGGAAGTTAATGGATATGGGTTGTTCCTCTATTGGTGCTGGAAAAATTAGATAACCAATGTGAAATTAAGCCTTAATTAGTAATGTTAATTTTGGGGTAGAGTAGTGAGTAAATAAGTATTTGGAATCTTAACTCTTTGAAATTATGGTTAGAAAATTTTAAGTGTCTCAGCCACTAAAAGAGTAATAAGAAAGTAGTGTTAGCTACTAGATCCTTATATTGGTAAATTTAAATTCTTATGTTATATAGTTGATATTCGATAAAGCTTATTATAGTACACAGGAAATAGCTTTTAATTAAATTTCATTTGTGAGGTTAAATAAAGATGGTCGAGATTATATTCTTTTTTTCTTCATACATCAGAGAGAGAAAGAAAAAGAGAGAAAAGAACTACGCCCTCAAGAACAACATCCCCATATAGTTAGCCTAAAGCAAAGGAAGAATGCCCTCCGGAGGATCCTGCAACATGCACAAAAACGCTACTTCCTTTACACCTTCCTTAGCTAAAAAATCAACACAAGCATTGGCCTCCCTGAGCACATAAGATATCGAGACTCTCCACTCCTTATGAAGCCATCCTTGGATCTCCTTAATAATAGCCTTATAATGATGGTTATCCTCACCTACTTGAATAATTCTTACTGCTTCTAAAGAGTCAGACTCACATGACATAAATATGAATCCCCTTTCCCAAACAAGCCTCAAACCATGCAGATGGCCATTAGCTCAAGAAGGAGATTATCTACAGATTCCATTGAGCCCTTAAAACCAAAGAGCCACTTGCCATCACCCCCTTAAAACAACATCATAACCAGCTTGACCAAGATTCCCCCAAGAACTTCTATCAACATTCGGTTTAATGCTACCTTCATTAGGCCAACACCATCAAACCAGTCTTGGAGTCATCACACTTCGAGCAATGGCCTCATCATGAAAAATAAGCATCTGATTCTCCACATTAGCTAATCTCCAGACCTCTTCCATACTAATAGTACAGTTGCCTAACACTTCTTCATTTTGAGCCCTCCAAATCCACCAAAGAATAGCATAGAAAAAGACACCCTGCGGAGAAGCTGTTAAGTGCTTAATCCAGCCCTGAAAGTCATAAATATCTAATCCTATATAAGCATCACTGCCTACCATATTCCACACTTGTCTTTCTTTCATGCAGTCTCTCAAACAGTGAAAAAGAGTTTCATCGTGTAACAAGCAATAATGGCTTTAGTAGCCAGACCGCACCTAAATCGAAAAGCATTAGTTAGCAATGCATTGTGCAAGGCCAGCCATATCATAAATTTGCATTTTCTACTGCTAGCAATTTCCATATCCACTTCCAATTACTCGGGAAAGCACCATCCAAAATAGCATCTGAAGTGTTCTTTATCAACCAAGTATAGCTTGTTGTAGGAGAGTAATAACCTGACATCCCATTCCCCTAAATTAACATATCATCAACATCTTCATGCAACCAAAGTAAACAAGCTTGAACTCGAGATACTACCTTATCAGATAAAGGAGTTGAAAGGGAATTCAAGTTCCAAGCCCCATCATTCCACACATCACACACCCTCAACATGGAATCCGAGATGTGCACATATGGAACAAGATTGCAAAAAGGTCCCTCTATTAGCTAGTAAGCAAACCAGAAGGAGACAGCTCCATGCCCCAAGCAAGGGCTATAACTAGTTATTACTTGCTAAACTCTAACAATAGCATTCGAAACTTGAGATCCCCTCCCCTTAAACTTTGGATTTAAAACACTATAATATGCTTTATATTTCTGTTTCAAAAACATTGCCCATAACTTTGGGGTTGGTCTTGTAAGCTCCCAAATTAGCTTTCCCAAAAGAGCTACATTAATCATCTTAGCTTATCTAATCCCAAGACCCCCAATAGTCTTGGTTGTATAACCTTCTTCCAACTAACTAAATTAAGACCTCTATTCCGCCCTTGATGCTAAATAAACTGTCTAGTGATCCAGTCCACCTCATCACAAACCTGTTGGGGCACCCCAACTTGTTTGCACGTTGTAAACTGGTATAGCATTAAGAACTGATTTAGCCAAAGTAACTCGACCAGCTCTATTAAGCAATTTGGCTTTCCAACTACCAAGTTTCGATTTCAATTTATCCACTAGAAAATTAAAATCTTCCTTCTTCACCTTTCCTTGAGTAAATGGAATTCCCAAATACTTTCCAAGATGGCTTCCAAAAGAGATAGAAGATATAGATGCCAGGTGATCTCAAGAAATTCTACTAACTCCCTTAGACACCATAGCTTTTGATTTATTAACAGTCATAGCCAAGCTCAACATCCTCTCAAAATCCTTCAAAACATCCATAATCACCCTCATTTGAGAGGGTTTAGCTTCTGCAAAAAAAAAAAAAAAAAACAATATCATTAGCAAACAATAGATGCGAAATTCCCATACCATGTCTAGTAACCTTAACTGGCTCCACTCACCCTTGTCCACCCTTTCTGAGATTAATGGAGATAGTCTTTCCATATAAAGTACAAACAGGTAGGGTGACGTCGGATCCCGTTGATGCAACCCTTTATTAGGGGTAGAGCTCTCAAGCTTTCCCCTATTCCAAACTATGGAGAGATCAGAAGAGGAAACACAAAACATAATCAAGTGCCGGATACCATTAGGAAAGCCAAAACCCATCAAGGTTCTATTCAGGAAACTCCAATCAACACTGTCATAGGCCTTGTGGAGGTCAATCTTAATAGCCATAGTACCTATCTTGCTTGTAGACTTATGCATATGATGAAGGATCTCTTAAGCAATAATCACATTATTTGTTGTAATTCTCCATAGATTAAAGCTATTTTGAAGCGGGCCAATCAAATCCTTAAGGAAAGGTCAAAGTTTATTAACTAAAACTTTTGTAATTAATTTATAGACCACATACATAAACTGATTGGGCGAAATTGAGCCATCCTTAAGGGAAACTCCACCGTAGGAATTAAAATAATAAGTGTCTCAGATAATCTCTTATCAAATTCCCCAGAAATGAAAGCTTCCCGAACCACTCACCAAACATCATCACGCTGAAATCCATCTAGCCCTTGAGCTTTAAATACTTTCATTAACTTCAAAGCTTGCCAAACCTTGTCTTTCATAACTTCCTTCTAAAGATCCTCCTTAACTTCCTCACTAAGCTCAATAGTCGCAGAAAATAGGCCTTGATAATAAAAGGTTCTATCAGCAACAAAAAGCTTTTTAAAGAAAGTCAATGCCTTTTGTTTAAGAAGATCCCCATTCATACACTCTACACATCCCCTACTATATAAAGACCTTCAATCTCATTCCACTTCCTTCTACTAATTCTTTGTGCATGAAAAAAGGTTGTGTTCTTATCCCCAAACCTGATCCATTGCTCCCTAGATTTTTGGAACCAAAGCATTTCTTCATGCTGAAGTGTTTGATGATACTCAGCCTGTAAGTCACCTTCCAACCTCACCAGCTCAGTAGAATCCGTATTCTCCAAAGTCCTCTGAATACTAGCAATTCTAGTTTCCAGAAGCCTTTTTCTTCTAAAAATATTTCCAAACACTTCTTTATTAAATAGTGTAGAATCCTCCTGCACCAGCTTAAGAGAATTTACCACATCAGGAGAGCCCCTCCTCCAAGCCTCTAGTACTATCGGAGCATACTCCTTGTGAGAAACCCACACTGCTTCAAACCGAAAAGGCTTTGGCCCATTATTCATTGAAAAATTTTCACAATGGAATAAGAGGGGGTTATGATCTAAGTAAATTCACAGAAAGACCTCCACAAAAGCATCAAGAAACAAAAAGCTTCCAATCAATATCACCCACTGCTCTATCTAAGCATTTCATAATAGAAAGCTGACCGTTCACACTCCTCTGCAAAGTAAACATACTTCTCACTACCTTCAAATCGGCAAACCCACAAAAATCCAATAATCACGAAATATGTTGGCTCTGCTAAAAACAAATGAATCACCTCTAGTCTCAGAAGCTAATATGATTTCATTGAAATCACCAATAACAAGCCATGATCCTTCCATTCTCCTCCTTAGCTTTGCCAAATAACACTAGAGGGAACACCGAATACTAGGGACTAGATTAGCATAAAGGGTTGAACAAAACCACTTCTTTCTACCCGTCAACACAGAGAACGTGATGACTTGAGGCATAGAGTCAATCACTTGAAAGGCTAGACTAGGATCATTTACTAGAACCCAAATCCCACCTGCATGACCTTGCGTGTCCTCAACCGCCACATCAAAATAACCCAAACCTTTCCAAAAACTTTCTACTCGTGAATATGAAGAGTGAGTCTCAACCAGAATAATGAGAGTTGGTTTATCCTTCTTCACTATCTCCTTTATGCTTCTCTTCCCTTTGACATTAATTGCCCCCCTAATAGTCCACATAACAATTGATAATGCCATAGAAAAACACATTCAGGAAAAGGGTGCACTTCCCCTTCATATCTATGTCTCTACCCCTGATACTCTCAATCCCTTTGTACCATCCTCCATCTCTTTGAACACTTCGTTACCCCTATTCTTCAAAGTTTGAGTTTGGTTTTCACTCATTGTTACAGCTAAACTAGAACTTTCCTTTTGAACAAGTCTATCACTGCTTTTCTTAGCATCCTTCGCATGCTCCTTTTCCCCTTGGAAAAATACGAATGACCACCCCCCATGACTTGTGTCTTGCTGGTTTCTGAGCGCTCATCATTCGGCCCCCTTTGATGATCTAGCAGTCCCACTACACCAAACAATGGAGGGTTTTGTTGAATACTCGTAGCCTTTTCTACCAGAGGAGGGTTTGCATGCAGCTCTGAGACATCCCCCTCCGCATGTGACTTTACTCTCATACGTTAGTCTTTTGCATGGGTGTGTTAGTAAGTGGGCCCCATGATACATGCAGATCAATATCTATCTTATTCTTTCCCTTCAATTTCACATTCATCCTCGTAACTCCTTTCGATTTCTTTTTATTTTCAACCAGGATCCATTATGTCTTTTTCGCACTTCCCTCAGATACGGATTTTGAATTTGAAATCATAAACTCCATCTGTTTCTGATTCTCATCCCATGAATCATGCTGATCCTTAACACCTAGCTCCCAACTCTCCATCGTCGTCATACCGGCATGGCCCTCCGATAACCTCCTTGGCAGCGGGCAATCTTTAGTAAGATGACCATAATGATCACAGCTCCTATAGATCAAATGCAAGATCTCAAAATCAACTTTAAATAGTTGATTCTCCACCTACACTTTCCTTATAACCAGAGCTGAAAGATCAAGCTCTATACAAGCCCTAGCAAATCTGCCCGTAATACCCTGTTTAAAAATAAAATAAAATAAAACAAAATATCTGTTTAGAATAAAATATTGATAACCAAAATTTTAAACATCTTACATAGTTTATGTTTTGAGTATTCCCTTTATCTACTTTCAAGAATACAATAATAGAGGAGTTAAAATTGTTAGTTGAAGTTTCTAAAGTATTGGTAAAAGAAAGAGAAAAAATAAAAATAAAAAGAAGAAGAAGGAAGGGGAGACCACGGTGCACCATAACTCATATGGCACACCATAGGCCCCTTTTATTTGATTCCACCGCCAAAAGTTTCTTCAGCTTCGTATCTTCATTCTTTTTTTTTTTTTTGTTTTCATTTTCCTATCCCCCCGTTACGTCTTTCTCTTTGTTACTCTCAATCCCGTTCCTCTTTCTTGCTCTTTCATTCTCATTCTTCTCACCCACCCCACCAACCACCGCCATGCCGTTTATCTCGCAACCTCCACCACCAAGAACCTCTTCTTTTGCATTTTCCTTTCTGTTTGCATCTCTCCCTCACCATTTTCTCTCCCTTTCCAATTTTTGGTTGTTTTGCTTTTAAGTGGCTAAGGTGGTTTTGCTCCTTCCAAATTCACAGCCTTCCCCGGTAAGTTACTAGTCTATGACTTTGTAATTTTAATGGTGGATAGAGGAATTTTGGGGTGAGTTTGTTGTAAAGAGTGGATAGGACTTGGGAACTTTGGTTTTAAATTGAGAAGATTAAAAGAGTTTGTGAGTTAATAAATTAGATTTTACTTGATTTTGGAAGTAAATTAGATTGACTTGCTAGTTGTTAGTTAAATTAATAGTGGTGATTATGTGAGAGTAAGGATAGAAACTGGTAGGTGAGAGATTACTCTAAATGGAACCAAATCATAAAGAAATAAAACTGGTATTGTACAAGTAACTAGTTAGTTAGTTGTAGCATCAAAGTAGCAAAAAAGTGTTTTAGATTGATTTTGGGAATAAACTAAATAGGAGTTTTAGTAAATGACAAGGAATTTAAAGTTTAGTTGTAGAGTTAAATAAAGAAGGTGAAGATTATATTCTAAAGCAAAGTTGTGTTTAAATTATAAATAATCACTTATGTATGATTTCAGATTTCCCAAGAGACCAACCTGCCAGTTTAGCAGTCCCCAGGACCTAAATCGGATGTTCCCTAATATTTAGTAAGTGGACAGCGCTTCTATGGCATATGACTTTATTTTATACAATTAGTATTAGTTTGATTTTAGTACATATATATATATATTCATAATTTATTTTTATATATCTAATTAATTACAAATATTCTGTTTAGCGATATAGTTGCCTTATAGTTTGATATACCTAGTTATTCATGGATATCTGCTTTGGTTTGAGGAAATTTTGCTAGTATACAATGATTAAATGTTCTGGAAGCTTTTTGGAAAAGATTACGGATTTTCTGAATGTTAGGACAAGCTCTTGAATAACTATTTAAATTACTAAACTGGTTTGTTGAGAAATCTTATTTGAGTTGAAAACCTTACTTGGTATTTTTGCTCTTGAAAATTATGTTTAATATTTATATTTTCGAAATGTTATGGATATTCTGTGGGAGGATTCTCAGTTATCGGTAGCTACGGCCGTGATGTTAGCCTTGGTGCACCTTGATCAGAACCTAGCTAGTAGGGGTGTTACTAGCTCGGTGCGTGTGTGTATGGCCAACGCACACCATCGAATCTGATGAACCTGAAAAAGGACTAACCATTATCTGGAAATTTCTTAGAATCGGAAGCCTACCCGTTTGGCACTTACATTTGAGAAATATAAATTCTGGTTTACGATGTACTGTTGGTTATTTATGCATATATATATATATATATATATATATATATATATATATATATATATATATATATATATATATATATATATATATATCATTCAAATAATAACTTCTTATTTAAACTTGATTTGATTTATGATAATATTTTCCTTATTAAATCATAGTTTGTTATGCTACTCGGGCTGGTCCTCATATGTCATAGTTTTATTATCCCTCACTGAGTTGATTAGACTCACCCTTTTTCCCTTCCTATTTTAGATCCTAGCACGGCACATGGGTCTGTTCTCCCAATCTCATAGAGTGCAGACATTTTGTTAGCTTTTTTCTTGTAAGGTTCTTCTTTAGACTTTCCTTTTAATATTTTGGTTATAGATGCCACCTAGAGTTGCTCCACAATCCACAGACAAGATACTGCGGCTTGATATTCCTTTTTGAATGAAATCTTTGTATATATGTCTTTTATTTTGGAATTATGTTACTTTGTAAGTAGTGTAATGGATATGTACCTATGTGTACATAGATATAGAAACTATTGGAGAGTGCTCTAAGAGCCTCAATGTTGGAATTATGATTGGTTGGCTATCTGATACAGATCTAGCTATTACCGGGAAACTAGGAAAACAGGGGAAACTCTATCTGTTTGTCACGGGAAATGTACATTTTAGGCTTGCTGGAGGTTTGTCACCTCCAAGCCCAGATCACGACTCAGGAGTGGGTCGTGACACTACCCTTCTCCGCAGTCTTGGTAGTAATGTCAATTTTACCTAGATGCCCAATAGCAGATGCTATTATTTTAATTGCACTTTCATCATAGAACACACCAATGTAAATCTCACCTGTAAATCTCACCCACACCAGTGTTCTTCTGAAAGACTGTTCATGGGCATGAAAATCTGGTGACCATTGCTTTATAGCTAAATATTGGTTTTGTATCATCCACGGTCCTCTTATCATCACTCTCTCTATCTTCTGCTAAGTCAAATTTCACCAAGTAGCCAAAACCTGCGGACATCACATCATAGCCCCCCTTCAAATGCCATAATAACTTTAACTTTTCCTTCATAAAGTGATAACTCAAGGGCCTACTCAATAGCTTAATAACCAACACATCCTTCCAGGGCAAAGCTAATTTTTCTAATACAGTTTTGTCAAACTTCACCGTATGAACTCTACCATCTTCTTCAAGACAAAGTACCTATGCTAGGTTACTCCTAACAAGATCATCTGGGAGGTCTCTAGGTGGCAAGGCTGTTCTTTGTAGGACCTTATCTCTGAAAGAGAATTGCACTTGATCCTTCTTCTGTCCTCTATGCTTCAATGCCTCACTCTCCTTAGCCTCACTCTCCATTCTTTAGTCAAGATTATATTCTAAACCAAATTTGTGTTTAAATTAAAAAGAAACACTTATCTATGATTTTAGATCCCCTAGGAGATCAACCCGCAAGTTTAGTAGCCCCTAGGACGTAGATTGGGCGTTCCCTAACATTTAGTGAGTGGACAGTGTTTCTATGGCATATGCAATTTATGCCATTAGTTTTGGTTTGGTTTCATATAGTTTTGGTTTCATTTCATAATATATTGGAAGCTTATTTTCTATATATATTCGGTCAATTACAAATACTTTGCGTAGTTATCATTACTGCTATGCAATTCAACATGTTCAAAATTTATGGATAATTGTCTTAATTCAACTTAGAAAAATAAATCAGTATGAACTCATTGAAGCTTTGAAAGATTTCTGGAAACAAACTACGGATTTTATAAACGAAAGGACAAGCTCTGATCCTTTGTTGGATTACTAAACTAATTTGTTGAGTAAATTATATTATGGGAATTTCAAACTTTGATGAATACTTTTTCTCTTTAGGAATTTGATTTAATATTTGTTACCTTAACATTTTATTAACATCTATTACTTTAGTTTTTATATACTTTTGTGGGAGGATTATCGGTTAATCGGTAGCTAGTGGTTGTTGATGCTAGCCTTGGTGTACCTTGGTTTTAACCCAGCTAGCAGGGGTGTTGCTAGCTCAGTGTATGTGTGTGTGTTTGGTCTATGCATACCACCGACTTAGTCAGATCTGGAGAGGCTAACCCTTGTTTGGAAGTTTCTCAGAATTGGAAGCCTGCCTACCTTGATATTTGTGTTTGAGAAATATGTTTTGTGCTTCTAAAATAAGGTTAACTCTATGTATATATGTATAGTTTATAATGTTGATTATTTATTTATACTTTATTTAAAATGATGATTCTTGATTATACTTAGTTCATAATATTAATTCTTTATTTATGCTAGTTTGCTTTATTGCTGGAGCTTGTCCTCATATGTTATAGCTTCATTACCCCTCACTAAGTCGGTTGGACTCATTCCCCCCTTTTCTTTCCTTTCCTTTGCTATTTCAGACTCTGGCGCAACACTTGACTTAATTCCTCCAACTTCTTAGAGTGCTACATCATCCACAAGCATAATCTTGCGACTTGATGATTTATTTTATAAGATATGTATATATAGGCCTTATGGGTTTTCGGGAATTTATTTTATTTAGTGAATAGGATGTAAATAATGAGTACAAATAGATGTTATATATATATAAATATGAACTACTGGAGAATGCTCTGAGAGCCTCAACTTGTATTTGTTGGTTAGTGGTCTGGAATAGGTTTAGCTAATACGGGAAGCTAGAAAAATAGGTGGAGTTCTACCTGTTTTTTGTAAGAATAGTCATAGTAGGCTTGCTAGAGGTCTGCTGGCTCTAAGCGCCAGTCATGACTCCGGAGTGAGTTGTGACAAAGGTGGTATCAGAGCTTGGTGTCCTTGTGGTTAATGAAGCAAGTGTCTTCTGATAAGGTCACAACTATGTAAATGGAAACGCGCCCATTTTCACAAATTCTGGTACTATGATAGGCCTTAGGAATGTCACCCCCGTCTATATGTCTTCTAGTTGTTATCTATACTTTCCATGATTCTGAAACCCCCTTTGTATTGCGATTTCTTTGTTTGTTTACTCGGTAGGTAAATAGGGATTTACTTTTAAAACTTTTTAGGCTTTCTGTGGGTCCTATTCTTGCTCTGTCTTGTCTTAGTCATGTTCTTAATTGTTTAAGTACTGATTAAAATGTTTTAAATTACTTATTTAAATGTTGTAACATATTTGTTTGATGTTTAGATTGACTATTTTGTTGCATGGTTTGTTAAGGATTTTCTTGACTTAAGAAGAATGGAACAATTTAAGTTAGAATTTTCAATTTATTGGATATGCAAGAATAATGTTAAACTAAATATCCATGAGGGCTATGCCATTTCAATTTATTTAGGTGATGAATTTATCCTTGTGTTTAATACTCTGATAATGGTTTTAATGTTGGTAACTTCATATTTTATTGCCTTCCTCCTTTCTACTTGGAAGCTCTCATGTGTTTTTCAATGAATATGTAGTATAGTAATCTTTAGATGCGAATCTTCTACCTTTTCATGATTATTTTAAAGACTGAGTTTACTATAAGTTATTAGTTATATTAGATAAAATATGTATTTCATACACTTTAGTGCTATTAGTATTTATTGTTGCTGTGAGGAGGTGTTTGACTCTGATAAAATAAAGAGGTAGTTATGTTAATTTAACTAATTTCCTATAAGGCTAATAAGTTAGGCCTGGAAAAACTTTCTTATAAGCCACACCATTAGTAAGTTCTTAGGACTTAAAAATAAATTGTTAAGAACATGTTCAAGAGTGCAAAATAACATGAATAGGGGGTACAAATTTTGCTATCTGTCATAATGACAAGTTTGAAATTTAGGACAAGTATTGCTATAAATTGCTTCATAACTTTAATATTGTGATTAGGATGTGATCCATGCATATTATATGCTTTAGAGAAACTGATGTGATATACCAATAGTTGATTCAATTAAGAGATATAACATTGTTAACAATGGGGTAAGCATAAAATCTTGCATTACTAGCAAATCTACATAGCAGTTTTTTTGAAATTTTGGTAGTAGTAAATCTATGATGTTTGTAACGTCTCGATTTCCGATCTCCTTACACATATTTTACGATTTCCGACTTTGTTAATTCACTGACTTAACTTTACTGACTTCCGACCTCATCTCACCGAAATGGTCACAGCTCCGGCCTCCAACTTCATCTCCAAATCCCAAATGAAATGGCATAACTTACAATTTCCGATCTTATGTTTCAAACACAAAAGGATACGATTTCCGACTTCATGGTTGATTGTTCAAACCGGAATGACACACGATTCCCGACCTACGAGTTAATGGATGCGAGATCGGATCTCTGAGTTGGTCTTCAAGTTCGACCAAAATTTATATGGGTCCCGACCTCATACTTTACTTCCAAGGTTCAAATAAAACGGACATGATTTCCGATCTCCAAATTTCTGTCCAGGTCTCAAATAAGAGGAGCACGAGGTCCTACATCCGACTTCACCTTCGGATTTCAGGCAAAATGGTATAAATTCCGACTTCCGAGTTGGTTTGCATAATTCCCGACTTCATCTGGTATTAACTTCCCGATTTCCGACTTAACTTTGCACTGACGTGATTCCCGATATCCGACTTCATATTTCGAGGAAAATGTACCCTCTTTCCGATCTCATAATTTATCTCCAAGTTTCAGCGAGATGTACCCGAGTTTCGACATTAGCCCTCATGTTTCAAAATTATGTACACTGTTTCCGAAATCCGAAGTCATAGGTTAACGCAATGATGCAAGTACCGACCCCCAAGTTGAATGTAACGAGTTCCCGCCTTAGAGTTGAACTCAATGGACATGAGTTCAAATCTTTGAGTTGATTCCAAGTCATACACGAGTTCCGATATCCGAGTTTATTCAACTTGATATTCCCGGGTTCAAATGGGGAGTTCCGAGATCATATATTACTTCCGACTTTCGACCTTGCTTCCAAGTTTCGAATAAACCAGACGGGATTTCCTTAAGTCATCAACAAGATGGGATGAATTCTGACATTCGGCTTCAGCTTCGAGCTCAAATACAATAACACGAGCTCCGACTTCAACATTTTAGGGATGAGTTCCGAGTTCAGATAGAGTGGAAGCGAGTCTCACTTTGAGGGACGATGTGGAGAGCAATTTGGCCACAAAGATATGGCCGAACTTCAGCCACAAAACTGCAACCAATCAACACCACAACTTTCTTGTATTTAAATCAGACTCTTCTCTCCATTTTGGTCTGATTTACGTTCTCCCCTTCCTCCCCTTGCTCCAGCTTCCTTCTTCCCTTCTCTCAATCAACCCCATTACTCCTTCAAGCTTAGCAAGGTTCTAACACTCCAAGTTTCAGCACTTAGCTCAAATCATACTCCAAAGAGGTAGGATTCTATTTCTGTTCATGAATTGCTTGCACTATGATTACATGAAATTGTACTCTTCTTCATGTATTTGATGGATTATTAGATATATTATGATGGATTATGATAGGATTAATAGGAAATCTTGAGTTGGATTTATGGTTAGAAGAGAAAATTAGAAGGAGAGAAGAATTAGGATGCTGTCTTGGTGAAGAATTCCACCGCAGTCCATACAACGGAGTGTACGGCGCTGCCTACAACTGGTTAAATCCGATGAAACCATTTTTAGATAAAAGAAGACATTCAGGGCTTTCCATACATATATCATATAAGGTTATTGGATTAGTATTGAGAAAGATATGAATTTTTGAAGTTTGACCTAGGATTCAGGACTTTCATCTAGGTAGGGTGACTTAAGAAGGGTATAACTCACCCTATACAACTCCAAATTGAGTGAAACTAACTTTGTTAGAAAGCTTACACATAGGGAAACATCCCAATATGAAATTTCGAGTTTGTTATGGTCCCAATTGATCCTAGTGGTTTGTGGAAGTTGCCCTATGTCCAATCTAGGCCAAAATAGGATTGTTCAGGAAGGTCGATTTTCAGGACTTACAACTTGAGGTATACTTAAGCAAATCAAATGAAACTTATTGCAGATGAAAGGCTATCCTGTTAGCTTCAATATGAGACCAATTTCGTATGATTTGAGCTTAGTTTCGATTTTTAGTGAATTTATACTTCCAGGAGTGTAATTCGGGCTAGTGACTGAACAAGCTGAGGCAAAATTTAAATATCTTGAGTTTGTAGATCAAAATGATATGGGACCAAAGAGGCTAGAAATTAGACACATAGAGATATGACATATCCAAATTTCAGATTTAAATGAGTTGAATAGAGATAAAGGTGGATTATACAAGATCCGGGTAGAACTGAGTAAGATTGGCAGAATGGCCAAATTGATAATTTTACAAGTATTAGTGCACATATAAGGTTTGAGTGAGGATTACCAGTTTTACATTGATATATACATATGAATATTATTATGACTGAACTGTCTTTGAGAACTAGCACTATTCATGGGGAGACGGAACTGATTTGTTATGCTGCCGAATTTACGGCAGAAGTCTAGGAGACTATGAGTATCTAGATTACAAGGAATTTATGATATGAACAGCCACACAATTATGATTATGTATGTGGAAATTCTATATGCAAGAATGACATAAGTACGACATAAGACATATGAGAATAAATTATGAAGCATATGTATGAGTACATCCCACATGTTTATGCTGGATTATGCATGAGAATGAAAGAATGTAAATATATTGAATGTGGGTCCCTTTACTTGGAGGCAGTTATTTGATATCCCTCCTTGTAAAGGCAGTTAAATGATAAAGACATGGGTCCCTTCACCTAGAGGCAGTTAATTAAGATCCCTCCCTATGAAGGCAGTAAATAATAAAATGTGAATCCCTTCACCTAGAGGCAGTTGTACATTGAAGCCCTCCTGGTGAAGGCAGTTAAAAGATAAAGATATGAATCCCTTCACTTGGAGGTAGTTGCACTTTGAATCCCTCCCTGTGAAGGCAGCTACCCTCTACCTTGGAGGCACATGGTCAGATGAGATCCCTCTATATTGAAGGCACGTGGTCAGATGAGATCCCTCAATCTTGAGGCATATGACCAGAAGAGATCCCTTCAATTAGAGGCACGTGGCCAGAATGAGATCCCTCCAAGACTAGAGGTGGGTCCCCTTGCGGGTGAGTCAGTGTGACGACGGTCACGGGTGAAGCTGACGAGCTCGCTCCAAGGCCAGGCTACCCAAGGGCAGTAACAGCACCCTAGGGACGGCGATACGTAACGCCTAGGTGTGCCAAGTAAAAGCTAAAGATTAAAGACTAAAGACTAAAGACTAAAGATTAAAGCATATGCAGGTACAGAACTTACATGAGGCATGGCATGACCCAGCTAGTGTAAGTACCGAATGAAGATCCCATATTCCTAAGGAACGTGACATGGCGATCACGTTCTGATGGGGTATGACATGGCGATCATACTCTGGAATGTGGCACGTAAAGATTTTATGATGAAAAGAAAGACGAAGAAAGGAAAGAAATTTTATGTACATGCATGAACTCAAGTACAAGTTAAGTTATGTGCAGATGTTATGTTCCCAGTAGATTAATGCTATGTGCATTTTTATATGTTACAGTTATTATCCATGGTATTATTCATGAATTAATTTTGTATAGGCTTTCCCAAATGCTAAGTTTATGATAAAATTAGACTTTGCTTTGGATAAAATATATTTTCAAACTGTTAAATTAACAGTTTACATAACATGTTCACCTTTTTCAAAATAAACCGAAGCAACTGGAGATGACAACGATGACATTATTTATGATACTTAGAGAATCCTACTGAGAATTTATGATTCTCACTCCTATTTCCGTGTTGTCTCCAGATAGTTTCAGAAGTTTCCGAACATGGCTGAAGCTACTGTCAGATAAGGTCCATTCAGGTAACAGTAACAACTCTAGGATGTGGTTCTATGACTTAAGCATAGTACTATACTTGGGAGGGTGTTACACTGTTGGGGCAGAATTGTTGCGTATTTGGAGGATTAATAATTGCTTAACATTGATCTTGGGTTGAGTTTTGAAATAAGTGACTTGAACATGTCACTCACATGTATTAAATGTGGTGAATTATGCATTCATTTGAATAGCAGCCCTTGACCTTTATTATAACCTATAAAGTTATTTATGGTTTTCTAAAGATGTTAAAATGGCAAGTAGGTAAGGTAGAAAGCAAATTGACTTGGTGCGACACTATGGATAACTAAACAACGCACTTATGAACAATTTTAACAAGACAAGCCACTATGTCAACTGATTAAATTCTTTGAATGGATGACTTGAAATTACTTTGATCGTTTGGGGCATGACACTAATTTGCTTCAATAACTTGCTGCTAAAACAACATATTTGGTCATTTATGATTGTCTTTTTCATATTTTTTTTTCATTATTTAAATTTGATAGCTAGGATGTTATTAAGAGTATTATTAGGAACTTAGTATAGCACCTGTGGTGTATTTCTGCTCCCTTTTGTGTCCTTTTTAATTTGGATAAATTTGAAGTAAAAGTTTGGTTTCTTAAAAAAATTCATGAGAAGCAAGGGCAGGGAAAAACAAACCCATGAGACAATATATTCTCGGTAGGATTTGAGGAACACTGAAATTAACCAATCATCGAAAGTGGAAAAGGTAAATCTAATAAGTGTTCCAGTAATTAATCTTAGGGTAAACATCAATACCGAAGGAATCTTCAGATGTATGTTCTGGTAAGCTATCTATTGCTTTTAATTCTGGACAAGATATCATCTTTTGCAACTGCTAGGCTTTATATCCTATATTCTAGTTTTGTATTTTTCTTCGACTAGTTGCAATATTTTATCCTTTTATCTGAATGAGGGACAAGAAAAGGTTACCTTTGGATGAATTGGTTCAAAATGGTAATGACAACATTTTTATCAAAAATATTTACTTCCTTTACTCCTTGTTTTTTTTTCCTTTCTACATCAATTTTGCATGCTAAAGATTATTAACACTGAGAAGTAAGCTAGTTGCTTGCATTTGCTTTATATCTTTTCATAGTTTGACCAATTTGAGTCTAATTTATTTTTCTAACGTGAACACATAAGGACTAGTGTTGCGATGGTTGTTGAGGATTGAACAACTTCATGGCAACACTAAGTTAGGCATTAAGGCGGTATACTTAGATAGAGAAAACCTTGAAACATGAGAACATTTGAAATGACCAAGTAGGTTCTGTCTTGTTGTAGTTTTCAAATTAAACTAATAGTTGCACCTTGATTAACATCACATTCTTAAATGAATGCTTGTGCTTGTGAACCAGATATATTTCAGTTGCTTTGTCGTGTTAGTTTGTCATTGTTTGTCTTTCTAATTGAAAATGTGACATTTGAATGATTACATATATTGTTGCAGTAATTTATTTTGCAGTAAAAAAAAAAAAAGAGAGAGAAGACTTTAATCCATTAAGTGATTTCCATCATCCATCACTTTTGTTTGTTATATGTAAATTAAGGATGATGTACAATGTTTTGTTGAAGGTCTATTGGGCATGTTTGGGTTAGTATCTATGTATTAATAATATCAAAGGCAGTGAATGGTGCACAACTGTGATTCCAACTTCTTGAAGAATGTACTTTCTTATGTTTGATCTATAATATTTGGAAAGAATACCCTTGTTTTGCTACAAATCATTGCGTGTAGAGGATTGTTTGTGACTAGATAAGGTGTGAAATTTAATTCTAGTTACAAAGTCTTTACAAAATTGAAGTGTGATTTACAGTACCAAGATTGAATGTATCAATAAAGAAAAGAGTGACAAAGAGAAGATGACTATTTCTCATCATACTTCCTTATAATCTTATATCTTGATGCTCCTTATATTAAGGTTAGAAAAATGATGGAAGTATTATATGAGCAAGTTAGATGAATTAGTGCCTTTTCTAAAATTCGGGGACCGAATTTCTTAAGGCGGGAGAATGTAATACTCTGTTTAAAAATAAAATGCCTGTTTAGAATAAAACATTAGTAACCGAGAAATTGAAAAAATTTACATAGCTTGTGCTTTGGGTATTTCTCTATCTACCCTTAAGAATATAGCAATAGAGGAATTAAAATTGTTTAGATAGAATTTTTAGAAGTGTTGAAGAAAAACAAAAGGAGATTAAAGAGGAGAAAGACTACGCAATACCTTAAGTGGTGTTGCGCACCCTAGACCCCCCTCTTCTACTTCTTCTTCTTCTAGAACGTCTCCTTCCTCGTTCTTTTTCTTTTACTCACTGCCTTCATTCTTTATCTCTCCCTCTCGATCTTTCTTTCACTCTTTTGCGTCTCTCTCCCTCACCCCAATCAACCACTGTCACCTCTGTTTCTTTCCACCATCTTCACCACCGCGGAACCTTTCCCCCTCCGCATTTTCTCTCCTTCTGCATCTCTCTCTCACATTAGTTCCTCTCTTCCTTTTAGTTCACTTTCTCTTTCATTGCGGGTGCTTCCTTCTGCAGGGGACTTTGGTCTTTACCCCCCAAACCGCCCATCACTGCAATGGTGAGCCATTCCCTCTCTTTACACCTTGTTTCTCAATTTTTTTTGGGAAGTTAATGGATATGGGTTGTTCCTCTATTGGTGCTAGAAAAATTAGATAACCAATGTGAAATTAAGCCTTAATTGGTAATGTGAATTTTGGGGTAGAGTATTGAGTGAATAAGTATTTGGAATTTTAACTCTTTGAAATTATGGATAAAATTATTTAAGTGTCTCAACCAGTAAAAGAGTAATAGCAAAATAGTGTTAGCTACTAGATCCTCACATAGGTAAATTTAAATTCTTATGTTATATAGTCGATATTTAATAAAGTATATTATGCCACACATGATAATAGCTTTTAATTAAATTTCATTTGTAAGGTTAAATAAAGAGGGTCGAGATTATATTCTAAACTAATTTGTGTTTAAATTAAAAATAATCGCTTATCTATGATTTTAGATCCTCCAAGAGATCAACCCGCAAGTTCAGTAGCCCCTAGGATGTAGATTGGGTGTTCCCTAACATAGTGTGCAGTGCTTCTACAACACATGCGATTTATGCCATTAGTTTTGGTTTGGTTTCATAATATATATTGGAAGCTTATTTTCTATATATATTTGGTCAATTACAAATACTTTGCTTATTTATTATAACTGCTATGTAATTCGACATGTTCAACCTTTTATGGATAATTGTCTTAATTCGGCTTTGAAAAATAAATCGGTATGAACTCATTAAAGATCTGAAAGATTTCAACAAACAAACTAAAGATTTTATAAACCCAAGGATAAGCTCTGATCCTTTGTTGGATTACTAAACTAATTTGTCAGGTAAATTATATTTTGGGATTTTCAAACTTTGATGAATACTTTGTCTCTCTAGGAATTTGATTTAATATTTGTTGCCTTAACATTTCATTAACATCTATTACTTTAGTTTTTATATACTTTATGGCAGGATTATCAATTAATTCGTAGCTAGCGGTTGCTGACGCTAGCCTTGGTGCACCTTGATTCAAACCCAGCTAGTAGGGGTGTTGCTAGCTCGGTTTGTATGTGTGAGGCCTATGCACACTGTGAACTTAGTCTAATCTGGAAGGGCTAACCCTTGTTTAGAAGTTTCTTAGAATTGGAAGCCTCCTTACCTTGATATTTGTGTTTAAGAAATATGTTTTGTGTTTCTGATATAAGGTTAACTATATGTATATGTGTATAGTTTATAATTTTGATTCTTTATTTATACTTTATCTAAAATGATGATTCTTGATTATACTTAGTTCATAATATTAATTCTTTATTTATGCTAGTTTGCTTTATTGCTAGAGCTTGTCCTCACATATTATAGTTTCATTGCCCCTCACTGAGTCGGGGAGACTTACTCTCCCATTTTCTTTCCTTTCTTTTCCTATTTCAGACTCTAGCGCAACACTTGACTTGGTTCTTCCAACTTCTTAGAGTGCTCCATGATCCACAGGCAAGATCTTGCGACCTGATGATATATATATATATAGGTCTTATGGGTTTTTGGGAATTTGTTTTGTTTAGTGAATATGATGTAAATAACAAGTATAAATGGGTGTTATATTTATATAAATATGAACTATTAAAAAGTGCTTTGAGAGCCTCAACTTGTATTTGTTGGTTGGTGGTCTGGACTAGGTGTAGCTAATATGGCAAAGCTAGGAAAATAGGGGGAATTTTGCCCGTTTTCCTTAAGAATAGCCATAGTATGCTTGTTAGAGGTCTGCTACCTCTAAGCACTGGTCATGACTTTGGGGTGGGTTGTGTAACGTCCAAAAAATTTTATCATTAATAACCGAGTTGTTCAGTTTTTATCGAATAAGTGGGTTTAATTAGAATTCAATTAAACATTTACTTAAAGTCAATTACATGTGATTTAGAAGATTTAGGCTTGATGGAATTAGATTAGGAATATAGGAAACTCCACAGAATTTTTCTAAAAACCAGTTTACCGATTTAAGAGAAATCGGTAAGATTACAGTATTTTAAACTGTCAGAACCGAACTAATAGAATTATATGCCCAAAACCCTATAACCCAATGGCTGAATATTTAGCCATTCATTTAGCTATTAGTGGCGCAAGGGAGGCCACAAAAGAGGGAGATATGGTTGAACCTTACCTACAAAATTTCAGCCAATTAAAACTCGCAATTCTAACTACCCTTTTATTATTTGAATCAGATTTTTCTCCCTTATTCCCTGCTGACTTGGACCCCTTCCAGCAGCCTTACTCTCTTCTTTTCTTCATCCTCTTCATCTCCTTCCTCCACTTTCAGCCTCCATCAAGCCTCTTGCATCCATATCCTTCACTAGAACTCAAGACTAGCTAGTTGTTGCTTCAAGATAAAGGTAGAGATTCAACTTGTTCTTGTTCTTTTGGTTATGGATGACTGATTTGGGGCTTTATTTTCTCACTTCTTGATGTGATGATTGAATGAATATGATGATCTTTGGCTGGTTTGTTGGTTGTTCTTGATGTTAAAATCGATTAGGAAGTAAGAAAGGGTGAAAGTAGGAAGATGTGAGGGGCTGGAAAACCAAAATCCCTCGGCAGTCCGTACGGAAGAGTGTACGGCTCCGCCTATAGCCAATTAAATTTGATGAAACTATTTTTATGTGAAACTAGATATTCAGGACTTTCCATACATGTATAATATAAGGCCATTGGATTAGTATTGAGAGAGATATGAATTTTGGAAATTCAGCCTAGGTTTTTGAGTTTGATTCTGGACATACTAGGTTGTTCAGGGCAAAACTTGCCCTATACGACTTGCAATTTAATGAAACTAACTTTGTTAGAAAGCTTAAACATAGGAGAATATCCCATAAAAATTTCAGAGTTAGATAAGGTCCCGTTTGCTCCTAGTGCCTCGAGAAAGTTGCCCTATGTCCAAACCAGGCCCAAATAGGGTAGTTCAAGAAGGTCAAGTTTCGAGACTTATATCTCGAATTATACTTATTCAAAGGATATGCAACTTATTTCATTTGAAAGCTTGCTCTGTTAGCTTTACATTGATATAAATTTCGTATAATTTCAACTAGATTTCTATTTTTAGTGAATTTTCTCTTATAAGAGTGCAAATCTTGCTAGAAATAGGGTAGTCTGGAATAAAACACAAATAACTTGATTAATGTCGGAACTCGGAACTTAGTGAATAGAAAACTAGATCGGGTATAGTTAATATCGGAACTTGGAACTTAGGAAACACATTCATAAGTCTTGGAAGACCAGTTGTGACTTAATGTCAGAGATCGAGATCACAAGTACATAAAACACTTTAAACCTGGAAGTCAAGGATCTTTAACATAGACCTGGGAGTTGGTACCAGAGCATGAAATCTTATACCCGAAGCTCGGAAGTCGAGAACTAGGACACTTTAAAACTCGATAACTCATTAAACATATAATCTTGAAACTCGGTCCAGAATCAATCTCGGAGCTCAAACATAACCCTGGAAGTCGGGAATCAAAACATTAACCTCATATACATAACCCCGGAGGTCTGAACTTATATAATCTTGGAACTCGGACCCAATTCAATCTCGAAAGTCGGTCCTAAGCTCAAACTCAGGAACATTAATAAAGGTTAAAGACTTGCAAGATAGATTAAGACTTAAGATTTTAAACTTGCACCTATTGATATTGTTATACTCCTGGTATGAATATGATGTTCTATATTGGGTTGCTGTTTGATTAAATGTTTTGGTTGTCTGGCACTATTCACAGGGAAGTGGACTCGATCCGTTATGCTGCCGAATTTTCAGCAGAAATTAGTGATAGTTCTAAAAGTTAGTGTGTTAACGTTATTACACGATGTATATGAACACCACGTAAGTATGATTAATTCAGAATGAGGTATGAAGCCTATGTATTTGTAATTCTATGATGAAGGATATGATAAAGGTCCCATATTCCTAAGGAGTGTGACATGGTGATCACATCCTGATAGGGTATGACATAGCGATCATACTTTGGAATATGGCATGATAAACACATCCTAAGGAATGTGACATAGCGATTACGTTCTGATGGGGGATGACATGGCGATTGTACCCTGGAATATGGCATAATGATCCCATGCCCTAAGGGATGTGACATGGTGATCATACTGTGGGACGTGGCAAGATAAGAGTGTGATATGGTGATCACACCCCAACGGAGTATGACATGGCGATCGTACTCTGGAATATGTATGACAAGTAAATGAAGACAAAGAAAGAAAAGAAAATTTTGTGTATCTGCATAAATTCAAGTACAAGTAAAGGCATGTGCAAATGTTATGTTTATAGTATATTGGTACTATTATGCTTTAATACGTTGCAGTTATTGCTCATAGTATGGTTCATGACTTTATTTTTGTATTAACTCTCCCAAATGACAAGCGTATGAATAAAATGAACTTTGCTTTGGACAATATGTTTTCAAACTATAAAATTTAAACAGTTTGTTCACCTTTTTGATAATAAACCGAAGCAACTGGAGATGACAATGATGACATTATGTATGATAGTTAGAGAATCCTGCTGAGAATTTAAAATTCTCACTCCTGTTTTTGTGTTATCTCCAGATAGTTCAAGAAGTTCCAAAAATGGCTGAAGTTGCTGTCAGTTAAGGTCCGCTCAGGTAACAGTAACAACTTCAGAGTGTGGTACTATGACTTAAGCATAGTATTGTACAAAGGAGGACGTTACAGGTCGTGACATGAAGGATCCTAGTTTATGACACATTTGGCATATAGTAGGTAAATTCGCATTAGTTTTGTTTTCCCATGAGCTGTTGCTATCATTTGGGTTGAATAGGATGTTAGGTGATGCATAAGATAGGTGCTTTTTAAGTCTTTTTATATTTTGTTCTTTTTTCTTTAAATCTTTGTTTGATGATGTACCTCGGCTCCTCTCTTAATTGAGAGTGCTTTGAGCCCACTTCAATTATTTAAAAAAAGAAATCATTACAAAAATCCTAGTTAATAAGCTTTATCACTATATGCAAAATCTTGGTCGTATGCAAATTGGCTTTGTTCTTGGGTGGGGTACCCAAGATAACTCCATTATAGCTCAAGAGCTGTTTCTTTATATGAGGAAATCCAACCATATGAAAGGTACTATTTATTATCATATTTTGAAAGATTTAAGCCATTGAAGTAGATTAGTAATAAGGGATTTGGATAGTTTGCATAAAGTTTTAAGTTCAAACCTTATTGCCATCAATATACCAAAAAAATATTTTGAAAAGATTTGAATTGATAAATGGCAGGGGAACAAGGTGTGAGGAGAGAGAAAATGTAAGAAGATTGATATGTACTTTTAGTGCAAACAATATGCTAATTTGTCTTAAAATGCTTGTTTATTTTTTAAATTTTACTTTTCTACAAATAATTGTCTTTTTAAAAAATCTAGACAATGGGCTATTTTAATTTTTAGAAAAAGTGATTATGAAACTTAAATTTTATATATAACTCAAAAAGCTTAAAATTGATTTTGTTTCAGAAGCTACTCTTTTTAGCTTCTCCAAAAAAGCTTAAAATAGATTTCTTTTGGGAATTTGATTATTTTTAAAAAATTATCCAAATATATAAAAATATATTTTTTTAGTGAAAAAAATAATTTTTTGCCAAAAAAATTGCAAACAAACACACTTAATATTAATTATTTTTTTCTAATTATATTCTTATTAAATAAAAGAGAGTTTAATAGAAAGAGATAATTAAGGAAGAAAAAAGAATAAATAAGGATAGTTTTGTAAATTATACCTAAATTTTTTTAATATTAATATTAATATTTTTCAATCATTTTTTTAATTTATATGTATATTTTAAATTAGACAATTATTTTCAAATGGAGATAGTAGTTTTTATCTATTAATCATATTTACTTATTGATTAATTATATTTTATAAATGTGACTAAATGTAATACATTATGGACCCAAATTTACGGTTAGGAAAAACGACCCGAATTCGCAGGTAACGATTTCTCCAAATAAAAAAGGGCACTGAAGTACTAAACCCTTCCAGTCTGCGACTGCGACATAGTCGCATAGAAACACCAATACAGTTGATACGAACGCCCCGATTGATTTTGTTCAGGCGTTCATTTTCAGTTTCACAGTTGTGGAAGAAAACCACATGGCACTTCGCAAAGCCCCGGCAGCGCAGAGCTATGCCTATCTCGTCTCCCAGCAATTCTTCCCGGCGGTTCCTCCCCGCTTCTCTTCAACTCCTCTCTCCTCACACTCACACCAAAACGACGCCGCAGCATCAGCAATCCCCACTCTACAACCCTCAAACGACGCCGATTCACTTTCCAAGATCCTCCTGAGCCAGCACAACCCTTTCCACGCAGCGGAATCCTCCCTCCAACTCCACGGCATAACCCTCACCCCTCACCTGCTCTCCCAGACCCTCCTCCGCCTCAGGCACCACTCCAAGATCGCACTCTCACTCTTCAACTACTCCAAAACCCTCCCTGACCCTCCCCTAACAACCTCGTCCTACAGCCTCCTCGTCGACATCATGGGCAAGGTCCGACAGTTCGATGTTGCCTGGCAGCTCATCGTAGAAATGGACCAGCGGAACCTCACCCCGACGCCATCCACCTTCTTGATCCTCATCCGCAGGCTCGTCGCCGCCGGGCTCACGCGCCAGGTGATAGAACTTCCTATTCGAGTCAGGGAGAAAGACTCCAACAATTTTTTCATGAACAAAGTTATTTCTTTAGTGTGCCAATCGATACTGGGATTGCGCGTGTAAGCAGTGGAGATTTCACGTTGATGAGTGAGGAATCGGTGGATTGAGTCGACGAGACTGTAAATGATAATGTTGCCAATTCGCGGTCATCAGCGTGAGATCCTCACGATATTTTCCAATGTCGATTGACACATTAAATAAGTGTGTACAAATAACAGAATTCTTTCTCCGTTCAATTTCCACTATGAGTTATAAATGAGATTATTCACCTATTTATATTATTGTATCACCAGGCGATTCGTGCTTTTAATGACATTGATGCCTTCGCCGAGAAGAAAGTTAGTTCCGAGGATTTTTGCCTTCTTCTCGACACGCTCTGTAAGTATGGCCATGTGAAAGTCGCCATTGAGGTTTTCAATAGAAGTATACACAGGTTTAGACCTGATGTGAAAATGTACACGGTTTTGATATACGGGTGGTGTAAATTAGGGAGAATTAGAATGGCACAAAGGTTGTTGAGTGAGATGGTGGAGCGAGGGGTTGAGCCTAATGTTGTTGCTTATAATGTATTGTTAAATGGGATTTGTAGGAGGGCGAGTCTTCACCCTGAAGAGAGGTTTGAGAGGACGATAAGGAACGCAGAGGAGATGTTCGATGAAATGCGCAGCAGAGGGATTGAGCCGGATGTGACAAGTTTCTCGATCGTGCTTCATGTGTATAGCAGGGCACATAAGCCACAGTTGTCCCTTGATAAACTGGGGTTGATGAAGGAGAAGGGGATCTGTCCGACGGTGGCGACATATACTTCGGTTGTTAAGTGTCTGTGCTCGTGTGGGAGGCTTGAAGACGCTGAGTCTTTGATTCATGAGATGGTAGAGAATGGAATTATTCCATGTGCTGCAACATTCAATTGCTTCTTTAAGGAATATAGAGGGAGAAGGGATGCAGACAGTGCTTTGAACCTGTTTAAGAAGATGAAGAGTGATGGTTTATGCTCGCCGAATTTGCACACATATGGCATTTTGATTAGGATGTTTTTGCAGTTGAATAAAATTGGGATTGTGGAAGAAATATGGAATGATATGAAGGAGACTGGGGTAGGACCTGATTTGGATATGTATACGGTTTTAATACATGGGCTATGTGAGAAACATCGTTGGAGAGAGGCTTGCCATTTTTTTGTTGAGATGATAGAGAATGGGTTTCTTCCTCAGAAAGTTACTTTTGAGACCCTTTACAGAGGCCTAATACAGGCTGATATGTTGAGAACTTGGAGGAGATTGAAGAAGAAGCTTGATGAAGAGTCCATAACATTTGGTTCGGAGTTTAAAGATTATCAATTAAAGCCGTATAGGAGATGAGCCCTTACACATAAAGGTATTTTGAGACTTCCATCTTAACTTAGGTGCTGGTCAATTTTTCTGCTTTTTCCCTCAATTTAAATATATATTTTAAAAAAAAAAAACTTCTTTCACCCTGTTTAATGTTAAATGGGTGATTTAAATTATATATTCGAAGTTTCAAATTGAATACCATCGGATAGTACTATTAACCTATGTCTGTACTAGAAAAGATATACGAAACATTAGAGTCTATTTGCTATATCTTATAGGATAACACATGACAGTGTAGGACTTGATACTATGTAAAAAACAATTCGGGATTTTATCAAGACTAATAGAACCTACAAATACCTAATTAAGTTATCTGTTATTTTAATGTATAAAGGGATTTTAATGAATACGCTAATACAATACATTGTTTGCACTAAACAATTGATAATATCATAATATATTGTATCGCCTTATCTTATCAGGTTTAATACAACATCCAAACATGCTGAAAGTGCACTGTACGTATTTTTTTCATTGATTACACTTGAAAACTTAAATTAAATGGAATGAAAAATGTTGTAATTGCACATTATTATGACAACCAAACTTCGAAAATAAAGGATAGGATACTCAAGCTTCATTAATGACTTTATCAATGCATAATTAGATTTAAAAAAAAAAATATTTCCTTACGAAAATAAAAACACCATCTATGCTTTATTGAAAGCCACTTGATGTCTTTATTATCGAAGGAACAAAGCATTGCATTTGTAAATTTGGAGGCCAAAATGCGTCTCTGCTCTTCATTTTACTAAGAAATTAATGTGACACATCACTCTTTCTTTCGTTTTGTTTTTAACATATATCCCAACACATCTGAATCCCAAATAATTTTGGACAACATACTGTGTATTGTATATTAGAATAGCTACAATTATACTCTATTCTATCGTATATCTAGTTTTCCATTTCTATGATGGTCCTTAAACTCTGCCCCTTGATCATGTAATCAAAGGCATTATTGATTTCAGAGAGAGGAACTCTATGAGTTATAAACTTGTCCAGCTCCAATTTCTGCAAGAAAACAAGTAAAGCAAAGGGATATGAATGGTTTTACTCTTATGTTATTTCACTCATAAAATTCAGTTGCAGGTGAGGAAGGCAGATTTTACTTACATTGTTCATGAGCATATCTACAACTAATGGAAGGCCTGTCTTAGGCTTGTAGTTCCCAAAGGTGGTGCCTGTAATTGTCTTTTCGTCAAGGAAGTTATAGGGAGTAGTCTTGAAAACTGCATCCATGCTGGGTACTCCAACAAGGACAGCAACACCCCATCCCTGCATAATTCAAATAGAGAAAGAGCAGGTGATGAGCTAGGAACATACTTTGTTTCTTTCATGAACTGAGCAAACGCCAACTTGAGTATGAATTATGAAATCATTAATCATGGTAACTGACTAACAAGAAACCATACATCATGAACAGCTTCTAAAGCAGACATCAAGGAGCTGCTATTTCCAGTGCATTCTATACTCCTATCAACCCCACCATTAGTCATCTCTTTGAGGACCTGTTGATTGTAAACAAGGTTTGCCAAGCATGTGACAATATTGTCAGTGGGTCTAAATTAAAAAAATTGAATGGGATAGAATACTCTACCTCATGAACTGGTTTTTCATGTTCTTTTGGATTTACAAAGTCAGTTACTCCAAATTTCATGGCTGGAAAAAAAAGGTTAATTAATCAGTCACTGGATTCTTGTCCTTCTAATTGTCAATAATATGATGAATGGATTTTGATAATATGGTGAACTAGAAGAATCAATGAGTACCCCGCACAAATCTGTCAGGATTCAAGTCGATCCCTATAATCATGGATGCCCCAGCAATTCTTGCACCTTCAGCTGCCTGATCATATAACCATAGGAAGTTTTGTTATAGTAAATGGCATTACCTGGATGGAAACTTTTAAAAGGAAAACATTTCGAAAGAAATTAGACACTTCTTACAGCCAGTCCTACGGCTCCAAGACCAAAGATTGCTATTGAGGCACCCTTCTTTGGTTTGGCAACATTCAGAATTGCTCCTAGTCCTGGAATTTGAAATTTTTTCCCTTAAATAAAGAAATCAGTAAGAAATTTCATCTATTATTCAGAGATATACTGATGGTTACACAACCTGTTGAGATGCCACAACTGAGGATGCAAGCTTTGTCTAAGGGAGCTGTGGGATTGATCTTTACAACGCTGCCTGAATGAACAACAGTATACTGGCTAAAAGTAGACGTGCCAAGAAAGTGGCTTATAGGCTTGCCATTAATAGAGAACCTAGACTTGCCATCACTGATCATGACATCTCTCGCTGGATTTATTCTCAACAAATCACACATATTGCTCTCCTCAGACTTGCAATGTGGGCACTCCCCGCACTCCCCTGTAAATACCGGAAGCACATGATCCCCAGGATTTAGGTCTGATACACCATCACCTACACTCTCCACAACCCTGCTAAATAGAGAATCTTAGCAACGTGTCTTTGATAACGTTGCACGAGTATGATACGAGCATTGAATACGATATATATATAAACATGACAATTTTATAAAAGTGTAAAATACAAATACGAGAACATATATTAAATAAAAAATTATATAATATTTTTATTAATCTTAATTAAATATTTATATTGATTATCCTAAATATGACAATTTATCCTAGATAATATATAGGATAATAGATAAAATGACTAACCTTATCTTTAATTTTAAAATATTAGTCACACACAAAAGAAGTCTAAGGTAATAGTATTTAAAGCATATATGCATACAATACGCTTACAATATACATATGTGAGCAAAATTCAAGTATATGTGCATCATAGCTATATACATGTAGGGGAGTGCTAACCTTCAGATTTTACTTTGGACATAAAGAGTGTATTTATTTAAACTTTTTAAAAAAGTGATTTTGAAGTTCATATTTATATTTAGTTGAAAAAGTTGAAAATTGATTTTTTTCAGAAGTTACTTTTTTCAACTTCTCTAAAAAAGTTGAAAACAAATTTTTTTGAGACTTTGTTGATTTTTAAAAAATTATCCAAATATACGAAAACTGATTTTTTTGGGTGAAAAAAGTGATTATTTGCCAAAATAAACTCAAACAAACACACCCAAAATCCAATCATTTTTTTTCCTTAATCAATTTATACTTTTGAGCAACTTTGCAATTTTATCTTACATACGTTAATTACTATTTTAAGTTTTCTCTCACCTAATCAATATCTATTCTTTCCAATATTTCTCTCTCCATGAATACTATTCCCCTTTTTTTATTTTTCTCTTACTTTAAGTTTATATTAATATTGATTAAAAAGAGAAAAATAAGAGAAAATTCTACTTTGTAAAATTTACAAAGAGAATGTAGCAATTATGTGAGAGAAAAATATTAATACAAAAGTTTAGTGATTGCTGCTATCCGAGGGAGACGAGTTTGGATTTATAGTTTTCTCGTTAGCAAATAGGTAACTAATTATTTAACCTAATGCATTGATGCTATTTGAGTGAGAATATTGGGTTTGCTTTTAATTATAAAATTTTCTTGTAAGCAAGCTTGGGGTGCTTGTGCTTGAGCTCAACAAGCTGCTCCTAATTGTTGTTGTATTGTCAATGGTATTAACCCCATTTTTGAATGAAGCTGGAAGAAAGGTTGCTAGTTTTATTGACGACAAATCTGAATTAAGTATACTAGCAATAAATTTCATACAGAGATATATCAATATTAATATAAAATTAATTAAGAGAGAGAGAGATAGAGAGATTAGGGGGAGAAAAGTTAGAATAGTAATTAATGTATGTAAAATAAAATTACAAAGTTGACCAAAAGTATAAATTGATTAAGGAAAAAGATGACTAGATTTTATGTCCAAAGTAAAATACAGAGGTTGCTAACTTCCACAGTGTGGAAGTTGGCAATCCTAACACTTTGTGAAATGGCTTTAGCTGTAGAGGGGATGTCTTTAGTCTTGGCCATTTTTCAGTTACCTGGGGCTCTTAAGTTAGCATCTAATTACAACGGCCGAGAGTCAACTTTCAAATTACAACTTACCCTGATGCTTCATGGCCAAAGATCCGTGGAAACATTGGCGGCAAACCCTAAACATAGATTAACAAGGGAAGATTGTTAAAAATTCAAAATACTCAATTGAAGGGCAAGGCCTTTACTGACCATGGTATGAGCAAGAAGTGTTTTCCATTCTCGTGTAAGCAAATTTTGGACCAAAAGGCACAAAATGAGTAGCAAAATATTATTAACTGAATCTTTTGGTGAAATACTGAAAATGGCTTTGGTTAGTTAGAAGGCTGAAGAAGCATATAAATTTTCATGCATTACCAACCTTAGATTCCCAGAAATGGATATCAGTATGGCAAAGTGAGGAGTATTTTATCTTGATCCTGACTTCTTTCTCCTTTGGTGGAGCAACCTCCACATGCTCTATCACCAATGGCTTCCCTGCTTCCCATGCAACTGCAGCTGCGGATTCATAGAGAGAATGCCATTAATGATGGAATTTTGGAATTTAAGAAACCCAATTAATAACTTTATTTGAGAAATTCTTAGGTGCAAAGTAGTCAATTTTTACCACCAAAGGGTGTGTTTGGTTGAAGGGTAAAAATGAGGGTGAAAATTCCATGGATGATCTCTATATGTAATTTTATACATGGAGCTCATCAATGGAATTTTCACATTTGTTTTTACCACCCAACCAAACACACCTTTAGCAAGAGTATTAAAAATAAGGTAAATTATACCGGCCTCCTTGAGATAAAGTGATATTACATATGATACCTCTCAATTTATTATATCTACATTGATATCCCTTAAGAGGTACTCGGTGTTATGTTTATAGATGTGCTCAATGTCGCATTCCATAAAATATAAGGATATTAGATGCAATATTACATATACCTCAAGAGAAGTTAGTATATATTTCTGCAAATTGAGGGATATCGTTTGTAAAATTGCCTAACCTCACAGAGGATCAATATAATTTACCGTTAAAAATATAATTAAAGCATAAGATAGAAATGACCCATATAGCTGAGGAGATGCACAAAGAATGATACGAAGTAAGAGAAATCTCATGTTCCATTAGCGCATAAAAATTTCTCACCTTTTTTGGTTTGTTATCTATAAATAAAAGTAGAGATGAAGAAGGTGAATATCAGATTAAAAATTGCAAGTTATACACTTCTAACGTTCATCTTATTGTCAATTATATCGGCCATACCATTTTCACCCATTTTTAAAATACTATCAGTAGCACTAAATGTGCACCACTTACTTAATATACATGGTCTCATAAAGAAGCACATGGCAATGACAAGAGCAAATGACATTGGTGAGAAAAGGAAAAGAAAGTTAAAATAAAAGAGAAAAGGCAAAGAAAATGATTTCTGCTCTCTTACCTTTGCAAGGAATCACCTTGCCAGCAGTGGAAGACATGTTAGTGGCGAATGCAAAAGATCGAAGCGGTGCATTGTTTTGTGATTGCAAGTATTGAAGAGCACCACGTAGCTTCTGAAGACTATACATTTTCTTGTGATATCTGTAAGTTCTTGTTACAACAATTCAATGATTTGTCTTTACAAAATGCTAATGACCAAGTCTCTCTTAAAAATTTCAGGTTCAATCCTGCACTATGTAGTTGGGATTGGCTTCTTTCCCTTCTTCCCTTTTCCTATAATTGAAAACAAAGCCTCAGTGTAGTAGAGAGGAAACACAACAGGTGAAGGTTATCTTATATACTCTAGCGAAATCCTACATATTCATAGCCTTATTATAGACAAAATTCAACTAGTTTGTAGAAGACGCGTGGTTGGTTTTATATCTCTTAACTACCTTCACATGGCCTAATCGTAAGCTAGTCCAGAATGTGCCTGGCGTGCAGCTTGGCCAGAAACCCATTCTTTGACCAGTTCAACAGTTGGTTCAGAAATTAAATGTTTCAGGCTACAACTGGCTCAATCTAATTAATTTGGAGGAATCGGGATAGCCACGACAAATGAAAAATTATGAATTTTATCATAATTGCAAGTCTTGTTCTCCATAAATGCTTAGGTATTCTTGGAGCGATACGTGAATTGTATTCATAACTAATAATAAAATGATATTTTACATAAAAATATATAAGAATCACTTTTTTACTTAGTTAAGTCACTTAGTTTGCATATTTAAGCTAAATCATTATGATCAGCTTGGTATCATAATTTTCATTAGTTAAGGCAGCAAAATCATGACTATAAACTACATTGGTTTATTCTCTTCTTAAGAGATTAAATGGACACAAAAGAAATGTTTGAAACTAAATTAAAAAATTTAGAGAATCAAAATATTTTTGGTCAATGAATATATAAGAGTAGCTATTGTTACTCTTTGTAGTCTATTGCCACTCTCATTCAATAAATTTATTTACTAAACGTCATTCTTTTTCTTTCATAGTTAAATTAAGAAAAATATTTAACTTCATAGTTTTTTATGAAATATATTATGTTAAATAGGAGAGAAACAAAGAAGGCAGTGAGCAAAGTAAGAACTAGAGTGTTTGAGAGACTATACTAATCCTTAGGCACTAAAGAAGGGGAAAAATGCATTTACAAGCTAGCGAAAGGTAGGGAAAGAAAGATGAGAGATCTAGACTAGGTGAGATGCATTAAGGATGAAAAGGGTAAGGTGTTTGTCATGAAACAAGATATTATGGAAAAATAGAGGAGTTACTTTCACAAGTTGTTTAATGAAGGATATGGAACACTTTTTCAATGTGATAGACTAAAAACAAGAAAAGAAGACCAAAATTTTACCTTTTATCATAGAATTCGAGAGTTTGAGGTAAAGAAGGCTTTGAAGCAAATGGAAAATTGTAAGGCGGTGGGTCCGAATAACATACCTATTGAGGTATGGAAGTGTCTAGGAGGAAAAGGCATAAGTTGGCTCACAAAGCTACTTAACGAGATTCCAAGGTCAAAGAAGATGCTAGATGAGTGGAGAAAGAGTATCTTAGTCCCTATTTACAAAAACAAAAGGGATATACAAAATTGTGTAAATTACATAGGGATTAAAGTCATGAGCCATACGATGAAGCTATGCAAGAGAGTAATGGACTAGAGATTGAAACAAGAGACTCATATCATGGAGAATTAGTTTGGTTTTATGCTTAGGAGTTTTACCATGGAAGCAATTTACTTGTTACAAAGATTGATGGAGAGATATTGGAGAGACCAGAGGGATTTACATATTGTCTTTATTGATTTGTAAAAGACATATGATAAGGTGCCAAGGGAAGTTCTATGGAAGGTCTTGGCCAAGAAAGGGGTTTAGATGGCCTATGCCTGAGCAATCAAAGATATGTATGATGGAGTCACAACTAGCATAAGAACACAAGATGGGGTAATAGAAGATTTTTCTATAACTATAGGACTACACCAAGGGTCAACTTTGAGTCCCTATCTTTTCACCCTAGTCTTCGATGTGTTTAATGAACGTATTCAAGACCCGGTGCCATGGTGCATGCTTTTTGCAGATTATATAGTCCGAGTAGGAGAATAAAGAGAAGAAATAAATGAGGAGTTGTGGAGAAAGGCTTTGGAAGGACATAGTTTTTGTATAAATAGATATAAGATGGAGTATATGGAGTGCAAGTTTCGCAAGAAATGCACAAATTCTAACTTAGAAGTGAAAATTGGGGATGATACCATACCACAAGTCACAAGATTTAAGTATCTTGGTTCTATTATCCAAAATGATGGAGAAATAAAGGGAGACGTAAATCATAGGATTCAAGCTGGGAGGTCAAAGTGGAGGAGTGCTTTGGGTATTACTTGTGATAAAAAGTACTACTAAAGCTTAAGGTAATTTTACTGCATAGTTGTTAGACCAGCAATGTTATATGGAACTGAATGTTGGACAAAAAAAGTTAACAAGAAAATAAGTTAAATGTTGCATAGATGAGAATATTGCAATGAATGAGTGGACACACTAAACATGACAAGATTATGAACGAGTGCATTAGAGAGAGAGAGTTGAGATAGTACTTATTGTAGAAAAGATAGTAGAATCTTGTCTTAGGGGGTTTGGACATGTATGGAGTAAACCTATAGAGACCCTAGTAAGGAGAATGGATTAGATGGAGGGTAGTCTTATAACTAGAGATGGAGGGAGACATAGAAAAATTATAGGTGAAACAATTAAAAGTGATATAAATATTAATGATTTAAACAAAAATATAATATATGATAGAGCACTATGACATCGTTTGATCCATGTGGCTGACCCTACCTAGTAGGACAATGCATAGTTGTTGTTGTTGTTGTATATTACATTAAATTTTTTATTTAACAAATAAAAAATTAAATAAAATAATTTAGATGCAAGCTATATTTGTTATCATGATAATGAAAATAGTTTTGAGATTGAATTAAATCTTTTCACATGATTATTTAGGATATAATATTTTCATATTGTAATAATTTGAAAAAAAAATGAGAAGAAAATTGGATAAATTTTTATTGATATGTCAATTTTTGAATTCAAAAGAATCATTTTAATAGCATTAACACATGAATTTATCATATTTTTTAAGAATTCCTTAAAAAGAGAAATCACCTTAATTTGACACTTAAGGTTTAAATTTATATTAAATAAGTAAATTTATGAATTCATAAAACACATATTTGTCACATAGTAAAGTTAAAAATTAAGCCTGACAATAAAAAAAATTAAAAGACTTTTAAGAACTTAAATACAATTAGGAGTTTCAATAAAAATGAGTTTTAACAATTGAGTTGATTAAAGAATGAAGAATAGTGTCTTAGAGAAGTTAAATAAAACCAATAAAGAAGTTGGCGTAGTGATAGAAGTACACTACAATCCTAGAAAGGACTTTATTTCCATTTCTGGAGAGAATATCGATTGGGAAGGTAAGCCTGACTATACTCGAAGGGTTAGTCTCCTTTTCTAGTAATAGGGAGAGGGGATATACCCTTGAAAAATAAAGAAAAGGAAGTTAAATAAAATTTAAGGATTTTATTTTGATATAATATTAGTGTAAAATTTTTTTACACAATAATTTAATTATATATTATCACATCATTTAAAGTATTTGACTCTTATAATAATCAAGTAATTTTTTTGTATATGAGTTTTTGAGAGTGATATTGAGAATATATGAGATTTTTGACAAAATTGGAGAAATATAGGGTTTTGAAAGGGCTCTGCTAAAAATATAGATGGATTACAACAAAAAGTAAAATGTGAATCCGCTATCCCTATTGCTAGATTACAAAAAAAGGGGGGGAGGGGAATCCGATTTGCTGTCAATTGAATTCCATTATTTTAACAAAAAATAAAAAATAAATCCGCTATTTGTACTGCCAAATTACAAAAAAAAAGAAGGAATCCAACTTGCTATCAGCTGAATTCCATTATTTTAATCATTTTCCTTATGTGGTGTGTGATAGTGTGTGTGGTGTGTGTGATTGAGCGAAAGACAGAAGGCGAGAGCGACGAGGGGAGAGAGAAGAAAGGAAGAGAGAGGAGAAAGAGAGAGAAGAGAGAAAAAATTTAAAAAAAAAGATAAGAAAAGAAAAAAAAAGAGAAAAAAAATCACATTTATCAAATTTTGTCAAAAACACCATATTTGTCATATATTTTTCACAAAAATCAATATATAAAAAATGAATTCCCATAATAATCACCACAAAAGTCATATGTGTGTATATAATTAAATGGCAGTGTAAAACTTGATATTGTATTGAAATCAGCCTGAAAATTCAATTAGATAAAAGTGACAATCAACCCTTCCTAAAAGTATAAAAAAATATATCTTAAAAAAATTACCTGAAGTAAAGATAGGAGGATATTAGAGAGGGCAAGTGGGGTAACGGTTTTAAAATTTTTGACAGATATGCTATTATATTTTAGCCTAAAATATTACAATTTTTCATTTATTTTATGCTAAAGATCTGTAATCAAAATCATAGAATAAATTTGATCACTTACTATTTTATAAAATACTCTGAATTTAAATTTGGATATATAAATTTAGAGTTTGAAACATTAAAATCCCTGCATATTTAGTGCGTGCAAGCTAACTTGATAATAATAGGTGTAATTAATAATTAAATCAACATTATTTCACATAATTTTTAATAATTTAATAAAAAAATTCATATTACATCCATTTTGTTGTAAATACTATTGAAATTTCAAAAATTTTACATGCTTTTTAAAATAGGTGAAATAAATAATATAATAAGATATTTAATGACAAGTATATAAACCAAATTTTGCTAATAAAATTATACATTTATTTAAGAAATATGAGATTAAAAGTATATATAATTATTTTAAAATTTTTATTTTATTATTTACTTTTGTTCTTGCAACAATTATTTTCTGGATTCATTTCTGAGTAACAATTCAATTCAAACTTCAAATTATTTGTGTTATCATGATAATTAATATAGTTCACATTTAGATTATTTTATTTTATTTTATTTTATTTATTCTTTATTGCTTCAAATATTTAATCTAATATATTTTTTTGAAAAACATAATGTTAAAAATTTTTCTTAAATTAATTATGAATAAAAAGAATGAATATTATAGAGAAATTAATTAGAAAGCTTATTGAGCAAAAGTGACAATATACTCAAAGGTAGCCGCTCTCTATCTGAAGTCTCCCTGCAAGACATTTATAAATCACTGGTTTAAATATGCAAAACTAACATTTTTGCATTGTGTGTGACATATAACAATATATAATTCCCGTAAATGCATCTTAGCGTTGAGTGGAAACTTAAAAATTTTGTAAGTACCTTTTTTATTTTTTATCTTTTGAAAAAAGTAATTCTTTTTGTGCCGGAAGCACAAATGAACGCACCCCTTTATCACTTAAGAAAATGAAAATTGCTTCCGGACAAGAAAATTTTAGTTGATTCTAATAGCCTGAAGGTATATTAATACAGTGGATATGTCATTTTTTTTCACTCTTAATTTTTCTTTTTTAGATTTTTTAACAGTACCACCTCTCTATTATTAAGAAAAAAGATTAATCCCCTTCAAATCATGATCAGGCTTGCCCTCCCACACTATATTTTTGCAAATATTTTTGTTGTGTATCAGTGTTGTAATAAAATTGAGTTAAACAATACTCTTTAATTCAGAGGGGGTGGGGAATGCGTTGATCCAAAAATGGGGAATTTGTGTGGGACACGGTCCCATGTGTTTGAAAATCTTTTTATATATAACATTAAATTTTGGTCTCTTTTTTAGTGAAAGAAAATATTTTATTATCTCTGACCATTTTACTTTACTTCCAAAAGGTAAAGTCTTCTCTGTGCGAAAAAAAGTCAAAAAGCTAATAATAAATTAATATAAAATAACTAAAAAGTGAAAATGCAGTGATAGGTGACGATTTTTTCTAGGCATATAAAAAAAAATTAAGTAAAATAATAAAATATTTAAATAATAAATCTTACATAATTATTATTATTTTTATTTAATTAATTTTTTTAAAAAATTATCAACATATTATTAAAAGATACGGATATATATATATATATATATATATATATATATATATATATATATATATATATATATAACTTATTAGTATTTTTTAATAATATGATAGTAAATTTTATATATAAAATATAAAATTTATCAGCGTATTATTGAAAAATATTGGTAAATTTTTAGATAAAAAAAATTAAATAAAAATAATAATAATTATATAATACTCATCATCCAAATATTTTTATTATTTTACTCACTTTTTCAGCATATGTCTCGTACTGCGTCGCAAAAATACATCCCCAAACATTTTTCAAAGTGAAAAGGTAAACATTTTCTGAAGTTCTTTAATTTCTTGGTTTTAAATAAGTCAGGAGTACCTTTTTTTTTTTTTTAATTTTTCATCTTCTTGAGTTTGAGAAAATAAGTTACCGAATACTATTGTATGGAGTCTTGGATCACTTTCATTTTTTTACAACTTACTGGCGATGCATCAAACAGAATCTGCACAAAGTTATTACTAAATGTGCATTTTCAGTCATGAAAATTATTGAAACAAAGTTGAAACAAGATAAAGATAATTTTCTTTCAGATTAAATAATTGTTTATATTAAAAAATTATTCAAGAGTTTAACACAGACATAATAATAAATGACTTTTATTCTATAAAACAATCCAGCACAATTTAAAATGATAAAAAGGGTTTTTTTGGTCTTTTAATTTTATTTTTTTAATTTGATCTCTTATGTTTTAAATTATTTTTAATTTGGTCTCTAACCACTTTCTCTTCACATAATTAATGGAAAATATTGACGTGGCATAAATAGTATTCACATGATGCACGTATAAATTTGACATGAGTTCTGTTATTTGGCCCACGAATTGGGCGACACATACGACGGACACCGTATGGAAAAAGGAAAACGACAAAGGGTCGTGTATTATGATACGACTCACGTATTAGAGGTGAAAAAAACGAAAATAAACATTTTGAAAAGAGAGAGACAAGAAAAAGAGATCCGCTTCTTGGTTTCCTCCCTCCACCCCATCCCGCCCCTCTCACCTTGTTCTGGATCAAGGAGTTGCAGCTTGGTCAAAATGTAAGAAGACAAAATGAGGGACCTCAAAGGAGAAAGCTGCTTGTCGTTATCTTCTTTCTGCTGCTTTGTTTGATTTTCGTTGCCAAGCCTGTTAGTTGTCATGCTCCTCCTTCTTCCCCGTGGCTATAGCTTTGAAGGCAAAAGCAAAAGCTCACACATCGGGGTTGAGTTGAAGGCTGTGAAGGTACAAGCAAAAGCTCATACATTGGCTTTGAGTTTCCAGTTGTAACTCCACAAAATGAAGCCCTTCTCACTATGTGTTCCCTCTAGTAAGCTTTGGCAACTATTTCCTCTTCTCTTTGGTTTATGGCTTGTCTTACTACACCATACTATCACGTGTTCCTTTTTTTATTTTCTGTTAATGAATTTGACTAAAAGAATGAAAACTTATTTTTGACTTTTGGTGAAAACCCACACCGTCCAGCAAACCCATTTGGGTTGATGATTCTTGTTCTCTTTGGTGTGTGTTCTATTTTGGGGATTATGCAAGATATGAGAAAACTGGTTGATCATTGGTAGTTTGAAATTAACCAGTCATCAGTGAGTTAATTTTTTTTTTCTTCTTATTTTGTGTAGGTTGGCCTGTCGTCTGCAACAAAACTCCATGATGATGATGTGGACCGGGTTGTTGGATCCATACTAGAAGTTGATAACTTTAAGGGCACATCAAATAGTTGAGCCAAGTGTTGGGATGAGATTTTATTCGATTGAGGAAATAAAATCAGTTTACCAAAATTATGTAAATGTGATGGGTTTTGGGTGGAAGATAAGGAATTCAAAAAAAGGAGATGATGGGGAGCTAAATTATTTGATGCTTGCTTGCACACGAGAGGGAAGCTTTGTCAAAAGTTCTAGCAACATTGAAGACACTACCTATAGGAGGTTTAACCACTGATACTACTGATATGGAGGTTCTAGACAGCTTTTTTGATCTTATTGTATGTTGGGATTAACATGTTGATTTTGGATCTTTGAGGCTCATTGAGTGTTGGAACCATATTTGACAAGTGTGTGGGCTGATGGTCCTTAGAATCAAGCATAATTGGTCTCTTTGAGGAACAAAATTTGCTGCAAGGAACAACACATTATGTGTAGTAAAGCATGTCAAGGACAAGCTCTCTTTTTTGGATCATCATGTGGCTGAATTAGTGTTCTTAATTTTATTAGCTCTACTTTTGTTGGTTGCTGTTAGGTCCTTTTTGCTTACAATTCTAGCTTGTACTTTATCAAACTTTATTTGTTATCCTTTTGGTTTTAGGCTTCCCTCCATTTGGAGTAGTGTGAGCTCTGTCACATATTGAAAAAAAAAAAAAAACAGAGGAGTGAAAGTGAGTGGTCAGCATTATGAGCTAGTTTAATTACCCTTAATAGTTAGTTATTGTTCTCTTGTTATACATTGAATTGGTTTGTTGTATACTCTTTTATTACCATTTTGAGTTTGATTATTACTAGTGACAACTTAGTTAAGTTAACTAATAAATTATGAGCTGTTACTTTTTAGTTAAAAGGAAGTTTAGTTAGTTACAAGCTGGTTACTTTTAATTGTTTATTGTACACACTTTCTCATTCACTAAATTTTAACATTTCCACTTTCATTTTCTCTGAACTATTATTTTGACTCTTGCCATCTCTCTTAACATGGGTGCCACGTTTGAAGGCACATGCTATGTAAAGTTTATTCAAAAATTGGATTTTCCTTTCATCTATTACTATTATTTTTTTGGGTGGAGTAACAGGATAAGTTCCAATGACCACCAAGCGCATCTTAAAGCCAAACAGATGGAATGTTATTGTAACTTCTGTGTTTTATTGAGGGTTGACATGTTATATTCTAAAGGGGGACCAAGCAGAAAATGGGTTTGGTGATCAATATTAGTACTTTGTCTCTCTTTCATTTTTTGTTAAGTCTTTTCTATTTCTTTCCTAATTTTCCTTTTTCAGAAAATGTAGTGATGTATTAGCATTAAATAAACCATGGAATTATAGGATTAATTGACTATGAAGCATGATTTTCTTTTTGTACATTTGGGCTGGTAACTCAGGCAGGAAAGCCTCATCCCCACATGGGGAGTGACTTGCATAGCCAAAGTGAGGAACTGCACTTGGTTGGTAACTACACCAAAAAAATTGGTAACTTTAGTTTAATAAGTTGGTAACTTTTTTAAAAAGCTGGTAACTTATCAGTTAATTGTTCTTTTGGTTCTATTGGCCTTTCGGAATGGATTGTGCATCCAAACAACTTACTACCACACCCCTTTATGTTATATTGCTGAATGGAGCCTTAACTCCACGTGGGGAGTGACTTGCAAAGGCTAAGTGAGGACCTGCACTTCGTTGGAAGTATTAAGATTATTAAATAAATTTATATCACGGTATAAGTTAATAGGACCCGTTGGCACTATAGATTGATAAAATGACTCTAAATACAACATGAAATTGGAGGTACAATGGAATCCCTATTGATTATAGATTGACAAAGGCAGATTGAACACTATAGAATTAGAGGTGAAATGACATAGAAGCATAATTTTTTCCTACACTGGGTTATTAACTTAGGCCCAAAAGCTAGTAACTTTTTAGGTATGTGGAAATTTGGAAGTATTGGGGTTCTCGATGAATTTTGTGTTACCGAACAAGTTAATAGGAACTCCTGTGATTATAGATTGATAAAAGGAGCCTAAACACAAAGATAGAAATAGAGGTGCAAGGATTAAGAAGTATAATTTTTTTCCCTACATTGGGTTGGTAACTTGGGCCCAACAGCTGGTAAATTCAGTTTAAAAAACTGGAAATTTTTTGGCATTGAAAGTCTCTCCTCATGTGATCTAATATCCTAAGGTGTGATCTTAGCGTGTTTGGTTAGACCAATCTATTCCCAAAGACTAATAAAATCAATATCCAAATTTTCTGATAAGTTACTAGCCTTTTGAAAAAGTTACCAGCTTATTAAACTGAAGTTACTAGCTTTTTTGCCCAGGTTACCAACCAAGTGCAGAATCGAGAGGTGCTCACTTTGGCTTTGAAAGTTTCTCCCCATGTGGTCTAATATCTTAGGGTGTGATCTTAATGTATTTGGTTGGACCAATCTATTCCCAAAGACTAATAAAATCAACATCCAAATTTTCTGATAAGTTACCAGCTTTTTGAAAAAGTTACCAGCTTATTAAACTGAAGTTACCAGCTTTTTGGCCCTAGTTACCAACCAAGTGCAGAATCGATAGGTGCTCACTTTAGCTTTGGAAGTTTCTGCCCATATGGTCTAATATCCTAGGGTGTGATCTTAACGTGTTTGGTTAGACCAATCTATTCCCAAAGACTAATAAAATCAATATCCAAATTTTCTGATAAGTTACCAGCTTTTTGAAAAAGTTACCATCTTATTGAACTGAAGTTACTAGCTTTTTGGCGTAGGTTACCAACCAAGTGCAGAATCGAGAGGTGCTCACTTTGGCTTTGGAAGTTTCTCTCCATGTGGTCTAATATCCTAAGGTGTGATCTTAACGTGTTTAGTTGGACCAATCTATTCCCAAAGATTAATAAAATCAACATTCAAATCTTCTGATAAGTTACCAGCTTTTTGAAAAAGTTACTAACTTATTGAACTGAAGTTACTAGCTTTTTGGCCTAAGTTACTAACCAAGTGCAGAATTGAGAGGTAATTTATAAGTGACCACCTTATCTAACAAAGTTATCACTAATTTATGACAGCAAGATAGGAAAGTTCGACACAACTATGGTACACTTTGGCAAGATTTAATCAACCATAAATATTATCAAAGGTTATGATACACTTGTCTCGATATGACTAGGCTACACTAGACATACATACAGCCACAAAATTTGAAACATTTTAATAGTATTTCATGATCCAAAAATCTCGCGCAATACACATGTGACACATGTCGAAGCCCTTTGATTTTGTTTAATGGTCTAGAGACTCATGAGAGCTGAACTTGCAACCTTCCATGCAAGGTCGCATCTTCCAACTGAATTCGTTTGAATGGCATAGCCATAAGTAACGCAATACTCAGCCAAAGCTTCGTTATAAATATCATTGATATCCTCTAGACTATCCTCCATCTTGTTCACACCATACAATATCTACAAAGGGAGATTCCCATTAGCATATCAAACATTAAAGCAATTTTACTTGGTTGACATTATTAATAAGAAAGACATATAATTCTAAATAATTTAAGCAAGTATTGATGCTGAACAAAAAATCCACCACAAGGTTATTTAAAATTCATCTATTTATGTACCACTTAATCAGAGGTAATTGAGATATGGAGGATAATTCACAGACAGTGGCTGGTATGGACTCACTTAAACAACTTTCTAATATTGAGTTATAAGTACAAACATTAATGTCCTTTTCTAAGTTTGAAATGAAACAAAATGATATCCCAAACAAGCTGCAATTAATGAAAGAAAAGGAAATATTGTAAGAAAGATAGCTCACCAAAGTACACCAAACTGCGAACATTATCCTTATTATATCCCTTGAACACATAGCTTTTGATCTTAGCAAAATTATTTGACATGAACAGTAATTTGGCGATTGCATTGTTGTGGGCAACCACACATGTAAATTAAGTGATTGCCTGAATTAACAAGATACAATAATGAACAAGTATAACTAGTCAAGGAAACTAACCACCATTTTTGTTTTTCCTTTTGCCTTCAATAGATAAAATAATCACACAAACTAATGCGAAAAATATTATCATCCCAAAGAAAAAGGATATTTGAAATGACAATAGCTAAAACTTGGTCAGGAATAAATCTCTAAGTCTAGAATCTCATACTTTCCATTTTTGGGTGCTTCTTGCAAGTCCTTCTACTGAATGAAATAACATTTGTAATACATCCCCATTAAAACTTTGACATAATTTATCAATTATCTACAAGAAGGTTCAAGGATCACTCACAAAGTAAGTTTCACTTCGGATCATTATGAAACTTATGCAATGAACATAATAAAGCACAGAGGACCAAAAAAAAGCCTCTGACTCCTTGGCTCACCAAACTAAAGTCAATATAACTCCTTTAGTAATTTTTACATGCCAATTTACCATATCTAAAATTTTGAGCTTCCAGACATCTATCACAATTATTTGGTTTTTCCTTTTTATTTTATCTATGCAAAAGTGTGCATATTTCTCCTAGAGGGCATAGGCACTGCATTTAAATGTGTGTTCAGTGACAAATAAAAATAGAATGGGAGAAAGCATAAATATTTTATCTCACTTGATCACAATTTCATGATTCACAATGCAAAGTTCCATTCTTTCATATCATGAAACATCCTAAGTCACGCCCAATTCTTGCTCGCTATTTATGGCAGAAAATTTCAGCAACGAAATGCCACACATGAAATCTAATTGAATGTCAACCTTAATTGTAATAAGAGGTCCATAAATTTGGCATCTATGGGAATCTAATTAATCAGTACAACCCAGGTTCAAAAATTAATTTATGCTCACCTCTACTACATTGTAGCTCACACAATTTGATAGTTGATTGACCATGGATCATATGATATATTAAGTTGATATCTAAGAGCAAAAATTAAAAAGGAGGGAGCAGAAAACCAATTTAGTTTAACAAACCAAAACTTATCAATACAAAAATATATATAGCTTACAAATATGGAAGCAGACTATCACTATACCTATTTGCTGCAAAAGAGTGACTCCACATACCATGATAAGAAAACAACCAAAATCCAACAACTCAACAGTAGATGGCCTCTTCAACTTCTTGCCACAGGTATGATAAGATCATGATGAAAAACTACCACAAAGTTCAAAATAGTACAAGAGTGTTAGTAGATGAGCATACAAATCAAAGCACAAGAATTAGCAGATCATATCATAAAGTGGGGGATTGATCCAATTCATCAGCAAACACAGAATAAGGAGTATTCCAGTCTAATTTTTTTCATAAATATAAGTTTTAGGCCTATTATCATATAATTTATAATGTCTCATTAAACCAACTGCTTAATATAGGTGACATGGTTCAACTACAATCACTTATTCTCTTTCTTCAAAGATTTACTATGATTTATGAGACTGAGTATATATATAAGAGTAATTTTGTATTGGATGGACATTGCTTAAATCACAAATATAAACAAAAGAAACAACTACAGTAGGATTAGTCTATCATCTAAATCCTCATAAGTATTCCCAAATGATATTTAAGTACTATAAGAGAAGAATATCGAGGTAGGTCACAAACCTTGTCCTTACAAGTCTCCAAATGGTCATCACGATCCTTGTTGGCATGACAGGCAATAATGACAGAAAAGAGTTGAAGCAGACAAAGAAGCCAACATCTATAAGCTGCAAATGCATTCCATGTATGAGACAACATGGCACAAAATGTGGAATATCTTATTACAAATATTTAGCTATAAAATAACGATTATACAATCAATGTAAAGGTTCAAGTTACATCCTACATCCTTTCGCCAAAGAGAAGCAATAAAGGAATTGATTAAAGGATGAACCTTTTAGAGGGAATGTCGAAGTGAGTGGAAACAGCCATGAGGCCCATCTGTGAGAGGTCGCACATGCTGAACACCTGCCCAACAGAGGCAAGGCTGCCACCCTTTCCATCGCTGCTGAGCCCCGCGACACGCAACGATTTGGCGGCGAAAGGGAGCGAGTTGACTCGAGCGAGGTGGATGATAGAGCAAAGAGTAGCGGTGGTGTGTACAGGAGAGGGAGAAGGGGAGGGAAAGAGATTACGGAAAGTGGTTGTCAAAGCGTTGGAGTTGGGATTGGACGGTAGTTGAAGAGAGAGAGGAAGTTGGAAGCTATGGATTGGAGGAAGGTGGAGATGTGGTTGGTACGGTGGTCGTGGTCGTGGTGGCGGCGGTGAGGTTCCGACGGCTGAGCCATTGACGACGGGGGGTTCAGCTCTGTTGGATTTTGAGAGTGAGTGAGGATTCAAAGACCACAAGTGAATTTTCAAAGTGAAAGAGGGAGCTAGACGCGGGTTAGGGGCTTTCCTTTTTTTTTGAAAAAAAAAAGTTTAACATCCATTTTTCACCGTATATGTGTCACACACTCTCTTTACTCTCATTTTGTCGTTTAGCTTCGTTTTATACGGTGAACACCGTATATGTCACGGGAGAGGATGTTAAAATAGCATTCCTCATTTGACATAGATTATATCACATTAGCATTTTCGGTTACTTGTATGACAAAAAAAATGGCGATCTAAAGCCTACTTTTGAAAAAACCTATCCTAAAACAGATTATGTGATTCATAGTGTTGAATGCAATTTAGAATGGCTTGATAAAAGTTTGATCGTCGATGTTAGAGAATATATGAATGTTGCTTCTTTCTTCGAGTTGGGTACGGCAGCATGGGAGGATGTTTACAATATACGAGAGCTGAGTAACATGCAGTTCTTGGTGATTTTTCGTACCTATGAAGCCATGATCTACGCCCTGTCCAGTGAGGTGCAACCTGTGTCATCTTTTTGCGCTGGTTTAAGGCAATGGAACATGGAAGCTTGGACTTATTCGAGGGTAGTGCGGATCCAAGTTTCTAGGCTTCCACCATCGGCTTGGGCTAGTAATAATATGATAAAGATTGGGAACCTTTGGGGTCATGTTAGGGGGTTTGATGAAAGAATAGTGAAAGGTAAATCCTTCGGTGTTGCAAGGATTCTTCTTAATACGTATGCAAAGGACTTTATTGCTGGACATATAACCTTTGTTCTTGGCCATCATCATTGTGCTTAGTGTGTGAGGGAGGTTTTGGTTTGTCCCTCTGCTCCTTGCTCGCTAGCAAGTTCGGTGGAGGCGGCGGTTATGGTGTAGTTCCCGTCCTTCGACAGCGATGATGAACTGTGTGAGAAGTCGAGCCAGCAGCCACATGAGGGATCTGGAAGGGCAATCATTCACAAGGTGCTGTCATTAATGATTGGGGGCAGTCCCATGATAGTGGAGCGATGGCTATTTATTAGTTTAATGAGCACATGCTTGTTACAATTAGTGTCCTGAGGAAAATTCGTCGTACTAAACGAAAGCTGGTGCTAGAAGTACGCAAGGATTTGGGGCAACTTGTTGAGATGGGTCTCTACTAGTTGGGTTGCATGAGTTAGGCTGGTGCTCAGCCAATTCAAGCCCATCACCAACATACCCTCTAGGGTTCGCACCGTCTTGTTATGGCTCTAGGCTGCACAATCCTGGGCTGACAAATGATAGAGTTAAGGATATTGGCATCATTTCTAATGGGGCTATTAACATTGTGTGTGACCCTTCCAGAGATGTATTGGAGGAAGATATGGCCTTTGCTGATATTGCCTTGGAATCCAAAAGAAAGAAAAAGAATGCCAATGACTTGAAGAAAAGGAATAAGGATAAAGAAAAGTTTAAAACAAAAGCTAAGATGTGTGACACCAATAAGTCTATAAGAGAAGAAACTCCAAATCAGACTTTTGTGGATTCCAATCCCGTGGATTTTAGTGACAAGGTTATTATCGACCAAGTAGAGGAAGCTAAATACATGTGGAGTATTGGTAAAATTTTGGGCTATTACGCTAGTAATGAAGATGATGTTATTAACACATTGACGACTCCACATATGGTAAAAAAGAAGATGGAACAAAGCGGCCTCGTGCAAAAGGCAGGAAAGGAAGGCAGTGATGAGGCAATCCACAAGTTCCCTTGATGTATTTGTGTGTCCCTGGCTTTAGCTTCGTTCTTTGATCTTTCTTTTTCCTTGCATCTTGTTGTGTAATATCTTTACATGGTTTTAGCTTCGAATCTTTTGACTGTAATTGCTCCACCCTTTAGGGTGTTTAAAGCTTTATCTCAATTATTAAAAAAAAAAAAAAAAGATAAAAAAGTGACTAGAAACCTAAATGGAGATGATTTGAAATATAAGAGACCAAATTGAAAGAATAAATAAAGATAAAGAAAAAAAAAACCTATTTTTGCCATTTAAAATGTGAAGATAGGTGTTTTCAATTATTTTATGTTTAATTATCTTTAATATAAATTGGGTAACTCCTTAAACTTTACTTCATATGCAATTTATCCCCTAAGATTATAAAGATGGAATTGATCCTTTAAAATTAAAGAGTGGTTCTTAAAACCCCGCTTCACCTAAACATCTTTTACATAACTAACGGAGGTATGTGAATTACAAAACAATTGCATTACATAAAATTTCGAAAACTCAATTTCTGGTCATATGCTTCAGTATATTTCTCCTACACACCCAAAACTGTTACAGCAAACATTGGCAAGGAAGAGGGAAACAAGATTGACATTGTCCGTATGAGCATTCATTCTCTAGTGGTATCTCACATGATGTCACGTACGAGCAGGCTGGAGCTTATTTCTTGGCTTTTTTTTTTTTTTTTTTGCTTTGTTAATTTGGTCTTTAATGGACATTTTTGTTGCTCCCAATACTCCTTTAGGACACAACTTTTTCTTGCCTCTTTGAGATAAAGATGGCATTCATGTGCATAGTGTTACCAAGTGGCCTCAAGAACTCAAGAGAAGGGTGAATTGAGTTCTAATTCACAATCTTTTTACAAAAATCCTTTTTTTTTTTTTTTCAATTCTTTGTTGGAGTAAAATGTTGAAGGAATGCCTAAGTGATGGTGGGTATGAGTAAATCAATGCAAGTTATTGAAGTGAAAGATTAATATAGATAAACAAAACAGTGAATTTAAGTAAAGAGTTAAGGGAAGAGAGAATCAAAGATGGATTTATCCTGGTTCAGTCACCCTGTGGGCCTATGTCCAGTCCCCAAGCAACTATTCAGGATTTTTCACTATTCTTCAGCCCCTCAAGGCGTTTAGAAACCTTTATAATGCTTTGAGCACTCACACTTTTGAGAATCCTCACTCTAGTGCTTGAGTCACTTAAGACCAAAGGGATGCCTCACCCGTTAATCCTTTGAGGGATACCTCTCCATCTTACAAGTTTTCAGAATGAAAAATAGAAAAATTCACTCTCTGCTTGGAGTTAATGATACAAATTGAAGCACTAAGAAGTTTTCAAGAAATAAAGCTTTTTGGCCACAAAACTTGATAGAAGAATCAAGGGAAAAGAAAGATGATTAAAAGAAACTAATACTTGGTTTTTCTTATCTGAAAATCTGTCATTCAATAGGTATTTATAAGCCTTAGAAATATGCTTGCTGTTGGGAAATTTTGTCCTCAAAAGACATGACTTTTTAAAACTAGCCGTTGTGGGCGATCAACCGCTTTGTAATCGATTACCAAAATTATAGTTCGCAAATTTTGCTAAGAAAACCAATTATAATCGATTACAAAGTAATTTTAATCGATTACCAGAATGTCATTTCGCAAGTTGTGCTAAGAGAACCAATTTTAATTGATTACAAATGTAAAAAATGCTTGTAATCGTGACTTGATTATTTTCCCTTTTAAGTGAAGTCTATTGTGCCTTTTTTTCAACCCAATTTCTTCAAGAAACACTATTTTAGTATAGTTTCCTTTCAAATCAAAGTTTATTGTTAAGATTCAAAGAAAACCTTGTTTAAACTAATTTTAAGAATTTTGAATCTTAATCAAGATAGTGGCCAATAAGCTTACAAAAGAAAACTTTTAACAAAAAGAACCTAAGTCTTAAGAATCTAACCTTGTGAACTTTGGACTCGTTCTTCATCAAGTAGGTTTGTGCCATTTTGATTGCAACCATTGATATCTATGTTGGCATCATCAAAACCTGCAATATAATCAATTACACATAGCACAGTCTTTTTTTCCCTCTTCCTTGTCAATGTTTATCGTGATAGTCTTAGGTAGGTAGGAAGAAATATACTAAGTATTTGATAGAGTTCAAGAAATTTGGTTTTGAAAATTTTATTATAAAGATATTGTTTTGTAATTTCTATATCTTCACTAACGGTGTTTACATGATAGGACTTTAAGAACTACTCTTTAACTATAAGGGGTTAATTACACCTTTGTAAATTTTAGGGGATAAATCACACCTAAAATAAATCTTAAGGGCATAAACTATATTTTAATTACCTTGAAATAATTGTGGATAGCATATGTAAATACCTACTTTCACACTTCAATGGTTGCTTCACTTAGTCACTACAACAAGTTGTCGTTCTACAATCCACCTTGTAAAGTATGGTGTGTGATGCACCTACTGGTCCAACACTTTTTTTTTTTTTACCCGCTTTAAGAAAATGTTGCTAATGGAAGTTAAGAATGTAGCTAAGTTGCTCTTTGCCTATAGCCACCCTTGCTGCCACTAGCGGCGACCGCATGCTCTCACTGGAGAAGCTACGCTACTCCCTTGAGTATGCCAGTCGCGACTTGAAGCTCGTGAGGATGGTTGTGCCTCTCAAGGACACCAAGAAAAGGGGCTTGCTCTATTACCTTGAAATCTGTATCGACTTCATCGATCGCAACAAGAAGGAAGGGTTGGTTTTGGTTCACTGTTTTGCTGGAGTTTCAAGAAGGTTCCACACTCTTCTTCTATTATCAATCAATCTTCGCATTCTTTGGGTTCATTTCTTTATTCAATATTGAAGAGAATAATTAAGAAAATTAGTGCGAAGCTAGCAAAATTTCAAAGGTTTTTAATTCCATCGAAGACAATTGTAATACCCGATACAAAGATTAAATGTTAGAGAGGTAAATTTCGAGTTTTTCTAAAGTATGCACTTTGTTATGATCTTTGAAATTGGTATTATTGAATATTGGAAATTTTTGAAGTGGAAATATGTTTACAAGTGTAAGTGAGGTTTAAAATTTGCTTTTAGAAAAAGGAAGAAAAGAAGAAGGGGTGCTCGAGCGCTAGCTTTGGGTGCTCGAGTGCCCACTGTGGGATGGAATTGTGGGACTTTCAGGCTGTTGGGCACTCAAGTGCTAGGTATTGCCTGCTCAAGCACTAGACACTAGGAAATAAATCCAGGAGCTTCAGGCTGCTAGGCGCTCGAGCATCAGGAAATGATTGCTCAATCACCTACAGTTCGATTTTAAAATGGGGATTTCGATCCCCTATGCTCATTTGCCCCAAATCTCTCCTACTTGGTCTCTCTCCTTAAGTTCTTCAACCCTTGTATCCTCCATATATTCATCACATTTTCCCTCTAGATTTTCTCACAAAAATCCATCCTTTTACTCCTTCACTATCACTCTCACCATTATCTTCTTCCTCAAGCTTTCTCTCTCCTCTTGATGTGAAAGAAAGAAGGATGGAGAAGGCCCACCACTTCTCTTTTGTTTCAATCTTTCTTCCAAGGTTTGAGGTAAATTCTTAATGCTTTCCATCTCCTTATGACTATGGGTTAATTATCTATTCCATAGGTTAGATTTGAGTTGTTGAGAAGAGGGGTTTAGGTTTTAAATTGGGGATTTTGAGTTTAGGAGTGGCTTGAAGTTAAGTTTTGCTCCTAGCAGTTAATTTATGTTAGTTTGGTATGTTTTGTAGCTTTAAACTCTTCCCAGGAGCTTCCAGTTGGCTCGGAGGCACCACTTATTTAAGCTCTTGACTTCGAATCTTAGTTGTGAATGATAGTTTACTTGTAACTTGATTCTTGTCACAAATTTTCTAGATACATGTTTAAAATGAGCTTTAATAGATTATGGTGAAATGTTGACTAATTGTTTACTCCGTATTTATCCAAATCTTGAAGCATTTATGTTGGTCAAGTATATATTTATATGTATTTGTGTTTATGGGACAAGCTACCTTGAAGTTGATTTTCGGTATTTGAGTAAGTTGATAGAAAAAATGAAGTTTCACACTTTTAGAAATTGTGATGCTTTAGAACCAGTTTAAAGTTAGAAATGTTTGAAAGAAAGGAAATGTGTTTCAAAAGAGTTAAAGCCAAGGGCTCACATGAGGCATGGTGAAGACCCAGCAAGCATGAATGCCTTCCTAAAGGGAGAAAACTGTAACAGAGACTGTTTGCTAATGGCAGCAACATTAGCCATAGTGCACCTCGAATAACCCAGCTAGCATGGTGATTGCTAGTTAGGCATGGTTGGCTGACATGTCTCAAAGACATAGACACACACACACACATGCGTGAGATTAGTCAATTACTGCTAGGGTTAGGTTGTCAAAATCACCCAGTTACGCAGTTATTTTCTGAAATAGGATCCTTCCTTAAGTTTTATTATAATATTGAAATAAGTGCTTATTCTTTATGTTTTGAGAAAGTATTTCACTCTTGTGCATTTATGTTTAGTAGTTGAAACTTATATTTTGTTGATGTTCAATATCATGAGACAAAATTTGATAACTATACTTGTGGAAAGTACGTAACCTTCTAGGATTTTATTATGTTTTTTGAATTTATGAGCTAGAATGCATATGATTTGATATGAAGGAGTTTATACTCAGTTGATTTAAAAAGGGTGCTTCAATGAGCTATGGGGCTTTTAAAGATAGATCATATATCAGATATGTTTGACCAGAAGTGTTTATGGTATTTTAATTTATGGACAAAGTATTTTACTCGAGAAATTATTTATGAGGTTTTATAAAGTTATATTTTTGCTAAAAGCTTATGTTCAAGCTTGTCCCACTCCTGTTATAGGCATATTATCTCTTACTGAGTCTGTATAATTCACTCCTTCTTTCTTTCCATGTTTTAGATAGGCGCAAGGTCATGCTCAGACTTCCACAATTAGCTACAGATGTCAGATTTCTAGTAGCTCATGCTCTTATTGTATGGCTTTAAAGGTTTTCAGCATTTGGTTACATCTTGTAAAGTCTCTAGTGATGTTTCAATAACCTACAGGCAAGGTCCTTCCTACATAGTTCAATTGTTGTAGTAAAAGCATATTTGTTTATGTTTATGACCAGTTGTAATCTAATGATTATGTATTATGTCTCATGTATAGGCATGTATATATAGGTCATTATGATGTGTGTTGCTGGGTGCATTGTGAGAATGCCTGGATCTCCAATGATTTTGTGTTTTTGTATTGTTTGTGCAGGTAGAGAATTCTTATTTAAGAATAGTACTAAAGACTGACAAGACTCTACCCGATTTTCTTTCGAAGGGTCTAGTATAGGCTTATTGGGGATGTGTCCCTATGCATCGGTCATGTCTTGGATTGGCTTGTGACAAAGTTGGTATCAGAGCATTAGGTTTCCTTGTGGTTAATGGAGCAAGCATCCTTTAGTATGATCATAACTGTGCAGATGGAAGCGCGCCTATCTTCACAGATTATGATGTTATGAGAGGTCTTTAGGAATGTCAATTATATTTATCTTGTCAAATGTCCTTTGTTCTCCCTCTACTCTCAGATTTTGGATTCGATTTCATTCCGCACATGCTTTTTGCCATGTAGGGAGGTAGATTATGCTTCCTAATGGAAGTAACCATCATTAGTACAAGTGGATTTCAAGACAATAGTTAAGGAAGCAAATATGGATATTGCACTAGTCAAAAGGACATTAGGAGTTGAGAATATGGTTTACTCAAAGCTCAATACCTTAAGGTAGAGCCCAACAAATGCATCAGGTAGGAAGTAGTGCTAGGATTAATGGTTATGTCAGAATATTCCCAAAAACCTGATAGTGATTCCTCTAAGTTTAAGATAGTAGTAGTATGAAGGAAAGCAAAAAAGAATTATGAAAAGATTGAATTGTAAGTGGTGAGATTTCTAAGGAGACAAGAGAATGCCATAATTTAGATAAGTAATGACTAGATCTTGGAGCTAAAGTTGATAAAGGATTTAGTAGAAGGAAGAGCTTAAGGAAATTGGCTTATATTGCCAACTTCGGGGTAGTATTACCTGAGGTGTTATAATAAGGTTCTTGTAACTACTACTTTGGCATCAAGAGATGCATAGATCCTAAGAAAAAGTTAAGGGTAGTACCCTATCTTGAAAGTAAGAGAGAAGGACTGATGAAGGAGCAAATCCTACAAGTTATGGTAGGAACAATTGAGCAAGTTACTGAGACCAATATCATAAAGAATGTGAGTCCGTCTTCTAAATCTTAAGGTAAAAAGGTGATGATAGCAATTGTCAATTGAGTTTAGCCAGTTAAGCCATTGAGAACCCAAGGGGGGCATGGTAAAGCATTAGGAAAAAGATAGGAGAAGATTAATTATAAGGAGCTAGGTGAACGCTTTTTAAGGTATCTCAAGATCATCTTTAGCATGTTCAGTTTTGATATCCCGCCTTACCTATGATAGCGAATGGAAGTTTATGGCCAAAAAGGAAATGAACCAAGTGTATGTGGCCTATCCTTGGAACAAAGTTGTAGTGAAAACACACAGGATAAAGGTACGATATGCATTAAAGGAAACAACTATCTTCAGTTTGAACTGAGTTCTAAGGTAGTAATTAGGAGATAGTAAAGGTGCTACACTAGTGAGGGGAATGCCAATGCTTAAGATCAAGGGGTATTACAAAAGTTCAAGGATCTTGAGGAAATGTGTTATGAGTAGCATTTGATAATAAAGCATGGCAATTGACAATTAAACTACAACATTCATAGAGATCCGATAATGGCTTGTTTGAGATGAGTTGCATGGCAGATAGGATAAAGTAGCAGAAAAGAGGTAGTCTGCCTGGTTAGGTTAGTTTAAGATATTATCCAGATGGTAGATAAGATAGATTATTCCAAGCAGTGTTTTGAAGGTGAAGAGATGGGTCACTCCTTAAGGGAGTACCCAAAGCTTTTTGGAGAAAAAAATAATAAAATAAAATGGATCTAATATCTTTGAAACAATCAAACATGATGGGTTAGGAGCGAGTAACATATCTTAGATTAAGTTAAATCATCGGATAAGATGCTAAGGAGAAGCCTTTTATGTGTTATGCATTTCAGGTGAGACATCTCATAGCATAAGATAGAGAAAGTTGGGGGTGAGATTAGCTATGATTATGCATTGGGAAGTTTGTATAGCATCCACTAGTTGACTTCGAGCTCATAGCTTGAGCTATTGCTTCCAGCATGCCGCCATAGTCATGTTAGTAAAGTGAAGTCGAAGTGAAGCTAAATTTGTTTAAGCTGTTTGGAAGTGAAGATTAAGATTCAGCTTCAAGCCATAGTTTGGCACACATGATTATCCTCATGTTGATAGTATGCTAATACTACACAAGTTTTTATTGCAGTGTTAAATCGATAAATGGGGCTTGCTAATTAGTGCTAAGAGTACTTAGTCTAAGATGTGTGGTGGCTTTAAAGCCTTATGGAAATATGGCTATTATTATGAGAATACTCATATTCAAGCTTTGCTTCTTTGTAAGGTAATGGAAATTATCAAGAAAATTCCTCTACAAAGATCAAAAGAAGGCAAAGGAAGGCTTGCTAGAAAAGGATATTTTCGATGGGATAGATATGTTCGAAGTATCTTCTTATACCCTAAACTAATTGTCCATACTTTTCAGATGGTATCAGTTTCATTTTTCCAAATTATTCCATTATAATCTTTAACTAAGAAGAGGAAACCATTAGAAGTCCTAGCTGGGGTAGCTCAGAACTTTGAGTCTTATCCCGTGGAAGTAATTAACTTGTGGTTAATGGTTGATCAATATCTTCAATTAAGGGTACTTCTCTCCAGCGCATGAAATTGACACTTGTAACACTCTAATAGTTCCATTCTATGCTTAAGTTATATTATGGAATTACTAGTTGTTACTTTTGCTCGCGGAACTAACATTACCTTTTAGAAATTACTTTTTAACGAAAATAGGGGTAATTTTTTTTTTTGAGCAATAACGAATAAACTATTTTTGAAATCGAAAGCCATGAGCGCATTGTGAACGTGTAATACAAACGTCGCTATGTCATTCATACAGCGCATTTAACATAAATAGAAGCAATGATAATAACCACAATCTTAGATAAAGATAATATTCGTTCCATAGCCATCCTATAGTTAATATAATAATAGTAATAATAGCAGTCATACACAAAGATAATAATGGGTCCGATACCTACTGTTGGGCCTACAAAATACCCTAACAAAATACATGATAAAAGGAAATACATAAGAAATCCTAATCCGCCCATACATGCCGAAAGAAAATGATAACCCTTGCTACAACCGAAAAGGGGCTATCCTCATGCTAATCAACACCTCACTCATCTGGCAAGAGGTAACCATTCCCGATTCCACTGGGAGAAACATCATCACATCCTCCTCCTCGAGCACAGCCACGCCCACGAGGCACGGTACGAGTACGAATGAACCCACAACCACGAACTGGGGGTGGCGTGTGAAGATGGGCTGCTGAAGAAGAAGACGAATCGGACGACAGGTGAATCACAGATGGGAAAGAAGGCTCAGAAGGGTCTGTCTCCATGTGGTAGCTTGGATAGGACGGTTCCGAAGGATCAGAATCCAACAAAACTATCGGTGTCAGGCGGGTGTCCTAGTCGGAATCTTCGTTAGTGGGGTATCTCAGAGGATGGAAAGGCAGGAAAACGTCATCCATAGTGATGTCCTCAAATAGCTCATGAGGGCAGAAAAACGGACTCATCACGGGTGCACGGAAGTGGCGGCTATGGAACATGTAGACCCATATCGCTACCTAAGCAGTCATCACAGTTGCATTTAGCACCGAGTCAAAATGCCAATGCATCACTGGGAACTCAATGAAAATCACCACCGTTCTCGACGTCGGCATCCTCTGAAGATGACACGGAAATGTAGGAGTGAGAAATACTAAATTTCTTAGTAGGATTGCGACTAGACAAACACAGTGTCATCGTCATCGTCCTAGCCACTTCGGGTTTAATATAAAGACAGTGGACAGATATCGGTTCAATTTTAATAGTTTCAGAAAATGTAAATCCCGAAGCGGGTTGCTTTTAAATTAATCATCATATCCGTAATGTCATACGTAGGCATATATGCTAATATACATAATAAACATTCACAATGCCATAAGGAATGTGATAACATGCATGACTATGCAATTCATCAACTTGACCATGGCACTACTTTGACTTTCGTTTTTAGCACGTGCTTAACATTCTTTTACTTTTCCTTTGAAATATACTGCTTTTGGACATGAGCTCATTCCCTGACCGTCATCGCGTAGTACTAACCAAATCAGACTAAGCCGATATTGGTTACCTCTAAGTTGGAGGGTCCTCCATGTCACCCTTGCCTTCCTCATAGAGGTTCCTTGTGGATCGCCGTCTCTCACTTCCCAAAAGTGATCGAGGTGTCATGTCCCATTCTTTCGTTTCTTATCATTATACTTTACATGCATAGCTCTTCTTTGACTAGACACATGCAATGGTATGACTAAGTCTATAATTTTGATGGAAATCTGACAGCATAATGGCTAGACCGAAGCTTCCTGAAAATGCCAATCATCAACTTTCAACCAACAGTTCATCATATCTATATCATATCATCATACTCATCATTCAATCATGAGACAGAGCTCAATCAAACTTGTCATTTATCATGTCGAATGGCATCATACATTCATACCCCAAAGGGGTTTATAGTTGTGTTAATCTTTGTAAAGAATCTTATAAATCATCACATGATTTCTCGTAGTTACCCATGAGAGAATCACATAGTAAAGATATATGTGTGGGGTCTTTTAGTACTCAGTTCTCATATGAAATTATTCTTTACTTGAGTTCATGTCTTATGGAACACTTGTTCAAATTAATTAAGTGATTGTTTCCTTTTCTTGAGATAGTGCACTTGGTGATTCCTAGGTTCATGATATACTCAGAGGCCCTAATCATACTTCTGTTCCCAAGGAGTTCGAGATCCCTCTAATCCTTGGGTCATAATAATGCATAACCACATCATGAACCCAACAACACCATGTTCACTAAACACCAAGGGTGATTTTTAACTTAACCAAGTTACAAAGTTTCAAGCTTTTATCACTAACCTAACAAGATCTTATACTAAATATTATAAAAGTTATCATTCTTATAACGTAGTCATAAAGTTTTATTCTTTATAAAAGTAAGTGCCTTAAACATTAAGCTCTTATCTTCAAGATTCGATCTTTATGAAATAATGATATAAGTTACTAGCTTTTTAACTAAAAAATCTTGTTCTTTATGAAAGTTGACTAATTTAATTATTCTAAGACCATTAAGGTCTCAACTTTATGACTTAAAGTTGTCTCTACATTGAAAAGGTTCCTACTTTATCAACTAGTGATATGAAACATTAATTTTAAGGTTAAAAAGTCTTGATCTTTATAAAAGTTAACACCTTTTAGCATTGTTTTGGTTCAAGATCTAAACTTTATGAATTAAATGTTACAAAACAACACTTTTATGACTTAAAGGTCTCATTCTTGATTAAAGTTTGAAACTTTATGAAAGGTCTTTTCTTTCAGGTTTGATTTCTAAGACATTAAGTGACAAGATATCATTTTTCTAACTCAAAAAGGCTTATTATTCCAAAAAGCTTAGACTTTTACATGTATTCTTGCCTACAAAATAAAACAAAATAAAACTTTATGGAAGCTTCAAAGTTGCACCACTTTTAAGGAATCAAGAAGCAAACTTTTTAAAGTTTTAAGCTTTTAGGATGTTCATAGTCTTATCTAATCATGAAAACATAAATAGATGAAGGTTTTCTAACCATCAACTCATCATAAGAAAAGGAACAACTTTAAACAAGATACCATCAAGAGCACTCAATAATAAGAACATATTTTCCGAAAGTAGAAACATCAAGAACATCAAGAACAAATTTTGCCAAAAAGGGAAATATCAAGAACACTTGAAAAACAACAAGAACATATTTTTCCAAATGTAGAAATATCAGAACACTTGAAGAACATCAAGAACATATTTTGCCAACAAGGGAAATATCAAGAACACTTGAAGAACAACAAGAACATATTTTTCCAAAAGTAGAAACTTTTGCTCTTAAAGAGTATGAAGGATTTTCTCAAATTTTCACTTAGAGATCTTGGTCATGAAAGAACCAAGCTCCAAGCTTTCTTGAATAAACAAAATAAAAAGATGAAGATCACTATCTCCTTATCAAAATGGCACTACAACAAGGAAGGAGAAAAAGAATATGATGGCTTCTCTTGGTGATGATGGTGGCGATTTGGCTTGGTGGAAGGAGAAGCTCTTGAGATCTTGTGAAAATGGAGGTTGTAGTGTTTTGATCTTGTCTCCAAAGACCTAAAGATAAGGTCCTTGAAGGGCTAAGTGAGAGGTTTTGGGTGGTGGTGGTGGAGAAAGGCAGAAGAAGATAAAGAAGAAGAAGAGACTTTTAGAGAGAAGTGAGAAGATAAGAGTTTTAGAGAGAGAATAGGAAGACACAAAATGAAAATGTAAGTGTGTGTATTGTGTTGTTGTGGCCGTAAGTCTCATGTAGGTGGGGGAGAAGATATTTTCTTAATTTTGTATTGATTAAGGTTTAGGGGGACAAATTGGATGATAGGGGAATAGAGCATGTACAATCTCTTACAAAAAGCAACCTTGTCTTATGCTTTATGCTTTTTTATGACATCACTTTTTACTTTATTGTCTAGTTAACTAAATTTGAATTTAATCATGTGATTAAGTGCTCATACAACTTAATTAAGATGATTAAGCAAGGATTAGTGATTAACACACAAGAACATGATTAACAAAAATTAATTTTGCAATTAAGCTAATTAAGGGCAATTAGTGTTTAATTAAGTTATAAAGGCTTTGACTTGCTTAATTAGAGATTATCTAATCTCTATTAAGCATTCTCTTGACTTTTCTCATCCGAGTTAACTTATAAACTCTTCGTTAATCCCTTAATTAAGCCTTAATCTCATAATTTCTTATTAAGTGCCTAATTACTCAGGGGTATTGAGGTAATTTTATACAATAAGAAATTGAGGATGTTACAACACTCATCTTGGTGTCAATAGAGATCTCACTGATCTTTTTATAAAGGCATGAATTATGGAATGAATTGTTAATTATAAGAACAAAGTTTAAGTTTTCTTCACACTATATAATGACGAAGGATGGTTATAAAAGAATAAGTGAAGTAGGGACTCCTCTTGAAGTTGCATAAGGGGTAACCATCAAGGAAAGAGTTAACATTCATATCATGAGCTACTTATTAGAGGACATTGTTTAAAACAAGTATGCTAGAATTTGTAGTTCTGACGATCAGAAGAAACTAATTGAGAGCAATTGTAAGACGATGTGATGTTCCTCTTATGCCAAGATATTTGAGGTTGGATAGCAGTGCAGTTTGATAGATGGTGGCTTTTCTTTAGTGGAGAGTTGTGTTTTACAAGCTTCAAGGCTACAATTTGGAAATATCAAGAATTTAACTCAAGGAATAATCTAAAATAATGGTGATGGTATATTGCAATCAAGAATGGACAAGTGTGGATGTGTCAAAGGTGAAAGGATATATTTTCATGTCCAAAATAACTCGTGATGAGACTTGCAATGGCGAATATAATAAGGGCACATTCAGGGAAAGAAATCAACAAGTAAGAATGTATAGCATTTGCATTGGTAAGATTCAAGATGATAAAGCTCTTTTAAAAATTTGGAAGACTGAATTTTTTAAGGGGGGAGAATGTAATACCCGATACAAAGATAAATGTTAGAGAGGTAAATTTCGAGTTTATCTGAATTATGCACTTTGGTATGATCTTTTAAATTAGTATTATTGAATATTAGAAATTTTTGAAGTGGAAATATACTTAAAAGTGTAAGTGAAGTTTTAAAATTTGCTTAAAAAAAAAGGAAGAAAAGAAAAGGGGGTGCTAGTGCTCATGTGCCTACTGTGGGATAGAATTGTGGAACTTTCAGATCGTTGGGTGCTCAAGCACCAGGTATTGCCCTCTCGAGCGCCAGAGGCCAGGAATTAAAGTTGGGAACTTTAGGCTGCTAAGCACTTGAGTGCCATGAAATGGCCGCTCAAGCGCCCACTGTCCAATTTTAAAATAGGGATTTCGACCCCCCTTCCTCATTTACCCCAAATCTCTCCCACTTGGTCTTTTTCTGTAAGGTTCTTCAACCCTTGTATCCTCCATATATTCATCATATTTTCCCTCTAGATTTTCTCACAAAAATCCATCCTTTCACTCCTTCACCATCACTCTCACCATCATTTTCTTCCTCAAGCTCTCTCTCTCCTCTTGATGTAAGAGAAAGCGAAGGGTGGAGAAGACCTACCACTTCTCTTTTATTTCAATCTTTCTTCCAAGGTTGGAGGTAAATTCTTGATGCTTTCTATCTCCTTATGACTATGGGTTAATTATCTATTCCATAGATTAGATTTCAATTGTTGAGAAGAGGGGTTTAGGTTTTAAATTGAGGATTTTTAGTTTAGGAGTGGCTTGAAGTTAAGTTTTGCTCCTAGAAGTTAATTTGTATGTTTTGTAGCTTTAAACTCTTCCGAGGAGCTTCCAATTGGCTTGGAGGCACCACCCACTTAAGCTCTTGACTTGGAATCTTGGTTGTGAGCGATAGTTTACCTGTAACTTGATTCTTGTCACAAATTTTCTAGATACATGTTTAAAATAAGCTTTAATAGATTATGATGAAATGTTGGCTAGTTGTTTACTCTGTATTTATTGACATCTTGAAGCAATTATGTTGATCAAGTATATATTTATATGTATATATGAATTTGTGTGTAGTTGTGGGACAAGCTACCTTGAAAGTTGATTTTCGATATTTGAGTAAGTTGATAGAAAAGATGATGTTTCATGTTTTTAGAAATTGTGATGCTTTAGAACTAGTTTAAAGTTAGAAATGTTTGATAGAAAGGAAATGTGTTTCAAAGTAGTTTAGGCCAAGGGTTCACATGAGGTATGGCGAAGACCTAGCAAGTGTTAATGCCTTCCTAAGGGGAGGAAACTGTAACAAAGACTATTTGCTAATAGCAGCAGCACTAGCCTTAGTACATCTCGAATAACCTAGCTAGCAGGGTAATTGCTAGCCTGGCATGTTTGGCCGACATGTCCGAAAGACATAGACGCGTACAGGTGTGAGATCAGTCATTTACTGTTGGGGCCAGGCTATCAGAGTCACCCAGTCAGGCAGTTATTTTCTGAAATATGATCCTCGCTTAAGTTTTATTATAATATTGAAATAAGTATTTATTCTCTATGTTTCGAGAAAGTATTTCCCTCTTATGCATTTATGTTTAGTAGTTGAAACTTATATTTTGTTAATGTTGAATATCATGAGACAGGATTTGATAACTATACTTGTGGAAAGTACGAAACCTTCTTGGATTTTATTATGTGTTTGAAGTTATGAGCTAGAATGCATATGATTTGATATGAAGGAGTTTAGATTCAGTTGACCTAAAAAGGGTGCTTCAATGAGCTATGGGGGTTTTAAAGATAGATCATATATCAGATATATTTGATCGAAAGTTTTTATGGTATTTTAATTTATAGACAAAGTATTTTACTTGAGAAATGATGTATTAGGTTTTATAAAGTTGTATTTTTGCTAAAAGCTTGTGCTCAAGCTTGTCCCACTTTTGTTATAAGCATACTATCTCTCACTGAGTCTATATAACTCACTCCTTCTTCTTTTCCATCTTTTAGACTGGTGTAGGGTCGTGCTCAGACTTCTACAACTAGCTACAAATGGCGAATTTCTAGTAGCTCATGCTCTTGTTGTATGGCTTTAGAGGTTTGCAGCATTTGATTACATTTTGTAAAGTCTCTAGTGACACTCCAATAACCTATAGGCAGGGTCCTTCCTGTGTAGTTCAATTTTTGTAGTAAAAGCATATTTGTTTATATTTATAACCAGTTTGAATCTAATGATTATGTATTGTGTCTCATGTATGAGCATGTATATATATGATGTGTGCTGTGGGATGCATTCTGAGAATGCCTGAATCCCTAATGATTTTGTGTTTTTGTATTACTTGTACAGGTAGAGGATCCTTATTTGGGAATAGTCCAAAATACAGAGGAGATTCTACCCAATTTTCGTTAGAAAGGTCTAATGTAGGCTTGCTGGGGATGTGTCCTTATGCATTGGTCACGTCCTGGGTTTGGTCGTGACAACAACGGAAGGCAAGGACTTCCAATATGAACAATCTTATGACACCACCACAGCTATGACTAGCATTTCTCGAACTGTTTCAGCGATAACTCAGGAAGCCGAAGCTTCTGCATCTCCATCATTGAGGCCTTCCACTTCCCAACCAACATTCCACCACAAAAAAAAAGGCACAAGTAGGCCCTGAACTTGAAAACTAACAAATACTCTATGTTATTCCCATGCCTTCAAAACAGAACATGAAAGACGAATATGCCCTATTCACGTGGCCCTACAACATAGTTCTCCCTGAGTATGTTTGGCAACTAAAGTAGCAATGTGGTACTGAGGTGCGACGAGGTGGTGTGGGTAAGGGATTGTGGTAGTGAGATGATGGTGTAGTGGTGTTTGGTGGCTAAATGGCTAATGGGGGTTATAGGTTGGCGGTTGCACAGATGATGGTGGTGGTGGAGGGGAAGGAAGCCCAAATAAGGGTCACTTAGCCACACTCACAAGTTATTTAGCTACATTCATAATTTCATTTAGTCATATTTTTTGAATGCGGGTTAAAAAAAAAAAAAAGTTCAACTGCACCTATCAATGCATCACACACCATATTTCACGAGGTGTATTATAAAACAACCCATTACATCTTCATTGAAATTTAGTAACATTTGAAAATGTTACTAAATTATAAAAGAAAAAGTTGTTAAAACTCTTTGCTATATGTAACACTTGTAAAAATGTTACTAAAGAAATTTAACAAAACGTTTTATATTTTTAACAACATTTTTTAAATGTTACTAAAGAGTTTTAACGAGGGATGTAAATAAATTAGTTTGCAGATTTGAGAAGAAAATAAATTCGAACCGATCAAATTTGAATAGAATGGTTTGGTTTGGATTTTAAGATTTTCTTTCAACAAATTCAAACCAAATTGATCCAATCAAGATCGAGTTTGTTTGGTTTATATTATTAGGTTGAGAGAAAAATAATTTTTTTTTTTAAATTTTTATCCTTATAACAATCGATGATAGTATAAGATTTGATTAAGAGATAGTTAATAATGTTGTGAATAGATAAATTTCTTGAACAAATGCCAAAAAAGACAAAAAGAAGTAATTTTATTACTAAAAGTTTAAGTGCAAGACTTTGAAAGATTAGAAATAAATAAAAATATATATAATTGATCGAGTGATCAGGTAGAATATTCAGGTTTGAAAAATTATAAATCCAAAATAAAACCGATAATAATTGGTTTGGTCTTTCCTAGGGATGTCAACGAGGCAGGGCGAGGGCGGGAGACAGGCCCCTATCCTCCACCCTGCAGATAAATATCCGCCGCCATCTCCTGACCCATATCCACACGAGTACTCATTTTTTACTTCTCTGCGGGTTTACGGGTACCCATGGATATCCGTGGATACCCGCTAGAATATTAAAAGTTTAAAAAATTTAAATCAAATATAAAGATTCTAATATCATAATATACTTAAAATAAGCATAAATAATAATCCAATTCCAAAATTCAAATTCTAACAACTTAATATACTTAAAACAAAGATAAACACATAAAATAAATACAAAATAAGTATAATAATCAAATTCCACAATCTAAATTCTAACAACTTAAAATATTTGAAATAAAAATAAACACATAATAGTAATCCAACTATTAGTCTAACACATAATAAGTATAAATAAATCCATCTTCTAATTTTAAAGCTTAGTCCAATCAATTTGAATAACATCAGTATTAGCATAACTAAGTTAATAATTTAAGGGTAAAATAGTAATTTTATTTCGAGTACCTGTGGGTATGGGGATGATGATCCCCGCCCCTACCCCATTTAACTTGCGGGTATTTAAAATCTCTGCCCTCATTACCCACGAGGCCAAAATCTCCCCTCCATATCTGCCCCATTACGAGTATTATCCACGAGTATCCGTGGGAGCAGATTTTTTTAACATCCCTAGTCTTTTCTTAAAAAATCAATTGTCCCAACCAACCTAAACCAATTGATTTTGAGTTTCAAGTTCATTGGGTTAATCCAATCTAAATAACACCCCCTTAAACAATGCTTTTTGTTAATAAATTTTGTTAAAAACTAAATACGTATAATACTTGTTAAAAATCCTTAGTCTGATTTGGATCTATATTAGGATTTAGAGCACCAATTTACAAACATGGAATTAATAACATCATTGCATCTCGAACATCTCCTATTTAGAATTGGCGTTCCATCATGGCATCTTGAGTTGCAACAGACTTCAATCTCATAGTGATAGATGCACAACAAAAACATACATAGACTCTTCCAGTCGATAGTGATTTACTGCAAATAGAATAGGGTACTGTTTAACAATGTTTAGACCAAGGATTCTGTACTTTATTCATAGAGTCAAATTATGCCGATCAAAAAAACTTACAGTTATCTTTCAGAGAGAATATCTCCACTACCTTAACTGCCCCTATCTTATCTCTTCTGAGTGACGAACTAATTGGGTTGGTTGAAAGGTAATCGCAAGTCACGTGTGAAGAAAATGTAGGACCATATCATATGATTTAATCTTATAATTCAAATTTAAAAATTAAATCTAACAAAAGTGAGTAGTTGTAGCTATAATTAATTTCATTCGACATCATAATGCGTTTGTCAAAAGTGAAATGCTAGCTAGACATGAAGAAGACCAGTGGCCGATACAAGATTTTGATCATAGGGGCTAAGAATAAGGATTAAATATTTGTCTTCAATGTTTTTTCTAAGTTAATGGAAAAAATTAGTATTGGAAATGTTGAAGATAGATTAGTTCAAGTTCAATAAATTATAATTACTAGTGGCCTGGATTTAAAAGGTTTTATTTTGTCTAAATAAAAGAAAAATTAATTAATTATCACAGAAAATCAACATAAAATTTTAATAAATTCAATTTATAATCAAATGCTAAAGATTTTTTTTTTTTATCTGGGCAAATGCTAAAAAATTAAAAATATTTATATGAGAAAAATATAATTTACTCCCTTAAACTTTATTTCATGCGCGATATATCCACCAAAACTTGAGGTGCAATTGACCCTCAAACTCATGCTGCCCACAATTATTTCACATCATAGCAGTTTTAGGAATTTCATGTTTAAAAGTGAGTTTACTTTACGCACCCTTATGAGTTGAAAGTTAACCATTGTCATTCAATTATATATGATTTAAATATATTAGTTAATAGTCTAAAATATTTTGCACTAATTAATAAAAATTATTTTATATTAATAATATATTAAAATTAATATCTTAAATAATGGAGTAAGCCCTCGTTATGACCAAATGACATTTTTAAAAATAGAAAAAACTTACTTAAGTTTGGTTTGGTATTGTTGCAACTTTTTTAGAGTTAGTGAATTTTTTAAACTCTCTAAAAGTTATTCTTAAGAAGCTATAATAGTATCATTTAATAAAATAATATAAAAATTACTCTCAATAAGTAGAAATGATAAAAATAATGTTTGATAAAATTATTTTTAAAATCTAAAATAACTATAATAGATATAAATATTAAAAAAAATAATTTCTATTTTTAATATCACTATAAAAATAAAATTATATTAATTTTTAAAATTTTAAAAAATATAAATCAACTCTAAAAAATATCCTATAAAAACTTTTAAGAGCACCCCCTTATTTGTTTTTTTTTTTTTTTTTTTTTCTATATGTCTTATTGAAAGGCTCAACTCACCCAAAATGAATGAGAAGCAAAACACGGGAAACAAAGGAACAAAGTTTTGAAGATATGAACAACATAGAACCCTTCCTTCTATATAATGATTACAAACGCCGGAAGCTGAATTCTTGCCCACCGAAACACTATAGATTAGCTAAGGACAGAGCTCCTATGCCACAACAAAGGATAAAGCCTCCACCAGTATAATGTGTTGAAAATATGAGAAGGATAAATCTGCATGGATAACACCACCTAAAAAACAAGAACAACCCCACCCGAACTTGGTATCATAGGAACAACACCACAGCACCTCCTAATTTGTAAAAGTCAAAAATAAAAACACCTCAATTTTTTTATTTATCAAAAATAAAAAATTAACTTATACTTTTTATAAAATAAAACATCCTTTTCAGATAGTATTATCAAATCAGGCCTCAATCCTCAAGCTTCCTCAAGCTTCGTGAACGAAAGTACTATAATTTCTTCCTATGAAATATGCATTCACTATTCCAATTTCATGCTCTGTCACTGTCTCTCACTATTAATTGAGATAGACGGCATATAGACAATACGTCGTTTCCCAAATTATTCATTCATTTTAAGGCAAGTGGACATAAAGAAACAGCCACAACAAAGTGGTTAGAAAAGATCCTAAAGGAGCATATATTGATCAACAAGTAGCATCTTATCGAAAACGATTCATGTCAGAGGGACTACATCCTGCCCCCTATTATGAAGAGAAGTTTGGGACCAAATAGATCTTTAGCAATTGACACTCACTTATTTGCTACCTTTAGTGCTCTCTCTTAAGATATATAATTATTCATGTATTTATATTCAATAATTTAAACATTTGGCAAAAATAATTTATGGTATAGTATTAGAGTTTCTATTAAAGATAAGTGATTTAAAGTTTGATTTTTGTTTTTATGCATTTTTTTAAATAAAAACTTAAATTTTAGTACAAGTTTGAGTGAGCATGTATATTGTTCACACTTCAAATCCAAATGCCTTTTGTACGAGGGGTATGTTAAGATAAAAAAATCATTCATATACTTCTATCCAATAATTTAAACTCTTAGGAGAGATAATTCATAACACTACTATAGAGAGTTAATTAATACAAAACGTTCATACTTCTAGCATACTTGGATTCCATTTTCCTTACGGAATAATTGCTTAATTTAAAAAATTCTCCTAAAAAGCTTATTATAAATTGTTTTAAATCCCTAGTTATAAGGTAATTTAAAATTAAAAAGAAGAGTGTGGATCTTTTCATCCAAAATAAAATGTAGAGCTTTTATATCTATATATATGTAAAAGGTGAGATAAGTACATCTTGGCCGTATAACCATATATACACTGGATAGTCAAGAATAAAAGTAATTTCAAGATCATATGATTACTTAAAAACGCACATAGGTTATGTTTTAATCTTGATCATTTATGTAAGATTCAATGGTCAATATTTATTCCTTTTACTCTCACAATTAACCACTCCTTCCACTTGATCCTTTCATATATATATATATATATATATATATATATATATATATATATATATATATATATAATGTAGATATCCTTATCTTTAATCTGATTCAGTTAAGATTTGATTAAATAGACTATATCATTATCTTCAATTAATCTTATCTTGTATCTCTCACCCTTTGGCTATAAATAGCCCTTTTGGTGCTCAATGTATCATACCTTTAAATATTAATAATAGAATCCTCTCTCTCTCTCTCTTTCTCTTCATTCTCTCTTCTTCTACTCTATTTACTATTATTTTTACAACACGTTATCACCACGAGATTCTACCATCGATGTGAAAGCTTGAATTATAGATGCCAAAATTTATATTGACTCAATGGGTCCTAAAGACACTATTAAACAATGAAACATCGCACCTTGGCAGGATCACGCAAAAACCATCTTGATTCAATAGGTCTTGGAGACACCACTAAAAAAGGAAATATCGCATTCCAACATAATTGCGCAAAATCTATTTTGATTCAACGGGTCTTGGAGACACCTTTAAACAAGAAAATGTCATCATATCCCAGTAGGATTACACAAAATCTATCTTGATTCCATGGATCTTGAAGATATCATTAAATAAGGAAACATCATACTCTAAAAGAATTGTGCAAAAGCATTAATTTTCCTTCATTGTAACTTTCATGAAAGACTAATATTTGAATATTTTACTCTAAAAGATCCTGACGATCTTTAGAGCTACTTGAAGCAGATATATGAATTAGATATATTTGTGGTTGTAAGATTTTAAATCAACAAGTGAATATAGCTCCACAATATTATAGAGCTCCTAATTTAAATTATGGGGGGAAGTATCACTGATAGAAATATGTATGAAAAAGACATTCTCGACCTTTCATGCCTTGAATGTGCTATTGCAGTAGCAATATCAAGTAAAGGGTTTTACAAAATATTTTGAATGAATTTCATGCCTTATTATGGTTGAACGAAATTATAATATCCCAGTGTAGGTTGCAGCCGTCTGTCAATATCAAATCCTGAAATTCTAAGTCTGAACCCTATGCCTCCTTGGAAGGCTATAAGATTGAGGCATTTTATTAAGATTAAAAGTTCTAGTAACGGTTCCTTGAACATCAATGAGTTGAAAAGAGATTTTTAACAAATTTTGGAGAATAAGGAACCCCTTCGTTTTTAACGCAAGAGTTTATTAGAATGCAAGTTTTTGAAAAATTGTACTAAAATCCAAAAGTGGAATTCTAATTCCTAAGGATTTGAATTTTTGGATATTTTTATTGAATCCAAATGAGGGGTATTCCCTTATTTATATTTATATTTAAAAGTTAATGGAGAGTAAAATTAAAGAGAACATTAACTTAAAATTGTAAATAAGTATGTGCGATATCATAGCCTTGGATGAGTTCTGGAGTAAGGAAACCAAGTTTGGAAGTTGGGAATCGATTCCTAGATTGTGGGAATCGATTACCCACTCTCTGTCCAACCACAAGAGGAGAAAAATTTTGAAGGTGGGAATTGATTCCTATGGCTAGTGATCGATTCCCAGGGGTCTATATAAGGCCATGGACATATCTCCCCCTTCATTTTCTTGAGTTTCACTCTTTCTCTATGCCCTCAAAACTCTATCCCTCCACTCTAAAATAGCTTTCTTCTTCATTCCTTACTTAAATCCTTCAAAACCTCATCAAATTTCATTCTTTTCACTCTCATAACAACAATTTCATCTTTTGACCGTTATTCTTCTTCCAATCCCCAACCACACCCTTGGTGGGTCTTGAAGCTTGGAGAAGGTGCCACCAAGACTCCCAAATATCTCCTCTTCATTTTACTATCTCCAAAGGTACTTTCTAACTCTTTCTTTTTCTTGTCTTAGGATTATCGATTCTTTCCCCACTAATGAGTTCATAGAGAGCCCTAGGTTAGAAGAATTGAGGATTTTAATATCTAAGAACAAATCAGGTTAATTCTTAGTCTCAATGACTAATATTGAACTAAACTACCACATTTGTGATAGTAGATTCTACTGGAGGTCTGGTTCTTAGTTCTACGATGTCATGGGATTGGGACCCCATTATTGGGATTAAGTCTGTGAGTAGATAGAATATCCTTGACTTGTTTTCTCCTTTAATTATTTTACTATAATGAATTTTCGGTAAATTTTGGATGTATAAGCGTTTATTTAATGACATTGGTTTCCAAACCTTACACATGAATCAACGATTGGTATTATGAGAATTTATGCAAATGTTGGAAACGGATATATTGTTTTAAATTGATAGTATGAACTGGGACAATAGAAAATGCAGATTTGAATATAGTAAGTTTTGGAATTGGATTCCGTAAAAATTATTTTAACTTAATATTATTGCCATGATTGAAAAGGATTGGAATTGGTATTATAGATTTTAAATTTTGAGATGCATGATAGATAAGGAAAAGATTTTGGAAAGTCTATAACAGGATTTGCCTGCTAATAGCAGTAGATGTTAGCCATGGTGCACCTTGGATTATTATTACACAGCCACATGCAATGTGGTGCATGATGGATATTACACAGCCACTCTAGGAGTGGTGCGTGATAGATTACGGGATTTACATAAAAGAAAGGCCATCTAAGTGTGATCCTGACAGATTATCCTATGTTAGATAGCTCCTATAGATTTTAATGAGTTTAATTTCATTTTATATTGAAATTTATTTATTACTTTTGCACATTGACTCATGTGAGTTAAGGGTGTCATGTCTCTCACTGAGTTGCAAAACTCACCCCATTGTCTCTCTTTCTTTTTCAGATACAAGCGTTCAAGTAAGATCTGATCCTCCTACCCTCGGTTGTAAATTTCTAATTCTTGGGTGAGCCCTTCTTGATTGAAGGGCACTATATAATTTAAAATCTTTGTGAAGCTCCTAGAACATTGTAGCTCCATAGTACCATAGGCAGGTTCCAACCTGTACTAGTTTAGTAGTTGATTGGAATATGTTTGTTTTTGTGTAAATGATGTATTAAAGATGATTTAACTTGAAAACTTATATGAATTTTGCTACAATACTTAAACTTTAAAGATTATGAATGGAAGTTTTCTTGAATGGATGTGTACATATTTTCATAAAAATGATTATGATTTAAACTCGTATGCTGTGTGTTGTGGGGTGCATTCTGAGAATGTCTAGATCTCCAATGGTTTTGTGTGTTTGCTTTTTGTACAAGGTGAGGATCCATATTTAGGAATAGTCCTGAATACAAAGAAGATTTTGCCCAATTTTAAGGAAAGTGTCTTGCGTTAAGCTTGCTAGAGGATGTCTCCCCTCTGCGCTGATCACGCCCCAGGTTGGGTCGTGACAGAAACAATGAGTTGCTCATGAAAAATCATAAAACCCACCCAATTGACTCTGCTCCATTCCCTGAAGTAAATGTAATAAGTTATAACCCTAGAAGTGTCAAAGATCGATGGTCCAATCAAAATCACAATTGAGGTAGAAGAAAATAAATGGTATTATTGTCTCATCAAAATACATTGGTCACATACCTTTCATATGTTGAAACATTTGTTTGATCTTTATCAAGCACACTAAAAGAATTCAGCCAATTAACTTTGCTTTATTACTATATTTAAATTTCAAGTCATTGATATGCTTTTAAATTCAAGTTTACAATTTTATGAATTTCAATTCATTACTTTGCTTTTAAATCCAAGTTGTTGATATGCTTTACTACTATATTTGAATATAACTTGAGATTTGAATTTTAATTGATATGTACATATATTGATATGTATATATACTGTACCAAAATAATTGATTACATTAATTCACATGTATATATGGTGTTATTATTCACTATTAGGGTCCATCATATATATTTTTTTGGAAATACACTTGAACATTCATGTATTAGTGCACTCAATATTTATTTATTCTTCTTATCATGTACAAATTTTCATATTGATATATTTTCTTTGCAGAAAATGATCAAGATATATAGTGCAAATATTTGTCTTGTGGATAGTGCAACTACTCACACTATTCTTAAATCCAAGATATATTTTACTCATACGATAATGGAAGAAGCAAGTGTGAATATCATTATTGGTAGTACCAAGATGATTGAAAGCTTTGGAAGAGCTACTATTTTGTTTCCTAAAGAAACCTATTAAAGTACCAGGATGATTGAAAGCTTCGAAAGAGCTACCATTTTGTTTCCTAAAGAAACTTATTGAGTTTTAAATATATTCACTTAAATGAATATTATGTTCAGATGATGAGTGAGAGAAATAGTGAATACCTCCATATTATAACTTGTTCTCCAAGATAGAAAGTTGCCTTAGTGAAATTACTTGCACTTTCTTTCAATCTATATTACAGTAATATTAGTACAATTGAATCACATGCTATAGTAAACCACAAGTTTACTAATCCAAATGATTTAATTTATCATTTTGCATGACGAGTTGGGACATCTTGGACTAATAATGATGTGAAAAATTATTGAAAGCTCATATGAGCACTCATTAAAGAATCCGAAGATTTGTCAATCTGTGATTTTTCTTATACTACATGTTCGTAAGGTAAACTAATTATAAGGCCATCATTAGCAAAGATTAGATCTGAATCTCTTGAATTCCTAGAAAGAATTTAAAGTGATATATGTGGACTATTTCATACACTAGGTGGACCTTTTGCATATTTTATGATTTTAATAGATGCATCTACAAGATGGTCACATGTGTGCTTATTATCATCTTGCAACTTGCAGTTTGTAAGATTACTTGTGCAAGTTGCACATTTTCCAGATAATCCAATCGAAATAATTCGTCTTGATGAATCTAGTGAATTTACTTTTCAAGTTTTTAATGCTTATTGTATGGCTTGTGATATAAATGTTGAATATTTAGTTGCCTTTATTCATACACATAATGGGCTACTAAGAATCATTTATGACATGCCTCCAATTGGTTGCTAGATCATTGCTTATGAGAACAAATCTCCCAAATTTTAGTTGAGTGCATGTTATTTTACATGCTTTAGCACTTATTTATATAAGGTTAACAAGCTGCCATCAATTCTTTCCCCTATAATTAGCTTTTGGCTAGCAACCAAAAATTTTCCATTTAAGAATTTTTGGATGTGTGATATATGTCCTAATTTCCCCACCTTATTGCACCAAAATGGGACCCCAAAAAAATTTGAGAATATATTTTGGATACAACTCTCTCTTTACAATCAAATATCTTTAAGAGTCAATTTGTAGAATTCCAATTTGATGAAATAATGTTTCTAACATTAGGGGGGAGAGTAGACAACTAGAAAAGGAAGTAAATTGTAATGCATCATTCTTACTATTTAGATCCTTGAACAAGGCAATGTGAACTAGAACTTCAAAATATTATACATTTGCAAAGTATAGCAAATGAGTTGCCAAATGTATTTCCTTAAATGTAAAGGATAACTATATCCTATATGCCAATTGAAAATGTCCCAATTCAATAAATGTCCTTGTTGGACAATCATACGCTAGAAGCGTGGCAAACCACTTGGTTCCAAAAATGAAAATCCTCGAAAAAGAAGAGGGGTGAATGATTTTATGGAGGCAAATTGTAACACCTTACCAATTTAATGTTATGCTTAAGTCATAGCATGAAATTGGATAGATTGCGTGACCGTGTTAGTTCTCCATCTATAGTTATATTCATTATATTGTATTTTCTTTTTCTCTGATATATATATATATATATATATATACCTACGAAACGGCACGCTGTATATAATAAATGTGATCAGTATTGTAGAACGTAACAAAATTGAACAAAAAGCACTACAGAAAGGAAAGCAGATAGTATATCATCAGTAGTATACATACATATGTGAGTTGGAAGCCAACGCTTCAGTTTATATATGGGTTCAAAAGCGAGTAAAATAAAGAAATAGCAAAACTCCTATTGCTGAAGAGGTAGAGACAGAAATGGCAGGAGCCAGCTATGTACAACAAGTCCACTATTGGATCATCGTGGAGCTACAGGTTCGAAAATCTCAATAATCAGAGTGGCTGTCGAGTCCATAATCAGGGTCTGAGAATGATGCGGAAATGCAAAACGAGGTGAGAATTTAAAGAAATTCTCAGTAGGGTTCGCGTATAGTGTTTAACTGACGTCACATTCATTCTCAGTTGCCTCGGTTTTTATTTAATTAAAAAAGCATGGAAACAAATTGAATTATCCTCATCTAATAAGTTTAAGAAAACATCTAGTCCGAGGCAAGGTTTAATTTTACCTAAAACAGCATAAGAAATAGAATAAACTACTAAATAGAGATACATGGAATAATAAGCAGAATAACGAATATACAGCAATAAGTGAGCATCACAGTTAAACTGTAAACAGCTTATAATGACTATTCAATGCAACCATGCCAAATATCATCATTCTTAAACTCTCTTCATAAACCTTTTCCATTACTTGGTCCCTTGGGAGTTCTTGGCCATTTAGACTCTTGGGGAATAGTCTACCTTTTAGGATTGAGCTCGTTCCTATACAGGATTGTCGGGTTTATATTCCTCGACCTCCCCACCGGGGCTGGCCCAAGTATTCATGGAACTTTCATCATAACTTAATCTTTAGATTCATCATGACATAACTTTCATGACTTTCTTGAAAATGCACATGTATCTAAACGTATATCATAACTCATGCATAGACTTTACCAAAATTATGGCAGCATAACGAAACGGGTCCACTTCCCCATGAATAATGCCAGTACTCAGAACCAATTTCTCATAGGAATCAACATAGTTCATTCATATTTCAAACATCAATTCATGGCACAATTATTGAAATTAAAACATGGTTGCTATCTCAATACTTGCATTCAACCCGATTTTTGTAAATCAGGCCATAATTTCTATTTAACTCATTTGGACTTCAATTTTGGATATGTTAAAGTGTTATGTGTCTATTTTCTAACCTCTTTAGTCCCATCTAAATTTGGATAAATATAGCTCAAATTATTTAGGTTTTATCCTAGCTTGCCCTGTAGCTGGCCAGAATTACACATTTAAAAGTAAAAATCCACTAAAAATCGAAAATTAGTTCAATTCATATGAAATTAGTCTCATATTAAAGCTAACATGACAATCTTTCATTTGCAAAAAGTTCCATTCCATTTGCCTTAGTAGGGCTCGGGTTATAAGCCCTGAAACTTGACCTTCTTGAACTACCCTATTTTGGCTCGGTTTGGACATTAGGCAACTTTCTTGAACCACTGGGAACAAACGGGACCTTATCTAACTCTGAAATTTTTATGGGATATTCTACTATGTGTAAGCTTTCTAACAAAGTTAGTTTCATTCAATTACAAGTAGTATAGGGCGAGTTTTGCCCTGAAAAACCTAGTCTGTCCAGAATCAAACTCAAAAACCTAGGTCGAACTTCAAAAATTCATATCTCTCTCAATAGTAATCCAATAGCCTTATATGATATGTGTGTGGAAATCCTTGAATGTCTAGTTTCATATAAAAATGGTTTCATCAAATTTAATCAGCTGTAGGCAGAGCTGTACACTCCGCCGTACGGACTGCCGAGGGTTCTTGGTTTTCCAGCTCCTCTCCTCTTCCTACTTTCATTCTTTCTTGCTTCCTAATCGATTTTAACATCACAAACAACTAACAAACCAGCCAAATATCATCATAGTCATTCAATCATCACATCAAGAATTGAGAAAATAAGGCCACCACCAGCGACCCACAATCAAAATAGCAAGGCAAGAATTAAACCTCTACCTCTTTGTATGTGATTTGGCTTGATTTTGGAGTTTGGATTATCAAAACCTTGTTGAGCTTGAAGCTTTGATGGAGTTGGGTGAGTGGAGAAGAGAAGAAGAGGGCTGGAGCAAGGGAGAAGAGAGGGCACATATTTGGCTGAATGAAAAAGGGGAGGAAAATCTGATTAAAGAAGTAGGAGGGTAGTTGGCTTCATGGGTGTTGATTGGTTGAAACACATGAGGCTGAAATTCAGCCAACCCTCTTCATTCTTTGTGGCCTTCTTTGCGTCACTTTCATGGATTAAGTGGCTGAGTTCTCAGTCACTTAATATAGGGTTATAAGGTGTAAAATTCTATTGGTTCAGTTCTGACAGTTTAAAATATCGTAATCTTACCGATTTCCTTTAAATTGGTCAATCGGTTTCAAGAAAATTTTTATGAAATCTTCTATACTTCTAACCTAATTAACTCATATCTAAACTCAATTAATTGCTAATTAATTGATCCTAAATAAATATTAGTCGAATTTTAATTAATCTCAATTATCCGATAAAAATCGAACAATTAGACGAAAAACGATAAGAAAATTCCGATGGATGTTACACAAATAATTCTAATGGTGATACTCTTCTTGATGAAGAGGATAAAGACATAGTAAATAATTTTGTTGTAGTCCAAAATGTTTGACATAACTAAAACACTAAAAGATATTCAGGTACCTAAAAAGAGTCAAGATATTGGAAATGATAAGATCTCAATAAACTATGCTTATACAAGAAAAAGATGGAACTAGCGAGAAGTTACTGTCGACAACATATTTGCATATAATGTAGTGCTAAATATTATGCATACAAATGAGGATCTTAAACCAAGAGCCATCAAACAATGTCAACTTAAAAATGATGGGGCAAAATGGAGAGAAACCTTGCAGGCTAAATTAGACTCACTTGAAAAATGTGAAATATTTGGACCTGTAGTCCAAACACTCAAACGATGTAAATCTTATAAGATACAAATGGGTTATTGTGAGAAAGTAAAATAAGAAAAATGGAGCAGTGAGTTGTTAGTTTATCTACGATATGTTTTAAGTTTCTATATTCCTGAATATATATTATACATGTTTCTGTTTATTAAATGTCAAAGGATTTGATCCATCATATTATAAAGTATATCACATTTTTGTTTTGATCCATTATGTTATTTTACATTGTAAAATTTACATATAGATTTATTATAATTGCTGTGTACATTGATGATTTGAATATTATCGGAACTCCTAAAGAAGTTCCTATAGTCATGGAATATCTAAAGGAAGAGTTTGAGATAAAAAGTCCTGTAAGGACAAAATTTTGCCTCAGCTTGTAGATTAAGCATTTAACAACTGAAATGTTTGTTCATTAATCAACTTACATAGAGAAAATCTTTAAGATATTTTATATGGACAAATCATGTCCATTAAGTACCCCAATCATTGTAAGATCGTTGGATGTGAAAAGAGGCTCATTTCATCCTTGGGAAGGTAATGAAGAAGTTTTGGTCCATAGAGAAAACTTGTCAAGAGGACTAGCCTTCTTCCTAATACATCCATCAGCTCAAATAAGCCTACAGGGTTGAGTGGAGATTCAAAAGGAAAAGTGAATGGCACTACTATTGTCTTCTAGCCTCATGGTTTTCTTTGATTATTGATTGATAGAATGTAAGATTCTGATTCGAGAATTAAGCATTCTCTTCTAGGGCACAAGAGGATTATCATTAGTCATATAATGGGACTAAGTGGCTTAGGAAGCCAAAAAAGTACCATATCTTAGTGCCATAGTAGCATTTATGTATCTTGCTAATAATACATGACTTGATATAATATTCATCATACATAATGTATTAGCATGTATATTTCCTCTCCAAACTATAGAGGCATTGGAATGGAATTAAACATATACCCCCATGGAATGGTTAATATACAATTATTCATATGAATCCATATCACAATTGGTTACTTCTGAAAATACAGGATATTTGTTAGATCCAAATAAATGCAAGTCTCAAACAAGTTATCTACATGTGGAGGGCAATGGATCAATATGTTTAGATGTCATGTGGATTATCCTATAAGGAACAAACTACCACAATTTTATACAAGAACAATGTGGCATGCACAGCTTAGCTAAAAGGAGAATATATTTCTCCAAAAGTTTTTTTTTCACACATGATCTTCTAAAAAAAAAAAAAAAAAGAGTGATTGATGTCCATCAAATTCATTTAAGTGATAATCTGACAAATTTATTTACAAAGTTACTACCCACTTCTTTTGGGAAACTAGTGCACAAAATCAAAATACATTGATTCCAAGGCATTAAATGATGCTCCTAAGAAGGGGAGAAACACTATACTCTTTTTTCTTTAATCAAGGTTTTTGTCCCACTGGATTTTCTTTAATAAGGTTTTTGTAACATCCGCAAAATTTTAACATTGTTAAATTGATTTACTTGGTTTTAATCACATAATTAAGAATTAATTAAGCATTTGTTTGGAGCCAATTAGGTATTAATTAGAGAGATTAGAATTAAAAATACTTAGAATAGAAACATAGAAAACCTTACAAAATTCTTTGAAAACTGTTTAGCCGGTTTGCCGATTTGAAGGAAATCGGTAGAATTTCGGTATTTTGAATTGCTAGAACCGAATTAACCAACTTTAACTCTGCAAAACCCTTAGTCTAATGGCTAAGATTTCAGCCACTCCACTTATTATAAGTGGCACCCCTTAGCTACAAAAAAATGAGTGTAGTTGGCTCACTTACAAGCCACATAGATGACCAACCAACGAGGGAGCTTAATTCCAACTACCACCCATATAACACATCAAAACAAAAATCCCCTTCCATTCCTCCAATTCTGATTGCCATTCTGCTTTAGCTTCCTCTCCTCATTCTCCTTCTATTTTGCTTTCTCTTCCATCTATCTTCAAGCTTCCATCACTTCCCATCAAGAAGAGCTCAAAACTAGTTAGTCTTGCATCAAAAATTGAAGGTAGTATTCAATAATCCTCATAATTCTCTTGTGTGTGGCTGATCAGGGTTGGGACTTTCACCCTTTACCAGATGATATATCACATATATATGATGATTCATGATTGGTTTGGTATGGAATTCTTGCGTTTTGTTTGAAACTTGCATGAAAATTCATGAAAGAGAACAAATAGAATGGATTAGGTTGAGAAACCCTATAGTGTTCATACTTACGAAGTGTACGGACGCTCACATAGCCATCAAAACTTCATGAACCTATTTTTATATGAAACTAGGCTTCTAGAGTTTTCCAAGCATATAAAGTACAAGTCCATTGGATTAGTATTGAGGAGCTATGATTTTTGAAGTTTACCTTGGAATCCTACATTCTGTTTTGAGCAGTATGGCTTGCAAAGGGTATAACTCACCCTACATAACTTGAAAATAAGTGCAACCAATTTTTTTGGAATAAGACATAGGGTAACATGTCATAAAAATTTAAAAATTTAATTCAATTCTAGTTGTTCCCAGTAATTCATTAAATTTGCCTTAAATTCCATCCGGGGTAGAATAGGGCAGTACAAATTACCCAGATTCAAGAGCTCACAACTTGCGTTCTACTTACCCAAATGAGGTGAAACTTTTGCAAATAAAATCTGGGCCAGTTAGATTTAAAAATACATAGGTTTTGTAGGAATCTAAATATATTTCAATTTTTAGTAAATTTTTACTTTTCAATGTGCAAATCTACCTAGTAAGACAGGCTTAGGTAAAATGTAAATAACTTGAGTTATATATATCAAAACTTGATGGAACCAAAGAGCTTCGAAACTAGACAAATAACACTTTAACATATCCAAAATTTAGGTCTAAATGAATTAAACAGAATTTATGGCTAAATTTACAAAATTGGCAGAATTGAAAGGAAGTGGTAGAAATCTAATTCAAGATTAAGGTTATGAAACTTGTTTGATTATTGTGAGGATGATACATTGCATTGATTGTCTGCATGACTGATTACCTGGTTGAATGGCACTATTCACAGGGAAGCGGACTCAATCCGTTATGCTGCCAAAAATTCAGCAAAAGCTGTACATAACATATGATATACTTGTACATGCATGCAACATTCAAATTAAATATCCATTATTGAGACTTATAAGAATGTTTGAAGATAAGTGTACTAAAAATGTATACGGACATTGTATGATGATATGATCATGATCCTCTTTACGAAAGTTTGCATATTTGCATGCAAATGAAGAAAATACATGATTATGTAAGATTGGTTCCCTTCACATGAAGGCAGTTTATTTGGGTCCCTCCTTGTGAAAACAGTTAAAGTTATAAGATCCCTCCAAGACTAGAGGCACGTGGATCCCCTTGTTGGTTAGTTCTATGTGACAACGGTCACGAATTGAGCTCACTCTTAGGTTAAACTACCAAAGGGCAGTAAAGATTAAAGACAAAGATATATCTATGCAGATACCCTAGGGATGGTGATACATAATACCTAGGCATATCAAGTAAAAGAAGAAAAGAAAGTATAAGTGCATTCGCATGAATTTATGATGAGTCATTGCACATGTACAATCTGCTATTGTTATTATTACGAAATCACTCACAATCTGCTATGTTTATGCTTTAATTCTTACTCTTTTATCAGTGTATGACTAAAATGAACTCTGTTTCGGATAATATGATTTCAAATTATAAAACTGAAAATATTTATATAATATGCTCACATTTTATAATAAATAGAAGCAACTGAAAATAATAACGATGACACGGCATGTAATTTCTTAGTGAATCCTACTGAGAATTTATAATTCTCACTTCTATGTACATTTCTGTGTTATCTCCAGATTGCACCATAGACAAAGTTGACTAGAGATATTGAAGAGAGTCAAAGAGCACTGTCGTACAAGGTCCATTAAAGCAACAGTAACAACTTCCGAGTGTGGTACTATGACTTAAGCATAGTACTGTGCTTGGGAGGATGTTACAGTTTTAACGAGGTTTTCCTTAATCAAGGTTTTTGTCCTATTAGGTTGTCTCCTAAAGGGGAGTATTATGAAATATTATTTGAATATAGATGTCCTCATCTTTAACCTAATTCAGTTAAGATTTGATTAGATAGACTATATCATTATTTTCAACATCTGTTATTTGATCTTGTCTTGTATCTCTTATCCTTTGGCTAAAAATAACCCTTTGGATGCTCAATGTATGACGCCTTTGAGAGTATCAATAATAGGAAAAAGATCCTCTAAAGTGAGGGTGGTTGGAAAGTGAGAAAGTAAGAAATCATCCAACGTTGGATCAATAACTTCTATTATTTGTGGATCCCACAAAAATAATCTAAGGTTGAATGGTTCCTTACTTATCACTTTACAACCATCTTCACTTTGAAGGATCTAAATCCCAATATAATAGAATCCTCTCTCTCTCTCTCTCTATGCTCTCTCTTCTTCTATTCTATTATTTATATATTGACATACTTACACTTTTAATAACTTTTTATAGCATATATTTCTTATCAATCCAACTGTTAACTTATAATTATATATATCATATAGATCATTTGTGATAAATTTAAAAAAAAATTGAATATTATTAATAATGTGATCAAATAGTTCTTTTTTAGATACAATTAAGAAGTATTTATTATGTTCATTTAAATATATATAAAAAATGTATTTAGGGACTTCGGATCAACATGAAATTTTATAAACATGATTTAAAACATATAAATTTTCAATCCAAAGGTTAATTTTGTAAAAAAAAAATACTTAATAAAAAATTATTCAATGGTATAAAAACTTACACCGATAGAAGTTGATCATCTCCCTAATATTGGGTCAACTTACTTATTAGTGCAGCCTATTATTTTTTTTTTCTTTTATTCAAGCTCAAATGAATCAAATAAAAATGATTAATAAATAAATACCATATATATTAAAAGTATATTATTACTATTATTATATTTAAAAATGAGTATATATATTTGACCGTCGCTATTACTATTATTACACAAATGGTATTACTGAAATTGCGAAGAGACTTTTATTTTAGGTGTTGAGTTGGTATGGACGGTGGTATTATTGGTTGAGTGAGGGGATATAAAAATAATCAGTATTCTATTTTTGAAGAATGATTTTGAGATGCTAGTCAAATGTCGTTAAAGAGTAGAAGATAAATTTCTCTTTTGAGGTTTGTATTCCCAAGTGATTTATATAATGACATAGAAAATTTGTGATAATAGCTGTTATTTTTTGTTTTTCCCAATGATTTGTTAATTTGTGAAGCACTAAAACTATTAAGATGAGATTAGAGTGTAAGAGGTAATCAACGTTATATTTAACAACAGTTTTGGAGAAGTGCACTCCAGTTTTTGTGAATGAAAATTATTATTTTAAATTTGTCCCTAAATTTTTTTTTCTAATTTGATTAATCCTTAAAGTTTAATTTTTGTTTCAATGTTTCGCAAATGTTTTAATTTTCTGATATGATATCGACATCAACACCAATACGTCATAAAAAAGGACATTAGCAATTACTATCGTTAATAATTTAGACAGAGTTAGATGAAAAAACGTAATTAAAACAAATTAACAATCTTTGTAAATATAGATTAAAAAATGGGATAAAATCAAAACTTTCTAAAAACTTAAGAATTTAAACAGAGTTTTGCTCATCAATATTTAATTAGTTTAAATAATTTGATATTTATTTTCCTTAAAAAAGGTCTTGAATTCAATTTTTTTTTTAATAGTTCAAAATAATACTCGACCCACATAACTTAAGGGGTATAGAGTACATGAGACAAGAGATAAAAAACAAACATGATCACTTAAATCAAGAAACACCAAAATAGTAAACTCAAAAAAGGCATCTCTCCTTGACTGACTCGCCAGCACCAATTGGGTTGAAGTGGATAGTACATTTTATTCTTACAGTAGAATTGACTTAATTTGAGCTAAATTAGTTTAGAGTTTAGTGAGATTCAGATGCTAATGGTCTAGATATAATAATAATAATAATAATAATAATAATAATAATAATAGAGTTTTGCCCTATCATGTTTTGAAACTTTTTTCAATATTGCTGTTTTTACTACATCATCACTATTTTAGTATTTTTGGCTAAACCATGTGGTTACCGCACATCAATTTTATACAGTGTACGTGGAATACGCAAGTTGCATCAACTCATGGAACATATGAGTTGTGTCAACACGAGTGGTGCAGTTCACATTATATGGGTGCCTAAAAGGAATGGATTTGGTAATAAATAATTCATCCGTGAAATATTGATAGAAGTTCGAATTTTAAAAAGTTTAATTTTATGAAAAAGTACGTAATTCTTATACTTTTAGAATAAAATAAACGTTAATTTTGTTAACGATTCAAAATAAATGAACTTCTATATAAGGATACATCATGGTTTTAACAAAAAAATTTTGGAAGTTCAGAAAAAATTCTAGGCATGTAACAATTTTTATATAATTATTCTTAATAAAGTTCCTTATTTATGACTTCCTTACCATTAATTAGTGAGCTATAATCTAATTATCTTTTTATTTTAATAGTTGTTCACGCAATTTTTTTTCTCCATATTTATCGTTGCTCGTTTATACCTCTTTATCTCATAATTCTCATATTGCCAACAGGTCAATATTGTTCGCATTTTGGTCTTTATAAAATCAACCTTATTTTAACATTATTAACAATGACCGTTAAATTTTACCTTCTTTTAACATTTTCATTTTTTTCCCTCACAATTAAATCAATTTATTTTTTCTTGAAAGAGTTGAAGTAAAAAATATTTCATTGAAGCACTCTCATAAAGTTTTCTCTTTTGATATTAACATGTTCTAGTTTTATTGTTTTAACATTCTATAATGTCAATTAATATATATTTTTAAATTTATAACACTTAAATATGCAAGCTTTTGGATTTGGTTAATCGAAAGTCAACAAAATCAGAAGAATTGAGATTTTAATACAATCTAAAAGGCAAGCTCTTGATAAATCTTATCTAAGATTACACATGAATTCTCTTTATTCTTAATTAGAAAAGAAATTTTAGAATAAATTTATTATGAAATTCTTTCTTTATTTTATATAGTAAAATTGCCTTTCAAGGTAATTAATACAACGAAATATCAAATGTGCAATTACTTTTTAGAAATAATAACTTATCATTTTTTGGATGAATAACATATTTTTGATAATAATGAACTAAATCTGCTATCAATAAAAGTGAAAAAAAATTAAAAAAGGAGCGAAATTATATATTTTTCGTGTGGTAAAATATTCACTTTGCTCGTCTAAATTAAACTCTATTTACACAGTTAAACATAAATAAAATAAAGTCAACTCATATAAGTGATTAAATATATAAAAATAGCTAAATACATTAATAAAAAATTATAATTGAATAAAATTTTTAGGCAAAATTTTCGTCTGAAATATTTTGATTATAAATTTTTTCTAATAGCAAAACAGGTATAGAAAACTTGGGTTTAATTAATTAATTTCTACATATAGATTATGTTATTAATGTGAGCGGTGTGTTAAGAAAATATAGTGTAGAAGATAATCAAGAATATGAATATTGGTGAGGTTTCAAAGCATGAATCACTTCACTATCTTTAGAGAGATATTCACCCCCACCGTAGTTGCTATTAGGTTGATGACTATACTCCCTCAGAATAAAATGAAACTTTTATAAATTTCTTGATTAGCAATAACAAAAAATTTTTCCTCATTCTCTTTGAACTTGTGAAATTAATATAAAACTTGCAAAATTTCATAACACTCAAACTCACACAAACACAAAGTATAAGTGCCGAAAATATGTGACAATGAGGGCTATTTATAGTTGGACATGACACGCTCACGGACGTTCACATCCAATGACAACCACGATCAAAAAGACATATTGCTTCTAAATTGTTGTGTCTCTTCATCAAATGACACATGGCTTCAATTTAATATTTAATTACTATGTAAACAACTTCATGGTTGCAGCAGTTAGAAACCGTGTGTTGAAGCCTTGTGTCCTTTCATATTGCAACGTGCATATATTGAGTAACAATGGTTGCAATTGTTCATGAAGCACTATGTCTCTTTGACAATAACTAAACAAGTTCTTACCGCTCTCATATCCAACGATAATTTCCAAATTAAATTGTAAAATATCTTTCAATCCCCCACTATTTTACAAGTTTAAAATCAAATAAATTTATGCATAAGGAATATATCACTAAGATTAAACATTCCTTTAGTGTAAACTTTCAAGATTCTAACAAAGTCAAAGGTGTCTAGTTGATTAAACTCATACTCCTTGTGTTAGTACCAAAAAATCACACACACAAATTATACTTCTTCACAAGTTTAAGAGATTTATGAATTTTAAGCAATTTTATGGCCATGTGCTCATCTTGATTTCATGAATATTTACGAGAATAAAACTTCTAAAATTCTCGATCAGAGCAACACCACTCGTATATTCACATAGGTGGAATCCTTATGATAAATTATATTATCAATCCATTAAGAGTTTTAACTGACCCTCCTAGTTATATATACAACACTAAATGCTATTTCTTAGTGCTCCAGTTGTTAAATAACTTGTTATTACCCTTTAAACCTTGAAACTAGTGTTCTACTAGAATAAGGTTGGGTTCCCATCATTTAACAACTATAGATTTTAATCCCATTTTACTAGTAGTCTCTTTGACTTTATCCCTTGCAAACCTTTAGTCAATGGGTCTGCTAAATTCCCTTTAGTGATGGTAATTATATCATCTCCTATCAATTGCCTCACGAACTCATGTCTTAGGCTTATGTGTCTAGACTTTCCATTATAAACCTTATTATATGCTCGAGACATGGTTGATTCACTATCACAAAAGATCGAAATGGCAGTCATTGTGTCACGACCCAAACCCAAGCTGTGACCGGTGCATAGGGACAAGTCCTTACGCAAGCCTTCTACCCCAGAATTTTTATAAAAATTTTGACAGAGCCCCCTTTGTAATTAGGATATTTCCCAATTACAAAAGGTCACCTGCAACATTAACAAACACACTCTTTCATCGGGGATCTAGGCATTCTCAGAATGCACCCCTCAGCACACAACAAAATTATTTACAAGCACATCATACATATATATATATATATATATATATATATATATATATATATATATATATATATATATATAAACCAATACAGAAAGTTACAGAACATTTTCATATTCAATTCAAAATCAAACATATAATAATCAATTTAGTCTAACATACATCATTGTCCAACATTCACATTAATACATTAGTAAGGGTCGGACCCTGCCTGTAGTACTATGGAGCTACAAAATCTAAGAATTCTCATACATAAATATTTACAAAATACCCTTGAATAAAAAAGGGCTCAACCATCAATACTCGGAATCCCACTATGGGGGAACGAAGGATAGATTCTACTTGAACATTTGTATCTGAAAAAGAGAAAGAAACAATAGGGTGAGTTTATGAAACTCAGTGAGAGATAGAATGTCCCTAACCCACATGAGACAATGTACAAACTTATAGATAGTAAGGTGATACAATAATATGTATAACAAAACCAAAATAGAAATCTTAATTAAATATTATCCAAATTTTCTTTTAAAAAATAGAGTCTATCTATTCTAAGATAATCAAGCAGAAATCACAGTTAAGTGGCCTTTTCTTCGTGTGAATCCTGTAATCAGGCACGCACCACTCTTTCAATGGCCGTGAATATCAGGCACGCACCACACTATATGTATGGCTATGAATATCAAGCACACACCACTCCCTTGAGTGGCTATGAAATACAACATCTTAGGTGCACCCAGGGCTAACGCCTACTGTCGTTAACCTATAGATCCTAGCCAAGACTTTCCCAAGTTTTTCTTTTCCATTATACAAAACATTTAATAAAGATTTTTATAAAACATACCAATATACCTTATATAAAACAATAAAATCATAACTTCAAGAAAAATAAAGCTTTTATCCAAAAACCTTTTACTTCACTTTTTACATAATCATTCATAAATCAGATGTGGAGCAATCCATACCAAACCATAACCCATTAAGTATATCAAATCCTTTCAAAACCAAGATAATTTCCAAAGTTTAATAGAAAATCAATGCAATAAACATTTATCATATTTTCTTCCTGAAAATCAAGTCATTGTCTCATGTGATCAAGTAGAAATAGATAAGCTACCAAAATTTAAATTATATTACTAAGACATACCAAATCATTTGCATATGTATGTATATATACAAAATATGTTAAAACTAAGATAGGAATAAACTATCTACTCACAGACTTAATGCCAATAGCAAAATCCTAATCCCATGAATTCTGAGAGCCAAAGCCAGTCTTCCAGTGGTATATACTATCAATAATATGGCAATTTAATTCAAGGTCAGTCCCTTAGATGACGGATTAATCTACTTTACTCCCAGATATGAAAATTCCTAATTCTTCTAACCTAGGGTTCTCTAGGAACTCACTATAAGGAAAATAATTCGTAATTCATAGAAAAGGAAGAGGAAGGGAGTTTGAAGATTACCTTTTTGAAGGGAGAAAGGAAGAAGAAATCTTTAGGAGCCTTGGTGTCACCTCCTCCAAGCTCCAAGACCAAATGTGTTAATTTTTGGATGAAGATATGATTTGGGATTGGAGAAAGAAATTGAGATTAAGTGAATGGAAATGGTGTAATTTGATGGATGGATTAGAAAGATTGTGTTTAGGAATGAAGGGAGATGTGTTTTATAGAGAAAGGAGAGAGTTTGAGAGGTAGAGAGAGAAAGATAAATCGTGAAATGAGGGGGAGGGCGCGTCTTGACTTATATATTGACCTATGGTAATCAATTACCACAGCCAAAGGGCTGGTAATTGATGACCAATGCTGATAATCGATTACCACAAACCCAGAACTGGTAATCGATTACCATATTTGGTAATCGATTACCACACGAAAAATTTTAACTTGTGGGGTACAGAGAGGATTGTAATCGATTACAAGTCCTCTGTAATCCATTACCAACTCCAAAAACTTGGTTTCCTCCTTCTGCAGTCCTTTCCCAAGTCTAGGATATTGCACAGACTTATTTACGTTTTGTCCTCTTTAACTTTAATCTCTATTAACTTTAAAACATAAATGTAAATAAGGGAATACCCCCCATTTGGATTCAATAAAAATATCTAAAAATTCAAAATCCTTAGGAATCAGAATTCAACTTTTGGGTTTTAGTACAATTCTCTGAAAACTTGCGTTTTTATAAACTTGAGGGTTGAAAACGAAGCAGTTATCCATTCCCTAAAATTCGTTAAAAATCTCTCTTCAACTCATTGATGCCCAGGGAACCATTACCGGGACTTTTGATCTTAAGAAAATGTCTCAATCCTATAGCCCTCCAATGAGGCATAAGGTTCAGACTCAGAATTTTTCAAGTTCCGATTTCGATGGGTAACTGCAACTCAGGCTGGGATGTTACACATTGACTGTGGCCATAGCTTTATATCATATAACAAATTCCTAAGCTATTCCGCTTCTTTACCTGCGGCTAATAAAGCTATAAACTCAGCCTCCACAGTAGAATATGAAATACATGTTTGTTTCTTTGAGGTCCAACTTATTGCTCCACCACCTATGGTGAAAATCCATACTGAAGTGGATTTATTGTCACTTAGATTTGTAATTCAACTAGCATCAGAATAACCCTCTAGTACTGTGGGATAATTACTATAGTGTAATCCCAAGTTTATGGTTTTCTTAAGATAACCAAGAACTCTTGCTATAGCTTTCCAATATTGATTACTAGGTTTTCCTGTAAACCTTGATAGTTTGCACGTAGCAAATGTTATATCAGGCCTAGTACAATGCATTGCATACATTAGACCTCCTATAGCACTTGCATATTCTAATTGTGCTATAGGTCTCCCTATATTTTCTTCTAATTTGAAATTAGGATCATAGGGTGTATTGGACTCCTTGATTTTAAGATGCTCAAACTTTTCCAATACCTTCTTAATATAATGAGATTGACTTACAGCAAAGCCAATTTCATACTTATGCACCTTTATACACAATATTGTATATACTTCATTCAAATCCTTCATCTTGAATTTAGAAGTTAGTTACTCCTTTGTTTGACGAAGCCCTTCTAACTTAGTTTAGACCTTCTTTTTGTCTAAATCCTTTAGCTACCAACCTCGCCTTAAAAGGTTAGTAGTGAACCATATGTATTATACTTTCTTCTAAATACCTACTTGTATCCTATAGGCTTTGATCCTGGAGGCAAATCAACTAAGACCCAAGTATTATTAGATAATATTAAGTCCATTTCATCATCTACTACTTCTTTCCAAAAAGCAGAGTATCTAGATGCCATAGCCTCTTTGAATGTTTGAGGATCACCCTCTATGTTTAACACAATAGGGATCTTATTTATTATAGAATCCCTAGTTCCTTCAACCAAAAAAGTTACAGCCTAAGAAGAAATAAAATCTGGACCCATATCCTTACTTTTTCTCATTCTTTGGCTCCTTCTTGGTTCAACCATTTCATTCTCACATAGAGGTTTATTACTTTGATCTATAATAGTTTCTTGAGAAACTTGATCTGTATCCTTTTGGGAATATTCCAACTTGGGGGTTGAATCATTAATCAATTTATTTTCAATAAATTACACCTCTCTTGATTCAACAACTATATTAGACACTGAGTCCAAAATTCTATATGTCTTAGAATTTTGAGTATATCCTATAAAGATGCTTTTTATGGCTCTTGGCCGTAATTTAGTTCTCTTTTGATCGGGAACACAATAAAAGGCTAAACACCCTTACATTTTCAAATAATTTAAGTTTGGTTTTCTTCTTTTCCATTTTTCATAAGGAGAAACCTTTCTATTTTTTGATGGTATCCTATTATAAATATGGCATGTTGTCAATAATGCCTCACCCCAAAGATTGTAGGGTAACTTGGCATTTAGCAACATTGAATTAACCATATACCACTAAGGTATGATTCTTTCTCTCTGCTAAACTATTTTGTTGCAGAGTATATGGAGCAGAAGATTCATGCACAATATCATGTAATTCACAAAAAGAATCAAATTCACTAGAAAAATATTCTCTACCTCTATCACTACAAAGAACTTTTATTTTCTTATCATGCATGTTTTCCACTTCAACTTATACTCTTTAAACATTTCAAATGTTTCATCTTTATTTCTTAGCAAATACACATAAGTAAATCTAGAACAATCATCAATATAGGTTATAAAATACCTTTTACCACCTCTAGTAATATTACCATTTAATTCACAAATATCACTATGTATTTATTATGTATTTCTTTCAACTTTAGGAAATGGTTTCTTAGTAATTTTGGATTGTATGCAAATCTCACATTTCTTATTAAAATCCTTATTACTAAGATTAATGTAGTTATGTTTATGCATATATTCAATTGACTTGTAATTTAAATGTGCTAATCTACTATGCCATAAATCACAAGAATCAACAACATACACAGAATCATTCACTTCATTAAGTTTGAACATGCCTTATGTACAATATCCTTTTCCTACATACATGTCATTCTTAAGCAAGATAATTTTATCGGATTTCATTACAATTCTAAATCCTCTCTTACACAAAAAACTAGTAGAAACTAAATTCTTCCTTAGATCTGGAACATGAAGTACATTCACTAAGCTTAACTTTTTTCCAGATGTGAAGTTCAATTCTATTGTTCCTTTACCACATGCTTTAGCCAAGTTGTCATTTCCCATCAACATATCTCAGTCGTTCCCTTCTTCATATATCTTGAATTGATCATGATCATTGCATACATGAATGGTAGCACCAGAATCTAACCACCACTCAAGTGATCTTCCTTGTGTTTCCATATTGAGTTTTGCGATCATACCAATATGTATGTATTGAACTCCCTCAGTGACCTAGCAACCAAGTCTTTTTCTTCTACTAAATTAGCCTTGGAACTTGATGCTTCTTTTAAGTTATTACCCTTTTCCAGAAGTCGACAATCCTTGATATAATGCCCTTTCTTGTGGCAATCAAAATATGATCTTTGCCTCTTTTTATCTTCCTTGTAATCCATAGAGGATTTCTTTCTTTTACCTTTGTTGGCTTTTTCTTCACCAACATGATTCACCTTTGAATTTTGAGAAAGATACACAACATCATGTTTTCGAGTTTCCTCTTCTATATGTAAATGCCTTAGTAATTTCTCAACGGTGAAGCGTTCACCAAGATGTAGGATTTTCTTCTTATAATCATTCCAAGTTGAAGGTAATTTTGAAATAATTGCTCGAACTTGTAATGTTTCAAGAATAACCACTTGTAGATCACGAAGTCTACTAACAAGGATTTGTAACTCATGAACTTCATCCATGATAGGCATATCATCAACCATACTAAATTCAAAATACTTTAACATGATAAACTTATCCGTACATTGTCGCTTATTGGTGTATTTCTCTTCCAAAGATTTCCAAATCTCTAATTGCGATTGAATTGACATGTAAAGATCGTAAAGTCTGTCTGATAAAGTATTGAGAATGTGACCTCAACATGCAAAAGTATCATCATCACACTTTTTCTTTAATTGTGTAACTTTTTCCTTTCTTCCTTGGAAGCATCTTTAGCGGTATTAGAAATTGGAGTAGTATTCGGATCAAGCACATAAGCAAGATTGAGCACCGAGAGGAGAAACATCATCTTGTCCTTCCAACAATTAAAATTTGTTCCATCAAACCATTCTAGTTTGATAAACTCTTGATTCATGACCTTGAATGTAGTATTCTGATCTTGAGCCATCTTCAAGTAATATCTCTCTAAAATTGTTAAGAAAATATGGTGTAGAAGATGATCAAGAACTTGAATATTGTTGAGGTTTCAAGGCACGAATCACATCACTATCTTTAGAAAGATATTCGACCCCACACGTAGTTGCTATTGGGTTGATGACGATACTCCCCCAGGATATAATGAAACCTTTATAAATTTCTTGATTAAAAATAACAAGAGATTTTTCCTCATTCTCTTTGAACTTGACCAATTAATATAAGACTTGCAAAATTTCATAACACTCAAACTCACACAAACACAAAGTATAAGTGCCAAAAATATGTGACAATGAGGGCTATTTATAGTTGGACATGACACGTACACGGACTTACATGTCCAGTGACAACCACAATCAAAAAGACATATTGCTTCTAAATTGTTGTGTCTCTTCATCAAATGACACATGGCTTCAATTTAATATTTAATTACTATGTAAACAACTTCACAATTGCAGTAGTTAGAAACCGTGTGTTGAAGCCTTGTGTCCTTTCATATTGCAATGTGCATATATTGAGTAAGAATGGTTGCAATTGTTCATGAAACACTATGTCTTTTTGACAATAACTACACAAGTGCTCACCGCTGTCATATCCAACGATGATTCCCAAATTAAATTGTAAAATATCTTTCAGGGCATACCGTTGATATTGCTTGAGCTTGACACATGTAGGTGTCAATTGTAACAACATAATAAGACCACACTACGCTTAAGTTATATTGCAGTATTTATTAGTCGTTATAGATGAACTAGCGAAACTTTTGTAGTTATAAAATAAGTCGGCTAATGAAAATAGTGTATAATTTTTTTTTTAAAGTAATGATTTCAAAACTAAGCCTTCTAGGGCATATAATTGACATTATCGTTATGATGTACAATACTAGAATCCGTAATTTAATTCACATCATAATAATATAAAATAGAGGGACAATATAATTTACTTAGATAATTGTGCATTCATATACTTATAGCAGTAAGTACTAGGCAATACCCATTTACATATCATTATCACAAAAGTGCCCAAACATGTCAAATTAGTGAGGCCCTAGGCGAAGCTAAACAAAATATATGTACAATCATCCCAAAAGAGTGAGTCTACCATGGTCAACTCCTACAGATACGCCAAATGGACTGCTAAGGAAAATATAAAGTCTAGAACTACTGCAGGCTACCAAAACCAACAAGTCTAAGGTAGGATCACAGTGTCAGGTCCATTCAGGTACCTCTAGGAAGATCACCACGAACACCATCACCTTTGTCTAAGGACGATGCGGGAATACACACAGGGATGAGAAATAATATATTTCTTAGTAGGGATTCCAAACTAAACATACAACTGATGTCATCATCGCCTCAACCAGTTCAATTTATTTAATAAAATTAGTGAACATGCTTGGGAAGAATAAAGATTCCTTTTAGTAGTTTTGATCGAAATCATAAACTTCGAAGTGGATTCATTTTATTCAATCACTTAAATCAAGACTCTAAAACGTAATAGCATTGATAACACATTAAATCATCACTTCATTATCATCATGCAATGAATGCCATGCAAATCTTGTGGATGAATGCTTATGTACTTTATTCTTTGCCATTAAGACTTCCTTTAGCATGTGTGCTTATTATTACATGCCCTTGGATAGACTATCTTGGGAAGTGAATTCACTCCGTGACTGTCGTCATACAGTACTATCTAAATCAAACTCTGGCTGATAAAGGGATCTACCTCTACAATTGGAGGGATCTATTCGGCCGTTTCCTCCAAAGTAGAGGAGTATCTTGGTAGGTCACCTTTCTTTACCAAAGGATTATTCCCAATTATCTTACCTTGTGGATCACCTTCCCTTACTGAAGGATCACTTCTGAGTTCCCTTACCGAAGGGTCATTTGCAAGTCTTGATTAGAGAAATTGGTGCGTTACATTAACATGTAATATTCTTTAAAATAGAGTTCATGATTCATGGCACAATATTCTCTAATTTCATGTACTCATGCATTATGATGCAACTCAAAAACTTCCTGGCAAAAATCCAGCAAAATAACAGTTGTATCAGGAGAAATCCAAAACTTGAAAACACTAACTGACAGCCAAAATAGTTTCCAGTCAAAGCATAAATCAATAAATACTTATCAATCCATCATTCCAATACATTTCTTATGTCAAATAAATCTATCATCATCATAAGCCATAATAAGGCAATTGAAGGTAAATCATCAAGGTCTTCAAGGATCATGTCACAACCCCACTCAAGACATGACCGGCACATAGGGGACACGTCCCTTAGCAAGCCTACACTAGACCTTTTCTAAACGAAATTGGGCAGAGTCTCGTTTGTATTTAGGACTATTTCCAAATATGCACCTACACAACAATCCAAACACACAAAAATCATTGGGGATCTAGGCATTCTCCGAATGCACCCCACAGCACACAACATAGGAGTTTAAAACATAATTATACTTGTGAAAAGATATATATACATGTATATTCTTGAAGCTTAATTCATAAACATTAAAACTCAAGTTGGTCATAACTAAATTAACATACTATTTCTGCAAATTATAAATGATATGGAAAAGACCCTGCCTGCAGGTTATTGGAGCATTACTAGAGGTTCTACCAATTTTACTCAAATACAAAAAAAAAAAAAAAAAAAAAAAAAGCATCTGAAACCCCACATGAACAAGTGTATGGGAATCCAACATTTCTAACTAGCTGTAGAAATTCGAGGACAAGCTGGCACCTGTCTAAAAACATGGAAGGGAAGAAAGGGTGAGTCATAGAGACTTAGTGAGGGATAATATATCTATAATAAGAGTAGAACAAGCCTAAACATACAATTTTAGTAACATATAATTTATAAGCGTTTTCAAAAACTCATACGTTGTTTCTCAAGTAAAATACTTTGTCTATGTAGTAAAATTACTATAAAAACTTCTGGTAAGGCATATCTGATATTTAATCTATCTTTAAAATCTCTCTATGACTCATTAGAGCACCTTTCAGTTCAACTGAATATAAACCTCATTATATCAACTCATATGTATCCTTGCTCATGACTTCAAACACATGATAACTTTAAGGAATTTCCTTAAATTTCAATTTCAACTAAATATAGTTTCAACTAGTAAATAAGGATCTTAAACATAAATGCATAATATAGAAATACTTTCTCAAAATATAGAAAATAAATACTTATTCAATCTCATGAAAAACTTAGGGAAGGATTATATTTCAGAAAATAACTGTTTGACTGAGCTTGCCCAACAGTAACTGATCTCACGCCTATGCGTGACTATATCTACTGGACATGTTGGCCGACATGTCGGGCTAGCAATCACCCTGTAGCTGGGTCATACGAGGTGCACCAAGGCTAATCTTTGCTACCATTGTAAAGCAGTTATTCTGAGTTCCACTTTAGAAAGGCACTCACACTTGCTGAGTCTCTGCCAGGCCTCATGTGAGTCCTTGAAAACATATTTCCTTTCCAACTCCTTGACAATAACACTTTTCTTTATTTCAAATCATATAGTTTCTTGCTCATAACTTTAAATGCATAATAAGATTCAAGAATCTTCCGTATTCTTAGCAAACATAGTTATTAAAATTCACCAAATATTCAAAATAACTGTACTATCAAATATAGTTTCAAAGTATAGTACTTTCAAATTAAAGCATCTAGAGCTCTTTCTCAATTATCGAAATGTGACTGTTCTTTCTATTAAATAGCTCAGAACATTGACTTTAAGAACATAACAATTTCTAATAACTTGAAACTTCATATTATTTAGATACCATAAATTAGCTTCTATAAGAGTTTGTCCCACACTTCTATGCTTAAACATATATATATATATACACATAACTAACATGATTATGTCAAGAGTCCTATAAATATGGAGTAAAACATATTAATTCAATTCTTTTATAAGCTTCACTAAATTACATTTTTGGCATGTAGGTAGGAAATTAAAAATAAGAACAAGATATAGATATACTAGCACTCACATATCAAGTTTGGAAAGAAAGGAGCCCAAACTCTACGAAGTCTTAGAGCCACTAAGAGATTTCGGAGAGTATCTATATGACAAATACATATGTTAGACTTCCACCACTTAACTATTGTAACAATTTACTAGGATTAGCCCCATAGAGCAATACCCCCAACTTCTATAACCCTAACCCTCCCTTCATAACGTTAAATATAGAATTCATGGAAAAACTAGCTAATCTATGGTCTAATAAGGAGGGTTGAGCTCAAGAATTACCTTAGGAAGTAGAGGACAGTGGTGGAGCGTGAGGAGAGTGGTGGGTCTCCTCCCACCATCACTTTCTCTCACTAGAAGATGAGAGAGAGAGCTCCAAAGAGAAAATCAACCTCCAAAGCTTGGATAATGATGAGGAAATTATGGATTTTGAGTAAAAATGGGTGAAGGATTGATGGAATCCATGAGGGAAGAAGAAGGATGAGAGAGGAAGGAAGAGAAAGAGAGATTGGTGAAGAATGAGGGAGAAGCTTCGAGCTTCATCTTTTAATTATGTGCAGCGAGAGCCTGGGCACTGCGGCTTGGCCACCTAGGCGCCTGCTCACCTAAAACTCAACATTCAGCAGCGTAGCCAACGCCTAGGTGCTGGCCTTGGGCACCTAGGCACCTAACACCTTCTTTTTTTCTTTCTTTTTCTCTCCTCATCCAAACACTTCTCAAACATCATCATATACTTAATGTCCTCATTTATTTTACTCTCCATTAACTTTAAAACATAAATGTAAATAAGATAATATCCCCCATTTGAATCCAATAAAAATATTGAAAAAATCAAACTCCTTAAGAATCAAAATCCAACTTTTGGATTTTAGTATAAACTTCCGAAAACTTGCATTTTCTTAAACTTCAAGCTTGAAAACGAAAGGGTTAATAGCTTCCAAAAATTCATTAAAAATCACTCTTCAATTCTTGGATACTTAAGGAATAATTATCGGGACTTTTAATCCCATGAAAATGTCCAAAACATATAGCCCTACAAGGAGGCCTAGGATCCAAACTTGGAACTTTGCAAGTTCCGACAGGACAACGCATCACAATTTATGTATTCCGATACCTAGTTATTACAGATCAAGAATAAAACATATACGTTGGCTTCTATCATTGGCCTTAATAAGCATAAGAAATTATCCAATAATTCCATTCCAAGTGGTTTCCCACCATCATACTTGCTTCACATATTAAATATATGCTTAGAAAACACTAGAATAGATTCACAACACTTTCTATTAAGAAGCACTTGGCTTTTAACTAGAATTTTCATTAAAGGAGGTTATTTTCACTTAATTAGTACTTTTGACATAACTAAGTTTAAGTTCCAAATCTTTAACTCATATCAAAGGAATAGTCTAGCACCTTCATTAGCCCAGTCATCGTCACATGCTCTTTTCTTGACGTAAACACCTTGAACTAACTCCAAACCTTCTTAAACTTACCCAACTTATCCTATATGGTCCAAGGCACTTAAATATAATAACTCTAAATACTTAATTAAAACATGGTTTTCGTTATCCTCTAAGTATACGGCCGAAAATAGCTCTAATATTGAGGAAACTTGACTAGTTAACACCCAATTCTCCAATAATTCACCTTAAACCAATTCCAACCATTCAAGGATATTTGTAAGGTCTATATGACTCAAATAATCAAGCCTAGAAATAGTTTTGTTATCCATTGAGGGATAGGAACCAAAATTCACCCTTCTAGTGGCTTAACGGAACTAGTTTAGGTCCAAAATTGTTTCTACTTATTCTTTTACATAATCAACTACTCAAGGACAACTTTAGACTCCATACATCATGTATTTTAAGGGGTGAAATCAGTTTGCATTTATTCCGTTGGTAAGATAATTAATTCTCCATCTTTCTAGGTTGATAGTGTAGGAATTTAACTACCCTTTTATGACAAAACTCAAGATAGTGATCCTAACAAGTTTGTATCCATAATTTCACTTATTTTTAAGGTGAACTAAGTTATTTAAATCTATAGGAACCTCAATCTCACATTAATTCTTAGGGTCTCAAGCCTTGACCCCAAAATCCTACTATAGCTAGTTTATGACATAACTCAATTAATTATTCTCCTAAGGGTTTCACCTCACAAAAACTATTTTAGAACACTCACGTAGGCTAATATAAGCTAGATCTAAGCCTTAAACACACCACTATGTTTACCATTTGGAGCCCTAAAATAGTAACCTCAAGCATAAACCACACTTTTTTCTCAAGATTCACAACAAAGAATTGTTAGAGATCTCTACCTCTACTTCCAAGCTTGGAAATCCCTTCAAGATTTTGAGCTACAACCTTCAAGATCCACCAATCAAGAGAAGAATCTCTTCCTTCCTCTAGGTGAGACAACCGTAGCCTTCTGAGGGAAAAAGGAGAGGAGTTTGCTTCTTGATTGATGAGGAAGAAAGGAAATGAGAAAAGAAGAAGAAGAAGAAGAAGAAGAAGAAGAAGAGGTCTTCATATTTGAGGGAGATATTGAGGTTTGCGAAGCATTAAGAGAGAAAATGGAGAGGGTTTAGGGAGGTAGGAGCTGCCATGAATAGTGGAGAGAAAGTGAGGGAGAGTGTGTTGTGTTTTGAGTTGTATTAAGAGAGAGTTTAAGGGTTTAACTAGTAATGGGTGTTTAAAATCTAGTCTTTAGATTAAAGACAAGACTTGTAACTTGATCCAAGCTTTTGAATAAAATGTTGTAAGTTATAGTTGTCACTTTATGTAACTTATTGGTACTTTATGACATCACACGGGTACTTTATTATACCCGGAATCCTTAAATTAAATAGTTACTGAAGCTCTAAGAGGTTCCAGTAGAAATTCGGAACTGTTTCTAAATGTTTTACCTTAACATATAATTCACTAAATTTTTATCCTTGATAGGATCTTTAATTGTGTAATTTAATATGTTATTATCTTTTCTTATTCCTCGATTTAATTTTTATTAACTGTATTTTGGTAAATAATTCTTCTACTAGCTTTTGATTTAAAATTCATGGTCTTTAAATAATATTAATCTTAATCTAAATATATCTTGTTCCTTAATAATTTTACATAGTATTATTTATTTAATTTGTAACGCAGAGTTACAAATGCAGCAAAATCGGAGATGTTACATCAATTGCAATGTTAACTAAGCATACATTTATATGGTTAATGAAGGTAAAATGTCAATTCGATATTTATATAATAAAAATTCACATTTAATTGAATTAAGATCTATAAATATCAATTAGTATGTCGAAATTTAATATATAATACCTTGATTATAAGAACTTTGATCTTCTTTTCCTTTTTTTGTCAAAATAACAAATTCATTGAGATATGATAGGATTAAGATCCTTTTGTAACGTTCGAAAGAAATTTTATCGTTATTAACCGAGTTGTTCGGTTCTTATCGAATAATTGTGATTAATTAGGATTCGATTTAGTATTCACATAAATCTAATTAAGTGTGATTTAAAATGATTAGACATAATGGAATTAGATTAGAACCATAGGAAACTTCATAGGATTTTTTCTAAAACCGGTTTACTAATTTAAAAGAAATCGGTAAGACTTCGGTATTATAAACTGTTGGAAACGGACCAATAGAAGTTCTGCTATGAGTGCCCTAAGATGGATGGCTAAGATTTAGCCAAAACACCCCTATATGTGGCGCTACATCAGCCCATAAAGGGCAGCCACAAATCAAGTTGAAGCTCCAACATACATCCATCAATCATATGAATTCTTGCTTCACAAGTTTGTGTTTAATCCCTTCTTTGCCCTTGTGAATTTCGGCCAACATAAGGAGCTGACCCCCCTTCATTTCTCTTCCATTCACACTCATCTCTACTCCATCTTCAAACTTTCTCCAAGTCTCATCAAGAGTCTCATCAATCTAAGACACCAAACCACCAAGAATTCAAGTAGACAAGGTAGGAATCTTAACTTCCTTCTTTTCTTTGATTTGGGGCTGCCTAGGGTTCTTGGTTCATCCAAGAATCTGATGTTGTGAGGTGAGGAAAGGATGAATTAAGGTTGGTTTTATGTGTATATGTGAGTTTGAATTGAAGACTTTATAGTTTAATTTAAGGAAAACATGAATTCAAGAAGAACCCAAGAAGCTGTTAGGATTTTTCCTCGATGGTCCGTACGGCGGAGTGTACGGCTCCGCCTACAGTCGTTTAAATTTGATGAATCCATTTTTATATGAAACTAGACATTCAGGGATTTCATACATTAAAATATAAGGCCATTGGATTAGTATAGAATTAGTTATGAATTTTTGAAGTTTGACCTAGAAATCTGGATTCTCATCTGGGCAGTATGAGTTGAGAAGGGTGTAACTCACCCTACACAACTCTAAATTAAGTGCAACTAATGCTGTTTGAAAGCTAACATGTAAGGAAATATCTCATAAAAATTTCAGAGTCAAATTCATTGCCATTTGTTCCAAGCACATCAATGAAATTACCTTCAGTTCAAACCAGGCTGGAATAGAGTAGTCCAGTAGGGTTAAGTTACAAGGCTTATATCTCAAGATATACTTATGCAAATGATATGCAACTTATTTCATTTGAAATCTTGTTCTATTAGCTTTAATTTGATATAAATTTAGTATGATTTCACTGAGATTTTTATTTTTAGTGAATTTTCACTTATAAGGGTGCAATTTTGGCTAAGTACAGGACAGTTTGAGGTAAGATACTAATAACTTGAGTTATACAAATCAAAATGAGATGGGACTAAAAGGGTTGAAAACTAGACACATAGAGCTATGATATATCCAAAATCCAAGTTTAAATGAGTTGAATTGAACTAAAGGTGGATTATACAAAATTTAGGCAGAATAGGATGAAGTAAGTAGAAAGCTCTATTGATGTTTATATTGACTTTGATGAGTGATATTGTGAATATATATAATTGTTGTTCCATATTGAGTTGCATGTTTGAATGATTTTATTGGTAGTCTGGTACTATTCATGGAAAAGTGGACTCGATCCGTTATGCTGCCGAATTTTCGGTAAAGAATTCATATGATTGTGTAAGTTATAATTGCTTGAACACATTATATTTGAAATGATAAAGTTAACTGTGCATGCAATTCATGAATATATATTACTTGGGCTAGCCCTTGAATAAGTTTGAGGGGAATAGATCAGTGGGAAAGTTGGGGAAAGTAAACCCGGCAATCCTGTATAGGAACGAACTCGGTCCTTAAAAGCAGACTATTACCTAGGAGTATATGGCTAATGACTCCCAGGGAACCAAGAATGAAAAATATAAGTTACAAGAGTTGAAAACTCTTACAGACAAAGTACATTTTCAGTATATATATATATATATATATATATATATATATATATATATATATATATCGACTTTCATAGTTATCGGTGTTTCTCATATTATATACTATTTAACTATGACTACTATTTTAGTTATATTTACATTTTGGGTATAAATGTCCTTTTATTGCTCTAATTTAAAATGAAACTTGTTTTGGATTACACTTTTCATATTACAAAATAAGATTGAATATTATTGTCTTAGTGTACTATTTCTACTTAAGGAAAAATGAAACAATTGGGAATGACATCGATGACAAAAGTGTATAGAATTAGGATTTCTACTGGAAAATTTTTATTTTTCACCCTACTGTAATTTCCGCGTCATTCTCAGATCATGGAGAATGCGGCCACGGGAGTCCTGTTCATTGAGTTCCCTGAGCTCCATATTCACCTCGATCCGTTTTAGACTATGTATATATCCGGTAGATGTCAGTTTCACCTTTATTTCTTCTTTCAGAGAGACTTTGCTGCACCACTCATGCATCCGCTATTCGACCCCGCCATCCCTTATATTGCCATCCCTCTCCACATGGCACATCTGTTCCCACCTCCACCCGCAGCAGCAGTGGCAGCAGCTCCCATAGCTTCGCCAACTTCACCACTGTAGCAGATCCCCTCTGCCTCACTGTCTGAGGAGGATCCGTCGGAGGCGATGAGCTCGTCTTCCTCGTCTTCTGCCCTGAGCATGGATTACACTCCTACTGACGCTGGTATGGTGAATAGATTCCTTTCCTTGGAATCCATCTAGAGTGCCTGTGCAGCACAGTAGTAGGATATATATATATATATATATATATATAATGGCCCTCTTTTGGCATTTTTGGGTCATAGGCAGTAGCTTAGTGGATGTTATATGTAGATGGTTGGTATATAAAATGTCCTGTGGAGACCAGATAGGGTTCTAATTGTAGCGATAGGCCGGTGTTATTTCATTTTAGCGGCCTTATTGTTATACCCTGTACCAGTTATATACTTTTGAAAAACTTGGAAAAGTGACATCTATTGTGCATATATATATGATGCAGTCAGATAGTTCCGTTAATTCTACAGATTTTCTTTATTTATTGATTTATTATTTCTCATACAGAGCTCACTGACAAATTAAATGGTTCATTGAACAATTAACGTTCTATGGATAACTATTATTGAATCAGAATGTAATGTAATCAGGTAACCTCATGTAATAACTTATCAGGTAATATATTATGACTTAAGCATAGTATTTTGTCTGGTAAGATGTTACACCTTTCATATTTGTTGTGAGCATGATCGTATCATGTTATAGAGTAGATGCTCACTTTAGTCCCTAAAATTGCACATGCTCACTTTAGTCCCTAAAATTGCACTCGTGAGTCACTTTGATCCTTAAAATTTAGAAAATAACTTTTTAATCCCTGAAATTGCAAAATATGAGTCATGTTAGTCCCTGACTTCGTTTTGTTACTGTGTCATCACATTTTTACTAATGTGTCACTTTAAGTAACATGGTGGCATCCCACATGGTCGTTAAAGTGGCATAGATCAAGAGCAAGTTCAATTTAGTCCACTGAAGTATTACACTTAATTCATGTGACCTTTTTAACATTTTTTCAAATATTTCATGAACTAATTTAAACATATTCTTCATTTATACCACTTTAGAGGCCACATAGAATGTTACTATGTCACCACATTGAATGTCACTATGTCACTTAATGTGATATATTCGTAAAAATATGATTGCACAATGATAAAAATGAAATTAAGGACTAATGTGACTCACGTATTATAACTTTAAAGACTAAAATGTTAATTTTTAAATTTTTGGGACTAAAATAACTCACACATACAATTTAAAGGACTAAAATAAACATTTACTTCTTATTACAAGAGAAATAGACATAATCACCTTTTTTTTCGTCAGGGGAGCAGGGGTTGGAGGAGGGGGAGGGTTTCTAACCACCGTCAACTCTGCTGACTCAAATCCAAGTACACTTCTTTGGAGACGGACATATCTTTCACTAGATCAATGCCTTAAATATAAACACAATTACTTTAAATAAGTGAAACCTTATTAAATTTATAGAGCATTATTTAAATTTTTATATCTATCTTAATAGGATATGACAACGTTTACGAAAAGTGAGAAGATACCGATACAATTTGATAATTAGGGTCGATTGAGGTGGACCCACCAAGATTCTATAGGCTTTATCCCAAACACAGTCCCTGGTGGGCCGCGGCTATATGGAAACCGCCCGAGCGGTTTCTGCTTTCTGAACAAATCTTTTCCATTACCTTTAATTAATTGCACATTTTGACGTTAGTTATTCATTGAATCAAGAGGGCGGTGAAGACTTAAGACCCCTTAAGGGGTGTGTCGCAAAGTGGAAAGGCAGTTATGCCCCACCTTGAATATTTTTTTTTTAAGGGAAATGATTTTTGAACATATATAGCATGTAGACATAGTGTGGGACATTTTATATGGATGTGAGTGTGAATAAATATTAAAATATTTATATATTAAAATAAGATAATAGTGTACTATATATTTTTACGAGAGAATGTTAGATTTTGATATCTCAAAATTTAGGTATAAATAATAAAACTTTTTTTTGTAATAAAGGGTGTCCCAATCACAGGGCAGTGGCATGACATAACCCTTCCAGTTGTCCAATATTGAGAAGCCATGTTAGTACCGTTATGGATTTGTCTTCCTCACCAAAAATATATTTTACTAGCTGCTACCGCAAAGTTAGGGGCCAAATTAAAGGTTGAGTAAAATGACTCCAGAGATCTAATTATTGGCTTTGTTTTATGCCATAATTAAAAACCACAGTTACCCTGACTCACCTAGCAGCACCTTTTCCTCTTTGTCGCCTTCATACACCTGTATGTGTAGTTTAGGTCATTCGTCTTGTTGTGCATGGCTCGTCACATCAAGCTAAGCAAGCTCCGAAAATGAAAACGGAAAAAGGGTAAAAGGAAAAAAAAAAAAAAAGAAGAAGCATCATTTTTGGTTAGTACAGACAAGATTGTGTAGTAGAATTAGAGTTTCTAGCTTGTCCGTTGAAATTTGGCTTACATAATGGGATAAGGGTAACCCATTATTTCGGTCTAGGGTAATTAGTGATTAATGATTACGGTGTCTCCACGGGAACAACATTAAAATGTAGCGATATGTAACAGAAACAGATGCGTGTGAACAGTGTAACAACTAAATCAAGTTTCTCAGTGATTGGAACAAGTTTTCATAAAGCATGATGCTAATTAAGGAACGATTAAGTGGTGACTGGTGAAACACTTGAGCTTTTATATCCTTCAGAGTTTGGATGAATTGCTTTTTATTTAGAAATTTGTGATTATTTAAAGTTAAAAAAAATTATTGATATTAGAACTGAACCACATGAGTGGTCGAGCGTTTCATTCACAGCACAGTGCTTTCTCAAATTTGAGAGGTACGAACCAGTAAATCACCAATACAAAAAGAAAAAGAAAGATACTATTCATACATCCAAGTTAGTTAAAAGAAAGGTGGCATCCATTATGTTCCATGTTAATTTTGGTGCATTATACACCAGGTGAGGTGGTAGTAGAATCTTCACCGAAGTATACCTACGCCAAACAGCACCGATGTACCATAGAAGTTATGCCCTTTTTGATCTTGTAGGCAGATCTAACCTCTGAGTTGGAACTTGAGTTTTAATCTTATTCGACAGATGAAGAAGCCCTCGCCATTTTTGATTTTGCAAGTACACTTGACCTTTGAGTTGAAACCTGAGTTCCAATCTTATGCAACTGACGAAGAAGCCCCCGCCCCTTTTGATCTTGCAATAGACCTGACCTCCAAGTTCCCATCTGATGTGACTGATGGCCTCCAAGTTAGAACTTGAATTCTAATCTTATGCAACCAACAAAAGATAGCCACAAAGAGTCTTAGTATAGTGTATAACAATAAATTAGAATACTGATACACCCTCGATCTTTTCCATTGGATCGCCTAGATACACTATGCACCAAACTTAACACGGAGCGTAGCATACGTCACCTTCAAAGAGGTGAAAACAGCTTAGTACATCATTATACTAAATTATTTTCAATGTATAGGGTACTTGTCCTTTGCCTAGGTAGCTGCTCAGTTCGAATTGTCTATTCTATTTCCACCAATGCTGAATTTGAGATTGCATCAAAACTAGCTAGCAAGTGACTTCAATACTTGAAATAAGGCCAAAATTAATCAAGTATTATAAGCTAAAGCTGAAAAGGTTCTAGTTCCAATTTTAATTGACACAGCAAACATAGGCTATTTATTCTTTTATCATTCTTCAATTTCAATCCCCAATTGTCTAAAAATTCATAATTAACTTCTAGATTGGAGTCAGATTTTGTTGTCTCGGCCAACAAACGCTCCACAATTATACATAGGTAGAGTGAAGAGTGAGCCAACGGACAAGACTTCTTTGAAGGAAAATTAAGCTAGCAACTATCAAGTAGGAAAGGCATGTACACTCCCAGAATCTTAATTTTCTCAGAAAACAAACAAGAATGCGCCTTCTGTGCTCTCTTTGCATATGTAATTTTAAATGTTTATTGTTTAAGTCACGTCCGACATTGAAACGTTATATGGTTTTGGTTAACCAATAGCTGTAATCGTGGGCCATGCACCGATGAAATATGTGATCATGGGGCCCTGATTCAATTCAAACAATTCAAATTATCAATCTTTGTCAGAATTTGTCTTGTTTTAGCAAATCAGTACCGTCAGGAAACTTAAGTGGAGGAACACTCTCAAATTGTTCTTTTCGAAGATAATTTTCAGATAAATATATTTATGAGAATTAAAAAATTATCAATATAGTTCTTAAGGATTAAAAATTTGATTAAATCTTTTTTTTTTTTAGTTGGATTAGATGCTTACTATTAGGCCAATTTTTTTTTTTTTGATTAGGTCAAAAGTTACAGTTAATAAAAAGGGTGTAACTTTATCTCTTTAAAATCTTTTAAAACTATATCTAATATAAGGAGTTGCATCAATTACTATCATCATAGGCCAGGATGTAAAGAGAATTCTAAAGATTATGCTAATTAAATAAGACCAACAATCACCTCTAGTGTCAGCTGCAAGATTCAAACCCGTGACGGGCTTTGATATAACTTGTAAGATAAAGCACCTACCAAGGGTGCAATTTTTGGTTCCATGGCAATGGTGCAACTTTATTTGCTTAAAGTTTTTAAGAATCACATTTAGTATAAAAGGCTGAACTTATTATAGGTATCATAGGTCGGAATGTTAAACCTTTGAATTTTAAGGGTGACACTAGCCAAATAAAATTAATCGTTTTAAAGGACTAATTATTAGGTAAAAGGCATTTCTTTAGAACTAATCTGTCCATTAAAAGGACTAACTTAATTCAAATATTTAATTCTCAGTGACTATACTTTAGAATTTCGTTTCTTTGAGACAAATTTGTCGAGAAATATTTTCATTGGGAAGAGTCTAGTCAAAATGAAAATAGTCTCTTATCTCTCACCTTCGCCTTCTATTTAAGTAGCTCCGAAGGTGCAACATTCCACAACACACTCGAAGCGAAAGGCCAAAGTGAGCACGAGCAAGTAATTAAGCACTAGTAGAACTTTAGTTATGTCTGGCCAAAGAAGCTCCAGAGCCTCGACGTTCACAGAAAATGAGATCAATGATCTTGTTTCAAGGTTGCAAGTACTCCTCCCACAACTTAACCAAAGAAGCAACCCAAGGGTATGAGGCTGCTAAGACATGCATTTAGATATATATTATCCTTCTGCATACTCTTTTCATCATCCTAATTACGCGGGTTTTGTATATGTATTTTTGGCCATTCCACTGCCCTACTTCATTCATAGTGATCCATAAAAATTATCAATAAAAATACATGTCTAGTTCTATATTAAAACATGATATACAAATTTATAGATCAATGATATACAAATTTATACAAATCCATAGCTGATGAAGAAATTTGTGATGAAGGTATCAGTGTTGAAAATCTTAAAGGAAACTTGCTGTCACATCAAGAGGCTACAGAAAGAGGTGGAAGACCTTAGTGAAAGGCTGACAGAGCTCGTCGGTTCGATGGACATTAGTGATATTGACGTGAGAGTTTTACAAGATCTTTTGCAACGATAATATATATATGTGTCCCTTTTCAGCGTGTTTTTTTTTTTATATGGGATTTGAGTTGTGTATATACTATAATATGGAAATTGAGAGAAATTTATATTGATATAAAATCTAATAAAATCAGAATTTTTGATTTTAACTTTGTTGGAATCAAAAATTTCAAATTCATTATAAATAAAAAATAAAATATTTTTTAATTGAATTCAAAATTTCTGAATTTAACTTTGCTAAAATCAAAAATTCTGATTTTATTAGATCACATATCAATGTAAATTTCACCCAGCCATATAAAAAATAAAAACTCCTCCTTCTTTGTCAACCATCTAGGCGTACAATCTCATGACCTGACTTTTGCTTTTTCTCCCTTATGTTGTGTTGAGACTGTTCTGGGGGCTCCGACCAGCATATATATATATATATATATATATATATATATATATATTGTAATAATACAATATAGTATCCTTTTGTTGAGAAGCTCCCTTTGCTACAGGAGGCCAAAACTGCTGTTGTTTTAATGGTATTATCATGCATGAAATATTGAGAAGCTTGCAGCTATTGATGAAAAATCTATCGCTTTTTCTTTGGTTTATATGGAAAATATCTGGAACTGGAACTCACACGCAGCTGCTTTCCACGCAAGTAGTGTTTGGTACCCATTAAAATGTCATGAAGATGAAATTATTAGTAATAACTGAAGAAATAAAACTTTGCCCGTCAATATTAACTCAAGTAGTGAAGGCAATATGTTGTTAAACTTGCAATATGAAACTAACAGTTAAGTACAGTTGTGAACAATTGCATTCACGTGTAGAGAACCAAGATTCAAATCATAAAAATGGTGATTGTTAGGAGAATTTTGAGAATCGCTTAGTCAAAATAATGATAAAGGGATTATTCTCATACCAATGACTGAATAGATATCCTGAAAAAAGAAAAAAAAGGTGTGGAAGGTTCATCCCTAATTACGTGGGAAGTGTGTTTCTGTCACCAATTGTGTAACACTAATTTTATAATGATTAGCAATGTATAAATTTTTTGACAAAATAAGCTTTTTGGTCCTTTACGTCTATCCTATTTTTCAATTTGATCGCTTACTTTTTATTTTTCTCAATTTAGTCTCATATATTTCAAATTGCTTTCGATTTGATCCCAAATCATTGTTCCGTCACATGTCTAATGAAAAATACTAACGTGCCACAATTCACATCAGATCCACGTATGTGCCACATTAGCACTGTTCATGCTATATCAACATTTTCTGTCAGTTATGTGACAGGCAATGATTTCAGACCAAATTGAAAATAATTTGAAACATTGAACCAAATTGAGACAAATAAAAGATAAAGGACTAAATTGAAAAATCAGGTAAAGATAAGGGACTAAAAAACCTATTTTATCAAAAAAAAATTGTTAATAGTCTATATTTTGTGTTTTATTCAATAATGTTAGATTATCATGATATAGATTATTAACGAGATACAAATTTCTAGTTAATAACATATATTTTGTGGTTAATATGATAATAATTTAAATTATCATATTACCGCAAAATATAGATAATTAACTAGAAATTTATTCATCAATAATCAAATATGAAATCAGTGTAAAATTTTATGGTAAGAATATAAAAGTTATAATGTTTTTCCTTTTCCCTTAGCTTTCCCCATTGGGCCTCTTTGGTATCATGAAAGAAAATGAAAGGAAAAGAATAGGATGAAAAGAAAAAGGAAAAGAAAGGAAAAGAGTGTAGAAGAGGTATTACTCCCCTTATTTAGTACCACCCAGTGTAAAAGAGGTGTTTCCTTTCCTATGTTTTCTATTAGTAAGAAAAAGAATGGAAATGCCTTTAATGACTGTTAATTATTCTTTATTTAATTAAATTAATTTACTTGAATGATTTAGATAATTGGTAAGGTAAAAAGAAAAATAAAGTGTGAGAACCACAAAAATACTCTCACATTCCTTTCTTTCCATTCAAAAGGAAGGTGAATAAGAAAATTGTAAGACACATGGAACTTCGTCTTTTCAAATCCTTTTCTTTCTCTTGCTAAGATGTTACCATTCTACAAAGGAAGGAATGTGTGTTTCTCTTCTGTTGGATGAAAATATAATTGGCTAAATCTCTCTAAGAAACTTACCCAAAAAATAAACTCCCAAAAATTACCAATGTTCAAATGATTCATGCTAGGGAAGGTATTCAGCTCCTTAGCAAATAGGCTCCTCAATTAATTCATGCAAGTAAGTATTGAGCAAGATTAATTGATGAAAGATTGCATAGAAATTTACTTGAATTGAAGTATTAAGAATTCATACAAGCAGAAGTTTTAATATTTAAACAAAGGAATGACAAAGAACCAAAACATAATGCTAATACAAGTAAAAATGAAAGAAGATAAAAGCTAATAGTCAAGCTAACATGATGTGTATTCGTGTGTTGAATTCTCTATGTATGGGCTTTTATATTCTCCCTAAATTCTCATCATTTCTTCATTGAACGTACATGATGGTCCTCAATTGAGTCCTCATGCACCCACGTTCATTTGTTAGTGATAACTGTCACTTAACTTTGGTGCCAATCTCTAACTAACTCCTCTCAATAATTGGGCCTAATCACACCTCTTAGTCCAACACTCCTTTTGGCTAATGTGCTACATTTAGGCTCAAAAACCACTTTTTAGCTGATAATCATTTCCTTAGGCCCAAATACTTGGTCCATTTCAACTTTCAACCAAACTCAATTTGGGTCACTTGTTAGCCGACAATTAATTACACTTTGCTGACTAATTATTTTCCCTTAGAAATTAATTGTGGTGCCAACATACTCCACATTACCTAGCTAACAACTATTTACTCATAGCTAGGTAATGTATTTAATCCATATTACAATTACTGTTCATTCATCTTGACCAAGTGAATTTCCCTTGCTTTTTTCTCACATGCTCAGTTTCTTCTCCCCTATTCTTCAACAAATTTCAAAATCCAACTCTCTAGCTCCAAAACTCTTTAACTCCTTTCATAGAGAACTTCATTTCCATCCCTCACAATGTCTTTTGAGCACTCAGGCTCTCAAAACCCTAGTAGCTCAGTCGCACAAGACCCATCAGAGAGCTCTTCTTCATCAAGCTCCAAAAGTTCGTCGATTGACTTGTCAGCCGATTCCCCTCAATGATCAGCTGACAAAATCAAACAATCAGCTCAAGCTCTCAAAACTCTTGTTGGCAAATCGAAATTGACCTAAAGGGCTTCTTTGTCTCGCCCAACAAAAAGCTCTTCTTAAGAAGATAAACTTGGAGTTGAGAGTTTGATTCCTTATGACCAAGCTCATCTTACCTACATCTTGGGTCCCTTATGCATAGAACCTCCCTTGTTTTCCTATATCACAGAAAACTTCATTATCCTTAACTAATTCAAATTTCCAATATATATCCGAAGATTAGTTCTTTATTTCTCAACTCCCAAAAGAGCTTCATGGCTGGCCAAAGCCAAATGAAGATGATCTCAAATGGCTAGATGGAGTAGCTAACCAGTGGAGAGACAAATGGAAAAATTGGGGCGTATATGACTTGATCATGCTCTAAAAGATTATCTTCTGTCCCAATACCGAGATGTTTCTCATTTTCCTCGACTTCTAGAATTCTATTTCATGTTTCTATTTAGGATGATGTCACCTACGTTGTTGAAATTACTACCATGCTGGGGTTGCTGGTCATTGGAGAAGACATCCCCCCTCTCTACGATGAAGGCTTTGAAGATCTCGGCTGCCCTATCTCTAAGAAAAATGTCGCTAATAGAAAATATATGAACGAACATAGGCAAGAGCAAGCAGCCGAGGGCAAAACCAAACACTATACCTTTGGGTCAATCCTGGGACCACTCCATATTATGGGAAATGGTGGAAAATCCGTGCTTGCAAGGGCCTTCACTTCTCCCCTAGAATAATATCTATCCAAGATGATTGGTGGCAACTGTGGTAAGTTTTCCTAACTTTCTCGGCTAATCATTAGCAAGGACACTGCATCAACTAGTAGCAAACCAGCATCTAAATCTAAGGCCACCACCAACAAAGGTAATGCTTTACCTTTGCTAGTCAACTAATACATTTCTCCTTCATTTATGATAATCTAATTTCGTTTATCGATTTATAGAGTCTCAAATTGTCGATGTGGAGGCTCATATTCCTTCTCAGCCAAAGTCAAAGCCTGCTATGAGGAGGAGTTCAAGAAACCTTATCTCACCTACTCCTTTTAGGGTGGTAGTTCTAGTCGAGACCTTTGAATTAGATATTCTCTTATAAGAGTAAGTTTTTTTAACCTTTTCTCATCTATTAACAATTTTAACTCTCTCACCCACTTGTCTTTAATTTTGCAGAAAGAAAGGAGAAGCAAAAAGAAAGCTAAGCTTTAATCTCCTTCACCTTCTTCACCAACTAAGACTAAGTCCCAAAAAAAGCAAGGCTATAATCCTAGAGTCCAAGGAAGATGATGAAGAAGAAAAATGCCCTCTCAAAAGGCAGCCTAGGAGCATTTTACTGCCAGTATCTTCATCTGACTCCTTTTCAGTTGATGTGGTCGATCAACCATTCACTCATGAGCTTGATTCAAGGGTCATGGCTAAACCTATTACTCAAAATCTTCCAAATACTATTACAGCACAAGTGACTCTCTGGCTCATGAAACTCAATCTAATGACCAACCAATGATTAGCTAAGAGAGTCTACAATATTTGAAAATGCTCAGCTGAGTCAAGTTTTCCAAAGAAATAACACCACCTTTCCTCAGATCCTACTACTCCTCTTACTACTCTAACCCTAGTACCTGATAAGGAGTTAGAGAGATACTTCAATGCAACTCTTACTCATCCACCTTCTGAGGCTTCACCACCAATTCATTAGCATCTTGCACTAATCGAAAAGGAGCTTCAAAAGTCATTTCCTTCTAATCCTACTATCTTGGCCAAGCTGGAAAGATCCTTGCTCAAAGTGGTCGAATCTGCAAATGCTGAGATTCCAACTTCATTACGGCAAGCGTATACTGATATAACTTTTTCTTATCTAAAGCAATACCAGACCGTTAGATGTATAAGGCTTGCCAGGATAACAGCATGAAGGCCTTGGAGGAATTAGCTTCATTAAAGACCCAAAAGGTAATTTCTTCGTTTAATTCTAGCAATTACCTCCAGTCGAAGCCCTCATCAACAACGGCAATCTTACCTCATTACCCGTATTGGCTTAATCCATGAGGAGATCGCTAAGCTGCAATCTGAGTTGGCAATTTTGGAGCCAGAATTGGCTTCAGTCTCGGCTGATATCAAAGCTGAAAATGAGCAGAGGCACCAACTCTATGCACAAGCCAAGGCCTTAGACAGCAAAATTGTGCCTTTGGCTGAAAAGGAAAAACCCTTAGAACGAGCCTTAGCTATAGAGCAGAAAGGAATGGTTGACACCGAGTTCACTTGGTGCTCCCTGTTCATCAAATTCAATGAAGTTCAATTGCCACCTTCTTAAAGTAGCCACATCCTTTTTTCTTTCTATTTTCACACACCTCTTATTGCTTCATTATTTTTCTAACTTTCTAAGTATTTTGTGCAGAAACTATTCACACTCCTGGTCTAGCCCTTGTTTCTTTTGTGGTGAATCTTCTGCTCTTCCAATCCCTGAGCTCTACAACATCCCCAATTTTGCTGCATTTGTAACTCTATGTTACAAATTAAATAAATGATATTGTGTAACATTATTAAAGAATAAAATATATTTAAATAAAAATTAAATTATTTAGAGACCATAAATTTTAAATAAAAAGCTAGCAGAATAATTTATTTACTAAAATGCAGTTAATAAAAATTAAATGGAGAAATAAAACGAGATAATAGCAGGATAATTTCACAATTAAAAATACCGTCAAAGATGAAAATTAAATAAATTATATTATGATGCGGTTTTGGCAAGTATACCGGGTTGTACAAGTAATAAAGTGATGAGAAAGTTATCATCCTACAAGGATAGATCAAATACCGAGTAACTAATAGAAATAACTATTTGGACCAGAGGAACGGAATGAGTAGAGAAAACTAAAAACCAATTAGAGTAAGAGAACAAAATAGCACTTAAACATGACTTAGATCATTGGGATGGACATTAGGGCTAATTGACTTCACCTAACTATGGACTCAATTATCATGGATCTTAATTATATAGTTTTTATCTTAATTGATTAATGGTTAGATTTCCTAAACTAATTCCAAGTCTTTTTCAAGGTCAAAAAATTCTATTTATCCTAAATTGATTGCTTAATCTCTTAGTTATAAACTAATTTTGGAAAAAATTGAAGCTCTATGGATTCCTAAGATGACCACATGAGTCGTATTTGTCTATCTCTAGGTTTCGCTCAACTCACGATGTTTGTGATAAGAAATTTTGTTTACAAACCCTATCTCTAGTTATTGCAAATCAACAACTCAATTGAATAGTGGCCAATCACTCAAAAGCATTAAGAACAATATAAGCACTTAATAATTAAGATAAAAACATAAATAAATTCAATCCATAAGTAATATCATCACATAGCTGGATCCATCAATGCCCTAGAATAGGGTTCAATTCATGATAGAATCACAAACAATAGAAAAAGTAAAAGAAAGAATATAAGAAAGAGTAGCCATGAAGAAGAATGAGGATTCCAATGTCTTGAAAGTGAAGGATGTCACCAACTCTTCACAAAACTCTCCACAAAGCCCCTTAAATCTCCAAGGCTCTCCTCTGGGGTTATCTTTAATGTCTAGAGTGAAAGTTTTTTTTCTTTTTTCAGACTTTAAGTGTTGCCTGTTGTAGTCTGCAAGTCCCTATTTTTGAATTCAGCCTAAGCCCATTAATTTTGCAGTTGGGGTCACGCGATAGTGCAACTAAAATCTCCTGGGGCCAAACAGTATCTGCGCTATAGTGCGCTTACTTGACAATGCTAACCTCTTTTACACATTTCCCAGCTCGATAGCTGTCAAAATAGTTGGAATTTGCTCTGGGGGTAAAAATAGCAATTGTAGATCTTTAAGGCAAAGCAACAAGAACCACCTCAATTGGAGTTCTGTAGCTCAAAATATGGGCAGAATACTAATGAAATGTCAAACTTGACGGTATCAGAGATAAGATTAAGCTTTAATCTTTTTTTGCCTTTTTCTCCTATAAGACTCAAGAGTTGGAAATAATGTCCAACATCAAAGTTGGCTTCTCTTCTTTCTAAAGAATCTTAAATCATCATTATTCGACTTCTAAAGAGCTAGATATTAAATTTCCAATGCTAAAAGGTCCTGATTTCATGCAAGATAAGCTCTCTTATGGCTCCAAATTGCAACTTGAGTGCTTGTACCTAATGACAATTATATTAGAAAAGACCCTAAATCAAAATAACCAACTAAAGACAACTAAAACATTAAATAAATTCAAGGAACTAAAGTCTAAATCTAAAGAAAATAAAACAACAATAGCTCACTATAGGGAGTTATCACAACCTCAAGAACTTGCTTGTCCCTAGGAAAAAGTCAAAACAAAAACTAATACCAAGAATAAAGAAAAACAAAAGACAAACAAATCAATAACACAAAAGACACAATATACAAAATGTCTAACCAAAAGTTATTGCCTATGGAAACTGTCATCATCGCTCTACAACTTAACTCAAAAGTATCCAAGAATCGAAATCTAAGTATCAAGACCATCTAATTATGCAACCACATTGTCAAGGGAATGGATCAAGTGTGTGTATGTGTATGTATAAGGAGAGCAGCAAAGAGTTGCTAACTTTTATCAAAGTGCAAGAATATGATCTTTCCTAATTCAATATTAGATGCACAAGAAGATTTTCACAACTCAAATAAGGATCCAAAGTCACTTGAGAGTTAACAAATAAAGTAATATTTCATATCATAGGCCCAGGTTAACAAGAATCAGTTGGCTGACAAAATTAGAAAAAGGACTAAAAATAAAAAATCTTTTTGGGTTTTTTGTTTTAAATAAAAGCAAGAATACTGATGGCTAATAAAACTAACAATCTAATGAACTAAATTAACAAAAGGAAATAAGAAAAAAATAAGAAAGTACAATAATGGACTTTCCCAACCCCTAACTTAAAATTACGCATTGTCGCCAATGCATGAAATTAAAATCAAAAGAAGGAAAGAAAAGTTACTCCCTAGTGCTAATCATCATCATTGTTGGAGATCTCAGTTTCCTCCACAAGTAACATCCTCCCGAAATGCAATACTATACTTAAGTCATGGTACCCCACTCTGGAGTTATTACGGTCACTTAATCGGACCTTGTCTGGCAGCAACCTTCGGCCACCTTCAATATTACTAGTCAACTCCGCCTCGGAAGACCTCCTTTGGAACTTCTGAACTATCTGTAGATAACACGGGAAGAAATATGGGAGTGAGAATTTTAAATTCTCAGTAGAATTCATTAACTATCATACATATTGTCATCATAGTCATCTCCAGTTGCTTCGGTTTATTTTGAAAAAGGTGAACATGTTATGTAAACTGTTTAATTTTATAATTCGAAAATATATTATCCAAAGCAATGTTCATTTTACTCATACACTTGGCATTTGGGAGAGCCTATACAAAACAAATTTATGAATTATACTATGAATAATAACGGCAACATATTAAACTACGATAGCATCAATATACTGGAGACATAACATCTGTACATGCCATTACTTGTACTTGAATTTATGCAGATACATAAAATTTACTTTTTTTTCTTTGTCTTCCTATAACATTTATCTTTATTTTCTTTATTCGACACACCTAGGCATTACATATCGCCGTTCCTAGGGTGTCTGCATCGGCCTACACTTGAGCGTTACGTATTGCCGTCCTCAAGTGCAGTATTACTCATCTTCCCTTACTTGTCATACATGTTCCAGAGTACGATCGCCATGTCATACTCCATCGGAGTGTGATCGCCATGTTATACTCCATCGGAGTATGATCACCATGTCACACTCCTTAGGAATATGTTCTTCTTGCCACGTCCCAGAGTATGATCGCCATGTCATACTCCATCAGGTGTGATCGCCATGTCACATCCCTTAGGGTGTGGGATCATTATGCCATACTCCAGAGCATGATTGCCATATCATACCCTATCAGAGCATGATCATCATGTCACATCTTTCGGAATATGGACTCATCATCATACCTTTCATCATAGAATCTTTATATGCCATACTCTATAGTATGATCGTCATGTCACGTTCCTTAGGAGGTACTTATCATGCCATATCCCAGAGTACGATCACCATATCATACCCCATCAGAGCATGATCGTCATGTCACGTCCCTTAGGAATATGGGACCTTCATTATGTCTTTTAACTGCCTTAACAGGGAGGGACCCAAATAACTACCTCCGAGTGAAGTGATCTCATATAGTCTTCCTTCATTCATATGCAAATATATATGCACTCATAAGAATGATTCATGATCATGTCATCGTAATATATTCATAATTGTATAGCTATTCATATCATAAATTTCTTGTAATATAAACATTCATAGTTTCATAGACTTCTGCCGAAAATTCGGCAGCATAACGGATCGAGTCCGCTTCCCCATGAATAGTGCCAATTCAGTAGACAGTCAGTCATAGTAAGAGATCAAATATAATGTATTAATCTTTTAAGCACCAACATGGAATTGCAGCACTAGGCTTACTTAAACTCATATGTGAATTAAGGTGCCAAATCCTTTAACTTTGGGAATCCTACTCATATTCTTCAACTCTGCCCACTTTTAGAAATTAAGCCTTAAATTCATTTTAACTCATTTGGACCTGAATTTTGGATATGTCAGAGTGTTATGTGTCTATTTTCTAACCTCTTTAGTCCCAACTAGTTTCGATAAATATAACTCAAGTTATTTACGTTTTAACCCGGCCTGCCCTGTGGCTAGCCAGAATTACACACCTAAAAGTAAAAATCTACTAAAAATTGAAAACAACTCCAAATCATACAAAATTGGTGTCATATCAAAGCTAACAGGACAAACTTCCATTTACAACAAATTTTATTTCATTTGATTTAGTAGAGCTCAAGTTATATGTCCTGAAATTTGACCTTCCTGAACTACCCTATTTTGGCTTGGTTTGGACATAGGGCAAATTCCTTGAACCACTGGGAACAAATGGGATCATAAAAAACTTGAAATTTCATTATGGGATATTCCCCTATGTGTAAGCTTTCTAACAAAGTTAGTTTCATTGAATTTGGAGTTGTGTAGGGTGAGTTACACCCTTCTCAATGCACACTGCCCAGATGAAAGTTTTGATTCCTAGGTCAAACTTCAAAAATTCATATCTCTCTTAATATTAATCCAATGGCCTTGTATGATATATGTATGGAAATCCCTGAATGTCTAGTTTCACATAAAATTAGTTTCATTTCGTTTCAATGGCTGTAGGCGGATCCGTACACTCCGCCGTATGGATCGCCGTAGGTTCTCCTAGGTTTTTAATTTCTGGTTTGCTCCCTATCTTATGTTCTATGCAAGATTCAATCTCAATCCCTCCAAATACTTAATAAACCAGTCATAAATCATCATATTCATTCATTAATCACATCAAGAAGTGAGAAAATAAAATTAAAAGCAACCATCCACAATCAAAATAACAAGGACTAAATTGAACCTCTACCTCTTTGGAGTGTGATTTTGCTAGTTGTTGAGCTAAGTGTTGAAGTTTGAATTAATAGAACCTTGTTAAGCTTGAAGGAGTGATGGAGTTTGTTGAGAGGAGAAGAGAAGAAGAAGGCTAAAATCAGAAGGGAAAGTGGCATAATCAGTATGGGAATAAGAGAGAAAAATCTTATTTAAGCATTAAAGAGGTAGTTGGCTTGGTGTGTTTTGATTGGTTAAAATTTTGTAATTGAAGTTCAGCCATGTCACCCTCTTTTGTGGCTAAATTATCCTCCATGTTGCCTAAAAGTGGAACTCGCTTCCATTCTATCTGAAATTGAAACTCGTATCTATTCTGTGTAAAATTGGAGCTCGCGTCCATTTTATTTGAACTTGGAGATGAAGTCGGATGTCGAAACTCGTGCCCACCTTATGTGAGACTTGGAAACAAATTCGAAGATCGGAAATCATGTCCGTTTTATTTGAAGCTTAGGAATAAAGTAGGAGATCGGAACTCGTGTATATTTTGATCGAACTTAGAGATCAACTCAAAGATCTAAACTCGTGTCCATTCTAGTTGAGTTCAACTCTAAGGTCAGAACTCGTTACATTAAACCCGGAGGTCGGTACATGTGATCATTCTGTTAAACTAACAACTCAGAGGTTGGAAACCGTGTACACTTTATTTTGAACTATGAAGTCGAAAGTCGAAAATTATGTACAATATATTTGGAACTCAAAGTCTGAGGTTGGAACTCAGAAACCACTGCGATTAATTTGAAACTTCAAGATGAAGTCGGAAATCGAAAATAATCCGTTTTATTTGAAACTTGAAGCTGAAGTCGGAAATCAGAACTCGTGGTGGATGTTACATTACCACCCTCCTTAAAAAGAATTTTCCCCTCAAAATTCCTTTATCCCTAGTAAGCTAGTTGAATGTCGTAGATTTCCGCATACACCGAGATTTATATTGAGGTGATCAGGCTCAATATGCTGTCAAGTGTGATAGAGAAGCTATAACACACAATAGGGCTGCTATGCACAAACATCTATGTCCTTTTCATGTAAGGACCTAAAGCACAACCTTTCTAAACTTTCAGAGTATGCCTTCTTAGAAGCATAATTAGCCCATACCAAGTCCGGTTAGGACGAACTACTCTGATATCATTTTGTAACATCCTCCCGAAATGCAGTACTATGCTTAAGTCATAGTAACACACTCTGGAGTTGTTACTGTCACTTAATCGGACCTTGTCTGGCAGCAACCTTCGACCACCTTCAATATTACTAGTCAACTCCACCTTGGAGGACATCCTTTGGAACTTCTGAACTATCTGGAGATAACACGGAAAGAAATATAGGAGTGAGAATTTTAAATTCTCAATAGGATTCATTAACTATCATACATACTGTCATCGTAGTCATCTCCAGTTGCTTCAGTTTATTTTGAAAAAGGTGAACATGTTATGTAAACTGTTTAATTTTATAGTTCGAAAATATATTATCTGAAGCAATATTCATTTTACTCATACACTTGGCATTTGGGAGAGCCCATACAAAACAAATTTATGAATTATACTATGAATAATAATAGCAACATATTAAACTACGATAGCATCAATATACTGGAGGCATAACATCTGCACATGCCATTACTTGTACTTGAATTTATGCAGATACATAAAATTTACTTTTCTTTCTTTGTCTTCATATAATATTTATCTTTATTTTCTTCAATCGACAAACCTAGGTATTACGTATCACCGTCCCTAGGGTGTTTGCATCTGCCTACACTTGAGCGTTACGTATCGCCGTCCCCAAGTGCAGCATTACTCATCTTCCCTTACTTGTCATACATATTCCAGAGTACGATCGCCATGTCATACTCCATCGGGGTGTGATCACCATGTCACACTCCTTAGGAATCTGTTCTTTCTGCCATATCCTAGAGTATGATCGCCATGTCATACTCCATCAGGTGTGATCGCCATGTCATACTCCATCAGGTGTGATCGCCATGTCATCTCCCTTAGGGTGTGGGATCATTATGCCACATTCCAGAGTATGATCGCCATGTGATATCCCATCAAAGCGTGATCGTCATGTCACGTCTTTCGGAATATGGACTCATCATCATACCTTTCATCATAGAATCTTTATATGCCATACTCTAGAGTATGATCGCCATGTCATACCCCATCAAGGCGTGATCGTCATGTCACGTTCCTTAGGAGGTACTTATCATGCCATATCCCAGAGTATAATCACCATGTCATACCCCATCAGAGCGTGATCGTCATGTCACGTCCCTTAAGAATATGGGACCTTCATTATATCTTTTAACTGCCTTCACAGGGAGGAACCCAAATAATTGCCTTCGAGTGAAGTGATCTCATATATTCTTCCTTCATTCATATGCAAATATGCATGCGCTCATAAGAATAATTCATGATCATGTCATCGTAATATATTCATAATTGTATAGCTATTCATATTATAAATTTCTTGTAATATAAACATTCATAGTTTCATAGACTTCATGAAAATTCGAAAGATAACTGAATCGAGTCCGCTTCCCCATGAATAGTGCCAATTCAACAGACAGTCAGTCACAGTAAGAGATCAAATATAATGCATTAATCTTTTAAGCACCAACATGTAATTGCAACACTTAGGCTTTACTTGAACTCATATGTGAATTAAGGTGCCAAATCCTTTAACTTTGGGAATCCTACTCATATTCTTCAACTCTGCCCACTTTTAGAAATTAAGCCTTAAATTCATTTTAACTCATTTGGACCTGAATTTTGGATATGTCAAAGTTTTATGTGTCTATTTTCTAACCTCTTTAGTCCCATCTAGTTTCGATAAATATAACTCAAGTTATTTACGTTTTAACCCGGCCTGCCCTGTGGCTAGATAGAATTACACACCTAAAAGTAAAACTACTAAAAATTGAAAACAAGTCCAAATCATGTGAAATTGGTGTCACATCAAAGCTAACAGGACAAGCTTCCACTTGCAACAAGTTTCATTTCATTTGCTTTAGTAGAGCTCGAGTTATAAGTCCTAAAATTCGACCTTTTTGAACTATCTTGTTTTGGCCTAATTTGAACATAGGGTAAATTCCTTGAACCACTGGGAACAAATGGAATGTAACAAACTCGAAATTTCATTATGGGATGTTACCCTTTGTGTAAGCTTTCTAACAAAGTTGGTTTCACTCAATTTGGAGTTATGTAGGGTGAGTTACACCCTTCTCAATGCACACTGCCCGGATGAAAGTCCTGATTCTTAGGTCAAATTTCAAAAATTTATATCTCTCTCAATATTAACCCAATGGCCTTATATGATATATTTATGGAAAGCCTTGAATGTCTAGTTTCACATAAAATTAGTTTCATTTTGTTTCAATGGCTGTAGGAAGAGCCATACACTCCGTCGTACGGACCGCCGTAGGTTCTCCTAGGTTTTCAATTTCTGGCTTGCTCCCTATAAGATTCAATCTCAATCCCTCCAAATACTTAATAAACCAGTCATAAATCATCACATTCATTCATTAATCACATCAATAAGTGAGAAAATAAAATCAAAAGCAACCATTCACAATCAGAATAACAAGGACTAAATTGAACCTCTACCTCTTTGGAGTGTGATTTTGTTAGGTGTTGAGCTAAGTGTTGAAGTTTGAATTGATAGAACCTTGTTAAGCTTGAAGGAGTGATGGAGTTTGTTGAGAGGAGAAGAGAAGAAGAAGGCTGAAATCAGAAGGGAAAGTGGAGTAATCAGTATGGGAATACGAGAAAAAAAATCTGATTTAAGCATTAAAGAGGTCGTTGGCTTGGTGTGTTTTGATTGGTTGAAATTTTGTGATTGAAGTTCAGCCATGTCTCCCTCTTTTGTGGCTAAATTATCCTCCACATTGCCTAAAAGTGGAACTCGCTTCCATTCTATCTGAAATCAGAACTCGTATCTATTCTGTATAAAGTCGAAGCTCGCGTCCATTTTATTTGAACTTGGAGATTAAGTCGGATGTCGGAACTCATGCCCACCTTATGTAAGACTTGGAAATAAATTTGAAGATCGAAAATCATGTCCGTTTTATTTGAAGCTTAGGAATAAAGTAGGAGATCGGAACTCATGTAAATTTTGATCGAACTTGGAGATCAACTCAAAGATCTAAACTCATGTCCATTCTAGTTGAGTTCAACTCTAAGGTCGGAACTCGTTACATTAAACCCGGAGGTCGGTACATGTGACCATTCTGTTAAACTAACAACTTGGAGGTCAAAAACCATGTACACTTTATTTTGAACCATGAAGTTGGAAGTCGGAAATTATGTACAATATATTTGAAACTCGAAGTCAGAGGTTAGAACTCGGAAACCACTACATTTAATTTGAAAATTCAAGATGAAGTCAGAAATTAGAAATAATCCATTTTATTTGAAACTTGAAGGTGAAGTCAGAAATTGGAACTCGTGGTGGATGTTACACCACACATGAAAAGCCCAAAACTCATACTTTGCAGGAAACAGGCTTATGTTGTGGCACAAGTCAGCGCACTATTGCTGCTGCTAGTTTTACATCTTTTTTCTTGCATGCCCATGGTGGCTTCCTCCTTCACTTATGCAATTCCTAACTACTCCAATAAACCTGCAAAACAAAACAAGCAAAATTAAATGAATTAAAATTTTACCTAATATTAAAAGGAAAATTAGAAAAAAGAAAAATTAAAAATCAAAGAAAAGTTAGAGAAATTGGGTTATCTCCTAACAAGTACTTTGGTTTAATGTCCCTAAATTGGACATAGTCCTTGTAACTCATCCTAGAGAGCGAGGAAAGACCGAGGCCTTGTATTCTTGTTGTCCTTTTATTGATCCTCCTACATTATGCTTTAGCTCAGGCCTGCTTCTAACTTTCAGGGCTTGATGATGGAATACTTGAATTGTACCTCCCCAAATGATATTACCTAGATCCCATATATCAATGATTTTCTCATACTCTACTTTCTTGCAAATCCCCTTCTTTAAAGTTCAGAATGAATGATTAATTGGAATGTTTAGCTAGGATTCCTCTTTTAGCAGGGGGTCATCCATTCTATAGCATTGAGCTATCTTTGTGGGAAAGTCCATTGCTTGAAAGACTTTGAACTTCACCTTCTTGTTCTAAAATCTCAGAGTTAGCTTCCTTTCTACCATCTCAATCAAGGCTCTACCTATGGCCAAAAAGGTCACCCAAGAATTAGAGCAACATTAGCATCCTCCTCCATATCAAGAATCAGAAAATTGGTGGGAGCAAAGAAGTGATCCACCTTCACCAAAACATCTTCAATAATATCATAGGGAAGTTTGATAGATTTATCAGGCAACTATAGAGATATCCTTGTAAGCTTCACTTCAGTAATGCCCAATTTATGCACGAGTGACAAAGGCATTAGATTAATACTTGCTCCAAGATCATAGAGCACCTTGTCAATCCTCAAATCACTAATGGTGCATGGAATAGGAAAGCTCCTAGGGTCCTTCAATTTAGGTGGCAATTTTCTCTGAATGATTGCCGAACACCCCTCAATGAGTGGCACAGTCTCATCAACATCCAATTTCCTTTTCTTGGAAAGTAGCTCATTTATGAACTTGACATAGTTTGGCATTCGCTCCAATGCCTCAACAAACGAAATATTAATGTAGAGCTTCTTAAACATATCAAGAACCCTTAGAAATTGTTGCCCATCTAGTTCCCTCTTTTGTTACTTCACCTTTTAAGGATAAGGAATTGGAGGGTCATAAGCAGGAGGTGCCACATATCTTTTCTCCTTAGGTGGTGCCACAGTGGAATCTTTAGCAGGCTTTTCTTTTATCCTTACTTCTTCCTTTCTAGATTTAGTCAATTCTTTCCCAATTCTCAATATGATTGCATTCACTTACTCTTTTTAATTCTCAATGGTGTTGCAAGGTAAGGAACCTAGTGGCTTCTCAGTTATTTTCTTAAAAATTTGCCCCACTTGATGCTCTAGGTTTTTGCTTGCGGCATCATGAGATCTAAATTAAGCCTCTATCCTTTCCGTAAAATCTTCAGTCTTCTCCATAAATGACCTATGGCTCCTCATAAACTGCTAAAACATGTCTTCCAAGTTGGGCTTCGTCTCTTGTGGAAGTTGATTGAACTGTTGCCTAGGAACATAGGTGTTGGAGTGGAAGTTGTGCCTCTAAGCATTCATGTAATCAACCTGCTCATCAGAAGAAGGAGTTGCAGTGCACTTTCTACTCAGTTAGTTCCCATGGTAGAAATCACAATGCATGATGTGTGCAAGTGAAGTATTGGAAAGCATATCTAGTTTCTTCTGAATGGCTGCATTCTAAATAAAGAGGGCCTGCAACTAGGCATTAGAGGCTAATGGTGGTATTCACTTCTAATAGTTTTTGCTAGCCATCACTTTAAAGAGCTCTTGGGATTGCTTTGGTATCTTGTTATTTAGAGAACCACTTGCTGCTACGTCAACTATGATCTGAGTGGACATTAGGAGACCATTGTAGAATGTTTGAATTTGCATCCAAAGAGGGATGTCATGATGTGGGCACTTAGCCAATAGGTCCTTGTACCTCTGGCAAGACTCATAAAAAGATTCTTCCTCTGCTTGGGTAAAGAAAGTGATATCATTCCTCATCTTAGCTGATTTGGCTGGAGAGAAGTACTTGTCCAAGAATTTTCTAGCCATTATCTCCTAAGTAGTAACTGTTTCTTGAGGTAAAGACCTCAACCAAGCTCTAGTTTTGTCCCTTATGAAAACTGAAACAACCTTAGCTGAATAGCATCATCTGTAGCACCATTAAGTTTTATGGTGTCACATATATCCAGAAAAGTGTTGGACTGCTCATTGGGATCCTCACTAGGAAGTCTAGCAAATTGACAGTTTTGTTGCACAAACTAAATCAGTGACATATTTAGCTCGAAGTTATTTGACTGGACTGGCAGCCTCTCAATGCTGGATGAACACCCTTGAAGAATGGGTATCAAGTAGTCATTCATGGCTCTAACATTCTGCTCATTCTCATTGGCCATGGTAGCTTCTAGAAATTCTTCAGCTGCTCTTTGTTCTCTCCTAAGTTGTCGCAAAGTATGCTTGATCTATGGATCAAATAGTAAATCTCCCATAGATTGGCTCCTTAGCATAAACTACAAAATAGAACACAAGACCAAGTGAAGACACAAAATAAACAAAAAAGAAATAAATTAAATTAAATTAAATTAAATTAATTAAAGAAAATAAAATAAATAAAACAAAATCAAAATCAAATTAACTAAAAAGAAGATAAAATTAAACCAAAGCAAATAAAATAAAAATAAAAAATAAAATAAAATAGAAGTTCGATCTAGTATCCTATTAGTTAGAAGTGATATTAATACTATCCTCGGCAATGGTGCCAAAAACTTAATGCGGTTCTGGCAAGTATACTGGATCGTACAAGTAATAAAGCAATGAAAGAGTTATTATCCCACGAGAATAAATCAAATACCGAGTAACTAACAGGAATGACTATTTGGACCAGAGGAATGGAATGAGTAGAGAAAACTAAAAATCAAATGGAGCAAGAGAACAAAATAGCATTTATATATGACTTCGATCATTGGGATGGACATTAAGGCTAATTGACTTCACCTAACTATGGACTCAATTACCATGGATCTCAATTAACTAGTTTTTACATTAATTGATTAATGGTTGGATTTCCTAAACTAATTCCAAGCCTTTCCCAAGGTCAAGAAATTCTCTTTATCCTAAATTGATTGCCTAATCTCTTAGTTATAAACTAATTTAGGAAAAGGTTGAAGCTCTATGGATTCCTAAGATGATCACATGAGTCGCGTTTATCTATCTCTAGTTTTTCACTCAGCTCACGGTGTTTATGATGAGAAGCTTGTTTACAAACCCTATCTCTAGTTATTGCAAACCAACTAATCAATTGAAATGTGGCCAATCACTCAAAAGCATTAAGAATAATCATAAACACTTACTAATTAAGATAAAAACATAAATAAATTCAATCCATAAATAATATCATCACATAGCTAGATCCATCAATGCCCTAGAATAGGGTTTAGCTCATGATGGAACACAAACAACATAAAAAGTAGAAGAAAAAATATAAGAAAAAGTAGCCATGAAGAAAAACAAGGGTTCCAATGTCTTGAAGGCGAAGGATGTCTCTAACTCTTCACAAAACTCTCCACAAAGGCCCTTAAATCTCCAAGCCTCTGCTTGAGGGTTATCTCCAGTGTCTAGAGTGTTAAAAGGTTTTTTTTTTGGACCATAAGTGTCACCTTTTATAGTCTGCAAGTCCTTATTTTTGAAATTTGGCCTAAGCCCATTAATTTTGCAGTTGGGGTCATGCTATAGCGCAACTAAAATCTCCTACAGCCAGACCTGACAGCATCCAAGGCAAGATGGAGCTTCAATCTCTTTTTTCCTTATTCTCCTAGAAGACTCAAGAGCGGAAAAAATTTCCAACATCAAAGTTGGAGATCTTCTTCTCTTCTTTCCAAAGAATCTTGAATCATCCTTATCCGACTTCTAAAGAGCTAGATATTGAATTTCCAATGCTGACAGGTTTTGATTTCATCCAAGATAAGCTCTCTTATGGCTCCAATTTGTAACTTAAGCGCTTGTACCTAATGACAATTAAATAAAAACATAAATAGGTATCTAAAATCATGATGAAATGACAATTATATTAAAAAAGACCCTAAATCAAAATAACCAACTAAAAATAACTAAAATATTGAATAAATTCAAGTAACTAAAGTTTAAATCTAAATAAAATAAAATAAAAATAACTTACTACAGGGAATTATCATATTCTCTGGTAAAATATTTAGAAATAGTTTAGAATTTCCGCCGAAACCTCTTAGAGCTCTGGTAGCTATTTAGTTTAAGGATTTTAAGTATAACAGAGTACCCCTGTCATGTCACTGACATAAAGCGATAACTATCACTTCAAACCTTTTAATCAAGGTTTTGGATCAAGCCACAAGTCTTGTCCCTTTATCTAAAGGTTAAAAAGTTTGATGTCCAATAAAACTAACACCACATATACTCTAAATCTCACTCTCTTCAAACATAACAAAACACCCCACCACCCCTCTCACCCTCTCAAAACTCACGGTTACCCCCTCCCCCCAAAACCTTCATCATTCTTTTCTCCAAAACCTCCATTAACACCCTCAAACCCCAAGCTCTCTTCTTTTTCTTCTTCTTCTCATTTCCCATCTTTTTCATCAACTCAAGAAGCAAAAACCTCCTCTCCCTTCTCCTTGTGGCTGTGGTTCAGAAGCCAAGGAAGAGCAAGGGATTTCTCTCTTGTGGTGGTGATTCTAGAGGAGCTAGAGCTTGGAACTAGAAGGGATTTTCAAGATAGGAAGAAAACGTACGAATCTCTAACATCTCTTGGTTTTGTTCCTTGAAGAAATGCGTGTTCTATGATTAAGGGTTACTATTCTAGGGTTTAAAAGGTTAAACATAGTGATGTGTTTAAAGCTTAGATTTAGCTTATGTTAGCTTAGATGAGTGTTCTAAAATGGTGTTTGAGAGGTGAAACTCTTGGGAAGGTAATTATTCAAGTTATGGCATAAATTAGCTAGAATAAGATCCTAGTTTCAAGGCTTGAGACCCTAAGAATCAATGTGAGATTGAGGTTGCTATAGGTTGGAATAACTTAGTTGACCTTAAATATAAGTGTGATTACAAATATAAACTTATTAGAATCCTTATCTTGGGTTTTGTCGTAAAATGAGTAGTTAAAATCCTACACCTGCAACATAGAAAAATGGAAAATTAATTATCATGCCAAAGGAATAAATACAAACTGATTTTACCCAATAAAATACATAATATATGGAGGCTAAAATTGTCCTTGGGTGGTTGATTTGGTGAAAAATAAGTAGAAACAATTTTGGACCTAAACTTGTTCCATTAAGTCACTAGAAGGGTGAATTTCAATTCTTATCCCTCAATGGATACCAAAATTGTTTTTAGGCTTGATTATTTGGGTTATATAGGCCATAGATATGTCCATCAATGTTGGAATTGGTTTAAGGTGAATTATTGAATATTTTGGTGTTAACTAGTCAAGTTTCCTAGTTACTAGAGCTATTTTTGGCCATATACGTAGAGGGTAACCAAAACCATGTTTTAGTTGAGTATTTGCAGTTATTATGGTGAATTAAATTGCCTTGGACTATATATAATAAGGTGGGATAAGTTTAAGAAGGTTTAGAGCTGGTTTCAAGATATTTATGCTAGGAAAAAGGCATGTTACTATGACTAGGATAATGAGGATGTTAAACCATACCTTTAGCTCAGACCAAAGATTTGGAGTCAAAATTTAATTATGTTAGTAGTCCTAATTAAGTTGGATTAACCTCCTTTAAATAAAACTCTAGTTTGAAGCTAAGAGTTCTTAAGAAAAGTGTTATGATTACATTCTAGTATTTCTATCTATATTATTTACTTAGAGTAGGATGAGTATGATGGCGGGGAACCACTTGGAACTGAAATATTTGGATGATTGTTTACGGCCATTGAGGCCAAGGATGGAAGCCAAGGTATGTGTCCTATTCTTAATTCTTGGAACCTTGATGGTCTATGCTGATTTGCCTTATTTATGCCTTATGATGATGGTGAATTTATTTGTGGTAAAGAATATATTGGAATTATGGATTGATAAGTATTTATTGATATATGTTATGATTGGGAATATTCTAGCTGCCTATTAGTGTTTTCGAATTTTTGGATTTCCCTAGTACAGCCATTATGCTATTGGATTTTTTGCTAGAAAGTTTTCATGAAGTTGCATCATAATGCATAAGAGTATGAGATTAAAGAAAACCATGCCATAAATAAAAGAATGTTATATGACAAGAAATGCACAATTCTCTAATTAAGAATTGGAAGTGACTTGTCAATAAGGGAAGGCAATCCTATCCTAATTAAGACTTGGAAGTGAACTTTCAGTTAGGGAAGGTAATCCTAATTAATTAAGGCTTGGAAGTAACCTTTTGGTAAATGAAGGCAATCCTAATTAAGATTCCGAAGTGACCCTTCGATAAGGGAAGATGATTTACCAAGACAAGATAATCAGGCATGATCATTTGGTAAGGGAAGGTGACCCACCAAGATATCCCTCTACTATGGAGGCATGCGACTGAGATAGATCCCTCCAGTTGTAGAGGTATGAGATCCCCTTGTCAACTAAAGTCTGATTAGATAATACTGTGTGACAACGGTCACGGAATAAACTCATATCCTAGACAATTTATCCAAGGGAATGTAATAATAATAAGGGCACATGCTAAAAAAAAGGCCTTAATGACAAAGAGTAAAGTGCATAAGCATTCATCCACAAGATTCGCATGACATTCATTGCATGATGATGATAAAGTGATGATTTATTGTGTTATTAATGTTATTGTGTTTTAGAGTCTTGATTTAAGTGATTAAATAAAATGAACCCACTTTGAAGTCTATGATTTGGAAATTACTAAAAGAAATCTTTATTCTTCTTAAGTATGTTCATTGATTTTATTAAATAAATAGAAGTGGCTGAGGTGATAACAACATCAGTTGTAAACTTAGTTAGGAGTCCCTACTGAGAAATACTTTATTTCTCATCCTTGTCTGTGTTCCCGTATTATCCTTAGATGAAGCTGATGGCATCCGCAGCAATCTTCCTGGAGGTACCGAATGGACCTAGCACTGTAATCCTACCTTGGACTCACTATTTTCAGTAACTTACAATAGTTTTAGATCTCATATTTTCCCCAACGACCCGTTTAGCATATTGTAAGAACTCTTATGTTAAGTTGATTTTGTTTTGGGATGATTGTACATATATTTTGCTTAGCATGGTCTTGGACCTTGCTAATTTGACTTACTTGGGTACAATCTAGATATTGATATGTAAATGTGTATGTCCAATATTTATATATCTAAATATATGAATTGCTCAATTATCCATGTAAATTATATTGCCTCTTTATTTTATTATGATACAAATTAAATACGGACTCTAATACTATATGCCATAACATTATTATTGATTATATGCGTTAGAAGGCTCAATTTTAGAATTTTTTTTTTTAAATTATAAATTATTTTCATGAACCAACTACTTTGAAGCTAAAAATGTTCTACTTGTTTAGCTGTAATGACTAGTAATTACCGCAATACAACTTAAGCATAGTGTGATCTTGTTAGGGTATTACAAGCTCACCCTTAAAGATCTTCAAGACAATATTTTGGCTACTATTGGGGATAAGCTGACAACAGTTTTAGAAGTATAAATGGCTACAAAATCGGCTACCAACCAAAACAGAGCCAAATCGACTACTACAAGGTCAAGCTCATTCAGCTGATAGACAAGGCAAAGCCGAAGATGCGACTCCCTTGAACCCCATGGCTTAGGCTAGGATTTTATTTTCTATTCTTGCACTCAAAATATTACTAAGCTAACTAGCGGGCTTGTGGCTATTACTTTTGGTACTATCATTAGAAACAGTTTCCCAAATGGAAGGATAATATTTCTTTTAAAAATTTTCATCAATGCTCTTCGATGATTCTTTTCCTTGCATGCCAACCAATCTATATGTTCTTCCATATATAACTTGGCTCACAATATAAGGACCTTCCCAATTAGGAGACCATTTACTAAACCTAGAATCTTTAGTCCCAATAGGTAAAATTGGTTTCTACACAATATCACCCTCGACAAATTATTTCCTCTTTACTTATAGGTTTTGTAACCTTTTCTTTATTTAACTTGATATTTTCTAAGGTCATGATTCTATCATCATCAACTGATTCCAATTCTTGGACCATGGCCTAAGCTTATTCCTTAGGTTGCAAACCAACTTGTTTTGCCACTCTTAGATTTAATATTTATTTTTATAGGCAAAACTGCATCCTAGCCATAGGTTAATCTAGAACAAGTCAAACCTATGGCCTTGTTTTTCGAATTCCTATATGCCCAAAGAACCTCAGACAATGCTTCATGCCACTTCCTAGGCTGATCATCGATGGTTCTTTTGATTATATTAATTAAAACTTTATTTGTAGCCTCGACATGACCATTGGATTGAGCATATTAAGGTGATGAGTCAATTAACCTAATTCCATATTCTTTTACAAATGATTTCACTTTATCTCTTGTGAACATACTGCCTTGGTCAGCCATTATAGTTTTTAGGATACCAAACCAATGTATAATTTGTCTTTCAATAAATCTTATCACATTAACTTGTGACACACTTGTCATCGATTGGGATTCTATCCACTTAGTGAAGTAGTGCGTAGCCACTATGACAAAATTATGCCTCTTCGAGGATGGAGGATAGATTTTGCCAGTAAGATCCATTGTCCAACCTCTAAATGGCTAAGGCTTAACAATGGCATGCAATTCCTTAGCAGCCATTTTTTGAATTGGTCCATGCAATTAACAGGCTGCACAACTCTTAGCATAAGCAAAGTAATTTACAGTAATAGTTGGCCAATAGTATCCATATTGACAAATTAGCTATTTCATATTAAAGCTAGATATAAGCTCCACAAACTCCCTCATGGACCTTCCCTATTACCTTCATTATCTCTTCTTTACTTAGACATTTAAACAACACTCCTTGGCTTCTTTTGAATAATTGACGATCAATCAACACATATTTCAATGGTTTTTGTTTAAGCTTGAAATTAACCTATGCTGATGGATCAGCCAAATATTGGATCAACTCCTGTCTCTAATCAGTTGATACACTCAGTTCATGATTAATAGTTGTTATTATACTATCTTCTAAACTGTTAATGTCAAGACCCATAAGTTTGTATCCAGAAGCATGTTGTGTTAAATCATTTGTTGCTTCATTAGATGTCCTAGGGATATGTGATATCATGACATCAACAAAATATTCCAATAAATCCTTAGCCTTCTCTAGGTATTCTTCCAATATCAAACTATTACACTTATACTCTCCCAATAATTGGCTGATCATCAATTGAGAATCTCTCATAATTTGCATAGTTTTAACATGCAAGGATTTCAACAATTTTAACCCGATTATGAAAACCTCATATTCTGCTTGGCTGTTGGAACATTGGATATCCAATCGATACACAAACTTTTTTATCTACTCCCTCAAGATGAGGATTAGTGATTACTACTCCTATCCTAACCCCTTTTTGATGCTTTGATCCATTAAAAACCCAAAGCCTACAGTTTAATTTGCACATAACCTTGGCACTAGGCAATGGATTCTGCACTTCTATGAAGGGGTGTTGTGCTAGGAAATCGACCAATACCTGTACCTTCATGGATTTTAATGGCACATATTTCAAGTTAAATATATTTAGTTTGATGGCCTATTTCATCAATCTTCCTTAAATTACTGGCCAATTTAACAACTATTTGACTATATGAATTTTGCAAACAACTAACAGCTCCATAGGCAAAAGATACTACTCTAATTTTGTACATGCATAGAACAATGATAAGCACAGTTTTTCTATTAGAATATACTTGTTTCAGCATCATTTAATAACCTACTCAAATAATATATTGCTCGCTCAATCCCATCTTATGAGTCTTAAGCCAACAAACTCCAAATAGAATTCTTAGTGGTTGATATATATATATATATATATATATATATATATATATATATATATATATATATATAAATATAATTTGAGAGGTGTACCAAGAGCTAGTAGTACTAGCACTGGGGGTGTTACGAAGCATTGCTTAATGAATTCCTCGGTTTGCTTTTTAGCAAAGGTGAAAAAGCCTTCAGCTTGCCAATCGAGTTGGCAATAAACATCCTTATGAAATTTATTTTGCCTATTAGACTCTACAACTCCTTTTTATTGACTAGAGGTCTTGTTTCCAATGTAGCTTTCACCTTATTCTTATCCACTTCAATTTCTTTTTGATTGACTAAGAATCTGAGGTAGTTTCTAGTTGAGACCCTAAAAGCACATTTGACAGGGTTCATGTTAGAGAATGTTTACCCTAAATTAACCAAATGGTTTTGGAAATTGGCCAATTTCACAACCACATCATCAATATAGATCTCCATATATTATCCAATCAAATCGTGAAAAATGAAATTCATTGCCATTTGATAAGTAACCCCGGCATTGTTGAGACCAAATGACATAACCACCCACTCAAAAATACAAATGGCTTCAAGGCAACAAAATAAACTTTTACATACATAATCCTCAACTAAATAGATTTGGTTATATCTAGAATAACAATCCATAAATGATAAAATTCCATTATTAGCTACAGTACCAACTAACATATTCACAATGGGCATAACATATTCATCATTAAGGGAAGCTAAATTCAAATTATGAAACATATCCTAACTTGGCCATTCTTTTTTATTACAGGAACAATATTTGAAAGCCAATATACATATCTAGCTATTCTAATAAACTTGCTTGTAATGGTTTCTCAATCTCCTATTTTATCTTTAGCATCAAGTCTGGATTAAATCTTCTAGGTGATTGCTTGAATGGCTTGAATCCCTCTTTAATAGGCAATCAATGTTCAACTACCTTTCTAGAAAATCCTAGCATTTCATGGACTTGGTTATCAGCTAAACTAGTTGATCTCGTTCACCCTAGCTAAGTAAGCCACTAATTTTAGTCTACTTTGGCTCATTAATTGTCCCAAGGTTGACTTCACTTGGAAGGTCTTAAGCTTTAAAACTCATAACTTCCCTTCTAATAGGTGGCATGACCAAATCTGTTACTTGATTTTTCCTATCTCCTTTTCCGATTAGCTAATCATTGTCCTTTGTCAATCTTATCAAATCTTTGTCCCTTTTGGCTAATTCCTACTAAAACAGGCACTTCTCAAGTCTTGCCTTAGCCAAATCTAAGACTAACCATTGTAGGACATCTTTTGCCATTATCTCATGGCTATTCATTGATAATTCCTTGTTCAGGCAGTGTCTCAGCCTCTACCTTAACCTTAATCCTTGATTGATAAATTTCACAACTTGAATAACATCCTGAGGGATCTTTATAGGCCATATTATTGGCTAAAATTCAAGAGTGTAGTACCTAGCTTTAACAACCTTGACATCAGCTGAAAAAGGTTTCTAATTAGCTAACACATATTCTACTTCACCATCATTCCAAAACATCAACTGCTAATGTAATACAGATTGAACACATGTTGGAATAGATCTAGTCTATCCCTAAAAGAAGAGAATACTTTGGTTTTGCATCCACAACAAAAAACACAATGCTGGATGTTTTGGTACCGACTGTCAAATCAGCAATGCAAAATCCAAAAGCATCTGTGCTTTCTCTTATAAAGTTGGTCTTTTTATATTTGTCTCTTTAAAGTCCCTCTAAGTTTGCCTAACTTCCTCAAGATTGCCAACAACATGACATTCATGATGATGCCACCATCTATCAACACTCGACTGATTAGCCTACCATCAATATAAGTCTTTATATAGAGCGGCCTTAAATGCCTTGCCAGCTAGGGCTTTTCAAACCTAATGACTTCCTCTTTGTTATCTGATTTCTCCTTTTCCAAATCTTTTCTTGTCGCATCTATATCCTCGGCTAAAATAGCCCATATAGCTTCCTCAGCTTGGACATCACCCTCTAATTATATCAGTTAATCTACTTTCATAACAAACTTAGAAGGCAAAACCCCTATGGTAGCTACTAAATTCACATCATCTTGAAGATCGCAGGTTAAAAATAAGCAGATTATCATTATTGAGAATTTGATTAATCAATTTTTTTGACAACTCAGCCTCTATAACTTAGACTCTCTTAGCTGATGTCTCAGTCTGTGAGCCTGATCTTGGATTTGGATCTGCTCCTAGATCTTATAAGATTACTACCTTTGAGTTAGAGACTTCTTCTCTTTCTACATGTTGGGCTTGATCTAGCATAGCCACCATGTTTCTCATTTTTTGGATGAACCTTTTCCTCTATATTCTTCTCTTCTGAGTCCTAGTCATTTGGACTAGTTGTGGTTCTACTTGTTCTCTTTTGCAATACTTGTTCAAGAACCATTCTCCTTTGTTGGACTCTACCTTTGGTTTAATAATCCTAGCACCTCTTGACATTTTCTCATTCCTCATAGTAATTCTGAGAGTGGATTTTCCTTGGTTGTAATTAATTTCCATGGCTCCCTTAGAATCTTCAGGCACTGGGTGGTTTGAGACCTGTGGAACCTGTGTTTGATCAAACCTTCCTTCCCTCAGCTGATCCTTCTGTTAAGGAAAATGTAACCTCTAAAAGACACTTTGTTGAGGTGGATAGGGTTGGCCCCATGCCCTATTTTCCTTTATAGCTTAGGTCTCCATTCCTTCTTCTCAGTTTTTCTTGAGGAATCATAGCTTAGGGCTCTAGTATGTTCCTTAACTATTATCGACTTTGGTCTCCATACCTATTTAGATTATTGAACAAGCTAGGAGGATAAGGCCTTGTTTCTAGCATGTTTACTCTTAACTGATATGGAACCATATTGATAGTAGCAGAAGGAAATGTATTGGTATCTACGATCATACTAGCCCCTTTTTTATCTACAAGTTTGAACATTCCTTCTTTTAAGGCCTTCTAAACAATGTTACAAAAAATGTACAATTATTTGTAAAGTGAATATGAATTGTGTAACACCTTCCCAAGTACAGTACTATGCTTAAGTCATAGCACCATACCATGGAGTTGTTACTGTTACCTGAGCGGACCTTGTCAGACAGCAACTTCAGCCGTCCTCGGAAACTTCTTAAACTATCTGGAGACAACACGGATATAGGAGTGAGAATCATAAATTCTTAGTAGGATTCTCTAAGTATCATAAATAATGTCATCGTTATCATCTCCAGTTTGCTTCGGTTTATTATGAAAAAGGTGAACATGCTATGTAGAATGTATAACTTTACAGTTCAAAAATATGTTATCCGAAGCAAAGTTCATTTTTATCATACACTTGGCATCTGAGAGAATCCATAAAAATCCAGTCATGAATTATATTGGGACTAATAACTGAAATACAATAAGGTATGATAGCATCAATGTACTAGAGGCATAACTTCGACATATACTTTACTGGAACTACTTCATATTAAGACGCCCACTGTAACACCCTTGGTGTATTTTCAAATTTTTCTGTGTTAAATCGTGTTTGGTCGATGCGTTTAATCCGTTTATGATGATCTTGGGTGTTGGATATCTTTTGGAATCAAGGAACCATGTTTTGGGATGTTGTAATCGATTACCGTGAGGTTGGTAATCGATTACGGGGCTCTCTGTATGTCCTTGAGTTAAAAATTTTCACGTCTTAATCGATTACCAAATATGGTAATCGATTACCAGTTCTGGGTTCGTGGTAATCGATTACCAGCCTTTGGTAATCGATTACCAGTTCATCGTGGTAATCGATTACCATCCCGTGGTAATTGATTACCACAGGCCAATATATATACGGAGACGCGTCCCACGCCCTCATTTTCGATTTTTCTTCTCTTTCTAAACCCCAAACTCTCTCCCTTCTCTCTAGAACTTCTCCTCCTACCATCTTTTACATCTACCAACTTCATTCCATCATTTTCCAACTAAATCAACCACAAAAACACCATACTCGTTTCATTAAACACAATCAACCATCTATACCAATTTCTCCTCTTTCTTCATTTTTGCTTGAGTGGATTGAAGTGGGGAGCACATCTATATCATTCTTCTTCTCATCCCAATTCTAGAGGTAAGTCTTATACATTGTTCTTTCCTTCTTCCAAGCAATTCCAATTCCCTTTATCTTTAGTTGAATTCTTGGAACCCTAGGATCTTAAGACTAGAGAATTTATGATATGGAGAGTGTTAATGATCCAAAAGTGATGCTAGTGCTATGTTGTAATGTTAGATATTTCCAAGGACTTCCCTCCAACCTTGTGGATCCGGAGATTTAAGACTTTTCTGTGCCTGGTGATCTGTGAGTAGATAGCATGCTTTTGAGTATATTCTATTTTAAACTTATAATGGTTCATTTACTTTATGAAACATTACTCATGAGTCAATGACGAATGGAATTGTGATGTGATATGAGATTCATGATTTATGAATATGAAAGAAAAGGAAAGTCTATGACAAGATCTGGTTGCTAACGCCAGTAGACATTAGCCTTGGTGCACCTTGGACTATGATATTACATGGCCACCCAAGGGGGGGTGGTGCGTGACGGATATTTCACGGCCATACACATAGTGTGGTGCGTGCCTGTATTTCACGGCCTCTCTAAAAAGGGGGATGCGTGCCTGATTTCGGGATTCACACGAAGGAACGGCCACCTAAGTGTGAATCCTGCCTGTTTATCCTGTTAGATATTTTCGTCGTTTTCTTCCTTCGAATGAAATTGTTTTAATCTTATATATACACATATACATTGACTCATGAGGCTCGAAAGTGTCCTATCTCTCACTGAGTTCTCAAACTCACCCCGTGATTATTACATTCTTTTCAGATACAGGTTCAGACTTGGGAGCCGACCCTTCTGCTCAGCATCATTAGGATCCTTTCGGGGTGAGCCCTATTTAGTAAGGGCCTTGGTCTGTACTTCGTTTTGTTGTAAATTTATAGTTGTAGCTCCATAGTACTACAGGCAGGGTCCGACCCTTGCTAGTATGTTAAGTTATGTTTAGAGATTGTTTAAACTAAGTGGATTGACTATTGTATATTAATTTGATGAATGGATTATGTTGGATTTGATTATAAATTGGACTGGATATGTAAAAGTGATTTGGATGATTGACTCTGATTATATATATGTTGTGTGCTGAGGGGTGCATTCTGAGAATGCCTGGATCCCCGATGAAAGTGTGTGATTGTTGAATTGCAGGATAAGTACTCATATTTGGGAAATATCCTAAATATAGAGGAAACTCTGCCCAAAATTTTGTGGAAATTTTGATGTGTGAGGCTTGCTAGGGAGCGTGCTCTCTAAGCGCCGGTCACGGCCTAGATTGGGTCGTGACACCCACACAACATCAACATGCCGAGAACATAACATCTGCACATAACTTAACTTGTATTTACATTCATGCATAGACATAGAACTTGTTTTTCTTTCTTCATCTCTCTTTTCATCATAAAATCTTTACGTGCCATATTCCAGAGTATGATCGCCATGTCATACCCCATCAGAGTGTGATTGCCATATCACGTTCCTTAGGAATATGGGATCTTCACTTGGTACTTACACTAGCTGGGCCATGCCATGCCTCATGTAAGTTCCGGCCACCAGGCTCACACTAGCTGGGTCGGAACCATGCCTCATGTGATTCGGGTGTCTGCATATACTTTAATCTTTAGCCTTTGGTCTTTAGTCTTTTACTTGGCACACCTAGGCGTTACGTATCGCCGTCCCTAGGGTGCTTTTACTGCCCTTGGGTAGCCTGGCCTTGGAGTGAGCTCGTCAGCTTCACCCGTGACCGTCGTCACACCGACTCACCCGCAAGGGGATCCACGTGCCTCTAGTCTTGGAGGGATCTCATTCTGGTCACGTGCCTCTAAGTGAAGGGATCTCTTCTGGTCACGTGCCTCAAAACTGAGGGATCTCATCTGACCACGTGCCTTCAACATAGAGGGATCTCATCTGACCACGTGCCTCCAAGGTAGAGGGATCTCATAGTTTTAGCTGCCTTCACAAGGAGGGATTCAAAGTGCAACTGCCTCCGAGTGAAGGGATTTACATTCATTATACTCATGTCTTTTCATTATCATACAAGGTCATGCATAGTCACACTGAATGTACCTATACTTCATTTATTTTCATACGTCGTTGCATACATGATCTTCACGTACATAGTTGTGACATATAAAGGCCCGTAGCCTCTTTGCCATTCTACCGACACTCATACATATGCTTTGTCCTTTACTTTCATATACCTCATCTCACTCTTATGTCATTCTTGAATATGGGGTTTCTATATTTCCATTCATACTTTAATTCATCCTTGATAATCCATATCATCCTCAGATTTATCCTTGCATGTAAACATTCCTAATTTCATAAACTTCTGCCGTAAATCCGGCAGCATAATGGATCTGCTCCGTTTCCCCATGAATAGTGCCAGTCTTCCCAGACAATTCAATCATAGCATCATAATCAACTTAACGCATATATATCAAGGTCAAACTGGCAATTCTCAACTCATACCTTACATGTTTTACTAATACCTGTGCAATCATCAATTGTGTCACTTTTGCCCATCTATTCAGTTCTGCCCGAATTTCATATGATCCACCTTTATTTCTATTCAACTCATTTGAACCTGAATTTTGGATATGTCATAGATCTATATGTCTACTTTCTAACCTCTTTGGTCCCATATCATTTTGATCCATATAACTCAAGATATTCAAATCTTACCTCAACCTGTCCAGTCACTAGCCCGAGTTACACTCTTGGAAGTATAAATTCACTAAAAATCGAAACTAAGCTCAAATCATACGAAATTGGTCTCATATTGAAGCTGATAGGACAACCTTTCATTTGCCACAAGTTTCACTTCATTTACTTAAGTACACCTCGAGTTATAAGTCCTGAAAGTCGACCTTCCTGCACTACCCTGTTTTGGTCTGGATTGGACATATAGTAACTTCCTCGACCCACTGGGATCAATTGGTGCCATAACAAACTCGGAATTTTATACTGGGATATTCCCCTATCTGTAAGCTTTCTAACAAAATTAGTTTCACTTAATTTGGGGTTGTATAGGGCGAGTTATACCCTCCATAAGTCACCCTAGCCGAATGAAAACCCTGATTCCTAGGTCAAACTTCAAAAATTCATATCTCTCTCAATACTAATCCAATGGCCTTATATTATATGTCTATGGAAAGCCCTGAATGTCTACTTTCATCTAAAAATGGTTTCATCGGATTTAACCGATTGTAGGCGGCGCCGTACACTCTGTCGTACAGACTACCGTGGAATTCTCACTCAGGCAGCATCCTAACCCATCCATTTCTTCTAATTTTCTCCTTCTAATCATAATTCTAATTCAAAATCTCCTATGAATTTAATCATAATTCATCATAATCCATCATAATACATCCAATAATTCATCAAATACATAAAGAAGAGTTCAATCTCATGCAATCATAGTGCAAGGAATTCAAGAATAGAAGTAGAATCCTACCTCTTTGGAGTATGACTTTGCTGAATTTGAGTTTGGATTGATGGAACTTTGCCAAAGCTTGGAGATTTGATGGAGTTGGATTTGAGAAAGGAAAGGAAGAAGAAGAAGGCTGGAGCAAGAGGAGAGGGAGAACATAAATTAGTCGTGAATGAGGAGGAAAGTCTGACTTAAATACATGAAAGTTGTGGTGTTGATTGGCTGAAGTTTTGTGGTTGAAGTTCGGCCATGTCTCTCACTTTTGTGGCCAATTTGCTCTCCACGTCGTCCACAAGTGGGATACGCTTCCGCTCTACCTGAAATCGGAACTCGTGTCTATTATGGTTGAAGTCGGAACTCGTCCTATTTAAGTTTAAAGTCGGAAATCGTGCCATCTTGCTAGTGACGAGGAAATCCCGTCTGGTTTATTCGAATCTTGGGAGCAATGTCGGAAGTCGGGAGTTATACAGTTCACAATCATATGATCTCGGAACTCCTATTTGAACCGGGAATATCACTACTGGGAATGGACTCTCTGAGGTCGGAACTCGTGTATGACTTGAAAATCAACTAAAGATCGAACTCATGTCCATTGGATCCAACTCTTAAACCGGAACTCGTTACATTCGAATCCGAAGTCGGTACTTGCATTATTGTGTTAAAGTAACAACTTGGAGTCAAGTCGGAAGCCGGATAGGATGCTTAATGTCGGAACTCGGTAATTCGGAATGCATCAAACTCGGAAGTCGGGATTCTTAAAACATAAGGTGGAAATGGTACCCGAGTAGGAAACCTTATGCTCGAGTCCATGAAGTCGGAAACTATGTACAGTATTTTGATCCATGAGGTAGGAAGTCGGAGCTTGCGTATATTTTGCTTGAAACTTGGAGATAAGTTATGAGATTGGAAATGGATCCGTTTTCCTTTGAGGTATGAAATCGGAAATCGGAAATCGGAAATCACCCACATTGTTCGGACTCGAATGCTTAAACTCGGAAGTCGTGGGAATAATACAGATGAAGTCGGAAGTCGTATACATAGGTAAGCCGAACTCGGAAATAGGAGAATGTGCATAAGATGAAGTCGAAAATTGTGCAAGATGAACTCGGAACTCGAAAATAATCCCTTCCACCTGAAATTCGAAGATTGAGTCGGGAATAGGATTTGATCAAACTTGAAGGTGAAGTCGGACATCCGTTGTTGGAGTTGAATAACATCGGAAATTGGGAAGATGTGTGGAAGGAGGTCGGAAATCAGAACGTTACTAATTGTTCTACTTGTAGTATTTCATATTTTGAATTTGATCCGTTGCAAGTAGCTTATGTCCTTCGGAAGCTTAATGTAACGTCCGCGACTTCAGACCTCCGAGCTCATCAGTATTCCAGATCTCCGACTTCATTTCCAAGGCTCAACTAGACTGGCAGGATTTCCGATTTCCGATTTTAATTAGGCTCTAATGGACCAGCTTGATTTTCAAGATTTCCGACCTTATTCTTCAAAGATACGAGTTCTGACCTTAGGTGATTTAAGATGGACACCGAATCAGACTTCCGAGTTTATTTGAATTGGTCTCCAAGTTCGGCCAAAATTTTCACGACTTCCGAATTCGAGGCTATTCTCAAGTGCTTTTCATTTCTATGATTTTTCAGATTTCTGAGATTACGTTTTGAGTTCCGATCTCGAGTTTATTAGCAGGAGCTTTTCATTTCTCTAAATTACCCAGTTCCGAGGTTGAGTTAGAGTGCCGAGATCCTATGAGTTCCGACTTCCTGGTACACAAGATTAATGTTGTTATTCCCAATATCTGGTGTTATGCTTAGAACGGATTCAAGTTCACACAATGTCCCCGACTTCCAGGTTTAAGTGTTATGGTTTCACATTTTGGTCCTTGACTTTCAATTTTAAGGTGACTGTTCTTTACGATTTCCAACATCCGACTTTGATTTCAAGTTTCCAATAAACCAGAAATATTTTCGAGTTCCGATTTCACCTCTTCAAACTGGTCCCAACTTTAAGTAGTGTACGATTTCTGAGGTAATCTTCAGACACAATGGGCACGAATTCCAACTTTAGGAAGTACACGAGTTCCGATGTCATGTTCAAATACACTGGAAGCGAGTTTCACTTCTCAGGCGACGTGGAGAGCAATTTTGTCACAAAAGAGGAAGACATGGATGAACTTTGCCCACAGAAATTTCACCCAATCAAAGCCACTCATTCTAACTACCACCTCAATGCCTTGCCTATATATATTCCCCTCCTACCTCTTCAACTCATTCCTTACGTTGCCCTCTCTTCCTCACTTCAGCTCTCTTTTCTTTTCTCTACTCACCCACTCCATCCAGCCTTCAAGATCAACCAAGCCCTATTTCCAAACTCAAGCAAGAGGTAGAGGTTTTAATTCTTGTCTTGATTTTTTTTCTGACTCTTGGATGAATATTGGTGGTTTAATTCTTCAATTCTGATATATTGACTGAGTGATCATGATGAATTATGGCTGGTTTATTGGCTGTTTCTGAGATTAAAATTGAATTGGAAACAAGAAAAGATGAAGATATGAGGAAGTTGAGAGGCTGGAAAACTCAAAACCCTCGGCAGTCCGTACGGCAGAGTGTACAGCTCGGCCTCCCGCTGTTAAAAATTAATGAAACCATTTTTATGTAAAACTAGACATCTAGGGCTTTCAACACATATATATATAAGACATTGGAGTAATATTGAGAGAGATATGAATTTTTTAAGTTCGACCTAGGAATCAGGACATCCACCCGGGCAATATGGGTTGAAAAGGGTGTAACTCACCCTATACAACTCCAAATTGAGTGAAACTAATTTTTTTGGAAAGCTTACACATAGAAGAACATCATACAAAAATTTCGAGTTTGTTATCATCCCAGTTGTTCCCAATGAATTGAAGAAGTTACCCAATGTCTAAACCAAGCCAAAACAGAACAGTTCAGGAAAGTTAAGTTTCGGGGCTTATAACTTGAGCCCTACTGAGTCAAATGGAATGGGACTTTTTGCAAATGAAAGATGGTTCTATCAGCTTTAATATGAGACCAATTTCGTATCCTTTGAGCCAGTTTTCGATTTTTAGTAGATTTTCACTTTTAAGTGTGCAATTCTGGCTAGCTACTGGGCAGGCTGGGATAAAATCTGAATAATTTGAGTTATGGTTATCAAAATGAGATGGGACCAAAGATGTTAGAAAATAGACACATAACACTTTAACATATCCAAAATTGAGGTCCAAAAGAGTTAAGTAGAAATTATGGCATGATTTACAAAAACCGGGTTGAACGATTTATGTTGAGGCTATAATTCTGCCTTAAGGAGACTAATGCTTCTATGAGTTTCATGATGAATTGTGCATACAATATTGTAATTTCTATGAGAAATTGGTATTCTGATGTACTGCACTATTCATAGGGAAGCAAACACGCTCCGTTATGCCGCCAAAATTGCGGTAAAGTATATGCATAAGTTATGAAATACAAGTATATGCATGTGCATTTTCAAGAAAGCTATGAAAGTTATGTTATGATGAACTCAAAGAATATGTTATGATGAAAGTTCCATGATACTTGGGCCAGCCCCGGATAGAAAGTTAAGAGGAATAGATCGGTGGAACGTCGAGGAAAGTAAACCTGGCAATTCCTGTATAGGAACGAGCTCGATCCTGAAAAGCAGACTATTACCCAGGAGTCTAAAATGGCCAAGAACTCCCAGGGGACCAAGTAATGGAAAAGTTTATGAGGAATAAGAAAGTTTATGAAGAAAGGCTCAAGAGCAAGTTGCATGATTGCATTAAATGCATAATCACATTGAATAGTCATTATGAGTCATTTATAGTTTGTCTATTAAATTCAATTACTGCTATATGCTCATTATTCTGTTTATTGTTGATATTAATTTACTTTGTCCCTTATGTTGCCTTAAGTAAAACTGGACCTTGCCTCGAACCAGACCTCTTTCTCAACCTTATTAAATACGAATAGTTAGGTTTAATCTCATGTTTTTATAATTAAATAAAACCCGAGGCAACTGAGAATGAATGCAACGTCAGTTGAATGTCTTGCATGACCCTACTGAGAATTTTCTTGAATTCTCACCTCGTTTTGCATTTCTGCCTCATTCTCAGACGGGGACGATGGACACGACAGCTACCCTTTTTATTGAGGTCCCAGACTTGCAGCTCCACCGTGACCCTGTAGTAAGCTCGCTGTATATAGCCGGCTCTTGCCAGTTCCGTCTTTATCTTTTTAGTGATAGGAATTTTACTGTCCCTTTACACCACCCTGCTTTTGATCCTACCACCCCTTACTTTGAGGTCCCACTACATGTGGCACACCCTCCGCCAGCACCTCTTACACCTGCAGCACCTATAGCTCCTGCCGATCCTGAGCCAGAGTCACCTCCGTAGGTAGTACCTGACATCCCGCTCAGCTCTGAAAGCAACCCTTCAGAGGCTACCAGCTCATCATCCTCCTCCTCCTCCGAACCCAGTACTGACTACTCACCAGCCGGGCCTGATATGGCCAATGGCGACCTAACTGAGTAGGTTAGCCACAGGCAGTATTGTACAGCATGACCCTCTCTTGGCAGCGTACATCTTTGGGTCATAGATCTAGTGGTAGGCTTTTGAAATGTCCTCTGAGGACCACATAGGATCAGGTTGACTAACACGGGCCTTATGTCTTTTTGGTACACGGCCCCACTTATGTATCCTGTTTTGAAACTTGTACATAAACCGAGACAGTGGCTTCTTACATATATATGTATACATATTTACCGTTGACAGCATATATATATATATATATTATTGCTCTTATCTTTTCCGTTGCGATAAATTAAAGTATGCCATGTTCATTTTATAGAGTTCCATTTCTTATGTTATAAAAAAAAAGAACGTAAATGGAGCATTAACACAATAACGCAATCTACTTAATTTCATGCTATGACTTAAGCATAACATTAAATTAATAGGGTGTTACACTTAATCTATTTGTCTTTAACTAAGAAGTCAAAGATCTAATCTACTTTTGAAATATCGAACAGATATGTCTCCTTCTCCTTAGTTTTAATCTTTTCTTTACCTTTAGCCGAGGTGAATACAAGACAAGTATATGGCTCACCCCCAGTTATTCAGCTGCCATAATTTCCCCTCACATAGTTCTCTCCTCATCTCATACTTCTTCCTCGACTTAATCACAATCCACTACAACTACTAGTTGAGCACCTCTAGGCCCTACTCTATTAGCTTTCCTTTATTCTCTTTTCACAATGAACTACTCTACTTGAGAGGTCTTCCAAGAGAGTTAGGCCAAGTCATAATACTCTGAGACTATCAACTTTTCTTTTAGCTGAGGATTCATATTCATAGTAATAGAGGCACACTTAGCCTCAAGTAATTGCACACTACATTTCCCTTCAACTCTTCTAAATCATTCCAAAAATTATGTCATAGACTCATTAGCTTGTTGTTTAATACCCAACAAGTCTACAATAGAAACCTTTAGCTCTGGCTTGTAGTATCTGCCATGGAATATTCGCTCCATATCGGTCCAGCTTTGTACAGAATTTGGAGATAATGATGAGTAGCAGGTGAATACTGCCCCAATTAGAGACAAAGAGAATAGTCGTAGCCTCAGGAAATCATTTTAGCTTGCCTCAACACATTGAGCTATAAGTCGACTGATGTGCTCTATTGTAGACGTGCAATCTTCTCTAGAAAAGGTGCTAAAATCTAAAGTTTTGAAACCTCTTAGGAATTGAACCCTATTCACCTATTCTAGATATGGTTTCTGGTATACTGGCCTCTCCAGGGGTCTCAATTGTATACCAAAATGCCTCATCATAGCCTCGGCTATCATATTTGGGTCAATTAGCTGAAGCATTGCCTTTCTCGGCTCAGTACACGATTGAGGTTGAATTGGTGTTGCCCGCAGATTGGTCCCTTGTTCGATTCCATGAGGCACCCTATTCTAGGCTGCATATAGGGTGGAGGATAAATTGGCTATTAGGGTGCATTAGTTCTAAGACATAAACTTGTGCTGGATAAAAATTGCACTTGAATTAAAGTATTAAGAATTCATACAAGTCGAATTCTTAATATTAAAACAAAGGAATAACAAAAAGCCTAAACATAATGCTAAAAGTAAAAATGAAAGAAGATAAAAGCTAATAATCAAGTTGACATGATGTGTATTCGTGTTTTGAATCCTCCATGTATGAGATTTTATATTCTCCCAAAATTCTCGCCATTTCTTCATTGCATGAACATGATGCTCCTTAGCTGAGTCCCCATGTACCCACATTCATTATTAGTGGTAACTGTCACTTAACTTTGGAGCAAGTCTCTAACTAACTCTCCTTTCAACAATTGGGCCTAATCACACCTTAGTCCAATACTGCCTTTGACTAATGTGCTCCATTAAGGCCCAAAAACCACTTTTTAGCTTATGATCATTTCCTTGGGCCCAAATACTTGGCGCATTTCAACTTTCAACCAAACTCAATTTGGGGCACTTGTTAGCCTACGATTAATTACCTTTGCTCATAATTATTTTCACCTGGGAATTAATTATGGTGCCAACACCTTCTTTTCATTTTCACTCTTTTTAAGCATGCTAAACAAAGCCTTAATATTGAGGTTCCAAGGCATCCCTCATGTGCAATAGGATTCATGTGTGAGTGAACAAATAAAGTCTCACGTAAAGAAGGAATTGAAAAAGTAAAGATTATATGAGTAAATGAGTCCATGATCTTAATCTTTTGATGTTTTAGGCTAAGATGTAAAATTAATTCCATGAAAAAAATGTAACTCCTAGAATCACAGAAGTTAAGCCTAGATAAAATATCTCCTTAATATTTTAGCCTTTCAACTTGAAGAACGAGTATTAGAGATGTGTTTGATGTATATTTTGGGCTTTGATCTAGTAGAGAAAATCTTTCCCCTCTTTCCCACATACTATCCACTCACTTATTTAGGCTTGCCACCTTCCTAACTTTCAACATCATTTTAGTAGTATATGATTCATGTCGAAGAAGAAAAAATCTTCCTTCAAAAGCATACAATAATTTTTCGATCTAATACTTGGTTTCTTTCTCAGACGGAGGCTTCTTTTACCAAAAAAGGTGAGAAAAAGAAAAAATAAATAAATAAATTTCAAGAAAATAAACACTTCATCCCATATATTCAAACTTATTTGGATATCATCTAGAAATTTGCATATTGAGATCTTGGGTTCGAACCCTGGGAATACAATTACATTAAAAACTTGGAAGAAAGAGCTTTATCGCCCAAGTGGTCCTACCAGGCTTGAGCAAGATTGCCTTCGGTAAAAGGATACCTGTAGTTTCAACCCAAAATAAATTCATCTAAAAATTTGTTACGTCTATTTTTTTTAGGATAAATGATCATAGATGCTTAACTCACCAAAGCAAGGTGAGAAGCAAAAGTTCAAAAAGATTGGAACATAAGAGAGATTCTTCCCTAGGCATAAACCTAACACATCACTTTTACACACATCCAACTAGAAAATGCCAACACAACAAAGTGGGCCCTTTTAAAAGTTGTTGTTTGTTACTTCTCTTCAAAGCTTAAACACATCACTAACTCTTCATTCTATTGAAAATATTGGGAGTGAGCTAGCCAACACAACAGGTTTAGCCACTATAATATATTTTACTTGGCTTAAAGAGAACTTTATCTTCACCTTTAGTTTTTAATAGCAAAGAAACTTCCAAGTCTCCATAAAAGCACTAAGGGCAAGAAGGACAAAATCCAGGCAAACCTATTTATTGCAAACAAGATATAGACATGGATCTACGATACAACTTTATCATTGGAATAATTCAGAGTCTAAAAATAAAGACAACAAAGTCCTATTGGAGAGCAACTTCAAATCACAAACCTATAGATCACAATGAGGCAATAAAGGTAAAGGGGGAGTTAGTGGTCGCTTCTCAAAGACCTTTCTTTGACTGGAGAAATAATCTCATGCATGATATCTACCAAGTCCAATAAGGGCGACCTATCAAACTTATTTCTCCCTTTGTATGCATCTTGTACATAATCCATCCACTACTTGTGCAGATGAAGATTTAGGCTTGGTTTAGTATTGTTGTGGCTTTTTTAGAGATATTGGACACTCTAGGCTTTCTAAAAGTTGCTTTCAAAAAGTCATAGTAATACTGTTTGATAAAATAATTTAAAAATTACTATCAATAAACATAAGCCACAAAAGTACTATTTGGTAAAAACTACTCTTAAAATCCAAAATGACTATAATACTAAAGAGAATAATTTCTAATTTTACTGTCATTAAAGAAAGTAAGGTTATATTAGTCTTTTAAATTTTAGAGAGCACAAGCTAACTCTGAAAAACATCTTATGAGGGCTCTCGAGAGCACCTCCTAGCTTTTAAAAGCTAGGAGAAAAAGTACCATAACTTTTTAATTTACCAAACCGAAAACATTAGCTCATACTTTTTATAAACCAGAGCACCCCTTCAAAAAGCACTACCAAACTAGGTCTTATGCTCTTCCTAAATAGTTGTCATAATAGCCCACCTTGCAAAGTTAAGATTGTGACATCTACAACATAGTAAAGCTAAATAAGATGAAGAATTAGAAACTACATTTACAATTGCAATCCAAACGTGCCATTTTAGTTTTAATGAAGAATAATATAGTGTGAAGAATATGGCCTATCTTCATACATGAGCGGAAAATCAAGCTATCCAATTTGATCTTAAAAGGCATAAATGTTCAAATTATAGCCCAAATCTATCATTTCGATTTTAATGAAGTAGATGATGTCAGAAATTTTGTATTGCTCAATATTATTATTGGCAATAAAAAATTGTGGCTAGCCAAGGATGAATATCAGCCAAGGAGAAATAGCTGGATAAGCTAATATTCAATCAAGTTTAGCCGATAGCCAAGTGTAGTTAGCCGAAGAATAGGTGATGACTAACGGTTGACACGAAATATGTTACTCAGTTTAAATTGATTGAAAGAGGCTAAAATGCTCGGTCAAACTTCAATTAGCCACTAGCTAAAATCCGATTGTTAGAATAATCATTATTATGTAAGCATCGACATGGAAACTAGGGTAGCCTAGTCGAGGCCATTTTAGGCCTAAAAAAGGCTATTTTGATATCGTTTCAACCATTTTTCTATTTTGCCTCGGCTGATTTGCTTTATCTTTTGTGATTAGGATTCTAACTAGGCATAGCGTCAATAAGAACTCTTATTCACATATTTTGAAGCTTGACAGCTGATATGGGTTTCAACTAATGGCCAACTACTGACAGTTGAATGGTGACATTAGCCATTGGCCGAGGGCATGAATTTCCTATTACGCTTTGAGCCTTTCTGACGGCATGTAATCCACAAATGTGCTTCAGTAGCTGAGGATAAGAGTTTGACCAAGTTTGTGACCACTCTGTAGAAAGGAAGAGTGTTAAGGAAGGCAGTTTCTAGTTCATAAAGTGGGGAAATCAGATGAAATGCAATGAGTGTTTTAAGCAATTACCATTATGCTAAAAAGAGTGCACTCAAGGAAGACATGGAAGAGGGTTACATAGCAGTTACCAGAGGACAGTTATGGAAGAAGTCTTACTAATAAATAGAGCAAGACTAAGCCATTGAGAAGCCCCTCAACATTCGCAACTCAAATGCATCTATATATTTTGCTTTACTTTACTTTATTTTACTTGTAATTATTTTACTTGTACTTTTACCTATTGCATGCCAATTTAGTTCCAGTCTTTTAGCCTTTTTGGCTTCTCACCTGTACTCATTCCTTTCATTAAGCGTTCCACACGAATTGGCCATGGAAGCTTAAGAAGGATACTCATTGTAATTGGTTAGATATTTAATGCAAATTATGTCGATTGTATCATTTCTACTCTTACTTTTTACTTGTGATTTTGGTTACACTCACATTTAAGCTTAGCTAAGTGCTTTCTTTGAGTAACGTGGAAACCCATATCAAGAAGCAGATTTATCTCCTTGGAGTAATTGTTTGACTCTTGGAATCGAAGGGCTTTGGCTAGCCGATTTCCAAGTCTGGCATACCCAGCACATTAATTCACCTATAGCCAAAAAATAGCCTAAACAATTATAATACATTCTACTTGCAAAAAAGTATTAAAGAAGAAAGCCACGGAGTAGGAATATATTTGTTACCCCAGGAACCCAAGCCCATCGCCATTATTGCCAACAAACCATGCTAGCAACCATCATTCCCAAGAAGTCACACTCACCGTCGAGCTCTCCATCAACGAAGAAGACCTACCCTCACCACTAACTATGGTGACCTTCATGCTATAAGCTACAAGCAAAGACCATCCAATGTTGCTAACTAATAATCATGGTGGTGGCAATTGATTTGTAGCGTGGAGTGACTAAAGGTGAACTCTTGGTAAGATGAAAGAAAAGAGAGAAAGGGAATAGATTTTTCAAATTTAACATTTTGCTTTTCAAAAATAAAGTAAGAGTGTTGGCTCGATTAAGCTCTAACTTTCCTAAAGAGAAGCCACAGATAGCAATTTTAGGTAGGGCCATTTTTGTTATGTTGTCATCTTGCTTTTAGTTGTGTGTAAATCCTACATGTTAGGTCAATGCATGTGTAGGAATCACTCAAAATGATAAAAAGTAGGCAGATTCTCTGTGAAGTGTGTTAAGAAAGTTCACCATGAAGTGCATATGTGTATCAAATGGGTAAACGACATGTGTCTTTTATGCGGTCCATATGAAATGAGGTTAAATTTGTGATTAACATGTAAGACAATCTTAATAAATCTCATTAACATTAACAATAATAATATAAAAATAAATAAATATGTTGTTTTATTTCAATGAAAGCCTTATTCTTCCCAAGCTCATCCCCACCAGCTTTGTATCAAATCAAAGCATGCACCTGCTAAGCAACTGTCCCCACTATCCATAAACCCTAACCTAGTGTAACATCCTGAAGTACGGTGTACTTGACTAGCGTTGTTTATTGATTTATTTCATTATGTTCGAAAGATATACTTAATTAGGATCGAAATATGGATGTTAGGATTTATATTTAGTTTCAAAATATAGAAAATTTTATAAAAAAACTATTAGCACTGTCATACTAATTTAGGAGAAATCAATTTGATTTTGGTATTTTGTAGCACCAGAATCGGGTCAATAGAAATGTATGTTGTAAGATCACTTAAATACCAATTAAATCCCTAATTTGAGTGTCTAGAATTCAGCCACACACCGTAAAAGTGGCACCCTAATAGCTACAAATAGGAAGCTTAAGCAAAATGTATACAAGCCAAACATCCACCAATTAGGAAATACAGAGTCACCTTGCAACATGACTCATAACAACTCCAAAATTTCCATATTTACCCTCATTTTCGGCCAAGAAGAGTTGACCATTCCCCCTCATTTTCTTCTTCATTTCCTTCTATCATCTTCACTTCTTTATCTTACACAAATCTCTTGTACTTAGGACTTGCACTTTCTAGCTTAAACCTAAGTTTAAGGTAGGATTTTTTGTGTTTGCTTGATTTTAGAACTTTGTGGCTGAGTAGAGTTTTTATGTCTTTCTCTTTTATGATGTAGTATGATGATTATAATGATTATATGACTGGTTATGGTTGATTGAACATGGAGATTTTTTATTTGGGATGAAAAATTGATCAAAAACCCAAAAGGAGACTCAAACAGAATTGCTGGAATTGAAACCCTAGGACCTATCCATATGGCGAACAGAACGGCTTCGCCTGTAGGCATTGAAATTTGATGAAATCATTTTTAGATGAAACTAAACATTCAAAGCTTTCCAACCATATAAATTATAAGACATTAGCCTTGTAATGAGATAATTGTGAATTTTTGAAGAATCCCTTGAATTTTGTCCCCAATTCTGACCAGTGTAGGTTATGCAAGGTATAACTCACCCCATACAATTTCAAATTGAGTGCAATTAATTTTGTTAGAAAATATATATATGTTCATGCCATAAAAATTTCATAGTCATATCTTAAGTACATTGCTGCCAAAAATTCTTCAAAGTTGCCCTATGTCCTATCTAGACTGAAACAAGGCAAGCCCTTTTAGCCAAATTTGAGAGCTCATAACTTGAGCTCTACATACTTGTATGAAATGAAACTTGTGGGAAGTGAAAAATAGTTCAATGAGCTTTAAGTAGATATAAATTTTGGATAAAATTAATAAGTACTTTATTTTTGGTGAATTTTTACATTTAAGTGCTCAATTCTGCCCAACAATAGGGCAACCTTAGGTCAAATCTCAATAACTCAATTTATACTTATCAAAACTTAGTGGGACCAAAGAGAACAAAAAATAGACAAACAATGCCATACCATATCCAAATTTTAGATTTAAATAAGTTAAGATGAAATTATGACACAATTTCTAAAATAGGGCAGAATTAGGAAATTGAAGTGCAAGTGCCAAGTTTAGGTGGTTGAACACCCTTAGACCATGAGTAGCTATAGGTTGAGATTTATTGATGAAATTCCTCTATTTTATTACTAAAATGTTGATATATTATCATGTTAATTATGATACCTTGACTGGTTGGCTGGAAATGTGCCTATTGCATTTTGGGGAAACGGATTTTAAGCCATTATACTGCCAAAATTCTGGCAGAATCTATGTGAATGATGCATTATAAGTGTAACATCCCTCAACTTTAATTAGTTATGATTACATAAGTTATGAGAAATATAAGAATTCTATATCCCTTGGGCCATCCCCAAAATAAAAATAAGGGGAATGGATCGGTGGAAAGTCGAGGAAAGTAAACCCGGCTATCTTGTATAGAAATGAGCTCGATCCTGAAAAGCAGACTATTGCCCAAGAGTTATATAGCTTGAAACTCCTAGGGGACCAGGTATGAAAAATTACAATATGAGCAAAAAAAGATGAGAAGTCCAGTGCATATGCATTAGATTTTACTTTGCACTTAATTATGCATGTCATATGGTTAATTATAGTTTAGTTAAGTTTACAAATTGTTCTCTGTGATTTTTACCTTTTTAACAAATGTGTGCTTCTCTATTTATTAATTTTATGAGTAAAATAGAACTTTGCTTCGGACCACATTTTTAACGCTTATAAATTGAGGCATTTACTTTACTAGTCACACTTTTACTTAATTAAACTATATCGAAGCAACTGAGAATAATTACGATGTCAGTATATACTAGATAGAGAATCCTACTGAGAATTTTCTAAATTCTCATCCTATTGTATGTCCGTGTCATTTTCAGACAGTGATGATGGTGGCAATAGTCTTCTTTACTGAGGTGCCCGAGTGGCATTAGCATTACAACCCGTTTATGGATTCCTTGTACTTGACTGCTACCTCTCGAGTCCATCTATACATATTCTTCCAATGGGCTTTTGCTACATCTGTCCAAAGCTCCCTTTTTGATCCAACAGCTGTAACATCCCCACTTTCGTACACAAAACGTAATAGAAACTTTGAATTATTTCCCTAAAGTAGTGTGGGAATTTCTCAGGCAACGTTATGCCATGACGATCCTTACACTTGGAATTATAGGGTAGTGTAACACTGCCGTTGAAAATATGGCACTGCCATATATTAAAAATTAAGAAATGACAAAAGTGCCTCTATAAACTTTTGTTAATTGTAGTGATGTCCAAGATTTTTAAAAATTATATTTTGACCCGAAAGACTTATTCCCACAATAACCCTAGAACTTTTCATGAAATGATCTTCATGTCCCCACATCTGTAGAACTAGCAGAATGGGATTTTAAACAGAGCAGAATTACATGGTGAAACTGTAGAAGTTTAAATCTCTATTGATTGGGCCATGGAGGCAGTCTGGTGTGAAATGACGTGGGGTGCCCCTAGACTTGCTCAAAATTACGGAAATGCCATTAGTTATGGGAAATAGAAAATAGAAAAGCTCTGAATTTGCAAAAACATTTATTTCACGTTAATAAGCAACTTATTCGATCTTATTGACTAAGTAAGGTTAATTAGAAGTTAATTAAATATTAATTAGGAGTTAATTAGATGTTAATTAGAGGGATTAGGCTTAGGAACAATTAGAATAGAGATATAGAAATTCTCTCAGAGTCATTTAGTAAAGTTTTGCCGATTTGAAGAAAATCAGCGAAGATTTGGTATTTTAAACCGCCCGAACCAAACCAATAGAATTTTCTACTAGAAACCCCCACTTAAGTGGCTGAAATTTAGCCATCCCTACCACATATGAGTGGCACCAAGTGTTGCTCAAGATAGTGGAGAAACTTGGCCTCACCTCCACCGAATTTTTATTATTTTTTGCCTAGTTGTTCGATTTTTATCAAATAAATGAGGTTAATGAAATCTGACTAAATATTTATTTAGAGTTAATTAACTAGCAAATCATTGAGATTAGATGGGAGAGAATTAGATTAGAAGCATAGAAGATTTCATAGAAATTTTCCTAAACCGATTTACCGATATAAAGGAAATCGGTAAGATTTCGAAATCTTAAACCGTTAGAACCGAATCAACAGAATTATACACGCGAAATCCTAAATCAAGTGGCTTAAAACTCAGCCACTTAACCCATTAAGAGGGGTGCAAGACATCCACAAGAATGGAAGAGAGTTGGCTCCTTCTTAGCCACTTATGCTAAGGACCAATGCGGTACTTTCCTTCCAACTACCCCAAAATTCTGCTTGCTTTAATTCTTTTTCTGCACCCTTTTTCGTCCTCTCTCTTCCAGCAGGCTTCTCTCCCTCTTCTCTTCATCTTCTTTATCTCCTTCTTCTCTTCATCTTCTTCATCTCCTTCTTCCATTTTCAGCCTCCCTCAAGTCTCTTGTACCCATATCTTTCACTAGAACTCAAGACTAGCTAGTTTTGCATCCAAATAAAGGTAGGATTTCTATTTTCTGCTTCTTGTTTTCATGGATTAAAGCTGCATGAGAGTTCAACTCTCTTCACTTCTTTGATGATATAGTTAATGTGTGTGATGGTTTATAGCTGGTTTATTAAGTATTTGGAGGGATTGAGATTGAATCTTGCATGGAACATAAGATAGAGAGTAAACCAGAATCTGAAAACCTAGGAGAACCTACGGTGGTCCGTACGGCGGAGTATACGGCTCCACCTATAGCCATTTAAATTTTATGAATCCATTTTTATATGAAACTAGACATTCAGGGATTTCCATACATATAAAATATAAGGCCATTGGATTAGTATAGAGTTAGTTATGAATTTTTGAAGTTTGACCTAGAAATCTGGATTCTCATCTGGGTAGTATGAGTTGAGAAGGGTGTAACTCACCCTACACAACTCTAAATTGAGTGAAACGAATTTGTTTAAAAGCTAACATATAAGGGAACATCCCATAAAATTTTCAGAGTCAGATTCATTGCTAATTATTCCCAGCACATCAATGAATTTACCTTAAGTTCGAACTGGCCTGGAATAGGGTAGTCTAGTAAGGTCAAGTTACAAGGCCTATATCTCAAAATATACTCATGAAAATGATATGAAACTTCTTTCATTTGAAAGCTTGTTCTGTTAGCTTTAAATTGACATAAATTTCATATGATTTCACTAAGATTTCTATTTTTAGTGAATTTTCACTTATATGGGTGTATTTCTGGCTAAGTACAAGGCAGTCTGAGGTAAAATATTGATAACTTGAGTTATACAAATCAAAATGAGATAAGACTAAAAGGGTTGGAAACTAGACACCTAGAGCTATGACATATCCAAAATTTAGGTCTAAATGAGTTGAATTGGACTAAAGGTAGATTATACAAAATTTGGACAGAATAGGATAAAGTACGCAGAAAACTCTATTGAGGGTTGTATTGAATTTAATGAATGATATTGTGAATGTATAACCACTGTCCCATATTGATTTGCATTTGAATGATTCTACTGGTAGTCTAGCACTATTCACAAAAAAGAGGACTTGATCCGTTATACTGCCGAATTTTTGGCAGGAGTTTATGAAGTTATGAGAGCTTATGCTATTGGTGATTATGCTTTAGATATATTTACATTTACCTATCATCTTCATGTATGTCATGCATGTAAGCATAATTAGAATATGATATGAGAAGTAAGGTGTGAGATATATCCATGAATGCACAAAGCATCTGCATACATGATAAGATATGGAAAGGAAAAGATAATAAGAACTTGCAAGAGGGTCGTACTAAGCTACCACGTGAGGCATGGTATAGACCCAGCTAACATGGACCAAAGCAGTACTATCTAAGACTTGGGCCAGCCCTTGACCAGATTCAATGGGAATAGACCGGTGTGAAGGTCAGGGAAAGTAAACCCGTCACTCATATATAGGTACGAGCTCAGACCTGAAAAGCAGGCTATTACCCAGGGGTAAGAGAGGCCATTCACCTCCGGGGGACCAAGTACAGAAGAGTAAGATCAAGTTGCAAGTTAAAGAAATATACGAATTAAGTCAAGTGCACTTGTATACAATCAAGTATGAGCATCTATATGTGCATCTTCAATTATCTCGTTAAGTCATAATGCTTATATGATTCTTGTTGAAGCATATTATACTATTCATATTTCTATGTCTGTCATATGATATGGCAAGTGGTTGATAAAATATAACTCGCTTCGAGAAAGGTGTTTTCAACTTAAAATTGAACCACTATTTGTTTATATGTGCTCATATTTTCATAATAAACTGAAGTGGTTGGAATGTTTATGATGACACTATAAGATTGGTTTGAGTTTACCTATTGAGAACTTTAGGTTCTCACTGCCTGCTTGTATGTTTTTCTTTTCCGTAAACATTCCAGCACCTAAGTTGGAAATCAAGTGCGAGGCGGAGTATAGGGTCATTCATTAAGCAAGACTCGGGTGTAAGCCAGACCAAGAGATTGTTGAAACTAGCTAATGACGCAGCGAAAGCAAACGCTATGTATTATGTCAGTCATAATTCTTTTAAAGTGTAATTATTTTATTCTCTATATATCAGAGACTATTAGTCAGTAATAAAGTGAGCAGTTAAAGGGTCATGTATTATATTTTCCATATTTTAAAGATTTCTTAGCACAGTAACAACCTTTTAATATAACTCCATGACTCGAGCATGGCTTATATGATAGAGGTTGTTACAAGAGCTCCATTTCTAGGAGTACCCTTGTACATTGCTCACCCGATCTAGTACTACCGCACCAGGCACCACCACCTGCCACACCACCCTAGCCTACACACCCAACATCTTCTGAGAGCAATCCATCAAAGTGGATGGAGTCTTCCTTTTCCTACTCATCAGCACCTAGTGATGGTCGTGAACCCCGACCCCGGATCCGCAGGTGTTATATCGAATAGATTCCTCTCTTTAGAGTCTAGTTAGGGGAAATATCCGTGTTGGTAGGTTGTAGTTATATAAAGTGGCCCTCTTTTGGTGGCTTGTATGACCTTAGGCCATAAGCATAGCTTCTTTTGTTTTTAGTTTCTAGTGTTCTCTCATGTACTCATGTTAGTTGAAATGTTCTTTTGAGGACTACTAGAGAGATGCTTTTCACAGATATGGACCTAGTTCTTTTATTTACGATCCAACATGATGTACCTAGTACTTTTATATATATGAATACATGAGATGATGTTTTATATATCTCAGATGTACTGTGATAAATATATCATTTCTGTTATTATCCTTTACTTTCTTTTATACCATGACACGCCTGAGCGGTACATATCATGTAAATGAAATAGAATCGATTATCTGCAGTCAGTTATAAATAAACTTCACTCAATTAATAATCCAAAAGTAAAGTTAAGATAAACTTTGTATTATGTAACAAACTATCTAGTGTAATATTATGACTTAAGTATGATATTATATTTGGTAGAGTGTTACACCTAGCACCATCACTGTGGTTCTCCAATGCCAACTTGAACTGCTATGAGCCACTATTTTTATTGTCATCTCTTTCAAACCTGCAAAGTTGTCGCCGTGGCTTCCATCGGGATGTGCAGTGATTGACCGTCTATGGTTGAGGTTGGAGTGAGAAGAATGGCTAGCCAGGAAAGCAACTTCACGATGTGGTAGTGGTTGAGGTTGGAGTAGCTAGCTGGTGAAGGATGATTCTAGTGTTCATTGTGGAATGTTTGGGGTTTATAAATAGTTAGATTTTCTAGATTTGTATCATTCTTGTGTAAAAATCTAGCCTTGATACTTCAACTTGTTGGATCAATTTAAATTTCATACAAAGTTTCAAGCTTTATGTAAAGATAGGATCTTGATATGCTTACTGTTGGTTTATCTCTATGCAGTTTGATATTCAGATTTTGAATGAAGGAATCTATTTTTTATGCAAATATATGCAAAGCTGGAAACTTTCTTCTCCTTGTTGCATGCCCAACTTCTCAAGTTTTGATTTAGAATTTTGTGCTTAAAAAATTTTACACCTTTTTTTTGTTATGCAAAAAATAAAAAAAGCATAGCATTGAAGATTCTGTTGTGGTTGTCAAGTGTTTTGAGTTTGAAGAGGAAAACTAAGGCATTGACATGCATAGTTTCTAAGACTTTCTAAGTAGTTTAAACCATGGAGGCAAATGACAGTTTTAGTGGTGGCATTATGGTGGTGGTGGGTTCGAATGCTCTATCGAAGAAAGCACCTTCACAAGAGTACTTTCTTGAAATGGACACTCGTGTTCATTGAAGAAGACAGTCGGCCTTCATAGGGGTTTGTCTCAAATGATTAAGAATGCAAGTAAACTAGTCGTTGTTGCTTTTTTTTGAGAAAAAAAAAAGTTAAAGCAGAGCACTTAATTAACACACTTTAACCTTTTCATTAAGCCACGTAATAAAATGGCCTACTCTCCACACATGTAAGATTATTACTTGGCCATGTAAAGACTTCATGGTGAAGTACAATATAAATGCTTCACTAAAGCATGCACCTCAAAAGTAATAATACATCCAAACAGAGGTGGTTTTTCACATGGACACTCTAAGTTAGTGACCAAAATGGACCTTGTTGATATTATAATTAAAAATAAAATAAAATTACTTTGCTATCATCTATATTTTGTTTTCTCCAAACTCTATTCTTTCTCCTTCTTTCCAAACCCCTAGATTGTGTTTGTCCCCCTTCTTCTCAACAACCACCTAGTTAGTCCTCCAGCCAATGACCACCTCACTATACATGTGGTTACTATGGGTGAGCAATTTGCCTATTTTCTTCAATATCCATACCCAAAAAATATATTAGATTTGCTTGTCAGACTCCAAATGTGGAGACTAAGCAAAGAATCATCACATAAGTGTCACAGGAAGAAATGAATCCAAAGGGCATGAAAAGTTTGTTCCATTTTTTTTGTAGCAATTAAGCTAGGATGTTGATGATGGAAAAGAACATGAGGTCTAGAAACAGAGCATGGGAGGGAAGGAAGAAGGAAGTCATTGTTGTAAAGCATGGGATGCCATAGGTAGAGAACAAATTGGAAAAAAGAGAGGAAAGTAAATTATTAATAAAGACAATTAGCATATCATTGATATGGTTGCTAGCGATGATAATGGCGAGGCACTCCGTTGTTTGTAGGATATGGATGAGCAATGGCGGCTCGTCATTCATGGGTGGTTGGGGGTAACAAGAATGGTGTTGGGCAGTAGGGAAAAGGTGGTTGTAGTGGAGGATAATATAGGTAAATCACTTAGATATAAATATTAAAATATAAGTATAAATTATTATACATTTATTTTTTATAATAACATGTTTTAATCTCAAATGTTCATTAAACTTTTAATGGCTAAGATTCAGTGACTACCATGGTCACAAACTCAACCATCCCATGTAAGAAGCTGCCTCCAAACAAAATCAAGATTCAAAAACTAGGGCAACTTGTAAAGGATTACATGTCCTGCATCACAATATTTGCATATTCTTAGGTGCTTAAGCCATCTAATAGCATTCATCTGCCAAAACACATAATGTAGCTTGCTTCCATCACTGCAGATGCCGTACTCTCAGCATCACATACAACTTAACATACCTGACAACTCACCTTTACTAGTTCATTCCACCATAAACACCAACAATCTAGCTCACACCCAAATACACCATACTTCCTGAATACCGCCCAGAGTTTAGAGTTGAATTTACATGTAGACATAGGAAACGTGCCAAATTCATAAAAAATCAGTTCATGCTACAAATCAAAGAGGATTCTACAACTGAGCATTAAGGTGATTAGTGAAACAAAGATTCCCAATTCCCACTAACATCATTAACAATGCATAAAGTTCTCAAGGCAGAACACAATGCTATCCCAGGGAGATATGAAATGAAACCAGCATATGTAAACAACTGGATTTGTTTCAAAACATATTAAAGAAAGGAACATACCAGCATCACTATGAAAACATCTCTGAGATCATGACCCCATTTAGATTGTATACTACCATGTCAGGGGGTAAGGAAAATTCATACACCATCCTTTGATCCAAAATCTTAGTCGACACTTGACAAGAAAGATGAGATGGTTCCAGTCCGGGTCTTTATTATGAAAGATTTTATGGTTCCTCTCATGTCAAATAGACCATATCACTACAAAGAAAAGAGTATACCACATTTTCTTTTGAAAGCCACATAGTCTATCTCCCATCCAAGTTTCAAAAGAGGACCAAGGGCAGCCGGGGCAATACCAAGAAAAACCTTACCAATCAATGACAGCAAACCTACTAGATAACTTGGCAGAATAAGTGACTGATAAACTCTATTTCTTGGTCACAAATAGGACAACCACAGCTTCCATCATCAAATAATATTGAATTTTCTAAGACAGTCTTTAGTATTTAGTCTATCAAAAAGAACTAATTAGGACAGAAGTTCAACATTTTTTTGTTGGGGGATAGATATAGTTCTTCGACTTACTAGAACCTATCTCTGCCTCAAAGAGGAAGATAATTCAGAGGTAGAGTTTCAACATAATTTGAGGTGTTAAAAGTTTCAAACCATGCTTGAACTTGTTTGTCATTATTAAAACTTTTTTAAGAAAACTTTTAACTATAAAATATTTTAAATATAAAACAAACTAACGGACCACACACTCAATAACGGTATCTTATAGGTGTTGCTAATAGGAGTTTCAATGCCAATACCTTGGATCCAAACATGTTGATAATTTTTTTTTTAGAGTAAATTAACCTCTCAAAGTGGCCCTTATCGATTTTTATATTAGACAAATTAGTCCCTAATAAAAATAAACTGAGAAATTGGCTCCTAACTTTTTAAAATGTTGGACAAATTAGTTGCTATAAAAAATAAACTAACAAATTAGTCCTAATGTTTTAAAATCTCAGACAATTTAGTCCTTCCATCAAATCTCTCCATTAAATACTATGACGTGAACCGTTAAATAGTTGACGTGATATCGTTATCTCTCACCCTATCTTCTTAGTCACTTCTGTTTATTAAAATGACATTGTTTTGGCGAGATTCCTCTCATTTGCATATCGAATTAGAACATAAAATTTAGCATATTAACTTAAAACTCTATCAAAACAACATAATTTTAATAAGCGAGAGTGACTAGGATGATAGGATGAGAGATAATGACATCATATCAATTACTTAATGGAACTAATTTGGTCCAATATTATTTCTGGATCATTACATGGTGCAACACTGTAAGTCGTTGGATTCGGTTTACCGACAATTTTATGGCTAAGATCAAAGGCATGCCTATGTAAACCTTATTTATCATGAAACATATGAAGTTTTGCAAATGTAGACCCCATCTCCCCTCTCTCCACCCATTATTTTGCAAATCAAACACCACCCTGTGATTACTCTTTCTTCCATTTGCAGCACCTCGTAGGCCTCTCAACTTCAACATTCAACAACTCTCCTCTTCTTTTTTGGTGGTTAAAAAAAGAAAGAAAGAAAAAATCCGGTTTAAAAAAAACTGATATAACAAAAATATTGAGGTGAAACGGATTAAAGCATAAATTGGTTATGGTTTTACATCACGATTATAGATCAGATATAACAAAAATATTGAGGATGTATGGCTGATGACAAATTCTTGTGCTTTAAAATGTTCTTACAATATCACATTTATTTGGTTAGTTCAAACCATGGATCATGTTTTCCTATTATGTTCATGTTGTGTAACCCAGATTGGTTACTTTTGCAGCCAATGGATCAAAATCAGCAAGACTCTCTCTATTTGACAAGCTAATGGCAAATATTACTCGAAGGTTAGATTCAAAAAATAGGGATAAGTTTATTCACAACCTGACCATATTTCCTTGAAGATTCCAACCTTCATTTTTCAAAAAAAAAAAAAAAAATCTACTCCTTCTTCCTTTACTCCAGTTCCTTGATCTTTCCCACAATAGATTCTACAGCCCCATCCCCACACAGATCATTAGATCAATGACCTCAAGGACATCATCCACCTTAACTTCTCCCTTAGGCCTCAATGACTTCAAGGGTTACAGATTTGCACTTTAACAAACTCTGGGACAACGTCTCCGACATCCTCTCCGAGCTACGCAGCGTTGATCACGTCACTGGTTCATTGCTCGAATGAGTCCTGCCATTGCTGATAGAGAAGGCCACAATATTTGGGGTAACACTTGAATGCTTCCGTTTAATTAAAGTCTATATTCGCATAAATGTTATCTCAACCATAGGATTATTATTGGACTAAATCTAACGATTCACAATGTTGGACCATGTAATGGTCCAAAAATAATACTGGACCAAATTAGACAGCACCCATTATTTATGCATTGGTATTAGTATTTGAGGCATTGTTTCACTTCAATACAAGTTTGCAAAGTCCCCTCCCAACCCCTTCATTTTTGCAAAGTTGGCAAAGATTTTGAAAAACAAATGGATCTTCTAGTTCATGTCCTTAAAATTTTTCTTTATTTTCCATTGCTACCGGATAAGCACACCTACGTGGCCCATTTTCTCCATGGACACTGTAAAGTCTCTAAAAAATAGAGCAGGCCACTTGCTATAATTGTTGATTAGTGAAGCAGTAATGTTGTCACCCAAGAATGTGTTGATGGTAGATAAGAAAGTGTGAATTGAGATTGAGGCATGAGAGGATGGATTTGTAATAGGTGGAGATGATAATGTTATAATTAGGGAAGTGGTAGTGGAATAATAGTAGAGAAAATTATTAAGGGCATAAAAGTTATTTTATATATTTTTTAAATTTATAAGGGATGTTATTATAATGACTTATAAACAATTAAAAGAAGTAGGTATAATTTTAAAATTTAAAAGGAGGCAAATATATTCTCAATAGAAGGCCAATATAATTTGTCCTGAATATTTTATATTTTTCAATATAAAAGTGTGAATCAATAAACATTTGTGGTCTAAATTTCGATTGAGTAGAGACTACTCTTATTCCAAGATGAACAGAATTATATATGTTCCCTCAGAATTCGAATAGAAGTCATAAAATTACTCTGAGCAAAAATCAATTATATGAGTAACACCTATTTGAAGTCTCTAAAAATGTTTGAATTTACATTTCAATTTTTGTTTTAAACCACCAATATCTATAATTCATAAAACTTCAACTAATGTGACTAAAGTCAGTGGACCCACTATAAAGATGAAACTCTCCCAGCATTATTTTTAACAGAACTCAAACCTAAGACAGTAAAACCTTATTTAAAGAAAATAAATACCAAATCATTTGAATCAATCAAATGCTACTACATTTCTAAAATATTGATTCCCTTATGTTCAAATTAAAATTCACCTAAAATTATAGTCTATTTTTAGCATATTAATATTTGATAATTATTTTATTTTAAACCATTTTTACTGATGAATTCAAATTGCGTATATAACCAATTTTCATTTGCTTATAAGAGTTGTTTCTTAAAATTTGAAGTTAGCTGTTGTTTTAAAAAGATTAGAATTAGTTTCAATCTTAATTCCCTCTTTTTAAGTGAGTGTTTTAGTTGATGATAAAAATATTTTTTTTTAATCATTAATGCTAATTTATTGTCTGAGAAACTCCGGTGCTTCGAAAAAGTGCAATTTAAGCAAAGCGTGCCTATTAGAAATCAGTGTATAAAGGGATAAAATTCTGATTTAAACAAATGCACAACCAACTGCTGTAATAATACAATCTTTTTCCCCTTTTTGGCCCATTCAGTATGGGACCAATCATAAAGAGCATACAAACAAGTTCAAACAGGGTACCGGTAGCCAAAGGTCGAAATCTATGACTCTATATGGGATAAGTGAGAAGAAGAAAAGCTACAGGGAAGAGAGCACAATAGGATTTGTTCCCCTTGGAAAATTAAGGGGAAAAACTCAAACGGCTTCTTCTAAGCAATCACTGTTATCAATTTGATAACGGTTGACATATGTGACAACATGTACAGATTCTTCGAATATACCTAACTGGGGACAAGACACAATATGCGCTGTGAACGACAATTGCTGTAAACTCACCGAATACATCCTATAAGACTGTGACAATGGAACAATGATGGGGAGAGACAGAAAACTTCTCTTTCTACCCTTGCTTTGCTATTCTTTCTTTCATTTTGCATTCCTTGGTTTGCATTGGGTTTATCCTGTTTTTTTTTTGTTTTGGTTGTTGCTGATTGGGTTTGGTATTTAACACATGCAGCCCCTGCGGCAGCTAAGAACACCAGCACCAGAGGTAATGGTTCCAACCAAAGAAGAGGATTTGGCAGCAAGACTTGAGGCTCTGGCATAGCTTGATGCAGCTCCAGCTCCTGATAAAGTGAAAAAGGCTCCATTCAGAAGAAGGTCTCCCTCTGACCTCCAATTCCACTGTTTCCACACATTTTCCCCTGTATCCACCCTCTTTGTAACCTGCCCACATCAATTTACACCCATTTTTATTAAATGAGAGAAATGAATGAGTTCAAATATTAGATGATCATGAAGCACTAAATAAGATTGTGCTGTTTACTTATAGAATGACAATTCAAATAAATAAGCTGAAATATTACTCTATAAGTTTGAAAAGTATAGTCATACTGGATGCTTTATAAGCATCTAGCACTAATAATTTCTAACGATCAACGGATTGTGACTACAAGCATTTACACACTTAAAAAGATGTTACCTCCTTAGCAAAAGGGTTCTGAGGGGCAAGGTATCGGTTGCCCTGGCTGTTAATTGTGGGATCAGCACTGCCACCAATTGCATACATCTCCCAGTGGGTGTAGTCATTGTTTACCACGTGGAAATACCCATGTCTGCACCTGCAATATCATTCTTCACTAGTTAATAGCCAATAGAAGTTTTATGGCATCTATGTTTTCATGATCAGAAGTGACTCCAAAATCCAGATACATGCGCTGGACAAGGTATAGACCATTGTTTTTGTCAACAGTAATGGACCAATTATGACATGGTTTTTCCCCCAATAATGGGCCTCGTATATCAGAAAGAAAACCTGAAGCATGGCAGGAGGCGTAGCTCAAGATGTCATTTCTTAGTGGACCTTAAAAGGCCCAACATAAATGATTATATATAATAAGGTCTAAGGCCTAAACCCATTGACTAAAAAAAGGCCTAAACCCAACATAAATCATCATACATATACCAAAAAAAATTTAAGGAACTTGCCAGATCAATTGAAATGACCAAGAACATTAATGACAATGGCATTTTAGATGTTACCTTGGCATTCTTTGGATAAGGCCCTCCCCAAAATGGTTGTAGGCAATAGTTACTTGCATCTGCTTGTCTCGGACATAGGAGTCACTGTGACCCAGTAGCATAACCTGTATAATTTCCGAACCAATGAAATGAACTTGATCCTTTAGCAATTTTTCATTTATTTTAAACTACCTTAATTCAATTACCCCAAGACATCGTTGGAACATGAGGAACAATATGGTTTACCTCATTATGGTGGGTAAGGTAGTTGTTGGAAATAGTAATGGCAGTCGAGCCCATAATGGCATCAATGAGGCCATCCGCGCAATTAGATAGCGAGTTGTGGTCAATCCAAATGTGACTCGAACCAAAAATTGAGATCCCATCCCCATCAGCCATGGTCCTCCATCCATAATGCGTGGGCGAGCTGCGAACCATTGCATTACCGGTTGACTTGCAATCATGGATATGCAAGCCATGGATGATGACATTGGTGATGAACTGGAGGGTAAGGCAAGCACCATAAGCAATGTGCACATTAACACCGCGGCCATCGATGGTCTTGAAGCTGTTCATTATTAGCTCTTGTTTCAGAGTGATGACCATGTCCCTCTTGAAGACAATCCACAAGGGCCTGTCTTGGATGACGGCGTGGCGGAGAGTGCCTGGTTTGGGGTTGACAGGGTCATCGTCACCTGGGTCCGTAACAACATAGTACCTTCCGTCACGGCCACCGACGGCGTTGCGTCCGAAACCAATGCCGCAATCGGCCAAGCGCTTTCGGCGAGCGTACCAGCGGCGGTCGCAGCGCCAGCAGTCGTCGATTGGGTTCCCAGTCCCGCATGAGAAGAAATTCAGATTCCTCCTTGCTGTGTGATTGCGAATGCTCCTGCATTCAAATTCATGGAAGTAATGTTGTCAAAAGAAATGTTACTCATCCAGGATAATAATATCGTCAAAGATTTTGACAGATATTATGGGAGGTGTTGGGTAAAATAAAATACTAGGATCCATTGATTTATTTAATAGTTAATAGTATGTAACGTTATTCTCACAACTTGATTATGGCAAAAAATTCTAACTCTCTGGCTGTTTTCTATTGTTAATACCAGCAACATCTTTCACTTCTGCATTGATTATAGCTGGCGTTTGGAGAATAAGTTTCATTTTGCTATGCAATTACATTATTAATCCATTCATACTTCATTATATTATGATAAGAATTTGATTAGGAAAATGACAATTTCAGAGCTTAAACTATAGCAGCGCATAATTAGGTGATAACAAAATAAAAATTTTATATTATTAAGTTCTGAAATGAATATCCTATAAACATATGAATAGATAGTTAATGGTTTAATATGGAAGTTATAAACAAAGCATGTGGGACTATTTGTGCTTTTGATTATAAATTTCCGACCGTAGCTGAACTAGTGGGTCATGTGGGTCTGCAATTATGTCTACGGATAGGATGATACGATCCATACGGAAAATGGGGATTGACATCTTCCCCTCAGTTTCTCTTCAGGAAATAATTTCTGCCTAGAACTTGGGGTGTCGGTGTTAATGGCCTAAAGTTCATGGAGGTCACATTGAATAACATATAATTGCGTCAGATATCAGTTGCTAGATCAGCCAAAACATGACTGCGTAGAAGATGCTATGGTGAAACCAGATCTAATGTGCAGTTTGGAGCTTGTGGTTGTAGGTACAGGCTGGAGAGGGTAGCTCATTCATGTGGCATACCCCACCTTGTTGGATAATGTGGAAGTCGCATAAGTTACAAAGAGTGATTTGATTATTGTACATTAGATTTGGTTCTGTAGGGGAAAGGCAACCAATGACACACGAGAGTTTTCACCACTGATTTATAAACTTGGTAGGACCAAAAAAATCACGTGCAACAGATGATACAATTAATATATCCATTGGTATTGAAGACTTCGAAGTACTTCACTGATTCGAATCATCAATCTTTGAATTCCCTGCCAATTGGGCAATTTGATATGCATGTTTCTGTTCTATTGCGTTACCACCCACTGAATTCCCTGCAACTTTTGCATTTTCTTAGCTGTTATTAGGCCTAGAAGAAAGAAACTTCCACCTACTGTCGACCAATGAATGTGAGTAGGGAAGAAACTAAGGGACCAATGAATGTGAGTAGGGCAGAAACTAAGGGACCACTGAAATACAAATGCAAGGAGAAAATTAGATCATTAGTATGCATAAGAAAATGATGATTTAAACAAAGCTAGAAAACGTGGACTTCAGGTATGAAAGGGTATTTATACTTGGAAACAAAATTTGGATAAGGGAAAGAAAAAGAATCAAAATATATTATAAGCAACATGGCCGGATCTGGCGACATGCATGTGGTGAAGCTGGCAAATAGAATATAGGGACTCCGGCTTTTCAAATAGATATATCGTCTACGAAGAAGGAACATGGTGGTTGATTTATTAGAACCATTAAAGGGAGCTTGATAAGGTGAACGACTAATTAAAGCAAGAATTACATTTCATAGTAGGGAGTAAAACCAAAAAAAAAAAAACAAAAGAAGGAGATAGTGAGAATTTGGAAGATTTATGGTGCCGTGGGTGAAAAGGAACAATAGTCATTTGTCTGAAGGTCATTTAATAATAGGGAATCAATTAAAATACTTTTACTTTATGCACAACTTATAAACTTTTAATTAAATGGTCCTGCCCGCACAATTAGAAGTTCCAACAAGGTGATATTTGCTGAAATGAACAATTTTGTCTAATTTTCCTAGTTTTAATGACGTATGTGATTTACGGGTGGTATCTTAATTATGCGAACGAGGCATAAATTTTGGGTTAAGCCCAAGAATTAATAAAAAAAGTCACGTAGCTAGCTTCATGACAAAGCAACAGGTTGAACTAAAGCTAAAAAGCATAGCAGCTTTCAGTTAACATTTAAACACTAGCAGTAACCGTCTTAACTGGGCTTTCGATTCACTAGGCAAATGACCACAGGAAAGGGATGAGAGGGACGTCTATTTTCTCTATATATTCTATAAAGGGATTCGAGATAAGTTATCAAGGGTATTTTCCTTATTTTCTGCTGGACCTCAGTTACTGTTAATAATTAAAACCAACAACCAAGTTGGTTTGCTGTGCTGAATACGCTGATAGCGAACACTGGTCATGTGAGTCCTTTTCCCTATGCACATGACAAAAATAAACTAAGACACTAAGCACATGGCATATGCCGTGAAAGATAGGAACCAATAATATAACTGGAAAAGTAAGGAAATATAATATACTTATAGTTTTATATATATAGAGAGGATCAAGTGAAAGAAATAATTAATTATAAAAATAAGATAAATAAATATTGATTATTAGATTTTATATAAATAATTAAAATTAAAATATAAAATTATGTGATATTTTTAAATAGTTATATCATTTTTAAATAATTTTAAATTTTCATTATCTATATATGATTATACGGAACATATTTGCTCTTCTCATTCTTATAATAAATCATTTCTTTCATATACAACACCCCTTATATACATGCACATATATTTATAAAGAGTGTAATTGACATACATACAATATAAAATAATTTTATAGTATCAACTAATAGAAATAGAAGAAATAAGAAATTATTGTGGGTCTCTAATTATAATAAATAATTATTTATATAAATTACCACTTTCTATTATTTCTATTAGCTGGTAATATAAAATTATTTTATATTATCGTGTATTTAAATTAAATTCATTTATAAATAGTATAAATGTTGAGAAATACAGGAAGAGAGAGAAATATTACATATCAACCATAGAAGCTATCTCCTCTGGGTTGCCAACAGCGTGCTCATTCAGTGTGTCATCTGACCTGAAAAATCGTAACAAATATATCAGCTGAGGAAGTGTGCAAATATACAATATTAAAACCCCCCATTGCAACAACGACACCGTTGAGTTTCTGAAATGACATAATTAACCTCCTTGCGTGCAGAGCCTATACAAGCAAAATTTCGCGTAAAATGCCGCTGAATTCGTAGTTCGAACTTAAAACACATAATTACCCAAAAGTTAAAACATAAAGTAAATAAAGAAGGTGAGAATAAAAGTGGGTGATCTCAAGGTGAACGCTTTCCTCGTGAGACGAAGGAAGGAAACATGGAATGAATAAACTAACGTAACAGAATTAACGGTTCGGATTTTTCAAGATCCGATCTCAAGGGCTCAGAATGTTCCTACACCCGCTGCTCCAACATATCCCAATCCATGTTCTCATTACAAGTCCATCGACGTCGTTGAACGTGTAATAAACCGCGAAAGCTGAAAAAAGCAGCTCAAAACGGCAGTAACTACTATAAACGACACTAACCTCTCCCCCACTGACGAGTTCTTCAAGCTCTGCAAGCTCCCTGTTCCCACATTGCCCCTGTTTTCAGCGAAATTCAGAGACACCAAAAGTCACAAAAAAGAAAAACACTCCCATTTTCTATACCAAAATTGGTTAAGCACCCCAAAAAGATAAAAAATTATTTAACAAAAAAAAAAAGAAGGAAATTTCACGGACTCGTTAATTGAGGTGGCGCAAGCTGAGAGCATCGCCATGAGCAAAAGATAAAGAGTGAAGCATTTCATGGAAACCTCCATTGATGCTTGTTTCTACCGTCTCTCTCTCTTTTCTTTGTGATTTTGTGATCAGTGTGTGTTTAGTGGAGGTAGGGGCAGAATGGAGGGGGAGTGGGGAGGTTTATATAGCGAATGGAATGAGAGAATTAAAAAGAGAAGGAAAACGGGAGGGAAGGAACGTGGCGCAGAGTGGGGCAAAAGTCTGCGTTACCCAAACACACTTGCGTATTGGTACCTAACCATGACACCCTTAACCATGGTTAAGTTAATAAGCCATTTTCAAACAACCCGGTTTAACCATGTTATCACCCATCGCCTAACCGTCATTAACTGCTTTTGCTTGCTCTCTCTCAGATGTGGCATGCGTAACGTCGGTCACTCACGTGCCATGCCCCTCTCCGACACGCTGGCTTTGCTCCTTCTCCCTTCTCTCGGAGGAGGACCACTTATTATTCCAAGGAGGCCTTTATGGTTTTTATTTTTATTTTTATTTTTTTTTTTGGTAGGTTGTAAATTAACAACTTTAATTGATTCCTCCCTAACTTATGAGTGAGTTTGTTTGAGAATTTTTTAATGAAAAATCACTTTTTTTATGAAAAAATTAATTTTTATATATTTGAATAATTTTTAAAAAATAATTATATTCTTAAAAAAATTTATTTTTATTTTTTTATAAAAATTGAAAGAATAGTTTTTGAAAAAATAATTAATTTTTAATTTTTTTAATTATATATAAAATTTAAATTTTAAAATTACCTTTTTAAAAATTTAAAATAAACGTATCCTATATCGATGCATCTATTTTATTTTTTAAAAAAATAATTGTTTAAATACTAAAAAAAATTATTTTTCATACAAGTTATTTATTTTAATTTTTACTCAAAAATTAAAAATAAATTTTTATAAAAATTTATTAAGATAAATAATTTCTATAAATATAAATTTTTTTAACTAAAAATCATTTTTTTGGTAAAAAAATGGCTTAAACAAACGCACTTTTATTCTTATGTTCCAACAGTCAATTCCATGTCAACAAAGATTTGATGCATAAGTAAATAAGTTATACTCTCAAGAAGAGGATTAGTATCCAAAGTCTAGAAAAAAATAATGAGTGAGAGAGTTTCTTATCATAATAATACTACTACTCAAGAATGGAAATATCTTGAAGAGAAAAATATTCAATTCCATTAAAAAGAAGGTGAGTTTAGAATTTAGTGGAATGGAACCAAATTGTTTATATAATATAAATTTGGACATTGGAATTGAAATTATAATAATATTTTATTTTAATTTTAATAGTTAAAAATTGGAATATAAATTATAAGCATAAATGTAATTACCATTTTATTATTTAATAGTGTGATTCAAAATTTAAAATTTGTAAAAATATTAATATAATAACTTTTTAATACTATGGCAATATTTTATTATAAATATATTGTTAAAAATTATTTATATATAAAATAATAAATTAGAATTTATGAAACTTCTTGTATTATAGTTAATAAAAATATTAAATTTCAATAAATATGATTGTAATCAAATAAATGAAAAGAGAGAAAATTATAGAAACTTTAATAAGGATAAAGAAATTTAATTTTTCAACAATGCTACAAAGTAACAATAATATAAACCAACAAGCATTGAAAGTGATGATAAACAAACTGCACTTTTAAGAAGTGAACCAAGATTCTAACATTAAAAAAGATAATTATTAGAAAAATCTCTTAATTGCCACATTAGTAAGAGTAAAGATGCTTAAAAACCAAGAAAAAAAAATCAAAATAGTGTAACTAGAATTTTTGACAGAATAGCAGTGGTAGTAGAGTCCATTTTTTCATTCAAAAGTCACTAATTATGTTATATTAATTTAGCACTTAATATTTTGAAAAAGATTATGGCTGTCTAGCAATTTTCTTAATTTTTAAATTTTGGAATTGCTAATTCTTAAGGTATATGTTAGGAATTAAAAAATGATCATCTTAGTTGTTTTTTAATTCTATAGAATTGGCTTTTTGAATTATAATTATATATTGTTCTAAATATAAAAATTGGTGATTCTGTTATGGTAAAGATCATTTCACTATAACTTATCTCAATCCTTCTTCTTTTCTTTTATCTCTTTATTTTAATCTTCCCTTTTATGAGTGTCATTGAGAGGCCTATTATTCTTCTTTTTTAGTGCATGGTAGCCCCATCATTTTCTTTTTTGTTTCTTAGGATTTTCTTATCTAATAACTAGCTCAAATATACTAGATCTTAAACATAATTGTCCTTATCTCCTACTTTTCTCAATGGCAAATCTTGTATCTTTTCTTTTATTTTTGTTATCCCCTTTGTAGTTGTTTTAGCTTGCCTTTATAGGTATTTCTATTTTGATGATTTTTGCGTATATATAACAGAAATATTCAAATATATTTTAAAATGATATGTAATATATTCTTCAAGTTGAAATATTTTTTTATTTGGATCTCTGATATGAAATATGCTTAAATAATTTTTATTTAAAAATAATTAAAATTTAAATACTAAATAAAAATGATTAAAAAAACCTTTAATCATGATTACATTTAAGAATTAATTTTACAGTAATTCATCTAAAGATATTGAATGATCCAAAATACAAACTAATGTAAATGTTCATGGCACATTAAAAGTGTATATAGATGAAATACTACAACTAAAAATATGCTATATGTCAAAATTTTTGGTAAAAATTGAACCCAATGTTTGGTAATTTAGCTTCTTCTTTTTTCAGTTTAATTTTAATATATTGACAATATAAAATATTTTTATACTGTCATCCAATCAAAACCTTCCATTTATATAATTATTTAAATAGTAGATAATTATGTTAAATATTTTTACTAATATAATAATATATAATTGAATATCTGTGTGAAAATTATTTATATTGATAATACATATAAATTAAATTTTTTTAATAGATTTATTTTATTTTATTTAATATTTTCTTGGTGTGGATGCGGTTTCTGTACTATTTATGAGCATACACGGCGGTGCGATGCTACTGCGCTGTTTGTGAGACACGTGGAGGAAGTGCGAGAGAAGAATGTGGGCTTGAGATATCTGTACGAATCGTCTTATTTTTTAAAACAACCTGTCATGCTCTTTTTTTATACCAAAAAAATAAACAAAGACAAAAGACAAATAATTAAGCCACTGACAGGTGTCCTTCCGGGAAGCACGGTGGTTTAGTTTGAAATTTGTTGGATCACCGCTTCATCCGGTAGCTGTCTATAATCTAAAAACAATTGAAGTAAAAAATAATTTGTAAGGTACTTTTACTTTTGACAAAAATAAATAATTAAAAATATGAATGAGAAAAGAGTTATGATTTTTGCCTATCGTGTTCTAAAAATTTTCGTTAAGGAATCAATAAGAGAAAAGGTATCAAACCATCCTAATCTTTTACTCTTTTGTAAATTACTACCACAAACTTTAAAATTTTCTTAATTAATTCCTAAATTTTGACTAATATTTCAATAAACCTTTCCATTAAATTTGTTGACGCAATAATGGTAATATTACACGAAAGCACATTAACCATTGCATTAAATTTAGACAATTGGTTAATTTATTTATTATTCAAATCTTAAATATTATTGAATAGCTAAATTAATAAATAAAAATTTCAAAAATTAAAAAATAAAATAAATTGTATTTTAATAAAAATTACTAATTCGATACAATTTGATAAATAATATTATAAATTAATCAATCGTATATATTAATGAATGGAAAAGAGCTTACAATTTATAATAATTATTATTAATTTAGCAAATTTTTTGCAGAAGGATATATTGGATTATATGTTAAAGTTCAAGGACAAATTAAGAGGACTATAAAGTTTATGGTGGTAGTTCGCAAAAGGGTACAAGTTCAAAATGTTTGAATGCTTTTTTTTCCCATAAAATAAAATTAGACTAAAAGTAATTTTTTTATGTTTTAAATACATTAAAAGCTTTAAAAATTTTAAAACTTTAAATTTTTAATATCTTAACTAACTTCCGTTAAATTTATAATAAAACAAATTTATAAAGTTATGGAATTTTTTAAAATTTATTTTCTCAATTTAATTATTACAATTACGTAGGAGTATGTGAGTTGCACTTTCAAATAGAACATTAATATTTAAATTTTAAAAAAATAATTATTAAAAAGATCTTTTAGTCATAACAATATTTAAGAGTTTAATCTCGCAATTACCATTGTCCAAGGTTTATTAAATTTTAATTAATTTGATTTGAGAGCTTTTATGGTATTATTTATTTCTCTTTCACAAGACTTGAACTCAAAGTCTTCTTAGAGGGAACAAATTAAAGTGTTGACTCCAAATATGTAACACTCAGTCAATGAAGAAGTTTGACTACTGAAATTATTATTAACAAAGTTTGTTATCACATTGGGTGAACATAATAATTAGGGAAAAAAAAAGGCATTTTATCCCCTAAATTATAAATTATGTGTACTTTAATCTTTATATTTTAAAAAAAGTATAAATCAACCTCTAAATTTTTTTAAATATACATTTTAGGCAAAATAAATATATTTTATCCCTCTAAATTTAGGGTTATATATTGTTCGAAACTAGGAAATCGGACAGAGATTACCTGGTCTCCGATTTAGGGTAGGAAACACGAAACTACTGTTGATCATTGATCCCAATTGGTGGAGGTGTACCTACAAAGATTTCGATGCTTAAGTTAGTAGGGGTCAAGAGATACTATATGAATAGAAAAAAGAACATACCTGAATCATCTGTTTAAAAGGCTATTTATAGAGAGATTTGGGGGTTTGAATAAAAGAGATTATCTCCTCTTTTCATGAGATTCTCCTTCAGTTAGGATTCCCTGTAACCGCCTTTGAGATATCTCCTCTAGTGATAAGATAAGACCTTTTAATGGATGTAGGGTAGACATATGGGCCAAGACTCCTGACTTAGGCCTTAGGTGCCGTTGTCCTATCCATGGCTATTGGGCCTATAGGGTAGTCCGTAACAGAGCCCCCCACTCAGATTCGAGGTTAAGACCTCAGATTACGAGTTCTAATGATATCAAGAGTCGAGTTGTTATTCAATCTTTAAGCATAACCAAGTTCCGAGATTAGGACTTCGGACTACAAGTTCCGATGATGTTAGGAGTTGAATTATTATCCAAACTCTAGCAATAACTTGATTCTAAGGTTGAGACCTTGAATTATATATTTGGGAGTCGAATTGTTATCTGGACTCCAAACATAATAAGCTCCCAACTTAGTTCTAAGACTAAGACCTCGGATTATGACCTTGTTGTACTCGTCTGTAAGGCATGTATTAAATCATCTAACATCAATTATGTTTATGTGGCCTTCATTAAGTGTTTTGGCTTGCATGGTTAATTGGTGCCCCCAATCATTTGATCGACTCTACTGCCGAGATTACGATAAGTCTGGCAGGAAAATGTGCTTATCGGTAGTCGTGCACGTTCATGCCAAAGCCGACGTAGCGTGTCTGCTAGTTCATGTCTTATCAGGGGTTACATGTAAGACAATAGTGACTATTGTAAATAGAGCTAGGTCATTGAGTTTTATCTCGAAGCCCCCAATTTTCATTACTCTTAGGTCCATAATCGTTTTCCTTTTAGAGGAAAAGACATGAACTACTAGATTTGGAACAATATGTAGGTCAGGAGCTAAGGTTCATATTCCTTTGATCCTCGCATATTTTGACGAGGTTGTCAAGGAGAACATGATACGAGTTCCAAGCTTTGCTTCCATGGGGCTGCTCTGACGTAGGTTTTATTCAACAGTTACGTCTATCGAAGCTCCAAACTCTTTTACCTCGAGCTTTATGATCCCATTGAGGTCTTTGTTGAGAGGTGTTAAGCTCATTTTTTTTGAGTTCATCTTTGTGGTCGAGCTTGTTACCTTCGGTCTTTCTTTATTTGTAGTCAAACATTTATGAGCGTCTCCCTACTGTGGAGTGGTCATGTTCGTGGAGATATATTTCTTGAATTTTGAACGGATCAAGCTCCTATCACTGATGAGCTCGTTAGTTAAGGTCGTAGTTCTTTCTAGTCCAAACTTTCGGGATAGGAAAGTGAAACATAAGATCCCTTGGAACTCATTTATTTAATTGCTCATGATCGGTTCCTGGGCGGTTTCCGACTTTAGCCTTTCATAGGCAACCTTTGAGGCCCTTTAATGCATGGCGCCTTTGAACTAATCTATAGCAATGCTCTCAGTTCGGCCTAAAGGTTACAACCTCTGGCTTTGAGCTTTTTAGCAATGGACTTGACATTTCCCGATTTCCAAGTTTATTAATGAAACTGAAATTGCCAATAGTATGTGCTTTTCTTTTTGTCTAAGTTAAATAACTTGAAGGGAATATTAGCGACACTTCAATTGGCTTGTCAACTCGCTTAAAGAATAAAATTACTCTGAGGTTATAAAGAAAACTTGGTTTTTTCGAATTGGTTATGACTAGATTGGATTTTTAAGTTGGTTGTAACCGAATTGGACTTTCCGAATTGGTTATAACTGAATTGGACTTTCCGAATTGGTTTCCACCGAATTGGATTTTCCGAATTGGTTCCGACCGAATTGGACTTTCCAAATTGGTAAACCTGGATTAGTGTTCCACTTAAGTGAACTTGGATCGAGGTGAAAACCTGGACCTTTCCGAGGTGGCGAACATGCATTAAGTGTTCCACTTAAGGGAACTACTTAAGGGTTATACAGTATTTTTTCGAGTCATTTGTTAACTCGGATTTTATTTGTCATTATTCCCGAGGTATTGGACTTGGGTTCCGTGTATCTCAACTAAGGGGCAATCAATCCCTTAGGATTTATGTAACCTTATTCTTAGTCAAACATTGGTTTTCTTGACTAGGTTCTTGGTCAAGATCTTTGCTGAATTCGACCTCATTTTTTATTGCTGATTCGTAGCCTAAATTTGGTCTTTTAGCCCCCAATTTAGGCTTAGCCTTTCGACTTTAGAATTTAGGGAGCCATGGTGGATTCCTTTGTAAGATTCTTGTAAAACACATGAGGAAAGCTCCTCCTTCATAAAGGGTCTTCCAGTTTTTGCTAACTAGTGGGTGGATAAGGTGTTGGGAACACCCTTCTTAACGGGTGAAGAATATCTCAAATCTCTTAGGGAAGAGGTATTAATTACACCCTAAGGAGAAAAGGAAAAAACAAGTATCCTATTAAAAATTTAAAAATCCTTGTGGATGTGAATGTATGATGCTCTTAATTATTTGGGCATCTTGGGGTACGAGTTTTGCTCTTCCCTTGTATTCGTAGTGAAACTTTGCGCTTGAGTTAATTATCCTCAAGGCATTCAGAATTTCCATGCTTAAGACATTACTTAAGGGGTTTGATTTAACTTCTTCGCTTAGATAGCGTGTCTAAGGGATTAGTTCTAGATCTAATTTAAATTGTCCTTCTTCTGCCCAGCATTTTTGACTTAGGTTGATTGCCTAAGTGGTTTGGCTAGGATCCAACTTTCTCAAGTTGTCCTTTATTCACGTGGTTGTTTCGAACTTAGCTTAATTTCCTAAGTCATTAGTTGGTTTCCGACTTTGTAGTCGTCCCTTTATATAGCGACCTACATCCGACTTAGTTTAATTTACTAAGTGGCTAACTAGGTTCTGACCTTAAGTCATCATTTTTCATCATGATTTAAATTCCAACTTTCAGTCAATTCCAATCTTAAGGAGCCGGTTTCCATGGGCCTTCCATGCTTGTAGGGAGATTTTGACCTTGAGTCTGTTTTGCTTTATCTTGAGTTAGTTCCCTAAGTGTGTTAGTAAACTTTTGATGCTAGGATCGAATTTTACTATGCTAAGTTTTGAATTGAAAGCCATTTTGTAGTCCACGCTTGGATGATTTAACTAAGGGAAATGATTTATACTCTATGCTTAGAGATGTTATATAAGGGAGTTGATTTGAGTACCCGACACTTAAAGCAATTGTCCAAGGGAGTTAATTTGGGTACGTAGTTAAAGAACATATTTTGCCTTTGCTGGCTGATCTCGTTATGAGTCGAAGGTTATCTGTGAGCTTTACTACTCCTTTTATCGATCTCGTTTTGAGTTAGATGTGGGCTTTAAACTTAAGTGTTGGCCGATCTCATTTAGAGTCGGAGGTCACATCTAGTGAGGGCCAAGTATGGGCTTTGCTTTATTTTTAGCATGTTTTTTATGTGGGGTAATGGGAGATTTCATGAATGTGCATTTTTTCCCTCATGTTTTCATTTAGGCTCCGATCTTGGCTTTGCTATACCTTTATCCGAGGTCGGTTTCTTCAACAAGCTTAATTCGAGCTAGATGACCTTATTCTTGGCCAAATGGTTGTGGGCTGTGTGCCAAAATATTTCATGTAGTGACTCTCAAAATGATATTGTGCATTAATAATGGCATTTATTTGCAAAATTGTGCACATAAAGAGAAACAAAATCATTTAAATGATCAAAATAAATCAAGTTTGAGAGTGTGCAAAATATGACATGCCAAAGATATAAGCATCATGAAAAATTTCCAAACCCAAATTCAGGGAATATCATGGATTTTAAATAACTATATATGGCATATAATGGGAAAATATACTTAGATATAAATAGCGAGGAAGATAAGGATACCATGCTGTGACTCGCCATGCGCAGATGGCCAAGGTTGTAGCTTCCAATCCCTCGATTCTCGGCATCGAGTCAGTAGAGTGGTCAACTGTGGTATGTTTATCCGAGTTGTGTGGATTTGAATCTCGTGTCCCATGTTTTTCTCGAATTTATACATCGCGGAGATTTTTTAAATAAATTTGCACCGAGATATCTGCAAGCAATGCAATTGGCATGGTAGCGACAAACTTAGAGGTGCATTTCAAGAGACGCGAGTTCAAATCCCGTATTAGCCAAGTTGAGAAATGACCCTGATTCAAGTCCCTTCTGCCACAGCTATTGAATTTTCAGCTTCCATTTCCTTCCTTTTTTTGTGCCAAGTGGGTTGGCCGAAGACCCTATTTTTGATGAAACCCAAGTTAGTGGGTTGTCTTCTTCCTCGCAACGACACCAAAGTCCCTTTTCAGCTACAGTTTCATTTTCAGGCGGTGGCATAATGGAAGCTAGTAGCGGCAATTCTTCATCTCCATCACTGAACAGAGAGACCAGGAACATGGCAGCAGATCTGCCATCCGCAACCTTTAGCAACACTGGATGGTGTCTTAAGCTGCAAGGGTGGTGGCACACGAGGCGTGGCCCAAGCGAGAACTGCGGCGGTAGCGTTGTGACTCAGCGACACCGTTCCTTTTGCGATCGGGCACTAGCGCACTCTCTCCTCCTTCGTGACAGTCATAGCACGAATTCGGGAAATGTCGTGGTGCCTTGCAACGGAGGTAGCGTGAAACAACAACTGGCACCCACCAACCTCTATTAATTCTTGCAATTGGTGGCACCCATGACGGTTGTGCAACGGTGTGAAGTAGCCAATAATGATGGTGCAAGGTCTGTCGATTCTTAATGAAAATGAGCGAGGCCAATGCCATGACTTCATTCTTCTTATTTAATTTCAAATAATGTGACTTGTAAAAGCCTTTAATTTATTTGATGAAAGAATTTCAACTTGGAACCTGGCGACTTCAATAGAGAGAAATCCGAATAAGAGTGGGGGTCAGCAAATTGCGATTCAGATTGTAGGAAAAGACCACTTTTTTATCATAGATATTCAAATATGTCGTGCAGCTTTTCCCTTTGTTATTGTTTGTCCACAACCCGGCCTTTGACCTAGCATTTCATCCATAGCCGTAGGTTGATCTCCGATGTGCAAAGAAAAGAAAAAGATCAAAGCAATGTGTCCCCACAGTAGCTACATTGATCGGAGCCAGGAAATCGGATAGAGATTACCTGGTCTCCGGTGTAGTGTAGGAAACATGAAGCTACTGTTGATCCTTGATCTCAGTTGGTGGGGATGTAACCACAAGGACTCCGATACTTAAGTTAGCAGAGATCAAGAGATACTATATGAATAGAAAAGAGAACATATCTAAATCATCTGTTTAAAGGGCTATTTATAGAGAGATTTGGGGGTTTGAATAAGAAAGATTATCTCCTCTTTTCATGGGATTCTCCTTCAGTTAGGATTCCCTATAACTGCCTTTGAGATATCTCCTCTAATGATAAGATAAGACCTTTTAATGGATGTAGGATAGACATATGGGCCAAGACTCCTAACTTAGGCCTTGGGTGCCATTGTCCTATCCATGGCTATTGAGCCTATAGGGTAGTCCGTAACATATACAAATCAATCTCTTGAACTTTTTAATTGTGCAACCTGATACTCTAGACTTTCTTGCATGTGCACTATTTTTTTTTGACAATTAATGAAAAAATTAACAAAAAGATCAATTTATATATTCAAAAAAAATTCAAGGAATCGATTATAGTTAGGAGATAAAGCACATTTTTCCTAATGATTATACTTCAGGAAAGAAATTAGAATAAAATATAATTTTTTATATTTTAATTCCTAGAATGGAATGGCCATTCCCTATTTACAGTTTGTCAACTTTGGAAATGAAGTGGCTTTCTAAGCTATTTAATTGTTTGGTATGTGGAATTTATGGGAATTGAAATCAAATTTGATCTGGGTAGCATAAATACGGCTTATGATAAAAAACAATAAAATGATTAGCTTTTCTCATGTATAATCTTATGATTGACATTTTTTTATATAATTTAATAATAAAATATATTTTTTTTTAAAAAGCAGGCACAAGTTTATTTATGAGAAAAATTAACATGCACAGCTCTTTTTTTTTTGAAATAATCCATTTATGGTATTTTTTTTGTAATACTTTGAATGATGATTGTGTTTACCAATATGTTATTTCTTTTTTTAGTTATTCTTTTATTCATTTGCATAATAGTTATGACCTTTATTAAAATTTTATATGAATATTCAAAATGCATTACCGCAAGACAAAAATCTAAGTAAAAAATTAAAATTTAAAAAGGCTAATAATCATAATTTTATAAAATAAATATAAATTTAAATTTATACACTATTAGTGTAAAAACTTTTTAACCACCATTAATGTTTACCCTTTTCTTAAATGAGAAGAGAAAATGAAAAAAAAAAATGAAAAGGACAAAATGGAAAGAAAGGAAAATAAAGAAAAAAATATGTTTTCTTTCCTATTGCTTGAGTGAAGAAAAAATGAAGAGAAAGAAAATAAAAAAAATTATATTTCTATTACCTGATTAAAGAGAAATGTGATAAGAAGAAAAATATAATTATAATAAATAATTTGTTTACTGTTAATCTAATATATTGAAGAGATTTATATAGAGATAAAATTAATATTTTAAACAAATTCTCTTTTCCCCACTAGTTTTCTCTCTGCTTTTGGAGAGAAAAGATTTTGATGGGACTACACCCACTTTATTCTTTCTTTCCTATTTTATTTTCATATCCAATTTAGAGAAAACATTAAATTCATTTCATTTTCTTTCCACTCTTTCTTTTTTACCCTCTCCATTTTCTTTTCATCCAACAAAAGGTTAATGTCTAGATATGCTTTGAATAGGATTGCCTCTAGAAAAGGATAAATGAGTAAAACCAAAAATAAATAAATTAAGGAGTCTTTGAGAACGTGAAATATATATAGTAATAGTAACGGTACTGGAAACTACGAAAACCTTTCATAATAAAATGGTTTGAATATATGCTTTCGCAGTTACTTAAAATGCCTTAAAATTAATAATCTTAACATTGTGTTAATCACGTTAAGGAAATTGTAGTCAATTAACTGATATTAAACAGGATTCGTTTGCGTAAGAAACACATGAATATGCCCTTTTTCTTGATTTCCTGTTTAATTTTACGCACTTCTGGAATCTCCTGTATGTATTGGAATCAAACTTGAAAAAGAGTTTGGTGATAGAAAATGTAATCAGATATACACAAAGAAATTCTTTTGAATCAAACCTTTATTGCGACAGAAGCTGCTAAAAAGAGTATGATCAACTCAATCACTCCGAGCTCACTTTCATAAAGGAATGAGTAGTGAGTAGCGACAGCTAGCCAGACGTATGAGCAGACACAGGCAGGGGCCAAAGTGATGCTATAATGAGGACCCATGCTTATAAATCTAAAATATTTTGTCCAGTTTACTCTGATCACTTCCAGTCTGAAATTATTCTTCACTCGTTCCTAATAAGTTGCAACTTTTTTATTTATAACTTCTTAGTTATCAATAGGAGTTGGCAACGTGCTAATATATGGTAAATTACTAATATCAATAAAGTATTGTAAATTAATAATTAATTAACTGCTTCCACGAATCCAACTTAAAAATGCTGGCCATTCTGGCCATTCTCCTCTGTGTGACACAAATTGTGTGTGGGATTTTATTTATTTATTTTTGATACATCGGTATTAATGGAATTTGAACTTAGTATTTAATGCATTCTATCTAAACCTTTTACCACTAGATGACTCCTCACAGGTTAATTGTATGTTTGTGTAAGTCACAAGAAGTTTAACAATTAGAGAAAAAATTAGACATTCGATGTTTGTTGAAAGATTATATTGAGGTACCAATTATGACACATTTGATTTTCTTTTAAGATTAAAAAGAAAAGGGAAAAAAATCAAAGAACAAAAGAGTACTGTCCATCTTTACTGCTAAAATGCAACATATCAATTGTCATCGAGATAAGCATGGTGATGTCTTTGAGCTTTTGTGTTAGATAACAAGGAACCCTCTCATTTAAGATTACTTTAATAGCAGCAAGAAAAGCATCAAATTAGAAAGTCACATGAACACTCCTCCGTAGTCACATCATTACAACTTAGCAAAAATTTCAGTGTTTTTTTCTTAAGATATAGCTAGCAACAAGTTGCTTTTAGACTCTAGTGTTTTTTTCATCTTTAGAATCTAGTGTCTTTGTTGCTTTTAATTTTGCCATCAATTCATATCATGAAAGCGAAGGGTGTAGGCCATCCATCTACTGGTATCAGATTTTCCCACAAAAAAGAAGGATGCAAATTACCTTGCATTAGTCCGAAAGAACGAAGCAGTAATTAAGTACAAGCAGCATATATGTTTGAAATTAAAGACACTACAAGTCTGTAAGAGTAAACATTGTGTCTCTGCAAAAATAAAATAACCTCATCCAATAATTGAGACCGTAAAAAAAAAAAATTGAAAGGATGAGTAGAGGAGGGATCACCTTTCATTTATTTATTTTTGCAATAGTAATATTGAAATTAATTTGAATTTTTGACTTCATACAATTTTTTTACTTTGATTAACAAAGTTTAAGTTGAGAAAAGTTTCATCTCAGCATACGGTCATATGTTTATGGAATTATATAGCGTTTATAGGGATACTTATAGTTTGCCTATCAATAGGAATAGTGAATTCAAGTCATACCACAGCATAAGTTGAAGATCAACCATGAGCCAACCTCCATTGGCAACCTCATACAAACTAATCAATTTCCTATAACTTCTTCTTTTTTTTTTTTTTCTTTCAAGTAATAAATACTTAGTACTGAAATATTTTATATATGCTTGCTATATATCTCTCTCATTTGGTTTCTCTGTGATTGCTTAAAATTCAAAATCTGTTGTCAACGGATACAAATTCCAGTAGTGTAGTTTAAGAAATTCACTGAGAGGGTAACTTTTCAAATTTATTAAACATATAGAAATTGAATTGTACTAGGAAAATATTGATATATGGTGTTCGATTCAGGTCATATCCAATTTCTGAACTTTGAAGCCTTTTTTTTCGCCTAATCTAGAAATATTTTGTTGGTTGTTGTCTGAGTGAACCGCATAATCTCATCGAATGTGTAGCTTCGATTTGACCCAAAATTTTAGTTCCTTTCTTATTTTCAACAACCATATCATAGCGCATGCATTGTATTTGTTCTCACAGGTCTACAGTTGCTTCCCATTTCCTATAGTATAATAGAACGTGGCTCCACTAATGTGACCAAGAACCGTTAAGATATTTTTTGATGCTGTTCAGTCTTTTTTTTTTTTTTTTTTGATGCTGCGAGAACCGTTAGGATTAAGATACATTCAGTTTATTCCAAAATAAAGAATGAAATGTATACTCCTAAAAATTGATAGTGTAGGCCTTCAATGTCATATCCGAATTCTGAAATTTAAAGCTATTTTTGCCTACAATATATATATTTCCACCATCTCCTCAAGAATCTGATTCCAATTTTTGACCCAAAAGTCTAGGTCATTTCTTAATTCTTACATATAGTTTAACAACCTTATCATTGTTTTTATTAATTTATTCTCACAGGCCTACTTAGTCGCTTCCCATTACCCGTGCCATTCACAAATGAAACCGTGAACAATGATACTATAGTAGATAGTAGTGACTAATTAAGATGCTTCCAATTTATTCGAAATTCTAGCACGGCTTCAGGATTGCACAAAATTCATGTATCATGCGCCCAAAGCCAAAAAGAATCATTTGGTACACGTTGACTATTGATGAACTATAGACGTGACTATAGTTGCCGCCCAGTCAAAGAGCACCACCTTATATATCATAATCAAGAACCCACTTAATACAATGCCAAATGGCTATAAGAACCTGACTAGAATTGAAGACGAAGAAAAATTGAGAAACATATAAATGTAAATCAGAATATGCAAGCAGATAATATATTGAATTCGTTGTAGAAGGAGGACTGGGATTCAACCGAAAAAAAACAAAGAAGAAGAAGGAGGAGGAGAACTGCGATGATAGTAAAAAGTATTCTAATTTTGTTTCTAACTTAAAGCACTTAATTAACAGGATAAATCAGAGATGCAAATCTCACACATAAGTAAAAGGAAAAGAAAAGAAAAATGTTATTTATACTATTTTTTATATTTATTATAATTTATAAATATACAATGAGAAAGAAAAACACAAACTGAGGTGTGTGTTGAAAAAGAGGGGAAAAAACAAAGTGATGAAAGATTCAAGTATTTTGCTTACTCAATTGTACATGTTAACTTTTAAGCTACAAGGATCTGGTCAATGACGAGAGAGTCAAGTATTTTGCAAATTATAAGATTATATATGGATGAAAATCATATCTCGTGCACAGGGACAAGATTTCCTTCATTTTCTGTCTTATTTTGTTTGATTCTAGTTTGGCGAGAACTGAGACCTTTTCTTGTCCCATACGACTCAATAGAGTATACAGCCAAACAAAAGATGCATTTTAAATTGGCCTTAATTTTATCTTTTCTTTTATCTTTTTTTCCTTTTAGCTTCATTGGGCTTAATTTTTTCGAAGATTAACATTAAAAAAAGAAAAATTTGCTGTACTGTGACATTATGAAAATAGAATGTACCCTGGGACATCATTTTGTTTTCAAGTTATAAGGACTAAATTTAAATCAGGACAAAATCATAAAAACAAAAAAGAGTAATCAATCTTTATAGGTTACTCAACTATTTTGTTAAACTAATATTTTATCAAATTCAAAAGTTTATATGGGAACTCCTATTAAGAGTATATTTATTTCAATTTTTGTAAAAAGTGATTATGAAATTAAAATTTTTTATGTAATTGAAAAAATTAAAAATAATTTTTTTTAAAATTATTCTTTCCAACTTCTACTAAAAAAAATGAAAAAATATATATTTTTTTAAGATTCTGATTATTTTTAAAAATTTACCCAAATATATGAAAAATTAATTTTTTAATAAATAAATAATTTTTTAACCAAAAAAACTTATCCAAACACACCCTAATTAGACAGGAACTTTGTTTCCGAGATTTTTTTTTTCAATAGGTTCCAATACTGGTTACACATGCATTTCTCTCTCTTTTTTTTTTTTTTTTTCTAAACGACTACACTCGAGATCAAATGATTTCTATTGATTCTTCGTTTTCTTTATTTTGGATTCAGCAGCCACTTTAGTAATTGAGCACAATTGGGCCTCTTAAATGTTCTGTAACTCGTCTTCCAGTTGAACTTTTCCTCAAACAATTTCAATAGTACATTTATTATCAGATATATGAATGTAAATTCTAGCTAAGATAAGGCAACACACATGAGTAGTTAGGCTTGATAAAGCACTCCCTTTCTTGGGGATACGGTTCATCGTTCCAACTCCTGCATGTTTGCTTGTTTCAAAAATTTTGAAAATCTTCCTGTACATCGAAAGCTTTTCCAGATTCTTCAAAACATTTCCAAAAGGAACGCTGCAGCCTAATGTTGTCGGGGATTTTGTATTTGAGTGAGACATGACAAAATTGATTAGAACCAAACAAATTGACTCGCTAGCAAACTATTGTCCCCAGAGGGATGCCATGTGCACATGCAATTATATATAGAACTCAAAGTATGATAATGTTTATGATTTTATCTATGCACTTTTTGGGGGAGGACCTTACAAGGAAAGATGTCTAGATGTAAGTTACACGATTATTTGTTTTAGAGAATGATGTGAATAATTTATACAAGTTTGAACCATGGGTCAATATAACTAGGAAAGTTGATCATCATAAATGAAAAGTAAGCCGCTGATTTTGTGAAACACCATTCAAATTTTTCATTCCAAATGATGTGGAAGTTGAAATTAGCAGCGTCAATTTACCTTTAACTGTGAATTCATTTGAGATTTTGTTATAATTTGCAACTTTTTAAGAATTGTTATGATATACCATATTTGCCATGTTTGGCTTAAACAGCTTCATTTCTCCAAGTCGGTGAACTAATTAACTGCGCTCAAATAAACTTCACTTGATCAACACTTGTCAATTACAAAAAGAGAAACGAAAAAAAAAGTTTAATTTTAAAATACTATTATTAGTGCCAAAAAAAAATATAAACTTAAATATGTTTCTAGTCCCTATAAGTATTTTAGATATATAAGTATTTTAGAATACATATTTAGTTCTTACAAATATTGAAATTTTTGTTTTTGGTTTTTATAAATATTTTAAAGGACTTCTTTTGGTTCTTATAAAGATTACCTTTTAACAATGATATCTAAAGATAGGGACTAAAAATATAATATTAGAAAAGTAAGGGACAAAAATTTTAAAAATATTTTAAGGATTAAAAGTAAAATGATCTATATTTAGATAGACTAAAAATATATTTAAATTAATTTTATATTATCGTCTGATTTTGTATTTGATTGTTTTTTAATAAATTAATAATTATATAATGTATCAAATTTATTAAATAATATGATAATATATTAATATTAATTGAATGAAAATATAGCACTTTTCGATTTTGGACTCTAAAAAATTGTTTGGTTTAGGTCCTATACTTTCTTAAAAATGAACTTAAATGACCCTTGAAAAACTTATAAAAATCATGTCTTTAGTTCTTGTGATAGTGATTATTTGTGCTTATTTTTAAAAAAATAATGACTAAAATTAATATTTTTTTAAATGACCAAAACTAAGAAGTTCTATATTTATTGAAATGAAAAACATATTTACACAAAACTTATTTACGCTAATAATCATTAAATAAATTCAAAAGAAAAATGCAATGCCGCAAGACAAGAAACGTTTACATTAATTTTGGAGACAGAGGATACCCTCTCTGTGTCAGCAAGGGCATATTATAACCTATGAGAAAAATTTACGGTAATATTTGTAGATACTTCAGTGAAAAGCAAAACCAGCTAAAACACCTGGGGGCCATACTAGTATAATTTTTAAGTGTTGAATAAAAATATATTTGGTAAAATAAATACTAAAACTACTATATTAGTCGAGGTTTAGTGAACTTTAGATAAAAAGTAAACAAATACTACCTTTGATCCATTTTATTTATTACTTTAATTATATATATAAGAATCAAGAAACTCATAACCAAGATTTTTTTTTTAAGAGTATTCTTACTCCCTATTATCAGGGAAGGAGAATAATTTTCTTTAGATGTAGTAAGACTTGCCCCTTTAATTAGTGTTCTCTCCAAAATTTAGACTCTGATCTTTTTTGAAACTGTAATATACTTCTATCACTATGTCAATATATTTATTGATACTCAAAATCAAATTTTAATTATAATACTTAATTTTTAATATTTAATTGATTATTTAACTCATTAAAAATATATTATGTTTAGAAGTATATGAAAGAAAAAATTAAAAAAAACTAATAATGCATTCTAATACAAATAACATATAAAATAAATTAAGAATTTTTAATCAAAGTGACATATAAAACTTTAGTCACTCTCAAATTTTCGAAAGCTCTGGGGTTGCCGTCCCCGAACTTAGCTCTGCTCAAAGTTAAACCTATTGACTAAAGACTAATCGTTGGGGGAAAAAAATTTAGGAATCTTAATTGACATTATTCATTTTATATCAATTAAGCTAACAATCATTGGTTTCAGACTTCCAACAAGCATTTCTACTTCTTTGTGTTTGTTTGTCTTATTGCTTTTTTATTTTTCTTTCTCCATATAGGTCTTCTTTCGAATTCACATGGCGGAGCTTGACATTTCACTGAAATAATTAGGATTAAATTATTCTCAGCCATTTTAATTGAAGCAGTTAATGTTAAATAACGATCACTTGACCATTCTTGACTAAATCATTGTTGGACCACGCAATAACGGGGCTCATAGCCTTCTTCCTCCTTAAGACATGGCTAATTAATAGCTATTCGATTATAACCTAGTGCAGATTAATACTATAATTAAAGTATAGAATGAGTCGTTCCACATAAAAATTAAATGATTTCCATAATTAAAATTGACTCGGAGAATTTTAAGAATCAGTTTAGGTGAGATTCCAACCTTATGACAAACAAAAATCACATGGGATGCTCAAACGCTAATCGAGGAAATAAAGAACAGGTTGATTCTCATACTTAACCTCTGTTTATGCGTTCCCATGATTGACGTTTATGTCTTTGTGGACTAAACTTCAGGTGTAAATATTAATCACTTTTTTTTTCAAATATTTTATATTTTTATCTTTATTTTTGTTTAAATTATCAATATTTAAAGCCTATTAGACCTAAACTAATTTGATTTGAGATAAGTTGATTTAGTATAAGATAAAACCTATGAGATAAAACCTTCTCATCGCATTTCTTTTATTTACAAAACTCAAATTCAAAATATTATTTAAGAAAAATAAATGTCAAACTATTTGAGAGAAAAAAAAAAAAGTTAGTATATTTTTATTTTTATATGATATATGTTCAAACATGCCTTCCTACCTTATAAGCTAATCAATACATAGATAACACACAATCACACAATGACATAAAGATTGCGTGTTCAATATGCAATTAATATAATGTGGAAAATTGGACATTTGTTAATGTGATCTTATTGTGGTAGTAGTTGTAGTTGTAAGTAAGTGGAGGCATTCCTAGTAAATGGTGTAATGAAATTGGCAAAGTTAGCCATTTTTAGCGTACCAGGGGAGAGGAAGAAGCATTATCAAGTAGGTGATGAAGTTTGTGGTTTCTTATTTGTCAAAGCAATTCCATTTAAGAAGTATGAATGGAACACATCGAAAAAGCAATAAAAACTCATGTCAAGTTTATGCATCCCACTAAATAATATTACTTCTTGTCCATTTTACTTGTCACTTTTGGCTATATGAACGAGAATTAAAAAATTTAAAATCGAGACTTAATTATAAAATATGTTTATTAAAATATTTTTATTTAATTTATAATATATAATTAATTCATTTTATTAATTTCATATGATAAATTTCAGTTAATGATGTAGTTAGAATTATGTGAAGGATAAAATTATAAAATTAATAATAAATATTTTATTAATATATAGTAATAATAGAGCTACTGGATATTAGCAAGCATATAGATTAGCTGACAATAGATTGTTCTAACTTGTTTAACCAGAAATCTCAAATTTGAACTTGAGTATGCAATTATGTTAAAATTTAGAGAAAAGAGTTTTACCATTTAAGTAATTTTATCCGTTTTGAGAAGAATTACCTCCAATAATAGAATATATGTAATTTTAACAAAACAAAAAAAACAGAAAAACGCTACTGAAAGCACGTGTGATTCAAATAAAGGGGGCAAATTAAATGAATTGTGGAAAATTAAGGCTGAGGAAGTGACTTGGTTATTGCCCTCTTGACTTTGACACAGTTCGCAATGGGTTAATTTCATCTTCTCAATCACATTGTTCCACTTCGCATCCCTAAGTATCGAAGAACAACAAATGGGTGAAGGTGAAGACATCGAGATTAGCGTTTGACAAAATTATTAATAACATACCGATGGTGATTAGAGCTCACAGTCGAGGAAAGGGACATTAGAATATGCCCTGTAACAATCATAGCCTTCTTGAGCAGGAATTGACTATACGCAGTACTGTGGCAGCATGCCCGTAATTTCACGGTTTGGTTACGACCGCACTCAAGTTTGTGCTTAATTTGTCCAATAAAATATCCCTATACTGTTAGACAAATTAAGGGCACGTTGGGTTTTAGAACCTTTTTTTTTTTTTCATTTTCTATTTTTTTACTTTTTTAAAATAGCTTTTACTTTTAGATTATCTAGTTTTAGGAAGCATATTTGTTTTGATTGTGTTTTTTGTTTTCAAAAAATAAATACTTCTACAATTTTTTATTAATGAACATACTTTATGAAAAAAGATTATGTATATTTATTGACAGTCTTTGTTTTTTTGGTAAATTATTGACAGTCTTTGTTGAGTCACAAGCTTAAATATATTTTTTATCTTTGTAAATTATTATAAATTTTGATTTTGATCCTTATAATTTTTTTTTTAAGTTTAGGTTCAAATATTTTTAAAAACACTTAATTTTGGTCCCTATAAAAATTTCATTTTGATGTATATCCAAAAATTTTCAAAAATATTTGATTTTAGTCTCTGAAAAATTATGATATTTTGATTTTCAAGAAATTTAAACTAATATTCTAAAAGACTTAAATCAAATTATCATAATTTTTTAAAAATTTAAAATAAATATATTATTTTAATATAGGGATCAAAAGCTAAATAAAATAATAATAAAGACTTAAACAAAATATTTTTAAAAATATTTGAATCTAAATCAAAATTTATTTTTTATAAAAATTAAAATAAAAATTTACAATATTTTCAAAGACCAAAAATATAATTAAGCTTTCACAATTAATATTTTAAGAATACATAATAATTTATATTCAAATAAATTAAATCAACCCCTTCTAAAATTTAGTAGAATTACACGCAATCACCTTTTGATTTGCAAGGTTGACCCTAGAAGTCCATAAACTTGACTAATTATTATCCCCATCGGCCCTTCGACTTGACAGTCTGTCAGCTTCGTTAACGTAAAGATGACCGCATGCATGACACAAGATCGTTTAATGGCATTTTGTAATATTTTGAGAATATTTGACATATCAATTGAGTACAATAACCCTTTTCTCGTAAGTTAAAAGTCAAAGACCTAGGATGTTTTTGTTTTAAGAAAGGATTTTCTGTTTTTATTTTTTAAAAATAATTTTCATTTTCAAATTTTTGAATTTTAGAAAATTTATTTAATTTATAAAAATAAATTCTATTTTCAAATAAAAAAATAGTAAAAATATATTTGATGTATCTTTTCAAAATAAAGAATAAATCTCCAACTAAGTCTCTGATAATTTTAGTATCGAATAATTTGGTCCCCGACAAAAGTAAACTACTCTGTTAGTCCCTGATAATATCATCCATCGGACATCCGTTAGTCCCTGCTGTCTCACTCCACCATGACTTTAAATGACGTCATTTTATGTCTTTTAAACAACATCGGAGCTCAGGCTTGAGGAGGTCAAGGGTGGCGCGGTCTTTTACTTCAAGGTGAAAGGGGTGGTGGCAGAAGTGATGATGAAGAAGAAGAAAGGTGCGGTGTTGATGGAGTAGTATAATGGTGGTGGTGAAGAAGAAGAAGAAGAAGAAAGGTGTGGTGTTGGCGGAGTAGTGGTGGCGGTGGTGAAGAAGAAGAAGAAAGGTGTGGTATTGGTGAAATAGAGTGGGAGTGGTGGTGGTGGACCAGTGGAGACAAGGTTAAACAGTGCATTGTGGGTGTTTGAGAAGAATCCAAACATCGCGTACACAGATCTGTTAGGGAAGACGGTAGAGACTAATAGATGTCCGACAGATAATATTATCAGGGACTAATAGAGTAATTTATTTTTATTGGGGACCAAATTATCCAACCCTAAAATTGTCAAGGACTTAATTACGAGTTTACTCCAAAATAAAATTTTCATGTACTAACAAGCAGGCATCACGTTGCGCAGTGATATGATGCTTGGTTGCATGTCTATATATAAACCCGAGTTTGAATTGCGTAGCATGCATCTTGTCTATTTTTCGTTTAAATTTTGCAAAGCAATGAACACGTGAGAGATTGATTAAAAAATATTCATTTTAGCAGTATCAACATTGGAACCAAGATCAATGGAGTGAAAGAAAGAATATCTCCTTATATTACCATCTTGCCACCGCATTTATCTTGCCACCGCGTTTGAAAATGCTTCCCACAAATAACAAAGAAAACACTGAAAACGTGAAATCATTGTTTTCAAATTTTCACAGCTTTTAGAAAATATTTTCATAGAAGTGTTTCCTTCAAAATCTAACCAAACATATTTTTATATATATTTTCTGATTTTATTGAAAATGAAAATAAAAAATGAGCAAACCAAACGCATCGTTAGTTTTTACTTTTACTATTCGAGGTATTTGATGTCATACGGGCTTGAGATTCTACCAAGGTGGGGCAGCGGAGCAGCATTTTACTTTTATTTTATGTTATCATTTATCATTGTTGTTTGGGCTAAGATAGATTATGGGACTTGGACCGAAAACCATGGGCCTCCTATTATTATTTTTTATTTTATTTTTTCTTCTTATATTTTTATTTTTTGACCTTTTTAACTTTTGATAATTAATGCATATAGAGAAAAATTCCTACGATGCTCGCATAGCCCTTTGCTTATAAGTGATGATCGATTTTGATACTGGCTGAGCACTTATGAAAATATTTCTATATGATTCACTAGATAAATTATTTAATAAAAATATAAAATTAAAGTACAAATACTATATACTCTCATAAAAAATAACAATTAAATTTTAATATTTCATTTTGTTTCCCTTTTTATCATTAAAATTACAGTACAATTTTTTTTTGTCTTCTCACTTTTCATTTTGCCTTAAGTCGAAATTTATTTTAAAATAAATAATAAATAACAAATTATATTTAATATAAAATAAATAATTTAAAACATAAATCAATAAGGTTGGGTTCAAGAGAGAAGGCTTCCTAATACACGGTTTGGACAAATTTCAGGACTCATTATGCACTTGTAGAGGGTACGTATATATTTACATATGATCATCTTATTATTATTTAATTAATAAGACTTTTATGGATATTTTTTTCTTTGCTTACATATAACTTAAATGCATCCAAATATTGAAAAAATATTTTAAAAAATAGATACCAATATAATAAAAAAAATACTAGTTATGTTATCCAGCGTGTTGAATAAATGATATAAATTAAATATTTATAATCATAATTTTTATTTAATAAATAAACATGTAATATAGATTTCAATTTTTTTTTTTACTTTTAGAGAGATTTACAATTAATTTAAATAAAAATAATTATTTTATAAAATATATTTTTTACTTAGTCTTAATTATATTTTGATAATCTTTTTTCCTTAAAGTCGTGATAGATTTTAATATTTAAACTTTTGATTTTGTTTAATTAAAACTAACTCTCTCTTTTGTGTGGGGTGCGATATAGTGAGGGGGTTTAGTGTAAAGTGAAAAATTTCGGGCAATTTAGATAAATCACATGGACTTCAAAGGACATCCATCTCCATTTGTCATAATGCCACATTGTAGCTACGACAATTAAGAGATGTCGAGTATAATTTTCCTCTTCTTTAAAGAAGATCATTGTAATTTATTTTTTTATATTTCTATTTATTATTTTCAAAATTTAAAGAATGCATTATTAATTATACTTTTAATTCACTTTTCCATTTCATATACCATTAACGATAACTTTAATTTATGTTTCTATTTTTGTATTTTCAGACTTCTCGCATAAAACAGTGAGAAGAACGATTTTATATTCTTGCCTTTTCACTTATTTAAAAAAATATTTTTCTAATAAAATTTAACCAAATACATATTCATCCCTGTATATTTCCCATTTTTAATGAATGAAAATAGAAAACACTCAAAATAAATAGGCCCTATGTTATCCATTAAAATCAGCTTAACATTGAATTTCCTTATTTATAATCACAGCCTTGATCAATTAGAATAATATATTATGTAGGTTATCCTTTTCATTCATACAGTTACAGAGACTAACCCAATTTTGTACGACATTTCATATATTATAGTAAACACCTTATCTTGTTTTTTCAATGATACAGCCAACATCATTTTGGTTTTAGAAAAAAACAAATTGACATCAGTTCAATCTTTCAGTTTCTGTTACGTTCATTGCTGTATAAGATGACCAAAAATATAATTTAATGACATTTTACATAGACTAAATTAATACGTATTTTGATTATTGAGAGATTATATTGATATAAATTTTCTTAAAGAACAATAATAATACTTTAGATTATTGAAAGATTAAATTAAGAATTTAATTTTGATGAAATATTATTATAAATATAACAATAATTTACACAGTCACTCAATTGTTTATTATCACATTAATAAAATTATTTGATTTGTATAACTACTATCTTAAAAGTCATGTATATAGTAATATATGATTGAATCACATGTAAAACTTTTTTTTATTGATAATATATTAAATTAAAGATTTAATTTTAATACATTGACAACATAAATAAAATTTCACATTGTCATGTATTTTTATATTGCCACGTTAACAAATATGGTTGAATCTTACATCTACTATACTTGACTGATCATATAAATAAAACATTTTAATTGGATGATAATGTAAAAATTTTTTACATTGTTAATACATTGAAATTAAAATCTTAAATTAAATATCTAATTATCTAAAATTAAAGACGAGAATGTTTGAAGAATCAAAATAATATTGTCACTTATATTATTTTAGAGGACGAGAATGCAGGGATTTACTCTATTATCTTTTCCCCTCTTTTAAATACACAGTAGTGCAAGTAAAGCAAGAATTTGAAATAAATGAATTGCATAATTTTGATCCATGTATCAATAGAAATACGAAAACATTTCGTTAATTAAGTAATTAACTACTAAATTAATTTAGATCATACACTCTTAAACAATTCGTATTTGGCAAAATCATTTTTAATGAGTGTTGGCACCCGAAATTGTGGATAACCAAGGATGGATAATAGCGAGGAGAAATAGTAAAATAAAAAGGAAATAGTTTATAGTCAAGAAATAAATTTAGATGACAATTGAGAGTAGTTAGCCAAAAATGACTTCAGTTGATTGTTGACAGACCATAGCTAATGGTTGTCAACTGACAGCTGATAGGTGATATTCAATGACTAAAGTGGAACATGTTGCTCAAGAATATTTGGCTCGAATTAATCGAAAAAATCCAAATGCTTGGTTCAACTTTAATTGGTCATAAATTTTGATCTAAGTGTCTTAATAACTATTATTATGTAACAACAGAAAGTTCAAGACAAGAGCATCAAGACAAGAGCATCGGTGTAACAACCATAGTTTACTTGGCTGGGGTTGTTTTAATCCTAAAAAAAGGGCATCTTAAAACTATTTCAGTCACTTTTCATTTTATCTTATTTTTTATGTTGTTTTTGTAATTAGGACTCTATTTAGGGTTAGGCACCTATATAAATCCTTATTTACAAACTTTGAAGCTTGACGGCTAATAGCCAATAGTTGATAGCTGACAATTGAATAATAAATTTAGCTTTTAGCCAAGGGAGTTGTCTCCTATTGAGTATTGGGCTATATGATGGTTTGCAACTTATGAACCAAATTTGGGCTTTGGTTGAAGGAGAAACATGTTTCAGCAGTTGAACAGAATAGTTTGACCAAGTTCACAACCACTTCCAAGAAATACAATTAGTTGAGGAAGACCATTTTTGGTTTAGGAAGTTGGGAAAATAGTTGAAATGCAGTAGTAGGAAGTTACAACAAGGAGTTGGACGTGTTTGCTACATAATAGGATGCATAGTTAAGCTATCAACTAATAGGTAAGTTGAATCTAGATATAATAGTAAACCAAGTTAGCTAAGATAGTGTAGTCAGTATGATATGCTATTTGCCACTAAGCTAAACGTGTGCTTAAGTGTATGAATGTGGTTAGTGGGATTTAGTGCTAATTAACTATTTTTGTATCTATAAATAACTTTGTACATTGCTTGTAAAAGACATATCCAAAACATCAATCAAACAAGTCTATTTAATATTTATATTTACATTTTCTACACTTTATTTTCGAGACTTTAGATTCTAGCTTTTATAGTTCAACATTTATTTTTCTACCTTATACAATCCTTGCCTTTTCCTTTTAGCAATTTATGGCCTTTTTTTTACCGCATTTCTTTTACATTCTGTCATTTACTTTTAGCATTTATAATTTGCAACCCATTTTATTTGCCTTCAACGGTTTGTCAATATCCTTTTTGATGACCTGATTAACTAATTAAATTGTAGCCGAGTCAGGTTTAAGTGATCTGCCTACTAAGTGCTTTCTTTTGTAACTCGGAAACACAATTGAGAAATAGATTCCCTTTCCAAGTGTAATCATCTAATACTTTGGGATGGATCAACCATGTTTTGTGTAACAAAATAGCTTAGCTATTCAGCTAACTTGAGTTCGGCTAATTCTTGAAATAATTTTCTGGTACACCCATATTCAACTAATGCCCCAATAGCCCCCCCCCCAAAAAAAGAGGCAAAGCAATAACTTAAGGTTAACATTTTATCCTAATAATCACACTAGTTACGAAATTATGGATTTTATGGATTTTTTTTCTTTTATGTCATTATTTGGTCCATTTGTAGAATTAGAAGTCACATGTTTTATCTAACATTCACCTTTATTTTCTATCAAAAGTTCTAACAAATTTTTTTGGTTATGTAGCATATCTCAATTAAAAAATAATATTATTTTGACTAATTCAAATTGATTAATTTATATATGTGATGTTATATTTTAACATTATTAAAAAGAAAGTTGTAAAATTAATGGTGTTAAACTGGAATATATGGAGATGAAAACATTAAGAATTTAAAATTTTTGGAGATTAAATTAATGAAACTTATGGATAACAGACTAAATTAATAACGAATGTCTTATAAGACTAAAATCAATGATCAATCTTTTATATGAGAGAAATGCGAATAAAAACGGAAGAATGCCAGTGGCATAAGAAAATTGAACTCTTATCTGTATTATGCACAACACAACCATGCATAGCCGACAATCAAAAGCAAAATGCATGGTGAAGATAACTGTTTGGCACGCCTGGTAGTATAAGACTTGATAGAATAAGAGTTAATAGTATAAGGCTTGATTATATAAAACTTGATAAAAATTTAATATTATACAGTATTTGGTATGTCACTATATAAGATATCGTATTATATACAATATAATTAGAAAAAGATATTATAATAAATAATATTTTTGAATATTAAATTTAAAATTTAAAAATTAATATAATTGTTTAAATATTTATTATAATTATTTTAGCTATTTTTTATTATATATAAATATAATTTTATTTAAAAATTATTTATTTATTTTTAATATTTTTTCATAATATACAAAATATGAGTGAGCGAGTGAGAGAGAGAGAGAAAGAAATAGAGAGAAATAAAGAAGGAGTTTTTATATATCAAAATTTAAGTAAGCCTAATATCATATTCTTATATTTGGTTGTATTTTTTATTATACATAATTAAATTTATATTAAATATTATTTATATATTTTATTAGTAAATTTTTACTTATATTTTTATATTAGTTTGAATAATTATTTTATATTTATTATTTTTTAAAAATATTTATTTATTATTAAAAAGGTTATTAAATAATAATATTTTTTATTTATATGATTTTTATTTTTATTATTTATTTAATAATTATTTTTCTTTTAATAAAATATATTAAAAAATAAAAAAGTAAAAGAACATTTATATGTCAACCGCTAATCAGGCCTAATACGGTCTCTCTAGGCTGGATTAAGTTATCTATCATTTTGACGTATAAGGAAGGTTTGATGGATAAGTTTATACAATACGTTGACTGTCCCTAATAATGGATACGGTCATAAAGTATTGTATTACCTTATCCTATTATGCTTAATACGGCATGTCAAACACGGATAAAGTCATAACATATTATATTATCTTATCCTATTATACCTAATACGGCATGCCAATCGCACCCTTAGTTCTGTTCAATTCCATCACATACACAATCATGCGGATAATAAAACTGCCACGTGCCATTTGCTTTCTCTCCTTCTCTCATCATAATATCGTCATATATATTAAAGCACAAATACACTATGGCGTTAATGTCAATTACATAATTGTCATTTATTACCCAACCAGTGAAGGCTCTTTCAGGTACTAACATGTGAAAAGGAATCCCATTTGTAACAACACAAGAATTAACATTTTCACATGGGAATCAAATCAGGTGAACACAAATCTAGGGCCTAATTCCATGAACTGCTAGTTTTATTTATGATAATCCTGAGCGCAGCTTTTCAGAGAGATCAACCGATCGAGAATTTATATGACAGTGTTACAATTATCATATCAATTAATATATAATATATAAAGCCTAGGGCTATAAATGGGTTAGTTCGATACAAGTTTGAAGTAAAAAATCAGATTCAATTGGGTTGGTTTTGGAGTCAGTTTTTGAATTTTTTTTTTTCAACAAATTAAATCCAAACCAAATTAACTAGTCAGACCAAGATCGCGTTACTATAGTTTGTGCCATCAGTTCGAAGTAAAAAATAAAACTTTGTAGTCCTTTTTTGAAGTTTTTATTCTTATAACAACTAATAATAGTATAAGATTTGGTTATAAGGTGCTTAATAATGGTTTAAATAAATAAATATGTTAAATAAAGTGCAAATAAAGAAGATAAAAAATGAATTTTTATTACTAAAAAAACTTAATTGCAAACTTTGAATGTTTAGATGATTTGGTTTAATTGTCTTGAAATGAATTGATTACCTGAACTAATTCAAATCAATTTTATTAGTTTGATATGGATTTTTGAGTTCATCTTGTCAATCCAATCCGATAAACATCCTTAATAAGAAGAAGGTAGAAGTTATGCCCTTTAATTTGTCATGTAGCAGCTAATTAACTTGGTTATCTAGACTTCCCATAGCCATGAATTCTAAGGTATGGCACTCAACTATCTTAAAATTAAGTTATGTGTTAAAAGTTAGGCAATTCATACTAGGAAAAATTAAATGGCAAGAACTATTAAGAACAAATATTTAATCTTAATTAAGGCACATAAAATGTTTAAATTGTTAAGAAGGATCATATCAAATTTATTTAGAGAAAATTATTATTGCTTGGTTTTAAATGATTATTGCTTGTTAATGAGTGGTTACATTTTTTTGGGGTCTAAACCACTTGTATTCTAAGCCCATTGAACTCTAATTAATCTGCTCAAGTCGGTTCAATCCATTATAGAGATAAAGTTCTCCTAGTGTTATTTTTTTTTTCCCTATCCACAAAACTCGAATCCAAAATTTGGTTTAAGAATAACAAATATTGAATCACTTGAACTAAGAAGCATTGATAGTGATTATTTACCTTTATTGAATGGTTACAATTACAATTACTGTTAATGCTAACTTTAAAATTACAAGTAATATCAAATTTAGAAAATTTAATTTAATTTATTATATTTTATGTTTCTTAATTTGTTAGAAACGCAAATCAAATTTTCATGTCATTTTTGTCCTTAATGTACTTTCTGTTTAAAGAGTTTTGTGGATCAATACACACACACACACACACACACACACACACACACATACATTCTACCCCAAGATACTGTTGCGACTAAGAGATGTTGGATAAAATTTTTATATCCTAATAATACCCATGATTAAGATATATGAATTTAGAATGCTAAAATATAAGGCAAGGATATGTACCTTTTTAAGACATTTGATATGGAGAAGAATCCACTTTAAGAATATGGAAGGTATACATACACACGTGTGCATACCAAGAATATATAGGATCGTCCCCACTGTCTCCCTTAAAAATTTGATGGGGTAATATGAGGCAATAGTAAACAAAAAAAATGGTGTCCAATCTCATAAGAGATACACATATATAGAGAGGGAGTAGTGAAGGGACCTATCCTTCTATGAAAGATTGTCTTGTTACACCCATCATGGCTGAAGCAACCAAGTCAACACATACACAAGTACATTAACTTATTTGGGTTCAAAGCCCAATATGTGATTTCCAAAAATTCATTCGATCACAAATAATTATATAGTAATCTCATCAGGATCTATCAGGTTACTATTTAACCTATTTTACAAATAAATCAATGGAAGTTCAATAATTTTCAACAAGAGACCCTTCCAACAATTACTTTTTCCAAGATTAAAACCTTATCCTCTTTCTAGAATCGCAACTTGCTAATCACCGCATCTAATTCTTATTGGTAAATATGAATCAATAATCTATAATAAGTCAATCAACTATTAATCAATTAATCAATATTAATATTATGAATATAATAAATAATATATAAGAAAGAAAATCTATGCCTTTCTCTCTCGACATGTGCCATTTTTTTTCCATAAGTATCGTCCATTGAAAGAAATATCCTATTCGAGACACTGTCACATACTAAATGTAGGCACATCTTTCAACAAAAAATTCAATCCGTAAATCACCACTTATAGAAGACTAACTACTTTACTAAACCCAACTTCTATTAATATACTTAAATAATTATTAGAAATATTATTTTACTTTTTAATATTGTTCCGTGCATTGCATCTGACACCAATGCTAGTTTGCTAAAAAGCTAGACGGCTTCATATTGAATTGAATAATAATTATGATCTTAAACTAATCTAGAATGTTCTTACGGAAAAAAAAAAAATATAGTGATAACAGTATATAAACTAATCCTTAAAGGCAACCCATGTTATCATAAGATTTTTAAACATTTAGAAACAAAATATAATTCAGAGGCATTCGTATGCATGATATCCTTGTATAGCTCGGGCATAAAATATTTTTAAAGCAAAAACATAAAATCTTTGCGTTGATACTTGATGAATATACCTGCGTGCTTCACTCCGAAAACTGTGGTCTGGTCGCATAAACAAATGACAGATAATTATAGTTGTATAAGTTACAATACAACATCAAGTATCTCAGAGCAGATGTATAAGATAAATTATCTTTGACAATCTGTTATTCACCAGAGCGACTCCTACTGTTTGTGCAAACGTGAAGCAGTTTCTGCACAAAAAGGTCCAGGATTCCCTCCTTTAATTTCTTTTCTTCCTAAGAAGAATTTGAATTTGTAGTATGATGATATATCAAAACAATGAGAATATATTATTCTCTATAAAGACATGCAATGTACGACTTAATGAACTGAAGCAACACTTTAGAATTTCAATTGAAAAGCATTTCTTATTATTATGTAATTGGTGAAACAAAAGGAAAGTAATACACTAGCTAGGTCTGCGCAACAACATATGATTCCGTGTTTATATATATATATATATATTTAATCATTATTTTCATCTTTACTACTTTTAACTTTTAATATTATATTTTGCAAGGATTGATCAATTATTTAGGTTGAAATGCAAATCAGGAAAAATATATATTGTATAAAAATATAGTAATATTTGTAATAAAAACTATATATTGTTAACCATAATAAGTTTTATAAAGTAAGACAATAATTAATTAATGCATCAAATAATGAAAAAGTGAAAAAAAAAGGTGGTTTAATTCGTAAACAACAATGTTGTGGCTTGATCTTGTCTATTGAGTGTGGATATCACCTCCAAATTGTAATGGGTACTCTGCTGATCTAATTAGAATGAGAACCACTAACGAAGTTTCGGTACAGCTATAATTGAATTGCACTTCTCTCTTCATCTCTCTCATGGTGCAGAATAATATTGAAGGAGTATAAGACCCACCTTATTGCCAGCAGATCATGTGTATACGTGTGCTTGCTTGCAATGGCCAACAAGATTGTGTTATCCATTTACGAAAAAGTTCTTCTTTGATTGAATGCAATAACATGCAATTTTAGGAAGAGAAAAGCATATAACAACTTGTATTTTATAAAAACTTTTTATCGGTAACAGAACCCCCCATGTGGCTCAATAAAGTGTCTGCTGACTTGTGCTTGTATTCTACCTGGCTTCAGAATCCTAACGGACTACAAGTACACAATTGGCTCAATTGTTGATCCTACCTACTAGTACATTATCTCATTAAAGAAAGAGAGTTCAAAGTCCACCGGATAATATGGATTTGAAGGTTTGATTTCAAGGATTCACTGTAGCTAGTGAACAATGTAACTTTCATAATATCAAGGACTATAATTGGCTATAAATAGTTATGTATATATCATGGATTCAAGTCCAAAAAAGGGCCAAATTCAAAAGATTAACCAATTTAGTAAGAGAGCCCCTAAACTTAAATATTATATCTTGATAGCATGACTCTTGATGTAGGACTTGTAATATTACCACTTTATTTAAAGGTTGATGACCATGATGACTCATTTTACCCTCCACTTCGAGCGGTTTTCATTATGGTCTTTTTGAGGTAGGCCACCCTTTCCCAGATCACTTTTTTCCTAGGGCGTTCCCTCTATGACCACAGCAACCCACTTTAGGCAGCTTCACTCTAGCCTTTCAGGTAGCCATTTCCTAGGTTGTTCTCTTCGTGAGTCGGTCTTTCAATGAAAACACAAATATTATGGATTTAAGTTCAAGGAAGAACTCAATCGAAAAGACTAGTCCATTTGGTATGAAAGTCCCTAAATTTAAATACCATACTTTGATTTCAACCAAAAAAAAAAAAAAAGTAACATACCTTAATGATATAGTTTCTCGATGTGGGATTCATAATAGTATATAACTGTATATAGTGTTGGTGATTCTTGATGAATAATGGGGAAGCGCCTAATTTGTAGGCAATCAACAAAATTAGATAGGGTTATATGTGGGGAGGTTGTTTTTGGTAAAGTGGTCTCATTATATCTATTTGGCAAGTCTGGCGTGAATATTTCCTTATATCTCTGTTTGGGGCAGCAAATAATGGGAGAAGATTGAATTGGTGTGACTTTTTTATGAAAGATTTTGATAGGATTAGTTTTGATGTAAGCTGTCAAGGAGTCTGTAATGTTTTGTTATTTAATGTTCTCTGTGTTTAGTTGTTTTGGTGTATTTTGATATGTTGTTCCTCTCTTTTTTAGAGAGTTGTAAACTTTTTTCAATAACTAAAAAAAATCAGTATATAATGAAATAATTGATAAACTATTTTCTTATCAAATTAAGGGTGTGTTTGTTTCATATTATAAAAAAATGATTTTATAACTTGAATTTTTTATATAGTTAAAAAAGTTTAAAATAGATTCTTCTAAGAAGTACTAGTTTCACCTTCTAAAAAAAATTAAAAATAGATTTTTTTAAAATTTTGATTATTTTAAAAAATTTATACAAATATGTGACAATTAATTTATTTTAGTTAAAAAAATGATTTTTCTTTTACCCAAAAAAATTGAAACAAACATACCCTAAATCTATCATTGTTTAGACAAAAACAAAAGTTATGGAGCAAGATTTCTTGGCTTTTTTTTTTTTTTTTTTTTTTGAGATTAGGTGAAGAGAGAATTGGGGAGGAGAAGGGAAAAGATTTCTCGATGATCAAAAGATTTAATTATTTCACAGATCTTTATACTTTATATATATAGTTTATAATTGGATCTTTCGTATAAAAAAATTGGATTTCTGTAATTTTTAAAAATTTTAATTTGGTCTTGTTAAATTCGATAAAGAGGGAACTATTTAAACATTCTTTAAAAAATGTAGGCTCAAATAGAAAATTTTATACACAGATTTATTCAAATAATTCCTTATACATTTTAAGGACATGCAAATAGTTTTCTTCTTTAATAGTGAATTAATGAAATTTTAACTGTAAGAACCCGGATAAACTTTTTAAAACTACAAGAACTTAATTACAAATTTTTAAAATATAAAAATGTATTAAATTTTCCCAAAATACATAAGAAGCTTTAGAGTAATTAAACCTAATTGAGACAGAGTTTTCTTTCAACTAATTGTTAGTTGGATTAGAGCAAGTTATGATATACAGGGAGTGTATCACATAAGATAAATGTTTTATTATGAGAGTGAGAGAAGCATATCTAGGTTATATAATTATATATGAATAGTCAAGATTTAAAGTTGGTTAAAAATTATATAATTACTTAAAAAAATTATATAATTTTATATTTTAATCTTGATCATTTATATAAGATTCAATAGTCAAAATTTACTCCTCTTACTCTCGAAATAAATCAATCTTATGATGTGATACGCTCCCATGACACACATTATACAAATATACATTATATGCATCAACGGATATGTAACTCATTTCCTCCGTCTTCATTGTTTTTTTAAATTTTTTTGAACATCATTGGGCTTTTTTTATGGTCTGCACATCGTTGGGCATAAAATTTGCAAAACAAGTAGTGTCAATTTTGAATTGGTTCTAATATGGGTCCAATTTTGAAGCCTGTCTTCTATTCACAGATTATAAAAATTGGAACTGAAGTTGGACGCACATTACGATCGGCTGGGATGGCTTTTTCCTTTTTTAACGTTTTTAATTTCGGGGGCAACACCAACTAGTTTTGCCGTACTCCTGGTTGAATAGCCTTTTATATTTTTCTTTTTGGTGGGGTCTGAGGCCTTTTTGATTTTTGAAGTTGAATAGCCTCCGGGTAACCTTGCACATGGGAAATGTTTACGTACAACCATACATACCTTTAGGATCACCGTGATGGCAAGATGAGATATTAGGCCGAAAGAAATTGGTTCTGACCAAAAAAGAAAAAGAAATTGGTTTGGGCTCTAAAACTCCAACATTTACCCAAAAACTAATTTGGGCTAAGGAAGCTTTGTTGAAAAAATTGATATTTGGTGGCTGAGGCCGAGGCATTAGCGGCAAATCCACAGCCTCGAAGCAGCCACACCTGGGTTCAACTCCTGGAGCCCTCCCCCACACCCCCCCAAAACAAAAATCCCCCCTCCCCGACCAAAACACTTTTTTAACCTGGTTGAAAATCTATTTGTTTTGACCAAAAAAAAAATATATTGAAAAGAAATAGGTCATCTGCCGAAATTTGTTTTCTTTTAGACAAAGAAAAAAAGAAAAATAAATTTGGACATGTTTTCATATGCTTTCGTACATGTTAATTAATTTATAGTGATTCATATATAAATAATTATATAATTACAAAATTGATAAGTGCAGTGATAAATAATTATATTGTTATATAATTTTTTAATTATATATGTAAATTTTTTATTTATTTTTATATGAATCATTGTAAATTAATTGATACCCAGACCAAAACATTTTTCTTTAAAAAATAAGTAACATTTTTGTATTGAAGTGATGATTTACTAAAATATTATTGTGTTTGGGACCTATTCAAAACAACTTCTTTTTTTTTTTCAAAAAAAAAGCTATTTTGATATAATCAAACATATTTGGGTAAAAGATAAAAATAGATTATAATAAAAAAAATTATTAATTTTAAATTAAAAATAATTTATAATTATAAGTAATATTGTAAAATTTATAATTATAAATAAAAATTGATTATTTCATAATTATTATATTTTTATTAAATTAATCTTAAATATTAAATATTATATAATATAAATAATTATTTCATAAATTTTTTTATATAATTTAAATAAAATAGATTATTTTAAAATTATTTTTTAACTGAAATATTTAAATATAAATTAATTATCACATAATTAATTATATTAAAAAAATTATACAAATAAATAATTATTAAAATAATTTTAACTTTACAATTGTCCTAAACACACATTATATCTGAAAACGATGTCGTTGGAGGTTTCTTCTGATCTGAGAAACATTCACATTTCAGCATTCACATGCCGCCCCGACTGAAAGTAAACGAAAGAAGATGATTCTGGAAAGAAAGCTCTCAACCCCTCCCCCTTATTTATTAAGCATATAAGTGTAAACTTCGTTCTCACTTTCTATCCCGGCCACCGAAAATTGCTTTTTATTTTTTCCCACTTTCTACGGGTCCAAACAAGCCCCTGGCCGTGAAGCGCTTTTCGCAGCGTCAAGTGAAAAAATGGTTTTGATAGAAAAACAGCAAGAGACTGAGGAGGAGAAGGAAGAGCACAACGCGATTCCTCCCAACGCCGCCACCGCGAAATCGTCCGCCGCCGACGCCGGCAAGGACGTTTCCGACGGCTTCGAAACCGCCAGCGACACCGAGCTCGGCGGCGACGACGACGACGACGGCGCCGGCGGAGGGGATGAGCACGAGGAACAGCCACGTCAGCAAGAGCAAGAGCATGAGAAGGATCGCGATTCTTCCAACGATGCGTCGAACAGTGAGGAATTGGAACAGGTTCTGTTTTGATGTTCATGATTTTGTTGATCCATTTTTTTATTTTTTCGTTTTTACGTGTTTGTGTTTGCTTCAAGTTGTGTTTTTGTTAATTTCTTTATTGTTGTTGGTGCTGAAAAGATTTTAATGAAATGTTGCACAAAAATTGATGTGTGAATTAATTGAATTCATTAGTTAATATGATGATTCCCAACAAGTTCCCTGCAAGAATTTGCTTAATTTATTAAAGCAGCTTGAGTAAATTTATTTATTTGAAAAATCAATGCTCAGATATATGCAGCTACTGTTGAAATTGTGTTAAAAAAAATTTCAGAATTGTGTGGCAAATTTGCAGCAGTTGTTGTGTATGAAAGCTTTCTGTCGGTGATAAGCATTGGCTTGATTTCTGCTTTTAAAAGAGAAAAGAGGTGTCTTTCTGAGGAGAAGAAAGTGATTGAGTGCTATTGGTTTCTGTAACAGAAAGCGTTAGCTCAGGCAAATGAAGCTAAGTTAGAAGGGAATAAACTTTTTGGAGATGGGAAGTATGAGGAGGCACTGTCGCAGTATGAAGTTGCTTTGCAGGTTGCACCAGACATGCTTTCGTCTGTGGAAATACGTTCGATATGCCATGCAAACCGTGGTGTGTGCTTCATGAAACTGGTATGCTCTTCTTTTATCCTGTTAATGAGAAAGAAATTGTCAGCACATTCGTGTATGCTCTTTTGAACGTGTTAATCAAACGTAGTTATCTCAATTTTATTGCTAGACAGCTTATGCCTAGTGGTGTATGTTTGTCTTAGACTTTGCTATGCTTGAGTTCACTCTAGAGCTCAGAACTATAGGTTGAAGTTCAAAGTTGGTTTTGTTCTGTGGTCATCTAGATTTTCTGTGCATACAGTCTATAAGGGTAGAAATTAAGTAATATTTGGTTAATTGAAATTATAATTATTTTGATTAAAAAATATTTGGTTAATTGAAATTATAATTATTTTGATTAAAACTTTTTTTGGTTAGATATAGAGACTTCATTAGAAAGAAAAGAGGGAAATACAACTGGCCATAAAAATCAATAGATACAACTTAGAACACTATAGTTTTAAAAATGCAGCAAAACTACTTGCATATGAGTAATGGCAACTCCCTAGAAAAAGCCATCAACAGAACAGGAAAGAGAAGCTGCAAACTTAATCTTATGCAGTTGAACTTCAAGGGCAAAGGGAACACACCTTTGAAGATGCAAGCATTATGATCCAACCATAAGCAAATTTATGTCTTAAGAAAGGAGATTGCTTAGTTACCCTTTATTTTTAAGTTATACTGGCGCCTTTAACAACTAGTGGCTAATATTTAGCTGCATGTCTATATATATCGCCCCTATTCATATGTTAAGCAAGTAAGAGACATGTGGTGAAGTGTTAGCTAAGCTCCAGATAAAAGCATTGATTGGCAAACATTGAATGAATTTGTTTTAAACTTCTAATTTAAGGATAATTACTACAAGGTAGAGTGGGTATTTGCATAGTTATTAATTCTTAACATAATAAGTCTGAATAAAATTAGATCCCAATTTTACTTAATTCAAGTATCTGTTGTAGAGGGTTTGTGTTTTTTTTTTTTTGGGGGGGGGGGGGGCACTAAGGAATTGTTCACATAATTTCGGACCAAGGGTAGTAGTTAGGTAAAATCCTCTCCAATGTGAGGGCTGACATTGCAGTTAAGGTTTGCCTAGGTCGCAGTCTACTTTCACTAATCTACCACTTTGTTCTTTAGTATGTGTTTTTGTGTAAGACAGTAAGACTGCAGACTAAATAACTTACGCATCATATAGAAATGCTTTTTTTTTTTTTTCTCCTTGTGGCCCCCCGTGGGGGGGGGGGGTGTTGGGGGAACTAGAGAGGATAGTTTCAACTGCGATCTCCTTTATATTCTCTTTCTTATTCTCTATACTTCAACTTTTTAATCCTATATTGTAGGCTAGGCTTTTTATGTAACATTTTTCATTCCAGATAAAGCTGCCTTGGGATCTAACTGCATCTTTGTGTCCCTGTTGTTTAGTTGTAATTGATTGATTTGATTTTCCTATAAATATTTCATGAGGATTTTAATTTAACATTTGCCAAATATACCTCAGGGCAAATATGAAAACACGATCAAAGAATGCACAAAAGCATTAGAATTGAATCCTGTGTATGTTAAAGCTTTGTTACGAAAAGGAGAGGCTCATGAAAAGCTTGAACATTTTGAAGAGGCCATTGCTGGTGAGCTCAAATTTTACATACCTGTCTTTGATTGTATAGTGCTGTGCTTAGTCACATATTTCATCTTTGGCTCTCAGTATGTGTGTTTTGCACATTCTTTGGAATTTCCTTGTTCACTCATATCCTCCTTTTGTCATTTCATCATATTTTTGAAAAAAAAAAATGGCAGATATGAAGAAGATCTTAGAGATTGATACGTCAAATGATCAAGCTAGGAAAACCATTCGCCGACTGGAGCCCCTTGCTGCAGAAAAGCGGGAAAAGACGAAGGAAGAAATGATTGGTCAGTTTTCTTCCTCCCCCCCTTCTCCTGTTATCTTGGATATCTCGTCGTTTCTATTTTCTTTTATTTATTTATTTATTATCATTATAATAATTATTACTCACTACTGCTACTACTTTTTGCACTGTGGGGTGTGACCATGTAGTCATTGCATTACCTCTGTCCCTCATGTACGGCTTTTCTAATTTATTCTCTAAATAGTTTCCTTTAATCTGTCCTTTTTCTTTCACTCTTACTGCCCCCAAAACGAACACAGCATGATGCTTAAGATCTCTGGGTAAAGGGAGAGAAATCCTATCTCTGTTGCTCTGGTTTACTGCCTTAATTGTATAAGTTAATCCAACAAGTTGTCGACAAGTAATGTGAAGATTTGTCTATTTCTGAATAGTGGATACATGTTTTGTGTTTATTAATAAGATTAACTTGTTCTCAAATGCTCAGAATGGTATAATGTTTGTTTTCTTTGCAATGAACATAGGGTTGGCTTTTTTTTTACTGGGGAGTGTGGGAGAGAAACTTACTGGACGGTCTGATTATAAATACTTGTTTTAGGGAAAGATTAATGGTGCATTGCTTTGTGGCATAAACCAGGCAGAACTGATGAGTTGGGTAGGTTTATTTTTTTTGAACTTGGGGTGATGAACCATTGAATAAACATCATGGCCTATTATTTGTTTTATAAAAAGCAAAGTCGTAGGTTGAATTGTGAATATTATATAATAGTGTTTCCTATATGCACTTATTGATATTTTTGAATGATTCTAAGTATATTCTTCACTATCCTCTCTTGCTTATACATAAGATTATTTCTTGTTACATTTGTTGAGTGTTGTTATTGTTGTTGCAGCAAAACTGAAAGAAATGGGCAATTCAGTATTGGGTCGCTTTGGGATGAGCGTAGACAATTTTAAAGCTGTCAAAGATCCAAACACTGGCTCCTATTCTATCTCTTTCCAACGCTAAGTTTCGTGGTGCAAAGTCATGTGATATCATTTAGCAGAGAAAGAGACGGTCTAGAGTGACACAGGTTTGAGGTTTCATTGTGCATGGTAGAGTTCATCAGGAAAATGCAAATGTTAGCAAAGGAATTGAAGTTGGGCCAACAGTTTTATTTTCTTCCATGGGGCATTTGTTGCATTATTCTTCGTGTAAAGGGGATTTCAATGGTTAAAGCCTCTAGTATCTAATAATCTCTATCTGCATTGAATCTCTGAAGCTTTAAGAGCATATAACGATTGTTTCGATCTATTAGAAAAATTATCATTTCAACAGTTTAAATGATTCCATTAGCTTTTATCAAGCTACTCTCATTTTAGTGGCTTTTGTTTGTTTTCTCTAAAATGCCCTTTTTTTATGTTGATCAAAATAATAAATTTAACTAATTTATATTATCACTTATAACTTTATCTAAATTTTTTATTTTTTATTTAATTAATATTTATTTTAAATTTTTTAAAATCTTTATTACCAGAAGTACCTTATAATTAAATTAATTAACATAAATATTTAAATTTATGTATTAAATTATTTTATTTAAAAAGTTTTCTTAATACAATAATCATATAAAATAATGTAAGAGTGGATGATTTAGAAAAACAAAGTCAAGTAAAAATGAATAGCAATTAAAATATTTATTAACTCTTAATGTTAAACACTCAGATCGGCGTTTTACCATTCATTGTATATAATTTTTGGTGCTGTATATTATAATTTATTAGTATGTCTTTATTGCTGCTCATTTTTAGTTCTGTTTTTTTTTTCATAAAAACAGTCATTGTTATATTATTTTGATTATTATTGCATCAAGAAAATTAAAAAAAAATTCAAGATTTCTTTTTTATGCTTAAACAATTCAAGATTTTGATGTAAATAATTATCTTAAACAAATTAATTATCTTATAGCATTCTTTGACCATATATAAAATGAAAAATGCGATCAATATTCAAGATTTTAATTAAACTAATAATAATAAATTAAGATGAAATTATGATCGATAATGAATAATTGATTTTTATTTTCTTTTGATAGTTGATATAGAATGCTAAAAAACTCTCAAATGTGAGAGGAGCACTAACAATACAAGTCATAGTCAACGCAGTTTACAGTGCTAAACAACATAGATTCTTACACCTACCAAAATAATCAAGACTGCTATAGAAAATAACCGCGGCTGATACCCCAACCGAAAGTTACGCAGTGTTTTCCATTAGCTCATTCAAAGTGCAGCAAGAAATTCTAAAAGTTATGTGTTGTATCACCTGGTCAGAGCCTTATTGATGTTATACTATTATAGAAATAACTGATGTTATAATATTATTTTGACTAAAATATGAAGAAGGAGAGTATTTTAGAAATATCAAATAAAAGCAACCAAAATGGGAGTACATATAGGAAATATAGGAAATGATAAGCGTTTAATGCATTTAACTATTCCTTTTTTATAACTTTTAAACTGAAGGGTGTGCTTGTTTGAGGAATTGAAAAGTTAAAAATAAACTTCGCACTCAAAGTGGTACAATAAAAATGTTGGAAACTGGAAAGTAGTGCTACTTAATGCGTGAAAGTAGATATAAATGATCGAGAAAATTACACTCGTCCTCCTAAGATTTTAATAAAATACAGCAAGTCCTAATTTTTTTTTTAAAATTAACACTCCATTCGAGATCATCTCTAAAACTAATATTCCACTTTTACTAAATTTTAAAATTTTTCTAAAACTAACATTTCACTCTGAAACTTTATTTAAAAATAGCGCTTTACTATTTGAGCTTATCGGCAGATATTTTAGCGAATTATTTGATGACATATTTTATTTTATATATTTAAATTAAATTAAAAGAAAAGAAAATATAAGATATATAACAAGAAGACTTGTCCTTGACTGCAATTTTTTTTAATTCTTTTGCTATTACTTCTATCTATTCTTTATGTGAAGAATTTTTTTAGGATTATCATATAATTGTTCAACAACGAAAATTTTTTGAATTATTGTGGAATTATTTGTGTAATTGAATGTGCTAAGCGAGTAAAAGTAATAAGAATTTTTTCGGGAAGAATTAAAAAATAGTAGATTACTTATATGAATGATACAGTAAAATTCACAAAGTTATATATTTAGCAATGCCAACAAATAGTCTATATCAGTACTTCCAAAAAGAAATTTGTTGTTAATAAGTACGCTCTATCATGCTAAGTAGAAAAAAAATTATATATACTTATTTAAGTTTCAATCAATATATATAATATCTACCCACAAGGTTTAAAATGTAGGGAAAATTTGTGTAAAGAACCACGAAATATTTAATTTTAAAGAACATAAATGATTGATTTTCTAGGATATAAGAAAGAAGAAGATAATAATGGGGGTTTTAGCTTTTTTGTTTCAACAAAGAAGAAGATGAGATTTAAGTTTTAGGATTTAGATAGAAAGAAGATAATAATGGGGATCAATTTAAATTCTTTATCATTTATTGAAGCCCAATTTGGTCTATCATTTGCCAAAATGGCACAAAATCGGACATGTCACACATTTACTGTTACATATGTGCACTTCTGCTAAGTTTAACAACAAATGGACAATCAGGTCCTACATTGGGGCTTTACTCAAATTTTGTTTTGTTTATTAATTTATAGGTCTTTATGATTTAAAGGTTGTTCCTATATTAAATAAATTTTGATAATCAAGTTTTTTAGAGCAATCCATTTCTATAAAAGTTTCAGTTAGATTGAATAAACTTTTATGTTTGAGTTTATAAAATTAGGTGAAAATCTATTAAACAATATAAAATTTTAAAATTTTTTGTAATATTAAATTATTCTAAAGACTTAATTACAAAAATTTATTTAATGTAGGGACCTGATTAAAAACTTTTGAATTGAAAATTTGATCAAATTAGAGGGACCTAATGATTAATTAAATTTTTTTTTATTATTATATAACTCTCCCTAAAGTACTAGTGCCGTTAGAAACTGAAACAAGAAAAAAAATACAAAAATATGACCATAATTAGAAAAAACAAATTAAGGGTTTACAATTTTATAAAATACAACGAATTGCATAATATATATATATATATATGTATATATATATATATATATATATATATATATATATATATATATATATATATATATATATATTTTGTATAGACCATCGGTATTGGAAAATTCATAAAACTCCGACTAATATAGTTTAAGTCAAATCAGCTCATTAGGGAGGTAAAACTATTCTAGCACTAGGTTTTTTCATATACAAAACTCGAACATGAGACCTTGTTTAAAAGAAATAAGTGTTGAATCATTTGAATTAACTAAGTGTTGCTATCTTCGTAAATTATATATCCATGATTCAATGGCATGATCGAAATTGCATGAAAGTGAAATCTTTTAATCATCTAATTTTATTAGTTTACTTCCTTGTATTTCCCCAAAAATTAAAAAAAAAAAAGGAACCCTTGTAATGTAATATAGTATCTCACCTTATAATCCTATTCATCGACTCATGTAATAGAACCAGGGTCGGCTTTTGCTTTGGAAGGCCAAGTGCAAATATTAATCCCAAAAATGAAATTATAACCCAAACCAAGTCACACACTAAAATACCAATCCAGCAACTCCCTAGCTCTCTGAAATGCATCTTCTCAAAACAAATTCTATACAACAAGATCTACAAATGAAGAGACAAATCAAGCATTTGTTCTTTCTCTCTCCCAATTCCAAGATTTTGATTGTTACTCATCAATGGTAAATGTTGAGATGTGTCAACCCTGCTGAAGTTACTGCTTCTTATGCTCCTTTGCCAGTTAGCATAGCCTTTCTCATCATCACCATCACCTAATCGATTGCTTGAAAATCTTCCCTCAAAAAATGGAGAGCTTCCGAATCTAGGTGCACCATTTGATCCAAATTGTTCTGATATTTTGTGGTTTTGAAAATAATGAAGGTTTGCAGCATGGGAAGTGATGAATATTGAAGGGTTCAAAGTACCAAGTTGATGGGTTGGAGCAAAAACCATAGGGGAAGCAAAGGAAACAGATGAGTATTCAGAAGACTTCTGAGCCTTTCTTGCAGCTGTTCTCTCTTTCTTGTGAGCATTTTGGTGTCCTCCCAAAGCTTGAGAACTGTAAAACGTTCTTGAACAGAATAGGCATGGAAAAACTCTTGATGTTGCATCTTCTCTTTGGCTCTTTCCAAACTTGGTTGCTTTTCTCTTATCTTCCATCTCTATATTCTAAAACCCAGAAAGGAACTAGAATGAAACAAAAAGGTTACAGAAGAATTTATAAAATTTTAAAGGGAAAACCATATATAAGACTATGACCATGATGGAGATTAGCTGAGGAATATCAGAACAAATTAACATGATTGGAGGAGAGAAAAGAGCGGGTGGAAGATAATTTTCAAAAAATGGAACAGTTTATATGGTTTTTGGATCTTGGCTTTTGATCTGATCCAAGAGTTATATAAAAAGAGTTCAGAAGCCAAGTTATAAAAGAGTTGGAAATTGTGAAGGGTCAGTTTCTGAGCAGAATCATTAGATATGGTGCACATTGCAGAATAACAGCATGAAAAAGAGAGGTGTATGGGGCTGGGAGCAGAAGAGATAAGAGGAAGATATTCCATTTTCCAACTCAAAACATTTCCTCCGACCAATCACTGCCTTCATCTTAACATGCAGAAGCCTCTTTGTCTTTGAAGATAGCTCCCACTTGTCTCTGACAATTTAGTCGTTTCATGTGCACTCTGTGCTCCCTATTTGTGTTTTTACAGTACTATGTTTGGATTTTCATTTCTTGGGTTTACCAAAATAAATTGGATTCTATCTCCAACCATCTAGCCATGTAAATGCCCCTAAATCTATGTTGTTATTTATTTATTTATTTATTTATTTTATTTAGTGTGCATTGTTCTTTATTTTTGGAATTGCTTTTGTACTGGATTTTTTTTTTTTGGGAATTTGCTTCTCTAAGCTCCAGCATGAAAACCCTCGAGCAATGTCACTATTTGATCAGAAATAAGAGCAAAGAGATATCTGATGTAATTTTTTCATTTTTTTGAGAAGCATAGAAACATATGATGATATTTCATTGTTAATTTTATGATATTTAAATTCTAAAATATTCAATAATTTATCATGTAATTAACATCTCAATAAATTTTGATACTAAAGTAACCGGCCCTTTATCAAATCATTTGAGTAACTTAAGCGATCAATAAAGATTGGTTAAGCTTAACTCTTGTTGATTTTTCATTGGAGTTTTGGTATATTTTCCTAAAACATTCTCTTTATAGTCTTCTTAATACGTAACAAAGAAAGTGTTAAATAAAAAATAAATACATTTAATACCTTATATTATTCAAAAGATGTTTTTAGAGGATTTAATATTTCTATTTCATAATATTAGTAAATTCATTATAAATTTTTGTAAGACTTATGAAATGCATGAAATTGAATAATTTATTTTTTTTGGTACATCTGAAATAAAAATAGCTTGCTCCTTCCATAAACTTCTTTGTTACTAAATAAATATATAAATAATTTATTCCTACAAGAATGTGATTGGGAGGGTAGTTCGAATGTCCATGATAATCTGTTATCAAAATTAATGAAAATGAAGAACGGCAGCATTGGCCAATCGCAATTGAGAGAGAAGTCAGAGTGTCAGGGTAAGGGGCAATTAGCTGACCAGTTTCGTGTTCTCCAATGGCCATTATTGAAGGATTGGGGACACTCATTAAAAGCTAGTGAGTTTTTCAATTTATACGAAAATTCTGATAATTTGGTATATTTTTAAATTAATTAATATATTTAAATATTAATTTAAAAATATATTAAATTATTTAAATTAATAAATAAATTAAAATGGAAGAGTACTGTCTAGAGTGGTCCATCGTGCTAGGTGTCTCAACATTAAGTTGTTTCTCTGCGGCTTGGTTGCATTATGAAGCTGATCCATTTCGTGCAATATCCACCGCCAAGTTGCCAACACCATTCAAACGTTACCTTTCCCCCAATCCTTGCATTCTCTGAGCCTTCCAGTCGTTTACCAATAAGAAAATGCGGCACTTCTTGTCTTTATCCCAATTCACAGGTAGATCCACACTGGCATTTCTATGTTGAATGAGATTTTATTAACGTATGTAAAGTAATAAAAATACTATTTTTATTTTATTTACACCCAAAAGATGTGCAAGAGCCGAATCAGTATGATAGCCAAAAACATCATGCAGTCAAAAAGAATTAGCTGACAGATGCGCAAGACAGTTTTTGGGCTTTTTTTGCTGAGCGTTTCATGCAGCTGAGAGATATTTAGTCGAGAATAAAATCGGCCAAACAATAATTTGGGCTTGGGCTAAAATCAATCAAATGTAGGGTGTAAAAGAGGTCCGCTAGCTGTTGAAGAAGATTCGACAAAGGAATGATCAGATCACTATGAGAAATATTTACATGATTCAGCATTAGAAATGGCTTTCACTAATCATATAAGTCAGATTTTATATGCCTCCATCACTAACATACAATCTCATAAAAATATATTTACATGATTGATCGGAAGCACAGTCACATAGTACTCCCATATCATGTAAAAATTTCTCCTACGTCCTAAGGTATCCAGGACACGAATTTAAAATAGAGATTGTGTCTCAACAACTAATTATAGGGCGATTAAAGGCCACAAAGTTGATTGTGCTTAAGCAACATTAGGTAGTTCTGGAAAAATCAACGCCATTTTAAATTATATAAGAACATAGGAACTAGCTGAGTAACAATTATTTATGTATAATGTTGCTGACCATTAATGGAAACGTGGAATATGGTTATAGAACACAGTATGTGAGGTTATGTTTTTAGTAACTATTTCTTGTACAATGTAATAGCCTTGTAGAGAACTTGTAATGACATAAAATTATCATCAATACAACAACCGAATTACAAATTTTTTAATTCTCTTGCAACCTTTACTTCAACCTTTATTACGTTTCACTTTACAATTCTTTACTCGTTTTATGCTATTTTTCTTAAATGTTTCCTTTAGCTTTCAGTCTAATTTCTACTTAGGTAATCCAGTGGATAAGCATTTAAATGTTCTCTGGAATAGTTTGAAAATGCTTAGTTAGAAGGAAGAGTTCCCCTTTCTAGCATAATTACCTAATACTAGAAATTGTTAGTGTTTTACAATAGTCGAACCTGTCAGTTAATTTTAAAATATTTTTTTGGCACGCCCTTCGTTCGACGAATCAGCCGGTTAGCCAAATTAAGCAAAACAAGTATTTAAAAAAGAAAATATTAAATATATTTTAATTTAATTTTGTTATATAATAAATATTTATATTTTTATTCGACATTTACTATTTTGAATTTTTTAACATATGCCCTAGAAATAAAAAATAACAAAACTTTAAAAGTAATTATAATTTATCTATTAACTAAAAATTTTGCTAACGAGGAACGTTTATATAAAAAAATAACAAAATTTTTAGTTTAAGTATTTTTTTTCTTCCATTTTTATTGAAAAACATGAAATAAAGATAAAAATGTCATTAGTTTAATTTTAATAAAAACATTTTCAAAAATATTTCCTACAACAAGTGAAAATAGAAATAATAATGAAAATGCGGTGACAATCTTATTATTATTTTGTAAGTTTAAAATGTGGTTACAATTTTATTATTATTTTGTAAGTTTAAAATGTGGTCATATCTCACATACAAGCTACGCCTATTAAAGGGGCCAGCTTGGTCCATTCAGGCACATGAGTTAAATAGGTTTAGTCAATCCTATAATTGATGTTAATGGGCCAACATAATGCCAGTTTGGCCCATTTGAGATTGACGTATAGGGTTAAACAGGTCAAATCTTTCTTTTACTTAATTTTTTCAAGTCAAAATTCCTAAATACTATTACAATTCAATATAATAAAAAGTAGGGCAAATTATAATAATCTCTCTTGAGATTCATTGAAAATACACTTACCCCTGCCTAAATTTCAAAATTGCACCCGACTTCGTTAAAACAAATGGTATTAACATAATTTAAAAACTTCCAATTTGCCCTTAATAATAAAAACTCCCATAAAAAAACCCTAAGTGTGACAAAATCAAAGGAAAAGGGTAACGTCACGATTTACGTTATTCAACTCCTACAACGGACGTCCGACTTCACCTTCAAGTTTGATCAGATCTCATTCCTGACTCAATCTTCGAATTTCAGATAGAAGGGATTATTTCCGAGTTCCGAGTTCATCTTACACAATTTTCGACTTCATGACATCCGATTTTCGATTTCATCTAGTCTTGACTACTCCTGATTTCCGACTTCATCTTATGATATTCTCCGATTTTTCGAAGTTAAGTGCTCACCTAATCTCACGATTTAACTGATTACTTCTACAAATTCCAGCTAATAACATTCGAGTCCAACAAATACGACGCATGATTCACGTATCCGACTGCATGTCTCAAAGATATTGTACCGATTTCCGATCTCATCAAATATAAGATACCGACTTCCGTTTAAGACTGGGTTTGGAAATGTGATTTGAATCACCCGAGTTCGACCTTAAGAACCTCCATTCCGACCTAATATCTCATGCTTCATCCGACTGTTATAGCTAATACAACGATACAAAGACTGAACTCCGAAGTTTCATGTAACGAAGGCCTGAGTTGAACTCACCAGAATGGACCCCAAGTTCCAGATATCCAGCTTATTACAAGGAGTCCCGACTTTGAACTTGGAGTTCCGAGATCACTGATTGTCACCGTGCATGACTTCCGACTCTCCAACCTTGATTCTAAGTCTGAAATAAAACCATAAGATTTCAAGCCACAAACAAGATGATGAGTCGACATCCGCCAGCTCAAGAATGTAAGGTCACGAGTTCCGACTTCAAGTATTATGGACGATTTCCGATTTCAGATAAACGAAACAGATCCCACTTTGTGACGACGTGAAGAGTAACTCAAGCAAAAAAGCAGGCGACATGGTACGAACTTCAATCACAAACTTCAACCAATCAACACCTACACCTAACTACCCCTATCTATTTGCTCGACTCCATCCCTCATTTCTACGGGTGATCTACGCCACTCTCCCTCTTCCTGGTTCCAACCTCCTCCTCCTCTTCTCAATCAACTCCATCATTCCTCCAAACTTAGCGTTTTAACACTCCAGTTTCAAAGACTTACTTCAAGTTATGCTCCAAAGATAAGAGGATTCTATTTCTATTCTTGAATTCCTCAGACTACGATTGCATGAGATCAGATTTTTTTTTATGTATTTGATGAATTATTGGATGTATTATGATGGATTATGATGAATTATGATTGAATTCATAGGAGATTTTGAGTTATAGTTATGATTAGAAGGAAAAAATTAGATGAAATGGAGAAGCGATCTTGTCTTTGAGGAATTTACTCAGACGGCATGAGTTGGTACTTTCGCTTACCACCTGCTAAATCAGTGGAACCATTTTTAAACGAAAGTAGACACCTGCAGCTTTCCACATGTATCATATAAGGTCGTTGGATTAGTATTGAGAGAGATACGAATTTTGAAGTTTGACCTAGGTTCGTGATTTTTATCCGGCAAGGTGACTTGAGGAGGTATAACTCACCCTATACAACTCCAAATCGAGTAAACCAATTTTGTTGTAAAGCCTTACACATAGAGCATCCCAATACGAGATTCCTAGTTTGTTATGGTCCCAATTGTTCCCAGTGATTCGAGAAGTTACTCTACGCCCAAACCAGCTAAAATAGAGTTTCAAGATCGATTTTCGTGACTTATAACTCGAGGTATACTTAAGTAAATGAAATGAAATCTAAGAATGAAAGTGTATCATATTCAATATGAGACCAATTTCGTATGATTTGAGCTTAGTTTCGATTTTTAGTGAATTTATACTTCCAGAGGTGTAATTCGGCCTAGTGACTAAATAGGTTGAGGTAAGATTTGAATATCTTAAGTTATATGAATCAAAATGATATAAGATCAAAGATGTTAGAAAGTAGACATATAGATCTATGACATATCCAAGATTCAGGTTTAAATGAGCTGAATAGAAATAAAGGTGGATCATATGAAATTCGGGCAGAACTGAATAGATTGGGCAAAAAGTGGCCAATCAATGATTTCACAAGATAAGAAACATATAAGGTATGAGTTGAGTAATTGTCGGTTTGACGCTGATATATACATGCGCGCTGATTATGTTGCTAATGACGAATTGCTTATGTGAGGACTCAGACTATTCATGAGATTTGAATGATTCAGTTACGGATTTACGATTGTGTTTCATGAAATTAGGAATGTTTATATGCAAGGATAAATTTGAAGATGATATGGATTATCAAAGATGATTTAGAGTATGAATGGATATATAGAAACCCTATATTCAAGAATGACATAAGGGTGAGATGATGATATATGAAAGAAAGCGACAAAGTGATACGTAATGAGTCACGGTGAGAATGGTAAAGAGGCTGGCCTTTATATGTCACTTAATTATATACGTGAAGACCAGGATGCACAATGACATATGCAAATAAATAAAGTATAAGTGCATTCAAGATGACTATCGTAACTACGTATGAGAAGGAAAAGATACGGTGATATTAAATGTGTAATCCCTTCAGCCCAGGCATGGGCTGCACATCAATCCTCCAAGCGCAGTTAAAAGATAAAGATATGAATCCCTTCACTGGCGCAGACCTCGAATCCCTCCTCGTGAAGGCGAATACCCTCTACCCAGAGGCACGTGGTCACGAACGAGATCCCTCTTGTCAACGCGATCGGATCGCACGAGATCCCTAACTTTGGCAAGGCACGTGACCTTAAAAGATCCCTTCACTTAGAGCGCACGTGACCAACGAGATCCCTCCAAGACCAGAGGCACGTGGTCCCTCAACGGCGAGCTTGTGATGACGATCACGTGAAATGACGAGCTCACCCAATGCCGCGCTACCCTGAGAAGCAATAGCACCCTGCGTGACGACGATACGTAACGCTGGTGTCAAGTAAAAGCCTAAAGATTAAAAACTAAAGACTAAAATTAAAGCGTATGCAAATATCCCACCACACGGCATGGCGTAGTCGACCCAGCCATGGGAATATAGGGACAGAACTTACACGTGACGCTGCATTTAATTCAACGAAATGTAAGTACCAAAGGAGATCCACGATTCCCATTTAACGCGATACTGAGATCACGTCGATATTTACACATGGCGATCATACTCCTGAACGCTGCACGTAAAGATTTTATGATGACAAAGAAAAGAAAGATAAAAAAAGCAAGTTTTATGGCTGTGTGAATTTAAATACAAATTAAGCTTATGCGGACGTTACGCCTCAAGATATTGACGCCATGTGGGCATCATCTTAATATACTATAGTTCCATCAAGATATAGTGTTTACGCCCCATTGATTACTATCGCATTTTAATGTACTTTCGTGATTAATTCCAATATAATTCATGACTTGATTTCTGGGATCCTCTCGGGATCGCCAACAGTGTATGATAAAACGAATCCTTTCGACATGATATCTTTCGAATCGTGAAATTAAACAGTTTACATAAGATATTCACTTTTTTTCATAATAAACCGAAGAAACTAGATAACAACGATGATATTATTAATGATACTTAGAGAATCCTCTGAGAATTTATAATTCCTACTCCTATTTCCGCTGCTCCATATAGCTTCAAAGTTTTGAAGACGCAACAAGCTTATTGTCGAGATAAGGCGTCCATTTGTGCTCAGAGAATAACCTATGGTATGGTGCGCGACTTAAGATAAGATCAGATTTATGCTGTTACAAAAGGCGAGAAGTTGGTTTTGTAACTATGAGCAGAGATGGAATGGTGGCTGCACGCTCATCAATGGCAGTGATTCGTAGTGGTAGGGCGGCAGCACAGCTAGAGGGCATTGAGGGCAATGGCAACAAGTAGTTCTCCAACTATGGTGGCTAAGTCGCGAACAGGATGGAGGCAGGTCCGATGGTGTGGAGGTGTGACATGATGGTGATGAGGCATGATAGCTGCAACTTGGCAATGTTTGTGGTGGTGTTTGCGTTGCCTGCAATGGAGGTCAATTGTACTTGGATAAGTTTGTGTGGTGAAGGATAGTGGTAGTGGTTAGGGATCGGGCATGATGCAAAGGTGGTGAAGGGTGAAAGAGGTTGCGATTGAGGATTGAGGTAGTAGTTGTAATGAATTTGTTATAATTTAGTTTGAATTGTTCTGTATTTTTTGGTTTGAATTTGGTTTGGTTTAGTTTGATTGATTGATTTTGGGTATAACTTTTGCAGTTGAGGATTTGTTCTATTGTAGGCTCTGAAGCATAGGTACGCCGATTTTGGAAAAGTATTCGTACCTAGTACGTTTTGGATATGGGTATGTCTTGGGTATGCCTAGGTATGTACCTATTTTTTTTTTTTGAAAAAAAATTGGGTATGACGAGGTACGGCTTGGATACATAGATTATACAAAATTACGTCATTTTTGCTTCTTTCAATTTTTTTTTTCTCCTTTTTCTTTCCCGAAAGCAAACCTGTAACACCCCCCTTTGTCTTCTTTCTTCGACATTTTCTTTCCCAAAAGGGAGCTCTAACTCCCCTCTCTTCTTTCTTCTTAAATCGCACAAGACACCCCACCTACTTCCACCAACCACTACCAGTCAATCGATCCCCCACCAGCAGCAGCCCTCATCCTAGTGGCACATTCCCCAATTCCTACCACACGCGACATCATCACAGAAAAGCACGTGGCGCTCCCCAATCCGCATTCCCTAGACTCGTGACACTTGACAATGAGTCCTTCATTCCTTCTTGTTCTACTTGATTTTTTTTTGTTTTTTATTGTTGATAATTGTTTTTTACTAGACATAATTTGAATTTAAGATTTGTTGATGTCTTAGGTGTTTGTTCTGTATTATTAATTGTGTTTAAATAATTGTTATGTACCTATTTTGAGCAATGTTTTAAATATTATAGTTTTTTTTTTGTGATATGATGTTGAACAATTTAAACTTATTTTATATTGAAGTTGATGTGTTTACTTATTTATGATATGAAATTTTAGTTCTCATTTTATGAACATAGGTTAAAGGAGATGAGGCTTTGGTGTTTTTGGTATGGATTTGAGAGACTTATGTCATGGTCTTGGTGAGTTAGTGACCAATTGGGTCATTGAATCTCAAACATTGAAAATTGAATTCAATGATTACATTGGTTGAAATTAAAATTAAAATTTATATTTATATTTTAATAATTATAAAAAATGTTCTTCTTAATGATTTATCGATTTATCCTTTTATTTCTCTCCCTTCTCCCAACACATCGCTACCCTTTTACCTTCCGTTTCTATCCGATCTCAACTAACCACTGCCTTCAACTACATCTTGTTGGGGCTTTTTGGTTAAAGTTAAAAAAAAGGGAGAATAGAGGGAATGGAGCGATTGTATATCAAAGATATGTTAGGTTCATTGTCGTTGGTTAAACAAAGCTTCAAAGGAACATGGAGATATTGATTTGTTTATTGCTTAGTCATTATGAATCACAATGTTGATGAGAGATGCCTATTGGCCGCACATGGCACCTTTTTCTAATTTTTGCTTCTATCCCACGAATGGTTTCCGTTTTAGTGAAATGTAAAACGAGTTCATGTATTATTGTATCATAAAAATAAAATTCAAGCTTAATCTCCCAATTCTAAGAAAAGCAAACATTGTGGAGCATAGCCAACAGTCATTTGTGCACTTGCAACATTGAAGATAGTGGAGAGATGAAGGAGAAAGAAGGAGGATGACCTGACTCGGGCTTAAAATAGGCATTTTGTAATTGTGGATTATTAGTGCCCATGATGGTCACTAACCGAGCACGGTCCACTGTAGAAGGTGCCATGGGTTTGATGTACAGGAGGTGATTTTGCGGTGTTTGGGAATGACAAATATCTATTGATGAATGTTATATGCGAGTTGGTTTTATTTTAGATTTGGACTTTTAAGACAATGGAGAGAATGGAAGGTGTTTTAATTTGGTTGAAAATAATGAATTTTAAAATTTGTTTGGAGTGAAGAGACGGGAGTGGTGACATTCAATAAAAAATTGAATAAATAATCACTAGAAAAATAGTCATTTTATGTGGCTTATTTATTTATTTTTAAAATTTGTAATTACATGTAAATCATGTGTAAAGAAAGTTACTGTATATTATTTTGATTCATGAAGGGAGTAATTTTAAATTTTAGAAGGGTACAAGTATACTTTTAATGGGGCGCATTTTTATAGTGCATTGCTTCAAAAATGATGCATCGCGCATCATTTAGATCTGATGGTGAAGATTGATAGTACATGCATACAACAAATCACCACTAATACACTGTAGTGTTTTCCACACTCTCCCTCACACTACTCTTCTCCACCCTGCCTCTCTTCCCAGTTGGACAAGTGCTCCGATCTTGTATTTCCGATGGAACCACCGGCGAACCACTTGGGAGTGGGATGCCAATGGTGTCGTAGACTGAGTGTCGCACGCCATTCGCCGCTAATCCGGGGCTTCAAGGTGAACTCCCATCACTTTGGCTTCAAGGCATGCCGCAAACGACTTCCCGCGTCTTGAAAAAACAATCACACATTCATGGCTTTTTTTTTCTTTTCCCTCCACTGCAACAACTGCTTGCAGCATGATAATCCACAAATCAAGAATGAAAAGGACAAGATTTACGGGAGCTCACGTTGTTTCTTTTGTTTGAAAACAAGCAACAAGAATCACATTCATGGCTTTCTCCCTTTACTGGCTCTGCAACTATTTGGAGCTTAACAAGCCATAGATCCAGAAAAAAGAGAGAGAGAGAAGCAACGTTTATGGATTTGCGAACCAAATCCATTTATCATATGAATAATGGTATTATAAACTTAGAGATACGGTGGAGGCGGAAGAAGATGTATATTGGGCTTTTTTGGTATAAATATAGATATATTGTATTTAGAGAATATTTAGTGAAATATGGTGAAAAAAAAAATAGAAAGTTGAAATTGCAATAAAGTACACAAATTCTTTAGAATTTGAGCTGTACCCTATGATATCCATAGAAATCGCTGTACCCGACTCAAATTCTGAAGATTTGTGGTACGTTGCTGCGATTTTAAAAAAATAATAATAAAAAATTAATCCATCACTCCTATAAATAGTAGTATTCTATTGAAATGTTTGCAAATTATCAGTCAGTCAGTGAGTATCAGTTGGAGAGTAAGTTTTTAAGAGTATTGAGAGCATCAGAGAGTATTGAAGAGTATAAGATAGTTTCAAAAAAATTGAGTAAAGAAAAATATGGATAGTAATATAATTACTACTATTGTATATTTTAATGGTTCTGTTACAATATCTGATGAAAGTATAATGTTTAGTTGTGATTATCCTGCATGGGTGTATCTTCCTGAAAGTATATCATTAGAGGAGTTAAAAGTAGAGCTTTCTCAAAGTATAAATATTGATTTTCAGAAAAGAGTGAAAAAAATACGGTATAGGTGTCCAATCTCAAATGTTAATGGGATTTTAAAATTTCGAGCAGTTACAATCAATAGTGATAGAGATATGAGAGTAATGTTTAGGATGTATCGTCAATATCAGACTTTCAATGCAATCGTGAAACAGTATATTGACTTCGAAGAAATTATTGCTCAAGCAGATCCTAGCTCATATCCGGCTAACCAACATTACAATGAATTTGTTCCTAATGCAATCCCGGTAAGTGGTATTATATTTTGTTTTGATAATTTTCACTTCAAAATTAATATGTATTTATTTTATTATAATTGTTATTATTATTTATTATTATATGATATATAAAGTATGCTCTACACTTGCCTCTTATTGAGGATCCTGTATATCAGAAATATATATGATCATGATCTTTATTATTTATTATTCTTTTTATTATTATTGTTGTTATTTCTATTATTATTATTACTATAATTAATATTACAATTATTATTATTATTATTATTATTATTATTATTGTTACTATTACTACTATTACTATTACTTCAACTATTATTATTATTTGTGTTGTTATTATTATTATTATTATTATTATTACTACTTCTACTATTATTATTATTATTTCTATTATTATTATTACTAATAGACTATTATTATTAATATTCAAAATAATAATAATTTTATTAATAATAATATTACTATTGTTATTAGATATTATTAGTACTATTATTATATTAGATATTATTAATATTATTATTGTTATTAGTACTATTATTATTATTATTAGATTAGATATTAATAAATTACTATTATTATCAATATTAAATTGAATTTTTAATCACTCTTTATTATATTATTAGTGTTGTTATTATTATTATTATAACTAATAGACTATTATTAATATTAAGAATAATAATAATATTATTATTATTATTGCTATTACTATAATTACTAGTTCTATTATTATTATTACTACTTTTTCTATTATTATTATTATTATTTCTATTATTATTATTACTAATAGACTATTATTATTAATATTCAGAATAATAATAATTTTATTAATAATAATATTACTATTGTTATTAGATATTATTAGTACTATTATTATATTAGATATTATTAATATTATTATTGTTATTAGTACTATTATTATTATTATTAGATTAGATATTAATAAATTACTATTATTATCAATATTAAATTGAAATTTTAATCACTCTTTTTTATTATTATTATTATTATTATTATTATTATAACTAATAGACTATTATTAATATTAAGAATAATAATAATACTATTACTACAATTAGTATTCCTATTATTATTATTACTAATAGACTATTATTATTAATATTCAGAATAATAATTAACATGTTATTAATAATAATACTATTGTTATTAGATATTATTAGCACTACAAGTGTAGAGCATACTTTATATCTTATGTCACAATAATAGCAATAATAATAAACAAAATAAAAATAAATATAATAATGATAATAATAAACAAATAAATAAATATTACTCCTTCACTGCAAATCTTCTCCAAAATATAATTTTCTGATTTTAATGTCTTATCCACCATTTTTGGAACAAAATATTAACTCACTATCTCTTCACTTTTTTTTTTCTAATTTTCACAAACTGCCTAATTCAATTTTTTTTCTTCTCCTATTCACTCTTCATCTATAGTGTCACGACCCAACTAGGTAGTAAAGGCCAGTGAATGCTATTTCAGCAGCCTACTGAGAATTTTCCTAAGAATGGACAGAATTCCCCCTAAAAATTGGACATTTCCCTAAATACAAAAGCTCCAAATACAACCTGAGAACATATATAGACCAACCACAAATCCAGAATACCAACAATATTTAAAATACAGACTCAGATCCACAAGCATTCTCAGAACGTGCTCAAAATTCATAATATGCAAGACATATATAGGTATAAATACTCTTATCAAATAAAATCTATTACAATTATATATAGATATATTACAACGGAAGCCAGACCCTGCCTGTGGATTATGGAGCATAACTATAAATATTAACATATGATTACTCAACTATACATGGATCAAAATATATAGACAACCCGAAGGCCCACACTGATTACGTCAAGTTCAGGAAACTTCTATACCTTTAGTTTACTGAAACAAGTCACTTGCAACCCGTACCTAACTCTGAAATAAAGGGAAAGTGAGGAGTGAGTCAAACAGACTCAGTGAGAGATAATATACTTATAACGGGGAGTGGGACAAGTGTAAGCACGAATTTTTATCAAAATAAATATAATTAATTAACGGTACTCTCATAAAGGGTTTATATATATATACATATACAATTACAAAAGATATTCTAGATCAAACATGTTGCAAGAAACCAAAACATGGTAAAGCAGAAAATAAATAAAATTCTTAATAAAAAGTCATCATTAACAAATTAGAACTTCCAACTATTGATAAATTGAGTACATTTGAATATGGAGTAAAAATTAGTTTTCAAAAATAAAACAAAACCAATTCGAAAGTTTAGAAGGGGAGGTCTCAATTACAGAGTCAGAACAGAACGGAACAGACACGTCTCACCAACGAGCGTCCCCGAAGGATCAACGAGAACAGATATCTCACCAACGGTCCTATGCCGAAGGATCAACAAACAAATCCGGACGTGTGGCCGTCACGCCAGGCTAGCAACACCCCTGCTAGCTGGGTTGGCCAAACCAAGGTGCACCCAGGGCTAACGTATACTGTCGTTAGCATACAGTTCTGTTAAAGGTCCCTCCCAAAAAAAACTATTTGTCCAAAGCTCAAAGAAAGCTCATAATTAACTTTATTTCAAAAATTAAATTCATCATTATCTCATAATCCTATAATAATAAAATCCAATATAATTCCAAGTATATCAAATTTTCAAATCTAATATACTAGTTCCAGACCTTTTCAATCATGTCAATAATATTAAGTGTAGAATTAGTTTAAGAAATCAATTTCAAAACTTACTATATCAAAATCTATAATTTCTATTGTCCGAGCTCATAACATTAACTTGAAGTATCATATCCATTTCAAAACATTTAAATAATTAGATCTCAAATATCAATTGATAACAATACAGGAAATTTCTTAATTCAAAACGGAATATCAAAGAGAATTTCTCAAAATACTTGTCCCACCTGCGGATGCACAGAATTAATAAGATAATAATACTATAAGCAGTTTTAAAGATTCAATTAGAAGTCAAGTAGCTGTCAAAACATATATTTAGAAAAATAAGAACAGAAAACAATTTATAAATATACTATCACTCACAGACTAAATAGAGAAGTGGTCGGAAGTTATAGTGTCTTGAGACTCGATCGCTACCCAAGGGAATCCAACACCAAAAAGTCACCATTCACATGTCCATTAACCTGTACAGCCAAGAATTAATCTAAGATACCTCAAAACACAAAAACTCCCAAATTACTTGTCTTGGGGTTCCACTTACTTATCCCGAATTTGAAACTATGACCCAAGTGAAATTATAAACGGATTTGATAGGATTCTAATAGTTGTTACAAACAGCTTGAAAGAATAAAAAAAAATCAACTTCTAATTTATTCCATTGCTTCATGATACATAAGGGCCTATGTTACCAATACTTTAATCACATATTTTAGGTCTTTTTTTTTGTTCAAAAAGTGAATTTTCTACACCTTTATACATCAATGGGTTGCTTCCTAACAAATATTTAACTTGGCAATTGTGTGCACTAATGTTCCAGCACCATAATCGATTCAATTACTTCTTGGGGCTCAAACAATAAAACCTCTCCCTAAACTTTTTTTTTTTTTTTTTTGGCATAATTTTCTGCACAACTTCATATTATTCTAACCCCTTAAATGATCATTTTTTTTTTTCAATTTTCCTACATAAAGTCAGACCTTACTAACACCCATCTAACTACAATTCACTACAGTCTATGTCTCACACCTAAAAGGTTAGTTTAGAATAAGCCAATCTGTTTCAAAACAAAGTATGTGACTAAATGTATTAAGAACAAGGAGAAAACAAAACTTCGAAAAAAAAAAAACTTATATTTTAACACGAGTTATCACATGAATTTGTAATTACCATAAAACCAAATCAGAATCCCATTACCCAATTGACGTGGTGGAGGAGCCGCAGCAAAACTCGAAGCAAACCATGGTAGAAAGGCAAGCAAATCGCGACGGAGAGGAGAGGCAAACAGCAGCGGAGGAAAGGGCAACCTGCGGCGGAGTGAGGAGCTGATTTGCTGTGATAAGTGGGGCCAAAATCAACAGAGCAAGAGGCAGAATCGAGGCGGAGAAAGCAGTAGAACAAAAGCAGAACCAAGGTGAGGTGAAGGAAAATCAAGGGTGAGGTGAGTTGAGAGAGAGTTCCATCGAGATAGAGGGAGAGAGGCACGAGAGGGAGTGAAAGTGACAAAGAGGAACGAAGAAGGAAAACGAAAAATGAAAGAAAGAAGCGTCAGGAAGAACATTCCAGACGTGAAAGTGGAGAGAGAGAGGTCTATGGTGCACCCTATCACTTATGGTGCACCATGGTCTCTACAGATTAATACTTTTTTTTTTTTTTTTTTAAATCAGGATATCACATATAGAGACTCAACTCTTCATTCACTCCTCGTCTACACAAAGTAACTCAACTCATCATCCACCACTCCTCGTCTACACAATGTGACTCAAGCAATTTATAGAAAGAGTTGAGAGTGATTTACTGTATACATGTGAATACGAAAATGTATAATTGTACCATATGAATTATATAATTGTAGTGATAATTGTACATAGTTATAAATTATTTTTTGATAAAGTACTACATTGCAACACATCACCACAATTTCCCTAAAATTGTGGTGATGTGTTGCGATGTCAGGTAAAATCGCAACACGTCACCACAATTTTGAGGAAATTGTGGTGATGTGTTGCGATGTGAGTAAATCGTGATGATGTATTGCGATTTTTCGAATGAAATTACCATATTTTCTTAATTATATTTTAAACCCAATAAAACACTAAATATCTCATAAATCTACAATATACAATCGAAAAAACCTACGGTGGACGTTAAATATAGAAATATCTTAACCATTTAAAGTGTAATTTAAAATGATAAATATATAGATATTATATAATTATTAGTTAATATATTATCCCATATAAGATATATCATAAATTTAAGTCTATATTAAAATTTTTCTTATCAGATTCGCAATCCAAAAACAAAGTTGCAAACTTTTGACAAAAAAACGGAATCTTTTTTGTGATTAAACTGTATTAAATGAAGACTATGCCCTTATTATTATTATTTTTTTGTGCAAGTAAGAATTGATTTTAGAAAGTCAAAATCAATTTTAATCTGGTTTAGTTTTTCTAGTTAAAATTAACTATAGTCTCAAAATTAATTTTAAATAGGAATAAAAAAAATTTACTTTTCAATTCTATCATAAATAATTTTGGAGTTTTCTTTGTAAATAATATATCTAAAATTGATTTTGACCAATATTATTCAGATATAAATTATTTTTTATATTAAATTACTAAAATAAATATTTTACCTCAAAATTATTTCTAATTAAATCAATTTTATAAAAACATAATCAAATATGCTATCAATGAGATTGCATCTACCAAGAGAGGTGGCTAACGCACGGCTTTAGTGAATGGACCAGAGAAGATTGGTGGGGGTGAGGAGAGTGGGGTGGCAAGTGGTGTTATGGCGTATCATAAGTAAATGATTGCATCAATACATCATGCCATCTTTACCGTTAGATTATAAGATACATAATGCAGCATTTTTTATAAGGTGCATTAGGGACAACAACTTTCAATGAACATTAATACATTGTTTGGATAAGAAAAGAAAATGAAAGGAAAGAAGATCAAAGTAAAGAAAATAAAGAGGAAAGTGTAATTTCTCTTTATATGTTTGGATAAAAAGAAAATAGAAGGAAAGAAAATAGGATTTGTATTAAAATATGGAAGAAATAAATTGTAATAAAATAAAATGAAGTATATGCCCTTATTGTAATAGAGTATAAACACGCTATTTTTATTTATTTTCTAAAAATTATATATTACATAGATAAATAAATTTATAATAAATATTAATTAAAAAACTAATTTATTAATATCGAAATTATAAAATTATTTTAAATTATTTGTTTGTGTAAAAATAAATTCAATATAAACTTAGTCTATGATATTTTCACATATAAAAACTATCTAAATTTTAATATTCAACTTGTTTTTTCTTTTCACTAAAAACAGTTTCATATTTTTATACCAAATATTAAAATTTATTTTCTATAACTTTTTCTTGTGTTTGATGCCACGTATCTTAAAACTTCTTTGTTTATTTTCAAAGGGTATGAATGTTATTTTAGCATTTTCTTTCCCATGGTTCCATTTTCTTTGCTAGTTTGAAAAAAAAATTTCAAATATGGACCCCATATGCTTTTTATCTTTTCTCTTCATTTTTTGCTCTCTGCCAAACAGGAGAAAACTAGCTTTTCACCTCATTTTCTCCTCCTACATATCTATCCCCCCATTTTCTGTTGATCCAAAGGGTAAAGGAGATCATTATAATCAGTGACAGATCTTAAAAATTTAGATAATATATATATATAATTTTTATCTTGATGTGAGGTCAAACTCAATAAGATAATGGAAGCAAAATATATATAGTATCTATATATTTTGAAAAAATTCTTAAATATTAGTAGGGGCATGTGCCCTCAAACTCTAAAAATTGGATCCATCCCTTATTATAATTTAGCCTAAAATTAAGTCTAAACTTTAATTTCAACACTATACATAGTAAATTAATAAATTCAAGACAAATTGAACATCATAATTCAAATTTAAACTTGCAAGTATCAAAGTTCAACATATTATATGATCAAATTTAAGTTTAAACTTTTAGGGTTCAAGTTCTAACACATTGCAAATCACATTTTCTTTAGTTTTGAATTATGGGTATAAAATAAACCATGGAAAGGAATTTTGACTTACCAAGTAATCAAGTGATCTAGAATATATATTATATAGGATCGTTATGTGTGTATTTGGATTAGAGTTTGCAAATTAGGGTTTGCATCAACTTGATTCTACAAAATTGATTTTGATCAAATTGAGTTGATATTAACGTGATTTATATTAGAAAATTTTAATATTAAAAGTGATTATGATAGAATAAATATTATTTGGATGTTATTAATTAAAATTATTTTTAGATGTGTAATTACTAAAAAGTGTATAAAATAAAATAGAAGAAAAAAAAATAAGAAAAGACATCATTTGATATTTCAAAGGAAAATAGTAACATGAGTCTTGCATGAGTATTGAATGTTGAGCCCCCCCAGAAGCAACAAATTCTTGCTTATCATTGAACTGGGGTTTGAAGTGAAAATCTGGTTGAAACAAAACAACTATCAAGTATCCAAACAAAAAGTCACCGCTTTCAATGAGCTTCTAATTGGCATTTGATGCTTAAATGGAAATACAAACACGCACTATATGCATTGAAAATGGAGAAATATTTTTTGAACATATTATGTATAGACATAATATGAGACATAGTATATTTATGTGAGTGTGGGTAAATATCGAAATGTATATATATCGAAATAAAGATAATAAATTATATATTTATGTGAGAGGATATTATATTTGGATACTGTAACGTCCGAGGAATTTTATCGTTAATAACCGAGTTGTTCGGTTTTCATCGAATAATTGGAATTTATTAGAATTTGATTAAGCATTCACTTAAAGCCAATTAAGTGTGATTTAGAAGGATTAGGCTTGATGGAATTAGATTAGGAACATAGGAAACCTCACAGAATTCTTCTAAAACCAGTTTACCAATTTAAGAAAAATCGGTAAGATTTCGGTATTTTAAACTGTCAGAACCGAACCAATAGAATTTACATTATGAGTGCCCTAGGATGAATAGCTAAGATTTAGCCAAAACACTCCTATATGTGGCGCCACTTTCAGTCAAAGATGGCAGCCACAAAATCAAATTGAAACTCCAACACACATGCACCAATCAAATAACTCCTTGCTCCACAAGTTTGTGTTCAATTTCTTCTTTGCCCTTGTGAATTTCGGCCAAGATAAGGAGCTGACTCCCCTTCATTTCTCTTCTATTCACACTCATCTCTACTCCATCTTCAATCTCTCTTCAAGTCTCATCAAGAGTTGCTTCCATCTAAGACACCAAATCAACAAAATTTCAACTAGACAAGGTAGGAATCCTACTTCTCTTCTTACTTTTCTTGGTTTGAGGCTGTATGGGGGTCTTGTGTATTCTGTGATACTAATGTGATTTGGAGTGATAATGATGGATTATAGTTGATTATGCATGTATGTTGTGATTAGAATTGGAATTGACATGAAAGAACTTGAAGAGTAGAGAAATTTCAAGAAGCTGTTAGGACTTTCCTCAGTGGTTCATACGGCGAAGTGTATGACTCCACCTATAGCCATTTAAATTTGATGAAACTATTTTTATATATAATTAGACATTCAGGGCTTTCCATAAATATATAATATAAGGTCATTGGATTAGTATAGAATTAGTTATGAATTTTTGAAGTTTGACCTAGAAATCTGGACTCTCATCTGGGCAATATAAGTTGAGAAGGGTATAACTCACCCTACACAACTTCAAATTGAGTGAAACTAACGTTTTTTGAAAGCTAACATATGAGGAAATATCTCATAAAAATTTCAGAGTCAGATTCATTGCCAATTATTCCCAGCACATCAATGAATTCACCTTAAGTTCAATCCGGGCTGGAATAGGGTATTCTAGTAGGGTCAAGTTTTGGGGCTTATATCTCAAAATATACTCATGCAAATATATGCAACTTATTTCATTTGAAAGCTTGTTCTGTTAGCTTTAAAATAATATTAATTTCGTATGATTTTACCCAGATTTCTATTTTTGGTGAATTTTCTTTTATAAGAGTGCAATTCTGGCTAAGAACAGGGCAGTCCAAAATAAAATACAAATAACTTGAGTTATACAAATCAAAATGAGATGGGACTAAAAGGGTTGGAAACTAGACACATATAGTTATAACATATCCAAAATGTAGGCCTAAATGAATTAAAATGAATGTTTGGTGGATTTTATAATTTTGGGCAGAATTGATTGAAGGCAGAAAGCCTTTTTCTATATCACCTATTGATATTGTTATATTCTTGATATGAATATGATGTTCTATATTGGGTTTGCTATTTGATTAAATTTTTTGGTTGTCTGGCACTATTCATGGGAAAACAAACATGATCCGTTATGCTGCCGAAATTTCGGCAAAGATTGCAATTAATATGAAGTTACAAAGTATGCATGCATTGGTCAAAGTAAATTAGATAAGAAATGCTACCATTTATAAGAATGAGAAATGATTTCCATGTGACTTGAGCCAGCCCTTGAGCAAAGTTAAGAGGAATAGATCAGTGGGGAAGTCGGGGAAAGTAAACCCGGCGACTCTATATAGGAATGATCTTGATCCTGAAAAGCGGACTATTACCCATGAATTTTATGACCAATAGACTCCCAAGGGACCAAGTATGGAAAAATATGAGTTAAGGTCAAGTGCATTATTATTTCTGCATATCCACAGTTTCTATTATCATGCGTTGAGTTAATGGCACTATTGGCTGTTATATATATATACTTTTATTAACTTTATAGCTGTCAATGAACTATGTCAAAAATACAGGTCTTGATGCTTATTTCTTTGCTTATGTCCTTAAGTAAAACTAAACTGTGTTTCGGACTATAATTTCTATAACTAATTGAGTGCAACATCCTGTTGATGTAACATTTTCTCTTAATTAACCAAAATCCGAAATAACTGAGAATGACAGCGATGACAGATATGTGTAAACTTAGGATCCCTACTGAGAAATCTTTATTTCTCACCCTACAGTATATTTCTGCGCCATTCTCAGATCATGGAGAACGCGGCCACTGGCGTCCTGTTCATCGAGTTCCCTGAGCTCCATATTCATCTCGATCCGTTCTTAGACTCCGTGTATATATCAAGTAGATGTCAGTTTCGCCTTTATTTCTTCTTTCAGAAAGATTTTGCTATACCACTCATGCATCCGCTATTCGACCCTACCGTCCCTTATATTGCCATCCCTCTCCACATGGCCTATCCCTTTCCACCTTCACACGTAGCAGCAGCAGTAGCACCAGCCATGGCTCAGCCAGCTTCACCACCGTAATAGATCCCCTCAACCTCACTGTCTGAGGAGGATCCTTCTGAGGCAGCGAGTTCATCTTCCTCGTCCTCTGCTCCGAGCATGGACTACACTTTTGTTGACGCCGGCATGGCGAACAGATTCCTTTCGTAGGAGTCCATCTAGAGTATCTGTGCAGCACAGTAGTAGGATATATATAGAATGACCCTCTTTTGGTAGTATTGGGTCATAGACAATAGTTTAGTGTATGCCGTATGTGGATGGGTAGCACACAAAATGTCCCTTGGGGACCTGTAGGGTACTGTTCATAGAGATAAGCCGATTTATTTTGTATTAGCGATCTCATTTTACTACCCTGTACTGTTTATGTATCGTTTGTCAAACTTTGAAAACAGATATATATATATATATATGTATATATATATATATATATATATATATATATATATATATATATATATATATATGATGCAGTTTCAATAGTTTTGTCTATTTCATATTTTTATTTATTTTATTTTACTTCCAGTACAACAATTATCTAGTACATATTCCGTCATCAAACAAAAATTAGTTAAGGGAACAATTAACTCTATATGAGTAATTAATAATGAAACAGAAAAATGGGATTTAGTCAGCTCGTTCACACGTAATAACTTATCAGGTAATATATTATGACTTAAACATAGTATTTCATCTAATAAAATTTTATTCATACCCCACTCTTATATACAAATAACATAGCTCTTGAAAATGTCTACAAATGTCATGATAACAGTTTTGCAAACAGCACTTCCAGGACTTCTGACGGACTTAGCCAAACTAATGTAACAACGTAAATTCCACGATCTTAGATATCAAATGTAGGGAATATTTGCATAGGCAATTGAAAAATAGTTTAGTCCTACGCACTGCCGCCCTAATGACATCAATGGAATAACTTGTCTTATGTGTACACAAAAATTTCTCAACAAAACCCCCCGAAAAAAAGGTACTTAACCTCTTTAACTTTAATGCATTATCCATTTGAAATAATTTAACAATATTTAACAACATTTATTATTATTATTATTATTATTATTTGAACTGTAACAACGCATTTAATAAGTTAAATTGAATAACAATTGCAGAGTGTCAACTATCGCTACTTAAATTATATTAGCTTACAAGAACTCCCATTCAATAACGGATGCAGGCCAGACATATGGCGGTCACTGGTCTCGATCACAAAAGAATGTACCGTCTTAACGAATATCAATTAAACACCACGGAAAATTTACAAATTGTGAAGGAGACACTCATTAATTGCATATATCGAAGCTGAGGTTGAATTATATGAACAGAAGCATGCACAGAAAAATGCCATATGGGGCAGGGTGACAAGTCAAGTGCACATCATAGATGCAGTAACAATATTGTGATTTACGCTATAGATTAACAAAAGGTGGGGTTTGACCTAACTTGCATTGAATCAGGAACAACCAAAACATCTACTTATAGAGAAAATACTAGATGGCAGCGGCTCTGAATCAGACTCTGGTTTTTTCCGAGGAAGCTGCTTAAAAAATGCTTTCACAGCTCCGGTCACACCATCCTCATTTTCCATGGCCTTAGCAAGTTCAACTGCACGCTCCTTTACCTGGCATTACGTTACGAGATTAAATGTAGTGGTTATCTTCCGCTAGAATGCACCAAACAAAACTATCAAAGAATTCCACCACCATTAGATTGCTATGCACCACATATAAAAATTAGCAACAAAGTTAACCTCATGGGGACTAGCTCTTGACAGGAAAAGTATACACATATGATAGAATATTGTTCATTATAACCAAAAACACTTTGCGCAACAGTCAGTTAACCCCTTCTAAACATGTTTTTTAGGCGTAAACATTACTCAAGTTTATTTAAGAAAAGAGTTGTGTATGATTTTCATAAGCTTAGCTTTAGCGAGCAATCAACATATTCAATAAAATGCAATAATAATTTTCAGTTTTGCAAACCATATTGACAATGCATTAAGAATCTAGCCTCAATATTAACTTCCAAAAGAAGCAAGCTACTATAAGCTAGCTTTTACATGATAACAGAATAAGTATATCAGGAAAATTATGGTTACCTTGGGATCTAGCATAAAATTTATTGCATCAATCAACTTGGAAAGTGAAAACTCATCAACTGGGATAGGTGGAGGACCAACTCCTCTAACATGTACTCTCTCACCCCAAAATGGTTGATCACCAAAAAATGGAACAATGGTCGTTGGACACTGAAAAATACTGATTATTAAAAGCAGAACCAGATATGATAATTATTAAGGATTCAAAAAGCTATTAATTCCTTACAGCAGCTTTCAGCCCAGCAGCTGTTGTTCCTGCACCTCCATGATGCACCTGAAAACAACGGTAATAAATATTTGCAAATGATAGATAATCGAAACCTCAAAATTCAAACACCAAGACTAAAAGAAGGTAGTACTTGAAATATTGATCCCATTATCCTAAAATCACAAGACCACTAATGGAATCCTAAACAAACCACTTGCTCAATAGAAGATACTCTCCCACTGGACACCTTCCACCATGTCTCAGCTGCAATTGAGCGGCGCAGGTAGTGACGCCGGCATTGCAATGTTCACCCGAGACTAGTCAAAGGGGCTAGTGCACAGCCAGCCCATGTGGGCGCGGGGGTTGCGGAGCGTGGTGGGATGTTAGGACCCAATTGCAACATATGGGACTTGAGTCCCACATCAGAAGTATGGGATTCTAATGGGGGGATTTATAAAGGCTTGAGCTCTCCCATCACAATAGCTAGCTTTTGTAATATAGTTCTCCCAAGGTTCTTATCACATACATTGTTCAAAACCATACCATACCTAAAGGCCTGGGAGTACCCCTAGGCCTTAAGTGTGGTAAAAAGTCTCACCATCCAGTATTAAGCGATTAAGAAATAAACTTATTGTTTGCCACTACAAACTTTATGAAATCTTTAAATAACATTAACTTTGACCCATTTAACTTCATCAACCCAAATCTAACCAATTTTATTGGAAATGTTGCGATTCAAAACTCACAAAATCTTCAAAAATCAACTAATGCATGTTACCAGCTCCCAACAAACAGTTTTATCTTATCCATAATTTCTATATCAAGAATAAAAAGGTAGCAATCACATTACCAATTCTGAAGACATTAGAATAATCATATAGTTCATGTCAAACTCAACAACCACATTCTCTATTTCTGATTACTGCTTTCAAGTCATCATTTACTAGCATATATGAATATTAATGCAATTATGCAAAAGATGTCATTAGGAGCATGGTAGTTAAACTAGCGTTTTGGCATGAAAAGCAAATGAGTTTACTTTTGAACTAAAACTTTTAACTCATACTCTAATGTGTACATGTCAATCTTGAAGTAAACCCTGCAAAAACCCATGGAATTATGCAAATTGTGAGGTTATGGAATGTGAACCATTGAACCCAGTCGCAACATATGGAATGTGAGTATGGCTAAGGGCTCTCCCAAAACTATGGCTAGATTTTGTCATGTGGTTCTCCCAATTGGTATCTAAGCCTTTCCCAATGTCTCTCAGTTGCAAATGAGCAATGCTAGTGGTGATTGAGGCATTGCAGTATTTGGGACTACCCAAAGGTCTGATGCATAGCCAGCCAGCATGAGCATTAGGGCCGTGGAGCATGGTGGAACATTAGAACACAATTGAAAGGTATGGGACTTGAGTTTCACATTGGAAGTACATATTCACATGTGAGGTGTATGTGGCTCTGGGTTTTCCCACCACAAGGTTAGCTTTTGAGATGGGGTTCTCTCCCAAGGTTTTGTATCATTTAGGCTGAGTTTGTGAAAATGCTGATTAGCATGTCAAAGAATTTCAACAAATGCAAAGACTTGACTAGGCCAGCTGCAAAGAATGCATATGGAAACCGAAGGTATATTAAGCATATAAATGACTCTCCAACAACATGGAAGCATGACATTAGCCCATTATATATTCCAGCAACAGCAAGGTTGTTTGAGCCACATGCCCAATATCCTCTGCCATGTCTGAAGCAGCAAGCAATAGCAGGCTGGCCTACAGGGCCACAACTTCAACATACATACAGCATTTAAAAATTTTACAGAAATGCGACCATTTATAGTATTTTCCAATGTCATGGCTATTTTTAAAACTGCTGAACTAAGAGTATTGAACTAGATGATCTCACCACAGCCTTGCAATGTAAGAACAGCCAGTCATGAGGGATATTATCCAATAGGTATATAGATTCCCTTGGTTCTGGCACTGGGAAGAAACATATTGAGTTAAAAATAATAATAATAATAAACTAATAAATTATTACAATAGGAAAGCAAAAATAATTCTTACAATTTCCAAGACCTCCCCATCCTTTATTGATGATACCCCTCTGTCCAGTTTTCTCTAGTGCTTCTACAATTATTTGTGTCATCTTTTTTGGTTCTTGAACAGGCTGGAATAGGAATACAAGAGATAGAGAGAACAAGCAATAAGATTAAAGGGTAAAGGCAATCAATTATTTACTACCCAGCTAACAAAAAACTTGATTTCCTTTTTAATATTATTAAGTATGGCGTGAAACTTCAGATTACTATCCATTATTTGCTTGACAAGTTCACAACAACCATACAATCATCATACTTCGCGAGAATCCATACAAGAAATACAAAAAGCAACAAAATGGTATTTAAAAATTTAAACAATGCACTTAATTAGATAGTTTCCCTAATCAAGCAATAACCACACTAAGAAATTTATTTTGAAGATGTTAAATTTTTAGGGAACTCCATGACAATAGAAGGTGGCAAACAAAAACAAACGAAAAAAATCACCATTTTGCAAGATATAATAACCCAAAAAACACTATTAGCTGTCAAGAATATGAATTGATGGTTAGTATCTATTAAGATATAAAGGCTATTCGTGTGCATCTACTTAATAGCTTAAACTTTCGGTAGAGATGGTTCATGATATGCTATCAAAACTTATATGACCAAGTGATCTAGAGTTTGATTTTTGCTACCACCATTCTTCAGAAAGTTGAATTTCAGCACTAGGTAGGTAGGGATGTGCATTGTTCACGCTTCAAGACCAAAGGCTCTTGCATAAGCGGGCGTGTTAAGATATAAAAATCATTCATGTGACTCTACCAATAGCTCAAACTTTTGGAAGAAATGGTTCTTGATAGTATCACGATGAGATGTAAACATAACCTCCTTTGTTTTTTTGCTTTACTCACTTTGAAAAATAATAGTCTAAGAGAGCAAATACAAAGATAGAGTATCAGAAATCCTCCTTGTTAAAATATCTAGAAAATATCTCATAATTTATCTATTATACCTTAGAATATTTTAGAGGATCTTAGATGATCTCTTAAGAGTTAATCCCTATTTATTATATTTCCTGGTTTGTTCCCTTATTTAATTAGAATTACGAGTACAGTATTAGTATAAATGGGATTACTGGGTTGCCATTTTGCATTACATCATAACACACCACATCAATCTAATAGAATAATGTTGAGGGCTTCTGATCTTTCCCATCCTCCATCGCTACCAAAATCCCATAATTTCAACACTCCTAAAGGAGAACAATTTGACATTAACTCTTGAGGGCAAACCAATCCCTTTGAATTAAAGCTGAAAGAACTCCCTGAATAAAGCCATGAGCTGAAGCCCAGAGAAGCTACATAAAAATTCTAGCATTTTGCTCCATTAAAATGAGCTACACATCATTAAAAGGAAGAGAGAAGAAGAGAGGGGGGGGGGGGAGAATGGCAAGGCACTTTCTTTTCGCTCCCAACATCTTGGTACCAGCTAAAAGACATGATATATCAAATGCTCCGCAAACAGCCCAAACAATTTCGGCCCCAATTGCCTTCCTACCTCACAACCCAAGAAGACATGGCTATTGACTTTAGAGAATTGACAACACATAACATGAATGTCAGGCAAAGGAGCCTTATGAGGCCTAATTACCTGCAACCAATCATTAGATTAAATCCTATTAAGTATCACATTCCAAACAAAGGCCTTAATCTTGGAGGGAGCTTTAGACTTATGAAACAGAGCTGAGACAGCTGGACTTTGCTGAGAAGGAATAAAGGATTAACAATAAGAAGCCATAAACAAGGATGATTTGTAAAAGAACCGGAAAGATCTTCAGTCATAATGTGAGCATAAGAGAGTCATGAATGAAGTTAGAAATGCCCAAATAAGATGCCAAATAAGAGATATCGGGATTTTTAAAGGTTCTGAAAGATGAGAAAACTCCAAGAAATATGGAATCTTGTATTGAAACAATTAAACAAATCAAGAAAGAAAGACATCATGCAAGGTAGACAGGCAATAACAGCATGACAAAGAAGGCAAAGAAAGAGAAGGGTTCTAGTTTACTCTTTATAATTCCCAGGCTTTCCTTGTAGCATAAACCCTGAGCTTTAGAGGGTTTCCAGTAGCATAAACCCCTTAACATCCCAACAATTATGGTGAAAACCATACTTACTCTCTATAACCCTGAGACATAGAATGATGTTCCGAGGGAAATCGCCACCATGCAGTGTTTACTAACATGATTTCCCAAAGCATAATCATACCTCCATCTTGCCACATGCCTCCAAACAAATGAAATCATCCGTCCAAGTACTCCCCACTCCAGAGCACAAAAGGCCCCTCAGGATCCTCTCAATCTTTTGAGCCAACCCCAAAGGAATGTTGAGAAGAGCCACATAATAAATGGCAATACTAACAGACAAGGCTCAACCAAAGTAGTATGCTTCCATTAGCCTTATCATCATGGTCTCAGAAGAGTTGCTCATGGAACAGCAAAGAAATATAAATATGAACTAACTAGATCACTTGATTCTCATTTACATTATGATTTAGAAGTCTTTCAGATTTTTGCAGATGGGAAAGGCAAATCTTGTAGCACCTCCATATAAACCATAAAATATGGCAGTTAGATAACACATGCTTCATGCAGCAGGTACCTTGTCATCAACAATTATTAAGTTACCCACTGTAAAATTGGTAGCCCAAAGAGTCACTCCTACAGCTAGCTTAGCACAAAGAAATCATGCACGAATAAAATAAACATATATGGAAATAAATACACTCACCAGGCTACCAAATCCAATGTAAATAGGCTTGTCACCCTTTTCGAGCCATTTTACAAGGGACTCGGGAGGTTCGTAGTTTGATGCAAGATCGAGGAAGCAAAACCCTACTACATCAATTTTTGGTCCCCAATCTGCAAAGCAAAACATAACAGATTGGATCCTTCAACCAAGAATCAAGTAATAGATCTCATAGGTGGTTATTTTAAGCACTAAATGTGGTTTTATCTATAACAGTTAACAATCCCAAAAGAATTTGAGAAAAGAGAACTTAAGCTTGTACCAAGAGCACATGTAATTACCAATTGATTAAACTACTACCAACCAAGAGAGTTTAGAACATTTATTCCTTTTTTTGTCAAAGAGAACCTTTATTATACTGAATGAAAAGGAGAAACTTGTTCCAGAACTGATAATATTTTTCCGAAAACTTTTGTCTTCTTCATTGTATGATTTATTTCATTAGCCACAGAGCACAATGTAAAATAATGAGTATAGATAACAGTTGATAGCTCCTAACGAAAAGGACATGCACAATGGCACAAATTATAAAGGAACAGTAATCCTATTCCACTACATTGTGAAAACAGCACTATCTGAACTGCATGCAACGATGACTACAAATACAAAATGTTAACATTGGGATCTAAAGCAAAAACCTTTCGGTTTAGGAACAAGGTGAGGACTCCATATATACGCATGTGGAACATCAGTATCAGAGCCTTGTGAACCACTTAAATATGTGACTGGCCGTAGCTTCAACTTTTTCTTTCTAAGATCATTAATCATGTCTCGTATTCCCAGCCAAATCAATGAGTCAACTATTTGATATGAAAGCTGAAGAGTTATAAATAATCAATATTTAGTTAAACATGGAGGCAACAAAATTCACAGGGATAATAAGAACCAGCACTAATTAATTAATGAACTCACCCTATAACCAGCTTGTTGCTTTACACGAGACAAAGGATGAGGAAATTCACTAGTTGGCCTGGAGGAAAAAGACAAAGTACATAAAAATGTAGATTTCAATCCCCAGAAAAACTAAGATTAACACAACTGATTGTTAAAGAACTAAAAGGAAAAAGAATAAATGAGAATGAGAAAGGGGAAACAATGAACACAAATTTTAATCTCCAAAAGATATCGGTGACATTATCTTGGTCCTCCTAAGAAAGTTGACATCAATTTAGTCCCTCAATATAAAAGGTGACACAAATTCGGTCCTCAAAAAGAAAAAAAAAAAGAAATGACAACAACTTAGCCTGCAATCATAGAAAATGACATCGACTTGGCCCCTCAATCACCAAAAGTTGACATCAATTCAGTCCCTTAATCATATAAAACAATATCAATTTAATCCCTCAATCTTGCAGTTCCTACATGAAAGGACAACCTTGATGTCACATCCTAAATTGATGTCAAAATTCTTGAGAATCAAAGTGATGACACTCGTATCTTCATCCTTTAAAAGACTAAACTTCTAAAATACAGTTTTACTCTAAGGAAATATGAAGCAGTGAGATTACATTACCAAGATGAAACTTACGTCCAAGGCATTGTGAAAAAAATATGAACTGGAATTTTCAGTGCCTCTGCCACATGTGTATGCCCTAAAGATGTATATTACAATGTCATCAGCAAAATATAACAAAAGAAATACATCAAACAGTAGTATGTGCTTATCTCATAAGAAAGAAAAGAAAAGGAAGGATTGAATAGCAATAAAAGTGAAAGAAAGATAGTAGTATCAGAAACAATAATCCAAAATTAAAATAGTGAAAGCAAAAATATTCTGTGAAACGTGAAAAACTAGCATTCCCTTCTTGTCATCATCTATTAGGAGGAGGACTAACAATAGTTTTATATCTCTTGCACACCCACTTATGCAAGGACCCTTTGGGCTTGAAGCGTGGATGTGACCAAGAGTGGACGTGACCAGGATTGAACTCGAAATCATTTTATAATAAAACCTTTGATACTTTTTTGATTTTGATAAAGAAGAAATTTATTGAGAAGAAGAAAGAAATTTACAAGAAGATAGGAGGACAAGAGATCCTTTATACAAGAACAAAAATTAGCTAGAGGAAAAACAAACAATGAAGCATAGCGTTCCAATCTCTCAACATATCTAAGAGGGAATTCTTCTAAAAATACTCTGCTTTACAACAAATAGAAACCACACGCCTAATTCTATCCCACAAAACTTGCTTCTCTGAAAATTTGTCATTGAAGGTGTGAGAATTATGTTCCAGCCAAATACTCCAAACAGTGGCATATATAGAACATTGCCACAACAATTTTGCCTCTTTTTACAACGTGCAAGACTTTGTGCCTTGCAGTAAATAGAGGCCAAACGCCTAATCCTATCCCACAAAGATTTTTCCTCCTTCTTTCAATCTACTATATGATGAGTTCTAGCCATCACCAGGAGGGTAAATTGGTTAAATTAAACTTTTATTTTGTCAAAAACTATCTGTGGTATAGTGCATGACATAATTGTGAGAGTTTCCTATTGATTTAAGAACGGTGATTAAGAATGGTGAGGACAACAAAATATCATATTAAATCAAAGGGGTGCACATAGTTTAGTAACGGGAATGGCTACACCTAAGCAACATAGGAATTTTGATTTCATAAACCAGGATACAATTTGCAATTGAATGAATAAATTACACTGGAAAATGCAATTAACCAACTTTTTTAAAGTAACTTTTTCAGTACAAGTACGTAACTTTAGCTTTAATTCAAAATGCAAAGATTAGCAATTTGTGTTATATAAATATTGAAAGTTGGCATTTTCACGAAAATGACAAAGGTCACATAGTTTCAATAGAAAGTTAAAAGATTTTAAAACACACACACACACAAAAAAAAAAAAAAAAAGGAATGATTTATAGCCAATGTTGTAAATGCCCTATACATGCACATCTTTTTTTTTTTTTTTTCAACAAGAACAAAAGAAAAAACTATCAATGAAGCATAGCTTTCAAATCTTTCAACATGTTGGAAAGGGAAATTCCTCTAAAATGGTCATATGCATTACGTCAAATAGAGGCAAACGCCTAATCTATCCCACAAAACTTGCTTGTCTGAAAATCTGTCATTGAAGGTGCGAGAATTACACTACACATTTTTTTTTTTTAAGTAAATGTGTACCAAAGAAGCCCCCTTCATATTAGCGTTACGAGTTTTGAAAGGACCAAGAAGGTAAAGCGTTGAGACAGTCTGCAGTGTTCCACTGTTTTCTCATGCTTCTCAGGCAAACTACCAGGTTTATGGGGGAGGAATAATCTAAAAGATCTAAAGCAGAGTCTCTTGATGATTATGCATATATATATATATATATATATGTGTGTGTGTGTGTGTGTGTGTGTGTGTGTGTGTGTGTATCTAGAGTTCAACCATATTACAGTGTTGGCACATGCCAGGATGAGGGCTGTCCTCCATGAAAATTATGCATATATGGTGCCACCATGATGCCGCAACATGGGGAACAGCATGTACAATACTGCAAATGGAAAAAAATTCTCTCCTCTCATCCTCTGTCCCCATACTTCTTACCTATAACCAGCGTGCTGGGTATGCACCACAGCATAAATCAGAAGGCTTTTATTGTTCTGAACTGGGGCTGCAGCATCTGGCCCTTCTTCAAGATCAAAACTGCTACAACTTGTCACCAACCAAACCAAAGTTTGTATGTTTCTTGAATTTTTTCTGCTATCAGTATCATGGATACTATTTTCTGTTCTATTCCTTCCTATGATTGTATACTCTTCTTCTGTTCACTTCTTTAGTTCCTCTTTCTCTGCTCTCTTTTTGTCACACTTTAATCTTTTTTCTGGAATTTTGCATTTATTTAGGAATTAAGACATGGTGTGGAAGGACGATTCATTGCTTAAACAAATGAAAGCAATGGAAGGATATAGGATGGAAGATGTGTAACCAGCCTCTTAAACCAGGGGATAATAATACATTAAGTAGACACTGATTTTGAAGAAACAGAAGCAGAGTGTTTTCATAGTTACTGATGATATGACGATGACAACTAAAGCAATGATAGGGCTGATGATTTTGAGGATGAGGATAATGGGAGGAGGATTTCTAGGCTTCTAGCTTACATAGTTCTTCAATTCTATGGCTCATTATGATCTTCCTAATTGATGGCTCTCAGCCAAATAAACCATGTAATGGCCATTTTGAGCTTTGCTAGCATGCCAGACAATACTGATCCAACAATATTTCATAATTGAGAAAATTGTCAAATCGACTTGAAAAGCAAATAGTAATGCACAAATTCAACCAAACGTATCCTCTAAATATAACTGAAAAGAAAGCATACCATATGCTGGGGGATTGGCAATGATTGCATCGGCTTTAAAGGGGACAGCAGTATCCATATCAGGATCTCTACAAGCTGGAAGCAGAGAGTTAATAATTTCTTTCATCTGATTTCGCTGCACGGGTATCTCAGAAGGTCCTGATGGCAGAAAGCCCTTATTTTTAACCATATCTGCCCCCGAAAAAAATTAAAATTATAAAGTAATAAAACAATAGAAGAATGCAACTATAAAGAGAACATTCATAAAATTTCATGATCCAAAGTTGGTACTACTTTATTCAAGACACACATCAAACCAGCATGCCATATTTTTAGGATGAAGTTACGAGAACAAGCTTATGCATAGTTTCAAATTTCACTGGATAATAACCATTCATCAAAGCAATGACTAGGAGCAACATAATTTTTACTGAGAACTCTTTTTTGCTAACTTGCCCAGACAAAAAACAAATTGGAAGATATTATGGGACTAACGAAATTAAGAAAACCATGTATAAAGCCACTCGGACAATAGAAGAAATTTGTACACGGATAATAGTACTTACAACCAGCAAGGACTTTTGGATCGCCTCCTAATGGATAAAACTCCAAACCAGCTGTCAAAACAAACTCCTTAAAATTTGAATGAGTTGCTAATCTAACACGATGGCCATAGTCCTGCCCATAAATTTATATAAAAAAAGTCCTCAATTTTGTATTCAATAATAATTTAATCACAAATTGTCAACATAATAAGAATTTCAGTTCATAAATTCCTACTCCTAAGAAAACCAATCTGAACAATCTATTATTCAATGTTTTTTTCAACAGAAGTTAGAACAGTGCCACTAGTAGGGACTTGTTTGAATGAAATGGGGAGTTTGTAATATCTCCTTTCTCTTCATTTGTTCAATTGTTCTTTTGAGAATATTTGTTTATGAGGGAAAAAGGGGACACACACACACACACACACACACACACACACACAGAGACATATACAAAACTGGAAAATTGTGGCAAAAGAAAATGTCCCTATACCTAGAACCATTTACATATTTTAATAAATGACTGCACATCTGTTCATGCTTTATCGATAAGCATCATATGTAAGTTTTGGATAAAATAAGAATTTTATCATAAGTATAGTATATATTATAATATATGAATAAGCATCATGTATATATCATAAAGCATGGAAAGAGAAAATTGAGATATAAGAAAATGTCTCAATACCTGCAAGCGTTTTCCTATTGCAACAAAAGGCTGCACATCTCCTCGTGTACCAACAATAAGCATCACAATATTTAATGGTGGGATGTACTGAAGATCCATTGCATCAAATGAATCATCAACAACATTATGTACATGTTTGGATCGTGCATCGAGAGCTTCAGGCTCAACATCTACTGGAACATCAAATTCTACAGTTCCGTCATCTTTTACAGTAGCTATTCTGTTCAACAATTTAAGCTGCACAGTTGTAAAAACCAACTGAAGTTCCAGTGACATATGATTAAAAAAAAAAAAAAAGAGAAGAAGAAGAAGAAGATAAAAAGAGGACAATGATGGTGAGATGAAAACAAAGGAAGAAATAAGGCATGGATGAACATAGTACAAGAGCCATGATCTAATCCTATTTAATGCAGCAACACAAATTAGGTGGCTGGTGAACCCTACCTCCAACTGTACATGTTGGTCTTGTCCTTTTAGAAACAATGAAGAATAAAAAACTTAGTAGACACTCATTGAAGGAGATTATTTCTTAATTTTCCTAACATATGCTAACAAAATATTCCATATACGCAACCAATTATACAAGCACTTAAATTAACATAGATCAATAAATCCACCACAACATATAACCACCAAATCTCCCACAAAATCTCAGAACACTTGCCTAGGAGCAATGCCAGGCATAACAGGAAGTGCAGTTAATAGGAGAGAATAAGATATAGAACAAAAATAACAAAGGAAAAGAACCAATATTATTCCTATGAGGAATAAATGGCATTGTTGAACTTTCACACGACAAAAGCCTTTGGTTCACTAATTCCCTGATACGGGATGGAAATGATGACAAGTAATCTAAAGTTCAAAACTTGCTGAACTTTTCTATTAATTACCTAAAATTTCATGACAATGCGATGCAAATTACATCTGTGCTGTATGTACATTTAACTCACATGTATGAGGTCAGAGTTATAGAAGAAAGAATTCTTTCCTTTGGGGTACAGGACACAGACGTTTTGTTTTACCCACACAAATTAAAATTTTAATTGACTTCTGGGGAACCAGTGCCACCACATAGATATGCTGTCATAGGGGGAGAGAGGAAAGGACAAAACGAAAAAAAAATCATAGATCACAATAGCATACCTTCTCCTGGACAGGAACTTTGTTATCAAAAATTTGAGCTGCATCTTCAGGCCTTAGATGTTTCTGCCTCTCTGTTTTTGACCTCTCCAACTTAAACTTACTTGAACTTGACCCCAATTTATCTCCATGTGATATGTCTACTGGCAGTGTGGTCACTTTAGACAACCCCCTGCCAGCAACGCCTGAATAAGGGAAGAAAACAAGACTATCTTAGAGCTCATAAATGAGCAATAAAATTGAACATATTAAGGCATAAAATAGAATGTTCAGATAAAAGAAATGTACTATATAAAAAATGCTAAGAGATCCTTTCACAGTTAACATTGAAGCTAAGAGATCCTTGCATATTTGGCATTATCTTTTGCTATGCAATACCAGTAAAATTATAGTATCTTCAGTTCACTTAAATTATTCCAATATCTTTTTCTTCAGTATCGAGGGAGCCCCTAAGCCCCAGCAAGGGGATGGAGAATGGTGGATTAAATATGAGCAAGACTCACTGAGGGATCAAACCAGGCAAAAGCTTCTAAAGGAAGCTGGATGCCACTGCGCTAAAAGGCCACCGGCAAACCCGATGTCTTTAATTAGCCATAGGACAACATATTCAATCATCCTACCTTACAGACATTTGTTATCAAGCTGCTCATGACCTAGGCAAAGTGAGTACGCTTCCCTTGCACATGTCAGGAAGACTAATGTCTTGGCTGCAGCACTGAGGCAATGAACACACTGACATGCATACTGGCTTTAAGAGCAAGATTTTTCATTTGGCCCAACTAAACTGTATGGCCCCATCACTGAAACAATATGACTCTGTGGCATTCCTTAGTTTTTGCAGTCATTTGGTGCATTTTGTTGGAAAGGAATTCTAGAGTTTTTAATAATTCCTTTTTGACTACTTATTTTATCTAGGACAGATTACTTATTTGGCATCCCTTGGGCACTCAGCACATGGTCTGTTTAATGGTGTTCCTCTAGCTGATATTCAAAGGAATTGGCATGCATTGTTCCATGACTTATCCCTCTAGGTCTTAGGTGTTTTATTTGTATCTATTGGATATCTTATCCTCTTTTGTACATTCTCCTCTAATAAAATTTCTTTTTCTATCAAAGAAAAAGAAAATATGTTAGGTAAAGGATACCATAAGATCAAGAATCTCTAGCAGAAAATAATGACAAATATGAGCATAGCTTAAGAAATTCAGAAAAGCTTAGCTTAGGTTGGCATCACGAATAGGAAGATGATCTTTTCAGCAAGTAGAGAGAGAGAGAGAGAGAGAGAGAGAGAAATGAAGTATTGAGTGAAGATTTTTTTCCATTTTGATAAAATGATTGAAGATTACACGCACCCCCATTGTAAAAGTTACTCATTATAGAATCGAAAGACAATTAGGCCGGTACCTTGCCACTAAGAACTAGTATCATTTTATGGAATGAACCTACATTTTTCCCCCTATAATTCACAACTCCAAACAGCATAATTTCGTTTATCCACCACCTTCCCTAAACTAAGCCCCAATTATTAGCCACATCATGTCAAATTATCGCATCTTCTATTGCATAACTTACACGCTACGGTGTCATACGCGATTTATGCGTTCAAATTTACATTATTAGCTAAACTCCAATTTCCAATTATTTGTTTTTCGCTCCCATATTTTCAGCTCACTCTATTTCCCATAAACCAAAATAAATAAATCAAACAAACAGTTAAATGCGATCAAGAACCAAAACCAGTTCAACCATCAAAGAGAAGAACAATCTTCACAATAATTAAAATTCCACAACTCAATTTTCGCCTTTCTACATTTTTTTTTTTTCCAATTTTTGTTTATTCAACTTCTCTTCCTCAATTTCGATTAACGATTGCTTAACCTAAAAGAAAAAAAGAGAAAAAAAAAAAGCAAGCTAAACAGAAGAAGAAAAGAGGAAGAATCAATCGATCGATCGATCGCGAGAGAGAATTCTGCTAACCTGAGGCTGAAGAGCTGCTACTACCGTTACCGTTACCGTTACCGACGGAACCACCATTGGTAACAACGTCTCCACTATCCTCCACTTCCTTGCCGGTGCTTCCGTTTCCGTTTTCGGCGCGTATTTCGCCCTCCACTCCGACCGAGAGATCGCTCGAGCTGGACGAACTTGAAGACGAGCGCCGGCGATTCTTCGGCAAGTCCGCCATTGCTGCCGCCGCTGCCGAGATGTTCCGCCGGCGGTGAGCTAGATCCGCCGCACGGTTTTAGAAGAGATAGAAAGAAAAGGAATTGAATTGAAATTGAAATTGAAGAAACGAGAATCTAGAGAGAAAGAGAGCGTAGGAATAGAATCCGGGCGAAGAAGATGCCAAATGGTATTATAAAGTGTGAGAGAGAGTGGGGTTTGTTGTTGTTGCTGTAGCAATGTTGCAATAAAAATCAGATCGCACCAGGCAGTGAAAAGAAAAGAAAAGAAATAGAAAAGAAAAAGGGGAAAAAATTCTGATAGCGCCGTTCGATTGAACCGGTTGAGGAGGTTGGGTTTGATTCGGGAGGGACACGCGGACATTAGTGCGGGCGTGATGCGATGGGAGCAAATCTTTTTTATTTTTTATTCGAAAAATATTGTTTGTACTCAAAATTTTTCAATCTCTACGCTGATTTATTTTCATGGTATCTGGACCTAATTTAATTTAAATCCTTCACTTTATTTCACGTACAAATAATATAATTCTTTTGATTTTGCATATGAATGTTATTAATTTATTATACTTTAGGAAATAGGAATATTCTTTTTTAATTAATATAGGAGTATTCGGTTAAACAATGCAAGAAAAATATTACATGAAAATATAATTTTGTAATTATTAAGAATATAATTTTATTTTTATTTAAAAAAGAATATATTTTTTATTTTTTGAAAATTACTCCTATGATATTTCTCTAAAAATTTATTTTTTAACTTGTAAAATAGTTATTTGTATATGCATATTATTAATTTTAGCATTCAAAAAATTATCAAATAATTTTAGAAATTATATTCACATATCTCAATAAAAAAATATTTTTCAAAATAATTCAAATAAATAAATATTTAAATTTTTTTTTGAACTAAAAAGAAATTTTATTAATCAACCAAAAGCATCAAACAATAGTACATGAACTAAGAAACTTAGGCTCCATTTGGTTTAACTTTTGGGAGAAGGTCTTTTAAAAGAAGTACTTTTAAAAGAATGATTTTTATTTGATTTGAATATGTCAAAAGGCCTTTTAGAAGAATGAGTTTTGTTTAGATAGAATAAAATAAAATTACTTTTGGTTATTGATGTGAGAGTAATAGTAAGATTCCTTTTCAAAAGGTCTTTTTTTAGAATAAAAAGTAACCTCAAAGATACTTCTTCCTCTAGAGAGCCTTTTGGAAGAAGTTAAACCAAACACTACTATTTATTGTATAAAGTCATTTTTCTTCTCCTAAAAAGCTTTCTGAGAGTTGCAAATTCCAAACCAAACGGGCACTAAGTAGTTGATCCATCCAAGTCTCTAACTAGAAGTCCTTTGCGGCATTTTTCTAAAGTATCTGCCACTATATTATATTGTCTAGGCATAAAATTACACTTAAAGCTGAAAAAACTAGAGCTATATACAAAGATAACTCTCAAAATATTTTCACCATAAGATCTATTGTGTTCATCCTCTGAATACTCTTCCAAACATTTCTAGCATCCACTTCTATCGTTTGCATGCCCAACTCTCAAAACTTGTAAGATACCACATTTTGCGGCCGTCAATTATGCCAAATAAGGTCCTACAAAGCCTTCAAATTTTTATCCATGAGCTACCTTAAATTGCCCAAACTCATCTCTAATTATAACACCAATGCCATAACAATTCAATAATGTAAACACTACAAAATATATTTGTTATTTTTAAAACTCTATTTTTATCTAACTTTTGATGAAAATCCAATGCACTAGTAAAAATATATTTTTCACCCAAAAAAAAAAAAGCAAATATATGAGACTTACTTCAATAATCATTCTTTTGAAGAACTATTGTGCATGTCTTTAAAAAGTTATACTTTGAAATAAAAAAGATATACGGTTGGAGGACAATCGTGAAAGTTGTTTTATTAAAAATTGCCACGTAAAAATATTTTTTATTTTGTTAATTTTTTGAGATATAATCACTACTTAAATAGATATATTTTCTAATGGTACTTTTTTGTAAACATAAATTATACAATCAAATTTAGGACCTTATACTTAATGGATTAGAGATTTTTTTTTGTATTTGGAACCAACAATTTATTGATGTTAAAGATACTTATTAAATCTTAAACAACATAAACGAAAAATATGTAATGTAATAATATCACATCTAGAATGTAACATTCGTAATATAATATCTTTTGATTCGACAAATATAAATTTCTGTCTCTTACTATTTTTTTAATGCATTTTATCTCATAATTTAAACTTTAAGAATGTGGCCCGGTATTCTATATAAAAAATAGAGTACGCAAATGACAGTCTTAAAAATATTTACAAATTATATGCTAATTAAATAATAAAAAAAGGACTGAAACCAAACCGTGATAAAACAAAATATGAAAAAGAAATACAAATCTTTGTTTTTTTTTTTTTCCTGTCCTGAATAAAATATCTGTTCGAAAGAACCAACCCCAGGTAGCCAGAAAGAACCAACCCCAGGTAGCCAACATTCTTTAATTCTCAGAAGCCGACTTTACAGGCTGCGGGCCTGCGGCATTCGATTCTGTCGCTCTGTCAGGATATTTTTGGGACAAATTGCTGAAAGAAAGGGAAATTAGTCCGCGTCGAGCGGAAAAAGAATCTAGATATTGCCTTTGTTGAATTGTAGCATTTTGCTATATCATTTTTAGCTGTTACAAGAATTGATAGTTCAGTTTTTTTTACTAGTATCCGAAAAAAACCAAAACATCAGTTTTTATACAACAGTTTTAGAAGGGCGAAGCAGAAAAATTGTTTATAGTAGAGAAAATTAGCATTTTATTAGTTAATAGTTAATGAGGAGTCGTCTATTGCGAGTTCTATTTTTAAACTTTTGGCATGTTTCACTTTTCGTTATGTAATTTTATCGGAAAATCTGACATAATTAAAATATTTTTAATTTCTTATTGAATAAGTTAGCATCTTGATTACTTTTTGTGTGGCACTGCTTAACTTTGGTTTTAATTACCAATTTCATATGATTCCTTGTTTGGATGTTAAGTAAGGAAAGGAAAGAAAAGGAAAAGAATAAACGGGGCAGTGGCTGCCATGCACTGCATTATATTTGGTGCATGATGCACTTTATAGGTGTGTTTAAGTTGATAATGTATTATGTACCTAAATTATTGTAGTGTACTATAGTAGTTCCCTTAAAATTCCCAAACTTATCTTGTTGAGGACAAGATCTTTCACAAGCTTGATGACAGTGCTGTCGGCACTGCCAAGCTTCTTTACGATGTCGCAGAGGTCGAATCATGTTGGGGTGGTGGCATGAACGACCGAGAGAATGATGTCGACGATGGAGAGAATGGCATCGTCCCCATTACCCTCACCTGCCTCGCTATCATGGAAGTCAACAAGGGCGCGATCGATGCATGTCCCTTGTATGCAATAGAAAGAGGAGAGAGAAGGAAGTTGTGATGGTGCTCTATGCTCTCTGCTACTTTCTCGACAACTGGCGAATGGCGATGGAGTGCGACGCAGTGCCGTTATTATTGTGCTTCTTGAAATCGTTGTTGGAGTGTTCAAAGTGGTCGTGGCATTGGTTTTTCATTGGCACCGCCAACCACAACGGCAGCTTTTCACCAAAGACGACCAGGGAGAGGAAGATTGAGAATCTGAGCTTACCATGGGATGATGTTTGTGGCTAGGCGAATAGCGGTGGCTACTGATTCACAGCCATGATGAAAGGTGAGGTCATAGGGCGATGAAAGTGGCTAGTTGCGAACTTGGGTTATGCCCGGAATGTTGGCTCTAGCGACAGCAGAGTCATTGCCGAAATGCTGGCATTCATGGTGCCGGCGATGGCGAGCACTGAGGGCAGAGTAGTGACGCCAAGTGAGGAATGTGAGAGAAGGGGAAATGAGAATTTTTATAGTGTATCACACGTTATTGATGCATAATTATACTTTAGATTTGCACCTTTTGGTAAAATGGTGCATCAAGCACCAAGTTTATCAAGTGGCATGTAGAATGTCTCCATAAGCAAAAGCTGCCTAAATTTGAATGTTTAAGTATGAAAGGAGGAAACTTTTTCCCTATTATTACAATTAAAAGTAAAAGAAATTAACTCTCATATTTTTTAATTTAATTTTCAACAAATCATTTTTTATTTATAATTACATATCTGCTTAGTACTTAAAACTTCTAAAAAGAATTAAACAAACAATAAAAAAATATGTGAAAATAATTATTTTTAATTTGAAATTGCGTAATGTACTCAAGCTAGCTAAAAATAATAAACATAATTATACAAGACTAAGCATATATTTGTTTCAACTTTTAGAAAATATGATTCTGAAACTTAAATTTTATATATAACTGAAAAAGTTAAAAATTGATTTTTTTTCAGAAGTTGCTCTTTTCAACTTTTGCAAAAAATGCTGAAAATATTTTTTTAAAAAAATCTAATTTTTAAAAAAAAATTATTTACATATATGAAAACTAATTTATTTAGTAAAAAGGTAATTTTTTACAAAAAAAAAAATACAAACAAACACACTCTAGTTATACATAACTAACTTTAATATATTATCAATATAAACTATTTTATACCGTCAAATAATTATATAAGTTTTTTAATACAATTTTGAGATAATTAATGCAATAACGTGTGTATTGCATGATTTATTATCTTAATTTGAAAATATAAATTAATTTAAAGAAGAGTATTGGATGGATCATTTATAGGAGATAATATATTTATTTAAGGAATTTAAAATTCTTTATCACAAAATGCTTTGTTTGAAAAGAGATTTTTGCATGAATACAATTCTAATACTCCACATTTAGGAACATTCACAATAAAAGTGGGTCTAATTAACTTTATCTAAGACTAGTGAAATTTTTTTAATATAAATTTTAAAAGGTATTTTTTAAAAAAATAATCTTAAATTAAAATATATAAGTAATAATTTTACAATTACTTTGCTTAATTTTTTTATTACAGATATGTTATTTTTAAATTAAAATTTCAAAATTTAAAAGTGTTTAATTTCAAGTAATAACTTCTTGCAAGTTACCAAAGAATGAATAAGTAACAAACAAAGAAAATAAGGGTACTTTAGGAATAAAAAATTTGGACACCAAAGAGTTAGTTACCAAAGGGAATCCCTTTTATATATGTAAGAGCTACACTCATTTGTTTCTAGGCCCAACAAACTTTATTGTTAGTGTGCCTGAATATAAAATATTTCACTTGTCTATCCAAGAATTTTTCTTATTTCAGGTTCAAAAAAAAAAAAATTTCTTGTTCGAATACTAGATAAAAGAATTTTTAAAATACTTAACATTTTTATGAAGTATTTTGTTCCACCAAAAGTAATGGATTTGAAATTACACTATGTTAGAAAGAATCCTTAGAATTCCTTCATAATCTCATCTATTGCAAACTCTATTCATTACTAAGGTAAAATAGGGCTTTTTTTTTTTGTAAGGGTGTTCAAATTCAATTTAACCCAATTAAAATTGCTAAATGATTGAAAAAATCGAAAATCGATCAAAATCACAAAAGTTTGGATTGAATTTATTTTTATTTATTAAAAATTGCAAGATTGGATCGAATTTTAGATTTAATTCTTAAATCCAATTTAATCTAATCTGAACTGGATAATATTATACAATATAAATTTTTTATTGTTAAGTTCATACATTTACTCATAATTACAATTTTTTATTTATATATCATTCTTATTTAAATATCTTTTGATACATATTACTTTTTTTATTTTTATTTATTCATTTTATTGAGTTAGGTTACTTGTAGTTTATAATATTATAAACTAAAATTTTTCTTTTGTCGAAAATCGATCCAATTCAAATAATATTTATTGAGCTCGGACCGGTGATCAACCCGATCAAGGCATTGGGTTATTAGGTCACTGGTTCAACCAATAGGTCACTAGTTGAACTAGATTTAATTAAATAAATATATAAAAATATAATATAATTCAAATAGATATATAATATATATTATTATTGGCATATTATAATATAATAGATTACATGGCTTAGAGGTAGTGGAGCATGGCCTACATTGTCCATGGACAGGGTTTGAATCCCACTAGCCACAATTTTTGAGCTCAAAATATTTCTACATCAAAATTGATTTATAGCCGGTTCGAACTTGATTTGACCGATTCAAATGTAGATTTGGTCTGAATAAAAAACCAAACTGGAGAAGTGACTGGTTCACTGGTTTCCGATCCGAACTGGCCGATCCAGTCCGATTTTAATAACTATGATTCAAACTGTTAAAATTTAGATAAGAGTCTATTGGTTTCAAAATATAAATTAAATTGATATTATAGTATTTGGATCATTTTAGTTTGTTATTCATAATCGATTTAAACTGCAATGCGAACACTCCTAATTTTTTGTCCCTTTACTTTATTTGTTTTTCAATGAGGTTCATTGTCTTTATTTTTTTTTTTGTTTTTACAATTTGGTCTCTTGCATTAGCAATCATTTACCAATGTGATCTCTAGTCACTTTTTCATCACATAACTAATGAAAAATACAAATGTGGTACAATTCATGTCACATCCATATAAAACTACGTTAACACCATTTGTGTAATGTCAACAACTAGCAGAGAATTTGTAATATAAGGAACTAAATTGAAAAAAAAATTAAAGAGAGGAGACCACATTAGAAAAATAAAGATAAAGGACGAAAAATCACTTTTTTGCCTATTACTAATATACCATAACTTTTCGCTTCCTACATATGCTCTGCATCAACAACATCACTATTGTCATGTTAACGACCAAAAAGCCGTCATGGCGGACCTCATTGTCCTAATTAGAAATTTTGATGACTACAAGAACAGCAAGCTGCTCCCACCTAAGTAGCTCACCAACGCGTTTTTTCATTAAAATAGCATAAGCATTCTTAAGCCACAAAATTGAATATTGATATAGTTATTCAGCGTAAGATCATTGAACACTGATCATGAGATAAGATCATTGACATTCATTATCAAATGTTGGCTTCTTGTATGTTATATTCAGCCTTTTATTTTTTTCTCTGCTGTGTATATTGTTTATGGGTGTCTTTGGGAGGTTGATAATTATGGAAGGAATGGGCAATGCAGTCAAACTTGAGATCCATTTCCACAAGCTGAAGGGGTGGGGGAGGGCGCCAAAGTCGGTGCGGTGCGGTCGAAAATGACCACGGAGATACCCGCAAATTGTTTTTTTTTTTTTTAATAATTTAACAGGGTCGATAAGGCCATTAGTGGCTTTCACAATTTGGGGCGGACTGCAATTTTGCATTAAGAATGGGGTGGACGCATTTTTTTCATACCTCAAGGGTACTACTTGTTATTTATCCTTTTTTTATTGATAAAATACACAAATTTAATTTTATAACATTTTAAATTAATTTATATTACCCCATCTTAATTCAAAATTTGTAACTCTTTGTTAAATTTATAGAATAAAGTAAAATTTCAACAATAAATTATTACACTAAATTATACTACATATATATATACTATATAATTCATATCCACCTATTGTATGGGTCAAATATGCTAATAATTTTAAATTTTTTAAAAGTTAGGATAAATTATATTAACCTCCCCTAAGATTTGATAAAATTGACCGCGATTCCTCTCAATTTATAAAAATATATATTGACTTTCCTTGAATTTTAGGTAATATTACACCTAATATCTTTTTATTTTATAAAATATGACACTTAACACTTCTATAAATATAACACTGATTTTCTTTAACCTTCTTCTAAATAGAGGTAGTGCAACTTGGACAAATATAGAAGAATTTTAGTAAATTTCACCAAATCTCATCATCGAGTCATTGTAATTTGCCCTTAGAGTTAAGTATGATGAATTTCACCAAATCTCATCATCGAGTCATTGTAATTTGCCCTTAGAGTTAAGTATGATGAGTCCTTGGTTCTCTTTTACTGGGCTTTACGCTGAGCTAGATATCTAATTGGTAGCGTTGATTGGCGTCCAACTTTTCAAAAGTACCCAATTCAATTAAATTTGAGACGCTAGCGAGGCGCTCCTCAACTGATTGATTGCGTGGCCTTTGCACAATGCACCCGGGAACTGGGAAGGAGTCGCGTGTTCGACTCTGTGTCGAGGGAGCGCTATCCCTCTCCCCCCCCAAAAACCGACCAAAAAAAATTAAATTTAACATGTATATGAATTAATTCTGTAAAGGAAAAACTCAAGTTAAACAGATATTGATATATGCATACTAAATAATCATTTATTATAGATATTTACAATCAGTACTAAATTTAGGATTTAATTTGAATATACTGTCAATGTAAAATTTTTTTATACAGACATTCAATCATATATTGCCACATCAATAAAAGTCTTTGATATAATCACCCACTACTTGAATGGTCATACAAATAAAAGGTTTTAATTGGATAACAGTATAAAAAATTTTTACAATATCAGTACACCCCAATTAAACTCATAAATTTATCCTTATTTTTATTTTTTTTATTGCAAAATATATTCACGAATTTAGATCATTTAAATCATCTATGATATTAATTTGTGTTTGACCGTGAAAATAAAAGAGTCATTTAATCCTGTCACAAGAATTAGTTTCTTAAAATTTAAGCTTGTGTTTTATTAATAAAAATTAAGAAGTCAATATTGCTTTCTACTTGTTAATTTTATAGTTTTTTAACCATTATAAAAGACCAAATAAACAATGAAAAAGAAAAACAGAAGAAAAAAGCATAGCAGAATTGTAAGTCTCCATTCAAACTTGAGGCATGCTTTTCCAATTGAGCAAACCTTTATTATGTTCTAAAATTTTTGCTACCAAAAGAAAACAAAATAGAAAAGGATTTTAAAAATGTTTATTATATTTTCTCACAATTTATGTCTTTATTAGAATACAATGATCATGTATATGCGTGTGTGTGTGTGTGTGTGTGTGTGTGTGTGTATGTGTGTATGGTTTTTTTTTATTTTTTTTCCTTCTATTAAACTAAAAGGCTGCTTGAGCTGTAACGTAGAAAACTTCTTTCACGGCAACTTCTGTTCCCATGTGGTTGTTCTCAATTATAACCTTAAATTAAGGATTGGAAAATGAAAGGAAGTTAATATATAAGGCGAAAAATATACAAAGGGCAGAAGCCAAAGCATCAAATAAAAGCGATAGCTTTGTGCACAATTTATTGGATTGAATAAGTGTAAAAGCATGGGCAACTTGAACCACAATTCATGCATATATATGCTTTGAACCTTAAAGGAATCTTTTTTCTTGCTTTTTCGGTACATAGCTTTTAAAAATCTTACTATGCCGTTGTGATAGCATTTGGCACCTTCACCCCTCAATTTTGTTTCGTGTGCTATATTTTATATTTTGATTTTGATGTCAAGCCAAAAGTACCCTACCTACCTCTGCTCAATGCTCTCCTGTGATCACATGCTCTCCTGTGATCACAAGAATTGATCCTCTAAGCCACATGTTTATAATCATATTACCAAAATGAAATTATGTATCAGGGTATGGCCTCTTGTCATAAGCCTCACTGCTAACAGCTGGAACCTTTCTTTATACGGAAGTACCATACAAGGATTTTTGTCTTGGTATTTGGTAATCAGTTACCAAACTTCCATCCCTTTGCCTACAAATGTTTGAACATCTATCTTATTGTTAGCTTTTTTCCCCTGCTTTTTTAATATACAATTTCAATACAAAACCTTTTGATGGATTATGCAAATTAGGCTTTGGTTATTTTCTTAATGAAAGTTATAGAGAATATGTGATGTATATTATATATGAGTTAATAGAGATATATACGATACGTTTTACCTAACAAGAAGTGTTTTTTTGTCGTTTTAAAATATTTCATTTTTAATTATTTATACTATCTAAGACACCATCTGGATACTTAAATCACCGATGCCAATTAATTTTTCTAATTAAGTTAAAAGTTCGCTCGGCAATCATTTACAAATCTTTTACTATTTACTTTTTGAACTTGGACATATTTTCATTTGCCTTTTCACCCTAAAAACGAAAGGAGCAAGTAGATCAAAAATATTGTCTCTCATCTCATATCTAAATTGTCATGCATCCAAATTGAAGACGAGGTGAAATAAAACTTCTACCATTGTGTAAAAATGTTTTATTATGAAAGTATATTAAAATTATGTTATATATAAAATATATAATATATAATATAAGTATATATTATCACCAAAAGTTATATACCATAACTCATTACGGATGACATGGTCATGAAAAAAAAGAATCATTTCTGAACTAACGTGAAGCAAACAAAAATTAAGAATAAAAAAGAGCGACTCACCGAACAAATTCGTGTACCTTTTGTGGATTTGGATTTCATAACATTTAGCATATTCTCTACAACAATTTAGAGGTGGAAGAAATAAATTTTTGAATTATGTAATCCTTGTAGGTGATTATGTAACCCTAAATTCTTGAGAAGTTATAGGCCCTTCTTTCTTGGAATTTGATGTACTAAACGTGCAGTACTTACTGTAATTAATATTAGTTAATAAGTACATTATTGAGGACAAATAAATTATGTAATCCTTGTACTGGCTATCAAGTTTCGTTGTGGCTGCGAGATATGTTAGCTAAAAGAAAAAAAAAAGTACAAGAACCACTTCTGAACCTTAACTGCTAATTCAAAAGGAACGGTTGTAGGGGAACATTGCATATACTAAATTGAACAAAGGTTTCGAATGGTGACCCCCAACAGAAGACTCCTTGGGGAGTTTCACGACTAAATATATGAATGAATGAAGCTTCCTTCTTTTGTGCCAATGACTAATAATGAATTTCCCAGTCATTGAAAAAGGACATAGCCAAATGGGTCCCCTATTATATTGACTGTTCAGTGTTTAGGCTAGATCATATTTGAGCAGTTGAATTTTTCTTCTATTAACAATTCTTGAACATCGTGTGTTCTAGCTGTACTTGAATTTAACACATCAACCAAACAATGGCATTAATTTTATTTCCCTTAATACCCCGTTAATTATTTAATGAGTTTGATTTATATTGTTGAAACGGATAGTAATGGAATGCATAGGAGCGCTTGTTGGGTCCATTTGAAAGCAACACCCAATTGACTTCATGAATCATATACCTTTTGCAGCACTTAATCATCATTAGAAAAAAATTATCAGAAAAAAAAAGGTAAAAAGAAAAGAAAGAAACAACACTATATAATGCTCTTCCCTTCATCTTCCGTCTTCTCACATTGGGTTTTCTTTTCTTCTGCGAGGTCTAGCTAGCCTCGCAGAAACAAGAAACCCACCACTACATCGAAAAAAACTCTTCACCTTTGTTCTCTTTCTCTCTTTCTTTTCCACATTAATAGCACTTCTTTTATCCTAAGGGAAACTTGAACACTATACAGATTCATCTTCCACTTCATTATTTGCTATATTGCTACTTCTTCATTTACTTATAATTACCATTTTGAAAAAATGGAGGTACATTCTCCTGTTATAATCAAGAGGCTATGGAATGTGTTGAGGATCACGTTCTTCATGATCAGGAAGGGCTTGATTTCAAAGAGGAAGATGATCTTGGACATGAATTTGATGATGAAGAAAGGGAAGCTGCTCAGAAAATCTCTGAGCAATCTCATGTCATTCCATCACCATAATCATAATCATAATCATCACGATTCTAAGAGCATGGCACGTGTTTGGGTACAGGATCACTATGAGTTCTCATGTAGCAACAGCCCAAATCCTGTTTTTTTCCACATGCCAAAGCGCAATAAGCACCATTTCAACTTCCCTTGCATCCATGCCCCTGAAGTTTTGGAAGATGGAACTCAATTTTCAGCACTTGAAGTTGAAGGTGATGAGCTTCATAAGGCTGTGGTTTTGGTCCCTAGGACCCCGGAATACACGTTCAACTTTAGGTTAGATGCATCTGATTTTGCTCCTGGTGAGAGGAAGAGCCCACTTCTCTCACCATTTTCTGTGAGGATATCCAATTACTCAGCAATTGATGAAAATGAAGTTGCTGCAAACGGTCAAGTTGATGATCAGGCTGAGGATTTCATCAGAAGATTCTATGAACAGCTAAGGTCTCAAAGCCGCACGCAGTTATTACATTACCAAGATTTGTAAAGACAAGGCATACAGATACAACAATCCCCTTATCAAAATGTTCGACAACTGGAATATGACAATGTTGATCAACTATCTAGCTCTTGCTGAGCATTAATTAGTGGGAATATATGTGGTCTGAAGTTTTCAATTTTGTTGTCTGTGTTATGATCCATAGTCGTTTATGATAATTGAACATTTGTCCACCCTGTCATTTGCTTTCAATCTTTATATGCTTTCCAAGTATAGTATTATATGGCATATTCATGTTGTGTTCTGTAATAAAGGATATTCAGAACGTTTGCCATAGCACCTTTCGCTTTATGCTTACCTGCTATAGTGTTACATCATTGTGGTTATGTTGGTGTTGGTGGACCTTTAGCCTATACTTTCTTCTGTTTATACCTTTTTCATGATACAGTGTTGGCTTTTGAGACCCCACCCACCAGCACCCATATTTTCAAATGCCATTGGCATTTTTACATGTTTACAAGTTTACAACCATATATAAGACTTCATTACCCATCTGGCATTCCTCCTATTCATAGCTGTAGCTATTTTCAAAGTTCAAATTGTTACACATAGGATGATATCTGTATGAACATGTGAAATATGCTAAACAGCAAGTTGAACAAGACTGGAGCTAGTGGGTCAAACCAAAAGCTCCCCTGCGTTATTTGGATTCCATTCCTCATAGATTATAGATAGAAAATAAGAAATGGGTTTTCTTTCAAACATGGTTTTACGTTATTGGTTTCATCGACTGTCATTTTTTTTCTTTATTTATTTATTTTTTTGGGTTATTGTCTGGTTGCTCTGGTTTTTGAATTGAAGCTATTAAGGGAAATGACTATGCTAGTGTTAACTGGTGTTTTGTTCTGTGTAATTTTGATTATTCCTAAAGATTTGATCTTTAGCTAGTATCTGCGACAATGTTTTTCTTTCGGTTGGTTTAAGTATATTTTTAGCATGCTTTGCATTGCTATTGATATTTTTCGCATTCTTAGCTTTTGCAAAAATTTGCACTCTTGGTTCAGTGAGTAGTTGTTCGTGTCTTGTAATTGAGAACTGGTCATGACCATTTTATAAGTATTGTCTTATATATATATATATATATATATATATATATATATATATTTCCTTTGAGCTAAAGAACGGCATTTTAATTTATATATACTTTCTTCTATTTTAAATATTTAAATCTTATAATTTACTGTATGACATATATTTATAGAGCATGGAAAGATTTAAAAATATGGGAGACACAACCCAAGTGACTGTATAGATTGTTTGGAATTTCTTTTGAAAGCAAAGGAATCTTAAATTGTTGTGATGATATTTGGTGCTGCCCTGATATAATTTGATTTTGTTATTTATCATGTTTGTTCTTGAAAGCGACCAATACCAAATTTTAGAAGAGGTTGGTCACCTCTAGGCTTTAATAGTCTGTTATGAAAAAGTGTATTTCTCTTATTCGCCGGAGCCCTTACCCTTCTTTTGATAGCTTTTTTGCCTTAATTTTTTGTTTTGTCCTTTTTGTTTTGTGATTTTCTGACCCTTTTCTTGAATCTGCAACCAAACTATCAAGACATTTGTTTAGGGATTCATCTGCTGGAATACTTTGTCAATAGGTGTCATGAAATTGGGGTAATAGTTATTTGCGTTCTGCATGTTCCTGCTTCTCTTCCTACCTTCATTCTTATTAAATATTTAGTGAAATTGGTTTCAAAAGTTTCTTTTCTACCACCCTAATAATCTTTTCTTCACGGACTAAATATTGATATATCTCTAGGTGGCCTGTCAAGTGTGGTTAGTCTATGGAAATGTTCAATGTAGGAACATGAGCAGGACCTCGAACATTTTTGTACTGCCTTGAACTTTTACCTTTTATCTTCGCTCTGTAGTTTGAATTGTGTTGATTTCTTTAAATGTACAAAGCTATCTGCTTGTGGTATTTGTAATTATGAATCTGATGGATGAACTCAAGACAACTAATCTCATTATCTTTGTGAAACTAATAAGCACATATTTGGTTTAACTTTTACAAGAATTATTGTTAAAAGAATGAAATTGAGAGAATTATTTTTATAAGAATTACTTTTGGAAGAAGTGATTTGTGTTGGATTTTAGTAGTTCAAAAGTAAGTTTAAAAAAATAATTTTTATTTGTATAGGATAAAATAAAATTACTTTTAAAGGTGTAATTATCAAAAAAGATATAATATAATTTATATGAGTGATTGAGAGAGTAATAAAGTGTTTAATGAGAATAGGGTGATCAATTTGTATTTCTCTATCATTCGCTTGAAATGAGAACTACGAGCAGACCCTTTTTTGCTGAAAGTCATTCTTTTGGCAGAAAAATGAGGCTTAAATTTTACAAAAGTAAATGGAACATGCATCACTACTGTGCAATGTCATTTTAATGCTGAAAGAAGCTCGTTTAAACCTGTTCAAGGATAAACCAAATGGACTCTAAGCCATTTCATGACATAAACTGACAAATATAAAAGGAAGATTACTAAGTATGAAATTAGTATCCTAGTTCGAGAACAAACAAAAAAAAATAGATTTAAGCACATCCAATCAACTCGGTAGCTAATTTTTCTTTTAGAAGATGTGAAGCTCTTAACATGACGGTCAGAGAGAAAATATCTTCGAACATTTTCACTGCAAATATATACTCGAGCTAACATGCTAAAGGGGCCTTATTCTAGCAAACAATGCTTTCTTCACAATCTGATGATGACAGGCCATCGTTGGAGTCAATCCCATCATCAAGATTCATCTTCAATGCAGGAATTCCGGACACAGGTTGTTTTTGTTGCTGGAAACAAACTTCTCCAAGAGAAGTCACTGGCATTTGTCTTGTGCTTCATCTCTTTCCCTTTTGACTTTGTTATTCATTTCCTTCAGGTTATGCAGTTGATCATCCCTCTTTCTTAGTTCCTCTTGCACTGCAGCTCTTGTTTGTTCATGGTCCAGAGTAGTGTATGAGAGGGACTACCTCAGCTTCTCCATTGACTGTATCATCAAAAGTTACGGGATACCAATGAAGAATTAGTTCTCATTCCAAATGTTTTTATCAGCTTTATTAGGACCATTACACATTTTCATGCCTAAAACATGCAATTAAGTAGCATCAATCAGAGTAATTAACAGAAACAATGACTTGTAAACAGAAAAATTTACTGACCGAGCTAGGAAGAATTCACAATTTAAGGAATCAGGCATAACTTATTAACTTGACATAGAGAAACATGTTAGCAGCTATTTCTCTTTTGTTTTACTAATAACCACCATATTGCACTATCTGACAAAGTTTCGCCTTTTTAAATATACTATCAGCAAACCCAAGTAAAAGAATTCATTTCAGAATTGTTGATGACTTCCTTGCGTCTTCCAAAAGTACACAGAATAAAAAACCCAATTAACACTGGCATACCCATTTCCCTTAATAGCTTCAATTCAAAAACCAGAGCATCTTCGTTGTGAGGCAGTGAGGGTGTGGTTTTCAGTCCAGGATAGAGGGTTAGGATAAGTTAACCATGGTTAGTTCTTTGAAAAAAAAAATTTAAAATCTGAAGAAATAAAATTGGCCCACAGTGATGATTTGGGGGATAAATGAATGGTACAGAGCAAGAGGGAGTTTTGCTCTCAGAATAGCTAAGAATTCCTCCTATGACTTGGGTTCGATTTTCGGATTTTTTCATTGATGAGTTATTTGTAAATGCTTCGATAAACGCTCACTGAACTCGTAGTACTATGGATTGGGATAAACTTTCCCCTCAACCTAAATTTCTAAATAAAAGAAGAAAAACATATAATTTTATAATTAGTTTGCCTTCCCTCCTTAGGTTTCTGTTGTTTTATTTGTTTCTTCCTCTGCCAAATGGGTGTATGTTATAGCATTTGATTGGTTCTTTTTGATATTTCAATAAAATTTAACACTTTCCAGATTTCGTTTGAAAGTTATTAGTCACAAAAATATGTGAAGTTTTGAAACCTCACATTAATTGAATTAAAATTCAGTATACAAAAATATAAAATACTTGTTAATAGGACAAGAATATATAAGTCAATGATTCTATGCTTGCTTGTACTTGAGGAATTAATAATGTCTTAGTTGTTTTGTTCTGTAGGAAACGTGTCTATTACTTATAAACTTCACCTGTTTTTTTTTTTTTTCAACTTTTTTTTTGATACAGTATGTCAACTACTTTACTAGTTATAGAATGTCAAATTTCTTTCACTAGTTCCACTACAGTTCTCGGGTCTTGTGGTTGGTTGAAGGAGTTTCTGTAACATCTCCATCTACTTCTTGTTGAAGGGGCTGGTTTCGAGAATACCATCTTTTAAGTTGGTTTCTACCATATGGAAGGAGGTTGAGTTGCCTCGTTTTTCTCTACCTTTGGAGTGTTTTGTATTGGCTGGTTTTCCATGAAGGAACCAACATGTGTCCTTAGTGTAGCCCTGCTTCTTGCAATGTTCACACTATGATTTAGACTTGTTTTGTTAGGAGTAGGTGCATGATCCTTTCACAACCAAGGCTAAACCCTCAGTAACTTGTGTTGTGCTTGAGTTTTCTAGCATTAATATTCTTCTACTCTCCCCCCTTTGCACCGCAAAGAACACTTCTCAAATTTTTGGAGGAGGTTTGGTTTTGAGTATCCTTCCTCTCACTTCATCTAGATCTTTATTAAGTCCAAGAAGGAACTTATATATTCAATCTTTTTCCACCAAAGTTTTTATATTGCTTGCTATCCTCTATACAACTCCATTGGATCTCCTCATAGATATCTAGTTGCTACCAGTGTCGAGTCAGAGTATTGAAGTACTTAGTGATAGAAGAGTTACCTTGTCTAAGGTCATGGACTTGGCTTTTAATTTCAAAGATGGCAAAGGTGTTGTCAACATTAGAATAAGTTTCCTTTGTTGCATCTCACATCTCATGAGCAGTGCTGAAATATATGAAATCCTCTCCAATTTCGTTGGTCATGGTGTTTAATAGCCATGACATCACCAAGTTGTAGTCTAGCTTCCACTTTTGGAGTTTGGCTTTCCTTCTTTTCTGGTACTTTATTGGGCTCACTAGTGATATATTCTTTATTCCCTTTTCCTTGGAGGAAGATTCGGATCGATTTGGCCCATTGCATATAATTCTAACCGTTGAGTTTGTGGCTAGTAATTGGGAATGTGGTTCCTTCAACAGGATTGGCTAGGGACATGTTGCTAATCTCCTATTGAGTCCCTCCCATTGTTGTTCCACTCTCTTCTGCCATGCAACAAGAGGGTATTCACGAATGGTTTAGATTATGCTCTGATACTGTGCAAAAAATGCGTTTCTATGTATCTCAAAAAAGGGTTACAAAGGTCGAATAAATAGGCTTAGAAATACAGCTATGTAATGCCTATATCCCTAAAATCAAGGAAGGAATATTCCCCTCATAAATATAAACAAAATACGAAATTTGATCTCTACTAAAAAGGAAATAAGATCTATCCTAATTTGTACAAGTAACTGAAATAACACCAGGATATTCATCTTAAAATTAAGCTTTAATCTTCAATAGAATCTTTAGGAGTTACCAACATGTCCCTATAGTAAAGTCTCCTTCCCTTCAATTGGAAACCTTCTAGGACCTCACCTCCATGTAACAATGCCTACATGATCCCTCTTAGCTTGCTATCCCTTTGAACCTCCTCTTCTAGCCCTTCTCAATCTTGAAAAGTGACCGAAGAGATAGCCCTATAACAGAGCCTATGAGACAATGCATCCACTGCCCCAATGTTCTTACTTGCTTTGTGTTTGATCTAAAAAACATATCCAAGCAATTTAGGGTGTGTTTGGTTTAACTTTTGAGAGAATGTCTTTTAAAATAATGCCTTTTAGAGGAATTACTTTTTAAACAAATGATTTTTGTTTGGTTTGAATATGTCAAAAGTAAGTTTAGGAGAATAATTTTTGTTTAGATAGGATAAAGTAAAATTACTTTTAGTTGTTAATGTGAGAGTAATAGTAAGATTCTTTTTCAAAATACTTTTTTCTAAAATGAAAAGTAATTTCAAAGATATTTCTCCCATAAGGTCTTTTAGAATTTTAAAGGCCTTCTAACAAAAGGCCTTTACACACTCAAACACATTATTTGTTGTGCATTTTCATTCTCATTTCAATAAAAGGCCTTTTGGGCCCTCCAAAAGTATAACCAAATGGAGTCTTAGCCATCCATTGTTGCTACTCTTCCCTCATCATCTGTTGGTTAACCAAAAACTGAAGGCTTTTTCTAGTTGATATGCATAATAAATTTCCTCCCAAGCAAGTAGTGTATGGATACACTAGAAGCAATGGATGCAAAGAGTGCTTACGATGATGTGAAAATGCTAAAACTATAAGAATGATGAAAGAGGAGGTATTTATAATGTCAATCACCCTTCAAAAGAGCAAATGAAGAGGCGCTAGGAACATAGCGTGTCCCTTTAATGCACGATTATTTGAAATGATTAGGCGTTGGAAAATGACGAGTCAAAGTCGCCACATGGTAGCGTAGGAATGGTGAGGATCAGCATGATCAGCCTGCACCTAGAAACCAGACGACGTGACCCAAGACATTGAAAAGATCGTTCGATGTCCCAGAACCTTCTCAAAGAAGCCTTCTCAAGGAAGCATCCTCAACACACATCTAAGTAACTTAAGCATAACGTAAATCAAAACTCGGAAATTGAATTCGCCAATTACCAACCTAGCACCGGAAATCATCGACCTCTTTATAGAATGGAACTCGACATAAAGGCTACATCCTCTAGCCGAAGTTGGAGGCACTATTATGGACTAGAGCCTCGAATCCAATGACTAGGCCTGGGCACAACATACCATCTAGGCCGAAGCTCAACCTAATAAGGAAACCGTCCCCCCTCCCGCATGGCAACACTTCGAAGGAGCCTTAGCCTAGAAAGCGGTTACTCACGACCTTCAACATAGGGGATCAAATAACTGCCAAATCCCTTGAAAGGTGGAACCACCGCCTTCAAACATATGGTATAAATAACAAGTTAAGGAGCTTAGGTATGCTATCTATCCTAATACTTTAGTACCTCTTGACCCTTACTGACTTAAGCATCGAAGTTCTTGCAAGTACACCCACCATACCTTTGGAGTTGGAATACGTGATTGGCATTGGAGTTTCCTTGGTTGCTTTCTACCAGCCCATTCACATTGATTTCGTACCTCTCCTCATCTTGAGCTACCTCAAAACAATTATCAACAAGTTTGCCCAAAAAATCGATCATTGGGCACAAAAGTGGTCTGGGAAAGTCATTGACCAATTTTTGTTGTTGTTCTGTTTTGACAAATTTAGAAAAATTCAAAAAACTCATTGATATGCCAACTTGATAATGACTCATTTGGTTTTTTAATCCAAAAAGAAAAAAGTTTTATTTTATAAAAGTAGGTAAATTAATATTAACATTTGTTTGAATCAAATAATTTGAATCAAATTAGTTGAAGTTTTAGGCACAATTGGCTAAATGTGTTTCATATTAAACACTTAAGTAGTGCCATCTTCTCAGTATGCACATATGATGTGGACCATCACAAATTCACGCGACTTTGGGGCGTTGCACACTAAGAGAGGATAGATTTAATAAAATTTAATCATTTATTGTAAGGTCCATTGGAAGGTGCATCAAGTAGATGGAATCAAAGTCTAGATAGGCATGTGACCGAAAAAAAAAAATAGTCTAGATAGAAATTATCCTTTGATGTCCTGTTTTGCTAATTGCATTTATATTATTGGACTTCGAAATGCAGGAAGATAGTCAGATTGTTTTGTTTATTGTTTATTTTCCTTCACTTATTGGTGTTTCCATTTTGACTGTCATGAATGCTTGTGATAATTCGCTTTATGTCTACGGGCTCATCCTGATTCTACATTAATTTTTTTGTCCTTTGCTATGTTACCCCCTTGTAATGATCTTGTTTGATTAGAAGATAAAGTACATTCTTGTATTTGTGTTCAATTTTTGTAAGTAGACTAACTCAAAATGGACTAGGACTAACCCATTTAATAAGTGTGGTTAAACTTGAGTATTTTAGTGGGGGATAGCCCATAGAATGAGCTAAGTCCAGCTCATTTAATAGGTTCGATTAAATTTATGAGCGATCTGTTGTGCACCCGAAGGCCAGCACAGATGGTCTAGGTTTCCATCAAAAGATAAGGTTATCTGATGTTGTTTCTATATCTCACGTGGGTTGATGTATGTTGCTGTAAATGGAACGATATCATACGCAATATCGCCTAATATTTGAAAAAGTTAGTGTAACTTACCTTAAATAATATATATACAAAAATAAATCTTACATAAATAGGACTTGAAATGTGTTTAGAAAATCTATACACTTTGTTTAGAATGATAATGATAGATAAAATTAAATTTAATTCTATTAATAATTGAATTCAATTCTATTATAATTTGAATTTTTATGTTTGAAATAAATCAATAAATTATAGAATTGAATTCATTTATACTATTTAAAATATATATAAAAATAAATTGAATTCTTTATTTTGTTTATTTTACTTTTTATTAATAGAAGATAGAAAGAGTGATGAGGTTAAAGGGGAGAAATATTAAATAAAGTTGAAAGATATTTTTGACATATCACCTTCTAATGTTAAATTTATTATGATAGGAATTACAAATCAAACCTATTTTAATCTGATTTACTTTTAGATATTTTTAAATAATTAAATTTTATTCATATTTTAATTATATAGCATTAGTTGGTTTTAAATCAAGAAATTGAATTCAATTTCTTGAATAAATTCAATTCTATGGTTTTCCAAACAACCTGATAAAATTAAAATAATTTCAATAATTAATTATAATTATAATTATTATATAAAAAATAATTTATATCTAGATGCATTAATTTAAAAGTAGCTTATGTTTGAATATATTAACTTTATTTTTTTTTTTATGCGGTGTATTCTAAAATAATTTTAAAATAATATATTTTATTTATATTAAATTTTTTTTAAAAATTATTTATAATTATAGGCTATTTTTAAAGTTAAAATTATAATTTTTATTTATAATTCATTTGTTTCTTTTTATCCAACTATAACAACTTATTTTAAATAACTTAAAAAAAGAAGAAGCTGATCCCAGCTTATAATCTCAAATTCTAAACACGTACTGAACCTTGAATAGCATTTTTTGTTTCTCGGTTCATTATTTTTATGACTTTTTATTTCTTTCCGGTTCATCATTTTTTACGTTTGTTTTTTTCCCCATATGCATAATTTTTGACGACTTTACTTTGCACAACACTCGCTCAAGCTGTCACTCTCTCCCACTCAAATCACGTTTGAGGCACATTCTCATAATTTTGGCGCCAATGCAATGCATTGTTAGCGGCAAAACAGTTCGGATCCCTGACCCACGAAACTGAACACCACTACTACGTTCCCAGCAAAAAAAAAAAAAAGAAAACTGGTTTTTTGGTTGTGAGAATATTGATCAATTCAATGGCTTCTTCAAGCATGGACGGAGGAGGAGGAGGAGGAGGAGGAGGAGGAGGAGGATCAACGCTGCCCATGGACGACTACGAGACACTGATCTCAACCACCGACGTCGAGCTCCTCAAGAGAGCCTGGCGTAACGAGAAGGCAGCCCCCGAGATTCTTCAATACGAAACCGATCTGATTAGCCGTGTCACGGAACAGATTCAATTGATGGTAAACTTTTTCATCACCATTGAACCCTAACTTTTTTGTTTGGTTTCTTCGGGGACACTGCAAACTGAAATGAATACATTAATGTTTTAGTGGGTGGGTTTTATTTATTTATTTATTTTTAAGTTTAATTTCGTTGGGATTATGAAGACTTTTTTTTTTTTTTTTTTTGGTTTTCTTGTGTGCATAAGTTGATTGAAAATTTTAAACTTTGTGTCTGGACTCTGGAGCGTTGTTGTCAGGGATTCAATTAATTGTAACCCCCCTTCTCTTTTTTTGTTTGATTTCTTCGGCAGACTGAAGTGAATTTCAATTTTGGGTTTCAAAACCTGTGAATAAAGTTAATTTTTATTTTATTTTATTTTTGGGAATAACTGAGAGAAACGAGATTAAACTGGTTTTTTTCAGTTTTGGGGGTTTTTCGAGTATCAGATGCCTCGGAATAATGTTTTAGTGTTCTTGTTTTAATTATTGCTGGTTAATTGCAACGGAATAAAGGATTTTTCCTTTTGTGTGAATAATTTTTCTTCTCTGAAGTAGGTAGAAGTTTTGAAATTTTGTGCCTGGTGCGTTGTTGTCACTGTTTAGTGTTTAAAGGCATTGTATCTTCCTTCTATGTAACCTTGACCGTAATGTGTTCTTGGAGGTTTTTGTTTTGTCCTTTTTTTTTTTGTTTTGGTCCCCCCCCCCCCCTCCTCTCTTTTCCTGTCTTTGATCTCTTAAACTTAGTGTCATACTTTTGCAGGAAGAAACGGTGGAGGAGAAACTTACTGGTGGTACTGACCCACTTTCAGTGTCTCTATATCAGATGGACTTGGATAGGACCCTCTTTCTCTTAAGATCATATCTTCGGATCCGCATCCAGAAGGTAAACATGTGCTATTAGTCAGTCCTACACAGAAATCAGTAAGATTATTATGGGTGTTATATCAAAATTAGTTTATTTGGTAGGACATAAAATGTATGAACCAATGAAATTTATTTTGGAATTAACCTCAAGTATATGCTAATGCAGTGGCTGCATCAATCTTCAACTAGATTTATATTAAATTTCCTGTATGGTCTCTCTTTTACCATATATTTCTCCCTTAATAGTAAATACTATATTTCCCCTAATATTTTTAGAGTTTAATTTTGATGCACTAACAGTGTAAAACTTTATTATGCTGTTATCCAATCATATATTGTCACATCAGTAGGCAAGTTTAATTTTCCACACCCACTACTTTCAAAGTCATGCACATAAGAGAATTTGATTGGATGACAATATAAAAAAGTTTTACACTGTTAATACATTAAAATTAAATTTATATTTTTATAACATTCATTTCTACCTACATGATAGGTGTTAAAATAATTAGGGTACATATTAATTGTTAAAATATTTGAAGACCGGTTAAGCAGTGAATATAGACTTGGCAACTTGCTGTATTCATAAGTTGCATTTTGTTTAATTTTCTAACCATGTTTTCATTGCAGATTGAAAAATACATGTTCCACATCCGAAAAACTGATGAGCTTTGGAAGAGGCTATCTAAAGACGAGAGAAATTTCGCTATAAGGAAAGGCTATCTTTTATGTTCACATATATGCTTACTGATATTTATGCTTATTGTGGTTCTTGAATCTAATTTTCTGGTTGCAGGTGTACAGATGACCTAAAACAACATCTAGAGGAAAGTGTTCTTTCAAAATTGCCTGAAAATTATCAGTCTGTTGAGAAGCAATCTGTAATAAGTGAAGAGGATGACATGGGTAATTTACCATCCTTAGTAGTTAATTTGTTTTATTATTTCATCGCTTTTGGACCATTTTGGGCCTGTCTGGGTATTCAAAATTGCCTTCGCTGAAAATTATCAGTGTGTTATGAGATAAAGTTTCTTACCTTATTAGTATTTTGGTAAGTAATATGAAAGAACTGGCATTTATTGTATTGAAGGCGTCAAACTCAAAAGTCCAAGAACCCGTTCTGTAGCATTTTTTCTATTAATTGTGGCCATCATGCTTGTAGCTTTTCTGCTAATTACTAGCTTTCTAATGAGATTTTGGCTGCTTATTTTCACTTATTTGACTAGATGTTGTGATATGCATCGACCCCTTGCCCTGTGGCCTTGGATAGGGTATCCTTCCATTATCAAATCAGATCCTAAATAACTTGCTGCAATACTTTGTGCTGATGGTTGTAGGGATATTTTTGAAACCCCTGTAAGTACATCATAAGTTCATAACCTTGTGGCTGCTTTTGATTCTAATATTCCTATAACAAATCCCTGAAGGCACCTTAACCTTGTTCAAATCTTGTGCTCTCATTTACCTCCGATGCAAAGTTCGGTCTCCGTGGTCTAATTATATAGGTCCATGTTTGGCTTCTTCACAATTTCACGTATATTGTCAACCATGCAAAACTACAAAGTTGCCAACAGAACAGTTTTTTCCGTTTTTTTTTTGGGGACTGGGGGGAGATTTTAAATTTCCATTAATTTGTTTTTTTTTTTTTTTTTTTTTTGCATGTCTCATATTCTTGTTCATCTGGTTAGACTTTGATTACTGCTTTTGAATAGCTACTAGATCTTAAACCTTATTGCTGGACATATACTTTCTCTGGATAGAAATCATGGACTTATATTTCGGCATTCTAGAAAAATCCTTGGGTGCATCTCAGTTATTACCGATTCTTTTCCATGAATCATATAGAGGCTTCTCCTTCATTTTCCCACTTTGTATTTCCTCTTTTGCCAATTGAAGTCTTTCATTGCAAAGGCTTGGGTTTACTTCGAATCATGCTTTGGCTTTTAGTATTTGTACGATATTGCCATATGACCTGGATGTCTTCTGATATAAATGTACCACTTACTGGAGTTTTAATTGTTTTGTTTGTTTCCTTCAGTCCCGGAACCGCGACTAGACACATTTGTCTTATGTAGAAGTAAAGAGTATCTCACTGGCATTCAACTTGAAGATGGACCTGTTGATGACAGGCAATTCTCCTACCCTTGCATAAATTTATTCTTCTCTCCTTAGGAAAAAGTAAGAAAATTGTTTAATTGACTGATCTGGCAGGTCGAAGCTCTTTGAGATGGAGCCCGGGATCCTTTACTTCATATGTTACAAATCAATAAAGGCACTTGTGGAGAGTGGAAAAATTGATTTGCTCTGATGAGTTAACAATTTGGATTTTTAATGCTCATGAGGTGCCCTGTTGTTGATCAATTGTCTCCTACCAAGGCTCAGACATAATACTTGAGAATGACCTTTTGATTAATACTGGGGTATGGAGTTGATCCATGACACCATCCAGAAAGGAAAATGGGGACTTTCATTGTACATGGTTAGCCCCTGGATGGACAAGGCTATAGATGGAAGCGTGGGGATTGACTGTGCAGATGTCTTCCTTGTTGTTTGTCTTCACTCTCTGTTATTGTGTTTGTCTGCCATGTTTAGGAGGATAGTTTAACGTTCAGTTAAAGGAATCTACGCATTTCTTTATGTTTTGATGCATATTAATATATTATATTCGCCAGGTTAGTGATAATTTTTATGAAAGAAAATTTGAACTATATGGTCCGATCTTTAAAACTTGTCACCAGTTCAAGTGATTCATGTTAAGTTTGAAAGGAGATTGTATAATAGCTTAACATTCGTTCACCAGTAACTTTTAGGCTTTTGTTTTACCATAAGGTTCAATTTTGTAGCCATTAAACTTGGTATATCAACTAAAACGTTTAGTTTTGATGAGATAGTTTGTGCGTATTTAATTTTACGAATTACCAGTTTTGTCCTAAATAAAATACTATCGTCATTCTGCAGTTAACTGCATCTCAAAACAAAAAATTATCTTCTCGTGCTAATTTTAGTTCTTGTTCTGCTCAAGTTCCAAGTTGTGTTGGGTGCTGCAACTATTTTCACGAAAGTAAGTTCTGAATAAAAATATTATAACATTGGGGATCTTGTTTTGGAATATATATATATATATATATATATATATCGTCAAATGTATTCAATATAAGTCGTGATCACTTAATAAGTTGAGAGATGTGCTATGGTTAGAACTGGTCTGCTAAATTCACAACCCAGTCAATAATTGTTTAATTAACCGAACCATAAACTCGTGTGCTTCAAATAAATTACTTCTGACCAAATACCGAGCCATTGCTTGCCATAATATAAGTAAAGTACAAATAAAAAAAAGTTCATCTTGCATTTGACAATTTCCTTTCCTTTCAAGAAATGATGAAAACCATTTAATCAGCACATTCTAAACATTATATGACAATACACTCAAAATGTTGAAAAATATGGCCAGAACCAAAATTAAAAGAAAAACAGAGAATAGAAATTTGCTAAAAGATGAAGATTATTGTCATTGATAAGTTTTGTGAATTACAACTTATATATATAGATGTTGTGTTATATTCAGCACATAAAGGTTCGTAAAAGAAAAAAAATAAAATGCTGTAAAAAGAAGACTTCATATCCCGACATAACACTAAAAATCCCAAGAATCATGCAACATGAAGGTTTGATTGATTTTGATGAGCTGGAATGTGCTAACAGCTATTTTTCTAGAATCTTTGCATTTACTAATGTAGACGCTGGTGAAGGATCTTCTCATAAGGAGCCATGATCTCTAATAGCCCCCAGCAAGCTGAGGGTTGGTATAGTCCAATATGCTTAGCTTGAGAAGGAATGAACATCAACAATATCAAGAGCTTAACCACTAAGAGTATAAGCTAAATTAATGCTTAGCCACTCAAAGTAGAGTGAAAAACATCAAAGCCATAGGGCTATATTAAGAAATCCCAATTTAGGGAATATCAATCTTCAATACCAAATTAAGGCAAATGCTTAACCATCAATGACAGAAGATAACTCTATGCTTAAGTATCCAAGGCAGAAGCAAAACTCAAAGCTTAACCACCACGAACAAAAATAATCTTTAAGCTTAACCATCTAATGTAGAAGCAAATAAAAGTCATTTAAGGTTAAACATACTGAAGAGGAATGTACTTTTTCTTCCTTTTTTTTTTTTTTGTTTTTAGAGATTGGTCAAGGAACCCACACCGTTACTTCCTCAAATTCTAAAGGATACTTAACTATGTGTGAGGATTTCAGAAACAAGATTGGAAACAAAAAGATGATGATTTCCTTTTTTGTTCTTTTTCACATACGGAGAGTTATGAATTAGGCAAAAGCAGCAGATCTAAAAAAGGGGAATAGGAAGGCAAGGTAGAAGATAATACAAGGCATTGACTCATATGACATGAACGGAGCAGATTTTATTATTGGTATTACCTTTTTTTGTTTGCATTTGTTTAAGCAGGATGAAGGAGGAAGGATATGAACATTAGGGAGAAAAAAATGATATAATCGAGGAAGCAAAAAAGGCAAAAAAAAAAAATGTTGAAGAAATAAATTTGAGTTCAATAAGAACTCGCTACTTTAGCAGAAGGAGAACCTCTCATGGTGGATACGATGAGCGCTCTGATACCATGTTGAAAAACATGGCCAGAACATATAAAGGTTGATAAAAGGAAACTAATAAAATGCTAAAAATAGAAGATTTCATATCCCAACATAACATTGAAAATCAATAATCAAGCCATCACAACTATTTACATATATTCCCAGCAAAATAAATTTTATGTGACACAACAAAATATAAGTATATCTACATCCAACCTATTACAAAATATGCTAACATGATGGTCATCATTTCAGCACAATCAATACTACCATTTGTTACCACGGTAATATAAATGTGTTATTCTAGAGTTTGATCACTCTTTTAGAGAGACCTTTTAAGTAGAGCAAGCTTCCCGAGGCAACTATCATCCAATGATCCCAAGCAAACCACATCACCGGCAAGATAAACAAGAAACTCTGATAGTGTGTTTGGATTTTCATTTAAAGATTTCCAAACCATGGTTTGGGAAAAGGTTACTCTCTTGTAGCTTATGTCCAAATCATGATTTGGGAGTTCTAAATAGAAATCTGAACACACCTAAAGCAAAAAACCATCGACCAAATAATATTAACATCTATAAAGATGAGAAAAAAAAACCTCTACAATCGTCATAGTTCAACATCACAACCTCAATATCAATGGAACAACCACACTTTCATAACAAACATAAATTAGCATAGAAAATGCGGGTGGAAAATAGACTGCAAAACAAAATGCACTTATCCTTCAATCAACTTGACTTTATAATAATCAAAACATTACTTTTTACATGGGAAAAAAGATGATAATTTTATTGAGATGGACTCAAAATGTCCAGAAAAGCAAGAGACAAGATATTGTTTAGTGCACCTTCTGACAACATTCAGTTTGGATCAGTAAGGGCAATTTTTGCAAGCTCATGAGCTACTTTCTTGGCATCTCTTTTCACATGTAATACATTCAAAGATCTAAAAATGTCTAATAAGTGAAACTCAGAATAATGAGGCTAAAATAATTATCATGGTACTTATGGTTTGTAATCGCTTGGGTCACTTCCACATTGTCACATTCCAAAGTAATGTCCAAATAGCAACAATTAATAACAAACCTAATACTCAAGAAGCAAGCCAAAGCCTTTGCCTCATGGGTCTTGATGTTTGGGGGAGCGACCTAAGTTGCAACAGTTAGTATGACCCCATCGAAGTCTTTGACAATCCCATACCTCTATGCTTCCTTAAATGAACTGCAACATTTACATTTAATTTGAGGGTTCCACTAACTGGGTGTATCCTTCATCTAAGGCTCAAGCTTCTAGCAGGGGTGAGTGCATGAACAACGCTCATGGATTAAAGGAGGTGAAACTCTTCCATTAACTTAGTTATTCTTTTTAGTAGTTCCTACTTATGTTCTTGTCTTAAAAGAATAACTTATTCCTACCATATCATATACTGTGCAAACAGGTGGTGAAAAAGCCTAGATGTTTCGCTTCAATATTTTTCCAAAGGAACTTGATCCATTGTTGCAGAGACACGATGGTCGTTATCTCTGTCTTTAGAGTGAAAGGGGATATAAAAATTGAAATTGTCGTGATTATTTGCAATCTTTAAAAAGGTGCTTAGTTGATTCTTCTTTCTTCCAACATTCAGGGCATAATGCTAACCAGTTTATACCTCTTAGGAACACATTGTTTAGAGCTCAATACAAATGATTTAGCACTCTCAATGGGGATTCGGCTCTCCAGATAGCTTCTCAGTGTGTGGATCTAGAGTACTTGTCGCAATTTAGCCAATAGGGTTACTTCTAATTAAGTGGTAAGTTGATTTAATTTGACTTTGTATCTTCCGTCTCTAGTTGGTTTCCAGTAAAAGACATCATACTGGTTTGATATTGAAAATGGTAGCTTTAGGATTTGTTTGGCTTCAAAGGGGAAGAAGTCTTCCTTTATGAGGTTTTCCTTCTAACATAGGTCTTCTTGATTTATTAGTTCACTAATTGTAGTAGTTGGGTCCAAGATAGTGCATGGGCCCATAGCTTGAACCCATTCTAATTGGGAAGCCAGTTATTGCCCCAAATCTTAATAGATTTCCCATCTCCTACTCTCCATAATCCCTCTATTGTGGTACCCATTTTGCTAACCAAATATTTTACCAGGTTTGGAGCAAGACCTATCCCCGCATTTAGAAAACTCTTTCTATTTAATTATTTTGCCCTAATTGTATAGGCTACTAGAGATTTTGGATTTTTATAAAATGTGATCCCTATTTAGCTTGTAAGGAGAGTTTGAAATATTTGAAGTTCTTGAAACCAAAGCCGCCCTTTTGTTTTGGTGCACACAACTTATCCCATTTGATCCAATGTATCTTTCCTTCCCTATTCTTACTCCCCCAATAAAATCTGCTGATCATAAATTTTAGGTGCAGGTATAGTGATTTTGGTAGAAGAAAGTAACCCATGATGTAAGTTAATATTGACTATGCTATGGACTTTATAAGAACTTTTTTTTTTCCCACCTTTGATAGAAACTTCGCTTTCCAAACTTCTAGTTTCTTCCACACTCTTTTTTGGACAAAATCGAATACTTGTTTCTTGGATTTTCCCACAAAAGTAGGAAGACCAAGTACTTCGAATGACTCTCCATTACCATAATTCCGAACCAATCTCGAAGAAGAATTTGTTTGGAAGTAGGTACGTTTCGGTTGAAAGATAGTTCTGATTTTTCCAAGTTGATACATTGACCTAAAGCTAGTTGGTAAGATTGGAGAATGTCTTTTATTGCCTGTTTATCTTGATTCAATGCTCTGATAAATAATATTATGCCATTTGCGAAGAAAAGAACGGTTATTTAAGGGGCATTTCTTGCAATGTTAATTCCATATATTACTTTCCTGTTCTATGCATGGATAAGGAGACTAGAAAAACCTCAACACATAGAATAAAAAGGTATAGGGAGAGTAGATTACCTTGTCTCAGTCCCCCAAATGGTTTGAATTGTTTGCATGGGATACCATTTAAGAGAATTGAGAAAGATAAAGTGCTAATACATCTCTTCACCAATTTTGTCCATTTAGTTGGGAAACCCAAAGAGTTTAGCATCTCTAACTGGAAAATTTACTCCACTCTATCATATGCCTTAGTCATATCTAGCTTCATTCCTACATAACCTTTATGGCCTGATGTTAACAAGTTATTAGTTTGTATCTGCACTTGTATCATAATTCTTAGTTATTTTCTAGAAAAGTAATATTTAATATAATCTTGCTAAAACATTAAGGGAAATATTTTAAACAAAATCAAGTTCAATGAAGTGTAAAGAAAATAAGAAAGAAGAAGATAACACCACATATTTTTATACTAATTTGATCTCCAATTTGGAGTCTATATCCACTCTCTACAAAAAGTGGCATTTTTCACTAGACTTGAGTATTCATTTTACACCAACTTCTCCAAACTCTCAACACTACAGATTCAAGAGTTCTAAAACTTATCGAGACATATTATGTCGCTCACTGCTTTTACTAAATACTCTTGTATACTAGAGTTACTTAGTAGTTTCATTCACTAGCCTTTTCACTCCACACACAAACACTTTCATAGTGTTTATAGACCAAAGAAATGAGAAAAGAGTTTTTCACACTATAATGGGGCTCGAATATAAAAGCGCAAGAGGATAGGAAATTGTAATATCTTTTCTGAGGCTTGATATGTAGCTTGATATGTAGCTAAGGCTACCATACATAGGCCCATGAAAGAGACATTGCAGGGTGAAAGAGGAATTGTCCTGTTGCTATTTTCATGAGTTGTCCTTGTTGTCCTTTTTGCACAATTTGAGGTGTCTTTTTGCATTTTATCCTTTGTACCATGTACTACCCAATTCTTCCTTTATCTAATTGTCGTTTGTGCACTTTCAAATATTATTTCTATGTTTACTTTTTCTTCATCCTTCCAACATATACCATTTTTGTTACAAGGAACTTTCAAATTCTTCTTTTATATTGTTTTGCTGTAGGTTAACCATTGTTCACACTTTTATTTATTCTTATTTTATTCCCTACAACATGTCATAAGAGCACATCAATAGCCTTAATATTTATCATCATCACAATATTTTATTCAATAGTAACTCACCTACAATTTGGCTAAGGATTAGTTTCAATCTCTTTGGCCATTTTCTTGGTAATGATTTTAAAATCACATTGCACAATGAGATAGGTTGAAAATCCTTAGCATGCTTTGGCGTTTTGATTTTTGGTATTAGCCAAAGGAAGGTCGAGTTTAGCTTACTTGGATCAGCTCTATTGTTTTAGAACATCTAGAGCTATTTTCACTACATCTTCCCCAACTAAGCTTCACATTTTTTGGTAAAGTAAGGCTGACATGCCATCGAGCCCTGACGCCTTTGTGGGATGCATCTGTAAAGCCTGATATACTTATTCCTCTGTAAACTCCCCGTTCAGAATATCTAGCATCTCATTTATTATTCTTCGCCTCACTACTTCTACTGTTTATCCCACGTTGTTAGTATTTTCCAAGGAAAGGGGCTAGGCAAAAAATTGAATTCATTACCTTTTCAATTTCTTCTTCTTCATGGATCGCCTTTGCATCATTTGTTATTAATATTAAGTTAACCCAATTTCTTCGTTTCTTTGAGATGCCTTTTGGTGAAAAAATTTTCTATTTCAATCCCTTGTTTAATCCAATTTTCCCTAGATCCTTGTGCCCACCAAATTTCCTCTTCTTTCAAGAGTTCATTTAGCTCATTTTCTGCTTCTTTTCTCTTTTGAATTATATTATCAGATTGTGCTTGCTTGTTAAGGTAGGATATGGGCTGCTATTGTTTGGAGATTTTCTTTGGTATATGGCCAAAGATTTTTTCACCTCGTGTATCCAAACTCATACTACACTTTGCTATCTTTTCATGTAGAGGTGCTAGTAACCACAATTCGTTCTACTACTGCTATACATTCTTCATTGTGCAACTACACTTCTTTGAATATGTAAATATGAGTTTTCTTATGCATCCTGCTTTCTTCTCCTAGAATATTCACCAAAATGCTACAATGGTCAGATTTGTACTTTTGAAGGTGTTGAACAACCACTTATGGGAAGGTATCTTTCCAATCAATGTAGCCAAAGCCTTATCTAAAAAATCTTGTAAGTTGTTATTTTTAGATTGGCCATTTGTCCAAGTAAAATCATGCCTAATAAAACCCAAATCTAAAAGCACATTAACTTGAATTACTTCTTGGAAACCTTGAATTTGTGTGTATGTGACAGGATTCCCACCTTGTTTCTTAGTTTGCCCCAAAATCTGGTTAAATTCTCCAAAGACCATCCATCATATATCGAAAGCTCTACCAAGAAAATTCAGCAACTCTTAGCTCTTATGTTTATTTACTGCAACTAAACATCCATAGAAACCATTGGCCTCCATACCTAGCCACCATCCCCACTTCTTACATGCATATTTATGTGATTGGGCGATGCGGAGACATCATCAATCTGAACTGAATCATCTGATAAGCAAGCTGAACCACTTACCCTGCCTTTTCCTTCTCCCTTATAGTCTACTCACACAACATTGCTCAAACCTCCTATATATCTTAACCTCATCATTTCACTTTTTTCTCCTTGTTTCCATTCAAAAAATAGGGTTGGGTCTTTTTCGTTAAATGAGCTTATTTAAAGCTCTAACTACCCATGGGCTCCTAAGCCCATGGTGGTTCCAGCTTATTAGCTTCATTATTGTCAGTGAGACTGTGTAGTAGCTTTTACCACTTGCTCTAAGTTTTCAAGCTCCCTTCTCTTAACAACCACTATGCTTTCCTCAATTTCCATCATATCCTCTATATTTAGCTTCCTTTTCATTAGGATCTCCTCCTTTCACCCTTCATTCCCATCCTTCTTTGTTGTTTCCTTGTACAATCTCTTCCACTTTTTAGGTTCCTTTGATGCTAAGGAAAGAATAGAATTTGTAATATATCTCAACATTGTTGATATGCTATTTGTGGGTAGGGAAATATGGTTTATGTTTTCTTTTTAGTTATCTTGTTCTTTCTTAAGACCCCTACTTTTCCTTGTTTCTTGCTCATGCACCATATTATTATTAGTGTTCCCTTTTTTGGCAATAGTCTCAAGGTTGTTTTTCTTATTTGATGGGTCTGAAATTGTCATCACCTGGGTTTGGACATTTCCTTTTTTAGTAACAAACACCCAGGGGTCCGTAATTGTTAGGTTTGCCATTTTTTCCATGAACTTTTCCATTAGCTTTGCATTAGGGGTTCCTCTCTTTTTGTGCTCCTTTTCCCTTTTTTCTATCTTCTCTTATGAACTTGTTGCTATTTTTGATCCTAGCTAGTCTGCCCTCGACCAAGGGCTCAGCCCTTTAGATCTCTTCTTTCCTATTTCCTTTTTTCGGTTTGCCTATTCACAAAACTCTTCATCATGCTTCACTACCCCATAATAGTAGTAGAATGTAGGTAATCTCTCATATTTAAAATCTATCCACAATAAACCATCTTGTCTACTGACCATGTTAATTGCCTTCCTAATTAGGGTATTAAACTTCATCTATATCAAAGCTTTAATAATTCAACTTTGACCAACCCTAAAGTCATATAGGCCACATTCCAACACTTTTCCCAAGCAAGAAGCAATTTTCCTCCCCAACTTTTATTGTCTTACAATGGTCTGGCATTCCCCAAAGTTGGATCCATACATTGACATTATCAAAAACTACCTTTACAGGTTCTATGTTGCGCTCCCATCTTTTTAGGATTAGCCCTATGTTTCTGAAAAGCCAGTGATTCCCTTTGAGGGAAGCTAATCCCATTGTTCTTCTCCAAATATTTTGTATAGCAAATTAGATTTAAGTAGTGTTAATTGATTTCTCTATGATTAGCTTCCTAATCATACTATTTTGACACCTCTATCTGGACTCATATTCTTTTTCCTTCTCTTCTATACCCTCCTTCTCTCTATTGGATGAATATGTTGTTGATTTGCTATATTAGAACCAAGACAAAGCCAATGAGATCATGCACTTTCTGATGGTTAACTCGATGTAACGAAAAGGTCAAAGCGCTACAATCCTCTAGCTCCCCTAGAGAAAACCCTAGCAATGCTTAGAGAAGAGAGGAGAACAAATATAAATAATTAGAATTTATAACAATCAAAACATTATAACAAAGGAAATATACAAAAAATAAATCTTGAATAGCAAAAAATGAGTAACCAAATATATTACCATACCTTCTTAGGAGTAATGCCAAATGTCTCTAACTAGTAGAAACTAAGAATAGTCTCATCTTCACATGCATGCCTCACCTTATATGAATCACTATCTTAAAGTCCACCACCAAATTCATTTCTACTCAGAGTAGCATCTTCCTCCCAACAACATCAATAACATAATCAAGATAATTATATATGTTCCTTCCCTGTCAAAAGCCAATTAAAAGATAACCAATTGACATACACATAATTCAATAATAGACGAATAAAGTAAAAGACTTTAAAAATAATTAGGGATGTTCAAAACTAATCCAAATCGAATTAAAACCAAAAACTCATTAAAAAAAATCAAAAATAGATCAAAGCTAAAATAAATTAATTTGGATTAGTTCTTATTTTATGAAAACCAATAGTTATTTTCGATTTTTGGTATTAATTTTGAAAATCAATCCAAACCAAACCAAATTAATGATATATTACACATATATAGTTATATATATTTATAAGATATATTACATATTTCATATTATTTATCCATATCTATTCATATAAATGTACATATAAGTGAATTATTTATATTTTAGTACTAAAAAAATGCTAATATTCTTATAATCTTAACTCAATATTTTAAATTTGTGATATTCTATAATTCTTTTAATTTACTCAATAGTTTTGAGTCTATATATAATTTTTGTTCAAATGTTTTATTATTTACTTAACTTGTTAGTGTTATACATTAGTATATATTAGTATAGCCTAATTTATTGTGTATAAACCTTTTCCGCTCCCCTGTGAAGGACTGCGTGTGTTGACCCAAAAAAAAAAAAACAATCGACCAATAAAAAAATTTAAAATCAACAAAATCAAGCAGAATTAATCCATTTGTATGTTTGTCGTTTTTTCAATCGCTAACATTTGCCATTTATCGTAATCAGTTAGAGTACTAAAATGATGTAATAATATTTTAAAAAAATATCCAGTACATAGTCAATTGGAATAGAAGATGCTCCTCCTTAATTAGTGGTCTCAGATTTGAGTTTTAGATATAGAATAATTAGTATTGGGAGAGTCATATTATCTATTGAATCTCAAATTCTCAAACAAGATTATTTTCAGTAAAAGAATATATGTGGTTTCAAACAAAACCTTTTTAAAATAACAAAGTGAAAATATAAAAAAAAAAAATTGTGAAAAAGAATCTAATATGTCTTTTCCACTATCATGACACTTAATTCTAGTAATAAGATTCCACCAAAATCACGCTAGCTGAAAAACAATTTTCTTATAACAATGCATTTGAGAATGCAAGTAAATCGTGTTGAAAACCTATTTTAAAATAATCTGACATGTTTGGTTAATAAGTTTAAGATGATTATAAGCTAAAAAAATTATACTTTTAGTGTAAAAATTGATTATAAGTGAAATTTGAGCATTATGTGATTATGTGCCCATTTGTTTGTGCTTCTATTAGTAGAAAAAGTACATTTTTAAAATTTTTTTTGAAAAATGGTACTTTTGAAATAAAAATAGGTTGTTTGTTTGTGATTCTAATAAAAAAAAAAGTAGAAGCAAAAAATAATTAATTTTTCTACTTTTTGAGAAGTAGATAGGGATTTACTTCTCTCATAAGTAGAAGCAGTAGAAGAGAGAGATAATTACTCCTGGAAATTCTGACTCACTTCTTTCTTCATTCATTTACCATTCTATAGTTTTACAAAGATAATTTGCATCTTCCATCATTCTCACTGTCTTCTCTATCCCCCCCTTCCCCCTTGCACACATAGTGAGCTGCTAGCCATCTTACTGCTGGTCATGCTATTGTCTACTAGCTCTCTACTCCTCTCTGTCATAGCCGATTTCTCAATATTCAGGCTTTAGCTCAATGCCCATCTCTATAGCTCTATACAGATGTGTTTTCTTAATTTTTTTTATTATTTTAAACATTTTCTTTTTTGGTTTTGAATCTACATAGCTTTTTGATTGACCAAGCATGTTTGCTTTTTCAACTTATCAACCCATTGTACCAAAGTTGGTATTTTGAGGTTTTGGGTAATTGCCTTTGCACAAATTGAAGAGAGGGGAAGATTGAAGAATGGGGCAAAAAGGGAGTGGAGATGGGTTTTTTGTTGTATTGTGTTGTGGTATCAAAAGCTGATGCAATTATGCTTTAACAAATTTTAAGACAAACTATATATTGAATTCTTAAACTAATGGGAACCAACATATTTCTTGAAAAGTGATTTTCTATGTCCTTAATTATAATTTTATAAAAAAAAAGTATTTTTCTATTTTTTACATCCAAATACTTTAATTGCTTTTGATTCTAATAAAAGATACTTTTATAATTATATCCAAACGCAAAATATTTTTCTGCTTCTACTTGTGAAGAAGTATTTTTCTAAAAATCTTAAACAAATGAATCCTATAATTTTTTTCATGATTTTAAAGCCAATGGCTATTTTTCAGTTTTATCCTAAAACACAACGTATTTAATCTATCAGTTATACATCTCTCTAACCTTTTTATAATTTACTATGTTAAAATGGTTTTTATAAATAATCTAAACAAAGCAAATTATGTCTTTTTTTTTTTTTCTAAAATAAAGCAGGCTCGGAAAACAGTTCCAAATTGACGGAGCCGAAGGGAGTACAAATACAGCAGTTTAAACGTAGATTAGATACTCCGACCGAAAAAAAAATAGATACCACGGAAGTGAAACTACAGACAAAAGCTAAGACAAAAGCATAACAGAATCTAAATCACGGTATTGCAGAGAAAGCTGGGCTTTGGTCTGCTTCGCCTTCTTGCTTCTCTTAAGTTGGAAATCATAGTATTGACCAAAAAAAAAAAAAAATGGAAATCATAGTGCACCAAAAAAAATTTGGAAATTATAGATTCAGGGGAGAATAGAAAATCCTTACAACAATAAGAAAGTGCAGTAGCCAAGCCTTAATTTTATCTGCTGCAACTCCCCTTTTAGATATTGCAATATAAATTGATTTTATATAAATAATATGAGATTAATTTTAATATATTATTAATATAAAAAAAATTTATATTATTATTCAATTATATATTATTATGTTAATAAAAGTGATTGACTCTCATATCTATAATTTCAAAAATTATATATATAATAATATATAATTAAATAATATTATATTTTTATATTAATAATATATCAAAATTAAATTAAAAAAATATTTATACAAATAATCGATTAGCAAAATAATCTTAGGGTATATTTGTTTATAATTTTTTTTAGATAAAAAATTATTTTTTATTAAAAAATTAATTTTCATATATTTAGATAATTTTTTAAAAATAATCAGAATATCAAAAAAAATTATTTTTATCTTTTTTATAGAAATTAAAAAGAATAATTTCTAAAAAGATAATTATATATAAAATTTAAATTTTATAATATATTTAAAAAAAATTAAAACAAACTCACCCTTAATTTGATAATTTAATGCAAACACCGACCTAGCATCTTCCAAAATGTTAGTTAAGTGGAAAGTGCTTGAAGCCGCCATAGGTCAACTGCAAGACTCTTTCCTTACGACACTGGTCAAGAAAGAGACCGTGGGGAAGCCCCAACTTCCGAGTTTCACATCCACATACCATCTCTATCATTGCTGCACCGGCCACTGGCGAGTGGTAACCATTGGGTTTAATTAATTTATGCTTTAGGTAAATACTAAATTTGATGAAGACATAAAGTTTTTAAATTTAAATAATGAAATCAGACAACATCTATTAAATGAAATTGTTTTTAATTTAAATTTCTTTTCAAATAAAGATAGTTAATTTCATTCCAACACAAATAAAATAAAGTTTGGTCCATGAAGACCACAGCTTACAATAAAGAGGGGTTTTCTAATTATTTATTATTATATTAATAAAATTATTTAACTCAATTATTATTATCTTAAAATTTTTTTAAATATAATCATTTTAATTAAATATAATATAAAATATTTTTATATTATCAATATATAATAATTAAATTTATATTTAATTTATAAATTAATCTTTTGTTTTTTAATTTTTCTAAATACACTTGAAGTGTCCTTTTAAAAATCACATAGGGAGTGACTTAATCTTTTTTTTTTTTTTTTTTGATATGAAAGTTGACTACAAAATACATCGCACAAATAAAGACAGTGACATATTAGGCCAATCAAAATTCATTATTGTCCACGAACTTAAAATTTTTGCAGCCGTTCCATAAATTGAATTATTACATTATTCCATAAGAAAATCTCTCAAACAAATTTGCTTGCGTTGCGTTCAATATCCCTTCGTTAAATAATCTACCAAATCACTTCTTGTTTTTTTCTCCATAAACCTCGCTGATTCTTTGAGTCTTTACTTTGGTTGGTGGGAACACGCCAGTGTTTGGCACCTATTAATGACAATTTCGTGCAAAACGTGCGTTGTTTTTCTATTTCCGCAAAAAATGTGAATCAGACAACATCTAGTGCATAGTGGGGAGGGGGTTCAGTGCCCAATTTGCATGTTTTGTTTTTTTATTATTATTATTATATTATGATTATTATTATTATTATTATTTGTACATGTTTTATTTATCTTATCTTATTTACTTTATTTTTGCTGTTTTGGAATTTGGAATATGTTGATGGAGGGAAGAAATTTCCTAGTGCATTTCCTTAATTTTTCCAAGTCAATTTCCTTCTTTTGTTTTTTGTTATATATAACAGTTTCTTTCCCATATTCTCTTTGCTGAATCTCATCAAAACAGAACTCAGGGAAAGGAAGAAGCATAAGCACGAGTGCTCAAATATGGAGAAAGCAATTCAAAGGCAGAAAGTGCTGCTTGAACATCTGCAACCCAGCTCCTCAAATTCATCATTTTCAACTCAAGCCAATCAATCTACTGATCTCACAGTAAGTTTATATATATTTTTCAGCTCAATCTTTTGTTAATTAGTGTTACTAAAATGCCCCTGTATAAGTGTTTATGTTTTTATTGTTCTCTCTCTGTCTCTCTTTTTTTTTTTTTTTTATGTTTTGTCTTAAGGAGCAATTTTTGTTTTTATCAATCAAGTGGATGCTTAATTTTCATGTTCAGATTACTGCTTCTGCTTTTCCTAATTTGAGTATTTCTGCATGTGATGATTTTCAAAGTTTTGGTTATTATGTCATTTAATCTTCAAGACCTTACTTTGTGTCGGTTATGTGTGTGTATAAATCTCATCCTGTGTTAACTAGATCCTATTCTATTTGACGGGGGACTATGAAGGTGGAACAAAAATGTAACTGAATATTCTGTGTATTGATATTCTTCTGAATCTTTTGAACCTTCACCTTCCAAAGCATTTGTAGCTAGAAATGTTATACTTGTTTTGCACAACAATTGTTTTCTTAATTTCTTCATCAGATATACTCATTCATTTACTCAATTTTCCATTTCTTGTTAGGCCTCATTCTGTGCTGCTGGGAAATCTGCATATGGGCAAACAGGTGCATCTGAAGATGATGATGTGGTGATTGTAGCGTAAGTTCGTTATAATATGGCTATACGAATGCTAAGCTATTGTGTGTTTTCTAGTTTACCATTCTGTTGATGGTACTATTAAACATTTGACTTTAATAATTTCACTTCAATAACCAGTGCATACCGAACTGCTATTTGCAAAGCGAAGCGTGGGGGCTTCAAGGATACCCTTCCAGATGACCTACTTGCCTCAGTTTTGAAGGTGAATTCCATGTTCAACTAATTAGTTGGTTAATAAGAAAAAGATTGATAAGAAAACTGTCAAGTAAGAAAAACAATTTAGTGAACATTTATAATGGTTAATGACTTGATATTATCTACCTCAAAATGGTTTGGTTCAAAATTATTTCTTGATACCCTTTTTTGGTGTCTTTTTAAGTTCTTATTTATGAGTTTCATGTAGGCCGTAATAGAGAAAACAAATGTTGACCCAAGTGAAGTTGGAGATATAGTTGTTGGCACAGTACTGGGACCAGGATCAGAGAGAGCAATTGAGTGCAGAATGGCAGCCTTTTATGCTTGTTTCCCCGGTATGTCTCCAAGCATTAATTGTGCATGTACACCCTCAGTAAATTGAAGTGAACATACTGTTGAGTTTTAACTTAGCCATAAGAACTGATTTAAAACATGATTCATATGAAAATGCCGACCGACTTTACTGAGCGTAGAATTCAGCAGGCCACTTCATTATGATTTATTTGATTTAATGCTTAAAGTTAGTAAATATTTCAGATCAATTTCCAATATATGATTGATCCCCTTCAATTTTCAACCAGAGACTGTGCCTCTTCGAACGGTCAATAGACAATGTTCATCTGGACTTCAGGCAGTTGCTGATGTTGCTACCTATATAAAAGCTGGGGTCTATGATATTGGTAAGAATGAATCTAGGTTATGTGTGTAATGCCATGGTCTTGTTATTTTTTGGCCTAATCTTCCTATTCTTTGATAACAGGAATTGGGGCTGGATTGGAGTGTATGTCACAAGATAATATTTCAAGGCTTCGCAAAATTAACCCAAAGGTACATTGGAGGTGCATATTGTAAGTCCACATTTTGTTTGAACTTTGAAACATGGTTTATTCAGCTCTGCTTTTCATTATTCTTACAGTTAGATACCTTTGCACAAGCCCGGGATTGTCTTCTTCCGATGGGAATTACTTCCGAGAATGTTGCGCAGCGTTATGGTGTGACAAGGCAGGAGCAAGACCAGGCTGCTGTGAGTATGACAAATGTAGTTAATATGCTGAGAATCTGTGAGAAGAATATCAGGATGCATAAACTGTTTTAATTTGTGTAATTAGGTTGAGTCTCACAAGCGTGCTGCAGCTGCAACAGCAGCTGGTAAATTCAAAGAAGAAATTATTCCAGTTTCTACAAAGGCAAGTGCCAACTGCCAAGATGAATTTCGTTGCAGCTTTTGCTATGCTATACTAATGATGATTTATTTCCAAAGATTGTGGACCCGAAAACTGGGGAGGAGAAGCGAATTATAGTTTCAGTTGATGATGGTATCCGGCAAAACGCAAATTTGATGGATCTGGCAAAGCTAAAGCCTGCATTCCAGAAAGATGGTTCCACAACAGCAGGTGCTCAAGAAATCTGTTAATGTTAATTTTGTTAATCTGCGAAAAGTCTTTCATGTATCGAATCTGTTTGCATTCTGTTTCAATTTTATTTTTAATTTCAGGGAATGCTAGCCAAGTTAGTGATGGTGCTGCAGCAGTGCTTCTCATGAAGAGGAGAGTAGCAGTGCAAAAGGGGCTTCCGATTCTTGGAATCTTCAGGTACACAATAATGATGGAAAAACAAGTAATTTTTTTTTTGTTTATTATTATTGCACATCAAATCTGATGTTGATTTTGAAACGGTCCTCCACATGTATCGTTCAATGTGCGCACCATTTGCAAGTAGTAGCCCTGTAATGCAGATTTTATTATATCTGAACTCGACATTAATATATACAAGCATCATTTTAAGCTCTTAATTTGATTATGCTCATTTAGGAGCAAACTACAAAGAAGTCTTACAGTATAGGTCTTTGAATATAAAACTGGCATGTAGGGCTACTACTTCTAAATATTAGTTACCTACATATGGCATCTGGTAGGACAAGCTTATTAACTTGAGAAATATTGCTAGTTACAAACACAAGTAATACTTATTTGGTATTTTGCATATAAAAAGTTTCTGTATTTTTAAAGCTTGAGACATGGTGCTTCGCAGTTTTGATATTAGAATAATCTGGGCTCAATGAAGATTCCAAATCACTAACTCGTGATAACACTGAAATCTATTCAAACATGAACTAAAGCGAAGTACGACCTTATTTTTTCTTATTGTTTCTATTTCCAAAATAAAAAATTTGAATTCGTTCGATAAGTGAGTAATGAGTTTAATTTTGATATACGGTCTTAGCATCCTATATTCAATTTTTGCAGGAGTTTTGCTGCTGTTGGAGTAGATCCTGCGGTGATGGGAGTTGGCCCTGCTTATGCTATTCCTGCTGCAGTGAAATCTGCTGGTCTTGAACTTGGTGACATTGGCTTGTTTGAAATCAATGAGGTAATGGTTTTGTCAGTTGAAATGGTAACATAGATCAACTTGTTATTTTACATCTATACAATGAAGTGTAACTTCAATAAAACTTTTACTGAACAATATAATGGTATGCAGGCATTTGCATCTCAGTTTGTTTATTCCTGCAAGAAATTGGGACTTGATCCTAGAAAGGTCAATGTAAATGGTGGTGCTATTGCACTTGGGCATCCTTTGGGCGCTACAGGTAACGTTGAGATATTTTCAGAGTAGTTTGTTCTTTTTGTTTGTTTTTTTTTTGTTTTCTTAATAAACACAAGAGGTTAAACTAAAATGCAAAGAGAGGCACCTGGGGACATGAATATCTTTGTACTATTGTAACATGTGAACTCATGTGTATTTGATCTTATGTTGAGGATAAGCCACCTTAAACTTACAGTTGAATATGGCAATTTTGTTCGCCTTTCATGAAGCAATGCTGACTTTGAAGTTCTTGCAATTGGTGAATTCACTTGCTTCCATTTTGTGTCAGGTGCACGCTGCGTTGCAACTCTATTGAATGAGATGAAGCGCCGTGGCGAGGATTGTCGCTTTGGTGTAATCTCAATGTGCATAGGTGATTTCTTCTTTCGACCTCTCTTCGATTTAAATGCTAGAAAAAAAAAAAATATTGAGCACTAGAAGAATAAGCACTCGGGGAATAATATAGATAACATGTAAAGCATATATATAATCGTTTTAATTTACCTGAAGTCAAAATTAGTTTTTGGAGAAAAGTGCACATCTCGTGAAAGCTGGGAGGTTAATTGTTAGGAATTCATTCAAGGTTCATGTGGCAAACTGGTCAATTTGACTGTGGCTATTCTTTTACATTGGCACACTTTGTTAGTCTAGCTGATGTATAGTTGCTACACAGAAGGCCCAGACGTTACCTTTGTGCCAAAGAGAGACAGTCTAGTAAATTAGTCAGCATATTTATTTATTTCCTGAAAAAGAGTTGTTTTGGATTGGGAAAGATAAGAAGCACAAGGAATTTATGTGAGTGAACTTTGAATGTGTTTGTGGAAGTTTATTGCATTTCTTCCATTTGTTTCTGACCGTGAGCACCTTGCTCCTTATTAAGGTTTATTAGATACGCATTAGAATAAAAATTAACAGGTTACTAGCGTATGCATATGAGAGCTTAAGATGTTATCATTTCCGTGCTTAGTAACATTATTGAAATGTGCATCATTTCAGGGTCTGGTATGGGAGCTGCTGCTGTATTTGAGAGGGGAGACTGTTGAAGATTTGCGCAAGTTTAGTCATTAGGTGCTTGATATATACATGATTTGGAGTCTTGCAATTTTGAATTCAGTAATGTTTGGAAGGTTAAAACACAAAACATTGACATTGAAATTGACGATAATGATAAAAAAGAATAAATATATATATCCTAGCATGATTTATGAAAGCCATTGCTTAGATTATGATATGAATTCCATGTAAAGATGCGACACCAATAAGATATATGGAACTGTAAGACACGTGTATTTCTTATTCAAGCCATGGAAGTTATATTGTGTTTGAAAGTTAACTTTCCAAATAACCTCTTTTAATAGCTCTGTTATTATTATATATTTACAAAAACTAAACATTCAATTAATAAGTAAAAAAATTATTTAAAACCTTACAATAAGCTTAAAAATAACCATAAAATAATTTTTTTATATAATTATTCAATATATATAATAAGTTTCAATTAAAAATATCCATAAGAAAATATAAATCCTTTAGGGAAAATAATGTAATTTATAAAAAAATAAATTGCAAACATTTTCTTCAAAACATTATAGGTTCTTTCAATTGCATTTCATAAGGAAACATGTGAAGATTGAATAACTCATTTGAATTTCTTGAGTATTGCTTCAAACAGTATCGCACTTCTTTTTAAGGTGTTATTAGTTCACTGCTCAACATAAATCCAACATTAACAAGACAAAGTTTTCCTAGAAAATTAATAAAAGTTGATGTGTTATTAGTCCACTCCCTTATAAGCTAATAAAATCTTAATAATTACTATTAAATCATATGTTACCTTTTGGAATTTTCAATGTGTGTTGATGTGTCAATGCATTTTTTAAATTCTTGAGTTAGAAGTTGATCCTTCCCAACCAGGAAGACATAAGTAAACTTCAAATCAAAAGAGCCCGCTACTAAGATATTTTGGGTTGGATAATCCTTTTTATCATGATATTTATGGGCTTATTCAACAGAAACTTTTATTCCCGCATGTCTCTCATCAATTGCTACTATACAATTCTATGTTTCAAAAATCTAATAAAAATTTATATCATTTTAATTTTAAATTTTTATCAGTTTAATTTACAATTCAATAAGATTATGTCTATTTTGAAATATAGACAAAACCTATTATTGTTGAGTATTTTTTTAGGAACTTGTACTCCATGGAACTGCTTCAAAAAATTTCTTCCAACTCTATTATAAATATTCAATACTATATATAACTATAATTTTTTATTTAATATATACTATCATATTTTTATTTTATATTTTTATAAAATTTTGTATTTATGTATCATATTATATCGTATTAAATATTTGTGCTCGTATTTGCACAACATGGGACTTTATAAATATAATGAGGAATAAAAATATAACACTTATTTTTAGTCAAAATAGATTTTCAATTCCCTTCATTCCACCCCATATTTGGGGGGAAGAGAAAATGGGCTTTTGACAGGAATTCGAGGGGAACCACTCCCCCTGTGTAACATCCCAACTCTGAGGATAGACAGGGACAGAATGAAGCTCGAGCTCGAGGCAAGAACAAAATTGTAATTAGGTGATTCGTAGAAAAAGTAAGTACAAAATTGTAATTATTAGATTATAATGACAAAGTTGTAATTAAGTGTTTACAGTTATCGAGAGGAGCAATTATATAAAAATCCCGATTCTGAGATTTTGTGGGCCCTACAACACTGATAAATAGCTAAAACAGCTGTAATAACTTTAAAGCTGAAACCTTCCACTCACCATTTTGAATAAAAGTGTGAGATTAATCATATTACGTATATAATATCTCGGGTAGCTCAGAGCATCCGAATTAATAGCTAGACACCTTAATTTTATCTTTAGAGGTCCTATTTTGTCTTTAGGCATGACAAATCTAAAAGAATAGATCCTATAGAGACTAGATAAATAGGCCATGGGAGCAGCCAGGATACGTGGCTAGAGATAGGCCATACTGGCCTCACTTGTTAGGATTATTGCCACCACTTCCTCTACAAAAATATCACCACAAGACAACTTTCACAACACGCTTCCTCTACAAAAATATCAAGACACCTTATTCTCCTCATCTCCTTCATTTTTGTGCCACCTACACCATCATCATCCTCTTCTGTCCATTTTCTTCTCCACCTCCATGGCTATGAGCTTCAAGCTCATAGTTAATAGCCTTCTTGGCCTCCAAACAACTTGCTCCCTTTATGAAATTCTCACCTTTTCCTCTATAAAACCTCTCCATCAATTTGATGATCAAACATCAAATGAAGTCTCCCCATCTCCAAGTAGGCTACCGCCATAAGGGAGGAAGAAGGATACAAGTTGTTCTTGGCTTCCTTGCTTCCATAGTTTCAAGAATTTTGAGGAAGGATTTCTTAGATTGTTTGATTTCTATGGTTTATATGGCTGCTAGGATTCTCATGGTATCTTTTGTTTAATGATATTTGATATTAATATGACTTGTTTTGAGTGATTTAAGATAGGAATCATTGGTTTAGTTTGATGATTTGATCAAAAGGCCAAAAGAAACTACAAATAGAAATGTTGAAAGGAAAACCTAGGGTAACCATCCATACAGCGAATGGTGATTCTCTACATATAGATATTAAACTTGAGTGAAACTAATTTTATATAAAACTATGCTTCCATATCTTTCCAACCATATAAATTATATATCCATTGGATTTAAAATGAGAGAGTTATGAATTTTTGAATTAGACTATTGATTTTTACTCACTATTCTAACCAGTATGTGTTATGAAACGCATAATTCGCCCTATACAACTTTAAATAAAGCGAAACTAATTTTTTTAGAAAGCTAACACATAGATAACCATGTCATAAAAATTTTAGGATTAGATCTTAAGTAATTTCTCAAATTTACCTAATGCCCTATTCAGGTTGAAATAGGGTAGTCCACTTGAGGAGTTCATAACTTGAGCTCTACTTACTCAATAAAGATGAAACTTATTCAGATTGAAAGATAATCTAATTAGCTATAGATTGATATAAAATTCGTACAAAAATGATAAAATATAGAATTTTAGTGATTTTCTAAATTTAAGTGCATGTGTCTATCTTGAAATAGAGCAGCTTTTAGTAAAACTTTAATAACTCAACTTATACATCTCAAAACTTAACGGAACAAAAAGAGTTAAAAATAAACTAATAAGGCTATAACACATTAAATTTTCATATTAAAATGAATAACAATAGAATCTTAGTACAAATTATAAGAACAGAGTAGAATTGAAGAATTTAAGGCAACTTGATAGCTTCAAGGGTTAGGAGCCCCATAAGCCATGAGGAGCCAATAGTTGAATTATTGATGCAATTTTTTACCATAATAATGTGATATTGATATATAAATATGATGCTTCTATTTACAGTGACTGGCTGGCTGAAATGATATTGTCTGTACTTTAGGAAATCTCATATTTCAGCTATTATGTACATGAATTTCATGCAAGCATGAATATTTAAAAGTAAAGTATGAAGCATGCGCACAAGTCTCTCAAGCATATTCATATCTGAATATACAAACATATGGACGATGAAAGAGTATGAACAGACAATATGAAATCTCTTCATTTAGAGGCGATTATTGGGTTCCTCCTTATGAAGGCGGTTAAATAGATAAGATATGGATCATTTCACTTGATAGTTATTTGAATCCCTTCACTTGGAAATAGTTATTTGGATCCTTTCATGTGAAGACAGCTAAAACTCTAAGATCCCTCTACTTTGGAAGCAGTTGGCCAAAATGAGATCCCTCCAAATATAGAGGCACATAGGTCCCCTTGTTGGTCAGTACTGTGACGACGGTCATGAGTTGAGCTCACTCCTAGATTAGTCTATCCAAGGGCAGTAAAGATTAAAAAGATAGTAGACACTTTAGGGACAGCAATACGTAACACCTAAGTGTGTCAAGTAAAGAAAATTAAAGAAAGCATAAGTGCATTTGAATGATTACATGATGTGCATTCGCATATGTATAAGCTATGTCCTTTTTATTTCTATCATGAAACTGCTCTCTTAATTGTCAAGTGTGTGAATAAAATTAACCTGCTTCAGAAGGACATTTTTTAACTTTCTAAAATGAAATTTATAGTTGACATTGCATAATCACTTTTTCTTAGATAAACCGAAGCAGTTGGAGATAATGATAATGACACTGTATGTGATAGTCTAGGAAATCCTACTGAGAATTTATAATTCTTACCGCTATATATGTTCTTGTATTATCTCTAGATAGCTCAGGGGATATTGAAGGTGGTCATCCTCGATGGAATTGATTGAGATTGAAGAACGACCAAAGGTCGATGTCAGACAAGGTCCGTATATGTACTAGTAATAACTCTTAAGTGTGGTATTATGACTTAACATGGTACTATGCTTGGGAGGATGTTAAACCCTGACCTTGAGTTCCTTTCCCTTCTCAACTCTTATTAAACTCCCAAATAAGGGGACATGTTCCCTTCCCCATCTATCTCTTTTCCTTCCCCCTCATTACCAATTATCCAAGTACAATGCAAAAGATTTGATCTTATCTAAACAAATTTGATCTTATCTAAAAAGACTTGATCTTGTCTATTAAAGATTTGTTCTTAATTAATAGATTTGATCTACTCTCAATTACAAATCCTAATCAAAACCTGAATAATAAAATTGACGCCCAAAATATCATAATTACTAAATTTCAATTAATGGGCCAAAATACTAATGATAGTAATGTCTTCAATACAGATCAAATAATATCATAGCACTCCAAGTTAACTCATCTCTTTAATTGCGATCAAATCCAACCAATTTGGATCCTTATAGCCCTATTGATTGGATCTTTTGTGCTGGAGTCCCCGTCACTTGCACTAAAGCCCCCATTAAGTATTGAAAAAAATTTGTAATCCATAATAATTGAGACTAAAGGAAAACTTTGGAGTTGAATTTTTCATTTTACCGTTCTATCATATTATCTTTTCTTTTCCATTACATTTTTGAGTTAGAGATGAGTGACAAATTGAAGAAATCTTATTATTACAGGGAATTGTCATGTGGACCATAGTTTCAATTTGATGCTTTTGTGCCTCCTTGGAGTTTAATTAGAGACCTTGATAAAACAAATAATTTCATAATCAAATCAAATTATACAATTTTAAAGTAATTAAATAAATTCAAGATAAATTTACATATATCTTCCCAATTAAATATCAACTTAAAATTTTATCAAATATACAATTTTAAAGTAATCCCTAATCCCTAATCCCTAATCCCTGACACAATTGAGAATCACACTTGGGAAAATTTCTTGCATGTGTCACTCTTATGCAATGGCTTTTCCTACAACCTTTTTCTACTTACTATATTTTGTAAAGGATAATGATGTATGGTAAGAAAAGAAATTTGTACATCGTGCACGAATAATTGTATCTTTGGAGTATAACTTCCTAATGCACCAGTTTCCATGTTTTTTGCCGTCATCCATTGATTTTCTTTCCAATGATATGTTGCCAGCTATATTCGTATTGCGTTTGTGAACGGAGTGATACTTTTGCATTTCGTGGAGGAAGAATTATTTTCCTCCACCATCTCTTTCCACCGCATAATCTTTGAAGGAAATATAATAAGGGGATCTCATATATTTTTTTTTATGGTCATAACTCTATATAGAGAAAGAATTACTTTTCTCAATTGAGTATATTAGAATTTTGGTCGTGAACATTGCTTTCGCACTATATAACAGCGCTATGTAAAATCCAACCAGATTTTAAAACCTTCAAATTTCAAATTTAAAAAGATTTCGATTATCATGTTTTTACAGTTCTTATCTCTACATCTAACAACATTAACTGTATATGATATTTCTAAGCACTAACCATTAACTTCATTTTCTTATCTTTTTCTACTTTTGATTCTATTTAACATATGTTTTAATAAGAGGAGTGATTTTCCTTAATCTTTTTAATTCTCATTTTTATTGCATATTTTCCTTTACCCAGATACAATTAATGGCAAAAAATTGAGTTAGTCAATCAATTTTATTACTTTGTATCATTAGTCAAATTTTGTCAATATCTATAAAAATAAATTTATTTTATTTATAAATAAATATCTTACCTAACAATAAATTTTAGCTTAGCTCCTTAGTTTAACATTATTATTCACTCCTTTTATGAAAATATATGAGAGAAACTCTTTTTTTATTGTTGTTAAATTATCATTCATTATCACTCATCCTTTCTGTTATTTTCGTTCTAATTTCTCTGCCTCTTACCCTTTATTCTTCTTCATTTTGCTTTTCAGCTATTATGCACTGCTTCATCACACGATTTATTCTGATGAGTTCTTATCATTTTTTAGTTGACACAATTTCGCTTCAGTAATTACTATTAGTTAATTTTGAGATATTAGTCATTCAACTAAAATAATAATTTTAGTTTTAGCAAAGTATGTTAACGAAATAAGCAATGCACAACTCTTGTATGTTAAAGAAATATTATTTCAAGTACTTGATTTCATTTTTTTTAATGTAATTATCCCTAATTATTACTAATCGATACAATTGAGAACCATACTTGATAAAGTTACATGTGTTACATTCTCAAGCAATAGCTTCTCTTTCAAATCTCTCTCCTTTTTTTTTTTTTTTTCAAATCTCTCTCCTTTTTTTTTTTTTTTCAAATCTCTCTCCTTTTTTTTTTTTTTTGTCTCAATGAAACTATCAATATTCGAATCCTATTATCAAGAGTCTGATTAATCCAAGTTGACCTAATTGAGATCCTTGAAGGGGGTAAAAGCTCCCAATAAAATTTTTTTTCATTTCTAAAACTCAAACTCGAGATCTCCAATTGAGAGGTCAAGGTACCTACCACCTTGATCAACCATTTATTAATCTCTTTCTAATTTCTTCCTGCTTGCTATGTTTAATAAAATCCAATTAAATATTGAAACCTTGAATTTTCAGATTTAAAAAGATTTGGAATATTATATCTATACAATTGTTATCTCTACATACAATTGATTTTCTCACTGAAATCTTTCAATGATATATCATTCGAGTGAATTATACTGAAAATCTTTACCCTGTTTTTTTTTTTTTTTTGTACAATAAAAGCATTTTTCGGTCACCTTCTTTACAAACGAATAATAATAATTAACTTTTAATATATTAAAATCTCCGTTTTTCGGTAACGTATAACAACATTATCGTTACAAATATCAAGCTAATGGGATTAAGCGGTCGGACCATTATATAAGTATACTGCTTCTTCAAATTGTATGTAAGTAGGTTGTTTTTCCCGTAAACAAAAGTTTAGTTAAGGGTAAGCACTAGTATCCCATCAGGGACAGGGAAAACTCTCCCAACTTCTTCAAAGATTTTTGGAAGGGATTATATATTGTACCATCAGCCAAAGTCTCACATTGATCAGTGGGATTTGAATCCACACTCTTGTGGGATATGAGCCAAACCTTAACCAATTGTCGCGAATTTAATTTGAATATACTATCAGTGTAAAAAATTTTTACACAGATATTCAATCATATATTATTATATCAGCAAAAATTTTTGATATAGTCACCCATTATTTGAATAGTCATGCAAATGGAATATTTTGATTGGATGATAGTGTAAAATTTGTTTACACTGTCAATGCACTCTAATTAAACTCATTCTTTAATGTGCAAAGAAAATGTTCCTTTAACAACTTTTATGAAAAAACTATTATGATTGATTTAATGATGAGGAATTTAGGTAGATTGTATAAGGCCATAAATTCAAATCTCATTATCAACAATGTAACCTCAAAATTTTTTTTTTTAAAAAATAGCTTTTCTCATATCACTTGCTCATGATGTATACTTTATAATAGACTGACATCATAATATATGGCATCCCAATCATATGCATTTCTAATCTTAATTAAATTTTTAATTATTTAAATATTTATATGAAAATATAATAGACCGTGCATGTTCAATTTTTTACTTGAACCGGATGTATATTTGAAATGGTCAAATTTGGTCAAATCCAGTACAAACCGGCTATAAATTTGGTATGACTCGGACCAGTTTAAATCAATTTTAAAATAGAAATCATTTAAATTTAAAAATTGGGATAGATAAGATTTAAACTCTATCCCAAGATTATACAAGATGTGCTACACTACCACCAAATTATACAATATATTATATTATAATATATCAATAATAATATATATTATATAAATTTATTTAAATTATATTATATTTTTATATATTTATTTAATTAAATTCGACTCAATCGATTTAACCAATTACTCAATAGTTGAACCAGTGATCCATGCCTTGATCAATCGATCACCGGTACGAGATTAACAAGTATGCGTGCAGCACACGGGTTCCACAACAGTTTCAATACAAGAGAGGAACACGCCTGCTGTAGCCAAAGAAAAGTCATGTTATGCCTGAATGACCCAATTTTCCAATGATATGTGGATGCAGTGATGTGCGACTCACATGGTCAACACGCGCCACCGCTGTTCAACTTTATATGTATATTTGTTTAAAAAAATTTTAAAATACTTTTTTGAACCATCAAGATTGGGGTGTGTGTCGCAACATACAGGATGTGCAGATACAATTTCTGTTACAGTTATGTTTTCTGTAATAAAACAATGCCAGAACCACCAAACCAGAGCTTAACTTGCATACATGTGCATGAAACGCCTTTTCTTCTTTTCTCGCTCGCGCAAACAGTAAAACACACTCCCTCGTTCCCATCCCTCCCCCCCCCCCACCCCCCTCTCTTTTGTTCATGTTTGCTCTATGGCCAATACTACGAAAAGTGCTTTCTAGCAAAGGCATGATGATGAGGGTTCCCGTCAAACAACTCTTCGATGCAAGTCTCCAAATCATCAACCTGGTACTTTACGTACTTCTCCGTTTGTCTCCCTGGGTACAAATGCTGCGAAAACCTCCCCAAGAATGACCGGTACGCCGGGATCACGAGCGCCGATATGGAAACCCTGAGCTCAGACCGAAGCTGCTCGTCGCTCACCACCCACGAGCTCTGCGTCTTGTGTATCTCCTCGAACAAGGCGTTGAAGCTCTTCAACCTCTCCTTCAACACTGGCTTCTGCACCTTGCCGTTTTCGTTCAACCCTTTTGGGCTGAGGCAACCCAGTATCTTGCTCCACGTCTCGATCTGGTAGTTCTTGTGGTATGTCCTCAGCTCCGTCGACCTCTTCCGGCACCACTTCTCCCCCATCACCTCATAGATCCCCATCGACCCCTTGATCTTCTGAACTATGTACCTCCCGTTGTTCATCATGAAGATGTAGCTCAAAGCCACCTCCTTGTAGAGCTTGCCCTTCCCTTCGAGGTTCGAGTCCAACAACTCCATCACCCTCATCAACTGCGCCGCAAAGGGCGACGCCGACGCCGACGCGTTCTCCTTCTCCCCGTTCCCTCCATGACACTCGTTCTTATTCGAGTCAGCACGCTCGATCTTCGAATGCTCCCCGAACACCTCCTCCAACGTATCCTTGTACTCACTCGCCAAGCTCAGGTAGTTCATGACGTAGCGGGTCAGCGGGTGAACCGCTCCACCGGCGACCGGGGTTTTCCCGGTGTCGGACTTGATGGAATTTTCCAGATCGCAGAATATGAGCATCGCCGCCTCGCCGAGCCTGCACTTGGCTGACGTCATCTCGGCCCTGACTTCACCGACTTGGCCCTCCGGGAACGTGTTGTCCAGTTCAGGGATGGCGTCCCTCAAGGTCTCGTACATGTCCAGGATCCTGAAGAGCTTCTCCGGCGCGCGCTTTGTCGTCGCCACGCTCTCCGGGAAGTTGAGTATCTGCACGACCGCGCCGCGGGAGAGGCTTCCGTAGAGGCTGGCGGCCAACGACGGCGGCTGCTCCGCGAAGACCGTCTTCGCCAGCTCCCGCTCCGTCGGGAAGTAAACGGCGGCGAACTCCATGAAGGCGTTAATCCACGTGGGGATGATCTCCTTCTCCAGGGGCTCCCAATGCATCTTGTGAATCTCGTCGGTGCTGAATTTCTCCGACGCCATTAGCTTGTGCAGCCTGTCCTCCAACGCGTGCCTCCTGGCGATGGTGTAAACGTGGCAGCACTCTGATTGGTAACCGCCGGATATCATCTCCCTCCCGATCTTGCTCAAACTGGCAACGGCCTCGTCCGCTAAACCCGGGAACTCCGCAACCGAACCTGCAGGCTCGGAATTGCTTCGGTTCCGAGGATCTTCAATTAGCAGCAACCGGAACTCCTCCTCCAAATACGACATCGCTCGCTGTTGAACGATGCCTATGCGGTTGACCAGCCAGTCCTTCCAGCCATTTGCCTCTCCTTCCGGCGAGCGAGGTTGCGACGATGAATCGGAGCTCGACCATTTCATCAGATTCGAAACTCGATTCACGGATTCCAGCAACGAGGAATCTTCCTCTGCGGCCTCCCCCCACTTGGCTTCCCCTGTGTCGTACCTCGCGAGCGTCTCTTCAACGAGGTCCAAGAACCTGTCGATGGAATCAGAGATCTCCAATGAGACGTCCATGGCGCCGGCATTATTATTATTATTATTATTATTGTCGTTATTATTCTGTTGCAGACTCGCGAGCAAACGGTCGATGTCTTTTGAAACATTCTCCAGGCTGGGAGGAGGAGTTTCTGGCGTAACCTCAACGGCTTCTTTTTCTTCTCCTTCTTCGTTCTCCTCCACCTCCTTCGGCTTTCCTTCATGAATATCTGCATCATCCGCAAGCTTTTCGGTTTCGACGTTCGGTTTAGCGTCAATGTCATCTGTAGCTGGTTCCGCCAATGGTGAATGAGGGGTGTTGCCAACATTTGTGCTCTCGTCTTTGCGATCGAAATAGCCGGAATCCTCATCGAGATTCTTCCCCATTATGGCCGTTGTGACGATGGTTATGGTTTCCTTCTTTGAGAAAACAAAAAGCAAAAAGAGTGTTTTCCAATGATAAATGCCAAGGCATCGGAGAATTATCCGCTTCTTTTTGTTTTTTTTTTTTTAAATTTAATTTAAGTTCCATTCACTTTTTAAGATTTTACGTTTATATATTACTGTATGAATTTAACCCTTTTTTTTTTTAACCATATAACACCTCAAAAAAGAAAAACTTCTTTTCATGTAAAAAATTTGCTTTTTTCCCAATTATTTTGTTGCACCTTTTGTCTTTTCAAATTTTCAGGGAACAGTGTTTTGTGCTGTAGGGGTTAAAAAGTTAATAAATTATAAAAATTGGTACAATTGATGAAAAAAAATGTCAAAATAATCAATAAATATAAAATGGTAGAATACTAATTGATTACACCTTTAATCAATTTAATAATAAAGTATACTACAAAAGGGAATAAACAACCGGACTAAAATTGAATAATAATAAAACTTTTATCTTTAACATTGCATTGAAAATGTAATCTTCATGTAAGACATTGTATCGAAATAAGAATAAATATCAATAAAACAATGAATTCAATAAAATAAAAATAAATAAATATTATGCATCTTGAATTGAAAAAAATATAAAATTAAAATTAAAATGTCTTAAATATTTAGTTGATGGCAACCATTAGCACACTAAAACATTTTAAAAATCTTGTTAATTAAACACTAAAAATAAAATAAAATTTCATATTTATAAAAATTATCAAATTGCAGTAAAGCATATATATACACGACAGTTTACGCGTTGAAATTTGTTTATATTTAATAAAAAAGGATAAAATTTAATTAAAATAAAAATAAATATATTGAAGTTTTTGAAGAAAAAACACCACCTAGTATCGACACTTGTCAAGAATTTTGCTTCAAATAAAATCAGAATTATTAATAAGGTAGATTTATTATAAAAATTAATTTATTCAATATACTTACGTTGTGCAATTTAAAGAATTAATTATTAATGTACGTGACAATAAAATAGCGTATGTGAAAATAATGCATTGCTACTTTTTAATTTAAGTTTCCCCTACGTCTCCCTATTTGTTGTCTCCTAAAGAAGTTATTTCTTACAGGTGGTTTTCCTTTAGCCTCCTAACGAATTGACGGGCACTACATTTTTTTTATTTTTATTTTTGTTGTTGATAAAAAATTATTATTTATATTATATTATTTTTTATGGAATATTTATATTATATCATTATTTATATCAATACGAATTTTTATTATTTAAAATTATTATTGTATCATTTTTATTTTATTAATTTTTATATAATCATTATTATTACATAAACACAATAAAAAGGAAATATACATAATAATATACTAATATGTGTTCGTGCAGTAAGTGTAAAAAGTTAAAAAAAATTCAATATTAAGAGTTTTAAATAAAATAAATTTATTCTTTTTATACAGTTTTATTTAATTTGATAATGACAAGAGTGGATCTAACAACTCAAGCTCTGAATGAAGCTTATTTAGGATTACTAACCCGAGTGAGAAGATCAAAGAAAGACTCTTTCAAGAGCATAAAATGCAGAGTTTGGAAAAGAATTTAGGTTGGAAGGAAAGACTTCTTTTTAGAACAGGGAAAGAAGTTCTTTTGAAGGCTGTGGTACAATTGGTCCCTATAGTCAAAATAGTCCAAGAGTGTTTTCGAGTTCCTTGTAGCATATGTCATGATTTGGCTGTGATGATGTGCAAATTTTTATGGACATCTGATACATATCAAACAACTATGGAGAGGAATCAAAGGTTAAAAAGCGCTTCTAGTTGGGCTACTGAAAGCCCGTTTCGATAAACTTTTAAAAAAGAATTTTTTTTATTAAATTTTTTTTGGTAGAGTTTTAATATTTTAAAAAAATTATTTTATATTTAAATAGATATATAAAAAGTATACTTATAAATATGTTTAGATATAAAAGAATAAAAATATTTTTTATGGCCAAATCACAAAAAAACATTCAAAAAGAGAAAAGAGAAGTAAGATTTGATAAGGGATAAGAAATGAAAGATATGTATTGTATAATTTTAATTAAAGATAAAGGATATTTTTAAAAAATAATTTTATTAAAAATAACTTTTACTTTTATTTTTTTTAGAAGTTAGGTACTTCTAACTTTTTTAAAAAATAATAAATTAATTTTTTTTAATTGAAATTCTTTTTTTTTTAAATTATATTCAAATATTTATAAAAATTTATAAAAATATTTTTTTAAAAAAATAAGTATTTTTTTCTTTAAAAAAAGCTAATTCAAACACGCTCTAAGTAAGATGTAATATAATTTGATAATAATGATATGATGTATAAATAGGGATTGGATAGCAGTAGCGTACTTTTAATAGAATAAACCAGTAACTTTATATAAGGTATGGTACTTAGGTGGTAGTTATTTGAGTAGCGGTTGTAATTAGAGAAACCATGCTAGTGTAAAAGGGACATAGAGAAATTGATTGTATCATATTGTTTTTTTGCTCTGAAGAAAATTCTGAGAGAGTACCGCCTCTCTTTCTTGGAATTCTGAGTCTGACTCAAACAAGACTCAGCATTCAGTGCTTTCACTGAGTTTGTTTCTTCCAATGTCAATCATGGGGGAAGATACAAGATTGGCACGTCTGGAGTCTGAGTTTAAAGAAGAATGCGAATAACGCTTGACCTTTCAAGTGGAAATTATAGATCATTTGGCAAAAGATCTTGGAGTTCATGGAGATTCATGGCAGCAAACATCAAGATCCTGAGATGAGTTAAAATTGCTCAAATGGCAGGGGACTTAGAGAGGACTCAGGGAATGGTTCTTTTGTCTACAATTCATATAGGAATTCAAAGCCCGATCTACCGAATTTTAATGGTGAGGATGTGTTGGATGATTGGCTATTTCATTTGGACCAGTATTTTGATCTTGCAAATATACCATTTGATCAAAGGATCAAGATAGCTTCTTTTCATATGGTCAGCCCTACCTATTCATGGTGTAAGTGGATGGTAAGAAATAAATACATCAATGATTGGCTAGTCTTTATTGATGCCTTGTAGAAATGTTTTGAGTCTGATTTGTATGAAAAGCCTCAAGAATCCTTAAAAGAATTAAAGCAAGAAGGTACAGTGTTCGAGTATCAAGCCTAAGTTTGAAGCACTATCTACTAAGGTCCACGGCTTGTCAGAACAATGGTTGATCAGTTTTTTTGTTGGGAGATTAGCGGATTATTTGAAGTGTCAACTTTATTTAGCAAAATCAACTTCCTATAAGCTGTTTCTCTAGCACAATTGCGAGAACAAAACCATGCAGCCCTGAAAAATTCCTTCAAGAATCAGCATATTTCTTGGTCCATTATGAAACAATCTCGCCCTCCTAATTTCACCACCTATCCACCTAGACAACATTCTTTGTCTTCTACAAATCCTCAGATTCTTGACACTAGTCTTTCACAGAAATCCAAAACCCTTCTTGTTCCCAATTCGAATGGCAACCCCCAACTTTCAGCCACTTCATCCAATAGACCACCCTTTAAAAAGTTCACTACTGCCGAATTAAGAGAGCGTCAAAGGCAAGGTTTATGCTACTACTGCGACGAAAAATATAACCCTTCTCATAATTGTTGTTATCAATACCTTATCTTATTTGATAAAGATCATTTAGATGATATTTTGCCATCCTCACCTAAAGAACAGCTTCGGGAGGAATCTACTAAAGCAGTACCAGAAGTAAGTTTTAATGCTTTTTCTGGAGAATACCATCCCTCCACTTTAAGAATGAAAGGAACATATAAGAATTGAGTGGTGAATGTTTGGTTGATAGTGGTGGCTCTTACAGCTTTATTAGACCACATATTGCTAAGAGTTTGGATTTACCTGTGACGAGCATTACTCCTTTTAAAGTTTTTGTGGGGAGCGGTGAATTTATATGGTGCAATGCTTTTAGTATTGGTGTTCCTATTGCTATTCAAGGCATTTCTTTTCAAGTTGACCTCTATCATTTGGATATTGCTAGTGCCGATTTAGTATTTAGTCTTTCTTGGATGAGGAGTTTGGGAAAAGTGTTGACAGATTACAACAATTTGACCATTGAGTTTGTTTATGAGGGAAAACACAGCATATTGTATGTTGAAAACTCACTAAGGGCTGACCCTATTAAAGGAAGAGATATGAAGAAATTGATTGAAAGTTCCAGCATTTCTTCCATGTGCCAGTTCCAATTGATTTCGGTTCAAGAAAAACCCCCTCTTGCTGAGCTTCCTCCAACCATAGGCAACTTATTAAAACAATTTTATTCAATATTTCAAGAACCTCGGGATTTACCTCCTTCTCGAGAGATAGCACATAATATTGAGTTATATCCTAGATCAAAACCAGATCATTTTAAGCCATACAAGTGCCCCCCACTTTCAAAAGGCTAAAATTGAGCGGCTAGTAGCTAAAATGCTTCACAATGGCATTGTTCATGATAACAAGAGCTCATTCTCTTTACTGGTTTTATTGGTTAAAAAGAAAGATGGTTCATGGCTTTTTTGCATGGACTATTGCTTTAGTGCTTTGAATGCCATTACGGTTTGAGATATTTTTCTGATGCCAACAATTGAAGAAATTTTGGATGAACTTTATATGGTACCTCTATATTCTCTAAGATCAATTTGCGTTTTGGTTATCACTAGATTAGGATGCCTATTGAGAATATTCATAAAATAGCTTTTAGAACACATAATGGCCATTTTGAGTTTTTGGTAATGTCATTCGGCCTAACCAACGCAACATCAACTTTCTAGGCTACTATAAATAAGGTGTTCTCGCCTTTTTTTCAGAATTTGTTGGCAATTTTCTTTAATAATATTTGGATCTATAGTCAATCAATGGAAGCTCACTATCAACATCTTAAGAGAGTGCTTGAAAACTTGCACACACACACACACAAGCTTTTTGCCGAGCTTTCAAAGTGTGAATTTTGCAAAACATTAGTGAATTATCTTGGCCATGTTGTATCAACACAAGGAGTACAAGTTGATGGATAGAAAATAGAAGCTATTTTTAATTGGCCTATCTGTACTAATATTCGACAACTTAGGGGATTTCTAGGACTAACCGAGTATTACAGAGGATTTGTGAAAAGGATATGCTTGTTTAGTTTGGTTTTTAATAGAATTACTAAAGCTTTGATGCTTTTAAGTAGGATTCGGCTGCTAATACAACTTTTAAAGCACTCACAACCATTCCTATTGTAGCTTTGCCCAATTTTTCAGAGTTGTTTGTAGTGGAAACTGATGCGAGCAACCAAGGTGCCATATTATCTCTGAAATGGCATCCTATAGCATATTTCAATAAGAAATTATCACCTAAAATGTTAAAAGCATTAGCCTATCTACGAGAACTCTATGCCATTACGCAAGCTATAGCCCGGTGGAGACATTAGTTATTGGGGAAGCAGTTTCTGATTAAAATAGATCACGAAAGCTCAATTGAGAATGAAGAAATATGCAGACTCAAAAAGGGTGGACAAGGAATGTGAAGTGGGGCAATGGGTACGGGCAAAATTCCACTATTATAAACAACAGTCCATCACCAAGAAGCTGAATTTTAAGTTGTGCAAGCGATATTATAGACATTTTCTCATCATAGAACGAGTTGGACTAGTGCTTATAAATTGGCATTACCTCTACAGCCCTCATGTGTCATTACTAAAGGTATACCATGGACCTACCCCTCTTGCCACTGCTGCTTTTGACACTACAAGACACATATCAGTCCTTCAACCTCAAGCAATATTGTAGCAGAAAGGATAATTATGACACCCAATGGCCTCAACAGTAGGTATTGGTTGAATGGAAGAATGCTACTAGTTAAAATGCTACTTGGGAGGCTTGGGATACATTGGAGAGGAATCATATCACTCGTTAAAATGATACACATCAAATAGCTATGGAGAGGGATCAAAGGTTAAACAGTGCTCCTCGTTGGGCTACTAATTTTGTAAGTAAGATGTAATATAATTTGTTAATAACAATATAGTGTAGTAATAGGCATTGGATAGCAGTAGTGTACTTGTAACAGAATAAACTAGTAACTTTTATATAAGGCATGTTACTTAGGTGGTAATTACTTGCGTAGGAGTTGTAATTAGAAAAACCATGCTAGTATAAAAGGGACTTGGAGAAACTGATTATATCATATTATTTTTTTGGTGTGAATAAAATTCTGAGAGAGTACCGTCTCTTTTTCTTGCAGTTCTGAGTCCGACCCGAACAAGACTCAACAACTTCGAATATAGATGGAAGGAAAATCCATTGGCGCAGAGGGAAAAATGTGCAAAGCACATTTAGAAGGTGGCCTCGGATTCAAGGATTTGGAGGCTTCTAGCTTGACGTTGCTAGCAAAATAAGGGTGGAGAACCATAAAAAATCCTTTCTCCTCAATCTATAAGATACTAAAAGCAAGACATTTTCTTGACAACTCATTTCTAAAAGCAAATTTGGGGAAAAATCTCTCCTATACGTGGAGAATCATTTTAGAACGGACGAAAATCAAGTTGAGGCTTGAGATTGAAGGTAGGGAATGACTTAAAGATAAGGGCATGGAAAGACCAATGGCTCCCATGACAATGGACACTTAAGCCCATGAACCCGATGAATAAGGATTTGGAGAACCTTGCTGAAGGTTGCAGTAGTGAGCAATTGGCAAATTTAAAGCTGGAATTTGGAGCTTTTGCAACAACTATTCCTCCCGCAAGATGTAGAGGTACCTATAGCAATCTCCCATTAAGCTTGAGAAATATAGAAGATTCACTAGTGCGGCATTTCACTCCTAAGACAGAATTTGTTGTTATTAACATATATAAAGTTGAGATGGATTAGAGAAGACAGGTTGTTAATGAAGGGTTTACGAAGCAACTCAGATGAGGCTTAGCAATTACTATGGAAGCAATTTTGGAAAGTAATTAAGGAACTATTTTCCTTGGATTTTGGAAAGAAAATTTTAAAATAATAAAATCCTAATTCTTGTATTTCCCATTTTTACTATTTATTCCACAAAATCTTGGAAAATAGGAAAATAGGAAATGAAAATAGATACCAAACGGCTTGATTGTGCCAAATCAAATTAAATCACTCCTCACCTATAGTAAGAATACGAGTGACCACCCTTATTTTTTTCATTTCTTTGATTAGCTTCATGGTTTTATTCATAACCATAGTCATATCTATAGCCGTAGGAGTTTGTCTTACTCGCTCAAAAAAAAGGTAAAAATTGAACTTGTATTTTAAGTGTATATTTTAAGTTATTACCAATTCCAATTGTTAATTTATTTTTCAACTATTGTTTTTTGTGATATTTGATACATGCTTTGCACACTTTTATTTATTTCGAGTATCACGTATGTTTAGTATCTCTGGCATGAATGAAATTTAGAAATTAGAAATGTAGAATAATGCATGTGAAATATAAGTGGTAAAATTTCAAATTAAATACTTCAGAAGTTTAATATCTTTCCACTCAGCAAAAAAATAAAAAAGTTCTTATTTTTTGCAGATTATAAGACACACCTCATTCTCTATTTAGGATATGTTTGATATAGGAATAGAAATAGGGGGAAAAAATTTATTGACATAAATGAGATCCTTGAAATTTTCTTCCTTATTTTTACTCTCATATCAAACATACCCTTATGGATAGTAATAATAGCCTATGTTAGATTTGATGTGCGCTAATCTATTTAATAAATAGGCTTGGTCAAGATTTTCAAAAATCTACTTAGCTAAAAGGACTAGATTAAAAACATAACAAGCCGAGTTATATAACTAAATAATACATATATTATTATTATTAATAAATTTATACGTAATATATTATTATTATTATTTTATTTTATTTAAAAGTTAAATGCATAAATTATTAGCTTGTTTAAAAAGTTTAAACTTCTTTTAACTTATGGCCTATTAGAATTGGTTTAATAAGCTTCTAAAATCTTTTCTTAAAAATTTTTTTAAAAAAGTAAAAGTTATTTTATGTTTGAATATAAAATTAATATTTGAATGTAATTTTAAAAGATATTCTTTTAGTCTTAAACATCTGTTTTATGTTATCAAAAAGATCATTTTTTAGATGACAAAAAATCTCTTTATGCTTTTTACTAATGATACTACATTGTCAAAAAAAAAAAACCCCAAATATATAAAAAATAAATTTTTTTAAATGATTTTTTTCCTATCAAAACAATAGTGCCTAAATGTGCTTTTAACCTATTAATGGTAGGGTTAATAACCTATTTAAAGGTTTTATTGCTAAATAACTTTTTGGATTATGCCAAACTTTAAAAAACACTAATTTAAATGCTCCAAGAAGGTCTAACATTAGATAAACAATAAACGTACGTCAGACTCAAGCCATTTTTCGGGGAACAAATCTAATAATGACAAAGTCTAGTGTAACCTAACTTATTTCCATTTTTGTTTTCTATTGATCGATTTTGTCAAAAAAAATTGTCCAAAAAAACTAATATAACAAAAATGCCGTTTTCAAGTACAATAATAGGAATAACGAACTCGAATGCAAAATACAAATGCCCACTTCATACTGGGTCCACATGCTGCCAAGCTCCTGCTTCATAATTCATAGACGAAAGTATAATTGTTTTTCAATTTGCCAGTATCCAAAATTCATTTAATTTTAACTAATTTGATTAAAAGTAGATTGACCATATTGTGAAAGTAAAATTCGATAATGTTAATTTATTATTATTATTATTATTATTATTATTATATATAAGATTTAAATTTCAGATTTTACTTAAAATAAATAAATATCAAATCAATTGAATTAGTTAAATGTTGATAGATTAAAGTATATTTGAGAAGCATGTGATTTAAATTAAATTAGTGAAAAAAAATGTTTGGGAAGGAATCAGATCCTAGCTAAAAGCTAACTTCAAGATAATTCTTTGGTCAACCTAACTACTTTCCTTTTTCTCTAAATACATTTCATTTTGGTTTTTTTTTTTTTTTTTGGGAGGGATAATGGGAATCTTTAATGAGAAATTATTAAATATTCCTAGAGCATATATAAGATTGTGCTTACTTCATTCTCAAAATGATATTTTAGCTTTGGTTGATGGTAGGACTTATCATTCACTTATATATTTTATTTTTAATTAATTTAAAATTTAAAAACATGATTAAATGTATAAAGTAACAGTATAACCTGTCACCAAATGGAGCTAAAATGTCACCTTTGAGTGAGTGACCAAGATTCTATGTGATGCTTTAGTCACCCCATAATTTCTTGCCTCATTAATCATCGATTCACACCAATGCTAGTTGGTTGAAATAGTTCGATATTTGTTTCGCTTAAACAATATTTTGAATCCAAGTCTAGTGAATAAAAAAAATTAACACTAAAATTTTTTTATCTTTATATTAGACTAACCCAAGTCAAATGGAGTTAGTCAGTCTCTTAAACTTTGCATAACATTTATTTAGACAAAACAATAAAATAATCACCTGTCCACCTCATGTGCAAAACGCCCAGTGTTTTTCTTTCTACACATAGATCTTAATCGTTCTGGCTTTATCTGGTTGTTAGTTTTGTTTTATTTTATTTTTCTATTACATGTTGGGGAACATTGCTATTGTATTTCCTTAAGTCAATTCCTCTTTTCTATTATTTGTTATATATAACTGTTTCCTTCCAATTCTCTTCCACTAAAAGTCAGCAACCCGGAGGGATAGGTAGTGGTGATCAAATATGGAGAAAGCAATTCATAGACAGAGAGTTTTGCTTGAACATCTACGACCAAATTCTTCAAATTCATCTTTTCAGCCTAAATCCAGTGATCTCTCAGTAAGTTAATATATCTATCTATACAAATTTTATCTTTTGAGTTTATGTCTCAGCGTTTACAAAACGTGTTTGGTGTCTATACGTTTTCAATTTAAGTATGAGAAGTGATAGGAGGACTTATTTTTTATGGGATATTATGCTGACTTACACCCCATCCAATGGTGAATGAGATGTGAGTCGGCACGATGTCCCATAAAAAATGAGTCCCCAAAATATTTCTCTTTAAATATATGTTTTAAGCTTTGATAAAGTTGAGATACATGCAGCCTTTCCTAGGCATTTTGGTTGGCCTTTCTGTGTTTGCTTAGGCCCTGTTCAATTACCGAAAAAAAATTTTTAAGATACTGCATGGATATGGTTTAAATTAATTTTTTTTAAGAAATAACTAGCAAATATTAGTTTTATTTAGATATTTAAGTAATTTCAAAAATAGACAAGAAAATAAAGGCAGCTGTACCTCTATCACATACTAATTTCACTTTGAGAAATATTATTTTTATAGGAATGCTATTTTGACATCCTCTCCCATGACATATATGGTGTTCACCGTATAAAAGGAAGCTAAACGACAAAATGAGAGTAGAGAGAGTGTGTGACACATATACGGTGAAAAATGGATGTTAAACTTTTTTTTTCAAAAAGAAAGGAAAGCCCCTAACCCGCGTCTAGCTCTCTCTTTCACTTAGAAAATTCACTTGTGGTCTTTGAATCCTCACTCACTCTCAAAACCCAACAGAGTTGAACCCCCCGTCGTCAATGGCTCAGCCGTCGGAACCTCACTGCCACCACCACGATCACGACCACGACCACCGTACCAACCACATCTCCGCCTTCCTCCAATCCATAGCTTCCAACTTCCCCTCTCTCTTCAACTACCCTCCAATCCCAACTCCAACGCTTTGACAACCACTTTCCGTAATCTTTTTCCCTCTCCCTCTCCCTCTCCTGTACACACCACCGCTACTCTTCGCTCTCTCATCCACCTCGCTCGAGTCAACTCGCTCCCCTCCGCCGTGAAATCGTTGTGTGTCGCAGGGCTCAGCAGTGATGGAAAGGGTGGCAGCCCTGCCTTTGTTGGGCAGGTGTTCAGCATGTGCGACCTCTCACAGATGGGCCTCATGGCTGTTTCCACTCACTTCGATATTCCCTCTAAAAGGTTCGTCCCTCAATCAATTCCTCTATTGCTTCTCTTTGGGGAAAGGATGTAGAATGCAACTTGAACCTTTACACTGATTGTATAATCGTTATTTTATAGCTAAATATTCATAATAAGATATTCCATATTTTGTGCCATGTTGTCTCATACATGAAATGCATTTGCAGCTTATAGATGTTGGCTTCTTTGTCTGCTTCAATTCTTTTCTGTCATTATTGCCTGTCATGCCAACAAGGATCGTGATGACCATTTGGAGACTTGTAAGGACAAGGTTTGTGACCTGCCTCGATATTCTTCTCTTATAGTACTTAAATATTATTTGGGAATACTTGTGAGGATTTAGATGATAGACTAATCCTACTATAGTTGTTTCTTTTGTTTATATTTGTGATTTAAGCAATGTCCGTCCAGTACAAAATTACTCTTACATATACTCAATCTCATAAATCATAGTAAATCTTTGAAGAAAGAGAATAAGTGGTTGTAGTTGAACCATGTCACCTATATTAAGCAGTTGATTTAATGAGACATTATAAATTATATGATAATAGGCCTGAAACTTATATTTATGAAAAAAAATTAGATTGGAATACTCCTTATTCTATGTTTGCTGATGAATTGGATCAATCTCCCACTTTATGATATGATATGCTAATTCTTGTGCTTTAATTTGTATGCTCATCTACCAACACTCTTGTACTATTTTAAACTTTGTGGTAGTTTTTCATCATGATCTTATCATACCTTTGGCAAGAAGTTGAAGAGGCCATCTACTGTTGAGTTGTTGGATTTTGGTTGTTTTCTTATTATGGTATGTGGAGTCACTCTTTTGCAGCAAATAGGTATAGTGATAGTCTGCTTCCATATTTGTAAGCTATATATATATTTTTGTATTGATAAGTTTTGGTTTGTTAAACTAAATTGGTTTTCTTCTCGCTCCTTTTTAATTTTTGCTCTTAGATATCAACTTAATATATCATACGATCCACAGTCAATCAACTATCAAATTGTGTGCGAGCTACAATGTGGTAGAGGCGAGCATAAATTAATTTTTGAACCTGGGTTGCACTGATTAATTAGATTCCCATAGATGCTAGATTTATGGACCTCTGATTACAATTAAGGTTGATATTCAATTAGATTTCATGTGTGGCATTTCGTTGCTGAAATTTTCTGCCATAAATAGCGAGCAAGAATTGGGTGTGACTTAGGATATTTCATGATATGAAAGAATGGAACTTTGCATTGTGAATCATGAAATTGTGATCAAGTGAGATAAAATGTTTATGTATTTGGACATTAATATCCATATGCTTTCTCCCATTCTATTTTTATTTGTCACTAAACACACATTTAAATGTAGTGCCTATGCCCTCCAGGAGAAATATGCACACTTTTGCATAGATAAAATAAAAAGGAAAAACCAAATAATTGTGATAAGTGTCTGGAAGCTCAAAATTTTAGATATGGTAAATTGGCATGTAAAAATTACTAAAGGAGTTATATTGACTTCAATTTGGTGAGCCAAGGAGTCAGAGGCTTTTTTTTGGTCCTTTGTGCCTTATTATGTTCATTGCATAAGTTTCATAATGATCCGAAGTGAAATTTACTTTGTGAGTGATCCTTGAACCTTCTTGTAGATAATTGATAAATTATGTCAAAGTTTTAATGGGGATGTATTACAAATGTTATTTCATTCAGCAGAAGGACTTGCAAGAAGCACCCATAAATGGAAAGTATGAGATTATGGACTTGGAGATTTATTCCTGACCAAGTTTTAGCTATTGTCACTTCAAATATCCTTTTTCTTTGGGATGATAATATTTTTTACATTAGTTTGTGTGATTGTTTTATCTATTGAAGGCAAAAGGAAAAACAAAAATGGTGGTTAGTTTCCTTGACTAGTTGTACTTGTTCATTATTGTATCTTGTTAATTCAGGCAATCACTTTATTGACATGTATGGTTGCCCACAACAATGCACTGCCAGCCCTGCTCATGTCAAATAATTTTGCTAAGATCAAAAGCTATGTGTTCAAGGGATATAATAAGGATAATGTTCGCAGTTTGGTGTACTTTGGTGAGCTATCTTTCCTACAATATTTCCTTTTCCTTCATTAATTGCAGCTTATTTGGGATATCATTCTATTTCATTTCAAACTTAGAAAAGGACATCAATGTTTGTACTTATACCTCAATATTAGAAAGCTATTTAAGTGAGTCCATACCAGCCACTGTCTGTGAATTATCCTCCATATCTCAATTACCTCTGATTGAGTGGTACATAAATAGATGAATTTTAAATAACCTTGTGGTGGATTTTTTGTTCAGCATCAATACTTGCTTAAATTATTTAGAATTATATGTCTTTCTTATTAATAATGTCAACTAAGTAAAATTGCTTTAATGTTTTGAAGTGAAAAACTGGACTATTTTTTTTCCAAAAAAAAAAAAGAAATTGAATGCTATTATTTGAATATAGAATATAGGGCTTTCCTTTGATAGAGTGCTTGGCCAACATTTCATGTTTATATTAAGACATGTCTGATGTTTATTTGCCCATTTTGCTTATTGTTGACAAGCAGATTCCATAGAGAGATTCCACATCTTAGCTTTTATCTTAATCTTATTCGTTTTGGCTCAAAATATTCTGGAGGCAAAAGGCCAATGGTTTTAAAGTTTTCTCATTGTAAGATCATTTGGAAGATATAAATTGCCTAATATAAATTGCATATGTTTATTAAGTGGGAATCAATTTCCCTGCTTGGCTCAATCTTGCTACTAACATAGGTATTTTGTATGGTGCGGAATATACTCTTAGTTTGCCTATGTGAAATGGCTATTGATATTATCAATCCTGTAAGGTGTCTTTCCTTTTCATTTACTGTTTTAACTTTAAGATAGATAATTAAGCTATTAATTCTCCTCTATACTGTTGACTATTGCATGCTAGTTTTCTCTAGTAATGCCCATCAGGTATATTTTATCTTCTGATTTTTGGGTGTTTGCTGCTGCTTTTGTTGCTTATTCAGTTATGCAAATGTTGGTCACAACTGTGGGATAATTCTTTGGTTTTTAAACTATTTCATCTCCCAAAAGTTACCTTTTATGAATTGGAAACTGACATGGCTTATGGCATATTAAAATATGAAGCCAAGACATATTGAGATTTGCTTGACACCTTGTGATGTAGAATTATTCTCGCATTATATGGAAAACTTCCTTGTTTTGATATTGAAATACCCATGAGTTGCATGGAAAAATGGGACGCATTATATGAAAAGTATACGAAGGATATGACTAATGCCTGCTCTAAGGCCAAAGATGAGCTCAAACATGAGTTGAAGTCCTCAAAATTTATAAGCAGGTCAACTTTTCAGGTCCTTGCCCTAGTCTTTACTTTCAGATTTTTCATCATGTTTGATATGCTAATAGGAATCTCCCTTTGTAGATATTGTATGGTGTGAACAAGATGGAGGATAGCCTAGAGGATATCAATGATATTTATAACGAAGCTTTGGCTGAGTATTGTGTTACTTATGGCTATGCCATTCAAACGAATTCAGTTGGAAGATGCGGCCTTGCATGGAAGGTTGCAAGTTCAGCTCTCATGAGTCTCTAGACCATTAAACAAAATCGAAGGGCTTCGACATGTGTCACATGTGTATTGCGTGAGATTTTTGGATCATGAAATACTATTAAAATGTTTCAAATTTTGTGGTTGTATGTATGTCTAGTGTAGCCTAGTTATATCGAGACAAGTGTATCATAACCTTTGATAATATTTATGGTTGATTAAATCTTGCCAAAGTGTACCATAGTTGTGTCGAACTTTCCTATCTTGCTGTCATAAATTAGTGATAACTTTGTTAGATAAGGTGGTAACTTATAAAGCACTTGGTTAGTAACTTAGACCAAAAAGCTGGTAACTTCAGTTCAATAAGCTGGTAACTTTTTCAAAAAACTGGTAACATATCAGAAAATTTGGATGTTGATTTTATTAGTCTTTGAGAATAGATTGGTCCAACCAAACACGTTAAGATTACACCCTAGGATATTAGACCACATGGGGAGAAACTTCCAAAGCCAAAGTGAGCACCTCTCGATTCTGCACTTGGTTGGTAACCTGGGCCAAAAAGCTGGTAACTTCAGTTCAATAAGCTAGTAACTTTTTCAAAAAGCTGATAACTTATCAAAAAATTTGGATGTTGATTTTATTAGTCTTTGGGAATAGATTAGTCTAACCAAATACGTTAAGATCACACCCTAGGATATTAGACCACATGGGGAGAAACTTCCAAAGCCAAAGTGAGCACTTCTCGATTCTGCACTTGGTTGGTAACTTGGGCCAAAAAGCTGGTAATTTCAGTTCAATAAGCTGGTAACTTTTTCAAAAAGCTGGTAACTTATCAGAAAATTTGGATGTTGATTTTATTAGTCTTGGGAAATAGATTGGTCCAACCAAATACATTAAGATCACACCCTAAGATATTAGACCACATGGGGAGAAACTTCCAAAGCCAAAGTGAGCACCTCTCGATTCTGCACTTGGTTGGTAACCTGGGCCAAAAAACTGGTAACTTCAGTTCAATAAGCTGGTAACTTTTTCAAAAAGCTAGTAACTTATCAGAAAATTTGGATATTGATTTTATTAGTCTTTGGGAATAGATTGGTCCAACCAAATACGTTAAGATCACACCCTAGGATATTAGATCACATGGGGAGAGACTTTCAATGCCAAAAAATTTCCAGTTTTTTAAATTGAATTTACTAGCTGTTGGTCCCAAGTTACCAACCCAATGTAGCAGAAAAAATTATACTTCTTAATCCTTGCACCTCTATTTCTATGCTGCGTTTAGGCTTCTTTTATCAATCTATAATCACAGGGAGTCCTATTAACTTGTTCGGTAACACAAAATTCATCGAGAACCCCAATACTTCCAAATTTCCACAGACCTGAAAAGTTACTAGCTTTTGGGCCTAAGTTACTAATCCAGTGTAGGAAAAAATTATGCTTCTATGTCATTCCACCTCTAATTCCATAGTGTTCAATCTGCCTTTGTCAATCTATAATCAATAGGGATTCCATTGTACTTCCAATTTCATGTTGTATTTAGAGTCATTTTATCAATCTATAGTGCCAATGGGTCCTATTAACTTATACCGTGACATAAATTTATTTAATAATCTTAATACTTCCAACGAAGTGTAGGTCCTCACTTAGCCTTTGCAAGTCACTCCCCACATGGGGTTAAGGCTCCATTCAGCAATATAACATAAAAGGGTGTGGTAGTAAGTTGTTTGGATGCACAATCCATTCCGAAAGGCCAATAGAACCAAAATAACAATTAACTGATAAGTTACCAGCTTTTTGAAAAAGTTACCAACTTATTAAACTAAAGTTACCAGTTTTTTGGGTGTAGTTACCAACCAAGTGCAGTTCCTCACTTTAGCTATGCAAGTCACTCCCCATGTGGGGATGAGGCTTTCTTGCCTGAGTTACCAACCCAAATGTACAAAAAGAAAATCATGCTTCATAGTCAATTAATCCTATAATTCCATGGTTTGTTTAATACTAATACATCACTACATTTTCTGAAAAAGGAAAATTAGGAAAGAAATAGAAAAGACTTAACAAAAAATGAAAGAGAGACAAAGTACTAATATTGATCACTAAACCCATTTTCTGCTTGGTCCCCCTTTAGAATATAACATGTCAACCCTCAATAAAATACAGAAGTTACAATAACATTCCATCTATTTGGCTTTAAGATGCGCTTGGTGGTCATTGGAACTTGTCCTCTTACTCCACACAAAAAAATAATAATAATAGATTGATGAAAGGAAAATCCAATTTTTGAATAAATTTTACAAAGCATGTGCCTTCAAACGTGGCACCCATGTTGAGAGAGATGGCAAGAGTCAAAATAATAGCTCAGAGAAAATGAAAGTGGAAATGTTAAAATTTAGTGAATGAGCAAAAATGTGTACAATAAACAATTAAAAGTAACCAGCTTGTAACTAACTAAACTTCCTTTTAACTAAAAGTAACAACTCATAATTTATTAGTTAACTTAACTAAGTTGTCACTAGTAATAATCAAACTCAAAATGGTAATAAAAGAATATACAACAAACCAATTCAACATATAACAAGAGAACAATAACCAACTATTAAGGCTAATTAAACTAGCTCATAATGCTGACCACTCACTTTCACTCCTCTCTTTTTTTTTTTTTTTTTTTTTTCAATATGTGACAGAGCTCACACCACTCCAAATGGAGGGAAGCCTAAAACCAAAAGGATAACAAACAAAGTTTGATAAAGTACAAGCTAGAATTATAAGCAAAAAGGACCTAACAGCAACCAACAAAAGTAGAGCTAATAAAATTAAGAATACTAATTCAGCCACATGATGATCCAAAAAAGAGAGCTTGTCCTTGACATGCTTTACTACACATAATGTGTTGTTCCTTGCAGCAAATTTTGTTCCTCAAAGAGACCAATTATGCTTGATTCTAAGGACCATCAACCCGCACACTTGTCAAATATGGTTCCAACACTCAATGAACCTCAAAGATCCAAAATCAACATGTTAATCCCAACATACAATAAGATCAAAAAAGCTGTCTAGAACCTCCATATCAGTAGCATAAGTGATTAAACCTCCTGTAGGTAGTGTCTTCAATGTTGCTAGAACTTTTGATAGCCAGCTTCCCTCTCATGTGCAAGCAAGCATCAAATAATTCAGCTCCCAATCATCTCCTTTTTTTGAATTCCTTATCTTTCACCCAAAACCCATGACATTTGCATATTTTTGGTAAAATGATTTTATTTCCTCAGTTGAATAAAATCTCATCCCAACACTTGGCTCAACTATTTCAATATTGCCCTTAAAGTTATCAACTTCTAGTACAGATCCAACAACCCGGTCCACATTATCATCATGGAGTTTTGTTGCAGACGACAGACCAACCTACACAAAATAAGAAGAAAAAAAAAAATTAACTCACTGATGACTGGTTAATTTCAAACTACCAATGATCAACCAATTTTTCATATCTTGCATAATCCCCAAAATAGAACACACACCAAAGAGAACAAGAATCATCAACCCAAATGGGTTTGCTGGACAGTGTGGGTTTTCACCAAAAGTTAAAAATAGGTTTTCATTCTTTTAGTCAAATTCATTAACAGAAAATAAAAAAAGGAACACGTGATAGTATGGTGTAGTAAGACAAGCCATAAACCAAAGAAAAGAGGAAATAGTAGCCAAAGCTTACCAGAGGGAACACATAGTGAGAAGGGCTTCATTTTATGGAGTTACAACTGGAAACTCAAAGCCAATGTGTGAGCTTTTGCTTATACCTTCACAGCCTTCAACTCAACCCCGATGTGTGAGCTTTTGCTTTTGCCTTCAAAGCTATAGCCACGGGGAAGAAGGAGGAGCATGACAACTAATAGGCTTGGCAACGAAAATCAAACAAAGTAGCAGAAAGAAGATAACGACAAGCAGCTTTCTCCTTTGAGGTCCCTCATTTTGTCTTCTTACATTTTGACCAAGCTGCAACTCCTTGATCGAGAACAAGGTGAGCGTTTGGGTGGGGCGGGATGGGGTGGAGGGAGGGAACCAAGAAGCAGATCTCTTTTTCTTGTCTCTCTCTTTTCAAAATGTTTATTTTCGTTTTTTTCACCTCCAATACGTGAGTCGTATCATAATACACGACCCTTTGTCATTTTCTTTTTCCATACGGTGTCCGCCGTATGTGTTGCCCAATTCATGGGCCAAATAACAGAACTCTTATTTTTACCATTTTTTAAAATTTTTTTGAGAAATATTCTGAAATATATATCCCTTAAATATTGATTGGGATAAATATTAATTTTTTCTCAATTAATATTTAAGAGACATTTCATAATTTCTCTTAAAAGATATCCCCATAAAATAGTATAAATAACATTACCCTTCTATTTTCTCTCAACTTTTTCATTTATGTTTCCCATGAAGTGCTTTACAACCCCAACAAATGGAAACTCCCATCAAAGAGTGTTCGCATCTAAACTTTGTACACATACCAATATCAACATATTATAGATCTTGATGCGTTGATATGTTCGTGTGTTGTTTTTCAGAATGGATTTTTCTTTTCCATTTTAGATGACAAATTCTGCTTTTTCTTATTTTTGAGTTGGAAAACTAATCTCTAAAATAAAAGAGCTTACATGTATATCTGCACGTGATGATTTTCAACGTTTTGCTTATCTGATGCCTACTTTGTTTTCTAATCTTCAAGAGCTTATGTGCATTTGTTTCAATTTTTTAAAAAAATAATTTTAAAATTTAAATTTTATATGTAGCTAAAAAATTAAAAATTAATTTTTTGCAGAAACTATTCTTTTCAACATCTACAAAAATGATAAAAATATATTTTTTTTGAGAATTTGATTATTTTTAAAAATTATTCAAGTATATTAAAATTGATTTTTTTCGATGAAAAAAGTTATTTTTTGTCAAAATAATTTCAAACAAACACACCATTTATCTCAGTTTGACAGTGAATTAATTATAAAGGTGGAGCACAAATGTAACAAGAGATTATGTGTATTCATATGTTCTCTTTAACTTTCACGTTGTGAAGCATTTATAGTAAATGCTTCACTCGTTTTAGGCACAACTTTATTTTCTTTCTTCAGCATATAATCAACTTACTCCCTTTCCCATTTTTTGTTAGGCCTCATTTTGTGCTGCTGGGAATTCTTCATATATGCAAACAGGTGCATCTGAAGATGATGATGTGGTGATTGTAGCGTAAGTTCATTATAATAAGGCAATATAAATGTCAACCTATTGTGTGTTTTCTAGTTTACTATTTTGTTAATGACATTATATTAAACCTTTGACTTTAATTTCACTTCAATAACCAGTGCATACCGTACTGCCATTTGCAAAGCTAAGCGTGGGGGCTTCAAGGATACCCTTCCAGATGACCTACTTGCCTCAGTTTTGAAGGTGAATTCCATGATCATAACTAATTAATTGGTTAATGACAAAAAGATTGGAAATTATCTGCCTCGAAATTGTTTGCGTCAAAATGATCTCAAGCTTCAACCTTTTTTTTTTTTTTATCAACTTTCTCACTTACAATGTCTTGAAAAACAAATTAGTTGTTAATAATTTTAACATGTAGAACAAACATATTTTAATATGTACAATGCTATTTTAAAGAATTGTAAAATTATTCTATTGTAATTATTCTATGATGTAATATATTGATAAACGAACTCAACATAATATAATAATGCAAATCACCCATTTGGTCTGGCGTTCGGTGGGTTTACGTTCCATTTGATCAAGTTGACTTTAAATAGGCTCTACAAAATATTTGTCTCTTTAGCCCAATTTATTTAACACGTTGAGTTATTAGTTCGATTATATTTTGAATACAGTATGCCCAATTACGCAATTGAAAATTTAACTTTAATAACGTTAGTTCATTTAAATGAGGTAGTTTAGGAAATTTAAGTTATAAACTAATAATAGAGAATGTGAATTCGCAAAATGGAATTCTGATAGCACCACTCCATGTTTTATTATATAAGACAATATTATCTTTTCACCGTCACATATAATTCTAATCAAAAGTAAACATATAAAAAAAATTAAATTATAATAAAATATTAATTTTTAGTCATTGTTTAGTTATGAAGTTAAAAATTAATATTTAAATATTTATTTTTTATTATAATTATTTTTTATTTTTATATAAATATAATTTATATTACAAATTATTTATAATTTATTTTATATATTTTAATATTTATGTTTTTGATTTCATAAATATAACATGAGAGCAATGAAAAAAGAAAGAGAATCCTTATACATCAAAGTTCAAAGTCTAATCTCACATTTTAATGTTTAATTGAGTAATACATCATTTTGATGTACAAAGGGCTTTAATAAATATGGTAATAATACATTGGCTGCTCCACATAATTAATAGTCACAATGTATTGTATTAGTTTATACAATCAAGTCTCATACATAGTTCCAAATAAGCCCTTAAACTTAGCGTTCAGTTCAAGCTGTTAACTGATCCACTGGTTAATAGCATTTTTTTATGTTATGATTTTTAGAACTTAATCAGATTAGTTAGGGGATGGACTTCTAGAGAAATGAATGATCATTTTGATATTTAAAATTAGAGTAAATATATAATTTACTCCCTAAGACATTTGTGTGATATCAATTTAGTCCCTAAAAGATTTTTGATATCAAATAGGTCATTGAAAGTTAACAGGTAACATTACACTAGTCTTTGAAAATTATTTGATATCAAATAAGTTCCTAAAATTTAAAATATGACATTATTTTGGCCCTTAAAGGATATATATGACATAAAATAAATTTCTAAAAACTTCTTTTAAAAGGAGTAAAATGATGTCACATTTAAACTTTTAGGGATCTATTTGATATCATATTTTATCTTTCAAGGACTTGTTTCATATAACAAACTTTAAGGAATCAATATGACATTATATTTGATCTTTTCGAGACTAAATTCATATCACGTGAATCTTTTAAGGACTAAATTGCATATTCACTTTTAAAATTAAGAGTGTTAAAAATCAAACAAATGTAATTAAACTCTAGTTGAGTAACAAAAAATCAGAAAATAAAAAAGGCATTCGATTGATTTTTGAATCTTAATTTGAAATTTGATCCAATTCAACCGAATTGAACTTTTATATACTAAATTTTATAAATAGCATTCTACCTAAGAAATTCTTTAATTACTTATACTTATTTAGTAACTTTCTTATTATATCCAAGCCAAACTTAATTCCCTTTCTTAGGTTTGAACATATATTTTATTTTGTTATACATTTTAATAAATTTGTTGAACATATATTTATTGTTTCTTGATAAATTAGTTTAAACTTGAAGTATTTTGATGAAATTGAATATCCTTATTTTCATAAATTTGTTTGAACTTATATTTATTTTATTTTATTTTAATGAAGGATTTAATTTGTATGTATTATTAGTATAAAAATATTTTACACAAACATCCAATTATGTATTGTCACATCAGCAAAAATATTTGAGTCAACCACCTGTTACCTTAAAAATTTTATAAATGCAAGCATTTGATTAAATGATAATGTAAAACTAATTAAATTGTTTAATGAGTTAGTTTTAATTTATATTTCATATATTTTGATGAAATTAAAGTTTCTTATTTTGATGACTTGTTATATTTAGAACGTCCAAAAAAAAAAAAAAAATAATCCAAGCCAAGAGTAATTTAAATTAATGGATTAAACTAATTAGATTGATATTAAGCCAAAATCTAATTATATTAAAAATTGGTTAACTTTTTTTTCTTGAAAATCATTCAATCCCATCAGGGAACACTTCTAATCAGAACCATGCTCATTTTTGAGTTCTCATACAGGCGGTAATGAAGAAAACAAATGTGGACCCAAGTGAAGTAGGAGACATAGTTATTGGAACAGTACTGGCTCCAGGAGCAGACAGAACAATTGAATGTAGATTGGCAGCCTTCTATGCTGGTTTCCCTGGTAAGTTTCCTTGTGTCTATTTTGCATTTTCACCCTCAAAGTAAATTGAAGCTTAACTGCATGATTGTTGAAAGTTTCCACGAGCAATTATTTCCTAGTCTTTTCTTGCTCATGTTCATCCTAGATCAAAAGTAAATTGAAGTGTACATTGAACTATGCATAAGCACTGATTCAAAACATGATTTATATGAAACTGCTGACTAATTAGATGTAGAACTCACATACTACGTTCTTGGTAACTGTGATGTTCATTACATTCGATGCTTAAAGTTACTATGTATTGCAGCTCAATTTCGAATACATTATTAATCCTTTGAAATTTTCATCCAGAGACTGTGCCCCTCCGAACTATCAATAGGATATGTTCATCTGGACTTCAGGCCGTTGCTGATGTTGCTGCTCATGTAAAAGCTGGGTTCTATGACATTGGTAAGAACTTGGATTGTTGTTAGCACCAAATGTAGAAAAATAAATATAATAACAAAATAAAAAATATAGTTTATTCCATTTTTAAAAGCTAAAAATAAAAGATAGCTCCATTTTTTAGTTAGTTAAAGTAAAAGAAAATTGTATATGTACATAAAAAGATTAGATATAGTGAGACATGGTGAGAGAAAGAAATAAAGTAGAGTGTATTGTGAGAAAAAGTATGCTGGATTCTACTATCTTTATATCTCATATAAATATATATCTACACTTTAAGAATTGTGTTACTTACAAATAACACATCTATGTAAGTTATAATCACAGCAATAGGGAAAAAAGAAAAAGACCTAGAAGCCCTATTTTTTATTATTTAGATAAGAGAAACAGCCACACTCACTAACCCTGCCACCTAGAAACCCAAAGGCAACAAATTGAAACTTCTTATTAGAAAATTAAAGGCCCGAGTTCATGCACCCCACACTTACGTGCTTCCACCAATAGTCAATAGAGACACTATCCGCATACACCAAACTAATTCTAGTGGTGATCCTCTGTGAAGTCGCTGCGTCAATGAGTCATTGGTATATTGACAAATTGGGTACGAGAGCGCTTTAAGGCATCTGTATATAATCCTCTCTTACCCTTTCCTAGACCAAAAGAAAAATGAAGTGAAAAAACACTCATTATAATCCATCAACCACCCACCTATAATTACTAAAATTATTTTATATTATTTTCATTGAATGGGGTGATGGAATAGATTAATTTGAAAATGATTAGTCCACGATAAATTTGTGATAGAAAGTATATTGTGCTTTGTATCTTATAGGTGGACGACTAACTGTAGACCCAATATTATTGAAAACTGTGACAAAAGAGTTTAGTAACTTAATTATATAAAGGTACCATATCCCTTCTCCAACCCTAGCTTAATATATTCAAAAATTGAAGAGACATCGACATTAAATGTGTTATTCCATTTTTTTTATTGCCCTGTCGATTATACCAAAAGAAAGAAGGTATAAGAGAAAGATCTTGCTCAAGATTGAACACTATCAACCACGACACAAACAACTACGTCTTCATTCATTGCTATTGTGGATTGGTGTTCTAATATCATGTATAAAGATCTAAGGAATGAAGCTTATGGATATAATATTCTTCGACATTTGTTACAAAGCCTAGATACATGATCTGGAATCTATTTAAATCCATAAATTTTTAAATACATGTATGTATGCCATTACTATGTTTGAAGTTATTATTTCTTGTGAAAATATGCTAAAAGTTGCTCTTTTATGGGAAAACCTTTCTTATTTGGACATGAGAATTCTGCAACTTTACTCTGCTATACATGAGTAATAGTAATTGCATAAGCCTTTGTTCAGAAAAATTCCCCCATCCTTGCAAATCAAACAAATAAACAAAGTAAAGGAACACCAGAAAATTATCATGGTTCAGCCTATACATTTTACATTCATGACTTTACAAATTAATCCACTAAATTCAATCAACATTACAATCTTCAATTTTGAAAATCTCTCAAATCCTCCACCAATACAACATATATTGACAAAGTTGTAAACCTTTCAGCAACATAATTTTTATGGACATAGCTGAAAATCTTCCACCAAAGGGCAAAGTTGCAAATCCTTTATTAATGCAACTTTTGAAGATAAAGTTGCAAACTCTCGGTCAATACAATTTGATCACACCAATCCAATAGCCTAAAGCTATTCTTTTAGAAGATATCTAAACCAAAAAATCAAAGGCCTTATTTATAGGCCACACCAATTTACATGGCAACCAACTAATTCCACACTCAATCCTAATCATAAATAACTTCCTAATTTTCTATTTTAATCTAGCAAACATTTTTCTCCTTCAAATCTTCTCCAAATATTTTTCAAATTTTATCTTCCTTTCAAATCTTCCTCAAATTTTTTCCTTTTTCTTCAAATCTCCAAATCTCTCTCTCTCTCTCTTCAGATCTGCCAAATATATAAAACAATCAATAACAATCTTTAATTATGAATTTGGGTCAAATCCAATAGCCCCCTCTTTGTATTTTGTGTTCAACTTCATGCTATTGCATTGCATTTCATCACATTTTCCTCTTGACTAGTGATGGCTACAAAAATTTTGTTTAATTTTTAATTTGATTGCCAACTCTATACATATATGTACCTTTCCACGACACTTGTGACAATTTTGCATGCAGGTACGTATGTGTTTATGAGTGGCCTTGTTACTTACTAGCTAATCTTCCTATTCTTTGATGCAGGCATTGGGGCTGGATTGGAGTATATGACTCAAGATAGTATCATTACAAGGCTCCGTAATAATAACCCAAAAGTACAGTTGTATTTTTCGAAGTTCACATATAATTTCAAACATGGTTTAGTCATCTTGAATTTTTATCATTTTAACAGGTAACGACCTTGGCACAAGCCCGGGATTGTCTTCTTCCTATGGGAATTACTTCTGAGAATCTCGCACAACGTTATGGTGTGACAAGGCAGGAGCAAGACCAGGCTGCTGTAAGTATGACGAATGTATATTACTGAGAGAGAATACAATAGTGAAACACTGAAACCTTAACGTGTGTGAATGAGTCGGTAAAGATACACTCTCCTCTACTGTTCTATTTATATTACTTAGTAATGTGATAGTACAATATTACAGTAATTAATTTCATAAAAAAGAAAATAATAAAATTTATTACTCTTATACATATCTCTGCACTTATACTTAAGTTGGAGTATAAAAGTCAAACATATCAAACTTATTATAAATAATAACTAATTAATAAAATTAATGTTTAGTTGGTTGAAATGATTCGATGTTTATTTTTTTTAAATAAAATTTTTGAATTCATGTTTTGTAAATGGAAAAGGAAATTATCGTTAGTAGAAAATTAATTAAGATCTAATCAATTTAGACTTTTGAGACGCTTAATTAATGCTTCTCCAAATTGATAATTTGAATTAATGTACAAAGCTACTAGCAATGCATTCAGGCGAACTCTTTTCCTGGATAATAAAAAGTAGATAGAAATAAAAGGAACCAAGGAATTTGATTTTGTAGAATTAATAGAGTAAGGCATGTGATTATAACCATATAGGCATACGCCTACAAAGGAAAGTGTGTGCTGTTTCAATCATATGACAATTCCTGCACTTAGTAGCAACATTTTGTCAAGGTGTGTGAGCCTGTAAAGATTGGCGAAAGATACTTTGTGAAGACATGAACGCGGCAAAAGGAGAGAATATTCACGAACAATGTCAATGCGTAATATGTGAATAAAAGTACTAAAGACCATATTCATTAAGAAAGCGAAACGTTATTTGTCTATAATATTTATATATCCATAGACATGTGGTGATTGGTGCATAAATATACATGAGTTTTAATTACGTAAGTGTTGCATATGATCTTAATTGATAATAGATATATATTATTCATGAAATTAATATGTTATTTTAATATTTATATAACTAAAATATATACTTATTCGAATTACAATACCCACATGTTTGTTACTATATGTAATATATCAATTCAATACTTACATAACTAAAATATATACTTATTTAAACTACAATCACTAGATGTTAATTAAGGAATCTAAATCACTATGTTCAAATACACAACCCATCGAAAAAAAATCATCAACAAAATTCACATAATAATGATATTCCAAAGTTGTAGGGATTAGGACCTTAGACATCTGCATGTACTAAATCAAATAGGGATGGAAGTGCAACTTGATTAATGATGTGCTTGGAAATGAACTATGACATGCTTACGAAGCCTAAGGTGACAAAACCCAAAATCTAAATACGAACAACTTGCATAAATATGATAACCTATGAAGTTTAACATAGTATTATAAGGTAAACTACATAAAATGTACTTTTTTCTTTTACCAAAATAAACTAGGTTTACTGAGTATGAAGTAAACTAGCACAACAGTACCATGATTAATGTACATAAAAATGGAAATAAGGGAACTATTTTACTCCCATACATAGCTCTACATATTTAATATGCTCAGAATCTATGAAAAGATTATCACAATACATAAACTCTTTTAATTTGTGCAATTAGGTTGAGTCTCACAAGCGCGCTGCAGCTGCAACAGGAGCTGGTAAATTCAAAGAAGAAATCGTTCCAGTTTCTACGAAGGTAAGTCCCAACTGCCAAGATGAATTCCTTGAAGTTTTGACAATGTTATTACCACAAATGATTATTTCCAAAGGTTGTGGACCCTCAAACTGGAGAGGAGAAGCAAATTATAGTATGCGTTGATGATGGTATCCGGCCAAACACAACTTTGATGGATCTAGCAAAGCTGAAGCCTGCATTCCGGAAGGATGGATCCACAACAGCAGGTGCTCAAGAATTTTGCTTATGATAATTTTGTTACTTCGGGGAAAATATTCTTCATAGTAATCTCTTTGCCACTACAACATATTTGAAATTTGGTAACATTTAAAAAATGTTACTAAATTACGAAAAGTGTTATTATTTACTTTTGCAATATTTTTACTAGTGTTGTATTTAGACCATATTTCTAAAGAGTTTTAACATCACTTTATTATGTTTTTAGCAACATTTAAAAATGTTGTAATTTAAATAAATATTTGCCAAAAATTAAATATGTAGTAGTGTGCTTTCTATCTCACTTCTATTTCGACTTTCAGGGAATTCTAGCCAAGTTAGTGATGGAGCTGCAGCAGTGCTCCTCATGAAGAGAAGAGTGGCTCTGCAAAAGGGACTTCCCGTTCTTGGAATCTTCAGGTACACGATAATGAAGCCAAAAGAAAGAAATTCCATTTAAGTCACATTAGATGAGGATCCAGACACAGTCCTGAATGTATCTTGTAATGTTTACACCGCTTGAATGTAGCCCCTGTAATGCATGGTTTTCTCACGTCTAAATTCTATATGTAATTCATAGAAGCAGCATTTTAAACTCTGTTTATGCTTATTTAGCAGAAAACTACAAAGGAAGTCTTGGAGATACACCCCTGAAAGAACATTTTATGTATAAACTTATAAAACAGGCATGTAGGGCAACCATACCTATTTTAAATATGAGATACATACATATCTACGACATCTTGTAGGAAAAGTTAATTAATACAGACAAACATTCATATTTATGTACAGGCAATACTTATTTAGTACTTTGTTTGAAATAGCAGATGTCATAAACGATAAGCTAGAGATCTTTTGATCTTCACAGTTTTGATATAATGAACGCTTGGACTGCAAAAAATTTTCCAAATCAGTATAACTCATGATTACATGGAAATCCATTCAAACATGACCTAAATCGAAGTCGTGTCTCTAGTACAACCTCATCATTTGTTTATATTATTAATATAACAATTGGAAATCATTGCACAAATGAGTCCAATTTTGCTTCACAATCTTTGCATCATGCATTCAATTTTGTAGGAGTTTTGCTGCTGTTGGAGTTGATCCTGCTGTCAAGGGTGTTGGCCCTGTTTATGCTATTCCAACTGCAGTGAAATCTACTGGTCTTGAACTTGGTAACATTGACTTGTTTGAAATCAATGAGGTAACAATTTTAGCAGTTTCCATGATAACTGAAACAACCTGTTTTCTTCTTCTTCTTTTTTTTTTTTAATTTTTTTTTATTTACACAAAGAAGTATAATAAATCTTGTATTGAGCAATATAATGGTCTTGTGCAGGCATTTGCGTCTCAGTTTGTTTATTGCTGCAAGAAATTGGTACTTGATCCCAGAAAGGTCAATGTCAATGGTGGCGCCATTGATCTTGGGCATCCTTTGGGAGCTACAGGTAAAATTGAGATGTTTGCAGCTAAAAATTTATTGTTTTCTTATTCAACGCAATAGGTTGTGCTAGATTGATAAGAGAGGCACCTTGGAAAGATGCATATGTTTGTAATATTGTAACTTATATATAGTCATATATATTTGATCTTGTGTCTAGGACAAGCCACCTCACAGTTGAACAAGTTAATTAATTCTCTTCATCTTTCATGAACCGAATGCTGAATTTTGAGATGGTTACAATTATTGAATTTACGTGCTTCAATTTTGTGTTAGGTGCACGGTGTGTTGCAACTTTATTGTATGAGATGAAGCGCCGTGGCAAGGATTGTCGCTTTGGTGTAATCTCGATGTGCATAGGTGATTTCTTCTTCTGGCCTCATTCACATCTATTGCCGGAAAAACTATTGAGTATTTGTGGGAGATGATAGATTAAGGGTGCATTTGTTTAAATTTTAAAAAAAAGTTGTTTTGAAGTTTAAATTTTATATATTTAGTAAGAAAAATTGAAAATTAATTTTTTTTCAGAGACTACTCTTTTCAGTTCTTCTAAAAAAAGTTGAAAACAAATTTTTTTGAGATTTTATTAATTTTTAAAAAATTATTCAAATATACGAAAACTAATTTTTTGGATGGAAAAAGTGATTATTTACCAAAATAATCCCAAGCAAATGCATCCTAATATATAAAACATACATATAATCACTTTTATTTGACTGAATTCAAAATTATTTCTTGGTGAAAAATGCATATCACGTGAAAGCGGGGAGATTATTAATTGTTAAAAATTCTTTCAAGGTTAATAGGGAAAAATGGTCACTTTGATTGCAGCTGTTATTTTAAGTGAACACTCATAGTCTGGCAGGCGCTTACACGAGACAGCCTGGTACTTAGAGGGGCTTGCTAAATGAGTTAGCATATTTATTTATTTATTTGCAGAAAATTAATTGTTTTAGAATAGCAAAAAGAAAAGAACCACAAGGGAAGATTTCCTCACCTATAAAATTAATAGCAAAATAACAGAGACAAAAGGTCATGTGAAGTAAATATGCGTTTGTGGACGTTTATTGCATTTTTCTCCATTTCTTTCTGAGCACGAACCACCTTGCACCCCTTTTAAAAGTTAGATTAGGTGCACATTAGGAGAAAAATAAACAAATTACTATTATATGCATGTGAAAGTTTATGAAGTTACTTATTTCCTTGCTTAATAACATTGTTGAAATGCGCATCATTTCAGGGTCAGGTATGGGAGCTGCTGCTGTATTTGAAAGAGGAGACAGTTGAAGAAGCAAGCCTAAAATGGCTAGTAATAATACGGGTATATTTAATCAGTACTCTAAGATAAAATTTCTAAGTTTTCAATATATTGAATGCATTAAAAATTTTAGAAGTTTCATTTTCTTGATTTCTTAACCAGTGCTCTTAAGACATTTGTTAGCAAAACTCTAATAATAATATTAAAAAAAAATTCCAAAGGAAGTTTGGCATATATGTCATTTGGAATTTTCTAGTTTGAATTCAGTTTCAATTGAAAGTTTTAAAAAAAAATTACATGTAACGGCTTTTGTAATAATGGAAAACAATAAATGTATCCCAGCAACAGTAATTATACTAAACTTAGTTAAATTAATTGTGTATGTTAGCGCCAGGAAATCTTCTATCCCCTGTGAACGGACCGTAAAATTTATTCGAGACATCAATTTGTATGTTTAAGGTAAAAAGTTATATCAATTTTACCCTTTTTTTTGGGAGGAAAAAAATCAATTTAATTCTAAAACAACCAAGAAAGTCAATATTAATTTAATCCTTCAATCATAAAAGTGGTAACGGTTTAATTTCTCCCAAAAATAATCATTTTTTTTTTTGCTATCATATTAAAAATAAAAACACATATTTTTTGCTCAAATAATTATTCTATCTGGCACGTTTTGCTCAAAAGAATAATTTCAAAATCACTTTTTATACTTAATGAACTAAATATCACCTATTTTTCTTCAAACAGTGAAATTGTGTGAATTAATTCATTATTTTAATATTTCATTGTTTATTATGCTTAAAATTGTGTAAAAGATAAAATTAAATTTGCAATAAATATTTTATTAAACTATGAGAGTGATAGATAATATAAATAAAAAACTTTTACTCAAGTGATAGACAATTTAAACCGGAGCAAATATTACTTGATTTTTCTTTTATATTCAATTAATGTCATAAAATTCATCAAATGCTTTTCCTTCCGTTATTTTGGTTATTTAAGTAGCCGCTCAAACACGGGGACCAAAAAAAGGCACAAAGCCATCATAAACTTCTACACTTTATATTGAATTCTAAAGTTATCATAATTAATCTTAAAACTTCCATTAATGTTTCAATAAGCCCTTCCGTCAAGAAACAATTATGATTAACATTCATTTCCCATTAGAAAGTTAATATCCACTCGACGAAGGAACTAATCAGAAGATTTGGGATAGTTTAGGGACAGCCTTAGAATTTAGTGACTATTGCATAAAAAGCCTAATGTTAAGCACTTCATGCACTTTCAGGGAATAAAAAATCGTGCATTAAGACATGTAAAGGGATCCAATGATCAATGAACATTTTTCCTCTCCATTCTTTTTGGGTCAAAAGCTAAGAACTCAATGCTCATACGCATCCTTGTTCAAGGTAATGCGAAATTTGCCATCACTTAAGCAATGAGCGGTTAACCAAAAGGCAAAAGGCAAAATGTGAAACGATAAAACCGTCACTACTATCCTCAATTTGCTACCTGATTTTCAATTGGGTTCTCCTTTATGACACAAGTTGATTATGTTATACCTGGACGCACGAATAAACTTAAGCTCTGATGTATAAAATTATATTCACAAATACAAAGAACATGCTTATTAAGTTGTAATTTATGTTTTCCCTATTAAAACCTTCACAATTCCCCTTGTATAGGTCCCCGATTAAACTATATTAATTAAGACGCAAGTTACTGCATCTAAAAGCAACGAAATGATGAATAAAGCAGCAAGTGCTGTAATATCATCATAGCAGATTTCATGAGCAACTTTGTTATTGTTGTGATCACCACATCGAAGATCACAATATACCAAATGCTGCTAATTCACCAGGGACACATCTAATGCTTGCTTTCACAGAAGGCAGCTTATAGATGCTGTGCTACAATTGGAAATTCACGAATGGCAAAATGTGAGCTCAATACCCTGAAATTTTAATGCAACTGTGAACCAACCAGTTCAAGCAACAAAATTCTACTACGATGCAATTGCCATCAAAACAACCTATACATTCATATAGCTTAAAATTTACCTGTATTACAGTTAATCCATCTCAATCAGATCTCTCTAGCTCCCGAAATTTTTTATCCCATTCACGAGACTCATACTCTTGCTCAAGTAAATCCTTGTCAGTGCTATACACAATTTGATCCTGTCCTATGACTGTCTTTTGGGCCATGTCCCGAGCACTGAAAAGCTGAAATCCAAAAAGAATTGTCTGAGAGATTATGTTGAGTAAACACCTTCAACAATCTTACAGCAGCAAACATCATTAACAATCCCCTATTCCAAACTTCCTCCTGTCCCCCAAACTAGACAAAGGTATAGCCAGAAAGTGCATAAAAATATAGCAGAACAGAGAATATGGTAGTGATTCGCTTATTAGATGTGATCAAATAACCAGCAACTTACACAATAACATTGAAATGAGATGGAATGGACTAAAATAATAATGGACATCCCATTCAAGAAATCATTTCCAAAATCCATTCGTATCTTCACATGGTCAATCAAGTTATAAGAAATATAATGTAATACAATGGTAATGTTTTCATAAACTATAGCCAGTAGTTATGAAAGTATAAAAACAAGAAGAGAAGTAAGATCTATAACAGGTCTAATGTTTCCCTTCTCCTTATTCATTTTTCCACTGACAGCTACAATCTTTCCTTTCATAAACTTCAAAGGAACATTTCAATTTTAAAGGAAAGAAGTTTACAGTGAAAATGATGTACATACTATTGGAGCAACAGGACAGTTTCATATATCATACTCAGAATTTTGTAATTTACATGGGGGCAAGATGGAAAACCATACCTTCTGTCTCAGTGAAGGGTCAGGCAATTCAAGTACTCTTGCACACTGCTGCCTAACTTTATTTCTCTTTTCAATGTCAACATTCCTTTTCCGAATGAAAAACCATCGAACAAGAGGAATTGCAAAGAAGGAACCAGCATAAATCTGCAAATATTATCATTCAATGGATGGAGACAACAAAGCTAAACCTGTGCTAATAGATATAAAAACAATGATGCACCCTCATTATCAAGAAAATATTTAATGTTAGTGCAAGAAAAATGCAAAACACTTGTCAAACTATCAACATGTTTTATCGATAACTTCAAACTTTTCAATACTTTCATTTGGATTTGGATCCTCTAAAGTGAGCATGTTTGTAAAGTGAGAAAGTGAGGAGTTCACCACCCTTGGGTCAATAACTTCTATCATGTGTGAATCCCATCCATTGATCTAAGGGTAATTAACCCCTCACTTTCCCACTTTAAAAGCATGCACTTTAGAGAATCCAAATCCTTTTCATTTTATCTCATATTTAATGGCCATAGCAAGGCAAGAGATGCATTAATTAATGTTCAACAATCAATGTTACCCAGCAACACCAATTTGCTCCACAGTCCAGACCTAAAACTATTTATTTTAATGTTTCAACCCTCAACTCAAATCTAAAGTCTAAAATCATGTATCTCTAAGCAACAGCATCAAATCATGAAATTATCTTAAATTCACAGCAACAAATTACCATCAAATTCTCAAAATTAGCTACATCATAAATAAAAACATTCCTTCAAAAAGATAACATGCAATTACTTTTCTGAAGTTGAAGAACTTATTCTTTTCAAAATGGAATTAGTCGTACCTGAAGAAGAGGAAATATGTCAGCCACAAATTTAATGAAGCTACTAGGTGCAACCGCCATATCTCTTTGGATCAATGAAAAACAGAAGTTAGGGCACTGAAACAACATAAGAGAAAAACTAACTAATGCATCATGTGAGGAGCATACTTCAACATGGTTCCAAGAATAATAACTCCAAACAGATTAAAGCCACCCAAGCCAATAACCATTGCTCTCTCCGATGTGCTAGTTTTACTGCAATAGAATAGAACGTTCATGCATGTTATTATTTACTAATAAGAGATGGATACCTATAGGCCAAATAAATAAATAAATAACCTGAATTGCCATTTTTTCTCCTTGAAAAACTTCTCAACTCCTCCAACCCAATCTGCCCATCTTCTTCCAACATATTCTTTCCGCTTACTCTTTTGAGAAGCTGTCCTCTGCAGAGATGGAAACCTATATAGGATATTTCCCTGCATAACAAGTAATCTGCAAGTAAGCATACAAAGCAAACAAAAACATAGTACACAATGGTTAATCATTCCCAGCAGAAATCAAGAAATATATTATAATTTATAGATGAGTGGCAAAAGGAATTATTATCTAAGCAAGAACTATGTAAAACAAAATGAATAGTAATATTCGTATGATGCATCCTTATCTAAAGAAATTTTTTAAGTTGTAACAACTGGAGGGTGACAAGAAGGTGCACTTTTAAGGACAAAAGTAGAAAGGATAATCATGAAAACACCATTGCAGAGGAAAATGAGGAAGAAGGGCAGAAGTAATTGTGTTTCATTCCATTGTCTCAAAATACCTCCTCATCAACTTTGGGCTGCCCATCGAAGCGTAAAAGCACAGGTAAGATATAGGATTCATCATCCTGGAACCAACCAAAGATACAATGTCAAATAGTAGGATACTCAAGTAAGCATAGAATAACATTATATCATAAAAGATGAGTGAAGCATTCAGCAAACAATAAAAACAGCAAAACAATGAATAAGAAAATACAGTAGATCACAAGGTCGACCATTTGAGCCTTCATTTAAATTCATTTACTCAAAACGCAATTGGGAATCTTGCCACCCTCATGCAAACTAAGGAACGTTGATCAACTGGGGATAATTACGTGCAGTTTACAGACAAAATTAGCTAACTCAAAAACAAATAACATGCTTTACTGTTTAAAAGTCTCAAAGGAGGGTCATGAATTTGAACCAAATGTGCTGCAAATAAGAAGGTTTGACAAATACATGAGCAGAACAAGCTTACTAATGATAATGCAAATTCAATTTTTTTTTTATTTTTCAAGATATCATGTTTGATAGGCCAATATCGCAAGTTTATTCAAGGAGAAAGAGATATAGTGAGCTGAGTCATAATGGGCTATGAAAGGAGCTGCAGGTTTTACAAAAGGAGAAATAAGTGAAGAGGTGGAGAAATCACACTGAATAAGGAGATATTGACAACAGAGGCGTTTGTTACTGGATGGGACAGCTGGCACAATGCCAATGGAGAAGCAAATTTTGGCATCACACCAGAAAGTGAAGGATGTTATTAAGAATGTGGGAAAGATGAGAAAGAGAGAGGAAAGGATAAATATCATTCTCTGGTTTCGAGGTCTGGGCTAGGGAGAGAAAGCTGGGGCATATTCTCTGGGTTTTTCTCTATTATTGCTTTGTATTTTCAGGTTTCAGCAGTTTTTCTCATGTGATACAGAGGACTACCTCTGCAGTCAAGGAGCTACACTCCATCTTGTGTCTAGTAAACATTCAGTTCTCATCACTGTTAAAAATATAAATTACCTTAAGTTCCTGCATAGAATCTATATCAAGATATGGAGCAAGTTCTTCAGCTGCAATAACACCACCATTAGATGCTATGTATTGCCCAATCTGCACATGACACAAAGTGGAACAACAATCAGATGAAATAAACATGGTTAGGCGGATGACAAAAAGATAATGGAATAATAAAAGAGAATATATATTTAAAAATAGTGAAACAGGGTAGCTCATATATATAAGCCTGGACCTTGACAAGGGACAGAACCAACATATATATTGGAAAAAGTAACCAAAAAAAGAAACAAAGAAAATTCAATAATCAAAGGCAACGGACCACTGAATTTAGTCCTCAATTATTACCAACTTCCATCTCTCTTCTTCAATTCCTTGATTGGGATCACCATCTCCAAATACAAAGGAGAAGACCTATCGAAAAACAATATCAGAATCCTTGTTCTTTGTTAGAAAAAGGAAACATTTACCACAAGAGGAAAAACAAAAGTCACTCATTTGCATCACTCACCGATTCGATGAAGTTCATCTTCTCATCATCAGCTTGTATCCTTCGCCTCCTATAATAATATGGATCCCAGTACCTTCGATGGTAAAAAATAGATAATATGTCAATGCCACTACATTCTCCCAAAGCAACTGGGTTTCTAGTTGCATGAAACTAGATAAGCATACTACAAATTGATATTAAAACTGAAGAGGAGCAAAAATTTATCTAATTCAATTTAAAGTTTAAACAGTAGTAATTCAACTTACCAAAAATTTTCAAATCAATACACATAAGCTCATAAAAATGTGGTTCTTATAATGCAAATGAATTTAATAATACAGCTTTCGTGTAATGTATCAAAATTCAAATCTCAAGAGTAAATCAAAAGTTTTGTGGGAGAAAATAAAGTGGAAAAGGGAAACCAATTAAAATTCAAGTACAGTGCATTACAAATATCAGATATGCATACGTTGACCAAACCAATTTCTTTAAACCTCTCTTCCATCTTCATTATCTGCTTCTCTCTTGTCTTCCTTTTCTTTTTACTTTTTCTCTCAGGCTCATGTACAATTCTAAGAAGAAGAATCAAAACTTTCTCGGAAACAAGAAACATACAAGTTTGCAAAACTTTGATTTCCAAAAAATACATGATGCAGGAAGAAAGATATTCAAGCTATTTGGTATAAAATGCAATTCCTACACCATAAGAGAGAGGGGACAAACTCTTCCTCCAACATCCCCCCCCCCCCGGGGGGCAAAAAAAAAAAACCCAAAAATAAAGACAAAAATAATGTAAATAATTACCAAAATAAGTCAACTGGATTAAAGTAGAAAGTGAATCCTGAATCATATGATCTTCCTCCACGTCTTCCACGATTGTCCTCTTCACTGTAATTAAAACACATTGCTATTGCATTGACATCACAAAAGTTTTCAGGATAAACTACGTTTGAAGCAATTTCACATGACATAGATCAACAAGCATTTGGGTGCGTTCATATCAAATTTATCAAGTACCTTCTGCTGCTAGTAACAAGAGCAATTATTGTAGTGTAAACAATAACAATCGATGCAATAAGTGCAGTCCCAAAAGAAACCCTTATCAAGTATTCTCCTGCAGCCTGTAAAAGTCAAAGGTCATACAACAACCATAACCAAGTAACACAATATCATCAACAACTACTAGCAGAGTATATGAAGATCTTCAGTACCTTAGCCTTTTCAAAAAAGGGTTCAGCTTTAATCCTAAATGACTTGGCACTGAGCTTTGACCGATAATCTCTCGGAAACACATATAGAATGTCACCTTCCTCAGAAACCTGCAGAGACCATCTTGGCACAATTGTACTACCATAATCAAAAACTTACAAAAGAAAAATAAAAATGCCAAAAGGTAACAAACAAGAGTTTTGTTACCGCACACTCAGGTTCATGGCAACTCTATGCATGTCAACATATTACATGTCAATAGACTGACTTTTATAACATCCATTTAGTCATATTTTCTAGCGACAATACCAAAAAGTAGTTGGTAGCATCATAAATGAACTCAAAACTTTACCAGCAAAGTTAGGGTTGGAATTCTGGAACAACCATTTTGTAGAGGGCTTTACCACTATTACTCCCCGAAATCACATAAGCAATTACAAAGAACAAAAATTAATTTCTAGTAAAAATCATAGTCCATGACGCATTACCACATGCCAAATTTACAGCGAACCCAAGTCAATAATAACACCACTCAACTAACAAATATCAAAATCATAGTCTACATTACCACGTGCAATATTCACCATGAACTGGAATCTATAATAACACCACTGAACTAACAAATGTCAAAATCATGGTCTATGGCGTGTTACCACGTGCCAAATTCACTGTGAACGCGAGTCTATGATAACACCACTCAACTAACAAATATCAATCTCACGCGTTAACCCGAATCTCTAATAAAACCACTCATAACTCAACTAACAAATGCCCAGGCAAAACAAATTAATCCGTAATGCCAAACGCCATCTACCACCATCACAATCTCAAACACATGGAACTTCTACACAAGTAAACCCCATCTCTTCAAAATTCACAATTCCATAACTCAAACCAACAAAAAACTAAAACAAAGGGAGAAAAATTAAAATAAAAAAAAAAAAAAAAGAAAAGAAAGAAAAACTACCTCTAAGAACCCATCAGTGTCAGCAGCAAGAGCTTGCAGAGCCTTCTGAGCTTCATTCAACTTGAGGCCAGCCTTGCTGGCCACATCCCCAACTGTCACCCTCCCTCCACAGGCATCCACGGCCTCCATCGTCCGCTTCCTCACATCGGACGGAAGCTTATCGGTCTCGACGGCTCCGCCGGGCCGGATAACCCGGCCCACGTCGATTCCCGCCCTCACGGCGGGCACCAAAACCCTAGAGTCCCAAACCCTTCCGCTGGGAATGGCCCGGAGGAAGCCCGGCCTTTGCGGGAAGGGGGACGGGCTTCTGGGGGACGGGCTTCTGGGCGTACTGGAGGAGAGCGAGTGGGAGTGGGAGAAGAGGCGAGAATTGGGTGTGACAGTGAGGCACGTGGAGATGGTCGCCATTTTTTTGGGGATAATAAGGTTTTTCAGATTTGGGACATGGAAGAAGAAGGTTTTGGGTAAGTGTGTGGCACAAGAAATGGAAGTTTTTTTTTTCTTTTTTTCTTTTTTTTTAGGGGGTTTTGGAGTCGTGAGATATTTTATGTCATTTTGAAGGAAAATGTGTTATGGGTAATGCGACGACTCTGGAGATTCTGGTTGCTGTGTGTGGGGCTGTGGGAGAAGGAAGGAAGGCGGGAGGATGAGGCTTGTGTATTGACACATTTGCCCTTTTGAGGAAGGAAGTTACAGACGTCTATTTTTGGGTGTGTTTGTGAGTTCGATTTTAAAGAAGATGGGAGGACTGAGAAGTAATTTTTGCAAGAGTAAAATCTATTCATAGCTATTTTCTAAATTTCTTCATTTTTTTTTCTTCACTTTCAAAATAAAATTTACAAATAGACCTTAATTGTAAGATGAAGATGGGTTTTACCTTATGAAGATCAAAACAACTTTTTTTGAACACTGTTTTGATGTCTCTGCCAAATTATGAAAATAAGGTTATGTTTGTTTTAAATTTTGAAAAAGGTTATTTTAAAATTTAAATTTTATATATAGCTAACAAAATTAAAAATTAATTTTTTTCTGAAATTATTTTTTCAGAAACTATTCTTTTCAGCTTCTCCAAAAAAATTAAAAATAAATTTTTTTTTAAAATTTGATTATTTTTAAAAAAATTATCTAAATATATAAAAATTAATTTTTTTAATAAAAAAACTGATTTTTTACCTCAAAAAAGCACAAACAATTGCACTCTAAATCTTCTAATGTTTATTCACATGATTATGCAGTGTGATGATAACATAAATAAATTGAAAGATGCAAATAAACACTTTAAGTAAGATTATGCGTATTGTGCAATTGACAGTTAGTATTTCCATCACAATACAGAATTTGTAGATGGATGCCAATTATGTGCAGTTTCAAAAGGAACCATCTTTTTAAAATTGTAACTTTTGCACTTGATAATGCACTAGTTAGTGTTTTCTAGTTTTAATATGAGTTTAATTGGTATGTACTGACAGTATAAAACAGTTTTACACTGTCAACTAATAGAAATAGGAAAAAATGAGAAATCATGGTGGGTCACTCATTATAATAGGCGATTATTTATATGAGTTGGCACTTTTCACTATTTCTATTAACTGATAATGTAAAACTATTTTACACTGTCAATACATTTAAATTAAATTCTTTTAATATTATATAACTAGAAGAACTAACCTATGTTTGGTAATCGACCAAAAAGAGAGAAATTTTAAAGAAGTACTAAAACTTAAAAAAAAATCAGGTATGTTTGATTTTAACTAGACATGCATAACCATTATCACGCTATCACAACCACAACCACCACTGCCACCATCATCATGTATGTTTGATTTGCTTATGAGGAAGTGAAAAATTAAGGAGAGAAATAATTTCTCCAATTTTATGGGTGAATATTACTCAATTTTCTAACTAGAGTAAAACTTCCCCTTTTATTTTTTTCTCAACGTCTTCTTTGATGACTCTCCGTCTTCTCTTGCCATTCTTGTTGATGACGTCCTCATCGGTAAGGTCATGTAGCAATTAGATGGCAGCATCAGTGGCAGTGGTGACATAAAGGTTGATGAAGTTAGGTAGTGTTTGGTGCTCTGATAAGGAGCTTCATAGCATTCTGCAATTTCTCAATTAGGTTCTAAGAGAGAGATAGACGTGCCATTGTGGCTCTTGTTGGTGGTGGCATTGGTGTCATTGAAACTGGATGCTGGTAGTGGTTATATTGGTAGGAAATTGTTATGCATACAAAACAAGTTTAAATAAAAATTTTGTCTCATTAATAATTATTCCATAAATAATTATTTTCTTAATTTTTTTTCTCCTTTAATTTTCTAGGTTGTGCCAAATACACTTTAAAGGTGAGGATATGATGTAATTTTTTTTTTTTTCAATTACACATGATCAATATCCATTCATGAACTAGTGTCCTTGATAGCAATGGTTGTTGTCATGGGTACAATTTGATCCATATATTATCTATTAGGTTATGTTATTTTTATATAGTGTGTTAGATGCCTTAGTTGACTTTCGGTGATCGTAATTCGAATAAGCGTGGATTTCAATTATGTAAATGTTAAATCAATACATTGTTTTTAATAATAGATATATGGTAATTGCAATTTAAATAAGAGTGAATTTCAATTATATAAATGTTAAATCAACATATTAACTTTATGAATAGTATGCATCTCATTACTGATTAATATTGTATTCAACATTTACATAATCAAAATCTAAAACTGCAATCATCGGATGTGAATCGAGGTACTAACTCACTATGTACAAACAATATTTCAGTGTTCATAATCTGTTTGAATATATATATTTGACCACATTCTTGGTTGGGAATATGATCAAATTATGTTCAAGTCTATGGTTGTATAATAAAGTTACGAAATTTGTATTGACAAAACAATCATAAGAACTAACATTTTATTGGGATGTATCAAGTCAAATGAAAAGTTGAATTTTATGTTTAAAATTTAACTAAAAATATATTATGGTTAGAGCTATGTCCATGTCTAGAATTATTCCTATACTTAAAATTGTAAATGCATTATGATTTTTTTACATGGAAAAAAAGATTAGTTTACATCTTTCTAACTTTATGAAATGTTGGTCCTTAAAATTTAAAACGTGTAAAATGAAGGAGAACGACGGAAGTTGACAGCCTGATGGCAAATGTTGAAGGAATCATGGAGGTTATCCCACCAAACAAAACCCTTGAATGGTGAAGGAATGATGACAGTACAAGTAGCAAGTAATAGGAAAGTCGAAAACATCAGTCACCAATAAAGTGTTCACAACCCCATAAAAAAGAGCCCTCCATCACTGCAACTAAAAGTGGATTTGATTGAACAAAAGCTTACTATAATGGAACCATACTAGTCAATTGCAGATAATAGCGCAGAGCAGCTGACCCCAAAAATGCTATAGTGGGATAACGGATAGCGAAATGACGGCTATTTGAAAAAAAAAAAAAGATAATTATGTGCAAAATTTTATACAACATACATATAAACGTTTCACCAATAAGTAACTATCCACAATTAAACTCATATTTATCATCAATAATCAAATGTCATGATCTTAATCCACAATGAAAAGTGAACAAAGAACACCCAACCAGAGGAAGAGACATTTACAAGAGGAAGGGAGCAAGCTATAGGGAAAACAACTAAGGAAAAAGACAAAAAAAAAAAAAGAAGAAAGACTATGGTGCATTAAATCAGAAGGATGAGGAAGGAGAGGAATGAAAAATAGAGAAGGAGTAGGAAAGAAAAGAAGGGGCCAATGTCACCCCATAGGAGAAGAAATATGCTCGGTAGGTTGAAGAGGTGAGGTGTAGTGAGCACAAACTAGAAATTTCCTTAGTTTAAGTGAGGGCATACTAGAAATTTCCTTGGTTTAAGTGAGGGTAAAATAGGAACTTTATTAGTTTGTGTGATGGAAAAATAGATATTTGACTACTTTAAGTGAGGGCAAAATAGAAACTTCCCTAATTTAAGTGAGGATAGACACATAATTTCACATGAAACTTGAAAAAGTGGGGTTTTAGATCTAGAGATGAGCAGCACTCAAATAGTAGCTGCAATGGTCGTGATAGCAACCACGAAATGATGCAATGGAAAACTGCTCCACACCTGCAGCTGCGTCACACCAAACCTCCACTCTACGCTGCGACTCCACTATAGCGAGTGATAGCGTCGCTGTTGACTACTATAAATGAAACTAGAGAATGGAAAATAGCTTCAACCAAAGTCTTTCTTAGACAACCATGAAGAGGTGGAATACAAGCATAGCAAGAAGTTGACAACCATAGCTGCTTCCACTGCTGCTGGGATTGCTGCAATGCTTATAGTTGGCTGCTATTTTATCTACAAAGTCCGCAAAAGTAGTGCTGGTAAAATAACTTGTCTGCCACTTTCACTTCAATGAATGACCCCAATGTTTTTATGCTCTGAACTCAGCTATTGAACAAATCTGTTACCATGATTGTCAAGTGTGTATACAATTCTGTGTAAATCAACTTTGGCTAGCATCATATCATCGACAATCTTGACTGAAAAATATGACTTCAACAAGAGTTATTTTTGTGCACTTAATATGCAATATCATGAAATTCGATCTTGTGATTGATATAATTTGCTGCATGTAGATTTAAAGGAGGCATACTTTGCTTGCTAAGTGCTATTCTAGCTGCTGGGAAAGGAATTTCCTTGGTTAAAAAAAATATAAATCTAACATTAAGAAAATTACTGAGTAGAATACAAATGTTATGTCCGTTACACAAAACCATCATGTACATATTGCTTTGTCAAGTTGCTAGAATAGATGCATCATTTGTAACTTGTAAGTGATGGAACATTAGCAAGAATCTACACGAGCATATGTTTCCATGTTAACACATCATTATATTATGTTGATTTATGTTTTGCAACTCACTAGTAACTCTTAGTTGGACTTGACTTATTTTGCGCATAAAAGTTAATGATTTTTTACTCTAGGCTCGTAAACACAACCAATCATATACCATTTGATTACAATTAAGATAAGATAACAACTGAGCCATTTAAGCTACATAGTTTAATAAAATGCTATCAAAACCTTGTAACATCTAAATTTGGTATATTCAAGCATGAAAAAAAAAAGGGTTGAAGGCTTTGGTTCCATTTTTGCAGCGAAGTTGACAATTGGCAATCAAAACAACGGAGGACCTGATGATGATCTAGATCTCCCATTGTTTAGCCTTTCAACATTAGCTAGTGCCACCAATAACTTTTCAAAGAAGAACAAAATAGGCGAAGGTGGATTTGGACCTATTTTCATGGTAGCTTGATGTTTGAGCTTTAATGATATCAACTATTAAAGTGTGTTACGATGGGTATCTCAATATGCTCACAAATGTGCATATGCAGGGAAGATTAATAAACAGGAAACATATTGCTGTGAAGAGGCTTTCAAGTAACTCAGGTCAAGGAATGGCTGAGTTCAAAAATGAGGTAAAACTTATTGCAAATCTTTAGCATCGGAATCTTGTGAAACTTCTTGGCTGTTGCATTTAGGAACAGAAACAAATGCTGGTTTATGAATACATGCCAAGCGGCAGTTTGGACACCTTCATTTTTGGTATGAACCCAAGAAGCCTTATAATAGGATAGACTAAATAATGATTTGTATTACTTTAAAAAGATTATGCCCTAAAACTTTGAATTTGTTTAATTCAAAATGGACATTTGATTTACTTTTAATGTTAATTTATAATCAGATCAGAGTAAAGGAAAGTTGTTAGATTGGCCCAAGCGCTTCTGCATTATTTCTGGAATTGCTCGTGGTCTTATGTACCTTCATCAAGATTTTAGATTGAGAATTGTTCACAAGGATCTCAAAGCAAGTAACGTTCTGCTTGATGGTAAATTGGATGCAAAAATATCAGATTTCAGTATAGCTATAACTTTTGGAGGAGAGCAGACTGAAGGAAGCACAAAAAGAGTTGTGGGAACCTAGTAAGTCTTTAGTCTTTACCTAAATGTTGTCACCAAATTCTATTTTTATAACTTCTTCATTTATATTGTTGAAAACGGTGTCTTGCAGTGGCTATATGGTACCTGAATACATTGCTAAAGAGCTATTTTCGATTAAATCTGATGTCTTTAGTTTTGGTATTTTGGTGTTGGAAATTATATATGGGAAGAAAAGTGGAAGGTTTTATGACTCTTGCCAAAACCATAACCTTATTGGTCATGTAAGTATGGGTGACTTTGGGAGATGTATTTTTAATTTATGCCAAAGTTCATTTGTAATATGCAATTTGTGTGTTTTTAGGCATGGACTCTATGGAAGGAAAGAAGGGCTATAGAATTGATAGACAAAAACATTGAAGACTCATGGATTGTATCTAAAGTATTGAGTTGCATTCATGTTGGTCTCTTGTGTGTGCAACAGCTTCCAATGGATAGGCCTAACATGTCAGATGTTCTTTAATGTTGGGAAGTGAGATAGAAATTCCTGAGCCCAAGCAGCCTGGTTTCTTCCTGTGCAACATTACATTGCAAGAAAATTCCACATCAAATCAAATGCTATTTGGGTCAAGTAATGAAATATCTAAGACCTTAATAGAAGGTAGATGAAAATCAGTGATTTGGCTAGACATATATTTCAGTGCATGAAAGTAGTAGTTTCATAAGGCATGCTTAATGCATATTTGTAATCCACTTCACTCCAACTAATCTAATTTAAATCGTATCACTCTACTATATCACTAGCGCTAATTTTTTTTTTTTATTTATAGGACTCGAACCCCAAACAAAAGCTTGTACAAAAAATAAACGGATTATAGGACCAATTTCTCATTTGGTTTATTATTTTTTATATGAGAAAGAAGTTTAAAAATATGAAGAGTATGGGAAATATGGAAAAATTAGAAAATATATAATAAAGAGATCCGGTAATTAGGGGCTCGAGTCCTACAATCCGTTCTAAACAAGACCGGATCCCTTTATTTTTGTGTAAAATAAAGGGATTCGGTGATTGAGAGACCAGATTTCATATTTTTTTAAAAAAATTTTTCAAAACTCGATTTGCATTTTCTTGGATTCCATTTTTTTTTAAATTTTTTTAATTCAAAATCTGATTTATATGTTTTTTTATTCAAAATCTGGTGTTTATGTAACCGGATTCCCTTTTTTTTTTCTTTTCTTTTCTTTTTCTTTTTTTGAAATCGGATGAATCCGGTAATTCATAAACCGGATTCTTAACAAACACCATATTTTTCTAATTTTGCCAAAAATTCCATATATCCCCAATAAATCACTAAAAAAATTATAGTAAAAAAAAATCAGCCTTCCCCTTCATATTGAAGCTTGTATAATTAGGGGTAGAGCCATAAGATTTTCTTTGAAGGGACAAAAGCTGTTAGGCTCAAAATGTTTTATGTGTTTCCATTTTCACTAATCTTTGACATAAGATACTAAAAGTATCTTAAATCTTCAGTTCTAGATGTTTTAGTGCATTAAGATCAAAATACTCTGATTCATTTATCAATTGAATTTTTTCTTACTTTGAAATTTTATAGAGCAAAAATTTTAAACTACAATAGAATAGATATATCATCAATACCAATTCTCAAATGACTTAAAATAATTAGAATTATTGTTGAGCTAAATATAAAAAGCTTTGTATTTATTAAATTTATTTTCTCGATTAATAATATATGGAAGTTGCAAGTAGAACTATCCAATGGCCACCAACGATGCTCTAGAATCGCATTACTCCTTTAGAAATCAAAATATATTATAACCAAAAATAAAATAATCATATCAAGCATATGAATATCGTAATTTAAATTTATAACATTTGTAAATTGTAGTTGCACCAAAAAAATTTATAAATTGTAGATGATTCTTTCCGGCTCCAATAAATCAAAAAAAGAAAATGATTCCCTCCTTTTCCAATTGAAAGTTCTCATTCGCCTTTCCTGTATTCATTAGTTTTTCCAATTTTATTTGAAATTAATTTGTATGTACTTTTACACTATCAATTATTAGAAATATAAAGAAATGTCAAATTATGGTGGGTTCTTTATTATAGCAAGTGTTACTTAATATGATTTGGGACTTTTTTTGCATTTCTATTAATTGATAGTGTAAAATTCTTTTATACTGTCAGTGCATATAAATTAAACTCTATTTATTATTCAATTTTATGAGTGTGAAACTTTTAACTAATAATGATGAATTACTATTTATCTTTTATATATATATTCTTAACAAATTTATACTATAAATGTTTATAATCATAAGTGTTTCTCCTAATATTTAAAACCGAATTTTATTATTAAACGAATCCACGAGTGAATTTACTTAAAATTTAAAAAATATACCTATGGATGATTTCCCTTAAGCATAAGATATAAAGAAGATTTCTTTAATATAGTTGATAATTTTAAAAATATAAATACTTTTTATTAATAACAGATTGACATTAAATTATATATTTATGGATTTAATTTGTATATATTGTCTATAAAAAAAAAATTTACATGGATATTTAATCATATATTATTACATCAGTAAAAATATTTAATTTAACTATCTATTATTTAAATAGTCATGCAAATGGAAGATTTTGATTGGATGAAAATATAAAAATTTTTTATACTATCAGTGTACAAAAACTAAACTCTATATTTATATAAGAGCTTAATTTTGATGCATTCTCAAATATAAATATAAAAAAAATTTATACTATTATCCAATCACATACTTTTATTTATAAGACTTTTAAGATAATAGTTAATTGAATCAAATATTTATAAAAATATGATAATACATAATTAAATATTTATGTAAAATATTTTTATATTAACAATATATCAAAATAAAATTCTTTGTATATTTCTTAACTTAAAATATTTTTACATTTTTATTTTAAGATATTAATTTTTTACACTAATAATATATATAAATTAAATCCTTATTTTAAAAGATAAAATATGTGAGTTAATATTAGTTATTAATTATGACAAGTTATCCGTATCTTATACCATAAAAAATTCTAAAAATGTAAAAATTTTATCCTTTCAATATATCAAAATTAAATTTAATAAAAATATACTATACATATATAAATAAAAGATTAAGATCCTCAAAAATAAAAATAATTATAAAATAAAAAAATAAAAATTATCCACCCATAAACAAATGATTTTCTTTATTTATAAATCCCATGAAAATAATTTAAAAATAAATAATCACTCACTTCTTCGTTCTATCATCATCGTTACTTTACAAGGCCGAATCTGAATGCGCAAGTGCTGTACCCGCATACCCGTATCCCGTATACGTATCAAATTCGTAAAAGGTTATCGTAACCATAATGGAAACCGGTTTATGAGGCGGTTGAGTGCGAACGATCCTTCGTTCATAGAGGTGTGACTCCGTTTTCCTCTGGCCCCACACTATAAATAGGCCCTTCTTTGTCTTGTTCTTTTGCTTTCACAATTTCATCTTCCATTCCATTCCCCTTGTTTTCAACATCCACCTTTTGTGGGAAAATTTCACACGCAATCTTTGCAAGCAGAGAGAGAACCCGACCCAGGAGCAAAAAAGAAAGAAACAAAAAAAGAAAAGAACACAAAATTCAACTCATTCATTTTTTCCTTTTGTAAATCCCCACCTTAAATTCTGCTAAAGATTTGATTTTTATTTGTGCCTTTATCTGTTCTGATTCTTCTGATTTCAAATATGTGCCTTCGATTTTATTTATTGATGATCGAATTTTGTTCTTGGGTTGAATTCGGGGTTAGGTTTAGGGTTTTCTTTGGATTGGTGTGGTGATTTGGATATTGATCTAGGATTTGATGCTGTGATTTTGTTGGGATATTAAAATTAAATGTCTTTCTGAAACTCAATTTATGCTTCCTTGCCAATTTTTAGTATTGTTGGTGATCACATAAAATCTGTCCGCATTTTTTGTGTTTGTTAGAAGATTGCATGGGGAGGAATTGGAGTGTTCTACATTGGAAATCTCATCTAGTCTGCACATTTTTCTGTATGAATTTATACTTTATGTCATGTTTTGGAAAATTAATGGACCCTTTTTCTTTTTTTTTGGGCATATTGCTATATCTGTGTTGTGGCCAAGAAAATAAACTGAATATGCTCTATGTTGTGATTCATTTCCAGTTTTATTGGTTATATAGCTCTAATAGTGTAGAAAGTGTTCATGCTTTTGGACTTTGGACGTGATTCTTGGATAAGTTTCCAAATTGTGCGAATTAAGTGATCCGATGTTAGATGTTAATATGGACATTTATATGAACTTCTATAAACCAACGCAGCAACACCTTGATTGTTCTGGATAGGAAGAAGTCCACCTTAACTAACCGCCCTCCCTTTTTGTGGCCATCACATCAGTCATTGGCTTAAATTGTTTGTAGACTTGTGAAAATCTCCAAGGCTCCTTGATAAAGCCATAGCAATGCACTGAATCTCTGTTTCACCAAACATAAGCAATGCTGTCACTTTGGAGAGCAATAGAAGTCTTGTTACCCAGCAATCTTAATATTGAATAGTTCCTGCTGTTAAAACTCTAGATTTTTAGCATATCACTGTAGCTACTTCTCTAACAGTACTAATGTTGAAGTCCTCTTGTTTCTTATGAACTATGTTGCTTAATGATCATGTAAATTTGACTCAATTATCTAGACAAGATACTCATTCTCTGTCTATCACATTTCCAATTTTCATAGAAGTTGGGTGGTTACTTGTTAGGTTTGTCAATTCCATTCATACCTTATTTTATTATTAATTACAATTACAAACGTTCGGGGCTTGCAGTGATTGCCTAGCTGCAAAGTAAAAATAATTTATTGGGATCTGTTTGCAACCTCAGCTCAGCATCCATATGTCTTGCATCTGGGATTGGAAAAGATTCACCCTTGAACATTTAGAAAGGTTTGCTGAAATCAGTGTAGTTCAAGAGTAATGTTGAGTCGACTAGTCTGTGTGTTTGTACTGTCCTTATTTAAGTTTCTATGATTCTTTTTCTGATTGCTGGTTTCTAGATTTTAAATTTTTTATATTGAAATTTATTAGATTGACATCTTATGTTGCTTAACATAGCTTTCTTTCTTCTTCTTTTTTTTTTTTTTTGGTGGTATATCTGCAGATTTTGGGGCTTGTTGGTGATTCTGTCGTTCGGACATGTTCGTTAATTGTGTATTTGTCCCAGATTTTACAATACAGTACTTCATAATTTATAACGTATTTTGGAGCCTTGCATGAGTGATTATCCTGTCATTCTTTTGTGAAGCCAAGTACAGTTTCTGTAAATACAAATTGAGAATCAGAGGCCTCAAGTAGGAATATAGTTAGAGCTTATTTCTTGGTAAGTTAATTGAAGAGTACACGATGCTTCTATTCCTGTATTTTATTTCATCTTTACAAATTGCCTTTTGCTTTGCAAGCTATGCTTGAACTAATTAAGTTCTTCTGTTTGTGTGTCTCCCATGTTCACTGTTTCCCTTTGCTGACTTTTTAGTAATTATCACATTTACTTGTAAGACTGCATTCATGAAGATCATTTGAATTTAGGAGTCATTTTTTTTTGTTCTCTGCATGTTAAATTCTTTTGAATTTGCCTCATGAAAAAGATGCCTAATAGCGACTATCGCAGAGTGGCATTGCATTAAAATGTTTGAGTGTGTTATGTTGAAAATTTGCTAGGATTAGGATACATAATGTAGTTTCACTGGATATGAAGATTGATTGTCATAACCATAGATAAATCAGATTTGTTTTGCTTAGGTACTATTTGATGTCACTGCTGCTCTCATATTGGTCATGCAGTTTACAAGAAGCCGTTGAAGTTAGTGCATCCATCTATATTGATATTGTACAGGCTGTGTTATATTTGGGATGATGATGATAGGATTAGATGTCCTATTGATATATTATTTTTGAATATAAGATGACATTATACTAAATTGTGTTATTAGTATTTCAGATTATGCTGTTGTGGCAAGCTAAGATTATAGCTAGTGGTTTGATTTTTGTGTTATCTACACTGTCTGTTCCACTCACCAGCATATTATAGCCGTCCTATATATTGATTTCTTAATTTCTTAATAGGAATGATATGAAGATTAATGTTGGAATTTGTGTCAATGATACTTGTTCATTTTGATTGATAAATGAATCGAAAGTGTTGAGACTGCACAAGGGAACACATTAGAGCCTAACTAAGGAGTATGCATTGGTGACCCCAATGATTGGGGTTCTTCGATTTCTGATGTTATTATAGCCTGTGTAGAATTACAGTATATTTCAGCTCAAATTCACTCATATTATCAATGTCTACTTCCTTCTTGTTTTTGCAAATAGTGTGCAAAGGCTATTATGTAGATGTCGTTTGTGTTTGGAGGAAGGGATACCTAGTGTAATACAATAGAGTGATATACTCTCTGGTGACTGGAAAATGAATGGTTAATAATAATATATATAACAAAGAACAGCCACCGGATATTGATTGAATGCATGGTTAGTAAATTATTAGTCTAGTTTATCAGGTGACTGGAAAATGAATGGTTAATAGTAATATATACAACAAAGAACAGCCACCAGATATTGATTGAATGCATGGTTAGTAAATTATTAGTCTAGTTTAGGCATTGAACAATTGGATTATGAAACTTGGTTGTACATATTTCTTAAGTTATAATTTTTAGGCCTAAAGACAAATCAATCTCTCCCCTTTCCATATCGTTGTTTTATTATTGAGGGTAGTGAAAACAGAGTTAAGTTTTAGAGAAAATTAATATGTGGAAATTGGGGGAAGGGAAGTGACAAAGAGCCTGAGCAATAATGTCAATCAATTTCTTATTTTTCCTTCTTGTTGTTGATACATTCTCATGCCCACATGGATATACACAACACATTCCTAGAAAGGCTATGCTTAAGAGGTCAAAATTGAATAGTCTTTCAATTTTACCTTTTTTCTTGTTCCTAGAAACTGCTTAACTCACCTAATAATAGAACAAGGCTTGGTTGCTGTTGTTGTTGTTGTTGTTGTCATCGTCGTCGTCGTCATTGTCATCTTGTTCCCAGAAACCAAATGTACATATAAAATTGGTTTTGTCTTGTTGCTGGCATGTTGTCATGTTATGAATAATGAAACTAATTTTTGGTCTAGTTACCTTCATTGTTGGTGGTTCTAATGAGTTCAATATGTTGAGTAGTTACCACTGAGCGTGGAAGATGACTGGTGTTAGGCGAAGATTAAGTAAAGATTCGGATATCAGTGCTCTACACAAAGAATTGGATGAAGTTTCATGTCCTATCTGCATGGACCATCCGCATAATGCTGTTCTCCTCCTTTGCAGCTCTCATGAGAAGGGCTGCAGATCTTACATTTGTGATACAAGTTATAGACATTCAAATTGCCTGGACCGGTTTAAAAAAATGAGGACCAATTCTAATGACAATCATAATTTACCCAGTTCTTTAGTAAATACAAACAACTCTGGTAATGTTCTAATGTTGATCTTACTATGTCTTCTGACTTGAATGATAGTAATGAACTTCACCTAATTAAAATTGATACTGTATTGTCTGTTCAATTGCCACAAGGATCAAGACAGGGTGATGCCCAAGATCCTAGTAGAAGTTTAGACCCACATGAAGGCAATTTAGAAAATGTTGATTCTGAGACCTTGCAGGACAGGGCTGAGCTTGAAGAGTTAGATGCAGATAATTCATCTGAGTCAAAATTGAACTTGAAATGCCCTTTATGTCGAGGCACAGTATATAGCTGGGAAGTGATTGAGGAGGCTAGAGATTATCTAAATACAAAGAAGAGAAGTTGCTCTAGGGAATCATGCTCGTTTGTTGGTAACTATCTTGAACTACGTCTACATGCCAGAAGAGTTCACCCTACTACTTGTCCCTCTGTTGTCGATCCAGTAAGAGAAAGAGCTTGGCGACATTTTGAACGGCGGAGAGAATATGGTGATATTGTTAGTGCCATTCGTTCTGCTATACCAGGTGCTGTCGTAGTCGGGGATTATGTTATCGAAAATGGAGATGGAAGGTCTTCAAGTGATCGAGAAGGCAGCCTGGGTGATGCTAATGGGCCCTGGCTGACTTTCTTGTTTCAGATGATTGATTCCATTGAAAGTGTTGAGGAACCAAGAGCTCGTGCAAGAGCATCGACAAGGCATCATCGCCGACCGTCTAGAGCTGACCGCCGCTATCTTTGGGGTGAGAATTTGTTGGGTCTTCGGGATAATGATCGTGATGATGAAGATGCATCTCCAGTGCCAAGAAGGCGCCGGCGTTTGAATCGGACTAGGTTCTATGAAGATCAACCATGAGGATTGGCATCATTTATCTGGTAAAATTCATAGTCCACTTTCTTGACAGAATTATGTTACTGGAATTGTGTGTTGGACTAGCCATTAGCTCACCGGTTGGTTTCTTCCCTATAATTGTTCATCAGTGTGCTGAGCTTGATCTAAGCATCAGCTGGGAAACATGCTTTTAGCACTTTCATGAGCTTTGGACTTTGGACCCCATGGAGTGTGCTGAGAAGCAAGTTTGAATAAAACTAGCAGATCCTTGGGCACCATGTTCATTTAGACAAGCTTGTCTAAAAAGGATCACCTTGGAGCTCACTTCAACAACTTGCTTGGAAACATTGAACTTTCGCATGGGTGATTTGGGGTCGTTGGATATTGTTATTATGTATTATTTATGCTTGTACGTCTGTAGTGTTCAACGTGTCTTTTTCACTAAATCATTGTTCATTCTAAGCTTGTGGATATTGTGATTTTTTTTTGTCCTGTCTTTTTGCAGTATGAATGTGTGTGATCCTAATCATAGAACTTCAACTGAAATATTGAGGTGTGATCTTGTGCTTTCTAAAGAGTTGATATTTGGTACGTCATTGAAAGAAAAGGAAAAGGGGAGAAAACAAGAAACTGGTAGATGTACAAAACAATTATGAAACTACTTCACGAGGTAGGGGAGCACTTGCAAATTTTGATTTTCTCTTGGGTGAATGTGAAGAAACTTAGACTGACTTGATAACTACACGATAATTTTGAAAGGATATCAATGCATACACGTTACGTTTAAGATTAAGTGATGAATTAATGGAGTACAATTTTGGCATTTTCTACTACTGCATTTTGGTATTATTAATTGCTTTCTGTATCATGAAGCAAATATTAAATACATGACAGATGGAAGATCATTATGAAATGCCTTGTCTCAATAGATGTTTATGGAAAGGGAAGGCCATTACGGTTTGAAGATTTTTCTGTAAAGTTAATTATAGGCCATAGATTATATATATATACGCACAAATAAATACATTTTTTTTTGTCATTGACCGTATCTTCCTACAAGCATTATAGTTACTTTTTTTTTGATTGAGCATTATGGTAACATTATTCCTTTGGATACTATCACAATTAAATGATTTTTTAATAGTTATCTATTTTAAAATTTGAACTTTAACGCCCTCTGTAATAGCATACTTCGTTTGTAATTATACTCAATTCTCGTTTATAGTTTTCTCAGATTATGAAAAAAATTGATTGTAAAGGTTAAAGGTTTAAAAAATTGGTTGCGAAATAGTTTTTTAAAACTTTAACTTTGTTTTAATACTGTAAAATAAACTTAATTTTGAAATATAATTATGAAGTATAATTAAAAGATCTACTCAAAAAATTACTGAGACTCGTGCTTAAATATTGACATAAAAGTAACATGCATAAGACCGTGAAGATATTCCTGTCACATGTAATTGGGCTGTTCACCTAAAATTCAATTGGAAATAAAAACATATTTTATAAGTTAAAACACCGCAACTGTACTACCTAGATGGTGCTGAACACGTTGAAACCGTCTTCCAAAATTTTGTTTAATCGGATATAAATTTTTACTGTATACCAGACCTTACTACCAGGTATTATCGCATAGTTCGACACTTTGTATCTAGTATTTAATATTTGTAATTTGACTTACGTGTTATCTGTGTATGTGTAACAACTAATGTGTAAACTTTATATAGGTGCGCCTCGTGCTTCACACATTAAGGTGGTGTCTAGTCTCATATAATAATATTTGTGGGGTATTGACCATTACGTTTCAGCTTCATCACGTATTCTCGGTATCATTAATTCATGCCAATGTTATCAGGCTATCAGCCAAGAGGAAATATCAAGTAGAAGATGCCAAATTTAACAATCAACATCTTGCCTTACGCCATTGTTAATAATCCAGTCCGGATACATAAGAACTTTAATGAATTAACACCATGCGCATACACGCAAACTAATATCTGCAACATATAACTATAAACTAAATTACTTTTGGATGTAGCTGTAATTTTTTTATTTAAATCACTGGTATTCGAAATTTATTGGATTTCAATTAATCTGGCTTGATTTAGGTCAGTCCACTATAGGTAAAAATCTTTTAACATTAATGTTTTTTTTCTATCAACAAGATTTCAACATGAGATCTTATTTAAGGAGAATAAATATTAAATTATTTAAATCAATCAAGTGATAACAATATAGCTATGATTTTAATTTGATATAATTATATCAATTTAGTGAAAAATTTATGACATGCATGCTTATTTTCCTTTACATGAGAATTTATAGTTTAGCATAAGTTAACTGTATTTGCTAATACATAACGGCTACTGAGTAATTGTGATATTATTCAGTATCACTAGACAATTATACCAATTAAATGCTTAGCAGACAAAGTTAGTTAAAAATTATATTATTTCTAACTAGGGCATGAACGGAATAAAATATGCTTGCTTGCCTAAATGTGTAACAGACAGAAACTTCAGCTTTAATGTGTTCATTAGTAGTTTAATACTCGAATAAGTTTGGTTGATTTCAGCGGATTGCCGAGTACAATACCACCAATGGTGTAGCGTGGACAGTTATCTAACCAAGGGATGGAACCAAAGCACATGATGACAGGTGTTATGACTAGAGTATTCTAGAAAACACTTGTACTAGCTTCTGCATTTTTTTTTCCGCCTATAACCCTATTTATTCCATTAGTAAAAATAACACGTTAGCATGTTCTCCGCAAAACTTACTAAAAAGGTGAGTTTGATATTGAATAAAAATGGGGAGATTTTTTTTTTGAATTAAATTTATTTGTCACATAAATTATATTTAAGGAAATTTTTTTCCCATTTTCATCCCATAACAAACTCATCTTTATCGGTAAGCCTGTCTCGAATTGAATTTAAGACTTTTACTTAATCTTTATGCATGCATGATGCACCCCAGTCAACTAAGCTAAACCCATGAGGCACAATCCACTATTCGGACACTATTCTAAGACTCTTAGTAAGGCTGTGATTGGAAGACAGTATCTATTTTTATTTATTTATTTATTTATTTTACGTGTAATTTTGTTATATTTTGTCATTGCAAATAATTATCAATCAGCAGGTCATCATATATGCTCATTTGTAATAAATTAAAGAGTTTAATTGGTATATACTGGCAATATAATGTAATTTTACACTGTTAATCAATAGAAATAGGAGAAAATGAGAAATCATGGTGGGTCACTCATTGTAATAGGTGGTTATTTATATGAGTTGACACTTTTCACTAATTCTATTTAGTGACAGTGTAAAATTTTATACTTTTATATTGTTAATATATTTAAATTAAATTCTAAATCAAATAGCATAAAAAGGATATGTACATAACACATTTTTTAGAAATTAAATTATATTGATCGAGTAAATACATTTTCTTTTTCCTCTCTGCAGCTAAATGAGATCAACAAAACTTAATTAGATTCAAAACAAACTTGTTTACTTTTTAACTGAAAATGTGAGCCATATTCTTTCCAACTCCTATAAAAGCAAATAATAAGTACTTCCCGATAATTGGTACGATGAAAATTTCATGACATATGCTGATTCTAAAACCTGAAACACGGAAACTTTCTGAAATTATGCCGCATCATATTCTTAATAAGCAATGGTGTGCAATGAGACACATCATTGAGGGTACTTGTCTTCATCAGATCCAATGAGGGGGGGAAGACCAGGAACCTCAAAACACATAACAGCATGTAATAAAGTGGGGCTTCTTGAGCCTTAATAGAAGGGGGCATCAAATATAGAATGTATGTCCCTATTCCCAAACATCTTTTAAATTCTGTGTCTCTATCTCAGCCCCATGTGACGCTGATGCTTCCCCGATTCGTACCCACAAGAATTGGTTCTTGGTGAAAATATCTTATGCTTCTCCCCCACATGCTCAACTGCTATATTAATGTAACATTCATGTTCATGTTTGACTCAGTCTTAGCAGGTGGAGAAGCATTTCAATACATGAAGCATCAAACATTCAAAAATAACTAATTAAGTATTGTTCTACTAAGTAGGTGATGTCTAATTTAGTCTGCCCAATGTTTAGGACCGTCACATGGTTCATCTTTGAGGGTCATTAGATTCGATTTTATGGCTGAGATAAAATATGTGCATAAATATACCTTAAATGATAGGAATAAGTTAAATATTACAAATGTATCCATTCTCAACCTCTTCAATACTATAGCCTTACTTCTCTGGTCCATTAACAACAGTGTGAAAGTTGCCGTCCGAGCAATGAATATATCTCCCGCACATGCAGGTGGGAGCTTCCAATTGTACAGTCCTTCCAGCATTGGAAAATTTCACTCTCTGCTCACTCTTCTTTGCCCATCATCTGTTACTATAGAAAATACATATAACCAAGGTGGGAAAAAATAAAAAGAAAACACACGAAAAAGGAAAGATTCAAAAAGAGGAAGGTTGCATTTTTCTCACAACTTCTTCAAAATTGTCATTGGAGGACTGATTCACGGTCTTTATATCCCTAACTTCAACTTTACTAGTTTCATATGGGAAACAAATGTGTGACCTTGTTTGATATTTTGAACATAACAATATGCTTGATTATTAAATTGTCACTTATCATTTTTTATCTTGAAATAGTAACATGATGTAGATCTTAGATTTTTAAAGCTCCATTAACAAAACCTAGTTTTGATGTCAAGCACTTTTCTTACTCAAAATATCAAGTCAATGCTTTTATTAGATGATATTCAAGGCATCTCAAAACCTTTCTTAAAATTTTGAGCAAGTAATCCTACGAGTGTGTTTTGGGTACAAGATGTTTCATCCTTAGAAGATGTAATCTTTTCACTTGCTGCAAGTTGGACCACCCAACAGATGACAACGGGGGAGGATGGGAGGGTGTTGTCCTTGAGTTCTAAGACATGGCGCCAACAATGGCACAAGGGAGGAAGATGGTGGTGGTAGTGGTTGCAGTGGAGGGCTGGTGAAGTGATGTTGTTGGCACAACGAGGGCTAAGAAGCATAAGCTTCTGGAAGATGTTGAGATATCTACAAAATTTAACACGCTCCCTGTCATTTAAGATCCATTTATGCACTTCTTTTATCCTAGCTATAAAATCGAATCTAATGGCCCTCAAAGATGGACCACGTAATGGTCCTAAACATGAGGTGGACCAAATTAGACACTACCTACTAAGTAAGGTCAGATATATGAATCAGAGAGTGCTACAATATCTTATTATAAATTATGTTTACATTTAAATTTTTAAAATCTAAATATTTTTTAATAGTTTCAACTTCATTTTTTTTAGATTTCCTTTTATCTCTAATTATTAGACTACACTTCGGGTTCGTTTGGTTTAACTTTTAGGAAAAGATCTTTTGAATGAAGGTTTTTTAAAAGAAGGTATTTTAGAGGAATTACTTTTAAAAGAATAATTTTTATTTGGTTTGAATAAGTCAAAAGTAAGTTTAGGAGAATGAGTTTTGTTTGGATAGGATAAAGTAAAATTACTTTTGGTTGTTGATATAAGAGTAATAGTAAGATTTCTTTTCAAAAGATCTTTTTCTAGAATGTAAAGTAACCTCAAAGATACTTTTCTCAAAAAGCTTTTTAAAAAAAGGCCTTTTAAAAAATAAGAAGTTAAATCAAATACTACCAATTACTGTATAAAATCATTATCCCTCTTGTGGAAAGCCTTTTAGTGGATCCAAAATGCAATGGAAATAGGCACTTCATATTTGATCTATTATCTTGAATGCGCTTCTGTACTATTTTTCCTATAGCCCAAACCACCTAAAATGGTATTCACCATTTTTTTATAATAGGCACTAATATGCACTATCTTAATTTTCTCTTTCATTTCTAATGCTTTCTTGTGTAGAGAAATTCCGTTTTTTTATTTTTTTAACAAAATTATATATGTTCTTTCAAGCATGTGTCCACCAAAATATTAGGGTGTGGGGAATTTCTATGGAATCCGTTGAAGAATAACCAACACTTGATTAATTTAAGTGGTTTGACACTTATTTCCCTTAAATAAAGTCTCGATTTTGATTTTTATGGATGGAAAAAAGTTTAGCATTGAGAGAGTTTTATTTCACTAAAAGAGTTTTATTCTCATAATGAACTGATGAGACTCAAATCAAATTAGGTGGAATTTAATAAATTTTAAATACTAGTGGTTTAGATTAAAAAAAGGAAAAAACATAGAAGAATAAGATTATGCATTTGTATAAAAGTGTATATCTACCTGCTAGGGTAGCGCACTGGTTCTTTTTCTTTTTAAAATTATTATTAGGATTTTTTTAACCAATACCCAAGTAGTGGTTAAAGAATTAAAAGTGGAAAGTTTGTTAAGTTTTTAAAGTATTCAATGCATTAAAATTTTAAAAATCTTAGTTTCTAATAAAATATTTTTAGTTTTTAACTAGTGCCCTACCAGAAAAACCTTTATTATTATTATTATTATTATTATTATTATTATTATTTTGTTTAATACCTTAATTGTGGCGTGAATAACTTTCCATATAATTAGTGTTGCCAGCATGTAATTGTATTACGAGTCCAGTTTTCTTTTTCTTTCTTTCTTCTTCTTTTTTTATTTTTTAATGTGAAAGTCCAGTTTTCGTTTATATACTATAATGTGGAGAAGGAGATATTTTGTCATATAGTTAGCATTTAAACTGACAAGATATGGGAGTTCTGCCTCAACTTTTTGCTTGGACGAGCAGAGAAAATAGAAAGAAAGAAAGAAAATAGGGACAAGAGAAAATTAAATAAAAAATGTATTGTCTCTTTTATTATTTGGATAAAGAGAAAATAAAAAGAAAAAAAAAATTAAAAAAATGATTCTCTTACTTGATTAGAGAGAAAAATGAGAGAAAAATATAATTATAGAAAATATTTTGTTTATTTTTAATTTGATATAATGTAAAGATATAAATTAGGATAAATTAATATTTTAAATAAAATCTCACTCATTTACTAATTTTCTCTCCACTTATAGAGAGAAAAGATTTTGGTGGGCCTTGCCCCCACTTTTTTGTTTACTTATCTTTTTTACATCTAAGCAAGAGAAAATATCAAAATTATCTCATTTTTTCTCTCATTTTTTTTTTCTATTTTCTCTTCAACCAAATAAAAGGTAAGAGACATGACTAGTACATGTTGATTCATGGCGATTTCTTAAATGACAATAATAGAATGAGATTAAGAAAGAGTTCATTATATTGTCATATAAACTAAAAAATATTAATTTGTAATACTTGCCCAATTATTTCCACCAAAAATGTTCGTATTATCGTCTGTTTGGGCTTACGTTACCAATTTAAGATATGTGCTTGAGTTATGCCTAAATGATTGACTCGACATATTGAGTATTGACAGCACATAGACCTTGAGCGATTTCGTGTTTATTCCATTCATTTTCTATCGGATAGTAGCTTTTCTTTGGAGCAACAATTTGAACTTGGCTCAAAATTTCTCCAAGTAGTTCATTTGGTTAGCTTTTTAATCATGTATTATCATATCCTATATTCAATTCGTAAATTCTCTTATTAGGAAGTCATTTATAAATATTTTTGTATACATAAATTTAGAATATTGTCCAAACTTTAGATTAAAATGAATCTTCCCTCAACCTGAAGCTTTAGCTACAAAAAAACAAAAAAGGGGCGAAAATCACCTAAGCAATCTTCAAACACTTGGCTGAAATCCACACTACAAGCGGTGAGTACTTTTTTATACCTTTTCTATAGTTCTGGATCGACTTTCGAAACCCCTAATAAAGGTAATCTTTGGTCCTCCAATTAACGGTTCATATAAGCTGGGGGTCGAAACACTTTGCAAGCATACAAGTGTATGGCTGAGAACCATGCTACATAGGCTGAAGCATCTTGTTTCTTATTTAAATCAAGTGCCTCATCTTTATACCCGCCACTTGATCATGCTATATATAATAAGCTCCATGTTACTCAGAATCATAAGCCAGCCATTACCCCACTAATCTCTTAGTTGTCTCATCACCTCCCTCAAAATTACCGCAATTTTCTTTGTCTTCATCTCACTAAAGGCCACAAAGTAGACAGGAATCTCAGGCATCCAGAGACAGCTCAGATAGATCTGCAAAGTTGTTCATTTGACTAACACAGCCATCACAAAGACCTTGTCACATATAATAGTATATAAAGTGGCATAAAATATCCACAGTGTAGGCATGCAGGTATATATATGCTTCGTTATCTTTGATATTAGATAGGATAGTGGAATCTGGGGTATGCATTATTGACATGGAAGCTTATAGCTCTCTTTCTGGTCCATAATAACAGATTCTTCAATGGCTATTTAAAAGGGCCAATGAACAAGAAAGAGATGGCAACACCTCTAGTTCTCCCACCAAAAGAGAAGCTATCAGTGGTAAGAGTAATTTCTTGCAGCTTTTATTTATATATGATTTAGCATTGTTGACCTGAACACTTTTTTCAGCTTTTGGTGCACAACATGAATAATTTCAAAGCATATAGCCATATACCAATGTCTTTCTTTTATGTTGTTTCAGATAAAAATGATAAAGGGAATGATACAGTTGTACATAAGCGTCATAGGGCTTACCAAAGAACAAAGAGAAATAAAGGGACCAAGTTTGGCTGCAATAGTTTGAAGTTGTTTGCTTTTATATGTGGAAAAGACATTCCAAAGGCTTGCTTTTACAGAACCCTCAACTTAAGCAGACTAAGAAACTTGAATAGAAGAAGGGATTTTATACACTCTGTGAAGATGAAGAGAGAAGAATTATGCGGAGGAGTGGGAACTACTAAGGAGGCAGATTCTGCTTCTCATGTAGGGAAGAAGGTTTTGCCCATAACTGAGGCATCATTAACCACCTCAACTGAAAAGAATGACCAACGCAGCACCACAGATACTAAGGATCAAAACAAAGGTAACAAAAAGAAGGCTATTTCAAGAATGAAAGAACTGCTTAGATGGGCTGCTGCTACCAAAACAGAGAAAAGAGGAAAATTCAATGGACAAAAGGTAAAAAGACATCTCAACCTTTTCATTTGCCCCTAACAATTTTCAGCCCTATGATTGAGAGAGCCAAAAAGATAGTGGGTGGGAAGAAATTTCCTTGTTTCTCTAGCTTATCATTAACTATGTCAAATAGCTAACCTGTTAATTAGCCAAAAGAAATTGAAAGATAGGAAGAAGCCACTATTTTATATACACAAAACAAGATTGAGAAATCTAGTGTATAAGACTTTGCTAACGATCATTCTTCACGTAAGCAATTCCTCATGTGAATTGACGCTCCAACAACAACAACATTAAAATCTTGTTCTATTAAGTGAGATTGGCCACATGAATCAGATGATGCCATGTAGTGTCTTGTCATAAATTATGTTTATATTTAAACTACTAAAATTTAGACCACTTTAAATAGTTTAAGCTATGGTTATTCTAGGTTTATCTCTGCTTTTAGTTATTGAATTATCTCTCCAAATTAACTAAATTATGTTGGCAATAACTGGTCATTAAATTCTTGTCAGGTGTTACAGTTTAGAAGACATGGAACCATAAAAGCAGCTCCAGATGATGAACAACTTAGCAGTGAATCGCCCAAGATCAGTTTCGCGTTGGATGTGGAAAGCTGCTCAACCATTTCCTCTGTCTACTCATCAGCTATATCAACAGCTTTCTTGTTTGAAAACGGACAACCCCAGATTGCGCATTCGCCAATTCACATCCCTCCTCGAGAGAGTGGTCACACCACTTGTAGAAACGGTAACTGGATCACCACGGACTCTGAATGTAAGCTACCAGCTTGTATCCCTAGAAAACTAATTTTCACATATTGATTTTTTACACCTTTTATTTTATTACATTAATATCAGTATTTGGACTCTAATAGTTTCAGTTGATCGGACTCAAACCGACTCAGTCCACTTTTAGATAAAAATTTTTCCACACAATTTTTTTCTTTTTTTTATAAGATTTAAATTCGAGATCTTCTTTATAAAAAATAAATTTTAAATTATTCAAACTAATTAAATATAAATATATTAATTTTAAATTTTAAATTTTAAATTTTATTATTTAACTGAGTATATAAAATAATAAAATTATATATAGATATTATTATTATTGTCATTATTATAGTTATTAGAGGTGTGTTTGTTTTTCTATAAAAAGTAATTTTTTAACTAATAAAAAATTATTTTTTATAAAAATATTTATTTCAATTTTTACTCAAAAATTAAAAATAAAATTTTTAAATAAAAATTAAAATAAATAATTTTTAAAAATAATTTTTTATTTAAAACATAATTTTGTATTAAAATAAACTAAATATAACACATTTTAAGTAATCAACAAGGATATTGATATGATGGTAGAGGCGTACTATAATTCTAGAGAGGATCCTGATTTAATTTCTGGAAAAAACATCAATTGTAAAGTCAAGTCTGATTATACCTAAAAATGATTAGTCTCTTTCTCTAATAATAAATCGAAAAATACCCCCGATTAAAAAAATAAAAATAATAATAAATAAAAAAAACACGGCACACATCCTGAGTCACATACTTGTAACCTGGTAGCCTTTAACCAACTACTTGACTAACACTTGCTTTATGTTCTTGTTTGATGAGCAGTCGTGGTGCTGGAACTATGAAGAAATGCGCAAGAGGAAGATATTCTGTCATTTCCATACTTCACAAGTTAATGCTGTACGGTTTTTGTGCGAAAAACCTAATTTCACATCCGGGAAGATTTTATGTTACTTCAAGTAGTAGGGAGATTGATTGACAAGGGAGACAAGTGTAACATCAATCCTTAATTATCCGAATGTACTAGATGGAGATATGTAAAATGAGAATGTCCGGCGTTTAGTTAAACAAAAACCAAAAAAAAAAAAAAATGTCTGCCACCTACATTGTGAGGTATATAAATGAATAATTTATTCATGATTTATACAAGATTTTGACCTTTAAGGTTTTTATTGATTTTTGTTTTTGTTCCATAATTTTATGTTTTAGTTCTAGTTTCATAATTTTATCTTATAGATTTTAATCTTTATAGTATTACATATTTGACTTTTGATCCCTACAATGAAGTATCGACTCTTATCATTTTTATTTTTTCTAAATTTTTTATGTTTCATTTTTTATACTTTTTTTTATAAAGAATTAATTCATATTTTCTATAAAGAGTTAGAGCCCACAGTTTTCCTTTTTTTCCTTCCTGAGTGCTGAAAACTTAAATGGTAAAAAATTATGGATACTTGTACTAAAAAAATAAATATTATAGGGACTAAAACTAAAATTTGATGCAATTATAAAGAGTAAAATTATATTTAAATCTTTATTGATTGACCTAATTCAAATAGAAAAGTTTACTAGTGTGTGGGAGCATTTCATGCAGTTCTCTTGTAATAAACATAGCTGAATTTTTCAATTAAGCATGGCCTATCGTATTATATTTCACTTACTCAAATTATTATGTAATATGTTTTAAAATACTTTAATAATAAGTATATTTTTATTGTGGATCTTATAATTTTATACATGTTAAACAATATTTTCATGTATTATGGAAAAAAAATTGTTAGGAGAATCTATTAGTTGTGATAATATTTGAGAGTTTAATTTAGCAGTAATGTCTATAGAGATATACAAAAGAAAAAATAATAATAATTTTCGTGTCTATTAAATTATGCCTACATATCAATCAAAAAATAAATTATTCCAACATAAAAATTATCCTTAGTATTCTCATAAAAAAAAATTATCCTCGTATTGAGGATTCTTGAAATGAAGTTAAGATGAATGTCATTATCTAAGCTTTTAGATGTGATTTATAATCAACATTATATATATGTTCACGTCAAAAGAAAAAACCATTTTATATTTGTTTTAACTAATGTAATGAATAACATTAAAATTAATAGTGCGTTGAATTATAAATCCAAATTTTAATTTATAATTTAATAAATAATAGATAAACGAAAGGAATCAAAATTTTAAGAAATTAAGATATAATTTAAGATGCGTTTGAACCTAGGGCGCTAATAGTTGGGTCCATCATGGACCCCTAGATGAATTTTCTATGTTATATTACTAAGTTGTCCTTTATTTTCTCAAGAATTCCCCCCTCTCTCTCTCTTTCTCGTACCTTCACTACCCTATCTTTTTCTTTCGATTACAAATGACTGAAAAATCCGTTTAAACGAGTACTAACGAGAATTATCCGTGATGGGGTGGGTACAAGGACAAGTTTAGTTCCATAGAAATAGAGGCCTAGAGAGATATCATCGATAACTAATTGAAGAATATAAATCTCTCATTCTTATTCCATTTCTCTAATATCTAGTTATTCTTCTTTCTCTTTCTCTCGCCCCCTTCTTTACCTATTATTTTATAACAGTTTATTGGCATGACTTTGCTCTTAAAAATGAAGAGTAAGAAGTTGAAAGAATTATTTTTTTAAAGAAATTTTTTGAGGTAATTTTTTTTCTATTGATATATGTTTTATTGTTATACTTATGTTTCTTTCTCATTGACATTTTTCTGTATTATTACATTTCCTCCTTTAATATATTTTTTTATATATTATAGTTTATTGATATATGTTTTCGATCATTGTTGATGTCGATTTCTAAAACAAAATTCATCTTCTCATGTTTCATTAAGACTTATATTTTCATTGCTTTATGATTTTTTTTTCATTTATATATTGTATAGGTTTGTTTTCTGTCATGACTCGACATGGGCTATGACTGACGTATAGAGGACCTCTGCCCTTAGCAAGCCTAACAAGACCGTTACAGAAAATATATGGAGTTTCTTTTAAAAACATACTTTTTGCAACACACAAAACCAGCCAGCGTCAGAAAACTTAACGTTTGTAACTTAAGAACCCAAGGGGCATCCTTGGAAAACATACAATTAGAAAATACTTTATAGATTAGATACACACAATGACAACAACCAAACTGCGGAAGCTATACTTTGCTTGTGAACTAATGAAGCATACTGCAAATAGACTTCATATTAGTTACATTACATAATCCACATGAAATCCAAAATGACCCACACTAATGATGAGCCTGCCATGAGATACAATCCCACCAAACCAAAGTGGTAGCGCTCTCATAAAACTTGAAAACTGAGATGGAAATGAGAGGTGAGTCCAACCAATTCAGTGAGAGAAAATAAGTTTATAGCAAGTATCGAACAAGTTCACAAAATAAATAGTGGTATTGTGATAAATGTTGTATTTATATAAGTCCAAGTAAAAAATTTACTTTCCCAAATGAAAGGGGTATATATCGAAAAAGTAATCAAGATAAGTTGCAAAATAATTTATCCATTGAATAACATCAATTTTTAACAAAACCAGAATGGGGATCCAATTTCAAGTAAAATTTTAACCATAAAACTTAGCTTTGTAATTCTTCCTTCTAAAATAATAGCATTGTTGCAGAAATAATTTAAAAAGTTGACAAAATAAGTGGAAAGTTATCTAATCTATGATTTGCAAATAGGATAACACTTAAGTGGCCATTCCTTTATGTGACCTCGAACTAGACATGCACCACTCCTTGAGTGGCTTCACATGCACCACCTCTTGGGTGGCCATGAAAACAGGGTAATCAAGGTGCAGTAAGGCTAATGTCAACTGCCACTAGCTGCAGATCCTATCAGAAACTTTCCCAAAACCATTATATATATATATGTGTGTGTGTGTGTGTGTGTGTGTATCTTATGAGAAGTGAGAAAAACATTCTTACCCTTTGGATTAAACTCAATAGTTGAAATTAGAAGATAACTTTTAAAATACATGTGACCCTTTCCCTCCATAATTTCATTTCTCTCATGTGCGACACATTCAACCACTGGTAGCCTTACAGGGTGGACTCTCCATCGGACCAACAACCAACGACTTCAGGATGGCAACAACAAGGACAAGCAGTGTGCGAGATCCGACAGCAACGACACTCATGCAAGCAGGGACAGCGCAGCCATCGCGATCCTAGTGGCACCTTCTCATCGAAGAGTCCACCACTGTGAGGCTACCAGTTGTTATGTGTTGTACGCAAGAAAGATGAAATTTTTTTTGGGGGGGTCACATGTGTTTTAAAAGTTATCTTCTAATCTCAATCACTGAATTTAATGTAAAGGCTAAAAAATGCTTTTATCATTTCTCACATAAAACAGCCATTCTCATAAGATACATCCCCCATATATATATATATATATATATATATATATATATATATATATATGGGGCATATCATATGAGAGGAGCGGTTTATTATGAGAGTGAAAAAGCAAATCTAGGTCATATAACCACACATAGATGATTAAGATCTAAAATTATTTAAAGGTCACATGATCATTTAAAAAAGTCACATAACTTTATATTTTAATCTTGACCATTTATGTAAAATCCAATGCTTAAGATTTGCTCCTCTCACTCTTATAGTTAACCATTCCTATATATATATATATATATAGGTATTTCGGCTTCAACATAATAGCCTACTTATCCAACCCTAATTACTCATAAGGATCATATACTAAAAAAAATAGGATCGAAAAATTGGATCATTAGTAGGATACTTTTCTGATGCACAGGTTCCTCTAATAGAGGCAAGTGCAGAGCATACTTCATATCTTCTATAGCTTCGTTATTTCCTTTATTTTGTTTAAGAGCAAGAAGGGAAGAACTTTTAGGAAGAAAGAGAGAAGTTTACAGAAACACTTTCGTAATATTATTACTGAGGTTTGATGATCATACAACGATTTAGCTTTTCCTTTTATAGACGGGGAAAAGCATAAGACACTTGCCCTATTTCACAGGACTACATGCTCCTTCTATCTTTTTCTATAAGTCAATGAGTCTTGCCCATTGATTATAAGAGGACAGCAAGGACTTTCCTATTTTCTACAAAAGGACGATTAGGACCTAACTATTTATTATAACATGACGAAGTCTTGACTACATTTATTATGAAAGGACTTGACTTAGACAAAGTTTTTGCTAGCTACGGCTTGTTACACATTGAGTCTAGACATTTACAAACTCTTATTTATTACAAAATGACAAAACTCTACTAAGTCCAATGTACTTTTGGATAGAGAAGACTTTAAGACATCTAGATTCTTTGTCTTTGTAGTCTTACTTTGCTTTTGGCATGGCTATGTTTCTGATGTCCTTGGATGTTGGACCTCTTGTATTGTTAACATCTCTACCATTTAAAGATAGGCTCGTGACTTGGTGACAGGTTGACTCTTTCATCTCTGCTTTCTCTTTTTCTGTACTCTATCAATTCTGCTTTCAATAGTATTTTTTCAGGGTTTATCTCTTTCGTATCTTCATCTGGATCTTGAGAATCTTGCATGATGAGATTTTGCATTGGATTCTTGTTAGTGGTTGTACTAGTCTGGCCTATTTCAATTTTTCCAACAGGTGCCTCTCCTGTATGAGTGATCTCAGATGGTAGATAGATAATATCAAATGGTTTGAGTTGAATACAGGTGGCATCATCATCTGTGCCATTTATTTCATGCAAATGAGACATTAAATTTTTTTTTATAGAACGGAGGCTCATTGTCTTGAACAATTGCTTTTAAGTTAGGGAATGGTATATACACTCTGGCATGGTTCTGTGTCCAAAGGAGTTTTATTTGTGGATGTTGGAAGTATGGACAGTGAATAATAAAAATTGAGATGAAATCATTAACCTGAATTTCATCTAATTTCCAAATATTAAATTTAGATAATTCTCTGTCAAGTTCTTTAATCCACCAACTAATGGGTGAGAACCATTGAAGAGTCTTCCATAGAAGTGAAGAGCAATTTTTCTGGTTCTGAGAGGAATTTTCTTAGTTTAAAAGCAGGACACAGGATATGATAGGAGTATAGTATTGAGACTCACCATAAATATCATATATCAGATTCTACAAATGGTGTTTCTATGAGGATGGTAAAGATGGTGAGATAAGGTACAGCAGGATTTAGCCAGGTGGGTTGAGGAATAAGGTTATGTATTTGGATGGATGTGTTGAGCTAAAGAGACATGTGTAATTTTCCAAATTCCTACAAGCATCTGGTAGTAAGCGGAGTGCCAAGAGGAATTTCAGGTGGAAAAGTTCTTTGGACTTTGCTTTCTTTAAAGGGAGTGGATGGATGTAACATCTTACTAGACAAAGTACTATGCTTAAGTCATAATAAATTATCTGGTAAGTGATTACGTGTAGTGAGTTGATTAAATTCTATTTTCTATCTCATTATTAATTACCCACATAGAGATGACTATTCGCATAATAAAATGTTCTGCTTGACGGCGGAATAAATACTAGTTAATTGTTGTACCGTAAATAACGTAACATAAATAAAAATGCAATATAGATAGAACTACTGCAAAATACATCATAAATATATATATATAGATGTCTATTTGCAAAGTTTGTCAAACGATACATAAAATGGCACAGGGTAATAAAAATGAGGCCGGTAACATAAAATAAATCGGTCGGCCCTATGAGCAGTACCCTAGTTGGTCCCCACGGGACATTTCATGTACAACTCTTAATTCCTATCCATTTGTCCATGACCCAGACTGCCAAAAGAGGGTTATTCTTTACATCTATTATTGCTACAACATGCACATTACCTAAACGGAATTCGAAGAAAGAAATCTATTCGCCATGCTTGCGTTTGCAGGAGGATGGTCCACGCTCGGAGTAAAGGATGAGGAAGAGGATCTTGCCCCCTTAGATGGATCCTCTTTAGACATCGAGACTGAGGGAATCTACTGCGGTGGTGAGGCAGGAGGGGCCATAGGAGCTAGAGCTGCTAGTGCTGCTACTGGTGGAGGTGTAAAGGGATGGGCCATGTAAAGGGGAATGGCAATATAAGGGACGGCAGGGTCGAAAAATGGATGCATAAGTGGTACAGCAAAATCTCTCTGGAAAAAGAAGTAAAGGCGAAACTGACATCTACAGGATGTATATACAAAGTCCAAGAACAGGTCAGGGTGGATATGGAGCTCGGGAAACTCAATCAACAGAACTTCGATTGCTGCGTTCTCCATGGTCTGAGAATGACGCGGAAATATATAATAGGGTAAGAAATAAAGATTTCTCAGTAGGAATTCCTAGTTTCTACATATTTGTCATCATTGTTATTCTCAGTTATTTCAGTCTTTCCGTAATTTAAAATAGTACGATACAATAGTAATATTTAACTTAAATCCTTATTTATAAAACATACACGGAAATAAACTCAATTTTAGTTAACAGATATGTCAATGCAATTAAAATAGTAACTATAAGAAAATAATAGTATATCAAGAACAATAAATAGGTAACTAGAAAAATCAGTTAAAGAGTATCATACTATATATATTAATGTGTAATTGGAAAATGCATCTTATCCTTGAAGGCTTTCGCCTCTTAAAACTTATTTCCATCCTTGGTCTCCTGGGAGTTATTGGCCATACACTCCTGGGTAATTGTCCACTTTTCAGGACTGAGTTCGTTCCTATACAGAATTGCCGGGTTTATTTTTCCCGACCTTCCCATTGATCTATTCCCCTTAAATTTGTTCAGGGGCTGGCCCAAATAATATGGAATCCTTTGTAATATCCATGAATTGCATGCACAACTGACTTTATTCTTTCAAACATCATGTGTTCATGCCATTGTAAATTACACAACATATGAATTTCTTGCTGAAATTTCGGCAGTATAACGGATCGGGTCCGCTTCCCCATGAATAGTGCCAGACAACCAGTACAATTATACAAGCTTGCAATTCAACATGGACTAGCAAATATATATATATATATATATAATTCATCAATTTCAATTCAAGCATCAATAGGGTTTTTAGTTTATTCTCTCCTGTTCTGCCCGAGTTTGGTATACTCTACCCTTAGTTCAATTCAACTCATTTAAATCTAATTTTTGGATATGTCATAGCTTATATGTCTAGTTTCCAACCCTTTTGGGCCCATCTTATTTTGATTTGTATAATTCAAGATATAAGTATTCTACCTCAGACTGCCCTGTTCTTAGCCAGAATTGTGCTCTTATAAGTGAAAATTCACTAAAAATAGAAATCTAGGTAAAGTCATACGAAATGTATATCAAATTAAAGCTAATAGAACAAGATTTTAAATGACATAAGTTTCATGTCATTTGCATGAGTATATTTTTAGTTATGACTCCCGAAACTTAACCCTACTGGACTACCCTGTTCCAGCCCAGTCTAAACTTGAGTCAACTTCCTTGGTGTGCTAGGAACAAATGGCAACGAATCTGATTCTAAAATTTTTATAGGATGTTCCCTTACATGTTAGCCTTCAAAATATTTGGGTTCACTCAATTTGGAGTTGTGTAGGGTGAGCTATACCCTTCTCAACTCATACTGCCTAGATAAGAATCCAGATTTCTAGGTCCAACTTCAAAAATTCATAACTAATTCTATACTAATCCAATGGCCTTATATTTTATATGTATGGAAAGTTTTGAATGTTTAGTTTCATATAAAAATATATTCATCAAATTTAATTGGCTGTAAGCAGAGCCGTACACTCCGCCGTACGGACCGCCGAGGAAAACCCTAACAGGTTCTTAAATTGTTCTCTATTCTTCAAGCTATTTGCTATCAATTTCAATTTTAATTACAACATATATGCAAAATTAGTCATAAACCATCATCATCACTCTACATAACATCAATATCATAGGTTATATATGATCCCCATGCAGCCCCAAACCAAAGAAAGTAAGAAGAGAAGTAGGATTTCCTACCTTATCTAGTTGAATTTGAGTTGATTTAGTATCTTTGATGGAAGCAACTTTTGATGAGACTTGAAGAAGGGATGGAAATGGAATGAAGATGAGAGTGAGGAGAAGAGAAATGAGAGGAGCTTCAGCAGCTAGGGGGTGGCCGAAATTTATAAGAAGAAAAGGAAAGAAAAGGTGAAGATTTTTTAAGCAACTTCTCTTTGATTAGTGGACTTCACCCTACCTTTCAATTTAGCTTGGCTTCCCATCCTTCAATGGCTGATCAAGGCGCCACATGAGGGGATGGTTTGGCTAAATCCTAGCCATTCATCCTAAGGTACTCATAGAAAAATTTCTATTGGTTCGGTTCCGACAGTTTAAAGTACCGAAATCTTACCTATTTCTCTTAAATCGGTAAACCGGTTTGAAAAATTTCTGTGAGGTTTCCTATGTTCCTAATCTAATTCCATCAAGGCTAATCCTTTTAACTCACACTTAATTGGCTTCAAGTAAATGTTTAATTGAATTCTGATTAAACCCAATTATTCGATAAAAATCGAACAACTCAGTTGTTAACGATAAAGTTTTTTGGACGTTACATTTCTACCCTCCTAAAAAAAATTTTGTCCTCAAAATTTAGTACCTGAGAATAATTTGGGATACTCCCTCCTCATATCAGATTCTAACTCCCACGTACAATGCGCTGAGTCTTCGTGTCCCTATGCCACCTTCACCAGCTATACGGCTTTGTTTCAAAGGTGTTTGATGCTCCTGTCCACTATCCGTACTGGGGGTACATGAAAAGTTAAGTCATTCCTTAACTGAATTGATTTAGGTTCCAAAAAGTTAGTAGGGTCAAGCTGGTATTTTCTAAGTTGAGAAATGTGGAAAACTTCATGAAGATTTGACAGATGTGGAGGTAAGGCAACTCGATATGCAACTAGCCCGATTCGCTTTAAAATTTGAAAGGGACCTATAAAGCGAGGGCTTAGCTTTTTAACTCTAATGGCTTTACCTACTCCAGTTGTGGGTGTGATCTTTAGAGACATGTGGTCTTCTTCCTGAAACTCCAAGGGCTTTCTCCTGACATCCGCGTAGCTCTTTTGACGGCTCTGAGCTGCAAGTATTTTGCTACGGACTCTTTTGATCTGCTCTGTAGTTTGTCTGACTAGTTTCAGACCTAGCAGACTCTATTCTCCTGATTCATATCAACATAGGGGAGATTGACACTTCTGTCCATATAAAGTCTCATATGGAGCCATGCCGATGCTAGCATGATAACTGTTGTTGTACGCAAACTTGGCTAACGGTAAGTATCGATCCCAGCTTCCACACTATTCCAGAATGTATGCTCGTAACATATCTTCCAAAGTTTGAATCGTTCATTCCGTTTGTCCATCCAATTGTGGATGATATGTAGTACTTAGACATAGCTTAGTACTGAATGCCTTCTGGAGTGCTTCCCAAAATCATGAAGTAAACCTTAGATCTCGATCTGAAATGATTGTTGAAAGAATACTATGTAACTGTAACACTTCTTGAATATATAATTGAGTTAGCTTCTCTAAAGGAGAATTTGCTCAAATGGGTAAGAAGTGAGTAGACTTGGTTAGTCTATCCATTATGACCCATAGAGCATTATATTCTGAGGGGGTTCTTGGTAAGCCCATCACGAAATCTATAGAAATGCTCTTCCATTTCCACTCCGGAGTCTTTAAGGGTTGTAATGTCCTTGCTAGTTTCTGATGCTCTATTTTCACCTTTTGGTAAGTTAGACATTTATTCACAAATTTGCCACATCTGTTTTAAGGCCTGGCCACTAAAATATCTTCTTAAGATCTTGATACATTTTGTTAATGCTAGGATGTATAGTAAACTCGCTCTTATGGGCTTCCTCCAAGACCTTCTTCCTGAGGTTGTCCTTCTCAGGTACGCATATCCTCCCTTGATGTCGCCATATTCCTTCTGCATCCTGAGTAAATCCTGTTAGCTTGCCAGATTGCACTACTTGCACTGTATGCTGGAAGTCATCATTTCTTTGTTGTGCTTGCTGGATTTGGTCTTTGAAATCACTAGTTATCTTAAATTGGTTTAAATGAATGGCATTGGGGGTTATAGAGATTCCCAAGTTGAGGGCTTGGAAACTTTCTATAAGTTCCGCCTCTTTGATCATCATCCATGCCACCGTTAAGGATTTTCTACTTAGGGCATCTGCTACCATGTTTGCCTTGCTAGGATGGTACTTTAGGTCAAACTCGTAATCTTTAAGAAACTTTATCCACCTTTGCTGCCTCATGTTCAATTCTTTCTGATCAAAAAGGTATTTCAAGCTTTTGTGATTAGAAAATACTTCAAACTTCACTCCATAGAGATAGTGTCTCCATATCTTCAAGGCAAACACTATCGCTGCTAACTCGAGGTCATGCGTTGGATAATTTCTTTCATGAGTTTTCAATTGCCTGGAAGCATACGCGACGACGTTCCTATTTTGCATTAACACACACCCTAATCCTCTCTTGGAAGCATCACACGGTCCATTAGGATTTGGTAAAATAAGTATTAGAGCTGTTGTCAACTTTTCCTTTAATTCTTGGAAACTCTGCTCGCACTCGGGTGTCCATTCGAATGGGGCGTTCTTCCTGGTTAACCTTATTAGGGGTAGGGCTATTTGAGAGAAGTACTTAACAAATCTCCTGTAGTATCTTGCCAACCCTAAGAAACTCCTAACTTCTATAACTGTCGTTGGCCGTTCCCAGTTTAATACTGCTTCTACCTTACTGGGGTCCATTGAAATTCGCCCATGGGATACCGTATAGCCAAGAAATTTTACTTTTTTCATCCAAAATTCACATTTGGATAGCTTGGCGTAGAGTTTCTTTTCTCTTAAAATTTGCAGAACCAGTCGCAAATGTCCTGCGTGCTCCTGTTTCATCTTCGAGTAAACAAGTATGTCATCAATGAACACCACCACAAATTTATCAAGATATGGTCGGAATATTCAATTCATGTAATCCATGAATATTGCCAGTGCATTCATCAATTCGAAGGACATCACAGTATATTCATAATGTCCATAACGAGTCTGAAACGCCATCTTCGGAATATCTTCTTCTTGAACCCGAATCTGGTGATATCCAGACCGCAGATTAATCTTGGAAAATACAGTAGCCCCTTGCAGTTGATCCATGAGGTCATCAATCCTTGGCAATGGATACTTGTTCTTGATCGTCGCCTTATTCAATTGCCTGTAATCTACACATAGTCGCATGCCTCCATCTTTCTTCTTAACTAACAAGACTGGGGCTTCCCATGGTGATGCACTTGGCCTGATAAATTTCTTTTCCAAGAGTTCTTCAATCTACTCCTTAAGTTTGATCAGCTCCAAGGATGACATGCGGTATAGCGCTAAAGATATTGGTCCTATTCCTGGTACTAGTTCAATGGTGAACTCAATCTCTCTCTCGGGAGGGAACTCGGGAATATCTTCGGGGAACATATCAGGATATTCCCTAACAACTGAAATATCATTTAACTTCTGAATAACTTCCACTACACTGGTTGATAAAAAAATATACCCTTGGCTTCCATTCCTACAGTGATGTACTGCTAAGGAACTTAAATAAAGACTTACAGGGATTACTGGTTCAGAAGATGAAACAGAGGGAAGTACAATAGATTTATCAGAGCAATTTAATAGGGTTTGGTTGGCAGAGAGCCAATCCATACCCAAAATAATGTCAAGTTCGGACAAGGGAAGACAAATTAAATTAGCCGAAAAAATTTGACCTCTTATCTGACAGGGGACATTCATACAAATATGATTAGTCCTAACGGGCTCACTTGTAGGAGTAGAAACTAGCAAGTCATAGGGTAATTCAGAAATAGGTAATTGCAAGGCTGACATGCAATCATGAGAGATAACGGAGTGAGATGTACCTAAATTATATAAAACGGTTAAGGTCTTACCATTCACTTCACACGTATCTTAAATCAAATATTCCGACTTGTTGACCTCCTATGCATCCATAGTGAAAACTCTTCCCTGGCGTTATGGCTTGAGAGTCGGTTGAGGGTTTCTGGCAGAACATTCATAGATTTTGTGGCCTGACCTGCCACATCCAAAACAAACATTTTGACCTACCAAGCGAGGGCGGTCACCATGATTTCTGCCATACTGGTTGCAAGTCTAGTTCCCAAAAGGCCTTTGAGGTTGCTTGCCTTTGTTGCTCGCCGGCTGAAACTTTCTCTGCTATTGTAAGTTGGGCTTGAATCTCAGCCCTTGCCAAGCTAATCCCTTCTTAAAGTTATTGCCGGATGACCTAGCAGCAACTAACTTCTTGTTACAATCCTCCACTAGGCGACACTTGTTCACCAAAACAGGGAAGTCTCTGATCTCCATTGGTCCTATGGTAGTAAGGATGTCTTCTCTCAGTCCATTTCAAACTTCATGCATTTCCATGCTTCGTCGAGGCTCCGTTGATAAATGGTGGAAAATTTGCACAACTCCTCAAATTTAGCAATGTACTCCAACATGCTACTATTCCCTTGACGGAGGTGCATGAACTCCAATTCCTTAGCATTGCAGATAGACGCAGGGAAGTACTTCTGATAGAATGCATATCTGAATACGTCCCAAGTAATATTTGTCTGGGATCCCTCTAATAATCGCCATGCACCATTCCACCAGAATTCTGCATCTGCTTCTAGCATATAGCTGACAAAAGTCACCTTTTGACGATCTATGCAATCTAACATGGAGAAAATATTTTCCATAGCTTTGACCCATTCATCTGCCTTATCTGGGTTAAAGGCTTCCCTGAAGCTAGGTGGGTTAGCCTTCTAGAACTCAGCAAATTTGAGGTATTCCAGATCCACTCCAGGGCCATTATCATTCCCTCCATGATCTACCTCTGACTGCCTTCCTAGTTGGCCCATCATTTGAGTTGCCGCAGTTGCCTGCTCATGCATAGCGTGCGCCATCTCTCGCATTGTGTCTAGGAACTCCGTAGATTCCTCCTAGGCTAGGGAAGTTCATGGCCTATCTCGCCTTCCAAAAGCTATCAAGTTCTGAACACATAAAACAAAAGTAATTAAGTTGATCAGGCTCAAGATTAAGTTCGGTGTGCAAGTAAATATTAGCATACGGTTAGGCAAACTCCCTCACGTGCATCCTATCCATATGGACAAGACTCAGTGCATAATAATACCTAGGGAATACAGAGCATATGCGAAGCATAGTCAGTCCAATCCTCAAGCCTATATTAGGATGAACTGCTCTGATACAAAAAATGTAACACCTTACCAGACAAAATACTATACTTAAGTCATAATAAATTATCTGGTAAGTGATTACGTATAGTGAGCTGATTAAATTCTGTTTTCTATCTCATTATTAATTACCCACATAGAGATGACTATTCGCATAATAAAATGTTCTGCTTGACGGCGGAATAAATACTAGCTAATTGTTGTACCGTAAATAACGTAACATAAATAAAAATGCAATATAGACAGAACTACTGCAAAATACATCATAAATATATACATAGATGTCTGTTTTCAAAGTTTGTCAAACGATACATAAAATGGCACAGGGTAATAAAAATGAGGCCGCTAACACAAAATAAATCGGCCGGCCCTATGAACAGTACCCTAGTTGGTCCCCACGGGACATTTCATGTACAACTCTTAATTCCTACCTATCTGTCCATGACCCAGACTGCCAAAAGAGGGCCATTCTTTACATCTACTATTGCTATGGCATGCACATTACCTAAATGGAATCCGAAGAAAGAAATCTATTCGCCATGCTGGCGTCTGCAGGAGGATGGTCCACGCTCGGAGCAGAGGACGAGGAAAAGGAACTTGCCGCCTCAAACGGATCCTCCTCGGACATCGAGACCGAGGGCATCTACTGCGATGGTGAGGCAGGAGGGGCCATAGGAGCTGGAGCTGCTACTGCTGCTAGTGCTGCTGCTGGTGGAGGTGGAAAGGGATGGGCCATGTAGAGGGGAATGGCAATATAAAGGACAGTGGGGTCGAAAAATAGATGCATAAGTGGTATAGCAAAATTTCTCTGGAAGAAGAAGTAAAGGCGAAACTGACATCTACAGGATATATATACAAAGTCCAAGAACGGGTTAAGGTGGATATGGAGCTCAAGAAATTCAATGAACAGAACTTTGATTGCTGCGTTCTCCATGGTTTGAGAATGACGCGGAAATATACAGTAGGGTGAGAAATAAAGATTTCTCATTAGGAATTCCTAGTTTCTACATATCTGTCATCACTATCATTCCTAGTTGTTTTGGTCTTTTCGTAATTTAAAATAGTACGACACAATAGTATATTTAACTTAAATCCTTACTTATAAAACATATACTGAAACAAACTCAAATTTAGTTAATAGATATGCCAATGCAATTAAAACAGTAACTATAAGAAAACAATAATATATCAAGAACAATAAACAGGTAACTAGAAAAATCAGTTAAGGAGTGTCGTACTATACATATTAATGTGCAATTGGAAAATGCATCTTATCCTTGAAGGCTTTCGCCTCTTAAAATTTATTTTCATCCTTGGTCCCCTGGGAGTTATTGGCCATACACTCCTGGGTAATAGTCCGCTTTTCAGGACCGAGCTCGTTCCTATACAGGATTGCCGGGTTTACTTTCCCCGACCTTCCCACTGATTTATTCTCCTTAAATTTGTTCAGGGGCTGGCCTAAGTAATATGGAATCCTTTGCAATATCCATGAATTGCATGCACAACCAACTTTATTCTTTCAAACATCATGTGTTCATGCCATTGTAAATTACACAACATATGAACTTTTTGCCAAAATTTCGGCAGTATAACGGATCAAGTCCGCTTCCCCATGAATAGTGCCAGATAACTAGTACAATTGTACAAGCTTGCAATTCAACATGGACCAACAAATATATATATAGCATCATTCATCAATTTCAATTCAAGCATTAATAGGGTTTTCGGTTTATTCTCTCCTATTCTGCCCGAGTTTGGTATACTCCACCCTTAGTTCAATTCAACTCATTTAAATCTAATTTTTGCTATGTCATAGCCTTATGTTTCTAGTTTTCAACCGTTTTAGTCCCATCTTATTTTGATTTGTATAACTCAAGATATAAGTATTCTACCTTAGACTGCCCTGTTCTTAGCCAGAATTGTGCTCTTATAAGTGAAAATTCACTAAAAATAGAAATCTTGGTAAAATCATACAAAATTTATATCAAATTAAACATAATAGAATAAGATTTTAAATGAAATAAGTTTCATGTCATTTGTATGAGTATATTTTGAGTTGACTCCTGAAACTTGACCCTACTGGACTACTCTATTCTAGCCCAATCTAAACTTGAGTCAACTTCATTGGTGTGCTGGAAAGAAATGGCAATGAATCTGATTCTAAAATTTTATATGATGTTCCTTTACATGTTAGCCTTCAAAAAAATTTGGGTTCACTCAATTTGGAGTTGTGTAGGGTGAGTTATACCCTTCTCAACTTATATTGCCCAGATAAGAATCCAGATTTCTAGGTCCAACTTTAAAAATTCATAACTAATTCTATACTAATCCAATGGCCTTATGTTTTATATGTATGGAAAGCCCTAAATGTTTAGTTTCATATAAAAATAGATTCATCAAATTTAATTGGATGTAGGCATAGTCGTACACTCCGCTGTACGGATCACCGAGGAAAACCCTAATGGATTCTTAAATTGTTCTTTATTCTTCAAGCTATTTGCTATCAATTCCAATTTTAATTACAACATACATGCAAAATTAGTCATAAACCATCATCATCACTCTACATAACATCAATATCACAGGTTATACATGACCCTCCAAACCGAGAAAGTAGGAAGAGAAGTAGGATTTCCTACCTTGTCTAGTTGAATTTGAGTTGATTTAGTGTCTTTGATGGAAGCAACTTTTGATGAGATTTGAAGAAGGGATGGAAATGAAGTGAAGATGAGAGTGAGGAGAAGAGAAATGAGAGGAGCTTCAGCAGCTAGGGGGTGGCCGAAATTAACAAGAAGAGAAGGAAAGAAAAGGTGAAGATTTTTTAAGCAACTTCTCTTTGATTGGTGGACTTCACCTTACCTTTCAATTTAACTTGGCTTCCCATCCTTCAATGGCTGATCAAGGCGCCACATGAGGGGATGGTTTGGCTAAATCCTAGCCATTCATCCTCGGGTACTCATAGAAAAATTTCTATTGGTCTGGTTCCGACAGTTTAAAATATCGAAATTTTACTGATTTCTCTTAAATCGGTAAACTGGTTTGAAAAATTTCTGTGAGGTTTCCTATGTTCTTAATCTAATTCCACCAAGTCTAATATTTTTAAATCACACTTACTTGGCTTCAAGTAAATGTTTAATTGAATTCTGATTAAACCCACTTATTCGATAAAAATCGAACAACTCAGTTGTTAACGATAAAATTTTTTGGTCATTACAATGGATAGGCATACATCATGGTTAGTGGAAAATAGTGAGTAGAGGCAATTATAGTGATAGGTTTGGTTTGGGCTTGTTTTGGTCTAGAGAGAAAATCTGGAATGAGATTTTGGGTTCCCTTTACATGTTTTACAGAGAAGTCACATCTAGAGAACCATTCTTTTATTATCAGAATTTGATGACTTAGTGGGAGGACTTAGGTTCCTCTAATAGAGGCAAGTGTAGAGCATACTTCGTATCTTCTATAGCCTTGTTATTTCCTTTATTTTGTTTAAGAGTAAGAAGGGAAGAACTTTTAGGAAGAAAGAGAGAAGTTTACAGAAACACTTTCGTAATATTATTACTGAGGTTCGATGATCATACAACGGTTTAGCTTTTCCTTTTATAGATGGGGAAAAACATAAGACACTTGCCCTATTTCACAAGACTACATGCTCCTTCTATCTTTTTCTATAAGTCAATGAGTCTTGCCCATTAATTACAAGAGGACAGCAAGGACTTTCCTATTTTCTACAAAAGGACGATTAGGACGTAACTATTTATTACAACATGACGAAGTCTTGACTACATTTATTATGAAAGGACTTGACTTAGACAAGGTTTTTGCTAGGTACGGCTTGGTACACATTGAGTCCAAAAGGTAAGACAGTCCACTGATAATGGGCATTAGGAATATAGAAGGCAGTTTTGGCCTGTCTTTCGGGTTAAGGCCCAATTGCTAAAATCCTGACTTCAAATCAAATTTTGAAAGATATGGGCATTTTGGATGTAGGAATAAAGAGAGCAAATTTTTGGAGGAGGAAACTTATCATCTTTAAGAAAATTGATTTAATAGATGGTAATCAATGAAAAGTCTTTTCTTTCCTCAAACTTGTTCAGATCTCTTATTCATATAGAAAGCTTGGCATGCCTGTAACAACATGCCCAGAGGGGGTTGCGACAAAAGGCAATAAAAAAAATATTTTAAAAAATATTCAATGGAGCTGCCACAAATTTTTATTTAAGGAAAAAAAATAAAAAAAACCTTTTTGATTTGACAAAGTTGGTCCTTTGAAAATGAGATTGGGTTCGGGTGTCTAATTGTACCTAGGGAAGGGTGGAAACTTAATTCCATTGTACCCCTAATACATCCATCTCAAGATGGTTACCCTAGAGCTTGTTATGTAAATTAATTAATAACTATAATATTTATTTTTTCCCCTTTAAATTCTAACAATTATGTACAAAAGAAGAGAAAACAAAATTAATATAACTATTTATAAGAAAATAAAATAAAAGCAGAACCAAAATTTAAGAAAATTTAATTTTTGGCTTGACAGAGTTACCTGCTCCTACGTATCCTCCAGTGTAATGAGGAACTCAAAGCCATCGTCGTTCTTGTAAAAAATAATTGTGTGTTGGGTTAATTTTATTTAAAAAAAGATTTTTAAAAACAAAGGAAAAAAATACTTAATCCACTCTTGCACAGGATTCAAGATAACACAAACTACATAATAAACTTTTACAATTCTCACAACCCTTGAGGATGGTCAAACCATATATTAATGTCATAAGTTTGTTGCATGGATTTCAAAAGATGTTTTGACCATTAAAAAGGGAAAACTTTTAGCTAAAGACAATGTGTCAAAATTTAAAAGAATTCAACTAATTTAAAAAAATGTCAAACAAGAAAAAATCAAACACACAAAAAAAAAACCCATAAAGTTGAGTAAAAATACAAAAAAAAAAATGAAACGTCAAATGAGAAAAAAAAAGCTTATGATGGAAAAGAAAATGTTTGATAAAAAAAAGAATTAGTATAAATTTCTTTTTAAAAGAAAATAAAAGTAAAAGGCAAAAAATAAAAATAAAAATAAAAACACCCAACATGCATAGAGGAAGGAGATTAAACTACTATATAGAGGAGGCTTGAGGTATTAATGACAGTGATAATGGTAGAGCGGTTTGGTGGAGGTTAAGCGGAAGTGGAGGCTGTGCAACTTCACAAAAGTGTGATAACAGTGATGGGCGAAAAGATGAAGATGGGCTGTGGTTTGTGTAACATCCACCAAGAGTTCCGAGTTCTGACTTCACCTTCAAGTTTCCATGATTTCCGATTTCATCTTCGAATTTCACATAAAATAGGATAATTTCCGACTTCTGAGTTCGTCTTTGAATTTCAGGATAATTTCCGACTTCCGAATTTATGTTTCAAAATAAAGTGTACATGGTTTCAGACCTCCGAGTTGATAGTTTAACAGAATAGTTATAATTACCGACCTCTGGGTTGAATGTAACGAGTTTCGACCTTAGAGTTGGACTCAAACAGAATGGACACGGGTTCATATTTTTGAGTTGATTTCCAAGTTGTACATGATTTACGATCTCCGAGTTTATTCTCAGGAGCTTTCCATTTCTGTTGGTGTTCCCGAGTTTGAATTGGGAATTCTGAGATTATGTAAGTTCCCGATTTCTGGTGTTATGCTTAGAATCAATCTCCGAGATTGATCCTGGACCAAGTTTTAGAATTTCATGTAATAAGAGTTTTAAAGCATCCTAGTTCTCGACTTCCAAGTTTACGTAACATCCCCGACTTCCGGGTTTAAGTATTTTAGGTTTCATATTCTTATCCTTGACTTTCAATTTTAAGGTGGTTGTGTGCTGTATGATTTTCGACCGTCGACCTTATGTTTCAAATAAGTTTTGCATGATTTCCAACATCCAACTTTGCTTCCAAGTTTCGAATAAACCAGACAAGTTTTCCGATATCCGATTTCATCTCCGAGTGTCAAATAAATGGCACGAGTTTCGACTTTAAGCAGAATCGAGACGAGTTCCGATTTTAGACAGAATGGAAGCAAGTTCCACCTTTGGGGCGATGTAGAGGATAATTTAACCACAAAAGAGGGAGACACGACCGAACTTCATTCACAAAATTTCAACCAATCAACACTCACAATTCCAACTATCCTCATGTATTTAAGTCAGACTCTCCTTCTCATTTCTGGCTGACTTGTGCCTCCCTCTCCCTCTTACTCTAGCCCTTTTCTTCTCTTACCCTCTTAACCTACTCCATCAAATCTCCAAGCTTTGTCAAGATTCAATCAATCCAAACTCAAATTCAGCAAGATCACACCTAAAGGAGGTAGGATTCCATTTCTGTTCTTAAATTCTTTGAACTGTGGTTGTATGAAATTTTATTTTTCTTCATGTATTTGATGATATATTGGATGTATATGATGTATTATGATTGAATTAATATGAAATCTTGAGTTGGAATTAAAGTTAGTAGAAGAAAACTAGGAGAAGTGGAGGATCGAGATGCTGCCTGAGTGAGAAGCCCCACAGTAGTCCGGATGGCAGAGTGTACGGCTCTGCTTACAACCGGTTAAATCTAATGAAACTATTTTTATTTGAAACTAGACATTCAGGGCTTTCCATACATATATCATATAGGCCCATTGGATTAATATTGAGAGAGATATGAATTTTTGAAATTTGACCTAGGAATCAGGACTTTCATCCAGGCAGTGTGATTTGAGAAAGGTGTAACTCACCTTACACGACTCCAAATTGAGTAAAACCAACTTTGTTAGAAAGCTTACACATAGGGGAACATCCCTTAATGAAATTCCGACTTTGTTATCATCCATTTGTTCCCAGTGGTTTGAGGAATTTACCCTATGTCCAAACCAGGCCAAAACAGGGTAGTTCAGGAAGGTCAAATTTCAGGACTTATAACTCGAGCTCTACTAAAGTGAATGAAATGAAACTTGTTGCAAATGAAAGGTTGTTCTGTTAGCTTTGCTATGACCAATTTCATATGATTTGGACTTGTTTTCAATTTTTAGTAGATTTTTACTTTTAGGTGTGTAATTCTAGCCAGCCACAAGGCAAGCCGTGTTAAAATATAAATAACTTGAGTTATACAAATCAAAATAAGATAGGACTAAAGAGGTTAGAAAATAGACATATAGAGCTATAACATATCCAAAATTTAGGTTTAAATGAGTTGAATAGAGGTGAAGGTGGATTATACAAAATTCGGATAGAACTGAATAGAATTGGCAGAAATGACCAAATTGATGGTTTCACAAGTGTTAGTGAACATATAAGGCTTGAGTTGGTGATTGCAAGTTTTACATTGATAGATTAGTTAGTTTGATTATACTACTATGGCTAATTTGTAGGTGGGAGTTGGCACTATTCATGGGAAAACGGATTTGATCCGTTATGCTGCCGAGTTTTCAGCAGAATAGTAAAGAGGTTATGTTATGAGCTTTTATATGTTATGAATATGCATGTGAAAATCATAAAGCATATGTATGAGTGCATTCATCATGTCCATGCATGACCATGTATGAAAATGAAAAGACATGAATATATTAAATGTGAATCCCTTCACTTGGAGGAAGTTGCATATTGAATTCTTCTCTGTGAAGGTAGTTAAATAAGATAAGATGTAGGTCCTTTCACTTGGAGGCAGTTGCACATTGAATCCCTCCCTGTGAAGGCAGCTAAAACTATGAGATCTCTCTACCTTGGAGGCACGTGGTCAGATAAGATCCCTCTATATTGAAGGCACGTGGTCAGATGAGATCCCTTAATTTTGAGGCACGCGACCAGAAGAGATCCCTTCAATTAGAAGTACGTGGCCAAAATGAGATCCCTCCAAGCCTAGAGGCATGTGAATCCCTTTGTGGGTTAGTCGATGTGACAACGGTCACGAGTTGAGCTGACGAGCTCACTCCTAGATCAGACTACCTAAGGGCAGTAAAGAATAAAGAATAAAAATTAAAGCATATGCAAACACCCCACTCACATAAGGCATGGCATCGACCCAGCTAGTGTAAGTATAGGGGATAAGGCTTACATGAGGCATGGAATGACCCAGCTAGTATAAGTACTGAAAATTTATGGTGGCATATAAATATTCACGATAAAGGATATGATGAAGGTCCCATATTCCTAAGGAACGTGACATGGTGATCACGCTCTAATGGGGTATGACATGGCGATCATACTCTAGAATGTGGCATGTAAAGATTTTATGATGAAAAAAAATAAAGAAAAAAAAGTAAATCTTATATATCTGCATAAATTCAAGTACAAGTAAAGGCATGTACAGACATTATGTCTCGAGCATATTGATATTACTGTATTTTATTATGTTTCAGTTATTATCCATAATATAATTCATGAATTGACCTTGTATGTGCTCTCCCAAATGCCAAGTGCATGAGTAAAATGAACTTTGCTTCAGACAGTATATTTTCGAACTATAGAATTAAACAGTTTGTATAGCATGTTCACCTTTTTCATAATAAACTGAAGCAAACTGGAGATGACAACGATGACATTATGTATGATAATTAGAGAATCCTACTGAGAATTCAAAATTCTCATTCCTATTTCTGTGTTATCTCCAGATAGCTCAAGAAGTTCCGAAAGATGGTTGAAGTTGCTGTCAGATAAGGTCTGCTCAGGTAACAGTAACAACTCTAGGGTGTGGTACTATGACTTAAGCATAGTACTATACTTAGAAAGGTATTACAGTTTAGCTCAACTATAAGATTGGAATGATAATGTGATTGAGTTTGTGGATATTGGTGCTAGGAATAGTGTAATAGTAATAAGATTCGAGACTTGATAAGAGAATGAGAATGAAAAATAGTGAAAGTGATTCTTGACTAACTGAATTCCTCCCCTTTTGAAGTGAAAGAGTTGGCTTTATATAGAGAAGAATGTGAGAGATCTTTGGTAACAAATTGACCAGAAATTTGAAAGAAGTTGAAAAACTTAACATAGAATGGGATAAAAATTTGAAAAGCGGTTGAAAGCTTAAGATTAGGATGAGATTCTAGAATCTAATAGGAAGGAAAATTTGTTTTATTATTTTCTTATTTTTATTAAAAGAAAGGATAAAATATGGTGTTCACAGTTGCCGCTACTTGTTTCTTACCAAAAAATGTAAAATCGTAGGTCTTGATATTTTCGTAGTAACGAACTAGTAAAGATATAAATACATACTTTTGTCCGAACAAGGAAAGTGACGGGAGATGCTTTGCGAAAATGAAATGCACCCATGCAAATGAAATGCAATCTTACAAAAGCAGTGCGGCCTTGTAGCCGTGTGAATGAACTGAAAATGAAATGCAACCATACGAATGAAATGCAGCCTTGTAATTTTGAAGTTGAAATTGAATTTGAAGATGCAATCCTTAAAAAATTAAAATTGAAATTGCAGCTTTGCAAAATTGAAATTGAAAATGGATTCGAAATTGAATTTGAAGATACAGCAGAATTGAATTTGAAAATAGAATTAAAATTGAACTAGATGATGCAACTTTGAAAAATTGAAATAGATTTGAATTTTAACTTGAAGATGTGGCTTTGAAAAATTGAAATATGTTTAAAATTAAACTTGAAGTTGTAGCTTTGAAAAATTGAAATAGATTTGAATTTGAATTTGAATATGCAGTTTTGAAAAATTAAAAATACAGCTTTGCAAAATTGAAATAGATTTGAAATTGAACTTGAAGATATAGCTTTGAAAATAGATTTCAAATTGAACTTAAAGATGCAGTTTTGAAAAATTGAAAATGCAGCTTTGTAAGATTAAAATAGATTTGAAATTGAACTTGAAGATATAGCTTTGAAAAATTGAAATAGATATGAAATTGAACTTGAAGATTTAGCTTTGAAAAATTGAAATAAATTTGAATTTGATTTTGAATATGTAGTTTTGAAAAATTGAAAATGTAACTTTGCAGAATTGAAATTGAACTTGAAGATGCAGATTTGAAAAATTGAAAATGATTTGAATTTGAATTTAAAGATGCAATTTTGGAAAATTGAAAATACAACTTTGCAAAATTGAAATAGATTTGAAATTGATCTTGAAGATGCAGTTTGGAAAAATTAAAAATGCAACTTTGCAAAATTGAAATAGTTTTGAAAATGCAGTTTTGCAGAATTGAAAGTGATTTGAAGATTGAAAATGTAGCTTTGCAAAATTGAAATTAGAATTGAAAATGTGGTCCTGAAGAATCGAAAATACCTATGGTGATAATGTTGAGGATTTATAAAAAAGTTACTCCAGTTTAAGGCATCCAAATATTGCTCTTGTGGGAAAAATAAATGATATGATATGGTGATGATGATATGAAGAATGGGTTAGTGTTAATGATATGTACATTGGCCTAGATGTTTTGATGATGCAAAAGATGTCTGATAAGAAAGCGAAAAGAAAAAATTTGCCCTAGTTTGCAGTTTTCAATGTCGCATTCTTGGGAAAATCCTTGTTAGATCCAAATAAGTTGTTCCATTTGAAAAGTTGTCGCATTTGACCACTCTTTTGAACAATTTGTCTTGGCCTCACTTTGGCTTTTCGCTCATGGCTTTTTTTGAAGAAGCTCTCAATGAATTTATTACTTCTTGAATTTTTATCTTGACTTTCATTTTCAACTGACTTTTGGTCTTGCATGCTAAAGAGCTTTTCTTGTGAACTGTTTGCCTCTTGAATTTCTACCTTGACCTTCATTTTGAACTGATTCTTGGTCTTGTATGTAGAAGAGCCTTTCTTATGAACTGCTTGCTTCTTGAATTTCTGACTGTCTTTGACTTTTGACTCGTGGCCTAGAATAGCTATTATATTTGACTTCCTCTACGTTCAACTAATCCTTTTATTTTGTGATGCTTTGAATCTTTCTTCCCTTTTTATTTTTCTCTAACTTTTGCCTAGACCGCCATTGCTGATTTTCGATCTAGTGAGCTTTTTTATTTTTCTTTTATGCTCTAATGTTTGCCTAGATCGCCCTTTCGGGTTTTCAATCTAGCGAAGTTTCCCTTTTTTTTTTCTTCTTTGCTTTAACTTTTTCTTAGACTGCAATTTTGGTTTTTAATCTAGCGAGCTCTCTCTCTCTCTCTCTCTCTCTCTCTCTCTCTCTCTCTCTCTCTCTCTTTTCTTTTTTTAAGAATCAATTATATTGAATCTTATCTTGACTTCTTGAAAATGAGTCTTGTTAGATAATGCCCCTTTGCTTTATTCAAATATGATGTCTTGATTATGGATGATTTGAAAAAAGACAGATGATCCGAGCAAAATACAGCTTTTGATGATGAAGGAGAGGGAGAGAGAGAGAGAGAAAGAGAGTGAAGAATAAGGGGTAAGAGGGAAAGTAAACGAACAAGACAAATTGATTGCACTTAAAATTGAACAGTATTTACAAAACATGGATAAGTATACGAAAATGGATAGGGTATAAAAGGGTTAGAAAAACTTACAATGCAGATGATGTACCCATTTCATTGATTCTTAAGTTACATAGACCTGAACTCATGACCAAGACTATAATCCCTTGCTATGTGACAAATCAATCTACTTTTGACTATTGACTCCTTATCTTTTGCGAATTGATCATTTGCCACAAAATTACCCTAATTTAGCATTTTTCTGGAGTCTTTGTTGATAAACCCTTGCGCTTGACTTCCTAAGTGATGCACCTTTGCCTAGGCTGCCCTTTTAGGTTTTCAACCTAATGAATATTTTGTTACTCTAACTTTTGTCTAGATTGCTCCTTAGGGTTTTCAATTTTGTGAGCTTTTTATTCTTTTTTTAACTCTAATTTTTACCTAGATTGCCCTTTGGGGTTTTCAACCTAGTGAGTTTTTTTTTTCTTTTTTTATTTTTTATTTTTAATTGCCTAAACCGACGTTTTGAGTTCCCGATCTAGCGAGCCTTTTTTCCTTTTTTTTTTGGTTCAAGAAGTATTTTTAATTTCACAAGAATCAACCAACCTGTCAAGTTATTGGTTCCTATTTACCTTGATTGTCTTCTTGATTTAGCAAGATCTTCTTAAAATTATGACATTTGGCCACAATATTGGGTGTTAAGCACTTTTGTTAAATACTCTTACCATCCTTTTTTTAGTTTGATTGCCCATAGTAGATTGATGCTAATTGCTTCTTCTTGATCACCTTTAACCCCTTGGGTGTTGCTGTCTTCATACCAACAAATAGAAAGACGCCCCTATTGATGATTACATAGATAGACAATTCGGTTTTTGGTTACCAATTACCTTTTCAATTTCTACTAGGTTCAACATCTAAGCAAATTGCCCACATAGTTTAGGAACTTCATCATGTTCATGATCATTCATGTCCTTTGTAACACAAGAATCAATTAATGGATTTTTCATGATTATCTACATGGGAGGGGATCTCAAAAGGAAGGAATGACTTTGTAAAGGGTGCAAAAGAAAGAAAGAAAGAGTGTATGCACAAGATATGAAAGATAATATGTTTACTTGAAAAAAAAACCATGTATAATCATTTCATTATTTCAATAGATCTCAAATACAAGCAAAGGCAATAAAAGCCTCTTGTTCACTACTCAAGATACAACAAGTCAAGTCAAGATTCACATTCTTAATCAATGCCTGTTCATTGCAATGAAGACACCTTTTCTCATCTTCCAAAGCTTGGCTGGTCTCATCAAGCCGAAGGCCCAATTTTTGTGAAGTCTAAGAGTATCTTTCAAATAGGTAGGATCTTCTCTTCAATAGTTCCTTAAGTGATATCCTTTGCTTCTAGATCTCTTCCTTTAACCTTAACTTTTCTTTTTCCTTTTCTTCTTTTTCTTTCTTTTTCTCCTCTTTTTTTCTTTTTTTGGCTCATGGCTTTCAAACATAGCTATTTGAATCAAACAAAGTTTTCCTGGATAAGCGATGTTTAGAGATAGCATGTGCATCCTCTTTTTGAGGTTATTTTAAAAAAAAATGCATGTTAGGAATGAAAGAAGATGTATGATATGCATAATGATGTGGAATGATATGGAAAAGATGCAAAGGGAAGAAATAGAAAGAAATGCATGTCAGATGAGTTCTTCATAAATGCTTATTAATGCATGCATGTTATAATGCTACTTTGTTGAAAAAAAACAAAAAAACTAAGAATGCATGTGATAATGTTTAAATGCATGAATAATGTTGGATGAATAGAGAAAAGAAAGAAATGCATGTTAGATGAACTCTACCTTAAATGCTTATTGATGTGTTTTATTATATAAAAAAAAGTAGTGCATGACATGAATGTTTGGGAATAGAAGAGAAAAATGCATGTTTGAGAAATCTCTTTTTTTTTTTAACACATGTTAATGCGGGTTATGATATGTGATGAAAAAAAAATGCATGTTGCTTGAATTTTTTTTTTTTTTTGAAAGCTTATTGATGCATGTTATGAGTGTAAGAAAAATACATGTTACAACCTAATGAATGTATGGAAGGGATTGGAAAAGGAAAAGAAATGCTTGTTTGAAGAGTTTTGGTTTTTTTTTTTTAATTTTTTTATGCATGTTATGAATTCATGGAAGGATAAAGGAGAAAAAAAGATGTAATGTCATGAATGAATTCTTTTTTTTTTCTTTGGCTTTTCTATGTATGTCATGAATGTATGGAAAGGAGAACGAGAAAAGGAAGAGAATGCATGTTTGAAGAGTTTTTTTTTTTTTTTTTTTGGCTTATGTATGCTATCATGTATCACAGAAGTGAATGCTATGCATGTTGCAATGAGTGATGTAGAGGAGGGAAACTCATGAGAGCAAAAAAATAGAATATGCATGATATGTTATTTAGATGCATGATTTGAAATTCATATTACAAGATAAGAAGAAAAAAATCCTCCTTTGTGTCCTAGTAAAGTGGGACCTAATGGTTGGGAATTTCTAATGTCAAGGCCTTAATTTAGATAGTCACTAAGCTTAATTTATTAGTGTATGATTTTTGGGACGAATCTATACTCCTATAAGTCAAGGTCCCCAGATTGCCCCTATCTAGAAGATAGGGACCCAGTTTTGTGAGCATGTCCACAGGGACATAGAAGTCACAATATGGTAGTTCACAATTCTAGTAACAATCTGAGCAGAAGTGTAACATCCACCGGAAAATTTTTATCGTTTTCATCTAATTGTTTGGTTTTTATCGAATAATTGAGATTAATTAAAATTCGGCTAAATAATTATTTAGGATTAATTGATTAGCAAATAATTGAGTTTAAGTATGATTTGATTAGGTTAGAAGTATAGAAGATTTTATAAGAATTTTCATGAAGCTGATTTACCGATTTAAAGGAAATCGTAAGATTACGGTATTTTAAACTGTTAGAACTGAACCAATAGAATTTAAACTCATCAACCCTACTTTGAGTGGCTGATAACTCAGCCACTAATCACCTGAAAATGGCGCAACAAAGGCCACAAAAACAAGGAAAGCTGGCTGAATTTCAGCCTCTTGGGTTCAACCAATCATAGCCTTGGAAGCCAACTACCCTTCCACTTCTTTAATCAGATTTTTCCTCCCCTTTTCATCCATTCTAACTTGCGCTGCCTTTCTTTTCTCTTTCAGCTCTTTTCTTATCTTCTTCACTCACTCAACTCCTCCAAAACATCAAGCCTAACCAAGTTTTGCTCATCCAAGTTCCAAAATCAAGCCAAATCATAACATAGCAAGAGGTAGAGGTTTAATTCTTGTGTTAATTCTCTGATCTTGGGTGGCTGGTGATGACTTATTTTATCAATATTTGATGTATTAATTGAATGATTATGATGATATATTGTTGGTTTATTAGCTGTTTGTGAGGTTGAAGCCGAATTGGAAGCAAGAAAGGATGAAATTAGGGAAAGCTGAGGGGTTGGGAAACCAAAAACCCACGGCAGTCTGTACGGCGGAGTGTACGGCTCTATCTACAGATGATTAAATTTGATCAAACCAATTTTAAATAAAACTAGACATCCAGGGCTTTCCATTCATATATGATATAAGGCCATTGGATTAGTATTGAGTGAAATATGAATTTTGGAAGTTCGACCTAGGTTTTTGACTTTGATTCTGGGCAGACTGGGTTGTCAGGGTAGAACTCGACCTATACTATTGGAATTGACTGAAACCAACTTTGTTAGAAATCTAACACATAGGATAATGTCCCATAAAAATTTCAGAGTCAGATAAGGTCCCGCTTATTCCCAGTTATTCAAGAAAGTTGCCCTATGTCTAAACTGAGCCAAAACAAGGCAGTTCAAGAAGGTCAGATTTTGGAGCTTATAACTTGAGCCCTACTAAGTCAAATGGAATGGAACTTTTTTTAAATGAAAGATTGCCCTGTTAGCTTTAATATGAGACCAATTTCATATGATTTGAATCAATTTTCGATTTTTAGTGGATTTTTACTTTTAAGTGTGCAATTTTGGCCAGTTGCTGGGCAGGCCGGGATAAAATCTAAATAATTTGAGTTATGCATATCAAAATTAGATGGGACTAAAGAGGTTAGAAAACAAACACATAACACTTTAACATATTCAAAATTGAGGTCCAAATGAGTTAAATAGAAATTATGACATGATTTACAAAAATCGGGTTGAATGATTATGTTGAAGCTGTAACTTTGCCTTAATAGGACTAATGCTTCCATGAGTTCAATGATGAATTATGCATGCAATATTGTGACTTATATGAGAAATTGGTGTTCTGATGTATTGGCACTATTCATGGGGAAGCGGCCACATTCTGTTATGCTACCAAAATTTCAGTAAGATCTGTACATGAGTTATGATATATATGTTGATGCATGTGCATTTACAAGGAAAATATGAAAGCTATGTTATGATGAACATAAGGAATATGTTATGATGAAAGTTCCATGATACTTGGGCCAGCCCCGGATAAAAAGTTAAGGGGAATAGATCGGTGGAGACATCGGGGAAAGTAAACCCGGCATTCCTGTATAGGAACGAGCTCGATCCTGAAAAGCAAACTATTACCCAGGAGTCTAAAATGGCCAAGAACTCCCAGGGGACCAAGTAATGGAAAAGTTTATGAGAAATGGAAGAGTTTATGAAGAAAGGTTCAAGAACGAGATTTGCATGATTACATTAAGTGCATGATTGCATCGAACAGTCATTACAAGATGTTTACAGCTTGCCTGTTATATTTACTTACTGTCGTATGTTCATTTATCCTGCCCTTTATTCTATGTTTTACTGTCAGTAGTTTATTCTATTTTTTATACTGCTTTAAGTAAAATTGGACCTTGCCTCGGACCAGACATTTTCCTAACTTTATTAAATATGAATAGTTGAGTTTCATCTCATGTTTTTATAATTAAATAAAGGCAACTGAGAATGAATGTGACGTCAGTCAAACGCCATACACGAACCCTACTGAGAATTTCTGTAAATTCCACCTCGTTTTGCATTTTCGCATCATTCTCAGACACGGGCGATGGACTCGACGGCCACTCTCTTTATTGAGATTCCAGACCTGCAGCTTCACCAGGACCCCGAGATGCACTCGCCGTGCTTAGCTGGCTACCGCCATTTCCGTCCCTACTTTTTAGCACCAGAAATTTGGCTATTCCTTTTTGTTCACTCTGTTTTTGAAACATATATATACTGAAGCATTGGCTTCCGACTTATATTTGTAAATATACAACTGATGCTATATTACTTGTCATTATTCCCTTCTGTGGTGCTTTTATTAAATTCTGTTACATTCTAAATTATTGATCACGTTTATTATATACAGCGCGCCGTTTCATAGGTATATCCATCACATATATTAGAGGAAAAGCGAATGTAAAATAATGAATATAGCTTTAGACAAAAATCTAATATGGTAATGCGACCTATCTAATTTCATGCTATGACTTAAGCATAACATAAGTTGGTAGGGTGTTATAGGAAGAATTAATGGCTGTCAAGGAAGCATAAGCCTCACAATAACCTCGTCAAAGCCCCTTCTACTCCTGTGGATTTCCAAGGCTCGGGTATAGAGCTCAAATGGTGTGTGAGGTAAGTGAAAGTGAAGTGTGTGTAAAGAGCATAAAAAAACCTTAAAGCCCTAAAAACTACACAATAAGGACCCAACAATATATATAAAAAGTTGACTATCCTAAGGTTTGAGATATATACAAAAAGAAAAAAAAGTTTACTACCCTAAGATTTGAGTGACAAATAAATAAAATAATTATTTATAATTAAAAACAAAACACGAAAAAAAAGGAAAAGCAACAAGAAGGGAAAAAAATAAACATTATTTTAGTTATATAATTTGCATAATTAACTCTAATAGGCTTGACTTTTTAACCATCCTTAGTGGAGTCGCCAAATTGTCATAATATGCCTGGAGTGCGTCGCGACGAGAGGCAACAAAAAAAATATTTTAAAAATATTCAATGCAGTCGCCACTAATTTTTTATTTTAAGGAAAAGTTTAGAAAAGTCTTTTTGATTTGACAAAGTTGGTCCTTTGAAAATGAAATTGGGTTCGAAAGTCTAATCATGCCTAGGGAAGGGTGGAACCTTAATTTTACTACATCCCTAATACATCCACCTCAATATGATTACTGTAACGTCCCGATTTCCAACCTCCTTCCACACATCCTCCCGATTTCCGACGTTATTCAACTCCAACAATGGACGTCCGACTTCACCTTCAAGTTTGATCAAATCCCATTCTCGACTCAACCTTCAAATTTCGGGTGGAAGGGATTATTTCCGAGTTCCGACTTCACCCTCAGCACTGATCAATTTCAATTCCCGATTTCATCTTCAAATTCTACACAGAATGGAATAAATTCCGAATTCCGAGTTCGTCTTACTAAATATACGATTTCCGACTTCATTTGGCAGCAATTTCCACGACTTTCGATCTTAAACTTCAAAGCCGAACAACATGAACGTGGTACCTGATTTCCAATTTCGCCTTTTAATTTCAGATGGAGTGTTATTTCCGATTTCCAATTTCGCCTTGCTCAATATCCGACTATATGTTTCAAGGACAAATATACCCGGTTTTCGATCTCATCAACCACACTGTATATAAATCCCGACTTCCGGGTTTAAGTACTTGGGTTTGGCAATGTGATTCGAATGCCCGAGTTCTGATATCATACCTCGTGCTTCAAAATAGTGTACGTGGTTTCCGACCTCAGAAGTAATGGTTTAACATAATGGTACGTGAGTTGAACTCAATGGACATGAGTTCAAATCTTTGAGTTGATTTCAGTTATACACGAGTTCCGATTTCCGATTTTATATCCATCATTGACATTCCCGAAGTTCGTGATAGGGAGTTCCGAGATTTATATGATTTTCAAATGCATTTCCGACTCCGACTTCGATTCCAAGTATCAAAATAAAGAAGATTTCCTCAAGACACAAGCAATATGGTACGAGTTCCGACATCAGCTTCAAATAAGTAAGCACGTAGTCACGAAGTCGACTTAAAGTATTATGGGACGAAGTTCTCGATTTGCAAAGGGAACAAAGTCAGATCCCAGTTTTGGACGACGGAGAGCAAATTGGCCAAAAGCTGGTAGAGACTACTAACTTCAACCACAAAATTCCAACCAATTAACACCACAACTTTCATGTATTTAAATCAGACTCTTCTCTCCATTTATGATCCGATGATGCCTCCCCTTCCTGCTCCAAATTCTCTTCTTTCTTCCCTTCCTCTCTCAATCCAACTCCATCAAATTTCTAAGCTTGGTCAAGGTTCCATCAATCCAAACTCAAATTCAGCCAAATCATACTCCAAAGAGGTAGGATTCAATATCTAATCTTAATTTCTCTAAACTAAGGATACATGAAAGATTACTTTTTATGATTATTTGATGATATATTGGATGCATTTATAGATTAATAGGAAATCTTGAGTTAAAATTATGGTTAGAAGAGAAAATTAGAAGGAGAGAAGAACCAGTATGTTGTTTGGATAAAGAATTCCGCTAAGCAGTCCTGCATGGAGTGAGGTAACGGCCTGCCTACAACCGGTTAAATCCGATGAAATCATTTTTAGATGAAAGTAGACATTTAGGGCTTTCCATAGACATATAATATAAGGCCATTGGATTATTATTGAGAGAGATATGAATTTTTGAAGTTTGACCTAGGGTTCAGGACTTTCATCCGGGCAGGGTGACTTGAGGAGGGTATAACTCACCCTATACAAATCCAAATTGAGTGAAACTAATTTTGTTAGAAAGCTTACACATAGGGGAGTATCCCAATATAAAATTCTGGCTTTGTTATGATCCCAATTGTTCCCAGTGATTCAAGAAAGTTGTCCTATGATCAATCCAGGCCAAAACAAAGTAGTTCAGGAAGGTCAACTTTCAGGACTTATAACTCGAAGTGTTAAGCAAATGGAGTGAAACTTGTGGCAAATGAAAGGTTGTCCTATTAGCTTCAATATGAGACCAGTTTCGTATGAATTGAGCTTAGTTTCGATTTTTAATGAATTTATACTTCTAGGAGTGTAATTCGGGCTAGTGACCGAATAAGCTGAGACAAAGGTTGAATATCTTGAGTTATATAAATCAAAATGATATGGGACCAAAGAGGTTAGAAAGTAGACATATAGAGCTATGACATATCCAAATTTCAGATTTAAATGAGTTAAATAGAAATAGAGGTGGGTCATATGAAATTCGCAGTAACCAAATAAATGTGCAGTAATGGCCAAAGTGGGATAGTTTCACAAAGTGACCCAACTGGAGATTTCACATAAGTATTAGAGAAATATATAAAGTTTGAAATCTTAGGATTCGCCTAGCTTGGACATTGAGATATATATGTGTTAAGTTTTATGTTGCTATGACTGATTTGTCCGTGAGAGTCGGGTAACTATTCATGTGGGAAACGGACTCATTCATATGTCACGGATTTACGGCAGAAGTCTAAGAAGCTATGAATGTTTAAATATAAGGATGAATTTTTAAAATGATATGAGGTATGTGAGGGTAAGTTATGTAGTATATGTATGAGTACACTCAGTATGACTATGCTTGAATATGTTTGAGAATGAAAGAATATGAATATATTGAATGTGAGTCCCTTCACTTGGAGGCAGTTATTTGAGGTCCCTCCTTGTAAAGGCAGCTAAATAAGATAATATGTGAGTCTCTTCACCTGGAGGCAGTTGCACATTGAATCCCTCCTTGTGAAGGCAGCTAAGACTTGGGTCCCTCTATGCTGCAGGCACGTGGTCAGATGAGATCCCTCTATATTAAAGGCACGTGGTCAAATGAGATCTCTCAATTTTGAGGCACGTGACCAGAAGAGATCCCTTCAATTAGAGGCATCGTACTGTAATGAGATCCCTCCAACCTAGAGGCAGTGGGTCCCCTTGTGGGTGAGTTGGTGTGACGACGGTCACGGGTGTAGCTCACTCCAAGGCCAGGCTACCCAAGGGCAGTAAAAGCACCCTAGGCACGGCGATACGTAACGCCTAGGCTGCAAGCAAGGAAGACTAAAGACTAAAGACTAAAGATTAAAGTAGATATGCACGTAATCTACTATATGAGGCATGGCATGACCCACCAAAGTGGTACAAGTGAAGATCCCATATTCCTAAGGAGCGCGACATGGCGATCACGCTCTGATGGGGTATGACATGGCGATCATATTCTGGAATGTGGCATGTAAAGATTTTATGATGAAAAGGAAGATGAAGAAAGAAAAGCAAGTTACATGTATAGGCATAAACTTAAGTACGAGTAATTTTATGTGTAGATGTTATGTTCCCAGCATATTGATGTTATGTGTGTTAATATGCTACAGTTATTGTTTATGGTATTGTATTTGAATGAATTTTATGGGTTCTCCCAAATGTTAAGTGTATGATTAAAATGAGCTTTGCTTCGGATAAGATATTTTTCGAAATGTAAAATTAAACAGCTAGGCAAAGATGTTCACCATTTTCATAATAAACCGAAGCAAAGTGGAGATGACAATGATGACATTACATGTGTATCATAGAGAATCCTATTGAGAATTTATAATTCTCACTCCTATTTTCCTCGTTGTTCCAAAGAAGTTCAAGAGGTATCGTGAGTAGCGCAATGAAGTTGTCAGCCAGATATGTCCGTTTAGGTAATCCGTAATAACTCAGCGTACTATGGCTTAAGCATAGTACCGTACTTGGGAGGGTGTTACAATTACCCTAGAGCTTGTTATGTAATTTAATTAATAACTATAATAATATTTATTTTTCCCCTTTAAATTATAACAACTATTTACAAAATAAAATAAAACAAAATTAATATAACAACTATTTATAAGAAAATAAAATAAAAGTAGAAGCAAAATTTAAGAAAATTTAATATTTGGCTTGACAAGGTTACCCACTCCTACATATCCTTTGGTACAATGAGAAACTTAAAACCATCATCGTTCTTGTAAAAAATAATTGTGTATTGAGTTAATTTTATTTACAAAAAGATTTTTAAAAACAAAGGAAAAAGAAAAACCTAATCTGCTATTGCACAAGATTCAGGATAGCATAAACTATATAATAAACCCTTATAATTCTCACAACTCTTGATTATGGTCAAACCATACATTAATGTCATAAGTTTGTTGTGTGGATTTAAAAGGATGTTTTGACCATTAAAAAAGGAAAGCTTTTAGCTAAAGACAATGTAATATTTCAAAATTTAAAAGAATTCAACCAATTAAAAAAAATGTCAAACAAGAAAAAATCAAACACACAAAAAAAACCATAAAGTTGAGTAAAAATGCCAAAAAAAAATGAAACATCAAATGAGAAAAAAAAAAAAGCTTACGATGGAAAAAAATGTTTGATAAAACAAAAGAATTCATATAAATTTCTTTTTAAAAGAAAATAAAAATAAAAGGCAAAATATAAAAATAAAAATAAAAACACCCAACATGCATAGAGGAAGGAGATTAAACTACTATATAGAGGAGGCTAGAGGTATTAATGGTAGTGATAATGGTAGAGCGGTATGGTGGAGGCTAAGCGGAAATGGTGACTGTGCGACTTCACAATAGTGCGGCAACAGTGATGGGCGGAAAGATGAAGATGGGCTATGATTTGGCTCAACTATAGGATTGGAATGAGAATGTGATTGAGTTTGTGGAAGATGTTGGTGCTAGGAATGGTGTAATAGTGATAGGATTCAAGACTTGAGAAGAGAATGAGAATGAAAAATAGTGAAAATGATTCTTGACTGACTGAATTCCTCCCCTTTTGAAGTGAAAGAGTTGGCTTTATATAGAGAAGAATGAGAAAGATCTTTGGTAATAGATTAACTAGAAATTTGAAAAGCAGTTAAAAAACTTGAGATAGGATGAGAAAAATATTTGAAAAGTGGTTAAAAGCTTAAGATTAGGATGAGATTCTAGAAGTTAATAGGAAGGAAAATTTGTTTTATTATTTTCTTATTTTTATTAAAAGAAAGGATAAAATATGATGTTCACAATGCCCAATCAGATTTAGTTAGTTCAATCAATCCTTGTCTCAACAAGTGTCGACATTCTTCAAATGTTGCTGTTCTATCAGATGGTGACATTCTAAGATGAACCACTTTTGTTGGATTTATGTTTTCCTTCAATTTGAATGGCAATTCTACAAAGAATCTTTCATTCTTCTAAAGTGGTCGAGGATGTTCAAAGAGATCATGGCTGTCAGCACTCATCTTGAGAAGTTTGTCCCTTATTTCTTCATATTCCAATGATGCATCTGCAAGAGCAAATAATTTTGGGATAGTAAAATAAGGTTTAAATTCCCTTTTGAACTTGATTCCCTAAGAGAGGATTTGGAGTTTATGATTTTGAGTACAAATGTCCATGTCAATAATGAGATCTTTGTTAGGCAAATCTATCCCAATGACTTTGATCCATATAACACATCATGGGAAGAACTTAATGCTAATCTTGTGTTTGGTAATTAGATCTGTCCAGAATACTTTTCCATCTATAGTTTTAAAGAAATGAACACCGAGTTCCCAGGCGGAAGCTAGGAGGATTGCCGGATTCATCAAAGTTTTTTGTGCTCCTATGTCCATGAAAGCAATGAATTTGATTGGTATGTCATGTTTGGAGGGAAAAATGTGGACCTCTATATTTGGCAATGGTGGAACTGGATCAAGTGAACTAATTTTTGGATTTGAGGGTCTTGAGATTTCTTCTGCTTGTAGGACAGGAAAATGTTCTTCAGAACTAGAGGAATTCGACTTGCTACTATAATTGGAGTCTGTGTATTCAAGTTCGAAGACAGTGGAGGCATTTGGTTAATCTTATTAATCATACTAGGACTCAATGTCTTCATCTGCAGCTAAGTCAAGAGAATGGATTAGCTTAGATGCCTTTTCTTTTTTATTTGGGTAATTTTTTGAAAAATGCCTTTTCTTGCCACAAATGTAACATCTTTTGCTATCTTTCCCTCATAAGGTTTTCTTTTGAAAAATTTGACTTTCTTCTTTTTCCCTTTCCTTTTCAGGAAGACTTGGTTTCATTTTTGGATAGACGGTTTGTAGTGGCAGCTACAATCTTTCTCTTTATACTTGATCTCCAAGTAATTCTTTTTGCAAGCCTTGGCATATTTCTTCTTGTCCTTGAGGATGTTCTCAAAAAGGACTTGTTGACTGCATACTTTGTCCAATGCAGTAGGGCACATTTGGTGGATTTCTCCAAGAATCATACTTACAATGTCTCTTTGTATAGTAGTGATCATTAGGTATATTTATGCTTGGAGTTCTTCAGGAGGAGAGCTGATATAAGTGTTCTTGAGGCTAGGATCATTATAGCCATTCAACCGATAAAATCTTTGAGACATTCTTTGAAATGGTATTCTAAGTCTAGATTCTTTAAGGAATAATACTTCATATCAAAGTATTCTTTTTGAATTTCCTTTTCAACAAGACTATGATCACCAAGGAATTCATTGCGGAGTGCTGTAACAATAGTATCAATACTTTCTAGTCTATGCAATTTATCTTATTGTACCAGGCCAAGACTACAATACCATTCTTTGAGAACACCAATCATATGTGCACAGAATTCTTCAATGACTTGGTATCGATCAGCATCTGGTGGTATCATCTTAGCATCCATCGAAGCCTTGAAATCTAAGAATCTTTTTCTCCACTGAGATGGATGGATATCATCTATGGTAAATAGTGGTCCTCTAGAAGAAAGTGGAGTGTTGATTTCCTAAGGGTTTAAGGATGATGATTGAGTCTAGCTACTTCAATTTCTATTGATTTTGTCACGAGAATCTTAGTTATATAAGCATATTCATCGTCACTAAAAACTTCGACAGAAGCTTTGACACTCTGGTCATCGTTGTTTACTTGTTCTTGGTAAGTGTGTGAGGTTATCAAGGCTTGAGACAGTGGTGCTATATTAGGATTAGCATCTGATGTCTGAGTCTTTTTGGGAGATGGTCCAGATTCAGGAGATTTGGGATTTTGGAGAGGTTGTTTTGGAGAAATAGAGGCAGGCTCAACAACTTCTTTCCTCTTTGGGTTTTCTTTAGAGGATCGAGACTTTTCTCTAAAAAATGTGGTTTTTGGTGGTATGACTGGTGGTAATAAAGGTGGAGGTTTGTGTGGTTGTGAGGATGGTAGAAGGCTAGCAAATATTTTTAGTGGTGGAGTAAAAAATAGGTCTGACTCTGGATGTTTTTGAAGGCTTTTTATATATTCATAAAGTTTTTCAATGCGATGGCTAAGCTTCTAAAGTTCTCTTTCTCTTTAATCAAAAGCCTAGTCATGGATATTCCGAACAGAAAGTTGTTGGATTTCTATTTCCAAGACTTCAATTCTGGCTTTTGTCTCCTTATAATACTTTTGCAATTTTTCTGACAATATCCCTAGACATTGTTCTACAACAATCATGAGACTGTCAACATTTTGATTGATCCTTGTCAATAGGCTATTTTGGGCTAGAGAATTTTCTGTTTGCTAGTTTAGAACTTCTTCAGCTTGAGTCAGAGGTTTTAGTTTTCCATCTAGTTGCACTTTGGTAGGCTGGACAAATGGCTTGGTGTATGCCTAGGTGGTAGGATTGGATTTTTGGAAAGTCAGCTCCGTAAGTGGCTGAAGAGGAGGCAAACATCATGCATAGGATTTCTGGTGTCAAAGGGACAGAAGGTATTGGTACTGCATTTTTATAGGAAAAGGAGTTTGGAGAATTTTATAGCGGTGGCCAGGTAGTAAGATCAGGATCTTCTGGTGGTGGTGGATACCCTTCTTGCCGAAGTATCTTAAGAGCTTCTTCATAGATCAGCAAAGACTCTCTTTTCTTTTGGATCCCTACCTAGGGACCATTATTTGGGTCAAACTTTCTTTGTGATTTAGGAGAAGGCTTGCAAGGAGTAACAGAATGCTTACAATCTCCTATGCATGCCTTTTACCATTCATCACTTCCTGGCATGGGATAAAACCATGAGTCATAGTCGCAACCTGGTTCACACATTCTTGATCCGGGAATATCCCATAACAAGTGGCCATCAATTTTGTTAGAATAAATGATTTGTCCATTTGGCTCAATAGCATGGTTGGTAATTTCTTTTTGGCTGCTCCGAGAGTAATCATCATTGTATGAAAAACTAGAGGATTTCCACCAGAGGGTTTTCTCTGATCTAGCCTTTTAAAGATAGTTCTGACAGTTCCATCAGCAGAGCTCTGAAAACTTGCTTTAGTATCTACAACGGGGTGTTGTTCTTCTTAAAATTCTCATAATTGCTTATCCACTCAAGTTGCATAAGTTGTAAGAGATCCTTTTTTGGAATCTTCTTCGGAATCTGAATGATGGAAGGTGTTTCATAATTAGAAGTGGCCAAAAGCATTAAAACATTTTGATTAAAGCCTTTCAGAGTAGGCAGATCAAAGCAATGATCTTGGAGCCTATAGATAAGCTGGTGTTGTAGTGAGGCAGCTAAAGCAACTCCATCTTGTGGAGCCCCTATGAGATGGCCTTGTACTTTGAATCTAGTGGATAAAGTAGGATCTCTGAGATGGATATTAAAGTTGGAGAACATGGTTAAAACAACACTGCCTGCATTTAGTGTTGTTAGAATAGTTCCGATGGTTGCATGTTCAAGATTCTGGAAGGTAGTGTCTAGTAGGCTTACTCTAGCATAAAGAGAGAGGACTAGCTTAATAGCTCCAAGGTGAAAGCTGACATACTGTTTAGCATTGGTAGCTTGAAGAGCACATTCATTCATCTTAGTAGTCTAGATATACTTTTTTACACCAGGTCTAGGAGTTGAGATGAGCTTTTTGCGGAGCCACCTAAATGGCCATTTTTCTCTTCTAAAAACATTATAGGGACTAAGGAGAGAAGGGATAGAACTTTCTATTTGGGCATCTTCAGGGACATAAAAATATTCTATAAGGTTTTCTATTTTAGAAGAAAGGGTTTTATACAGGATTATTGTAACATCCTCAATTTCGTGACGTGCTAAATTACCTCAGTGACCCTGAGTAATTAGGCACTTAATGAGAAATTATGAGATTAAGGCTTAATTAAGGGTTAACAAAGAGTTTGAGTTAACTTGGATGAGAAAAGTCAAGAGAATGCTTAATCGGGATTAGATAATCTCTAATTAAGCAAGTCAGAGCCTTTATAGCTTAATTAAGCACTAATCACCATTAATTAGCTTAATCGAGTTTAATTAAGGTTAATTAAGCTTAATCACAAGATTAATTTTTGTTAATCATGTATTTGTGTGTTAATCACTAATCCTTATTTAATCATCTTAATTAAGTTACAAGGGCACTTAATCACATGATTAAATTCAAATTTAGTCAACTAGATAATAAAATGAAGAGTGATGTCACTAAAGTATAAAGCATTAGACAAGAGTACTTTATGTAAGAGTTAGTACTTGATTTGTTCCCCCATCATCCATTTTGTCCCCCTAAACCTTAATTAGCACAAAATTAAGAAAATATCTCCCTCCTTTCCTTTATGTTTGGACGCCACTTTTTCTCTCTCCCACCCCCATCCATTCTCATTTTCACTCACCTCATTTTCTCCCTTGAAACTAAATCCTCTAACTTCTCTCTAAACACTTCTTCATCTTCTTTTTCTTCCTTTCTTCATCACCACCACCAAAACCTCTCACTCAGCCCTTCAAGGACCTCATCTTTGGATCTTTGAAGACAAGATCTAAACACTGCCAACATCATTCTCAAGAGGACTCAAGAGCTTCTCCTTCTTTCTTACGAAACTGCCACCATCATTATCAAGAAGAGCCATCATCTTCTTCTTCCCTTTCTCTTGTTTTTGCGCCATATTCAAGAAGAGATAGTGATCTTCATCTTTTTATTTTGTTTACTCAAGAAAGCTTGAAGCTTGGTTCCTCTCATAACCAAGATCTTTAAGTGAAGACTTGAGAAAATCTTTCATGCTCTTCATGAGCAAAAGTTTCTATTTTTGTTTAAATATGTTCTTGTTCTTCTTCAAGTGTTCTTGATGTTTCTACTTTTGGTAAAATGTGTTCTTGTTCTTCTTCAAGTGTTCTTGATGTCTCTACTTTTTCTATTTTTGTTTAAATATGTTCTTGTTCTTCTTCAAGTGTTCTTGATGTTTCTACTTTTGGTAAAATGTGTTCTTGTTCTTTTTCAAGTGTTCTTGATGTCTCTACTTTTAGAAAAATATGTTCTTATTCTTCTTCAAGTGTTATTGATATTACCACTTTTAGAAAAATATGTTCATGTTATTATTCTTGAGTGTTCTTGATATTCTTGGTGATATTTTGCTTAAAGTTGTTCTTTTCTTATGATGAGTTTATGATTAGAAAAGTTTCATCCTTACATGCTTTTCATGATTTGATAAGACTATAAAATCCTAAAAGCTTAAAACTTTAAAAAGTTTGCTTCTTGAAGCATAAAAAGTGGCGCAAGTTTGGTGTCTTCATAAAAGTCTTATTTTGTTTTGTTTTGAAAACAAGACTACATATAAAAATCAAAGCTTTTTGAAAGATAAAGCCATTTTAAGTTATAAAAATGATATCTTGTCACTTTATGTCTTAGAAATCAAACCTTGAAGACAAGACCTTTTTTAAAGTTTCAAACCTTAGTCAAGAATAAATCTTTAAGTCATAAAAATGTTGTTTTGCAACCTTTAATTCACAAAGTTTAGATCTTGAATCAAAACAATACTTAAAAGTGTCAACTTTCATAAAGATCTAATCTTTAAGTCAAGAATATAATTTTAGAGGCACTTACTTTCATAAAAAATAAAACTTTATGACTATTTTATAAAGAATGATAACTTTTATAATACTTAAGATAAGACCTTGTTATGTTACTCATAAAGGCTTAAAACTTTGTAACTTGAATAAGTTAAAAATCACCCTTGGTGTTTAGTGAATGTGGTGTTGTTGGGTTTATGATATGGTTATGCATTGTCATAACCCAAGGATTAGAGGGATCTCGAACTCCTTAGGAATAGAAGTATGATTAGGGCCTCTGAGCATATCATGAACCTAGGAATCACTAAGTGCACTATCTCAAGGAAAGGAAACAATCACTTAACTTAATTAATTTTAACAAGTGTTCCATAAGATATGAACTCAAGTAAGGAATAATTTCGTATGAGAACTAAGTAACCAAAAGGCTACATACATATATCTTAACTATGTGATTATCTCATGGGTAACTACGAGAAATCATGTGATGATTCATAAGATTCTTCACAAAGAATAATACAATTATAAACCCTTTTAGGGTATGAATGTGTGATGTCATTCGGCATGATGAATGATGAGCTAATTGAGCTTTGTCTCATGATTGATTGATTATTGTGATATGATAAACTGTTGGTTGAAAGCTTATAATTGGCATTTTAGGGAAAACTTCGGTTTACCTGTTATACTACCGGATTTCCGTCAAAATTATGGACTTAGTAATGCCATTGCATGTATCTAGTCAAAGAAGTATTATGCATGTAAAGTATAATGATAAGAAAAGAATTAATGGGACATGACCCTTCAATTACTTCGATAAGGGAAGTGAGAGACAGTGATCTACAAAGACTCAAGGAACCTCTATGAGGGAGGCAAGGGTGACATGGAGGACCCTCCAACTTAGGGGTAACCAATATCGGCTTAGTTTGATTTGGTTTAGTACTGTATGACGACGGTCACGGAATGAGCTCATATCCAAAAGCAGTCTATTTCAAAGGAAAGTAAAGAATGTTAAGCACGTGCTAAAAATGAAAGTAAAGTCAAGTATACCCATGGTTAAGTCTATGATGATGCATGTCTATTCATGTATTTATATTGTCCATTTGCATTATGAATGTTTATTCTATGCTTTAGTATGTATGTTTAGTTATGATGATGTAGTTATGATGTTAAGTTAAAAGCAACCTACTTCGGGGTTTAAGTTTTCAAAATCAATAAAATTGAATTTATATTTATCCACTATTTTTATAATTAAACCCGAAGTAGATGAGACGATGACGATGACACAGTGTTTGTCTAGTCGCAATCCTACTGAGAAATTTAGTATTTCTCACTCCTACATTTCCATGTCATCTTCAGAGGATGCCGGCGTTGGGCACAATGGTGATTTTCATTAAGTTCCCAGTAATGCATTGGCACTTCGACCTGGTGTTAAATGTATCTGTGCTAATTGCTCAGGCAGCGATGCGAGTCTACATGTTCCATAGCCGCTAGTTCCGTGCACCTGTGATGAGTCCATTTTTCCGCTCTCACGAGCGTTTGAGGACATTACCATGGATGATGTCCGCCCGCCATTTCAACCACCGAGGTACCCGACGGATAAGGATTCCGACACTGACACGCGATTGATGCCGACTGCTTCCATAGAAATGGATCCTTCTGAGTCATCATACCCGACTTATTCCGTGGGATCCTACTACTAGGAGCAGTCTTAGCCTTCGGTGATTCGCCTATCCTTCGATTCTTCTGCTTCATCTGTTGGCCCAGTTCCATCTTCGGTTCGCGGTCGTGGGTTAATCCGTACCCGTGCTGTGCCTCGTGGGCATGGGCGTGCCCGAGAAGGAAGACGTGGTGATGTTACTCCCGATGGATTTGGGAACGATTTCCCCCCACCAGATGAGTGAGGTGTTGGTTACATGCGGAGCTATGCATAAGGATAGCCCCTTTTGGTTGTAGTTAGGGTTATCATTTTCTTTTGGCATGTATGGGTGGATGTGATTTCCCATGTATTTTCTTTTCGGATGTATTTGTTAGGTTTACTCTATAGAGTCGATAATAGGTATCAAACCTATTATTATCTTGGTGAATGACTTCTGGTATTATTATCCTTATATTGACTATGAAATGGCTATGGAATGAATGTTATATTTATCTAAGATGATTGCTATTCTTATCGCTTCTGTTTATTCTATTTGTAATGTATGTATGAGTTGCGATGTTCATATTATATATTCACGATGTGCTCATGGCTCTCAATTTTTAAAACAGTTTACTTGTTATTGTTCAAAAAAAAATTTACCCCTATTTTCAGGTAAAGTGATTTCAAAAAGATAATGTTAGTTCCGCGAGCAAAAGTAATAATTAGTAATTCCATAATATGACTTAAGTATAAAATGGAACTATCAGGATGTTACAATTATTGGATAGATAATTTTGAGGTTAAAGATATGGGTTTTTGGAGGACAGTATCTAAGGAGGATGCTATTTGTGAGTTGGGTTCTTCCTTACTCATTCTCCATACTGATACCCATAATATGCTCCCTTGGCTTTAAGAAATAAAGAAAATAACTGTAATAACTAGGTATAGGAATACATAAATTGTGATGCGTTGCCTTGTCAGATCCCACGAAGTTCCAAGTTTGGACCCTTGGCCTCCTTGGAAGGCTATATGATTGGGACATTTTCATGAGATTAAAAGTCCTGGTAATTGATCCTTAAGTATCCAAGAATCAAAGAGTGATTTTTAACAAATTTTTAGAAGTTATTAACCATTTCATTTTCAAGCTTGAAGTTTAAGAAAATGCAAGTTTTCAGAAGTTTGTACTAAAATCCAAAAGTTGAATTTTGATTTTTAAAGAGTTTGATTTTTCCAATATTTTTATTGGATTCAAATGGAGGTATTCTCTTATTTATATTTAAGTTTTAAAGTTAATGGAGAGTAAATAAATGAAGTGCCCAGGCGCCCAAGTGGGGGTATTCTTAAAGGCACCTTAGGCGTCTTTGAGAGGTGTAGATGAAGAAAAAAAAAATTGAATAGGACGCCTAGGTGCCCAATAGCAGTGCCCAATTGCTGGTTGTGTTGCGAGATTTGGCTGTTTCAGGTGAGCGGGCGCCCAGGCAGCCAAGCCACAACGCCTAGGCGCCCACTGGACGAGATTAAAAGAAGAATCTCGCCCCCTTCTCCCCTATTTCCACCATGTCTCTCTATCTTTTCCTTTTCTCTCATTTTTCTCTCCTCCAACATGATTTCTATCAATCTTTCATCAATTTTTACCAAAATCCACCACCCAATCCATCTTATTCTCATTATCATCATCATTCCAATTGGGATTTTCTTTCTTGGAGCTTTCTCTGCCCTCCTCTAGTAGAAAATCATGAAGGGAGGAGACCCATCACTCTCCTCGCATTCCACTACCTTCCTCCACTCTCTAAGGTAAATTTTAATCTTAATCCTCGTTATTATACCATGGATTAGTTAGTTTATTTATGAAATCAAGATTTGAGCTCATGAGAAAGGCGTTAGGTTATATAATTGGGGGTTTTATCCTAGAAGGCTAATCCTAGTAAATCCTCACAATAGTTAAGTTGTGGGAGTCTAATTCATATATTTGTTATGATAGATACTCTCTAGAACCCCTTGGTGGCTCTAAGGCATCATAGAGCTTGAGCTTCTTCCTTCCCAAGCTTAGACTGTGAGTTGATATTATATTTATAACATATTTTAAGTGTATGTATGATTTTAGAAATATTATGTTTATGATTTGAGCTGTTCAGTGTTAAAAGTTGAGATAGTATGGTATTGAATACCCCATGAGACTTTTAAAAGGTAACGTGTAGTATTCTTATATGTATGTATATATGTTTATGTAAATCTTGAAAACAAGTATGTTAGTTAAGTATAAGTATAAATATATGTGTTTATGTGTAGTTGTGGGACAAGCTACCTTGAAAGTTGATTTCTGATATTTGAATGATTTGATCAAAAAATAAGAAGTTTTCAAGTTACTAGAAATTATAATATTCTTAAAGCTAATGTTTGAGTGACTTGATTTCAGGCGATAGTTTAAATTTGATATTTTATGGAAAAACTCTAGATGCTTAAAGGATTTGAAAGTATTACACTTTGAACCTATGTTGATAGTATAGTTATTTTGAATATCTCGAAAGTCTGATAGTTATGTTTGCTAAGAATACGAAAAATTCTTGAATCTTATTATGCATTTTTAGTTATGAGTAAGATGTATATGGTTTAAGCTAAAGAAAAATTTTAGTGACAAGAATTTAGAAAGGAGCAAAGATTTTCCTAAAGGAAGGAAACTAGAATAGAAACTGTTTACTAATGGCAATAGCATTAGCCTTAGTATACCTCGAATAGCTTAGCTAGCAGGGCTCACACGAGGTATGGTGAAGACCCAGCAAGTGTGAGTACCTTATTAGATATAGACACGCCCAGGTGTGAGATCAGTTATTTACTGGTGGGGACAGATTGTCGGGGCCCTCCAGTCAGACAGCTATTTTCTGAAATATGATCCTTTCTTAGGCTCATTTATAATATTGAAATAAGTATTTGCTTTCTATGTTATAAGAAAGTATTTCCAACCTTATGCACAGTAACTTTTAAATGTAGTATGCTTATATATATTTACAAGGAGTTTATATCCATTTGAATTTAAAAGGGTGATTTAACGAGTTATAGATGTTTTAAAGACAAATTATATATATCAATTATGTTTTACGGAAAATGTTTATGGTATTTCATCTAGACAATGCATTTTAACTATGAAATGAGGTATAAGGATTTAGAGATGTTTTGTAAAGTTATACTTTTGCTAAAAATTAATGTTAAAGCTTGTTTCACTCCTGTTATAGATATATTATCTCTCATTGAATCTGTATGACTCACTCTTCTCTCTCTCTCTCTTTCTTCATATTTTTAGACAGGTACAAAGTTATGCCTATATGCCTTCAGCCTGCTAAAGTCATTGGATTTTCAGAAATTCTACACCCTTGTTCGTGTGGTTTTCAAAGGGTATCCATGTTGAGAGTTATGTTTATTGCATACAAGTGTGTATATTATATTCCCAATAGTGCTCCACTAGTCCACAGGCAGGGTCCTTCCTATGTCAGCTATAATTTGTAGTAAAAGTATGTTGTTTTTAGTTATGTCAAGTTGCATTTTAATGATTATGGATTAAATTCATGATGGATATGCACATATATATTTTCATAAGTATGATTATGTTTTAATTCCTATATTCTGTGCTGTGAGGTGCATTCTGAGAATGTTTGAATCCTTAATGATTTTATATGCTTGTATTATTTTTGCAAGATGAGGATTCTTATTTGGGAATAGTCTTAAATATAAAGGAGACTCTGCTCGATTTTATTTAGAAAAAGGGTCTAATGTAGGCTTGCTAAGGACGTGTCCCTATGCACCGGTCACATCCTGGATTGGGTCATGACAATAACTTAGCTAAGTATATATATATATATATATATATATATATATATATATATATATATATATATATATCACAATAGTCACTTCATGAGGGTTCCATGAGTTGACCAAGAGCGTATGGGGAGTAATCTTGACCCATTTGTCTCATATGCTATTCAGGGGTTTTACCTGAAATCTCAATAGAATCAAGTGGGGATTAATCTCAACCTAACAATCGCATATATCAATTGGGGGCTTTGCTTCACCCAATGTCTCAACAACCAATGCCTCAATCATACCTGCAATTCGTGTATACTTTCACAATCAACTTAAAGATATTAAAACTTTGTTTAAATAATATACCGAACCATTCTCATAATTCATAGAAAATATGTACTGGCCCTGTATGTTAAGTTTTGATAGGAACATAAGCTTAAAAATTGGGGTTCTGTTAACATATACTTGCTATTACGATCTTGATATGCATTATATTATTGCCTCCTATCTTAATGGAGTGATTAGGATTAAGCCGCTTGGTGATATAACCATAGTCTCATAACAAATTAGAATATATCTCTCAATTCTTCTATCTCTTTCAAAAATCTCCTAGCAAAATAGTAGATATCTTGTCAAAGTTTCATGATCCTTTCCAAAACTAGTAAAATACGTCATTTCACCAAACTTGTCCTATCTATTAAATACAAAAGCCTTATCAAGATAAATTTTATTTGAAATTCTTTTACAATATATGCTCTCACTACTGGAAAAATAAGTAATGTAGCAAAGGAATTAATAATTAAATTCTTGAATGATCATAGGAATACTAATATAATTTACATATGCAGATAATCAAGAAAAACAATTATAGATATACTATTTACTCATATACTTAGCCTAAGAGGTAAAATTTCAACTCCATAGAGTTATGGATCCAAGAGAGTGTTCCATGAAGGAATCTAGCACCATAAACATGACAACAAGAACATTTATGAGCTAACAAGGCTATAAATCAACACATTCAATCTCAAACACACAAAACCCCTAATTGAACCCTAGTTTCTCTATATCAACTACTCATACCCAAGCAAAAAAGAAGAGGTGGAAGACTTAGGAATACCTTTGAGAGCCAAAGGAAGAAGAAACTTGAAGTGGTTGTTGATGGTTCACCCTCAAATTGCAATCCTTAAGTTTCCAAACTCCTTCAATGGAGTTTTCTAGAGAGAGAGAAAGAGATGATGGTGAAGAAGAAAGAGTGGGTCTTGGGTAGGGGAAGGGGAAAACCAAAAATGGAAATGGAGGAGGAGGAGGAAAAAGAAGAAGAGGAGAGAGAAGACCGTGATTCTAAGAAGCACAGAGGAAGGGCACCGAACATAAGGGGGAGAGAGAGAGAGAGAGAGAGAGTTAGGTTATGTTATCTTATACAACTCTTATTAATTTTAAGTTAGTATCCTCTTTAATTTGCTCTCCATTACCTTTAAAACATATATGTAAATAAAGAAATACCTCTATTTGGATTTAAATAAAATATCTATAAATCAAAATTCTTAAGAATTAGAATCCAATTTTTGGATTTTAGTTCAAATTCTAGAAAATTTGCATTTTTATAAACTCCCATGTTAAAAACGGAGAGGTTAGTGACCTTATAAAATTCATTAAAAACCAGCCTTTAACTCTTTGATATCTAGGGAGCAATTACTAGGATTTTTGATCTCTAAAAAGTGCTCATATCATATAGCCCTCCAAGGTAGTATAGGATTTTGACTTAGAAAATTTAGAGTTCGATATGCAGAAAACACAATTCACATTTCATTGCTTAAAAAGCTATTCTCAGTTATGAATAGATCCAAACAACTAAGTTTGTGCCAAAAACATAGCTTACAAGAAAAATCCCAAAAGTACAATCCATGCAAAAATTATGTGTCATACTTATAGCGTTTCATAAGAAACAGGGGTATTAATTACCTTTTTTATTTTTTATGAAGTGCTTTTGTCTTCTATTTATGTTTCCATATATTATTTGACTTTATCAACACATATTCTTTCTATATTATTCTATTTCTTTCTTTTCAATACCATTCCTTGAAGTGAGTGGTAATTGTACTTATAAGAAAAATAAATAAATAAAACCATTTCTAGAAGTGAATGGTAATCATTCCCTTTGCCTTAAGACTCACTTCGCCATGATTGCTAGCAGTGTGGTCATCTCCCTTGAGATGTCCAAGATTGACGCGAGGAGGGACTATTACTATTGCTTCGGGTAGCTATGACACTAGTAGGCCTTAGTATGCTTGAGGTGGCCATTTGGTGCTTTGGTAAGTTGGCAAGCGAGAAGTAGCCAACAATGACCCACAACAATGGCAATGAAGGGTGCATCAACCCACCTTCAAATGACATCCAGGGGTTCTCTAATTAGCAAAAACCAAGGGTAAGCGCAAACTAGAAGCAATGCATTTCCTCCTTCTTGCTTTAGGCGGTGCGAGCAATAAAGTCCATGGGTGTAGTGAAGAAGGTAAAAAGAGGGGGATTTCGTGAATCCATTATGGTGTCAAACTCGATGATGTAGAAGTTGGCAATCGACACTAAGGGAAGGAAGGGGATGCAGGAATGGAAGTAGGTGGAAGTAGAGGCTCTACTAGCAACGAGGTTGGGGACAAAGGGTGGCTAAGGAGGGTGATGGGTGGTGGTGGTGGTGAGGAGTTTAAGAGTGGTGAGAATTTATGGACTTTTTTTTTTTAAATAATTTTTATGGTGGATTGCTAATGATCTTAGAAAAGACAGGACCATCATATAAACTAACCTAAAATATATAAAGTCATGTCAAATTGGGCTAACCTATACATCATAATATTGTTTGGAACTAGGAAATCAGAATATAGATTACTTGGTCTCTGGTATAGGTTAGGAAACACGAAGCTATTGCGATCCTTGCTTCAAGTTAGTGGGGGTGTACTTGTAAAGACTCTGATGCTCAAGTCAGCAAGGGTCAAGAGATAGTAGTATGTAAAGGATTAGATGTCATACTTGAACTCCTAGCTCGATATTTATAGCAAGTGGTTAGAGATGGTAGTTCCACCATTTTGGAAATTTGGTAGTTACCTATTCCCAAGCTCGAAGGGTTTGAGTAATCTCTTCTTAGGATGATTAAAATCCTTCTAGAACCGTTCCTTTGAAAAGCAGTTAAGTCATGTATTGGGCTGATTTTCGGCTTAGGCCTTTTTATTAGGATCACTTGAGCCTTAGGATCATAGGTCTAATCCATAACAAATATCATAAATCATCAACTAAATTTTAGGTTACTTAAATAATTGTTACAAGTGATGATTAAAAAATTATTAAAAATTGCTATATCATGTTGTTTCATCTATATGAATAATTAAAATAATACATAATTGACTTATTATTAAAAAAAATTTATATTAATAACGTATCCAAATTAAATTCATAATTAAATAGTGTCAATTTAGTTATGACAACCATTCGAAAGAGATAGTAAAATGAATTTGTATTGTGTCAATTTGATACATAAGAGAAAAGTAAAAGATTCCAATAATATCCAACGAATCTATATTGTCAATACAATATAGGAGTTTGGTGACAATACCATTATTCATTATTTATTTATTTTTATTTTTTTATTGAAGACAGTGAAACAAAAAATTATTCTTAGGAGATATTTTTTGTGGGGAAGGGGATAGAAATCATATATAGGATATCTTATACTCAAATAAGACATGTAAGAGATAACTATTAGGCTATGAACTTAAGCGCTATTTATTTATTTATTTGTTTATTTTTGTCAATTGCTCATTCATTGTTAAAGTGACACTGCTTTGTAATCTTTTGTTTTTGGTTGGTCTGAATTAAACAAAGACAAACACTGTTTCTTGATTGGGCTGACTACTACGGGCAAGAAATGACATGGATAAATATTTGCCTATCCCCTGTCCCATATCTATATGGTACCTATTTTTGACATCTTTATAGATTTATAGGTATCTGCGAATATTTATGAATATCCATTAGAATGTTAATAATTTAAAAAAATAAAATTAAATAAAGTATTCTAACATAAAAAAAAACTTAAAATCAGCATAAATAATAATCTAATTCTACAATTCAAATTCTAACAACTTAAAATATTTAAAATAAAAATAAGCACAAAATAAACATAATAATTTAATTTCATAATTTAAATTCCGATAACTTAAAATATTTAAAATAAAAATCAATATATAATAGTGATCTAACTATTAGTCCAATATATAATAAGTATAAATAAATTTAACTTCTGAATTTATACTTTAGTCCAATTAATTTAAATAACAACAATAATATTAACCTAATTAAGTTAATAACTTACGGGTAAAATAATAATTTTATATTAGACACCTACGAATATAGGAACAATGATTCCTACCCTCATCTCATTTATTATATAGATATTTAAAATCCTCATTCCCATTATTTGAAAGGGCAAAGTCTTCCCCTTGTATCCACCGCATTACCGGTATTACACTCGGATATATGGGGGGCGGATTTTTTGCCATTCCTTGGGCCGACTCTTCTTCAAAGATAGCCCCTGCCACTCGAAAGTGACATGGGCCTCCACATACAACAAACTTTATGTTTTTTTTAACACAAAGTTTTAAGCCCAATATATTTATATGTTTCCTCAATCAACTGAGCATTTCATTTTCACACTACGGTCAGTACCTCATCATCACCTACCAAAACGCAAAAACTCGATCTCTGTTACGTTCCGGGCAAAGACCAGGTGCACCAATCCTTTCTCCTTCTCCTTCTCCATACCCTCTTCTTTATTCACCTTCAAAGTTTTTTATCTTACCCTTAAACTCTAAAAATCTTTAATTAATTTTTCTGAATCGCTACTTTGTTATTCTATTAGTTTATTTATTTTAATTTTTGTGTCTCTGGAATTGGGAAAGTAGAGAAGGTTGTGGAAGAGAAAAGGACGGGTAAATGGCGTTTATGAAGGGAAAGCCAGTGGTTACGAAAGTGGCGGCGTTGGCAAAGTATGGGGTGCTCCCAGGAGCAATGGTTTTTGCTCTCGTCTACTCTCCCCCTCACTCTTCCAACAACAAGCATGCACCCGCAACCTCCAACTAAGGTCGTCTAACTGTTTTTTTCATTTATTTATTTTTATTTTATTTTTTTCATTTTTTATGTCATGGTTATTTATTTATTTATTTATTCTTTGGGTTATGCATGCTTGATTTGTTTTTAACTTGAGATGTTACTTGGTTGACACACGTATGTACAATTTAAGATTTGGCTTTTTTTTCTTTTTCCTCATCTTGATTGCACTGCATAATTTATGTTGTTGTGTTGTGATCCAAAATAGTATGTGCGTTTTTTTTTTTTTTTTTTTTTTTCTGGGGGTTAATTTTAATTGCTCATTTTATTTATTTTTTTAATTTCTTTTTGAGAAGTGGATGTGAACTGGAGAACTGAAGACACTGGATAATTTAATCTTTTCTTGCGAGGGATGTGGCTTTTATGCTAAGCTGGATGTGTTGTGTAAATTCTGCTAACTAGATATTGGTGGTTGGGTAGTTGGATGGTACTTGGTTGGCTTATCTCCTTGATCCTTAATCTGTGAAGTTCTTGTTGGATTTGGATCATCCGGAGTGAGTATTCTTGTAAAGTGAACAAGTGAGAAGTTAACCACCATTAGGTCAATAACCTCTATCGCGTGTGGGTCCCATCAAATGATCCAAAAATGGTTAACTCTTCACTTTCTCACTTTATAAGCATACTCACTATAGAGGATCCAAATCCATTTAGAGTATACCACCATTTTGACCCTTAAAAATATCAACTCACTGATATATTAGCCCTTGAAATACATTATCACATTATGTTGTGGTGCCCAAATGCTTACTTCCATTTGTCAAATCCATCCATTCGTCAAATGAGTTTCATTTCTTTTAATAGATGTGCACATGTGGCACATTATTTGCTGAGTTGGTACTGTCGTTTGTCCACATGTGCACGTTTGTCGAAAGAAACGGAAACTATTTGGTAGATGGATGGATTTGAATGGAAGTAGAAATTCAGGTACCACAGGCTAATATGATTTATTTTAGGGACTAATATGTCAGCAAGTTGATCTTCTAAGGGCCAAAATGATGGTTTACTCTATTATTTATTATTGATTCGTATACTCACCCCACCTCTTCCAAGTTGCAACTCATAGTTAGATTAGAGTTTCATGATTTCTGCAACTATGTCTGTGCAAATTTATGAGTTGTTTCTATCTTCCATGTCTACTGTGTTGTCTCATTTGATTACTTTAGTGAATATCAGACTATCAGTAATGAGATATGTAATGGTGTGTGGGAAAATGTTGGGAATTCTTGACTGAAGAAAGAAAATAATAGGATTTTGAAACAGATCAACTCATATGTCATAAAAGACAATGTGGAACAAGGGCCTATAAAGAGTGTGTTGGGTTGTCTTCTGTCAATGAAAAATATATTTGTATTCGATGTTTGCAAAAAAAAATATAAGGACTAAGGAAAGAATCATAGGGGTTCCTCAGGGTAATTCTGTTAGTGATGCAGCGGCAATACTGCAACTACAATGAAGTCAAGTATTACTAGGTTTTGCTAGATGGGTCAATGGATGCCACTATGCTTGATCAAAACCTGGACTTTAGTAAAACCATGCAGAGTGAGGTCTTTCTTAATGGTTTCTTTCTCCTAATGTATTCTTAGGTCTACCTCCACTCTTTTAATCATACCATATTCGCTTACATTTCTTATTGGAGCCTCCTTTGGCTTTGGCCTTCTTCTCATGTGAACAAACCACCAGTCTTAGGTGAGTTTCCATCATCTTCTTCTCAATAAGTACCATTCCAGATTTCTATCTGATAAAATTGTACCTAATCTTATATTTTGATGTACATCCACTCTTCTGCCTCAACAAAATAATCTCCTCTACAGCTCTACTCTCTCTCTCTCTCTCTCTCTCTCTCTCTCTTGCTCTTGATTGTCCAACATTCTCAAAACCAAATTCTACTCTTTGCCTTTGGAGTTTTGAAGGTATAGGATTGTATGGAATGGAGGTTGTTAAATTGATAAAATGGGCATTGAGATATTGGTTAGCAGATGCTTGAATTTCTAAAAGTCTTCCCTGTGAATTAAGTTTTGTATGGTTACTTTAGATGTAAGTATAGAAGCATCGAACTCCTAATAATCAATGATTTAAAATAAAACAAAGAAAAAAGAAAGAGTAAGGGTTGGAGTTGATGGGAAGATACTTTTTAGGTTTAAATATATTTTTAGTCCATGTAAATATAGATCATTTTGGTTTTTATCCCTTTATTTATTTATTTATTTATTTTTGGTTTTTGATCCCTCTTTTTTTCAATATTATGTTTTTGGTCCCTGTCATTCAAAATTTTGATCCTAACAATTATTTTAAAATACATATTTAGTCCTTACAAATATTGAAGATTTTGTTTTGGTGACTTTGCTTTGGTTTTTATAAATATTTTAAAAATCTTTTGATCCTTATAAACATCACCACTTAACAGTGTTAGCTAATAGTAGGGACTAGAAACATACTATTGGAAAAAAAAGAGGGACCAAAGGCCAAAAAAATTTTTTAGGAGGACTAAAATCAAGATGACCTATATTTAGAGGGATCAAAAACATATTTAAGCCTATTTTTTATAAACAAACTAACTAGACTGGACAGCGAATCTTTGAGTCCTTCAATTGTCCAATGTAATCACACGTAATAAATGAGCATTCTCCGTGGTAAGACTAATGGCCCAAACAACCGTGAAACTTAAATGGCACCTTCCTAATGCTATGGAATGCTTTAGTGAGTCCTCATAATAATCTACAGATCTCTTAGAAGAGTTCTAGCTGTTATTGCATCTAGACGCAGCATAATGCATGATTTTATTCCTAGGTTGTATGGTTGGGAATAATGATGACTTCTGAGGAAACCTTGTTATGATATCAATAGTCAAAAGTAGGATCGTGTCTATCATAGTTGCAGGTCTTCTCATATATGGTACCGAACTTCATGTTTTGATGCAGTGAACACAGTATCTTTCTAGTTATAAACTTATATATGTGACATCCTGCATTCGTAGCGTGTGGTTGCCCATTATTGATAACAATTGCCTTTAAATTTCATTGATAACTTAGTGAGCATATCATCAATTATTAGCTTAGTGAGCATATCATCAATTATTAGTGAGCATATCATCAATTATGTATCTTATGTTTGTACACTAAAGTGGATTTGATCTTTTCAACTATATCTTATCTACACAAGAATTTGAGATAACTAACTTTTTGTGTCCTAACATCATAGTTTTTCTACTGGAACAGGGGCGTTTGGGTTGCTTGTTGATACATGTCAGCAATATGTGCGTCCTCTAATGAAGAATGTTTTGTAATAAAGCGGGTGACAAGAATTTTTTTTTTTGAAATTTTTACATTGTAAGTGAGACAACTTGTGTCATCTGGATTTTGTGCAGTTAAATCTTTTATTTCTTGAGTATCTTGAAACTACAAGCAATGCACGTAGCCCCCTTTATTAGCAATTGTGGATGGCTATTTTGAATAACGTGTGGCGTTGAATTGATCGTTTTCCTATTTGAGGTGTCATCAAAAGCAATTTACTTGATTTGGTATGCTTCTCACTATCTATTTTATATGATGCGTCCAACTTTTGTTTTCTGCTTTATATATTGATTAATAATTAGTAACAGTATGGGTGGATTCTTGTATTTTTTCCTTGGTTGGTATAATAACGACATGGAGTTTTGAATCCAAACCCTCACTATGAGTTCCCTCCTTGTGGCTTGGTGGATTCATTCAACAAAAGGAACAGGAACAATGATGTACACGTTATTAATTATAGTTGCTAATTATCAATCAACAATGGTAGTTAACCATTAATTGATAATAACTTGTTGGCTTAATGCATCTAATTTGAGTGCACAGGTTTCTCCCCTTTTTATTTATTTTTTATTTATTTTTTTCCTCCCCTAAACCTTGAGCAACTAGTGCACAGGGTTTATGCAATTTTCTGTGTACTAAAGATGGCTGATGATATCTTTGAATGTTGGTGGAAAGTGTAGTGAATTGTTAGCTGTGAGGTTTTGAATTCTAACTAAATATCTTCATCTTTCTTTCTGTTTATGGATCAATATCTGCAAAATAATTGCACTTGTGCTTTTAACTAAAAAAGTAGAGTGAGACTTTAGTTTTTACTTCTTTGAAAAAAAAAAAAAGTTGGAGTTGCGTGGAAAATCTTATATGTTGGCTTCTATCGTCAAAAAGCGGTTAGTTCTGGACTTGATGCAAGTCCTGATTACTTAGTTATATTGAACTTTACGTATTTATCGGGATAATTTAGAATTAGCAGCTAACAAAATGCTCAAAAACTATTTGGAGTTGAAAAAAAGTATTAGAGAAAAGAAAACTCGAGTATCATGGGGAGGTCCTTTTTCTGCATCGTTAAGCATTTGCGTAGCCCTTTTCCACATTAAGATCCTCTTCATAAATTGGGTTTTATATTGAAGATTGATTCACACGTGAGCTGTGAGTGCATGTACAGAGAACTAGATTGATCCCTGTGTAAGATCTAAAGTATTAGAGAAAAGAAAAGTCAAGAGTATCATGGGGAGGCCCTTTTTTCTGCATCGTTTATCATTTGCATAGTCTTTTTCCACATTAAGATCCTCTTCATAAATTGGGATTTTTATTGAAGATTGATTCACAAGTGAGCCTGTTAGAGCCAGGTATATGGGTCGCGATCCGTGGGTTGGTTCATTTAATCTGCAATCCGCACCACTTTACGTGTTGTTAAGTGATCCGTTAACCCGCAGGCTAAATAGGCTAAGTCTGAGGGTTTACAGACCAACCCGCTAGCCCGCATGATTTTTTATTTCTTGTTGAGTGCATAGAGCCACAACCAACACTCACCCACTCCACTCCTCACTCTCGCATCTCTCATTCATGGCCACTCACTCCTCACGTAAGTCTCTCACCCACGGCCCATATTCACAACCCATTTCTCATTTCAATTTCGGACTTCAGTCCAATTTCACAAACTCTATTCTAGCTTTTGGACCGAAAAACAAAAACCAATTGGACCAAAACACAAAATCCAAAAAAACTCTCTTCAGACCGTATTTATTTTTGGTCAATTATCTAACCATGTTTATCTTAGTGGGCCAATGGTGAGTTGCATAGTAGTTATTCAAGTCCAAGCCCTCTTTAATCCTTAGCATTAACAATTAGGATTGACAAGAAAAAAAAAAATGGGGCAAGAGCCAATAGGGCCCAAAAATTGTAAGCTAAAAAAAAAAGGGTTGGGCTGGGGGCTAGCCCGCGGGCCTGCAAGCTTATGCGTTGCGAATGTGGGCCAGCCATTTTGGAGTCTATTTATTATGCGGATTGGCTCGGTCAGACACATTAAAAATTGGTCCGCCGTAGACCACGTTAAACGGGCCGGACTGCCCCATTTACCCACCACTAGAGCCTATGAGTGCATGTACGGAGAAGTAGACCGATCCTTGTGGAAGATGGGTAATCAAAATGGGCTGAATCTGTCAGGCCAACCTATTTTTGAGCCAAAAATAAGTGGGTTTGATTTAAAAAATAATGATCCATTGAAACTAATCTATTTTCAGTCTAGTCTGTCTATCCTAATTTTTTTTTAGCAAAATTATATAATTTTAGGATATAAAAATATGATTTAATAATCAAATTTACAAAATTCTTATTTTTTTAATAAAAAATAATTTTCAAAACATAAAATGCAAAAAAATAAAAATAAAAATAAACAGACCAGCGAATTTAAGATCTTAGATAGAATTTAAACGAGCCAATTCGGTAAAATTTGGCCCGTGAGCTAAATAGGCTAACCCGTTTATATTGCGGATCTAAACGAACTGGGTTTAAACGGGCCAATCCGGCTCGTTTGACAGCCCTAACTGAGAGTGGAAGGGGTCTACGCTATCACATACTCCTAGATATATTTTGTGTTTCATGATAAATGGGGAGTTATATATAAAATTTTTAGAAATTTAGTGTATTTAATGGAGGCAAAATTTTTTTCTCTCTACTTTTTTATGTGTATTTATTTACTAGAAAATCATGTATTAATCTTTGAGGAATTTAGTTTATTTTCTAAGAAATAAATAATTGTACTAAAATACAAAGGTAGTGAGAAGTTTCACGTCTCTAGCAAAGAACAAAATTTCCTGTATATCAACATATAGTTTTGTAGTAAAACAATCGTACAGAATACAAAAGAAGTTGGAGAGATAATAAGTTTCGCATCCATAATAAATATACTGCATTTTCCAAAATTACTTACGGTTCTGCATTTTCCAAAATTACTCTTTGCAACACTTGTGAGGATGGAATATTCATGTAAGAGTTAAAACCGATACAGATAAATATAATGAGAATAGTGGAGCAGTTGTACCATAAAAGGTGACGGTACGTGGCATGGGGCTGGCGATTGACTGATTGTAAGCCTTTACCATTTTTTATTTTTTATTTTTTCTCTTCACCCTCTTTGAGCTTCCATTCTTGAGCTGTACCATGCAAATGAAACTGACTTTAATCGTCTTTGCTTTCACTGGTTCAACAATATGATGTCATATCAAAATTTGATAAGAAGGATGCCAAAGCTGAGAAGTCTTCACTCTTCACTGATCAAAGTAGAAGTAGTAAACCAAAGAAGCTTGTTGTTGTTGTAGCAAGAATTCAGAATTGACTTAGAACAGCCTCATAACTTCTAAGAAGGTTAGAAGCACTAAAAGTTAAAAAAAAAATTAATGATAGAATTTAAAAAATGAAAAATTTAAGATGGTCTCAGTGAGCTGGTCAGTAACCTTTGACGTGAAAGTAAGAATCAACCTCAGCATTATTTCATCTTTTGGTCAGAGTATTTATTATGCAAAGCATTATTATATATAAAACAACTTCCGCAACATAGCCGCAACATTTGAATCAACTTATGGTTGATTGGCTAAATTTTCTTTTGTAGTTGACTTAAATATGATGAATGATACAGTCAAAATGAAATGAATAAAAACCTTATGGAATCAAATCGGTGTAAATATACTGTTCCATGGATTAGAATATTTTTTTATTTGCATTGATTTGCAGAGTATTCAATGTATATTCAAACAAAAATATTCAAACAAAATAAACGAAACAGGAGGGGTTATAATTAGCAACTGTTATAACTCGTCTCTAAAGTAAAAAACTTCTGAACCAGAAAAACAAAAAGAAAAAAATAACAAAAATAAATAACAACGGCCGTTATGTACATGAAAATTTTATGCATTAAATGGTTGAGGCAAATGTTAGCCAAAAAAAAAAAAATGGAAAAAGAGACGGATTTAGAGTATAGAATGGTTAGATTAAGTGAACACGCCAAATTTGACAAATTTACTGGCATATAAAACATGTGTACTTTAGTACTATCCCTGATTTTTGTGTGTGTAGCTTTACTCGTCTTCTAACTGGTCTTCGATGCCTTTCTATATGTAACACAACAGCTCTGGTTCAGTGGCTGTGGCAGCTGACCATCATTTATAAATCAATACTCTTAACTTCGTTTAAGACATTAACCAAAAAGTGATTCCAGAGCACAATCAAGACAATTTTTCACTATGGTTCAAGTTTAGGTAATAAAACTGTTCCAATTCATTTATCTGCAGGGTTTGAGATTCAATCATGTCCTGTAGCCTTAAATAAAAAGCAGTACTTGGTCCTGCAGTACTTGGTCCTGCTCAACTCTAATGCTGTCTTTCAATCATATGTACAACTATAACACAAGGGAAGTACACCTTATACTACCTCATGCAGTGAAAATTTGAAATATATGTTTAGCTCACTCATTGTCATTCATCTGCCTTCTAATAAAGTCATGGATATTTTATTGGATGACTCAAATTGCATTTGAGTTGATGGAGAATTTGCTTGCGATGTAACATCACCTAAGAAGAAACCAGGTTGTTTAGGCTCAGGAATTTCTATCTCACTTCCCAACATTAGAAGAACATTTGACATGTTTGGCCTATCCTCTGGATGTTGTTGCACACACAAAAGACTGACATGGGTGCAACGCAAAACTTCTGGCACTATCCACGATTCTTGTATGTTTTTGTCTATCAATTCTAAAGCCCTCCCTTCCTTCCACATTATCCATGCCTGAAAAGCACAAAAATTGCATATTATTTTCCACTCTGATATGAATTGAAGTTATGTTTCTCATGCACTTACATGACCAATAAGGTTGTGGTTGTGGTCTGAATGATAAAAGCCTCTACTTTTCTTCCCATATATAATCTCCAGCACCAAAATACCAAAACTAAATACATCAGATTTAATTGAAAATAGACCTTGAGCAATGTATTCTGGTGCCATGTAGCCGCTGCAAGACACGATTATGAACAAATAAATAAAGTACAATTGGAAAAGAAGATTTTGTACATTGATAGATTCGAAGTAAACACTTACTATGTCCCCACTACTCTGTTGGTGTTTCCTTCAGTTTGCTCTCCTCCAAAAGTTCTAGCCATGCCAAAATCTGATATTTTTGGGTTCAACTTATTATCGAGTAAAACATTACTTGCTTTGAGATCTCTATGAATAATTCTCAGTCTGGAATCTTGATGAAGATATATAAGGCCCCGAGCAATTCCAGAAATAATGTGGAAGCGCATAGGCCAATCTAACAACTTCCCTTTACTATGATCTGTTAATGAATTACCGTCAAAAGTAAATCAAATTTGAATGTCCCAAATTCAAAGTTCAAGTGTCACAAGTCTATCCTAATTCAGGGTTTCTTTGATTCTTACCAAAAATGAAGGAGTCCAAACTGCTGTTTGGCATATATTCATAAATCAGCATTTGTTCCTGTTCTTGAATGCAACAGCCAAGAAGTTTAACAAGATTCCGGTGCTGAAGTTTTGCAATAACTTTTACCTCATTCTTGAACTCTGTCATTCCTTGCCCTGAGCTACTTGAAAGCCTCTTAACAGCAATATCTTTCCCATTTCTTAATCTTCCCTGCATATTCAAGTTTGTGACCATATTTGAGATGCTCATCATAGCATTAGCACTTCAATTGCTTTTATAATTGTTCAAATGTGAAATTACCCTATATACAGGTCCAAATCCACCTTCTCCAATTTTGTTCTCCTCTGAAAAGTTACTTGTGGCACTAGATAACGTTGACAAGCTAAACAATGGGAGATCTAGATCATCCTCCTGTCCTCCATTCTCTTGAACTCCAAAGTTTGTCAATTTATCTGGAAAAGTGGAATCAAAGCCTTGAATCTTTTTTTTCTTTTCCTTTTCTTTTTTAGAGTTTGAATTTGCCAATATTAGGTGTTGTGAGTCTAGACTATGAAGCTAACAAGATTTTGATAGCATTTTATAAAACAGTGTGGTTAAAATTATTCAACAGTTATATTATCTGAATTGTAATCAAATGGTATGTGATTCTGTGGATGTGCTTATTGGCATAAAGAAAAAGTCTTTCACTATTATACACAAAATTATTCAAGTCCAACTAAGATTTGCAAATGGCTTTTAAGTGCCAAATATTAATAAACACAATAGACTTATTAATATAGAAAAATATGCCTGTATAGATTGCAGCTAATTTACCATCACTTACAAGTTATAAATGGTTCATCAATTCTTGCAACTAGATCAAGAAATATGAACATGATGGCACTGTGTGATGAAAATAACAATTGTATTCTCTTAGTGAGTTTCTTAATGTTATCTATGCATGGTATGAGATTAATTTTTTGGTTAACCAATGAAGTTCGCTGCAGGCAGAAAAACATTTGACAAGAATGCCTCATTCAAATCTTCATGCAGCAAATGACAACCATCAACTAGAAAGTTCAAAATTTTGTATTTTACATTGTTATCAAGTGCATAAAACTAACTCTCTCTCTTTTTAACGTCATATTTTGCTGTCATGAATTGGATGATATGATGCCAAAGTTTATTTATGCAGAATTGTATGAACAATTCACATTTACATTAACACATTTGTTCAATGGCAGTTTTTGGAACATAAAACATATGGGTCATGCGTTTCGGTGAAACCAGGAGTAAGTTGTTTTACCAGCTATTTTTCTGCGGACTTTGTAGATAATACAGCAGCCAACTAAAAGTATCCCTGCAATCCCAGCAGTGGTGGAAGCAACTATTGTTGCCAACTTCTTTCTGTGCTTGTGCTCCACATCATCTAGGTTGAAATGAATTAAACAACACATATGGACTTAGTTCACTGATATAGAAAAAGGGAACTTGATTTTTTTCAGAAATGAAAATCAATCCTTGACCAGAAGAGTCACCAAGGACCAATGCTATGCTTGTTTAAGTTCATGGAAGTGGTATGGAAAAAAGTTAGGGAAGAGAATGAAAATGGAGTGGGACAAAGATGTTTTCATTTTCATATATTGTTGCTTGGTAGATGGTAGAAAATCACTTTTCATGATATAGACATGGATGAAATTTGTGGAATAGAGCCTGAATGAGCAGCACTCCACCTTCATCCATACCACACAGTTATGTTGTACAAAACAAACGTGAAAGTGGCTTTTGTAACAAAATTTATTCATCTCATCATTTTTACCTAGTAACTACTCGAGAAAACATAGCTGAGGGGGAAGGATGAGTATCTACCTAATTCTGAAGCAGCCATTCGAACATATAAGTACTGCTCATCAGATTCCATCTGTCTAATATCAATTAGATCACCAAACCACGTGACACAGCCACTCCCTTTTCCGCTGATATCTGAGTTTGTATAGGCCATACAAGAACAGTTATTCAAGCACTTGGCTCTGCACTCTTCTAGACCAATTGTCTCATCCAACCATGTATGTGTAGTATCTGGCACTTTCAATCCCACCATTTTCACAAACCCATCTGTGAGTTTGCCCTTGCAGCTTAACGGTTTATTGCGGACACATCCTTGAGACCATCCCATTGAGTTCCACACTTGTGGCGACTTAGGCCTGAACCCTTTTAAGCATTGGCAAATCGGTGTTTCAGTGATGACACAATTCCCATTTGCTCCGCACAGGCCATAATTATCACAGTGGTCAGTAGGCAGTGATAAATAAACCTTCCAACTTTGATCAGCTTCAACCCACACATAGCGATAAAGAGTACAATCAGTTTGGTTCAATACCAATCTTGAGATTACAGAACTATTGTTGAGGTAGTATGTGTAGTAGAACTCATCCTCATTGTGTACAAAGTGCATATCATAGAAAGAATTGGATGTCAATCTTGGAGTACCACTTGACCGCAGGCCATTCATTGGTCCAAACCGGTAGATCTTTTCTGCTCCCTTCATCAAATAGGTTTCAGTATAGCTATTCATTGCAGTAACAAAAGTGCAGTCTCCTGGTGCAGGATCATTGGGAGTCTTCCAAGCAGTTAGAGTCCAATTCAGGCCTTTTCTCAGGTTCCATCCAAGTTTCATCCCCGGCAGCAGTGTATCAGAAGGATAGTCAAAGCTTTGCCACAAATAGTCCTCTTGATTTGCTTCTTTCTCATCCCATACCACAAGATTTCCAGAATCCAGGAGTCTAGCTGCTGGATTCTGTGCTTGTTTTTGAGAGGTTATTGTGCTATTCCAAACAGTAGTTCCATTCTGGCTGAGCACAAGATTGCCAGTGATGTTCATTGTTAAGGTGCCAGATGAGTCATTGATTGGGTTGAGACGGTTTGCAACCCAAACAATAGTTTGAACTGGGATATTCTTGTACCAAATTCCCAAGTAACGGTTGTTGGAATTCTCAGGGCTGAAGAAACCAAGTTCAAAGGTTCCACCTGGGGAAACCAAGGTCATGCCATCACTTATGAACTGAGAATGAGCGATGGAATCAGCTGCCACAGAAACTTTGAGTGAAAGGGTAAGCATAAAAGCAATGATGATCACAAAAGAGCGAAAATCCATTGAGTGTAACGCTTTTGCATCAACCCTTTGTTTCTGTGGCTATGTTGGATCAGGATCATAGAATGATGAAAATAGCTAAGAACTTGATTTGTGTATCAGTTAGGTGTGAACCAGAAGCATCTGCTGCAATGGAATTATTGCATTTCTAAGAAGTGGCTTCTGATTCTAGAAATTATTGCATGTTGTCAATGAGTTGGTAGCTTAAGCTTCATTTAAGCTTATTTAAAAGTGAATTTTGTTAGAAGTATACTATGTTGTCTGTTGGGATAGGAGTTTGCTAACTTAATTATAGATGAAGTTGAATTTGTAAAATTGATTTTGGTTGAAATTCACTTTGTAGTAAAGCACTATATGTTTGGAAACTTTTATGTGATGAAAAGTAATTGACATAATGAGTATTGTTTGAATCGTAATGTGTAATTACCAAAAAGAAAAAAAATATATAAACTAAGACATGAATTGCATTGAGAATTAAAAAAAAAAATTGAAAAAGGAGGATAAAATAAGTATCTGATCACTACTATAATTATTTCATTCCGTCAAAAATCATGATAGACGAACATAGGAGTAACAAAGACATGATTAGTTTAGTTGTCATCACAGTTTAACCCCAAAATCAAGTTTGCAATATATGAACGCCAATTCAAAACTAAACTAAACAGGTCAAACAAGCAAACCCAGTTTGAAGGAGGCAAAAAGTCCATTTGGGCGGAGGAATAAGACAAGTGGTAAGGAATAAACAAAGAAAAATGAAATATCAAAAATTGAATCATTAAATTTTTAATAAATTAAATGTTTTGTAAATAATTATTTATTATGTAATATTTGGTCTTTGAATTCTTGCACAATGATTGAATTACATTTATTAGTAAAACTCTTTAAAACTGCCTAATACAAATCTTTTTTGATCCAATAGCGTCAAATAATATCTCTTGCTGATACAGTTATCTGTTGAAGACAAGTTTAGTCGATGTTTTCGCCCCACTTTTCTGACAAATGTTTTCCAGTATTTATAAGTCATACCTAATTTGTGATGGTCAAAAGTATGTAAAAGAGTTTACTGAAGAATAAAACTGCTGAAATTATAAGAGTTGACCAAGTTAAATTTTGAATTTAGAAACTTAAGTTTGTAATTTTTTTAAATTATATTTTGTAAGTTAAATTCATTTTTTTTTTGTCAACGCATGCACATCTTCGCTAGGAGAGGGGAGGGTTCAAATACCACTAATCGCCTAGAGTCAAACCCAAATGTAGTTAATGAGAGATGAATAGATCTACTATTAAGTCAATATCTCAATTACAAGTTAAATTGATTTTTATGTTATCTTGTGTCAATTAAATCATAACATTTTGAAGAAAACCCAATTTAAGTAAATTAATGATCCGTAGTATCTCAAAATTTCTTTCATAAACTTGAAGGCATACATAAAAACTTTTTCAATTTTGATGAAAAATTAAGAATTGAAATAATATTATTTATGATATCTAAAATTGTTCCTCAACAACTTTGCATAACATTGGTTTTGCATTTTTTACCATAGTCTATAAATGAGTAAGGGTTGGTTGGGTTCTTAGTTTTTTATTTTAGGTATTTTGTTTATGCACTAAAAGTTTGGACTAAGGAATAGATTCATCTTAATCCAAAATTAGTATATGTCTCTAAATTTATCGAGTATTTATAATAATATAAAGCTTATATATGATTCTTAATATTTATGCAATGAATGGGACTTAGTGAGCTAGAAAGAACATAACTATAATTTCATTTTAGATATATAGAATTTTTTTTCTTTTAAGGATTAATTTAACTTAATTTTATATATTTTAATAACTAATTTGCCTTAAACTTGTAATTCAAATACCTTGGACTTAATTTTTTTATTCTTTTAAGAGCTAATATGACTAACATAATGACATAATGATAAGAGTAAAATACTGGTTTACTTTATTTAAAATGTTGATGCTTACAGATATTTTTCTTGTAATATTAAATTTTTGCGGCGTTTCCTGCTTCTAAATTTGTATTTTCATAGACTGCTTTGGCTGTCTGAAATTTTCTAAGATAACGACATCACTTTAATAAATGAAAAATTATGTCAATAGTTGACATCTCTCAGCGAAAGCATCAATTGCAACTCTGGTCAGCCATATGAGTCGCAACAGGGGCGGCTTCTCCGTTTTTTACCGTCTGCCTAAAGCATCCATGCTTATGTCATAAGAAGGGAATCTTGCCACAAGAATCAAATTTAGACTCCAAATGAGGAAAAATAAAATACAATAAAAAGTTGTTAGATTTCTGTCTGAAATCTGTAATAGCCGAAGTGCATTTTTATTCTTCCACTTCTGTCTTTTGCCATCCATCATATATTTATATTAATTAGTGCATGCCAAGTAACGGTACATGTTTCCTTTTGACTTCGGGGTCAGCAGCTTCGCTTCCTTCCCTCTCTTTCTCTTTCGCTTTCCACGCGTTTTCCCCCCACAAATCGTAATTGCTTTTGCTGCATCAAGTTTTTAATAGAACAATAATTGTTGCACATCCGCCTATTTCGCTCTTCTCGCGTATGAAGTATATAATAGAATTAGAATGTAGGTACATAAAAAAGAAAAGAAAAGAAATTTATTTTTTAATTAAATAATGTCAACCGTATAAATGTAATATTATATTTTTACATATATATAGTAGGAATTTATTGAATTTATTCAAATTTGGGACATTGATATAGAAATATAAATCAATAATACTGCATACCACTTGAACCTATATTGTTGGAAGAGAAATGATTTTCAAACGTGAGGTCGTGATGCATACGCAATGCGCACTTTCAAAAATGATGATTATGATGGACTATAATAATTTTAATCTAATATAGATCATACAATTTGTCCTATCTTTTTAAACGTGCGTGTATACATCGCTCGCACATGTTCATATAACAGAACTCTTGTTGAATGAAGTTTCATTTATGATTTTCATATTTTATAAAAATTTTGATTTAACTTCGAAAGTTTTTTTTTTTTTTTTTGTTTACGTTTATAATATTTTTAAAATATTTCAATTTTATCTTTTACTTAGATTGCATCAAAATTATAAATTGAAAAAATTGATATGAAAAGCATGCTTTCAATGGGGAGAAGTGTTTTTGGTGGTTCCAAAGGATCTTAAGCAGTTTTTCGATTTTTGGATATGTATACAAGTGAGAGGAATGAAGAAGGAAAAGTGGAGCATTTTGTTCTTTTCTGTGACTTGGTCATTATGGAAGTTCAGAAATGATGTTATTTTCAATAAGTTGGACATAAACTGGTTATCTTTAGTCCAGAAAATTAAACATCATTGGGTCGAATGGGTTGAAGCTGCTTTGAGGAAGAATTCTGCTCACAGGGATTAATTAGAAAGCATAAAGAGAAAAGGCAACAGGAAGTAGAATAGGTCAGAGTGGAGGTGGTGAAGGACAACAGAGAAACCTTTGGTGGATTTGCACTAAATATGATAGTACTAATGATAAATATGCAATTGGTGGATATCTCACAATCAATGATTTTCATCCGAGATGTTTCTGCTATGATTTTTGCCAAGCTTCTTCAATCGCTGAGGCTGAAATTTATACTGCGATTGAATCTCTTCAATTTGTCGTGGAGGAACTTGGACTGAATGAACAAGAGGTACAATTTCAAACTCGTGATATACAAGCCAGTTGGGACATATGCTTTACAAGGAATATTGTTCTCAACAATCAGGTGTGGTTGGAACGTATGGATATAATATATTACACGGCAAAATAAGCAAATGGACACCGGAATGGATCAATGCAATTCCAACACAAATGGAGAGGAAGATAGTTTGGCAGGAATGAGGGAGTCAACATATCTAGTGATGGCTGCTTTTTGCTGTGGAATTCAGTCGTACAGGGGGGTATGGCAATCTATATGGGGGGCACGGCAATCTAAATGGGGGGTACTACAAGCATTCAAGTGGAACTCTCTTTCTGCTGGATCAGTTTTGTTGTGCTGCAAGATTCTCCTTAGATTAAGCGTTTACCATTAGACCAAAAGCTATAGCTGTTGGTAAAGAAACAATTTTTTTCCTTACAATTTCTTAAAACTGCATCAAATATAAGCAGTTGCACTTATTACAGGCACCATAGGCTGAGATATTATGTCCATTGAATCCTAAGGTTGATACTAACCAAATAAAACCAACAATCTCCCCCTTAATATTAGTTGGGGGATTCGAACCCATGATTTTGCTCTGATATCATTTATTGGATCAAACGCTTACCACTAGACCAAAAGTTATACCTATTGATAGGATTATAACTTTATTTCCTTATAGTTTCTCATAACCACATCAAGTATAAGGAGCTGCACTCATTATAGACGCTATGGGCTGGAATGTTAAATCCATCGAATCCTAAGGGTGGTGCTAGCCAAATAAAACTAACAGTTCTTAAAGAATGCATTTCAAGGCTACATAGTGCAGAAATTTCCTGTTTTGTATAACCGGTTACTCAATGGGAGGTTGTTTCTGTCCTAGTTCTTCGACTAAGTGGATGGACCAAATTGCCAAGAAGTCAGCAGTTGATGATTAAGCACCCATATGGAATCTCTTTCTACGGGTGTTGATATTTCTTGTTATGCTTCATAGGTTTTGTCTTAGTTTCATTTTCCATATGACCATGTTTTGTTACTTTTTCTCCTCACTCTTAGTGAGTTGAGATTTGTTTTGAATTATCGAAACAAAAGGTCATATTACAATGCTAGTGATGTTGAAACACCACCAATGGAGATTATCCGTCTTTGATTCTCCAAGGAAAAGCTTTGGGTACGTGTTTTAGTAGGAAAAAAAATTAATTAAGCATTAAAGCAGATTTATATTAGTGGGGAAAATTTTTTATATCCTATAAAAATATGAGGGAGAAATTATGTGAATCGGATGCCATCTATCGAAAGGGAAAATATAACCTAATCTTCGTATAAGCTTTTCTCATTTATAATTTCAATGTCATCTATTGAAAGAGCAAGATTGAACAATTTTAAAAATGTTAAAGATGTAAATAGAATAAAAAAAAATGTAAAACTAAATTGAAATATTTGTAAAATATGTGAAACATAAATAAAGTTTTACTCATAAAACACAATCAATGAATCTTGTAGTGCAAGCACATACACTTGTACACGTTAGAAGCAGAGTCTTCCACTCAAACTTTCTCTCTAATTAACTATTACATCAGTGAAGCAATGAACTACCAGAAATGCCAGGAGTAGAGTAGTGATCTTGCCTTCTCTATGTATATCAAGACTTAGGTCAACAGCCCCTTGCACCATAATTTAGCATGCTCATTATTGGATCTAAGCCCAATAACACACGTTAATTTTCAAACCTACAGTAATGTGTATATTTTGGTCAGAGGTAAAGGAGATAACATTTATATTAGAGGGAATTACAGTAAAGAGTAGAAGCAAAAATTTTAGTAAATGGCTCTCTTAGAATAAAAGAAAAAAAGAAAAATTAGAAAATAAAGTAATAAAGTAAAAGACATGATAAATAAATAAATTAAGTTCAAGTAAAAAGAATTCTAAGTCTGGTCACCAATGGTGTAATTAGTGAAACAGGTTAAATGAATTAATGAGAAATCTAGATTTAGTCAAGAGCTAACTACAAGTATTGGTGGTCTAGGTGAATTTTTCCTTAAAGTTATCTGAGATAGTATATTCACTAATTATTAGAGGTATATTGGAAAAACAGTATGTATTATCATAGAAAATATACTAAATAAAAGAACATAATGGGATGAATGGTATAAAGGAAGAACCATAGAAGGATTAACAGGAGAGTGAATTTCATAGAGTTTACGATATGTTTTGGAAATTATCTACAGCAGAGATATTTCCATTAAGACCATGGAAGGATCTAGTAGATTGAATATCATGGTAAGTTTATTATATGCATTATCAACAGTAGAAATATTTCCATAATAGCCATCAAGGGATCCACATTAAAGAGAACTTGGTAAAATAATGTTTTGAAAATTATTCACAGCAGGGATATTTCCATCAAGGACAGTGGAAGATCCATCGGATTGAATTCCATGAGAAGTTTATGATATGAAATTATCGATAGTAGGGATATTTCTATAAAGTCATGAAGGAGTCCATGTTAGAACTTCATGGTAAAGAAATGTTTTGCAAATTATCCACAACAAAAATATTTCCATCAGGACCATGGAAGGATCCATGGTAGAGTAAATTCCATGGGAAGCTTTATGACATGGAAATAATTGGCATTAGAGATATTTTCATGAGAGCCACGAAAGGATTCAGAGTAGAGTGAATTTCATATTGAGAAATGTTTGTAAATAATCCATATTAGATATATTTCCAAAGTGCCTATGGAAGCATAATAGAGTGAATTCCATAAGAAGTCTCGTAGTGGTCGATTAGTGGTATATGAGATCCGCCATAGTGGAATGACCATACTATCACTCTGTTATGATGTTATTAGAGGATGCCCAGGATATGAGAGCTCTCACATATATGCTATGAAAACCCTACAAGCAACATATTAATCTAAAGACAACAACAATGTATGAGTTTAAGTCTGATATAAGATGAAAGGTTTTGATTGGTAAACATGATAAAGATATTATATAAGCCATTTGGCTGCTAGATGATATGATTGACAACTATGATAGAGATAGTATGGCTCATAGGACATTTTCCAGCTAAATGTTCTAAGAAATAAGGCAAAGATTTAATTACGTTTTATTTTATTTTTACCTACATTTTCACCTTCGTTGATTCAGGGTAACTGAAGCATACCCCTATAGAAACACCATGTTTATTGAGAATGTTATTATCAGCCTCTGTTTTCCCGATGCTTTTAGAGACATTGTAGAATGGTGAAGATCATGGCTATCATGGATAACGAGATAGTCTGGGCATATGCTCCTATCAGGGGGATTAGATCCTGCTCTGTGTAGAACTTGTAAGTCTACTACTACTTCATGTCTTCATCGAGTTTTGAGGTGAATGTTTTAGCTATTCTTTTTAGATGTAAATATCAGTTCTAGCCTATGAAGCATGGGTACTCCATTTTGGCAAAAATATCCACATTGGTTACATATCTAATTTTTTTTTTTAAGTTGAATACAACTTAGGTGTAGCTCGGGTACGGATGGGTGCAGCTCGAGTACGTAACTTAATAAAACTACATTGTTTTGGCCTTCCCCCCTTCCTTTTCTTTCGCAGTTTCCCCCAAATTAGGACACTAGCCCCCCCTTCTTTCTTTCATTTGCACACTTCCAAGTTTCTCGCCCTCACCCACCAGCTAGCACCACTCAACTGCTCTACCGCCGGTGACAATAGCGAGGAAAACACAGCAGGGTCGTTGTGTGTTGTGCACAAAAGATAGTACAGCAGCGGCGTCGGCGAGCACGCGGCTTCCCTCTCCAATCTCCAATGGCGGCGGTGGCCCAACAGGCTACTCCCTTCTCTTGCTTCTCTTTTGTGATAGTGAGGTAGCTATATTCTTCTTTTATTTGAGTTTTGTTTTTTTTCTGTGTAGTTATGATACTTTTTTTTTGCTAAAATTACTCTTGGAAATAGTTTGAGATATGAGATTTGCTGATTACTTGAGTGTTAGTTTATGTTGTTGCTGCCATTTTTTTATGTTTGCTCATGTTGAATGTTCTAAAAAATGAGATGGATGATGTTGATGTTTTAATTCTCTATTCTTTATTATTTGAATAAGTAATTAAATTTTTTACTTTTAAATAATATAGAAATTTTGTAATTAGACTTGTTTTATGTTGAAGTTTGTGTATTTTCTAATTTATCATGTGAAATTTTAGTTTTTATTTTATGAAATTTGTGAAATTTTTATATTTTTAAACGTACGTGCGCACGCGCACACACACATATATATATATTGTTATATCCATACCCTAATTTTTACAAAATTGTCATATTCCATACCCTTATCCATATTACATGGGTTGTAGCTTGTTTTGAGGACACTGTGCATGACGGATAAATAGAGACATGTTTTGCCCACTCTAAATCAGCCATATACGGTTGACACCGTATGAGAAAAAGGAAACGACAAAAACCCACCGTATGGAGAGGGTGGATATGGTGGTAGCGGTAAAGGGACAAAAGGGAAGTGAAAAATTCAAAAACCAAAATGAAAAATCCACCCGCGAACCTTGATTCTTCCTCCCTCACCCGCGAACGCAAGCCTCCCTTCACCCACCCCCCTTTCCCCTTGCAAACTCGCTCACTTTCAGAAACTCTCTCTTCTCATTCGCCCTTGCGGACTCACTTACTGTCTGAAACTCTCCCCCCTCTTCCTGCAAACTCATCCGTAATCGCACCACCACGAACCACACCACAGGTAATCCAGCTTCCACCACAACCCAAAGCACCAGCGAGCAAGCCGCGCCCTAGCCTCATTGCAGTGCCCCCACACCACCGCCTAGCCTTGCTGGGGTCCGACCATGAAGCCCGGCACCATCACCGTAGTACCCATGTCCGTGTGTAGGCCCATGAGTGGCCAAGTCTCCCCCACCAAACCCATCCACAAATACGCGCACATGAATGCCTATAAGCACGACTCAATTTTTTTTTAATTATAATCAGAGTTGAGCTATTTCTAATCCCAAATGTATACTTGAGATTTACACTATTTGTTGACATAAGGGTTGGGGATATTGAAATTACATTACATGATTTTCCTATGATTTCTTTTTTGGGATTTAATGTTCTTTACTTGATTGTGTAGGTGAGAAGTTGGCTGAAAGTATTGTCAAAGAAATGCTTGTAGCTTGTGTAAATAGGGTACCTGGTAAGAATTTCAATTTCCGCTAGCCATATGTTGTATCCAATGCAATTTAATTAGTTGAAACTGGTTCCTTTTTGTTTTTGGTTTTTCTTTTTTAGCTTTTTGTGTTTTTGTTGGGAGGGTTCCTTTTGGTAATTACTCTATTTATATGCATTTAGTTGCTAAGTTGTTCCTGTTGATAGATTTACCTTGATGTATGGTCAGAACTACTTGTTGCATCCTTTGTCAAGGAGGAATTGCATGAGTGAGACTTGAATTCCGTGAGTGAAAGAGGAATTTTTGGTATAGAAACAAATGGTAGCAGAGAATAATGTTTTGGAAGTATGTGCTAATAGAGGTTATGAGGAGTTGATCAGTTATGATTGGTTTGAGGTTAGTTCTCTGTCTCAAATCAATGCATATCTGTGAGATTGACTGGTGCTTCTGTTCAAGTATAGCAGATCACTTTTTTTTGTCATTTTCATCATGGCAACAGAGAATAATCCTTTTTTTAATAATCTTGACCATGTTTCTAAAGTTACTGATATGTCTCTAGGAGGTTTAACCACTGATGCTACTGATATGGAGCTTCTAGACATCTTTCTTGATCTTATTGTATGCTGGGATTAACATGTTGATCTTGGATCTTTGAGGCTCATTTAATGTTGGAACCATATTTGAAAAGTGTGTGGGCTGATAGTCCTTAGAATCAAGTATAATTGGTCTCCTTGAGGAACAACACATTATGTGAAGTAAAGCATCTTAGGGACAAGCTCTGTTTTTAGGGACATTATATTTTAGTGCCAAGCATAAATGGGTTTCTCTCAGATATGAAACTATAGACATAGAGAATTATAACATTGTGTAATTATCCAAGTCTGCTATAGTTGATCAGAGCTTTTGTTGAGAGTTTAATACTTAATTGACATAAAGAGTCAAAGTAATATGTCATGATGTATTTTTGCTATAGGTGATCAATTTTTTGTTAAGACAGTATTTTCAGTAACATGAAAGAATTTATATCATGAAACTTGGGATTGGGTTGACATTTCTAATATGCACATTTATGGATAAGGATTCCTAGTAATTTTTATGCTTGAATATGGCTCGCAATATAGTTCCATTTATTCAATTCCCTTACATGGGGACTACACAATTTCCCAACATGTTGTAACTTGAAGTACATTATATCCATTGTATTTGATGCATCTATACTGCATGTGCAAATAACAAGCATGAATGTCAGTACATTTCTAGTTTAGCCATTAGCTTCTAATGTACGTAAAACTGAAGAAATGCTTAATCTATCCATTAAAATAATTTCAGTTTGTGAATGATATTCTAATCCATTGGAATATTGGATGCTATAATAAACTTGTATCAAAGGTTTTGCAGCTATACTTTTTCTTCCTAATTATTTAAATGTTCCATTGTCAATGTTTGTGTCTTGCAGTGCCTTAACAGGAAGCAATATTCAAGGATTTGAGCTGAACTCATTGCCATGGAAAAAATATGAAAGTATGCTTTACAGCTTTCAGGGGAGTCGATTCTTTGGAATTAAGTTATAGTCTGATTATTAGGTATTGATATCATGGCTAAAAGAGGAAAAGAAAGGGAATTGGAACTAACGCATTCTTTGGAACCAATATTAAGAATATTAGATAACTTACCTTGTTACCATGTAAAAAAACCTCCATATACTGTGTTCATGTCCATCACATTCCCTACCTTGTTAGTTCTAAGTTCAAGCAACAACTTCTTGTAGTGTTGAACTTGCTTTTTGCACTTACAATTATCATGACTAAAAGTACTAGCACTAGCACTCTAACTTTCATTACTATTGATTGTAAATTTATTTTTAAAGGATGAACAAATCTTTTAGAGCATGATTGCAAAATTATGGAAGTACGTTGATTTATAAATAAACTTGCCTCACCAAACAAGATTTGAGAACCTTTTTTTTAGGCTTTACAAGTCACTCTCCACGTGGGGTTGACGCTCCCCTCACCAATGCAGCACAATAGGGTGTGGTTTGAACTTGTTTGGATACACCAATCTATTCCGTAAGGCCAACAAAACCAAAACAATAATTAACTAATAAATTACTAATTTTTTGCAAAAGTTATTAGCTTATTGAATTAAAATTACAAGCTTTTTGGGTGCAATTACCAATGAAGTGCAAGTCCTTACTTAGGATTTGCATGAGATTGAGGCTCCATTCAGCAATATAACAAAAAAGGCTATAGTGTTAAGTCATTTGAATATACCAATTCATTCTGTAGCCCAACAAAAACAGAACTTTAATTTTCTGATAAGTTACCAGCTTTTTGTAAAAGTTATCAAATTATTGAATGAAGTTACTAGCTTTTTGGGGTCAGTTACCAACCATGTGCAGGAATGAGAAGTGTTGACCTAGGCTTTACAAGTCTTTCCCCATGTGATATAATATCGTAGGATGTGATTTTAACGTATTTATTTGTACCAATCTATTCCCCAAAGCCAATAAAACCAAAATCCAAAATTTCTGATAAGTTACTAGCTTTTTAAAAAAGTTACCAGCTTATTGAACTAAAGTTACTAGCTTTTCGACCTAAGTTACCAACCAAGGGCAGGACGGAGTAGTGCTCACTAGGGCCTTGCAATTTTCTCCCGATGTGATCTAATATTCTAGGGTGTGATCTTAATGTATTTAGTTGCACAATCTATTCCCCAAGGCCAATAAAACCAAAATCCAAATTTCCTGATAAGTTACCAGCTTTTTAAAAATGTTACCAATTTATTGAACTGAAGTTACCAGCTTTTTGACTCAAGTTACCAACTAAAGACAGGACGGAGCAGTGCTCACCAGGGCCTTGCAATTCTCACCCCATGTGATCTAATATCCTAGGGTGTGATATTAATGTGTTTGGTTGCACCAATATATTCTCCAAGGCCCATAAAATCAAAATTCAAATTTCCTGATAAATTACCAGCTTTTTAAAAAAGTTACCAGCTTATTAAACTGAAGTTACTAGTTTTTTGATACAAGTTATCAACCAAGGGCAGGAGGAAGCAATGCTCACTAAGGCCTTGCAATTCTCTTCCTATGTGATCTAATATCCTAAGGTGTGATATTAATGTGTTTGGTTGCACCAATCTATTCTCCAAGGCCCATAAAACCAAAATTCAAATTTCCTGATAAGTTACCAGCTTTTTAAAAAAGTTATCAACTTATTAAACTAAAGTTACTAGCTTTTTGATACAAGTTACCAACCAAGGGCAGGACGAAGCAATGCTCACCAAGGCCTTGCATTTCTCTCCCCATGTGATCTAACATCTGAGGGTGTAATCTTAACTTATTTGGTTGCACCAATCCATTTGACAATCCCAATAAAACCAAAATTTTAATTTTCTGATAAGTTACTAGCATTTTAAAAAAATTACCAATTTATTGAACTAAAGTTACTAATTTTTTTAAGTTCGCTTCATCAATTAGTAGTACCAAGGAGTGCTCTTAACATGTTTTCTATTGCAAATATATTTGCTAAATATATATATATATATTTAAACGACTAAGTTGTGGCAATATTTGTGTGTTTGCAAACACTTATAATAATTGTTTAATACCAAGTCTTCAAAAAGAGCACTTAAGTAAAATTTGCATTTAATGCTAAAATAACTGAGTGTAATTATCATGTTTTCTAAGAGTTTATTTGTTGATAATTTTCAGTCCTTTTGAACATAATAATTTGACCGTATTCATAACTTGATAAATTTTTTAAAAATTTTTCAAGGATTTTGAGTTGTGGTTCCGTTTGTGTATTAGTAAATAATAATAATAATCTTATAATAGTTCTTTAACACAAAAAAAAAATAAAATAGAAACCCTTAATTCTAGACAATGGGAATGGGAATGGGAATAAACACTGACAATTCTTGCAATTCTATCTGTATTCAAGTTATTGACTAGAAATGGCATCAAACAACTTTTTTCACATATAAATTGTTATCAACACTCTAAAACTTGTCTATTGTTTGATTGAAGTTTGGTCCAGAGGCTCAATGCTTTTAAACTTTAGCCTTCTTGTTACTACAACTGGGGCACTTGTATTGCATGATGTGCTTGGCCTTAGCAAAAGTGATTTTAACATATTTGCCAAGGAACCATCTCTAATACACATATATAACCATCTAACCAACTCTAACACACATCACAACAAATCCAAAACTCATCATTGGCATAACTTTGACAGCAAGCGCCACATGTTGTGCTTTATTTGTCATCATCATCTTTTCCACGCTCATCCTCTTCTTTCGGTGCTGCAGAAATCTTTTCTCCCTTGGCCTGAGACTCAGATTGACAGGATTGTTAAAAGACAACATCCAAATAGGAAGAAGTAAATGACTTTCAACATTTACGGAATGATAGAAAATAAAGTAAGAACATGAAATTGAAGACTGCATACCACCTTTCCACTTGATGTGTTTTTGCTGCCATTGTTCTGAGCAGCCATTGATTGCTTAGCACTTCCCATCAAAGCTTCAAAGATGGCTTACAAATCATTGCCTTTTCCTGTAAAAAAAATCACTTAAACCAAAATCATAAACATCTTGTAAAAGTAGTATCATATTCAAACCAGCAATACTATATTTCATGATTTATAGCAATATATTTTTTTAAAACAAAATCTAGCAATATACATTCTTTCTTTGGAAAAAAGTTGATATTATCTTGTCAGCTAATACCATGGAAAGTGAAAAATTCATTTCAGATCTAATATACATGTAGTACTGACCCATGAAAACATGATAATGGTCATCAAGTGTAACCTCCTCATACTTAAATGTGGACAAACAAGTTATTCAAGGCAAGCAAAATGATATAGACAGGAGGAATATGTTGTGTACATAATTTTAACATCTGATGATATAGATTTATAAGGATTAATTTTTTTTTTTACATATTTGTTTAAAATAGATGAATAATTTACATTGATGAATGTGCTAGATTGCCCAATATCTATTACTCCCTAAATTATATGGAAGGAAGAAAGAGCAAATGAGAAGTAAAAATTCTACCAACAAGAGTTGTTTAGGAAGTGCAGAAAAATGTGTTTCTCATATTTCCTCGGCACTACCACAAAATCTAGGAATAAATTGTCAGGAGGACTTAATGCAATCCTCATCAAGCTTTATCACCATCTGGTTATTTCATAAATTGCTTCCATGATCTAAGCTTAATTGGGGAGAGATGGAACAGTCAATCTTGTCAAATTGAGTATGATCATCCCATTCCAGACAGTCAACAATTACAAGTCTCCCACTATTTAATCCAAGACATTGAACACATAAGACAGATCATAAAACTCTAGAACCAAGCTTTAACAATCCAACAACTAAAATTTTTGTAGCATACAATTTAACCTCAAAAGCCCCTCACTGCACATAATTATAGAGATCCAACATCCATAAGTGAAGCACACTGCAAGGGACCATCCCCCACACAAAATGGGAGAGTGATACTATAAGGTCTATAATCCTATAACAAGTTCATGCAAATCTGCTCTGCTCTTTTAGTGATAACTGATGGATACAAACAAATCAATTCCTTCCTAGCATACAATTACACTAACTAATTGAACTGAAATTGAAGCAAATTAAGTTCACTAATTCACTTCTTTCCACAGTTATAAGACTAAGCTTCCCAATTCTAGATTCCTAGTCCTAACTGATCACAAGCAATTCAAAAGAAAAACAAAACTTTGGGATCAAGCACGTAATTAACTTCCCAATTAGAGCAAAATCACCTTAGATCTAAGCATATTCAAACGAGATCTAACAAATTCATAGAAAACAAATTTCACTCCACAAAGCAAAATGAGACAGAGAGAAAAGAAATCCAAAACCCTCACCGACGCCACTCCTGAAAGGCATAACCTTCCTTCAGCTCCATCTCTCCCAGCAATGGAAGCACTGGCTTGGAGACAAAAACGCTATGGTCGTAGCCGTTTCCATTTCTGTTTCCATTCCCGTTCTTTGCTGCTGAATGCACCGGTTCGAAGGGAGATTGGGAGTAGCTGGGTTCCAGATCCTTGAGCCCGAAGATCTTCGGCAAGACAGCTAGAGAAGTGTGGTTGATAGAGACATCGCCGCCAGAGAAGCAGGAGTAGCCGCCGTCACCGGAGAAGCTATCGTCATCGGCGTGGTGTTGGTGATGGTCGAAGTTGACGCTGAAGGCATCGAACAAAGACATTTCCTTTCTCTCGCTGTTTTGTTTTCTCTCTCTATAAATGATTTTCTCTCTCTTCTATAAGAGAGATTTTGAAAGTTAAATGATGCTCTACCCTACACCCACCATATGCCAATCCATCATAACTCTCTCTCTCCATCTACTGATTTTGTCATTTTCTGACTACTTTATACGGTGTCCACCGTATATGTTGAAAGAAGCGTGGGCCAAATAACGTTTCTCTTTGTTCTATATATAGATTTAGCAAGAGTAATGTTATATTGCCCACAGTTTTATCGACACATACGGTGTCAACCGTATGTAAACACAAAACGACAAAAGGATTGCAGCAACCATATACTTCTCTACGGTCATTCATTTTGTCAAATTGAAAGCACAAATGAAAATAAAAAAGAGGGAAAACAAAACCCGCGCATACCTCCTCCTCCTTCGTCCCCTCCCTCCTCTGTAAACAACTCCAAGCCATGCCTAAACCATAAAGCCTCATCCTGCTTCCTTCATCTCCAGCTTCTCCTATTTCATCCCTCTTCGGCACCAAGTATTAAGTGGAGATTGCTGCTGAAGTCCCTCAAACATAAAATCTGAGTCTTCATTTCAAAATCTGCTGCTAATTCTTTGATTATTCGTTTCCCTTGTAAGCAGACGATTTTGGGCTTCCAATAGCGACGCACTCCCATTCTTCTCCGGTGACCGACGGCAGCAATATCTTCTTCTCCGATCAGCCCCCAAACCAGATTTCAGTTTTGCTTTTTGAGAACCCTTTATTTATGTGATGATTGGTTCTTGTTTTTGGTTGTTGTTCATGGCCCTGTTGCCATTTCACTGTCTTCTTGTTTCAATATTCCCCCTCATTAATATTTTCTTTTTTGCTGTAATTTTTTTTTTTGGGAGTAGCCTGATTAATATTTGTTATGTGAGTGTTCCTTGAAGTTATTGTCTCCTCTGATTTTTTCAAAAAGTGGCTGCTTGGGTTGATGTCTAAATTCTGCTCTGGGTCTCTTATTTAGATTTTTTTTTTTAAAAAAATCTGAATGAAACAAGAAGCAGAGGCAATTTGTGAAATTTCCCTAAGTCCTAAAGGGCTCAACAATCAGAACTTATCCGTATAACATAAATGTTGCTAAAATCGATTGATGATGAATCCGAGCATGTTTCGACTGTGTGTACATAGTTATTAGTTTTTATTGGAATTGTGTGCTTGCATTTTTTTCTTTCTTGCAATGCTTGAGTTTACTTAAATATGAGAAATGAGTTTACTTAAATATATCAATTTCGATTTTTATTAAGTAATATATCATGATTTATATAAACCATGAGTTTACTTATATCACTTAAATATATTTAATCTGAGTTTACTCATGGTTTATTATTATTGGATAAAATTAACAATTCGATTTTTAGAATATTAAATCTATTTCTTATAAATAAGATATTTTGTTCCCACTCTTATCTCTGTTGCTTAGTTTTCTGTACAGTTTTAAGAAAACATGAACTGTGTTGAGAATTAAATCATATGTTGTAATTGCTTTGTAGAATTAGTTTCCCATGTTTCATTTCCCATGAGCAACAGCTTCTTTCTGCCTCGAACTCATCGGCTTCCTCATCATGTTCCTCCCTCTGTTGTGACATCACTGACCCATCAGCTCTCACTCATTTACCTTTCACTCACTAACCCATTCTCTCTCAAACCCATAGGCTTCCTTCTTCCTCCCTCGGATGAAAAGCAAGTGGCAGATACATCAATTTTGCTGAATGTTTTTTCCCCCATTTTGGTTAGTTGCTTTAACTATGGCACTTTTGTTATTTTCTTTTGGGAATATAAATCTGTTAGTTCTAAAAAAGAAAATGGAGAACAATATTCAGCAGAGATTATCGCTGTTGACAATATTTGATTTTAGAATGAAATTGTATTTGAAAAAAAAACTAATCTCGCTTGACTTTATTGGACTATGGTGTTAAGCATTTTTATTAAATATAATTTATATAAATCTATTCTTCTTTTGCAGTTTTGGGATTTAAATTATAGTCTGGTCTACCTCAACAGAGTAATGCTTGAGCATTGCAGGGGAAACTTGAGCTTTTCATGTTCTTCTGTCTTGGACATATTTTATGCTTTCACCTTATGATCTTGGCAACTGACTTGTTTGGAAGTATTGTAGGCTGCATGTGCATTATGAGTTGATTTAACTATTAGATTTACATGTCTTTTTCTGCAATAGGAAGTTTTATTTCTAAATCATTATATTATTAACTTAACACTTTTCTACACATATGTACAAGTGAATCTAATTAATGGCTGTGTCTTTGTACTTATATTATTGTTGTAGGGTCTATTTATATTATTGTTGTCTTGCTGCAAAATTGTTGTAGGAGCGTGTTAGTTAAGGTGTATACAGGGGATCATTATCATAACATAGTTGTTAGTGTTTTCTCTACTCTTCACTTGGCTTATGTGGGTTGAGCTACTTGTATGAACTTATCGAGGGAAAAATAGGAAGCTTCAACAAATACTAGTGGAGGACCTAAAAATACCATCTAGAAAACATGAAGCAAGTTCTGCAGGTAAGATTGAAAATAAGTTGCCATGTACTGATTATTTTGAGTCTTTGAAGAAAACAAAGAAAAAGTAGATTAAGAATAATAATGAACTCATTGAAGAATTACTTTCATGTTAAAAGGTCCTTTGTACATGCATTTATGTTTCGAAATCCTTTCCTTTCTATATCAGTTCTCTGTTGCAAGCATTAGTACATGCATTTTTGTTTAGATGTTTAGCAATGTCTTGTTTTGTCAATTATCTTTCAATATGTTCTTTTAATGAATTTTGGTCCAGTCGAATTCCTGGGAATTCTCTTGATGCTTGTGTGTTTTGATAATAATTGTATATGTTGTTTTTCACCCTTCTATTTTGTCAAGTCAGGAATGATAAAATTTTTCCAACAAAGATCCAAATTGGGACCAAATGGTTTCCCTCATTAAATTGTGTTTGGGTTTCTGGGTAAAGGCCTGGTGTAAAGATTTTTCTTATCATCCAAATATATTTGTGTACAATTTCCATGGTCTAAAATCTTGGAATGGTAGAATGTAACTTTGCGTATGTTCCCTATAGTGTTCAGTTGTTGTGAATTGGTAATTAGCAGTATTACTTTTTAGTTTTTAAGTCAATTTTTAATGCCTCATTGGTGATGGTCATCTTTGCAGAGTATTGTGTTTGTTTGAACAGAAATTGCTCAACTGTATGGCCTTGGTTCTTTCTGCTGTGTTGTGGTTCTATTGTCGGCTGATCTGTGCTTCCTAGAGGCCTTTTGTTTAATGTGATTTGTGTTTTTGCTGCAATGTTGGTTTGTCTAATTGCCTGTTGGTGTTCCTGGTGCTAGTAGGTTAAGCTATTTTTTGGAGTTCTTTGGCCCATAATAGGAGGGCGAAGCAACTCTAAAGGCATGCAGAGAATTTGAGCAAGGTTGAGCATTTGAAATGTTATACACTTGGAGGAGCCTTGGCAGAGGAGACCTTGGGTGAAAGTGAAGCTGATATGAACAAGCATAAGGAGGCATATTTATCAAATGTGGTGGTCGGTGTTGAGGCAACTGTTCTTAATACTGCTGCAGTTTTTTATTTAGCTAAGAGTCTTCTCGGATGTCTCTAGTTTTGCTAAGATCGGTCATAGTTCTCTTTGTAGTGGGTGTTTTTGTTTTTCACTGTGATATTCGGTGCCTTTTGGTTTTTATGGTGAAGAGTTTCTTTGTATGCATGAGTCAGTAGAGAATAAAAATGTTTAGTAACACTTACTGCAAGTTTATTTGTGTCAAAAATAAAAGTTTATTTCTCAGTTTGTCTTTTAATTTCTGGAGATACCTTGCCTTGAGCAAGGCTTTCTTACTCATTGTGTATCAGAATTCCAAAATTCATTTGGACAAAATATAAGCTGAGTTTATGAAAGTCAAAATAATTTACTAATGAATAATTGCTTATAAGACAGCTTTTTCATAAAGCCTTCATTAAGTTAGAAGTTTGGATCATATGTATTGTCCATGCAACTTTTCACCGTAACCAAAGATTATTTTGATATGTAGAAATTGGGCTAGCAATTTTGGCTCATGTGTTTTGAATTCTTCCAAAATTGCATTAGGCTTGCAGCATTATAATGATGTGGAAGAGCACAAACCCACTTTATTTTTCCATGTGACTAGATTAGATTTTGGGAAAACATTGATTATTCTTTGCACCTACCAAAAAGAACTTTTAATGAGGTATATCTTAAACCCTAAACTATAAATCCTAAGTCTTAAAAAAATCCTATATTCGATAATAGGTGTTGGATTAATCCCATCCACTTACACCTCTTCTTATTAGGTTAATGAAATAAATTAGTTCTGAGGAAATTAGTGTTGCCACCACCAACGATAAGAGGACTCCCCATGATCATAGAGTCAATTTTGCCATGGCTGAACAAACCTAGGTCCTACACATGGTTGGTAATTGGGACCAAAAAAATAGTAATTTCAGTTCAATAAGCTGGTAACTTTTCCAAAAAGCTAGTAACTTTTCAGGTTCTTGGAGTTTTGTTTATATTGACCTTGCGGAATGGATTTTTGCATCCAAACAAGTTAAGATAACACTCATTCATACTAGATTGGTGAAGGGAGCCTTATCCCTACTTGGGGAGTGACTTGCAAAGCCTAAGTGAGGACCTGTGCATGGTTGGTAACTTCATCCAAAAAGCTTGTAACTTCAGTTTAATAAGCTAGTAACTTTTGCAAAAAGCTGGTAACTTATTAGTTAATTGATGTCTTGCTTCTATTGGCCTTGGGAATGGATTTGTGCATCCAAACCATATCCATTCATGCTAGATTGGTGAAGGAAGCTTCATCCCCATGTGGGAGTGAGTAGCAAAGCTTAAGTGAGGACCTGTACATGGTTGGTAACTTCATCCAAAAAGCTTGTAACTTTAGTTTAATAAGCTGGTAACTTTTGCAAAAAATTGGTAACTTATCAGTTAATTGATGTCTTAGTTCTATTGGCCTTGGGAATAGATTGGTGCATCCAAACCACACCTATTCATGCTAGATTGGTGAAGGATGCCTCATCCCCGCGTAACGAGTGACTAGCAAAGGCTAAGTGAGGATCTATACTTAGTTGGTAACTTGACCAAAAAAGCTGGTAACTTCTTCAATAAAGTAGTAACTTTTTCAAAAAGTTGGTAACTTATTAAAAAATTTGGATGTTGATTTTATTAGTCTTTGGGAATAGATTGGTCCAACCAAACATGTTAAGATCACACCCTATGATATTAGACCACATGGGGAGAAACTTCCAAAGCCAAAGTGAGCAACTCTTAATTCTGCATTTGGTTGGTAAGTTGGGCCAAAAAACTAGTAACTTCAGTTCAATAAGCTGGTAACTTATCAGAAAATTTGAATTTTAGTTTTATTGGTCTTTGTGAATAGATTCATCCAACCAAACACGTTAAGATCACACCCTAGGATATTAGATCACATGGGGAGAAACTTCCAAAGCCAAAGTGAGCACCTCTCGATTCTGCACTTGATTGGTAATTTGGGCTAAAAAGCTGGTAACTCAGTTTAATAAGCTGGTAATTTTTTCAAAAAGCTGATAGCTTATCAGGAAATTTGGATTTTTGGTTTTATTGGCCTTGGGAAATAGATTGATGCAACCAAACATGTTAAGATCGCACTTTAGGATATTAGATCACATGGGAAGAGACTTTCAATGCCAAAAAATTTTCAGCTTTTTAAACTAAATTTACCAGCTTTTGGACCCAAGTTACTAACCCAATGTGGGAAAAAAAATTATACTTCTTAATCCTTGCGCCTCTATTTCTATCTTTGCGTTTAGGCTCCCTTTATCAATCTATAATCACAGGCAGTCCTATTAACTTGTTCAGTCGAGAACCCCAATACTTCCAAATTTCTACAGACTTGAAAAGTTACCAACTTTCTCAAGAAGTTACCAGCTTTTTCAACTAAAGTTACCAGCTTTTGGGCCTAAGTTACAAATCCAATGTAGGAAAAAATTATGCTTCTATGTCATTCCACCTCTAATTCCATAGTGTTCAATCTGCCTTTGTCAATCTATAATCAACAGGGATTCCATTGTACCTCTAATTTCATGTTGTATTTAGAGTCATTTTATCAATCTATAGTGCCAACGGGTCCTATTAACTTATACCGTGACATAAATTTATTTAATAATCTTAATACTTCCAAAAATTTTCAAAACCTGAAAAGTTACTAACATAATTGAAAAATATTGATTATTATTTTGAACTAAAATTACTAGCTTTTGGTACCAAGTTATCAATCTAATATAGAAAATATGAAGTTACTTATATATTGTACCTCTAATTTCATGTGGTATTTAGGCTCACTTCATCCATTAATAGTGCTAAGGATCCTATTAACTTGCTCCATAACTTAAGTTTACTTAATAATCTTAAGACTTCTGATGTTTTCAAAACCTGAAAAGTTACTAGCATAATTAAAAAGTTATGAGCATTTTGAACTAAAGTTACTAGCTTTTGGTACTAAGTTACCAACCTAGTACAGAAAAATATGATGCTACTTAATCATTGTACCTCTAATTCCATGTTAAAGGAAAAGAAAATGAAATAAAATAAAAAATGTATGGGCTAATGTTGGTTGGTACTTTAGCTTTTAACTAAATCACTTGCACATGGCCTCAGCGAGAAAACAAACTTCTGCAAGGAAACTGCAAAAAGTCCCATGCACCATTACAATGTCATCATTCTAGCTAATATTAACACTTAGCTATTTTAGTGTTCACACATGAGAACTGAAACTTGAGAAGGATAAATTTCTCGAAAACTTGAATAACAAATGATTTCCTGAGATGGCAAAACCACCTAGTTGTCACTAGTGCCATGGCCAATTAATGATAGAGAAGGAACAAGGACTGTAATTCCATACAAAGAAACACCAAACTCATTCCTCATGCAAATTCACAATCACATTTGCCAAGAAAAATTTGGATTACAAATTTTAATTTAATACAAAATGCAAACTTTAGTTAAAACTAGCTAAGGAATTAACTGTTTCCAACAAAAAAAAAAATATTGAAGTTAACGTGATATCAATTAGCATCTTCCCTCAGTATTATCTCATCAGTGTTTTTTCTATTAGATAAGGCTTGTTCTCCCATTTTCCATGTAGCCTTTTTGTTGTAATGCACCTTTTAGTCATTGGCTCTCCTGACCCTTCTCTTCTAGTTTTTCTTGCAACATCAAAACCTGCAGGTCCAATGAAGCTAAAAATTATAATCATTTTTACCAAACATACCAGATTATATTGATTATTGAAAATAGTAAGAAAGAAAGCTGTTTTTTGGGAAATAATCAAGATTCTCACACATGCACACAAAATCATATTCCATAGTAATCTCCGTTCCAAATTGTGTGGCATTGCCAAGACCACAACCATCAACTGCAAAACTTGATCCATATTTCACATATTGCCTTAGTACCACAAAGAATCCTTGCACACCATATATCCTTGCATACCCAATTCATTTAACAATAACTACACAACAAATATTAGTACATTCCATGCCTATAGTGAATCAAGTAACAGATAAATTATGAAGACAATTAGGCCACCAAGTTTCCTTAGAACAACAACACTCACATGTAAAACTAAGAATCAGACTTCCATTGAGGGAGAGATCTTTTAACAAAGACTTGCAACAAATGCCTCCAAAATCCTATACTGCAACCTTATCCAAGACTCCAAATTTGAGCACATTCTCAACACCAAAATTCCAAGACAATGAGCTCCAAACTGCTGCCATATCACAATAGTAATCAGATACTATTTTGTAAAGCTGAATTTGTGAGATACCAAACCACTTACTCTCTCATTCTCCCTTTTTTTATTTTTTCCCTTCTTTTTTTTTCCTTGTCACATTCTCACATACTATCTCAATTATTCTATACCTCTTGAAATATCATAAAATCTTACAACACTTTGACTAACTCACTCACAACCTCATGGAAATCATTCTCACTCACTACCATGACTCTTTTCTTTCTCGATACTCTTTTTTGTTTTTTCATTCAATCTCATTTCAAAAAAGAAACAAACTTCAACTGCCAAAGGGTTAGACAAGAACCCTTGCACAGCAAACAAAAATCACCAACAAACAAAAACAAACAAACTGCCATACACACCAAAATACAAATTGTAATGCCAAAACTGAATTTGCTACCTAAGCTGAACAAATAACACACTACAATGTATCCTATAATGTAAAATACTGAGTTACAACTTGCCACAAGATTCCAAAGTTGAGCACATTCTCATTACATCAGAATACCAAGACCTTAAGCTCTAAAAATCGAATTTGTAAGATAGGAAGCATTTGACTCTCTCATTCATTCATTCATTTTTTTTCCCCTTCTCTGTCCCTTTTTTTCTCTCTATAACTTACTCTCTCTAACTCACACACTCAACCCTTGAAAATCCAATCTATTCCATTTTACTTTTTCACTTCATTGTTCCTTCTCTCACACTGACATTGACTATTTTTTCTGCTCCTTTTTATAATATATTTTCACTCTCACATGCTTACCTTTAAAAGAAAACAAAGAAACACTTCAACCACCAATGAAGTAGACAAGAGAATTGGTACAACAAAAGAAAAGAACCTAAAACATCTGCTATGCTCACAAAAAATGTTACTACTTGATACCTTGAGATAGTACACCAACATCACTTCCCATAGCTGTAGCCAAGGTAAAGATAAATAAGACTCCTTAAACATGCAAATGCAAACAGAAGGGGAACCACCCCACACTCATATCACCTCATGGCACACCTCAAATTTCAAAAAAACCAGCATCACTTACCCATTGATTAAGATAAAACAACCAATTCACCAATTTCCTCCTTTGAAATTCTTTAGTATAAAAGATACATCTATTCTTACTCTTCCAAACAGTCTAGTTTATCACAAAGAAAGTAATCCCCTAAACCTTTCTATAGTTTCTGCTAGTCAACAAGCCATGACTTTAGATTAATATGAGTCAGTTAGCAGTTCATCCATTCCTATTAATATCAATGTTGCTACTATCCCACTAATTCTATGTGCATTTCTATTGCTTCATTCCTGCCTTAGTCAATTAAGATGAAAATTGCACGGAATATTAACACGTCACTGAAGTATAAGAAAAGCATTTTTTTCCATCACATAAGAAAAAAGATTTGTGAATATCAAACATTATTCAAAAAATATAAGTGAATCAATATTTAAAAAAAAAAAAAAGAATACAATCAGGAAATTCCGTTAAATACAACAACACTAATGGTGTTCAATGGAATATCAAAGCCCCATAATGTTGTGTAATGGTATATCATAATCCAATAACTTACGAGTTAGTGGCAATTTATCAAACACTAATGCAACCAAGCCAATAACAAAGAAAATAAAATAACAAATTTATTCTCAAACATAACCTCTAATGTTAAATTCTAGAACTATATTATTTCTTAAAAACTCATTCAACAGAACACCTTAGTTTCAACAACACTAACCAATGGTTTTTGGTACCCTCAAATCATGATGTACCATTCATGATTCATTTCAATGCACGTTAAGGTATTGAATGTAGAAACAAAACAATAACAATGAAGCATTATCCTGCCAGGTGAAGTCAGCTAAATATAGAAACAAAATAGTATCCAATCAACTAACCTCTCAAGTGTCTTACCAACAGGCTGATATTTTTGCCATGATGATTATTGAACTGATTTCTCTCAACCAACCAAATCACGACAAGTACAATAACCAACAAAATTTTCTCATAAGTTCAGTGTTTTAAGGGAATTGCACAATATTTAATAGAAAATTTTTATTAAATGTGAAGGCAATACCTTTGCAATAAGATATCAACAGCCACAAGAAAGCATTTGAAATTGCATCTATCAAACAACTTTTGACACGATAATATATATTATTGTTATTGCTAATAAAATTCAGTGATAATAAGAGAAGCAATTGACAGCTTAGGCATACCAAACAAGGACAAATATAAACATATCATAATTCATGTAGCCTCAGTATATCGAACGGATTAAGATTACTAACCATAGCTACTGATGATAAAGGAAATTAAATGTCTTCTTTTATATGAAACCCAATCTTCTATAGGATTTGACATTATGTATGGTTTGCATATCAAACAAGAGAGGTAGTTACATTCAAATAATAAAGATAAATTAATAGAAAAAGAAGTAACAGGAAAAGATCCAACGTATTAAACACTTAAGGGTGAAGACAAACAAGATAGACCAATACATTATGAGAAACAAACATAAACATTCAATGCATTTGGTTTTTGTCTTACAGGATGGCCATCAATCAGTGGTCTAACTTCATGATAAATATTGACATGGATGTCATTCAAATGGCAGAAAAATGAAATAGAAGCACCACCACATGGTTGTATTCATCTCAGTTCCTGTATATGTTTTTAGTTAGCCCTTCAATGTTAATTCTTTTTTATTGGCTATATACTCAAACTGATTACCATAGATAAATGCTTCAATAGTTCCAAATTTATGGACTAAACATTTACACTTATAGTTGTGCACAACTACATACGTGGTTCCATTTTAAATGTCCCACTTAGACACTTAGACTATTTAGATAGTCATGTACATTTGCACATAATTATTTTACATTAAAAAATTGTGTCTTGGGTTATGATATGAAAGTAAGTAAAATATAAATTTTTTTTTTCAAGTGATTTGTCAGTGTGAATGATCAAGAACTTCAATGTCCAATGCCAGAATGCCACAGCACATTAACGAAAAATATATTCACCAATTTTTATGCAAAATAGCTTTAAAGCAGAAAACTAAATCTTTCTACTAAAATAATTATAGTGAATGACTAAATCAATAAATAGTAAGATACAGAATACATATAAGATGATTAGTGATGACAAACATATATCCTAAAAATATAAATATGCTTAAACCTTAGAAGCAAAGGGTCATTGATAAAAAAAGAAAAAACAAATTGACATCCACTCATAGCATGCTGGCTGATGTTCTTTCTGCAATTTCTCCCAAAGGCATAGCACCATCTGTGGGCTTTGATAATGGGCAAGTACATAATTTGTTTCACATCCAACATTGTAAAGCCTCTCATCATTTACATAGTGCACTTCTTTACAACCATTCTTGAACTATTCAATCCATATGCCCACTGCAACATCTTCTAGTTTAAAGAGCTAAGAATAAAAAAAAATTGTGCAGTTAGATAAAAGCGCTCTTACATTCAATGAGATTAAAAGAGAAAATTATACATATTTATTTTGCATTTGATAAGGACATATATAATGAAGTAATGGAAGAATATAACTTCTTGAACAAAACCCAAAATAATGCAATGATGGCAATTAAGCTTTTCAAAAATACACCTGTATTTAGTTTAAGATAATACTTGTTTAAGTCAATTTTAAGCTCCATTTGATTTTACAAAATTGAGTCCCTGGCAAAATTTTGATGCATGAGTAAGGTTTTATTCCTAATCCCCATAACCAAACTAAGAACATGGCAACTATTTAACACTTCTAATACGAAAAAACTTTGAGAAGCATATCCTTTAATTAACCAAGAGATTCTACAATAAGCATATAAGTTTTTTCATTTTCCATCCTATAATAGGAAAGAAGAACCTCTTACCTGGAGTTTTCTTTCCTGGTGGCCATGGACAATGAATTTTGCTATGTCTCGGGAGAGGACATAGCCAGAACCATGAGCCCAAGGTAGGTATGTATCATGTGGCCATTCCTAAAATAATAATGATAGTAATAAGAAATAAAAAAACAAATAAATTGGTCAACGAAGCGGAAGATGAAGTCGAGCCAAAAGACGAACTTGTGTCCAAAACCACAAACTCAGCCATACAAGAAGCAAAAAATCGTGCACACTCTTACCGCTGGAGGAGGATGATGTGGCAAGCGGCGGTGGTGGTGGTGGATCCATTGCGCTTTGGCCTTTTGCGAGGAAGAGAAGAGAAAAGGAAAGGATCAAGCCATTTGATGATGCGCTTTAGAGTCTGGATAGGAATGTGAAGAGTTTCTGAGTGAGAGAAATGATGCGTTTCAGATGAAAGAAAAATGAAGCATTTCAAATTCGTCAATGCAAGTGAGAGAAGAGAAGAAGATGCGATTGAATGTGAGAGTTTCAGAGTGAGGGGCTTGATTCAGTGAAAGTGGGGGCGGGGAGGTAGCTGACGCAGGGGTTTGGGTTTTGCTTTTCTTCTTTTAAAATTTAAAACTTGTACTTCACTGTTTAGGTACCCTAAGTTTCTATACAATTTTTGTCTTCTTCCCACTATGCTATACGGTGACACCGTATATGTTCCAAAAAACGTGGTCAAAATAACATTTCTCAATTAGCAAAGACCTAGTAGCACTGACGTAGTAGGACTCACTTTTGGCTGTATATGTATGACTTTAACTAACTTGAGAGTTATACTTGTGCATGTATGGTGTGGTTATCATATGCTTGACTGTATTTCTGTCAGGGGTACTACTGTTAACTTGACACAAGATTGCTATCAATAGTTTCCGCTAGGTAAATAGACTTAATCTAAGAAAGGATTGGGTAACCTTAGATTTAGTAAATATTCAGAGGATTAAATCAGGCCATTTGTATGATAAAAAGGAAAATAAATCTAAATAATATAGCTTCAGCACGTACAAAAAAAAAAAAATTAGCACGGCTTAAATATAGAAAAGAACGTAATAATACTTCACTAATTAATTATTAAATAAAATAAAAAACAATAATTAATTAATAGAGTATTACAATTAGTGCATCAATTTACTCAATATTCAAACGAAATAAATGAAATTTTAAAGAGGCGGGGTTACAATTCACAATTATTATAACAGAAATTGTAGAAGCAGTTAGCTGAGCAGGAAGCACAATCTTTTCTTAAGTTCATTGCCTCTCCTTCTCATCGAATCAAAGTAAAGTACCTTCTAAACCCCCCGCCCCCCCCCCCCCCAAAACAACACAAAAAAAAAAAGAAAAAAAAAAGAGATGAAATAACAGAAAATAACAACGGCAATTATGCATATGAAAAATTCCAGCATTAAAATGGTTGAGGCAACTGTTAGAAAAAATAAAAAGACACATTTAGAGTATAATGGTTAGGGACTAATAGGTGAAGCCAAAAAGAGTATAATGGTTAAGACTGATGTGACCATGCCAAATTTGATAGAAACTTACATGGTTCAATTTTAGTGTGTGTAGCTTTACTCATCTTTTAACTAATCTTCGATGCCTTTCTATATCTAACACAACAGCTCTAGTTCGGTGACAGCGGCAAATAATCATTATAAAACAACAGCTCTAGTTCGGTGACAGCGGCAAATAATCATCATTTATAAATCAAAGCTTTTAACATCTTTTAACACATCAACCAAAAAGTGATTCCAGGACACAATGAAGAATCACTATGGTTTAAGTTCGAGTAGAACTATGTCAATTCGTTCATTTGCAGAGTTTAAGATTCAATTATGTCATGTAGGCTTCAATATAAAGCAGAACTTGGTCCTGTTTAACTTTCTTGCTGTCTTTCAAACATATATACAGCTATAACACATTAAGGTAAGTTACCTTAATGTTAGGTAAGCATACATTATACAACTGCATGCAATGAAATATATGTTTGGCTCACTCATTGACATTCATCTAGCTTCTAACAAAGTCACGGATATTTCATTGGAAGACTCAGAGTGCATTTGATTTGATGTGGAATTTGCTTGCAGTGTAACGTTGCCTAAGAAGAAACCAGGTTGCTTTGGCTCAGGAATTTCTGTCTCACTTCCCAACATTAGAACAACACTGGACATGTTTGGTCTATCCTCAGGATGTTGTTGAACACACAATAGACTAACATGGATGCAACGCAAAACTTCTGACATAATCCACGATTCCTGTATGTTCTCATCAGTCAATTCTAAAGCCCTTCCCTCCTTCCATAGTATCCATGCCTGAAAAACACAAAAATTGCATATCAGTTTTCAGTTTGAGATGAATCAAAAGTATGTTTCTCAGGTACTTACATGACCAATGAGGTTGTGGTTATGGTCTGAATGATAAAAGCCTCTACTTTTCTTCCCATATATAATCTCCAGTACCAAAATACCAAAACTGAAAACATCAGATTTAACTGAAAATGACCCTTTAGCAATGTATTCTGGTGCCATGTAGCCACTGCAAGACATGATGATGAACAAATAAATAAATTAAGTTATAAAAGAAGACTTTGGACCTTGACAACTTCTCAGTAAACACTTACTAGGTTCCCACTACTCTATTTGTGTTTCCTTCAGTTTGCTCTCCTCCAAAAGTTCTAGCTGTGCCGAAATCTGATATTTTTGGGTTTAATTTATCATCGAGTAAAACATTACTTGCTTTGAGATCTCTATGAATAATTCTCAATCTGGAATCTTGATGAAGATACATAAGGCCTCGAGCAATTCCAGAAATAATGTGGAAGCGTATAGGCCAATCTAACAACTTTCCTTTACTATAATCTGTAAATGAATAACCATCAAAAGTAAATCAAATGTCCCATTTGAATTCCTCAACTTCGAAGTTCAAGTGTCATAAGCTTCTTAGTGGCAGTAAAATCAATATTTAGTATGACATAATTTAAGGTTTCTTTGATTCATACCAAAAATAAAGGAGTCCAAACTGCCATTTGGCATGAATTCATAAATCAGCATTTGTTCCTGTTCCTCAATGCAGCAGCCAAGAAGTTTTACAAGATTCCGGTGCTGAAGCTTTGCAATAACTTTTACCTCATTCTTGAACTCTGTCATTCCTTGTCCTGAGCTACTTGAAAGCCTCTTCACAGCAATATCTTTCCCGTTCAGTAATCTGCCCTGCATATTTAAATTTGTGAGCATATTGAGATACTCATCAAAACATTGGCACTTCAATTGCTATTCTAATTGATCAAATATGAAGTTACCCTATATACAGGTCCAAATCCACCTTCTCCAATTTTGTTGTCCTCTGAAAAGTTACTTGTGGCACCAACTAATGTTGACAAGCTAAACAATGGGAGATCTAGATCTTCCTCATGTCCTCCACTGTCTTGAACTTCAAAGTTTGTCAATTTTTCTGGAAAAATGGAATCAAAGCCTTCAATTTCTTTCTCTTCGAAAGGTTGAATGTACCAATATTAGAGGTCATAAATCTAAACTATTAAGTTAACAAGATTTTGATATATTTTACAAAATAGTGTGGTTTAAATTATTCAACTTTTAAATTATCTGAATTGTAATCAAATGGTATATGATTATGTGGATGTGCTTATTGGCTTAAAGAAAAAGATCTTTCACTGTTATATACAAAATAATTCAAGTCCAACTAAGATTTGCAAATGGGTTTAAATACAAAATATAAATCAACACAATAAAAGTAATATAGAAAATATGCCCGTACCGATTCCTGCTAATTTACCATCGCTTGCAAGTTACAAATGATGCATCAATTCTAGCAACTAGAATAATCACTATGTACATGATGGTTTTGTGTAATGAAAACGACAGTTGTATTCTACTCAGTAAGTTTCTTAATGTTATCCATACATGGTATGAGGTTTATTTTTTGTTAACCAAGGAAGTTCCCTGCAGCTAGAAAAACACTTGACAAGCTTGCCTCATTCAAATCTTCGTGCAGCAAATGACAACAATCAATTAGAAGGTTTCAAATTTTATGATATTTTATGTTTTTATCAAGTGCATAAAACTAACTGTGTCTCTAAAAAAAGTCATATTTTGCTATCATGAATTGGTTGATACGATGCCAAAGTTTATTTGTGCAGAATAGTGTGAACAATTCACATTTACATTAACACATTTGTTCTATAGCAGTGTTTGAAACATAAAACATTGGCGTCATGCATTTCAGTGAAAATCGGAGTAAGCTATTTTACCAGCTGTCTTTCTGCGGACTTTGTAGATAATACAGCAACCAACTAAAAGTATCCCAGCCACACCAGCAATGGTGGAAGCAACTATTGCTGTCAACTTCTTTCTGTGCTCGTATCCCACCTCTTCTAGGTTGAAATCAATTAAACAACATAACATGTCTACACTTAATTCACTGATACTGAAAGAGGGAACTTGACTTTTCACGAAATTAACATGGATCCTTGACCAGAAAGATCACCAAGGACCCCAATGCTATGTTTGTTTGAGTTTGTGGAAAATGTGAAGCAAAAAAGAAAAAAAAAAACAAAAGGGAAGAGAATGAAAGTGAAGTGTGATAAATGTTCTAATTTTTACATATCGTTGCTTGGTAGAAGGTGGAAAATCACTTTCCATGCTATAGAAGTGGCTGAAATTTAGGGTGGAGCCTGATTGAGCTGCACTCCATCTTCATCCATACCATAGTTATATGTTATACCAAGCAAAGGTGAAAGTGAATTTTGCTCCAAAATTTTTCAACTCATTTTCCACCTTGTAACTACTCAAACAAACATAGCTGAGCAATATGTATGAAGTTAAGGGTTCAAACCTTATTGCTACTGATATATCAAAAGAAAAAGAAAAAGACTCAAACAAACATAGTTGAGTGGGTAAAGGATGAGTCCATACCTAATTCTGAAGCAGCCATTCGAACATATAAGTACTGCTCATCAGAATCCATCTGTCTAATGTCAATTAGATCACCAAACCACATGACACAGCCACTCCCTTTTCCACTGATATCGGAATTTGTATAGGCCGTACAAGAACAGTTATTCAAGCACTTGACTCTGCATTCCTCTAGACTAATTGTCTCATCCAACCAAGTATGCGCCGTATCCGGCACCTTCAATCCCACCATTTTCATAAACCCGTTAGTGAGTTTGTCCTTGCAGCTTAACGGTTTGCTGTGGACACATCCTTGAGACCATCCCAGAGAGTTCCATGCTTGCGGCGACTTAGGCCTGAACCCCTTTAAGCATTGGCAAATTGGTGTCTCGGCAATGACACAATTCCCATTGGCTCCACACAGCCCATAACTGTCACAGTAGTCAGTAGGCTTTGATGAATAAACCCGCCAACTCTGCTCAGCTTCAACCCACACGTAGCGATAAAGAGAAGAATCAGTTTGGTTCATTACTAATCTTGAGATCACAGAACTGTTGGTGAGGTAGTACGTGTAGTAGAACTCATTCTCATTCTGAACAAACCGGAAACCATAGACAGAATTGGATTTCATCTGTGGAGTACCACTTGACCGCAGGCCATTCATCGGTCCGAATCGATAGAACCTCTCTGTTCCCTTCATCAAATACATATCAGGGTAGCTATTGAGTGCAGTTACACAAGAGGTGTCTCCTGGTGCAGGATCATTGTTGCTCTTCCAAGCAGTTAGAGTCCAATTCAGGCCTTTTCTCAGGTTCCATCCAAGTTTCATCCCTGGCAGCAGTGTATCAGAAGGATAGTCAAAGCTTTGCCACAAATAGTCCTCTTGATTTGCTTCTTTCCCATCCCAAACCACAAGATTTCCAGAATCCAAGAGTCTAGCTGCTGGATTCTGTGCTTGTTTTTGAGATGTCATTGTGCTGTTCCAAACCACAGTGCCATTCTGGCTGAGCACAAGACTGCCAGTGATGTTCATTGTTAAGGTGCCGGATGAGTCATTGATTGGGTTGAGGCGGTTTGCAACCCAAACAACTGTCTGAACTGGGATATTCTTGTACCAAATTCCCAAGTAACGGCTCTTGGAATTCCCGGGGCTGAAGAAACCAAGTACAAAGGTTTTGCCTGGGGAAACCAAGGTCATGCCATCACTTATGGACTGAGAATGAGCAATGGAATCAACTGCTGTAGAAACTTTGAGAGAAGGGACAAATATGAAAGCAAGGATGATCACAAAAGAAAGAGAATCCATTGAATGTAAAGTGAGCCTTTGCATCACCGATGTGTTTATTTGGCTATGTGTGGATGGATCATAGAATAGTGAAAATAGCCAACACCATGACTTGTGTTGAGGTTCAGATCTATCATCCGAACCTGAGGCATCTGCTGCAGTGGAAAAGGAAAACCTATTTGGCTCTCAAGAAATTTCGCGGCTGCAATGCAACTTCAGATTTCATGTTGTCTATGAGTTGTAGGCTTAAACTTCATTTTATTTTAAAGTGAATTTTGGTCAAAGTATACTAAAGAAACTTGGTATGGATTAAAAAGAGACAAAATTTATATAAAAAGGTGAATTTCTAAAATTTTTAATATGTTAAATATTGTAGAAAAAAATATTATTTTAGTTCGTATACAATATTTTAAGAACATTTATTAGTAAAGATCTTTAAAATTTATTAATAAAAATCTGTTTGGATCGGATTGCATGTGAGAATATCTCTTGCTGTAAAGTGATACTGCTGAAGATAAGTTCACATTCAATATCGGTCGCCCACGTTCTGGCCAATTTGCATTCACAATCACAAATGGTCAAAAGCATTTTAAAATGTCGATGACAGGAAACCCAACAAAGCAAACCAAAAAAAAAAAATGTCGATGACAGGTGCTGATAGATAATTTTCTGATTTAATATGATTGGCGGTATGGTCTATTTTTCTTGCTATATTTTATATTAACTTTTTGTGGTGTTTGCTTCTTCTAACTGCTTTGGCTGTCAGATGCATTCTCGTCGCAAATTTTCTTAAGATAGCAACATCACTGGAGTAAATGACGATTATGTTCATAGTTGACATCTCTTTTGAAATGAAAAAATCATTTTCAACTCCGAACTTGGTCAGCCATATGAGTAGTAAGGGCGGCTTCTCCGTTAATTGACCAGCTGCCACTACAGAAGCCATGCTTATGTCATGCGAGCGAGAATCCTGCCACAACACTCAATATGCAGAGTTTAGATAGGGAAAAATAAAATAAAATAAGAACTTATTAGATTTGTATCTCACATATTTAATTACTTACTTCTAATTTCAGGGTCTGCAGCTTTACTTCCCTTCATCTCTTTCTCTTCGTGAGCTTTTCCCCCGCAAAATGTAACTGCTTTTGCTGCGCGCCGCTTTTAATAGTAGAATACTTGCTTCACATCCTCATATTTCACACTTCTCATGTATATATGAAAATATTAAATAGAATTTGAATGTAATATGAGCTGTATAAATGTAATTTATACGTGTATGAGGAATGTATAATAATATCAAATGAATTAAATTATGTACAAAAAAAAGATAATTAAATTATAATCTATATATCTATATGTGTAATCTATGCCTGAATGAAAGTTTCCCTTGAAAATCCTCTCCCTCCGGGAAAAAAAATAATGGCTACTACCTTTTTTTTTTTTGGTTTTTGCTTTGATAATATGGTTACTATATCAGTGGTAATAAAATTTAAATCTTTGATCTTATATATATTCAAATTCCTTACTACTAAATCATCTTCTATGGCTTTGTTGCATACACACTTAAGTAATAAATAATAAATAATGTAAGATAAATGAAATATAAGTTAATTACTATTACTTCATATCTATTTCAATACTTAATTATAATTAGACCTACTAAAATTTATATATAATTATGCTTTAATTTTGTTACATTGGCCTAATATAATAACTCTAAACTGTCCCCTTTCTTCACTTCACGGAGAAGAGGCCCTGCCATTATTTCCATTCACCAAACATTTCCCACAATCCCACAATTTGACTCGCTCAGGTTTTCAGCGAAGGTATACAGTCTACTTTTGAAAGTCAATTCGATAACTCCAGTTGGGGCAGTTTGCTTTTTTAAAAGGGTAAATTACGTTATCTCTCCTCTAAATACGGCATTTCTTAATTTTTTATATCTATATGGATTTTTCTACATTTGTATGAGTATTTAATATTATGTTTTACAAAATACAAAAATATTGAGTTGTAATATTACCTACACTTCAAAAAAAATCAGTGCATATTTTTAAAAATCAAAGGATACCATAATCACTTAATCTTAGAAAAGGTTGGTATAATTTATCTTTTATAAAATCCAGGTAAAGAATCAAGCTGTTATTGATGATAATCCACGACATTCCATAATATAATATCTACTTAGGTACTATTGTCAAACTCTGGATGTTCAACATTACTTATTTTTAAAAAATTTACATTCATCTTCCTTAAAATGTATTCTCATACTCTTATAAGGATAAAATTATATTGATTTCCCTTAACTTATAAGTTGTTTTTATTGTTGCATTCTTTGTAACGAATTTAATAAAATAGATGGAGGGAAAGGACACATGCTACACGGGTAATTCGTACATTTGGCTTCCTTATTGATACTTTTATGTCCTCGAAACAATTCAAGGGCTATTTGGTTATAGTTTTGAGAAGGTTAAAAAGTTTTTTATTGACATAAAAATAAAAATATATAGTAATTAAGGTAATATTTGGTATAAGATAATTCATTAGAATTATCAGTAATATTTAATTAAAATACCTAGGTCTACAATATTAACTTATTTGGTTGAGCAATATTACTGTCAATCCAAATTTCTAAGGTAATATAGATTACCACCAAAGTGGTAATGTTGATTGCTCCCTTGAAAGGTAGTAATATGAATTACCATCAATGTAGTAATATTCCTATTATTATTATTAAAAATTATTAGTATTATTATTATTGTTGTTGTGGTTATTGTTATTATTAATAAAAATAATAATAACTTATTATTATTAAAAATTATTAGTATTATTATTATTATTATTGTTATTGTCACTGTTATTATTAAAAATAATATTAATTAATTAATAATAATAATAATAATAATATTATTATTATTAATATTATCATGATTAATTTTTAATAATAATAATAATTATTATTATTATGATTAAATATTAATTATATTAATAATTAATTATTATTATTATTTAATAATAATTATTAATAAAATTAAATCATAATTAATAATTAAATTTTCTCATTCTTATTAATTAATAATAATAATAATAAACTATTTTAATAATAATTAATAAACTATTTTATTATTATTATTATTGTTATTATATTAATTTTATAGATATATTATTTAGTAATCTTTTTGATATATCAAACAGGGTAATGTGAATTACCACTTAGATTATCTATACATATCAAACACTGCATTTAACATTACCAGCAATTTAAAATGTGGCAATTTTTCTAAGTGGTAATCTACATTATTGGCAATCTTAGTAGGTAATGTACCAAATGCTACCTAATGTATTTAGGTGTGTAAAGATCATTTTTTTGAAGACCTTTTGGAACTCCAGAAAGCTTTTTAGGAGAAGTATCTTTGAAATTACTTTTCATTTTAGAAAATAAATTTTTGAAAAGGAATCTTACTATTACTCTTATATTAACAATCTAAAGTAATTTTATTTTATCCTATCCAAACAAAAATTATTTTTTTCAAACTTACTTTTAACACATTCAAACCAAACAAAAATCATTCTTCTAAAAGCAATTCCCCTAAAACTAATTTTTTTAAAATATCTTCTTTCAAAAGAACAATATTGAACCAATCTTTAACTTGTCAATGCCATCGCAAAAAGGGAGCTTTTTGTAAAGGTGGGGGAGGTGGGAAGGAACAAGGGGAAGAGAGTTTTTGGAGCATGAAGAGGGAGATGGTGAAAGGACTCAACTTAGTCTCTCCAACAACCCATGTTCGAGGAAAAGAGGTGCAAAGAACAAACAAACACAAATCAAAATACTACAAAGTGCAGAATTATTCACAAAAGTTTCCTACTAAAAAAGCATGTGGAAAATTGGAAACAAACATATGAGACAAGTTTTCCAAAATGGTAGTTTCTTCCACTGGTATAACGCCCTAATAAAACCACACTACGCTTAAGTTATACTGGGGCAATTACTAGTCGTTATAGCTGAACTAGCGAAACATTTTTAGCTTCAAAGTAGTTGGTTAATGAAAATAATATATAATTTTTTTTGGCTAAAAATAATAATTTCTAAAATTGAGTCTTTTAGCACATATAGTTGATAATATTGTTACGGCATACAGTATTAGAATCTGCAATTGATTCGCATCATAATAGTATAAAATAAAGAGGCAATATAATTCACATGAATAATTGAGCAATTTATATATTTAGATATATAATTACTAGGTATACATATTTACATATCAGTATCTCAACAGTACCCAAGCAAATCGAATTAGCAAGGCCTTAGGCTAAATTAAACAAACTATATGTATAGTCATCTCAAAAGATTGAGTTTACCACGGTCAGCTCCTATAGATACGCCCAATGGGCCATTGGGAAAATATAAATTCTAAAACTATTGAGGGCTACCAAAACCAATGACTCCAAGGTAGGATCACATGGCCAAGTTCACTCAAGCACCTCCAGGAAGATCACCGCGGACGCCATTAGCTTCATCTGAGGACGACATGAGAACACATATAGGGATGAGAAATAAAGTATTTCTCAATTGGATTCCTAGCTAAACATACAATTGATGTCATCGTTGCCTTAGCCACTTCGATTTATTTAATAATGCTTGAAAAGAATAAAGATTCCTTTTAGTAATTTCGAAATCATAAATTCCGAAGTAGGTTCATTTTATTTAGTCACTTAAATCAAGACTATAAAACATAATAGCATTGATAACACATTAAATCATCACTTTATTATCATCATGTAATGAATGCCATGCAAATCTTGTGGATGAATGCTTATGCACTTTATCCTTTGTCATTAAGACTTTCCTTTAGCACATGTGCTTATTATTATATGCCCTTGGATAGACTGTCCTAGGGTGTAAACTCACTCCATGACTGTCATCACATAGTACTATCTAAATCAGACTTTAGTTAACAAAGGGATCTCATGCCTTTACCTTGGAGGGATCTATCTCGGCCGCGTGCCTCCAAAGTAGAAGGTTATCTTGGTAGGCCACCTTCCCTTACCAAATGATCATACTCGACTATCTTGTCTTTGTGGATCGCCTTCCCTTATAGAAAGGTCATTTCCAAGTCTTAGTTAGGATCTCCTTTCCTTATCAAAGGGTCACTTCCCAATTATCATGTCTTTATAGATCACCTTCTCTTATCGAAGGGTCATTTCCAAATGTTAATTAGGATCGTTTTCCCTTACCAAAAGGTGACTTCCTGATTATCTTATCTTTATGGGTCATCTTCCCTTATGAAAGGGTCATTTTCAAGTCTTAATTAAAGAATTGTGTATTACTTGGCATATAACATTTTAAAAAGAGATCTCATGATTCATGGCACAATTTTCTAATCTCATGCTCTTATAGATTATGATGCAATTCATGAAAACTTTCTAGCAAAAATCCAATAGCATAACGACTGTATCAGGAAAAATCCACAATTTTGAAACATAATTAAATAGTCAGAAAATTTCTAGTCATAACATAAAGTTAATAACTATTCATCAATTCATAATTCCAACACATCCTTCACCACAAATACAATTATCATCATCATAAGTCATAAATAAAGAAATCAAGGTAAAATCATCAAGGTTCCAAGAGTCAAGAGTAGAATGCATACCTTGGTTTACATTCTTTGGCTTTATTGGCCATAAGCAATCATTTCCAAACATTTCAACTCTAAGTGGTTCCCCACTATCATATTCACTTCACATTCAAATATATGTATATTACATAACACTTTTTCTGAAGAACTCTTGACTTTAAGATTTGAGTTTTGTTTAAAGGAGATTATTCCCTCCTTATTAATGCTTTAATCACAATTAAATTTCGGTTCCAAATCTTTTGACCCATGCCAAGAAAATAGTTTAGTGCCCTTATTATTCAAATCTTAGTAACACACTTTTTCTCACTATACACACCTTTAAACTAACTCTAAATATTCTTAAACTTACCTCATATGACTACATATGGTCAAAGGCACTTAAGTTCACTATAATAACTCTAAATACTTCACTAAAACATTGGCTAAAAATGACCTCATGAACTAGGAAACTTAATTAGTTGAGACCCAAGTCTCCAATAATTTATCCTAAACCAATTCCAATCATTCAAGGACATTTCTAAAGTCTATATAACTCAAATAATCAAGCCTAAAAATAGTTTTGGCATCTATTGAGGGATAAGAACCAAAATTCACCCTTCTAGTGACTCAACAGAACTAGTTTAGGTCCAAAATTGTTTCTACTCATTCTTTCATCAAACCAACTATTCAAAGACAATTTTAGCCTCCATATATCATTTATTTTAATGGGTACGATTAGTTTGCATTTTTTCCTTTGGCAAGATAGTTAATTTTCCATCTTTCTTAGTTGTTGGTGTAAGGTTATAACTACCCTTTTTAGGACATAGCCCAAGATAATGGTTCCAACAAGTTTGTGTCCATAATTACACTTATATTTAGGGTCAACTAAGTTATTTAAACTTGTAAGAACCTCAATCTCACATTAATTCTTAGGGTCTCGAGCCTTGACCCCAAGATCCTATTCTAACTAGTGTATACTATAACTTGATTAATTATCTTCCTAAGAGTTTCACCCTACAAAAACTATTTTAGAACACTTACCTAGGCTAACATAAGCTAAATCTAAGTTTAAAATACACCACTATGTTTAACTTTTTGAGCCCTAGAATATTAACCCCAATCATAGAACACATTTTTTTCTTCAAGAATCATAACCAAGAGATGTTAAAGATTCCTACCTCTTCTTCCTAGCTTGAAAACCCCTTCAAGATTCGACCTCCAATCTTCAAGAACTACTACTTCAAGAGAAAAATCTCTTCCCTCCTTAGATGATGCAGCCACAACCTTCAAGGAGAGAGGAAGAGAAGATTTTGCTTCTTGGCTAATGAAGAAGAGAGGAAATGAGAAGAATAAAAAGAGATCTTGAGATTTGAGGGCAATATGTAAGGGTTTGTGAAGGTTGAAGAGAGAAAATGGAGAGGGTTTTGGCGGAGGAGCTGCCGTCAATTTCTTTGAGAAAGGGTGAAGGAGGGTGTTTTGGTTTTGTGTTGTATTTAGAGAGAGTTTGGGAGTTTTAAGTGATATTAGTGTTAATAGGTGTTTAAATTCTAGCCTTTAGATTAAAGACAAGACTTGTAATTTGATCCAAATCTTTGATTAAAAGATTTGAAGTAATAGTTATCACTTTTTGTCACTCATTAATATTTTGTGATATGACATAGATATTTTATTGTATATTAAATCCTTAAGCTAAATTGTTATAGAAGCTTTGAAAAACTTTTACAGTAATTCTAAACTATTTCGGAATATTTTTACCAGAAACATAATTCATTAAATTTCTATCTCTAATAGAATTTTAACTATGCAATTTAATCTGTTATTAATTTTTATTAATTGTATAATAATAAATGAATTTTTCTATCAGCTTTTATTTAAAATTCATAATCTCTAATAATTTAATTTTTATCTAATTTTATTTTTATCCCTTAATAATTAATATAGTATTATTTATTTAATTTATAATACAGAGTTATAAATACAAGAAAATCGTAGATGTTACCACCGGTTTGGCGTTAACAAATTGGAAATCGACATCGTGCCATTGGCAAATGCAGCATACAGAGTACTCTCACGGCATTGATTGCAATTTAGACTTTGACCCATTTCTTCTTGCGCCTTGATCAACGCTAACCTTGTTGAAAGAGAAATCATTGCATGCTGATACAACACCATCTTAACTTGTACTCATTTATTAATTGGATGACATTTTAACTTAAGTAAGGGATAGGATCCATCATTAATTTATATATTTATTATTTTAATTATGTATTTTAATTTTTTTAAAAAATAATAAATTACAAGTTAGGGTGTTTTAGTTGAGGGTAAGCTTAACTATAGAAATTTTCGCCCATTTTTAACTTCCAACCAATCATAGTGATATATTTCACTGGTAGCTTATGGAATTAGCACAAAGCTCCAAAGAGAATACAATAATTTCTCGTATATGTGTCGCCAAGTTGGACTAGCCCCTTTGTGGACTATTGTAGCGGGTTCACGTGTTGTAGGGCCTTTCGTCCTGTTACCAAACGCGGCTGGTGCGGTAAACGAGCCTCACGTCAATATTGGGTGATACCTGTGATGGCAACCCCATTTCCCAATGTGCAATCTAGATCTATTTGAGGTTTTATTTTCTTGCAATGCAAATGCAAACAGGCCATGAACGTTTAACACCTAATTTGAGCATAATTAGAGATAATGTGAAAAACATTAAATAAAAGTACAACAACCCCTTGAGATTTGAAAAAAAGACAATGCATTCCAGATTTATAAAAAAGTGCACTCCACTCCACCATCTAAAAAGTATACATTAATAATTAAAATAAAAATAATATTATTATATGCTAAATAACTATTGCAGAAAAAATTGCTAAATAAATAAATTTTAATAGTAATTTAATAAAATATTAATTTCTTAAAACTCAAATCATTATTATGAAAAATTCGAATATATGCAATTTTTGAAAAATATATCTCTCTACATGATTTATATATCTTAAAAAATAAATTAATTATTATTAGTGTATATAATATATTAATTATAGTTAAACAAGTTTCAATATGAAACTTGTTAAACTAATTAATAATTAGTACTATTGAAAAGCAAGTCTAAAGAAGATCTTATTGTTATGATAATACTAAAAAATTAGTATATAATACTTAAGTCAAAATTAAATCTTTATAATATTAATATAAAAATAATCATAATAATTTAATTTTAATATACTATTAATACAAATATATGTGTGTGTATGCGTGTGTGTGCGCGTGTGTGTATTTTTCCAAAATACATCTTTCCAAATGGGTTATATCCCTTAAAAAATAAATTAGTTATATCCCTTATAAAATAGAAAATGTAAAGTAGCCATTGTAGAAATAAGGATATTCTCAAGTTTTGGTAGAAGAAAAAAATATATGAAGGAACGAATATATAAAAAATAAGAAAGTTTCTCATGAAAGTTTAAAGATAAAATTAATAATGTTTCTAGTACTTTTTAATTTGTAATGATGTATCTCAATAAATTATCAATTGGTCATAATATTTGAAAAATTAAAAATATGTGAGATTTTCCAAAGGCATGCATATGTGAATTCTCGTGTCAAGATTGAAAATCACTTTGCAAAGTAAAAGATAACAAAATATTATTCTATACATGGACGATACTCTAATTTTGGAAAAATAAAAAAAGAAACATTATAGTTAAGTAATTCTTAAATAATAAATAAATATATAAAAAAAAGTGGGAGAGAAATTTGCCTTGTTGACTAATTATTTAATAAAGTATTTAAAGAAGAATAGTAATAAAAATAATTGATTTTTAGAGAGATTAAAAATTGGCTTGTGATGCCAAAAGGATGAGTCGTGAAAATTGATTAGGTAAAATAGATTGGTAATTAATGCTAACAATTATCAACATTAATTTTCAAATTAATTTTATATTATTTTTCCAAAAATGAAATAATTGGTTGAGTAGTGGAAAGGTAGTGGAGTTGGTAATAGCTGTAGTAATGTTCATTAAATTTGAAATTTTTATTTTAAATTAATTTAATCAACTTTTTGTGATTGAAATGAAACCACATAAAAATTTGCATAATGGATCATTTAAGGAGAGTTAGTGGAAGAGAAAATAAAAGAATTGCAAATTAAATTCTGAAACCAAAATTTTCTTTTAATTATTTTAATAAATAGAAACTTAAAATGTTTCCTTTAATGATAAATTTAAGAAAGTGGTGGGGTTAGAATTTATTTGAAGCAGACACATAGTATAAGTTGTTTATTAGTAGTAAACTTTTAAAAATTGAACATATTTATTCTCTTAGTAAACGACGTTAGTTATATTAACGGGAAAATCCTATTTGACATCTGAATTAGTTAAAATAATATACATGACATCTTATATAATAATTTATATTTTCAACTACCTTCTAATGTAACAAATAACATCTACAAAAAGATCACAAGGAAGATAGATATGTATAGTTTTTTAAAGTTAGAGGAATAATTTGAAATGTTTATTGCTTAGAGTATAAATTTAGAATATTTATTACTTAGAGAATAAATTTAAAAACAAAAAATAAGTTAAGAAAAATTCAATTAATTTTGCTTCTTTTTTTTTAACTTTTGAGTAAACATTGAGATAAGTATTTTCTATCAAAAGTGATTTTTTAGTTAAAAAGATCATTCTTTTTGTCAAAAAAAAAAAATGCACTTAAATTGCTTTTCCCTTTTTGCTGAGATGGGCTTTGGAATTCCTTGAACAAATCCCATTGCTGGGAGAGTACGAGTAACACAATAGCTCTAGTTTAGTGACAGCGGCAAATAATCATCATTTATAAATCAAAGCTCCTAACTTCTTTTAAGACATTAACCAAAAAGTGAACCCAGAACACAATCAAGAATAATTATGGTTTATGTTCGAGTAATAGAACTGTGTCAATTCGTTCATATGCAGAGTTTAAGATTCAATTATGTCATGTAGGCTTCAATATAAAGCAGAACTTGGTCTTCTTTAACTCTAGTGCTGTATTTTAAACATATATACAACTATAACACATTAAGGTAAGTATACGTTATACTGCTGCATGCATTGAAATATATGTTTGGCTCACTCATTGACATTCATCTAGCTTCCAACAAAGTCATGGATATTTCATTGGAAGACTCAGATTGCATTTGATTTGATTGGGAATTTGCTTGCAATGTAACGTTGCCTAAGAAGAAACCAGGTTGTTTTGGCTCAGGAATTTCTATCTCACTTCCCAACATTAGAACAACATTGGACATGTTTGGTCGATTCTCCGGATGTTGTTGAACACACAAAAGACTAACATGGATGCAACGCAAAACTTCTGACATAATCCACGATTCTTGTGAGTTTTCGTCAGTCAATTCTAAAGCCCTTCCCTCCTTCCATAGTATCCATGCCTGAAAAATCAAAAAATTCCATATCAATTTTCGGTTAGATATGAATTAAAAGTGTGTTTCTCACATACTTACATGACCAATGAGGTTGTGGTTATGGTCTGAATGATAAAAGCCTCTATTTTTCTACCCATATATAATCTCCAATACCAAAATACCAAAACTAAAGACATCAGATTTAACTGAAAATGACCCTTTAGCAATATATTCTGGTGCCATGTAGCCACTGTAAGACAATCATGAACAAATAAATAAGTTATAAAAGAAGATTTTAGACCATGGCAACTTCTAGGTAAAACACTTACTAGGTTCCTACTACTCTGTTCGTGTTTCCTTCAATTTGCTCTCCTCCAAAAGTTCTAGCTATGCCGAAATCTGATATTTTTGGGTTCAACTTATCATCAAGTAAAACATTACTAGTTTTGAGATCTCTATGAATAATTCTCAATCTGGAATCTTGATGAAGATACATAAGGCCTCGAGCAATTCCAGAAATAATGTGGAAGCGCATAGGCCAATCTAACAACTTCCTTTTACTATGATCTGTAAATAAATTACCATCAAAAGTAAATCAAATGCCCTATTTGAATTCCTCAACTTCGAAGTTCAAGTGTCATAAGCTTCTTAGTTGCACTAAAATCAATATTTAGTCTAACATAATTTAAGGTTTCTTTGATTCATACCAAAAATGAAGGAGTCCAAACTGCCATTTGGCATGAATTCATAAATCAACATTTGTTCCTGTCCCTCAATGCAATACCCAAGAAGTTTTACAAGGTTCCGGTGCTGAAGCTTTGCGATAACTTTTACCTCATTCTTGAACTCAGTCATTCCTTGCCTTGAGTCACTTGAAAGCCTCTTCACAGCAATATCTTTGCCATTTAGTAATCTGCCCTGCATATTCAAATTTGTGAGCATGATACTCATCAAAACGTTAGCACTTCAATTGGTTTTGTCATTGCCCAAATATGAAATTACCCTGTACACAGGTCCAAATCCACCTTCTCCTATTTTGTTGACCACTGAAAAGTTACTTGTGGCACTAGCTAATGTTGACAAGCTAAACAATGGGAGATCTAGATCTTCCTCATGTGCTCCATTGTCTTGAACTTCAATGTTTGTCAATTTCTCTGGAAAAATGGAATCAAAGCCTTCAACTTCTTTCTCTTCTAAAGGTTGATGTACCGTATTAGACGTCACAAATCTAGACTATGAAGTTAACAAGATTTTGATAGATTTTACAAAATAGTGTGGTTTAAATTATTCAATTTAAATTATCTGAATTGTAATCAAATGGCATATGATTGTGTGGATGTGCTTACTGGCTTAAACAAAAAATCTTTCACTGTTATACACAAAATAATTCAAGTCCAACTATGACGTGCAAATGGGTTTAAATACAAAATATAAATCAACACAATAAAAGTATTGATATAGAAAAATGCTTGTATAAATTCCTGCTAATTTACCATCACTTCATCAATTCTAGCAACTAGAATAATCAATATGTACATGATGGTTTTGTGTATTGAAAACAACAGTTGTATTCTACCAAGTAAGTTTCTTAATGTTATCTATTCATGGCATGAGATTTATTTTTTGTTAACCAAGGAAGTTCCCCGCAGCTATAAAAACACTTGACAAGCTTTCCTCATTCAAATCTTCATGCAGCACATGACAACAATCAATTAGAAGGCTTCAAATTTTATGATATTTTATATTCTTATCAAGTGCATAAAACTAACTCTGTCACTATCAAAAGTCATATTTTGCAATCATGAATTGGTTGACACGATGCCAAAGTTTATTTGTGCAGAATTGTGTGAACAATTCACATTTACATCAACGCATTTGTTCTATAGCAATGTTTGAAACATTAAACATTGGGGTCATGCATTTCAGTGAAAATGGGAGTAAGTTATTTTACCAGCTGTGTTTCTGCGGACTTTGTAGATAATACAGCAACCAGCTAAAATTATCCCCGCCATACCAGCAATGGTGGAAGCAACTATTGTTGTCCACTTCTTTCTGTGCTCGTATCCCACCTCTTCTAGGTTGAAATCAATTAAACAACATGACATATCTACAGGTAATTCGCTGATACTGAAAGAGGGGAGCTCGACTTTCACGAAATTAACATGGATCCTTGACCAGAAAAATCACTAAGGAACCCAATGCTGTGTTTGTTTGAGTTTGTGGAACATGGGAAGCGGAAAAAAAAAAAAAGGAAAGAAAAGGGAAGAGAATGAAAGTTGAGTTTGATAAATGTTCTAATTTTTACATATTGGTGCTTCGTAAAAGGGAAGAGAATGAAAGTTGAGTTTTATAAATGTTCTAATTTTTACATATTGGTGGTTGGTAGAAGGTGGAAAATAACTTTTCATGCCATAGAAGTGGCTGAAGTTTGCAGGGTGGAGCCCCAGTAAGCTGCACTTCACCTTCATCCATACCATAGACCATAGTTATATGTTATACCAAGCAAAGGTGAAAGTGAATTTTGTTCCAAAATTTTTTCAACTCATTTTCCACCTAGTAACTATCAAAACAAACATAGCTGAGTGAGTAAAGGATGAGTCCATACCTAATTCTGAAGCAGCCATTCGAACATAGAGGTACTGCTCATCAGAATCCATTTGTCTAATATCAACTAGATCACCAAACCACATGACACAGCCGCTCCCTTTTCCACTGATATCAGAATTTGTATAGGCCATACAAGAACAGTTATTCAAGCACTTGGCTCTGCATTCCTCTAGACCGATCGTATCATCCAACCATGTGTGTGTAGTATCAGGCACTTTCAATCCCACCATTTTCGCAAACCCATCCGTGAGTTTGTCCTTGCAGTTTAACGGTTTATTGCGAACACATCCTTGAGACCATACCATTGAGTTCCATGCCTGCGGCGACTTAGGCCTGAAGCCTTTTAAACATTGGCAAACTGGTGTTTCAGTAATGATACAGTTCCCATTGGCACCACACAGGCCATAATGGTCACAGTAGTCTACAGGCTTTGTTGCATAAACCCTCCAACTTCGATCAGCTTCCACCCAAACGTGGCGATAGCGAGTATAATCAGTTTGGTTCATCACCATCCTCGAGATAACAGAATTATTTGTGAGGTAGTATGTGTAGAAGAACTCATCCTTATTGCGGACAAAATGGTAACCATAGACAGAGTAGTTGTTTACTTGAGGAGAGCCACTTGACTGCAGGCCATTCCACGGTCCGAATCGGCAATACTTTTCCGTTCCTTTCATCAAATATCCTTCAGGATAGGCATTTTGAGAAGTAGGGCTAGTAAAGTCTCCTGGTGCAGGATCATTGGGACTCTTCCAAGCGGATAGTGTCCAATTTAGACCTTTTCTCAGGTTCCATCCAAGTTTCATCCCTGGCAACATTGTATCAGAAGGATAGTCAAAGCTCTGCCACAAATAGTCCTCTTGATTTGCATCTTTCTCATCCCATATCACAAGATTTCCAGAATCCAAGAGTTTAGCTGCTGGATTCTGTGCTTTCTTTTGAGATGTTATTGTGCTATACCAAACTACAGTGCCATTCTGGCTGAGCACAAGATTGCCAGTGATGTTCATTGATAAGGTCCCAGATGAGTCATTGATTGGGCTGCGGCGGTTTGCAACCCAAACAACTGTCTGAACTGGGATATTCTTGTACCAAATTCCCAAGTAACGGTTCTTGGAATTCCCTGGGCTGAAGAAACCAAGTTCAAAGGATCCACCTGGGGAAACCATGGTCATGCCATCACTTACGGACAGAGAAGGAGCAATGGAATCAACTGCTGTAGAAACTTTGAGAGAAGGGACAAGTATAGAAGCAATGATGATCAGAGAAGAAGAGAATCCATTGAGTGTAAAGTGAGCTTTTGCATCGCCGATGTGTTTATTTGGCTATGTGTGGATGGATCATAGAATAGTGAAAATAGCCAAGACTATGACTTGTGATGAGGTTCAGATTTATCATCTGAACCTTTCGCGGCTACAATGCAAATTCAGAACGTCGAACTTCTTACATGTTGTCTATAAGTTGTAGGCTTAAACTTCATTTAATTAAGTTTATTTTAAAGTGAATTTTGGTCAAAGTATACTAAAGAAACTTGGTAAGGATTAAAAAAACAAAAAAGAAGACAAATTTTATATAAAAAGTTGAATTTTTAAAAATTTTAATATGTTAAATATTGTTTAAAAAATATTTTTTTAGTTCTTATACAATTTTTTAGGAACATTTATTAGTGAAGATCTTTAAAATTAATTAATAAAAATCTTTTTGGATCGGATTGCATGTGAAAATATCTCTTGCCGATAAAGTGATAATTGTTGAAGATAAGTTCACATTCAATTTCGTCACCCACTTTCTGAATTTGCATTCATAATCACAAATGGTCAAAAGCATTTTAAAATGTCGATGACAGGTGTTGATAGATGTTTTTCTGATTTAATATGATCAGCAGTATGGTCTATTTTTCTGTCTATATTAACGTTTTTGTGGTGCTTACTTCTTCTAAATGTGTAGTTTTATAGACTGCTTTGGCCGTCAGATACATTCTCTTCCCAAATTTTCTCAAGATAGCGACATCACTTGAATAAATGAACGATTATGTTCATAATTGGCATCTCTTCTCAAATGAAAAATTCATTCCAACTCCGAACTTGGTCAGCTATACGAGTAATAAGGGTAGCTTCTCCGTTAATTGACCGGCTGCCACTACAGGAGCCATTCTTATGTCGTGCGAGCAAGAATCCTGCCACAGCATTCAGTATGCAGACTTTAGATAAGGAAAACTAAAATAAAATAAAATAAGAACTTTTTTTTTTATGGAAAAATAAAATAAAATAAGAACTTATTAGATTTGTGGTGCACATATTTAATTATTTACTTATAATTTCAGGGTCAGCAGCTTTACTTACCTTGATCTCTTTCTCTTTTTGAGCTTTTCCCCCGTCAATTGCTTTTGCTGCGCGCGCACTGTACATGTATAAGGAACGTATAATAATATCAAATAGAATTAAATTATGTACAAAAAAAATATGATAACGCACCAAAAAAATTAGAATTAAATTATAATCTATATATCTATATATGTAATCTATGCCTGAATGGAAGTTTCTCTTGAAACCACTTACCCTGCAAAAAAAATAATGGCCGATAGCCTTTTCCTTTTTTTTTTCCCCTTATGGTATGGTTACTAACTTTTGTTGTTTACACGCCTTTTTTTTGATATAGCAGTGCTAATAAGATTCAAATTCTTGATCTTATATATATCCACATCCTTTGTTGCTAAATTACTTTTAGCGATTCTGTTGCATTCACGCTTTAGTACTAAATAGTAAATAATGTAAGATAAACGAAATATAAGTTAATTAACCGTGGAAGGATTACTCAATAATGTTAGGCGCATATTACTTCATATATATTTCAATATTTAATTATAATTAGAGCTATTAAAATGTATATATAATTATACTCTAATTTTGTTACATTGTCCTAATATGATATAATGTCGACGGAGAAAATGTGAAAGAAGGGTTATTCTAAACTGCCTCCTTTCTTCACTTGACGGAGAATCGACCCAGCTATTATTTCCATTCACCAAACGTTTCCCACAATCCCACAATTTGACTCGCTCAGGTTTTCCGTGAAGGCTGGGCCAGCTTGCTTTTATAAAATTTGCGAAAAGTAACTCAGGTACTATTCTCAGATTCCGGATCTTCAGCATTACTTATTTTTAAAATTTTACATTCATCTTCCTTAAAATGTAGACTCATACTCTTATAAATATAAAATTATATTGATTTCGCTTAACTTATTTGTTGTTTTTATTGCTGCATTCACTGTAACAAATTTAATAAATTAGATGGGGGGAGATCACACGTGCCACACGGGTAATTCATACATTTCGCTTCCTTATTGTTAGTTTTATGTCCTTGAAACAATTTAATCCTTGAAGAAAAAACATAGTAGAGGAAGAAGAACGTTGAACTAGTCCTTGACTTGTCAACGTTGTCCCGAAAGTGGAGCTTTTCGTAAAGGTCGGGGAGGAACAAGAGTAGGGGGGTTTTAGGAGCATGGAGAAGGAGATGGTAAAAAGAATCAACTTAGTCTCTGCTACCCATGTTCGAAGAAAAAAGGTGCGAAGAAAAAAGGTGCAAAGAACAAACAAGAATAAGAATAATACAAACTACAAAGTGTAGAATTCACGAGAGTTTCCTACTAAAAAAGCGTGTGGAAAATTTGAAACAACATATGAGACAAGTTTTTCCAAAATGGTAGCTTCTTCCACCGGTTTGGCGTTAACAAATTGCAAATCGACATTGGGGCATTGGCAAATGTAGCAGTCAGCGTGCTCTCATGCCATTGATTGCAATTTAGACTCTGACCCATTTCTTCTTGCGCTTTGATCAACGCTAACCTTATTTAGGGGGATCTCATTACATGTTGATAAAATCAAAGAAGAGAAAATCAGACCGGACCAACCGGTCGAACTGAGAATCGGACACTAGGCCAATTCGGTCATCCTCATCAAATCAGCAGCTTTAAAAATCGATCAAAAATCGGTTAGAACCTGGTAAACCACTGAACCGGTGTGAACGGCACTGATTTTAGCTGTTTACCGGTTTGGTTGTTCTTTTTTTAAAAGAAAACACTATTGTTTATCATTTGTTTTAAACAAAAAAAAGAAGAAGCATGCAAAACGATGTTGTTTTGCAGCTTCAAAACTAACCAATACCTAGAAACTCGGGCAGATTGTAGAGTGGTTTGGGACTTAGGATTGTCTTTAGTTTCTCATTTTCTCTCCTCACTCTTCAAACTGCCAAAGAAGGAAGAAGGAGCCACCGCCGCCATCAGTAGTTCGACATCGTCTTCTGCGCTGTCGTTTGTCACCGAGAAGCCATCCATCGCCATGGTTCAAGTGCAGTGCTTCACTTCTCATCATGCTCTCTGCTCTCCATCTTTTTTGTTTCTAAATTTTGAACTTTCATGACTTGATTCTATTCTTGTGGATTTGGTTTTTGAGTAGGTAAGTTGGAAAGAATGGTTTATGAAAGGTTTTGTTTTGTGGTTTGATGTGCATCAATATAGGCACTCTTATGTTTCTTCCTATGTCCACTTGAAAGAGCTGAATGGGCAACAGGAACTTGACTATTCACTTTTGATGTAATATTACTTTTTACTATTGTCATGTGAGTTAATGTTTGTGACGCTTTATTAGAAGTTCAAACTTGAGACTAGAGAGTTTTGGATTATGTTTACTTTGGTAGATCTTTGAACAATGTTGTTTCATATTGATTATGTTCATATATATAAATAATTAAATAATTAAATACATATATTTTATTATGTCCTTGTCGAACTCCCGGTTAAGCTAATTGGGCCCCTGAACCTTTAAACCAATGTCTTGACTAATTCGATACCTAATCTAATTTTCTTAACATTGGATAAAACACCTTCTTAACTCATACTCATTTTATTAATTAGATGACGTTTCAATTTTAAGTTAGTGATAAAACTTACCACTAATTTATATATTTATAATTTTTTTTAAAAATAATAGATTACAAGCTAGTGATATATCTCACTGCTAATTTATGGAATGCGCACAAAGCTCCATAATACAATAAATTCTTGTATTGAGGGGTGCGCACAAGATGCCGTAAGTGTCGCCAAGTTGGACTAGCCCATTTGTGGACAACGGCAGTGGGTTCACTTGTTGTAGGGCTTTTCTTTCGGTTGCCAAACGATGCTGCCTGCTGGTGTGGTAAACGAGCCTCATATCAAATATTGGGCGATGCCTGCAATGGCAGCCCTATTTCTCAATATGCAATCTAGATCTATTTGAGGTTTTGTTTTTTAGCAATGCAAATGCAGACAGCCCATGAACGTTTAACACTTTAGGGCTTGATTAAGGATAATGTAAAAAATGTTAAGTTGGACTTGTGGGCCGTGAGAATGTTTCAAATTTAGAGTGCCATGTATGTTTTGATTAATGTTGAAGTTTGGTATTGCCTAAGAGAAGCTCTTGAGGAATCTTTATATATGAAAATATTTTATAGGTAAATTCCTTATCGTATTAAGGTGGTATTACGAGCTTTGGACTAACCATAAATACATCCATGCACACTACCCTGTCATGTTTTGTCCTGTAGCTTAGCTTGTTACACCAAAAAATCCCATTGTTACTGTTGCAAGTGAGTCCTCGTTTTTATCTACCAAAGACAACGTGATTAATGCCATCTTTGTTATTTATATTTATATGCCAGCTCACTTTCAATGATATGAGCTGATGACTTACTTTAATAGCAAGCTAGAAATATTCCATTTTGGCTCAACCAACTCGAGTCAGTGCAGTAAATTGATTGACTCACTAAAAAATTTAAAAAAAAGTTAAAAAACATATTTAGAGTGCATTTGTTTCAATTTTTTTTGAATAAAAAAGTTAATTTTTTAGCTGAAAAATCATTTTTTATTGAAGCAATTAATCATATTTTCTACTCAAAATTTAAAACCATATTTTTTTAGCAAAAATAATTGATTCATCTTCTAGCTTATTTTCTATTTTCAAATTTACTCTTTAAGTTATAATTATTCCAGATAACCCTCTAACTTTTAAAAACTAAACATGTTTATCCTCTTTCTAAACAATATTACTTACATTGATAGAAAAATCCTATCTGATATATGCATTAGCTAAAATAATTTACATGACATATGTGATAATTTATATTTTCAAATCTATCCTTTAATGTAACAAACAATATTTACAAAGAGGTCATGCAAATAGAACAAATATGTTCGATTTTTAAAAATTAGATAATTAATTTGGAATGTTTATTATTTAGAGGATAAATTTGAAATATTTATTACTAAGAGAATGAATTTGAAAACCAAAAATAAAATAGGGGACAAGTCAATTAATTTTGCCTTTTTCTTTTTAGCTTTTGAGTAAAAGTTAAGATGAGTATCTTCTATGAGAAGTGATTTTTTAGTTAAAAAATCACTTTATTTTTTCAAAAAACCAACGTGCACTTTTGAAGAGTTGTGGAGTTAACAATCTTTGTAATTATTAAACTAGTTACAAAACTCTCACACCTCCATAGATGAGGAGAGTTGAAAAAAGAAGAACAAAATTCATGGAGGGGAAGAGATAGAAAAAGACTTGCCAAAGAAAGCTATCCTACTCCTAAAGCTACCAAGTGTTGAAAACAATAAAAGACCCATTTTAATTCGTGGTCTCCCCTTATATAGGCCATCCAAGTGCTTCTAATCTAGAACCTTCTTAATCCTCTTCTTTTAAGTTTTAATTTGATTCCTAATTTGCATTATTTAGGTTTGGAATAAGCGAGATATGAATAAAACTCTACATAGATATCTTTATAGGTTCCTGCTACAGCACCCCAAAAAAACTATTAATGGAAATTATAATAAAATTAAGACAAAAAAGCTCTTTAGGGCATTGTGATGGGCACACCCCTGTGATGGGCTTTTGACCACTGACTAAGGCAAGTCTCTCTTATGAGGTTGTGGAGTGTAATGGTGCGGGTGAGGGGAGCCCATGCAAGGTTGATGAGGAAATGACCTCTAGCAGAGGGGTTAAAATGGAGGATCACTTGTATTTTTTCTCTATTTTTGCAGGATTTTTCCCCCAATATGCATCTAAGTATATCGGACAATTATGATTGCGTTCCTTTTGGCTATTAACCAAAATGAGATAGTGACTGGTGGCACTATATGACTAGCGGTAGTGACCCATGATGTTACTTAGCCTTCGTTGCATGAGAATGCCAATAATTGTAGCATGGCTTTTGAGGATGACTTCATATCTAACATAGCCATCAATAAGGACATTGTTCCCATGCAGTGTTTGTCGAGGAGTAAAGCATTTGCAAAACTAAATTAATTGTTGAGGTATGCAGAGATTTGGGCTTAGACGAGCTGAACTTGAGTATGAATCTAAAGTATCTCGAATTGGGCCCTTTGGACTATGAACACATGAAAAGCCAAATTTCCAACATAGATAGTGAAAATAATCATGTGGGTAAAGAGTCTAAGTCTTGCAAGAATAGAGACAAGAAGGGATGCAAAGAGCATATTGTGAAAATAAAGCCTAGTTGAGATGCATACTTTTGTTTGATATTAGAGTATATTATTTATGTAGGCTTTATTGTATTTTGCTCTTTTTGAGAGAGTTTTGGATACTCGTATGAGCTTTCTTATCTTTGAGATACTATGATGTAATGCCTGCTCCATTCTTGATAAATGTCGAGCTCTTATTTAATTATCCAAAAAGAAAAGCTTTTTAGGGCATTAAACCCCCGATCTCGATGCAATTTAAGGTGCTATAAGTTGAGTCTCCATAGTTAACCAATTGATGAGACTTTAGATGGAAATATAGAGTCATGATGGCAATTTAAAATACGATGAAATTTTGGAAATTTTTGAAGGAATTAGGAGTAATATTGCCTTAAATCCCAAAAAAAGTTATAGAAAAATTATAGATGTATACTAAACATATAAAATTTAATTTAGGTGAATTTGGGTATTATTTACCCAACTTAACAAGAATTTTAAAGAACTAGTTACAAGAACCCTATTAGCTACTAGTATAACACCAATTTTTACCGTTAAAAAAATTAATAGCAATACAATCTAGACTTGGGCATTGAAAGAATTAAATTTGGCTCTTTAAAAATGGATTAGGCTGAAAAATATGATTTGGGCCATTGTCTTATAAGATTTACTCAAGTCATGAGTCAAGGCTTAGAAAAATCAAAATTAGGTGACTTCATGGCTTATGCCATAAAAGACATCATGCTTAGCCCATCTAGGCAAGATGGCCACAGTTCAATTCGCCATGAAAAGAAAAGAACCATGTGATAATTAACATGGCAATTACAAGGCCATGTGTGAAGAGTAATGGTGATCTAGTTATAAAAACCATTACTTTATGAAACTAAGTGTAAATCTAGTTGAAACCTAACTAAATAAAACCCAAAAATTCCCACCCACTCCCTTCAAACGCTTGACCAGATAACAACAATAGGGAAGATAAAAAAACTCTTAGAAAGACCAAAAGAAAAAGGGGTACCTAAGAAGGGAAGCTCACGCCTTAGCAAAAAAATTTCTTAAGTTGGCAAGGATTCAAGAACAATAAAACACTAAGTATCCAAGACACAAACCATCATCAAAGCTTCAAGGAGTTTCCTTCTTTTCCTCTTTGAGATTTGGCCAAGAAGCATCAAGCTTGTGGGAGTTTGCATTCTACACCTTTAAGCATTTATTTCTTCTTGTACTTAAATTGCCTTGTTGTAGCCTATGCTTTTAATCTTTGAAAACTAGCTTCAAATTATAATTTTTGGGCATAATTGGCGGATGTATTTGGGTTATGATCTTGATCATGAAAGTTTTAAAAAGTTTCTCTAAATCACTTGTGAACATTTGCATGGGAATGGTAGCCATTAGAGCTTAATTTAAACATAAGGCGAAGATATTCGTATTGATGCTTGGAGGCCATTCCGCCATGACTTCTTCACAAGAAGAGAAAAGTGTTTTCTATTATTAATATGTGCATGATGACTGAATTTGGTGCGATATACATGCTTGAAAGTGATTAAGTTGGCATTACACATAGTTATGGTGAAAAGTTGAGTATCATGCTACTAAAGTTTTAAATGCTTTCTCTTTACCTTGTTTATGTGTCTCAGCCATTATTAATAGCTGCTGGGCTTGATTTTGAATGATTAAATTCTTGGTTTCAATTATAAAATTTGGTGAATCCTCATGCTAGAAGGGTGGTGTAATATCATAGTTTCCTATAAAATGGTACTGTAAATTTTTGCATGAGTATGAGCCTTTTAGGATTTACCTTGTGAGTCTTGTCCTTGCATGTTTTGATTTGGCTTAGTCTAGTTATAGGTGAAAATAACTTGTTACACCATTTAAATATAAATTGTAACATTTTGATACTTTGGATCTAAAAAATTTCCTAAGTCAGAATCTTATGCCTTGTTAAAGAGCTATATGATAGAAGCATTTTATTTAAACCAAAAGTTCCACTAATTGTTCCCTAGATAAAATAGGTCAATGATTAATTTTTAATAAATTGTAGAGAGTTAGTAACACCTCCATTTTTAGCCCAAAAGCCTTCCAAAACTCAAAATTTCCCAAATTTAAACTACAACCCAAAATTTGAATTTTGATTGTTAATGATTTTAATTTTTTGATATTTTTATTGAATCCAAATGAGAGGTATTTCTTTTTTATATTTATGTTTTAAAGTTAATGGAAAGTAAACATTAAATGAAAATAAAAAAATTTAAATAAGTATGTAGTGATATAACACATTTTTTTTAAGAAAAAGAAACCAAACACCCCTCACCATAACACATCCGTCTCTTTCCTTCATGCGAACACACTATCTCTCTTTCTCAACATCCTCCTTTCTTTATCAACTTCCCTTTTCCTTCTTCTTCCTCTCCCCCATCATCTTCTTCCTCTTCCTCCACCTCCTTCTCCCTCATTTCCCTACTGAAACTTCATTCCCTCTTCTCATTATCTTCCTTTCTCTCTCTAGAAACTCCATAAAACAAGAGCTTGGAGCTTGTGGTGGTCTTGGCAAGTGATCCAAGACACCCACTTCATTTTTCTTCTTCCTAGGCCCCAAAAGGTATTCCTAAGGTGCACATCTCTCTCTATTTCATGAGTTTAGCAAAATACCACCATGGATGTTGGATTTGAGTAGTTAGTGTTAAAGCCTAGGGTTCAAATTGGGAGTTTTGATATTTGGGACTAGTTTATGTTAATTTCTTGTTCTAGTGGCTAACGATTGGTTAATTTGTTATGTTTGTGGTATTAGATCTTCCCAAGGAACCCTCTCTTGGCTCCGTGGTTCTGAAAAGTTGAAATTTCACCTCTTAGATTTATACTGTAAGTGAATAATGTGTCTGTAGTTATTTTGGTTTTATGTGTGTGTGTGTGTGTGTGAAACAGTTTACTAAAGCATGTTGCATAATATGGCATATTTGTTATATGAAAATTGTCTTTTTGAGCATTATGCTATTTTGGAACAAAACATATGGAATGCCTTTGATAAAGAATATGTGATTGGGTTACGGAAATTTGAAATATGAAAGGTTATGGAATTTAAGTTTTACACCTTGTGAAAGGATTTCATTTATGACTGAGTTATAGACGTGAAAAACAAATGTTTTCATGGGAGAAGTCTACGACAGAAACTATAGCTAACGACAGTAAGTTTTAGGCTTGGTGCACCTCAGTTAGAACCCCAACTGGCAGGGGTTTTGCTAGCCCAAAGTGCTTAGCCAACACATCAGGATCTGTTATAGTCACGCTGGGGATGGGTGATTGGGCCACCTAGATGTGAAATGGCTTATGATTATAAATTCTAGGTTAGACACCTCCCTCATGCATGTTTTTACATGACTACTATACTCTATTTTTATGGATATGAATTATTTAAGTCATTTTCATTAAAATTGCACAAGTTAAAGTGTCTATGTTCAAGTATGCATATTCTTGCAAATAAGGCATGTTTTCTTATGTCCCCTACATGTTATAGATGCTTATTTCTCATTGAAATTTATAACTCACTTCATTTTTTTCCATCCTATTTTAGATTCAGATGTTGAGGCGAGTCCTGCCCCTCTAGCTTAGTAGGACTCCACTGTGTCTTCCTTTTTGGCAAGCCCTGCTAGATGGGTAAGCCTTATTTTGGATTAGTAAGTAAAGCCATGTTATGGCTTAACTTTTGTATTGGGCTATCATAGATAGGATATGGAATAATTTATCTTATGGTTGTACTTATATTGTAAAGTTATTAAAGTATGTTGGTTGTGAAACCATCTATATGTATATATATGTACTCTCTCTCTTTCTCTCAGTATCTTTATTTTGCTGTGGTGTTGTATCTACTGGAATGGTATTTGGGAAAGTATAGTTTTTAGGGGAGACTCTATCCATTTTTCTATAAGATCCCCATTAGGCTTGCTAAGGGACAATGTACCCTATGTGCTAGTCATGGCCCGGGTTTGAGTCATGACAAGTGGCTGAGTTGTTTTTTAAGGTTGCATAAGAAATTCATGACAATATGCATGATTTGAGATGCAAAATTACCAATTCTAAGAAACCATGCATCGACCATGTTGGGAGAGCAAGGTTGTTAGCTAAATTTCATTTAAGTTTGATGAAAACAGAGTTAGAGTGAGATGAAAACCATGGCAAAAGTGGGCTGGTTTGATTGTAAGGAAAGGACACCTCGGGCACATCTAGGGATTAGTATCAAGAAGCATTGGTAAGAGGGCAAAGAAGATTTTTTTTCTTCTCCTGTTAAGTAAGAATGGTTCTAATTAATTAGGAAACTTTAGAATAATTCTAGTATGAAACAAAATGTTTGGATTACAAGAATTGGGTGTCACATGAAATACACATAGTAACGAAGAAATACAACTATAATGAACTAATGTGATATCGTGAGATGTTAGGCATAGGTTACCTAGAAAATTATCTAGGAATAAAATTAATTAGGAACATCTTAAGTAAAACAAAAAGAATGTGTTAACATAAAGTGATTATACTACTAGCAAATTAAGCTTGCCAAGGTAATGTCTTAAGTCTAAGGAAATTAACTAGTAGGTATACTTGGCTTTTATAATACTAAATTTGAACAAAGTTCGGACTTAGATGGTTTATAGGCATTAGAAATAAGGGATAAACTCCAAAGAACCCAAACCTAAGTACCTAGACACGAGGGAATTAGGGTAATAGATGGAGCTATAAGCTAACATTTTAGAGTGTGTTTGGCATGCCATATTAAACATAATAGGATAAGGTAATACAATACATTATGACCTTATCTATTGTTTGATGTAGTCAATGTATTATATAAGATTATCTATCAAACTTCCCTTATACGTCAAAATGATAGATAACTTAATCTAACCTTAAGATGGTGTATTAGACCTGGTTAATTTTTTATGTATAAGGGCTCTTTTACTTTTTATTTTTAAATATATTTTATTAAAAGAAAAATAATTATTAAATAAATAATAAAAATAAAAGCTATATAAATAAAAAATATTATTAAATAAATATATTTAATAATAAATAAATATTTTTAAAAATAATAATAAATAACTTTAATATAAATTTCATTATATATAGTAAAAATAATTATACATAATGTATAATGCAGCCAAAATATAATAATATGATATTAGACATGCCGAGATTTCAATATATAAAAACTCTCTCTCTATTTTCTCTCTCTCTCATTTTTTATATTTATGAAAAAATATTAATATAAATAAATATATAAATAAATAAATAATTTTCAATATAAAATTATATTTATATATAATACAAAATTAACTAAAATAATTATAATAAAATAAAATAATAAATATTTAGACAATTATATTAATTTTTAAATTTTTAGTTTAATATTTAAAAAATTATATTTATTTTAATATCTATTTTTGGTTATATTTTATATAATACAATATTTTATACTGTGACATATCAAACACTGTATAATATTAAAAATTTTTCAACCCTTATAATATCAGGCATGCCAAAAAGACACTTAAGGAATAATAAAGGGAGAACTACTATTTTGACACTCAAAAATCAAAATGCTAACAAATTAGTCATTAAAAAATATTTTATTAGCCCATGGTGTCTTATTGATTAACATATTGACAAGTTAAGCTCTAAAAGATCAACTTGTTAATAAATTAATCTTTAAAAGATTAATGTACTAACAAAATTAGTCTCTAAAAATATCTTTTATTAATACTAATAAAGCTTATTAGCAACAATAGAATTATCATAGAAACACCATGGAGTAATAAAATATCTTTGAAGGACTAATTTACCAGTGACTTGATCTTTTAAAGGTCAAAATGTCAAAATGGTAGTTCTCCCAATAATAAATTGATCTTTATAATTTTAACGTACACAAAATTCATGGCCAAAGGGAATGATGCATAAAGAATGGTAAGAGTCTTAGTGAATATTTTGGCCCCATCTCATAGTTGATCGGCAGTTCAATAAATAATGCAACAAATTAGAAGCTTTTTTGGCTAATAAATAAAAAGAAAGGGGAATGTGAAGAGGTGGAAATGGGGGAACTGATCATGTAAAAGACTAAATTTGAGACTATAATCAAACAATACTATTTAGACCTTATTCATGTCATTCTCCTTCTTTGAAGAGCCTCTTCTTGGGTTTCTGCATCTCTCTTCTTCTCCTTCCTAAACTTGAAGATCAACATACAACTACAAATAAAAAAAGATAAAACAAAATCGCAATAAAAAATATAGACAACAACAGTGGAAATAAAGCAAATTGATGGACCTAAATTACTGGGAGTTCTGCAAGCCACTTAAAAACCCACCCTTAAAGTTGGTAAGGCTAAAGGTTTGTAAGGTAAAGAGATGTGAATCGAAAATGAACAAAGGAGAAGAAAAGATAAACAAAAATGGCATGATCTTATTGGTGATGTCTAAATTGGCCTACCCCCACTTTGGGCACTTCTCATGGTCTTGGTTTTTATTTGCAAAAAGACCCCTGCACAATTGTTTTTAAAATGGCTTATTGGGGCTCTAAGTTTATTTTTTGCAGTAAGATCCCTCACTTGATTTGTCAAAGCTGCGGTTCTCAAATGGTAACATTTCAAACCAGGTACCATAACAATCACCCACAAGGCCTTTGTCATTGCTATCATCAACAGCCAAACCCACGAGATCGTATTTGATCTAAGGCTCAGGCTCGTTTTCTCCAGCAAGATTTACAATGGCCATGGTTTCCCAACGTTGAATGTTAAGGAACAAAGCATTGCCATCAAGCTGCCCCTGAAGTACGGTCCATCTTGCATCGTTGGTGTTCCCTCCTCTGTCTCTCCGCCATGGCAGCAGCCCCAAATCGCTCCTAAACGACGGCATCTTCACCAGTCAACAACAAGTTAGGGAGTTGGGTCAAACCCTTCTGGCCATGAACCCAGTAGTTCCAATCCCGAAATCGCAACAACAGCGAGAGAAGGAAGGGGAGAAAGCGCAGATTAGTGGGTAGTGTGTCCCTTATGCTGCACCTAATCATTTGTGAGTCATTTTATATTTCTATGTAGTGTGTAGTAATTTCAAGAAAACAAGAAAATCGTGCTTTATAGGACTTTCATTAGTCCCCGCCCACTCTAGGATTCCAGTGTTTATTTCAACATGGTGAAATTCTATCAAATGGCATTGTTCTAGTGGGCCATGACACCATTCTTTTTTTTTTCAGTTGATTATTATAGTTTATCATGTTACAGTGATTTCGTTTTCAAATCTTATGCTAAGCATTTGCGCATTATAGTGTATCATATTATAGTGAATTGGGAAAAAAAAGTTTAGGTTAATTGTAGATGTCATTAGTGGAGGAATGTAATTGGTAAAGGCATGAGTATGTACTGAGCGTATGGTGAGGTTTGCCTTGTTCCTGATATGTGCTGTTTAGATTTGAGTTAAGGTCAAAAATAGGTCTGGTAGCAACAGAGTATTATGGAAAAATTTCATTTGGTGTTCTGTTATGGCAAGTCAGTTTTGGTAATAGGGTAATTGTTTTATCCATCTTTTGGTATTGTATGGTCAAATAAAAAATTTTTGCATGGTTTGCAGGGATTGGCAATTTATATTGAAGAAAGATGCACGATGGATCAAGAGATGAATGATGCTAGTGTCCAAATGGATGAAGATGTCATGTCTGATATGGGGGAGTTGGATAATTATTGTGTGGATTATTGGGAAGACACTCACAGGATTGAGTTTTTGAGCTTAACTGAAGATGATGTTTATAGATTTCACTTTGGTGATCTTTCTATAGCGTATGAATTTTACAACTAGCATGCCAGAAATATTTCTTCTATGACAAAAGTATTTCTTCTACACTAATGACAATATCAAACACCACATCATAGATAATAAAAAACAAATTATCCTTCACCCACATCATAGATAATATTTCTTCTCTTTGCTATGTTTATTTGCATTTGTTATAAATCTATAAATTTTATGGTGGTGGGTTCATGTTTTGTAATCGAATTGGTAGTGAAGGAATGTAAGTTGTAATGTCATGGGTATGAACTGCATGTATGGTGAGGTGTACCTTGGTCCCGGTATTTTCTATTTAGATGTGATTTAAGGTAAAAAATGGGTTTGATAAAAATAGAGTACTATGACAAACTTTTATTTGGTGCGGTCTTCCAAGAAGACGCATAGAAACAGACTATGCATTTCTCAGTTTTGGTAATTGGGTGATTATTTGATGAATCTATTTTGGTATTGTGCGAGCAATTAATAGTTTGTAGCATGATTTGCAGGCACTCGCAATTTAAATTGAAGAAAGGTAGATGATGGATGAAGAGATGAACGATGCTAGTGTTCTAATGGACTTACTACGACTTATGATGAAATTGGATTAAGAACAACAATACCAAAAACCATTTTACCCACAGAACGATGACTATCATCCTGCCAATTGGGAATAATCTTAGATACTAAATGATAATATCAAATAGGTCATCTTACATAATAAAAATGAAAATACGATTTACATAGAAAATCAGTTAATCGCGCTCTAGACTAAACCTGACACTCATATTTGTTCATCTCAAAACAGAATTGCTCTAACTGTACTGAACAATCCTTATAGCAATTGGCACTTAATCCTCAGGCGTTATAAAACAATCATGTAAAGGTAGACCAACCATTATCCTCTCATTCCTGAAATTGATTATGCAATGTAGCAGAACTTATTTGCCATTTTTAAATTTACAGACAATGACAACATAATGCCCAACACTTCAAACCATAGTGATAATCTCGATATATTATCGATTTTCATAAACCTCCTCATCTACATTCAAATCCTGACGTGAATTAGCCATGGCAAAAGCAACCTGTCAAACACAAAAGAGCAATCTGCATTCACAATTTGGCAAAACAAAAATCTTCTACTGAGAATTTCACAGAACACAAACCATGAGCACAACCAATGCGATTCAAAATCTACCTCAGCACGACGATTTTTAACTGGTCAAATTGCCATTCTATTAGCACAACAAAGTGATTTATTCAATTTCTAGAAATAAAATTTCATTTTCATTCGACAGGATCTCATCTCATGCCACTTTCATTATTCAATAGCATATGATACCTTGAATTGTTCACTTCCATTATTCAACAGCATCTCATCTCATTCCACTTACATTGATTTATTCAATTCCTGGAAATAAAATTTCGCTTACAGCCGCATGACAAAGCAACCAACAACAATTTCCAAAACTAAATCATTAAAACCCCCGTCATAAACATCCACGGCACAAGCAATTCACCCATCTATTAACCCAGCACAGACATGAGACACCCACAAATGAAAACAAAAAAAATCAAAAATCAATTTCGATTTTTGATCTATACATTCGTTCTGAGCACGATGCTGCTGAAGCAAACTACCAAATTCATACGGGAATCATCATAATACCTTTATTACGGACAAAATCACTATTCAACCCTAACAAACTATAATAGAGGAACCGACACAAAGCCAAAGCAACGTGACAAATCGCTCTCAATCTAGATCCCGCATGGCGATGTCCTTTGACAAAAAAGACGAGGACTGCCTTGCAAAACCTAAACTCTAGAGATACCACATGCAAATTTTAAAACAAAAAAGAACAGGATCAGCATAAACCGTTCAATCTTCTTTATTTGCAATCCAACGGTCGAAAAACCCAGATCATGAAAAGTGTCAGGAGATGGGTTAACCAAATTAGACATCACCAATCTTACTAGAATAAAAATTTGCCATTTTTATTGTCAAATAAAATCAGCTTTCAATTCTTCTTCCTTGACTTTGGTTTTGCCTGAGGGAGAAAAGAAAATGAACTACAAGGGAAAAGAGAATTTGAACCGAAGGGGAAGAAGGAGAAGAAAGCCTGGTTGTTATGCATAGAACAGTGAAATAGAAGGAACGCGAAAAAGAAAAAATGCACAGAAAGGTAGAGAGAAACACTCCTCCTAGAAAATATAAATAATAATAAATGTTATTAGATACAAAAAACAAAAAACAAAAAATCCTATTGGTATACAGATTGCATCAGAAAAGAAGATAATCTTATCTAATAATCTTTAATTTAAAATTGTAAGATTTTATAAAATTTGATTGGATGTAGAGACTGTATTAGAATATAGAAGATAATCCTAATAATTTTTTATCTGAAAATTGTGGATTTATATTAAATTTGATTAGTAATTACTAAATATAGATGTTTTCCAAGCATGGGTTCATAATTGTTTACATTATGGATATGGATATTATTTATGAACTTATTTTGATTTGAAATTTGCGTCTTTTCTTTTATCCAAGAACCTTGAGGAATCACATATAAAAAAATAGAAAAAGAACCTTTAAGAATCAAAATGAAATTCAATTGGAGCAAAATTAAGTAATTAACTAGTTAATACTGTGTTCGGATTTACGTTTGAGCTACTAGAATTAATCCCGTTAGACTAATTACAAACCTGATTTTGGGAAAAAGTTTTATGCTTGGATGACTCTTTATAAAATCTAAGCCCAGTTTAGGCAAAAGCCTATTTCCCGTTGAGACAGTTTCAACTACAAACTTCCAGAATTACCCTCTAGCTGCATGTTTTTTTAGTGGCTGCACATTAAACAGTAGTACCCTTTAGCTTATATCAAAATTAGTGCTATGGTGAATTTGCTGACACGTTGTGCTTTGTTCATTTAAACATATCTCATCAAAATAAAAAAAAAAAATTATAGACAGTATTTTCTAATAAACAATGACTCATTTAATATTTTTTATTTCTTTTTATTATTAATTTAATTTAAATTGTAATATTTTAAAAAATAAAATATAAATATTTATTTTATTTTAGAAGATATATCTTAAAAACAATGAAATAAAACATAAAAGCAAATTATGTAAAACAATATAAAATTTATATCCTTTGTTATAACTATACATTGAAAAGTTTTAACCGTATTATCCAAATAATATAAGTTTTGTCAAAATCTCTTCTTGCATTAAATTATCAAATATAAATAACTTATTTTCAAGACACTTTTAACTAAAATCAATTCTAATAAAATTAATTCTATCAAAAATCAATTTTATAAATATAGAACCAAACAACACACTAATTGCATCATAGTTTTATTGAGAAACAAAAGCACAACATAAGGGTCATAATCATGGCACATTTATGTCCACATTCATTGAACTTAATGCAAAATAGTTCGGACTAATTCCTCTAAAATGATGGGCATGTACATGATTTACACTTTCTTTTGGATTGTAAGAGAAAATAGGAGGAAAGAAAATAGAAAGAAAAGAAAATAAAGAAAAAAATTAGTTTTCTATCTTGCTATTTGGATGAAAAGAAAATAGAGAGAAAATAATAGAATTTTTTTTTGTTTGAATTGGAAGAAAAATGAGAGAAAAGAAAATGAAATTATATTAAATAACGTTTATATCCATATAATAACTTTACATCTAAAGTAATTATTTATTTGACTTTATTTTATATCTCTAAAATAGTTCATAGTAAATAAGAAAAATAGATATTTTATAACAAATATTAAGAATTATTATAATATCTAATTATGTAGTATCATATTATCAAAAGTATCTGACTCAATAACTCATTATTTTAAAAATTTTATAAATAAAACTATATAATTAAATAATAGTATAAAATTATTTTATATTAATAATATATTAAAATTAATCTCTTTATTTAATATATAATATTTTCATATATAAAAACAACCTAAATTTTTTTATTATAATTTTGTTAACTAAAATTGTCTCACCTTTTATTATATTATATAATAACTGTTTTATATATGCTTATTAAATATAATTTTTCTTATTCTTCTTATTAAACTTGTGTTGTATAATAACAAATCGAAAAGAACTTTTTCTGGTGTTATAAAAGAGCATACATGTAATTTATACTTCACCTTCTCCATTCACTCTATTTTCTTGCCACTTCAAGGGAGAAAAGTTTTTGTGTGGCCCCATGTTACTTTTCTTCTTCCTTTTTATTTTCTTTGCTAAACCAAATGGTGGAAAAAGCCCTTTTCATCCCATCTTCTCTTTTCAAGTTTTCTTTCCTTCTTTTATCTGTCAAACCAAACAAAGTGTTAACAAAGAATACTTTTTTTCCTCTCTTTTTTCCTTTTAATTTATTGGTGATAATAAAATTTGAACTTAAGATTTTATGTAAATTACTCAAATTGCTCATCACTAAACTATTCCTAGTGGTTTTATTTAAGGAAGGATGCTAATTCCACTAGTTTTGTGAAAATTAGCATCTTTTATATTTTTCTCATAAAAAGAACTTTTTTTATTTAATAATTAAAAACAAAATGACACATTGTTTTTAAATATAATTAATGACACACAAAATCAATATTAACGACTGATAAAAAATATTCAATTTTTGGTATTTGATTAGGGTTTTCCTACTATAAGACTAATCTCTAAAGCATTGTTACAACTAAGAAGTTCTCTCAACAATTGTCTTCTTGAAGTTCCAAGGAGCACAATTTAGTTACCACTGCATCCAACCCTTATTAATAACAAGAAATATTTAATTGAAAAGTACATAAAATATTTAAATTATTAAAAATAATTATATAAAATTTATTTTTAAAACAGACCATTAAATTTCACTTAATAGATAAAAATACCCTCCTAAACAAATTTAGGAGCGATTATTGCTTTATATTAATGGTTACCATTTTTATGTGGCTATTTGTTCACATTCGATAACGTAACTAACAGTAATATATAAAATTTTACAATAAATATATGAATTACCTTTTGTATTTATTGAGTTATTCGTTTGTAGAGAATGATTGACAATTACAAATAAAATTTTATACTAAATCTATGAAATTTAGAATAAATTTACAAGTAATTGTTGCTTGTTAATGAGTGATTATTTATTTCTACTGAGTGATTGACAATAATAAATAATATCTTTGTAAACATACATGAGTTTATGCATATATTTATTATTTTTTGTAAGCAGTTATTTGTTTCAACTATTAACAATTTTGGATAAAATTTAATATATTTATGATTAAGATAAACTTTGGTGATTTGACACTTATTTTTTCTTAATAAAGTTTTGAATTTAATTTTTGTATATATATATATATAAAAGCTAACATTGAGGTCTTTATTTTCATAATGGATCGACCCGACTCAAGAAGATTAATTAAAATCTAATGAATTCTAAATATTAGTGGTTTAAATTAAAAAAGAAAAAGAAAAAGAAGAATTGTGTAAATGAATATTTATTGTTATTGAATAGTTGATTATTCTTAGTGAATGACTAACTGAAGTAATTTTTTTTTAATTTTAAAGATAAATGATGTTATTAAAAATATCATGGGTGACTATTACTTTATGTTGTGTTGTTATTCATTCTCACTAAATGATGATTACTATTATTAAGAGTATTTTAGTTTATTAAATAAGATTTAAAGACCATTTTCTCTAAATAAATTTTGTGTGGTTCTTCTAAATATTTAAACAATATAATTTACGTTTTCTAAAATTAAATATTCTTTGTTAGTGTTCTTTGGCATTAATATTTCCCTGAAGAAATGCATTTTTTGTCTTCAAATAATTAGAAGCATAATAATTGTTTCTCTCTTCTTATATCGACACAATTAATGTTTTTTATATTTTAAAATAAGAGAAATAAGATATTGTGGCATTAATTTTATTAATTTTTAACTACATAAGCATAAAATATTTTATTATTATTTTAAAAATATAAAACGAACATTTTAGACTTCTCAAAACATTGTGTAATATCCAATTTAAAATAAATCTTTAATTAGAATAACACGTAAGTAACCAAAAAGTTTTAAAAATTTTCATAGTTTATGTTTTTAGGTATTTCCTTTAAATTTTAGGAATATAGTGATAAAAGAATTAAAATTGTTAGATAAAATTTTTGAAGTATTAGCTTTTAAAAAAAAAAAAAAAGCCATGGAGGACCATGGTGCACCATAGAGCCCTCTTTTCCTTTATTTAAAACTTAGATGCTTCTTTACGAACTATTCACGCGTCTTCTCCTTTCTTCTTTCTTCAAAATTTTCCTTCTCCCTATTGCGCTCCCATCACGCCTTTCTTCTCAAGATTTTCTTCTTCTCTTTTATCCTCACTCCTTGTTAATCTCACATAATCATCACCATCACATATCTTCCCCTCTACTTCGCCATTGCTACCTCATAGATTCTCCCTTCACCCATCTTCCTCACTTGCATCTTTCTTTCTCCGTCTTCCATCCGCGTTCTGCTTCTTGAGGTGACTAGTTCCTATTTTACTTACTTCTAAAATCAACACATTATGATGAGCTTTCTTCCTTGAAGCTTGATGCTGATTTTGTTTTGCCTATTGTCAAAAAATTAAGTCTATTGGGTATTTGAATTACTTTAGTCTTGTGAGGGTCAAGGGATGAGTGTAGAAATATTTAAAGTTTTAATTTGAGATTATGGTATAGAGTAGTTAGAATATTTTGCTCACTAGGAAAATAACACGTAAATTAAATTTGCAAGGGTAGACAAAGAGGACAAGGACTAGTTCTGAGTCAAATTTGTGTCTAAATGGAAAATAATTGCTTATGTATGCTTTCAGATTCTCCATGAGATCAGCCCGTCAGTTTAACGGCACCTAAGACGTAAATAGGATGCTCTTCGATATTTTGTGAGTAGACAATGCCTCTATGGCATATGGTTTTCTTTATGCAATTAATATTGATTTGGTTCTAGTATATATTGGCAATTTATGTTATATATTTAGTTAGTTATGAAGATTTTGTTTGTAGTTTGATATATTTATCTATTCATGGTTGTCCATTTTGAATTTGAGGAAATGTTATTAGTATGTAATTGTTGAATGTTTCAAAAGTTTTCTTTTGAAAAGAGATTACAGATTTTATAAATGTTAGGACAAGCTCTGGAACAGTGTTTAAAATTATTAAACTGAATTGTTGAGAACTTTATTTTGAGTTTGGAAACTTTACTTGGGATTTTCATCTTTTGAAACTCTATTGTATATTTATACCTTTATTTTTGAAGTTTTATTAATATTTATTACTTCAGTTTTTATATATTTTGTGGAAGGATTCTCAGTTAAACGATAGCTAGCGGTCGCTGACGTTAGCCTTGGTGTACCTTGGTTCAAATCTAACTAGCAGGGGTGTTGCTAGCTCGGTGAGTATGTAAGGTCAACATACACCACCGACTCAATCAAATCTGAACGGATTAACCCCTATTTCGATATTCTTAGAATTAAAATCCCCCCGCTTTGAGATTCACATTTAAGAGATGTATTTTCGAAATTGTAAGAAAATATTAATTCTATTTATTTTGAGAATTGTCATTCAAATTGTAAAATAATATTTATTCTTCACATATTGCATAATTCTATGCTAATTTCTTAGTTATACTTAGTTTTGATATTAATTCTTTATTTATATGCAATTTGTTTTATTTTAGAGCTTGTCCTCATATGTTATAGCACCATTGTCCCTCATTGAGTCAGTTGGACTCACTTATTTTTCCCTTCCTGTTTTAGATTCTAGTGCTGTACATGTTTCAAGTCCTCCAGTGGTGTAGAGTGTAGACACTTTTTGACAACCCCTGTATATGTGAGGGCTTTTTCTAAACTTTTATTTTGATGTTTTGAATATAACTGCCGTCTTAGAGTTGCTCCACGATCCACAAACAAGATCCTGTTACTCGACATTCTTTTTGGATGGGATATGTATATAGGAACTTGTTTATTTTGTAAACTATGTTTCTAGGTATTTGTAATAGTCATAGATGTATATATTTATATGTGCATACATATGAATAGATAGACGTAAATATTTTACTATTATAAGGAATGAATGCCTAATATTCGGATATGTGCAATTTACTTGGAAGTGCTTTGAGAGCCTCAAATTGGACATATGTGATGGTTGATTATTGGAATAGGTTTGACTTTTACGGGTAAGTTGGAAAAATAGGAGAGATTCTGTCCGTTTGTCATGGAAAATTTAATGTTTAAGGTTTGCTGGAGGTTCGTCACCTCCAAGCGCCGGTCGCGACTCAAGGTGGGTCGTGACACATTAGCTGAATTTCTCCCTACTAACTAAATACTGCCATTTGGTCTTTTATATAGGCTTTGCAAATGACACACTAACATCACTATGAAACTCAAGATTCCATTAGGCGAGTTTGGTAGGAGGATTAAATTTTTCCGGAAATACTTTCTCCTAAAATAACTTTTTTAGGCATGTGTTTTTGAGAATATTTGGTAGATGGATTGAATTTTCAGGAATATTTTATATACTTTCGAAAATACCCCTAGCCAACGGCCATAGTGGTAATGGGTGGCGATAGAGGTAATTTGATCTTTTTATGAGAGAAAATATTCCTTTCATATGGAAATGTTATAATATCATGTGTGAGGTGGGATTATCTTAGGAGGAAATATTGGGAAAAAATCAATTTTGAAAAATATAATATTCTCAAGAATATTTTTCTAAATCTTGTACTCCTTTTATTTTAATTTATTTATCTATTTGGATAACTTGGTATATTTTTAAATTAATATATCTAAAAATAATTATATCTAAATATATTAATTTAAAAATATACCAAATTATTCGAATTGACAGATAAATTAAAATGGAGGAAATATAAAATAGAGAAATATTTTCACATTCTTTCTATTTTGGTTTAGCATAAATTGAGATGATAGAAGATCTAGCATGTGTTTGGAAGCGCGGCTAGAGCCACTAGAATTGATTATAGTAGAACAGAATCAATTTTGAGTATTTTTGATATCGTTTGGTTTGAGATGATAAAAATTAATTATTGACTCTAGTATTGATTTTGAAAAAAGTAAAATTTTTTTACTTTTTATCAAAATCACTTTTAAAAATATTACTAAATATAAATTATTTTATTTCAAAAATAATTTTAATTAAGTCAATTTTAACAAAATCAAATCTACAAACATAAAATCAAACATGTGATTAAAGAAAAGAAAATGTATTGGAATCCAAGTTCCTCCCCTTTGGATGGCATGAAAAGTAAGGGAAAGAGAAAATAAAATACGTGCAACCCACATCTAAAGTTTTCTCTTCGTATGTGATAAAAATGGCTGCTGCAAGAAAAAGTGGGTTGAATTACATCTAGGCCATACTCTGGTGAAGATGGATTTTCCATTTTCACGTGAAGATTTGGTGTGGATGTAATAAATAGGTGACATGTAGTAGAGGTATATTGATACATCAATCATCTACGATGTATTGTAGTAATATCTAATTTTAAGAAAATTTAAAAATATAATTAAATATATTTTAAAAATTAATTATCATATACCGACAATATAAAATTATACTGACAATATAAAATAATTTTATACTGTCAGTGTAATCAAAAAATTTTATCAGTATAATTTTAATTATCATACACTGACAGATAAAATTACACTAGCAGTATAAAATAATTTTACACTGTCAGTGTAATAAAAAAATTTTATCAGTGTAATTTCACGTAAAATTATACTGGTAATATAAACTAATTTTACACTATCAGTGTAATCAAAAAATTTTATCAGTATAATTTTAATTATCATACACTGACAATGTAAAATTACACTGGCAATATAAAATAATTTTATACTGAATACATTGATAAATTTTTTTGATTATACTGACAGTATAAAATTATTTTATACTACCAATATAATTTTACACTGTCAGTATATGATAATTAAAATTATACTGATAAAATTTTTTGATTACACTGACAGTATAAAATTATTTTATATTATTAATATAATTTTATATTATCAATGTATGATAATTAATTTTTAAAATATATTTAATTATATTTTTAAATTTTTTTAAAATTAAATATTACTACAGTACATCATAAGTGATTGATGTATCAATATACTTCTACTATATGTCACCTATTTATTACATCCATACCAAATCTTCATGTGAAGATGGAAAAAGTATGGCCCTTACATCTATACCTGCTACAACATCAAAAAGTATTACTGTTTAAGAATTTATAATATATTTATTATTGTTTAAACAAATAATTTCAGAACAACTTTTTAAATTTAAATATTAATAAATAAATTTTTTATTGATAATGTCATAAAATTATTTATTTATTTAATTTATAAAAAGTGTTTAAAAATTTAATCAAAATAATATATTTATACTTTATTACTTTAATATATATATATATATATATATAATATTTTAATATAATTCTTTTTAATTTAAATATATTAAAAAAATACAATTTTTTTATATTCTTTCTTTTTATTTTTTTCTTTCTCATTTTTCCTCCGTATCCAAACAAAGCATTAAGAGAGAGTGTGAAAAACATGCAGAGTTAATTATAGTTCATATTTCAGACAAGTCATCCAGCTGAATCTAACCGGATTCCAAGCTAGGTGCCTTGTGTATACGTACAAATGTTGCCTTCACTCTCTATCTGCCGTTTATTTCTTCCTTCCATTAAAGTGCAGTAAACCATTGGCTAATATGATTTATGGTTCTCCTTCAAAGTGGCACCTCATCATATCGTTAAATTCATATTTTTTTTTCCTTTACTTATATCATATTTTAATTATTTTTTTATTCATTGCCACATTACCTTTCTCACAAATCTCCCAATCAAATTTTCTCTCCCATAGCTTTTCTATTACAATATGTTTAGCTGAATCAATTAATCTTGAAATTGATTAAAGTACACATATACCATGAATGCATCTTATTATATACCTAATTATTTATGAGGAAAAAATTGGACTACAAAATTCTGGAAATCATATTTATAGAAAATCTATGTAGAAATTACCGAAACAAGAAAATCTATGTAGATTATTCTCTTAACATTTCTAGATTTGCGCTCATCATACGTTGCTGTAATTATACAATACAACTGTTTGTTCTTTTGTCTTTCTGATGGCACCAACTGTTGCGTGGTAAGAAATGCATAAGACGATGAAATCTTGAAATAAACAGAATGATGAGGAGTGCAGGGACACTCATCTGCTGAAAAATACTTGCACAGTTCAGGAGCATTAAGTAGTTGTGCTTCCGGTTAATCACGTAAGTGCCTTTTGCATAAAATTATGTATTGGTGATAGTTCTCATGTAAAATATACTTATATGATCGGTCCAGAAGCACAGCCACGTACAAGTATTTCTCCTCATCCGCCCACAAACACAGTGAGTCATGTATATGACACATGTTGCACACTGATAGGCCATGAAGCTCTTGATTAGCTGTTAAAGGGTGAAACTAGCGCCCATGAGGGCATGTGGACGCAGTCCCATCTAGATTCATAGTTGTTTGTGTTGCTGATTTCTTGTATATATTATGTTCCTCTCTCGTTGGTCACTCTTTATTATTGGAGTAGACCCCCTTTGCATTGAATCTCTCTCACCAATGTAAGCTGCATGTACAACTCAAAAGAGGAGCTTGTGTGTTACGGAGAGAGATGGAAGGAAGTGTCTGCAAGAAGAGCTCATCAAAAGGGAAGAAAGAAGACCTCTATCATGTTATTCATAAGGTCCCTTACGGAGATAGCCCTTATGTCAAAGCTAAGCATGCTCAGGTATATATGCTTAACTTGCACTTTTAAACCTCAATTTCAATTTAAGTTCATTTCTCTTCTTTTAAAGCGAGAACTGTCAATTTATTCCTTGAAAATGATTGTTACATGAAGTTAATGTTAAAAAATTGATATTGTAAAAATAATTTATACAAACATCCACTTATATTTTATAACGTTAGTAAAAGTGTTTGATTCTTGGATCAATTATATTAATAATATATCAAAATTTACATCTTGCATTTATCTGCATAAGTTCATACCCTTGTACTGATACAATTGCACCGTCTTTATCCCTCTCTCCGAATTTTATGTAAGGTTCATTATTATTGGGAAATTGAAAAAGATTAGACTCATGATATCTCATGAAAATATATGTTGCCTCTGGTATACACTGGAATTGTGGAGGGATTTATGAGACAAAATAGAAATGCTGCAGTGCAAAGGTATTACACATATTGACCATTCCTAAAGTAAGTGGTACCCCTGTTTGTTTCTCAAGTAAATATGTCTAGGACATCATATGTTGATGTAAAATAAATTGAAAGCATCATTGACTTGATGCCGTCAAGTAACTATTTTTCTTGTTTTACTTCCGAAACCTTGACAAAACTAAGTATATATAGTTCCTAGATTCTTTCATGACACGAGTCGAATCTGGTGCTTCTATAAGATTCAGAGTATCTTCCACATTCAAGGGTCCTTTATTTTTCTTTAATTTTCAATTTTTCATGTGATATCAACCCTAATCATTTTTATTCCTCTGGGCTATCTTGGAGATTTGTGTGGCATGATCAAAATATTACAATTTAGTTCCCAAAATTTCTAAAGTGCTAAAAAATATTCCGAAATTATCGTAATATCTTTTATAATACAAAATTGCCAACCTCTAATGACAATTGTTGAAGTCTTTTTTTTTTTTTTTCAAATATATAATTGGATGCATAATCAATGTTCTTATTTGCTTGCAACCAAATGCATATGAATTCAGCTGATCGACAAAGACCCAGAAAAAGCAATCGTATTATTTTGGAAGGCAATAAATGCTGGAGATAAAGTGGACAGTGCTCTAAAGGACATAGCTGTTGTGATGAAGCAATTAGATAGAGCTGAAGAAGGCATTGAAGCCATCAAGTCTTTTAGACACCTTTGCTCCAAACAGTCCCAGGAGTCACTTGACAATGTGCTTATTGACCTCTACAAGGTTCATTTAATTTGTACCATACTGAGTTGTGAATTGCTTATTATTATAATATCTTTAAGAAAATTAAATTAAGGTTCCGGTATACGTATATAATGTTGATTTCATTATATATTCTCAATACCACTTTTGATAAACCATTATTTTGTGTTGTCTCTTAAGGATATGTTATTGAAATTTAATTGATCAGTCATGTTTACAAATCCAATTTAAATTTTATGAATGTCAGAAATGTGGACGAATAGAGGAGCAAATTGAATTGCTGAGGCGAAAGTTAAGATTAATCTATCTAGGAGAGGCCTTTAATGGAAGGCCAACTAAGAGTGCTCGCTCTCATGGCAAGAAGTTTCAAGTTTCCATCAAACAAGAAACTGCTAGATTACTGGTATTATACTTAAAATTGTGAATTAGTTAAAAAAATCATACTTAGGGTGTATTTGTTTAGGATATTTTTGGCAAAAAATTATTTTTTTAATCGAAAAAAATCAGTTTTCATATGTTTAGATATTTTTCAAAAATAATCAGATTCTCAAAAAATTTTATTTTCAATTTTTTTATAGAAGCTGAAAAGAGTAGTTTCTGAAAAAAATTATTTTTAATTTTTTTCAATTATATATAAATTTAAATTTTAAAATCACTTTTTTTTAAAAAACAAACACACCCTTATTCCACATGTCTCTTTGCTTGTTCTTTAGATTAAGATTTGAACAACACTGCACGGCATTCTAATTCTGAAGAGAATGTTAAGATTAAGCTGCCATAATATTTGAACAACTCATTTATCTATTATAATTTAGCCATGTACCGCGAGCTTTGAATTTGGGGTAAAGCTTCCTACATTAAAAGTACAAAGCTCCGGCCAATTTGTTTGTTTCATATCTGCATGGGCGGACAACCTGTTAAAGAAAATTGTTCATTTTAAAATTTTGTTACAATAAATATGTCACGGAATTACAAAATATTACAATTTTAATTTATTCATCATTAATTTAATCAGTACATAAAAATTGGCCAAACACATTTCTCTTTTTTTTTTTTAATGATTTAGGGAAACATGGGCTGGGCCTACATGCAAAAGACAAACTATATGATGGCTGAGGTAGTGTTCAAGAAAGCCCAAATGATAGATGCAGACGCCAACAAGGCTTGCAACTTGGTGCTATGCCTTATAAGGCAGTCCCGTTGTGAGGAAGCAAGTTTGATTCTCGAAGATGTTATAAATGGAAAAATTCCTGGGTCAGATGACGTTAAGACCATAAAAAGAGCTGAGGAATTGCTTGCAGAATTCAATACGAAACGACCCCAACCCCAGTTTATGGATGTTTTGGGCCTTGAAGAAGATATTGGGAAAGGGTTAGATCAATTGCTAAATATATGGGGCTCAAATAGATCAAGAAGGCTACCCATCTTTGAGGAAATCTCTTCATTTAGAGATCAATTAGCATGTTAATGTCAGAGGATTTGTTTTTCTTATATTCTGCATTGTATCTTGTAAATTGATAATAAAAAATAGCACTCAAGAGATAATTGACTAATTCATGCATGCAAATTATTAAGTAAATGATTGAGTACCTAAGACTCAACACGACCAAAAAAAAAAAAGTAATTAGTGCTTAAACCTGCCGAATACTTGGATTGTATCTCAGCAATTATCTTAGACAATTTTGTCTTGAATGAACTCTTGACTTTGTCAATAAGTTTTTTAGCAACTCATGAACTTTTAGCATTTTTGTTCTTAAAAATTCTATTACACATGTATTTGTCAACCAATGTCTTCAATCTAAACGTGTTACTTTAATTACATGTATATTAGTTTAAGTAATTTTTTAAAATTTTTTTCAAAAATAAATATATTTTTCTCACATCTCACATATTTTATTTTAATTATATTTTATGTAAATTTTTAATCTCATAAAATGAAATATAAAAAATTTTAAATATTACAGGTTAAAATAGATATTTTATAGAGATAATCATTTAAGAATATTTAATATAATAATTTAATTTCATCAAAATAATTATAGGTAAATTAACTCAATTAAAATTTTTATTAGAAGTTTTATTTTATGTATTTAAATAAAAATAATTTTTCATATAAGATATTATTATTTTTTCTCTTTAGTCCATCTAAATATCATTTTTTTTTTCTTTTGGTCTTTCTTTTTTTAATCCTTTAGGCCATCTAGCAGCCATGGAAGATGCCATGTTGGCACTTAATAATAGAACTAACAGAAAACTAATGAAGGGACCAAACAAAAATGAAAACAATTTTTGAGGAATTAAATGAAATTATTTTTTAAAAGGACCAAGTAGGTAAACATGATATTTTAGGGACCAAAAATATAATTAAGCACTATTAAAAAAAAATTATGCTTATTTTGGCAATTCTTTTAAACCACCGTATAAACCGCAATATAATGTTCATTATATTATAGTGGTTATAAAACTGTCATATTTTAAAGGATTAAAATGGCAATTATCTTGAAAAGGGCCATTTTCAACCACCCTTATTTTTTTTGTTAATTTTTTTGAAAAAAGTATTTTTTAATTTTTTTTATTATGGCAGTTTTTAACTGCCTATATTTATTGTTTTAATTTTTTTGATTTGTCATAGCTAGTTAACCAAAATGAGGGGTTTATTTGGAAAGCAGAACACTCTTTTCGTGGCACCATATCTACAAACCTACAATACACTCTTGCACTTGTGGATGAAGGTAAGGTTGGGGCTTACTATAGATCCATAACTGTTGCAACCCATCCTCAATGTCATGACCCAAACTTGGGGCCATGATTGACACATAGGATAAACTAGCCACCCGGCAAGCCAATTGATACTAAACCAATAACAGAGATTTACATAAATTTTGGCAGAGTTTCCTCCAAAAATTAGACATGCCAAATGTACACAATCTCCTGCTTAGCTATTCATACCACATATTTCATTATTAACATCCAAAAAGTATTCATAAAATGCACAACAAAGGCAATGTAAATATTTCTCATAATAACAAATAGGAATATAAAAAGCGGGATCGTGACTTTAACTAATACAGCATAACTAGAGTTTATACATATCAAAATAGCAAAATACACCACATACATATACAAAATAAAAAAAAAAGGCCCATAGGGATATGTGTTGGGCTCATCAAAAGGCAACAATTGATACTCTCTAACATATTGCAAGACCTGAACTCAGATTTGTAATGGAATCTGAAGTATGAAGAATAATAGAGTGAGTCATATAAATCTAGTGAGAGAAAATATATGTGCATATATATAATAGGAATGGGACAAACTTATGCATGAGTTATTTCACAAATCATACTACTAACAGTGGAAATTCCGAAGTTGAGAAATAATGAATAAAAGCAGTAATGTAGTACATATATAATACAAGTAGCAAATATGATATAATAAAAAATCAAAGAGGGAGAGAATCGGAATATGATCCGTTCGGGTTTCCTAGATTTTTTGTACTGATTTTTAGATGATTTTCTTTGATTTCACTTTGTTTCCTTTTCATGTTTTTCTTCTTATTAATGGATACGTATCATTGCATCAAAATTTCACTAACAATAAAATATTTACAATAATTTTTTGCATTCAAATTTCATTCAAATTAATACAGTTCCAAATTTTAATTCTACTCATGCAGATGAAAAAGATTCCAGGGAGCTACCATTTAGGAATTTTATTATCATATTCCATTTATAAACAGTTATTGACTCCTTTAATTACTCTTCATTTAACTGATTGCTCTTATTTGATTGTTTCATTATATACCATTTGATTACAGATTATGGGCACGACCATATGACAATTAAAATCAGTTAAATTTCCTTCCAATTTATTTATAGACACACATGCATTAAGTCGGACAATATATTTCTCAGCATCCAATATATTTCCCATAATATATTTGATTGCACATAGCATATTTACTTGAGTGTTTTATTAAGGTCACTAACAATATTTTCTACGAACACTTTAGTATGGCTTTTTAAAAAGCATAGGTTTCTATTAAAAAAAAGAAAAGAAAAGAAGAAAAGGAAGAAAGAGGAAGAAGAGATGATAAAGGGATAGTACTATGTTTTCACACTGTAATTTATTTTGTGATAGTCTTCTATTTTTGGTTTGTCTTTATGGTTGCATTCAAAAGAAAGACTAAGGATAGGAGATTGACGCTTGACAACGCTTCGACCAAAATGCAAGACGGGATTAGTTTATCAAAGCCTAGTCATCACTGGCCCTTGTCAAAGCTCGATCATCATCGGCACTATCTAAGCCCGGCAACCCCGGCACTATCTAAAAGCTTGGAAATCTTGACACTATCTAAAAGCCTGGAAACCCTAGCATTATATAAAGCCTAGCAATCCTGACACTATCTAAAAGTCTGGTGTCCCCAGCATTATCTAAAAACCCCTAAACTCTAGCACTATATAAGGCCTACCTAACTACCCTGGCACTATTTAAAAGCCCACCAAACCCCGACACTATCTAAAAGTTCGGCAACCTCGGCACTATATAAAGCCAGGCAACCTCAACATTATCTAAAAGCTTGACAAACTCAGCACTATCTTAAAGCTCGGTAAACCCGACAATATCTAAAAGTTTGGCAAACCCAACACTATCTAAGTCCAACAACCTCGGCACTATTTAAAAGCCTGGCAATCCGGCACTATCTAAAAACCTGGCAAACCCCGGCATTATATAAAGCTCGGTAACCTTGACACTATCTAAGCCTGGCAACCATGGCACTAATTGAACTAACAAGCTAGTGCATCAATATGTCACATAACATTAACATTACTCAGTGGAAGAGTCTCCTAAGCAAGAAAATTTTGCTACCGAGAACACAAAAGGTCCATATACAGCAACTTTGTTATAAAGCTAGAGAGAGAGAGAGAGAGAGAGAGAGAGATGACCGAGATAGTAACTTGATTGAGTGACCTCTTACTACTGATCAAGTAAAAACTTACACTACCAACGAAGTGAGCGCACTATCTTGGTTTTTCCTAAGCAAATAGTTGATCAACAAAGAAATTGGTTAGCAATATACCTAACTCGATCTAATACATTTCTTAGCCTTTTCGCTCTTTCAGAGTTTGAGGCTAAAGGACTTGTGATCCGCTCGGTCTCCCTGTCCCTCGACCTTCCTAACTCAACCTAAGACATTTCTTAGCTTCTTTAGAGCTTGAGGCGAGGGGGCTTGTGATCCATTTGTTCTCTTGACCCTCCAACCTTCTTAAGGCATTTTTTAGTCTCTTCTCACTTTAAGAGGTCGAGGCTAGGGGCTTATGATCTATTTGGTCTCTCAATCCCCTGGTTCCTTGACCTTCCTGACCTGACTTAAGGCATTTCTTAGCCTCTTCGCTCTTTTAGAGCTTGAGACTAGGGGGCTTGTGATCCATTCAGGTTTTTTACCCATTTGGCTCAAGCCCATCTCATAAGGGAAGTTCCCCTATCTATGCCTTGATATGTGTCTCGCATTAATAGCAAGTACCATATTCACCTCCTATAAATATCATAGCAGGGGGAGGGGGTTAGGCAGCATCATCGCAACCCATATATCAATCTTTCACTCTCTCTGCCTCTACTTGAGATAGCAACAGAATCAAAACAGACATCTCCTTAACGTGCTTCACCCGAATGATTGACAAAATCACCTACCTTGCTGGAGCCTAACAAATTTGGACATGTTGGTAAAAAATGCCTAGCTAGCAATACCCCTACTAGTTGAGGTTCAAACCAAGGTGCACTAAGGCTAACCTCTACTGCTGTTAGTTATGATTTCTATAAAAAATTCCTCCAATAAAATAGTTTCATCATTAACTCAAATATAGTTTTTATATGTCTTAAATCCAGAGTATCCAAACTTTCTCATCACAATAGCATAGTTCAGAATAGCAAAGTTTTCTAATTAATATGAAATCATTAAAATAACCAAAGTTTAGAGTAGTGGAGATTTCCAGGCATTATTTATAAGAATATCCAGACTTTGCTCATTAAAGTAACAAAAATTCAATGTAATACTGAGTTTCAATCCTATGAAATATTTAAAGTAGTATTTTTCCTATCTAATCAAATCTGACTATCAAAAAGCAAATTTTAAAGATGTTTGTCCTATACATATAACAATACATTTTGTAAAATGACATCCTTGTCTCTAAAAGGATTGAAAGATTTACTCAATAATGGGATGGATCAAATATTTTAACATTAACTAATCCCACATCCACTTTACATCCATTTTACATCTACAAAGGATGCTAAGCATTTTACATTATGATCTAAAGGTCATCTAGCTATAATACATATGTATTATCACGCCCTTTAGCAGTAAAAATGATTATATCTGATGTAGAGTCTTTTATGCTGTATCTAGAAGGTTCAAACACAACCTTGTAACCTTAGTCACAAAACTAAATAATGCTCAAAAGTTTGTGAGTCAACCCTTAAACTAACATAACATCAGTAATCAAGTCAGAATTGTTCTTACTAACATTACCTATACCAATGATCCTTGACTTGATTCCATCAGCAAATTTTACAACTCCTCCATCTTGGGTCTAAGGTTTCTAAAGTAAGATCCATTTCCAGTCATATATCTGGAATATCCACTATCTAGATACCACTTCAACTCTTTCTAATGATGTGATTTAAGATACACCTGTATCAGAAATAATTTTCACCTTAGGTACCTACATTTTCCTAGGTCCTTTTTGGTTAGTAACCTTTATATGGTTCTTCACTTTCTATTTCTTTGCTTTTCTTTGAGAAAAGCATTTCTCAAAAGAATGACTCTTCTTAAAATAATATATACAAATAAGAACTTTACTTTGAGAACTTTTGAATGATTTGGCATTTTCTTCTTTCTCATACTGAAGTCCTAATTTTTAAAAATATGGTCTTTGACTTCCAAGCATCAAGTCAAGATTCTTGGAGCAATTCACCATCTTTTCAAGATCAAATTTGAGAAGCTTAATTGTTTCATGAAGTTTAGAAATATCAAAAGATGTTTTCTGAGTAGATTCAGAAAATTTGGCTTTTATAGGGCATTTACATCCTTCTTGAGAAGGTTGTTTTCCTTCAAAAGCTCATCTTTCTCATGCCTTAACTTCTCTTTCTTTGTCTCAAGGTTTTAAACTCAAGGGTTAACTTTTGAAATGTTTTCTTTAAAGTACAATGAGAAGAAAGAATTTGGGAATCATCTAGAAGTTCATCATATGCTTTTTGGAGATCATCATAAGAAGGTTTTGGTTCATAATTCATTACCTCAATTTCTTCATCAGAAACTATGTCTGCTATGAAGTAAATATTGGTAACTGTCTCCCCTTTTTCTTGAGATTCAACACCTTTTTGTTCTTCATCATGGTCTTCCCATGTAGCCATCATGGCTTTCTTTTTGGAACTCTTTTTCAATTTTGGACATTTAGATCTTAAATGTGTAGGCTCTTTGTACTCATACCAAATGATCTCATTCTGCTTGGCTTTTCTTTTCTTTTTTGGGAACAAACCCTTTCTTCTTCTTTCTTCTTATCCATGCCTTTGAGATCTTCTCAACTAGATGAGCAATCTTATCTTTTTCTTCCTCGTCCTTAACGTCAAAAGATTCCTCATCTTCAAATTCTTCTGAAGCCTTTAAAGCTCTTGTAGAGCTTACTTTCCTTTGTGTGGACTTAAGAGCAGTAGATTTGCCCTTTTTGTTGCTCTTTTCAGAAGCATTATTAAGCTCAATCTCATAAGTCTTTAGAGACCCAATGAAAGCATTCAGGCTAAGCACATTCAAGTCTTTACTTATTGAATGATTGTTACCTTAGGGCACTGTGCCTTGGACAAAGCTTTGAGAATCTTCCTGACCATCTCAGCATTAGAATATCTTTTTCCTAATGCCTTCAGCTAATTTATGATGTGCATAAATCTTGTTTTCATATCATCAATATTTTCATACTCCAGCATTTGGAACATTTTATATTGATGTACCAACATACTGATCTTTGTCTTTTTGACTTGATCAGTTCCTTCATGGAGACTTTGGACTCTATCCCAAATCTTTTTAGTAGAATGACATGAGATGATTTTGTCATACTCACCTTTTGCTTAAAGCACAAGTGAGAAGATATTTGGCCTTGGTATTCATCTACACATTAGCCTTATGCTGATTAGTCCATTAGTTTTTAGGAACCTCTCTAACTGCTACTAGAGGGGGCTGGTCTGGATCAGTAACCACTTGAGGCACAGGTTGCTTAATGGTTGGAATGTAGTCTCCATTCTTAATAATTTCCTACATGTCTAGACTTGTTGACTCAATAAAAAGTCTTATTATGTCCTTTCTATAAGGATAATCTTCTCTATTGAAATATGGAGGACAATTAATGGAATGTCCTTCAATAATGTGTGAGATCTGTTGTGCCATGTTCTAGAATCTTTTTACCTTTGTAACCATTAGATAACTTAACCCCAAAGACTGAGCTTTGATACCAATTGAAGGTGAGTATAGTTACGAGAAAGGGGGTTGAATTGTGACAGTTTACAACTTTTCAATCCTGAAAACTTAAAACAAGTTTTCTTAAGTTTCACACTTGGAATGAAGAAGCGTTTGTGTTAGATTCATAAATTTGCATTTCTGAAGTTAGAAAACAATTTAAACGCTTAATAGAGAAACAACAAACAATAGAAACACAAAAGGATAAAGTTAACAAAAAGCTTAATACAGAGATTTATCCTAGTTCGGCCAAACCACTTGCCTACGTCTAGTTCCCAACAAACTAGTTGAGATTTTAATAAACTTGAGTATTTTTGTACAAGCTTCCTTAAGCTTACAAATGAGGAGTATCTTGTCCTAGCCTTTCCAAGATAAAATATCAAGTAGTATTATCCTAGTCTCTTCAAGCTAATCACTGACCACTAACGGGTCAGGTTATAAGATTTGAAATAAGGTTTGTGTTTAATAACACTCACACTCTAACACTCGATGTGTATATCTCAAATAAGTATAAAGTAGAGCGACTTCTCACAAATCTCTCAAGGAGAATGTTTGCTAAAAATGAACAAGAGTAGATTCAGCTCGTAGAAACTTTAGAAAGATGAAAAAGTATAAAGTCTTTGATTTTCAAAGTGAGTAGTTCCAACACTTTTTCTTCATCTTCAGGACTTTTATAGGCTTCAAAATATAACTATTGAGCTTCAAGGCTCGAGCCTTTAGGTCTGTTGGTCTTAGACTGAAGATTGAGGTTGACAACTTTCTTTCTTTCCAAGCAAGGACAGCACAAAGAAGGAAACTAACTATTCTAAGTCAACTAGCTTTTCAATGTGTTAGCACGTCTTTTGAATCTTTGTCTTGTCATGTTTAACCTTTAAAAAATATCTATAAATTGTTCAAGACAAGTTTTGAATGAGTTCCCCTTCACTTAGAACAACATTTTGGAAGTTAGCCTTCTGGTCAAACCTTTTAGACAGATCATCCTTCTGAGCAGCCTATGTGCCTTCTGGTGACTTGCAGGCTTTCTGAAGACATAAATTCATCCTTTTGATGCTTTAAATCATTTTCTTATGAGAACTATGATCATTGTGAGTGCAGGTGATATTCCCATAGTGATCTGAGCTTCATCAAAACATAATTTTGATTTTGAAGGATCGTTTTAGAAGCTAATTTCTATTTTTTGACGTGAGAACCATCTTTTTTGATCTTGAGTTAGAGTCATCTATGCTATTCAAAACAAATACTCAAGAAAACTATTAATTCCTTACAAAAGACTTTCATAAGCATTGGTTTGTTATCCATCAAAATCCTTAAAAAGATACATCTAAGACCACTTGGTGGCTTTTGAAGGGTGTTGGAGCTTGCAAAGTGCATGGCTCAATCAAAGAAGAAGAGTCTGGTGCAGTAGAGGCCGAAGTGCCCATGCAAAAGAAGAAAATTCATCAACTGTCTCAAGTCATGTTTCTACTCAGAATCACTATCGAAGTTTGTTGGCACTACTTCAGAAAATGGATCTACATCCTCAAGTCCATACCGTTCAGATCAACACCTCCAGAGTACTAATCATGAATTAACAACATGTGTCTAGTAACCATTTCCTAAGTTCATCCTCTTTCACGCACAAAATCAAATTTGGATGTTTGATTTTGGTGTAATAGACCATATTTGCCCTAATCTTTCATATTTTTCAAGTTATTCTCACATTCAACGTATACATGTGAAACTCCCGAACAATTATTCTGTCACAGCCACTATTGTGGGTTCAATGTCCTTTTCAGATTCTTTAGTTCTCACAAATGTCTTGAATTTACCTGAATTTACTTTCAATTTGATCTCAATTTCAAAATTGTCATACTTCTTAAATCAAGGTTGCATAATTTTTCACCATGATTCTTGCCAAATTCTAGAGGAGAGCTCCAAGAGGATGATTGGTTGGGTAAAGATGTCAATGGATTGTATCAATTAGTATCTGCCAAAGAAGAAATCTCCACTACTACAACAACTTTTCTATAACAAACCAAGTCACATAGCAACATTTCCATGCCTACTACAAATCTCTAGCATTACTTAATCGGGCCACCTTTCATCCAGAAGACTATACCTTACGAGTAAACAATTTCCATTCATTGAGTATCATAATGTAGAACCTTGTGATATATGAAAATTTGCAAAACAAAAAAGGTTGGCTTGTTCTCTTAGTTTTAGTAAAGCTTCATGTATTTTTGAACTTGCTCATTTAGATATTTGGGGTCCTTTTCAAAATCAATCAGTGCATGGACACAAGTACTTTAACTATGGTTGAGAACTTCAGTAGATTTACTTGGGTTTTCATGTTAACAACAAAGGTTGCAGTTGTAACATCCACCGAAATTTTTGTCATTTTATCATTTTTTGCCTAATTGTTCGGGTTTTTATTAAATAATTGAAGTTAATTAAAATTTGATTAAATATTTATTTAGGATAAATTGATTAGCAATTAATTAGGTTTAGATATGAGGGAATTAGGTTAGAAGTATAGAAGATTTCATAGAAATTTTCTCAAACGAATTTACTGATTTAAAGGAAATCTGTAGAATTTCGGTATTTTAAACTATCGGAACCGAACCAATAGGAGTTTTCACTCAATAACCCTACATCAAGTGGCTGAAGGCTCAACCACTTAACCTATAATAGTGCCGCAAGGAAGGCCACAAGAATGAAGAGAGTTGGTTGAAATTTGGCCTCAAGTTCCCAACCAATCAAATTTCAAGTTTCCAACTACTTCCTCCTAGTTTTAATAACCCATTCCTTCCTTTTCCCTTCAGAAAAACTTGCGCCTCCCTCTTTTCTAATTTCAGCCTTCTTCTTCTCTTCTCCTCTCAACCAACTCCATCCAACCTTCAAGCTTGATAAGGTTCCATCAATCCAAACTCCAAAATCTAGCAAAATCACATATAAGGAGGTAGAGATTCAACTTTGTTCTTGTTGTTTTGGTTATGGGTGGCTGATTTGGGACTTTATTTTCTCACTTTTTGATGTGATAATTGAATGAATATGATGATCTTTGGCTGATTTTCTGGCTGTTTTTTATATTAAAATTGATCTAGAAGTAGACAGGAGTGAAAGTAGAGTGCAGGGAGGAGCTGGAAGACCAAAATCCCTCGGCAGTCCATACGATGGAGTGTATGGCTCCGCCTACCGCTATTTAAATTTGATAAAACTATTTTTATATGAAACTAGACATTTAGGGATTTCCATAAGGCCATTGGATTAGTATTGAAAGAGATATAAATTTTCGAAGTTTGACCTAGGTTTTTAAGTTTGATTCTGGACAGACTAGGTTGTTCAGGGCAAAACTTGCCCTATACGACTTGGAATTGAATGAAATAAACTTTTTTCGAAAGCTTACACATAGAAGAACATCCCATAAAAATTTTAGAGTTAGATAAGGTCCCGTTTGCTCCCAATGGCTCAAAGAAATTGCCCTATGTCCAAACCAGGCCAAAACAGGGCAGTTCAGGAAGGTCAAATTTTGGGGCTTATAACTCGAGATCTATTAAAGCAAATGAAATGGAACTTCTTTAAAATGAAAGCTTGTTCTGTTAGATTTAATATGACACTAATTTCGTATGATTGAACTAGTTTTCAATTTTTAGTGGATTTTTACTTTTCAGTATGTAATTCTGGCCAGCTTCAAGGCAGGCCGGGATAAAACTTAAATAACTTGAGCTATATTTATCAAAATTAGATGGGACTAAAGAGGTTAGAAAATAGACACATAACACTCTAACATATCCAAAATTTAAGTCCAGATGAGTTAAATAGAAATTATGACCTGCTTTACAAAAATCAGGTTGAATGAATGTACTGAGACAGTAACCATGTTCTAAATGCAACAATTGTTCCATGAAATTGATAATTGAATTGTGAATGAAATGTTATGATATCTCTGAAAATTAGTTTTCTGAGTACTGGCGCTATTCATGAGGAAGCGGACACGTTCCGTTATGCTGCCGAAATTTTGGTAAAGTCTATGCATGAGTTATAATCTACATTCAAATACATGTGTATTTGCAAGGAGTTCATAAAGGTTATGTTATGATGAACATAAAGGTTATGTTATGATGAAAGTTCCATAATACTTGGGCCAGCCCTGAAATAAAGTTAAGGGGAATAGATCGGTGGGAAGGTCAGAGAAAGTAAATCCGGCATTCCTGTATAAGAATGAGCTTGATCTTGAAAAGCAAACTATTACCCAGGAGTCTGAATGGCCAAGAACTCCCAGGGGACCAAGTAATAGAAAAGTTTATGAAAATAAGTTCAAGAATGAGATTTTGCATGGTTGCATTGAATAGTCATTACATATTGTTTACAGTTTGACTGTTATGTTTATTTATTGCTGTATGTTTGTTTATCTGTTCTTTATTCTGTATACCACTATTTAGTAGTTATTCTATTTCTTATACTGTCTTAAGTAAAATTGAATCTTGCCTCGAACCAGATGTTTTATTAAACTTATTGAATGTGGGTAGTTCAATTTGATTCCATGTTTTTATAATTAAATAAAAATCGAGGCAACTGAGAATAAATGTGATGTTAGTTGAATATTGTATTCGAATCCTACTGAGAATTTCTTTAAATTCTCACCTCGCTTTGTAGTTCCGTATCATTCTCAGACCTTAGTGATGGACTCGACAGCTATCCTGTTTATCAAGATCCCTAACCTGCAGCTCCACCATGACCTCGAGTTGGATTCATTGTACATAGCCGGCTCCTACCATTTTGCCTTTACCTTTTTAGCAATAGAAATTTTGTTGTTCCTTTATTTCACCTTGCTTTTGACCCTGCTGCTCCATACTTTACGGTCCCGTTACATGTAGCACACCCCCTCCAGCACCTTCAGCACTCGCAGCATCTGCAGCTCCTGCTAGTCCTCCACTAGAGTCACCTCCGCAGGTGGTTCCAGACATTTCGCTTAGCTCTGAGAGTGATCCTTCAGAGGCTACCGGCTCATCATCCTCTTCTTCGGGACCGAGTGCGAACTACTCTCCAGTTGGGCGCCTGGTATGGCCAACGGTTATCTAACCAAGTAGGTCCCAGCTGTAGGTTGCATTGTACAGTATGACCCTCTTTTGGCAGTGTGTAGCATTGGGCCATAGGTTTAGCCATATGTGGATCAGCTAGTTTGGAATGTCCTCTGAGGACTTTGTAGGACTGTTTTGATCCACACTGCCTTATGTCTTTTGGTACACCTACCCACTTATGTATTCTCTTTTGAAACATGTATATAAATTGAAGCGTTGACTTCCATCTTATATACATATGTATACAACTAATAATATGTTACTTGTCTTTATTCTTTTCTGTTGTGCTTTTTATTAAATTTTGTTACGTTCTATAATGCTAATCATGTTCATTATATATATATAGCGTGCCGTTTTGTAGGTATATTCATCAAGTATATATATATATATATATCAGAGAAAAAGAGAATATATTATAATGAATATAGCTTTAGATGGAGAACTAATATGGTAACGCAACCTATCCAATTTCATGCTATGACTTAAGCATAACATTAAGTTGATAAGGTGTTACAGCAGTGCCCAAGAAAATAAAATTCTTTGTTGCTTATATTAAGACTTAATTTAATAGAAAAATCAAAATCATTAGAACTGATAATGGAATAGAGTTTTTCTTGCTATGTTTCTATAGTTCGAAGGGCATTCTTCATCAAACTAGTTGTAGGCAGACTCCCTAGCAAAATAATAAGATAGAAAAAAAAAAAAGGCTTCAACACCTCCTAAATGTGGCCCGAACTCTTTTATTTCGGTCTAAATTGCCAAATACATATTGGTCTTATGTTGTCCTACATGTTGCATTCCTAATAAATAGAGTGTGTACTCCTTTATTGAACAATGAATCACCATATGAACTTCTTTTTTTAGTTAAACTAGATTTAATAGAACTAAAAATGTTTGGATGCTTGTATGTTTCCCTTATGTAACAATAGAAACAAGCTTGATTATAGGGCTAAGAAGCCTATATTTTTAGGACTAAAGCAAGGGGTAAAAGGATACATTACTTTGGATTTGCATAATAAAGAAATTGTATCTAGAAATGTCGCTTTCTTTAAAATCAATTTTCTTTATTAAACTGTTATTAGCTTCAATGATTATCACTTAGTTCCACATTCTAATGTCAATGAATCACCTCACTCAACATCAACAACACCTCTACCTCCGCCTTATACACCTACGTAGCAGCCCATTAACTAATCAACGCTCACAATACCCTAGACCACTCAAACCTCCACTAGACATGTTAAGAAACCTACATGTTTGGCAGATTACTAATGCAACAAGTGGGCTTCCACCACTTCAATTGCACTTTCATGGACTCCCCTTCCTCATCAGTTTGTGTCTATCCACTTTCTCACTATATTTCCTATGATAATCTATTAGTTTCACATCAAAATTATTATTTATCTCTAAACACTAATTATGAACCACAATCATATGCTGAGGTAGATAGATTTGAATGTTGGAAAAGTGCTATGTGAGTTCTTGGCTTTTGAGCAGAGCAAGATTTGGGAGGTGGTGCATCTTCCCCCCATAGTGGTTCCAATTGGGAACAAGTAGGTTTATAAGATAAAAATATGTTTTGATGGTAGCATTGAGCAATATAAGGCTAGGCTTCTTCCCATAGGCTATGATTAGGTTGAAGCCTAGATTATTTTGATATGTTCTCTCTTGTGCTAAATCACTACCATCTAGGTCTTGTTGACTTTGACATCTATTAATGGCTTGTTTTTGCATCAGATGGACACCAACAATGCCTTTCTTCATGGTGATCTCCATGAAAATGTTTATATGATTCTCCCACTTGGCTTACCTTCACTTGGTTCCAATAAGGTCTACAAATTGTTGAAGTATCTTTACGACCTAGAATAGGCCAACATGGCCTTGCTTGTGTATGTTGATGACATCATCTTGGTGGGTAACTCCATGGAGAAATTCAAATAAATCAAAGCCACCTTAGATTCTCACTTTAAGATCAATTACCTAGGTGAACTTGAGTTTTTTCTAGGCTTGGAAGTTGCATAATCAACTAAGGGAATTTCTTTGTGTCAAAGAAAATGTTGCTTATCCTCTTGGCTGATGTTGGTCTTTTGGGTTCAAAGCCTACTTCTACTCCCTTTGACTATGCAGTTCGATTGTATTAAGATGGAAGACAGCCCAATTTGGATATTCTAGCTTATAGGAGGTTAGTAGGATGCTTATACCTCACTAACACGGATATTACATTTGCAGAACAACAACTTAGTATATTCATGCCTAGTCCTACCATGATTCACTACAAGGTAGCCATGATAGTTCTTCGGTATTTAAAGGGTTCTCCAGGTTGAGGCATCTTCATAATGTGCAATTCACAAGTTTCATTCACTCCAAATTCTCTCAATTCTTTAATTCCAATTTCTCTTTGAATGCATATAGCAGGATTAGTGAAGTTTAGGAAAGTGATATTTGTAATAATTCTTTACGTCAGGTTACCTACTGGCGTGTCACTTTATTCAGAGGTCCTACTAAGTTTGTTGAGCTAGAAGATTACAACATCGTTAATTTGAACAGAACTGATTTCTTGTAGCATACATGAATTAGCCAATAAGAATCATTGGCCCAAGTTGGGACATTAAATAATCAAGATTCTTATTTTTATGGTGCAATAATCAAGCTTCTTATTAAAAGAATTTATTATACATGGACTATAATTGCCATACATCTTCTCTACATTTTTATGAGTTTTGCAAATAGGAATATGCAAACAAAAGGAAGCAGGCATATTCTTTGTGAATTTCTAATTTTTGACTATTTTAATTGCAATCGACGCTAATCATAGACTCTATGGTATTTGTCAACTATGTGAATGCGATGGTTCTCTTCTTTGGATTCTATAACTATTCAGAATTAGGACTCATTTTAACGAGTGTCTCATCAGTTAAAGAACTTAAAAAAGGAGAAAAAAAAAAGGGATCATATGTAGAATAAAGTTTGATAATTTTTATGATATTTTTATTTAAAAATTTACTATTATGATATTATAAGTTTGATATTAATTCACTACCTGTAGGTTCAGCTATTAAATGTATGACTATGACTTTTAATATGTCATTCATTTGAACAATTTATTATTCTTTTCTTTCAGTAGAAAATCTTGTTCTCTCTTAGTATTGTCACTTATAAAAATAATCTCATAATAGTTTAAATTTTTGGTTGAACGGTTACATGATAAAACCCAGAAAAATAATTTAATGTATTAAAAAAAATTACTTCAGGTTAATAAAAAATAATAATAATAACTATAAAAAAATAAAAAGTTGTAGTAAAGGATGATATTTCCTGTCAAGTATTTTACATTTTATTTTCTCTTAATCCAATTTCAATTTTTTCTGGTCTTTTAGAGTATCTCAATTATCAGATACTTTTGCAACTAAGAGACACTCCTAGCAATTGTCTTCTCCATGATTTAAATCTTGGTCCTCTCCCTAAGAATATAGCTCGCTTACTATTACACCTAATAATTTTTAGCAATTTCATATTTTATTAAATAAAACATGTCATGGGATACTTCACTAATAATATAACCATGGTTAAACTCAAGAAGTAAAATGTTACTTTAGGGTAAAAATTTTGAGTGGAGTGTTATATTTGGATAAGTTTTGGAGCTTATATTTTTGGAAAATTCAAGGAAGGGAAATGTAATTTTCTCAATGTTTTATCAAAAATCTTTTCATAGTAAAATGTACTAACTCAATCATTTTTAATAGGTGGAGGCCTCTAGCAGGGAGGGTAAAATGAAGGATCACTTGTACTCTTTCTTTGTTTTTGCAAGATTTTTTCCCTAGTATACATCCAAGCAGATTAAGCAGTGGTAGGTGAATTGACAGGTGGCGTTGCATGGAAAATAGTGGAAGGTGAATTGACCCATGATGTTACTTAGCGCTCGTTGCATGGAAATACCAATAATTGTGAGATGGCTTTCAAGAATGACTTCACATCTAACATGGCTATTAATAAGAATATTGTTCCCATGTAGTGTTTGTCAAGGAATAAAGGACGTGCGAAAGCCAAATTAATTGCTAAAGTATGCAGGGTTTTGGGCAACTTGAGGATAATTTGGAGTGTTTTGAATTAGACCCTTTGGAATGTGAACATGTGAAAAGCCCAATTTCCAATATGGATTTTGAAAATAATTATGCAAATAATGAGTCTAAATCTCACAAGAATAGATGCAAGAGAGGATACAAAGAATAGATTACAAAAATAAAGCTTGGTTGAGATATATACTTTTGTTTGATGTTAGAGTATATTGTTTTTGTGGGCTTTATTTTATTATGTTTTGCTCTTGATAAGAGTTTTCGATACTTGTGGGAATTTTTTTATCATTGAGATACTATGATGTAATGTCCACTCCATTCTCTATGAATATCAAACTCTTATTCAATTATTGAAACAAAAAAGGAACACAGATGTGACTTCAAGATTCTCATTGCACAAGAGGATGTGTAAAAGTGGACATACCGTGTCAAGCCAATGTCAAATTTTCTTTTCTTTTTTCTTTTGTAAATATGGTTAAACTTCAATCTTTATTCAAAGGTCAAAAATTTGTTAATTAATTGCATAACTAAAGACAACCACCTAAGGACAGATGTATCAATAGTATAATGGAATTCAATTTTCATACTTCATAATTTTTTTTTTTTTTGGTCTGAATCATACTTCATAATTAAACTCCTGAATTTAATTTCATTTTCAAAGGACAAGTTTTGCAAAACTAAAAATAGTTTTTCAATACATAAACTTTGATGGTGACTCCATTAAACTTTCAACAAATTTTTGTTGTCTCTGCCCTTCACGCATATTGTGACAGATTGTAAAGAAGAATACACCAATCAAGTCTAAGTTATAAATTGCAACAAATATAAAATGACTTCAAGTTGCTTTTCAATTCTACATATAATAACAGGGGATGAGAAACACACATAGGACAAACAAAAAGGAATGCATAGAAAAATTTTCCCCATCAAGAATCCGAACACTTATATAGCAACCAAATGATATTAAAAATAATTTGCTAATAGAATGAAAATTGCTTCTAATTAAGGGAGTTTGATGTCACAATCAGTACTCGCGAGCAATTTTTATTCAAAGGAATAGTCTCCCCTGCTACATGTATTGGAAGGACACACCATGGACATGTAAGAATATGATGATCTTATTTGTCATTTGAATGTGAGACTTCCTGTTGACAGGATAGTAACATTAATAAGCAAAATATCTAGCCACTAGTTAGTAACGCTTGCTGTCACAATTTACAATTTAATCTTTTGATCTAAAGCATAAAAAGATTGCATCGAGAAATAACATATGTTTGTGCAGAAGAAAAACAAACACAAGATTGCTTTGTGGCTACCGCAAATGATGAAGTTATAAAGAAATTATTATACTTTTACATAGTTTCAAATGACATTTGAATTTGCAACACAATTAGTGAATTACACAATTAGACTTATGCTTAATTCTTTTTTTCTTAAAAAAATTAAGAAAAAAATACTGTTAATTAGCGTAATAGGCGATAGTCCTTTCCCCTATACTAAGTTATACTATCTTACAGCTAACCTCAAACTCCGATGTTGTACAATGGTCTAAGGTAGAGGTAATTTTATTAGAGTGATACAAAAATGGAAAAAAGAAAAAAGAAAAAAAAAAGATAATGATATATAATAGATACCTATATATGTTGGAATTATTATTTTTAGGCATATAGATTGCTCTTTAACGTTGAGAACTTCAACTTTATGGTGAAACATTAATTTCTTTTTTTTTTCTTTTTCTTTTTCTACAGGAAAAATTAATTTTTTTCTCCATAATAATTTTTAAAGTCAATATCCACACATGCATTAGAACATGATGAATACTGTATATACGTTTCCTTCAAAGTTTTATAAATAAAAATAGAATTTAATTCAGACAAGACTGATAATGTAATTGTCAACTAATGTAAATACAAAAAGTCACAAATCATACTAAATAACCACCTATTACGATGCTTTAATTCACCACGATTCGTACGATTTTCTTACATTCCTATTTGGCTGACAACAGAAAATTCTTTTACATTGTTAGTGCATACAAATTAATCACATAAAAATATAGAAATTTTCATAATGGTAAACATTTGAAGAAAAAATAATGGTTTAGCTTTCAGATTTGTCGCATACCTGCTTGTCTATGAACAACTGCTCAATGGTAGTATTAAGATCATCTTTCCACCATTTTCTTTTGTTTTCCACTTCAATTTTGGTCAATAATGGTGCTATTATAGTTCCCGATGAGAAAATCTTCATCTGAGGGCATTCTCTAAAACCAAATCTTACCAATGATGGGAATATGAATGTAGGTTTCCCCCAACAGAAGCTTCTCAATCTAGGCAAAGAAGAGAATTCTAAGTATTTCAAGTTCTTAAATATGATCTCTTCCTCTGCTTCTTCATCAATCTCTAAAACATCCTTCATCATCTGACAATTTTTCACTTCCAATGTCCTGAGTTGCATTAGACTTTTAGCGATGGAGGATGTTATCAAATAAATCAACCCTTTGCATTTATCCACATACAATTTTTTTAAATTGTGGAACGACATCGAGGATGGTACTAAGCTTATCAAACTAGGGCAGTCAATAACACGTAAATCTTCAAGAATTTGAGGTGCAAGTTGATCCAATGGTGATTCTTCATGCCAAATATGCCTTAGATGTTCCAATTCATAAAGCCACAATTCTCTCACTTGCTTAGTAGTTTTTGTATGGCAATGAACAATTCCTTCACCAAGAAACAATGTTTCAAGAGAACTGTTTCTTACTTTAAGAGTCACTAGATTGGGAAATATTTCAAGGAACTCATTCCAGAAACTAATTTGAGTTTCGTAGAAGCATTGCAGATGAAGAATTTCTACTTCTGCAAAGATACTTTCTTCACAATGGCCATTGAATATCATCATTGCATCCTTGCCATTTAGTGCCAATTCTTCCAAGTTAGGGCTTACCTGAAAAATCAAACATCCAAAAGCAAAATATTTGCTTACTTTATGTCAGAATTTCAATAGAAGGGGCCTGTCCTAATTTGTCATCAAGGGAGATATAATGTTTTGTCTTAATTTGTTTCAAACATAGACTAAAGATAAAGAAAAAGTCACATAATGAGACACAACATTGATGACTCATGGGAGGCTTTACCTTTTCAATAGAAAAGAGTGCTTGAGGAACAAGCATATTATGAATTTCTTCCACCTGATGAGGTTGTGGGAGATTTGAATGGTTAAAGGCAAACATTTGCAGTGCTTCACAACGATATACATTCAATGTCTCTAATGAAGGGCATTCTAAAGTATGTCTTCCTGGATAGAAACACTTGAGTTTTTCCAATCGACTTAATTCCAAATAACTCAGGTCAGGAAATTTAAAATTATTTTCTGTTGATTCGTCCTCCATTGAAACAATTTCTCTAACTCCGCAAGATGTCACTGTTAGATTTTCAAGATGTTTGAGATCTTGGCATATTGACAATGGAAATAGATTCAACAAGCTTTGGCATTCAACAACTTCCACAGTACACAAGTTTCCAAAGCTAATCATTTCGTGATGGTCCTGGTTCCAAATGTGCTTCAACTTTGGTAAGGAAGACAAAGTTAATCTTTTCAGTTGACTAGTTTGTTTCACCAACATTCCTTTAGACTTCATATCCTTCACATCAAACACTGTTTCTAACGAATCACAATCTCTTACTTCTAGATCTTCCAATCCATGTAGCACTTGTAATAGATTTGATGGAAAAAGTACGTCTGATAAAAAACCACATCTCTGCACCACCAGAGATTTCAAATTGCCAAACATATTATGATGTTCGCCATACCAAAAATCTTTCAACTCTGGGTATTCAGACAAGGTCAACTGTTTGAATCTATAAAATGCTACCTGTTCAATGAAATTAATATATCAAGAGACCCAAAAAAAAAAAAAAAAAAAAAAACTAACAACTCAAAAGTATGGTCAAGCGACTTTTAATCATGTATGTTTATAGTTTCTCCATACGCAAGGGACAAGGATAGATATATAGCGTAAAATTAATGAAAACCAAATGAATAGGCAGATTAAAACATACCTTGTCTTCAAACATGTTCTTAATTGTTCTGTTCAGGTCACTCTCCCAATAATTTTCTTCATTATTTTCTTCGATTTGGACTTTTTGAAGATCTGGTGTGCTTATGTCTCCCAAAGAGAAAATTTCCATTCGAGGACATTCTTTCACAACAACTTCCTTCAACGATGGAAACTGAATGAAGCATTTGCTTGAGCAAAACCTACGCAACCTTGGTAAAGATGCAAGCTCCAGAGTCACCAAGCTGCAAAATGAAATTTCATTGTTTGACTTATCTTCCTTTCCATTCACAACATCTTCTAAGAAATTGCAGAGTTTTATCTTCATTGTTCTGAGCTTGACAAGACTCTTTGCAGTTGAGCATGTTATCAAATTGATCAATCCATTGCAGTTTGCTACCTTCAAATATGTCAAGCAAGCAAAGGTAACAGGGGAAGGCACCAAATTTACCAGACTAGAACACTGACCAACATCTATACTTTCAAGATGTTGAAGAATAGGGTCAATCTGGAATCCTTCTTGACATATATGATGAAGGTCACGTAGTTTATACAGAGTCAATTCCTTAAGTCGTGTGCAAATTTTGACTTGCCCTTCCTCACTAGCAAATCTTTGGTCTTGAAATATCTTTGTAAAGGAACAACACTGAACAGCTAGTGATTCCAAATTGTATGCATTTTCAAGAAACCAATATGGAAATGTAGTGTCATCATTTTCAAATTCTGTGACACTAAGATGTTTAAGTTTGCTATATTGATGCCATGAATACTTGCTTTGCAATATAATTTTACCATCATTATTATCCACTGTGAAATTCTCCAAGTTTGGAAGTACCTGTTGAATAAAAAAATTAGAAGCTGTCACCAAAATAAATTTAGTAATCAAGAAATCTGTGTCTTCCTTAGTGGTTTTGGAGACAAAATCTATTTAGTACGAACTAGATAAAATAAATAACAAAAATATTCCCAATCATCCAACTTGAAAAATATTAGTTTCTTCATGAGTAATATAGATGTTTCTAAAAAATTATTTTTTCCAAAATTAATGTAAATATGAAAAATAATAGTTTCACACATGTGAAAATTGATCAGCAAAGCAATGATGAAATCTTATGCTACCCATACCTCTTCAACTGTGAAAAGAGGTTGATGCATTGGGACATGGATTCTGCCATCAATAGCTCTTTCTTGACAACCCATATGCTCTGTCTTAAATAGCTGTAATTTCTGACAATTGAACACACCTAAATCTTTCAAGGATTTACATTGAAGAGAATAGATGCCAGCAAAGAAAACCTTAAGTTTAGGCAGATTCCTAAACTGAAGTTTTCTTAAATGAGGAAACACAAATTTAATCATCTCCTCTGGTCCTCTTTCTTCGGCAACAATTTCCTCAATCCCACAATCTGATACTTCAAGATCTTGGAGTTGTGTGATATCTCTAGCTACAGAGAGTGGAAAGAGACTTTTCAAGCTTTGACATTTCCTAACAGAGACTTCACATAGATTCTGAAAACTCAATGCTGTGTGGGGATCTTCCTTCCACACATGCTTTAGTTTTGGAAGATTAGAAAGTATTAACCTTTTCATAAGAGTACATTTCTTTGACAAAATTTCTTCAGCAAATACTCCTTTCACATCAAACACTGTCTCTAAAGAATTACAGTCTCTGACATCTAGTTCTTCCAAATTCATAAGCACATCTAGTAAATTTTGTTGGAAGAGCACATCCGATAAAAATTCACATTTATGAACCACCAGGTTCTTCAAATTGCTGAATATATTATGCTGAAGTTGGCCATACCATAACTCTTTCAGCTCAGGATATTTAGATAGATTCAAATCCTTGAAGCTAAGAAAAGCCACCTGAATAAATGGTTCAATGAAGTTCATAATTGATAACTACGTTGGCAAACTTTTCCAACATTTGATGTTATTATCTTTTTTAATACTATTTCTTAGTAGTCTGAGGTTAAAAAAATTAAGGTTTATGTTTCCAAAAAAAGATATTAACTGGAAAATCCGGACTCACAATATGCCATTACCAGAATGCATAAGTTAAAATGCCAAATCTTTTAATTATTTTTATAATGGCAAAGATCTTTTTTGTAATGAAGTTTTGGATTGTTTAATCCTATGTTTAGATAGCTACGAATGATGAGAATGAAAAGGACATGAAGGTAGCGGAAATAATCTCCCTCATTTGGGAGTTTAAAAATGAATGAATAGAGAAAGAAATTCATGTGTAATTTTTTTCCTTCTCTTCTCTTTAAATAACTAACCAAAAAAGAAAAAAAAAAGTTACAAAAACCAACAAGAAATGCTACTCAATTACAATAATTTTGTCAGAATCTTGAAAGAAATCATGGCAGGTGTTTGAAGAAATAACATGCCACATTATTTTCAAAAACTAAGTACAATGGAGGAAAATAAAATAGGCCTTTATAGATTTAACATTTCAACAAATAAGCAAATTTGCCAATACTAAAAGTGATAATTAGTTTTGATGTAAATGAATAAGAATACATGTGGTCTTTAGCAAAGAAGTGTAAAGGTGGTATAGAAGGAGGATTCTTGCTGTTTCCGTTGCTTTCTTTCCATTTTTTTATTTTGGCGGGGGAGGGGGGTAGAAGATGGGATATACTAATTTAGATCCAAAAACAATTGGTCTTCAATTTTTTTCGAGTTTACAAGAAAGATAAACCATCTTGTGTCCAGTATAGACAAATAACAAAAGAGAGAATTCATTTGTTGTCACATAAAAAATCAACGACTAGATCAAAGCATACCTCAAACATGTTCTTTATAGTACTATTTAGGTCGCCCTTCCAATGCCATTCTTTATTGCTTTTTGATGTTATCACTTTCCGAAGTTTTGGTGTGCTTATGTCTCCCTCAGAGAAGTTCTTCATGCGAGGGCATTGTTTGACAACTACTTCTTTCAATAATGGAAATCTTAAGAGGCACTTATCAGAGCAAAACCTATTGAGCCTTGGCAAACATTCCAGGATCAAAATTTCCAAACTGAGAAATGCAATGCCATATATTTTCTCATCTCCCTCTTCTGCAATGATTTCTTCAAGTGAATTACACATTTTTACCTTCATTGTTGTGAGCTTGGCCAGACTTCTTGCTGTAGGAGATGAAATTAAGTTTATCATCCCTTTACAATTTTCTACCTCCAAATCTGTCAAGTGAGTAAAGCTAACAGAGGAAGGAACCAAGTTTATCATACTAGGACACCAAACAACACGTAAGAATTCGAGAACCTCAAGAACTGGGTCAATTTGGAATCCTTGTTCACATATATGCTGAAGTTCATGTAATCGACTCAATGTCAACTTTTGGAGCCCTGTACAAATTTTCTCATTTACCAGTCTTTCATCTTGGAATATCTTCTTAAAGGAACTCCATTCAATGACTAGCCAGTGTAGAGTATGTACATTTTGGAGAAACCAATTGGGAAAAGTAGAATCTTCATTCTTGAACCTGGACAGCCCAAGAAATGATAATTTGTTGAAGAAGGCACCTATATTCTGGGCTTGCAATATCTTGGCAGCATCCTTTTCATCTATTCTCAAGTGCTCCAAATTTGGAATCACCTTAAACAAACACAAAGCATAATTTACAATAAGCGAATATTTACTATTGACTAAAAAAGAGAAAAAAAGACCTTTACTGTTGACTCAAAGTAGTCTTTATGCTGTTGACCAAAAAAAGTCTGTACACTGCAACTAACTACTACACTTTCCATCTTATTTTTGGAATACGGCACATTGCCACTGTACTTTCCTCAGTTCTATATGAAAGCGCTTATGCTGTCTAGAAAGCACTAGACATCAACAAATGCCTCCTTATTTAAATGATTAATTGATGATATAAACTATTTCCAATATAATCCTCTCAACTTTTGAAACTATATTTTTATAGATGTATATTTCATATTTTCCATACGTTGAATCTTATTTTACCTGATTTTCAAAACTGACAAGAGATTTAATATTCATGCTTGAAAATACTATTTTTGAAAAAAATAATGAAATTTACTCCACCCATTTCCCTTTAATGTGAAAATAGGAGGGTGCACTGAGTCCTTTGATTTCCCGTCTATAACTCTTTTTTGGCACGTCATATGCTTTGTCATAAATAGTACGATTTTTTACAATTGAATGCATCTACAGTCTTTTTTTTATTGTATTTCTTAATGAAAACACAAAACTGCAAGAATATGCATGTGGCTTTCACGCAAATTGGTATGCATAATATCATATATGATTCATACCTGTTCGACTATGAAATATGATTGTTGTACTGAAACATCGAGTTTTCCATCTAGAAGCCTTTCATGGTCGCTTGTAGATAGAGTCCTAAATAAATTCAATTCTGCACATCCGGAAACATCTATTTTCTCAAAGATGGGCATGCCAAAGTGTGATTTCCTGCATAGAACCCCTTGAGTTTAAGTAAGCTCCAAAGCAATAAAGTATTCAACTGGTTAAACTCAAATATAGCAGCTGTGCACGCGGATCCCTCCTTCTGTGCAACAATTTCCTCCATCTTTCCACAGAGTTTAATATTAAGTTCTTTGAGATGTAAGCAACTAGTGGCTACAGAAAATGGAAACAAATATACCAAGTTTCCACAATCTTCTAAACATACATTCTCTAGATTATGAAAACCAAGAATTCCTTGAGGATCATTACTCCATGTCTGCTTTAGCTTTGGCAATCTTTGCAGAGTAATTCTTTTCAGTTGGGTTGTGTCCTCTATATTGCACTTTTCATTGGAAGTGAATGCGAATATCTCTTCCACCAAAGCACAATTAGTAACCACTAACGTCTCTAGATTAGGATATGCTTTCTGCATTGAAGAAGGAAAAACCACCATAATTTTCTCACAGTTTTGGACTCGCAATGTCTTCACTGTGTCAAACTGGTTGTGCCATATTGTTCTCAATTTTTTCATGTCCTTCAAGACGATTGTCTCCAATTTGGAGAATGGAACCTATGATTCACAATTTACAAAATTATAACGTGCACCATGATAATCATTAATTTTTTTTTTCATGAACATGATAATTATTAATCTACATTATAATAAAGAATCTGGGGTATAAATGTATACTAATACATGTATTTATTTGAACACGAGTTCAGAATTTGAATGTTCCAAATAGTAAAGTTACCATACCTCTCCCAGTGCAGCAATATCGTTGTTTCTTTCTTTTGTAGCTATTATCTCCTCCATCAGATGGCAGTCACTTATTTCAAGCCTTATGAGGTTAGGAAAACTTCCCATCATTGAAGATGAGAATAAGTACTTTAGCCCACCACAACTTTCCACAATCAAGTTGGTCAATTTGTGAACAGAATGTTGATTGTCCTCCCAAATTTTGTTCAAATTGAGTGAGCTCAACTTGAGGGTGTGCAGTGTAGGAAATGCAACCTACATAGAATAAAAATGCAACTGAAGGCTGTAGTGATGGCTTAAGCCTTTGGATATGCATTGCTGTTCCAAAATCTATACATGTTATATATATTAGCATTTCCTGATGTTGGGTCCGTAATAACATAATATAAAGTTAAAAATAAAAAATTGAAAAAGAAGAAGAAAGATATTTGTACTTATCAAATTAAGAGAGAAGACAATGCATGGACACTCTTTTGTATCTTGATGAGAAACTTTCAAACTTTATAATACACACAAGCTATTCCTTCAGCGAGTTTACTAAATAACCAAAGATTGTCAGGGAATTCCACGTGTTGATTAATACATGCATTATTATTATTATTATTTTCCTCAGATTACTTAGACAATTAGTACCTTTTTTCTTCATTTATTTAATTTTTGTTTCCGAAATAAAAAAATATAAAATGATTTAAGAATAAATTAAATTAGAGATATTAAAAAAAAGACCAAATATTAACAAAATAGAGATTACCATGTGTATATATGTACAAATCACGAGATAAATTCCTGTTTAACTTATATATTTGTTTGTAATTTTTGAAAAGCTTAAGAGTATTTCTTTTGCATTGAAAACTCGATGTGACAACTTCAAAATTATATAAAGTTTAAGGAGTATTTGTTCATTTTCCAATTAAAATTACAAAGAAAATGTTATGTAATAATATAACAAAGTAACAAATCTAAAAAATTATTTCAAAAAACTGTTAATCAAACCTAGGGATGTTCCACCTACAAAGACGGTTTCAACTCAACTCCCAGCCCCGGCAAAGTCATTAACATTACTCTAACAATTTAATTTAATCTACCGATCGACTATATGTAGTAGACATACTAATGTAATCAAGCAACAAAAGTCTTGTTGACAATTAAATGATTGTACTCAATGGATAGTGTGTTTGTTTGTACTTCTTGTTCAAAATGAACAAAAGGAAGTACCTTTTTTTTAATTTTTTAAATAAAATACTTATAGAATTTTTAACGTTGTTTGTTTGTACTTCTAAAAAAAGCAAAAGCAGAAAATAATCAATTTTTTTGCTTTTTTAAGAAGCAGATAGGGAACTGCTTCTTCCAAAAGCAGAAGTAATAGAAGAGAGAGAATATTGGTCCTTAAAATTAGCAACCACTTTCTTCCCACTCAATTACGACATTATCCTTAAAATTTTTAAAAACTATCACTCTCTTCCCACTCTCATACTCTATCTCTCTGCATATCTTTAATTATAATTTTATTAAATAAAATGCTTCTATATTTATCACATTCAAACAATTTAATAAATTCTAATTTTGATAAAAAAATACTTATACAATTATATCCAATCATAAAATAATTTTTTACTTTTTCTTCTGCTTCTTCTTCTTAAGAAGTACTTTTCTTAAAATATTAATCAAACGGATCCATTATTTAATAGAGTTTTACGGAATGGCTTTTTTTTTTTTTTTCAATTCTACTATTGTATTGAAAGTTAATATCTCACATTAAAAAAAAATAAGTTCGTATCAAGTAAATTAAAACCATAAAATTTTTATTCATGATATGGAATTACTTTCTACTTTATTAATAGTTTAATTTGACTCAATGTCATTTTAAAGTTTTGACAACAACATTAAATTATTTGTTGACACGTTATTGGAAAGTTTGAATTTTAAGTTGTTAGTTAGTTACTATTATAGTCAAATTCATATACTCGTCAAAAGAAAAAAAAAAATCAAATTCATCTAATGATGTGGTAAACATATCATTAAACGAAACAAAATACTTGTATAAAAAACAAAAACAAAAACAAAAATATAAAAATAAAAATACGTCGAAATTAACTTTCTTACAAACAATTATATTATACGATTTGCAAAATATAAGGTGTAAACTATTTAATTCATAGACATCATGCTCGTAAAATTATGATTAATTCAACATTGCTTCTTCAACATATGATATAAAACATGATTTTGAAACATAATAAAGTATAACTAATTGAATTTAATTACTATGCACTGACAATGTAAAAGAGTTTTATATTGTCATTCAATCAAATGCTTGTATTTGCAATACTTTTAAAATAGTGAATAATTGAACCAAATACTTTTGCTGATATAATAATATATAATCAGATATTTATGCGAAATTTTTTTACATTGATAGTACATATAAATTAAATCCTAACTATATATCCCATTTTGAAAATACTTTTTCTTTTAAAAGTTTAGCATGATAATTTTTGTTTATAACAAATTAACAACTAGCAACACTTCCCAAAAAAAAAAAAAAAGTATTAACCTAATTTTTTAATAAAAATTGTACAAATTGCAAGGGTTTTAAGAAGTTATTAAATTTTATAAAGACTCGCTTGGATGAGCTTCTCTAAATGATCTTTTTTAAAATGATCTATTTTCAAAAGATTTTTTGAAGAAATAAAAGTTAGTTTATGTTTGGGTGTAAAATTAATTTATATTGAATATAATATTAAAATATCTTCCTTTATCATTAAACATCTTTTTTATATTTGAAAAAAAATGTCTTTTCTAGAAGATAAAAATTGAAGCTTCTCAAAAAAATTGTTTTTGTGCTTTTTCTAGTGATTATATTTTTATTAGAAAATTTTACCCAAATATAGCAAAAAAACATAAAAGTACTTTTTTATTTAAAAAGATAATTTTTTTTATCAAAATAATGACATCTAAACAAGTACTAAATGTATAGTGTTATAAACTTTTTTTTTATGGCAAGAATATTCTCAAGCCGATTTTTTTTTCTTTGGTCAACTAAAATCATGTTCTCACCTGGATGATCTTAAGGGTGCACCTTCCATATTAGTAAGTGTATTTATAAGAATAAACAAATTTTCTTAGTAAATAGCATGCCTAAGGCTAAACCTTTATTTTCCGTGAGCATAAATACTATGTGCTATCTAGTTAAAAATAAAAATTCAACAAGTTATATTTTTATCATAAGAGTTAAATTTTATCAATCTAACTATTGAATTATACTAAATTGTGTGAAAATTGAACCTCAATAAAAGTATGATCAAATAGTAATTACTTTTATACATTTCAAAGGTATTTATTACATTGATTTTGAAATATATAAAAATTATACTAAATAATTTTAGACTAATATGAAATTTTTAAATATGAAGTATTTATAACATGGACTGTTTGAATCAAATATTTGTAATAATGAATATTTAGTTTAAAACTAAATTTTTCACATTTAAATTAACTTAATTTAATTCAATAAAGTATGCAATTAAAATACTTTTAAAAGAATAGTCTAGTTAAATTATTTTATCCAAAACAAATTAATATAAATGTACTTATAATTTTATAAAATATAATAACAAAACAAAAGTTCTTCCAATACCCTTATTTTTAAAATGATACCGGTAGCTTTTACTAATTTAGGGATATGACTTAACAACATGTTCTATTTATTTAAAATATAAACATATTTTAAAAAAATTTGTTATAGAGGCGTGTATAACAAAAAAAATTAGTCACCAATTATTCAGAAGTACCAGTACCCTTGAAGAAAGAAAAGGAAAAGATTATCCAAGAAATCACCAAAAGGAGTCCGTCTTGGTGGGAGCTTGTGCCTGTAAAAATTTACATTTTATCATTTGCATCTAGAAAAGCAGAGAAGCAAAAGAACGTACCTGAGCATTAAAGAAGGGTATAGGAATGTAATTCTCCGACTTTTGATCGTTTCGCCCAGAAGATGTCAACTCATAAGAGAAGAAGCTATGAAGTGTATGCAAATGTTGTAATGTCAAAGAATGCAATGAGAGAAACTCAATCTTTTCAACAGTTTTGTCATCAACTGCACCTGCATAGCTATCTCCAAACACTACGGTCTCCATAAAATTGCATTGATGAACTTCAATCTCTGAAAGTTGGGAAAGTCCTTTAACCACTGAAAAGGCGAGAAGATATTTTAATTGAATGCAGTTTTCGATTTTGATGACTCTGAGCTTGGCAAAGGAATCAATTGCAAGTGGGCCATGACAGATCTTTTTCCATGTTATTTAGACTGTGAATTGCCAGTGTTTCCAAGTTTGGAAAGGAAACTTGAACGTGAGTCCTCTCCCCGGAATCAATGATGTGTTTAATTTTGGCATTATTTTGGATGTGGAGGTGCTTCAGTTGTGGAAATCCTGCCCCATTCAATTGATGGAGCACATTCCAAATGCCTTCCACTTCATCCAAATATAAATTCTCTACTCTTTTGATCAATCCTTTGATCCCGTGCTCCAAATGAATGTTGGTACCAAGCTTGAGGTTCAGTGTTTTCAATGTTCCATCTTCAATGTTAGACCATTCCCATACATCTCCAATAACTATTTTATACCTTTCTAACTTATCAAACATCAAATCCCTCGGCAACATCCATGCCTCTTGGATTTGTAATTCTAGGGTTGTCAAGTTTGATAATTGTCGAAGCTCAGCAAGGCTAGCATTTTCGTTTTTACTAGCTGAATCCTCAACCTCCCAATTTATGAAGGTATTGCCCATGTACAACTCCTCCAGTCTGATCAAGCTTGATATGATGTTAGGTGGGATGACTTTGATTCCAGAACTAGTCAAATCTAACATTCTTAGATGAGTCAATTTCCCTATTTCACTTGGCAATTTTATCATCGAAGAATGCATGAGGCTAAGAATTTTTAAATTTTTCAAAGCACCTATTGCATCCATGTTTTCTAAAACACAATGATCCAAACACAATGTTTGAAGGCTAGTTAAGAAACAAAAAGTTGTGGGTAATGATGCCAAGTTCATGGACGTTAAGTCTAAGACTTCGAGGCTTTCCGTTCCTTCGAAAAAGGAATTAGAGATTTCTACAGAAAGATCACTACTTCCGAAATAGAAAAACTTTAGACTAGGACAATCTAACCTTTCAGGAAGCTTACTAATATGATGAGAATGACACGATGTACAGGAATGCAAGATGATCTGGGAGCACCTTCTTGGAATTGCTGGAAATTCTTTCAACTTTTCTCCCTTATTAGTTAGCACGTGTTGATCCCTTGATGCTATGGAGAGAGCTACTTCACGAACAATGTCATGCATTTTGATCGTTGTGCTTGTGTCACCTTCTAGCAACAAACAAGATGCCTTTAATGCACTTATCATTTTGTGTAGTCTATCTCTGGCACCTTCCATTGTAATTGTGTTGTTGAATATGCCTAGACCCATTCCATATTTGAACAAGTCGGTAACAAGTGTCTTTTCTCCAATCGCAGCGCAAAGCAAGAATAACGCTTTAATTTCATTGCCCTTTAGCCTTTTGTAACTTAACTCTAGAGCAGAATAAGTTATCTCCTGCATCTCTTCATTGTCAATTCTCTCTAACTGGTTCAAGGCATCTTTCCACGCATGAATGTCCTGATTTATCAATGACCGTGCCACTGTAACTATGAGAACAGGCAAACCTGCACACTTTTTAGCCACTTGGGATGCAATCTGACGCAGACTAGGCTCTTCATCTACATCACCAGCCATAACTTTGAACAAGCTCCATGTTTCTTCCTCATTTAAAACTTCTACTCTGAAATGCTTTTTGACCCCAATCTGTCGCAGCAGATCTGAATTTCTTGAAGTCATCAACAATTTGCAACCCTTATGTTCACCCTCAAAAGGAATCCCTACTTTTTCCAAATCAAGTCTCTCCCAGATATCATCCAATATAATAAGGATCGCTTTCTCTGTTTTAATTCTCTGGCATAGGCGAGGTGCTCTTCCAGCAACAGTTACCTCTTCAAATCGAAGACCCAACTTATCAGCAATCTCCTCTTGAATTGTTTTGATATCTGGAGTTTCGGATACAGTGGCCATAACCACCGCATCAAACAACTTGTCTTTTTCGGCGATTTGAGAAATTTCTTTCACAAGAGTGGTCTTACCCACACCGCCCAGGCCATAGACTCCAATCATGCTTAGTTTAGGGTCTCTTAGAGCTTGCATGATATTCTCCTTAATTGACTTCCTTGAATCAAAACCTTCACTACCCCTTATGGCGGAGGTTGAGGCTACATCTAGCGCAGGAAGATAAGCAACTCGATCGAAGTTCCCTCTTCCTTGTAGTTCAATTACATGATTTGCCATTTTTGTATCTTTTCTACCAAGTTGATGCCGTAACACCAAATTAGGAAATGACCATCTAGACCACCCAACCTTTGCACGGCCAGGATCCTTCAGGAGTTGATTTGCCTCTCCGATGACTCCATCAACGTCGTCTAACCAAACTTGCACACCAGTTTCGATTTCTTTCCCATTCCTTCTTTCTTCCTCAACATGATGCCAGATTTCATCTCTTTTCCTCTCAAGATCATTAACATGATCGGTTAGCTTCTCAAAATTCGCTTTATAGAATATCAAATAACCTACTTGCCTTCCAATAGGTTCCAAAGTATACTCTGCTACTTTTGCACAAATAGAAATGAGAATCTCCATTGTTCTTTTGATTTGAGAGTTGAGACTGGAAGCAAAAGAAGGAATATTTTGAATGAGGAAAACACGAGGGAAACATTATCAAGGGAAACACAAAGAGATGCTAAAAGTGCATTACCTTCTCCTTTGGAATTAGATTGGGAGTACAAGAACAATCAGTATGCTTGAAGATCAGCTAGTTAGGCCCACTCTTCCCCTGTTACATAAAAAGTTGTAGCTTACGAAGTGGACCATTTCAAAATGGTAAAAACAAACAGAAGCATACCGGAAGCAGCAGCAAGAAGTATCAAACAGTTTAAGTATACAGAGTAGCGGAATTAGCTATATCGCTAGTAGGTTCTTCAACAAAGTGATGTTAGATAACTTCTTGAACACCATCTTTTTGAGTTAAAAGGTGACGAATTGAATTGAAAATAATAAATAAATTACGTAACATTAATATAGTCATAAACGATTTGATTTATAAATAAAATTGTTTGTTTGAAAAGTCTTGCATAATAATTTATTTGATTTAGAAATTTTGTTTCCTTCTAGCTGTGTCCAAACAGAAACAAAAGATCCATGTGGTCCAATAATGGGAAAAAAAAAAGTCTCATAAATGGCTACTCTCAATGGACATGAATGGATTTTCGCTCCCCCTACTCACCATCACCACTTTCAAGTCCATAAATACCTTGCTGTTTCTCACTGTAAAGATATACTCACTCTTTGCTTTTGGTGAATAAAGCTACACTTACTCTAATTAATCTTTCTAGCAATCGAGATGCTTTACTACTTAAGTACTAGCTAAAGCATTGGAGTAGGACTAGGAAGCTTCCAACCAACCTTTTCCTTGTAGCTAATCAAGAATTTTAGGATCGTGATTAAAGAGTGCGAACTAGGAATCCAAGCCAAGCAGAAAGAGCCCATTCCTTTTAGTACACAACATTATTCATTTGTGTTAACTTGTCACTTCTCAAGCTAAATAATATCCAAGACCTTCCCACCACCAGTAATGCAAAAAGTGACCAACCTGACATAGGAGCCTATAAATAAAGACCCGTGTAGAAAGAAGCAAGACTGAACATAATAGTAGATGGAATCCTAAGGCTCCTAACAAAGTTATAACAACTCAAATATCATGAAATCCTATGCAAAAGCACATGACAGAAAACCCTTCAAGACTCAGGAGTGTTTGATAACATCATAAAATCCTTTAGAATGTAATTCTGTTTTGATGATCGACAAACTTCACTTACAAATCTCGTGCTACTAATGAATTTCAAGTCACTAAGTTTACAGGTTTGATCTCTTTACAAAAGAACATCAGATGGCACTCGACAACTAGTATTGCAAACACTTAAGTATAAAAGGCTCGATATGATCCAAGAATGTCTTTAACCTTCTAAATAAAAATGTTTCAAATGAGATCCATTTGAATTTTTTCTAAGTTCAAGTGACATAAACAACATTGGCTTCCATGTTTTATGTTTTATTTTTGTTTTCTATGGCTTTATAAGTTTCTTCTAGGTGCTAGGGTAACGTAGTTTGAAAGAACAGTTTTGTACTCCCAAATATTAATTTAATTTTCTTTTTCAATCAATTAAGCAATTGTTAGTATTCTTAATATTTTCATGGATTTGGCAATACTTGATTGATCACTGAACTTAGAAATTGAATTGTAGTTATTAGTTTCAAAAAATTTGACAAGCAATTAAATTGATTTAGAAATTAGATTAATATCACGTAATGCAAAATATGGAAATAAAATGAAATCATATCCTAACATCTATTTTTCATTGATTGTTCTTCCCAATTACTTATTGTTCTATTAGTGCCAACTCTATTTGGCTTAGTTGCTGTTGCTAGAAATTGAGACTTTTTGTTATATTTACTAACTAGACTAGTTAATTATGACTAAGCATGTATTTTCTGGTTTAAACAAGAAAAGTATATATTTTCTACATTAAACCAGAAAAGTTGGTGTGTAGTAGGTGGTAATGGGTGAGTTTTAAGGTAGTGGCTGTACTTAGGTGATACTAGCCATACTCTTTTGCTTGTAAGAATGTATTTTGCTATGCCCAAATATAGTAGATGAATGAATACCAGAAAATCATTGTTCCACCCACCATACTAGCTGTGTTTCTCCAAAAAAAACCTTCTCTATTTTTTCTATTTTGAACTTTTACATGGTATCTAGAGCTTCATTGATCTTAAGGGCCTGTAAGTGAGAGAAAACCAGCAAGAAAGAAAAAGCCACAAGCAACATTATGGCATTTAGCAGTAGCTCTTTACCTCCACCTCCAGTATTTGCAAGAGAAAATTACCATGTATGGGCTGCAGAGATGAAAACTTATTTAAGAGCTCATGGTTTATGGGAAGTGGTGGATACCGGAAGCAATCCACCTTTTTTGCCAAACAACCCAACAACAGCTTAGATAAGAAAGCACAATGAGGAAGTGGCCAAGGAAGGCATAGCACTTGCCATTATACAAGCAGCCCTACATAATGATATCTTCATCAAGATTTTGAATTTGGAGATTGCAAAAGAGGCCTGGGACAAGCTCAAGGAGGAGTTCCAAGGCAATGAAAGAACAAAGAGGATACAGGTTCTAAATTTACGGAGAGAATTTGAGGCAATCAAAATGAAAGAAGCTAACATGGTGAAAAAGTTTTCAGATAGACTTTCAAAGATTGTTATTCAAATCATATTGCTAGGTGAGGAGTTGAATGACCAGCGTATTATGGAGAAAATCTTGGTGTGTCTTCCCGAGAGGTTTGAGTCAAAAGTCTCCTCTCTTGAAGAAAATAAGGATTTGTCTCAAAGATCACTTGCAAAGCTTAGGAATGCTTTGCAAGCTACTGAACAGAGAAGATCCTTAAGAATGGAAGAAAATGTTGAAGGTGCTTTTGTGGCTAACAGCAAAGGAAAAGCTCAAAGCTGTGGTAGTTCTAGGAAAAGGCCATTTGGTGGGAAGAAGGAAAAGAAAAGAAAGAGGAAGAAGGTGGTAAAGGAGGAGGCTGGAAAGGAAAATATCCTCCTTGTCCTCATTGTAAGAAGAAAGGCTACTCTGAAAATTTTTGTTGGTTAAGGCTAGGAGTCAAATGTAGACCTTGTAATCAACTTGGTCATGTGGAGAAGGTTTGCAAAAATAAAGCTAACCAGCACGGACAGCAAGCCCAAGTTGCTGAACATCAACAACAAACTGAGGAACAATTGTTTGTTGCCTCTTGCTATTTAGCAAGCAGTAGCAAAGAAGCATGGCCAATAGACAGTGGGCATACAAATCACATGACGCATGATGCTAGCATTTTCAAGGAGCTTGACCAGTCCTACACCTCTAAAGTTACAATTGGCAATGGAGAATGTGTAGATGTCAAAGGGAAAGGAATTGTTGCTGTTGAAACTCCCTAAGGTACCAAGTTTATTTCAGATGTTTTATTTGTACCTAAGATAAGTCGAAGTCTTTTGAGTGTGGGACAAATGCTTGAAAGGCATTATGCTTTACATTTTGAAGATATGAAATGCACTATATTTGATCCTGCCAGTTGTGAATTAACGACTATCAAAATGAAAGATAAAAGCTTCCCAATAGAATGGAAACAAACTGCTATGCATACTTTTCCAAGTGCAGTAGAAGATTTTTCCTTGTGGCCCAAAAGGCTTGGCCATTTTAGTTACTTAATTCTAAAGAATATGAGTTTGAATAATGTAGTTCAAAATTTACCTACCATTCAAGTTGATGCTAATGTGTGTGATGTATGTCAGTATGGAAAGAAAAATAAATTGCCATTTCCAGATAAAGCAAGCTGGAGAGCCACTGAAAAGTTACAGCTTATACACACTGATGTGTGTGGTCCAATGAGCACATCTTTAAATGGCAGCAAGTATTTCCTACTGTTTATAGATGATTTTACAGGGATGAGTTGGGTGTTTTTTCTGAGGCAAAAATCAGATGTATTTGCTGTTCTTCAGAAGTTCAAGCCCATGGTTGAAAATGCGGCTGGATGTCAAATTAAAACACTTAGATCAGACAATGGTGCTGAGTATACATGAGGGGAGTTCAAAAATTTCTATGAACAATCTGGAATCCAACATTAATTGACTGTTCCCTACACTCCTCAACAGAATAGAGTGAGTGAAAGGAAGAATAGGTCAGTAATGGAGATGGCTAGGTGTTTGCTTTTTTGAAAAAAGCCTTCCAAAAACATTTTGGACTGAGGCTGTTAATACCTCAGCATATCTGTTGAATATTCTGCCTAGCAAAGCCTTGAAAGGAAAAACAATCTTTGAGGCATGGTATGGAGTGAAGCCTTCATTGGAACATCTCAAGATATTTGGTTGTGTGTGTTACGCTCTTGTTCAAGAAGTGAAAAGAGGCAAACTAGATCAAAAGGCAGAAGTTGGAATTTTTCTAGGCTACAGCAGTAACTCTAAAGGTTGTAGGATATATAATCCATTGACAGAAAAAATTCTTATCAGCAGAAATGTCAAGTTTGATGAGTTTTCTAAATGGAATTGTGAGAAATGTGAAGTAGAAGCCTCAAGTAAAGGAAAACTTAGAGAAGATAATCTCCAAAAACAGAATTTTAAAGATGAACAAAATTACGACAGTGACACTAAAATTCCAGTTAGAGGCACTAGAACTTTGGAAGAAATTTATGAATGGTGCAACGTAGTTGCACTGGAGCCTACAAGTTATGCCAAGCTACTGTTAAAGAAAGGTGGAGAATTGCTATGCAGGAGGAGATGAAAATGATAAGAGAAAAATAGAACTTGGCAGCTGGTAGATGGGCCAAGTAATCAAAAAGTAATTGGTGTTAAATCGGTTTATAGAACCAAGCTGAATCCAAATGGTTCTGTAAATAAACTCAAGGTAAGATTAGTGGTAAAAGGCTATTTTCAATAGCATGGTGTTGATTTTTCAGACACTTTTGCTCCTGTGGCAAAACATAATACTATTAGATTGTTGGTAGCTTTGGCAGCAAAATTGGGCTGGAAAACTTATCATTTTGATGTGAAATCAGCTTTCTTAAATGGACTGTTGGAGGAAGAAATTTTTGTCGAACAGCCTAAAGGTTTTCAAGTTCCAAGAAGAGAAGATAAAGTTTATAAGCTCCTTAAAGCTCTCTATGGTTTGAAACAAGCACCAAGAGCTTGGCATAGCAGAATTGATAGCTATGTTATGCAACAAGGTTTCAATAGATGTGAAAATGAAGCTACATTGTATGTGAAGAAATCAAAAACTGAAATGCAGCTCATTATGTCCTTGTATGTTAATGATTTATTGGTCATGGGTAGTGATTCAAGTTCTCTAAAGCAATTTAAGTAGGATATGGAGAATGAGTTTGAAATGAATGATTTGGGGGAAATGAAATATTTCCTTGGTATCGAGATTCACCAATCTAATGCTAGAATCTTCATTTCACGGAAAAAAAATATGTTTTGGAGATCTTAAAGAAATTTCACACAAAGAAATGTAAGTCTATGGCCACACCGTTAGTTATGAATGAAAAAAACCAGATACAATGTTTCCTGCAAGTTTGCTGTCTAGATTTATGCAATCTCCTTCTCAAACTCACTTTGGCGCAGCAAAACATGTACTCAGATATATTAAGGGTACTATTGATTATGGCTTGTGGTTGTTGAAAAATGAAAGTGGAAAGCTTCAAGGATATGTAGATAGTGACTGGGCAGGTTGTTTAGATGATTGCAAGAGTACTTCTCATTATGTTTTCTCATTTGGCAGTGGTGTGTTCTCATGGAATTCAAAGAAGCAGGATGTGGTGGCCAATCCTTTGCTGAAGCTGAGTATATTTCAGCTGCAGCAGTAGCAAATCAAGCTATGTGGCTTAGAAAGATTTTAACAGATGTAGGGCAAGTTCAAGATGAAGCTACTGTCATATAGGTGGATAACAAGTCAGCTATTGCCATAACAAAGAATCCTATTCAACATGGAAGAACCACGCACATCAATGTGAAGTATCATGCTATTAGAGAGGCAGAGAGGTCAAATGAAGTTAATCTAGTCCATTGTAGCTCTGAGAACCAGACTGTAGATATCATGACCAAAGCACTTTCCAACGGCAAGTTTGAATTGTTGAGATCAAGACTTGGTGTATTGAAGAAAACTCTCAAGCAGGAGTGTTAGAAATTGAAACTTTTCTCGATATTTACTAACTAGACTAGTTAATTATGACTAAGCATATATTTTTTGGTTTAAACCAGAAAAGTATATATTTTCTGCATTAAACCAGAAAAGTTGGTGTGTAGTAGGTGGCAATGGGTGATGATCCATGTTTTAAGGTAGTGTTTGTACCTAGATGGTACTAGCCATACTCTTTTGCTTGTAAAAATGTATTTTGCTATGCCCAAATATACTAGATGAATGAATATTAGAAAATTATCATTCCAACCACCACATTAGCTATGTTCTCTCCAAAAAACCTTCTTTGTTTTTTCTGTTTTGAACTTTTACAATTGTTTATTCCATTTTTCCACTTTGTTTGCTTACCCAAATAGTATTTGTCCTAGACAAGTTGATACTTAGTTGTAACCCACATGGAAACGACATTCCTTACTCAACTTTTTACTACTTTGACTCGATATACTTGTCGGAGCTAATTTTATAAATTGGTTAACAAGTTTTTGACATTGTTGCCAAGGATTGTTAATTAATATCATTAGTAGTTTGATATTGCTAATTTGGGTATTCAATTTTTATTTTAAAAAAAAGAAAAAAAAAGAAAAATATTATTATTTTATTTGTCTTTCATCGCCCCCTGTAATGTTCTGTTTGGCTCTTAACTCTTACTTAGGCAAGGTAATGCTCTATTTGTTTTGTAGAAAGCGTTAACTAAATAGCTTTCTAAGTCCACAACACAGATAAGGTAAATGCAAATTGAAGTAGTAAATCATCCTTTATTGGTGTGTAACATCTCTTGGGATATTCAAAGGAATATGCAACCACTGCCACTAGCTCATCCTTATCAACAATGGGCTCCTCCTCAAGAGAAGGAAGATGATTGGGAGTCAACCATAAGAAGTATGCTCAACAAACTTCCAAATTTGTTGTTGAAGGAAGGGTGTTGTGGGTGAGTTTTAAGAATCAAGAGGCAAACATCCAAAATTTAGAGGCACATGTTGGTCAAGTCCCCACACAATTTTCTCAGATACCATAGGTAGCTCTACCAATCACATTATTCTAACCCCAAATGAGTCATGTAATATTGTTACTTTTAGGGATAAAAGAGTAATGGAACAGGAGGAGAGCAGTAGAATAAGAAAGGAAATAAATAGAAAGTTATAGTTGTGTAAGAACCTTTGAAACATTCCCTAGCTCTTTGAAACTATGTTGAAACTAGTCTAAGTGCCATCGTGCCACTTCCTAGAAGTATAGTGGCTAAAAAACATTTTTGTAATCACGTTTATTTCTAACAGTTTCTACAGAGATTGTCACAGGAAGCACTTGATTTTAAAGAAAGTTAATGTTGAAATTTTGCATATAAATTTTTTAAAAATAAAAATGCAATAAAAAATCTCGTATAAATATCAATAAAGGAAAAGTTTTATATATTTTGATTGGGATTTATGCTAAATCTAATTTGTAATCATAACAATGGAAATCTATATTTAAATTTGTATAATTCATTTTTAACCATACTTTTATAGAAAAATTCATTGAAGGTAAGTATCAAAAGAAATCATATAAAAAAAGTAAGTTCTATGTTCTAATAGTGTATAGTTTAGTTAAAAAATAAAAAGTGTATAGTTTAAGATCCTTTTCCCTAAAAGTTCAATGCCTATGCTTTACATCTAAAAGGCCTAATGTGTGCTAGGATTTTCGTCTTATTCTTGAGTGCAGCACTAGCATATGTTGAAGGATGTCGTCTCACAAATATGAGATAATCTTCCCCAACATCAACATCAATGGTGGTGCTTGTTTCGTCTCTGGAGTGATGCGTGCACTTGCCAATTGGGCGAGGAGCATCAGGGGATTTCATTACTATAGTGATGCAGTGAGATCATCGATTTGGGGATGCACGACAAGAGGATTTCATCTTTGCGATACAGCAGTGCTAGTATCGATTGGGTGAGGCGTGACAAGGGGATATCATCTTTGAACTAGTGCAGCATAAAAATCAATTAAGGGAGACACAATAAGGGGATGGCCAACAAGTTGGTTATGCAGTGCAAAAATCTCAATATGTTAAAGGAGGATGCCAAAGTGGTCGTATGTAAAGAAGATGGAGGAAGTTCATCAATAGCATGGAAAAAGTTTTTGCTAATGGGTTCTCTCCTTTTGATACACTCTTTCAACATCATAGCCTTTGGAAGAACCAAGCAGAAAATCTGGAGGTGCATGAAAGGGATGTAGTTTAAGAGAATAGATGATAATTTGATTCTATTTGCAATGTTCTCCACAAAGGATCATTAGAGAATCCTAGATGGAAGGCCATGAGCTTTTGACAAACACTTATTGATCTTGAATGAATATAATGGATCCTTGCTCCCATCTAATATGAGATTTATAGAGTCACCCTTCTTGATAAGCATTATGGATTTCCCACTGAGTGCAATGACGGAAGTAATGGGAAGAGGCATTGCCAGAGTAAAAAGGTTACATAAAGACAAATGTAGATGGAATATTAGCATCCACTCTAACACATAACTATGCGTTACGTGTTAGAGTGGATGCTAATATTCAAATCCTCATGAGGAGGGGAGTAATGTTGAAACTAAACCATCAAAAGCAATTGCAATGATATGATGTTCGGTATAATAGACTCCCCAACTTTTGTTACAGTTGTGGGAGGTTGGGGCATGTTATGGATGACTACAACTGTGAATAACAATAGAGGGATGGGAAAGAAAATTTGCAATTTGGCAAATGGTGGAATTTGAGGATAGATAGAGAGTTTGTCTAACCACAACATTCATCATCTCAAGTAAAGCAATTCGATGATGATCAAAGGAGAGGAACAACATAGAGTTCTCACCCAACAAGAAGACACAAGTCCCACAAGGGGTAGTAGTTCCCCTGAGAAAAGTTTTCTAAATGGGACACATGTAAGAAGAACTAAGGGACACAATGTAGCGTATGAGCAAACAAGGAGCAGGCAAAGCGAAATAAGGGAGGGATTGGAAAAATTCGGAAACGACCGGTGAAAAGAAAGAAGGGATAAATTCACAAGGAAGATGATTTCACGTACCAAAGTGTTAGCAAAACATAATATAGATACCTTTGTAGAACAAAACGCAAACATAGCTATGTATGAGACTTTGGTGAGACAAGAAAAGAGTGGATAGTCTAGGGAAAGTGGGGAAGAAAACAAAGCGACTCTCAAGAAGGAGCTATGAAAATCATGGCTTAAAACTACCAAGGCCTTGGAAACCCTGAGGAAATTCTAGCTCTCTACCTCTTATGGAGGCAACATAGTCCAATGTGGTTTTCTTATTAGAAACTAAAGTATCATCATCTAAGTTTGAGGTAATAAAGAGGAAGGTTGCTTCTAGCTTCGGTTATGGAGTGGGTAGTGATGGAAGGAGTGGAGGGATTAGGATTATTTGGAGAATTGATGGAATTGAAAATAGTAAAATATAACAAGAACTTCATAGATATTTTCAATAGAGAAGAGAATGATGAATAGTGGTGGAAATTCATAAGGTCATGGGGCTCCTATATTTAGAGATAGAAGCAACATATGTAATATGTTAAAAGAATTGAAAGCAGATGAAATTATACCATGGCTAATGGGTGGCAATATGAATGAAATCCTAGAAACAAATTAGAAGTTTGGGGGGGCAAATGAGAGTAAAAAAGTAAATAAGGAATTTTAGAGAAGTGACCGATGAATGTGCTTTGGCGGATTTGGGCTACAAAGGTTATAGATTTACACAATCGAATGGACCAAGGAGGAAAGCAAAACACTCAAGTTCGACTTGATAGATTTCCAGCAAAAAAATGCTTGGAGGAGCAAATGGTTTTCAGCCCTATTTCATCACTTGATGTACTTGCACTTGGATCATATTTGAAACCTATTAGAATGAGAACCAATGGGGACAATAGAGGAGTGTAAGGTGGAAAGACCATTTTGATTGAAGAAAATGTGGCTTAGGGATCCTAATTGTGATAAATTGATTCAAGGTGCATGGAGGGGAACTAAGGAAAGTTTGGGTTTGATAGACACAACAGATCGAATTGCAACTCTTGGAGACACTTTGAAGGGCTAGAATAAGACCATTTTTTACCACATAGGGAAGCAAATTGAGCGACTTTAGAAACAAATCCAAGTATTGCAAGAAAGTCCTCAAATGGATAGGAACATAGCAGAATTGCGAGCCACAAAGAATAAGGGGAAATCTTGCAATGAAGAAGAAATCATGTTGAAGCAAATATCAAGGGTTAAGTGATTGTAGGAAAGGAATTTGAATACAAAGTTTTTCCATGAGCGAGCATCAATGAGAAGCATAGTTGTCAATAGCGTGCGATCGTGCCACTACCGCGCCGTCGCGGTGCGGAGCGAGGGTCCACCACTATGGAGCTCGAGGAGAGTCGCGGCCGCGATTGCTATCGTTGAGTGAAAGACGGTTCTAACCCTGTGTTTGGGCAATTTTGCACATTCTGAAGGAGCTGGAAGGTCATTTCATCCTTCCCCCTTCCATTCTTCAATCTACCCTTCAATCTTAGGGCTTTTCTCTTCATTTTTGCTTCGTCCTTCACTCCTTCTCACTCAATCCTCTGTCCCGTCACCCCCTCACCCTCCGACGAGCCTTTAACCTCCTCCTAAGGCAATGATAACAAATGACAAAGCATGGTTGGTTGTAGTCCTCCTTGTTCGTTCCTCCGGTTGGTCTTCCTTCTTCCTCTATCTCCTCTATCTTCTTCTATCTTCTATTTTCTATATGCTATTGGTCTCTTCTATCTATTATCTTGCTATTGGTCTCCTACTGTCCCTTTTGCTCACTATTTTTCTTTTTTCTTTTTCTTTTCCTCAGTTTTCTAGAGAAAACAATTTGGTGGAGGAGGAGGAGGATGATGACAAAGATGATGATTGATTTGTAGAATGTTTTGTTAGTTTTAGAGAGTAGAGACTTAGATTTAATTAGAATTTGCTTTTGTCTTTTATATTTTGCTATCCTTATATTACTTGATAGTGCTTTTTTTTTTTGTTTTGCTACCTTTAGAATTTGATGTTTATGCATTGGATTGATGCGATTGCGTGTTTTTAGCCTATAGAATGGATTATGAATTTTCATCATTGATGTGAATGAGTTTAATTGTGAATGATTTCTTATTTTTGAATATTTATGTATATTATATAATTTACATGATAATTATATACATTTTTATCAAATAGCGGCCGAAATGCTATCCGCTATCCCGCTATAACGTTTTTGGGGTCGGTAGCTACGCACCGCTATCTGTGTTTGACAACTATGATGAGAAGAAAATAGAATATAATTAAAAAAGTTAAAGGATGCACAGGGAATAGCAACAAGAAAGGAGGAAAATAAAGGAGATAATAAACTCCTATTTCATGAGCCTGTTTGAATCAATTAGGTCTAATAGAATTGGCGAAGCACTAGACAACATGTAAAGTAAGTTGTCTCAAGAATTTAATGATTTCTTGGCTTTTCCATTTGCAAAGGGAGAAACTAAAGAGGCTCTCTTTTAAATGAATGCAACCAAAGCTCCTAGCCTGGAGGGAACGCCTGTGTTATTCTATGAGAGATATTGGTCAATTATTAGGAACAAGAATTTAGAAGCATTGCTAGAGTTGTTTGAATAGTGAGGCAACATTAGGAAAGATAAAGAAGGCTTATGTTAATTCTGAATATTAAAGACTTGGAGCAAGTTCAAGTTACTCACATCAGACCAATCATTATGCAATGCTCTACACAAAATCATAGTACTTGCTAACCATTTAAAGGTCAGTTCACCATACCTCACTTCTAAAACTTAAGAGTGCATTTGTACAAAATTGTCAGATATCGGATATGTTCTAATTGCAAATGAGTTGATCCGAGCTTTAAGACACATAAGAAGGACCAGAAATGAGAGGTATATGACCTTAAAAACTGACATAAGCAAGGCTTATGATAAAGTGAATTGAAAATTTTAGGAGGCAAGGATGGGGAAGATCAGATTTATTAGTAGATGGATTTCTTTCTTGAAAGGACCACACAACTCCAACTTATCCTATACATGGAAAGATATTCCGGAAAGGAGAACAATCCTCCAAAAAGAAGTGTTATGGAGAATTGGAGACAACATTAGTACTATGATATGGGAGGATCCATCGGTGACCAGGCTAGACTAATTTAGAGTTTAAAACTCTAATTTAGTTGCTTCATCTTTAGTATATGTCTCCCAATTTCTGCTCTATGATCCTATCAGATGGATTCTCAATTAATAGCACAGGTATTTTGTAAGACAAAGATGGAAAGGATTGCAAATATCCTTTTTATGAGCCAAGCTCATGACCATGCGATATGTTGGTTGTTTGACTTGAAAGGGCACTTCTCGATATGCAGTGCCTACAAAGCAGCTTTGGAAAGCAAGGTGCGAGAGCGAAGTAAGTATGAAGCAGTTTGGTCTCAGCATTACCAAGGTTTCTCGCAAATAAAGAATTTCTAGAAGAAGACATGGAAGTTGGACACTCCACCAGTGGAAAGCCTACGCTATTTATGCAATTAAGCAGAGGAATTAGTGGAGTATCTTTTCCTGTCATGCCATTTCATGTGCGGTGCATACCTAGTGCTAAATGCGTTGCACACTAGGAGAGATATGGAGTGGTTCAGTAAAATAGCATCCCTATTTCAAAGATGGCAAGGAAAGAAACCAAAGCCATCAACCCAAATTGCTGACTCTACAAGGATTTCTTCGAAAGCCTTCTATTGAGCAAGATTGGATTGGGGGAAGCAAACCTAGGACATCCCAAAATTCTGGACCAAGCGACCATCCAATTTCTACAAGATAAATATGGACACAGTAACTTTTGAAGATGAGGAAGCAGCAAGGATTGGGGTGGTAATTATGGGGATTAAGAGTAGCTCATTGCAGGAAGAATGCTAAACTTAATGGGGTTCGGGATCTGCATAAAGCTGAGTTGTTTGCAGCTAAAGTGGGCCTCTTTTTTGCATAGGATGTAGGTAGGAATGTTGTTCAAGAAGGTGATGCTACAATGATGTTCCAAGGACTAGAAAATCATGACGAAGATCGTTTTCATAATGGAGCCATCATATAGGACATCCTTCTCTGCTTAGTTTCTTACATTTAGAAGTAATTATGTTTAGAGATTGTGGAAAAGTAGTAGATTTTCTGGCTAAATTTGTGAAAAATTATACATGGAACATTTACACAGTAGGTATGAGCATATTTTGGATCGTGGTTCTTTTGCGATTTGGAACGCTATGGAATGCCACCTGAATCACAGTGAGAGACAGCCGGTAACCACAGAAGATTGAAATGGATGCAGTGAGACAAGGAGACGGATGACAGTGAGTGAGAGAGAGAGAGACTGCCAGCAACATGGAAGATTGACATGGATACAGTAAGAAGGAAGCGACGGACGACGGTAATTGAGTAGATGTAGAGACACAGATGACGATAAATAGACGTTCGTTTGGATTAACTTTTATTTTAAAAGAATAATTTTTATTTAGTTTAAATATGTCAAAAGTAAATTTAAGAGAATAAATTTTATTTAGATAGAATAAAATAAAATTACTTTTAATTATTAATGTAAGAATAATAGTAAGATTTTTTTTTAAAAGATTTTTTTTTAAAATAAAAAATAACTTTAAAGATACTTCTCTTAAAAGGTCTTTTAAAATTTTAAAAAATCTTCACATATTAAACATATTAATTACTGTGCATTTTTATTCTTATTCCAATAAAATGCCTTATTAACCACCCAAAAGTGTAACCAAACACGGCATAGAAATGTAGATAATAGGAAAGGGTGTAGCATCGAAAAACCAAAAAAGAACTAATGGGCCTTTTGAGCAATGAAGTTCATAACTTTATTTTTTCAATTTTTGCCAAAACCCACATTTTCATATTAATTAAGTTAAAAAATTGAAGAAAAGATAAATATTTAAATGGACTGATAGATTTTTGAACATTTTAGCATATTGGGTTCTTTATTTATAAATTTTTAATTATTCAATTATTAAATAAGATAAAATTATTAATTTCTCTCATTAATTTTTATATAATTTTTAATTTATAATTTTTTAACAAATTTATATTAAAAGTATATTAATTAATATATTAAAGCATATAAAAATATACCAATCAGTAAATTAAAGTGTACTATAGCATATCGACCAAGCATACCTCCAAGGTATGGCAAGGTAATGTGCTGCATACCTGTATCAAAGAGTATTGCTCCAAGTAACTATGGATTCACCTAATATTTTGTTCCTAGTTTAGCCTTCTTCTTTTTTGGATTACATGACAATAATAAAGTTTGAATCAAGGCCTCAAACAAATTATTTAAGTCTGTAACTACTAATTTGCTCCTAATGGCTTTTTTCTTAGTTTAGACTTTGATATTTCAAATTAATAAGATGAACTTTTCAGGTAAAAAAAAAAAAACCATTTTATCCCTATCGAAGTTGAAACTCACTAAAGTGGGCAATTTCAAAAAGGACAAAAAACAATAGCTGCACTAAACGAAAATATTGAAGAGCATAGTTCTCTTGCAGATATTAACAAAGCAACTGAGCTAGTTCACTTGCTGTTTCGATTCTCTAAGCGGAATTGGGGACGTTGAAGGTGTTTCAACCAATATAGTGACGCATGAATGTTTCAACCAAAAAAAGAAAAAGAAATATTGCCATCGTTTTGCCAAATTTCAAGGTCAGACAAAGAATTTGAAGGGGTTTACTCTCTCTCTCTCTCTCTCTCGAGCCTATCCACCTTTAGATCGATATAAGGAAACGTTTCATATATTACCTATTAAGATTGCTAATAATATAGATTATCATTTAGAAAGATTGCTATATTTTAAATTATTGGTAATGTTAAATATAATGTTTGATATATATAGGCAACCTAAGTGACAATTCATATTATCCTGTTTGGTATATCAAAAATATTACTAAGTAATATATACATTAAATTAATATAATATTAATAATTAATAATAATTATTAATTAATAAGAATAAGAAAATTTAATTATTAATTTGATTATCATAGTTAATTTTATTAATAATTATTATTAAAAAATAATTAATATTATTAATACTTATTATTTAATAATAATTAATATGATTTTTAATTATTATTTTTATTTAATAATTATTATAATATTTATTAATAATTAATCATGGTAATATTAATAATAATAATATGTATTTTTAATAATAACAATAACAACAACAACAATAGATAATAATAATAGGAGGATTGCCACATTAGTGATAATTCACATTACCACATTTCAAGAGGACAATCCATATTATCATATTAGTAGTAATTCACATTATCTTGAAAATTTGAATTGTCAGTAATATTGCCCAACCAAACAAGGTAATGTTGTAGATCCAGGAATATTATTAATAATTCAAATAGATTACCCTATACCAAACGCTACCTAAGAGTGTCAAATGAGACTAACATTGTGTAACTCACTTATAGGTTATTTGGAAAGCTTGAAATTGAATTCATTCAAGAAATTAAATTCAATTTCCTGGTTTAATTCTAACTAATAGCATGGAATTAAAATACAAGGAGAATTTAATTTTTGTAAAAATGCCCAAAAGTAAATCAAACCAAAGTATATCTAATTTGCAATTCCTACCCTGATGGATATAACGTTAAAAATTAATATACTAAAAATATCTTTAACCCTATCTAATATCTACTCTCTTTCTCTTCTCTCTAATATCTAATAAAAGGCAAAATAATCAAAATCAATAATTCAATTCATTTTCATATACATTCCAAACAGTATAACTAAATTCAATTATGTAATTTACTAATTTTTTTCAAATATAAAAATTCAAATCATAACACAATTAAATTCAATAGCTAATAAAATTGAATTTAATTCTATCTCATTTTTTTATTCTAAAATAACCTATTAATGAGTAGCGTCTAACAATTAGAATAGAAAGCTTATTGTTCCCTTCATGTCCGACTATTCATACCACTTGAAAAATAACTATTTGAAATTTTTTTGAAAAAATAAGGCAATTATTTATTATATGTATATTATCTTTTAAGAAGATTAATTTATATGTATTGAATACACTATCTATCAATAGAATTATAAAACAACGTCAAATTATAGTAGATAGTTATCATAATAGATAGTTACGTATTATAATTTGGTACTTTCTTATAATTCTATTATTAACATCGTAAAATTATTTTGCACGGTTAATGCACAGAAATTAAACTCTCTTCTAAATACCAAAATGTGAATGGTTGGATAACCAAGGAGATAGAATTTTGAAACAAGAAGTCATTAGGAGTAGGTTAATGATAAAATATTTGAATAATTTATATAAAATCATAAATTTAAACCTCATTACTGTTGATATACAAAAAAAATTTGGTGACCAAAAATATTCTATCCTAAGGATTATTATTTTCCCAAAGAAAATATTTTTGGGCAGGGGTTATTGAGGACAAAAGAATTCTATCCTAATTTCTCTTTGCACTTAAAAACAAATGTTAAATACTCTCACATTTATTTTTTTAAAATTTTTCTTTCTACTATATTACACAACGCTTCCCTCTACCCAACCACATCATATTTTTCTCTTTATCATATATGATCCTTAATTTATTCAAAATTTTCAAAAAAATAATATGCAAATATTTACAGTAAAATCATGTAAAAACATAGGTTTCAAATCAATTTTTAACATCAAATATCTCAATAAAAATTTAATATTGAATCATTAATAAAAAAAAGTATATAATATTACTCATAATAACAAGTGAATGTCACATAAAATAAAATAAAAAATGCTTGTCAAAAGCTAATATTTTTTATTTGATATTAATAAATCACAATAAGCCTTTATAAAAATTAAAGAACAAGTGATCACACGATTTGTATGTATAATCTCCTGTGAATTATTTTTCTGTTGAGTTTAAAAGAAGATTTGCCTACCTTCCAATTGACTGCAACAGTTATTTTTTTAAAAAAATTCCTTCTCAATAAGAATTATTTAAAAAAAAAACAAAAGATAGTATTATGAGTACTATTATATATTTTTTATTAATTATTAGATGCTAATTTTTTATTGAGATATCTTGATATTAAACATTTATTCAAAACCTATGTTCTTATATGAATTTTGCTATAAATATTTACATTTTTTAGAAATTTTGAATAATATAAAAATATAAATATATTAAGAAATGCATATGGGGGGTTAAAAAAGATCCTAACACGATGGAATAGAGGGAAAAATAATGCAATCAAATAAAAGGAAGAGTTTTTTGAAAAAAAAGTGAAAGTAATTAATATTAAATAAGAGTGTAAATAGATAAATAACAATAATATCTAATTAAAATTTATTTTAATAAAATTAATTAATTTAAGTGAAAATAATTTGTAAAGTTAAAATTATAAATTAATAATAACAAGTATAGATAAACAGAACGGAGTATCAATAACTTCATCTAACATTTTTTTTCTTCCCAAAGAATTCAAGAGATTTCCATAAATAACTGCGGGAAGGGAAACAAATGCGCACCTTGTTGCTCGGGAAAGTCCAACACTTCAAATGGAGCGAATACTAGTGCTGCAACCTGATAAGCAAGAAACCAACTCCTTTTTTTTTTTTTTTAAGCGGTGATAAATAATTAAATATGATTAATATACAGAAAAAAGGAACCTCGAAAGCAAAGACGACTCAAACCAAAGGGAAAACAATATGCAAGATCTTCTTCTACTTTGGTTTTGAAAATGCAAGATTTTTTCTTTTTCTTTTTTTTTTCCTTTTTTGGGTCTTTGGGATTGATGAGCTGAAGAACGATAAACTCTTAACAGGAAACGAAGCAAAGAATGCGAAGGACAAATTTTACGACTCAAACCAAAAGAAAAGCAACGTGCAAGACTTCTTTTCCTTTTTTCCTTTTTTTTTTGGGATTTTGGGTTGTAGGTGCTGACAAACAACAATAAGAGGAACAGAAACAAACAACTTAAAAGGCAAAAAATGAAGACGGAAGACAAAAGCTGAAAGGAAAACAATCGGCTGCACACTTTTTCTTCGGAGCAATACTTCAAATGAAGAGAGTGAATACTAGAGCTACAACCTGATGATAGTCACGAAATATGAAACCAACTCTCTTCTTTTTTTGTTTTTTTTTTTTTTTTTGGGGGGGGAGGTGTTGTAAGGATTGAAAAATAGTTAAATATGGCCAATGGAAACAAGGAATCTGGAAGACAAAGAAGACCCAAAACCAAAAGGAAAACAATATGCAAGATTTCTTCTATTTTGGTTTTGAAAATGCAAGATTTTCTCTTTTTTTAGGAGATTTTTTTTTTTTTTTTTTTTTGGCTTTTGGGTTTTATGAGCTGAAAAACGATAGACTCTATCAGGGAAACGAAATATAGAATGTGAAAGACACAAAATTTTACGACTCAAACCAAAAGAATAACAACCTGCAGGATTTTTTTCTTTTTTTGGGATTTTGGGTTGTAAGAGCTGGAAAAGAGCAAACAATAAGTGGAACAGAATTACAGAAACAAGGAACTTAGAAGGAAAATATGAAGACTGAAGACAGAAACAGAAAGGAAAACAATCAGCAGCACACTTCTTTTTTGTTCTTCGTTTTGAGCTGAAAGGTGTACACTATAACGTGGAAAACAGGGAATTCGGACAATCTTAAACTGCTTCAGATGGGTTTCGGGAATCAAGAATGACAGTGAATAGGCTTCGGGACTCAAGAATGACAGTGAATGGGTTTCAGGAATGGTTTGCAAGAAGTTGGCATGTGCATAAGTGCTCATCACACGGTGAATGAAGCATGCTATCAGAATGCGAAATCCCAGTAAATAAATTAAAATAATCACCGACTTTACTGACCCTAGTCAACTGAAAAATAATTAATTAATGAAAAGCATGCTAGGCATCTGACTACTGACTAGCTGTTTTCATACCAACCATGGTTAATAATACGGGACCCCACTTTTGCAGTTCTCAAAATTTATCTAGCCATATTATAATATTACTGGGTGCCAACTGTAAAACCTGAACACAGTTCATTTGCCGAATTGCAGACGGGATCACTTTGGTCATGCCAACCCAATCAGTAAGTAAAAGCGATCGATGTCGCAAAATTAATTGAATTGAAAATATCATTTCTATTATGAGTAATTCTTGATGGGTTTTATTTTAGAGTTTAATTGGAGTGTATTGATAGTGTAAAATTTTTTTATATTGTCATTCAATCAAAATATTTTATTTATATGGCCATTTAAATAGTAAGTGGTTATGTCAAAAGCTTTTGCTGATGTGGCACTATATGATTAAATATTTATGTAAAAATTTTTTACACTGACAATATATTCAAATTAAATCCTTTATTTTAAGCAAACTAAAATTTTACCCAGAAAACAAACACACACGCACAAATATATATCACTCGTTTTTAATTTAATTTTCTCAATTTTTTAAATATACAACTCATTTTTAAATTAATTGTCTCAATTATCTTTTAAAATAAGTTCACATTTTTTTATTCAGTACTTTTTTTCCTTTACCAAAAAAGCTTTTATACTTAATTTGAAAAAAAAAATTGTATAAATTTAAGTGATTCCTCGTATTTGATGGGGTCCATCATGAAACACGATCCCACCTCGTACGAATATATCTAAAATATTCTTCTCTTTTAAAACTGCAATCACAACCAGCTTAATCATGAAACACACAAACTGGTTGATGCCAAACGTCGAAAAGAGCAGCAAAAGCAAGCATCATGAATAAAGGCGACATCTAACGTGGGGTGGATTAAGTTTTGGATGATCAACGTCCGGGTAATCAAGCGGCAGATAGAAGGGGTGTAAATACACCTTCTTTTATATGGTGCATCAAAGTTTTGTTTTAGTCAAATTTTAAAAATATGATTAAATACCTTTTAAAAGTGATTAAATTTTTTCTGTTTAATATCTTCAAAGAATTTTATTTATTTTTATAAAATTACATAAATAAAATTGAGTTTAATTGAGGTGCATTGATAGTATAAAATTTTTTTACACTGTCATCCAATCAAAACCTTCCATTTGCATAACCATTCAAGTAGTGGGTGGTTATATCAAAGACTTTTGCTGATGTGGCAATATATGATTGGATGTCTATGTAAAAAAATTTTACACTAACAGTGTGTTCAAATTAAATCCAATAAAATTTTATAACTTCAAAAGTGACCATCAAATTTTACCTAAGTGATACTAAAAAATTCTATATTTTATCTTGTAGTACCCAAAAAAATTTTATTAAGTTCAAGATCATGCAAAAAAAAAAAAAAAAAGTCACTTCTAAATCATATTTAAATACGTTTTTAAAATTTGACGATACTAAAAAGAGATAAAACTACAACCCATCATATGGATAGGGGTGTATGAATACACTCCACCCATTTGCCACTAGATTACCTGGATCATAATAGTCCAAAATTCATGTTAGCATTTGATTATAAAACAAAAATTAAAAAAGAAAGGATCCACTTCATATCAAGGCAAGAGCTGCCATGTACTACCAAGGACTTGGTGCTTGATGTACCTTGTTATCTGAAGGTCAAGATTTATTGGTATTATGATACACGATACTTGAGCATGACATTGTAAGTTGTAACACCCTACTAATTTAATATTATGCTTAAGTCATAGCATAAAATTAGGTAGATTGTGTTACCGTGTTAATATGCTGCCTACGTTTCATTTATCCATATCATTTTTTTTTTTGTAACAGAAGCAATAGAACGCTGTATAACGAACGTGATAGAGTTTAATTTATCACAACAGAAAAGATAAGAACAAATAACACATATGCCGTCAACTGTATATATGTATATATAGAGATATAAAAAGCCACTATTTCAGTTTATGTACAAGTTTCAAAATAGGATACATAAGTGGGGCCGTGTACCCAAAAGACATAAGGCCCATGTCAGTCAATCTGATCCTATGTGGTCCTCAGAGGACATTTCAAAACCTACCACTAGGTCTATGACCCAAAGCTGCATGCTGCCAAAAAAAGGTCATGTTGTACAATACTGTCTGTGGCTGACCTACTCAGTCAGGTAGTCATTAGCCATGCCAGGCCCAGCTGGTGAGTAGTCAGTACTAGGTTCTGAAGAGGAGGAGGATGATGAGCTGGTGGCCTCTGATGGGTCACTCTCGGAGCTGAGCGAGATGTCAGGTACCACCTGCAAAGGTGACTCTGGTGCGAGGTCAGCAGGGGCTATAGGTGCTGCAAGTGCAGGAGGTGCTGGCAGAGGGCGTGCCACGTGTAACGGGACCTCAAAGTATGGGGTGGCAGAATCAAAAGCAGGATGGTGTAGAGGGACGGTACAATTCCTATCACTAAAGAGGTAAAGACGGAACTGGCAAGAGCTGGCTATGTACAGCGAGCCTACTGCAGGGTCATGGTGGAGCTGCAGGTCTGGGACCTCAATGAAGAGGGTAGTTGTCGTGTCCATCGTTCACATATGAGAATGAGGTGGAAATGCAAAGCGAGGTAAGAATTTGGAGAAATTCTCAGTAGGGTTCGTGTATGGTGTATAACTGACTTCGCGTCCATTCTCAGTTGCCTCGGGTTTTATTTAATTATAAAAATATGAGATCAAACTTAACTATTCACATTTAATAAGGTTGGGAAAATGTCTGGTCCAAGGCAAGGTCCAATTTTACTTTAGACAGCATAATAAACAGATTAAACTACTAACAATAATACACAGAATAATGAGCAGAATGAATGAACATATGCTGTAAGTAAACGTAACAGTTAAACTGTAAATAACTTGTAATCATGCACTTAATGCAATCATGCAAAACTTGCTCTTGAACCTTCTTTTACTCAAATACTTTTTCTATTCCTCATAAACTTTTCCATTACTTGGTCCCCTAGGAGTTCTTGGCCATTTTAGACTCCTGGGTAATAGTCTACTTTTCAGGATCGAGCTCGTTCCTATACAGGGATTGCCGGGTTTACTTTCCCCGACGTCCCCACCGATCTATTCCCCTTAACTTTTTATTCGGGGCTGGCCCAAGTATCATGGAACTTTCATCATAACATATTCTTTGGGTTCATCATAACATAACTTTCATAGCTTTCTTGAAAATGCACATGCATCTATATGTATATCATAACTTATTCATATACTCTACCGCAATTTTGACGGCATAACGGAACATATCCGCTTCCTCATAAATAGTGCCAGTACATCAGAATACCAATTTCTCATAGAAGTCACAATATTGCATGCACAATTCATCATGGAACCCATAGAAGCATTAGTCTCCTTAAGGCAGAGTTATAGCCTTAACATAATCATTCAACCCGGTTTTTATAAATCATGCCATAATTTCTATTTAACTCATTTGGACCCAATTTTGAATATGTTAAAGTGTTATGTGTATATTTTCTAATCTCTTTAGTCCCATCTCATTTTGATAACCATAACTCAAATTATTCAGATTTTATCCTGGCCTGCCCAGCAGCTAGCCAGAATTGCACACTTAAAAGTAAAAATCTCTAAAAATTGAAAACTGGCTCAAATCATACAAAATTGGTCTCATATTAAAGCTGATAGAACCATCTTTCATTTACAAAAAGTCCCATTCCATTTGACTTAGTAGGACTCGAGTTATAAGCCCCGAAACTTGACCTTTTTGAACTACCCTGTTTTGGCTCGGTTTGGACATAGGGTAACTTCTTCAAATCACTGGGAACAAATAGGATGGTAACAAACTCAAAATTTCTGGGTAGGTTCTCCTATGTACAAGCTTTCTAACAAAAGTGGTTTCACTCAATTTGGAGTTGTGTAGGGTGAGTTACACCCTTTTCAACCCATACTGCCTGGGTGAATATCTTGATTCCTAGGTTAAACTTCAAAAATTCATATCTCTCTCAATATTAATCCAATGGGCTTATATGATATGTGTATAGAAAGCCCTATATGTCTAGTTTCACATAAAAATGGTTTCATCAATTTTAAATGGAGGGAGGCAGAGCCGTACACTCCGTCGTACGGACTACCAAGGGTTTTGAGTTTTCCAACCTCTCAGCTTCTTCATATCTTTCATCCTTTTTTACTTCCAATTTAGTTTTAATCTCACAAACAGCCATATATCATCATATTCAACCAATTAACACATTAAAAATTAAGAAAATAAGCCACCACCAATCATCCAAGAATCAGAAAATCAAGTAAGACATGAACCTCTACCTCTTATTATCTGGTTAGGCTTGAGTTTGTAGCTGGAACTTGGCTGAAGTGAGGAAGAGAAGGCAACGTAAGAAATGGGGCTGAAGAGGCAGGAGGAGAATATATAAATAAGGCTTTGAAATGGTAGATAGAATGGGTGGCTTTGATTGGGTGAAATTTCTATAGGCAAAGTTCGTCCATGTTTCCCTCTTTTGCGACAAAATTGCTCTCCATGTCGCCTGAGAAGTGAAACTCGCTTCCAGCATATCTGAACATGACATCGGAACTCGTACACTTCTTAAAGTCAGAATTTGTCCATATCTATTCAGATGAAGTCGGAACTTGGAATTATCGTCTGGTTTATTCAAAACTTTAGAGTAAAGTCAGACGTCAGAAATCATAAGGTACAATCACCTTAAAATCGAAGGTCAAGGGCCAGAATGTGAAACCAAAACACTCAAACCCGGAAGTCGGGGGCATTATGTAAACTTAAATCAATTCTAATCATAACACCAAAGATCGGGATTCAAAACATTAATCTTATGTACCAGAAAATCGGAATTCATAGGATCTCGACACTCCAACTCGATCTCGGAACTCGGGAAAATAAGAGAAATGAAAAGCTCTTGCTAATAAACTCGAAATCAGAACTCGTGCAAATTTGAGTCAAACTTGGAGACTAACTCAGATTAACTCGGAAGTCGGATTTCGTGTCCATCTTAAATCACCTAAGGTCAGAACTCGTATATTATGCATCTTTGAAGCATAAGGTCGGAAATGGGGAAAATCAAGCCAGTCCATTTGAGCCTTAATAAAATCAGAAATCGAAAATCCTTGCCAGTCTAGTTGAGCCTTGGAGATGAAGTCAGAGGTCGGGAATACTGATGAGCTCGGAGGTCGGAAGTCGCAGATGTTACATAAGTTTCCATCATTCGCCTTTACCCCACCACCCTCCTTGGCTACAAGAACATGCGATGTAGCAAACAATAAGAGCGCCTTGTTCGCCGTGTCAGTGTCGTGGCCACCAAGAACCTTGACCTTGACCGTGCCCTCAGCCTCTTTCGCAAGTGCAACTGCTACTCCATCCTCCACCGCATCATCACCATTGTTGTTGCTACCAACTTCCCCAAGGTCCTCACCTACCTTGATGCCTCTATCGGCAACGTAGGGCCATCATCCTCTCCTTCCCCTCAATTGCTAACAATGACTGCATTCTCTCTTGGGCATGGTCTTTCATTGCCTATGTTCAAATGGATTAACTGAATGATAAGATAGAAAGTTGCAAATGAACTTGCTTCCCTTGCACATAAGAATGATGTTGAGGAAGGTGGGGTTCCCGTTTTGCCATGATATTCAAATTCCGACCATCGAAAGGGTGGGTGGTGGAGGTTAGGGCAAGTAATAAAAGTGTGTCCTTAATCTTAAACTAGGTAAACTCTAAGGTTTTTCAAGGCTAACGAGTTATAAATATAATGGATGAAGAGTAGAAATTTAGTGAATTAGAAACTTGATCACTATTAGGTATTTATAGGTAAACCTAACTTTGATTTTCACTCTAATCCTCTAGATCCCTAGATCTCATAATTTGGGGGGATTTTAGTCAATAGTTGTATGAATTGTTAATTTATCTTTAAATAAATTATCTAAGGATGTCAAAATATCTATTTTATCCAAACTCTCTAGATATGGTGCTAGTTAGTCCTCCCAGAGTTGTTGCGGAGCATCTCAGTTGATTTCTCAGAGTTGTGAGTGGATATTTACTTACTAGCAATGTATTAAAATTTATTTTTTTGGGAGAAACTAATTTGTTAAAGGTTTATGTTATGTTATTTGATTTATTTAGTTAGTTGTTTTTATTAATTGTCTTTCCTTCTTATGATGAAAATTAAACTATGATTTTGATGATTGGTTTGAAACTTTGAATAGCCTTTCTTGTCATTTTTTTTAACTCTCATGATTTATTTTATCTTATCTATTTTTGTATTAAGGTGATTTATGTTACCTTCAAAAACTAAATTTTATTAATATCAGCTTACTAGATTTGAGTTTGTCTTTTGTTGTAAGTTAATGTTAAGAAAACCATGATGGGTTTCAAGTTAAAACATTGTTTCACCATTAGGAAAGAGATATAATGATTCCACTCCGTAAGCTTTGAGTTTGTCTTTTTGTTGTAAGTTAGTGTTAAGAAAACTATGATGGGTTCCAAGTTAAAACATTGTCTCACCATTGGAAAAGAGATATAATGATTCCACTCCATGTTAGTGAAGAAATATAAAAGCCTATGTGCACATATTATAATACGGTTGAGATACAAAGTGAGAGGACCTTGATTGTGAGACAGTACTAGGTGAAGTAAGGCCCCGGCTTGACATAGATAGGTGAGATTACTCTTGATAAAAATTTTAACACCCAAGAATGTAAAACTTATCACATAGCTGAAAATTAAAGATTATAAGAATAGGAATTTTCCTACTAGATCTCTAATGGAACCTATCCTTAGCAACCAAAATCAAACGAAAGAATTTTCCCTACTAGACTTCCAAGAGAACTTGTTCTTGGCAACCTAGATGAATAGGAGGATAAACGAAATTGAAAGAACTACCACTAAAAGTCACCTTATGATTGAACCATTCAATTTCTTGATGCAATAAATAAAACGAATCACTCGAACCTCACTTGAAGTATAGAGATAGTAAATTTTGCAGAACACAAAATTAAAATGAGAAAAAATCTCACAATTGTATTGATAGTAAAATTACTCTCCAAATTGTCTATAGACCAATTTGCCTATTTAAACATAAATTCTAAAAATTAATAAAAATGAAAATTATTTAATCCTATCTAAAGAATTGATCCTAAATAAGATAAATATCCTAAGGGATAAATCCTAAATAAATCTTGAACAAATTTTGATTTACTAATCCTAATTAAATGCAAATATAGAAAATCAAATCCGAAATTATCTTAATCAGTAATCTTCAATTAATAGAACAAAACATGGATAATCAATGCCTTCAAAATTAGCCCAAATATTATGAGAGCATTGGCAGCAAGTGTCGTAGCCTGCTACAAATTACAATTTTAAAATACTTAATTACACTAAATTTGAAGTATAGTGCAACCAAGGTCGTCTCACAAGGATGTTCTTACTATCTAGTTAAGTAACAAGGGGGTATGTTCAAACATGCAGTCAATAAGCTATAAAAGAAAATTAGATGAAAATAAAAACACTAGTTCAAAGAGTTCCTTAGACATAAGATGAATCAATCATTAACGCACAATATATCAAACACATGGAGTGCGACTAATTTGAGCTATTAGAGAGACCTCTACTAACAACACCACAATTCTACCTAGAGAATTCTAAGAATTCAACCAACACATAATTGATTAGATAATTGAGACCTCGACTCTAATTAACCTATGTTGATTTCTAGCCCCAATTGTATTAGTTTAGGTTTGAACCCAAATCCAATTCCTAATTCTTTAACTAATCAAGTTCATACCAATTGACCAATTAGCAATCACCCAACTAATTCCTCATTCATAAACTCACATATCAATACCATTCAATGCAAATTTACAAATAAAAGAGGGCAAAGAATCAAGAAAACAAACATGATTGAAATTCAAGCATAGGGTTTCAAAATTACAACCATAATGCCCTTGGAGTCTCCTTGAGCTAGCTTGAAATCCTACTCCTCCATAGCAATGAAGGTTACAAAATAGAACCCAAAACAAGTATTTTCCAAAATGAAGGGAAAAGAAAAAGAAAAGAAGAGGAGAGGAGAAGAGAAGAAAGAAAAAAATGAAAAATGTTGGAGATGAGTCCCCTTCGCGTCTCAGTTTTCTCTCCTCTTATTAGACCTCAAATGTCAAAATTCAAAAATACCCTTGAGCCCAACTTAATCCTCTGCCTCTTAGTTTTAAGTGGACACCCAATTTGCTTAATTTGGACTTGAAATGAGAGAGTTATGGCCCAATCTTTATAGCATGTTCAGATTATACGTGTATTCACATCAGTCTATTTTAACAGCCAATAAATCCATGAAGATGTCATTATTTTGGAGAATGATCTCATATGAATTGAAGATTTATGTCTTAGCTTTCAAATGGCACCGGTTTTACTTCAATCCAATGTCTACAACTCACGTTATGGCCCAATTAGTGCACACTATTCTGGTTCCAATGTAACAACCCTGTTCTGAATTCGTGGCCCAATCCGACCCACTAGACATCTGAATTAGTTTTTGACTTCTTCATCAAAGTTGTAGATCTTTCTCTCAGCTTTCCTACAATATAAAATTTGTAATTTTTAGATATCTACAACTCAAGATACAGCCATAATACAAAAACAGTATAAATTTGTAATAGTGCTGAAAAATACAATTAAGCCCAATTAGAGTCCAAACTTATAAAATGTGTCCAATATTATTCAATTAAGCACAAAAGAGGTTCAATAAACTAAATATGAGGGTTAATCAATGTATCAAAATATTTCTTATCAAGCATTCCAAATTAGCCCATATCTCTAACTTGAATCTTTGTAGCTCGATCAACTGGATCTTTTGTGCTATGGTCTTTATCGCTTGCATCATGGCCCCCGTCACTTGCACTGTGGTCCTCATCACCTTTGTTGTTAGAATGTCCAATGAGCCTTTCTGAGCACCTATCATTTAATGATAAAAATTTACACCCAGGATTGTGAAAGCTTAACACATAATGGAAATTTAAGACTTTAAAGAATAGGGGTTTTCCTACTTGACCTCTAAGGGAACTTGTTCTTAGCATCCTAGATCAAAGGAAGAATTTTCCCTACTAGACCTCCAAGAGAACTTGTTTTTAGCAACCTAGATAAATGAAATTGAAAGAACTATCACTGAGAATCACCTTGTAATTAAACCCTTCAATTTATTGATACAATAAATAAAGCGAATCACTCAAACCTCACTTGGAGTACAAAGATAGCAAATGCTACATCACAAGAGCCAAAATGAGGAAAACCTCACAATTGTATTGATAGCAAAACTCTCCAAATTGTTTATAGGTAAAATTGAATTACCTAAACTTGCAGTGTAGTGTGCAACTCGAATCATCTCCCAAAGATGTTAATGTTATGTGATCAAAATTTTTCAAGGGTTTTGTTTTATAATTCAAGATTAAAATGAAATAGACAGAATATAAACGTAGGGAATTAAAATGAAATTAAACAGAATATGAAATTCCAATCTACGAATTAAGAAGAATAATGACTCCTTTATCACCAAATTCTAAATATGCACCAATACTCCAATTCAGTGATTAAATTTCGGTTGAATGAAACTTCAATCCAAACCTAGCGTTCACTCGAAAACCTTCATGCATTCAATTAAAACATAATCAGTTAATGCTCAGAGACCTCTAGAACCTAATTGATTTGTGTTAATTTCAATTACCAATGCAATTAATCTTAGATTTCAGGCCTAAAAATCTAATCCACACTCTTTCAACAACTGAATTACATACATCAACTATTAGTATGTAACCAATCAAATTTTCAATAAACAATTCAGAATGAAAACCTTCAATTCAAAATGAGATCAAAAATAAAAGAAAAAGTATGTGAAACTGAATTATTATGCTAAATCCAAGTAAGTTGATCCTCAAGAGTGTCAACACCTCTTTGAATCCTTGGATCATATAAGAACCTACTCCTCCATGGATGGAGGAGAACAAAAATTCAGAAAATGAAGGGAAGGGGTGAGAGAAAGAGAGGGAAGGAAAAACAAAAATAGGATTGTAATTCCAAAATCTATTTGATTCCTTACAAGGTTTTAGCCTCTGCTTTTACTCAGCCATATCCTATTGAAACATACAAAAATAATTCAATATTCTTTAATTACATTAATCCTCTGTCCATAAGCTATATTTGGACACCTTATTTGCAAAATTCTGAATTTTAGAAAGAAAGTTATGCTAAAAACACTTAATTTAGCTTTCTAAATCAATTAGTGGTGTTCGTCCGTAGTTTTGGCCAAGAAGATGCATCCGTTTAGATTTGTGTCTGAAGGTGTCAACTTTCAAATGCCACTAGAACAGGCTCACTCGGGCTTTTGTGGACTGAGATATGGCCTCTACACTCAACCCTGCTCAGGAACCGCATCTGTAACCTCAGAATTTGCCCCTAATCTCTTTATAAGAGTTGTAGGTCCAGCTCTCATCTTTCCTACAAACTAAGAATCAAAAATCGAATGAGGTCTATAACTCAAGTTATGGCCAAAAGCCAAAACTAGAATCATAATTAGCCTAATGCTAGAAAAATCAAGTCAAGGCCCAACCAAAACTCAAACAGCAAAAGTGATCCAAATCAATCCAATTAAGTACAAAAGAGGATTAATGCACTAAACATGAGGGAAAAAGTATAAATAAAAATACAATTCATCAATAGGTCAATTTTCCTATTTAAACATAAATCCAAAAATTAATAAAAATAGAAATTATTTAATCTTATCTGAAGAATTGATCCTAAAAAGATTTGATCCTTATCCTAAGGGATAAATCATAAACAAATCTTGAACAGATTTTGATTTACGAATCTGAATTAAATCCAAATATAGAAAATCAAATCCCAAATGATCTTAATCAATAATCTCCAATTAATAGGCCAAAATACAGATGATTAATGGCCTCTAAATCAACCCAAATATTATGAGATTGTTTCAAATTAGCACATATCTTTAACTTGGATCCTTATAGCCTAATCAACTAGATCTCTTGTGCTATGGCCTTTATTGCTTGCCTTGTGGTCCCTATCACCTTTAGTTTCAGAATGTCCAATTAACCTTGTTGAGCATATATCATTCCATCCATCTTCAAAGCAATTCATCCTCAAATTGACATGCATCTCAACAGGAGAAAAGGTCATGAAACAGACCATCGTCCTTGCAAGTATTAGCATCAATCCAAATGATTCCAAGGAATATAAATTAACTAAATCTAAATTTAATCAAATTTGAATCCACACAAAATCTTTTGAGTCTTTTCAAATTTTCTTCTTTACTTAAACTTCAAGAAAACACAAGATAACACAATCTAATGTAAATCAAAATTGAATTTGCATTTACTTAAACTCCAAGAAAAACAAAAGATAACACAACCAAGACTAAATCCTTCTGTAGCTTCCCCTTTTTTTCTTTTCTCTTTTTTGATTCTTTTCCTTTTTTTTTTTTGGCTTTTTTCTTTTTTCTTTTTTTTTGGCCTTTTTTTTTTTTTTTTTGCTTTTTTTCCCCCTAAATTGAAAGACAAAACTAGAACAGCAATAGACACAAAATATATTCAACCTTAAACATAAAACGAAGAGAAAAATAGACGCAACAAGTAAGGAAAGAGACTCAAAACACAAAGAAAGAGCGTTACTTGACGCACAAGAAAACTAGAAGTTAGATTCAATAATGTAGACAAATAGGAATTTATCTACAACTTCCAAAAAGATTTGGTCCTAAATAAAATAAATATCCTAAAGGATAAATCCTAAACAAAATCTTGAACAAATTCTGATTTACTAATCTTGATCAAATTCTAATTTACTAATCCTAATTAAATCCAAAGAGCCATCCCCACAACTTAAATAGCATGGTGGCATTCTTCATCATCAAATCTCCAACACCAAGACCACCAAATTACTTAGGCAGCTAAATCTATTCCCATTTGAAAGTAGGAATACATGATTTATTGCTACTTTTCCCCCAGACGAATTTTGTTTGTAGTGAAATGATCCGCTTGGCCATAATTCTAAGCATTTGAAAAATCCCCAAATAGTATGTTGGCAAGCTGTTGATTACCACCTTAATTATCGCCAATCTGCCAACCTTTAAAAGTAGACTTGATTTCCAGTTACCTAACTTCTTTTCTAGTTTAATCGAAATCGGTCTCCACGTCTCAACTTTTTTGGATTCACAGCTAGTGGAATACCCAAGTATCTCATAGGTAAGGTTTCTACCAAGCATCTTAAACTTCGATTCATTTGTTGAACCTTAGCTTCGGAGCAATTCAATAAGATTATTGCTGATTTCTCATAGTTGATTAACAAGGTCGACATAACTCCAAAGCAATCTAGGATATACTTATAATTTTTTAATAGCTCTTAGCTTAGCTGGGTAGAATAAAATGGTGTCATCTACAAATTATAGATAAGATAGATCAACCTTCCTTTTACCCAACAGTAGCCCCTTCACAAGAGCTTATTCTTTCGCCTTAGCCACCATTTTATTTAAGACTTCCGCCACTAGCACAAAGAGGATGGGTGATAATGGATGTCCCTACTAAGCTCCTTTTGCCTCGCAAATAGTTTAGTTAGAGCCCCATTAACCAAAACTAACATAGTAGCCAATGACAGACAACCCCATATCCATTTTGTTTAAACTACTCTAAACCCCATACACTCTAAGACATGATCCAGACAAGACCATCTCACAGAGTCATATGCCTTTCTAAATTCCAACTTCATAATAACTCCTTGCTTTTTTTTATTTTTTAAGCCAATGTACTATCTCGTTGGTTATTAATGCACCATCTAAAATCTACCTATCCTGGATGAATACAATTTGAATCTCCCCAACTAACCCACTCAAAACACTTTTCAACCTTCTTGCCAATATTTTTGAAACCACCTTGTACACACACTCCCAACCATGTTGATTGGTCTATAATCCTTAATTTGTGCCTTCAAATTTTGGAATAAGAGTCACCCATGTCATGTTAAGCTTTCTTGGTAATAGGCCTGATTTGAAGAAGTCAAGAACTAGCATAGGAAATTCCTCCCCCATAACTTTCCATGATTTTCTAATAAAATTCATGTTAAAACCATTCAGGTTGGTGCTTTTGATATGTCACAAGACTAGACAGTACTTTTAATTACTTCATTGGTTAGCATGCACTCACAAGGCTAGAGAGTACTTTTATTCTTCTTAGCTCCTTGCATGATCTTCCATTCACCTTTATTTTCAAAATCTATTTCTTTTACTTCTTAATGGTAACCATATTGTGAAAATATTTGGAGTTCATGTCAACTTCTTTTATGAACTTTTCTCTTGCCTATTGCTTCCAAAATTCACCTTTCCTCTTATATCAAATGTCAAGTTGGCTTAACAGTGCTCTTCTCCTTGCAATAAATACTTCGTCTGCCATTTATACATCAAGACTCTTGTCTACTTTGTTAATCTCATCTTCAAGCTTGCCAATAGCATGGTTGATGTTCCCAAAAACCTCTTTATTCCACATTTTAAGAGGCTCCTTTAAACATTTCAGTTTCTCTGTAGCATCCATGTCTCCCATATTTTTCCATTCATTCTAAAAGAAGGATCAGAGAACTAAACATCCATAGGTCGGAATAGTTTGGGACCTAATTAGTCTAGGTTGATTCCAACAGAAGCAGAATATGATCTAACTTGGCACAATTAGACCCTATAACTTTAATTCTAGGAAAATGTCATTCCAAATAGGGTCAACCATCACTTTGTCTAGCCTGCTATACAAACTGCCTCTTCTCCAAGTAAACTTTCTGCCAATGAGTGACAAATCTACTAGGTTCATTGTAACACCCTCCAAATAGATACGCCATGCTTGAGTCATGGTATTGTATCTAGAGGTTGTTACGAGTGCTGTAAAAGAAAAATGAGGAATATATATATATATATATATATATATATATTTCATTACTACATAAGGACCTACAACTCCAAAAATATTTGCTACATAAAAATAGAGAATTACAATTTAAAAGAAATTTAACTAATCTTATATGTCAGGCACATACTGCCCAGGATCGTCTACTTTACAGAATCTTGTCACCTGCTTAGTTTTCGGACTGATCTCAAGTCCGGGTCTTGCGTGGTGAATGTCTAAGACTCTGTTTCATACTTGGAGTCTAGCTTAGGTACTGGAATATTTATGGAAAAATACACAAACAAGTAATGAGAACCTAAAGTTCTTAGTAGGTAAACTCAAACCACTAATCATACAGAGTGTCATCATAAATATTCTATCTGCTTCAATTTATTATGAAAACGTGGACATATACACATAAGCACTGGTTCAATTTTAAGTTTGAAAATATATTTCTCGAAACAGTATTACTTTTAGCAATCACTTGGCATACTTTATGACAAGTATAATAACAATAACAATATATCATTTCAATCATAATCAAAATAACATTATAACATAATAAGATGTTTAAATATGCATATGCTAATGCACATTCTTGATATATACAAGTGCACTTAACTTTTCTTATCTCTTCTTTTAACTTGTAACTTGATCTTCTGTACTTAATCCCCTGGAAGTGAATGACCTCTCTTATCTCTAGGTAATAGCCTACTTCTTAGGTTTGAGCTCGTACCTGTACATGAGTGATGAGTTTACTTTTCCCGACCCTCATATCGGTCTATTCCTTTTAAATCTGGTTAGGGGCTAACCTAAGTCCTTAGACAATACCGCCCTAGCCCACTACGAGATGGAGGCTTGGTATATCTCTTTGCAAGTTCTTATTATCTCTCTTTGTTCTTGAATATGATCATGCATGTACATGCTATATACATGTAACATCCCCCGAAATTTTCTTATCATTTTTTGCCTAATTGTTCAGTTTTTATCGAATAATTACGATTAATTAAAGATCGACTAAATATTTATTTAGGATCAATTAATTAGAAATTAATTGAGTTTAGATATGAGGGAATTAGGTTAGAAGTATAGAAGTTTTCATAAAAATTTTCTTGAAACCGATTTACCGATTTAAAGGAAATCGGTAAGATTATGGTATTTTAAACTGTCGGAACCGAACCAATAAAATTACAAGCTTAAAACCCTATGACCTAAGGCTGATTACTCAGCCACATTAACACATGAAAGTGGTGCCACTTTGGCCACAAAAACAAGGAAAGTTGGCTGAAATTCAGCCTTGTATTCTAGACCAATCAAAAGCTTTCATTTCAACTACCTCATTAACACATCTATAACACATATTCCTTTCTCTCCTTCAGCCCCATTTCTGCGTTGCCTTTCTCCTTCATTTTAGCTCTCTTCTTCTCTTCTCCACTCACCCAACTCCATCAAACCTTCAAGCTCAACAAGGTTTTGATAATGCAAAGTTCAAAATCAAGCCAAATCACATATAACAAGAGGTAGAGGTTTAATTATTGTCTTGATTTTCTGATTGTGGGTGGCTGGTGGTGGTTTATTTTCTCAATTCTTGATATGATAATTGAATGATTATGATGATATTTGGCTGGTTTGTTGGCTATTTGTGATGTTAAAATCGAGTAAGAGGCAAGAAAGGATGAAAATAGGAAGAGCTGAGAGGCTAGGGAATTAAAAACCCTCGGTAGTCCGTACGGCAGAGTGTACGGCTCTGCCTACCGCTGTTTAAATTTGATAAAACCATTTTTAAATGAAACTAGACATTCAGGGCTTTCCATACATATATCATATAAGGCCATTGGATTAGTATTGAGAGAGATATGAATTTTGGAAATTCGACCTAAGTTTTTTATTTTGATTCTGGGCAGACTGGGTTGTTCAGGGTAGAACTCGTCCTATACTACTTGCAATTGAATGAAACTAACTTTGTTAGAAAGCTTACACATAGGAGAATATCCCATAAAAATTTCAGAGTTAGATAAGGTCTCGTTTGTTCCCAATAGCTCAAGAAAGTTGCCCTATGTCCAAACTAGGCCAAAACAGGGCAATTCAAGAAGGTCAAATTTCGGGGCTTATAACTCGAGCCCTACTAAGGCAAATGGAATGGAACTTTTTGCAAATGAAAGGTTATCCTTTTAGCTTTAATATGAGACCAATTTCGCATTATGAACCAGTTTTCGATTTTTGGTAGATTTTTACTTTTAAGTGTGTAATTCTGGCCAGCTGTAGGGCAGGCCGGGATAAAACCTAAATAACTTGAGCTATATTTATCAAAATTAGATGGGACTAAAGAGGTTAGAAAATAGACACATAACACTTTAACATATCCAAAATAACATATCCAAATGAGTTAAATAGAAATTTTGGCTTGAGTTACAAAAATCGGGTTAAATGATTGTGCTAAGGCAGTAACCCTGTCTTAATGTGACTAATGTTTCTATGAAGTTAATGTTGAATTGTGAATGAAATATCATGATTTCTTTGATAAGTTGGTATACTAAGTACTAGCACTATTTATGGTGAAGCGGACATATTCCATTATGCTGCCATAATTTCGATAAGACTTATGCATGAGGTATAAGATACGTGTGCATTTTCAAGAAAGTCATTAAGGTTATGTTATAATAAACCTAAAGATTATATTATGATGAAAGTTCCATAATACTTGGGCCAGCTCCGGAATAAAGTTAAGGGGAATAGATCGGTGGGGAGGTTAGGGAAAGTAACCCCGGCATTCCTGTATAGGAACGAGCTCGATCCTAAAAAGCAGACTATTACCCAGGAGTCTAAAATGGCCAAGAACTCCTAGGGGACCAAGTAATGGAAAAGTTTATGAAGAAAGGTTCAAGAATAAGTTTTGCATTATTTCATTAAATGCGTGATTTCATTGAACAGTCATTGCAAGTTGTTTATAGTTGTCTGTTATATATACTTACTGCTATATGTTTATTTATTCTGCTCATTACTTTGTGTATTATTATTAGTAATTTATTCTGCTTCTTATGCTGTCTTAAGTAAAACTGAACCGTGCCTCGGAACAGATATTTTCTCAACCTTATTAAGTATGGATAGTTAAGCTTGATCTCATGTTTTCATAATTAAACAAAAATCGAGGCAACTAAGAATGAATGTGATGTCAGCTAAACACTGTATGCGAACCCTACTGAGAATTCCTTCAAATTCTCACCTCGTTTTGCATTCCCGTATCATTCTCAGACGTTCACGATGGACTCGACGGCTACTCTCTTTATTGAGCTCCCGGACCTGCAGCTCCACCAGGACCCCGACTTGGACTTGTTGTACATAACTGACTCCTGCCATTTCCGTCTCTACCTTCTTAGCAATAGGAATTCTGCTGTTCCTTTATTTTACTCTGCTTTTGAAACATACATATATATATATATATATATATATATATATATGAGAAAAGGAGAATAGAATATAATGAATACAGCTTAAGACAGAGAACTAACACGGTAACGCAACCTATCCAATTTCATACTATGACTTAAGCATAACATTAAGTTGGTAGGGTGTTACACTATATACACTTATGCACATGCTTCATATCTTGCTTTCATACATTCTTGCATGCATGATTTTCATGAACATAACATATAAATATTTATAGCATTCATATACTTCTACCAAAAATTCAGTAGTATAATAGTTGAAACATGGAAGGTCCCAAAATAAGCTGTGTACTCAGTTAACCCGCCATTCATATCAATCATACTCATCATAGATAATATATCAATATAATATTATATTAGTATGAAATTGCACTAATCTTATGTCTTTGAATCTTTCATGGCTTATGGGATCCTTTAATCAGGATTCTTAAGTCATGTCTTTATCTTTAAATCTGCTTTGTTTTTCTAAATTTCACTAAAATTTCATTTTAATTCATTTTGATCTAAAAATTTAATAGATTGTAGCTCTGTTTATATACTTTTAAACCTCTTGGGTTTCACTAAATTTTGATATGTATAACTTAAGTTATTAAAGTTTTACTCAAGGCTGCCGTATTTCAGGATAGACTTGCACACTTAACTTTAGAAAATCAATAAAAATCCATTTATACAAATCTGGAGGTTTTATCATTGATTGTGTTGTATGGATAGCTAAAAAAAAAAGCATTAAATATATTAATGTATTGAGTAAATGCTTAATTGGTTGTCTTGGTTAGTAGTGGTTCTAGCAACACCTTTTTTTTTTCTTTTCACATAGTGTTGTTAGCTCTATAGAAGTGAGCAAATTATAATGGTAAAATAAAAAAAAAAATGAAAACAGAAGATTATTTGCAATAGCTGAAGATAGTGGTCAACACTTTCATCAAAGAGAAGCTTATGTTCTAGGAAGACCAAAAGAGAAAATAAAATAACATCATCTTAATATGGCTTCTACAATGCACCCCTTAAAACAACACAAAAACTACATGTAGATAACCCCTATAAATAATCAATTGATAGCAGCTCCTCCATAGTCTTCTTGCAAAGTAAGATATGCTCCCTCCAAGGAATAGAATGACTACAACATCTTGTATCTATATTAGTTCTTCAAACTAGCAAAATAGCAATCTTTGCATTGGCTTATCCAATGGCCTTGCATAGCTGATCTTGCACAACCTTTTGAAGTGTTATCCTAAACATAATTTGCATAATGACTGCTCCCATGTAAATAACCTTCTTTATTATTGCAAATGCCAATTCCATCTATCCCCAAACTAGAAATGGAACTTTAATAGTTTCCAACATTCTTATAACTCCACCTGGAATTCTTTCTTCTCCTCTATCGAGTTTGGCCCAAAAATTACACATATTACACATTCAAATGACACTGCTTTGATAGATACATTTATAAAAATCCACCTTAAGCCAATAAATGTTTCTACTACTACAAAGAACTCATTGTCCCATAGACAAAGCAAAACCTCCTCACCCCCTAAATATTAACTCCCACCGCCTCCACCTAACCACAAACACAACTTCTCTGCTGAATTTAGTTTCAATGTATCCACCCCCGCACATTTGTTTCAATCAAGCCCATCAAAGATAGACCCTATTCTCCCCAATAACTTTACTTATAACTGTCAACTCACCCTTTTCTCTTAACCTCCTAACATTCCAACATAACAATTTTATGAAGATGAAGAAATGTCGCCCACCTTTACTTGTTGCCTCTTCTTCCTCTATTTCTTTTTCCTTCCTTTGCTTCTACTTCTTTTCTTTCTTTCAGGTTTGGACTACTTGACTTTTTCGATTTTCTTAGCACCTTTATAATCTCAAACTTATTTAGTGCGTAAAGTCCAACATTGTTCCCTATATGCTATGTCTTTGGTGCTTCTTCCTCTCCAATATCTTGTTCCTTCTCAGCTTCAAATCATGAGTTGCCAACCAAAATGCTGTCCCTAACTTCCTTCTCGTCAATTTCATCTGGGCCCCTGTTTTGACTTCTAATTTGCTCTTCCTTAAGATTCTCCATAAGTATCCTTCCATTTGGGCCATTTCAAATCCTGATAGCATTGAAAAAGAGTCTTCATTAGTGACAACCAGCCCATTTCCATCATACCCTATCTCTTCAAACTTTTCCTTCAACTTGGGCGTGGACCTACTTTTCATTAGGCCCATTTCCTTTATGATTTCTCCAGTTCTTCTATTATCTCCAAGACTCATTGTTTTACTCTCCTGAACATCCTCCCTATCATTAAAATAATTCTCTCAACACTGCTGATATTATACTAGCAACAATTATTAGTGCAATGATAATTCCCGCTTCCGAACACCTCCCCATTAACTCCATCATCTTCTACATTGCAAAGAATATTTGAAGTCCCTTTGTCTTCCATTGCCATTAAAGAAATATTTCCAAAATCTACTACAACTACACTATTTGTTGAGTAAAATTCCTTTTGAGCATAATAATTGTAATTGAAGCAACACCTAAACTTCACCTACCACCTCTTTAATAAAAACATCAAAACAATGACCACTTAATCTTAACACAATCCAACCTTGTATTAGCTGCCATAAACAAGCATCCACTAGAATTTTTGCCACATTTAAGGCCTTCTTTTCCTCTGTGTACTTATCCATTAAAACAATCGTACCCTATGTTTCTGCAATCTTATACAAGTTTTTCTTAGACCATGCATGGGGTAGCACCCCTAAAATATTCAATCGAAGTCCTTCTAGTATGACACCATACATCTTCATTCCATGGGATAATCTCCTTAAAAAACCTCATAATCAAATCCTTCGATGAGTTTAGAGCTTCTTCTATATCTTCTTTAGATTCAAAAGTCACAAGAATCTTACAAGGTCAAATCTCCCTCACCTTTGTAATACACCTTTGTAATAATTTATCTTCCATAAGACCAAAATTCATTAGTTTACTTGACTCTCCAATAATACTATGATTTAACCATTCTATATTGTCCTGAAAAATCTCCTAATCAACAACATTCATTTTCCCTTCCTTCCTTTCATCCATCTCCTTTCCCACTTCCATGTAATTTTGAGTCTTCTCCCATTGTGTTCCATTTGCTTTTGCTTCTATTTTACTATTCAGTACATTCTTGAATGTTCTACTGTCCACCCAGTTCCTCTAATTGACCTTTCCCTGTATCACCACATCTTTTCTAGCCCCAATGATTAAGATGAGCTAAAAGCTATCCATTAATATACTTGAATAGTAGGTGAATAGGCCACAATTTCTTTTATAGTTGCATTATTGTGTTGTTTAAGTAGGAATGGTTCATATTAATTCCAGGAACTAAGATGATTAAAAATTAAACCATGTAAGCGATTAGTTGAGAAGTTTGTAAATGTAAAATTTGTTTGAATCCAAAGACTTTTTAAAGCCAAGGACATGTTCCAAAATGAATATGAGAGGAACCTAAGAAAACATGAGTTCTTGATTTAAACATGAACTTTGCTCTTTTAGTTGTATTTAAGGTGAAAGTTTGCTAGCTCATAACAAATATATGTGGCTAGATGAAATGGTGGAGTATGATTTAGCCAAGGAAGGTTTTATAAGTTTAAAGAAAAAAACCAATAAAAGAAAAAGTGATTTAGCTATACTTGGAGACCTTGAATTTATGTTAGCAAAGAATAACCATAAAAAAGAAATCAATTAGTTATAGTGTTAAATTGAGACTATTTTTTTTTGCCAACATTGTGGTTTAAAGAAAAGGGGTCATTAAGTAACATAATTCAATGGTGAAAGCTTCATGATAAAGAACATTAATATAGAAAAAAATTTTGAAATTTAAGTTGAAGTGAAGGTAGACATTTTGAGTAGGAAATGAACTAGAAGTCATATTTATGTAGCTGAAATTTTTTGAGGGGGATTAAAATAAATACTAGGAGCTAATTGGCTATAAAGAAAGAAAGAGGAATTTGAAACTTGGAAATATGGTAACTCTAGTAACAATATAATATATTGCATAACTTTTCTTAAGATGAAAACTTCATTAAATATTTTGGTGAATAATGTGGTTAAGTTTATGACATGGACGTCGAAACTTTGAATTTGAGTTATCGAAACTTTACGGTAAACTAATAGCTAAAAATTCATTACATTAAATTTGAAAGAAGCCTCCATAAATGTCTAAAAAGTTTTGATTTTGTTTAATTATTAAAGGTTACTTATACTCTAAAATATGTCTATGGTATGATTAAAGGATCTAGTGATTGGTCTAGATAGCTCTAATGATATCTAAATATTGTTGAATATTTAAAGTTTAAGAGGATATTCTAATTTCCCTGTTGTGAACCCTTATACATTGGTTAATCAATTTCTAAAGTAAAGAATTCATAAGAACAAACAAAATTAGTTGAATACTAAAATGTTAATATAGTACTTTCTTATTTGTTGTTAGAATATGTTAAAAATAAATGCGTACTAATAGTGTATTATATAACCACCCATTTTGTTTAAGGCAAGAAACTACCCAAGTGAGAAGCGATTACTAGTTTTTAGAAATTGGAGATTAAAAAAAAAAAGGTATAAGTTGAATTTCGAAAAGAACATGAACATTTTATTGGCAAAATTGTTTTCCTATTTAAATGATATTATGGATGCTTGAATTTTAACTAGTATATATTGTGACCATGTTGCAGGAAGGAGTCATGAGGTCTAATATTTTGTGATGCTATGAAAATTGAGCTTGGTGATGACATGTATAAACTTAAGGCATGTTAAAGAAAAATATGATAATCAATGAGTGTTTTATTGAAGTATTAATGTCTTGTCATGTTTATAAGATTTCGAAGGAATAATGTATAGAAATGATTATGCTTTACTACCCTGAATATTAAAGGAAAAAAAAAGCAGAAAAAAAGATGATAAGTGATTTTATAATAACCATAGAATTTGGAGAGTTATTTAAGATTGACATGAACTAGCTTAAGAAAACTTGAATAGGTTGTAGGATATTCTATGGAGTTAAAATTCTTGTGGAAGATTTAAAACCCCTTGAAAATGGCACAAATAGGTTGTGACCATACTAAGAGTAAAGATGGACCTTTCGCAATTATGTTTGGAAGATGCATTCAATTTAAGATGGAAATTTCAATTGAAACTATTAGCCACTAAGTGACTTGTGACTACTGTTATTCATAGTGCTAGTATTTCTTTGATGTGAGCAGAATATTGGGTGTGAGAAGAGTATGTGTAATATCCCTTATCATATAAGCTATGCTTGAGTTATGGAGTTATACTAAGAGATTGCTATTGTGCTATAAAATGTTTAGAATAAGGAAAATATAATATATGGCCTTTTAATAGTATACTTTATTATAGAATAATGGTTCATAGATTTTAGATCTCTGTACATATAAGATAAAATAACCACAAATTAAAAATAATTGTAATAGATACTATGCACAGAAGTTGTTTCAGAATTGCAGTTGTCGCTTTCACTGATCATTGATTGGCTCATGCCTGGGTGTTGCACAATGAATGTCTTAGTACTCTATTTTGCCCTTGAACTCTAGTTTAAGTACTGGAATGTTTATAGAAATACATACAGGCAGGTAGTGAGAATCTAAGGTTCTTTTTAGATAAACTCAAATTACAATTCACAATTCACAATTCACACAGGGTGTCATCATAAACATTCCAGCCATTTTGGTTTATTGTGAAAGCATGAGTAGAAACACATAAGCAATTATTCCATTTTAAGTTGAAAATATCTTTTTCCAAGCGGGTCATATTTTAACAATCACTTAGCATGTTCTATTGCAGTATAGTAACAAGAATAACATAATATACTTTAATAAGAATCATAATAACAGTATGACATAATGAGATATTTGAAGATGCATATGCATATGCTTGTACTCGGCTTTATGTAATTGCACTTGATCTTGCTCCTTTGTGCTTGGTCCCTTGGAGGTGAATGGCCTCTCTCACCCCTAGCTAATAGCTTGCTTCTTAGGTTCGGGCTCGTACATATACATGAGTGATAGGTTTGCTTTCCCCAACCCTTACATCAGTCTATTCCCTTTAAATCTGGTCGGGGGCTAACCCAAGCCTTAGAGAGTACCGCCCTAGCCCACTATGAGGTGAAGGCTCGATACATCTCTTTTGCAAGTTCTTATAATTTTCATTCTTTTCTTTGGACATGCTCATGCATGCATATGCTATATGCATTTCATTTACTCATATACCTCACATCATGCTCAATCCATTTCTTGCATGCATGGTTTCCATATATACATGGCATAAATGATACAATCATGGTTTTCATAAGTAAATGGAGTTCAAATAGTCCTTACAGATTATATACCATGATCAATTAAACTTAAGTAACATAGAAATTTATATGCATATCACATAAGTTCTACTAGAATTTCATCAGTATAACGGATCAAATCCATTTTCCCATGAATAATGCTATTTAATTAGAAAATCAGTCATAGTAATATAACCAATACAATGTGTCAAATTATGCCCAATTTTGTAAACTATGCCACAATTTTTCTTAACATATTTAAATCTGAAATTTGAATATTCTAAAGTATTATATGTCTAGTTTTTAATCTCTTTGGCCCCATAAGATTTTGATGAGTATAACTCAAGAACTTGTAGATTTATCTAGGTCTATTTTGTAGCTAGGCAGATTTACACACTGAAAAGTAAAAATTCACCAAAAATAGGAATCAACTTGGATTTGTACGAAACCTATATCATGTTAAAGCTAACTTGCAACGAGTTTCTTGCATTTGGATAAGTAGAGCTCAACTTAAAAGCTCACAAATTTAGTGGAATTGTTCTGCCCTATCTTTGCCTAGTCAAGGCATAGGGCAATTTGGCTAAATTACTAGGAGTAACAAGGATCGAATTTGACTCTGAAATTTTTATGGGATGTTGCTCTGTGTGTAATATTTCTACCAAAATTGGTTGCACTCAATTTGAAGTTGTATAGGGCGTGTTATGCCTACATAAGCCACTCTGGTTAAATCTAGAGGTAGAAATCTAGAGTAAAATTCAAAAAATCATATCTCACTCAATACTAATCCAATGGCCTTATAATTTATATGGTTAGAAAGTTCTAAATGTCTAGTTTCATCTAAACTTGGTTTTATCAAAGTCTAATGTCTATAGCCAAAGCCGTCTGCTTCATAGTATGGATTGTTGTAAGGTTTTTCAACACCACCAAACTTGTTTGGGATTTCCTTTGGGTTTTTCCTCAACTCCATTACAAATCACTAGAAAAACATCATAACACCATCATACAAGCATGAACCAAGTATAGCATAAAAAGAGCACAGCAGCCATATAGTCAAAACGCACACCAAATAACCAAGGATTTGAACTACTTACCTCAAAATCCTTGAAATCATAGAAGCAAGAAAGCCAAGAACCAACTCCTAGCCTTCTTCCTCCACCATGGCAGCAGCTCATATGAATGTGGGGAAGCTCTGTTTGATGTTTAATTATGAAATTGTTAGAGGGGCTTTGTAGAGAAAAGGATGAGAATTAATTTTCATAAAAGGAGCAAGAGGATTTAAGGCCAAAAAGGCTAAGAAGGCCATGAATTATGAGCTTGAAGCTCATAGCCATGGAGGAGGTAGAGAAGAAAATAAGGAAGAGAAGAGAGTGGTGCTGGTGGGGCAATAATGAGAGAGGAGGATAGTGTAAAAACAAAAAAATCTAGGGCTTGAGGGTATTTAGGGAAAAATAAGGGAGGCTTGGTAGTTTGGGTATGTGGCTCCTATTGTGCCATGTAATTTGAGTCGTGTGGTCCGCTCTGGACCACATGTTTTAACTACTCTCAGAGCATGTCTACCTAGTCTTTATAGTAATTATTTCTTCTAGATTTGTTTGGCTCAAAAATAATGTAGGACCCTTGAGGATTAATTCAAAGTGTCCGGCTATCCAATTTGAGTATCCTGAGTTACCCGAGTTACCCTATATGTAGTGTGAGTACTCTCACACTCTTGTCTAAACCATGGTTAGAAAACCTTAATTTAAAGTTCGTACAAGCATTTTAGTTGCTTACCCATATTTTGAAATCAAAAATAGAAATTTTCTACAGTTGCCCTTCCTAACAATTGTAAAGCCTTTAGTATGATCTTACCACTATAATCCAACAATGACAACCTCATCTTTGATTTCTGTATAGGTTGCCTAATTAATATTTTGTCCTTGCATCAGGCTTGAACTTCCTCCTATCCTAACCTATCCTCAATATTCGGGATGTTACACTCTTTTTAACCTTCTAGAGGCCCCTTTTAGTATTTATGCCGGAGTTTCTGCTATATTTTCTATCTTCCACAACTAATGCATTTCTGTAATTATGAGCAAGTCTAGGGGTACCCTACGTTGTAACACCCTACTAATTTGATGTTATGCTTAAGTCATAGCATGAAATCAAGTAGATTGTGTTACCGTAATATCGCTCTGATTACTTTTCATGATTCGTGTTTCCTCTCCTCATCATATTTATTTATTTATTTATTTTTAATAGACGAAATGGCGCGCTACTATACTAAGGGCGACACGAATTTAACAAAATATCACAAAAGATGAGAATAGCACAATAACACTAACTATATACATACATACATACATACATACATATATATATATATATATATATATATATATATATATATATATATATATATATATATATATATATATATATATATATATTCTAAGCCACTGCTTCAGTTCATGTACAAAGTTTCAAAGTAGAATACGTAAGTGGGCCGGCGTACCAAAAAGACAATAATGCCCGTGTCAGTCAAAAGATCCTATGGTCCTTAGAGGACATTTCATAATCTACTGCTAATCCTACTGTCAAGTCTATGACCCAAAGCTATGTACTGTCAAAAGAGGGTCATGCTATACACATCTCCTGCTGGCTGAGCTACTCTGTCAGATAGCCGTTAGCCATGTTAGGCCCGGCTGGAGAATACTCTGCACTGGGTCCCGAGAAGGAAGAGGGTGACGAGCCAGTGGCCTCGGAAGGGTCACTCTCTGAACTAAGCGGCACCTCGGGAACTGCTTGCGGAGGTGACTCTGGTGCAGAGTCAGCAGGAGCTACCTGTGCTACGGGTGCAGGAGGAGCTGGAGGTGGGTGCGTCATGTGCAGTGGGATAGTAATGTAAGGAGTCGCAGTGTCAAAAATAGGATGATATAAAGGGACAGCAAAGGTCCTATTGCTAAATAGGTAAAGGCGGAAGTTACAAGAACCAGCTATATACAAGGAATCCAACTCTGGATCATGGTGAAGCTGCAAATCTGGGATCTCAATGAAGAGGGTAGCTGTGGAGTCCATCGCCAGCATCTGAGAATGATGCGAAAAATACAGAACGAAGTGAGAATTTTAAAGAAATTCTCAGTAGGGTTTGTGCAGAGGGTTATCTGATGTCACATACATTCTCAGTTGCCTCGGTTTCTATTTAATTTTAAAAACATGTGTTCAAACTGAAATATCCATTTTAATGAGTTCAAGAAAATGTCTGGTCCGAGGCAAGGTTCAGTTTTACTTTAGATGGCACAGGAAACAAAATAGATTACTAATAATGATACATAGAATGATAAACAGAATAAATAAATAAATAGCAATAAACAAACATATTAGACAACTGTAAACATCTTGACATAACTATTCCATATATTCATGCATTCATGTAATCATGCAGACTCATTCTTGAACCTTCCTTCATAAATTTTTTCATTACTTATCATCATTTTTCCATCTCTTGGTCCCTTGGGAGTTCTTGGCCATTTAGACTCCTGGGTAATAGTCTGCTTTTCAGGATCGAGCTCGTTCCTATACAAGAATACCGGGTTTACTTTCCCCGACTTTCCCACCGATCTATTCCCCTTAACTTCTTATCCGGGGCTAGCCCAAGTAGCATGGAACTTTCATAGTAACATAATTCTTAGCATAGCTTTCATAGCTTTCTTGAAATTGCACATGCATTAACATGTAATTCATAACTTATACATGGATTCTACTGAAATTTTGGCAGCATAACGGAACGTGTCCTCTTCCCCATGAATGGTGCCAGCACACCAAAACACAATATATCACAAAGGTCACAACATTGCACACATATTTCAATATGGAACTCATAATAACAATAATCTCATTAAGGCAAGGTTTCTGCCTTAGCATAGTCAGCCAACCCAGTTCTTCTAAGTCAAGCCATAATTTCTATTTAACTCATTTGAACCTCAATTTTAGATATGTTAAAGTGTTATGTGTCTATTTTCTAACCTCTTTGGTCCCATCTAATTTTGATATCTATAGCTCAAGATATTTAGGTTTTATCCCGGCCTACCCAGTGGCTGGCCAGAATCAAACACCTGAAAGTGAAAATCCACTAAAAATTGAAAACTGACTCAAATTATACGAAATTGGACTCATATTAAAGCTAACAGGGTAAGTTTCATTTACAAGAATTCCATTCGATTTGACTTAGTAGGGCTCAAGTTATAAGCCTCGAAACTTAACCTTCCTGAACTGCCATGTTTTGGCCCGGTTTAGACATAGGGTAAATTCTTCGAATCACTGGGAACAAGTAAGATGATAACAAACTCGAAATTTCTTTGTATGATGTTCTCCTATGTGTAAGCTTTCCAACAAAATTAGTTTCACATAATTTGGAGTTGTATAGGATGAGTTACACCCTTTTTAACCCATACTGTCCGGGTGAGTGTCTTGATTTCTAGGTCAATTTCAAAAATTCATATCTCTCTCAATATTAATCCAATGGCCTTATATGATATATGTATAGAAATCCCTGGATGTCTAGTTTTACATAAAAATCGTTTCATCAATTTTAAACAGCAGGAGGCGGAGCCGTACACTCCGCCGTACAAACTGCCGAGGGTTTTGGGTTTTCCAGCCTCTCAACTCTTCCTATCTCCATCCTTTCTTGTTTCCAATTCAATTTTAATCTCACAAATAGCCAATAAATCAGCCATAATTCATCATAATCATTCAGTGAATATATCAGAATTAAGGAATTAAACCACCAATAATCATCCAAGAATTAGAAAATCAAGACAAGAGTTAAAACCTCTACCTATGGTTATGTTGTGATCTGGCTTGATTTTGGAACTTGGATGAACAAAACTTGATTAGGCTTGGTGGTTTGATGGAGTGAAGAATAGAAGAAGAGAGCTGAGCAATGGAGAGGAAAAGTGGCGCAGAAAAATGAGTCTGAATGAGAGGAAGAGAGTGTGTTATATAGGCATGAGTAGTAGTTAACTTGGAAGGTTTTGATTGGCCTCAAAACACAAGGCTGAATTTCAGCCAACCTTCCCATTTTTTTGTGGCCAAAATGCTTTCTATGTCATCCCCTTTTTGTGGCAAAATTGCTCTCCACGTCGTCTAAAAGTGGGACTTGTTTCCAGTATATTCTGAAGATAACATCGGAACTCGTACTCTTCTTAAAGTCGGAAATCGTGCACATAAAATCAGAACTCGGAAATATTGTTTGATTTACTCGAAACTTGGAAGCAAAGCCGGATGTGAAACCAAGCACTTAAATCCAGAAGTCGGGAAATTGGGTAAACACGAATCGATTCTAAGCATAACACCGGAGATCGGGAGTCAAGTTATTAATCTTATGTTCCATGAAATCGGAACTTATAGAATTTGGAAACTCCAAACTTTATCTCGGAAGTCGGAAACATCATAGAAATCGAAAACTCTTGGGAATAGCCTCGAGATCAGAAGTAGTGAAAATTTGGCCGAACTTGGAGACCAATTCAGATAAACTCGGAAGTCGGATCTCGTATACATTCTAATTCACCATAAGGTCGGAAATCGGAAAAACCAAGCCAATCCATTTGAGCCTTACTAAGATCGGAAATCGAGAATTTTAAAAAGTCACTGACGAGGTCGGAAGTCAGAAATCGAGGCATTACACACGTCATTTCACATATGGATGCCTTTGTGGCTCAATCGGCTGGGATTTAGTCCTCTATGATTCCACTACGTGGTTTTACTCTATTTAAAGCTCTATTCTGCTAACCCTATAGATGTGGAGACATAATGTCATTTTCTAAAAAGTTCTAGGCAACCTTGCAAATAACAAAAGTTTACAAGGGCATTTTCATAAATTTTCAATTTTTAACATATGGCAAAGCCATATTTTTAGTGATAGTATTATGCTACCCTATAGTTCTAAGTGTGAGGATCGTCAAGGCATAATATTGCCTAAGAAATTCTCACACTACTTAAGAGAAACAATTCAAAGTTTCTATTACGCTATGTTTAAGAAAGTGGGGATGTTACAGTTTTAAGCTTAAGTTAAATTGAATTTTCTCTCTTGAGTTATGGCTCTATATATTAGCTAGTATTTGGTCAAGTCTAAAAATAAAAAATATATATTGACATTACTTGATTAAAAGTATGTGTTTGACATACACGTTGTTTTATAAGGTTTTGTAGCCTTTTATAGAAATCATAGAATAAAAAGCTCCTTAGAGGCGCTAATTTTAGAATACAACTGAAGTTCCTATGTGGGAAGTCTCTGGACAAGAGTGAGCATATTTACTAGATCTTCCGGTATCATTTGAGGCCTTAAGTTGGAGGTTTTCTAGGTCACCAATATATTGGTCCAAGGCTAGAGAATCTAGACTTGTTGGTCCAGCATGATTCATAAAGCTATCAAAAAAGGGTTAGCTAATTTGAGACCACTTAGCAACTATGCAAAGTAGGTAGAAATCTTATTGATATTAGAGACTTTGACCTTTGGAGTTTAGTGTAAGGGTGCATGTGTTCCTACATGTTTCTTCCAAGAAAGGCATCCTAAGATTTGGTGGAAAGGTCAATTAAATCCAAAATTCATTGTGCTTTTTGAGGTTTTTAGGGGGTAGGACAAGAAATTTATCGATCGCTTAGGTATTCCACTCGACCTTTCAAAAGGTCACTCAATTTTTCATGTTTCAATGCTTCAAAACTGATCCTTCTCATGTTATCTAACATCATTTAGTTGAGCTTAATGAAAATCTAAGCTATAAGGAGCAGCATGATGCAATAGCAAATAGACGAGCGAAGCATTTATCATCTAAAGATGTTGCTTCTATGAAGGTCATTTGGTGGGTCTATCTGGTGAAGAAATACATAGAAATCTAAGGTGAATATGTGAAAGAAATATCCACATCTTTTTTATATGCAAGATTAGTAAGTAGTTTAAATTCGAGAACAAAATTTTTTTAAAAGGAGGTATTGTAGCACAACAAGGAAAAAAAGGGATAAGAGGTTGTGGCAATTTTGTAAATCTCACAAACTTATAAAATAGTAAAAAAATAATAATAATAAAAGAAAGAGGTGGCTTCTTTAAAAAGAATGTTATAGCCTCCTCCCCCTAATTCTTTTCTTCCACCCCCTATTCTCCCATTCCACTTTTCTTTTCTTCTTATTCTTCTCCTTTTTGCCATCAAAGCTCCATTTCCTTGCTTTCAATCATTGAACGCTAGCACCCATTAGCTTCTAAAGGTTAAGGTATGTCTGTAATCTCAAACATTCTTCTTATGAGTAAACTCTAAGGTTTTTCTTAAGGATAGTGAGTTGTAAAAATGGTGGATGAGTAAATGTTTAGAGTTTTGAGTAGATTTCTAGTGAGTTAAAAGCCTAAGCAATAATAGGTTGTTATGGATAAACCTAACTTTGATTTTCACTCTAATTCTTTGGATTCCTAGATCTCATAATTTGGGGGTTTTACTCAATAGTTGTATGAGTTGTTAATTTATCTTTAAATAATTATCTAAGGCTATCAAGATATCTATTTTGGCCATATTCTCTAGATACGATGCCAATTAGTCCTTCCAAAGCTGCTACGGAGCAACTCAGTTGATTTCTCGGAGTTTTGAGTGGATATTTATTTAGTGGAAATGTTTTAAGAGTTAGTTTCATAGGAGAAACTAATTTATTTAAAGCTAGTCTATGTTAGGTTATTGATTTATTCAGTTATTTTTACTAATTATCTTTCCTTCTTATGATGATAATTAAACAATGATTTTGATGATTGGTTTGAAATTATGAATAGCCTTCCTCGTCTTTTTTATGATCTCATGATTTTATTTTATCTTATCCTCGCCTTCTTATGAATAGCTTTTGACTTGTTCAATTGACTAATATTGCTGATATACCTCCAACATCATTTGGGTGGATACTTTCACTTCTAGTTCCATAATTTGTAGCTATAGGATTATATATTGACTTATTCTAATTATTTTAGATAAATTTGAGATCTAAGCATTATCTAGCAATGACAATGAGTTTGAGATTAAGAAATAATTATGTTTTTACAAGGAATGTTGATATTTAGGAAACAATTTATTTTGTCAGGCTAGCCAAACTATATTGAATTTGATATAATTTGTGCTTTGGTCATGGATCCTAAAAAGGGTTGTGACAATACTAGAGATGTGTGATTGTATATGTGGTTTATCTCAGTCTCAATTATAGATTTAAATTGAATAGTTCTGATTTTCAAGGTGCATCATGCACCACACTTATCAAGTCGCATTAAAGATATGGCAATGACTAACATGCCCCTAAAAAGTCAAGGTGCATGATACATTTTACAATCTGAAAATATATATCTTATAGTGTATTGATATATTAATCACTTATAATCAGCTGTAGTAATTTTCTAAATTTAGTCAAATTTAAAAAAAAAATGGTTAAATACATTTTAAAAATGACCAAATTTTATTTGCTTGATTTTAGAGTTGTTGAGAATAACCTAAAACAATTTTTGTTTAACTTTCAAATAATTATGTTTAATTTTGGGATCATGTTGTTAAATTAAAAAATATTTTATGATACTTTAAAATTGTTGAGAGTATCTCAAAAATTTTTGTTTAATTCCAAGGTCATGTAAAATTTTTTGGATTATTTTAAAACATATTGAACTATATTTTTGAAACCTGGCTAAAATTAGGAAATTAGCACAATACGTTGTACATGATTGATATATTAATATACCATTAAATCTACTGCCAAATTATCAGGTGTATGATGCACTTTTATCCCCACGATATACTTACTGGAGAACTCGCCTAAAGATATATCATAAAGATGGTTCACTTGTAACGTTGTTCTCATTGCCAGCTTTAATTATAAAAAAGTCAAATTGGGTGATAGCAAACGCCAGAAAGAGCATCAAAAGCAAAAGTCTTATAAAATTGTCTTTAACGAAAAGAAAAGCATTAAAGCGATCATTACAGAAAAAAGAAAAGTATTTTAAATTTGATTTTTATAATTTTTTATTTTTAAACATTTAAATAAGTCCCTAATGATGTATCATCATATCATAAATCCCTACAAACCGTCTAAAGTTGCGGTAGGAGCAAAAGTTTCTATTAACGTTAGAACCTGGTACATGAGCTGCGATCCGCAAATAAATCCGTTTAATTTGTAATCTATGTCATAAAAACTACATAATATTTGGTCTATTTTTTTCTTGAACTTGTTGATCCGCACTGTCTAACTTGTGAGTTAAACGGCCGAGCCTGCAGATTTGCGAACCAACCAATTTACGAGCTTAATATATAATTTTTTTTTTTTCTTATAGGATGCCAAAGCCTAAAGTGTAGGTGGCCCACTCTTCCATCCATTCATTGCACTATTATGCATGTCTCACCCTTGGCCCATCTCTTTCCATTATTCATATTTCAATTTCACGAACTGATACCCACGTTCCTAAGCCAACAAAATGAAACAAAGACCTTACTCACAGAGTCCCATGATCAAACTCTAGGCGCTGACTTCGGTGCGCTTCGCGGTCCATGGTGCTTGGTGCACCTTGTGATTGTAGCGTATTAGATGATATAAATTTATGAGGTATATTAATATACTAATTATCTATGATGTATTATAGTAACATATTAATTTTAAAAAAATTAAAAAATATGATTAAATATATTTTAAAAATTAATTTTTATATATTAATAATATAAAATTATACTGATAATATAAAATAATTTTATCCTATCAATATAATATTATATTAATAGATAGTATAAAATTATATTGATATAGTAAAATTATACTGATAAAATTTTTATAATTTTTAAAAATTAATTTTTATACATTAATAGTGTAAAATTACACTGTCAGTATAAAATTACATTGATAGAGTAAAATTATACTGATAAAAAATTTTTATTATAATGATAGTGTAAAATTATTTTATACTGCCAGTATAATTTTATACTATCAATGTATAATAATTAATTTTTAAAATATATTTAATTATATTTTTAAATTTTCTTAAAATTAGATATTACTATGATAACGATCATGAGTGATTGACATCGACGCACCTCATAATCTCACCATCGATCAAGAGGCGTCACTACGCCTTGACCAACAAAAATCACTATAGGTGGCGCCCAAAATCAAACGTAGTCTTAAACCCTAACACTACAGCGAATAGTTTGACTCACTCATGCAAAGACGCACACACACACACATCTCAAACCCTAACACCACAGCTAGCGGCGCCATTCCCTCTTCCCCCCGACAGCACCCTTCACTCTCTCTCATGATCTTAACTCTATCACAAACTCACAGTGCCTCTTCCTTTTCTTTCACTTCGCGAACAACTACCACCACAGCACCACCCAATGCCGATTAGAATTGACCACCACCGTCACTGGAGTTGTGTCACAGCTGGAGTCATCGTCACCGGAGTTCCATCGTTGCTGGAGTCACTATCGCTACCTGCAACACAACAAAAGTAATATCAACATGCTTTGCACTTTTTTTTCCCCAAAAAAAAAGAGCAAAGTAAGTAAATTTTAATTCAAAACTAAAGTTAAGGGAAAAAGAAAATGAAAGAGAAGTGGAAGGGCTTGATTTTCTATTTTGAAATCACCGGATGTATATTTTGTTTCTTCCTTTTTACTTCGGAGGTGATTGGGATTGATTTTAATTAATGTATTGTTTAATGTAAAAAGGAAAAAATTTTACAAGATAAAAAAAACAGAAAAAGGAGGCAAGAAGGCCCAAAAAAAAAATGAAAAGGACAAAAAAATAAAAATAAAAAGATCCGCAGTGTGGGCTCGCACGCAAGCCTATGCGGTATGGACGTTGGCCAATATATTAATAGTCCATTTATTATGCGGATTAATCTATTTAAAAGTAGTCTGTCGCAGACTAGGCTAAGAGGGGCGGATTAGCTCGCTTACCCAATTCTACTTAACATTCATTTTCTAAGTAAATTTTTTTTAGTCATAATTAGCGAGGTTTAGAATCAATCTAAATAAATTTAAATTAAAAAATAATTTAAAAATAATAAATTGATCAAAATTAAAATAAATCAATTTAAATTGATTTTTATTTTATAAAAATTAATTGATTTTTTTCTTTTTTTTATTTTAGTTTCTAAAATCAAATTAAATCAAATCAAATTGAGTATATATATATTACTTGTCCAAATCTCCATTTATATAAATATATCTATATCTATAAGTATATTTTATAGTATTTTAATACTAAAATTATTCAAGTATTCTTATTATATCTTAACTCAATATTTTAAATTTATAACTATCTATTAATTCTTTTAAAACTCAACATGATTTTTGTTCAAATATTTTATTTTTTGCCTATCTTATTAGCATCAGATATTAGTATACCTTTAAATAATTAATTTAAATTTCATAATTGTATGATTTTATAAAAATATTAATAATTAATCTAATTTAATAAAGTTAAGAGTTACTTTCTTTTTATTTTATAAAACATTTAACAAAAAATCAAAAACCAAAACAATTCAACTTGATTTAAATCAATTTGGTTTGTTCAGTTTTGAAATATAATCAAAGAAGACCGAATCAAACTAAAATAAAATTTATTATTTGAATTGGTTAGATTTTTGTCTAAAGATCAAACCAAACCAAATTACAAACACCCTAATCCTAATATTTTAAAGTTTATATTAATTTGATTATGAAAATTTTTTGACATTAATTTAGTCTTAATATTTTAAATTTTGACATCAATTTTATTTTTTTGTTAAATTATCAATAATTTCTATTATTGTTTGGCTTCCTTAATTGATGAAAGTAGATAATTTTTACCTCATCAACTTAAAATTAAAAATATATGCTTGAATTGACTAGCTAGCCAAGTGTAACAAGTGTAGCAAGAATTGCCAGTTAAATTGATAAGATGGAAATTGTCTACTCTAAACAATGAAGGAAGATAAATAAGTAATGTAGCTAAGAACAAATATATCAATTATGATAAATAGCAAAAAAAATTACTCATAATTTGATAGAAAGACAAAATTAAAGTCAAAATTTTAGAACTAAATTAATATTAATTTTTTTAAAGATTAAACTAATGTTAGTTTTAAAATATTAAGATAAAAAACATATATTAAAGAGGGAGACCACTTACTTGATAAAAAAAAGTTTGTAGTAGATTAAACTGTGGTAAGAGACAGAGGGAGAGAGAGACCACAAACTAAATAAAGAAGTTGTTGCTGTCTCAACTAAAGGTAAAGAGAATGGGGGGTTGGTATATGGGTTAAGATGAAGTTGACTCACCCCTCGCCTTGTCATGGTATTTATAGGGTGTAAAAGTGGTACTCGCTATTAATGCAGGGTGGTGAAATAGGCTTGGACCAAGCAGATAGGAGAACAAATGGATCACAAGCCCCCTAACCTCATGCTCTAAAAGAGTGAAGAGGTTAAGAAGGAAGTGTCTTAGGCTAGATAAGGAAGGTCAGGGAACTGGAGGACTGGTAGATCAAGAGATCAAACGGACCACAAACCCCTTAGTCTCGAGTTCTAAAAGAGTGAAGAGGTTAAGAAGTCTCTTAGATTGGATGAAGAAGATTGAGAAATCGGGGGACTGGGAGACTAGACAGGTCACATGTAACACCCTCCCAAGCACAGTACTATGTTTAAATCATAGTACTATACCTAGAAATTGTTACTATTACACAAACAGACCTTATCTGATAGCAACTCTCGACCGTCTTCCAATCTTAAACAACTCTGCCCAAATGACCATCTTCTATACCTCCTAAGCTATCTGAAGATAACATGGAAATATACATAAAGGTGAGAATTATAAATTCTCAGTAGAATTTCTTAGACTATTACATATAATATCACCATCATTATCTCCAACTGCTTCGGTTTATTATGAAAAAAAGTGATCATGCCAAATAACGATAAATCTCATATTTAGAAAGTTCAAAAATATCCCTTCCGAAATAGGTTCATTTTATTCATATATTTGTTGTTTATAAGAGCAGTTTAATAACAATAAGAAGAGATCAATAATAGGATATACTTTATGCAGATGCAAATGCACATCATATATTTATGTAACTATATTTGTGCTTTCTTTAACTTTCTTTACTTGTTATACATATTCCAGAGTATGATCGTAATATCATACTCCATCAGAGAGTAATCGCCAAGTCACACTTCTTAGGATGTGGTTGTCATATCACATTCATATCCTCTTTTACTTGCATCTTATTTCTCTATACTTGGTCCCCCGGTGGTGAATGACTTCTCTCACTCCTGGGTAATAGCCTACTTCTCAGGTTCGAGCTTGTACCTATACATGAGTAACGGGTTTACTTTTCCCGATCCTCACACCGGTCTATTCCCCTTAAATCTGGTCGGGGGCCTGGCCCAAGTCTTAAACAATACCGTCCTGACCCACTACGAGGTGGAGGCTTGATACATCCCTTTGTAAGTTTTTATTATCTTTTCATTTTCATACATGATCATGTATGCAAATGCTTTATATTCATGCATATGTCTCATATCACATCTCAATCATATTTGCATGCATGGTTATATATATATATGTATATATATACTCATGACTGCACATGTTTTATGTCTTACTTTCAAACATTATTGTATGAATAGCTTCCATGTGCAACATATGTACTTATAACTTCACATCACATACTTCTGCCAAAAATTCGGCAGCATAATAGCTTAAATATAAGGCTTCCCAAAATAAATAGTATAGGAAAACAACCAGCCAGTCATAGCAATTTTCATCATCATTCAATATATCATCATCACATCATTATCATAAGAAAGGAATATGAAAATTTTCAGTCATTGACTCCTTAGAGTTTAGGGAACTCCTAAACCCTTAGGCTGTCAAGATTTTTCAATTTTCTTAAATCTGTCTTGTTTTATTAATTTCAATAAAATTTCATTTTCACTTATATTAATCTGAAAATTTAATATGTTGTGGCATTACTAGTCTATTTTTAGTTCTCTTTAGTCCCATTAATTTTTGAGGTGTATAGGTTGAGTTATCAAAGTCTTACTCAAGGCTACCATGTTGCTGGACAAGTTTGAGCACTTAAATATAAAAATCTACTAAAAATCCAATCTTTAGTAATTTTATCCGAAATTTATATCTAAATGAAGCTTACTGAACCATATTTCATTTTCTCAAGTTTTATTTGAAATGGATAAATAGAGCCCAAGTTATGAGCTCTCAAAAAGGGCCAATGGGAACTACTCTATTTTACCTGGATAACACCGTAGGTCAGGTTTAAAGAATTTCTAGGAGCAGCACGGTTTAGATCTGACTTTGAAATTTTTATAGCATAATACCTACATGTTAGCTACTTAAAAAATTAGTTGCACTCAATTTGAAGTTGTATAGGGTGAGTTATATCCTTTATAACCCATACTGGTCAAGACAGAGGACAGGATCCAAGAGTTAAATTCAAAAATTCATAACACTTTCATTTTAAATTCAATAGACCTATAATTTATACGGTTGAAAAACTCTCAATGTTTAGTTTTAACATAAATAGTTTCATCAAATTTTGATGCCTACAGATGAAGCTATACACTCCGTTGTATGGATGGATCCTTGGGTTTTGATTCCCAGCAATTCTATTTGAGTTTCTTCTTGAGTTTTTGGTTCCTTTTCCAATCCAAACCAATAATTTCCATGTTTAATCACTTGAAACAAGTCATATATTCATCATACATTATCATATTAGAGAGGAACATACAAACCTTAGTTACCCCCAAAAACCCTAGAAGTAAAGATTCCAAGAAATCCTATCTCAAATACAACTTAGGAGCTTCTAAACTTAAGTTTCTTGGTGGCTTTTCTCCACTAAAGTTCCAAGATGATGATGATTCCTTTCTTCCTTCTTGGTGGCTGAAGTTAGATGATTCAAATAAAGGGTGTTTATGAGTTTGTTTTAAGGTTTCTTAGGGACTCACAAAGGAGGAGTGAAAGATTTGAGCAAGGTTGACAAGATGCAAGACTTTTGAAGTGAGTATGAGTGTGTTAGGGAAGAAAATGAAGGTGGAAAGAGAGGGGGAGGGGGCTGCATGAATTTGGAGGGACAAGGGTGCAAAGATTTGGTTCCTTGTGAACCAAGTTGGAAGAATTAGAAAAAGAAGGTGATTGGTGGACTTCTTAAGCTTTTCAATTTTGGTTAAGCTTCCAAGTTGTGTGGTCATGATTTGGCCAATAAGAGGGGGTGTGGTGGCTAATTTCTAGCTGTAGGATTTAGGGTTAACTGGTATTCATGCCATCATATAGTATAGGTTCCTATCAACTCGGTTCGTACATTACAAGACACCATAAATAAACCGATTTTCCTTCAAACTAACAACGCAATCCTACTGTTTTCACAAAATTTTCTTTACAAAGAAACTTAAATTCTCGAACTCTAATAAATAAATTTTGATTTCGCTTACTCGTATATATATAATGTATTTGAAAATTTAATTATGCGACAATGCTAGTTATATGAAATTTAAAATGTTACATTACAAGCCCTCAGCAAAAGGCGAGGAGGCTAAGAAATGTATTAGATTAGGTAAGGTATATTGCTAACCAATCTCTTTGTTGATTGATTGTTCACTTGGAAAAAACCAGGATAATGCGCTCAATCAATTTGAAGTGTAAGTTTTTACTTAATGAATGAGTAGTAAGACAATTAAGGGTAATATCTGTAAGATTACTAGGGGTGATATCTCGGTCTTTTGATTGATCATGTTAACTAGGTAAACAATACAAGGCTATAGCTACGCTGCGAATTCGATGTAGATGAAGTTAAGTGTTTGATCGAGAGCTATTATTGTTGCTCGATTGGGTAATAGTAACTTTGGAGCATAGTGGTTTACTGAAAACTTAGTAAATAGTAGCATGGTATATAATAAGTTGGGAAATAAAGGCAATGCCTCAGTGCTTTGCTTTGGTCAGATTAATCCGTATCCTTAGTCACTCGATCAAGCTACTATCTCAGTCTCTTTCTCTCTCCTCCCTCCTTTTGAGCTTGGTGACATAACAAAGTTGTTATATGTGGCCCTTTTGTGATCTCAATAGCAAAAATTTCTTGTTTAGAGATGCTCTTCTACTAAGTAATGTTAATGTTATGTGACATTGATGTACTACCTTGATAGTTTAAATAGTGTCAAGGTTATTGGGCTTTTAGAAAGTATTGAGATGGCTGGGCTTTTAGATAGTGTTGGGGTTGTCGGGCTTTTAGATAGTGCTAGTGTTGCCAGGCAGGGTTGTTAGGCTTTTAGATAGTGCCAAGATTGTCGGGCTTTGGAGACTACCAGCAATGCCTGATTTTCGGAGATCATGTTGGTGTTGTCGGGCTTAAAGGCTACCAGCAATAGCTGAGTTTTGGAGATCGGATGATTAGAATAGCTGTCATATCTTTCTTCTTCCCTATAAATATAACTACAACAACAAAACTAGAAATAGAATTCTACAATAACCAAGTTATATAATCCTAATTTTTAGGCTATTTTCATGTGAAAAGGAATAAATACAAAAAGAGCGCATTCAAAACTTATTAAAATGCAATTAATATGTCATAATTGTGAAATCATAATATTATAACTGACGATAAATATATATTGCAATGAAGTTATAATAAATAATTATGGGATTAATTCTGTTCAAAATTGATGACAATTATGATTAATTAATTTTATAATTAAAACTGCATTGAAACTGTATTAAAAAATATTAGCCAAAACGAATCATTATTACATCATAATAACAAAATCCAAATATTAGCACTAGGGTCTTAATCAATATTTGAAAACGTGATATAGTAAGGAAAACAAGAATACCAATGTGATTCCAAAAGAGTAGATGGAGGATATAAATTCTAACTAAAAGAATGCCCTGATTAGTATGCCGATAAATGCAAAATATTACTCAAAAATTGTGGTTTCTTTTAAATACAATTTGTCGATCTGATGAACTGATACAAGTGGAAGGTTTTGGCTTTCAAATTGTAGGAGCCGATTTCGCTAATTTCTGGAAATCATGAAGATTGTTATTTTTGAAAATAATACCGATTATAAATGTCATATAAAACTCGTTCTAATATTTGAGATTTGAGTGACCTGTGCATTCGCCACATAATGAAAAGAACAGAATAATATATAATTTTAATTTATTGTTATTGTAAAAGCAATTTTCCATTGTTATTATTTTTCCTTTAATTAAGCAAATCAATAACATATTTACGTAGAATGAGAGTCAATTAAATTTTATAAATTAATCTGCAACAAATTAGCCAACACATAATTTACGTTAATAACTGTTTAATTTTTTAATATCACCTACTAAATTATTTATTTATTTATTTATTTTAAAAATGCCTTTATTTTATTTGGAAAAAGAGTAATAATTAGGAAGCATATTTTCGATTTGTTTCATAGTATCCGAAATATTCTTGTCAATAGGGTATATATTAATTAAAATATTCGTAGCAACTTTTATTACTTGAAATTTAAATTAAAGATTAACTCCTATTTTGTACATAAAAGAATAAATTTTATAATTCAAGTAGGTTTTCAGTCAATCAATAAATCGTAAAACGAATATATATATAAAGTATTAACTGGCGAATAATCTTAATGCTAAAATATCAAACAACACAACTTTCTTATTCTTATAAGACTCTCATATCAGTAATCAGGAAATTAAAGTGTATAATATCAATTAAAAATTTTAATTTTAGTAATACCAGTTTTGGTAAGACAACGAGACATTTCAAGGCATGATTAAAATTTTGCTGTAACAGTTGCACCTACGTAATGATCATTAAGACAATTATAAATCATTATAGTATTAAGTTATGAATAAAAATTGAAGGTAATAAAGGTAATAAATCCTTTTGACAATTAAAACTGAAATTTAAATTTGAATTTTAAACTGCATTGGTGTCAATTGAATTAACAATGACAATAATCCTCCTACATAATTCCCTCAATAAATTCCTCCTTCATTCTATCAATCTTCCCTTAATAACCGTAAATCACCTCCTTGATTCCCTGAACCAAATCACGCCAAATATTCCTCAAATAATCCCTCCACATTTAATTCCTCAACGTCACCATTCAGCCAATATTATTTCGAATTTAAGTCATGTATGACAAAAAAAAAAAAAAAAAGAAAAAAGAAAAGCTACTAAATAAAAGCTTCAAGTTCTATTGTAATCCAAACAAAATTAGTATATTTCCGAAAGAAGTAAAAATACCACTGAATAATACTACGTTATTTTATTTGTTGGTTTCGTGTAAGTCATGGTACCCTTCTACTTCTCATTATCTTCACTTACAGAGACAAAGGATTTGTGAAAATAGTGGTTCATTTCTTTTTTTTTTTTTTAATACATCTGAAAAGGCAAAACAATGGTTGATAATTCTTCTTAATTTGAAGGGAAAATGATTAAAAGCCATATATACGACACTAGTTGAAGTCAGGCGCCATGTGATTCAAAATGAAGTGTTTTTATGTGTGGTGTGGGCAAATAACATGCAAATATTGCATATGCATACAAAAGAAACAATACATGTATTGAGATGGTGGCATTTCATGCCGTGATTATACTTTGCGGCATTTGGATTTTGGCTTTAGTTGGTGATATTCCGTGTCTTGCACATTGATGGTGATATGTGTGTAGCTTATGCCAAAATATTGCTGTCTTAACTAGAGGTAGAGAAAATAGAGGGATTAATATATGGATTGAGATAAAATTGGCCCTCCTCTTCTCTTATTTATAGTGGATAAAAGTGATATCCGTTATTAATGAGATGGTGAAGTGGGATTGGGCCAATCAAATAGAAAACCAAACGGATCAGAAGTACATAGTAGGATAGGCTTTATGGATGGGTAGGCTTCTCTGATGGTTGTTTTATATTCTTGCTTTTGTCTTTGTTATGTTTGGTGTTTTGTTGTACTTGCTACTCTCGTTTTTTTATAGAGTTTTGAGCTCTTTGACCTATCGAAAAATGAAAAAGTAATAGGTTTAACCGTGGTGCTATATGATGAAAAAATTTTACATCTTATTAGAGAAAGATGAAAAACGTGATTAGGTTGAGTCTGTTTTTGCTTGGCACTTTTAAAAGGGTCCAGCATTGGACATTGTATTTTCATCTTTTGATTGAAAAAGCTTTTAATTATAAATTACTTTATATTTCAATCCAATGACATAAACAGACCCGATGAGGTTATAGAAATAGGATTTATTTAGTTTAATTTTTAGAAAAATTATTTTTAAAAAAATTAAGTTAATTAAATTTTTTTTTGGAGAAAGTATTTTTAATAGAATTTATTTATGTTTAGTTTTAATAAGTCAAAAAAAAAGTTTTAAATAATAAATTTTATTTGGATATAATAAAATAAAATTACTTTTAATTGTTAATATAAAAATAATAATGAGATTTCATCTCAAAAATATTTTTCATAAAACAAAAAATAATTTTAAAAATATATCTCTTAAAAATACTTTTTTATTATTTAAAAGATATTTTTAATTATAAAAAAAAAACTAAATACACTAAATATTATGCAATCTCATTTTCATTCTTCATACTTTTGGTTTTGCATGACACATAGACGGTGGAAACCATATGTGAAGAAAAATTTTGGTCCTCCATCTCCAGAGGAGAGTATCAGAGCACAAGCTGATGGCAGTGATTGTCTCGAAAAATTCTGCGTTCACGATTCATTAAAAGGGGGGATTCTCAGGTGAAGCATTTATGCAGTGCTTCATAGTGAAGTGCTGATGTGTACCAATTGTAATGTCACATGTGGAGAATGGGGCTAGTATTAGGTCAAACTTAATTAAAATGTTTATAACCGTGTTAGTGAAACTTATCGATTAGGCTTAGTATTGGTACCAATTAACGAAACTCACCGTTTAGCTAAGTATTGAACCCAATAAAGGAAAAAAGAAAAACAAAAGAAAAGGGAAAGGGGTACTGCGAAGAGCTCAACGGCGAACCACCGCGTCCGCTGGTGGAGGCGACGGCGGCGACGTCGAAGGCGGAGAACACGTCATTAAGGAAGAGTCGCAGCGGTTGCTTGATTTCAAGTGATACATACCATTGTGAGCTATTGATTTTTAACGACTTTCTATTTTCCCCACTATGTTGCTCTTTGTTGGTCAGTGGTTCGCACTGTGGGAGCCCTTTTGGAACTAGTTGCTATTGCAACTTTTCACATAGGAGGGGGCGACTTGGGGAGGATTGCAGAATGGGTATTTTTTAATTGACTTGTGAAGTGTGCTGTTTGTGGGATAAAAAATTTTAATAGATTTGTGATTGTTAGTTTTTGAAGGTTGAAGGCATGGAATTGGCATGCGGTGGATGACCTTCAAACAGGACGAGGAGGACACAAATGGGATGAGCGGCTGCACGACGGTGCGTACTACCGGCGTCATATGTTCATCGACGGTGACAATGGCAATTGACTGTGTGTTCTTTTTCTTTTTTAATTTTATATGGTTTCAAAAGATTATTATTATTTAAAAAAAAAAAAAACCAACATACAAGGTTTCGTCATTAAATAAAATGGTGCACTTCATTAATATATTTTAACCCATCTAAAAGAAGTTTGATCTGCTACTACCCAGACATCTCATGTAAGGTTACTATTCACCCACATAAGCATTTCACTATGAAGCACTTCATAAATGCTTGACATGAGAATCCCCCTTAAAGGAGATTTAGAAAAAAAATATATAGATATTCAATTATAACAAGTTAAAATTTTAATTTAATCTATATAGAATTGTCTTAATTGTGTTTAATATCAAACTTTTAGATTCAAATAAATATTATTTTCAATTCTTTAACTAGCAAATTCAAATACACATGATTACTTTTGTAGACAATCTAATTATAAATGAAAATTTATAAATCAGACAATGATTAAGAGACGTCATTGTGATAATATTAAAGTAATTAGAACTGCTTTACAGGCGTGCAGTCAAAGATGAAGGGCCATTAATGTTTAATATCAAATGTGTAGCTTTTTTTTTTTTTTTGGTGCTAAATATTTAGATTTAAGTCACGTCCATACTCTAGGGCCTTTGTATAAGTGCATAGTTGGTGCATTTTTTTATTTTTAACCATTGGAAAGATAGCATGTGTTCTTAGAATGATACATATTAAAAAAATATGATACATATTAAAATGCTCTCAACTAATAGAAATTGAAATTTGCATTAAATCAAAACTCTGAACTAGCATCAAAGCGAACTCGGAACTCGTATCAGAGATAAACTCAAAACTTACATTGAATCTAACCTCAACTTTTAAACTCACATTAAAGTGGAACTTAAAATTTGCATCGAGTCCAACCTCAACTTCCCCATCTTAAGAAATTTCTATAGTGCAGCATATTTATCTAATGTGCACTATACATTGCCACATAAGTCATTTTTTCATTGAATAGAAATAAAAGATACACCAAATATACAATAATGAAAAGGCATAGGAGAACCCGGCTTACGTCACAATAAAAAGATATTCTTTTGAATTCCTTGACTCAAAATCAAATACGCATGATTACTTAATTCACTATCTAATTATAATAAAAATTTTATAAATTCGACAATGATTAAAAAGGTCATTGTGAAAATATTAAACTAATTAGGACTGCTTTAAAGGTGGATAGTCAAAGATGATAGGCTGTAAATGTTTAATATCAAATGGTTAGATTCAATTATTAATAAAAGGGAAATATATTTTGTACCATTTGAAATAATAGACACTCATAGACATCCTTTAATTTTAGAGTTGAAAGAGTTAATAAAGTATGATGTGATAATGACAAAATTGTGGACTCATCCTTTTATGTGTGGGTATCTCTAAAATTGGATGTATAAATAATACAACTCCAAATAAAAGATATTCTTTTCAATTATTAGCTCTCAAATTTGAAAAAACATACAAATTATTACTTTGTACACTATCTGATTATAATGAAAAGTCTATAAATTCGCAGTGATCCTGGTCTATCACAAGTGGAACAAGATCACATTTTTAAAATTTTTCTGTACACTTTAAAATGTTCAAAAACCATTAACAGGTGCTGGAAAATGACCTCGAGATAGAGAATCCACCTTCGGTAACAATGGAGGTCGTTTCATTAATGATTCTTCTTTTTATTCTTTTAAGACCATTTGGACTTGTTTTCATCACAATAATCGTCTAAATAATTCTTAAACATGTTGAAACACGATTTTCAGTCTTGAAACCATTCCAAACAAGTTGAAAAATTAATGGGAATGTCCATTTTTTGTGTAGACGTGTTTTCATGCAAGTTGGGTCATTTTGATCTAGTTTTTGGTTGCTTGTTGGAAAATATTAATTAACAACAACACAAATAAATAAATAAATAAAAATAAGGATTAAATCCTAGTGATAAAAAGTATTGATCACAAGAATACGAAATTAAATAATTAAAATAAATAAGGCAAAAATAAATTACTTATCAATATAATTAAAGTGTGTTAATTACTGAATTTAAGAATATTTCACTATTACGAGCTAATTAATTAACCAATGAGGCTACACGAATAACCTTCTTAAGTGATCAATGGAACCAAATAAGAATAGAAGAAAATAATTACTTTGTTAATTGAGAAACAGAGCTTTTCGTGTTATAGTCATACAAGATGGTAGATCTATATGTCTATAATTTTTTGTAAGATAAAATTCTCATATATTAATAACACTCAAGATCAAGACACATGATATTAGAATACTAATATATAAAAGGCCACTAGGAGTAGTCTAATGGTGAAGGCCTTGGATAGTATGTATGAGGTTAGGGGTTCAAACCTTATTGCCATTGATGTATAAAAGAAAAAAAAGAATACTAGTATATAAAGCAAGTATGTACACCTTTTAAGACTTGTTGATATATCAAAGAGTCATCAAGAATTGCGAACAAATATAAATGCACACATGTGCATATTAGGAATAAGGTCTTTCCCACTATCTCCCTTAAGAATTTGATCGGGCAATATGAGGCAATACTCACACTAAAGGAGTCTTGTCTCATTAAGAGACGCACATATATATAGAGGGAGCGGTGAGGGGATTTGCCTTTTCATGAAAAATTATCTTGTTCCACCCATCATAGACTAGGCAACAGGACAAACACATTCAAGCACACTAATATTTGGGTCTAAAGTGCAACATGTGATTTTTAATAATCCATTCGATTACAAAATAATTCTACAATAGGAGTGCCCATAACAATGTCTACATTATAAGACGAATGACTCATGGGTGCCATTGGGCTATTTTCGGCTAAGGTAGTGTTGGATAGAGTGCTAGACATGCAAGACCTTGAAATGGCTAGCCTTGTGTTAGCTCATTCAATTCCAAGAATCAAACTATTACTCTAAGAACAAAAATCTACTTCTTAGATATGGGTTCCCAAGTTACTTAATGATAAACACTTGATTAAGATCAATGTAGAGCAACCAAGACCAAATGTAACAATAAATGAAATTTAATCAATAAAATTTCTATTGATACTTGAACAAGTTACAATAGAGATTCTATGAGATCCAATTACAATTCAAATTGGGACGATGATAATGTGCTCAGAAAAAGTAAATAAGTCTTAACCACAAAAAGGCTACAAAGGCTAAAATGTATAGTAAAGTATGTCACAAGGTGTCTGGAAGACGTCATGATGAGAGGTAGCGAAAAAATGTTGAAAAAAATTCAATAGAGTTGCTGCTAATTTTTATTATAGAAAAAATCGAATTTTTTTTTTTATTTTGCAAAACTGAACCTTTTAAATGAGATTGGGTCCGAGAGTCTATTTATGCACAAGGAATGGTGGAAACTTAATCCCATTGCACCTCTGTTGGGAGATCGAATTAGTTTATTGGCCAAAAGAATAAAATTTGACAAGGAGATTAAGGGAGTCAATGGTTCTGGTTTTGATAGACAGGTTATGGGCAATGGAGGTGAATCTGCAATGGAGGTGAATCTGGACTAATAGATGACTTGTTTGTCAAAACATGGAGTAGCCATATGTGTCAAAATCTTTGAAGAAGGCTTGTTGAATAGGAGGGCAAAGTCTTGGAAACATTACTTGAGAATTCTTCACTTTGTCGAAAATGCGTCCAAACTTGTTGATAATGTTGGCAAAGAGATGTCGAAGTATTGGAAGGTGTAGATTTATGGACTTAGCAGAATTTGAAGAAGTAGTTGGGAGTGCTCTAATAGCACTTGCAAGAGAAGCTCGACGCATCGAAGAATGTATGATGGAACCCATGACACACGTTCCCAAGGATCTTGGAGCCACTACTTCTAGTGGGCTTATGTGGTGAAGAACATAGGTGCAAAGCTATTCCACATGTCGAAGCATACAGTGTAGCACATGACCAGAGTAGCTACTTGGAGTATAAATAGGACCTTAGTTCATTTAGAAAAAGGCATGATTGAACACTCCTTTTGCACCTTAAACTCTGACATCCCAACACACATGGAGTAACAAGGAATCTATGAGTAAAGATCATCACCTCTAGTTTGTTTTTTTTCCAATTTCAATGCAATTCTTGTTATTTCAATTCAATTTGTATTTCATTTCCATTTACCTATTGCTTTCATTTACATGATTATACATATGTTTCATTTCTTTAATCAAATTCAATTGTTCTTGATAGTTGCTCTTCTTCGACCACTCAGTCGAGTAGTACACTTCTCCTAAAACCCTATCACCCTTATTGAGAGGAAATGATTCCCTTCCTCGATCTCAGATATGGAATCAAAAGGTTTTTTTGGCTAAGATGATTGAGTAATACTCCTATGTTGAAAATCCCACATAAACAGATTAGCTCACCCAGTAGGACAGGGTTGAGTGTACAAGAGCTTTCTAATGCTTATGCGATTAAGAAGTGGTACCATTGTATCCACTATGTCGAGCTCATCATCTAGTGAACAGAGTGCACTATTAGAAAGTAGAAATGGAAACACTAGTAACATACCCATCGCTAGTAGTGAGACACGAACAAGCATGCAAAATGTGATAAGAAATACAAGTGGAACCACCACTCTAATGGCATAAAGGCCTTTTCGGTGTATGGGTTGCCTTTAGGCTACACCCCACCAGTGGCTACTACTTATATGGGTCAAATGCCGACGAGGTATCCTAACCCAATGTTTAATCCAATGTTTACAAGAATGCCTCAGTTAGGCACACAAATGGCAACCGTGCCAATTCCCCAGTACACAGTGCCATCAATGATGGTTACAAGTGTGAGAATAATGAGTTAGAATCCTATTGATGCAAATGTGGTTGCCACCATCACAAACAGGACTCAGCCTATCGAAACAGGTCCTGTTTTCCTAAATATGACTAGAGGAATGCCTTAGTTTACTCCAAGCCATACTATCGAGTCCCTAGCCACATTTAGACAACAAGTTGAAGAGTGTCACCATGATCTTATGAATATGTTGACTCATCAAATGGCCACAATGCTCAATCCTTTAATTGAGTCAAATAACTAGCATTTCGATGCTATGAATAGCAAAATGAATAGGATGACTGAAGCATTGTATTTGAATGATGCTAATGATCCTATTATTCAATAATTAGCAAATTAGCCTCTAATTCCCCCTCATATGTTTGATGAACCACAGCCTGAAGAAGCACCAAGGCACAAGTTACACCATGGTGAGGTGCACGCCGTGGGTCGAAACTAAGGCCCCGACGATGTGGTTCGATAGGTTAGAAATAATAACCTTATCGAGCAACAAAATATTACTAGAGTAGTAGAACAAGTCCTAAATAGGTTTGGATTTAATGTTGAGTTTACTAACCAACCATATTTTGTGTCAGCCTTCCTCGACAATGTTCTACAAGCTGATGTACCTAGGGTTTGTAAAACTCCAAAGTCCTTGATAAAGTTTTCTAGTGACACGAATAAGTCTACTGTCAAACACATAGCCAGATACACTATAAAATTAGGAGAACTTATGCCTAATAAGCTTTTATAAATGAGATTTTTTCCAAGTTCATTGACAAAACATGCTTTTACTTGGTTCTCTAATTTGAGACTAAATTCCATCCATATATGGGCTTATACTCCTAAGGTTCAACCAATCGGTATGGCTAAGAAGTATAGGAGGATGTTTCAATAGTCTACGCAGTATGAGCAGCAGTTAGACACACAAAGATCGTTAAATGCTGCGAAACCGAAAGCTGAACTCTTGGGGGGCAACCATAAAGTTGCACCACCACCTTTTTTCCTTAACAAATCTTTTACTAATGATGAGGAGGTTAATGACAACTTCAACACTGGGCTTGATGATGATGATTTGGAAGCCATGATGGGTTTATTGGAGTGATTTTCATTTTACTAGCTGAGTTTGGAATCCTAAGTCAGGTGGAAGAACTTGATGAAGATTTCTTTGAAGAAGAAAAAGTGCAACAAGTCGAAGAACCAAAACAGAATATCACCATTGAAGCTTTCAACCAACCTACCGAAGAAATGAAGAAGCATTTTCAACCATTGCATATTAATGCTACAATTGAAGGCAAATGTATTGGAAGGATTCTAGTTGATAGCAGAGCTACCATCAATTTGTTACTTTTAAGGATTCTTGACAAGTTGGGCAAGAGTAAGGAAGAACTCAAAGACATTAACTGGTAATGACCAACTATCATGGTAAAGCTACCCCAACAGAAAGGGTTATCCTACTAAATGTGAAGGTAGGAATGGTCAAGAGGTCCACCCTATTTGTTGTTATCTTTTCTAGGTCAAGTTACAACCTACTACTTAGGAGAGACTAGATCATGGAGTAGGAGTTATTCCTTCGACAATATATGACAAACTAGTTGTATGGAATGCAGAGGGAAAGTTGGAGGTTGTCAAAGCCGATGATATCCCGTGCTGTTATTAACAACTATACATTGATTTCAAGGCTTATGGAGCTAATGTTCGACCATTAGAGGTCGACTTTGACACCTTCAACCCACACACCATTGAAGGTTGTTACATTAAGCCAGATGAATATCATTTGGTTACCTCAACTGAGACTAGTTCGACTAAAGAAATTAAGATCCTATGAATCTGGAAAGCCAATTGGCTTGACTGTCGGCCTACGGCTAATATAAGTAGTGGTATTGCTGACAGTGCTTTAGGAGACTATGTTTATGATTTCGACTTTCCAGAATTTAAAAATTATATAAATAATGCTAATAAAAAAGTTAAAGTGCAGGACCCATTGGAATAAGTGGATATTGACTTTGACAATGTAAAAAGGCTAACTTACATCAGTCAAAATTTGCCTAAGGAGTTTAAAGAGCGATAGGTCGAATTGTTGAAGGAGTACAGAGATTGCTACGCTTGGGACTATGATGAAATACCTGGTTTGAGTAGAGAATTAGTAGAGCATGGACTGACCATCAAACCTGGAACCCGACCTATCAAACAAGCTCTGAGGAGATTTGCACCAGAAATCCTACCAAGGATTAACGAGGAAGTCGAAAGGTTATTAAAAGCCAAATATATCAAAACAGCCAGGTATGTCAATCGGATTTCTAATATAGTGCCTGTCATTAAGAAAAATGGAAAACTTAGGGTGTGTATTAACTATAGAGATTTAAATATTGCTACCTCTAAGGATAAATATCTTATGCACATAGTGACATATTTGTCGATGTTGCCTCGGTCTACGAGATCTTAAGTTTGTTACAACCAGATTTATATTGTCGAAGAGGATATGTCGAAAATAGCTTTTTGATGGCCTAGTGCAGTTGGCACCTATGAGTGGGTGATTGTAACATCCACAGGATTTTTTTTTTATCATTTTTCGCCTAGTTGTTCGATTTTTATCGAATAATTGAGATTAATTAAAATTCGACTAAATATTTATTTAGGATCAATTAAGTAGCAATTAATTGAGTTTAGATATGAGAGAATTAGGTTAGAAGTATAGAAGATTTCATAGAAATTTTCAAAAAATCGATTTACTGATTTAAAGGAAATCGATAAGATTACGGTATTTTAAACTGTCAGAACTGAGTTAATAGAATTATATACCCAAAACCCTATGACTTAAAGGCTGATTACTCAGCCACTCCATCAGCTCTTGGTGGCACCACAAAGGCCACAAAGAGAGGGAGGTATGGATGAAAATTGGCCACAAGGTATCATCCAATCAAAACTTACATTCCCAACTACCTCACTAAGCCTTAATAACATATTCCTTCCCTTTTCCCTTCATTTGACTTGCGCCCCTCCTTTCTCCTTTCCAGCCTTCTTTTTCTCTTCTCCACTCACCCAATTCCATCAAACCTTCAAGCTTGGACAAGGTTCCATCAATCCAAACTCCAAAATCTAGCAAGATCACTTGCAAGATGTAGAGATTCAACTTTGGGTGGCTGATTGGGGTTTTTGTTTTCTCATTTCATGATGTGGTGTTGGATGTATATGATGATTATTGGCTGGTTTGGTGGCTGTTTTTATGTTTAAAATCGATTAAGAAGTGAAAAGAAGTAAGAGTAGGATACAGGGAGGGGCTAGAAGACCAAAACCATTTGGCAGTTCGTATGGCAGAGTGTACGGATCTGCCTACAATCGTTTAAATTTGATGAAACCATTTTTATGTGAAACTAGACATTCAGGGCTTTCCATACATGTATAATATAAGGCCATTGGATTAGTATTGAGAGAGATATGAATTTTTGAAGTTCGACCTAAGTTTTTGAGTTTGATTCTTGGCAGACTAAGTTGTTCAGGGCAAAACTTGCCTTATACAACTTGGAATTGAATGAGACCAACTTTGTTAGAAATTTTACATATAGAAGAACATCCCATAAAAATTTCAGAGTTATATATAATCTCGTTCATTCCCAGTGGTTCAAGGAAGTTGCCCTATATCCAAAAACCGGGCCAAAATAGGGTAATTCAGAAAGGTCAAATTTCGGGGCTTATAACTCAAGATCTACTAAAGAAAATGAAATGGAACAATCAATTACACTGTCCAAAACTTAGTTCCCTGGTTCAAGTGTCACCTAGACCTAGGGTATCACATACACACTTATTTACAAGTTAATGTCCTCTTTAACTTTACTATCCATTAACTTTAAAATATAAATGTAAAAAATGGAATACCCCCATTTGGATTCAATAAAAATATCAAATAAATTAAAATCCTTAATAATCAAAATTAAACTTTTGGGTTTTACTATAATTTTCCAAAAACTTGCATTTTTATAAACTCTTGGGTTGAAAATGAATGGGTTATCCATCCTTTAAAATTCATTAAAAATTATTTTTTAACTCATTGATGCCAAAGGAACTAATACTAGGACTTTTAATCTTATAAAAATGTCTTGATTTTATAGCCCTCCGATAAGGCATAGGATTCAAAATTAGAATTTTCATGATTCAATAATGATAGACAACAACAACCCACACTAGAATATTACAAAAATGTTATGCTAGTTTAGCTATAGCGACTAGTAAATACCGCAATACGACTTAAGCATAGTGTGGTCTTATTAGGGTGTTATAAGTAACAAGTAGGTTTATAAGATAAAAAGATGTTTTGATGATAGCATTGGGCAATATAAGGCTAGGCTCCTTCCCATAGGCTATGATTAGGTTGAAGCCTAGATTATTTTGATATGTTCTCTCTCGTGATAAAATCTTTACCATCTAGGTCTTGTTGGCTTTGACATCTATTAATGGCTCATTTTTGCATTAGATGGATGCCAACAATGCCTTTCTTCATGGTGATCTCCATGAAGATGTTTATATGATTCTCCCACTTGGTTTTCCTTCACTTAGTTCTAATAAGGTCTACAAACTGTTGAAGTATCTTTACGACCTAAAATAGGCCAATAGGCAGTGGTTTGAGAGCATCACTTTTGTCTCAAAGAGTGCGGCCACCCCACCAAGATCGAGGAAGGCCATACTCTTTTCACAAAGCTCACTTCATCCACATACACTACCTTGCTTATGTATATTGATGACTTCATCTTGGCGGGTAACTCCATGGAGGAATTCAAATCAATTGAAGCCACCTTGGATTCTCACTTTAAGATCAATTACCTAGGTGAATTCGAGTTTTTTCTGGGCTTGGAAGTTGCAAAGTTAACTAAGGGAATTTCTTTGTGTCAAAGAAAATATTGTCTTGTCCTCTTGGCTGATATTGGTCTTTTAAGTTCAAAGCCTACTTCTACTCCTTTTAACTATGCAGTTTGATTGTAGCAAGATGGAAGACAACCCAATCTGGATATTCCAGCTTATAAGAGGTTAGTAAGATGCTTATACCTCGCTAACACTAATATTACATTTGCAGACCAACAACTTAGTCAATTCATGCCCAGTGTTACCATAATTCACTACAAGGTTGCCATGAGAGTGCTTCGGTATTTAAAGGGTTCTCCAGGATGAGGCATCTTTTTTCCTCTCTCCTCTCACATCCAATTGCTTAGGTTTGGTGATGCAAAGTAGGGTGGATCATTGACAAGTCACGACCGAACCCAAGTCGTGACCGGCGCGTAAGGACATGTCCCTAGCAAGCCTACTTAGACTTTATTCTAATAGAAAATCGGACAGAGTCCCCTTTGTATTTAGAATTATTCCCAAATAAGGATTCTCGCCCTGCATAAAATATGCAAACATGCAAACTCATTGGGGATCCATGTATTCTTCAAATGTACCCCACAGCACACAATATGAGAATTTAAAACATGTTCATACTAATGAAAACATGTAATCAATCCAGAACACTAGCCAATCATCATTAAAAATTCAGTTTAATTATTCTACAGTTCCCTATAGTTTCACTCAATTTTCAATTTAGTCCTTATAGTTTAAAAATTTGTAATTAAGTCAATGAAGGTAACACTGTTAAAAAAAAATTGTGACAATGCTATAGTGTACCAAATGAAGTCAAGTGCATCATACACCTTATTCATCTAAACCGTTTAATTGTATATCGAATGAAAATCTATGGTTGAAAATAATATGGAGTATAATACACCCTACTTAGTATGGTGTATTTTAGGCAATTACTATAAATTAAAACAACCACCACCACCACACTCTCTACCACCACCATAAACCACACCATAACCACCACCACACTCAACCATTGAAGCAGAAGCCAACAACAACAACAACAAAAGTAGAAGCCAATGACAACAACAGAATTAGCAACAACGACAATAACAGAAGCAGAAACAATAATGTAGAAACTAACAACAACACAGAAACAGAAGCCATTGACGTAGAAACCAACAACAACAAAGGAGTGTGGTGATTTGACGGTTTGGTTTTGGTGGTTTAGTGGTTGGTGGTTTGGTAGTTTTGGTGGCTATGGTGGTTTGGAGTTTAGTTTGGGTGGTGGATGGTTGGGGAGGGTGGATGGAGGATGTAGAAGGAGATGGAAATAGAATATTCATGAAATATTCTATTTTTTTTGTAACTTTAGGGACCTGATTGAAAGTTTTCATACAATGTAGAGACTTAATTACAAATTTTAAAACTATAGGGACCAAATTAAAAATTGAGTGAAACTATAGGGACCGACAAAATAATTAAACCTAAAAATTCAGACCTGACATAATTAAAACAATTACTACAAAATTATAGACTGACATAGGGAGGACCCTGCTTGTGGATTATTGGAGCACTTCTAGAGATTATATAATTAAGCATAAATGCTTAATCTTCTAGTTAATTATGGAAACTTGAGCACGATCCCACACCTATCTAAAAATATGGAGAAAGAGAGAAGAATGAGTCATACAGATTCAGTGAGAGATAATATATCTATAACAACAGTGGAACAAGCTTTAACATTAACTTTTAGCAAAAGTATAACTTATAAGCTTCTTCAAAAACTTATACATCATCTCTTAAGAAAAAGACTATAAAATTTCTGGTAAAACGTATCTGAAGTATAATCTGTCCTTAAAACATTCATAGATCCTTAATCACCTTGTTCTTTCCATTGAATAATATTTCTTTACAAACATAGATAAACACAATGCTTTTACAGCTAGATGTAATAAATCATATATATAATAAGGATATAAGAACTGGGTTTAAAGATAGAAATATTTTCTCTTAACTTGAAAAGTAATTACTTGATTCAAAATCATAATAAAACTTAAGGGAGGATCCTATTTCAAAAAATAACTGCCTGACTGGGCTTGCCCAGTAGTAACTGACAAATCTGACGTCTGGGCTTGCCCAATGTGTCTATATCTTCCGGACATGTCGGCTAAACATGCCAGGCTAGCAATCATCCTGCTAGCTGGGTTATTCGATATGCACCAAGGCTAATGCTGCTGCCATTAGCAAATAGTTATATCACAGTTTCCTCCCCCTTGGAAACCTTTGCTCGTTACTAATTCGTTATCATTAAGATTCCTTAAATAACTTTACTCCAAACATCAAGTCTGGATTCTAAATACATTGCTTAAGTTCTTAAAGCATTAAAATTTCATAGTTCTCAACATATCAAGCTTTAAAACTCCAAACATCAATTTGGATATAATTCATAGAAATCAATATTAAGCTTACTTCATAGAAATCTATAATTTATAAACATCATATCAACTTCAAGCCTTTATATAGTAAAAATCTATTAACTTGAAACCATATCTTTCTCTATCAAATTGTTCAAGTATCGAAAATCACTTCTAAGGTACTTTTCCCACACACATACATAATCATATATATATATATATATATATATATATATATATATATATATAGAAAAGAGTAATATCTTTTATCTTTCAAGAATTCACTAAGATCATACATTAAAATGCTATTTCAATTTCTTTGACCTTTAATAACTCAAACTATAAATATAACATTTATGAAATCATGGATATACATAAAACAAACTATACATTATACATATACTTAAAATAAACTAGCTATAGATATGTTATCAAGTCACAGTCTAAGGTTGGAAAGGAAGAAGCTCAAGCTCTACAAAGCCTTAGAGCCACCAAAGGATTCCGGAGAGCATCTAACATGACAAATATAACTATTAGACTTCCACAACATAACTATTTTAAGAATTTACTAGGATTATCCTTATAGAGATAAAATCCCCAATTTCTAGAATCTTAACCCCCCTCATATGCATAGATTTAGAATTCATGGAAAAAGTAACTAATCAATGATAATGTAAGGAAGGCTGAGCCCAATAATTACCTTAGAGAATGCAGGAAGGCAGTGGAACATGAGGAGAGTGTTGGGTCTCTTCCCATCATGGTTTTCTCTCTCTAAAAAGAGAGGGGAGAGAGAGAGAGAGAGAGAGAGAGAGAGCTTAATGAGAGAACTCAACAAGGTGATGATGATGAAGATGAGTACAAGATGAATTTGGTGGTGTATTGAGTAAGAATTTGTGAGGAAATGACAAGAATTATGTAGGGAGAAAAGCATGAGAGAGGAAAAAGAGAGAGAAAGAGAGAGATTTGGGTTAAAATTGGAGAATAAAGGTCGAGACCTTTCTTTATTAACATCCAGCGAGCACCTGGGCACCACGAACTGGCCTCCTGGGTGCTCGTCTTGCTGAAAGCCATCCATCCGCAGAGCAGGCAGCTCCTAGGGTGCCTAGGCACTGGTCTTAGGCACCTAGGCGCCCAGTCCCCCCTTTTTTTTTCAAACACTTATCGAACATCATCATAATGTCCTCATTTATTTTACTCTTCATTAACTTTAAAATATAAATGTAAATAAGAGAATACCCCCTATTTGAATCCAATAAAAATATTGGAAAAATCAAACTCCTTAAGAATCAAAATCTAACTTTTGAATTTTAGTACAAATTTCCGAAAACTTGCGTTTTCTTAAACTTCCGGGCTAAAACCAGAAGGGTTAAAGACTTCATAAAATTTATTAAAAATCACTCTTCAATTCTTGGATATATAAGGAACAATTACAGGGACTTTTGATCCCATGAAAATGTCCCAAACATATAGCCCTCCAAGGAGGCCTAGGGTTCAGACTTGGAACTTCGCGGGATCCAATAGGGTAGCGTTTCACGATTTATGTATTTCTATACCTGGTTATTGCAAGTCCATATCTGGTTATTGCTTTTTCTTGGACACTCCCTTATCTTTTGAAATTCCAGGAAGCTGAATACCATCTCCCATTCCTCAGCAAAGGCAAAATACCAAGCTTTAGCCACTACCACTTGTGAGCTTTAGTGGTTGGTGTACCGACTCCATGACCTTCTAGTATCTATTCAAAGCCTATTATGATTTATTGCAACATTCAGAGTGCACTTCACATTTCTTCTAATCCTATGTTCCACAAGCGCACTAAACACATGGACATCGATTGTCACTTACCTCGATAGAAGTCTCAATCTGGACTCGTGCACATCCTACCTGTCTCATTTGCAAATTAGTGGGCAGATATCTTTACAAAGGCTCAACTTTCATTCCTTCATCAATTTTCTTCCCAGGCTTGGTGTTTTGGACATTTTCCAGCCATTGGCTTGTGCCAAGGGAAGTAATAAGGCATAAGGAAGCTGAAACTAAAGCTATTACTGAAGCTGAAGCTAGAGAAGCTTAGCAAGGAATTCTATTTCAGCACATGTGTAAATAAGAAGCTGGAAATCTGCTATCAATTATAGGAATTAGTTTTTCTATTACCAAGGAAAAGATGTGGTGTATGCAAGACTATCATCACTTGGTGCTCCAAATGACCATGTATATAACCTCCTTGTATCTGGTTTGTTCATAATGTGCAATTCACAAATTTCATTCACTCTAAATTCCCTCAATTCTCTTATTCCAATTTCTCTATGAATGCATATAGCATACTCTGTGCTAATGGCTTGGTCACTTTCAAAGCATCTGTTGTTACTTTATGATTCTTCAATTGATGCAAATTTTAGGTAATTGTCATTTCCCTTTCAATTCTTCAATTAATATTTTTCAACATTATTAGAAAATTATAACAATCTACGAGCTTCATTCCTAATACTGAATAGCATTTGGTGTGTAATGAAGAGTTGGAAATTTTGAGTTCTGCTCCATAGTTTGAGTGTGTAATATTGCTTCTGAAGCAAATAAATTATTGTTTTTCAGTTCCATGTGTAACGTCTGAAAAATTTTATTGTTTTTAACCAAGTTGTTCGATTTTTAGTGAATAATTAGGATTAATTGGAATTCGATTAAGTATTTACCCAAACCCAATTAAGTAACATTTAGAAGGATTAACTTTGATGGAATTAGATTAGAACCATAAGAAACCTCACAGGATTTTTTCTAAAACCGATTTACCGATTTAAAAGAAATCGGTAAGATTTCGGTATTTTAAACTGTCGGAACCATACCAATAGAAATTATGCTATGAGAACTCTAGGATGGATGGCCAAGATTTAGCCAAAACATCCTACCAAGTGGCGCAAGAATTTGCCCCAAATTTGGGCAGCTACACTAAATTGAGTAAGGAGAAGGAATCCACCAATCACCTAGTAGCTTCCTTTAGAAGTTTTGCAATTTTTTCTTCTTTCTCCCTTAGAATTTCGGCCATATATTGCTGACCTCTTCTCCATCTTTCCTCTTCCTCATCTCATCTCATTTCATCTCCATCTCCATTAACTCTTCAAGCTACATCAAGATTCCTTCAATCCAAGACACAAATCCAACAAGATTTCACCTTAGAAAGGTAGGAATCTAACTTCTCTTCTTGTTTTCTTTGATTTGGGGCTTGTGGGATCTTGTTTTTCTCTTGATACTGATGAGATTTGGAGTGATGATGATGGATTATGGTTGATTTTATATATATGTTGTGATTAGAATTGAAATTGGTATGAAAGAACTTGAAGAATAGAGAGAATTCAAGAACCTGTTAGGTTTTCACTCGATGGTCTGTACTGATGAATCCATTTTTATATAAAACTAGACATTCAGATCTTTCTACACATATAAAATATAAGGCCATTGGATTAGTATAGAATTCATTATTAATTTTTGATGGTTGACCTAGAATCCTATATTCCCATCTGGGCAGTGTGAGTTAAAAGGGTGTAACTCAGCCTACACAACTCTAAATTGAGTGAAATCAACGCTGTTTGAAAGCTAACATATAAGAGAATATCTCATAAAAATTTCAAAATCAGATTCATTGCCAATTATTCCCAGAACACCAATGAATTTATCTTAAGTTCAAACTAGGCTGGAATAGAGTAGTCTAGTAGGGTCAACTTTCGGGGCTTATATCTCAAAATATACTCATGTAAATGATGTGCGACTTCTTTCATTTGAAAGCTTGTTCTGTTAGCTTTAATTTGATATAAACTTCATATAATTTCACTTAGATTTCTATTTTTAGTGAATTTTCTCTCATAAGGGTGTAATTCCAGCTAAAAACAGGGCAGTCTAAGGTAGAATACTAATAACTTGAGTTATACAAATTCAAATGAGATGGAACTAAAGGGTTGGAAACTAGACACATAGAGCTATGACATATCCAAAATTTAAGTTTAAGTGATTTGAATAGAAGTAAAGCTGGATTTTACAAAATTCAGGCAGAAGATGGTAGAGTGAGCAGAAAACTCTGTTGATATGTCTATTGATTTTGACATACCATATGGTTAATAATTTTGCTATAACTTGCTATTTTACATTGAATTGCATACTTAATTGATTGTACCGGTAGTCTGGCACTATTCATGAAAAAGCGGACATGATCCGTCATGCTGCCAAATATCCAGCAGAAATTAGAGATATTTCTAAATGTTGGTGTGTTAATACTGTAACGCGACATGTATAAATACCCTGCATGTATTATCATTTGAGAATAAAGTATGAAGTCTATGTATTTATGAATCTATGATGAAAGATATGATGATGAGTCCATACTCCTAAGGAACGTGACATGGCGATCATGCTCTGATGGGGTATGACATGACGATCATATTCCGGAACCCTAAGGAGTATGACATAGCGATCACATCTCGAGGGAGTATGACATGGTGATCATACTCTGGGATGTGGCAAGATAAACATATTCCTAAGTAGTGCGATATGGTGATCACACCTCTATGGAGTAGGACATGGTGATTGTACTTTGGAATATGTAGGACAAGTAAAGGAAGACAAAAGAAGAAAAGAAAATTGTGTGTATTTATATAAATTCAAGTACAAGTAAAGGCATATGCAGATATTAAGTTTCCAATATATTAGTGTTATTATATTTTAATACTTTCTAGTTATTATTCATAGTATGATTCATGAATTTATTTTGTATTGGCTCTCCAAATGACAAGTGTATGAATAAAATAAACTCTATTTCGAACAATATATTTTTGAACTATAAAATTAAACAGTTTATATAACATGTCCACCTTTTTCATAATAAATCAAAGCAGCTGGAGATAATAACGATGACACGGTATGAAATTTTTTAGTGGATCCTACTGAGAATTTAAAATTCTCACTCTAGTTTCCGTGTTATCTCCAAATAGTTCGAGAAGTTTCAAAGGCGATTGAAGCTGCTGTCAGATAAGATCCGCTTAGGTAACAATAATAACTCCAGGGTGTAGTACTACGACTTAAGCATAGCACTGTACAGAGGAGAACGTTACACCATGAGTTTTAGGTGAAGTAGCACATACTTTGTAATTCTTTACGTCAAGTTACCTACTGGCGTGTCACTTTATTGAGAGGTCCTACTAAGTTTGTGAGCTAGAAGCTTACAGCATGAATATTTCTTTTGGAGATTTATCCTTTACTGTCATTCTTTAATTTAAACAAAACCGGTTTCTTTGTAGCATACATGAACTGGGCAATAAAAACAGGAAAAATGAACTTTAACCTTCTAAAATATAACCCATGTAATTGTGCAATTCGACACCCTGACGTTTTCATACTATGTGAATTAGTATATATGTTAACTCTGTTATTAAATAATTCATGAGAAAATAATTATGATAAGGATATAAGGGCTAAAAAGAAATATAAAATTGCCGCTCAAAAAAGGAACATGATACAAATATTGAATAACTCTTCTCATACAAAAATTATCTACACAATTTAGTTCACTTTAATTTTAGAAATCATTTTCTCCACAGCATGTTAGACATAAGCTTAGTCACACACTCTATTTAATAAATCAAAAGCCATTTTTATTAAAATTGTTTCTTAGCTCCTAAACTCTAATTTCATTTTTAACTCAATGGGGTTGGTTGAGTTAGTCCTCTGATGCAAGACCAAATATGTTATTGTACTTGAATCTTCGTATTTGTGTATAAAGCCGCATTGATAAAGTCATTCCAAATACCCTTTTCCCATAATCCTCTTACCAACTGCCTACCACCCCTTTTCATTTCCCTTTCCCCTTTCCTATAACTCCCTCTAACAATGAACATTGTGCTCTCCTTTATTGTGCATAATTCAGTAATGACAAATTTATGTCTGCTATTTATGTTTCATTAAACAAAAATTGATGCCTATGAGAACCAAACAGCAACGAACTAAATACATATATAAACTGTTAATTGTATTTAATCACTATTATTTATTTTACTGGGAATTCAAACTTAAAAATACGAAATCATTGTCATTTTAATGCCATGATATCTTGCCCATTTATGTCCAAAAATTAATAAAAACACATTATAAAAATAATTATCTTGACATTACACATTGATTGAATATTTTTTTAAACATGCCCTCGTTACCCTTACCCCTTAGAAAATAGAGATTATAGCTTATTGTAATTTATATTTTTCTACCTACACTCTACATGCTAGAAAATTTGTTTGAGTGTGTTGATTTTGTTACTCATGCATTGTCTATTCTCTTACACAATCATATAAGGAACTCCTCTGCTTAGAAAATCAATTCACACTTTTGTTGTTTCAAAATTACAAGATCAAAGTATACACATGGCAAACATATGATGTGTTTGTTTGGAATTATTTTGGCAAAAAATCACTTTTTTATCGAAAAAAATCAATTTTCGTATATTTGGATAATTTTTTAAAAATAATTAAACTCTCAAAAAAATCTATTTTCAACTTTTTCATAGAAGTTAAAAAGAGTAGCTTTTGAAAAAAAAAAAATCAATTTTAAGCTTTTTCAACTATATGTAAAATTTAAGCTTTAAAATTATTTTTTTTAAAAAAAATTGAAACAGACGCACCCATAATTGCCTTCATATGAAATAAACTAATTTCAACTCTAACATTTATCTCATCATAATTCAAGATTCACATGCACCAACGTTAATATCATCCGATAAAGAGCACATATATAGATATAGAGCTCAACCAAAAAAAATATGCACACACAAATACAAGAAATATTATTGGATAAATAAATCATCTACAAAAGAAGCAAGACATCTATGAAAATAAAAGATACATTAACAATCGATAAAGAATCAATCTTAGCCAGAAATTTCAACAAAACACAACCTATAATTAAATCAAAGTGCAACCAAGGGTAAATACAAAGATGGAATCAAAAGGATGAAATATATTTAAATATTAAACATCTATATGGTTTCAATATATTTCAAATGGAAATAAATGACACATTTGTTATCTTTATATTAATAAACTTTCACTTTATCATTAAAAAAATTAAATTTTAATTCCATCACACAGTTATATCACTTTAAATTATTCCTGTATTTACTAAATAATTCTATACCTTATCTATTCGCGCAATATGGGGTCTTCTTCTAGTTGTAACGAAGAATACACCAATCAAGTCTAAGTTATAAATGGCAACAAATATAAAATGATTTCTAGTTGCTTTTCAATTCTACATATAATAACAGGGGATGAGAAACACTCATAGGACAAACAAAAAGGAATGCATAGAAAAAATTTCCCCATCAAGAATCTGAACACTTATATAGCAACCAAATGATATTGAAAATTGTTTGCTAATAGAATGAAAAATGCTTCTAATTAAGGGAGTTTGATGTCACAATCAGTACTATCCAGCAACTTTTATTCAAAGGAATAGTCTCTCATGCTACATGTACTGGAAGGATTCACCATGGACATGTAAGGATATGATGATCTTAGTTGTCATTTGAATGTGAGACTTCCTGTTGACAAGATAGTAATATTAATAAGCAAAATATCTAGCAACTAGTTAGTAATGCTTGCTGTCATAATTTCCAATTTAATCTTTTGATCTAAAGCATAAAAAGATTGCATCGAGAAATAGCATATGTTTGTGTAGAAGAAAAACAAACACAAGATTGCCTTGCGGCTACTGCAAATGATGAAGTTACAAAGAAATTATTATACTTTTACAGTTTCAAATGACATTGAATTTCTAGTGAATTGCACAGTTAGAACTATGCTCAATTCTTTTTAAAATAATAAAAATAAAATACTGTTAATTAGTGTAATAGGCAATTGTCCTTTCCCCTGTACTAAGTTATACTATCTTACAACTAATCTCAAACCATGTTGTTGTACAACACTCGGTAGAAGAAATTTTATTGGAGTGACACCCAAAAAAAAAAAAAAAAGGATAATGATATATAATTGGTACCTATATGTGTTGGGATCATTATTTTTAGGCATATAGATTGCTCTCTAGCGTTGAAAACTTTAACTTTATGGTGAAACATTAATTTCCTTTTTTTTTCTACAGGAAAAATTAACTTTTTCTCCGGTAATAAATTTTAAAGTCAATATCCACACATGCACTAAAACACATTAACTTCAAACTTTTATAAATAATAAATATAGAAATTTTCATAATGGTAAACATTTGAAGAAAAAATAATGGTTTAGCTTTCAGATATATCGCATACCTGCTTATCCATGAACAACTGCTCAATGGTATTATTAAGATCGTCTTTCCAACGTTTTCTTTTGTTTTCCACTTCAATTTTGGTCAATAATGGTGCTATTATAGTTCCCGATGAGAAAATCTTCATTTGAGGGCATTCTCTAACAACAAATCTTACCAATGATGGGAATATGAATGTAGGTTTCCCCCAACAGAAGCTTCTCAATCTGGGCAAAGAAGAGAATTTTAAGTACTCCAAGTTCTCGAATATGATCTCTTCCTCTGCTTCTTCAGCAATCTCTAAAACATCCTGTATCATCTGACAATTTTTCAGTTTCAGTGTCGTAAGTTGCATTAGACTTTTAGCGATGGAGGATGTTATCAAATAAATCAACCCTTTGCATTTATCCACACACAATTCTTTCAAACTGTGGAACGACAACGAGGATGGTACTAAGCTTATCAAACTAGGACAGTCAATAACAGATAAATCTTCAAGAATTTGAGGTGCAAGTTGATCCAATGGTGATTCTTCATGCCAAATATGCCTTAGATGTTCCAATTCAAAAAGCCACAATTTTCTCACTCGCTTAGCAGTTTTCACATTGCAATGAACAATTCCTTCACTAGGAAACAATGTTTCAACAGAACTGTTTCTTACTTGAAGAGTCACTAGATTGGGAAATATTTCAAGGAACTCATTCCAAAAAGTAATTTGAGTTTCATAGTAGCACTGCATACGAAGAATTTCTACTTTTGCAAATATACTTTCTTCACAATGGCCATTGAATTTCATCATTGCATCCTTGACATTTAATGTCAATTCTTCCAAGTTAGTGCTTACCTGAAAAATCAAACATCCAAAGCCAAAATATTTGCTTACTTTATGTCAGAAATTCAATAGAAAAGGGGGCTTGTCCTAATTTGTCATCAAGGGAGATATAATGTTTTGTCTTATTTTGTTTCAAACATAGACTAAAGATAAAGATAAAGTCACATAATGAGACACAACATTGATGACTCATGGGAGGCTTTACCTTTTGAATAGAAAAGAGTGCTTGAGGAACAAGCATATCATGAATTTCTTCCACCTGATGAGGTTGTTGGAGATTTGAATGGTTAAAGGCAAACATTTGCAGTGCTTCACAACGATATACATCCAATGTCTTTAATGAAGGGCATTCTAAAGTATGTCTTCCTGGATAGAAACACTTGAGCTTTTCCAATCGATATAATCTCAAGGAACTTAGGTGAGGAAATTTAAAATTATTTTCTATTGATTCTTCCTCCAATGAAACAATTTCCCGAACTCCGCAAGACTCTACATTTAGCTTTTCAAGATGTTTGAGATCTTGGCATAGTGACAATGGGAACAGATTCAACAAGCTTTGGCATTCAACAACTTCCACAATACACAGGTTTCCAAAGCTAATAATTTCGTGATGGTCCTTGTTCCAAATGTGCTTCAATTTTGGTAAGGAAGACAAAGTTAATCTTTTCAGTTGACTAGTTTGTTTCACCAACATTCCTTTAGACTTCATATCCTTCACATCAAACACTGTTTCTAATGACTCACAATCTCTTACTTCTAGATCTTCCAATCCATGTAGCACTTGTAATATATTTGATGGAAAGAGTACGTCTGATAAAAAATCACATCTCTGCACCACCAAAGATTTCAAATTGCCAAACATATTATGATGATGATCGCCATACCAAAAATCTTTCAACTCTGGGTATTCAGACAAGGTCAAATGTTTGAATCTATAAAATGCCACCTGTTCAATGAAATTAATATATCAAGAGACAAAAAAAAAATTTAAATAAATAAATAAATTATATACTAACAACTAAGAAGTACGGTCAAACGACATTTAATCATGCATGTTTATGAAAATTTGTTGCTATAATTTCTCCATACCCAAGGGATAAGGATAGATATATAGCATAAAATTAATGAAAAACAAATGAAGAGGTGGATTAAAACATACCTTATCTTCAAACATGTTCTTAATTGTTCTGTTTAGGTCACTCTCCCAATAATATTCTTTCTTATTTTCTTCTACTTGAACTTTTTGAAGATCCGGTGTGCTTATGTCTCCCAAAGAGAAAATTTCCATTCGAGGACATTCTTTCACAACAACTTCCTCCAACGATGGAAACTGAATGAAGCATTTGCTTGAACAAAACCTACGCAACCTTGGTAAAGATGCAAGCTCCAGAGTCTCCAAGCTGCAAAATGAAATTTCATTGTTTGTCTTATCTTCCTTTCCATTCACCACATCTTCTAAGAAATTGCACAGTTTTATCTTCATTGTTGTGAGCTTGACAAGACTCTTTGCAGTTGAGCATGTTATCAAATTGATCAATCCATTGCAATTTGCTACCTCCAAATATGTCAAGTCAGTAAAGGTGACAGAGGAAGGCACCAAATTTACCAGACTAGAACATTGATCAACATATATTTCTTCAAGATGTTGAAGAATAAGGTCAATTTGGAATCCTTCTCGACATATATGATGGAGGTCATGTAGTTCATGCAGAGTCAATTGCTTAAGTCGTGTGCAAATTTTGACTTGCCCTTCCTCACTAGCAAATCTTTGGTCTTGAAATATCTTTGCAAAGGAACACGAGTGAACACTTAGTGATTCCAAATTGTATGCATTTTCAAGAAACCAATATGGAAATGCAGCGTCTTCATTTTCAAATTTTGAGACAAAAAGATGTTTAAGTTTGCTGTATTGGTCCCGTGAATACTTGCTTTGCAATATAATTTCAACATCTTTATTATTCACTATGAAATACTCCAAGTTTGGAAGTACCTGTTGAATAAAAAAAAACTAGAAGTCATCACCAAAATAAAATTAGAAATTAAGAAATCTATGTTTTCCTTAGTGGTTTTGGAGACAATCTATTTAGTATGTACTAAATAAAATAACAAACAACAAAAATATTTTCAATCATCCAACTTGAAAATATTATTTCTTCATGAGAAAGAAATTATCAAAGAGAAAATGATTTGTGTTATGAGTAGTATAGAAGTTTCTAAAAAAAAATTTTTCCAACAATAATGTAAATATGAAAAATAACGTGTGAAAATTGATAAACAAACCAATGATGAAATCATATGCTACCCATACCTCTTCAATTGTGAAAAGAGGTTGATGCACTGGGACATATATTTTGCCATCCACAGCTCTTTCTTGGCAACCCATATGCTCCGGTTTAAAGAGCTCTAATTTCTCACAATTGTATACCTCTAAACTTTTCAAGGATTTACATTGAAGAGAATGGATGCCAGCAAAGAAAACCTTAAGGTTAGGCAGATTCCAAAGCTGAAGTTTTCTTAAATGAGGAAACACAAATTTAATCATCTCCTCTGGTCCTCTTTCTTTGGCAACAATTTCCTCAATCCCGCATATCGATACTTCAAGATCTTGGAGTTGCACGATATCTCTAGCTATAGAGAATGGAAAGAGACTTTTCAAGCTTCGACATTTTGTAACAGAGACTTCACATAGATTCTGAAAGCTCAACGTTTTGTGCGAATCTTCCTTCCACACATGCTTTAGTTTTGGAAGATTAGAAAGTGTTAACTTTTTCATAAGAGTACGTTTTGTTGACAGAATTTCTTTAACAAATATTCCTTTCACATCAAACACTGTCTCTAAAGAATTACAGTCCCTTACATCTAGCTCTTCCAAATTCATAACCACATCTAGTAAATTTTGTTGAAAGAGCACATCTGATAAAAAATCACATTTATGAACCACCAAGTTCTTCAAATTGCTGAATACATTATGCTGAAGTTCGCCATACCATAACTCTTTCAGCTCAGGATATTCAGATAGATTCAAATCCTTGAAGCTAAGAAAAGCCACCTGTGTATGGTCCAATGAAGTTCATAAATTTACAACCATGTTGGCAAACTTTTCTAGCATTTGATGTTACTGTCTTCATTAATACTATTTCTTAGTAAACTGAGGTTAAAAATTTTAAGCTTTATGTTTCCAAAAAAGAGATATTAACTGGAAAATTCAGACTCACAATATGCCACTTTTACATTGCATAATTTAAAATGCCAAAACTTTTATAAGTACTTTATAATGGCAAAGATCTTTTTTGTAATTAAGTTTTGGTTTCTTTAATCCTATGTTTAGTTAGCTGGGAATGATGAGCATGAAAAGGACGTGAAGGTAGTGAAAATAATCTCTTTTATTTGGAAGTATAAAAACGAATAAATAGAGAAAGAAATTCATGTGTAATTTTTTTTTTCCTTCTCGTCTCATTAAATAACTAACAAAAAAATGTTACCTAAAAAACAAACAAGAAATGCTACATAGATGCAATAATTTTGTCAAAATCTTTGATAGAAACATAGAAGGTGTTTGATGAAATAAAGTGGTAAGGTCCACTTATTCACATAAGACTCAATACCATGCTACATCATTCTGACAATTTGATTATGGAGAAAACAAAAAGGCAAAATAGACTTTTTGGTCCCTTACCATTACCAGATTTTTCAATTTGGTCCGTTACCTTTTATTTTCTCAATTTAGTTCCTTATGTTTTAAATTGAGAACAATTTAATCCTTTACCCTTTATTTTTTTCAATTTGGTTCCCAAATTACTGTTCTGTCACATAACTGACAGAAAATATTGATGTGACACAATTCACGTCAGATCCACATGCGCCGCATTAGCATTGAAAAAAATGAAAGGTAACATACCAAATCGAAAAATAGGTAAAGGTGAGGAATTAAAAAGCTTATTTTACCCGTGCAGAAAAAAAGATGGAAATAAAGAAAATCTGGCCTTCTAGTGTTTTCCATAACTAAGTTCTATTTTCAAAAACTAATAGGCCTTTATAGATTTAACATTTCAAAAAATAAGCAAATTTGCCTATACTGAAAGTGATAATTAATTTTGATGTAAATGAATAAGAATACATATGGTCTCTAGGAAAGAAGTGTAAAGGCGGTAAAGAAGGAGGATTCTTGCTGTTGTCTTCCCATTGGTTTCTATCTTTTTTTGGGGGTAGAGAAGATGGGATATACTAACATGGTTCCAAAAACAATTGGTCTTCAATTAATTTTTTCTTTGAGTTTACAACAAAAATAAACCATCTTGCATCTAGTATAAAAAAAAACAAAAGAAGCTAGAATTCGTTTATTGTCACATAGAAAATCAATGGGTAGATCAAAGCATACCTTATCTCCAAACATGTTCTTTATAGTACCATTTAGGTCGCCCTTCCAAAGCCATTCTTTATTATCTTTTGCCGTTTTCACTTTTCGAAGTTTTGGTGTGCTTATGTTTCCCTCAGAGAACTTCTTCATACGAGGGCATTGTCTGACAACTACTTCTTCCAATAATGGAAATCTTAAGCACTTATTAGAGCAGAACCTATTGAGCCTCGGCAAACATTCCAGGATCAAAGTTTCCAAACTGAGAAATGCAATTTCATATATTACCTCATCTTCCTCTTCTACCATTATTTCTTCAAGTGAATTACAGTCTTTCACCTTCATTGTTGTGAGTTTGGCTAGACTTCTCGCTGTTGGAGGTGAAATTAAGTTTGTCATCCCATTGCAATTCTCTATCTCCAAGTACGTCAAGTGACTAAAGGTAACAGCGGAATGAACCAAGTTTATCATACTCGAACACCCATCAACATTTAAGTATTCAAGAAACTCAAGAACTGGGTCAATTTGGAATCCTTCTTCACATATATGCTGAAGTTTAGGTAATTGATGCAATGTCAACCCTTTGAGCCGTGTGCAAATTTTCTCATTTACAAGTCTTTCATCTTGGAATATCTTCTTAAAGGAACTCCATTCAATGAATAGCCTCTTCAGAGTATATACATTTTGAAGAAACCAATCGGGAAATGTAGAATCTTCATTTTCGAACTTGTACAACCCAAGCAATGATATTTTGTTGAAGAGGGCACCTATATTTTGGGCTTGCAATATCTCGGTAGCATCCTTTTCGTTTACTCTCAAGTACTCCAAATTTGGAATCACCTTAAACATACACAAAGCATAATTTACAATAAGTGAATATTTACTACTGACTCAAAAAAGAAAAAAAGACACATTTACTGTTGACTCAAAGTAGTCTTTACATTGTTGACACAAAAAAAAAAAAGGTAGTCTTTAAACTAGCTACTATAGTACTATACTTTCCATTTGATTTTTGGAATTCGGCACATTGCTACTTTACTTTGCTCAGCTCTATCTGAACCAGCTTATGCTGTCTAGAAAGCACTAGACATCACCAAATGCCTCTTTAGTTCAATGATTAATTGATAATATAAATTGTTTCCAACATTTTTCTCTCAACATTTTGTAACTATATTTTTGTAGATGTATATTTCATATTTTACAAGAGTTTGAAAAAAAAAAATTTTTTTGCCTAATTTTCAAAACTGACAAGAAATGTAATATTCATGCCTGGAAATATTATTTTTGAAAATAAAATAATGAAATTTATTCCACCCATTTCTCTTCATTGTGAAAATAGGATGGTGCACTGAGTCATTTGATTTCCATTCTACAATATCTTTTTTGGTATGTCAAATATTTTGTCTTAAATAGTACCATTTTTCACAATTGAATGCATCTATAATATTTTTTTATTGTATTTCTAGATGAAAAGACAAAACCGCATGCACATGCATGCAGCTTTCATGCAAATTTGTATGTGTAATATCACATATGATTCATACCTGTTCGACTACCAAAGGTGATTGCTGTACTGAAACATCAAGTTTTCCGTCTGGAGGCCTTTCATGGCTGCTTGTAGACAAAGTCCTGAATAAATTCAATTTTGCACATCCAGAAATGTCTATGTTTCTCAAAGATGGACATACTAAAGTATGATTTCCTGCATAGAACCTCTTGAGTTTAGGTATCCCCCAAAAATCTAAATGACTTAACTGGTTAAACTCAAATATAGTAGTTGTGCACGCTGATCCTTCCTTCTGTGCAACAATTTCCTTCATGTTTTCACACCAATGAATAACAAGTTCTCTGAGATGCGAGCAACTAGTAGCTACAGAAAGTGGAAATAGATATACCAAGTTTCCACAATTTTCAACACATACATCCTCTAGATTATGAAAACCAAGAATTCCTTGGGGATCACTGCTCCACACCTTTTTTAGCTTTGGCAATCCTTGCATAGTAATTCTTTTTAGTTGGGCCGTATCCCCTATACTGCACTTTTCATTGGAAGTGAATGTGAATATCTCTTCCACCAAATCACAATCAATAACCACTAACGCCTCTAGATTATGATATGCTTTCTGCATTGAAGAAGGAAAAACCACCGTAATTTTCTCACAGTGTTGGACTTGCAACATCTTCACCGTGTCAAACTGGCCGTGCCAAATTGTCTTCAAGTTTTTCATGTTCTTCAAGATGATTGTCTCCAATTTGGAGAATCGAACCTATGATTCACAATTTACAAAATTATACATAACGTGTATCAAAATTATTATTATTATTATTTCTATGTACATGATAATTATTTATTATAAAGAATCCGGGATATGAATGTATATTAAGACACATTTATTTGAACACAAGTTCAGAATTTGGATTTTCCAAATAGTTACCATACCTCTACCGATGCAACAATATTGTTGCTTCGCTCTTCTGTAGCCATTATCTCCTCCATCAGATGACAGTCACTTATTTCAAGCCTTGTGAGGTTAGGGAAACTTCCCACCATAGAAGATGAGAATAAGTACTTTAAGCCATCACAACTCTCCACAATTAAGTTTGTCAATTTGTGAACAGAATATTGATTGTCCTCCCAAATTTTATTCAAATTCAGTGAGCTCAACTTGAGGGTGTCCAGATTTGGAAATGCAACCTACATAGAAGAAAACATAACTAAGGCTCGTAGTGACGGTTGATAGGTTATGGTAACAAGCCTTTGGATATGCACTATTATTCCCAATTAATATATACGTGTCGTAGTATTGGCAATATCCTGATGTTGGCTCTGTAATAACATGCATAAAGTAAAAAGATTAGATAGTACTATTAACAATTTCTTATACATATTTATACTTATCAAAATAAAAAGGAAAACTTTGTATCTTGATGGGAATTAATTTTGTAACACGTATAAGCTATTGTTTCAGTCTAGCAACTAACCAAAAATTATTGCAGGAATTGCTTGTGCTGATTTTTTTTTTCTCAAATTATTTAAATAATTAGACATTCACTCTCGTTTATTTAATTTTTAATTCCAAAATAAAAAAAAGCGAAATAATTTGAGAACAAATTAAATTAAAAAGTTCTTCTTAAAAAAGAAACCAAATATTAACAAGCTTGGGATTAACACGTGTATATATGTATGACTCATGCGATGAATATATATTTGTTTGTAAGTTTTGAAAAGCTTAAGAAACTTTCTTTTGGACTGAAAACTCAATGTGGCAACATCAAAATGAAATAAAGTTTAAGGAATATTTGTTCATCTTTTTCCAATTAAAAATTGTAAAGAAAATGTTAAAGTAACAAATCACACTAAAAAAAGCTGAACAAATATGAGAATCTAAGGATATGAGAATCTGATTCTGATGTGTGTTCTACACACAAAGAAGGTTCCAACTCAACTCCCCACCTTAACAGATTCATTAACATTAATCTAACAATTTGATGTACCAACTGTGTAGACTAATAAGAAAGTCCTCTTGACCATTCAATGATGTGCTCATTGGATAACAGGTCATCACGTTTTATTAAATTTTTAATGATATTTAGTAATTAATGAATTTCATGGGTTTAGGAAAGACTTAGAACAAAAATGAAATAAAATGTAGTTGTGGTACAAATTAAAACCTACAAATTAAGGGAAAAAAAGCATATCTTTTTACAACTTTCATCCATTCTTCTATTATCGAATAGATTTTTGCGGAATGATTTTCTTATCAATTATATTGAATTAAATGTTCATATCAAGCAAATCAAAACCATAATATGTTGACATGAAGTTTGAGCTTTTAGGTAACTACTATTGTAGTCAAATTCATTTAATGATGCGGTAGACTTATCATTAAAAAAAAAAAAAAAGGAAAATTATACTCACATTACATCGAAATTAACTTTCTTATATTCAACACATTATATTATAAGGAAGTATAGTAGACATCTTGCTGGTAAAATTATGATTAATTCAACATTACTGCAGAGATTAATTCAACATTACTACTTCAACATCTCATCATATAAAACATGATTTTCAAACATAGTAAAGTATAACTCTATCCATCTCGAAAATACTTTATCGAATCTTTTTAAACATTTGGGGTATCGATTTTTGTTTATAGCAAATTAACAACTAGTAATAATTCAAAAATTGCATTAATCTAATTTTTTTTAATAAAATCTGTACAAAATGAAAGAGTTTTAAGAAGTTATTAAATAGTTCGACTTAAAGAAAAAAGGCTATTAGAATTCTTTTTTTGTTGATTGATTTTTCATGACATGAGAGGACTATATGTTTTTACATTTTTTTTAATTTTGTAAATTTTATTTCTAATTCAATCTTAATTATACTTTAATAAATTTTATTAGATTTTTGAAAAAAAAAAAAAGTAATTTATCTTTAATGTTGATAATTGTCAGTGCGATTAATCACTTTCACTCTAAGATAAGTTTATAAAAAATAAATCAATAAATAAGAGAGCCAAAAAGATGATATATATATATATATATATATATATATATATATATATATATATATATATATATATATATATATATATATCAATGCTAATTTTGATATATATAAAAAGTATGCCAAATGATTTTAGATTGATATAAAATTTTATAAACATAAACTATAAGATATAAACTTCTAATCCAATAGTGAGTATTATAAAAAAATTACTCCAATAATACAAAGTTATAAAGTTATTCAATGATGTGACAGTTACTTAAAGCCAATGAAAAGACAAAGGAGAAGTCAAAATGAAAGTATAATTAAAAAAAAATCTAAAATTTAGAAAAATATAATGTAGCAATTTAGTGGGAAAACTTTTATATTATATACTAGTATTTTTGCTTATGATTGCATAGGTTTATTTTGACCCCCTCTTTTTTATTTGATTATTTTTCATTATTTCACTCATTATTTTTGCTTTTTTAAAATAAAACATATGTTATTTTGCATGGTACGAAATCAAAATTGCATTGAAACATATCACATCCTCTTGATAGCAACTTTGAAATTAAATGAGTCATTGAATGGTTAGTTAAAGAAGATTGAAAAATAGTGGAATTGTATATGGAGTTGGAGAAAAATTTTGAAGTGAGATGCTTTTAATTGCACAAATTAAAGTGATCAAAAAAATTTTTGAGTCACAACTATGGGTAAAATAGAAGCACGAGCAACCGGCAACATCAAAAGGGTCATCCAAAGCTCTGTTCTTATGTCAGCAAGACATGGGTGGTGGCTTTGTTTTGAGAGCAAAGGCTGAGATAAGACCTACAGTGGCTCCATCGAGCAACAGAAAAGGAGCAAAGGACGTGTACGATAGAGGAGGAGGAGAAGGTGAGGGATCGTTAGCGGACGTTGCAGGCAGGAAAAGAAATGAATGTTTCTAGAAAAAGAGGAAGAGAGTGAAAATTTTAGGTAGAATAATTTTTATTTAATTATAATTAATAGTTGCTATGTGACACTTGAAAATACTCTATTCAGTCTATATGCCACTTGGAAATACTCCATTTAGTTATAAATAATAGAAAATAGAGAAAAGTTTCTAAAAAAAGAGGTAAAGAGTGAATTTTTTATACAGAAATAATTTTTCTTTAGGGTATGTTTTGTTGGCGGCAAAAATAAGAGAAATTTTTTTATGGATGAACTTCATATGTATACATAGAGCTCACTCATAAAAAATTTCCCTTATTTTTAACCCCAACCAAACATACCCTTAATTGTAATTAGAAGTTGTAATGTAACACTTAAAAATAGTTTATTCCTATAGATAATGAATAGAGAAGAGAAAGAGGTTTCTAGAAAGAGAGGTAAAGATTAAAAATTTTGGGTAGAAATATTTTTCCTTTAATTGTAATTAGGGGTTGTTATGTTATACTTAGAAGTAGTCCATTTAGTTTTAGATAGCTAATGAATAGAGAAAAGTTTTTAGAAAGAAAAAAGGAGGGTAAAGATTTTTGGCAAAAATAATTTCTTTTTAATTATAATTAAGAGTTATTATGTGACACTTAGAGGTATTTCATTTAGTTATAGATAATAAATAATGAATTATAAATGGATAACACCTTTTAATATTATTTTTAGGTTTTAACCAATGTATTTTTATAGGCTTTACAGACTAATCCCTCAAGCATTATCACAATTAAAAAACTCTCGGATAAATTTTCTTTTCTTTATTCTTCTCTTTATAATTCTTTTTAGAAGAAAATTTTGAAAAAATATTTAAATTATTGTTGAAGCATGAATTTTTACAAAATGATGACTACAATTATGAAAATAATTGTTCCTTTAATTTTGAAACATTTATCTCTTTGTAGTTTGTTTAACTATATTGATAAATTTTATCTAGGATTTAACTTGTTGAAGCTGATGATTATTGAATAACAAAAGTTGTTTTTGGCATGACATTTATTTCTATTATTTCTGTGATAAACATTGATACGTGGAATTTATTGTATTTTATGAATTTTATGATATATTTATAATTGTCAGCTTTAAACTAAATTGAGATGAAATTATTTTTCAAAACTATTATGAAGATTATGGCCTTGTTTAACATCTGTTTTTGAAAACAGTTTTGGGTTTTTAAAAATAAAAAAACATGTTTGAAAAGAATTTTTCTTGTGGTTATTTTAAAAACAAAAAACAGAGTCTGATTTTTAACAACAAAAAACAAGAAACAAGTTTAACATGTTTTGCAATTTTTGTTCTGAAAACATAAAAACAAGCGATGGTAATTTTGAAATTAATGTGATTTTTATTGTTTTGATACTTCAACAGCTTTCTTTCATTCCTCATTCATCCTGGAAAAGTTTTAGTTCTTCGAGCTGCTTGCTTCGTTCCTCACTTCCCCTCCTTCCGAAAAAGGTAGCACTTCTTCCTTCTTCCCTTCCTTCTCCTCTCTTCCTTTCCTTCTCCGCCGCAGCCACCTTCATCCTTCCTTCTTCAGTTCCTTTTCCCCTTCCTTCTCCTTCTTTTCTTTCCTTCTCCGCTGGGCCTTCATCAGCTTCCTTCCTCCGCCGTTTGCCTCACGATCCACCGTTTTCTATTCGAGATCCGCCACCGCTAGCCCAGCCCCATCCTTCCCCTCCCTTCCTTTCCTTCTCCGCCGCAGCCACCTTCATCCATCTTGTTTTAGTTCCTTTTCCCCTTCCTTCTCCTTCTTTCATTTCCTTCTCCATCGAGCGTTCGTCACCTTCCTTCCTCTGCCGTTTGCCTCACAATCTGCCGTTTTCTGTTCGAGATCTGCCGCCGCAGCCCCTAGCTTTTCTTTCTGTTCGAGATTCGCAGCACCCCACCACCATCCTTCCTTTTTTCGTTTGGTCCCAGCCAGCCCCGCCACCATCCCTTCTGTTTCCTCTTTCCTGTTTCCTTTTTCCGTTTCTTTTTTCCTTTTTCTGTTGGTTGTTCATTTTTTGATTTGATAAATTTTCCTTTATTTTTCCTTTTTCTATTGATTGTTTGCTGGATAATTTACTGGAGACTTTTGTTAAACTGTGCTGAATTGGCTGTAATTTTTTCTGGACTATGCTGGATAATTTTTGCTGGACTGTGCTGAATTGATTGTAATCTGCTGGCTAATTTGCTTTGATTTGATAATTTGGTTTGGATTGATTTGTATTGTGCTGGACTGATATTTGGTAATTTGATTTGGACTGTTTGGTTATTTGGCTTGGATTGTTTTGACTGTTTTGTGTTTATGTGGACTGTTTTGTTAATTTTTTTGTTACTAAAGTTGTTGAATAAAATTACTATTGTAGATGAAACATGACAGGAAAGAGATTTCTTCATTTTGGTCCCCATTAATGGTAAAAACTTATATAAACATAATGGTTGAAGAGGTTAACAAGGGAATATGAGAAATAATATATTTACACCTAAAGTATGGCAAGCCATATTGCAAACACTGAACACAAGAACTGGACGTGCATTTGACATGAAACAAATTAAGCAAAAGTTTAATAGGTTAAGGCAACAACATGCTACATTTTCTCATTTGCTACAACAAATTGGATTTGGATGGAATGCAGAAACTAATACTATTACTGCTACAGAGGAAGTTTGGTCAACCAACCTTCGGATACACAACAAATAGCTCTCAACATTTTTATCGTTATATATATTTATTTACATATTTCTTAGATTTAGGATATATTATTTATTTATTTTCCTTTTAAGCAAACCTTGATGCTGCACCATTTAAGAGGAAAGGATTGGAGCATTACAAATTATTGAGAGTAATTTTTAATAAAAATAGTGCAACTAGGGTACTTCATCATTCGTTCACTCAAGATCCTCCTAATACAAATGATCAAAATAAGCTGGAAAATGAATACTTGTATGATGGGATTCACGTAAATTTAGATGATGATGATGATGATGAGGAAGAGGATAGCCCAATAATAGAGAGAGTTACCCGTAATGGTAAAAGGACAATTAAAGTTCAGGATCGCAAGGCAAGGAAAGAGTATAAGAACCTTCAAGTGGGAGATGCACTTCAAGCATGGATTGAATCATCTAAGTTGAAAGCAGAAGCATTTGTAGAGGCATCTAAATTGAAGGCTAAAGTTTTATTGGCTATAGCTGAAAAATATAGGGCTAGAAGTATGGAAGCCATTAGTTCTGCAGCTACATCATCTTAATACACTATAGCTAAATGTGTAATTGAACTTAATGAGATGGAAAATATCTCAAATGACTCCTACATGAAGGCATTGAAGAAATTTAAAGATCCTGATTATAGAGAGGCCTTTTTAAACATGACCAAGAATAGAAGAAAGACATGGATTGATAGAGTTATGTGACTATTTTGTAATCTGGCTTTGTACTTATATATGACTTTTGTTGTTGATTTGTAATTTGGTTTCACATTTATGTATGACTTGTGTTGTTAGTTTGTACTTATGTATAACTACGTATTTATTTTATTATTGGTTTGTCCTTTGAGCTGCTTTAAAATTACTTATTTAAATGCATATATGTTTAATGACAAGTTTTATTGTGATGGAAATAAATAATTATCCTTCAGGCAGTGATAGTATCTCAACAGATACTTTTGAAAGGTCTTTATCCTCATCTGATTCTAGTGATGATGACTCTGAATTTGTTTAATTGTTGATACTTAACCTTATTAGTGATTATGAGTATAAATTTTACAATAAAGTTCCTATTAGAATATCTGCACTAAGCGATCAAGAATTTGTTAGTGAGCTTTTGAAGGAATCTGGAACAGTTTGCTACGAATTATTACATGTGGAAAAGGCATGTTATATTAATTTGTGCAATGAACTGAGGAATAAAAATTATCTAGAAGACTCGAGAGAAGTGTTTTTAGAAAAACAAGTGGCAATATTTTTATTTATCATTGGGCATAATGTACGTCACAGAGTAATAGCAGATCGATTTCAACATTCCACTCAAAATGTTTCTCACTATTTCAAGAATGTTTTAAGAGCAATTTGTTGTTTAGGTAAAGAAATTATAAGACAAGATTCCATAGAGCTGCTTAATCATATAAAAAATAATCCAAAATATTACTCATGTTTCAAGGTTAGTTCTTTTATGTCACTTGTTTTATGTTATATAGTGCATTGTATTATTTTCTTTCGTCAAATTGATATGTTTCTTGCATGTATGTTTGTATCAGAATTATAAAGGAGCAATTGATGGAACATATATAAGTGTGTGGATTCCAGCTGATAAGCAGACATCAGGTAGAAGTAGAAAAACAACTATCATACAAAATGTTATGTGCATATGTGACTTCAATATGCTATTCACATATATGTATTCAGGTTGGGAAGGTAGTGCTCATGATTCAAAAATTTTTTTGGATGCACTTACTAATCAAAATATAAACTTTCCTTGGCCTCCTGAAGGTGATATATCTCTATCTAATAGAATAATTATTCATTATTATGTAATGATATTGTTAATTTACATACTTGCCAAAATTAATGTTCGCTCATTGATTTAGGTTTATTTTATCTAGTGAATTCTAGTTATCCATGTACTGGAGGCTTTCTTCCACCTTATAGAGGTGAACGATACCATGCACAAGAGTTTTGTGGTCGAGATAGACAAGCTAAAACTACTAAAGAATTGTTTAATTTTAAGCACTTATTTTTGAGGATGACAATTGAGCGTTGTTTTGGAGTACTGAAGACAAGATTCCCTATTTTAAAGCTAATGCCACCATACAAACCTTCAAGCCTTATTGTCATAGCTTGTTGTGCAATTCATAATTATGTGTGTAGATAGGAAATGCATGATAGATTATTTAGAGAATGGGAGAATGTGAATCCTTCTGAAATTGAAACTCAAAATGACAACACAGATTTGGAGGTGAATTTCAATAATGACAACACAGCAAGATTAACTGATGAAGTTGCAAGAGAAATGGCAAGACATCGTGACCAAATTGCAAATTGAATATAGCAACAAAAACATAATACATAGTATATAAATAGATTTATGAATATAAAAATATATCAAATTGTATTAAAATATTTGTTGGGACTTTATAATCATATTATGTATCAAAATTATTCTTACATTCAATTATGCTATTAAATGTTTGCAACTTTTAAAAAAAATTTTGCCAAACAAGTTCTTGTTTTATTACCTTTAAAACTTATTTTTAAAAACAATCATTCAAACAGATTTTCTATTTTTTACCATTAAAAAACTGCTTTAAGAACAAAGTTATCAAACAGATTTTTTTGTTTATTTATTTTTAAAAATTGAACTTAAAAACAATTTTATAAAACAGGTTTTGAAAACTAAAAAACAAAACACTTTCAAACAAGCCTTATATGTTTTATTTTGAGAAAACTCTCGTTAAAAACTCCGTAGCCATTAATGGCATAACAATCTAAGTGCACCTTCATATCATAGAGATTTGAGAAAGAGTTACTTTTCAGGTACAAATACAGCCGCCCCAAAGGGCTGAACAGTACCATTATTTTAAAAGGAAATAGCTAATGGAAAGAGTGAGGCAGCCCTAAACTTTTATTCAATTTGTAATTCCAAGAAAATAGGTTTTACATTTTATTCATTGCTTAAAAAGGAAATGTTTATTTATTTAAACTTTTTTAAAAAAATATTCATATATTATGAAACTATTCTCTTGCAATACATAAACTTTAGAGAAAAATTATTTATTATTTTTTATTTATTTCCAAATTTATTCATTATATATTTTATTCTTTCCCGAATCGATGAACTCACCCCAATTTTGTAAAATTTGCAGGTAATTATTTGAGATAATTGAAAACTTCTATTCATTCTAGACGTTTCTCAATCTTATAGGCAACTATGGGGTAGTTGTTTGGGATGTTTGTTAATTCCGAGATTCGTTATTATTATTATTATTATTATAAACTTTCGAATTTATTTTAAGAGTTTCATTATATTTTAAAATTTCCGACAATAATTACATGTTATAATAACTTATTGCTTAATTTAACCTTTTTAGTTGTTGCTTTTCTTGTGTTAGGGCAGCAATTATTATTATTACTATTATTATTATTATTCAAGTTTCTGAAAATTAGACGACCAAGTATCAAACCAGAATATATATATATATATATATATATATATATATATATATATATATATATATATGGAAAGAACTAAGTGAGAAAAGTAATTAATTATGAAAGTAAAGAATAAATCTTAATTATTGAATTTTTCATGAATAGTCAAGATTAAAACATAAAGTTATGTAACTTTTTTAAATTATTATATGACCATTAAATAAATTTTAATCTTGACCATTATATATAGTTATATGTCCTATATTTACTCATTTTATTCTCATAATAAACTATTTCATTATATATATATATGCTGTGAAAATAAATAAAAATTATTAAATAATATGAATGAAGAGTAAAATAAACTTTTAACATGATATGCTGATGATATTAATATTGAGTTAATTTTTTTATAATATTGTTTACATAGTTTATAATTTATATCAATTTAATATTAATATATCAATTATATACAAATATAATTTTTTTTATTTTTTTTTTAAATTATACTTATATTTTTATGATACAAGAGCATATATTTATGGGAATTAAAATATGGAGTACATAAATCCCATGTTGCTTAGACTAGAAATGTTTTACTCCCAAAATAATTATAAATACCGATATATTGCATTGCTTTATGAATATCTCTTTCAGTCTCATTTAAAAAACTAACAAAGTTTGGATACAATAATAAGCAAGCTATATTGCCAAGATGAGGATAGGATACAAATTATGAAGAAGACAATTGTTAAAAGGATTCTTAGTTATGATCGTACCTAAGAGTAGAGATACCTTCAATACCAAAAAGAAAAAAAAAAAGTCTCATTTTAAAAGAGTGGAGGTCGATCAAGAAATGTTTGCTTTTTCTTTTATTTCAGAAAAAATTGAATTGGCCAACCATGCGAACGAATCCACTTCAGCCAATTGATTGATTTTAGACCATTTTAGTTTTTAAATTTTCAATATTTTATATGGTTGAACTGGTCTACGGACCACTTAACAATCGGATTGGCAGGTCCAGTCCAAGTTTCTTAACAGTGGTATTATTGTTAATTACTTTTAATAGCTCAAATAAGCTATTATTCCATTTAGTAAATATATAACTTATCCTTCTTGTCTTCTGATTTTTCGACTCCATATCGACAATATGTGTTTATATTATTTTTGAGTTTTATGCTTCACCAAATCAAATTGAAAGCGGAGTCAGATATTCTTGACCTATAATAATTTACATTTTAATATTTTATGCAGTGAAATCTATGTAGATATCTTTGATCCTACATTCCTATATTCTTAAACCTTTAAATTTACGAATTGGTTATTATAAGTTTGTGAGACATGTAGTCCTAGTGTGAGCCTGTGCCTGTAAAAACTTAAATTTTTATCATTTGCATCTAGATAAGAATAGAAGCAAAAGAACATACCTGAGCATTAAAAAATGGTCTAGGAATGTAAGTCTCCAATCTTTGATAGTTTTGCCCAGAAGATGTCAGCTCATAAGAGAAGAAATTTTCAAGTGCAGGCAAATGTTGCAAAGCCAAAGAATGCAAAGACAGAAACTCAACCTTATCAGTAGTTCTGTCAGTAACCGCACTTGCATCGCTATCTCCAGACACCACGTTCTCCATAAAATTGCATTGAGAAACTTCAATCTCCGAAAGTTGGGACAGTCCTCTAACCATCGAAAAGGAGAGAAGATATTTTAATTGGATACAGTTTTCGACTTTGATGACTCTGAGCATAGCAAAGGAATTAACTACAAGTGGACCCTGACATATCTTTTCCAAGTCATTTAGATTCTGAAGTACCAGCGTTTCTAACTTGGGAAAGGAAACTTGAGCACGATTCCTATCCGTAGAGTAAATGATGTACTTAATTTTGGCATTATTTTGGATGTGGAGGTTCTTCAGTTGTGGAAATCCTTCCCCGTTCAATTGATAGAGCACATTCCAAATGCCTTCCACTTCATCCAAATACAAATTCTCTACTCTTTTAATCAATCCTTTGATCCCGTGCTCCAAATGAATGTTGGTGCCAAGCTTGAGCTTCAATGTTTTAAGGGCTACATAATGAATATCAGACCATTCCCATACATCTCCAATAACTATTTTATACCTTTCTAACTTATCAAACATCAAGTCCCTTGGTAACATCCATGCCTCTTGAATTTGTAATTCTAGAGTTGTCAAGTTTGACAATTGTCGAAGCTCACCAAGGCTAGCATTTTCATTTTGATTAGCTGAATTCTCAACCTCCCACTTAATGGAGGTATTACCCATGTACAACTCCTCCAATCGGATCAAGCTTGATATGATGTCAGGTGGGATGACTTCGATTCCAGAATTACTCAAATCTAACATTCTTAGATGAGTCAATTTCCCTATTTCACTTGGAAATTTTATCATTGAAGAATGAATGAGGCTAAGACTTTCCAAATTTTTCAATGCACCTATTGCATCCATCTTTTCTAAAACACATTGATCCAAACACAATGTTTTAATGCTAGTTAAGAAACGAAAAGATGTGGGCAACGAAGCCAAGTTCATGCCTGTTAAGTCTAATACTTCAAGGCTTTGCGCTCCCTGAAAAAAGGAATCAGGGATTTCTAGAGATAGATTAAAAATACGCATGTGGATAAGTTTAAGATTAGGACAATCTAACTTTTGGGGAAACTCATGGATATAACAGGAAAACAAGATTATCTGAGAGCACCTTCTTAGAAAATTCATTGATGGGAACTCTTTCAACTCATCTCTTACTTTAGTTAACACGTGCTCATCCCTTGATGCTATGGAGATAGCTACATCACGAACAATGTCATGCATTTTGACGCTTGTGCTTGTGTCATCTTCTAGCAACAAACAAGACCCCTTCAGAGCACTTATCATGCTGTAAAATCTGTCTCTGGCGCCTTGCATTGTATTTGTGTTGTTGAATATGCCTAAACCCATTCCATATTTGAACAAGTCACCAACGAAAGGCTTTTCTCCGTTTGTCGCACAAAGTAAGAATAGTGTTTTCATTTCATTGCCTTGCAACCTATTGTAAGTTAACTCCAGAGCCGAATATGTTATGTCCTCCATCTCTTTATTGTCATTTCTTTCTAATTGGTTCAATGCATCTTTCCACACATGAATGTCTTGATTTATCAATGACCGTGCAACTGTAACTATGAGAACAGGCAAACCTGCACACTTTTTAGCCACTTGGGATGCAATCTGATGCAAACTAGGCTCTTCGTCTACATCACCAGCCATAACTTTGAACAAGCTCCATGTGTCTTCCTCATTTAAAACTTCTAGTCTAAAATGCCTTTTGACCCCCATTTTTCGCAGCAGATCCGAATTTCTAGAAGTCATCAACAGTTTGCAACCGTTATGTTCACTCTCAAAAGGAATCCCTACTTTTTGCAAATCAAGTCTTTCCCAGATATCATCCAATATGATAAGGATAGTTTTCTCTGTTTTAATTCTCTGGTATAGGCGAGTTGCTCTACCAGCAACAGATACCTCTTCAAATTTAAGACCTAACTTATCAGCAATCTCCTCTTGAATTGTTTTGATGTCTGGAGTTTTGGATATAGTGGCCATAACCACCTTATTAAACAACTTATCTTGTTTAGCGATTTGAGAAACTTCTGTGACAATAGTGGTCTTACCCACACCGCCCAGCCCATAGACCCCAATCATGCTTACTTTAGGGTCTCTTAGAGCTTGCATGATATTCTCCTTAATTGACTTCCTTGACTCAAAATTTTCACTACCTCTTGTGGCAGAGGTTGAGGGTACACAATCTAGCGCAGGAAGGTAAGTAACACGGTCGAAGTTCCCTCTTTCTTGTACTTTAACAACATCTCCCGCCATTTGTGTAGCTTTTCTACTAAGTTGATGCCGTAACACCAAATCAGGAAATGGCCATATGGAGCACCCGACCCTTGCATGGCCAGGATCTTGTTGAAGTTTATTTGCCTCCCCAATGACTTTATCCACGCTGTCCAACCATTTCTTCACACGAGGTATAATTTCTCTTCCTTCCCTTCTTTCTTCTTCAACACGATCAATGATTTCACCTCGTGCATCCTCAAGCTTCTTAACATGATCAGTTAGCTCCTTAAAATTGGCTTCGTAGGATATCAAATAACCGACTTGCCTTCCAATAGGTTCCACGGCATACCCTGCTACGTTTTCAGCAACAGAAATGAGAATCCCCATTGTTCTTTTGATCTGACAGTTGAGACTGGAAGCAAAAGAAGGAATATACTGAATGAGGAAAACACGAGGGAAACACAAAGAGATGCTAAAAGTGCATTACCTTCTCCTTTGGAGTTAGATTGGGAGTACAAGAACAATCAGTATGCTTGAAGATCAGCTAGTTTAGGGCCCACTTTTCCCCTGTTACATAAAAAGTTGTAGCTTACGAAGTGGACCATTTCAAAATGGAAAAAACAAACAGAAGCATAGCTGGAGCAGCAGCAAGAAGTATCAAACAGTTTAAGTATACAGAGCAAGTTCACAAGTAGCAGATTTCTCTAACGAAACTAGCTATATCAATGGTAGGTTCTTCAACAAACAGTGATGTTAGATAACTTCTTGAACACCAACTTTTTGATTTAAAAGGTGACGAACCGAATTGAAAAAAAAAAAGTAAATTACATAACATTAATATAGTCATAAACGATTTGATTTATAAATAAAATTGTTTGTTTGAAAAGACTTGTATAATAATTTATTTGATTTAGACAATTTGTTTCCTTCTAGCTGTGTACAAACAGAAACAAAAGATCCGTGTGGTCCAATAATGGGTAAAAACAAGTCTCATAAATGGCTACTCTCAATGGACATAACGGATTTTCGCTTCGCCTAATCACCATCACCACTTTCAAGTCTATAAATACCTTGCTGTTTCTCACTGTAAAGGTATACTCACTCTTTGCTTTGGGTGAATAAAGGTACACTCACTCTAATTAATCTTTCTAGCGATTGAGATGCTTACGTACTAGCTAAAGCATTGGAGTAGGACTAGGATCTAGGAAGCTTCCTACCAACCTTTTCCTTGTAGCTAATCAAGAATTTTAGGATTGTGATTAAAGAGTGGGAACTAGGAATCCAAGCCAAGTAGAAAGAGCCCATTCCTTTTAGGACACAACATTAGTTATTATGTTGACTAGTCACTTCTCAAGCTAAATAATCTCCAACACCTTCCACCACCAGTAATGCAAAATTGACCAACATGACAGGAGCCTATAAATAAGGATACTTGTAGAAACAAGCAAGATTGAACATAATAGTAGATGGGATCCTCAGGCTCCTAACAAAGTTATAAGAACTCAAATATCATGAAATCCTATGCAAAAACACATGATAGAAGACCCTTCGGGAGTGTTTGATAACGTATAAAGTCCTTTAGAATGTAATTCTGTTTTGATGATCGACAAACTTCACTTACAAATCTCGTGCTACTAATGAATTTCAAGTCACCAAGTTTACAGGTTTGATCTCTTTACAAAAAACATCAGATGGCACTCGACAACTAATATCGCAAACACTTAAGTATAAAAGAGTCGATATGATCCAAGAATGTCTTTAACCTTCTAAACGAAAATGCTTCAAATGAGATCCATTTGAATTTTTTCTAAGTTCAAGTGATATACACAACATTGGCTTCCATGTTTCATATTTTATTTTTGTGTTCTATGGCTTTCTAAGTTTCTTCTAGATGCTAGGGCAATGTAGTTTCAAACAACAGTTTGTACTCCCGCATATTAATTTAATTTTCATTTTCAATCAATTAAGCAATTGTTATTATTCTTAATATTTTCATGGATTTGGCAATAATTGATTGATCATTGATCTTAGATATTGAATTGTAGTTATTAGTTTCAAAAAATTTGACAAGCAATTAGATTGATTTAGAAATTAGATTAATATGACGGAATACAAAATATGGGAAATAAAATGAAATCATATCCTAATATCTATTTTTCTTTGGTTGTTCTTCCCAATTACTTATTGTGCTATTAGTGTCAACTCTATTTGGCTCAGTAGTTGTTTGGTTCCAATTTTCTACTTTGTTTGGTCACCCAAATAGTATTTGTCCTAGACCAGCTGATACTTAGTTGCAATCCATGTGGAACAACATTCCTTACTCAACTCTCTATTACTTTGACTCAGTATACTTATCGGAGCTAATTTTATAAATTGGTTAGTAAGTTTTTGGCACTGTTGCCAAAGATTATTAATCAATATCATTAGTAGTCTAATATTGCTAATTTGGGTATTTAATTTTTATTTGAAAAAAAAAGAAGAAAAAATATCATTTTATTTGTCTTTCATCACCCCCTATAAAGTTATGTTTTGCTCTTAACTCTTACTTAAGCAAGGTAATGCTCTATTTCTTTTGTCAAAGCGTTAACTAAACAGCTTTCTAAGTCAACAACACAGATAAGGTAGATGCAGATTGGAGATGTAAATCATCCTCTATTGATGTGTTTGTGGAGGAAATAATTTGAATGGAAACTACACACCTCAACCTACTAATTAAGGTGATCAGGTGATCTATTTGGGTGATTCCCATATTCTAACATGTACCCAGGATCGAGATATCATAACATCTTGGGATACTCAAGGGAATATGCGACCACCGCCACTTGCTCATCCTTATCAACAATGGGCTCCTCCTCAAGAGAAGGAAGCTGATTGGGAGTAAGCCATGAGAAGCATGCTCAACAAACTTCCAAATTTGTTGTTGAAAGAAGGGTGTTTTGGGCGAGTTTTAAGAATCAAGAGGTAATCATCCAGAATTTAGAGGCAAAGGTTGGTTAAGTCCCCAAGCAATTTTCTCAGATACCATAGGTAGCTCTACTAAATCACACTATTCTAACTCCAAATGAGTCATGTAATATTGTTACTTTTAGAGATAAAAGAGTAATGGAACAGAATGAGAGTAGCAAAATAAGAAAGAAAATAAATAGAAAGTTAGAGTTGTGTAACAACCTTTGAAACATTCCCTAGCTCTTTGAAACTGTGTTGAAACTAGTTTGAGTGCCATCGTACCACTTCCTAGAAGTAAAGTGGCTAAAAAACATTTTTGAAATCACTATTATTTCTATTATAGTTTCTATAAAGATTGTTATGGGAAGCACTTGATTTAAAAAAAGTTAATGTTGAAATTTTGCATATAAATTTTTTTTAAAATAAAAATCCAATAAAAGATCTTGTATAAATATCAATAAAGGAAAAGCTTTATATATTTTGATTGGGATTTATGCTAAATCTAATTTGTATTCATAACAATGGAAATCTATATTTAAATTTGTATAATGTTTTTACATGCACTTTTATAGAAAAAATTCATTGAAGGTAAGTATCAAAAGAAATCATATAAAAAGAGTAAGTTCTATGTTCTAATATTGTATAGTTTAAGTATTAAAAAAAAAATAGAGCATAGTTTAAGATCCTTTTTCCCTAAAAATTCAATGCCTATGCTTTACATCCAAATGGGTTAATGTGTACTAGGATTTTCATCTTATTCCTTGAGTGCAACGCTAGCATATGTTGAAAGGTGTCATCTCACAAATATGAGATAGTCTTCCCCAACATCAACATCTATGGAAGGGAATGGGGCTTAGTTGCATTTCGTATCATGCGCAATGGTGGTGCTCGTTTCATCTTTGGAGTGATGCTTTCATTTGCCGATTGGGGGAGGAGCATCAGGGGATTTCATTGCTGCAGTGATGCAGTGAGATCATCGATCAGGGGATGCAAGACGAGGATTTCATCTTTGCAATATAGCAGTGCCAGTATCAATTGGGTGAGGCATGACAAGGGGATATCATCTTTGAACTGGTGTAGGGTGAAAATCAATTAAGGGAGATGCAGTAAGGGGATGGTCGACAAGTTGGTTATGCAATGCAAAAATCTCAATCTATTAGGGGAGGAGGCCAAAGTGGTTGTATGTAAAGAAGATGGAGGAAGTTCATCAACGGCATGGAAAAAGTTTTCTTGATGGGTTCTCTCCTTTTGATACACTCTTTCAACATCAAAGCCTTTGGGAGAACCGTGTAGAAAATCTGGAGGTGCATGAAAGGGATGTAGTTTATGGGGATAGATCATAATTTGATTCTATTTGAGATGTTCTCCAAAAAGGATCATTGGAGAATCCTAGATGGAAGGCCATGGGCTTTTGACAAACACTTGTTGATCCTGAATGAATATAATGGATCCTTACTCCCATCTAATATGAGATTTATAGAGTCACCCTTCTCGATGAGCATTCTGGATTTCCCACTAAGTGCAATGACGAAAGCAATGGGAAGAGGCGTTGGTGGAGCAAAGGGGTTACATAAAGACAAATGTAGATGGAAAAGGATTTTCAAGAAACGCATATTTACGTGTTAGAGTGGATGTTGATATTCGAATCCCCATGACGAAGGGGGTAATGTTGAAACTAAACCATCGAAAGCAACTGTAGTGGTATGATGTCCAGTATAATTGACTCCCCAACTTTTGTTACAATTGTCAGAGGTTGGGGCATGTTATGGATGATTGCGACATTGACTAACAGCAAAGGGATGGAAATGAAAATTCACAATTTGGCAAATGGTGGCCTGTGAGGATAGATAGGGAGTTTGTCTACCACAACATTCATCATCTCAAGTAATGCAGTTCAGTGATGATCAAAGAGAGAAGAACAACGTAGAGTTCTCACCCTAACAAGAAGACACAAGTCCTACAAGGCGTAGTAGTTCCCCTGAGAAAAGTTTTCTAAGTAAGACACGGAGGAAGAACTAAGGGACACAATATAGTGCATGAGGAAACAAGGAGCAAGCAAAGCAAAATAAGGGAGGGATTGGAAAAAATTCACAAAGGACCAGTGAAAAGAAATAAGGGGTAAATTCACAAGGTAGATGATTTCACATCCCAAAGTGTTAGCAAAACATAATATAGATACCTTTCAAAGCAAAATGCAAGCATGGCTATGTATACGACTTTGGTGAGACAAGAGAAGAGAAGATAGTCTAGGGAAAGTGAGGAAGAAGACAGAGCAACCTCGCTAGGAGTTATCAAAATCTTAGCTTCAAACTACCGAGGCCTTGGGAACCCTTAGGCAATTCCAGCTCTCTACCTCTTATGGAGGCAACATAGTCTGATGTGGTTTTCTTCTCAGAAACCAAACTATCTTCATCTAAGTTTTAAGTGATAAAGAGGAGGGTTGGTTTTAACTTCAGTTATGGAGTGGCTAGTGATGGAAGGAGTGGAGGGATTAGGATTACTTGGAGAACTGATAGAATTGAAAATAGTAAAATATAACAAGAACTTCATAGATACTTTCATTAGAGAAGAGAATGGTGAATAGTGTGGAAATTCACGGGGTCATGGGGCTCCTATATTTAGAGATAGAAGCAAGGTATGGAATATGTTAAAAGGATTGAAAGGAGATGAAATTATACCATGGCTAATGGGTGGCAATATGAATGAAATCCTAGAAACAAACTGTGTCTATCAAACCCAAACTTTCCTCAGTTCCCCTCTATGCACCTTGAATCAATTTATCACAATTAGGATCCCTAAGCCACATTTTCTTAAATCAGAATGGTCTTTCCAACTTACACTCCCCTTCTATTATCCCCACTGGTTCTCATTCTAATAGGGATCAAATATGATCCAAGTGCAAATACATCAAGTGATGAAATTGGGCTGAAAACCATTTGGTCCTCCAAGCACTTTTTGCCAGAAATCTATCAAGTCGAACCTAAGTGTCTTGCTTTCCTCCTTGGTCCATTTGACCGTGTAAATCTGTAACCTTTGTAGCACAAATCCGCCAAAACACATTCATCGGTCACTTCTCTAAAATTCCTTATTTACCGTTTTACTCTCATTTGTCCCCCCAACCTTCTAGGATCGAAGTGCAGCTCACAGAGACACTTTGATGAACTAGAATAAGACCATTTTGTACCACATAGGGAAGCAAATTGAGCGACTTTAGAAACAAATCCAAGTATTGCAAGAAAGTCCTCAAATAAATGGGAACATAGCATAATTGCGAGCCACAAAGGAAGAATCAGGGGAAACCTTGCAATGAAGAAGAAATAATGTGGAAGCAAATATCAAGGGTTAAGTGGTTGTAGGAAGGGGATTTGAATCCAAAGTTTTTCCATGAGCCAGTATCAATGAGAAGAAAATAGAATATAACTAAAATAGTTAAAGGATGCACAGGGGAATGGCAACAAGAAAGGAGGAAAATAGAGAAGATGATAAACTCCGATTTCATGAGCCTGTTTGAATCAATTAGGCCTAATACAATTGGTGAAGCTCTAGACAACATGGAAAGTAAGGCACCTCGATAATTTAATGATTTCTTGGCTTTTCCATTCGCAAAGGAAGAAACTAAAGAGGATCTCTTTTAAATGAATGCAACCAAAGCTCCTAGCCTAGAGGGAATGCCTGTGTTATTCTATCAAAGGTATTGGTCACTTATTGGGAACAGGAATTTAGGAGCATTGCTAGACGTGTTTGAATAGTGAGGCAACATTAGGAAAGATAAAGAAAACTTATGTTAATTCTGAAATTAAGGACTTGGAGCAAGTTCAATTTGCTCACATTAGACCAATCTCGTTATGCAATGCTCTACACAAAATCATAGTACATGCTAATCATTTAAAGGTCAGCTCACCATCCCTCATTTCTAAAACTTGGGAGTGCATTTATACAAAATTGTCAGATATCGGATATGTCCTAATTGCAAACAAGCTGATCCGTGCTTAAAGACGCATGAGGACCAGAAATGAGAGGTATATGACCTTAAAAACTGACATAAGCAAGGCTTATGATAAAATGAAGTGGAAATTTTAGGAGGCAATGATGAGGAAGATAGGATTTAATAGTAGATGGATTTCTTTCTTGAAAGGACCACCCAACTCCAACTTATACTATACTTGGAAAAATATTTCAAAAAGGAGAACTATCCTCCAAAATGAAGTGTTAATTGGAGACAACATTAGTACTATGATATGGGAGAATCCATGGGTGACCGAGCTAGACTAATTTAGAGTTTAAAACTCTAATTTAGCTGCTTCATCTTTAGTATGTCTCCCAATTTCTGCTCTATGATCCTATGAGATGGATTCTCAATTACTAGCACAGGTATTCCGTAAGACAAAGATGGAAAGGATTGCAAATATCCTTTTTATGAGCCAAGCTCATGACGATGCGATATGTTGGTTGTTTGACTTGAAAGGGCACTTCTCAGTACGCAATGCCTACAAAGCAGCTTGGGAAAGCAAGGTGCGAGAGCAGAGTGAGCATGATGCAGTTAGGTACCAACATTACTAAGGTTTCTCCCAATTTGCAAATAAAGAATTTCTAGAAGAAAATATGGAAGTTGGACACTCCACCAAAATTGAGAGCATTCATATGGAGGATAGCTCATGATATCCTACCCACAAAAGAAAAAACTCGAGACAAAAAGGGTAAGTATGGAGAACTTATGCTATTTATGCAATTAAACAGAGGAACTAGTGAAGCATCTTTTCCTCTCACGCCCTTTCGTGTTTGATGCATACCTAGTGCTTAATGCATTGCCTGATAACAGTTTGAGAGATATGGAGTGGTTCAGTAAAATAGCATCCCTATTTCAAAGATGGCAAGGAAAGAAACCAAAGCCATCAACCCAAGTTGCTAACTCTAAAAGGATTTCTTTGGAAGCCTTCTACTGAGCAAGATTGGATGGGGGGAGAAGCAAACGTAGGACATCCCAAATTTCTACAAGATAAATATCGACACAGTAACTTTTGAAGATGAGCAAGCAACAGGGATTGAGGTGGCAATTGTGGGGATTAAGAGTAGTTCATTGCAGGAAACCTAATGGGTTCGGGATCTGCATAAAGCTGAGTAGTTTGCAGCTGAAGTGGGCCTCCTCTTTGCATAGGAGGTAGGTAGGAATGTTATTCAAGAAGGTGATGCTACAATGATGTTCCAAGGACTAGAAAATCATGAAGAAGATCGTTTTCATAATGGAGCCATCATATAAGACATCCTTCTGCATGCCGCTTGGTTTCTTACATTTAGAAGTAATTATGTTCTTAGAGATTGTAACAAAGAAGCGAATTTCGTGGCCAAACTTGTGAAAAATTATACATGGAGCATTTACGCAGGGGGTATGAGTGAATTTTGGATCATGATTCTTTTACGATCTAGAACACCATGGATAGCAATGAGAGACAGCTGGCGGCCACATAACATTGAAATGGATGCAGTGAGACAAGGAGAGAGAGAGAGATTGCCAACCGCATGGAAGATTGAGATGGATGCAATAAGATGGGAGAGACGGACGACGATAATTGAGAAGATGCAGAGACACAGAGACGGCGATAGATAGAGGCGTAGGGTATAGGAAAGGTGTGGCATCGAAAAATAAAACCTAACGGGTCTTTTGAGCAATGAAGTCCATAACTTTTATGTTTTGTCAAAACCCACATTTTCATATTAAGTAAGTTAAAAAATAGAAGAAGAGATAAATTTTTTTTTTTTTTTTTGGTAATGACAAGAGATAAATACTTAAATTGACTGCTAGACTTTTTAACATTTTAGCATATTGGGTTCTTTATTTATAAGTTTTTAATTATTCACTTATTAAATAAGATAAAACTATTAATTTCTCTCATATTAACTTTTATATAATTTTTAATTTATAATTATTAAACAAATTTATATTAAAAATATATTAATTAACATATTAAAGCATATGAAAATATACCAATCAATATAATAAAGCGTATGATAGCATATCAACTAAATATACCTCTAAGGTACCATATATTTAGCAAGATAGTGTGCTGCATACCTGTACCTATATATTAACAAGTATTGCTCCAAGTAACTGTGGATTCACCTGATTTTTTGTTCCTAGTTTAGACTTCTTTTTTCGAATTACATTGCACTAATAAGGTTTGAATCATGACCTCATAAATTATTCAGAGGCCCATTTGACACATCTAATAATATAAGATCTGATAAGATAAAGACTGATAATATAAGACTTAATTATATAAAATCTAATAAAATTTAATATTATACAGTATTTAGTATGTCACTATATAAGATATTATATTATATATAATATAACCAAAAAAAATATTATAATAAATACAATTTTTGAATAATAAATTTAAAATTTAAAAATTAATATAATTATTTAAATATTTATTACAATTATTTTAGCTTTTTTTTATTATATATAAATATAATTTTATATTAAAAATTCTTTATTTATTTTTATTTTTTTTCATAATATAAAAAATATGAATGTGTGTGTGAGAGAGAGAGAGAGAGAAATAATAAGGAAATTTTTATAAATCAAAATTTAAGCAAATCTAATATTATACCCTTATATTTTGTTATTTTTTATTATATATAATTAAATTTATATTAAATATTATTTATATATTTTATTAATAAATTTTTATCTTTATATTTTTCTATTAATTTGAAAAGTTATTTTATAATTATTATTTTTAAAAAATATTTATTTATTATTAAATTTTTTATCAAATAATATTATTTATTTATATAATTTTTATTTTTTATTATTTATCTAATAATTATTTGTATTATAATAAAGCATTAAAAAATAAAAAAGTAATAGAATCCTTCTATATTAAAAGCTAATCAGGCCTAATATAACCTCCCTAGACTGGATTAAGTTATCCATCATTTTGATATAAGGAAGATTTGATGGATAAGTTTATATAATATGTTGATCAGAGAATAGAATAACTGGATAAGGCCATAACATATCAGATACCTTATCCTATCATGCCTAATATGACACACCAAACACACCGCAAGTCTCAAACCACTAATCTACTCCTAATGCTTTTTTCCTTAGTTTAGACTTTGATATTTCAAAGTAATAAGATGAACTTTTTATGTCAAAAGGAAAAGTTAAACAAAAAAAAAAAAACACCATTTTATCCCTAAGTTGAAACTCATTGAAGTGGGCAATTTCAGAGAGGACAAACAAACAGTAGCTACACTAAACGAAAATATTGAAAAGCATAGTTCTCTTGCAAATACTGACAAAGCAACTAAGTTAGTTTACCTGTTATTTGGATTCTCTAACCGAAACTGGGGACGTTGAAGGTGTTTCAACCAATAGAGTGATGTATGAATTTTGAAACGAAGCCAAATAACCTGTCACAAAAAAGAAAAAGAAACATTGTCATGGTTTCACCAAATTAATAAAAGAGTAAAGCCCCAAAATTAGTCTCTAACAATATTATCAGTGGACAGATTGGTCCCTGATAAAAATAAATTAGCTTCAAGGTCTCTGATAATTATAAAAATTAGACACTTTAATCCCTAGAATAAATCTTCTCAATTGTTTATGAGATTTCCAATTTTCGATTTTAGTATGACTTTGTTGCTCCCCATGCGGCAGTAAAGCACATGCAACAACATGCAAGGAATGAACTTGAAACTTGGAATAGTACTGTTGCTCCTTGCATTATATTGCATGTACTCTACAGCTGCATGGAGAGCAATAGTACAACACTAAAATTGAAAATCAGAGCAAAAAAAAAGAGGATCCATTTCAAGGACTAAAATATCTAATTTTTGCAATTATTAAAGACTTTGAAATTAATTTATTTTTGTTAGAATCCAATCTGTCCATTGATAATATTATCAGGAACTAATTTAAAGGTCTCTTTCTCTCTCTCTCTCCCTCTCTCCCTCTTCCTTTCCCTCTCCCTCTCCCTCGCGTGCACGCGAGTCTATCCGCCTTTAGATTGATACTAGATGGCATCCATGCAGTGCACGGAAAAATAATTTTTTAAATTATTTTTTAAATTAAAATTATTTAAATTTGTTCAATATTTTATTTTATAACATATTAAATTATTTTTTATAATTTATTTTTGAACATATTTACTTTTATACATATATTATTATTAATTGTTGCAATAAAAAATTTAAAAAAAAGAGTAAATTAAACACTCTTTCCCTAAGAGATATCTTTATTACCAATCTTCCCTTTTAAAAAAAAATACACCATATGACTATAAGATAAATTTCGTTAATGAGTTGATTTTTTTTATAAAAAAATTGAAGATAATTTATTTAACAATTTGACTAACTACATAATTTTTTTAAAAACAATTGAATACCAATAAAACAATAAATTAGTTGAAATAATGTACTATGTAAAGATATAAAGATTTTAAAATTAATTAAATTAAAATTCAGATATTACTTTTATTAACTTAAATTTAACATAATTGATCATGAATTAGATAATCATGAATTGGAGGATAATTACTGCAAATATTTTAAATTGTAATAATGATATTTATATATATTATAATTATACAATAATTATGCACAATTATTCACCTTAGAAATTTCGAAATTTGTCAATACAAATTATAGATATTGTGTTTTATCAAGTTTTATTTGGCATAGATTGAACCAATATACAATTTTTTCTTTTTTGACTGGTTGAACTGATATATAAGCATACTAAAATATTATAAAATATTATAGAATATCTAAAAAATAGTTGAACTCACTTCAACTATTATAAAGACTTTGATTTTGTCAAATTTAAATTAACACATATAACTATATCTTTTTATAAATTAAATTAAATGATAGCAAGATATTGGTTTTATTAAATAAAACATCCCAAATATGGTTATAAAATTAATTTTATTAATGAGATTAATTTAAAATAATAAAAATAATTTATTTACCAATTTGATTAATCACGTAGTTTTTTAAAAAATAAATAAATATTTTGAATATCTAATAAAATAATAAATTAGTTGAAACGATACAATATAGAAAGATATAAAAATCCGAAACAAAATAAAATAAAATTTAGGTATTGCCTTATCATGATAAATTTAGTTATTCCCACTTTTACAAAATAAAGAATAAGCAATATATATATTTCAAAGAGCATAGATATACACTATTATTTCTGTAACATGATAAAATTAGATTAGGTAAAAATTTTGAAGTTATAACCATCGAGTAAAGATATAAAACACTTATAAAAAGGAAAAAAAAAGCATGAATAATATAAAAAATTATATTTATTAAATTTAATTATACATTGCTAAAAGTGTGTGTGTGTATATGTGTGTGTATTGGTAGAATTAATGTATGTAATTAAAGATGCATTTGTTACAACTTTTAAAAAATGTGATTATAAAATTTGAACATTTTATTTTCTATGTATTATGCACTATTATTATTAAAAAAATAAAAATAAAATATTATATTCATTTCCTATTCACTATATATAGTGTTGATGAATGTCTAAACAAAACATCTATCGAATTAAAGCATTTTTCTCTACACATAGTTATTTCACCTACACTCCTCCTCCTCTTTTATTTTCTTACAAATTCAACAAATACTTAAAATATTTATTTATAAAAAAAATTTAGCCATTAATGTATTAATTTTGCGGGCAAATTGCACTTACTCCCTCTAGATTTGAAGAAATTGCAACTAACCATATTCTTCTCCCTAAATTACATCCCATCCCAAAACCATGTAGCACACTTAATAGTGTTGAAAAAATATTTGAACAAATTATTCTGCCTACTGATAGTAAATTGCTCACATGGCGTGATGAAAACTTTTCAAACGGCGTTCAGTGTGTTGAACACAAAACTTGAAACTCGAAAATATGAGAACAAGGAAGAAATGAATTCACTCTATTGAACTTAAAACTCGAAAACATAGAGATAAAGAAGAAGCGAACTCTGTCACGTCAAACTCGAACCTCGGACCTTGGAACTAAAAATACGTTAAGTGACACATTGAACTCGAAACTACGAGTTATAGAACTCAAAACTCGAAAAATTGAAGACACAAAAGAAATGAACTCACTATATTGAACTCGGAATTTGGAAACTCAAGGTGAATAAGGAAGAAGTGAACTTTGTCATATTAAACTCGGAACACTAATCGCGTTAATTGACACACTAAACTCGAAATTACGAGTTCCAAGTTCCGACGTGAGTCCCGTAAAATGTGTCTTTTTGAAGTTTAACACTTTACTTTGGTCAGGTAGAATATTTTATTAAAATATTCCTTCAACACCATTAAGTGCTATATAGGTTTGGGGCCTAATGCAATTTAGGAAGAAGAATAAAGTTAGTTACAATTTCTTCAAACCTAAACGAGGATTTTATCTTAATTTTTTAAAAAACTTAATTTCTATTCTTTGTTTTTTAATCAATACACTAACAATGCTACATAGGAAATCTATAGAAATATATGAAAATTAATTAATTAAAAAGATATTTATTTTTGTACCCAAAAACAAATTTTGAAAAGGCATAAATAAATGGAAAATTAAAAATTTTTGGTTTTAGAAGGACACAAAAGGGGTCGTCAATGAATGGGTGAAAAATCTAAAATTGGTATTGTAACTATTTAATGCAAGTGTTAAAAAAGGACAAAAATAAAATAAAAAATATTAAATTAAGAGTACTAAATTAAGAATTTTAGTATCTAAAATATGAAAAATTATAATATTACTTTAAAATATAAATATATAATATCATATGATAAGTGAATCAGATGAGACTAACATTATGTGACTCACTTAACGAGAAGCATCTAACAATTAGAATAGAAATCTTATTGTCCCCTTCATGTCCGCCTAGTCATAGTTCACCACTTGAAAAATAAATATTTGAAATTAGAAAAAAAAAATAAAGCAATTACTTATTATGTGTATATTATCTTTTAAAAAAATTAATTTCTATGCACTGAATACACTACCTATCAATAGAATTATAAAATATCAAATCATAATGAGTAATTATTATAATGGATAATTATGTGTTATTATTTAACACTTTCTTGCATTTTTATTATTAACAACATAAAATTATTTTATATGATTAATACACAAAAATTAAACTCTCTTTTAAGTACAAAAGTGTGAATGGTTGGATAATGAAGGAGATAGAATTTGGGGACAAAAAAATCATTAGAAATAGGCTAATGACAAAGAGTTTGAGTAATTTATGAGATCATATATTTAAACCTCATTACTATCAATATGCCAAAAAAAATTTGTAATCCAAAAAAATTCTATCCTAACAATTATTATTTTCCCAAAGAAAATATTTTTTTGCGAGGTTATTGAAGACAAAAGAATTTCTATCCTAATTACTCTTTGCACTTGAAAAAAATGTCAATTACTCTCATTTATATATTTTAAAATTTTTCTTTCTACCATATCAATTAACTCTTCCCTCTACCCAATCACATCATATTTTTTTCTTTATCACATATGATCCTTAATTTATTCAAAATTTTCAAAAAAATAATATGCAAATATTTACAATAAAATCATGTAAAAACATAGGTTTCAAGTAATCGTTTAACACCAAATATCTCAATAAAAATTTAATATCCAATCATTAATGAAAAATCATAAAATATTACTCATAATAACAAGTGAATGTCACAATAAAAAAAAAATGCATGTCAAAACTAATATTTTTTATTTGATATTAAAAAATCACAATTTCATAAAAATTAAAGAATAAGTGATTACACTGATTTGTATGTATAATCTCCTAAAAATTATTTTTCTGTTTAGTTTAAAAGAAAATTTACCTACCTTCCAATTGACTGCAACAGATATTTTTTAAAAATATTCTTTTTCAATAAGAACTTAAAAAAACTAAAAAAAGAAAAAAAAAAAACAAAAGATGGTATTACATGTAGTACTATATATTTTTTATTAATTATTAGATACTAAATTTTTATTGAGATATCTTAATATTAAACATTTATTCATAACCTATGTTCTTCTATGAATTTTGCTATAAATATTTAAATTTTTTTAGAAATTTTGAATAATATAAAAATATAAACATATTAAGAAATGTATATGATAGGTAAAAAAAAATCTATTATGATGGGATAAAGGCAAAAATGATGCAGTGAAATAAAAGGAAGAGGTTTTTTTTAAAAAAAAAATAAAAAGGTCAAAATAATTAATATTAAATAGAAGTGTAATTAAATCAATAATAGTATACTTAATTAAAATTTTACTTTTAATAAAATTAACTAATTTAAGTGAAAATAATTTAAAGTTAAAATTATAAATTAATAATAAAAAGTGTAGATAAACTCAACAGAGTATCAATAACTTCATCTAAAATTTTTCTTCTTCCCAAAACATACAAGAGATTTCCAAAAATAACTGAAAGAAGAGAAACAAATGCGCACCTTGTTGCTCGGGAAAGTCCAACACTTCAAATGGAGTGAATACTAGCGCTACAGCCTGATAAACAACAAACCAACACCTTTTTTTTTATTTTTTTGAGGCGGTGATAAATAATTAAATATGATTAATATACAGAAACAAGGAACCTGGCCGACAAAGAAGGCTCAAACCAAAGGAAAAACAATATGCAAGATTTTCTTCTAGTTTGGTTCTGGAGATGCAAGACTTTCTTTCTTTCTTTTTTTTTTCTCTTATTTTGGTCTTTAGGATCTATAAGCTGAAGAACGATAAACTCTAACAGGGAAACGAAGCGAAGAATGCCAAGGACAAATTTTACGACTCAAACCAAAAGAAAAACAGCCTGCAAGACTTCCTTTTTTTAAAATTTTTTTTCTTTTTTTGCTTTTTTTTTTTTTTGGCGCCGCTGAAAAACAACAATAAGAGGAACAGAAACACACAACTTGAAAGGCAAATATGACGACGGAAGACAAAAACTGAAAGGAAAACAATCGGCAGCACACTTTTTCTCCGGAGCAATACTTCAAATGAAGGGAGTGAGCTAGAGCGACAACCTGATGATAGTCACGAAATACGAAATCAACTCTCTTTCTTCTTCTTCTTTTTTTTTTTTTTTTGGGTGTTGTAAGAACTGAAAAGTAGTTAAATATGACCTATAGAAACAAGGAATCTGGAAGGCACGGAAGACCCAAAACCAAAAGGAAAACAATATGCAAGATTTCTTCTATTTTGGTTTTCAAAATGCAAGATCTTCTGTTTTTTTTTTTTTTGGGATTTTTTTTTTCTTTTTTTGGCTTTTGTGTTTTATGAGCTGAAAACCGATAGACTCTAAAAGGGAAACGAAATAGAGAATGTGAAAGACACAAATTTTACAACTCAAACCAAAAGAAAAACAACCTGCAGGATTGCTTATTTTCTATTTTATTTCCCCCTTTTTTTTTTTCTTTTTTTGGGATTTTGGGTTGTAAGTGCTGAAAAACAACAAACAATAAGTGGAACAGAATTACAGAAACAAGGAACTTAGAAGCAAAATATGAAGACTGAAGACAGAAACAGAAAGGAAAACAATCAGCAGCACACTTCTTTTTTGTTTTTCGTTTTGAGCTGAAAAGTGTACACTATAACGTGGAAAACAGGGAATTCGGACAATCTTAAACTGCTTGAGATGGGTTTCAGGAATCAAGAATGACAATGAATGGGTTTCAGGGATGGTTTGCAAGAAGTCGGCATGTGCATAAGTGCTGATCATATGGTGAATGAAACCTGCTGCAAGAATGCGATATCCCAATAAATATATTAAAAAAATGATCAACGACTTTGTTTACCCTAGTCAATTGAAAAATAATTAATTAATTGAAAAGCATGTTCGCCATCTGACAACTGACTAGCTGTTTCAAACTAACCGTGGTTAATAATATGGGACGATTATATAATCCTCATCTAAAATAATGAACATTCAGTGTTCCGGTGTTGCCTTTATAATAAGTTTTTCTAATTTTTATAATAACCATGAAAAGACTATTTACCCCTTATTTTATATCAAATTTTTGTTTTATCACCATCGCAAGCACTCTTCTGAGTAAAATTTGCATCTCTATTCCAACTACGTCAGGTCGTCTCTTAACAAAAGAAAAGGATGGTTCTTTCCGTAAGAAACATATCATGATTTACCAAAACACATATTTTTATCAAAGCAGATTTTCAACCCCAAAATAAGATCACATAGTGGTAGATAATGAATAAACCTTATTTCGAAAAAAAAAACAAGGATAATAAATAAACATTAAACAAGTCCCACTTAGAAAGGAGTAGCTAATAACCATCATTATCCTGAAATTAGGTACGCAAAACAAAACATGTGCGTCCAAACACAAAACTGCAATCCAGATTTTCCATTTTGATTAAACGCATGAACTAGTCATATGATTTTGAAAACAATTTTAAAGTTGAAAAGGAGAAAAAAAGAGACTATCCAACACTTAAGTTCATCAGTATATGAGCCCATCATTCACCATGTAGTACTCTAAAAAATCTATACTATACTTAAATCATATTATGACATTTTATTAACTATTACTTATACTTGCAAAAAACCTAAACTTCACTTTTAAATTAAATTACATGAAAAATAGGATAAAATTATTTTTTTTAAAATACAACATTACTTTTGAAGCATTTAAAAATATGAGTCTCAAGCATGAAGGAAAATTACATAGACGATGCAAACCAAAAAGCCAACATAAAGAAATAAAGCATAGGAGTAATAAAGAGAAACATCCATGCACACCAGAAATAATATATCGATATTATATATATAGAATACCATAAGTTACATCCAAAGACTCATGGCTCTACCACGACCTAAATCATACAAAGCCACAAAAATAGTATTATTGTTTCACTAGTGGTGGCGAAATACAACATTAAGTACATAGGGTGATAGCAAAGAACATTATTAGCAGCATCTATCTCCAAAATGGCCTCATGATCAACGGTCATTATAGCTAGCGATGTTGGATGGGATAGCACGAGAATAATGCCAGCTCACTCAGACATTCAGTCAGATCCAGAATCAACATAACATATGAATATTTCAGTTTTAGTATAGCATTGGCAATATACTTAATTTAACTACACTTTAGAGCACCCAAGCATTAAATTTTAGCTATCACCTATAATTTTCTCAATTTTGCCCAGTCTTGTGAATTCTACCAAAATTCTTACTTACCTCATTTAAATCTGCAATTTTAATATGTTATAGTATTATTAGTCTATTTTTAATTCTCTTTAGTCTCATTAAGTTTTGATAAGTATAGCTCACGTATTGAAATTTGACCTAAGTCTATCCTATTACTAGGTATATTTAAGCACCAAAAAGTAAAAATTCACTAAAAATAGAAAACTAATTGGAATTGTAAGAATGTCATTTTAAATCCAACTAAACGAGCTTTCATTTCCAATAATTTTCATTCTTTTTGAATAAGCAAAGCTCAAGTTATGAGCTCTTGAAATTAGCTAACTTGAACTACCCTGTTTTAGCTTGGTTAGGACATGGGGCAACTTCAATGAAATACTAGGTGCAATAGAGATCAAATTTAACTCTAAAATTTTTATGGGATGTTGTTTTATGTGTAAGCTTTCTAAAAAAATTAGTTGCACTCAATTTAAAGTTGTATAGTGTAAGTTATGCCCTGTACAAGCCACTTTGGTTGGATCTAGAGGCAAAAATGTAGGATAAATTTCAAAAATTCATATATCACCCAATACTAACCCAATGACCTTATAATTTATATGATTGGAAAGCTCTAAATGTCCAATTTCATTTAAAATTCGTTTCATCTAAATTTGATATCTGTGGATGAATCTGTATACTGTGCAAGTACGGACGCCATAGGGTTTTGTAGTAAAATCCACTTTTGTTGCTTCCTTTTTGGTTCTTTCACTAATTAATCAATCAAAACTCAATATGTACCTAATAATCTAGCCATAAACATATATATAAACTTAATATAACATAAAATACCTGAGTATAGATGAATTTTCAATAGCCACCAATTCACAAGAAATCAAGAAAAGAGAATGAATCCTACCTCTAGTAAGCAAAATAGTTAGCTAAAGTTGAGTTTTTTAATCAAGGAAGTGATTGAAACTTTGAAATAAGATGAAATTGAGAGGGAATGAAAGAAGAGAGAATAGAATGAAGCAGTGGAAAGGAGTCGATCAAATGGAGGATTTTGAGGGAAATTATAATGTTGTATAAAGCTTGGTAGTTGGTCTTCTCAATTCTCATTGGTTAGTTCTTGAGTGGCTATGATTCACCCAAGTTTTCTGCCTATGATTCACCCAACATCATTATGCATCTTATGACATCATATTCATCACTATCATCATACTTGTACATAGAGACATATATCACAAGCAAAATCTTATGAGTTTAGCTTAGTAAATTAGGTGCAAGTTTTTAGCTAGATTTTCATCTCGTTCAATTCTTTTATTATTCATAAAGGCAAGTTTCTTCTATTACTCTTTTTAAATCTTTTAAGTTGAAGTATGAGGTTCCAATGTTTTAAGTTGAGGGTTTTGGGATCTTCAAGTTTGTTTTTTATTATCCCTTAAAATTGACCTTAACCAAATTTATATTTTCACTGTGAGGCAATAATTTAGTAAATTCACCATAATTTTATACTTTACTATTTTAACTTGATTTTTTTGTTGGATTATTCTTCTCTGATACCTCTTTTAAACAAAATAAACCCCACCCAAAAATTTCAAGTTTAACTTGAATCATGCACTAAACAATTTTACTATTCGATTTTTAGTTTTACCCAAGTAGCAGTAACTTGTCTAATTTACTGGGAGTTCTACAAAATAAATCTGATCGAGATATTTTACAAAGTTATTCCTTATATCTTAGCTTTCTTACAAATTTGGTCCTATTCAAAAAATTTTGTATAACTTGAGTTATAAAGACTCTAGTGTAAGTTGTCTAGACAAGAACACTATCAGGCACAACCCACTTACAAAATTCATATCTTGCTCATTTTAAGTCCAATTGTAACATCTCAAAGAACAGTGCATCTGATTAATGTTGTTAATTAATTTAATTCGTTGCATTAGAGAGATATGAGTAATTAGGGTTAAAATATGAATATTAGGGTTAGGAATAATTAGACTTACTATGTAAAAAATTTTATAAAGACCATCAGCAATGTTTTGCTAATTTGAGAAAATTGATTCAATTTCGATGTTGTATTACGTCAAAATCAAATTAATAGAAATTTATATTTTAATATCACATGAATGCCAATTAAAATCCTAATTTGAGTAGCCAAAATTGAGCCACAGACTCACCTTGGGCTAGTGCTATTTTAGCCACACAAAAGGGAAGCTAAGTGAAATTTAAATTTGAAGAAAAATCCTCCAATTACACAGCATAAGTCACTTTTCCTTCTTATTTTTGCCCTCTCCACATCAGACCGCTCTCTTTCCTATTTTCTTCTTCTTTTTCTTCTTCTTCTTCTTCTTCACCTTTTTATCCTCATTTCTCACTCCACCTCCATACTTTCACCTAAAATTGCTTCTTCTTACCTTCAACTTAAGATTTAAGGTATGATTTCTTGAGTTTTGTTGTTAATAAAGGTTATGTGATTGATTAGTGTTTTCATATTCCTCTTTAATATGATGATTATATGACTTGTTTAAATTGATTGAATATGGAGATTCTTGGCTGGGATTTGAAAATTGATTAGAAACTGAAAGGAAAACTCAAACTAGCTTGTTGAAATTCAAAACCCTAGGACTTAAGCATATTGTGTATGGCATGTTTTGACCTACAGAGGTGGAAAATTTATAAAACTATTTTTAGATAAAACTAGATATTCAGAGATTTCCAATCATATAAATTATAAGGTCATTGGATCTGAAATGAAAAAGTTATGAATTTTCAAAATAAACATTTGAATCTTGTCAATTGTTCTGGCCAGTATTGTAACACCCTCCCAAGGACAGTACTATGCTTAAGTCATAGCACCATACCCTGGAGTTATTCTTTGTTACACAGCGGACCTTGTCAGACAGCAACTTCAGCCGTCCTCGGAAACTTCTGAATTTATCTGGAGACAACATGGAAATAGGAGTGAGAATTATAGAATTCTCAGTAGGATTCTCATACATAGTGTCATCATGTTCGTCTCCAGTTTGCTTCGGTTTATTATGAAAAAGGTGAACATGCTGCAGAAACTGTTCAATTTTACATTCGAAAAATATCTTATCCGAAGTAAAGCTCATTTTAATCAGACACTTGGCATCTGAGAGAATCCATAAAAATCCAGTCATGAATTATATTGAGACTAATAACTGAAATACAATAAGGTATGATAGCATCAATGTACTAGAGGCATAACTTTGACATATACTTTACTGGAACTACATCATATTAAGACGCCCACACAACATCAATATGCTGAGAACATAACATCTGCACATAAAATTACTCGTACTTAAATTTTATGCCTATACATGTAACTTGCTTTTCTTTCTTTATCTTCCTTTTCATCATAAAATCTTTACGTGCCATATTCCAGAGTATGATCGCCATGTCATACCCTATCAGAGCGTGATCGCCATGTCACGTTCCTTAGGAATATGGGATCTTCACTTGGTACTTACACTAGCTGGGTCATGCCATGCCTCATGTAAGTTCTGGCCACCATGCTCACACTAGCTGGGTCGAAACCATGCCTCATGTGAGTCGGGTGTCTGCATATACTTTAATTCTTTAGCCTTTGGTCTTTAGTCTTTTACTTTGCACATCTAGGCATTACGTATCACCGTTCCTAGGGTGCTTTTACTGCCCTTGGGTAGCCTGGCCTTGGAGTGAGCTCGTCAGCTTCACCCGTGACCATCGTCACACCGACTCACCCGCAAGGGGACCTACGTGCCTCTAGTCTTGGAGGGATCTCATTCTGGTCACGTGCTTCAAAACTGAGGGATCTCATTTGACCACGTGCCTTCAACATAGAGGGATCTCATTTTGACCACGTGCCTCCAAGGTAGAGGGATCTCATAGTTTTAGCTGCCTTCACAAGGAGGGATTCAAAGTGCAACTGCCTCCAGGTGAAGGGATTCATATCTTTATATTTAACTGCCTTCACAGGGAGAGATCTCAAGTAACTGCTTCCGAGTGAAGGGATTTACATTCATTATACTCATGTCTTTTTATTCTCATACAAGGTCATGCATAGTCACACTGAATGTACCTATACTTCATTTATTTTCATACGTCATTGCATACATGATCTTCACGTACATAGTCATGACATATAAAGGCCCGTAGCCTCTTTGCCATTCTACCGGCACTCATACATATGCTTTGTCCTTTACTTTCATATACCTCATCTCATACTTATGTCATTCTTGAATATAGGGTTTCTATACACCCATTCATACTCTAAATCATCCTTGATAATCCATATCATCTTCAAATTTATCCTTGCATGTAAACATTCCTAATTTCATAGACTTCTGCCGTAAATCCGGCAGCATAACGGATCAGCTCCGTCTCCCCATGAATAGTTCCAGTCCTTACAGACAATTCAGCCATAGCAACATAATCAACTCAACGCATATATATCAACATCAAACTGTCAATTCTCAACTCATACCTTATATGTTTTACTAATACTTGTGAAATCATCAATTGGGTCACTTTTGCCAATCTATTCAGTTTTGCCAGAATTTCATATGATCCACCTTTATTTCTATTCAACTCATTTGAACCTGAATTTTGGATATGTCATAGATCTATATGTCTACTTCCTAACCTCTTTAGTCCCATATCATTTTGATTTATATAACTCAAGATATTTAACCTTTGCCTCAGCTTGTTCGGTCACTAGCCTGAATTACACTCCTAAAAGTATAAATTCACTAAAAGTCGAAATTAAGCTCAATTCATATGAAATTGGTCTTATATTGAAGCTAACAGGACAACCTTTCATTTGCCACAAGTTTCACTCCATTTGCTTAAGTACACTTCGAGTCATAAGTCCTGAAAATCGACCTTCCTGAACTACTCTGTTTTGGCTTGGATTGGACATAGGACAACTTCCTCGAATTACTGGGAACAATTGGGACCATAACAAACTCGGAATTTTATATTGGGATACTCCCCTATGTGTAAGCTTTCTAACAAGATTGGTTTCACTCAATTTGGGGTTGTATAGGGTGAGTTATACCCTCCTCAAGTCATCCTGCCCGGATGAAAACCCTGAATCCTAGGTCAAACTTCAAAAATTCATATCTCTCTCAATACTAATCCAATGGCCTTATATTATATGTCTATGGAAAGCGCTGAATGTCTACTTTCATCTAAAAATGGTTTCATCGAATTTAACCAGTTGTAGGCGGCGCCGTACCCTCCATTGTACGGACTGCCGTGGAATTCTCACTTAGGCAGCATCCCAACCCATCCATTTCTTCTAATTTTCTCCTTCTAATCATAATTCTAATTCAAAATCTCCTATGAATTTAATCATTATTCATCATAATCCATCATAATACATCCAATAATTCATCAAATACATAAAGAAGAGTTCAATCTCATGCAATCATAGTGCAAGGAATTCAAGAATAGAAGTAGAATCCTACCTCTTTAGAGTGTGACCTTGTTGAATTTGAGTTTGGATTAATGGAACTTTGCCAAAGCTTCAGATTTGATGGAGTTGGATTTGAGAGAGGAAAGGAAGAAGAAGAAGGCTGGAGCAAGGAGAAAGAGAACGTAAATCAGCTGGGAATGAAGAGGGAAGTTTGGCTTAAATACATGAAAGTTGTGGTGTTGATTGGCTGAAGTTTTTATGGTTGAAGTTCGGGCATGTCTCTCACTTTTGTGGCCAATTTGCTCTCCACATCATCCAAAACTGGGACACACTTTCGTTCCGCCTGAAATCGGAACTCGTCCCATAATACTTTAAGTCGGAACTCGTGACCTTCTAAATTGCTTACTGTTTGAAGCGATGTCGAACTCGTACCATGTTGCTTGTGACTTGAGGAAATCTTGCTCATTTTGATACTTGGAATCGAAGTCGGAGGTCGGAAGTAATGCAGCTAAAAATCATATAATCTCGGAACTCCCTATCTGAACTCGGGAATGTCAATGTTGGATATAAAATCGGAGATCGGAACTCGTGTATAACTGAAATCAACTCAAAGATTTGAACTCATGTCCATTGAGTTCAACTCACGTACCATTGTGTTAAACCATTACTTCTGAGGTTGGGAACCACGCACACTATCGTGAAGCATGAGGTATGAGGTTGAAACTCGGGCATTCGAATCACATTGCCAAACCCAAGTACTTAAACCCGGAAGTCAGGATTTATATACAGTGTGGTTGATGAGATCGGAAACCGGGTATATTTGTCCTTGAAACATGAAGTTGGATATTGAGCAAGGCGAAATCGAAAATCAGAAATAACACTCCATCTGAAATTCAAAGATGAAATTGGAAATCGGTATTACGTTCATGTTGTTCGGCTTTGAAGTTTAAGATCGGAAGTCATGGAAATTGCTGCCAAATGAAGTCAGAAATCGTGTAGACGAACTCGGAATTCGGAATTTATCCCATTCTGTGTAAAATTCAAAGTTGAAGTCAGGAATTGAAATTGATCAGTCCTGAGGGTGAAGTCGGAACTCGGAAATCGGGATGTTACAAGTATGGGTTATGAAGGGCATAACTCGCCCTATACAACTTCAAATTGAATGCAATTAATTTTGTTAGGAAGTTAATATATAGATATTCATACCATAAAAATTTTAAATTCATATCTTAAATATTTATCCCAGAAATTCTTCAAATTTTCCCTAAGTCCTGTCTGGGTGGAAATAGGGCAGACCCTATTAGCCCAATTTGAGAGCTCATAACTTGGGCTTTACTCACCCATTTGAAATGAAACTTGTGGAAATGAAAGATGTTTTAGTTAACTTTACTTAGACCAATTTTTGAATAAAATTGATGAAAATTTTATTTTTGATGAATATTTATATGTCAGTGCTCAATTCTGTCTAACACTAGGGCAGCCTTGAGTAAAATCTCAATAACTCAACTTATACTCATCAAAACTTGGTGAGACTAAAGAGAACTAAAAATAGATAAAAATGTCACCACATACTAAAATTTCAAATTTAAATAAATTAAGATGAAATTATGGCACAATTTCTAAAACAAGGAACAATTAGGAGATTGAAGTGCAAATTGCCAATTTTAAGTAATTGAACACTCTTAGACTATGAATGACCAAGGATTTAAATTTTGATAATGCAATTTTCGATTATGTTACTGAAATGTTAGTGCAATACTATATTGATTATGGTATCTTAACTGGTTGGCTGGAAATGCTTCTGTTGCATTTTTGGGGAAGCATTATGTTACAGCCATCATGCCGCTGAATTTCCAGCAGGAATTAGTGAAAGTTATGAATGTTTCTATGTTATGTACATGACTAGCATCCAAGCATGATATGATTTTATATATTTGTGTGTGTGTATGTGTGTATCATGTCTATGAAAGCCATGCATGCAAGTATTATAGTGATAAGATACAAGACACATCCATAAATGCACAAGGTACCCGCATGCATGATCATATAGGTAAAGGAAAAGATAATAAGAACTTGCAAAGGAATGTACCGAGCCTCCACCTTGTAGTGGGCTAGGGCGATACTATTTAAAACTTGTGCTAGCCTGCGACCAGATTTAAAGGAAATAGACCAGTGTGAGAGTCAGGGAAAGTAAATCTGTCACTCATGTATTGGTACAAGCTCAGACCTGAGAAGCAGGTTATTTCCCAAGGGTAAGAAAGGTCATTCACCTCCGGAGGACCAAGCATAGATGAACAAGATGCAAGTTAAAGAAAGCAACGAAGATAAGAAAGGCTACACTTTGAGGACGACGATACGTAATGCTCAAGTGCAGGCCCAAACAAACACCCTAGGAACAGCAATATGTAATGCCTTGGTGTGTTAAGTAAAGAAAGATAAGAAAGAGCAAGTACATTTGATCAATAAGTCATTTGCATTCATCTATACATATTATTCTATAGTCCATTATCTTGTTATGTTTATGATTAGACCCTCTTTCTATTTACTAAGTGCATAAGTAAAATGAACTCTACTTCAGATAATGTGGTTTCAAACTGTAAAACTGGAATGTATGCCCTATTCTTTATATTGTTCACACTTTTCTAAAATAAAATGAAGCAACTGGAGATAATGACGACGACACTATATATGGTAGTCTAAGATATCCTATTGAGAATTTGTAATTCTCACCCTTACATATGTTTCTATGTTAGCTCCAGATATCTTAGGAGGTATAGAAGATGATCATATTGGGTTGTGTTGTTTAATATTAGAGGATAGCCAAAGGTTGCTATCAGACAAGGTTTGTATATACACCAGTAACAACTCCCAAGTATGGTTTTAATACTTAAACATGGTATTATGCTTAGAAGGATGTTATACCAATGCTCATATATTTTATATATATGGAAAGCTCTGTGAGTCTATTTTCAAATAAAATTAGTTTTGTTGCATTTTGGGTCGTATAGAATAAGTTATTATCTTTGCCATACAGAACTGCCAGAATTTCAGCATTTCCAGATTTCACTTTCAAGTGAGCATTTTTATTTTTCATTTTTATTTCATATCTTTAGGTTTCAATGATAAAATAGTATTTAAAGCTTAAATAAAGTTTGATTTGTGAAAGTGTGGTCATGAAGGGAACACTTTAGCACCAATAAAAACTTCATAGAGAAGGAGTATGGCCATGAGACCTAAGGACAAGTCCTAGAACTACCTAGGTATCAGAAGCTTAGCAGTTCTAGTGCTGGAAAACATACAAAGAAGAAGAGATAGAGTCACTACTATAAGGAGCTTTTTGAAGTGTTGAAGAGTAGAAAGGTTGGATATGTATCGTCCGAAAAAAAAAATCTTATCGTTTTTAATCGATTTATTCAATTTTAACGAATAAGTGAGATTAATAAGATATCAACTGAATATTTAATTAGAGAAGTTTGAATTAGAAATAATTAGAACAGCAACCTAGAAAGCCTCACAAGATTTTCCTAACTGTTTTGCTGATTTGAAGGAAATTGGTAGGAATTCGGTATTTTAAACTGTCAAAACCAAATCAATAAAATTATACACTCAAAACTCTACATCAAATGGCTGAAAACTCAGCCATTAACCCCGAAAAAAGTGGCACAAGATAGCCACAAAGAATGAGGAAGGTTGGCTGAAATTAAGCCACAAGGTTCTACACCAATGGTAGGCTTTCATTCCAACTACCCCTACAAATTCTACTTGTCTTATTTTCCTTTTCTGCCCAACAGAAATTCGCCCCCTCCAGTAGAATTCCTCATTCTTCTCTTCATCTTCTTCATCTCCTTCATCTCCTTCATATCCTTCTTCCACTTTCAGCCTTCCTCAAGCTTCTTGTATCCATATCCTTTACTAGAACTCAAGACTAGCTTGTTGTTACATCAAAATAAAGGTAGGATTCAGCTTCTTTGCTTGAGTTTATTGAGTTGATGGCTGTTGGGAAGTTTTTCTCTATTCATATAATTGATGATATATGATAGTTATGTGATGAATTATGGCTAGTTTATCAAGTCTTTGATGGGATTGAGATTGAATCTTGCATGAAAAACAAGATAAATAGCAAACTAGAATCTGAAACCTAGAAAATCTTATGGCGTCCGTACTAGTGGAGTGTACAGCTCTACCTACGACCACCTAAAAACTATTTTTATATGAAACTAGACATCTAGGGCTTTGCAACCATATAAACTATAAGACTATTGGATTAGTATTGAGGGAGATATGAATTTGAAAGTTTGCCCTAAATTTCTGACTTTGATTCTAGGTAGGGAAGGATGTTTAGGGCATAACTCGCCCTATATAACTTGAATTTTGGTCCAATAAAATTCTTTAGAAAGGTAAGACATAGAAAAATATTTCATAAAAATTTCAGAGTCATATTTTATACCAACTGCTCCTAGTAATCCATTGAAGTTGCCTTACATCTATACCGGGCTGGAACAAGGCAGCTTAAAACAACCAAATTTAGTAGCTTGTAACTTGAGCTTTACTTAGTCAAATGAAATGAAACTTTCTCAAGATGAAAATTTTCTTCATAATCGTTAAAATGATATAGGTTTTGTGGGAATCCATCCAAGTTTCGATTTTTAGTGAATTTGTACTTTTAGGTGTATAATTCTGCCTAGTTACAGGACAGGTTGAGTTAAACTCTCAATAACTTGAGTTATAAATATCAAAACGAGATGGGACCAAGAAGCTTAGAAAATAGACACATAACATTCAAACATATCCAAAATTCATGTCCAAAGGAGTTTACTAGAATTTGTGGTAGATTTTACAAAATCGAGCAGAATTGAGGAACATAAGTAGAATTTCCAAATTGAAGAACTAGGCACCCTAATACATATATGAGTTCAATTAAAGTCTAAAGGTTGCAATTCCATGTTGATGTTTGAAAGATTAATGTATTATACTTGATTTGTTACTATGACTGACTATCTATTGAAATTAGCACTATTCATGGAGAAATAGATCTGATTCGTTATGCTACCGAATTTTCGGCAAAATTGTAAGGATGTTATGAGCATTTATACGTTATGAATATGTATGTGGAAATCATGTATGCAAGGATACATGAAAGTAAGTGATGAAGCATATGCATGAGTGCATTCAGTATATCTATACATGACTATGTATGAGAATGAAAGGATATAAACGTATTAAATGTGGATCCCTTCACCTAAAGGCAGTTATGAGATCCCTTCTTATGAAGGCAGTTAAATAAGATAAGATTGGATCCCTTCACTTAGAGGCAGTTAATTGGTCCCTTCTTGTGAAGGCAATTAAAGCTATGAGATCCCTCTACCTTGGAGGCATGTAGCCAAAATGAGATTCCTCCAAGACTAGAGGCATGTGGATCCCCTTATAGGTTAGTTCTGTGTGACGACAGTCATGAGTTGAGCTCACTTCTAGGTCAAACTACCCAAGGGCAATAAAGATTAAAGACAAAGATATATGCATGCAGACACCCCAGGGATTACGATACGTAACACCTAGGCGTGTCAAGTAAAGAAAGAAAAGAAAAGTATAATTACATTCGCATGATATTCATGATGAGCCATTGCACATGAACAATTTGCTATTGTTATTATTACGAAATCACTCACAATCTGCTATGCTATTGCTTTAATTCTTGCTCTATTTATCAAGCACTTGAATAAAATGAACTCTGCTTCAGACAATATAGTTTCAAACTATAAACCTAAATATATTTATATAACATGCTCACCTTTGTATAAGAAATTGAAGAGTTGGAGATAGTAATGATGACACAACACGTAATTTCTTAGTGAATCCTATTGAGAATTTTTAATTCTCACTCCTATATATATTTCCGTGTTATCTCCAGATAGCTCAGGACATATCTAAGGTGGCCACCTAGAGTTGAATAGAGATATTGAAGATGGCCGAAGAGCACTGTCATACAAGATCTATTAAAGCAATGGTAACAACTCTCGAGTATGATACTATGACTTAAGCATAGTACTGTGCTTGAGAGAATGTTACAGGATATGGCCTCCCTTCTATGGAGCTTGAAAATAGAGCTAAGTGTGTATTTAAGTATGTTCTTCAAAGACCAAAGAAAGTGGTCTCTGAAGGGATTGTAAGGATGGTGATGGGGAATGAGGTAGTTTGGAGTAGGAAAGTAAGAAGGAGGATAAGAAGAATAAGAAGAACAAGGAAAGGATAGTATGGATCTTAGAGAGAAGTAAGAGCTTTTGTGTTTTTAGTGAAAGAGTAGAAGTTGCATAATGAGAGTGGGAGGGGGGTTGATGCAATTTTTTTTGCTTTTTTCACTTAGGAATAGGCTTAGTGACCATGGAGTGAAAGATTGGTCGTTTCACTTTTGAGTCTTGATGCATATTTTAAACCCTTTTATGTTTTCTAAGGTGGTTAATGGCTAACTCCATTCCATTAATGGGTTGATCCACTTTGATGATTTATGCCAAATCAAGTGTGATCTATGTGTAGGATTATCCCACTTTTGGTTAATTAATATTTAAGTTAATTAGCTACATCAAACCTTGATCTAATGGTGAAAGATTAAGAACCAAATGAATGGTAGATGATGGGCTAAGGGGCAACTAAATTTTTTCCTCTTAATTAAGGGGGAAAATTTTGAATTTTCATTGTTATTAGAATTATCTAGGTGCTAATCAATTAGATTATTTTAATTGCTCTTTAAACAATTATGGTTAATTACACCTTTAAGGCCTTTTTGAAAAAAAAGAATTTTTCTCACTAATTATGTATCTAGGGTGTGAGTATTAATTTGTCATACTTGATTAAGATAGAACATTGGTCAAGTGCTTCATTTGCTTTCTTTACTTGACACACCTAGGCATTACATATCACCATCCCTAGGGTGTCCGCGTGTATATGTCTTTATCTTTAACCTTTATTATCCTTAGGTAACCTGATCTAAGAGTGAGTTCAACTCATGACCATCGTCATACAATACTGACCTCCAAAGGGATCCATGTGCCTTTAAATTAGAGGGACTTAGTTGGCCAATTACCTCCAATATAGAGGGACACAATAATTTTAGCTGCCTCCACCAGGAGAGACCCGATATGCACTGCCTTCGAGTAAAGGGACATACATTTTATCTTTTAACTACCTTCACATAAAGGGACCCAAATAACTCCTCCAAATGAAGGGACTTCATAAAAATAATTTCTTTATTCATATGCAACTATGCATGCTTTCATAAGGATAATCATAAACACATCATCTAAAAATGCTCATATGTATTTTCTCTCAAACATTTTTGCATGCATAAGTTTTCCGTATTCATAATTATATAGATATTCATATCATAAATTCTTATAACATAAACTCTCATAACTCATGTAATCATGGTCAATTCAACTTAAATGACATAGGAAATTGTATGCATGACATTTCATGTACATAAGTTTTGCCAGAATTTCAGCAATATAATTAATCAAGTCCGCTTCCCCGTGAATAGTTCCATCTTTAACAGACAATCAGCCACAACAGCAGAACCAAAATAATCCACATATCATCATCTCAATAGTACAAGAAAGAGTTTGCACATATAAACTTAATAACTTGGCAAGTTATAATTTAAGTGTTTGAAATCTTGAAGACTTGGCTATCCTATCCTTTGTCCTTGTTTCTGCCCTAATTTGTAAATTACACCATAAATTTATCTTAGCTTGTTTAAACCTGAAATTTGAGTATGTTATAACATTATGTGTCTATTTTTAACTCTCCTTGGTCCTATTAAGTTTTAATGAGTATAGCTCACGTTATTAAAGGTTAACTTAGGTCCGCCCTATGTTAGGCAAAATTGGGGTTTAAAATATAAAAATTTACCAAAAATAGAAATCTTATTGGATTTGAGTGAATCATATATCATTGTAAAGCTAATAGAACCATCTTTCATTTCAATAAGTTTCATTTCATTTAATGAGCAAAGCTCAAGTTATAAGCTCGCAAAGTTGATGGAATTGGTCTACCCTGTCTTTGTTTAGTCTACCTTGTCTTTGTTTAGTCAGGACATGGGGCAACTTTGATGAATTACTAGGAGTAATAGAGATCAAATTTGAGTCTAAAATTTTTATGGCATGTTGCTTTATGGATTTCTAACAAAATTAGTTTCACTTTAATTAAAGTTGTATAGGGCGAGATATGCCCTACACAACCTACTCTAGTTGGTTCTAGAGGCAGAAATCTAGGATAAACTTCAAAAACTCATATCTCACTCGATACTAATCCAATAGCCATATAATTTATATTGTTGGAAAGCTCTAACTGTCTAGTTTCATTTAATTATGATGGCTATGTGTGAAGCTATACACTTAAGAAATACGGACAGCATAGAGTTTCTATTTTTCTAGCAACCCTATTTTTGTTCTTGTTTGAGTTTTTGCCCAATTAACCATCCTAAACCAAGAACACCTATCTTTAATCACTTTAAATATGTCATAAGGTCATCAAATAACATTAGAACAAGAAAGAGCAGCTCAGATCCAATTAGCTACACATCATTTAAATCAAGCAAAAAGTAAGAATCCTACTTCAATTAGAATAGATAACTAGCTAGAGTTAGTTTTCTTGATGGAGGGAGTGGCTAGGGCTTGGAGATAAGATGAAGGTGAATTGAAATGAAAGAAGAGAAGACAGGGAAAGAATGCTGAAGGTTGGTCGACCAAAATGAAGGATTTAGGAGGAAATAATGAAAATTTAAAAGGCTTGGTGGTTGGGATTGTGGCTCATGATTGGTTGTTGCATTTGGATGGTTGAGATTCAACCAACAATGCTCTCATCTATGGCTGTTATGGCACCATTTGGGTGGGGGTGGTGGCTAAATTTTAGCCACCCAATCTAAGATTTTATCGGTATAAAATCCTACTGATTCAGTTCCAGCAGTTTAAAATACTGACTTTTGACCGATTTCCTTTAAATCGGCAAAATGATTCTAAATAACTTTCTAAGGCTTTGTTTACATGTCTATTCTAATTTTTTCTTAATTTTAATCTCTCTAATTAACTCCTAATTAACCTTTAATTAACTTCTAATTAATCTTTAATTACTCTTATATAACTATTAAAACCAAATAAAGTGATAAATGGCAGGGCTAAACGGTTTAAAAATTTTGGGATGTTACAAAGTGAAAATAAGAATTTAATGCATATGCACTTGACTTTTTATTCTTTTGACTCATATCATAATTTTTCATGCTTGGTCCCCTAAGAGTTTTAGATCATATAACTTCTAGATAATAGTCTGCTTCTCAGGATCAAGCTTGTTCCTATACAGGATAATCGGATTTACTTTCACCGATCTTCCCATCAATCTATTCCCCTTAATTTTATTCCGGGGCTAGCCCAAGTGATATGGAATCCTTATGTTTCTCATGAACAATCAAAATTGAGAGACAAAAATCAATATTCGTTATTTATATATCTTTTGTCGAAAATTCGGTAGCATAATGACTTAAAATAAGCTTCCCCAGAATACAACAAAGACATTTCCAGCTAGCCAATCAAGACACTAGAATCAACATAATCATGTATTAACATTTCAACAACTTAATGGAGAATTTCATCAACAAATATCAATCATTGGCCATTCATCGCCTAAGAGCTATCAACTACTTGAAATTGATAGTTGCAGTCCAAATTCCTAAATTTGTCCTGTTTTATAAATTGTGCCATAATTTCATTGAAACTCATCTAAATCTGAAAATTTAATATGTTGTGGCATTATTTGTCTATTTTTATTTCCCTTTAGTCTCATTAAGTTTTGATGAATATAAATTAAATTATTATAATTTTACTCAAGGCTGCCATGTTATTGGATAGATTTTAGCATCTAAATGTAAAAATTCACTAAAAATACAGTCTTCATCAATTTTATCCAAAATTTGTATTTAAGTGAAGCTAATTATTTCCCACAAGTTTCATTTGGTATGGGTAAGTAGCGCCTAAGTTATAAGCTCTCAAATTGGGCTAAAGTGGACTGACCTATTCTAATTTGGACAAGACATAGGGTAACTTTGAAGAATTTTCTAGGAGCAATGTTCTTAAGATTTAAATCTAAAATTTTTATGGCATGAACATCTATATGTTAGCTTTCTAAAAAAATTGGTTGTATTAAATATGAAGTTGTATAGGGCGAGTTATGCCTTTCACAACCGATACTGGTCAGAGTAGTGGACAGAATTAAAGAGGTTGCTTAAAAAATTCAAAACTTTCTCATTTCAGGTCCAATAGACTCATAATTTATATGGTTGGAAAGCTTTGGATTTCTAGTTTCATTTAAAAATAATTTTATTAAATTTTGACCTCTTTAGGTCAAAATGCACTATTCGTTGTATGGATAGATCCTAGAGTTTTAGTTTCCAGCAATTCTATTTGAGTTCTTCCTTAAGCTTTTGATCAAGTTTCTAACCCAAATCTAGAATTTCTATGTTAAATCCATTGAAACAAGTCATATAATCATCATACAACATCATATAAAAAATGAACAAGGAAACCCTAACCAACCACATAACGTTAATAACCAACAAAAGTTCAAGTATTCTACCTCAAAGATTGAGTTGTAACTAAAAGAAGCAAGTTTGGGGGTGAAGGTTTGGAAGTAGTATGAAGGACAAAGGATGATGAGATGAGATAAAGAAGCAAAATGAGACAGATGGAGGTCAGGTTTGGGGTCGAAAATTGTAAGGAGAAAATGGGAAAAGAGTTTAGTGTTGAGTCATAAAGGTAAGGATGACTCATGGGCATTTTTATTGGTGGATTTTTGGCTAGTCTTGAATTTCATTTAGCTTCCTTTTTGTGTGGTTAAGAGGCTACTAGCCTAAGGGGGTGTGTGGCTAAATTTTGGCCACTTGATTTAGGGTTTTAAGTGTGATCCTATAATATAAATTTCTATTGACTCGGTTCTTGTGTTATACAACACCGAAATCAAACCGATTCCTCTTAAATTGGCAAGACATTACTAATGGTCTCTATAAAATTCTCTACATTGTAAAGCTAAATATTCTAAACCCTAACATTCATAATTCAATCCTAATTTAGTGTATCTCTCTAATGTAATGAAATAAATTAATTAACAGTGCTAATTAGACGCATCACACTTCAGGACATCATAACAATGACACTATTTATGGTAGTTGAGGGCATCCTACTAAGAATATATAATTCTCACCCCTATGTATGATCTATGTCATCTCTAGATAGCTTAAAAGATATTAAAGATGGTCGTCTTGGACGAAGTTGATTGAGATGTGAAGACGGCCGAACATTGTTGTCTGACAAGGTCCATTAATATATTAGTAACAACTCTTAAGTGTAATACTATGACTTAAGCATGGTATTGTACTTAAAAGGATGTTACACTACATACATGAGTATAATATTCTTATACAACCCTCATGGAATATTTAATTATTTGATGAAAGATTTAGTTTTGAATGAGTATCTATTTATGAAAAAAATTGGAAGGGCACAAATTTGATAAACTATTATTTTTACAAATTACCTTTAATGATTATACAATTGTTAAGTAACAACCCTTTTATTTTAAAAGCTTGAGCATTTATTCATTTCTTTTTCCTGTCCACTTTGCTTATATACATCACTGAGTGTGTGATTCACTTTTTAATATATTAACATCTTTGTAGGTTGTCCATTGGACTTGGTTGTGACTTGTTCAATTGACTAATATTGCTAGTATACCTCCAACATGGTTTAGGTGGATACTCTCACTTCTAGTTCTAGAATCTATAGCTATAAAGTTATATATTGACTTATTCTAATTATTTCAGATAAATTTGAGATCTAAGTATCTAACAATGACAATGAGTCTGAGATTAAGAAATAGTTATGTTTTTACAAGGAATGTTGATATTTAGGAAACAATTTATCTTGTCAGACTAGTCAAACTATATTGGATTTTATATAAGTTATGCTCTAGTCATGGATCCTAAAGTGGGTCATGACAATACCAAAGATTTTAGTTGTACATGTGGTTTATCTCAATCCTAACTATAGATTTAAATTGAATTGTTCAAGGTGCATCATGTATCAAGCTTATCAAGCCACACTAAAGACATGGCAGTCACTAACATGCTCTTCAAAAGTCAAGGTACATGATACATTTTACAATCTATATATATATGTGATGGTGTATTGATACATCAATCACTTATGATTAGCTATAGTAATTTTTTAATTTTAGTCAAAATTTAAAAAATATGATTAAATATATTTTAAAAAAATCAAATTTTATTTGTGTGATTTTAGAATTGTTGAAAATAACCAAAAAAATTTTGTGTTTGATTTTAAAATAATTTTATTTAATTTTGGGATCATGTAATTAGATTAAAAGAATATTTTATGATACTTTAAAATTGCTAAGAGTATCTTAAAAGATTTTGTTTAATTTAGGATTATATAGAAAAATTTTGATTATTCTAAAATAGATTTAATCACACTTTTAAAATTTAGCAAAAATTAAAAAATTAGTATAATATATTATAGTTAATTAATATATTAATATACTATTAAATCTACATTGCCAAATTATTAGATGTATGATACACTTTTAACCCCAGCATACATAGTAGCACTCGCCTAAAGATATATCAAAAATATAGTTTACTTTTAACATTGTTCTCATTACCAGCTTTAATTATAGAATAGTCAAATTGGGATAGCTGTAACGTCCGATTTCCGACTTCCGATCTCATTTAATGTTGAAATTTCCGATTTCCGAATTTGTCTTATAAATTCCAACTTCCGACCTTAGTTATAGTTTCAAATTCCGACTTCGTTTCCAAGGCTTAAGGGCCGGCTGCATTTTCTGATTTCTGACCTTGTGTAAGCGTGTAAGAATTTCGACCTCATCAGTATGAATTTCGATTTCCGATTTCATTTCAAGTGGCTGATGTTTCTAATTTCCGATCTTAAGATTTCCGACTTAACACTAAGTCCGACGTCCGATTTTATCTCGACCAGAAATGGACACGAGATCAGATTTTTGAACTTGTCTCCTATCTCGAGTCAAATTTTCATGAGTTCCGATCTCGAGTTTAATACCAAGAGCTCTCATTTCTCTATCCTCCCGAGTTCCAAGATCGAGGTCCTACAATTCACGACTTCCGATCTTAAGTGCTTAGCTTCACATCAGGCTTTGCTTTCAAGTTTCGAAATAAACTGGATACATTTCCCAAGTTCCGACTTCATATGCAGGATGTTCACGAGTTCCGACTTTATAGAGAGTACGAGTTCCGATTTCATTTTCAGAATATACTGGAAACTAGTCCCACTTTAGGCGACGTGGAGAGCAATTCTACCACACAAATAAGACGACGTGGAGAGCAAGGTTGGCTGAAACTCAGCCTTATGTTTTGAGGCCAATCAAAACTTTCTAAGTTAACTACTACTCATGCTTATATAACACACTCTCCTCCTCTTCTTCAGACTCTTCTCTCACGTTGCATACTTCACTCCAGCTCTCTCTTTTCTTTTCATCACTCACCCAACTCCATCACATTTTGAAATTCTACCAAGTTGCAGCTACAAACTTAAACCAAAATCATTCATAGTAGGAGGTAGAGGTTCTAAATTCTTACTTGACTTTTTGATTCTTGAAGGATTGATGGTGGTCCAATTTCTTAATTTTGATATGTTGATTGAATAATTATAATGAATTATAGCTGAGTTATGGGCTGTTTATGAGGTTAAAACCTGAATTGAAAGTGAGAAAGGATGAAGATATGAAAAAGTTGAGAGGCTAGAAAACTCCAAAAACCCTCGACAGTCCGTACAGCGGAGTGTATGGCTTCGCCTCCCGCCATTAAAAATTAACGAGACCATTTTTAGGTGAAACTAGACATTCAGGAATTTCCACACATATATCATAATAGGTCATTGGATTAGTATAGAATTAGTTATGAATTTTTGAAGTTAGACCTAGAAATCTGGGTTCTCACCCGGGCAGCATGGGTTGAGAAGGGTGTATCTCACCCTATACAACCTCAAATTGAGTGCAACCAAATATGTTTGAAAGCTAACACATGAGAGAACATCCCATAAAAATTTCAGAATTTAATTCGTTGTTATTTGTTCCCAGCACATCAATGAAGTTGGCTTAGGTTAAAACTGGCCTAGAATAGGACAGCTCAATAGGGTAATGATTCGAGACTCATAACTCAAAATCCACTTAGGCAAATGACATGAAACTTAATTCATTTTAAAGCTTGTTGTGTGAGCTTCATTTTGATATAAAAGTCGCATGATTTCATCTAGTTTTCGAATTTTAGTAAATTTTCTCCTATAGGAACCCAATTCTGGCTAGGAACAGGACAGGCTGAGATAAAATGTTTATATCTAGAGTTATATAATTCAAAACGAGATGGGACCAAAGAGAGTAAAAAGTAGACATATAAGGCTATAACATATCCAAAAATGAGAATTTAATAAGTTGGATTGAATAAAAATTGGAGCATGCCAAACTCGGGTAGAACAAGGAAGGACAAGCTGGAACCTTCTTAATGCTGGATTTGTAATTGTTGAATGATGTTATATGTGTTTATACATGTTTGCTAGTTTATACTGAAATTATTAGTTGTGCAACTGTACTGATTTGTCTGGCACTATTCACGAAAAAGTAGACTCGATCCGTTATGCCGCCAAAATTTCGGTAAAAAATCCATAAGTTATGAAATTTATGATAACTTGAGTACATCATATGAAAAGAGACAAGTTAGATGTGCATTCATTTCAAGACATTATAAAGAATTCCACATCACTTGGGCCAGCCCCGGAATAAATTAAGAGGAATAGATCAGTGGGAAGATCGGGGAAAGTAAACCCGGTCATCCTGTATAGGAACGAGCTCGGTCCTGAAAAGCGGACTATAACCCAGGAGTATATAGCCAATGACTCCCAGGGGACCAAGTATGGAAATAAGTTATAAAAGGCGAAAGTCTCCAAGAATAAGATGCATTTTCTCATTGCACATGCATATGTACAGTGGAATACTTTAATATTGATGGTTCTAGATCCCTGTTTATTAATCATAATATGCTATTGTCCTGCTGTAATTACTATTTGAATACTTTAGTATATCTGTTGACTAAAATTGAATTTGTTTCGGTGTATGTTTTACAAGCAAGTATTTAAATTGAATATTATCGTTTTATGATACTATTTGAAAAAAAGTGTTGCACGGCCGAAACAATTGGGAATGACAGCGATGACAGATGTATAGAAGTTAGGATTTTCTACTGAGAAATATTCATTTCTCACCCTATTGTATGTTCCGCGTCATTCTCAGACCATGGAGCACGCGGCGACCGGGGTTCTATTCATTGAGTTTCCTGAGCTTCACATCCACATCGACCATTTCCTAGATTCTGTATATATATCGGGTAGATGCCAATTTCGTTTATATTTCTTCTTCCAGAGGGACTTTGCTGTACCACTTATGCATCCCCTCTTTGATCCTGCTGTCCCCTACATAGCCATACCTCTTCACATGGCCCATCCATTTCCACCACCAGCAGTAGCAGCACCAGCCGCACCAGCAGCTCCAGTTCCCATGGCCCCTCCTGCTTCACCACCGTAGCCGATGTCGTCGGCCTCGACCTCGACCTCAGAGGAGGACCCATCCGAGACGGCTAGTTCTTCGTCGTCATCTATTCCCAGTGCCGGGCACCCTCCAACTGACGCCGCCATGGCGAACAGTTTCCTTTCATCAAACTCTGTTTAGATAGCGTGCATGCTGTAGTGGGGTTAGATGTATAGAATGACCCTCTTTTGACAGTTTGGGTCATGGTTGGATGGGTATATATTAGGAATATACATGAAATGTCCCATGGGGACCAGTTAGGATGCTGTTCATAGATACTGGCCGTTTCATTTTGTATTAGCGGCCTCGTTTTGACACCTTATACTTTTTAACAAACCTTGAAATCAGATATCTATATACATATCTATGACGCCGTTTGCAGTTATTCTGTTCTTATTATATTTTTATTTATGTTAAGTTACTTATAGTTTACCAATTGATTTATATTTATTCTGCCATCCCGCAGAAAAATTTTGTTATGAGATCAGGTAGTCTTATTTGAGAAATTAATACTAATACTGAGAGAGAGAGATTTATTCAGTATTACACGTAATCTCTTATCAGATATATGATTATGACTTAAGTATAGTACTTTGTCTGGTAAGGTGTTACAATAGCAAGCAAACGTCGAATAGAGCAGCAAAAGCGAAAGTCTTATCAAATTGCCTTTAAAGAAAAGAAAAGCATTAAAGCATAATTATGAAACTCGTGATCGCCTCGACTTAGATGCCGAATTATTGGGTTATTGATTCAATCAGTAAATTATTGATTAAATTAGTTGAATTAGATATAAATATATATTTAAATTTAAATAAATATAATTAAATGATATAAAATTTTTTAAATTAATTAGATTTAATTAATATTTTTTTTAAAAATTCCTCCAAAAAAAGAGATTTTAAAACACTTGGGTCTAAAAAATAATCCAACCTAATAATCCTCCTTCATAAAATGGTAAAAAGAGAGAAAATACTTCTTTTTTCAAAGCCAAAGTCAACCGGAGTAGGTGGATGATGCAATCTCGAGATAGAAAAAGTCTGCAGCAACAGTGCAGCTATACAAGGAAGTATCTAGGCTCATCCGGTTAGGTCTTTCATATTCTCTAACCTTGTGACTTCAAATCAAATTTAAAAAAAAAAAAAAAACTTCTTCTTCCTAATCTAACTTTTTCTTCTTCTTTCCTTCTTTACGGGGAATTGACGATTTGGCAGTGCAAAAATAAACAACAACGCAATTGGGCAACGACGGTCTCATGGGGTTGCTCGATCTTGCAGGGTGGTCATGGATCAAGCTCAGACTAGCAGGTGCTACAATAGTTGGGTTGTTGCCGGAGTTGAAAACGGTGCTGCAAATGGTGTTAGATAGTGATTGTTGGCAATGGAGGTTTGATGGTGGAAGGTTGATACTAGGTTTGGGCAGTTATTAGTGGCAGTGATGGTGGTTTGGTAACATTTCTTTATTTAGGTTAAAAAAAAGAAGAAGCATGATCAGGTCCAGTTTAACCAACTGACCGAGTCGAACCAGGTCACTCTAGTTCTTCTGCATGTCTGATCCTCAGAGTAATTTGAATTGACTAATTGACTGATTCACCAATTTACTAGTTCGACCGGCGGGCTCGAACTGAGTTTCATAACTATGCATTAAAGGGACCATTATAGAAAAAAAAAGTATTTTAAATTTGATTTTTATAATTTTTTCTTTTTAAATATTTAAATAAGTCCCTGATGATATATCATCATATCATTAGTCCCTACAGACCTTCTACAGTCGCAGCGGGAGCAAAAGTCTCTTATCAACATTCATTTTCTGAGTAAATATTTTTTTAATCATAACTAGTGATGTTTGAAATCGATTTAAATTAAAATTAATTTTAAAAAATGATAAAGCAATTAAAATTAAAATTAATTAATTTTAATTTTAGAAAAATCGGTTGATTTGATTCAATTTTTTTATTTTAGTTTCTATATATATATATATATATATATATATATATATATATATATATATATATATATATATATATATATATATCTATATCGGTAGGTAAATTTTATAGTATTTTAATATAAACGTTATTTAAATATTTTTATTATATCTTAACTCAATATTTTAAATTTATAATTATTTATTAATTATTTTAAAACTCAACATGATTTTTGTTTAAATATTTTTTGCTTATTTTATTAATATCAAATATTGGTATAACTTTTAATAATTAATTTAAATTTCATAATTGTATGATTTTATAAAAATATTAATGAGTAATCTAATTTAATAAATTTAAGGGTTACTTTCTTATTATTTTATAAAACATTTAAAAAAATAAAAAATTGAAACAATTCAAATCGATTTAAATCAGTTTGGTTTGCTCAATTTTCAAATATAATCAAATCGGACAGAACTAAACCAAAATAAAATTTAGAATTGGTTAAATTTTTGTAATAAAATTGAATCAAATCAAACTGCAAATACTATAATCCTAATATTTTAAATTTTATATTAATTTAATTTTGAAAAAAAATTGATATTAATTTAGCCATAATATGTTAAATTTTGATATTAATTTTATTTTTTGTTAAATTATCAATCATTTCTATTATTGTTTGTCTTTCTTAATTGATGTAAGTAGATAATTTTTAACTCATTAACTTAAAATTAAAAATGTATATTTGAATTGACTGGCCAGCCAAGTGTAACAAGTGTATCAAGAATTGCCAATTAAGTTGAAAAGATGGAAATTGTCTAATCTAAACAGTCAAGAAAGGTAAATAAGTAATGTAGCTAAGAACAAATATATCAATTATGATAAATAGTAATACAAATTACTCATAATTTACAAAAAGATAAAATTAAAGTCAATTTTAGAACTAAATTAATATTAAATTTTCTTTAAAGATTAAACTAATGTTAATTTTAAAACATTAAGATGAAAAAACATATGAGAGAGAGAGATGACTTAATAAAAAAAGTACGTAGTAGGTTAAACCATGATGAGAGACACAGGGGGACCACATATTGAATAAAGAAGTTTGTAGTAGGTTAGGCTCCTTGGACGGGTTAGCCTTCTGTGATGGTTGTCTTGTCTCTCGATGGCTTCTTGCTTTTGTCTTTGTTGTGTTTGGTATTTTGTAGTACATGCTACTCCCTTAGGTTGTGTTTGGTTCGGATGATTTGGGAGGGAAGGAATAGGAGATGAAGGAAATGGGAAGGAAAAGGCTGTATTTCCCCTGTTTGGTTGAGAGGAAAAATTATTGAGGAAAGAATTAATAGTGGTGGGGCTCATGTGAACAGTAACAAAAAGTTTTCCTCTCGCTTTCGGACGAAAATTGGCAGAGGAAGAGATGAGATTTTTTATTTTACCATATTACCCCTCTCACTGCACTGCGACGGGAGATGCGCATGGAGAGATATGATGAGGTGGGGGAGGGTTTTACAGTGGATAACACCAGTTAATGTGTTACATGATCCCTCCCCCCTTTTTTTTTCAAATCAATATTTTTAAAATTTTTATCTAAACAATTTTAATTCTTCTATCACTATTATTAAAAATAAATATAAAAAATATTCAAAGTACAAGATAAGTAAAATTTTAAAATTTTTTGGTTATCAATATTTTATTTTAAATAGATATTTTATTTTAAATAGGGTATTAAATAATATTTGAATAATATTTTTGATATTATTTAATTAATAAAATATATTTTAAGTAATATTTTTTGAAATATTAGATTAATTAAAAATATTAGTTTTATTTTAAATGATTTTGAATAATTTATTTTTATTAATATTAGTTTGATTTAATAGGTTGATATTATTTTTAATTGTTAAATTAAAAATAGCAAAAAATTTTATTTGATATTAATTAATATAGTTGAAATACTTTTTATAATAATATAAAAGTAAATTTGTCATTTCGCAACATTAATTCTTTCTTTTTTTTCGCTTTTCCACACATACAAACAAAGAAAAATCATTTTCCTCTCCTTTCATTTTTCTTTCATCCAAACATACTTATGAAAAATACAAATCTACTCTATTTCTTTCCACTCAACTTCTTTCCTCTCAACTTTCTTCCTTCCAATTTCTTTCCTTCATCTAAACACACTCAAACATACCTATGAAAAATACAAATCCACTCTATTTCTTTCCATTAAAGAGAGTTTTGAGCTCTTTTATATATCGAAAAAAGAATATAGAAGTATTTGGTAGGGGGAAATATTTTAATATTTTTGAAAATATAAAAATATTTTTGGGAATATGAAAATATTCTTCTATTTGGTAAAAGATCTACAAAAATATTTTTGGTAATATTATATTTCTAGAATTGGTTTTGGGAAAAGATTTCTGCTACAAAATTTTCATTTCACACATAAGATTACAACATTCTCAACAAATGGGAATATTTTTCTTATAAAAAAATCAAATTACCCCTATTATTACCCATTACCACCCACCATTGCCCTCCTTCGCCAATTACACTCCACCGTTGCCGGGCCGTCTCCAATCCATCACCGGACCAATGCCACTTGCCATCCTTTGTTACTGGACTGCCGTTATTTTCAAAATATTTTATACATTTTTTATACATTTTATAGGATAAAATACACTAGAATGTATAATTAAAACACATCGAATCACATTTTATTATTTGGATAGAATAAAATAAAATTATTTTTAATTATTAATATAAAAATAACAGTAGAATTTCATCTCAAAAATATTTTTTATAAAATAAAAAATAATTTTAAAAATATATCTCCCGAAAATACATTTTACTACTTAAATGATATTTTTAACTGTAAGAAAAACAAACTAAATACATTAAATATTGTATAATCTAATTTTCATTCTACTTTTGGGTTTCATGACACAGACTAAGGGTGTAAACGGGTTGGTTCAGATTGGGTTTGAGGGGAAAACAAATCCAAACCGATTAATTTTAATTGGTTTAGTTTAGTTCGGATTCATGAATTTTTTTGATGAGATCCGAACAAAATAGAACCAATTAAATTCCGGTTGGTTCGGTTCGGGTGATTAGATTACCTGTTTAATTTTTTTTTTCAATTTCAAAAAAAAAAATACAATAAAAAAATCACAAAGCATCAAAATTTTCATAGAAGCAAATTTCAAACTCTATCCTAATATCCAAAGATTAAATGAATCATTCTAATATTATCATTTTAATATTATCATTAACATAATTAAAAGAAACACAAACTTCAAACAATTTTCATTCAAATCCATTACCATTAAAGGGCATTAGAATAACTGTAATATCCGGTTTAGAATAAATATTTAATTAGAATAACACGTAAGTAACCAGAAAGTTTTAAAAATTTTCATAGTTTATGTTTTTGGGTATTTCCTTTAAATTTTAGGAATATAGTGATAAAAGAATTAAAATTGTTAGATAAAATTTTTGAAGTATTAGCTTTTTTATAATTTTTTTAAAAAGCCATGGAGGACCATGGTGCACCATAAATGATATGGTGCACCATAGAGCCCTCTTTTCCTTTATTTCAAACTTAGATGCTTCTTCACAGACTATTCATGCGTCTTCTCCTTTGTTCTTTCTTCAAATCTTTCCTTCTCCCTGTTACGCTCCCATCACACCTTTCCTCTTAAGATTTCCTTTTTCTCTTTTATCCTCACTCCTTTTTAACCTCAAATAATCATCACCATCACGTATCTTCCCCTCTACTGTGCCATTGCTACCTCACAGTTTCTCCCTTCGCCCATCTCCCTCACCTGCGTCTTTCTCTCTCCGTCTTCCATCCGCGTTCTGCTTTTTGAGGTGGCTAGTTCCCATTTTGCTTACTTCTAAAACCAACACATACTGGTGAGCTTCCTTCCTTGAAGCTTGAAGCTTGATGCTGATTTTGTTTTGCCTATTGTCAAAAAATTAAGTCTGTTGGGTATTTGAATTACTTTAATCTTGTGAGGGTCAAGGATTGAAAATGTTTAAAGTTTTAATTTGAGATTATGGTATAGAATAGTTAGAATATTTTGCTCACTAGGAAAATAACACGTAAATTAAATTTGCAAGGGTAGACAAAGAGGACAAGGAATAGATTCTGAATCAAATTTGGGTCTAAATGGAAAATAATTGCTTATGTATGCTTTCAAACTCCCTAGGAGATCAGCCCGTTAGTTTAGCGGCTCCCAGGACGTAAGTAGGAGCTCTCCGATGTTTTGTGAGTGGACAATGCCTCTGTGGTATATGGTTTTCTTTATGCAATTAATATTGATTTGGTTCTAGTATATATTGGCAATTTATGTTATATATTTAGTTAATTATGAAGATTCTGTTTATAGTTTGATATATTTATCTATTCATGTATGTCCATCTTGAATTTGAGGAAATGTTACTAGTATGTAATTGTTGAATATTTCAAAAGTTTTCTTTTGAAAAGAGATTACAGATTTTATAAATGTTAGGACAAGCTCCGGAATAGTGTTTAAAATTATTAAACTGAATTGTTGAGAACTTTATTTTGAGTTTGGAAACTTTACTTGGGATTTTCATCTTTTGAAACTCTATTGTATATTTATACCTTTATTTTCGAAGTTTTATTAATATTTATTACTTCAGTTTTTATATATTTTGTGGGAGGATTCTCAGTTAAACAGTAGCTAGCGGTCACTGACGTTAGCCTTGGTGCACCTTGGTTCGAACCTAACTAGCAGGGGTGTTGCTAGCTCGGTGAGTGAGTGAGGCCAACATATACCGCCGACTCAGTCAAATCTGAAGGGATTAACCCTTATTTGGATATTCTCAGAATTAAAACCCTCCCTACTTTGATATGCACATTTAAGAGATGTATTTTCGAAATTGTAAGATAATATTAATTCTATTTATTTTGAGAATTGTCATTCAAATTGTGAAATAATATTTATTCTTCACATATTACATAATTCTATGCTAATTTCTTAGTTATACTTAGTTTTGATATTAATTCTTTATTTATATGCAATTTGTTTTATTTTAGAGCTTGTCCTCATATGCTATAGCACCATTGTCCCTCATTGAGTTAGTTGGACTCACTTATTTTTCCCTTCCTATTTCAGATTCTGGTGTTGTACATGTTTTAGGTCCTCCAGTGGTGTAGAGTACAGACACTTTTTGACAACTCCTCTATATGTGAGGGCTTTTTCTAAACTTTTATTTTGATGTTTTGAATATAACTACCGCCTTAGAGTTGCTCTACGTTCCACTAACAGGATCCTGCTGCTTGACATTCTTTTTGGATGGGATATGTGTATAGGAACTTGTTTATTTTGTAAACTATGTTTCTGGGTATTTGTAGTAGTCATAGATGTATATATTTATATGTGCATACGTATGAACAGGAAGACATAAATATCTTACTATTATGAGGAATGAATGCTTAATATTCAAATATGTGCAATTTACTTGGAAGTGCTTTGTGAGAGCCTCAAATTGGACATATGTGCTAGTTGATTATTGGAATAGGTCTGGGTTTTATTGGAAAGCCGGAAAAATAGGGGAGACTCTATCCATTTGTTATAGAAAATTTAATGTTTAAGGCTTGTTGGAGGTTCGTCACCTCCAAGCGTCGGTCAGGACTCAGGGTGGGTCGTGACAAAAATGGTATCAGAGCTTGGTTAGATCTATCTGTGGTTGGTGGAGTAAATGCCCTTTAGTAGTATTGCAATTGTGTAAATGGTTGCCGGCCCATTTTCACAAAATGCAATGCTACCAGAGGCTTTAAGAAATTCTTTTCTGAATGCCTTTGATTTTCTTTGAGAATTTGAATTCTTATGGTCTCTTTTAAGACTCTAAAGTGTTTTTCTCTTGATTAGGTGGATATGCCACCTAGGGTGCAATCCTGGAGGCAGCAGACTGAGGAAAATAAGCCCTCAGATGCTGGATCAGACAGAGCATCATCCCCTATGCCTGGGGATAGGGGCAGAGGTAGAGGTAGAACTAGAGGTAGAGGTAGAGGTAGAGGTTATGGGAGAACAATTAGGCGAGTAGTAGAACCAGCCCCTGAAAGGGGGATGGTTGAAGTAATTACTAGAGTGCGCGGGTTACAGCAAGCAGTTGAAACTTTAGTGGGGGTTATGGGGCCACAGCCTCGAGCAGGGACTGGTCCACATGCTTAGAGACAAGCTCCGCCCTTTCCTAGCATAGAGGTGTCCATGCAAGAGTTTCTTAACCTGAAGCCACCGACATTTTCGGGTAATCTAGTGACTAAGGATCCACAACTATTTATAGACAAGGTGGACAAAACCATTAGAGCATCGAGATGTTCCACTACAAGAGCTGTTGAACTTGCAGCTTATCAATTGAAAGGTGTAGCTGAACAGTGGTATGAAAATGTGCTATGGGAGAGGCCAGCTGGATCACAGCCTATGACTTGAGAAGAATTCACTGAAGCTTTCATGACAAGATTTCTTCCTGCGAGCACAAGAGCAAGACTTGCCACCGAGTTTTAGAGACTGACGCAGACTCAGGGGAAGACTATCATAGAGTATGACATGAAATTTACTCAGCTGTCATGTCATGCCTTGCATTTAGTAGATAATGAGCACATGAGAGCTGCCAGATTTATTAGGGGGTTAGCAGATCCATATTTTACAACATTTTCACCTTAGATTAGGAAGCTTACTTCTGCGAAAGCCGTGAACGCTGCCTTAGAAATTGAACTGGCAAGGCAGACAGGAAGGCTGCTAAGGAGGTGACCAAGAAAGTGAAGACTCGGGGTTCTTATTCTGGTCATGTTAGTTTTAGTGGAGCACCTAGCTATCAGGGTGCGCAGCACACTCCTTCGCGAGAGGTCAAGTCCTTCGAACCATCTCCTATGAGTGCTCCTACATTAGGTTCTCAAATTAGAAGTACATTCCAATCCAATCTTCAGAGCTCTGGGTATTTAGCTCCTTCTGTCCCATTATGCCAGACATGTGGAAAGATGCATTCGGGACTGTGCCACCAAATAACAGGAGTTTATTTTCAGTATGGTCAGATAGGACATTTGAGGAGGGATTGTCCTCAGGTACCTAGAGGTCAAGATCGAGGATTAGTTCAGCTTGTTGCTTCTTCTTCATCATCTGTTGCTAATCAATCCTGAGGTGATGCCGTCGGATCAGCAGGTAGAGGAAGTAGAGGTAAAGGTGCCGGGGGGCAGAGGATTTGGTTCAACTAGTAGAGGACAGCCGAGAGTTTATGCATTCACTCGCCAGGATGCTCAGGCATCTAATGTAGTGGTAACAGGTATTTTATCTATCTGTTCCTTTGATGCACATGCTTTGATCAATCCTGGGTCTACACATTCGTATGTGTTGATATACTTTGCTTCTCAGTTTGGAGGATTGCCTGAACCTCTAAACCAACCATATTGGGTTGGCACTCTGATGGGAGAATCTCTCTTAGTTACTTCTGTGTATAGATCTTGTCTAGTGACCATAAATGGCAAAGACTCTAAGGTAGATTTTATTATTCTAGATTTGATTGACTTTTATGTTATTTTAGGAATGGATTGGTTGGCCTCTTGTCATGCTACCATTGACTATCATCAGAAAATAGTGTGATTCGCCATGTCAGGCAAAGCACCTTTTGAGTTTAGAGGCAATGTTGGTATCTCCCCATCTAAGCTTATCTCTTCTCTGAGAGCTATGCACCTCTTGAAAAAGGGATGTTCGAGATATCTGGCGGTGGTGCGAGAAGTTTCTTTCGAAACCTTCTCCATTACACAGCTTCCGGTAGTCAAGGAATTTTTGGATGTGTTTTTGGATGAATTGCCTGGGATGCCCCTAGATAGGGAGATAGAATTTTGTATTGATCTTGTGCTGGATGCTCAGCCTGTATCTGTACCTCCTTATCGCATGGCTCCAGCAGAGCTAAAAGAGCTAAAGGAGCAATTACAAGAATTATTAGACAAAGGTTTTATCCATCCTAGCACTTCGCCTTAGGGTGCTTCAGTGCTATTTGTGAAGAAGAAAGATAGATCTCTGAGATTATGTATTGACTACCGGTAACTTAATCAGTTAACGGTATGTAACAAGTATCCTCTTCCTAGAAACGATGATCTTTTTTATCAGTTGCAAGGAGCAGCATGTTTTTCTAAGATTGATCTTCGCTCAGCTTATCATCAGTTGAAGATTAAAGAATCAGACGTTCCTAAGACTATTTTTCGAACCCATTATGGGCATTATGAATTTCTAGTAATGCCCTTTGGGTTAACGAATGCTCCGACTGCTTTCATGGATTTGATGAATCGGGTGTTCAAGCTTTTTCTAAATCGCTTTGTTATTATTTTTATTGATGATATCTTGGTGTATTCCAAAAGTCGAGAAGAGCATGAGCATTATTTGAGAATCACTTTGCAGACTCTCAGAGATCACCAACTATATGCTAAATTCTCAAAATGTGAATTCTGGTTAGAGAATGTGCATTTCTCGGGGCATGTTGTGTTTAGCGAAGGAATCATGGTAGATCCCAAGAAGGTTGAAGCCATCCAACAATGGCCAAGACCTACTTCTATGACCGAGATTTGCAGTTTCCTAGGACTTGTTGGGTACTATCGTCGATTTGTTAAGGATTTTTCCAAGATTGCTGCTCCGTTGACGAGACTCACTCAAAAGAATGTGCGATATGAATGGTCAGATGAATGTGAGGCTAGTTTCTAGAAACTTAAGGATTGTTTGACCTCAACCCCAGTTCTTGTATTACCCTCAGGTTCAGGAGGGTTTTCAGTATTTTGTAATGCCTTAAGAATAAGGCTTGGGTGTGTTTTGATGCAGCACGGTCGAGTGATTGCTTATGCCTCGAGACAATTGAAGAGGCATGAGCAAAATTAGCCCACCCATGATTTAGAAATGGCTGTGGTGGTTTTTGCTCTAAAGATCTGGAGGCATTATCTTTATATGGAAACTTGTGAAATTTATATAGATCACAAGAGCTTGAAATATATCTTTCAGCAAAAAGACTTGAACCTCAGGCAGCGGTGATGGTTAAAGCTGTTTAAGGATTATGGTTGCATTATACTATATCACCCCGGAAAGGCCAATGTAGTAGCAGATGCTCTAAGCAGAAAATCAATGAGCAGTTTGGCTCATATAGCTCCTGTCAGGAGACCCTGGTGGAAGATATTCACAAAATGGAGTTAGGAATGGTGCATTTCAACCTTGGAAAGCCAAGGGTATTTCTAGCTCATGTAAAGGCTTAATCTTCACTTAATGTACAAATTCAGGAAGCTCAGAAAGCGGATCCCAAGATGACCAAGATAATAGCTGAGGTCAAGAGTGGAAAAGATGTTGGATTCATGATTGATAATGAGGGTGTATTGCGATTTGGTGACCAACTTTGTATACCCAATATTGGGGACTTGAAGAAAACCATCTTAGAAGAAGCCCACAATTCCAAATACTCTATACACCCAGGTGCCACCAAAATGTATCAAGATCTGAAACAACTATATTGGTGGGAAGGCATGAAAAGAGACATAACTGAGTTTGTATCTCATTGTCTTGTCTGCCAACAGGTGAAAGCGGAGCATCAAAGGCCTGCTGGTTTACACTAGCAAATTGAAATTCCAGAGTGGAAATGGGAAAGGATTACTATGGACTTTGTGACAGGGTTACCGTATACCCCTAAAGGATATGATGCTATCTGGGTAATTGTCGATTGGATGACTAAGTCAGCTCACTTTTTTCCAGTGAAAACAATGGTCAGTGCTGCTCAATATGCTCAATTGTACATTGATGAGATCCTCAGACTTCATGGCATTCCAATATCTATCATATCTGATCACAGGCCTCAATTCACTTCACATTTTTGGAGAGTCTTACAACAAGCCTTGGGGACCCATTTGGATCTTAGTACAGCTTTCCACCCACAAACGGATGGACAATCAGAGTGAACCATTCAGATTTTAGAAGATATGCTAAAGGCATGTGTCTTGGAGTTTGGTGGGAGCTGGAGTAACTATCTACCTTTGATTGAGTTTTCTTACAACAATAGCTATCAAGCCAGCATTCAAATGGCTCCGTTCAAAGCTTTATATGGGAGACGTTGTAGGTCATCCATTGGGTGGTTTGAACTTGGAGAGGTAAGACTTGTTGGGCCAGATTTGGTCCAAGATGCCATGGACAAGGTTTGGTTGATTAGGGAAAGATTGTTAGCAGTTCAGAGTAGACAAAAGGCGTATGTTGACCATAGGAGAAAGGATTTGGAATTCATGGTGGGCGATCATGTGTTTCTGTGAGTTTCTCCTATGAAAGGGGTTATGAGGTTCGGCAAACGAGGGAAATTTAGTCCTCGTTATATTGGACCTTTTGAAATATTGGAAAGAGTGGGTCCTGTTGCATATCGTTTCGCATTATCACCTGAACTCTCAATGATACATCCAGTGTTTCATGTGTCTATGCTCCGCAATTATTTGCCGGATCCTTCACATGTTCTATCCCCACCCGCTATTCAATTAGATAAGAACTTGATGTATGAAGAAGAGCCAATGGCCATTGTTGATAAACAAGTGAAGAAACTTTGTTCAAAAGAAATACCTCTAGTTAAAGTAATTTAGAGGAATCAATCCTTAGAGAAAGAAACTTGGGAGACGGAGGATTCTATGCGTGCTTCTTACCCCTATCTATTCTTATCTCAAGGTAATGCTCCTTTCAAATTCGGGGACTGAATTTCTTAAGAGGGGAGAATTTAATATCCGGTTTAGAATAAATGTTTAATTAGAATAACACCTAAGTAACCAGAAAGTTTTAAAATTTTTCATAGTTTGTTTTTGGGTATTTCCTTTAAATTTTAGGCATATAGTGATACAAGAATTAAAATTATGGATAAAATTTTTGAAGTATTAGCTTTTTTTTTTTTTTTTTAAAAAAAAAGCCATGGAGGACCATGGTGCACCATAAGTGATTGGTGCACTACAGAGCCCTATTTTCCTTTATTTCAAACTTAGATGCTTCTTTACGGACTGTTCACGCGTCTTCTCCTTTCTTCTTTCTTCAAATTTTTCCTTCTCCTTGTTACGCTTCCATCATGCCTTTCCTCTCAAGATTTCCTTCTTCTCTTTTATCCTTACTTCTTCTTAACCTCACATAATCATCACCATCACATATCTTCCCCTCTACTGTGCCATTGCTACCTCACAGTTTCTCCCTTCGCCTATCTTCCTCACTTGTGTCTTTCTTTCTCCATCTTCCATCTGTGTTTTGCTTCTTGAGGTGGCTAGTTCCTATTTTGCTTACTTCTAAAACCAACACATACTGGTGAGCTTCCTTCCTTAAAGCTTGATGCTGATTTTGTTTTGCCTATTGTAAAAAAATTAAGTTTGTTGGGTATTTGAATTACTTTAGTCTTGTGAGGGTCAAGGAATGAGTGTAGAAATGTTTAAAGTTTTAATTTGAGATTATGGTATAGAGTAGTTAGAATATTTTGCCCACTAGGAAAATAACACGTAAATTAAATTTGCAAGGGTAGACAAAGAGGACAAGGACTAGATTCTGAATCAAATTTGTGTCTAAATGGAAAATAATTGCTTATGTATGCTTTCAAATTCCCCAAGAGATTAGCCCGATAGTTTAGCGGCTCCCAGGACATAAATAGGACGCTCTCCGATATTTTGTGGGTAGACAATACCTCTATGGCATATGGTTTTCTTTATGCAATTAATATTGATTTAGTTCTAGTATATATTGGCAATTTATGTTATATATTTAGTTAATTATGAAGATTCTGTTTGTAGTTTGATATATTTATCTATTCATGGATGTCCGTTTTGAATTTGAGGAAATGTTATTAGTATGTAATTGTTGAATGTTTCAAAAGTTTTCTTTTGAAAAGAGATCACAAATTTTATAAATGTTAGGATAAGCTCCGGAACAGTGTTTAAAATTATTAAACTAAATTGTTGAGAACTTTATTTTGAGTTTGGAAACTTTACTCGGGATTTTCATCTTTTGAAACTCTATTGTATATTTATACCTTTATTTTTGAAGTTTTATTAATGTTTATTACTTCAGTTTTTATATACTTTATGGGAGGATTCTCAGTTAAATGGTAGCCAGCGGTTGCTGACGCTAGTTTTGGTGCACCTTGGTTCAAACCCAGCTAGCAGGGGTGTTGCTAGCTCGGTGAGTGGGTTGAACCCAGTTAGCAAGGGTGTTGCTAGCTCGATGAGTGTGTGAGGCTAACATACACCACCAACTCAGTCAAATCTGAAGGGATTAACCCTTATTTGGATATTCTCAGAATTAAAACCCTCCCTGCTTTGATATTCACATTTAAGAGATGTATTTTCGAAATTGTAAGATAATATTAATTCTATTTATTTTGAGAATTGTCATTCAAATTGTGAAATAATATTTATTCTTCACATATTGCATAATTCTATGCTAATTTCTTAGTTATACTTAGTTTTGATATTAATTCTTTATTTATATGCAATTTGTTTTATTTTAGAGCTTGTCCTTATATGCTATAGCACCATTGTCCCTCATTAAGTCAGTTGGACTCACTTATTTTTTCCCTTCCTATTTCAGATTCTAGTGTTGTACATGTTTCATGTCCTCCAGTGGTGTAGAGTGCAAACACTTTTTGACAACCCCTCTATATATGAGGGTTTTTTCTAAACTTTTATTTTGATGTTTTGAATATAACTGCCGCCTTAAAGTTGCTCCACGATCCACAAATAGGATCCTTCTGCTCAACATTCTTTTTGGATGGGATATGTGTATAGGAACTTGTTTATTTTGTAAACTATATTTCTGGGTATTTGTAGTAGTCATAGATGTATATATTTATATGGGCATACCTATGAATAGGTAGACGTAAATATCTTACTAGTATGAGGAATGAATGCCTAATATTTGGATATGTGTAATTTACTTGGAAGTGCTCTCAGAGCCTCAAATTGGACATATATGCTGGTTGATTATTGGATCAGGTCTGGCTTTTACGGGGAAGCTGGAAAAATAGGGGAGATACTGTCCATTTGTCACGGAAAATTTAATGTTTAAGGCTTACTAGAGGTTCGTCATCTCCAAACGTCAGTCACAACTCAAGATGGGTTGTGACACATTGGCTGGATTTCTCCCTACTAACTAAATACTACCATTTGGTCTTTTATATAGGCTTTGCAAATGACACACTACTTTGAGCCCATGACATAAATTTTTTTACAGTGAATCATCTCTATGAAACTCAAGATTCCATTAGGTGAGTTTGGTAGGAGGATTAAATTTTTCTGGAAATACTTTCTCCTAAAATAACTTTTTTAGGCACGTGTTTTTGAGAATATTTGGTAAATGGATTGAATTTTCAGGAATATTTTGTATACTTTCGAAGATACCGCTAGCCAACGGCAATAGTGGTGGTGGGTGGTGATAGAGGTAATTTGATCTTTTTATGAGAGAAAATATTATTTTCCTATAGAAATGTTATAATATCATGTGTGAGGTGGGATTATTTTAGGAGGAAATATTGGAAAAAAATCAATTTTGAAATATGTAATATTCTCAAGAATATTTTTCTAAATCTTGTACTCCCTTCATTTTAATTTATTTGTCTATTTGGACAACTTGGTATATTCTTAAATCAATATATCTAGAAATAATTATATTTAAATATATTGATTTAAAAAATATACCAAATTATTCAAATAGACAGATAAATTAAAATAGAGAAAATATAAAATAGAGAAATATTTTCACATTCTCTCTACCAAATACCCCTAACCTTATGTTTGGTTTAGCATAAATTGAGATGATAGAAGACCTAGCGTGTGTTTGGGAGCGCGGCCAGAGCCACTAGAATTGATTCTAGTAGAGCAGAATCAATTTTGAGTATTTTTTATGTCGTTTGGTTTGAGATGATAAAAATTAATTATTGGCTCTAATATTGATTTTTGAAAAAGTAAATTTTTTTTTTATTTTTCATTAGAATTACTTCTAAAAATACTATTAAATAAAAATTATTTTATCTTAAAATTAATTTTAATTAAGTCAATTCTATCAAGATCAATTCTATAAAAATAGAATTAAATACACAATTAAAGAAAAGAAAATGTATTGGAATCCAAGTTCCTCCTATTTGAATGGCGTGAAAAGTAAAGGAAAGAGAAAACAAAATACGTGGAACCCACATCTAAAGTTTTCTCTTCATATGTGATGATAACGGCTGCTGCAAGAAAAAGGGGGTTGAATTACATCTATACCCGCTACAATATCAAAAAGTGTTACTGTTTAAGAATTTGTAATACATTTATTATTACTTAAACAAATAATTTTAGAACAACGTTTTTAATTTAAATATTAATAAATAAATTTTTTATTGATAATGCCATAAAATTATTTATTTATTTAATTTATAAAAAGTGTTTAAAAATTTAATCAAAATAATATAGTTATACTTTATTACAACAATATATATATATAATTTTTTTAATTTAAATATATTATAAAAATACAGTTTTTTTATATTCTTTCTTTTTATTTTATTTTTTCTCATTTTTCCTCCGTATCCAAACAAAGCATTAAGAGAGAGTGTGAAAGACATGCAGAGTTAATTATAGTTCATATTTCAGACAAGTCGACTAGTCATCCAGCTGAATCTAACTGGATTCCAAGCTAGTTGCCTTATGTATACGTACAAATGTTGCCTTCACTCTCTATCTGCCGTCTATTTCTTCCTTCCATTAAAGTGCACTAAACCATTGGCTAATATGATTTATGGTTCTCCTTCAAAGTGGCACCTCATCATATCATTAAATTCATATTTTTTTTTACCTTCACTTATATCATATTTTAATTATTTTTTATTCATTGCCACATTACCTTTCTCACAAATCTCCCAATCAAAATTTCTCTCCTATCTCTTTTCTATTACAAAATGTTTAACTGAATCAATTAATCTTGAAATTGATTAAAGTACACATATACCATGAATGCATCTTATTATATACCTAATTATTTATGAGGAAAAAATTGGACTACAAAATTCTGGAAATCATATTAATAGAAAATCTATGTAGATTATTCTCTTAACATTTCTAGATTTGCGCTCATCATACGTTGCTGTAATTATACAATACAACTGTTGGGTGGTAAGAAATGCATAAGACGATGAAATCTTGAAATAAACAGAATGATGAGAAATGCAGAGGGACACTCATCTGTCAAGAAATACTTGCATGGTCCACGAGCTTCAAGTGATTGTACTTCCGGCTAATTATATAAGTGTATTTTACATGAAATTATACATTAATAATAGTTCCCATATAAAATATACTTACATGATCGGTCCAGGAGCACAGCACATGCAAGTACTTCTCCTCATCTGCCTAGGACATAGTGAGTTGTGTATATGACACATGTTGCACACTGATAAGCCATGAAGCTCTTGATTAGCTGTTAAAGTGTGAAACTAGCGCCCATGAGGGCATGTGGACGCAGGCCCATCTAGATTCATAGTTGTTTGTGTCACTGATTTCTTGTATATATTATGTTCCTCTCTCGTTGGTCACTCTTTATTATTGGAGTAGACCCCCTTTGCATTGAATCTCTCTCACCAATGTACGCTGCATGTATAACTCAAAAGAGGAGCTTTTGTGTTACGGAGAGAGATGGAAGGAAGTGTCTGCAAGAAGAGCTCATCAAAAGGGAAGAAAGAAGACCTCTATCATGTTATTCATAGGGTCCCTTACGGAGATAGCCCTTATGTCAAAGCTAAGCATGCTCAGGTATATATGCTTAACTTGCACTTTTAAACCTCAATTTCAACAGAAGTTCACTTCTCTTCTTTTAAAGCGAGAACTGTCAATTTATTCCTTGAAAATGATTGTTACATGAAGTTAATGTTAAAAAATTGATATTGTAAAAATAATTTATACAAACATCCACTTATATTTTGTAACGTCAGTTAAAATGTTTGATTCTTGGGTCAATTATATTAATAGTATATCAAAATTTATATCTTGCATTTATCTGCATCAGTTCATACCCTTGTACTGATACAATTCCACCGTCTTTATCCCTCTCTCCGAATTTTATGTAAGGTTCATTATTATTGGGAAATTGAAAAAGATTAGACTCATGATATCTCATCAAAATATATGTTGCCTCTGGTATACACTGGAATTGTGAGAGGGATTTACGAGACAAAATAGAAATGCTGCAGTGCAAAGGTATTACACATATTGACCATTCCTAAAGTAAGTGGTACCCCTGTTTGTTTCTCAAGTAAATATGTCGAGGACATCATATGTTGATGTAAAATAAATTGAAAGCATCATTGACTTGATGCCGTCAAGTAACTATTTTTCTTGTTTTACTTCCGAAACCTTGACAAAACTAAGTATATATAGTTCCTAGATTATTTCATGACACGAGTCGAATCTGGTGCTTCTATAAGATTCAGAGTATCTTCCACATTCAAGGGTCCTTTATTTTTCTTTAATTTTCAATTTTTCATGTGATATCAACCCTCATCGTTTTTATTCCTCTGGGCTATCTTGGAGATTTGTGTGGCATGATCAAAACATTACAATTTAGTTCCCAAAATTTCTAAAGTGCTAAAAAATATTCCAAAATTAAGATCGTAATATCTTTTATAATACAAAATTGCCAACCTCTAATGACAATTGTTGAAGTCTTTTTTTTTTTTCAAATATATAATTGTTAGCATAATCAATGTTCTTATTTGCTTGCAACCAAATTGCATATGAATTCAGCTGATCGACAAAGACCCAGAAACAGCAATAGTATTATTTTGGAATGCAATAAATGCTGGAGATAAAGTGGACAGTGCTCTAAAGGACATAGCTGTTGTGATGAAGCAATTAGATAGAGCTGAAGAAGGTATTGAAGCCATCAAGTCTTTTAGACACCTTTGCTCCAAACAGTCCCAGGAGTCACTTGACAATGTGCTTATTGACCTCTACAAGGTACATTTAATTTGTACCATACTGAGTTGTGAATTGCTTATTATTATAATTTCTTTAAGAAAATTAAATTAAGGTTCCGGTATACGTATATAATGTTGATTTCATTATATATTCTCAATACCACTTTTGATAAACCATTATGTTGTGTTGTCTCATAAGGATATGTTATTGAAATTTAATTGATCAGTCATGTTTACAAATCCAATTTAAATTTTGTGAATGTCAGAAATGTGGACGAATAGAGGAGCAAATTGAATTGCTGAGGCGAAAGTTAAGATTAATCTACCTAGGAGAGGCCTTTAATGGAAGGCCAACTAAGAGCGCTCGCTCTCATGGCAAGAAGTTTCAAGTTTCCATCAAACAAGAAACTGCAAGATTACTGGTATTATACTTAAAACTGTGAATTAGTTAATAAAATCATACTTAGGGTGTGTTTGTTTAGGATATTTTTGGCAAAAAATTATTTTTTTAATTGAGAAAAATCAGTTTTCATATGTTTAGATATTTTTAAAAAATAATCAGATTCTCAAAAAAATTTGTTTTCAATTTTTTTATAGAAGCTAAAAAAAATTAATTTTTAACTTTTTTAATTATATATAAATTTAAATTTCAAAATTATTTTTTTATAAAAATAAACACACCCTTATTCCACATGTCTCTTTGCTTGTTCTTTAGATTAAGATTTGAACAACACTGCACAGCATTCTAATTCTGAAGAGAATGTTAAGATTAAGCTGCTATAATATTTGAACAACTCATTTATCTATCATAATTTAGCCATGTACTGCGAGCTTTGAATTTGGGGTGACTTCTATTTTATTAGAAAGCTTCCTACATTAAAAGTTCAAAGCTCCGGCCAATTTGTTTGTTTCATATCTGCATGGCGGACAACCTGTTAAAGAAAATTGTTCATTATAAAATTTTGTTACAATAAATATGTCACGGAATTACAAAATATTACAATTTTAATTTATTCATCATTAATTTAATCAGTACATAAAAATTGGCCTAACACATTTCTCTTTTTTTTTTTTAATGATTTAGGGAAACATGGGCTAGGCCTACATGCAAAAGACAAACTATATGATGGCTGAGGTAGTGCTCAAGAAAGCCCAAATGATAGATGCAGACGCCAACAAGGCTTGCAACTTGGTGCTATGCCTTATCAGGCAGTTCCGTTATAAGGAAGCAAGTTTGATTCTCGAAGATGTTCTAAATGGAAAAATTCCTGGGTCAGATGACGTTAAGACCATAAAAAGAGCTGAGGAATTGCTTGCAGAATTCAATTCGAAATGACCCCAACCCCAGTTTATGGATGTTTTGGGCCTTGAAGAAGATATTGGGAAAGGCTTAGATCAACTGCTAAATATATGGGGCTCAAATCGATCAAGAAGGTTACCCATCTTTGAGGAAATCTCTTCATTTAGAGATCAATTGGCATGTTAATGTCCGAGGATTTGTTTTTCTTATATTCTGCATTGGTGTTAAGGGTTAGATTTGTGCAAGTAACTTTCTCTATTTCTTCCTCTGTTCTTTTTCTGCTTAAAAGGGTAGGGAGAAAATAGAATAAGCTGTACGTTATTTGTATCTTGTAAATTAATAATAAAAAATAGCACTCAAGAGATAATTGACTAATTCATGCATGAAAATTATTAAGTAAATGATTGAGTACCTAAGACTCAACCCGAAAAAAAAAAAAAAAAGTAATTAGTGCTTAAATCTGCCGAATACTTGGATTGTATCTCAGCAATTATCTTAGACAATTTTGTCTTGAATGAACTCTTGACTTTGTCAATAAGTTTTTTAGCAACTCATGAACTTTTAGCATTTTTGTTCTTAAAAATTCTATTACACATGTATTTGTCAACCAATGTCTTCAATCTAAACGTGTTACTTTAATTACATGTATATTAGTTTAAGTAATTTTTTTAAATTTTTTTCAAAAATTAATATATTTTTCTCACATCTCACATATTTTATTTTAATTATATTTTATGTAAATTTTTAATCTCATAAAATGCAATATAAAAAATTTTAAACATTACAGGTTAAAATAGATATTTTATAGAGATAATCATTTAAGAATATTTAATATAATAATTTAATTTCATCATAATAATTATAGGTAAATTAATTCAATAAAGAGCCTTGAAGAAATGGAGGGCGAGGCAGATGAATGTGGATATTCGATCTTTTGATAGTTTCAGTGGCAACAGAAATTAGAAAATGGATTAAACAAAAATCCTAGGCCTCCACGGGAGATATATACTTTAATGATGAGTAAATGGGAGGTGCCAACTAGAAGAGAATCAAGAAGATAGAAAATGACTCATTTTCTATCTTTGTGGATAATATCCCCACAGAGATGGATAAAGGGTGGTTGAAGCAACTATTTGGATATAAGGGGCAAATAACAGATACGTACATCTCTCAAAAGCAAAGGTGTACAGATTCAAATCCGATCGCGTTTGTTAGATTTGCAGAAGAAGAAGAGGCACGGAGAGCAGTACAGAAGATGGATGGAATGGAGATTAGGGGGCTTAAGCTGGCTGTTAGTTTGGCAAAGTTTAGGAGGAATTTTGGGAGTAGCAAGAAGGTAGTGGTTCAAGCAGAGGAACAGAGTCCAAGATGGAGAAAGAAAGAAAGCACTGGAAACAGAGTTGATGGTCGATCATTCAAGGACGTAGTTGCTGGAAGTCTACAAATGAATAGTCAACCAAGGGAGTGTTAAAGGTAGATAACTACAAGGAAAAAGGTTCAGAATATGGAGACAAAGAAAGAGGAGCAAATGAAGTCAGTCCAAGGAGTAGACATCGATGACTTGATAGAATGGCTTCAAGGAAGTGTTGTGGAGGAAGTCAAATGGAAGATTGGAGTCGCAATTGAAGAGGTAATAGACGCGGTCCAAAGAGATGTTGAGCCCATGACTGGTTCATGTCTAGTTCGTAAGAAAGGCGTGAAGATGCAGGCGGAAGGTGGGGAGAAGAAGACAGGGGTATTCTTGGAAGAAGATTTGATTCTTTAACAAGGCTCGAATATCAAAACATGTTTAGCTCCTTCATTGGCCCTTTTGAGCAGGAATTGGAAGCTTTCAGGCAGTGTGTACAAGAGGTGGGTCCCTTGGATAAGTGTATTCAGAAAGCTAACCATGCATTAGGTTAGATGTGCAAAACCAACGCCTTGTTCCTTTCATTATGAGAGCCGAAGAATTAGGTCGTGAGGAGCCTGAATGCAATGGCCCAGAATGTCCATCGGGGCTTTGAAGGTGTTTTGGCAAGAATGAAATTGATCAATCAGTTGGGGAATTTTTGACAAGGAGCCCCAAACCCATTTGTTAGTTTCGGCATCAAATCTACAGCGTGAAGATTGTGAAGTTGTGATGCCATGCGAAGAAAACCTCATTGAAGCTTGGATTTCTTGGGACCTGGGGAAAGTGTTGGGGTTTAAGGCTAGCAATGAAATGGCAATGATTGAAGCTTTAGCCAAGATGCCAGAATGTCAAGATTTTGTCATGTCTAGAAGAAGGGGAGATCCCAGGAAGAAATAAAGGGACTCTAAAGAATGACGAGTCCTTGTTAATGTGTCCTTTGTTTGGAGTAGTGTTGGGTTGCGGTGCGTTTGGTAGGTTGCATGGTCGTGGTGGTGTTAGTGCCTTGTTTTGTTGGTGCTCAGGGGTTTGTCCTTTGCTTGCTTGCTTGTTTGGTTGGTGGTGCTTAGAGCTAGCCTTGCAATTCCTTGGGTGTCTTGAGTGTTGTGTTTAGATGTCGGGGTTGTGATTTCGGCTCTAGTTTCTTGTTTTGGTGTGGTTGTCTTTGTTTTCTCTGTCTCTGTTTCTGTTACTCCTCTCCCTGGGGGAGAGTCGGAGCGCTTTTGATTATCGAAAAATGATAAATTAATTCAATTAAAATTTTTATTATAAGTTCTATTTTATGTATTTAAACAAAAATAATTTTTCATAAAAGAAATTATTATTTTTTCTGTTTAGTCTATCTAAATATCATTTTTTTTTCTTTTGGTCTTTCTTTTTTTAATCTGTTAGGCCATGTAGTAGCCACGGAAGATGCCATGTTGGCACTTAACAATAGAACTAACAGAAAACTAATGAAGGGACCAAACAAGAATGAAAACAATTTTTGAGGAACTAAATCGAATTTTTTTTTTAAAAGGACCAAGTAGGTAAACGTCATGTTTTAGGGCACTAAAATATAATTAAGCATTATTAAAAAATTATGCTTATTTTGGTGATGCTTTTAAACCGCCATATAAACTATAATATAATGTTCATTATATTATGGTGGTTATAAAACTGCCATATTTTAAAGGATTAAAATAGCGATTATCTTGAAAAGGGCCGTTTTCAACCATCTTTATGTTTTTTATTTTTTTGAAAAAAATATTTTTTAATTTTTTTTATTATGGCAGTTTTTAATTGCCTATATTTATTGTTTTAATTTTTTTGATTTGTCATAGCTAGTTAACCAAAATGAGGGGTTTTATTTGGAAATCAAAACACTCTTTTTGCAGCACCATATCTACAAACCTGCAATACACTCTTGTATTTACGGTTGAAGGTAGGGTTGGGGTTGACTATAAGTCCACGACTGTTGCAACCCATCCTCAATGTCATGACCCAAACTTGAGGCCATGATCAACACATAGGATAAACTAGCCACCTGGCAAGCCAATCGATACTAAGCCAATAATAGAGATTTATTACATAAATTTTGGCAGAGTTTCCTCCAAAAATTAGACATCCCAAATGTACACAATCTCTTGCTTAGCCGTTCATATCACATATTTCATTATTAACATCCAAAAGCATTCTTAAAATGCACAACAAAGGCAATGTAAATAATTCTCATATAGGTATATAGAAAGCGAGACCGTGCCTTTAACTAATGCAGCATAACTATTTATACATACCAGAGTAGCAAAATATACCACATGCATATACAAAATAAAAAAAAGGCCCATAGGGATATGTGTTGGGCTCATCAAAAGGCAACAATTGATACTCTCTAACATGTTGCAAGACCTGAACTCGGATTTGTAATGGAATCTGAAACATGAAGAATAATAGAGTAAGTCACATAGATCTAGCGAGAGAAAATATATATGCATATATATAACAGGAATGGGACAAGCCTATGCATGAGTTATTTCGCAAATCATACTAATAACAGTGGAAATTCCAAAGTTGAAAAATAATGAACAAAAGTAGTAATGTAGTACATATATAATACAAGTAGCAAATATGATATAACGGAAAATCAAAGAGGGAGGTCTCAAATCTAGAATCAAAATATGATTCGCTCGGGTTTCCTAGATTTTTGGTAATGATTTTTAGATGATTTTCTTTGAATTCACTTTGTTTCCTTTTCATGTTTTTCTTCTTATTAATGGATATGTGTAGAGTTGTCATAGTAGGTCAACCCAGGTAAGCTGGGACTAGCTATATAGGCTGACTCACTTTTCTGGTGAGCCATAAAAATACCAACCCGGCTCAACCCACCCGAGCTGGTGGGTTAAGCGGATTGGCTTACCAAAAAATTTAAAAAATAGAAAAAATAAAAAAAACCTTAAAATTAATTTTAAAAATACCAAAAAAGGTTAAAAAATTAAATAGGTTGTATATACACTGATATCAAAAACTTTAGCTATACAAAAACCAAAAGAAATTATGCAAAATAAGGGAAACAACATATAGAATTCAACACAACAAGCAAAGGTTCACCAATGTAGTAACAACTAATAACCTATAATCCTATTAGGTAGTGGTTAAGATTGGTCAAATATAACAATTAAGCAACCATATAAAATACTATATACTATACATCATATAATGTAGTTATCACTTGTTAGTATTACCTATCATTTCTTACTAGTGCGAACCTTTTTTTTTAAAAAAACTGAAAAAAAAGGGGCCAATCCACTTCCAACTCGACTCAAACCCACTTAACCCGCGGGTTATACGGGTTCGGTCAAATTGACCCATTTTTATATGAGCTGAAATTTTGCTGGCTCAAGGGTTGCGGCCCACTTTGATGGCTCTAGATACCTATCATTGCATCAAAATTTCACTTACAATAAAATATTTACAATAATTTTTGGTATTTAAATTTCATTCACATTAATACGGTTCCAAATTTTAATTCTACTCATACAGATGAAAAAGATTCCAGAGAGCTACCATTTAGGAATTTTATTATCATATTCCATTTATAAACAGTAATTGACTCCTTTAATTACTCTTCATTTAGCTGATTGCTCTTATTTGATTGTTTCGTTATATATTGTTTGATTACATATTATGGGCACGATCATATACAATTAAAATTAGTTAAATTTCCTTCCAATTATTTATAGATACACATGCATTAAGTCGGACAATATATTTCTCAGCACCCAATATATTTCCCTTAATATATTTGATTGCACATAGCATATTTACTTGAGTGTTTTATTAAGGTCACTAACAATATTTTCTACGAAGACTTTAGTATGGCTATTTAAAAAGCAAAGGTTTCTATTAAAAAAAAAAAAAAGAAGAAAAGGAAGAAAGAGGAAGTAGAAATGATAAAGGGATAGTACTATATCTTCACACCGTCATTTATTTTGTGATAGTATTCTATTTTTGGTTTGTCTTTATAGTTGCATTCACAAGAAAAAGAAAGAATAAGGATAGGAGGTTGATGCTTGACAATGCTTCAATTAGTATGCAAGATGGGATTAGCTCATCAAAGCTCGGTCATCACTAGCACTATCTAAAAGTTTGGCAATCTCGGCACTATCTAAAAGCTTGGCAGCCCTAGCACTATATAAAGCACAGCAATCCCGGCACTATCTAAAAGCTTGACAATCCTGGCTCTATATAAAGCCCAGCAATCTTGGCACCATCTAAAAGCTCGTCATCCCCAGCATTATCTAAAAATCGGGCAACCCTGGCACTATATAAGGCCCAACAACCCTAGCAGTATCTGAAAGCTTAGCAACCCTAGCACTATCTAAAAGTTCGGCAACCCCGGCACTTTATAAAGCCCAGTAACCTCGGCACTATCTAAAAGCAAGACAAACTCGGCACTATCTTAAAGCCTGGGAAACCTGACACTATCTAAAAGCCCAACAAACCCAGCATTATCTAAGCCTAGCAAACCTCGATACTATCTAAAAGCCTAGCAACTTGGCACTATCTAGAAACCTGGCAAACCCTGGCACTATATAAAGCTCAGTAATCTCGGCACTATCTAAGCTTGGCAACCTTGGCACTATTTGAACTAACAAGCTAGTGTATCAATACATCACATAACATTAATGTTACTTAGTGGACGAGTCTCCTAAGTAAGAAAATTTTGCTACCGAGATCACAAAGGGCTACATATAGCAACTTTGTCACCAAGCTCAAAAGTGAGAGAAAAAGAGAGAGAGAGAGAGATGATCGAGATAGTAACTTGATCAAGTGGCCTCTTACTACTCATCAAGTAAAAACTTATACTACAAACTGAGTGAGCACATTATCTTGGTTTTTCCTAAGCGAATAGTCAATCAACAAAGAATTTGGTTAGCAATATACCTAACCCGATCTAATACATTTTTTAGCCTTTTCTCTTTTCTAGAGTTTGAGGCTAAGGCGCTTGTGATCTATTCAATCTCCTGTTCCCCGACCTTCCTAACTCAAGCTAAGACATTTCTTAGTTTCTTTAGAGCTTGAGGCTAGGGGGCTTGTGATCCAATCTGTCTGGTCTCTCGGTCCCCCGACCTTGCTAAGACATTTGTTAGCCTTTTCGCTCTTTAAGAGTTGGAGGCCAAGGGGCTTGTGATTTGTTTGGTCTCCCGATCCCCCAATTCCTTGCCCTTCCTGACCTGACCTAAGACATTTCTTAGGCTTTTCACTCTTTTAGAGCTTGAGACTAGGGGACTTGTGATAAATTCAAATTTTTTACTTGTTTGGCCCAAGCCCATCTCATAGGGGAAGTTCCCCTATTTATGCCTTGATATGTGTCTCGCATTAATGGCAAGAACCATTTTCACCTCCTATAAATATCATAGTAAGGGGAAGGGGGTAGGCAGCATCATCTCAAGCCATATATCAATCTTCCACTCTCTCTACCTCTACTCGAGATAGCAACAGAATCAAAATAGAAATCTCCCTAACGTGCTTCTCCCGAATGATTGACGAAATTACCCACCTTGTTGGAGCCTAACAAATCTGCACATGTTGGTGAAAAATGCTAGGCTAGCAACACCCCTATTAGTTGGGGTTCAGACCAAGATGCACTAAGGCTAACCTTTACTACTGTTAGTTGTGATTTCTATAAAAAATTCCTCAAATAAAATAGTTTCATCATTAACTCAAATATAGGTTTTATGTGTCTGAAGTCCAGACTGTCCAAACTTTCTCATCATAATAGTAGAATTTAGAATAGCAAAGTTTTCCAATTAATATGAAATCATTAAAATAACCAAAGTTTAAAGTAGTGAAGATTTCCAAGCATTATGTCATTATCAAAATATCTAGCCATTACTCATTAGAGTAACAAAAATTCAATGCAATAGAGATTTTCAATCCTATGAAATATTTAAAGTAGTATTTTTTGCATCTAATCAAGTCCAACCATCAAAAAGCAAATTTTAAAGATGCTTGTTTCCATACATATAACAATACTTTGTGTAAAATAACATCCTTGTCTCTTAAAGGATTGAAAGATTTACTCAGTAATGGGATGGATCAAATGTTTTAACATTAACTAATGCCACATCCACTTTTCATACACAAAAGGATGCTAAGCATTTTACATTCTGATCTAAAAGGTCATCTAGATATAAAACATATGTATTATCACACCCTTTAGCAGTAAGAATGATTTTATCTAATGTGGGTTGTTTATGATGCATCTAGAAGGTTCAAACACAACCTTATAGCCTTGGTCATAAAACTAACTAATGCCCAGAAGGTTATCGGTCAACCCTTCAACCAGCATAACATCAGTAATCAAGTCAAAATTGTTCTTACTAACATTACTTATACCAATGATTTTTGAAATGATTCCATCAGCAAATTTTACAACCCCTTTATCCTTGGGTTTAAGGTTTCTAAACCAAGATTCATTTCCAATCATGTGTCTGGAATAACCACTATCCAGATACCACTTCAACTCTTTTATGATGATGTGATTTAAGACACACTTGTGTCAGAAATAATTTTCACCTTAGGTATCCATATTTTCCTAGGTCTTTTTTGGTTAGTAACCTTTTTATGGCTCTTCATTATCACAACCCAACCCAGGCCGTGACTAGCGCATAGGGGACGGGTCTCCTAGCAAGCCTTGATCACACAATTTCTTAAAATTTGGGCAGAGTCTCCTCCGTATTTAGAACTATTCCCTAAATACAGAGCCTCTCCCTGCACAAAGAAACACAAACACACAATCCATTGGGGATCTAGGTATTCTTAGAATGCACTCCACAGCACACAATATATAAGTAAAATACAAAATTACATTTATTCGTCCAAAATACATAACTTTAATTCTCCAGAAAACTTTAAACAACTTTCAGTCAAACATATAATTCCAATCCTTTAGGAAATCCAACAATTTTGATAAATATAAATAAAATACAATAACAACAGCAACAACAATCAGGACAAGGCTGGACCCTGCCTGTAGTACTATGGAGCTACAACATTTTAAGGAATTCTTAAATTTAAACAATTGCAGAATTGCCCTTGAATAAAAAGGGCTCATCCATATTATTCCGAATTCATTAACACGGACCGAAGGATTATATTCTACCTGAACACCTGAAACTGAAAAAGAAAAGGAAACAACAGGGTGAGTTTATGAAACTCAGTGAGAGATAGAGTGTCCCTAACCCACATAAGACAATGTGCAAACTTATAGATTTTAAGGTAATACAATAATATATATATATATATAATAAAACCAAATTAAAATTCTTAATCAAACGTTATCCAAATCTCCTTTTCCAAAAACATAGAGTCTATCTAATCCAGGATAATCAGGCAGAAATCACACTTAGGTGGCCCTTCCTTCGTGTGAATCCCGCAAACAGGCACGCACCATTATTAAAGTGGCTGTGAATATCAGACACGCACCACACTATATGTATGGCTGTGAATAACAGGCACGCACCACTCCCTTGAGTGGCTGTGAATATCATAATCTAAGGTGCACCAAGGCTAACGTCTACTGCCATTAGCAGACAGATCTTGGTCTAGACTTCCTAAGTCTTTCCTTATATAAAACATACTTTACATGAATTCTAAAATTGTATCATTAAAGCATGAAATCCTTAACATCTTAATACTTCAAAAATCAATACAAGTCCATAACGTTCTCCAGAAAACTTTTTGTTTAAATTCGTACAAAATTATGCATAACTCATTTGCGGAGAAATTTCATACAAATCCATATACCCTTAAGTATAGTCAATCCTTTCATTCCAATTTCATATAAAATCCTCAAGAATTTACTTTCTTTCTTTTCAACCAAGAACAAAATCCAAAACTTCATTGAAAACCAATATAAATAACAGTTACCATACTTTTCAAAAATTCAATCATTGTCTCATGTAATCAAGTTCGAATATAGGTTACCAAATCAATTGCTCATATATAAATATATACTAAATACATTGAAAACTAGATAGGGATAAGCTATCTAATCATAGTTCACCATCCCAAAGGTGGAATTCGATCCTACGGAGCTCCAGGCTCATATAGCGGTCATCGGAGGCATCTAGCACTATAATCACAATCATATAATTGTATATTAGCTTCTAACATGGAGGATTTATCCTAATCATACTCAAATTCCCAAAATCTCAAATTATCTAACCTAGGGTTCAAGAACAACTTCAATCCAAGCATAGGTTCGAATTTCTTGGAAAAAGGAAGGAAGAAGGATGTTGGGATTTACCTTTGGTAGTGGATTTTCGAGTTCTTCCTCCCCCAAGCTCCAAGCTCCAAGCTCATCCATGGTGGAGGTAGAGAGAGAGAGAGAGAGCGCGAAAGAGAGAGAGAGTGAGACGGATTGATGATGATTTTTTAGTAGATTGAAGTGTTTAATCGGTGTTTATAAGTGGTTTAAGTGAAGGAAGTTGGCAGGGAAGGATTAGGATGGAGTTTGGGTGAGTTTAGAGAGAGAAAGAGAGGTTTTCGGGGGAGAGGAGAGAGAAAACATCGAAGAAATGAGAGAGAGAGCATCCCAGAACATTATATAGGCGTCCGGTTACCTAGAATCCAGAAATTGTAATCGATTACAAGACTTGGTAATCGATTACCAAAGAACATTAAGAACATAAGAACCCATTCAGCCATATGTAATCGATTACGTAATCGATTACATGTGAAGAAAACTTAATCTTCGCATATCATCCGCCACTGGTAATTGATTACAATCCCCTTGTAATCGATTGCCATAGGAAAAAATGTAGCATTAGAAAAACTCAGAACAGACTAATAGATCGGAGACATGGGTATCATACACTTATTTATATTTCTTAACTTTAAGTTAATGACTTTAAAATATAAAAGTAAATAAGGAAATGCACCCTATTTGGATTCAATAAAAATATCCAAAAATTCAAAATCCCTAAGATTCAGAATCCAACTTTGGGTTTTAGTACAATTCTTCGAAAACTTGCATTTTTCTAAACTTGAGGGTTGAAATTGAAGAGTTTACCTATTTCCTAAAATTCATTAAAAATCCCTCTTCAACTCATTGATGCCCAAGGAGCCATTATCGGGACTTTTGATCTTAAGAAAATGTCTCAATCCTATAGCTCTCCAAGGAGGCATAGGGTTCAAACTCAATTTTTTAGGTCCCGATATCGACAGATCATTGTAACTCATGCTGGGGTATTACATTCACTTTCTTTTTCTTTGCTTTTCTTTGAGAAAAGCATTTCTCAGAAGAATGACCCTTATTAAAATAATATATACAAGCAGGAACTTTGCTTTGAGAACTGATGAATGATTTAGCATTTTCTTCTTTCTCATAACTCAGTCCTAATTTTTCAAAATATGGTCTTTGACTTCCAAGCATCAAGTCAAGATTCTTGGAGTAATTCACCATTTTTTAAAGATCAGATTTGAGAAGCTTAACTGGTTCAATGAAGTTTAGAAATATCAAAAGATGTTTTTTGAGTAGATTCAGAAACTTCGACTTTTAGGGCATTTACATCCTTCTTGAGAATGTTGTTTTCCTTCAAAAGCTCATCTTTGTCATGCCTTGACTTCTGTTTCTTTGTCTCAAGGTTTTAAACTCAAGGGTTAACTTTTGAAATGTTTTCTTTAAAGAAGTATAATGAGAAGAAAGAATTTGGTAATCATCTAGAAGTTCATCATATGCCTTTTGGAGATCATCAAAAGAACATTTTGGTTCAGAATTCATACCTCAACTTCTTCATCAGAAATTATGTCTACCATCAAGCAGAGATTGGTATCTGTCTCTTCCTTTTCTTAAGATTCAGCATCTTCTTGTTCTTCATCAAGGTCTTCCTATGTAGCTATCATGGCTTTCTTCTTAGGTGCTTTTTTCTTGGAACTCTTTTTCAATTTTGGACATTCAAATCTTAAATGTCCAGGCTCTTTCCACTCATAGCAGATGATCTTACTTTACTTGGCTTTTCCTTTCTTGTCCTTTTTGGGAACAATCATTTCTTCTTCTTCCTTCTAATAAACGCCTTTGAGATCTTCTCAGCTAGATGAGCAATCTTATCTTTCTCTTCTTCATCCTCATCTTCAAAAGATTCCTTATCTTTAAATTCTTCTGAAGCCTTTAAAGCTTTTGTAGAGCTTGCTTTCCTTTGTGTGGACTGAAGAGCAGTAGATTTGCCCTTTCTATTGCTCTTTTCAGAAGCATTATTAAGCTCAATCTTATAAGTATTTAAAGACCCAATGAGAGCATTCAGGCTAAGCACATTCAAGTCCTTTGCTTATTGAATGATTGTTGCCTTAAGGCACCAGGCCTTGGATAGGCTTCTAAGAATCTTCTTAACCATCTCATCATTGGAATATCTTTTTCCTAATGCCTTTAGCTGATTTTCTATGTGCATAAATCTTGTTATCATATTATCAATATTTTCATGTTCAAACATTTTGAATATTTCATATTGATGTATTAGCATACTGATCTTTGTCTTTTTGACTTGATCAATTCCTTCATGAAGAGTTTGGACTCTATCCCAAATCTTTTTAGTAGAATCACATGAGATGATTTTGTCATACTCACTTTTGCGTAAAGCACAAGTAAGAAGGCATTTTGCCTTGGCATTCCTCTGCATTTTAGCCTTGTGCTAATTGGTCCACTAGTTTCTAGGAGCCTCTCTAACCACTATTAGAGGGGGCTGGTCTGGATCAATAATCACTTGAGGCACAAGATGCTCAATGGTTGGAATTTAGTCTCCATTCTAAAAAATTTCCTATATGTCTAAACGTGTTGACTCAATAAAGAGTCTCATTTTATCCTTCTAGTAACGATAATCTTCTCCATTGAAATATGGAGGACAATTAATGGAATGTCCTTCAACAATGTGTGAGATCTGTTAGGCCATGTTCTAGAATCTTTTTTTCTCTGCAACCGTTAGGTAACTCAATCCTAGAGACTGAGTTTTGATGCCAATTGAAGGTGAGTGGAGTCATAAGAAGGGGGTTGAATCATGACAGTTTAAAACTTTTCAATCCTGAAAACATAAAACAAACTTTCTCAAGTTTCACACTTGGAATGCGGAAGTGTTTGTATTAGATTTAGAAATTTGCATTTCTAAAGTTAGAAAACAATTTAAATGCTTAATAGAGAAACAACAACAATAGAAAGGATAGAGTTAATAGAAAGCTTAACACAGAGATTTATCCTAGCTCAGCTAAACCATTTGCCTACATTTAATTCCCAACAAACTAGTTAAGATTTTAATAAACTTGAGTATTTTTGTACAAACTTCCCCAAGGTTACAAATGATTAGTCTTATCCCAGCCTCTTCAAGATAAAATATCAAGTAGTATTGTCCTAACTTAAAGCTAATTAATGACCACTAATAGGTCAGGTTACAAGATTTGAAATAAGGTTTGTGTTTAATAATACTCACACTCTAACACTCAATGTGTATATCTCAAATAAGTACAAGGTAGAGTGACTTCTCACAAATCTCTCAAGGAGAATGTTTGCTAAAAATGAACAAGAGAAGATTTAGTTCGTAGAAACTTCAGAAAGATAAGAGAGCAGAAAGTCTTTGATTTTCAAAGTGAGCAGTTCCAACACAGCTTCATCTTCAAGACTTTTATAGGCTTCAAAATATAGTTGTTAAGTCTTTAAGTATTGAGCCCTTAGATCTGTTGGTCTTGGACTAAAGAAAAAGGTTGAAAACTTTTTTTCTCTCCAAGCAAGGAGAGCATAAAGAAGGAAACTAGCTCTTCTAAATCAACTAGCTTTTAAGTGTGTTAACACGTCCTTTGGATCTCTGTCTTGTCATGTTTAACTTTTAAAAAATATCTATGAATTGTGTAAGACAAGTTTTGATTGAGGTCCCTTTCACTTAGAACAACATTCTGGAAGTTAGCCTTCTGGTCAAGCCTTTTGGATAGATCATCCTTCAAAGTAGCCTATGTGCCTTCTAGTGACTTGCAAGCTTTCTGAAGATATAAATTCATCCTTCTGATGTCTTAAATCATTTTCTTAAGGAAATATGGTCATTGTGAGCACAGGTGACATTTCCATAGTGATCTTAGCTTCATCAAAACATAATTTTGATTTTGAAGGATCGTTTTAGAAGCTAATTTCTATTTTTTTGGCATGAGAACCATCTTTTTCGATCTTGAGTTAGAGTGATCTATGTTATTCAAAGTAAAAATTCAAGTAAACTATTAATTCCTTACAAAAGACTTTCATAAGAGTTGGTTTGTTATCCATCAAAGCCCTTAAAAAGGTACATCTAAGTCCACTTGGTGGCTTTTGAAAGGTGTTAGAGCTTACAAAGTGCATGACTCAATCAAAGAAGAAGATTCTGGTTTAGTAGAGGCTGAAGTGCCGATACAGAAGGAAGAAGGTTCATTAACTGTCTCAAGTCATATTTTTACTCAGGATCAATATCGAAGTTTGTTGGCACTACTTTAGAAAATGGATCTACATCCTCAAGTCCATGCCATTCAGGTCAACACCTACAAAGTCACAGTCATGAATCAACTACATGTGTCTAGTAATTATTTCCTATGTTCATCCTCTTCTGTTGCACAGAATCAAATCTGGATATTTGATTTTGGTGTAATAGACCATATGCCCTATCTTTCATATTTTTCAAGCTATTCTCACATTAGCCATATACATGTGAAACTCCCGAACAACTATTCTATCATAACCACTATTATGGGTTCAGTGTCCTTTTCATATTCTTTAGTTCTCACAAATGTCTTGTATTTACTTTCAATTTGATCTCAATTTCTAAATTGTCATACTTCTTAAACTGCTGTCTAATTTTTCACCATGATTCTTGCCAAATTTTGGAGGAAAGCTCCAAGAGGATGATTGGTTGGATAAAGAGGTTAATGGATTGTATCAATTGGTATCTACCAAAGAAGAATTCTCCACTACTACAACAACTTTTCTATAACAACAGCAAGTTGCATCAATAACATTTCCATGCATACTACAAATCTCTAGCATTATGAATTAGATCACCTTTCATCTAGAAGACTATACCTTATAAGTAAACAATTTCCATTCATTGAGTATCATAATGTAGAACCTTGTGATATATGAAAATTTGCAAAATGAAAAAGGTTAGCTAGCTTCATGTATTTTTGAGCTTGTTTATTTGGATATTTGGGGTCCTTTTCAAAATCAATCAATGCATGGGCATAAGTACTTTAACTGTGGTTGATAACTTCAGTAGATTTATTTGGGTTTTTATGTTAACAACAAAGGTTGTAATGCCTAAGCAAATAAAACTCTTTGTTGCTTATGTTAAGACTCAATTTAATAGAAAAATCAAAACCATTAGAACTAATAATGGAATAGAGTTTTTCTTCCCAAGTTTCTAAAGTTCAAAGGGCGTTCGTCATCAAACTAGTTGTAGGTAGACTCCCCAGCAAAATAGTAAGGTAGAAAAAAAAAGTGAGAATAAATTTGGAAACATTCAATACACAAATACGGGAGAAAATAGTATATTTTCACTAGTTATCACACCCCCACACTTGAATTTTTGCTTGTCCTCAAGCAAAATAAGAGGTAAAAAGGATAAGAAGGGGACGTCTCACAACTTCTCAATTACCAGGCATCAACTGAAATTATATACAGTATAGACAGTAGTGGATTCATGAATGTCAACTTTAACACAAGCTTGCAAAATTACACTAAAGTTCTAATCTTGATGAAATACTGAAAAGCTCTAATCAATTTAAGCAAGGGTAAGATGACTCAAATCAAGTTCTTTTATTGGACTCTCTAAAAGGAATACAAATTTTTGTTTGGCAGCCCCTTGTTCTCTTGTTAGATGTGGTAATTTCATCTTTGAATTTTGGCTCCAGCAACTGTCTTGCATCGTACCTCCTATGCCTGGATCCCATATTAAAATCACAAAATTTCTCACTGCTTCTTTGAGTTTGTGCGGTGGCCTCCTCTTTTCAGATAACAACATTTTCTTAAATGTTGCACAATAAGGCATGTACTTCTGTGCTTCAGCCATTGAACTTCCTAAGAACTAAGAAGTCTGTTGATCCATCTTTTTCTCTTTCTAGCTTATCCCATTCCTTTTCCTTTATCTCCTTTTCATTTGCCTCTTCATCTTTTTCCTCACTCTGATTTGCTTCTAATTCTATTTCTTGTCCTTTTCTTTCTCGCTTCTATCTTCAACTTCCTCCATTTCACTCATTTTAATCTCATCTTGTTCCACTATTCCCTCATTCATGAAAGTAATAGCACCACATGGCTCATTTGGGATTAGAGTAGTTTCACTAGATAGAGTTTCCTGTGGTATCTCAAAAATTCGCTTGGAGATTTGGGCAATTTGTACTTTTAAATTCTGGAGGCATGCCTCCTAGTTCTTGAAGTTTGCTCTGGTCTTTTCCATAATTATAGCATTCAGCTAGGCAAGCCTTTCAATGGCTATCTCCCAGTTAGCCTTCTTTTCTTGAAGAGGAGATGGAGGTTGATATGGATAAGCAGCTTCAATCATGCACCTTTCATTCAAATGATCTCCTCCATAGAAGCCATATACCAATGGAGGGGAGTACACAGGTGGCTTCAAATGTGGGTACTGTGCATAAAATTCTGCCTCACAATGTATAATTAAATGGTTCCCTCCACAAAAGTCACATCTCAATGGAAGATGATCTACAACTCCAATATGCATTTGTCTGATCTGTGTTGTGGACTAAGAAAACTGTCCAATCTAATGTACTTATCAAAATAAGAGCTAATAAAAAAAACAAAACTTCACAAGAGCTGAGTAATCAAAGGATAATGAAAAGTAAAAAAAATTTTTTGGGTTTTTTTTTTTAGAGACTAGAATAAAATAAATAACTGAAAAGAAATAAATGAAAAATATAAGAATAAAGAAAAAAATAAATACAAAAATAAAAAATAAAATGAAAAGAGAAATAAACAACCTAAATTAGCAACACCCAAATTACTAATGATATTGATCTTTAATCCCTGGGAACAGTGCCAAAAACTTGTTAGCCACTTTTTGCAAATCAACTCCAGCAAGAATACTAGGTCACAAGTAATAAGAAAATGAGTATGGGATTGTCGTTCCTATGAGAACTAAAACTAATTACTAGTTCACTTGGGCACGTCACTATTCAGGCAAATACAAATTGAGAGAAAATTGGAATTTAAATAAATGTAGAAATTGTAATTAAACAAGCTATAGAAAATAGAAATAAGCAATGGATGGAAAGCAAGTGTTAGGAGTTGATTTCATCAAAGTTTCCTGATTTTTTTATTATCCAATTATTAAATTAATTCCTTGACAACATTATTATCGGTCGAATTACTCTTAATTATAGTCAAAGCTCAATGGCTTGATACTAGGACTCTCTTAGGACAAGTTGAATAGTTTAATTTCTTAGACGATTCTAAATCTATTCTAAGGATAAAAAACAAGAATTCAATTGGCTACACAAATGAGTATTTCCACTCCTGGCTATTCTAACCTATGTTAATTTCTAGTTTGTCTTATTTTATGAAGTGAAATGGCTTTCAACGTTACAAAACCATACATCAGTTAATAGGTGATCTAGCCAAAAATAGCATTAAGAACACTAGAAATTAAGTAATGTATTGAAAAGATAATTAAAATAATAAAAAGGAATACAAAATCAATTTCCTAAGGCTACATCTCCCTAATACCTAGAAGAAATTTAGCAAGCCATGAAAAAAGGAAAAGAAAACAATACTATGATAGCTCTTTAGAGTCTCCAGCCCTTTGCCTATGTTTTCCTCGCTCTGACAATGGATCCCTTACCCTCTAATGGATAAAAGAATTTAAATCGAAACTAAAAGAAACTGATTTCCTTAATTTTTTCCTTTTTCAAATCTTCATCCCCTCTTTTCTCTTTATCTTTTTTTTTAAAAAAAAAGCTGATTCAAATCTTTAAGTAATCTCTTCTATTTTTTCCCTTCTTTGACTCAAATCAAATCTTGCAACAATCCTATTTTTGCTCTTTCAAATCTTCAAATCTTTATCCAATTGTTCTCTTCTAATCTTCAAATCATTAATGGTAAAAATCAATTCTGCAATCTAATAAATTTAATGTGAATATTTGCCAATTAAATTCAAAATAATTAATTTCTCACTAAAAGCATCAACAATTAAGATTTATTAAATTAATCCAAGAAAATTGTCATTATGAAAATAAATTTGGAAAAATTCAATACATAAATACAGGGAAAAATAGTATATTTTCACTAGTTATCAAAAAGCTTCGACACCTCCTAAATGTGGCTTAAGCTCTTTTATTTCAGTCTAAATTGCCAAATACATATTGGTCTTATGTTGTCCTACATGCTACACTCCTAATAAATAGAGTTTGTACTCCTTTATTACACAATGAATCAGCATATGAACTTCTTTATTTAGTTAAACCAGATTTAATAGAACTAAAAATGTTTGGATACTTGTATGTTTTCACCTAATGTAATAATAGATACAAGCTTGATTATAGGGCTAAGAAGCCTGTATTTTTAGGACTCAAGCAAGGGGTAAAAGGATACATTACTCTAGGTTTGCATAATAAAGAAATTGTCTCTAGAAATGTCACTTTCTTTGAAAATAATTTTCTTTATTAAACTGTTACTGGTTTCAATGATTATCACTCAGTTCTACATTCTAATGTGAATGAATCACCTCACTCAACATTAACAACACCTCTACCTCTGCCTTATACACCTACACCACAGCCCATTAACCAATCAATGCTCACAATACCTTAGACCACTCAAACCTCCACTAGACATGTTAAGAAACCTACATGTTTGGCAGATTACCAACGCAATTAGTGGGCTTCCACCACTTCAATTGTGCCTTCATGGGGTTGTGTCTATCCACTTTTTCACTATATTTCCTATGATAATCTATTAGTTTCACATAGAAATTATTATTTATCCCTGAACACTAATTATGAACCATAATCATATGTTGAGGCATATATATTTGAATGTTGGAAAAGTACTATGTGAGTTCTTGGCTTTTGAGCAGAACAAGATTTGGGAGGTGATGTATCTTCCCCCCAATGTGGTACCAATTAAGAACAAGGCTTGTGAGATAAAAAGATGTTTTGATGGTAGCATTAGGCAATATAAGGCTAGGCTTCTTCCCATAGGCTATGATTAGGTTGAAGCCTAGATTATTTTGATATGTTCTCTCTTGTGTTAAAATCACTACCATCTACGTCTTGTTGGCTTTGACATCTATTACTGGCTGATTTTTGCATCAGATGGACACCAACAATGCCTTTCTTCGTGGTGATCTCCATGAAAATGTTTATATGATTCTCCCACTTGGCTTTCCTTCACTTGGTTCCAATTAGGTATGTAAGTTGTTGAAGTATCTTCACGACCTGAAAAAGGCTAATAGGCGGTGGTTTGAGAAGATCACTTTTGTTTCAAAGAGTGTGGCCACCACCAGATCTAGGAAGACCATACTCTTTTCGCCAAGCTCCCTTCAACTACATACACTGCCTTGCTTGTGTGTGTTGATGACATCATCTTAGTGGGAACTTCATGGAGGAATTCATATCAATCAAAGCCACCTTGGATTCTCAATTTAAGATCAATTACCTAGGTGAACTCGAGTTTTTTCTAGGCTTGGAAGTTGCATAATTAACTAAGGGAACTTCTATGTCAAAGAAAATATTGTCTTGTCCTCTTGGCTAATATTGGTCTTTTGGGTTCAAAGCCTACTTCTACTCTCTTCGATTATGCAATTTGATTGTATCAAGATGGAAGACAGCCCAATCTAGATATTCCAACTTATAGGAGGTTAATAGGATGCTTATAGCTCACGAACATGGATATTATATTTGTAGACTAACAACTTAGTCAATTCATGCCCAATCCTACCATGATTCACTACAAGGTTGCCATGAGAGTTCTTCAGTATTTAAAGGGTTCTCCAGGATGAGGTATCTTCTTTCCTTGCTCCTCTCACATCCAATTGCTTGGGTTTATGATGTAGATTGGGGTGGATCATTAATAGTCAAAAGTCCATATCCAGTTATTTCTCTTTCTTGGACATTCCCTTATCTCTTGAAAATCCAAAAAGCTGAATACTATCTCCCATTCCTTAACAGAGGCGAAATATCATGCTTTAGCCACTACCACTTGTGAGCTTCATTGCTTGGTATACCTACTCTGTAACCTCCTCTATTCCAAGCATTTTGTGATTTGTTGCGACATTCTGAGTGCACTTCACAATGCTTTTAATCCTATGCTCCATAAGCGCACTAAACACTTGGACATTGATTGTCACTTGGCCCAAGAAATGTCTTAATCTGAACTCGTGCACATCCTACCTATCTCATTTGTGAATTAGTGGGTGGATATCTTCACAAAGGCTCAGCTTTCATTCCTTCATCAATTTTCTTCCCAGATTTGGTGTTTTGGACATTTTCCAGCCATCGGCTTGTGCCAAGGGGAGTAATAAGGCATAAGGAAGTTGAAACTAAAGCTATTGCTGAAGCTAAAGCTAGAGAAGCTTAGCAAGGAATTCTATTTTCAGCACATGTGTAATTAAGAGGCTGGAAAAACTGTTACCATTTATTGGAATTAATTTTTCTATTACTAAGGAAAAGAAGTGGTGTATGCATGACTATCATCACAAGGAGCTCCAAATGACCATGTATATAAACCTCCTTGTATACTGATTTGTTCATAATGTACAATTCACAAGTTTCATTCACTCCAAATTCTCTCAATTCTTTAATTCCAATTTCTCTTTGAATGCATATAACATGCTTTGTGCCTAAGTCTAATGGCTTGGTCACTTTCAAAGCATCTGTTGTTACTTTATGATTCTTCAACTGATGCAAATTTCGAGTAATTGTTATTTCCCTTTTAATTCTTCAATTAATATTTTTCAACGTTTTTAGAAAATTATAACAATCTATGAGCTTCATTCCTAATACTAAATAGCATTTGGTGTGTAATGAGGAGTTGGAAAATTTGAGTTCTGCTCTATAGTTTGAGTGTGTAATATTGCTTCTGAAGCAAATAAATTATTGTTTTTCAATTCCATGAGTTTTAGGTGAAGTAGCATATACTATCATTATAGAGATTAGCCTAGTTTAGGAAAGAGATATTTGTAATTCTTTACATCAGGTTACTTACTAGCATGTCACTTTATTGAGAGGTCCTACTAAGTTTGTTGAGCTAGAAGATTACAGCATGAATATTTCTTCTGGAGATTTATCCTTCACTGTCATTCTTTAATTTGAACAGAACCGGTTTCTTTGTAGCATACATGAACTGGGCAACAAAAACCAGTGCCCCAAGTTGCGACATTAAATAATCAAGATTCTTATTTTTATGGTGCAGTAATCGAGCTTCTTATTAAAAGAATTTATTATATATGGACCATAATTGCCATACATCTTCCCTACATTTTTATGAGTTTTCCATAAATGTTTATTGCCATTGCAAATAGGAATACGCAAACAAAAGGAAGCAAGCATATTCTGTGTGAATTTCTAATTTTTGACTATTTTAATTGCAATCGACACTAATCATAGACTCTATGGTATTTGTCAACTATGTGAATGCGATGGTTCTCTTTTCTGGATTCTATAACTATTCAGTATTAGGACTCATTTTAGGGGCCGACTTATATGCGTTTCGCGGTCAAGGTGATTAGTGCACCTTGTGACCGTAGCGTATAGAGATTTATGAGGTGTATCAATATATCAATCATCTATGATGCACTGTAGTAATATATTAATTCTAAAAAAATTAAAAAATATGATTAAATATATTTTAAAAATTAATTTTTATACATTGATAGTATAAATTATAATGATAATATAAAATAATTTTATATTATCAATATAATATTACATTGATAGACAGTGTAAAATTATATTAATAGAGTAAAATTACACTGATAAAGTAAAATTATATTGATAAAATTTTTTGATTACATTGACAGTGTAAAATTATTTTATATTGCCAGTATAATTTTATATTATTAATATATGATAATTAATTTTAAAAATATATTTAATTATATTTTTAAATTTTTTTAAAATTAGATATTACTATAATACCTCATAGGTGATTGGTGCATCGATACACCTCACAATCTCATCACCAAATTATAAGATGCACCACATTCTTTGACAAGCAAAATGGACTGTAGAATGTGCCCTCATTTTAACCAGTGTCTCATCGGTTAAAGAACTTAAAAAAGAGAAGAGAAAAGACCCCGGGGGGGAAGGAACACATGTACAATAAAAGTTTGATAATTTTTATGATATTTTTATTTGAAAAATTACTATTATGATATTATAAGTATGATAGTAACTCACTACCAGTAGGCTCAGGCGTTAAATATATGACTATGAATTTTAATATATCATCCATATGAACAATTTACTATTCTTTACCTTCAGTAGAAAATCTTCTTGTTCTTTCTTAGTATTGTTAGTTATAAAAATAATCCCATAATAATTTAAATTTTCCGTTGAATGTATTAAAAAAAAAACTACTTTAGGTAAACAAAAAAATAATAATAAAAACTTAAAAAAAAAGTTGTAGTAAAGGACAATATTTCCTGTCAAATGTTTTACATTTTATTTTCTCTTAATCGAATTTCAATTTTTTCCAATCTTTTAGGGTATTTCTATTCTCAGGTACTATTGCAACTAAGAGACACTCCTAGCAATTATCTTCTCCATGGTTTGAACCTGTCCACTCCTTAAAAGTGTAGCTCACTTACCATTACACTTAATAACTTTTAGCAATTTCATATTTTATTAAATAAAACATGTCATGGGATACTTCACTAATAAAATAACTGTGGTTAAACTAAAGAAGTAAAATGTTACTTGGAGTGTTATATTTGGATAAGTTTTGGAGCTTGTATTTTTTGGACACTTCAAGGAAGGGAAATGTAATTTTCTCAGTGTTTTATCAAAAATCTTTTCATAAATAAAATCTACTAACTCAATCATTTTAACAAGCGGCAACAAACAGTAACCTCTAATAGGGAGGGTAAAATAGAGAATTGCTTTTACTCATTCTCTGTTTTTGCAAGATTTTTTTTTCCTAGCATGCATCTAAGTGGATTATGTAACATCTTACCAGACAAAGTACTATATTTAAGTCATAATAATTTATTTGGTAAAAGATTACGTATAATACTGATTAAATTCTATTTTCTATATTAGTATTAATTACTTGCATAAGGATACTTGATCGCATAACGAAATTTCCTGCGTGGATTGAATAAATACTAATCAATCTCCAGAAATCAGAATAACTGTAACATAAATAAAAATACAATAAGGATGTAACTACTAAAGGGCATCATAAACGTATATATATATATATATATATATATATATATATATATATATATATATATATATATATATATATATATGATTTTTAAGTTCGTCAAACTGATACATGGTGACAAAATGAGGCCGCTAATACAAAACAAAACGGCCAATTTCTATGAACAGCACCCTAAATGGTCCCCATGGGATATTGCATGTACATTCCTAATATCTACCCATCCAACCATGACCCAGACTACCAAAAGAGGGTCATTCTGTACATCTAACCCCACTACAGTATGCACACTATCTAAACAAAGTCTGATGAAAGAAACCCGTTCGCCATGGCAGCGTCCGCTGGAGGGTGTCCGGCACTGGGAGCAGAGGATGATTAAGAACTAGCTGCCTCGGATGGATCCTCCTCCGAGGTCGAGGCCGACGACATCGGATGTGGCGGTGAAGCAGGAGGGGCCATGAGAACTAGGGCTGCTGCTGCTGCTAGAGGAGGTGGGAATGGATGGGCCATATGAAGTGGAATGGCAATATATGGGACCGAGAGGTCAAATAGTGGGTGCAATAGTGGTACAGCGAAGTCCCTCTGGAAGAAGAAATATAAACAAAACTGGCACCTACCAGATATATATACAGAATCTAAAGACGGGTCGATGTGGATGTGAAGCTCGGGAAACTCAATGAATAGAACCCCGGTCGCTGCGTGCTCCATGGTCTGAGAATGACGCGGAACATACAATAGGGTGAGAAATAAATATTTCTCAGTAGAAATTCCTAACTTCTATACATCTGTCATCGCAGCCATTCCCAGTTGTTTCGGTCGTGTAATATTTTTCAAATAGTGCGGTAAAATAGTAATATTTAACTTAAATACTTGTTTGTAAAGCATGCACTGAAACAAATTCAATTTTAGTTAACAGATGCACTAATGTACTCAAACAGTAATCACGGTGGAACAATAGCATATTAAGAATAATGAACAGGGATCTAAAACAATCAATAAAGGAGCATTACACTATACATATGCATGTGCAATAAAAAAAAATTATGCATCTTATTCTTGGAGGCTTTCACCTATTATAACTTATTTCCATCCTTGGTCCCCTGGGAGTCATTGGCCATATACTTCTGGGTAATAGTCCGCTTTTCAGGACCGAGCTCATTCCTATACGGGATGGCCGGGTTTACTTTTCCCGACCTTTCCACTGATCTATTCCCCTTAATTTATTCCGGGGCTGACCGAAGTGATATGGAACTCTTTATAATATCATGAAATAAATGCACATCTAGCTTGACTCTTGAATATAATGCATTCAAGCTATCATAAAGTTTCACAACATATGAACTTCTTACCGAAATTTCGGTGGCATAACGGATCGAGTCCGCTTTCCCATAAATAGTGCCAGACAATCAGTACAATTGCATAACTAATAATTTTAGTATAGACCAGCAAATATGTATATATATTTATAGCATCATTCAACAATTGCAAATCAAGCATCAATAAGGTTTCAGTTTATTCCTCCCTGTTCTGCCCGAATTTGGCATGTTCCAATTTTTATTCAATTCAACTCGTTTAAATCAAATTTTTGGATATGTCACAGGCTCATGTGTCTAGTTTATAATTCTTTTAGTCCTATCTCATTTTGATGTGTATAACTCTAGATATAAACATTTTATCTCAGTATGTCCTGTTCTTAGCCAGAATTGGGTTCCTATAGAAGAAAATTCACTAAAAATCGAAAACTAGATGAAATCATTCGAATTTTATATCAAAATGAAGCTAACACAACAATATTTAAAATGAGTTAAGTTTCATGTCATTTGCCTAAGTAGATTTTGAGTTATGAGTCTCGAAACATTACCCTACTAGGCTGTCCTGTTCTAGGCCAGTTTAAACCTAAGCCAACTTCATTGATGTGCTGGGAACAAATGACAACGATTTAAATTCTGAAATTTTTATGGGATGTTCCCTCATGTGTTAGCTTTCAAAAAACTTTAGTTGCACTCAATTTGAGGTTGTATAGGGTGAGTTACATCATTCTCAACCCATGCTGCCCGGGTGAGAACCCAGATTTCTAGGTCTAACTTCAAAAATTCATAACTAATTCTATACTAATCCAATGGCCTATTATGATATATGTATGGAAAGCCCTAGATGTCAAGTTTAATTTAAAAATATTTTCATCAAATTTAAATGGCGATAGGTGGAGTCGTACACTCTGCCGTATGGACCGCCAAGGGAAACCCTATCCTGCTTCTAGGTTTATCTCCTTCATTCAAGCTATTTGCCCTCAAATCCAATTTTAATCACAACATACATGCAAAATCAGTCATAAAACATCATCATCACTCTATAAAATACCAACATCTCATATTATGCATGCCCAACATGCAGCCCCAAATCAGAGAAACAAGAGAAGAAGTAGGATTTCCTACCTTGTCTTGTGTAATCTATGTTGATTTTGTGTCTTTGATGGTGGTGGCTTGGGATGAGACTTGAAAATAGATGAGAATGGAGTAGAAATGAGAGCAAGGAGGAGAGAAAGAAGAGAGCTTCAGCTGATGGAGGGGGGTCAAATTTTCTGATGAGGAGAAAGGAGAAAAAGTGGAGATATTTGAAGCTAGCTTAGTTTGGATTGGTGGACCTAAAGTGGTCATAAAAACTGATTTGGCTTCCACCATCAAGGGTTGTTTTGGCGCCACTTGGGTGGGTTGTTTGGCTAAATCTTAGCTGTTGATTATAGGGCACTCATAGAAAAATTCTACTGGTCCGGTTCCGACAGTTAAAAATTCCGAAATCTTACCGATTTCTCTTAAATTGGAAAATCGGTTTGAAATTTTTCTGTGGGAGTTTTCTATGCTCCTAATCTAATTCCATCAAGCCTAATCCATCTAAACCACACTTAATTGGCTTTGAATAAATATTTAATTAAGTTCTGATTAAACTCACTTATTTGATAAAACCGAATAATTCAGTTGTTAACGATAAATTTTTTGGACGTTACAGATTAGGCAGTGGAAGGTGAATCGACGGGTGGCATTGCATGGACAGCGGTGGAAGGTGAATTGATCTATGATGTTATTTAGCCCTCATTGCATGGGAATGCCAATAATTGTGGGATGGCCTTCCAGGATGATTTTATGTCTAACATGGCCATCAATAAGGACATTGCTCCTATGCCGCGTTTGTTGAGGAGTAAAGCATGTGCGAAAGCTGAATTAATTGCTAAAGTTCGCAGGGTTTTAAGTTTAGACAAGCTGGACTTAAGGATAATTTGGAGTGTTTAAAATTAGACCCTTTGGAATATGAACATGTGAAAAACCCAATTCCCAACATGGACTATAAAAATAATCATATGAGTAATAAGTCTGAGCCTTACAATAATAGAGGCAAGAGGGGATGCAAAGAATCGATTGTGAAAATAAAGCTTGGTTGAGATACACACTTTTGTTTGATATTAGAGTATGTTGTTTCATGTATGCTTTACTTTAATGTGTTCCACTCTTTATAAGAGAGTTTTGGGTACTTATAGGAGCTTTCTTATCATTGAGATACAATGATGTAATGTCCACTCCATTCTTGATGAATGTCGAACTGTTATTCAATTATTAAAAAGAAAAATACAGATACATGACTTTAATATTCTCATTGCATGAGGGGATATATAGAAGTGGGCATACCCTATCAAGCCAATGTTAAATTTTCTTTTCTCTTTTGTTATGTACATATGGTTAAACTTCAATCTTTATTCAAAGGTGAAAAATAGATAAAGTTATTAATTAATTGCATAACTGACTGAAGATAACTACCTAAGGCTAGATTTATAAGACTATAATCGAATTCAATTTTCATACTTCATAATTAGACTCTTGATTCTGATTTCATTTTCAAAGGACAAGTTTTACAAAGCTAAAAGATTTTTCCAATCGTTTTTCAATACATAAACTATGATGGTGACTCCATTAAACTTTCAACAATTTTTTGTCATCTCTCATCATGATGCCTTTCATGCATATTGTGACAGATTGTAATGAAAAATACACCAATGAGAAATACTTGCCATCCAAGAAAGATCACACGTACCGCCACAACCAATAATATTACAACGTTTTAAATGAGATCCACCACTAACTTGTGGATCCCACCCCTAATATTGTGATATTATTGACTGTAAAAACAGCCACATGGTGCTCCTAGACCACGCAAGCATTTTCCATACACCAATCAAGTCTATGTTATAAATTGCAACAAATATAAAACGACTTCAAATTGCTTTTCAATTCTATATATAATAACAGGGGATGAAAAACACACATAGGACAAACAAAAAGGAATGCAGAGAAAAAAGTTCCACATCAAGAATCCAAACTCTTATATAGCAACCAAATGATATTGAAAATATTTTGCTAATAGAATGAAAAATGCTTCTAATTAGGGGAGTTTGATGTCACAATCAGTACACTCGAGTAATTATTATTCAGAGGAATCTTCTCTCCTGCTACATGTATTGCAAGGATTCACCATGGACATGTGAGGATATGATGATCTTAGTTCTCATTTGAATGTGAGACTTCCTGTTGACAGGATAGTGACATTAATAAGCAAAATATCTAGCCACTAGTTAGTAATGCTTGCTGTCACAATTTCCAATTTAATCTTTTGATCTAAAGCATAAAAAAGATTGCATCGAGAAATAAAAACAAACACAAGATTGCCTTGTGGCTACTGCAAATGATGAAGTTATAAAGAAATTGTTATACTTTTACATAGTTTCAAATGACATTCATAGTTAGAACTATGCTCAATTCTTTTTATTTTAAAAATAAAATAAAATAAAATACTGTTAATTAGCGTAATAGGCAATAGTCCTTTCCCATTTCCCATGTACTAAGTTATACTATCTTACAGCTAACCTCAAACCACGTTGTTGTACAACACTCTAAGGTAGAGGAAATTTTATTGGAGTGACAAAAAAAAGAAGGATAATGATACATAACTGGTAACTATATATGTTGGGATCATTATTTTTAGGCATATAAATTGCTCTCTAACGTTGAAAACTTTAACTTTATGGTGAAACATTAATTTCTTTTTTTTTTTTCCTTTTTCTACAGGAAAAATTAGTTTTTTCTCCATAATAATTTTTAAAGTCAATATCCACACACGCACTAAAACATAATGTATACACGTCACCTTCAAAGTTTTATAAATAATAAATATATAAATTTTCATAATGGTAAACATTTGAAGAAAAAATAATGGTTTAGCTTTCAGATACATCACATACCTGCTTGTCTATGAACAACTGCTCAATGGTAGTATTAAGATCATCTTTCCACCATTTTCTTTCGTTTTCCACCTCAATTTTGGTCAATAATGGTGCTATTATAGTTCCGGATGAGAAAATCTTCATTTGAGGGCATTCTGTAGCAACAAATCTTACCAATGATGGGAATATGAATGTAGGTTTCCCCCAACAGAAGCTTCTCAATCTAGGCAGAGAAGAGAATTCTAAGTATTCCAAGTTCTCGAATATGATCTCTTCCTCTGCTTCTTCATCAATCTCTAAAACATCCTTTATCATCTGACAATTTTTCACTTCCAGTGCCCTGAGTTGCATTAGACTTTTAGCGATGGGGGATGTTATCAAATGAATCAACCCATTGCATTTATCCACAGACAATTCTTTCAAACTGTGGAATGACATCGAGGATGGTATTAAGCTTATCAAACTAGGACAGTCAATAACAGATAAATATTCAAGAATTTGAGGTGCAAGTTGATCCAATGGTGATTCTTCATGCCAAATATGCCTTAGATGTTCCAATTCAAAAAGCAACAATTTTCTCACTCGCTTAGCAGTTTTCACATTGCAATGAACAATTCCTTCACTAGGAAACAATGTTTCAACAGAACTGTTTCTTACTTGAAGAGTCACTAGATTGGGAAATATTTCAAGGAACTCATTCCAAAAAGTAATTTGAGTTTCATAGAAGCACTGCATACGAAGAATTTCTACTTCTGCAAAGATACTTTCTTCACAGTGGCCATTGAATATCATCATTGCATCCTTGCCATTTAGTGCCAATTCTTCCAATTTAAGGCTTACCTGAAAAATCAAACATCCAAAAGCAAAATATTTGCTTACTTTATGTCAGAATTTCAATAGGAAAAGGGGGCTTGTCCTAATTTGTCATCAAGGGAGATATAATGTTTTGTCTTATTTTGTTTCAAACATAGACTAAAGATAAAGAAAAAGTCACATAATGAGACACGACATTGATGACTCATGGGAGGCTTTACCTTTTGAATACAAAAGAGTGCTTGAGGAACAAGCATATCATGAATTTCTTCCACCTGATGAGGTTGTTGGAGATTTGAATGGTTAAAGGCAAACATTTGCAGTGCTTCACAACGATATACATTCAATGTCTTTAATGAAGGGCATTCAAAAGTATGTCTTCCTGGATAGAAACACTTGAGCTTTTCCAATTGAATTAATCTCAAATAACTTAGGTGAGGAAATTTAAAATTATTTTCTATTGATTCTTCCTCCAATGAAACAATTTCCTGAACTCTGCAAGACTCTACATTTAGCTTTTCAAGATGTTTGAGATCTTGGCATAGTGACAATGGGAACAGATTCAACAAGCTTTGGCATTTAACAACTTCCACAATACACAAGTTTCCAAAGCTAATAATTTCGTGATGGTCCTGGCTCCAAATGTGCTTCAATTTTGGTAAGGAAGACAAAGTTAATCTTTTCAGTTGACTAATTTGTTTCACTGACCTTCCTTTAGACTTCAGATCCTTCACATCAAACACTGTTTCTAATGAATTACAGTCCTTTATATCTAGTTGTTCCAAATTCATAAGCACATCTAGTAAATTTTGTTGAAAGAGAACATCTGATAAAAAGTCACATTTATGAACCACCAGGTGCTTCAAATTGCTGAATACGTTATGCTGAAGTTGGCCATACCATAACTCTTTCAGCTCAGGATATTCAGATAGATTCAAATCCATGAAGCTAAGAAAAGCCACCTGTGTATGGTCCAATGAAGTTCATAAATTTACAACCATGTTGGCAAGCTTTTCTAGCATTTGATTTTACCGTCTTTTTTAATACTATTTCTTAGTAGCCTGACGTTAAAAATTTTAAGCTTTATATTTCCAAAAAAAGATATTAACTAGAAAATTTAGACTCACAATATGCCTCCCTTAGAATGCATGATTTAAAATGCCAAAACTTTTAAGATACTTTATAATGGCAAAGATCTTTTTTTTAATTAAGTTTTGGTTTATTTAATCCTATGTTTAGATAGCTGGGAATAATGAGAATGAAAAGAGCGTGAAGATAGTGAAAATAATCTCCTTCATTTGGAAGTATAAAAACGGATAAATAGAGAAAGAAATTCATGCGTAATTTTTTTCCCTTCTCTTCTAATTAAATAACTAACAAAAAAAATTGTTACATAAAAAAAAAGGAAAAGAAATGCTGCTCAGTTACAATAATTTGGTCAAAATCTTGGATAGCAACATAAGAGGTGTTTGATGAAATAAAGTGTTAAGGTCCACTTACTCATGTAAGCCTCAATGCCATGCTATACCATTCTAACAATTTGATTACATGGTAAAAAGAGAGAAAAAAAAAAGGGCAAAATAGACTTTTTGGTCCTTGACCTTTATCTGATTTTTTAATTTGGTTTGTTATCTTTTATTTTTCTCTATTTAGTCTCTTGTGTTTCAAATTGAGAACAATTTGTTCTTTTATCTTGTATTTTTTTCAATTTAGTCCTTTATGTTTCAAATTGTTTTCAATTTGGTCCCTAAATTGTTATTATATCACATAACTGATGAAAAATACTAATGTGACACAATCCATGTCAAATCCACATGCACACCATGTCAGCACCATTTGTGCCACATTAGCATTTTCTGTCAGATATGTGATAGAACAGTGAAATGGGGACAAAATTGAAAGCAATTTGAAATATAAAAGATCAAATTGAGAAAAATATAAAGTAAGAGACCCAATTAAAAATGATTTGAAACATAAGGGACTAAATTGAAGAAAATAGAAGGTAAAATACCAAATTAAAAAATAGGCAAATGTAAGGGATTAAAAAACCTATTTTGGCCAAAAAAAAAAAGAAAGAAAGAAAATCTGGCCGTCTAATGTTTTCCATAACTAAGTTATATTTTCAAAGACTAGAGTACATCAGAGGAAAATAGAATAGGCCTTTATAGATTTAACAATTCAACAAATAAGCAAATTTTTTGATACCAAAAGTGATAATTAGTTTTGATGCAAATGAATAAGAATACATGTGGTCTCTAGAAAAGAAGCATGAAGACGGTATAGAAGGAGGACTCTTGCTCTTGTCTTTCCATTGCTTTCATTTTTTCTTTTGTTGGTAGAAGATGGGATATACTAACATGGTTCCAAAAACAATTGGTCTTCATTTTTTTTTTTTTTGTTGAGTTTACAACAAAAATAAACCATCTTGTATCTAGTGTAGAAAAAACAAAAGAAGAGAAAATTCATTTATTGTCACATAGAAAATCAATGGGTAGATCAAAGCATACCTTTTCTCCAAACATGTTCTTTATGGTACCATTTAGGTCGCCCTTCCAGCGTCTTTCTTTATTATCTTTTGCCGTTTTCACTTTTCGAAGTTTTGGTGTGCTTATGTCTCCCCCAGAGAAGTTCTGCATGCGAGGGCATTGTCTCACAACTACTTCTTCCAATAATGGAAATCTTAAGCACTTATTAGAGCAGAACCTATTGAGCCTCGGCAAACATTCCAGCATCAAAGTTTCCAAACTGAGAAATGCAATTTCATATATTACCTCATCTTCCTCTTCTACCATTATTTCTTCAAGTGAATTACAGTCTTTCACCTTCATTGTTGTGAGTTTGGCTAGACTTCTCGCTGTTGGAGGTGAAATTAAGTTTATCATCCCACTGCAATTCTCTATCTCCAAGTACGTCAAGTGACTAAAGGTAACAGAGGAATGAACCAAGTTTATCATACTCGAACACCCGTCAACATTTAAGCATTCAAGAAACTCAAGAACTGGGTCGATTTGGAATCCTTCTGCACATATATGCTGAAGTTTAGGTAATTGATACAATGTCAACCCTTCGATCCGTGTGCAAATTTTCTCATTTACAAGTCTTTCATCTTGGAATATCTTCTTAAAGGAACTGCATTCAATGACTAGCGTCTTCAGAGTATATACATTTTGGAGAAACCAATCGGGAAATGTAGAATCTTCGTTCTCGAACAAGTACAACCCAAGAAATGACATTTTGTTGAAGAGGGCACCTATATTTTGGGCTTGCAGTATCTCGTTAGCATCCTTTTCGTTTAGTCTCAAGCGCTCCAAATTTGGAATCACCTTGAACATACACAAAGCATAATTTACAATAAGCGAATATTTACTACTAACCCAAAAAAAGAAAACAGACACATTTACTGTTGACTCAAATTAGTCATTACATTGTTGACCAAAAACAATAGAGTAGTCTTTACGTTGCAACTAGCTACTATACTTTTCATTTTATTTTTGGAATTCGGTCCATTGCCACTTTACTTTCCTCATTTCTATCTGAACTCACGTATGCTGTCCAGAAAGTACTAGACATCACCAAATGCCTCTGTAGTTCAATGATTAATTGATAATATAAATTGTTTCCAATATTTTCCTCTCAACATTTTGTAACTATATCTTTGCATATGTATATTTCATATTTTACAAGAGTTTGAATTTTGTTTCCTAATTTTCAAAATTGACAAGAAATGTAATATTCATACTTGGAAATATTATTTTTGACAATAAAATAATGAAATCTATTCCACCCATTTCTCTTTATTGTGAAAATAGGATGGTGCACTGTGTCATTAGATTTCCATTCTACAATATCTTTTTTGATATGTCATATACTTTGCCTTAAATAGTACCATTTTTAACAATTGAACGCATCTATAATTTTTTTTTTTATTGCATTTCTAGATGAAATCACAAAACCGCATGCATATGTATGCAGCCTTCATGCAAATTTGTATGTGGAATATCGTATATGATTCATACCTGTTCAACTATCAAATGTGATTGCTGTACTGAAACATCAAGTTTTCCATCTGGAGGCCTTTCATGGCTGCTTGTAGACAGAGTCCTAAATAAATTCAATTTTCCACATCCAGCAATGTCTATGTTTCTCAAAGATGGACATACTAACGTATGATTTCCTGCATAGAACCTCTTGAGATTAGGCATCCACCAAAGACATAAATCACTTAACTGGTTAAACTCAAATATAGCAGCTGTGCATGCGGATCCTTCCTTGTGTGTAACAATTTCCTTCATGTTTACACAGTCTTTAATAGTAAGTTCTCTGAGATGTGAGCAACTAGTGGCTACCGAAAGTGGAAATAGATATACCAAGTTTCCACAATTTTCAAGACATACATCCTCTAGATTATGAAAACCAAGAATTCCTTGGGGATCACTGCTCCACACCTTTTTTAGCTTTGGCAATCTTTGCAGCGTAATTCTTTTTAGTTGGGCTGTATCCTCTATATTGCACTTCTCATTGCAAGTGAATGTGAATATCTCTTCCACCAAAGCACAATCAATAACCTCTAACGTCTCTAGATTATGATATGCTTTCTGCATTGAAGAAGGAAAAACCACCGTAATTTTTTCACAGTTTTGGACATGCAACACCTTCACCGTGTCAAACTGGCTGTGCCAAATTGTCTTCAAGTTTTTCATATTCTTCAAGATGACTGTCTCCAATTTGGAGAATCGAACCTATGATTCAGAATTTACACAATTATACATAACGTGTATCAAAATAGTTATTATTATTATTTCTATGAACATCATAATTATTTATTTACATTATTGTAAAGAATCCGGGATATGAATGTATATTAAGACACATATTTATTTAAACACAAGTTCAGAATTTGGATTTTCCAAATAGTTACCATACCTCTACCAATGCAACAATATTGTTGCTTCTCTCTTCTGTAGCCATTATCTCCTCCATCAGATGACAGTCACTTATTTCAAGCCTTGTGAGGTTAGGGAAACTTCCCACCATAGAAGATGAGAATAAGTACTTTAACCCATCACAACTCTCCACAATTAAGTTTGTCAATTTGTGAACAGAATATTGATTGTCCTCCCAAATTTTATTCAAATTCAGTGAGCTCAACTTGAGGTTGTCCAGATTTGGAAATGCAACCTACATAGAAGAAAACATAACTAAGGCTCGTAGTGACGGTTGATAGGTTATGGTAATAAGCCTTTGGATATGCATTATTATTCCCAATTAATATATACATGTCGTAGTATTGGCAATATCCTGATGTTGGCTCTGTAATAACATGCATAAAGTAAAAAGATTAGATAGTACTATTAACTATTTCTTATACATATTTGTACTTATCAAAATAAAAAGGAAAACTTTGTATCTTGATGGAAATTAATTTTGTAACACGTATAAGCTATTGTTTCAGTCTAGCAATTAACCAAAAATTATTGCAGGAATTGCTTGTGCTGATTTTTCTTTCTCAAATTATTTAAATAATTAGACATTCACTCTCATTTATTTAATTTTTAATTCCAAAATAAAAAAAAGCAAAATAATTTGAGAACAAATTAAATTAAAAAGTTGTTCTTAAAAAAGAAACCAAATATTAACAAGCTTGGGATTAACACGTGTATATATATATGAATCATGCGATGAATATATATTTGTTTGTAACTTTTTGAAAAGCTTAAGAAACTTTCTTTTGGACTGAAAACTCAATGTGGCAACATCAAAATGAAATAAAGTTTAAGGAATATTTGTTCATCTTTTTCCAATTAAAAATTGTAAAGAAAATGTTATCTAATAACACAATAAAGTAACAAATCACACTAAAAAAAGCTGAACAAATATGAGAATCTAAGGATATGAGAATCTGATTCTGATGTGTGTTCCACACACAAAGGAGGTTCCAACTCAACTCCCCACCTTAACAGATTCATTAACATTAATCTAACAATTTGATGTACCAACTGTGTAGACTAATAAGAAAGTGCTCTTGACCATTCAATGATGTGCTCATTGGATAACAGGTCATCACGTTTTATTAAATTTTTAATGATATTTAGTAATTAACGAATTTCATGGGTTTAGGAAAGACTTAGAACAAAAATGAAATAAAATGTAGTTGTGGTATAAATTAAAACCTACAAATTAAGGGAAAAAGAGCATATCTTTTTACAACTTTCATCCATTCTTCTATTATCGAATAGATTTTTGCGGAATGATTTTCTCATCAATTATATTGAATTAAATGTTCATATCAAGCAAATCAAAACCATAATATGTTGACATAAAGTTTGAGCTTTTAGGTAACTACTATTGTAGTCAAATTCATTTAATGATGCGGTAGACTTATCATTAAAAAAAAAAGAAAAGGAAAATTATACTCACAATACATCGAAATTAACTTTCTTATATTCAACACATTATATTATAAGAAAGTATAGTAGACATCTTGCTGGTAAAATTATGATTAATTCAACATTACTGCAGAGATTAATTCAACATCTGATCATATAAAACATGATTTTCAAACATAGTAAAGTATAACTCTATCCATCTCGAAAATACTTTATCGAATCTTTTTAAACATTTGGGGTATCGATTTTTGTTTATAGCAAATTAACAACTAGTAGTAATTCAAAAATTGCATTAATCTAATTTTTTTTAATAAAATCTGTACAAAATGAAAGAGTTTTAAGAAGTTATTAAATAGTTCGACTTAAAGAAAAAAGGCTATTAGAATTCTTTTTTTGTTGATTGATTTTTCATGACATGAGAGGACTATATGTTTTTACATTTTTTTTTAATTTTGTAAATTTTATTTCTAATTCAATCTTAATTATACTTTAATAAATTTTTATTAGATTTTTGAAAAAAAAAAAGTAATTTATCTTTAATGTTGATAATTATCAGTGTGATTAATCACTTTCACTCTAAGATAAGTTTATAAAAAAAAAATAAATAAATAAGAGAGCCAAAAGATGAAAGAGATATATATATATATATATATATATATATATATATATATATATATATATATATCACGTTAATTTTGATATATATAAAAAGTATGCCAAATGATTTTAGATTGATATAAAATTTTGTAAATATAAACTATAAGATATAAACTTCTTCTAATCCAATGGTGAGTATTATAAAAAAAATACTCCAATAATACAAAGTTATAAAGTTATTCAATGATGTAATGGTTACTTAAAGCCAATGAAAAGACAAAGGAGAAGCCAAAATGAAAGTATAATTTAAAAAAAAAATCTAAAATTTAGAAAAATATAATGTAGCAATTTAGTGGGAAAACTTTTATATTATATACTAGTATTTTTGCTTATGATTGCCTAGGTTTATTTTGACCCCCTCTTTTTTATTTGATTATTTTTCATTATTTCACTCATTATTTTTGCTTTTTTCAAATAAAAAATATGTTATTTTGCATGGTACGAAATCAAAATTGCATTGAAACATATCACATCCTCTTGATAGCAACTTCAGAATTAAATGAGTCATTGAATGGTTAGTTAAAGAAGATTGAAAAATAGTGGAATTGTATATGGACTTGGAGAAAAAATTTGAAGTGAGATGCTTTTAATTGCACAAATTAAAGTGATCAAAAAATTTTTTGAGTCACAACTATAGCTAAAAATAGCAGCACGAGCAACCGGCAACATCAAAAGGGTCATCCAAAGCTCTGCTCTTCTATCAGCAAGACATGGGTGTTGGTGGCTCTATTTTGAGAGCAAAGGCTGAGATAAGACCTACAGTGGCTCCATCGAGCAACAGAGAAGGAGCAAAGGAAGTGTATGATAGAGGAGGAGGAGGAGAACGTGGGGGATCGATAGCGAACATTGCAAGCAGGAAAAGAAATGAATGTTTCTAGAAAAAGAGAAAGAGGGTGAAAATTTTAGGTAGAATAATTTTTATTTAATTATAATTAAGAGTTGCTATGTGACACTTGGAAATACTCTATTCAGTCTATGTGCCACTTGGAAATACTCCATTTAGTTATAAATAATAGAAAATAGAGAAAAGTTTCTAAAAAAAGAGGTAAAGAGTGAATTTTTTATACAGAAATAATTTTTTTTTAGGGTATGTTTCGATGGTGGCAAAAATAAGAGAAATTTTCTTATGGATGAACTTCATATATATACATAGAGCTCATTCATAAAAAATTTCCCTCATTTTTAACCCCAACCAAACATACCCTTAATTATAATTAGAAGTTGTAATGTAACACTTAAAAATAGTTTATTCCTATAAATAATGAATAAAGAAGAGAAAGAGTTTTCTAGAAAGAGAGGTAAAGATTAAAAATTTTGGGTAGAAATATTTTTCCTTTAATTGTAATTAGGGGTTGTTATGTTGTACTTAGAAGTAGTCCATTTAGTTTTAGGTAGCTAGTGAATAGAGAAAAGTTTCTAGAAAGAAAAAAGGAGGGTACAGATTTTTGGCAAAAATAATTTCTTTTTAATTATAATTAAGAGTTATTATGTGACACTTAGATATATTTTATTTAGTTATAGATAATAAATAATGAACTATAAATGGATAACACCTTTTAATATTATTTTTAGGTTTTAACCAATGTATTTTTATAGGCTTTTCAGACTAATCCCTCAAGCATGATCACAATTAAAAAACTCTCGGATAAATTTTCTTCTCTTTATTCTTCTCTTTATAATTCTTTTTAGAAGAAAATTTTGAAAAAATATTTAAATTATTGTTGAAGCATGAATTTTTACAAAATGATGACTACAATTATGAAAATAATTGTTCCTTTAATTTTGAAACATTTATCTCTTTGATTAGTTTGTTTAACTATATTGATAAATTTTATCTAGGATTTAACCTGTTGAAGCTGATGATTATTGAATAACAAAAGTTGTTTTTGGCATGACATTTATTTCTATTATTTCTGTGATAAACGTTGATACGTGGAATTTAATATATTTTATGAATTTTATGATATATTTATAATTGTCAGCTTTAAACTAAATTGAGATGAAATTATTTTTCAAAACTATTTTGAAGATTATATGTTTTATTTTGAGAAATCTCTCGTTAAAAACTCCGTAGCCATTAATGGCATAACAATCTACGTGCACCTTCATATCATAGAGATTTGAGAAAGAGTTTTAGGTACAAATACAGCCGCCCCAAAGGGCTGAACAGTACCATTATTTTAAAAGGAAATAGCTAATGGAAAGAGTGAGGCAGCCCTAAACTTTTATTCAATTTGTAATTCCAAGAAAATGGGTTTTACAATTTATTCACTGCTTAAAAAGGAAATGTTTATTTATTTAAACTTTTTTGAAAAAATATTCATATATTATGAAACTATTCTCTTGCAATATATAAACTTTAGAGAAAAATTATTTATTATTTTTTATTTATTTCCAAATTTATTCATTATATATTTTATTCTTTCCCGAATCGATGAACTCACCCCAATTTTGTAAAATTTGCAGGTAATTATTTGAGATAATTGAAAACTTCTATTCATTCTAGACGTTTCTCAATCTTATAGGCAACTATGGGGTAGTTGTTTGGGTTGTTAGTTAATTGCGAGATTCGTTATTATTATTATTATAAACTTTCGAATTTATTTTAAAAGTTTCATTATATTTTAAAATTTCTGACAATAATTACATGTTATAATAACTTATTGCTTAATTTAACCTTTTTAGTTGTTGCTTTTCTTGTGTTAGGGCAGCAATTATTATTATTATTATTATTATTATTCAAGTTTCTGAAAATTAGACGACCAAGTATCAAATCAGAATATATATATATATATATATATATATATATATATATATATATATATATATATATATATGAAGAGAACTAAGTGAGAGAAGTAATTAATTATGAAAGTAAAGAATAAATCTTAATTATTGGATTTTCCATGAATTGTCAAAATTAAAACATAAAGTTATGTAATTTTTAAGTTATTATATGACCATTAAATAAGTTTTAATCTTGACCATTATATATAATTATATGTCCTATATTTACTCATTTTATTCTCATAATAAATTATTTCATTATATATATATATATATATATATATATATATATATATATATATATATATATATATATATGCTATGAAAATAAATAAAAATTATTAAACAATATGAATGAAGAGTAAAATAAACTTTTAACATGATATGCTGATGATATTAATATTGAGTTAATTTTTTTATAACATTGTTTACATAGTTTATAATTTATATCAATTTAACATTAATATATCAATTATATACAAATATAATTTTTTTTAATTTCTTTTAAAAAATTATACTTATATTTTTATGATACAAGAGCATATATTTATGGGAATTAAAATATGGAGTACTCAAATCCCACGTTGCTTAGACTAGAAATGTTTTACTCCCAAAATAATTATAAATACTAATGTATTACATTGCCTTATGAGTATCTCTTCCAGTCTCATTTAAAAAATTAACAAAGGTTGGATACAATAATAAATGAGCTGTATTGCCAAGATAAGGATAGGATACAAATTCTGAAAAAGACAATTGTTAAGAGGGTTCTTAGTTGCAATCGTGGCTAAGAGTAGAGATGCCTTCAATACCCAAAAAATAAAAAAAGTCTCATTTTAAAAGAGTGGAGGTCGATCAAGGAATGTTTGCTTTTTCTTTTATTTTAGAAAATTTTGAATTGGCCAACCATGCGAACCAGTCCACTTCAGCCAATTGATTGATTTTAGACCATTTTACACTTGTTCTCATAGTTTTTAAATTTTCAATTTTTTATGTGGCTGAACTGGTCTACGGACCACTTAACAATCGGATTGGCAGGTCCAGTCTGAGTTTCTTAACAGTGGTATTATTGTTAATTACTTTTAATAGCTCAAATAAGCTATTATTCCATTTAGTAAATATATAACTTATCCTTCTTGTCTTCTGATTTTTCGACTCCATATCGACAATAAGTGTTTATAGTATTTTTGAGTTTTATGCTTCACCAAATCAAATTGAAAGTGGAGTCAGATATTCTTGACCTATAATCATTTACATTTTAATATTTTATGCAGTGAAATTTATGTAGATGTCTTTGATCCTATATTCCTATTAACTTAAACCTTTAAATTTACGAATTGGTTATTATAAGTTTGTGAGACATGTAGTCCTAGTGTGAGCCTGTGCCTGTAAAAACTTAAATTTTTATCATTTGCATCTAGATAAGAATAGAAGCAAAAGAACATACCTGAGCATTAAAAAATGGTCTAGGAATGTAAGTCTCCAGTCTTTGATAGTTTTGCCCAGAAGATGTCAGCTCATAAGAGAAGAAATTTTCAAGTGCAGGCAAATGTTGCAAAGCCAAAGAATGCAAAGACAGAAACTCAACCTTATCAGTAGTTCTGTCAGTAACCGCACTTGCATCGCTATCTCCAGACACCACGTTCTCCATAAAATTGCATTGAGAAACTTCAATCACCGAAAGTTGGGACAGTCCTCTAACCATCGACAAGGAGAGAAGATATTTTAATTGGATACAGTTTTCGACTTTGATGACTCTGAGCATAGCAAAGGAATTAACTACAAGTGGACCCTGACATATCTTTTCCAAGTCATTTAGATTCTGAAGTACCAGCGTTTCCAACTTGGGAAAGGAAACTTGAGCACGATTCCGATCCGTAGAGTCAACGATGTGCTTAATATTGGCATTATTTTGGATGTGGAGGTGCTTCAGTTGTGGAAATCCTTCCCCATCCAATTGATAGAGCACATTCCAAATGCCTTCCACTTCATCCAAATACAAATTCTCTACTCTTTTAATCAATCTTTTGATCCCGTGCTCCAAATGAATGTTGGTACCAAGCTTCAGCTTCAATGTTTTGAAGGTTACATAATTAATGTCAGACCATTCCCATACATCTCCAATAACTATTTTATACCTTTCTAACTGATCAAACATCAAGTCCCTCGGCAGCATCCAAGCCTCACGAGTTTGTAATTCTAGAGCTGTCAAGTTTGACAACTGTCGAAGCTCACCAAGGCTAGCATTTTCATTTTCATTTTCATTTTCATTTTCATTAGCTGAATTCTCAACCGCCCACTTAATGGAGGTATTGCCCATGTACAATTCCTCCAATTTGATCAAGCTTGATATGATGTTTGGGGGAATGACTTCAATCCCAGAATTACTCAAATCAAGCATTCTTAAATGAGTCAATTTCCCTATTTCGCTTGACAAATTCGTCATAGAAGACTCGACGAGGCTAAGTATTTCTAAATTTTTCAAAGCTCCCACAACATCAATATTTTCCAAAACACATTGATCTAAACACAATGTTTTAAGTTTAGTTAGGGAACGAAAAGATGTGGGCAACGAATACAAGTTCATGCCTGTTAAGTCTAATACTTCGAGACTTTCCGTTCGCTCAAAAAAGGAATTACGGATTTCTAGAAAAAGATCATTAGTGTGCAAGTAGAAAAGCTTAAGATTAGGACAATCTAACTTTTCAGGAAGCTTACGGATGTGAACGAACCGCAAGATGATCTGGGAGCACCTTCCAAGAAAATCCATTGGTGGCAATTCTTTCAACTCATCTCTACTTTTAGATAACACGTATTGATCCCTTAACGCTATGGAGATAGCTACCTCACGAACAACGTCATGCATTTTGACCCTTATGCTTGTGTCATCTTCTTGCAACAAACAAGACGCCTTTAATGCACTTATCATTTTGTGAAGCCTGTCTCTGGCACCATCCATTGTATTTGTGTTGTCGAATATGCCTAGACCCATTCCATATTTGAACAAGTCGGCAACATGAGGCTCTTCTCCAATTGCAGCGCAAAGCAAGAATAACGCTTTAATTTCATTGCCTTTTAGCCTTTTGTAACTTAACTCTAGAGCAGAATAAGTTATCTCCTGCATCTCTTCATTGTCAATTCTTTCTAACTGGTTCAAGGCATCTTTCCACGCATGAATGTCCTGATTTATCAATGACCGTGCCACTGTAACTATGAGAACAGGCAAACCTGCACACTTCTGGGCTACGTGGGATACAATCTGACGCAAACTAGGCTCTTCGTCTACACCACCAGCCATAACTTTGAACAAGCTCCATGTTTCTTCCTCATTTAAAACTTCTAGTCTAAAGTGCTTGTTGACCCCCATCTGTCGCAGCAGATCTGAATTTCTGGAAGTCATCAACAATTTGCAACCGTTATGTTCACCCTCGTGCTTTTTGACCCCCATCTGTCGCAGCAGATCTGAATTTCTGGAAGTCGTCAACAATTGTTCACCCTCAAAAGGAATCCCTACTTTTTCCAGATCAAGTCGTTCCCAGATATCATCCAATATAATAAGGATAGTTTTCTCTGCTTTAATTCTCTGGCATAGGCGAGGTGCTCTTCCAGCAACAGTTACCTCTTCAAATCGAAGACCCAACTTATCGGCAATCTCCTCTTGAATCGTTTTGATATTTGGAGTTTTGGATACAGTGGCCATAACCACCTCATCAAACAACTTGTCTTTTTTAGCGATTTGAGAAATTTCTTTCACAAGAGTGGTCTTACCCACACCGCCCAGCCCATAGACTCCAATCATGCTTAGTTTAGGGTCTCTTAGAGCTTGCATGATATTCTCCTTAATTGACTTCCTTGAATCAAAACTTTCACTACCCCTTATGGCAGAGGTTGAGGCTACATCTAGCGCAGGAAGATAAGAAACTCGATCGAAGTTCCCTCTTCCTCGTACTTCAACGACATGTTCTGCCATTTTTGTAGCTTTTCTACCAAATTGATGCTGTAACGCCAAATTAGGAAATGACCATCTAGAGCACCCAACCTTTGCACGGCGAGGATCTTTCTGAAGTTGATTTGCCTTTCCAATGACTCCATCCGCGTTGTCTAACCAAATTTGCACACCAGTTTCGATTTCTTTCCCATTCCTTCTTTCTTCCTCAACACGATGCCTGATTTCATCTCTTTTCCTCTCAAGATCATTAACATGATCAGTTAGCTTCTTAAAATTGGCTTTATAGAATATCAAATAACCTACTTGCCTTCCAATAGGTGCCACAGTACACTCTGCTACTTTTGCACAAATAGAAATGAGAATCTCCATTGTTCTTTTGCTTTGAGAGTTGAGACTGGAAGCAAAAGAAGGAATATTTTGCGTGATGGAAACACGAGGGAAACATTATCAAGGGAAACAGACAGAGATGCTAAAAGTGCATTACCTTCTCCTTTGGAGTTAGATTGGGAGTACAAGAACAATCAGTATGCTTGAAGATCAGCTAGTTTAGGGCCCACTTTTCCCCTGTTACATAAAAAGTTGAAGCTTAAGAAGTGGACCATTTGCAGATGAGCCTTTGGCTCAGTGGCGTTACTGCATATGAATAAAGTCTGTGTATGAGGGGATGTGGTTTCGATTCCCAGGGGCAGAGCCCCCTCCCTTCCCCTCCCCTGGTGTGTGTGGGTGGGTGTGGCCCAAAAAAAAAAAAAAAATGGACCATTTCAAAGTGGAGAAGACAGACAATAGCAAAGCAGAAGCAGCAACAAGAAGTATCAAACAGTTTAAGCATACTACAAAGAAAGTTCACAAGTAGCAGATTTCTCTAATGAAACTAGCTATATTGCTGGTAGGTTCTTTAACAAACAGTGATATTAAATAACTTCTTGAACACCACCACTTTCAAGTCTATAAATACCTTGCTGTTTCTCACTGTAAAGGTATACTCACTCTTTGCTTTTGGTGAATAAAGGTACACTCACTCTAATTAATCTTTCTAGCAATTGAGATGCTTTACTACTTAAGTACTAGCTAAAGCATTGGAGTAGGACTAGGAAGCTTCCTTCCAACCATTTCCTTGTAGCTAATCAAGAATTTTAGGATCGTGATTAAAGAGTAGGAACTAGGAATCCAAGCCAAGCAGAAAGAGCCCTTCCTCTTAGGACACAACATTAGTTATTTGTGTTAACTAGTCACACTCAAGCTAAATAATGTCCAAGACCTTCCACCACCAGTAATGCAAAAAGTGACCAACCTCACATAGGAGCCTATAAATAAGGACCCTTGTAGAAACAAGCAAGACTGAACATAATAGTAGATAGGATCCTAAGGCTCCTAACAAAGTTATAAGAACTCAAATATCATGAAATCCTATACAAAAGCACATGAGAGAAAACTGCTCAGCAGTGTTTGATAACGTCATAAAGTCCTTTAGAACGTAATTCTGTTTTGATGATCGACAAACTTCACTTACAAATCTCATGCTACTAATGAATTTCAAGTCACTAAGTTTGCAGGTTTGATCACTTTACAAAAAATGCACTCGACAACTAATATCGCAAACACTTAAGTATAAAAGACTCAAGTGATATAAACAACATTGGTTTCCATGTTTTATGTTTTATTTTTGTTTTCTATGACTTTCTAAGTTTCTTCTAGGTGCTAAGGCAATGTAGTTCGAAAGAAGAGTTTTGTACTCCTGCAGATCAATTTAATTTTCTTTTTCAATCAATTAAGCAATTGTTAGTATTCTTAATATTTTCATGGATTTAGCAATATTTGATTGATCATTGATCTTAGAAATTGAGTTGTAGTATTAGTTTCAAAAAATTTGACAAGCAATTAAATTGATTTAGAAATTAGACTAATATCATGTAATGCAAAATATGGGCAATAAAATGAAATCAAATCCTAACACCTATTTTTCATTGATTGTTCTTCATAATTACTTATTTTTCCATTAGTGTTTAACTCTATTTGGCTTAGTTGTTGTTGTTATAACTTCAGGCTTTTCTTGATATTTACTGACTAGACTAGTTAATTATAACTATGCATGTATTTTTTGGTTTAAACCAGAAAAGTATATATTTTCTGCATTAAACCAGAAAAGTTAGTGTGTGGTAGGTGGTAATGGGTGATGATCCATGTTTTAAGGTAGTGGTTATACTTAGGTGGTACTAGTCATACTCTTTTGCTTGCAAGAATGTATTTTGCTATGCCTAAATATACTATATGAATGAATATCAAAAAATTTTCATTCCATCCACTGCCTGTTTTTTTTTTTTTTTTCTATTATGAACTTTTACATGGTATCTAGAGCTTCATTAATCTTAAGGGCCAGTGAGTGAGAGAAAATTAGCAAGAAAACCCATTCAGAAAAAGCCACAAGCACTATTATGGCATCTAGCAGCAGCTCTTTACCTCCACCTCTAGTATTTGCAGGAGAAAATTACCATGTATGGACTACAAAGATGAAAACTTATCTAAGAGCTCATAGTTTATAGAAGGTGGAGGATACTAGAAACAATCCATCTCCTTTGCCAAACAATCCAACAGTAGCTTAGATAAAAATGACAATGAGTAAGTGGCCAAAGAAGGCAAAACACTTGCCATTGTATAAGCAGCCCTACATAATGGTGCGAGTATACATTAGAGGACTCAAAGTTTTGTGAACAAGCTAGAATCCAACATCAATTGAATGTTCCCTACACTCCTCAATAGAATGGAGTAAGTGAAGGAAGAATAGGTCAGTAATGGAGATGGCAAGGTGTTTGCTTTTTGAAAAAAGCCTTCCTAAAATATTTTGGACTGAGGCTATTAATACCTTAGTATATCTGTTGAATATTCTATCCACCAAATCCTTGAAAGGAAAAACACCTTTTGAGGGATGGTATGGAGTGAAGCCTTCATGGGAACATCTTAAGATATTTCGTTGTGTGTATTATGCTCTTGTTCCAGAAGTGAAAAGAGGCAAACTAGATCAAAAGGCAGAAGCTGGAATTTTTCTAGGCTATAGCAGTAACTCTAAAGGTTATAGGATATATAATCCATTGACAGAGAAAATTGAAATGTCAAGTTTGATGAGTTTTTTAATGAAATTAGGAGAAATGTGAAGTAGAAGCCTCAAGTAAAGGAAAACTTGGAGAAGATAATCTCCAAGAATAGAATTTTGAAGATGAAGAAGAAAATTATGATGCTAACACTAAAATTCCAAGTGGAGCACCAGAACTTTGGAAGAAATTTATGAATGGTGCAATGTAGCTAAACTTGAGCCTACAATGTTGAAGATACTGTTAAAGAAGGGTGGAGAGTTGCTATTCAGGAGGAGATGAAGATGATATAGAAAAATAGAACTTGGCAGCCGGTAGATAGGCCAAGTAAGTAAAAAGTAATTGGCGTTAAATGGGTTTATAGAACCAAGTTGAATCCAAATGGTTCAGTAAATAAACTCAAGGCTAGGTTAGTGGTAAAAGGCTATTGTTAGCAACATGGTGTTGATTTTTCAGATACTTTTGTTCCTGTGGCAAGACATGATACTATTAGGTTGTTGGTAGCTTTGGTAGCAAAACTGGGCTAGAAAATTTATCATTTTGATGTAAAATCAGCTTTTTTAAATGGACTATTGGAGGAAGAAATTTTGGTTGAATAGTCTAAAGGTTTTCAAGTTCCAATAAGTGAAGATAAAGTTTACAAGCTCCTTAAAGCTCTCTATGGTTTGAAATAGGCACTAAGAGCTTAGTATAGAAGAATTAATGACTATCTTATGCAACAAGGCTTTAATAAAAGTGAAAATGACGCTACTTTGTATGTGAAGAAATAAAAAACTAAAGTGTAGCTCATTGTATCTTTGTATGTTGATGATTTACTGATCATAACTAGTGATTCAAATTCTCTAAAGCAATTTAAGCAAGATATGGAGAATGAGTTTGAAATGACTAATTTGGGGGAAATGAAGTACTTCCTTGGTATGAAGATTCACCAATCTAATGCTGGAATCTTCATTTCACAGAAAAATATGATTTGGAGATTTTAAAGAAATTTCACATGTAGAAATGTAAGCCAGTGGCCACACTATTAGTTGTGAGTGAAAAATTATCAAGGATTTGTGGTCATAGTAGGGTAGATGCTTCTGTTTATAGAAGCTTGATTGGAAGTTTATTGTATCTTTCAGCTACTATATTAGATATAAAGCTTCTTGCAAGTCAGCTATCCAGATTCATGCAATCTCCTTCTCAAACTCATTTTGGTGCAGCAAAATATGTACTCAAATATATTAAGGGTATTGTTGATTATGGCTTGTGATTTTTGAAAAATAAAAGTGGAAAGCTTCAAGGATATGGAGATAGTGACTGGGCAGGTTGTTTAGATGATTGCAAGAGTACTTCTGGTTACATTTTTCCATTTGGCAGTGGTGTGTTCTCATGGAATTCAAAGAAGCAGGATGTAGTGGCCCAATCCTCCACTAAAGTTGAGTATATTTTAGTTGCTGATGTAGCAAATCAATCGATATGGCTTAGAAAGGTTTTAGCAGATGTGGGAAAAGTTCAAGATGAAGCTACTATCATATAGGTGGATAATAAGTTAGCTATTGCCATAACAAAGAATCTTGTTCAACATGGAAGAACCAAGTACATCAATGTGAAGTATCATGCTACTAGAGAGGCAAAGAAGTCAAATGAAGTTAATCTGGTGCATTGCACTTCTGAGAACTAGATTGTAGATATCATGACCAAAGCACTTTCCGAAGGCAAGTTCGAAGTGTCGAGATCAAGACTTGGTGTATTCAAGAAAACTCTCAAGGAGGAATGTTAGAAATTGAGACTTTTCTTGATATTTACTAAGTAGACTAGTTAATTATGACTAAGCATGTATTTTCTGGTTTAAACCACAAAAGTATATATTTTCTACATTGAACCATAAAAGTTGGCATGTAGTAGGTTGTAATGGGTAATGATCCATGTTTTAAGTTAGTGGTTGTACTTAGGTGGTACTAGCCATACTCTTTTGCTTGTAAGAATGTATTTTGCTATGCCCAAATATACTAAATGAATGAATATCAGAAAATTATCATTCCACCTATCGTACTAGCTATGTTCTCTCCAAAAAGCCTCCTCTATTTTTTTTTTTTTTTCTGTTTTGAACTTTTATAGTTGTTTAGTTTTGATTTTCTACTTTGTTTGGCTACCCAAATAGTATTTGTCCTAGACGAGCTGATATTGAGTTGCAATCCACATGAAAATGACATTCCTTACTCAACTCTTTATTACTTTGACTCAATACACTTGTCGAAGCTAATTTTGTAAATTGGTTAACAAGTTTTGACATTGTTGCCAAGGATTGCTAATCAATACCATTAGTAGTTTGCTATTGCTAATTTGGGTATTTCATTTTTATTTAAAAAAAAAAAAGAAAAGATATTATTCTTTTATTTATCTTTCATCACCCCCTGTAAAGTTCAGTTTTGCTCTTAACTCTTACCAAAGCAAGGCAATGCTCTATTTGTTTTGTACAAAGTGTTAACTAAATTGCTTTCTAAGCTCACAACATATATAAGGTAGATGCAGATTGGAGTTGTAAATCATCCTCCATTGGCGTGGAACTTTTGTGGAGGAAATAATTTGAATGGAAACTACACACCTCAAGCTCCTAATTAAGGTGACCAGGTGATCTGCTTGGGTGATTCCCATATTCTAACATGTACCTAGGATCAAGAAATCATCATAACATCTCTTAGGATACTCAAAGGAATGTGCAACCATCACCACTTGCTCATCCTTATCAACAATGGGCTCCTCCTTAAGAGAAGGAAGCTGATTAGGAGCTAGCCATGAAAAGCATGCTCAACAAACTTCCAAATTTGTTGTTGAAAGAAGGATGCTCTGGGCGACTTTTAAGAATCAAGAGGCAGTCATCCAGAATTTAGAGGCACAGGTTAGTCAAGTCCCTAAGCAATTTTCTCAGACACCATAGGTAGCTCTACCAAATCACACTATTCTAACCCCAAATAAGTCATATAATATTGTTACTTTTAGGGATAAAAGAGTAATGGAACAGGACGAGAATAGTAGAATAAGAAAGAAAATAAATAGAAAGTTAGAGTTTGTGTAACAACCTTTGAAACATTCCTTAGCTTTTTGAAACTGTGTTGAAACTAGTCTGATGACATCGTACACTTCCTAAAAGTAAAGTGGCTAAGAAACATTTTTGAAATCACTTTTATTTCTATTATAGTTTCTATAAAGATTGTCATGGGAAGCACTTGATTTTAAAGAAAGTTAATGTTGATATTTTGAATATAATTTTTTTTTAAATAAAACTACAATAAAAAATCTTATATAAATATCAATAACAGAAAAGCTTTATATATTTTGATTGGGATTTATGCTAAATCTAATTCGTATTCATAATAGTGGAAATCTATATTTAAATTTGTATAATTCATTTTTACAGTACTTTTACATAAATGAATTCAGTGTAGGTAAGTATCAAAAGAAATCATATAAAAAGAGTAATTTCTATGTTCTAATAGTATATAATTTAAGACCCCTTTTCTCTAAAAGTTCAATGCCTATGCTTGACATCCAAAAGGCTTAATGTGTGCTAGAATTTTCGTCCTATTCTTGAGTATAGCATTAGCGTATGTTGAAAGGTGTCGTGTAACAAATATGAGATAGTCTTCCCTAACATCAACACCTATGAAAGGGAATAGGGCTTAGTTGCATTTTGTATCATGTGCAATGGTAGTGCTCATTGCATCTCTGGAATGATGAGTGCATTTACCAATTGGGGAAAGAGCATCAGGGGATTTCATTGCTACAATGATGTAGTGAGATCGTCGATTCAGAGATGCACGACAAGAGGATTTCATCTTTACAATATAGTAGTGCCAGTATTGATTGGGTGAGGTGCAACAAGGGGATATCATCTTTGAACTGGTGCAGTTTGAAAATCGGTTAAGGGAGACGTAGTAAAAAGATAACCAACAAGTTGGTTATGAAGTGCAAAAATCTCAATTTGTTAGAGGAGGAGGCCGAAGTGGTCATACATAAAGAATATAGAGGAAGTTCATCAATAGCATGGAAAAAGTTTTTGTTGATGGGTTCTCTCCTTTTGATGCGCTCTTTCAACATCAAAGCCTTTGGGAAAGCCATGTAGAAAATCTAGAGGTGCATGAAAGGGATGTAGTTTAAAAGGATAGTTGATAATTTGATTCTATTTGAGATGTTCTCCACAAAGGATCTTTAGAGAATCCTGGATAGAAGGCCATGGGCTTTTGACAAACACTTACTGATCCTGAATGAATATAATGGCTCCTTACTTTTATCTAATATGAGATTTATAGAGTCACCCTTCTTGATGAGCATTCTATATTTCCCGCTAAGTTTAATGATGGAAGTAATGGGAAAAGGCATTGGCGAAGCAAAGGGTTTGCATAAACACAAATGTAGATGGAAAGGATTATCAAGAAGTGCATATTTACATGTTAGAGTGGATGTTGATATTCAAATCCCCATGAGGAGTAGAGTAATGTTGAAATTAAACCATCAAAAGCAATTTTAGTGGTATGATGTATAGTATAATAGACTCCCCAACTTTTGTTACAATGATGGGAGGTTGGGGCATGTTATGGATGACTATAACAGTGAATAACAACAAAGGAATAGGAATGAAAAATTGCAATTTGGCGAATGGTGGCATGCGAGGATAGATTTGTCTAACCATAATATTCATCGTCTCAAGTAAAGCAATTCAATGATGATCAAAGAGAGAAGACCAACATAGACGTCTCACCCCAACAAGAAGACACAAGTCCCATAATAGGTAATAGTTGCCCTAAGAAAAGTTTTCTAAATGGGACACTGAGGAAGAACTACGGGACACAATGTAGTGTATGAGGAAACAAGGAGCAAGCAAAGTGAAATAAGGGAGGGATTGGAAAAATTTGCAAAGGATTAGAGAAAAGAAAAAAAGGGGTAAATTCAAAAGGGAAATGATTTCACATCCCAAAGTGTTAGCAAAATGTAATATAGATACCTTTGTAGAACAAAATGCAAACATGGCTATGCATGAGACTTTGATGAGATAAGAGAAGAGTAGATAATCTAGGGAAAATGAGGAAGAAGACAAAGTGATCTTGCTAGGAGCTATGAAAAACTTATCTTAAAACTACCAAGGCCTTGGAAACCCTAAAGCAATTCCAATCTCTACCTTTTATGGAGGCAACATAGTTCGATGTGGTTTTCTTATCAGAAACTAAACTATAGTTCGATGTGGTTTTCTTATCAGAAACTAAACTATCTCCATCTAAGTTTGAGGTGATAAAGAGCAAGGTTGGTTATAACTTCAATTATTGAGTGGGTAGTGACAGAAGGAATGGAAGGATTAGGATTATTTGGAGAACTAATGGAATTGAAAATAGTAAAATATAACAAGAAATTAACAGATACTTTCATTAAAGAAGAGAATGGTGAAGAGTAGTGGAAATTCACCGGGTCATGGGGCTCTTATATTTAGAAATAGAAGCGAGGTATGGAATATGTTAAAAGGATTGAAAGGAGATGAAATTATACCATGGCTAATGGATGGCAATATAAATGAAATCCTAGAAACAGATTAGAAGGTTGGGGGACAAATGAGAGTGAAATGGATAATAAGGAATTTTAGAGAAGTGACATATGAATGTGCTTTGGCAGTTTGGTCTACAAAGGTTATAGATCTACATAGTTGAATGGGCCAAGGAGGAAAGCAAAGCACTCAAGTTTGAATTGATAGATTTATGGCAAAAAATGGTTAAAGGAACATACGGTTTTCAACCGTATTTTATCACTTGGTGTATTCGCACTTGGATAACATTTAAACCCTATTAGAATGAGAACTAGATGGGATAATAGAAGAGGAGTGTAAGGTGGAAAGACCATTTTGATTTTAGAAAATGTGGCTTAGGAATCCTAATTGTGATAAATTGATTCAAGCTGCATGGAGGGAACTAAGGAAAGTTTGGGTTTGAAAGACACAACAAATTGAATTGCAACTCTTAAAGACACTTTGAAAAGCTAGAATAAGACCATTTTTTACCACATAGGGAAGCAAAATGAGTGACTAATAAGTAATATTTTGATATATTGATTAACTCTTGTATTTACTCTATTGAGCCTCTTTTGTGCTTAATTGATCAATATTGGACACATTTTATGAGTTTAGGATCTAATTGGGCTTAATTATAATTTTTAGCATTATTTTAAATTTATACTATTTCTGCATTTTTAGCAGAAATTGAGTTGTAGATTTAAAAATGACAAATTTTATAATGTAAAAAGCTAAGAGAAATATCTACAACTTTGATACAGTAGTCAAAGCTAATTTAGAAGTATGAATTAGGCCACAAAATTAAAATAGAGCTGCTGTTTCTGGACTCTGAGTAGTGTGCATTAATTGGGTTATAACTTGAGTTTTAGATGTTGGATTTAGGTAAAATTAATGCCATTTGAAGGCAAAAGACATAAAGCTTTAATTGATATGCACATCACTTTCCAAAATAAGGGGTCGATTGGCTGCTGAAGTGGACTGACGTGAATAGAGATACAACATGGATATGCTACAAAGATTTAGCTATAACTCTCTTATTTCAAGCCCAAATTAAGCAAATTGGTTTCCACTTTAAGCTAAGAGGCAGAGGATTAATTTGGGCTCAAGGACAATGTTAAATTTTCACATTTTAAGTCTGATAAGCAGTAGGAAATAATGCTCCATTTTTTTGGAAGGGGTATAGAAAGTATACATGACATATATTAAGAATACTTCATTTTTTTTTAGAGATTTAAAAAGTAATAAAAATTATTAGTTTAACATTTATAAATATCTAAAAATATTGTAATATAATATTATGAATTATGAATTATGAATTATGAATATATATATATATAGGTCGTGTCCATGTCTTGCAATTTTGTGAATTTGGTGTGTCTCCGTGTCCGTGTCTGCATCATGTCAAATGGCTGTATCGTGTCTATGCTTCCTAGTTGAGGAGCTCATAACTTGAACTTTAGTTACGCAATTGGAGTGAAATTTACGAGGATTGAAATATGGTTCTAATAGCTACAATTTGATGCAAATTTTGAATAAAAATGACATAAGATGAGTTTTTAGTGATTTTCTAAACTTAAGTATGCAAGTCTGTCTTGAAACAAAGCAGTTTTGAGTAAAACCTTAATAACTTAAAATATAGTCCTCAAAATTTAGTGAAACCAAAGAAGTTTAAAAGTCGACAAACAATTTCTAGATTAAAATGTATTAAAATGGAATTTTGGTAGAATTTAGAAAAACAAGGTAGATTTGAGGACAAAGGCACAACTTGAGTAAAGTTTCTATAAGCCATGAGGAATTCAAAGGCATAAGGTTAAAGCAATTTGTAACATCCTCCCTGATACAGTACTATACTTAAGTCATAGCACCACACTTAGGAGTTGTTACTGTTACCTGAATGGACCTTGTTTGATAGCCACCTCTAGCCATCTCCAATATTTCTTAAACTATCTAGAGAGAATACGAAAATATGGTGAGAATTATAAATTCTCAGTAGGATTCAATTAATTATCACATATTGTATCATCATTATTATCTCCAGCTACTTCGGTTTATTATGAAAAAGGTAAACATGTTAATAAACTTTTCAGTTTTATAGTTTGAACACGTATTATCCGAAGTAAAGTTCATTTTGTTCATACACTTGTTGATCAAAGAAAGAATCCTAAACATAAATGCAGCAGAATAATTAACGTCTGCATATAGATATAATTAGTCTCTTGATGAGTCTCTTGATGAGCAAGGAAAAGAATTGAAGCATAAGTATAGTAGCTCAAAGGACAACCAAATAATATGCATTTTTGAGTGCAACAATACAATTGATGCAAGTGATTATTTCTTCGGTTAACTTTCTTTATTTTCTTTTTTTGGCACATCTAGGCATTACGTATCGCTGTCCTTAGGGTGCTTACTGGGTTTTACATTTTAGCATTACGTATCGCTTCCTCAAGTGCATCTTTTACTTGTATCTGGCCTTTCTTTAATCTTTACTGCCCTTGGGTAGCCTGATTTAGGGGTGAGCTCAACTTGTGACCATGGTTATACGGTACTAACCCACAAAGGGACCCACGTGTCTCTAGGTCGGAGGGACTCAGTTGACCAATTGCCTCCAATATAGAGGGACCCAAAATTTTTAGCTGCTTTCATAGGGAGGGACCCAATGTGCAACTACCTCCGAGTTAAGGGACCCACATCTTTATCTTTTAACTGCATTCACCTGAAAGGACCTAAATAACTGCCTCCAAGTGAAGGGATCTCATATATTCTTCCTTCATTTATATGCAATTATGCATGCTCATATTTTGATGTGTGAGATGTTCATGTACATTTTTCCGTATCTGGATTTCAACATTTATACTTGCATGATATGCATTCATGGACATAACATATAAACATGTTTATCATTCACATATTCCTACCAAAATTTCAGCAGCATAACGGATCGTATCCACTTCCCCATGAATAGTGTCAGTATTTAGACAATCAATTATTCAGAAAAATCATAACATTGCATTCACCTATCAATATCAATCTCATAGAAATAATAATTGCACTTGAGTTCAAGTTACTGTCTATGTACCTTCATTCTACCCAATTTTTGTAAAATAAGCCATAATTTCTATTTAATTCATTTGGATCTAAATTTTGAATATGTTGGAGTATTATATGTCTATTTTCTAACCTCTTTAGTCTCATTTAATTTTGATAAATATAGCTCAAGTTATTAGGGTTCTATCTCGGCCTGCCCTGTAGCTGGCCAGAAATGCACACTCAAAATTAAAAATTCACTAAAAATTGAAAACTAGTTGAAATCATACGAAACTTATATCACATTAAATATAACAGAACAAGCTTTTATTTGCAAAAGTTTCATCTCATTAGATCTTGAGTTATAAGCTCTGTAATTTCACCCTTCTGAGCTGCCCTATTCTAGCCCAATTTGAATTTAAGACAATTTCATTGAATTACTGGGAGCACTTAGGATCAAATCTAACTCTGAAATTTTAATGAGGCGTTACTCTATGTGTAAGCTTTCTAAAAAAGTTTGTTTCACTCAATTCCAAGATGTATAGGGTAAGTTTTGCCCTAAATAACCTCTCCTACCTAGAATCAAGCTCATAAACCTAGGTCAAAATTCCAAAATTCATAACTCACTCAACACTAATCCAATGGCCTCATATTTTATATGATTGGAAAGTCCTAAATGTCTAGTTTCAGTGAAAAATAGTTTCATCTCATTTTGGTGTCTATAAGAGAGTGCACAAGTACCGACATCATAGGGTTTCTCAACCTAATAGATTATGTTTTGTGTTAAATCAGCCAATACATGCTAAATTAGCCATAAATCATCACACCATCACCATATATCATCAGTTACATGAAAGAAGAAAGTATTCCTAATAGTCATTAATTCAATAAAATCATGCAAAGAAGTTGAATCCTACCTCAAATTGATGTAGAAACTAGCTAAATTTGAGTTTTTGGTGAAGGATATGGGTGGAGCTTGGAGATAGAAGCTAGATAAAGTGAAATAGGAGAAGAGAGAATGAAGATGAGTCAGCTGTAAGGAGGAGAATGAAAATAAATGAGTGAGGAGGGATTTTTTTGTGAGTTTTATGATATAGGTAGTTAGAAAGAGTGGCTCTTATTGATGGTTGTGTTTGTGGTGAGTGTTTAGCCACTTTCCTTCACAAATTGGGCAGCATAGTGGCACCTTACATGAGGGGAGGAGTGGCTAAATCTTGGCCACTCATGTTAGAGTTTTTGGTATGTAATTCTACTAATTTGGTTTTGACAGTTTAAAATACCGAACCTCTAACAGTTTCCTTCAAATCGGTAAAATGTTTTGAAAAATTTTTTTGTGAGGTTTTCTATGTTTCTATTCTAATTTATTCAACTCTAATCTTTTTTATTAATATCTAACTAATTTCTAATTAGCCTTAATTGGCTTTCGATTAAATATCGGATTGATTTTTAATTAATTTCACTGATTTATTAAAACTAAACGAGTCGGTTAAAATGATAAAATCTTTCGGACGTTACACAATTTCATACCAATACAAGGTTACATTAATATATTATCTATGATGAACATAATTGATATGATTGGCTGACTTTTTGTATAATGGCATGCTTCTATGTTCAGCTGTCATAGTGCCAGATTTTTGGTAGAAATGTATGAATAATATGAGTATGTATGTACTATGTGCATGGAAATGATGCATGCATAAATATTTGAAAATAAGAGATGAAGTATATGCATAAATGCATATATTATGTGCATATATGATCATGTACAAGAATGAAGATAGATACTAAGAGCTTGCAAAGAGACATACTAGGCCGGCGATACTGTCTAAGACTTGGGCCAGCCTCTAACCAGATTTAAGGAGAATAGACTAGTGTGAGGGTTGGGGAAAGTAAACCCGTCACTAATGTATAGGTACGAATTTGGACTAGAGAAACAAGTTATTACCCAGAGGTGAGAAAAGGTCACTCACCTCCAAAGGACCAAATACAAAAGAGCAAGATGCAAATTAAAAAAAGTGATAAGAAAATCAAGCACACTTGCATAAGTCAAGTACGTGCATAAGCATATGCATATTTAAATATCTCATTATGCTATATTACTAATATGATTATGTTTGAAACGTTATATTGTTATTGTTATTATAGTTGCCATAAATATGTCAAGTGAGTGTTAAAATATAATCTGCTTTGAGAGATATGTTTTCAAATTTAAAATTTAACCAATGCTTATGTGTATGTGCTCATGTTATCATAAGAAATTGAAGCCGCTAGATGTTAATAATGACACCTTGTATGAGTAGTGGTTTGAGTTTATCTATTAAGAACCTTAGGTTCTCAGTACCTGTTTGTGTATTTTTTCATAAATATTCCAGTATTTAGAATAGACCTCAAGTCAGCAAAAGATATCTCGGAATACTTACAAGATGCAAGACCTGAACCTAAGTCTAGTCCAGGAGACTAAGGTGGGTGGCAGATAGCCATGTAGTGATGACTGTAGGTCAAGACAGGATTTATGTACAATATTAGTTAAATTCCTCTTAAATTGTAGTTATTTTATCTTATAGTATGAATATTTGGGAATATAAACCCTTATTCAATAAAGAATTATGAAGTTTCAAGGCCTTATATATAATATTTTCTTATTTAAAGCCCTTTTTCAGCACTAGTAACAATCTCTAGATATAACTCCATAACCCGAGCATAGTGTATATGTTTGGAGGGTGTTACAAATGCAACCAAACCTCCTAGTCTTAGCACAGTGTATATGTTTGGAGGGTGTTACAAATGCAACCAAACCTCCTAGTCTTGAGGAAACTCCTATGTTATTCTATCAGAGATATTGGTTAGTTATTAGGAACATGCATTTAGAAGCATTGCTAAAGGTGTTTGAATAGTGAGGCAAAATTAAGAAAGATAAAGAAGACTTACGTTAATTCTAAATTTTAAGGACTTGGAGCAAGTTCAAGTTATCACATCAGACTAATCTCGACACAAAATCATAGTACTTGCTAATCATTTGAAGGTAAGCTCACCATCCCTCACTTCTAAAACTTATAGTGCATTTGTACAAAATTGTCTGATATCGAAATCTCTTAATTGCAAACGAGCTTATCCATGCTTTAAGACACATGAGGAATAGAAATGAGAAGTATATGACCTTAAAAACTGACATAAATAAGGCTTATGATAAAGTGAAGTGGAAATTTTAGGAGGCAATGATAGGGAAGATAAGATTTAATAATAGATGGATTTCTTTCTTGAAAGGACCAGCCAACTCCAACCTATCTTATACATGGAAAAATATTCCGGAAAGGCGAACTATCCTCCAAAAAGAAGTGTTATGGAGAATTGGAGACAACATTAGTACTATGATATGGGAAGATCCATAGGTGACTGAGCTAGATTAATATAGAGTTCAACTCTAATTTACTTGCTTCATCTTTAGTATATGTCTCCCAATTTTTGCTCCATGATCCTGAGATAGATTCTCAACTAATAGCACAGGTATTCAATAAGATAGAGATGGAAAGGATTGCAAATATCCCTTTTATGAGCCAAGCTCATGGTGATGTGATTTGTTGGTTGTTTGACTTGAAAGGACACTTCTCAATACACAGTGCCTACAAAGCAGCTTGGGAAAGCAAGATGTGAAAGCGAACAACAACATGGATGTAGTTAAGGGGAGAGAGAGAGAGAGAGAGAGACTGCCAACAACATGGAAGATTGAGATGGATGCAGTAAGAAGGAAGAGAAAGCCAACGGTAATTAAGAAGATGAAGAGACATAGAGACGACGATAAATAAAGATGTAGGGAATAGGAAAGGGTGTGGTATCCAAAAAAAAAAAATACTAATGCGCCTGGCATCCGAAAAAAACTAGTGGGCCTTTTGAGCAATGAAGTCCATAATTGTTTTTTTCTAAAAAAAAGTTGTCAAAACCCACATTGTCATATTAATTAAGTTAAAAAATAGAAGAAAAGATAAATATTTAAATGGACTAATAGACTTTTTAACATTTTAGCATATTGGATTCTTTATTTATAAGTTTCTAATTATTCACTTATTAAATAAGATAAAATTATTAATTTCTCTCATATTATTTTTTATATAATTTTTAATTTATTATTTTTATCAAATTTTTATTAAAAATATATTAATTAATATATTAAAGCATATGAAAATATACCGATCAATATATTAAAGCATACTGTAGCATATCAACTAAGTGTGCCTCCAAGGTACCATATATTTAGCAAGGTAGTGTGTTTGCGTACGTGTGCCTGTATTAAAGAGTATTGCTCCAGATGACTATGGATTCACCTGATTTTTTGTTCCCAATTTAGACTTTTTTTTTTGGTGAGATTATATCGTTAATAATAAGGTTTGAATTATGATCTCATACTCTGACCACTATACTGTTCCTAATGGCTTTTTCCTTAGTTTAGATTTTGATAATTGAAATTAATAAGATGAACTTTTCAGGTCAAAAGGAAAAGGAAAAGGGGAAAAAAACATTTTATCCCTAAAGTAGAAACTCAATGAAGCAAGCAATTTCAAAAAGGACAAACAAACAGTAGCTACACTAAACGAAAATATTGAAGTGCACAGTTCTCTTGCAGATATTAACAAAGCAACTGAGCTAGTTTACCTGTAACTTGGATTCTCTAAGCGGAACTGGGGATGTTGAACGTGTTTCAACCAATGGAGTGATGTATAAATTTTGAAACGAAGTCAAATAACCTGCCAAACAAAAAAAGAGTAACATTGCCATCGTTTTACCAAATTGATAAAATCAAGGGCAGATAGAGAATTTGAAGGGGTTTACTGTCTCTTGAGTCTATCC